>CM060927.1:26000000-28691666 GCA_030737875.1 Allium sativum | reverse complement strand
TTATCTAAAGAGGGTAATCCTCTGTGTGTCAATTTGATGTTGGTTTCGGTCTTCGGGACCGATACTTAGGACCCATGTCTAATGGGAACCAAGTTTTTGTTTTTTCTGTACTCGCTTCCATCATTCGACTATATCCTATCGATCGAATCTTCGAACTTTAGGTAGAAACTAATGGGTATAAACATGTGTTTGAGACATTTTATGTTTGATGGTTGCAAGTGGATGCAAGTGGTTGCTCGTGGATGCATATACATACACTAGGCACTAGATCAGCTCGAAAACACTCTCATACTGCATATGGATGTGTGAGCATTTTCAATTTTTGTGGATGCAAAATGATTGACTCAGCACATGGATGTTGCATATGACTGAATGGTTGTGCACTCATATAGAAATTATATGTATCGAGTAGGAAAATTGCATACATGTTGGACTCATGGCACTGGCATAATTCGCATTAAGGAGGTCAACTGAATCAGTGGACCGCCTGATCTTTGCATTGGATAAGGAACATATACACACACCTTTGCATATGTTCATACAACATTAGAAGTTTCTAAGGACAATGGACGCCAGTGATTGATGATTGAGTAGATGGATGTTGGATGGTAGGACACATTCTTCTTAACTTGAAGATTTCGGGGACGAAATCCTTTAAGGAGGGGAGAATGTAACACCCCGTATTTTCTGTGAACGTATAGGTAACAAATAAGAAGATAATTAATTTTTAAAAATAAGAATCAAGGGAAACAGGTTGTGCCATTGCGTTCGTCTCGGAATTCTGCTTGAGAACGAGTCCGAATTTGCAAGAATCGGAGTCCGTATGAAGGAGATATGACCCTCCGAAGTTTCAGGAAATTTCAGAATTGAAAACAGCTCGAAATTCGAATTCAAAATTCGAATTCAAATCCAGAAGCGGGCTGGGCGGGAAATTTCCCGCCCAGGGCCCAAGTCGACTGGGGAGTCGACTGGGAAGTCGACCCCCCAGGACCCAGGTCGACTGGGGAGTCGACTGGGGAGTCGACTGGGAAGTCGACCCCCCAGGACCCAGGTCGACTGGGGAGTCGACTGGGCAGTCGACCCCCCAGACCAGGTCGACTGGGCAGTCGACCTGGGGGTCGAGCCCTGGTCGAACCTGGTGCGTGTGTGTGCGATTTTATGGGCTGTGACGTGTTTGGACGGACCTGATGAGTTCTAGGGTTAATCTGAGGGCCTAAATGAGTTCCTACACCTATAAATACAGCCTAAGACCTAGCCTTCTCTACACATAATTCTATTCTGCTTCTACTCTACCTCTGTTCTAATAAAAATAAAAATGGCGTCGCTACTCTGCTGAAATCAAAACTAGAAGCTAATCAACATCAACCTAAGCAACTCAATTCAAATTAGAGATTAAAGCTTCTGCAACGATTCTACAACAACTAAAGTTCTTTCTTTAATCCAATCATGGCAAGTACAGTTATTTTCCGATATAAACGTTAATTCTGATTGTGACATGAATTGTAACTCTGAATCTGAGGTTATATATGTTCTGTTCTGTTTAGATCTTATTTTGTATCTCTTTCCTCTTTCCGTTTTATAGCCAGGCTACCACGAGCCTGAGCCAATCTCATAAGAGATTAACATACGCTAAAATGTTTGGGACAGTCAAATGAATGATGCATAAATTAGGCATGACCAATAGGTGACTGATTTGAGGAAAGAACATGGACTGTAGCTAGAACATAAATCTGAGACATATGACTGGACATGTTATATTTATAACATAAAGGGTATTGAACATATGATTAGAGATAAAGAGAATATGGCTTAGGTATAAAGATTTACATGAAAGTAGGGTATCTATTAATGTAAATAAACACCTAAGCAAGGGATTTTTGGGACATATGACATGCATAGTAATCTATGGTTATATTTGGTACAATTTATATATATGGATCTCCTGTACTATGCAAGTTTAATAAAAATTGAAACATATGATATATGGTATATGATCATATTGTGAATCATGACTATTATTTATGCATGTGAACTTAGGCAAGATTTATAATTAGGCAAGATATGTTTGGGAAACTTTAAGGAATGATTAAATCTGTTATATTTGCCTAATTTGCTAGTTCTGCTATATTTGCCTAATCTACTAGTTCTGTTATATTGCATAATCTGCTAGTTCTGCTCTACTGCCTAGTCTGCTAGATCTATTCACCTGCCAAATCTGTCATCTGCTAAGTCTGTTAAAAATGCCAAATCTGCTAAACTAAATCTGTTGAGATGCCTAATCTGTTGTCTGCTAAATCTGCTAGTTTGCTTAATCTGCTAAATTCGTTAGGTCGCCTAATCTGAGAAATCTGTTATCTGCTATATCTGTTGAGTTGATATAATTAGTTCATTATTGACATAATCTGAATTGGCTATAGTTATGAATAATTGACATGTATATTAGGCGTGGTTATAAATGGTAAATCATTAATTAATTGGTCGCAAAGATAAACATGGATAACTCGAGGTTAGAATGAGTTTGCGGCGTAATTCTGCCCGGAACCGCCCGGCATATTCCAGTGGCCGCAAACAATAGGTTCTAATGAGAGAAGTTAGTCATAACGTGCTTGAAACCCGAGGTTAGACTCAGTTTGCGACAGAAACCTGCCCGGAACCAATCGGCCAAACCAGTAGTCGCATATTGTCCGTCAAATGTGAGAGGTCTGGGCATTAATATTTAATTAATGAAAATCTGAGATAAATAGGATGTCTAAAGCGTGTTGGGTGGGTAAGGTTAAACCAATTGGACCAATGAATCTAATAAACCCATTTCGTGAATCTGTATGCCCAATACAAAGTTAGACAATCTGTAACCTGTTAATCTGTAACCAATTAATCTGTAAGTCTGTTAAATCTGTGTATCTGATCCGTTAGTCTGAAAACTTATCTGTGAACTAGTTGATCTGAATTCTGTATGTCTGAACTTGTGAACAAGTTAATCTGAAAATCTGTTAGTCTGGGGACACAAGGTTAGGAGGGGAATTACTTGTGTCATCTATCGTTTGGGACCCATATTAGTCAGTAACCCTTTCTGGTATCAAAACTTTGACCCAACAGTAGGTAGGGTCCGGGCACGCTTACTGAACTAATTATAAGCGGTTCATTCTGATAATGGAGAGGGGTGTTGATGGTGCGTTCCAACCGGGTCATGTGCGTGCATGGATCCCGGTCTGCCTCTGAGGATGTAAGACGCCGTGACATCTATAAATAGGTATGTGTCATTCAAAGGTTGCCACTTTAGGTAATGATACACCCTTTTGTGGGGCTGGCACAGGGTATTTATGTATTAGGGAGCCGATCGCTTGGGTAGGGTTTTAGGGTACACTTAGTTCTATCTGTTTCTGCTGGTACCGTCTGTTTCTGTTGGGTGGTAACACCTGTCTGTTTCTGTGTGGTACCGTCTGTTCGGGTGGTAAAGGCCCATTACTAGTGTACACCTAATTCTACATTCTGTTTCCGTAGGGATTAATCTGTTCTGCTTCTGTCTGTTTCTGTTCGGGTGGTAAAGGCCCATTACTAGCACTCTCTTCTGTGGAAATTATTCTGTACCTGTTTCTGTTTCAGTTTAGACATTAGGGTGACACCTAATCCTGTTATACTAGTATTAGTGCAGAGAAGTGTAAAGAAATAGCTTATGTCATTCTATTCTTCTGTTATATCTGCTACATCTGTTACAGTTATCTCTCATCCAGTTTTATTTTCATGTCTTGTTATTATTATCTGTTCATAACTGAAAATCACTGGACTGTCCAGACTTTTCTCTGACCCTTGTTGTTTCGCCTCCTTTCTTCCATTCCCCCCCCCCCAGGTTTTGTAGAAGGGAATACTCTAGCTTGATCCAGATTTCTTCCGCTTGAAGTGCTTAAAGTATGGCTTGTCTTCTTCTGTGGGGATTATGATTTTTAACTATGCATTCTGAAGGCTTTTGTACAAGACTGATATTTTGTACTTGTATTCTGATATTGTGATTTGAAAGGATGTAACCAAGTTTATTTCTCTTCTGTTGAAACAAAGTTATTTTATTTTCAAGTACTGTTTTATCTGTCTTGTAAGTTTCTGTTCTGTTTACTAAAATGCTCCACCAAAGTTAAGGCATTCCCTTTGTGAGTGACCTTAACGGAGGTGGGGTGTTACAATTCATGTCTATTCTAGGTGTCATAGGCCATTTATAAATTTACAAGCATGTTCATGTTCATTTTAAATATCAAAGGTCAATTACCAATTCACAAGCATGTTCATGTTCAAGTTATGCCACTATTGTCAATTTCATGTTATGTGTCGAGTTCCATAATTACATAAAAACATGGTTTGTCCAACATATTCCATTTTTAATTATGTTTCTAGGATCTTAACGGCATATCCAATTTTCAAGTCTCAAATTCAAGTTTTACCCAAAAACCACAATTTATGTTCATGCTCATAATCCCGTTAATAGGCTATACCTATTATTCCAGTTTCCCATACATGTATTCCTAACAGGTTGCTATCATTCCTCATATGTTGGTTAAGCTTACTCATATGTCAAGTGCTACTTAATCCATTTCTACTTTGCTTACACAACCATTCGTGCAATAATCTTTTTACCCAAATTGCCTAATTCATCGATTAAATCTCAAGCTCTTCCTAAATAACTATAATTTATGCGCTGTTGACCTTGGCTCGAAGGTAGCCAAAGTTTCAAAAATAAAAAAGGAAGAATAGGGAAGAGGAATTGATTAAGCATACAAAGATTATTTTAAATTGCAACATCAATTTTAACTGAGGAATGACGAACGATAATAATACTATTATGAATGAAGTGTATTGTAATCCCACTCACTGGTTTAAGAACGGATCTTGAATTCTGGGATCTGATCTCTGAAACTAAAATGCTATCCCTTGACGTAGATTATCAATCCTCTAATTTAGATTTGATTCTTAGAAAATAGTTGTTGAAGTCGTTGAATTAACCTTTGATTCTCTACTTGAATTCTAACGAAGAACTTGAGCAGCATAACCCCGTCTTTGATTTATTTTGATATGAATTAGGGAAGAGTATAGGCATAATGAAGATGTGTAGCGAAAACTGTAGCCTTAGGGGTGTTTATATAGGTGCTGAAGACCTTATTGTACACGCAGCGCTGAGTCAGCATTGAACCCAGTTAAGAAAATTGACCAGGTTCGCAGATGAATCTAGCCAAATCTTATCGTACACGCAGCGCTGAGTCGGCATTGGGTCCTACAAGCTGTTTTGGCGCAGAAATTCGAATTTCGAATGTTTGAATTGTTTTGGCGTAGAAATTTGATTTTTGAACGTTTGAATTTCTGGAATTTATTTAACTGTTTTATTTACATGAAATATTCTTATACGTACACAATTACTCTACCGACTATTTTACACGTATATATATATATGCACAATTTTTGTTTTGTTTTCAAAATTCAAACGATGTTGCACCGTTATTTGATTCTTGCCATATTTCATTGACTGTAGCCTTATCTTGAATTTTATCTTTTGTATACATATATTTATGCATATATATATATATATATATTCTCATATATATACATATATTTTCTTTATTTCCTTATATGTACATTCTTATCCTTTCAAATTTTGAATTTGTATACGTACATATATTTGCATGTTAAGTTGGCCCTCTCTAAAACAAAGATAAAAATTATGCCACCGCCGGGGTTCGAACCCTCGACCTCCATGTTACAAATCCAATGTCTTAACCAACTGAGCTATGAAGTCTTTTGTTAATAAGTCTTAGAACAATGATAATTATTGTTCTCTCCTTACTTCTATTTTTCATATTAGTTACAATACTTGAATTAAACCGTTGCATGAATCTTTTTCTTTTAATGTTAATGCATTATTTTTGCAAATCAATGCATGCAACATATTTACATTGCATGCAACCAATTCTTTCTTTCTTTTAATGCGTGCATTACATTTTTTTCCAGTGCTTGTATTTATTACATGCAATCCTTATTTTATTCTTTATTTTATATTTTAATTTGTTAGTATATATATACATATATATATATATATATATATATATATATCTTGTGCGTATACAAACTTCTTGGCTTAATAACTTCTTCATATGATGTCTGTTTTACGCAAATCAGTTGTCTATCTTGACTAGAATTCCGAGACGGACGCAATGGTGATGTCCGTTTTACTTAATTTATGATATTTAAATTAAATATTTTTATTTTCTCATCTCTCCGATTACACACATTGTTATCGCATTAATTTCCTTACTCTTCAATGTATGAATTAATTTTTCATTATACATCACCATTATTTACCTATCTATGCATATATACAAATTTGTACATCTTTAATTATATTAAAAATGTGGGGTGTTACATTCTCCCACCTTTAAAGAATTTCGTCCCCAAAATTCGATAAGAGTAAAATAGATAATCCCTCGCAATATCCATCCATCCAGTGTGCATCCAATTGTTGCAAACATTGTGCACATGTGCAAAGTGAGATACATCATAGTAAAGTATGCATGCCTAATTTGGATCCACCTATATGTATGCAAATTTTTAAAAAAAACCTTTCAAAACATGATGCTCACATCCTAAATATACTTGCTGTTCTATATGAATGCAATATTCTTGAAAAATCAAAATATTTTTTATCCAAGTTTTCCCATACTCTTATAGAATAAGAGCATGGTTCACCCAATTGTCGCATCCAAAATTCTACCAACCATAATTAAATTCGAAATTTAGAAAAATCTAATTTTCTAAATTCGATTTCTTATGTTACAAAATGATAAAAAAACAGAAGAATTTACATTTTCCGCTGTACCTTTTATAATTGCACTCGGATTTTTATATAACTATTTTATAAAAACTTCCTACTTTCCTATCAAGCACAACCACATAAGAAAACTTTCCTTTCTCTTTCATCTTATCTTGGAATAGTTTCATATTTATTCATCTTTTTCTTAAGATTTCCATTTTCTTTTCCCGTCACATTTGTTGCCTTACTGAATGTATTGTCTCTTGTTAGCTTAGCCTTTTCTCTTTCGTAGCTTATTTGACTTAATCCAATTACTTAAGTTTATTATTTCAAATAAGCTTTTTCTATTTTCAACTCAAACAGCATCCTACACAGCTACTACTGTGGGCCAAGAATCTTAGGACTTTGTCATCTCAGACAATTGCGAGTCCACACAACAGGATCTACCCACTTACTTGCCCTTTACTACTTAGTAGTCACTACTAGTCCTTGTTGTGCATTACTAGCCTATACTTTATCTCTCTTTCTCAAGCAACAAACCTAGGTTTCTCAATGCTTATGCATTCTACGGGAATTTTCTATTAGTTTAATATTAGCTAATCCCTGACTGTAAATTGGCAAGAGAGTAACTCCCTAAATATCAACCCCGAAGGCCAAAATCAATATCAGATTGACACTAAGAGAATCACTCAACTCAAATAATCTCTAGTTGGTTCCAATTGTTTAATTCATAGCTTTAACTTTCTCTCGTCCTTTTCTAGGCACTAATCCTTACCTACTCCAATCTTTTTAAAACATGGTTTGGCTTCCTTTCTTTTCATTACATTTTTCTTTCAAAAATTAAAAGTGTTAAAACTTTGTTTTCTTCTCCAAAACTTGTTTTCACCCAACCATAAAAACATGTTACAGAATAAAATGCAAAACATTTTTTTTTCAAATCACAAAACTGGAGTAGACAAGGACAACTATCGGGCTTACATTGTTTCTAATTACAATGTTAATTTAACTACTCGCTATAAGGTGCAGATATCTATTCTATTCCTACAACTTATTTTGTCCACCCAACAAAATTTTCTTTTTAAAACAATAATCAAAATTTATTATCAAAAGAATAGAGATTTCAATTTTTTTTACAAAATGCAACATTTTGTATGCTTTACTTTTTAATCCTTTTTCTAATTTATAAGGTTTCACTTCTAAACCCACTACTCTGAAATAACAACATTTCAGTTTTAATTCTTATGGGAAACTTTCTTTCTCCAATACCAAATCATATTGTACACTTTCCAACCAAACCACCTAAGGGTCTTAAAATTTCTAGGTTCATTCCTTTAGTGTACAAAATAGCTATCCCAACTCTTTCCATTCCTAGTGGGCTACTTTATGGATTTAGGTTTATATACATAATATATTTATATTTTAGAAAATACAAATACGTTCACTCATTATCTCCCTAAGATCACTAAACCGAAGCTCTGATACCAGATGTAACAACCCGGATTCCGACAGACCGAATTTTTTTCAAAACCCCAATTTATCGAAAGCCGAGTTGGGCACTCTGGGATCCTGCATAAAAAGGCAGAGATAAAGAAAACATGTCAGAATTCGTAAGCATCTTACAGCGAAAGGAATTCAAAGTATAATATACTTTAAATATAGCTTTACCTTATAAAACATACTGCCTAACCAGTATCCAAAGCTTATACCATCTCTGTCATGAACCTAACCTGGAATTATGCAATGAGGAGGGGGTCAGAACATAAGTTCTGTGTGAGTGGACTTAGAATAAACTACTATATAATCCTACATACATCGTTTAGTTATATTTTCTTGCTTATTAGGTTATTCGCGATATTAGCTCTCTAGGCTATACTCATGTCCCACTAGTAGATTAACCTAATACAACGTATATGTAGATACCCCCAACTCGTATAATCCTTTCCATGTATATATACAGTCCCTTGCCGTATGTCGTATGGGCTTCATCATGTAAATCTATACTACTTTAGTGTAGTGCCACCATTCTCGAAATCGTTTGGACTACCACTCTTGATCTTGCTAGATTCCGTTTATTACCTAGATCTAATCTAGGGTTTTCTATCCAGCGCTTCCTAGATTCAACCAGGGTTTACGCTACCCAAGGCCACTGGGGTTTATGCTACCTATTGAACGCTTTCTAGATCCGATCAGGGTTTATGCTACCTAGGGCCACTAGGGTTTATGCTACCTATCGAACAATGCCCCTTAGTCTAGAACACACTACCCAGAGTGATATATGTTCCTAGACTTTACATCCCAGTCGTATCGTTAAACGTGCTAGATATCTAGTTGCACATGTCCTCTATATGTGCGGCCCGAGTCTCGTGGCAGGGCTAATCAAGAAACAGGGAACTCGGTCGGGAGCTTTAAGTTATCTGCCGATGCAAATGCTAAGGTCTGTTTTATCTGTATGTGGCTATGGTCCCACTTGACCGCTCCCTCAACTAATGAAAGGCACCCAAGAAAATCAAGAATGAGAACTGTACGCAGGCCCTCTATGCCCCCACAAACCTATTGGCCACCCTCACCCATAACTAGATAGCAAAGTATATGGTCTGTTGGAATTCTCCGCCTTTCTGCTTGCGTATCACGATTGACTCAAGTTGGTAGATGACGACGTGCTATCACATGGCTAAACAAGATATTGCCACCTCACGCTGACCCGTCCTAGTCTTTAGGTTGCTTATATTGCAACCAAGGCATACCCTTGGCTCTTCTAACACAGACCTTAACCTCTGTGAGCCCAGGAGGATCATCTACAATCTCACAGAGGGATATCAAGAGTACCCTCACGTCTCCTCAAGGCCGCGTTCTTCGTAACCCAGTTCGTTGGGGCCTTCTTCATGATCAGATGGACGTTCGCTCCTCCTCGTGTTCTACTTGGCTTTCTTGACTAAGGTTTACTACTTAGTTCTCTTAACTAAGGTTTACTACTTAGTTTCCTGAATCGTTAGCTTTCTTAACAAAGGTTCACTACTCAGTTTCCTGAATTGTTGGCTTTCTTAACTAAGGTTTACTACTTAGTACTATTAACTAAGGTTTACTACTTAGTTCTCTTAATCGTTCGTTTTCTTAACTAAAGTTTACAACTTAGTCCTCTTAACTAAGGTTTATTGCTTGGTTTACTTAACCAAAGTTTGATACTTAGTTTCTGTTACTTAGTTCTCTTTAACTAAGGTTTGTTACTTAGTTCCTTTTAACTAAGGTTTACCAATGAATTCAAGCATGACTTAAGTTCTCTTTATCAAATGATAGCGTACGGGTGTTTTCCCACATTTCAAGCTTAGATTAACTTATTTCATGGTATAACTCGTCCCAACCTTCGAGTATTGTATTACATCTTAAGTCATATTCATTTCTTATCCCTAGGATAAGTTTATCTATTATTTAATCTTATCATTCCCCACTTTTCCTTGCTTTGATACTGTTATATTGGTTAAGTTTGCCCATGTTTCTAAGTTGACTTAACCCCCAATCACGTATTTAATTCAACCCACGTACCATGCTAAATTGGTTAAGTGTTCTCTATCAGTTCATGTTAACTTAACCCGCCCATATATCATGTCAAATTGGTTAAGTGTTATGTAGTGGTTCACGTTGACTTAACCCACCCATATATCATGTCAAATTGGTTAAGTGTTATCTAGTGTTTCATGTTGACTTAACCTTACCATACTAGCATGTGTCATTAACATTAATTAATTATTAATGCCCAACCTCTCACATGAGACCTATTGTTGCGGTCACTGGATGTGCCGGTTGGTTCCGGGCAGGATTACACCACAACTCAATCTAACCTCGGGTTTCAAGCACGTTATGACTAACTTCTCACATTAGAACCTATTGTTTGCGGTCACTGGATGTGCCGGGCAGTTTCGGACAGGATTACACCGCAAACTCATTCTAACCTCGAGTTAGCCATGTTTCATGTTTAGCCAATTAACAATTCATGTCTATTCCAGGTGTCATAGGCCAATTATAAATTTACAAGCATGTTCATGTTCATTCTATATATCAAATGTCAATTACCACTTCACAAGCATGTTCATGTTCAAGTTATGCCTCTATTGTCAATTTCATGTTATGTGTCGAGTTCCATAATTACATAAAAAATGGTTTGTCCAACATATTCCATTTTTTATTATGTTTCTAGGATCTTAACGGCATATCCAATTTTCAAGTCTCAAATTCAAGTTTTACCCAAAAACCCCAATTTATGTTCATGCTTATAATCTCGTTAATTGGCTATACCTATTATTCCAGTTTCCCATACATGTGTTCCTAACAGGTTGCTGTCATTCCTCATATGTTGGTTAAGCTTATTCATATGTCAAGTGCTACTTAACCCATTTCTACTTTTCTTACACAACCATTCGTGTAATAATCTTTTTACCCAAATTACTTAATTCATCGCTTAAATCTCAAGCTCTTCCCAAATAACTATAATTTACGCGTTGTTGACCTCGGCTCGAAGCTAGCCAAAGTTTCAAAAATAAAAAGGAAGAATAGGGAAGAGGAATAGATTAAGCATACAAAGATTATTTTAAATTGCAACATGAATTTGAACTGAGGAATGACGAACGATAATAATACTATTATGCATGAAGTGTATTGTAATCCCACTCACTGATTTAAGAATGGATCTTGAATTCTGGGATCTGATTCTAAAACTAAAAAGCTATCCCTTGACGTAGATTATCGATCCTCTAATTTAGATTTGATTCTTAGAAAATAGTTGTTGAAGTCGTTGAATTAGCATTTGATTCTCTACTTGAATTCTAACGAAGAAATTGAGCAGCATAACCCCGTCTTTGATTTATTTTGATATGAATTAGGGAAGAGTATAGCCATAATGAAGATGTGTAGAGAAAACTGTAGGCTTAGGGGTGTTTATATAGGTGCCGAAGACCTTATCGTACATGCAGCGCTGAGTCAACATTGAAGCCAGTTAAGAAAATAGTCCAGGTTCGCAGATGAATCTAGACAAATCTTATCGTACACGCAGCGCTGAGTCAACATTGGGTCCCGCAAGCTGTTTTGGCGTAGAAATTCGAATTTCGAAAGTTTGAATTGTTTTGGCGTAGAAATTTGATTTTTGAACTTTTGAATTTCTGGAATTTATTTAACTGTTCTATTCACATGAAATATTCTTATATGTATACAATTACCCTACCGACCATTTTACGCGTATATATATATGCATAATTTTCGTTTTATTTTCAAAATTCAAACGATGTTGCTCTGTTATTTGATTCTTGCCATATTTCATTGACTATAGCCTTATCTTGAATTTTATCTTTTGTATACATATATTTATGCATATATATATACATATATATATATTATCATATATATACATATATTTTCTTTATTTCCTTATATGTACATTCTTATCCTTTCAAATTTTGAATTTGTATACGTACATATATTTGCATGTTCAGTTGGCCCTCTCTAAAACAAAGATAAAAATTATGCCGCCGCTGGGGTTCGAATCCCCGACCTCCATGTTACAAATCCAATGTTTTAACCAATTGAGCTGTGAAGTCTTTTGTTAATAAGTCTTAGAACAATGATAATTATTGTTCTCTCTTTACTTCTTTTTTTCATGTTAGTTACAATACTTAAATCAAACCATTGCATGAATCTTTTAATGTTAATGCATTATGTTTGCAAATCAGTGCATGCAACATATTTACATTACATGCAACCAATCCTTTCTTTCTTTTAATGCATGCATTACATTTTTTTTCAGTGCATGTATTTATTACATGCAATCCTTATTTTGTTCTTTATTTTATATTTTAATTTGTTTGTATGTGTGTGTGTGTGTGTATATATATATATATTTTGAAGACAATACACACACACACACACACACACACATATCTATATATATATATATATATATATATATATATATATATATATTTCTCTTATGCTTATACAAACTTCTAGGCTTAATAACTTCTTCATATGATGTCCGTTTTACGCAAACCAGGTGTATATCTTGGCCAGAATTCCGAGACGAACGCAATGGTGATGTCCGTTTTACTTAATTCCTGATATTTAAATTAAGTATTTTTATTTTCTCATCTCTTCGATTACACACATCGCATTAATTTCCTTACTCTTCAATGTATGAATTAATTTTTTAATATACATCACCGTTTTTTACCTATCTATGCATATATACATATTTGTACATTTTTAATTATATTAAAAATGTGGGGTGTTACAGATGTAGTGAGGCAATTTGTATAAACACTATTTCCAAGTGTATGGATATTACTTTCTTGTTGTTACGAAAGTCTAGTGTTTTCTGCTTCACTATTACTACCTATTGTATATGTTCTATTATATTTCATCCTTGCACTGTGAGTTACGACAGGTACCGATTGTGTTATCATACCATGATGATCGTCCATAGCTGCCTGATATGTCTTTCAGCGTATTATTCTTCTTGTTTACTGCGGGGGCTATGGGCGGTCGTCACACAAATCTAAAGCATGGACCAAAATATACTAACAATCTACCAAAAGTTAGAGGAAAATAAAACCAATTACTCCTATAGACATTAATCCAACCTAAAATTTTTTGTTGCACACTAAAACTCTATTAATGAGATGAGCAAGTTGGGGCTCAGGTTCGAAGCTGGATGCAAAGGAAAATGCAACCTATGATTTCACAGCCCCAAATAAAAATCATAGTCGCATAGTGTTACACCCTTAGCTTTATTGACATTATTCACAAAATTTAATTAGATTATTTAAATAGAATAATATAATTATGGCGTGATAAGGTAATTAAGATTTGATCATTAACAATGCCAGTAATAAATAAATTGCTACAAATTTACTAGGTTTGTTTTAGAACTTATTATAATATAACAAAAATATGGGTTTGACAAAATAGGTTGATCCATCTTTCTCTTAAAATCCTCTACCTTCATATTATTTTCATTTACATAAAAACAAAGCAATCAAAAAGAAGAAGATGAGGTCGGTACTAAACAAGAAAAAAGAGTAAGAAAGATTAGGGATTCAAGTGGAAAGCCTAGGGAAAAAAATCAGCCTTCAAGTATTTAGTTTCCTTGTCCAACCATAGAGAATAACAATGAACACCATTTCACTAACACTTTGATTATGCTGTTTGATTATGGAAATTAATGTGATAAGGTTAGGAAAAAACTTTAGTTAGTGATTTGTGAACGTCTTGATTTTTTGAATATATAGTGTATAACATAAAATTAGTAGTTTTATAATTTTCCAACATAGGAGGAATTTTCCATGCAATTCCTACGGAGAAAGAGGCATCTATTTCGAGATTTAGTTGTAAAAAAAATATATTGAATTTGTTCTCGGAATTGTTATGAGATAAAGAATATGTTATATCTGTTATAATGAATTTTGGCCACTTTTACTAAGAATAGATGATATAATATAAATTTTGTAAGCTAGAAAATATTATAATTAGTATTCAAATAATTACGATTATTTAAGGGTATGCAGAATATTTCAGTGAAAGAAAATCCGATTGAACCAAAAATCCTTAAAACAAATAGTAAAAAAATTATCATCCAATAAGGTTTTGGAAAAGTGAAAAGTATATACTTTATATAGAAATAAAATAGTTTTTATATAGTTTACGAGTCAACCATATTGTCAACAATCAATGCCAACGTTCATCCATGCAATAACGATACGATGTTGACCTGATCGGAGTATATGATATCTCCCTCCTTTGTATGTATTAATTCCCTCAAGTAGAAGCTTAGGCACGAGTATGTGACATTGGATTAGCATCCACACTAGTAGTGTTGCGGTTGATCGATGGCATATGTACTCAATGCCATATACTTGTGTCGTATCACTTATTTGTTGAAATTGGTGGTACGCAAATCTTAATTTTGGGCAACAAGTAATTTTACATATTTTGTGGAGAGATTTGTTGTTAGATTTTATGGAGAGATTTGATGCTAGATTTGATGAAGAGATTTGGTGCTAGATTTGATGAAGAGATTTGGTGCTAGATTTTATGGAGAGATATTGGTTGATATATTTGTGGACATTTATTGTAAGGATATTTGGTGCTTAACCAAATAGTTTTGTAACATATATGAAGATATTTTAGGAGCCAAGTTTTCTTGGGAATGAATCCAAGATTTTTCTTGGGCCTGAAGCAATTCTCACTATAAAAAGGGCTAGCTAATCTCTTCATTAAGTGTGGAAAATTTGACATTATTCTTCATTGTCTTTCTCGTCAAATTTTTAGCCATTAGATATTCTCTACCTATTTTTCAATAAGGTTATTGGTTCAAGTTGTAATTGTTTGTAATGATAGTTGAGATCGTTTGTAAACAATTTTTTATTAGTGAATCAATAAAGAGGGTGATTGGGTGGAATATCGTGTGCTCGTATTTCCAATATTATTTGTGTTTTTTTTTTCAATCAAATTCATCTTCAAGTGATTGGGTGATAAAGATCCAATTTTTCTTGGCATTTTGTCAAGCTTCCGCTGCGCACAAAAATCATAACGGTTTGGTATCAGAGCTCAGCTCATCGCATAGCTTGGAGTGATTTTGGATTGAAGATTGTAGAAGTCGGAGATGATGTTGCTTTCATGGATGGCTATTGTGGAGTAGGAGATTTT
Source organism: Allium sativum (assembly GCA_030737875.1). Classification (NCBI taxonomy): domain Eukaryota; kingdom Viridiplantae; phylum Streptophyta; class Magnoliopsida; order Asparagales; family Amaryllidaceae; genus Allium; species Allium sativum. Next base: position 28,676,191 of record CM060927.1, on the reverse strand, counting down.
GAGAATTTGGAATGAAGAACCTAGTCCGTAGCAAGTTGGAGAGGTTGGTTTTGATCACTGCTGAGGATCCGTTGAGGATCATGTTATCGATTGTTGTCTTCACGTTGATAATTCTCGAGGGATCCATGTAGATGAAGAGGGATCAAGTGGTAGGCATATATCGATAAAGAGGAGGTGTGATTGAGCCTAGAAATCAATTAGGTAATCTTGTGGCCTGATGAAATCAAGAAGGTGTGATTGAGCCTGTAAATCAATTGAGCCTGGACTTGAAGAGAAGACATGATGGTTTTATCTCGTAGCCGTTAAAATCGAGATGGTGTTAATTGAGAAAGAAAGGTTGAAAGTGAGAGCTAAGGGGCTATTGTTTGAGTGGAGGAGATGTTGTGATTTGGTATCAAGGTGGAGTTTTGAAACTGGAGATACGCAAATCACAATTTTGGGCAACAAATAATTTTACATATTTTGTGGAGAGATTTGTTGTTAGATTTTATGGAGAGATTTGGTGCTAGATTTGATGAAGAGATTTGGTGTTAGATTTGATGAAGAGATTTGGTGCTAGATTTTATGGAGAGATATTGGTTGCTATATTTGTTGACATTTATTGCAAGGATATTTGGTGCTTAATCAAATAGTTTTATAACATATATGAAGATATTTTGGGAGCCAAGTTTTCTTGGGCATGAAGCCAAGTTTTTTCTTGGGCATGAAGCAATTCTCACTATAAAAAGGGCTAGCTAATCTCTTCATTAGTTATGGAAAATTTGTCATTATTCTTCATTGTCTTTCTCCTCAAATTTTTAGCCATTAGATATTCTCTACCTATTTTTCAATAAGGTTATTGGTTCAAGTTGTAATTGTTTGTAATGATAGTTGAGATCGTTTGTAAACAATTTTTTATTAGTGAATCAAAAAAGATGGTGATTGGGTGGAATATCGTGTGCTCATATTTCCGATATTATTTGTGTTGTTTTTTTTCAATCAAATTCATCTTCAAGTGATTGGGTGATAAAGATCCAATTTTTCTTGGCATTTTGTCAAGCTTCCGCTGCGCACAAAAATCATAACGGTTTGGTATCAGAGCTCAGTTCATCGCATAAATTGGAGTGATTTTGGATTGAAGATTGTAGATGTCGGAGATGATGCAGCTTTCATGGATGGATATTGTGGAGTAGGAGATTTTGAGAATTTGGAATGAAGAACCTAGTCCGCAGCAAGGTGGAAAGGTTGGTTTTGATCACTGCTGAGAATCCGTTGAGGATCATGTTATCGATTGTTGTCTTCACGTTGATAATTCTCGAGGGATCCATGTAGATAAAGAGGGATCAAGTGGTAGGCGTATATCGATAAAGAGGAGGTGTGATTGAGCCTGGAAATCAATTAGGTAATCTTGTGGCCCGATGAAATCAAGAAGGTGTGATTGAGCCTGTAAATCAATTGAGACTGGACTTGAAGAGAAGACAGGATGGTTTTATCTCGTAGCCGTTAAAATCAAGATGGTGTTAATTGTGAAAGAAAGGTTGAAAGTGAGAGCTAAGGGGCTATTGTTTGAGTAGAGGAGATGTAGTGATTTGGTATCAAGGTGGAGTGTTGAAACTGGTGATACGCAAATCACAATTTTGGGCAACAAATAATCTTACATATTTTGTGGAGAGATATGTTGTTAGATTTTATGAAGAGATTTGGTGCTAGATTTGATGAAGAGATTTGGTGCTAGATTTGGTGAAGAGATTTGGTGCTAGATTTTATGGAGAGCTAGTGGTTGCTATATTTGTGGACATTTATTGCAAGGATATTTGGTGCTTAACCAAATAGTTTTATAACATATACGAAGATATTTTGGGAGCCAAGTTTTCTTGGGCATGAAGCCAAGTTTTTTCTTGGGCATGAAGCAATTCTCACTATAAAAAGGGCTAGCTAATCTCTTCATTAGGTGTGGAATGTCATTATTCTTCATTGTCTTTCTCCTCAAATTTTTAGCCATTAGATATTCTCTACCTATTTCTCAATAAGGTTATTGGTTCAAGTTGTAATTGTTTGTAACGATAGTTGAGATCGTTTGTAAATAATTTTTTATTAGTGAATCAACAAAGAGGGTGATTGGGTGGAATATAGTGTGCTCATATTTCCGATATTATTTATGTTGTTTTTGTTTTCAATCAAATTCATCTTCAAGTGCTTAGATGATAAAGATTCAATTTTTCTTGGCATTTTGTCAAGCTTCCGCTGCGCACAAAAATCACAACGGTTTGGTATCAGAGCTCAGTTCATCGCATAGCATGGAGTGATCTTGGATTGAAAATTGTAGATGTCGGAGATGATGTTGCTTTCATGGATGGATATTGTGGAGTAGGAGATTTTGAGAATTTGGAATAAAGAACTTAGTCTGCAGCAAGGTGGAGAGGTTGGTTTTGATCATTGCTGAGCATCCGTTGAGGATCACGTTATCGATTGTTGTCTTCACGTTGATAATTCTCGCGGGATCCATGTAGATGAAGAGGGATCAAGTGGTAGGCGTATATCGATAAAGAGGAGGTGTGATTGAGCCTGAAATCAATTAGGTAATCTTATGGCCTGATGAAATCAAGAAGGTGTGATTGAGCCTGTAAATCAATTGAGTCTGGACTTGAAGAGAAGACAGGATGGTTTTATCTCGTAGCCGTTAAAATTGAGATGGTGTTAATTGAGAAAGAAAGGTTGAAAGTGAGAGCTAAGGGGCTATTGTTTGAGTGGAGGAGATGTTGTGATTTGGTATCAAGGTGGAGTGTTGATATTGATGATACGCAAATCACAATTTTGGGCAACAAATAATCTTACATATTTTGTGGAGAGATTTGTTGTTAGATTTTATGGAGAGATTTTGTGTTAGATTCGATGAAGAGATTTGGTGCCAGATTTAATGAAGAGATTTGATGCTAGATTTTATGGAGAGATATTGGTTGTTATATTTGTGGACATTTATTGCAATGATATTTAGTGCTTAACCAAATAGTTTTATAACATATATGAAGATATTTTAGGAGCCAAGTTTTATTGGGCATGAAGCCAAGTTTTTCCTTGGGCATAAAGCAATTCTCACTATAAAAAGGGCTAGCTAATCTCTTCATTAGGTATGGAAAATTTGTCATTATTCTTCATTGTATTTCTTCTCAAATTTTTAGCCATTAGATATTCTCTACCTTTATTGGTTTAAGTTGTAATTGTTTGTGACGATAGTTGAGATAGTTTGTAAACAATTTTTTATTAGTGAATCAATAAAGAGGGTGATTGAGTGGAATATCGTGTGCTCATATTTTCGATATTATTTGTGTTTTTTTTTCATTCAAATTCATCTTCAAGTGATTGGATGATAAAGATCCAATTTTTCTTGGCATTTTGTCAAGTTTCCGCTGCGTACAAAAATCATAACAGTTTTTCAATACCTAGTCTTATTTTATACCGACTCCAAAATTATAAGACAACTATGTCATTATAGTATACTTTTGACATAAGCTATGTTCTGGTACTATGACATGAATACGGATTTCAATATTGATAATATAGAGGGATTCCAATAACTCTTAAATTACCAAAGAGAATATTACTTGAATTGAGTAATCAAAGAATGCCGACAACTATTGAGTGAACATATTTTTTTGACAGATGCTGCATGTTTTGTATATTATTGATAAGTTACCATTGAAAGATTAATACTCACATCATCATACCCTACAATTGCATTCTGGGATAACTAAAGTCATATAACCAGTCAGGTTAACCCATAAGTGAATATAGTCAAATATAACTCTTAAGTGTGTAAATCAACATTCAGGAGATCAGGTAAATCACAAATGATAGGATGCTCAGAACTGATAAAAGTAATTTGATTTGAGATATGAGATATGCTATTTGAGAAGTCAAACACGTTCTTAGTGATTTGATGAAAATTATGACTTGAAATATGGTATTGGGGAATTCCAATAAGTTCATCATGATCTCATGAAAACTATGGTCTGAGAGATTTTATTGGAAGATTTCAATTGGTTTCTGGCTATCGCTTGAAAATTATGGTTTAAAAAATAAATAGGTTCATAGTGACTCCATGAAAACTATAAATTAGGACAGGGAGTCCATGAAAACATGACAGGTTATTTGTCATCCAATGAACATTAATTCGTTCATAATGAATCCAAATTGCGCTGAGATGAACGGTTTGTGTAGCAAGAAAGATATTAACTAATGCGATCTATCATTAAACCAATGGGTGAACATCGGTAGGTTTAACATTACTTATATAAATAAGTGTGACTTCTTGTCCGCAGCAGTGGTCCAATGGTTAAGGACTTTGTGCCATGGTGACAGTGGCTTGGGTTCGAAATCCGAAATGACATGCTAAGAGTTTACCATGTGCATACGCTAAGATAAGCCATTTATGTGGTGTTCGCGGACCGGGCTAAGTGCACTAGGAAATGTTTTACAATTTCGGTCGGTTTTCCTCCTAAACAAATTCAAAAAGAATTGAGACTTCTCCGCATTTCATACATGCACATAATTATGTTAATATGTACTATCGATTTTTATTATAGGTGCATTACTATTGATTAGCATACCAAAAAAGATATGAGTGAGGGGAACCCATTACGCTTAGTAGCATGGTCTAAAAAGATATTTAATTGGTTTGAGATAGCAGATTATTATTAACACTAGACTTCTTAGCTGGTACAAACCTTTTGTTTTCTCTTAAACTCTAGGATGTTTATTTGAGTAGTTAATGGGGATTTCAGGTTTTTTAATAGACAGAATAAGCTTCGTGAGAATTACATAAGGAAACCTAGTTACTTAGATGTTTTTGTTTAATATGTTGCGTTTGTTTTGTTGAATATATGTAATGATGATATATCATTGCCAGTTTCACTCTTATTATCCTAGAGGACATCACCATATATTATTCTTGGAGAAATTTGGAATAATTTATATTTCTTCTAAATGTGGAATCATGGATGAAAATAATTTATATTTCTGATGTCATCCAATAATAATAATACTATTGACTGTAGTAGTTCAATAGCGTTAGTTTTGAACCTCAGAATACGGGATGTTACATCAACCAACATTCAACTAATGTCAAATAGTAAGGATTAACCAATCAATAGGGAAGAGGACAAATAGCATCGCATGATTCATTAATTTCAATAAGTACCTATCTAGATGATCAAAATTGTGGTCTTCATTCTCATTTTTTTAAACCATCCACAAAGTAAACCTTTTTAGTTCATTTTGCCCAATAGTACCAATAAGATGTATCAATTTTGGACTGAAAAAATGATAGCCATAAACCTAGTCATCTTTTTGTTTTAAGTTACATTCAATGTCAGCTTACCGCAATTTCAAGGATTCTAGGATTTCAATATAATGTTAATACATTGCCTAAACATTCACCTTTATTTGCCATATTCATTGAACTTGATGTCGATAATCATAGCACTTATTTCTTCTCACAATTCCCGCACACTAGTAGTTAAAACTACATTTGATACGACTTGAACTTTGTTTTTAGATTTTAATGTAGTTTAAATAGCAACAATTTCATTATGTAGATTTTAATCTGTTGCAGTTGGGATGTTCGGATTTATTTTATACTACATGTGAAATAAATAAACAAAAAAAAGCGTGCATTAGTATCTTCATTTATATTAGAAAAATTGCAATAACTATTAATGGTCATGCCTGTTTGGCGTAGTTTTATACTACTATAGTTGTTTTGTTAGTGCTTTATGTAAACAATGTGCCATTTTCATGCAATTAGATTTGTCTCAATAAATTTTCTGCCAATTAACATACATATACTTCTTTCTGATTTCAATACAAAAATATTTAAACATTTATTCTCATGACCTTGTATGTAATCAGTGCCCATAGTTTTGATTTTATTATTGAAAAAAATAGGTAGTATTTTGTTTAAATTACACTTTAAGTTTTCAAAACAAGTTACAATAGTAAAAAGAGTTAAAATGCGGTGAAGGCAATCAAAGAAGATGAAAGGAACAAATGGGCGACCGAAAGATATATTATTTTCTGTCCTTCCGGTCCTTCCCAAATTTGAAAAATAAACAAAAGTTGTTCTTTGTTTTGTGTGGGAATTTCATTTTCTAAAACGACTATTTTCATAATGAAAATGCTTCGTTCGAATTTTTGTATGGGTGAAAAACTAAAACTAAAGAGGTAAACCAAATAAACCCTAGTATTTTCATTATTGTGTCTAAACTATCGTAAATAATTATGTGTGATTACTTTTCAGCCATTAATTCGAATGGTAGAACTGACAAAAAGATATTCAATGACTATAATATCAAAACTCAGTGAGGCTTATCGATTAGTAAGTACCCGTGTACCCATGGATTAAACCAGAGTTTGTTGTTTTTCCATTTACAATTCTTTTTTCCACGCATTGGAATGCCTTATTTCATAAAATAGAAATATTTTCGTATACCAAATTGTTGAGTTATAGCTTCCATGTCCCAAAATAAGATATTTTTAATGTAATTCTACAAATCAATTTTGCTCATAAACTTTGCCAATCCATCAGTTTCCATATAAGTTTCATTTCAATTGCACAACTACTTTTAATAAGGTCTGCTAACTCCAAACCCACTTATTTTTGGGTTGGTGTAACAATCCATATTTAACCTATCAGAGGCTCACAAAATATATCTATTTATTTCAATGAGGCCGTATGACTCTAAAATTTTGGGATACGACTCTTAGGACATTTTACAAAATTATGGTTGTTTTTTTAATTTTAATGTGAACATTTTGAACATCAAAATATTATTGGGGCTATAACTGTCAACTTAGGGTCTTCAATCAATTCCACTACTTTCTCATTCTTTAGAGTGTTCATAACAAGAGAATAAAATTATGCTTATAAAATTATGCATGTTTTAAGTCTTACAAACTATTAGCTTTGATTAGTGTGTAACTAATTAACCCTATTAGTTAGATCATTAGTCTAATTAAAATCACAATAAATAGGATGTTGTAAGAGTCAAATTAAAACTTTCCCTCTTATTTTAAATTAAATCAATACCTACTTAGTCCTAAGTCTATCCAAATTCATCCAAGTAACTCTCATCTTAAATCAAACTAGATTGTTGATTAAAGAAAAGGACATCAATTAGAAGATAAAGGTCATCAATTTACGTGATTTGAAGTACATTTTGTCACTATCCAACTAGCTCTACATTCATGTTGATTGAATTTGGTAGTCAGTGAGTGGTTAATGCCTTCTCACTATTCAATTTAGAAGTAAATAGATAAATTACATGATTTTTTGGAATTCAAACTTTTTAAATGTTAATTACATGTTAATTTTCCATATGGTCGGGTTTATAAATAATTCAATTCATTTATAATCGTAATTTCATATAATGTGTAGATTTATTATGAAATTGGTTTACCTATCTTATTTTATGAATTATATGACAAATTCAATGAAATTGTTTGGTATGTTATGCATTGATATATTTTTTGTATTTTGAATGCATAGAAAGTTAGGTGGAATAATTGAGTAAATTAGAAGCAAACTTGGTCAAAATTGGATGAAACTTGGAAGGTGGGCTCTAGAGAATGGCATGAAAACAATCCAATAACTAATTGACTCAAATTGATGTTTGCTGATAAATTAGACCTGAGTCAAGGTGATAATTCAAACCCATCCTATGGCAATGGATCTTAAGGGATTGATGACTTAATGGATGGATAGTCCATATCTATTGATGTTTTTTATGGCAACATGCTTGGAATTTGGTTGAGTGCTTCAAGATTAAAGTTGGATGTTTGGAAGTGAAGAGGAAGTTGCTTTGTTCGATAGTCAAGGTCAATGACATTTGGAGAATTTTGACATAATTTATATTTCTTCTAAATATCGAATCATGGATGAAAATATGTAATGAATATCATTAAAGAAATGTATTTTGAAATATTCGTATCTCCACGCCTCTGATGTTAATGATACTATTAATTGATCTTATCCTGTCTTCAAATAATAATAATAGTGATGACCATAGTAGTTCAATAGCGTTAATTTTTGAACCTCAGAATACGGGATGTTACATCTACCAACATCGGGTTTCAACTAATGATAATAAGTTAGGATTAACCAAGCAATAGGGAAGAGGGCAAATAGGAGGGTAGAGCGAGCAATACGGAGTTAGTATCTATGTAAGAAGTAAGCAATTTGTGGAGTGCATGTATTGGAAATAGTGAACAATCGTTGGATATAAATTTTGGAAGAAAAGTCCATATGTGATCTTGGTAATACCTATATCGATGACAGACTGAATTTACTAGGGCGAGAGAGAAAAGAAAATTGAGAAGAAAAGGGATGACGAAGATTACTTAGAGGCGATAGAAAAGGAAACTGTATTCCCTTTTGGTTTTCGCATGATTCATTAATTTCAATAAGCAACAATCTGGATGATCAAATTTGTGATCTTCGTTCTCAATTTTTAAAAAACCATCCACAAAGAAAACCTTTTTAGTTCATTTTTCTCATTACTACCAGTAAGATGTATTAATTTTGAACTGAAAAAACCATAGTCCTAAACCTAGTTGCCTTTTTGTTTTAAGTCACATTCAATGTTAGCTTACCACAATTTCAAGGATTCTAGGATTTCAATATAAGGTAATTACATTGCCTAAACATTAACCTTTATTTTCCATATTCATTGAACTTGATGTCGATAATCCTAGCACTTATTTCTTCTCCCAATTCCCACACATTAGTAGTTAAAACTACTTTTGATATGACTTGAAATTTGTTTCTAGATTTTAATATGGTTTAAATATCAATAATTTTGTCATGTAGATTTTAATATGCTGCAGTTGGGATGTTCAGATTTTTCTTATACTACCTTCACACATGTGAAATAAATATACAATAAAAAAATAGTATGCATTAGTATCTTCATGTATATTAGAAAAACTGCAATAACTATCAATGGTCATGCCTGTTTGGCGTAGTTTTACACTACTACAGTTGTTTTGTTATAGCTTTATGTAAACAATGCGTCATTTTCAGGCAGTTGCATTTGTCCCAATAAATTTTGTGCCAATTAACATACATATACTTCCTTCTAATTTCAATTTAAAATATTTAAAGATTTATTTTCATGACCTTGTGTGTAATCAGTGCCTATAGTTTTTATTTTATTATTGAAAAAAAATAGGTAGTACTTTTCTTAAATTACGCTTTGAGTTTCCTAAACAAGTTACAATAGTAAAAGAGTTAAAAGATGGCGAAGGCAATCGAAGAAGATGAAAGGGACAAATGGGCGACCGTGAGATAAATTATTTTCTATCCTTCAGGTCCTTCCTAAAATTTGAAAAATAAACAAAAGTTGTTCCCTATTTCGTGTGGGAATTTCATTTTCTAAAACGGCTATTTTTCATAATGAAAATGCTTCATTCGAATTTTTGTATGGGTGAAAAACCAACACTAAAGGGGTAAACCAAACAAACCCTAGTATTTTCATTATTGTGTCTAAACTATCCTAAATAATTATGATTGATTACTTTTCACTCATTAATTTGAATGGTAGAATTGAGAAAAAGATATTCAATGATCATAATATCAAAACTTGGTGAAGCTTATCTATTAGTAAGTACCCTTGTACCCCTAGATTAAACCACATTTTGTTGTTTTTCCATTTACAATTCATATTTCCACGCATTGGAATGCCTTATTTCTTAAAATAATAAATATTTTTCATATACCTAATTGTTGAGTTATAGCTTCCATTTCCCAAAATATGATATTTTTAATGTAATTCGACAAATCAATTTTGCTCATAAACTTCGCCAATCCATCAGTTTCCATATAAGTTTTATTTTGATTGCACAATTACTTTTAATAAGGCCTACTAACTCCAAACCCACATATTTTTGGGTTGGTGTAACAACCCATATTTAACCTATCAGATGGTCACAAAATATATTTATTTATTTCAATGAGGCCATATGAGTCTAAAATTTTGGGATACGGCCATTAGGATATTTTACAACGTTATGGCTTTTTACGAAATTTTTATGTGAACATTTTGAGCATCAAAATATTATTTGGGCTATAACTGTCAAATTAGGGCCTTCAACCAATTCCACTACTTTCTCATTCGTTAGACTTGTCATAACAAGAGAATGAACTTACGCTTAGAAAGTTATGTATGTTTAAAGTCTTAGAAAATGTTGGCTATAATTTGTGTGCAATTAATTAACCTTATTAGCTAGATCATTAGTCAAATTAAATTCACAATAAATAGGACGTCGTAAGAGTCAAATTAAAACTTTCCCTCTTATTTTAAATTAGATATATACCTCCTTAGTCCTAAGTCTATCCAAATTCATCCAAATAACTCTCGTCCTAAATCAAACTAGATTGTTGATTTATGAAAAGGACATCAATTTGAAGATAAAGGTCATCAATTTACTTGATTTGAAGTACATTTCATCACTGTCCAACTAGCTTTACATTCATAATGATTGAATTTGGTAGTCGGTGAGTGATTCATGCCTTCTCACTATTTTATATAGAAGTAATTATTTAAATTATATGATTTAACACAATTTTTGAAATTCAAACTTTTTAGATGTTAATTACATGTTAATTTGTCATATGATCATATTTATGTATAATTCAATATTTTTATAATCGTATTTTCATATATTGTGTAGATTTATTTTGAAATTGGCTTACCTATCTTATTTGTATGAATTATATGACAAATTCAATGAAATTGTTTGGTATGTTATGCATTGATACATTTTTTTGTATTTGAATGCTTGGAAAGTTATGTGGCATAATTGAGCAAATAAAAAGAAAACTTGGTCAAAATCGGATGAAACTTGGAAGGTAGGTTTTAGAGAATGGCAGGAAAACAGTGTAATAACTCATTGACTCAAATTGATGCTTGGTGAAAAATTAGATCTGAGTCAAGGTGATAGGTCAAACCCGTCCTATGGCAATGGATCTTAATGGATTGATGACTTGATGGATGGAAAGTCCATATCTATTCATGTTTTCTATGGCAATGTGCTTGGAATTTGGATGTGTTTAACGATAAGATGAGTGCTTCTATGTTAAAGTTGGATGTTTGGAAGTGAAGAGAAAGTTGCTTTGTTCGATAGTAAAGGTCAATGACATCTGGAGAAAGAGTACTAGAAGCAGGATGGAAGATCAGGACGAGTATGGATAAGTCATAACCTCGGCTTGAATTATAAAGATAACTTGGTCTCGGGTTATGGTGGAAGGTCAGATGATAGTGGAGCTTTTGGAGACCGTTGTTGAGGCTTCACAAATCTTGTTAAAGGTGGTAGCCTATACATATTAAGCTTGGATGGTTATATAGCAACATGATAAAAGACATGGTTCTTCGATTTGTGACATGTGATCGAAGTCCATAACAAAGATGGTAGACTGATATTGGTGGTATCTGTGAATGGAACATGGTGAGGTTAAGCAAGAAGGGTTTGACATCGAAATGTGCAGTTGAAAGGTCGTTACAAGGAATCATTGATAACTTAGAATGTTTTCGATTGTGCTCAAAGTAAGGGAATTATGTAGGGATTCCCGTAAGTCAATAAAAGGACTAGCATACTATAAACATCTCTTTAGGTCTAATGTTAAGCTTCATAATGCCAAACACGTACCGAGCGTAGGGTTTCATGATATAAGAGTATAAGGAAAAACATGATTTTCGTTTGTCTTTGGTAGTAAGGAGGCTACACGTGTTACCGTTTATTCGGGGCATGTAGGGAGTGAGTGCTAGCTTGGATTGCTTAACGAATGTTACAGTTGCTATGATTACTTTGTTTGCTTTCATCAGTAGACTACCACTTAGAGATATCATGGTGAAAATGTGTTGTAGATAGGGCTGTTTGGACACTTTCCACCATATTCTGTGTATAGTACCTTTATAACATTGTTGAGTAGCAAATTTTATTAATCTATGCTAACTCTTTTTTATTGTTGGGACAAGTCCGATGTGATTCACATGCCTTTGTTTCTTACCATATTTACATATATAGTATTTCGGGAGTTATTAATTACTCAAAGTACATTGTTGTCTGACCTAAGATTTTATCTTCGTGCTTCATATTATCTTGGGAACTCCTGAATGAGCAGACTATATAACAGGTCTGGGTGACACGATATTTAATTAAAGGACGAGCTAGGAGGTTCAATCGCATATTCTATATCAAATATAGATTCTTATTCATTTTGTCAGTAGTGATACAGATTCATGGTAGCGTTGCTTATTTCAACTTGATGAGATAGCTATTTTGAGTGTCACTACACCATATATGCTAATTAGGTTGTGTTTATAGCGTTATCTAAAGCAGTTAGGCACCGTAAAAAGTCGTATCAAAAATTGGCGTATTACAATATTAGATACGGCTATAAACCGTATCTCACATGAAGTAACATACGGCTCTTAGCCGTATCTAAAGTGTGATCAGACATGGTCTTTGAACATATCTATATATATATATATATATGTGTGTGTGTATGCACACACGCACACACACACACACACACACACATATATATATATATATATATATATATATATATATATATATATAAAGGTATATGTATATATCATATATGTGTGTATATATATATAACAGAAACCGTAGCACATATTTTTCAGAACAGAGAGCATATATACCACAAATTATACACAGGAATAACACAATATATATATATATATATATATATATACACACACACACACTCAAAGCATTAAAATTTTTGTCATAACACGAACACAATGTATGTACAAACATATACGATAAAAGGAAACTGTCAAAGATTTTCATCATATTACGAACTAACAAAAAAAGGTAAAAACATATCAGTATGATAAAACTCCAGTCGAGGCTGGGAAGATTGAGCGTGATAGTCAGCCTGAGTTTAAGTTTCATTTGGAAGCAAAACTGAATCGTGATATATAGTCTGCAGCCTGAGTTCAAACAGCACAAAAGCACCAAAATCTCCAACAGGACTGCCTATAAAATACAAGAAACAAGTTACAAATACTTCACTGGACAGGAGATCGACATTGTAACTCACTGTGACTGAGATGCAAACATGAATACAAAGATAAGTGTATGGCGATCAATGTGTTTGTGTACACTGGTAGTCGATCACTGTAAGGGGTATGAATCGACCAATCGATCAGTGTGTATTTGTAATTTCACTGGACACCAATAATAGTGAAGGGCATATCGTGTCGGTCAATGTGTTTGTGTAATTTCATGGTAGTCGATCAGTATGTTTGTGTACAAATATTTAGAAACATACTGATAATAGTGAACTTGCATAGACAACCTAGAAACATACCAGCATCTCACATGCTTTGTGGTTTAACATGACCTCCAACATCATATATAGGAGATCGACGTTGTACACATGAATACAGAGAAACTAAAATAACATTCGGTTTGATCAGTATATACAGAGTAAAAATGAATGAATACACATTGTAAACTTGTTTTGCTATAACCATAGGCTTGTTAAACGAAATTTGCTGTACATAGGAATGGAAAATTGGTAGTCATTAAAAATGCAACCCAAAAGAAGAATCACCTGAATTGTAGTCGATCTGCAACACCGGTAATTTGTACCCTACCATACAGAACACCCTCATATACACACAAAAAGGAACAAATAAACCAAATGTCGACTTTCTGATTAAGAAATTACTGGGCTTTCTGATTAAGTGTAAAATAATATATACCTGCTCCAACGTCTAAAGATATCGAATCATCATCTTCGGATGACACACATACTAGACTTTCTGATTAAGAATTTACTGGGCGATCCACCAGGTGGATGCATATTAGCTCACGTGCAGGGTCAGTAATCAATGCTTATTAGCTTTATCCAAATATCGGATGCCCCTTCACTTAACCTTTGAAAAAAGATGCTTTCACTTGCAACTTTCAGTTTCTTTGAAACAGACTGTGTAGTGCAAGTTAACTTACACTACAATCTGCTACAAAGTAGGGGAAAGATGCTAGTGAAAGCATCTTTTTACCAAGGTTAAGTGCAGTAGCATCTGACATTTGGATAAACCTAATAAGCATGGATATCCGACCCTATGCGTGAGCTAAAATGCATCCACCTGGTAGATCACCTATTAAAATACTAGCCAGAAAGTCTAGTAATCACCCATCTACCAACAATTTTAACAAAACTGTTAAAATATTTTAAGTACACTTGTTATCTCTCAAAACAGAGTAAACTTGTTATAAGACAACCCAATTTAAATTCTAAGCATAAGGCAAACGAACAACCAAATGACGATGAAATCATGGTTAAATATTGAACTATATTATCCATTTGCTTAGTTTCCGCCACAATTCAGATTCAACTTGGAAAACGATCTAAATAACATATCATCAAATAGCTATTGCATATAGAATCAGGTTATGGACAATTAACATTAAACATCTTAACATTAGTAAAGTTTACTGCATCCTTATGACTAACTCATTGTTATTTCTTTGTTTCGTGGATATACCGCAATCTAAAATTATACCATACATGTTTCCAATAGCAATTCAGATGTTTTTTACATTATCACAAAACATAATTCAAATTTGATTTCTCTGATTTCAGGGTATAACCACAGATCCTCCATTACCCAAACTAGCAATCAGCTAACACACTTACACAAACCAATTCAACTGAAACAGCTAACACACTAACCCAAAGTAGCAATTAACTATCACACAAATATTTCAATTTGTTCCCTACTATCAGGCATGCATGCCAAAATTCAATTGAAACACATACCTACGCTGTCAAAGGAGGGCTAAGGAGACCAAGAGTTGTTGCGTTTCTGCCGAAGCAGAGGGTTGTTCGTCTCAATCGAAGGTGGAGGCATGATTTGGTGACCGAAAACCCTAATTTTAGTTTTCAATCACTATTAAAGTAAAACAAATGAAAAAGGGAGCGGCCAAATTTTTTATTCCGAGTGCCTAATGTGACGCACAATATGATATGAATTAGTTTTGGCCCAAAGCCATATCAAATTAACTAATATAGGGTTTCGTTGATGGACGGTCATATTTAGGGCGTTTGGGGTGGTGCGGATCGCAAAATGTAGTTTCATACGAATCTGGGCACTATCAAATATGATACCACTTTAACCCGTATTATATCTCTGCATCCATCTATGCCAAATTGGCTGTTATGGCGTAATGTGCATATATTGAATATACGATATGACATTATATATAACTTGGTATATATTACTCTAATGGTTATTTCACATTGTTATTACTGTCTCATTTGTTGTAAATATGATATTATATTTTATCCATGCTCTGTGAGAAATATGAAAAGTTACGGTGCATCCGTTATTTATTTGTACCTTGACAATCATATTGGTAAATCACAATGTGCTATTGAGTTATTATGTTGTTGATGATATATGACATCGTCCCAGTAGAACGTAAAATTTGCTAGGAATTTTGCTGATTTTTTTATAGATATAATACTGAAAAAATGAGATATTTTATTAATGACATTAGCCAATAGTTAAATACTTTGAATCAAATAAAAGATTATGGTATAATTTATATATTTGATAAGTTTATTCCTTTATTTTAAAAGTAGGTTTTCATTGGACAATGATTATTTGGACACTGAGAATTTGTACAGATTTTGAAAATGTAAAAATGATTTCCAATGAAAGTAAGAAAATTAATAAAATATATAAACTTCCTTTTCAAAATTGAAATATATTTAGAAGAAAATGTTTTATGAATTTAGAAACTTTTCTAGAAGTCTTAAGATTATTTTCTTATTTAATAATAAAGTACATATCAGTTACGAAAGTGAAAAGATTTAATGGTTAAAGTTTGATAAAAAATTATAAACCTTATTTGAGGGAAGAAAGTAATACCAACAAGCCTTTGGATTATTATTACGAATAACATAGTAGCTAAAAAGAAATCGACACATAAGAATATGAAGTATATAGAAGGGAAAGGTATTATTAATGATATTTTCGTCAAGCTCAAAGTTAGGATAATGCACTATGAAGAGAAAAAAATTATTTTCTATTCACTGGGCTTAAGGATGGAAAAAATAAAAGGAAAAGAACATCCAAAGGTAAACAACATAAGATGTGAAGCAGGTTATCTATGATTTCTGCATCCGTCTTGGAGTTCCCTTATTATATGGCTCTTTCACTATCACAAGGAATTACAAGAGAATAGTAAGAAAATATAATAAGCCTAAGATTAACAAAGATTTTATTCTCGGAAAGCTGTTGATCTCAAGGAGTTAGAGGGGAAAATCATGGATTTCGACCTATGCTCTATCAGATAGGGGCCTAACCAACACCTTGGAAGTGACCATACAAGGATTCTTATAGCAATTAAACTGATGTTTTGATGGTTAGAATCGCATTGCAAAATAAAAGTGAAGTGCACAAAGGTATTAATATGAATGAATGTATTTGATAGGAGATAAACAGCGAAAGAAAGAAACGAGTTGCTAAGACCGAGGCCAATAGAAAATTACAAGAAGTATGTTCAGCCAAGCTTTGCATCAACTGTTATTGTTCTTGTAGCATGCTTATAGAAAATGGGCATGCATCTTGCCACAAAAGGTATATTTGATTGTACCTTTTATCCTCTTGCTCTGCCATGGCTAGACAATTGGATTGTCCGTGCTTGACCGCTGATACCATAAGAAAGGTGTGGAGCTGACGAGTGCCGATAATATGAAAAGCCCGGTGAGATAAGATGGATTTTAGGTCGTAGATAATATTATCAATGCCGACTCGATGACGAAACATCTTGAGATAGGCTCAAACTATGAAAATTCAGAGATAGTCTCAAACACATGGTTTTGCTTCCTAACACTTTTTAAGTGTTTCAATTTAGCCACACTTATATATGTTTCAAATTATTCAATTCTAGACTATCATTTTACCATTTTAACACCGACAACTAACGTTATCAAAACTGAACGATGTAAACAACTTATTTAACTTTTCAAAATAATTATTAAATTTTATTATCTATATTTAAATATATTAATTTAACTAGAAAGGATTACGTTTGAAATAGTGTTATAAATACGTATTTGGAAAATTCATTATAATAAAAGCTGTTAAATTCTTACTAAAATTATATCTATTATATTTTGACAAAATTAAACATCTATTTTATTACTTAAACATATTTATATTAAAAACAAATTAGAAATTTATTTTATTGTTAACTCAAATTCATGTTTAAACCAAATTAAATTCAGTTTATATTCACAAAATCCTGGTTTTAAATTGGTCAAAAATTATGGATCCTTACACGTCTAATGATGATGGAACTGATCAAGATGATTATCAAGCGACTTTATCTATTTTTAAAAAAAAACATGGTCAGCCTGCTGGTAAAGTTCGGAAGAATGGTTGGACGATAGAGATCATCATGTAGCACACACATATATTCTTCTCAATTGTGCTGAAGTTGCACGGTTTGTTAGGTAATATACTTATATCCACCATAATTCATTTATATCATCGACATATGCTTATATACAAATACGCATCAGTCTATGTTAATTATAATGCAACATTTTTTCTGTTGCAGTGTTTACGAGTCGCAACATCCAAACGGCTATATCGACAAAGAATTCGCTGTCTGGTTTTCTAATTACGTTTTTGATATGGCAAATTGTGTTATAGACGAAGGATTGAAACATTTAGCCATGGGACAAAAAAGGAAAGTTAAGACCTATCCAATATTCTTTGCTAATGAATATAAATTTAGTACCAAAGAATACGGTCCTGATAATTTAACTAACAATACTGGTGTATTTGTTAAAGGTAGTGATGATCCAAGTAATCATATAAATGATTTTTATTGCATGCTAATCCAGGTTTTGGAGTTGACGTATTTCACACAACCTACGGAAGAAGGATTTTTGTTTAAATGCACCTAGTTCAGCAACGTTCTAGGTTTTGGAATCAATGTGCACCCAAAATAAATTCTTATAGAAAAAAAAACATACTTCATGTTAATAAGTACGATCCTTTTGAACTTGTCAAGCAAGTTCTTCATGTTTATTATGCTTCTTACCCATCTCTAAGAAGAGATAAAATAGATTGGTCGACTATTTTAGAAAACAAAGGCAAGGCATGGACTGAATATTATCGACGAATAAGCTTACAAAGCAAATAATGAGGGAAATAGAGGAATAATTATAATCGATGATCAAACAGATTTTAGACCTCTTTAAGATGAATTAAATGCATTACTTGAAGCATTTGTGACTACAGGAGAACAAAATATAGAGTACGCTATGGAGACTGAGTTCAAAAGTGACGAGAACTGATCAATAATATATATTTTGAAAAGGCAAAATTATATTTTTAACATTATATTGTTTTTATTAAAAATGATATGTTATGCTAATATGATATGTATCACATATTCTTTTTTAAATTATGTCATAATGTATGTTTTAAATAGTCCTTTTATGTTCTACTATAATGTTTGTCTGTAATAGAACGTAGATGTAGCTCTTCACATTCCGGTTCTCTCTATTCCTCTTAGAGAGGGACTTGTCCTCTTTTGGTGGTGATGGCGGTGGTCCATCATACGAGCTACCACGTCTTGTAGTGTAGTTGCAGCCTAAAGAAAATGGAGAGTAAGTATTAAGTTTTAAAATTAAATTTCATTTATGTACAATCTATTATAAATATATATAGTAGTCATGAAATATTAAATGTTTTTCCTGTTTAACATAGTGGATTTGAGCTAGAGCCTTCTACCATAGTTCTTGGGCTATCCCGACAGGCATACATGAGTCAAAAGACGACATGTGGCCTAAGTGGACATAAATTCCATGTAACATGAAGGAGACTATTTGACAAGACTTTTTGGTATATGCAATATATCAATTATTACATTATGTAATCATGTAAACTAATTATTGTTTATTTTACTTCTTAGGTTTAAATATCAATTCAAGTTTATAAGGAACACTTTATACATTGTCAAGTTATTTATACATTGTCATGCTATTTATAGAACACTTTATATAATTTCATGTTATTTATAATATACTGTCATATTTATTAGGTTAATTTATATAATGTCAGTTTATACATTAGGAACACGTTATATCAATTCATGTTTATAGGATATGATCAATTCATGTTTATACTATTTATGAAAATGTATAACTCGTATTTCTCAAACGTTCAAGGTTCAATAGACCTTACGGATGCTGATATTTCCCTCATACAGTGCCACTAGAATAGTGCAAATACAAAGAACTATAGGGGAAAGATAAATGGCCTAAAAATAGCTCGAAAGAAGCCTAATTAGATGAGCGCAGCTGTGTGGGATGATTTTGTCAGATGTTGGGACAATGAGGAGTTTCAGGTAAATTTACCGCATATTTGATTTAAATTGTTCTACGCAATTGATCTATAGATTAAAATTGTAAATCATTTTTTTTTTCAACTTAAATTTATGGAGGTAGTCACAGAGGAATTATGCAAATAGCAGTACCCTGTCACACATCGTGGTGGTTTCAGGTTATTTCAGCATCACCACGAGGACTTGGTATATTTATTAATTAAGATAAACAGTTAAAGATTTTAAGTTCTAAGTTGTTAAAAGGTAGATTATATATATATATATAAGTGCATGTTTCAGGAGAGATAGTGCAATGCTCCTTTGTCTTATTAGAATGTTTTCACGCATATTCAAGTTGGGAGTCCGACCGACGATTCAGATATAGTTTCATACTCCTGGGACCATGATGAGAAAGAAAATACCGCATAAGTAAGTATAACATAATAAGATAAAAGTTATAATTAAGTTAATAAAAATAACATTACCCAAATTCAATTGTATTTTGCAAAACGACAAAAGTTCCAACAAGCACGGTCATATCTACTTGAGACATTGGATGAACCAACTTGACCACTGACGAGGAGGATGCCATTTTTGGGACTGTTATGGATCCACCGACCTGCAAACAAGCGCTATGGATTTCAGAACCAAGCAGTACATTTAAATCAAAATTTAAAATAATTAATTTGCATCGTTTTCAAAACTATTGCACATTATGATCGATTATAGTAAACATATACTATATTTCCCTTGATTATATTGTTGGAAACTGAAAGTTACATGAATTACAATTATTATGTTGAAAACACTGATAATTTAAATTGTTTACGAGTTAAGATAGCTCAGAAGGTGTAACAAAGCGTTTAGGACAAATAGGAGATTGCACTGTTACGAGTCTAGATCCCGCGCTTGAGGAACATGATCGCCACCATGACGCACAAATAAACGAGTCGAACCAGTATTTGATAGAGTTCATAGAGCAGTACAAGTGGTTTTCTTTATCTGGTGGTTTCGGAGGGGACATATTTGAGATATAATTTGTTACGTTTTCTTGTTATGTATATATACACTTTGAGTGGGTGGGTATTTGGCTGATACATTGTGGCAGATTGTATATGTTGTCGCTGGTTTGGATGATGGTTTATGTATGTTTGGATGACGTTGGTTTGTTATGTTTTATTAGATGTTGTATATATTGGTTTATGTTGTGTATACTGGACTATATGTGTATGATTTGGTTAATATTATGTTTGGGTTTATATGAGTGTTATTGTTATATATATGCTTGAAATAGAGTTGTTATGGTACACTTGGGATTGTGGGTGACTATAAGTTGGCTATGTAAATGTTAGGGAATATATATATATATATATATATATATATATATGCTTACTGCTCATTGATCTTTAACGACTTCTAACGGTAATTACCAACGATTTAGAATGGTTTCCAACGGCTAATTGATCAGCAATTTCTTCCACGTGTTGTGACAACCCATATTTTTAACTATCCAAAATCATTTAATTTAATATTATTTTATGGGAAATTTTGGTTAAAATAAATAATTTGTGATTTTGTGGAAAAATTAAATAATATGTTTTGACCTAGGTAGTTAATAATAATTTGCAACAACTATAATGACAATAGATTTATAGTTTTAATAAAATGTGAATTGCGGTATATTTATTTTGGAACAATAATTTAATTTACATAAAAGTTTAATAAAAGAGAGATGAACAATATAGGGAAAGCATTTAATTAATTTCAATGACTACAATTTGTATTTGGTTATTAATAATAATTTTGTGTGGAAATTGCAAAATTTAATTAACAGTGATATTTACCAATTATTTAGACAGTAACTGTAACACCTCGTATTTTCTGGGAATATTAAAATAACAAATTAAAGAATAATTAATTTCAAATATAAGAATTAAGGGAAACGGGTTACGCCATTGTGTTCGTCTTGAAAATCTGCTTGGAGTAGAGTCCAAGTTTTCGAAAATCGGACTTCGTATGAAGAAGTTATAACCCTTGGAACTTTCATAAAATTATATAAAACAATTCAGAACATTAAATACCAAGGTAGGACGACCTGGGGGTCGACCTATCCCAGGCCAGGTTGACTAGGGGGTCGACCAGGGGGTCGACCTCCCTATATACAGGTCGACCTGGGGGTCGACCTCCCCCTCGGGTCAGATCTGAAATCTGACGTGTTTTCTCATTTGACAAATTGCTGTGTCATTAGGGCTTGTGTGGCACGTTCTGGTTGGTTCTCTTAGGTTTGAATGGCTTTGATTTGCTCTAGATTAATCTGACGGCTCCTATTAAATCAAACTTCTATATAAGCAACCTAAATCTAAACCCTAAAGCCACACAAAAATATTCCTAAGAATGTCATGCTGTCAGAACTCAACCTAGAATAGCTACCATTCTCCTTCAACTAGAAAGCAAGTTAGGAATTGCAAAGAAAATCTAATTCAACTAAGAGAATTCAACGTCTACAACAAAGGAGAGCTATTCAATTTCAAAATACAGATCCCAGAACACAAGACTAGTCTCCTTTTTGTAAGTCCAGTTATCATTTAGACCTAAACGATATTAGTATTGTGACTAAATAATTGGATGTAGAACAACGACTTATGTAAATTTATGCCTATCCTTTTTGTTAAACAGAATTGACTAAGACTATGACTCTTATCATGATTAAGTTTGTGGCCATGTTGTATGTGATTTGATGATAAATGTTAAATGCTTGGCAATGAATCCATATGTTGTATAATTTGGCAAAGACATATATGTTGTGTAATTTAGCGATGACATATTATGTTGTATACTTTGGAGATGACATATCATGTTGAATAAATTGGCGATGACATATTATTGTATAATTTGGCAATGACATATCATGTTGTGTAATTTGGCGATGACATACCATGTTGTATAATTTTGGCAATGACATATCATGATGACACCTATATGTTGTATGTCAATTTGGAAATTTTGCTATGTTTTTGCAAGTTGTTAGGCTAAGGCATGTATTATGTTTAGATCTACATTTAGATCTATGTTTATTGAATCATGCAAGTTGTTAGGCTAAGACATGGATTATGTTTAGATTCACATTTAGATCTAGGAAAATTGGATTTAAAAATTTAAGCTCATATTTACATGCCTTGTTAAACTTGTGTAAAACCATATGCTTAAGATTCATGTTTGTTGGATCCAAATTAAAAGTTCATATTTACATGCCTTGCTAAACCTGTGTTATTCCATATGTTTAAGGTTCATTATTGTCGGATCCAAATTAAAGTTTACATTCACATGTCTAGTTGAACTTGTGCAATTCTATATACTTAAGGTTTATGTTCATTGGACCCAAAGTAAAAGTTTGCATATACATGCCTAGTTGGATTTGGGTAATTTCGTATGTTTAAGACCCATGTTAATTAGATCCAAAAATGCAAGTTCACCTTTATATGACTAATTGGAATTGTGTAGTTCTATGTAAACTCCCATCCATATGTGTATGGTTCATGTTGATTAGGTTCAAAATTGCAAGTTCATAATTAAACATATATTTATTCTATGCCAAATTTATGTGACATATGTTGGATCCATATTATGCTTGTCTTGAATGCTACGTGCCACTTCCTTTTCCCTTCTTGATTTTGAGTTAGGCTAAATTGTGATGCCTAACATTCTATGAAATTTATGCGAACGTTTAGTGGGGGTAACATTGGGAAAAACATGAAGTTACATGTTATTGGCATATTTTAAATGATTAGTGGCATTGAAATGGTATAATTTATATACCTAAAATTATGAACATGATTTAGAGAGAAATTGGGCATGACTTGATTAACAATAATTTACATACAAATATAGAAGGTAAATATGTAAATTTAGAAAAGACAAATATGCCTAACCCGAGTTTAGATTGAGTTACGGTGTAAGACTACCCGGAACCGCCCGGCACATCCAGCAACTGTAACAATATATATCGAATGTGAGAGGTTAGTGCATCAGGCCCAAAAGAACCCGAGGTTAGACTGAGTTGCGGTGTAAAACTGCCTGGAACCGCCCGGCACATCCAGTAACCGCAACAATACCTGTCTAATGTGAGTGGTTGGTGCTTTAATGAATGAATTAAAGCGAAGACAGGAATGGTAGGGTTAAGTTAATTAAGGTAACACTTAACCAATATAACAAGATGAATGACTAGGGTTAAGTTAATAGGAAACACTTAACCAGTATAGCATGATGAATGGGTAAGGTTAAGTAATAAGAAACACTTAACCAATATAACTTGATTTGTGGTAAGGTTAAGTTAAAATAAGAGGGCAACACTTAACCGATATAACTTGATTTGTGGTAAGGTTAAGTTAAAACAAGAGGGCAACACTTAACCAATATAACTTGATTTGTGGTAGGGTTAAGTTAACATAAGAAGGCAACACTTAACCAAAGTAATATGACAAGTAGGTGGGGTTAAGTTAACTTGAATTGATTGATGACACTTAACCAATACAACATGATGAACACGTGGGGTTAAGTTAACTTGAATTGATTGATGACACTCAAACCATACAATATGATGAAAACGTGGGGTTGAGTTAACAAAGAACACTTGACCAATATAAGTTGATGGACGAACGGGGTTAAGTTAATAGGAAACACTTAACCAATTCAACATGATAATTGAGGAGGGTTAAGTTAATAAGAAACACTTAACCAACGTGACATGATTAATGGGTGGGTTAAGTTAACATGAACGGGCGACACTTAACCAATATGGCATAATGTGCGGGAGAGTTAAGTACATATCGGGTTGGTGGGTAATATTAGTAAATATAGGCCCACAAACTTAACCGTTAAATAAACATACTTGAATCGACGGGAGGATTAAGTACATCTCGTGTTAGCGGGTAATATTTGTAAATATAGGCCCACAAACTTAACCGTTAAATAAACATACTTGAATCGATAGGAGGGTTAAGTACACCTTGTGTAAGAGGGTAATATTAGTACATATAGGCCCACAAACTTACTGTTAAGTAAACATGCTAGAACCAGTGGGAGGGTTAAGTACATTTCGTGTAGGTGGGTAATATTTGTATATATAGGCCCACAAACTTAACCAATAAGGAAACCCTAGTAACGGGGACCCATTTCAGCAGTAACCCACATAAATGTATCACGGTACCCTGATCTAGGCAGAGTGGGGCACGATTACTGGGCTGATTGTAAGCGGTCAAAGCAGCGGCAGGGGGTACGTTAGTGTAGGTTCCGACGGTTTACGGGCGTGCACGTACTCCAGAGTGGGAAAAAGCAGGCACTGGATACCAGTAGTTATACACTGTGCATCTTGAATCGTGTCGGGGTGCTATCATAAGGATTGATACACCTTACGGTGGGACCAGCACAGGGTATCTACACGCAAGAGAGGGCCGATTGACATAGACACAAGAGAAATGAATAAAAGTAGGGAGCCGATCGATAGGGTAGTAAGGGTACATCTAACATGTCCATGGCAATTAGGCTGATTGAGGTAGAATCCTCACGATAGATGTACACCTGAAGGCTACCACAATTACGGGGATTGGGATCACGTTATCATTTTATACAGATAACTAGTTGGGACACTAGTTAGGTGGTGCAGAGATAGATATAAAAATCAGAATAACAAGGTAGTAGCGAAGCAGAGAAAGAGTAGGAGCGCATTCAGCTTATCTTGCCTTACCATACCTTATGCTTATCCTATGATACCTTATTTCTTTGTTATTGTCCTGCGTCCAGTTTATTCATGTCATGATTATCTTACCAGTTTATATGCTGAATAATCACTGGACTTACCAGACTTATGTCTGACCTAGTTTTGTTTCGCCTCTTTTCTTCCGTCCCCCCCCCCCCCCAGGTTCACAGGGAGGAAATGTTACCACTTAGCTCAGTTTTCTTTTCAAGTTCGAAGATGGTCGATGTTTTGCTTTGGACTCTCTCTTCCACTGCTATGGCTGGTTCATGCTTTATGGGGGAATATCGTTGTTATTTTTGTGCTTCTTTTATACTTGGAAGCTAATAAATCAAGACAGAAGTTCTATGTATTACTTTTAAGTATGATTTGAGAAAATTGTTGTAAAGGCTTGACTGAATTAAGTTGTTTATAAAATGACTTTATTTTCTGCTGCTTTATTTGTCTGTCTTGTAATTTATCTGCATCTTTTACCTATAATGCTCCACCGAAGTTAAGGCATTCACTTTGTGAGTGACCTTAACGGAGGCGGGGTGTTTCACTAACTGACATTTTGATATTAACAGATGTTGTAGTTATATCAACAACCAATAATGGAATGAGAAAAAAATATCTACATAGAATATATATACACACACACACACACACACACACATATATATATATATATTAATGAATTTGAAAATTACATTTAATTGTAATGAATTCAACAAAAATTATTAAGCAGAGCAGTTGTTAAGCTATTAGATAGTAACTGGCAATTTGTTATTAACAAATGTTGTAAATTTTTATAATAACCTATAATTAAATGAGAAGCAAAATAATCAATGCATAGAATATATATGGATCAATGTATATTTTACATTGTGTTGTAATATATATATTTGGAAATTATGTTTGTATAAATTGTAAGGTAAATGATAACATTAATTAAGAATGGTAATTAAAGGAATACATTGAATGTTTAACTAATTTTAAAAATAATGATTACAATAGGTTAATTGATTAGTGTGGGAAACCAGTTGCTATTTAATTCACTAATGATTAATTAGAAATGAATTTTAAATAATGCGCGTGACTACTGCAGTTAAGGTGAATAAACTTGTAACTGTAGAAAATTAACATAACAGATTTTAAACAAGCGTTAAGTAGTACCAAAATATAATGATATATGGAATAATAAAGTAAATATCGAATTAAATGCGATTTAATCGAATTTAAGGTATGACAAGTAAATTGATTGCAGTTAAATATTTTGTTACTGTGCATTAAACGATAAATGGAAGTTATTAACGTAATAGGATATAAAAAAAATGACAATTATATCTATAAATTCAAGATTGGATGGAAAAAAATTGAAATTAAATCAAACCAATTTATTGCAATTAAATATACACCAAATTACTAAGACATAAATTACGTTGATTAATTTAAAATTTAATATTCAAAAAGGAAATTGGGAAATAATTGAATTTGAGATTATAATATATATAAATTGATTCCTATAGCTTATGAAAGTACTATTTTGGAATGGGAGTAAAATAAGTAACTTTTGGAATTAAATTAATGGTGGATATCATGTTGAGATTTTATTCGCCAATATTTTTTTTTTTTAAAAAATCGAAGTTCTATTTCTATCTCAATGAAAACAATTCATATCCTTTCATTTAAGAAATTCTTCCATACTGTAAGAACCGCCATCCCTATGTTTATTTCAGAGAAAACTGATAGCCACGCCAAAACTAAAAAAACATATCTTCTTCTATACATTCTTATAAATCATGAAACCATGTTATTCGAGTTCATGCTTCAATTCTCTTCATATCCATGTCAATTTTGTTGAACTCGGCTTCAGATTAGCCATTCATCTTCTTCTTCAGCGCACTAGGGATTGAGATTTTTGATTGTTATAAGGATTAATTCTCAAAGTAAATAACATATTTGGATTTGTGATTGTAAATAGCATCACATGGAAAAATTTGATGGAATTTTGTGACAAAAGTTGTCGATGCCTGTACAGGCCATACGTTACAACATGGTGGATGGGTTTGGTTGGTAGGGTGCGAGTTGGACAAAGTGTTGACGACGTGGTGGAGATTGTGAAGAGAAGAACAATGGTGAAATTGGTTTGGCATTCATGAAGAGATGGGCATGGAAAGGAGGAAGTGAAGTGAATGGGTATGGTTGGTTTGAATTTGCTATAGTGACATTTTATGTTTGAGAGAAGAAGGATGACGTGGCATTTGCGGTGAGAAAATATTTTTTATTTTGTTTAATTCAAATTCATATTCATATAACTTGTAACATGTATAACTTTTTCATACGAACTCTGTTTGAAGCGTGGTTTGTTGCATTGGAATCGTATTGACGAGCTCTTCACGATGGCGTAGGTTTGGATGAATTCTATGACCATAAAATTTTAGGTTAAATTTTGGATTCGAATCTCGTTTGAAATCGAAGGTGAGTGATTAAACGCACTCACACCTAAATAAAGTATTCGATTATTAGTTAAATTAAAATTATGTTATGGTATAATTGTGTTGATTGTTGTTTAGTAGTTAAAATTGCATATTTTTGTTAACTAGCATCGATAGTATATTTTAATTTGACCGTTAGTTTAAATTTTACAGTTATGTTAAAATTTGACATTTTATTTCTAGCTTAAAACCCATCATTTGATAACTAGTATATTTTTACGATACTAAACTGTTCGTATGTATTGATGTGATGAATAGCTTGGATTTGATATGTTAATATAATGATGTTTATTTGTGT
Source organism: Allium sativum (assembly GCA_030737875.1). Classification (NCBI taxonomy): domain Eukaryota; kingdom Viridiplantae; phylum Streptophyta; class Magnoliopsida; order Asparagales; family Amaryllidaceae; genus Allium; species Allium sativum. The sequence goes on along the minus strand of CM060927.1, from coordinate 28,648,245 downwards.
AAAGTTTCCTGTTATTCACCTAGATTTTTGTAAGACCATCGGTTGTGTTGATTAATCCCAACCATTACCCTAGATGTTACGGGCATTAATCTTTTAAATGAATTAAGAACGTAGGTTGAAATGATAAACACGTATGACCCTGATTTGGATTGAAATGATATATATCCTTTCCCAAAATACCAAAATTAATTTTTAAGTATTATTTGGCCGTATGATAGAAAATTATATACAGACACCGATTGGTTAAACAATTTTGGTTAAACTTTGAAATTTGAAATATTGTTTTAAAAGCAGTATAAATGAGATTTTATAAAATAATTTCCTTCGAAATTGAACTTTAAAATTTTGAAATTTAAAGTTAAATGATTATTATAATTACTATTATTTTGTTATAAATCGAAGCTAAATATTTGTAATTTAGCATGAATTGAACCTATTGAAATTGAATTGTTTAAAATATAAACAATTGTCCATCTTTAAAATTTACTTTAAATTAACCTTATTTAAAGTAATATTTGATTTGTGAACTCTAGATTTGTTATAAACCAAAATGATTCCGAAAGAAAACTCTATATTAAAACTTTAAAAATTTGCATTAGATTTTCTGAATCGATTTGAAAAAAAATAAAGGTTGAATCGAATTGAAATACTGAAATTGAGCAGCATTGATATGAAATTGAAACTTGACTTCAAGTTATTCAGAAGGAACAATACCAATTCCAATTATAATATTTTAAACCATTTTATAAGTTATTTTACTAAATATTTATTTTATTTTATAAACTATACTATCAAAAAAATATTTATGTTGTACTATTTTTCTTATATATATTTACTATTTAAATAAACTATTTTAATAACCAAATATCTATTTTACAACTATTTTATATTTATTACATATATATGTATTTTACAAAATTTTGATACACTATTTTTTTTTACTTTTATTATATAACTATTTATTTCCTAACTATTTTATATATATCTAAGCTATTTTAACATACTTTTCTACTATTTTAAATAGTCAAATTATTTGGAATTGGAATTGTTTCAAGATTCTAAGTTTGGTTTTAAGTGGAGATTTTAATATGAATAATATTCTAGCTTGCATAATGAAAATGATATTTAAGAAAATATGATATTTTGATATGAAGTATGAACCTCTTTGATATGAAAAGAACTGATCGGTGTGAAAAATGTAAACGTTTGGTTGTTAAAGAGACCGGGATTGGATATTGTCATACTTTCTGCCAATACTGAAAACCACTTTAACAATTGTGTACGTGGTGGAGAATCCAGAATGAAGTAGGTTGGTTTGGCGAATGCTACTGGAATGAAGTAATAGAACGATGATGGATGTCCTTGACCTTCGGGTCATAATTAAAATGACTAAAACAGGGCTATACCGGACCATGTGGGGTTAGCTACCTCCATCAGCAACACTTCTTCCTTTATTACTATTGTCCCTCGGTTTGATTGACGTGATTTGATGCGCATCCTTGATTTGGGAGTGTAGTTCGAGGTGGGCGGTAGTCACGGCTATGCGTTACCACCAGTCCAAGCGTGCAACTAGTATATTCCTACTCTAGGCATTCCTTATGTGCCTTGTCATATTATCCTGATCGAGCCCCCTACGACTTTGATTAGTACCATACCTATGGAGTGCCCTCTGATAACCACTAGTTTATAGTGGACTTTATGGTATTTGTACAGACTACGGTATTATAAATGGTGTAAGGGTAAAATGTAATCTCGCTTATGCTATTTTCTTGTCTTATATTTAACCACAGACACTGTTATAATAGTGTATTGTATTATATAGTATCTAGTTTGATGGATCCTTAGGAGATGGAAATACACGTAACATCTCTTAAGTTATTGCACTCATATTATCACATGAATTTAATTTAGCTAATATGAGAACATTTTAGTTCTGATCCGAGTGTTTTTGTCTTTTCATTTGTGCTAGGATCAGCTTGAGTTTTCAGTTATTGAAGACGACGTTACGAAGATGAAGATGGAGTTTGAAAGACGTACTATTATTATTATTCTGCTGCAAATTTTGGTATGTTGTATAATAATTAACTCTGATAATCGTTGTAAGTGTAAAATCAAATGTATGTTTTAACAACTTCATGAACTGTTATTTGTTTATTATATTTTGTCCTTCCGCTACGAGATTATGTATTCGTTTTCTTCTTTCATCTTTCTCCTTATATTAATCCTAATAATTTTCTATAGTTTTGATTTGTTTAAGTCGACATTTGAGGATCATTGTCGATTTGAATGGTCAAAAATGTGGGTTGTTACATTTGGTATCAGAGCTTTGGTTTAGCGTTAACCTTGGCTCTATTTGGGATTAACTCATTAGAGGTAGGGTTATAATACCCTAAAATGAGTTTGCGTATATATGAGAGATCGTACTTGTAATTTCGGTATAAATATGTTTTGTATTGTGTTAATTTGTTCTATTGAGTATTTACGAATTCTGGTCGGTACCTGGGACGTCAATGCATCGATAGGGATTTCTAAACACTTGAATTAGACCCATTGACATAATATAGTTTTGAATTATATATTTTATATATAAAGAATTATTTGAAAATCTATGAATTTTGATTTTTGTTGATTATAATCATTTATTATTCGAGTAATCAATAATTGAAACTATTGGTTATTCACTGGCTTAAGAAAAATGAAATGTTGAAATTAATTGGTAATGAAATAAGAAGAAGTTAAATATGAATTTGAGAATTTAATTTTGGGTGGTTTTGCAATGTTGATTTGCAAATGGTTTGAAATAATATAATTATATTTTAAAAGTTGTTTCATATGGAAATTGTTTTCAAATGAATCTTAGAAATAAGTGTGTATTCTCCTTTTGTCTTCGGGAAATGATTTCGGTGATTAATGCACGCATTATCGACATTATTTTCAAGAGACTAAGTGGGGGAGATCAATTAGAACTTTTATACTTTGTTTTGCAAAAATTGGATTTCATTTAAATCTTTTATAATATGGTTTTATATAAAAGATATAATATATATAATATTTTGAAAGTTGATTTGGAAATGAACTCGAAGTTAAATTCTTAAGTTCTAGAATAATTGAAGAAATGAACAAACATGAAATTTTATAAAACTTTTGAACTTTGAAATAAAAAATGAATCTAAGAGAAATAAATTAAAGTGGGAACTCTTAGAATGTGAAATAGTGAATTTGAATCAAATTGAAATGGTTGAACTTGTGTAATAAATAAGAGTAATGATGAACTATAGACTAACTTAAGAAATATAAAATGGAATTGATGGTAATTAATTAAAATTTTGAATTATAATCAACTTAGGCTAAAGTGATGAAGTTAATGGAATGCGCTAATAAGAATTAATGTTGAATATAATGGACGTGGTTTAAATGGATGCAAAGAAATCTAAAGGTAAATGAGATTTAATAAAAGAAGAATAATAACGAATCAATTGAATTGATTTGGAATAATTACAAGTGAATTAGCATATATGTAATACAAGTAAAGTGACTCAACTCAAAAGTAAAATGAATTGAATGTAAATTTATATAATTATTGATAAAATGAATGTCACTGAGTGTAAGTAAGTAAATTGAATAATGATAGAAAGAAATAGATATAATAAACAAATATTGACATTTAGAATTGGATAGTAATGCGATATAACAATTTAATTAGGGATTGTTTAAGAATGGAATGAACAAATGAGGTCATACAATTAAAAGATTGACATTTAAAATTTATTATGGTGCCTGTTTAGATAAATATAATCGTTTGGATATTTTATTGGTCCTTTTGATTGCATTTGCTATTCAGGAATGTTTATTATAAAACACACATATATATTTATCTCTTTTATATGAATGTTCACTTGCTGTTGAGTGTTTTAGTAGATACTGAAGGAATTTTTTTTCTTTTGGAGTTGCTTGCGCATAAAATGCTATTTTTACTTGCTTTAAAATAAGCCAAATCGCTAATAACGCAAACAAAAGGTATGTATATCGAAATATATATCATATTTAGCATTGTATATTGTTTTCCCATTTTTTGGGATGCCTCACCACTTAGATGAGATATATATATTTGTGATTATATTGTTCTTTCCGGACCTAATCGTACAAAAGAGACTCTACCGAAATTTTTCTTGAATTTATGACTAAGAATTTTTTGTGAAAATTTGTGTTTTTGTATAAGTTAATTGTTTCTAAGTTGAATTAGAAATTATATGATTAAATATATATAAATTGACAACTTCCTTACTACATTCCTTTTCGAGGACAAAAATTTTTGAGTGGGAGAGAGTGTAACAACCCATGTTTTTAACTATCCAAAATCATTTAATTTAATGTTATTTTATGGGAAATTTTGGTTAAAATAAATAATTTGGCTATTCTGTGGTAAAAATTAGATAATATGTTTTGATCTAGGTAGTTAATAATAATTTGCAACAACTATAATGACAATAGATTTATAGTTTTAATAAAATGCGAATTGTGTATATTTATTTTGGAAAGGTAATTTAATTTACATAAAAGTTTAATAAAACAGAGATGAACATTATAGGTGTTACTACCAAAATTAACTCCGAAGAAAGATGACGGTTAAGGGGTATCGGATGAATACAAACACATAGGACTTCTCCAAAAGCAAGAGCCAAATACTAGGAAGAACCCAGATCGTAAAAGAATGATCCGAGAGCTACATAAACCGACACCTTCTTAGTAAAAAGAGCTCAAAATCTACAGAATACCGGCGGGATATATCCAGCAAGATATACTCGGTATGGTATGTCTGGCGGTGGTTCTATAGCTGAAGGTCATCTAAGTTAGAAGCTCAGAAAGAGGGAGGCAAGAGCTCTAATAACCGGAACCTAGAAAGATAAAACGGTTGTTGATATTAACCTACTTAATACTGATACATCAGAAGACAAATGCATCAAGAGTACCAAGCTGAAAGCACGTAGGAGTCATCAGAACCAGATTTCGAAATATCCACTGCACAAGCATCGAAAGGCCACATTGATAAACAACAGAAAAATCACCCAGAGCTACCTTCCGGAAGGCCAGGTTATACACCGAAGACTCCACCGGATAGAAAACCAGAACCCCAGAAGGGATACAAGCTATCCATACTAATCTGCCTAAGTACCGACACCGACAGGGGTTCTGAACCGACAGCTATCTGCATACATCACGAGGGCAAGCTCCTCAAAGTATTCATGAGAAAGCCAGAAGCCTACACCCAGAAGCCACTACTGGGAGCACAAATGTCTTCCGAAAGCCATTTACATTGACAGACTCATATCAATCTCAAAGAAGCCCCAACTAACCGGGACCCTCACTCCGGAAGCTATAATCAACACCGCAAAGGCGGTCGGACGCTAACATCTGAGGCCAACGAGAAAAGTGGCCGACAGAGGCTTTTGCATGCTCAATGGCCCAGTAGCAGAAGGGCCCCCGAAATTCTCTATAAATAAGACCCCATGGGTCATCTTTTAGGGTTGATTTCCTCATTCTTATTCTTGTATTCTTTTCTTCTCTAGAGTAAACCCTAATTCTTAGATCGATTTGGGGATTTATTCTATTCTATTCATGTATTCTAAATCAAAGATCAATAAAGTGTGGATCAATACATAGAGTATTTCTTTATGGGTTTGTTATATGATTTCACAGTTATTATTACCACAACGCACTATTTGCTTCCTGTACGTATATGAGTCCATATCCAAACCTTTCTGCAAGCCAAGTGAAACAGCCCTCCTCCTACAAATTTAGACCCTTTCGCAAGCTCAGTGCAGAACTCCTCTCCACTAGCCATTAAGTCATTTTGTTAAGGGTTGCGCTTAGGAATCCTCCATCCCAAGATAATTGTTGGTTCTTGAGTCACTTAAGCGTGATACTCACCCCATTAAGGGAAGAGTAACTATTCTTTTGGATTCTAAACCTTAATATCTAAGAGACAGTGAACTAACTCAAACTTCTGAAGGCTAAACAACTTATTTTTCCCCTTAGGTCCACTTCCATAGACCTATCTTTGATGTTGACGAAAAGTATCGTTAACATTTTGGCGCTAGGAGGGCTTGAACCTCCGATCCTTTGGTTAACCTTACCACATATCTACATGTGTTGTTCCATCTCGGATTGGACTAAGGCTTTAAAGAAGAAAAGTTATGGGTAAGAGATCCCAACAAAAGTCTTCTGAATCTTGAATGGATAGTCAGAAATCACTAACCCAAGAGTGACAAAAGAAAAAAGGCTGAGAGTGGAAGCCTTACGGATAATGAAGCGAAAAATGGAAATAGAACAATATGCTTCTGACACTTGGGATAATAGTCTTTCCCGCATAGGACATACCCTAACACCTCCTCCAAGTGGCTCTTCATCAAAGGATAATAACATTTTCTCTCACAAAAGGAGAACTCTCCACGAGCAAATCAGAGGAATGGTGTTTGAACAAGAAATAATGGATGATTTTGACCACTTCACCAACAAATGGTCTGAAAGGATAGCACCCCAATCTCTGTATATCTTGGGAAGTAGAGACAAAAATATAGGTAAAACCTGGGTTGCAAAAGGGTTAAGTTTCAATGGCAAGAAGAGTGGCTTACGCCAGGATTACCCAAGGGATACTACTTTACCATTTCCATGAAAAATATCTACTTCCTAACCAAACATGAACTCAACTATTGGACGTTCGCAAAGAAAAAACCCAAATACGAAAGGTAATCCGAAGGACCCTACTGTCATTACCACATGATGAATGGACATGAAACTAACCACTGCAGAATCCTTTAGGAAATGGTCATCAAACTCATCAACCAAAGCCAATTACAAGAGTTTATAAAAAGATCAGATTAAATTCGATAAAAGTCCTTAGGGAAAGGATTACCAAACACAAACAAGGGTATGGAAAACCCTTAATTCGAATCTTAAAGAAACCCAAGAGGAGTTAAACCATGAATGGATCAAATCCCTTGTCACTCCCAAATTAGTCAGGGCAAGGCTCTCCCCGTAGGGGTGGTGTGTTAGTCTTTTTCCATGCCCAAATCAGAGGAGGATAGGTTAAAGCATCAAAAGCGCAAGCCTCTGTTTCACACCAGAAATGGTCATGGTGGAGCATCTTAAATTAGCACGCCCTGCCTCTGCTCTTAGAAGAGTACGCCCTGCCTCTGCTATGAACTAAGCACGTCCTACCTCTGCTCGTAGAAGAGCACGTCCTACCTCTGCATATGTTACGCGTTACCAACAGAAGGGAACGCCAACCCCTATCATCGCCTACGATGGTCAAGATAGGGCACCCCTCGGAAGGGGTGGTGTGTAAGCTTCTATCAGTACCTACGATGGTGAGTATATAGCATAAAAAGAGTAAACCTTAATTCCATGTCTACAATGGCCCAGTTTAAGTTTCTAAGACCTTATCATCGCCTATGATGGTCAGGATATGGCGCCTCATGGAGGGAGGTCGGGTAAGTCCTTGGGCCCTGGTTATGGATAAGCTAGCCAAGCGCACTGGACACACAGGCCAAGAGAGTGGCCAAGAATGCATGTACATCCTCTGCTTTGACATCAAAAGCCCAGAGAGTGGCTCAAGAGGCACATACAACCTATGCTTCACAAACCAAATCCAATGGGGATACCAAAACCTTAATGCCAGAAGAGGATTTCTGGTACTCAATCTCTAATTACCTGAACAATGGTTGGTTTGGTCTTCTATATTAACACCCGAATCCGGGTTGATTCTGCTCTCGACAAAGACCAGAAGCAGATTTTCGGTCTCCTATATTAACCCGAATCTGGGTTGGTTCAGATCTTCACAAATACCTGAAGGGGAAACCCAGTCTTATCTGAATACCGAATCTAGGTTGATTTGACTTTCAACAAAGGCCAGGAGCGGATTCTTTGTCTCCTATCTTAATGCCTAAGTCTGGGTTGATTCAAGTGTAAATCACAACTGTGACGAAAAGGAATTTCGCTCGGTCCGAACCAGTCGCTAAACCGACCCAGACCGTTCGAAACGCCCTATCGTTTGAGAACAAGCCACAACAGAACGCAGACGGAAGAACATTTCATTGTATATTACAACAATGCATCAGATTACAAGAATATACAGAGTATGAATAAATATTACATAGAAATATCAGAGATTTAAATTACATTTAAATACATCGCAGCGGAAAATAATACAATACACAACTAGAAGAGATATACGGATACAAAGCTTTTCGGATATCGTTCCAGCTGTAAACCAGGATCCTGTGAATATAAATCTGCAAAACCAAAACTACTAGCTGCCCGTGTCAAAATAGGGGCACCCAGAGTTTAGGTTAAAACAATAAACTCCAGGTCAGTCATGTGACTGGTGTGAGAACTAAAACAATTGTAAATCTTTATTTTAAAGTTAGGTAAATTAAGGGACCACGCCGTATAACACGGAACGGGTTTCCTCCCAAGAATACCAGTGCATAAAACAAACAGCGCAATGCTAAATAAGGAAAAATGAAGCTATTATAAGACCCAGTTCCCATCACACAATGCAACGCAAGCCGGAGGATAGGGTTTTTACCTTATAATAGCCAAGAATGCTTGATACGTTTAAAACAAATCATTTGATACTATTATAAGTGCATAGTGTATAAAACAACTTCAAATCATAAGTATCAATCATAGGCGACATGAATGCCCCATACCACTATGTCGCCATATATAGGTTATACAATCAAAATCGCAAAGTCACGTATTTGGAAATTGGATTTCCATCTATGAACCGAGGCCAGGGATCGTCCTCAACCGATTCGAGACCCTCTAGCCCGAGCCTCAGGACCCAGACTCAGGTGGGCCCTTGGAGCGACAGGGCCGGTCCACCGATGTGGATTAAAATGCCTGAACACTGCGTTTCCCCGCCCTTTGGGGCGTAAATGAGCCAACGAATGGCTCCATCGGACCCAGATCGTCCGATCTAACCGAGGCACCTCGCAACAGCAACAACCACACAGGTGAAAAGTATATAAATGTCAGGGCTGGAAGGTCACTGACACCACCCTAGCTAGAAAGAAACGCATGCCCTCCCTGATGTCCTCTCCCGTTTTTGGTTCACAACCGGGGTGCGAAACTCGCGAAGTAAACGTTACACAAAGCTACGCCGCAAAGGCCGTGCTTTGATCATCACCTCAAGACTTTGCTTTTCAACAGAAGCCTCGATCAATTGCCACTTAGGCATGCCACACAGGCAATTCACTCCATGCGTTTGATATCCATCAATATATAACCCCTGAGCTCGTACGTCTCAGAGAAGGGCGTTAAGCAAGAGAATAAATTCTCCGCCGCCAAACAGATATACATTTAATAGAGATCAATCGCACGGACTAAAATCCAATGTCAGACACACAGTCCATTTACAAGTCCGTTCTGGGTCTGAACGAAACCGGAGGCACCTAGTACCCCGCATATCCATCGATCTCCAAGTACGTCTGGACGATCACCAACTGTTTCCATCTTCTTGGGTGTACAGCCCAATCAAGATCATCGGTAATCACCCAAACAACGTCAAGACTTCCGGTCTTCGACCACCGTCTTCATCTTCGACTTATCGTCGTATCAGTTATTCAGAATGGGATAAACCCGGTCTTTCCGAATAACTCGCGTATATTTTAAATAAGTGTTACACAAACACAACATACGCCTCATTCCAATTCATCAGTCACTAACCGTAAATTAATCAAGAGAATAATTCCCCAAATATTAACCCCGAAGGCCGAAACCAACATCAGATCAATATTCAGAAAACCATTCTACTTGGCTAATCTGACAGTTAGTTTCTTAATTTCACATTCATAGGGAAAGGTTCCCATTAATTTTATCCAAGATAAATTCCTTGAACTTATTCTTTAATCTTCTTTTGAATTTCGATTCAACTAGTCGAGATTAACGAACCTTACCGAAGTAATCATTGGTTTTAATTTCCCAATCCCAACCTATTCATCCCATGAAGTAAAACTGGTAATACTTCATATCTAACACCACGGTGTTATCGGTAAATTCAATTACCATTTCACGTTTAAATCCAATTAAAGATTTAACTATCGCCTGGAGCAAAACTGATGCTACTCCATTCTCGGTCATGTCAATCTAATTAAAGATTCATTAAAACTCCTCTTAGTTTTAATGTAATGATGCGTTTTGTTAGCGGTCGAATAATTAATTTATTTAATTATTTATATATCGATTTGGTGATATCGATAACTTAAAGTACAACGTTCGAACTTATAATTTATAATTATAATTAAAACGAACCTGAAACGTCGCGGCAGTTCGCAATTTGGCGATTCGAACTTCAACTGAATGTACATGATTCGTTTTAAGCCGAATTTCTGTGAAACAAGAAACGTCAGGAGCTGGTGGAGTATATCTTTCTAGTGGAAGAGGAATATCGGGATTTCGTCGTGTAGATTTTGAGTTATGTCTAAATCAAATTCTCAAAAATGCAGCGCCCTGACTGTAACGGTTTATTCGATATAACTAGAGATCGGGTTTGAATTTAGGCGAGGTTCTTTTGGGAAATAGTGATAATTTAATTTTTAGAATTTTACTGTAATTTTTAATTAATTAAATAAGCAACTTTTTATTTGAAGTGTTATGCACCCTGTAATCAACATTCCGGGTTTTCACAGTATGAGTTAATCTACCGGTATTATTATATTTTTGGGATCTTGGTGAAATACTCGACATGACCACATTTTTACTTCTGTCCGTAGCCGTTGTATGCGAAGAGAATTGTATATAGTAAGTAACCTACCTTTTTAACTAAATATATTTTTAAATATCTTCACCCTTTCATTCTTTTTTCTCCGATCAAATTTCAAGCCACGATTCTCTTTTCTCAACCGTTAGTTTCCTTGGTGCTCAAAACAAACGCGTGGCATTCAATAATCCACAAGAGAACCAACCTTAAATGATATAAATATCCCATGTCCCTAACCTAATCTCCTTTGGCTCTGGTAAATGAAGTATATGAGCCGCCAACTTATTTCTCTTCCCAAACTAAAACCAAAAAGAAAGCGTGGCCTCTAAATAAATCAAAACAATTCCGTTTAAATTCCTAAATCCGCAGGAGCTCATTTACCCTTCGTCTTCACCTTGGCACGCATTGAAGTGGGGAGTCGCCTGAGACACGGTGGGTAGGTGTTGTTCGAATGGAGCATTTGGTTTGCTGGGTTGAAGGCGAGCTCGAGAAGATAGCCGAGTTCTGAGGGCACTGCTGCGTCCGTCAGGGGGTAGACCGACTGTCGGTGGCTATCAAGGAGAAGCAGCAAGTTTCGGATGAAACTTGCGTGGTATACTGGAGCGAACTGTAGTGTTGTTGAGATGGAGTATCGGAGTTCCGCTACCCTTTTACAAGAGCTGCGAGTTGATGGGGAGTTCGTTAGTGTTAATTCCGTTTGGATTGAGTAGGGAGGAGGAACGAACACGGGAAGTCTACTGTAATGGGTTATACTTTGGGCGGATGGAGGAGACACGGTGAGGAGCTTGATTGTAGTTAACTGGAAGGAGTGGTAGTGGGCCTAATGTTGAAGAGAAGGTGGTCAACTTTGAGAGGATGTGGTTTTCTGGAATGGGGTTATTTGCGACATGGATACTGGAGAATGCGGACGGGATTTCAATGTTTGGGGGAGAAGGAGTTATGCGGCCAAGCTTTGTAGGGTTTAAGTGGACCAATGTTTAAAGGTGAAGGCCCATTTTTAAAATTAAACCCAAGTTTAATTAATCTAAAAAGTATGTTAACTTTAAATAGTTGTAACTTTATCATACATTGTCAGAATTGAACGAAACAAGATCCATTGGGATCGTATGGACAGGAGCAACACAATGGAGCTGACTAGGAGTGAATCCGAGCTCGTTGCAATTTACAGCAAAATAAATTGTCTGAATCAAGCGATGGTTATCGTCATTGACAGTGATCGTCCAAATGTGAGTAAAACTCACCAACTCTAAATAGTTCTATTTTTACAACGTATTCTTAGAACTGTTAAATATTGGCTGTTTGACTGTGTGTTGACTGTTTGATTGAACTGCTAGTCAGTTAGTGGAAATTATATATATATATATATATATCTGTATATATATATATATAAACCGTTAAATATTTATATGTGATTCTGCTATCAGAATAATTCATATCAAAGTGAAATCGATGTTAATATTATTGTCTAACACCTGTGATGTAGGGAAACAGGTCGGAGGAATCCAACTGGATTCCTCAACAATTATTTATCTGTGATTTATATATTCTGATAGATAATGTGATATATATAATCTGTTGTGAGTATGTGTGTTTGGACGATATTCATCGTTGTTATATGGTATGTTAAATACCATAAGAAATACCAGAACATAGGAAAGGGATTTTCAAAGTTTATATTGAAAATGAATCTTATTTATAAAATCGATAGGATTTTATAAAAGGAAAACATTTATTTAATTAGAAAATAAATAAATGAAAAAGGAAACATTTATTTAGAAAATAAATGAAATAAAATAGAAACATTTATTTAGAAAATAAATGAATTAGAATATAAAGGAATATTTATTTTAGGAAATAAATAAAGGAACATTTATTTAGATTATAAATAAATGGAATAAAGGAATATTTATTTTAGGAAATAAATATAGGAACATTTATTTAGATTATAAATAAATGGAATAAAGGAATATTTATTTAGGGAATAAATAAAGGAACACTTGTTCGGAAAATAAATAGAATTATACAAGGATAGATTTAAACACGTGCTTCGCACACAAGTATAACACGATATGGATTTTAAGGAGATATTAAATAGGAAATCTATTTTTAACACCGATAAAGTAAATAAACGCTGTTAAAGGGAAATCCTTAGAAGGGGAGAAACGTTATTAAAGGAACATTTATAAAGTGAAGAACCGTTACTAAAAGTAAATCTTTATAAATGAATAAACGTTGTTAAAGGAAATCTTTTAATGAATAAACGTTATAACAAGGGAAATCTTTATAAGCAAATAAAGTATTCGAATAATAGTTATTCGAAGGAGTAAATCAAATAAGTTATTCGAATTAGTTATTCGAATAGAGTTAAGTTATTCGAATTAGTTATTCGAATAGAGATAATCACATATAAGCTATTCGAATTAGTTATTCGAATAGAGTTAAACACATATAAGCTATTCGAATTAGTTATTCGAATAAAGTTAACCACATACAAGTTAATCGAATTTAGTTATTCGAAATGAGTTATTCGAATTAGATATTTGAATAGAGTTAAACACATTAGAGTTATTCGAATTAGTTATTCGAATAGAGTTAAACACGTAAGAGTTAATTGAATATTAGTTATTCAATTTGAGTTAATCGAATTTAGTTATTTGAGAAGAGTTAAATCGAATTTAGTTATTCGAAAGGAGTTAATCAATTTGAGTTAAGTTAATCGATTTGAATTAAGTTGAATCGAAATGGAGTAAATCGATTAGAATTAAGTTAATCGAGTTAGAGTAAATCGAATATTAGTTATTCGAAGGTAAGTTATTCGAATTAGTTATTCGAAGGAGTTATTCAATTAAGTTATTCAAATGAGTTATTCGAGGGAGTAAATCAAATTAAGTTAATCGATTAGAGTTGAGTTAATCGATTTGGGTTAAGTTAAGTTATCGAGTTAAGTAACCGAGTTAAGATTTATCGAGTTAAGTAATCGAGTTAAGAAATCGAGTTGAGATAATCGAGTAAGAAAATCAAGTTGAGTTAATCGAATAAGTTATTCGATAAGAGTAAATCCATTTAAGTTAAATCGGATGTTAGTTATTCGATAAGAATTGACACATTTAAGAAAATCGAATAATTGTTATTCGATAAGAGTTAATGAAATAGAGCCAACCAAGAAGGGTTATTTGAATATTAGTTATTCGATAGGAGTTAATCGAAATAGAGTTTATCGAATATAAGTTATTAAAAAGAGAGAGTTAATCGAATAGAGATTACTCGAAAGAGAGTTATACGTCGAATTCGATTATAGCGAATTCGGGAGAGTACTATTTACTTTCCAGGGTTTAAATCAAGATTTAGTTATTGATTTAGAAATTAGGTGTCTGTTAAATTATTCGAGTTAGGAAATAAATTTATAATTTAGGTTAGATATTTTAGGGGTAGGAATTATAACGTTATAGTTATAATCAAACACTGTCATATAAGAAGTGGATTCGTAACCTGAATCCGAGAATTTGCGTAAACAGATGATTGTAAAAAGTGAGTGATGAGCTTCATCTATTTCACAGTAAAGGACGTTGTTCAATTAAGGTCTGCGAGGTAATTATACCCCAACTTGATTGACTTCATAATTGACAAAGGAATAGTTGTGGTTCGATCTAAAAGGTTGAGTAGGAATAAAGTTAAGGAATAAGCGATAAATGGATTAAGCGAAACGATGTTTTATACAACGTTCATTGGAAATCCGTAAATGAGTTTTGGAAACGTTTTCCAAATATAGTCAGATATGTTTTCTAAACATAGAAAATGAAATGTTTTCATGATAAGAATTTAAGAAATAGAGTTAAGAAAATTCAGAAACTGACTGGAGAGGGTAAGTTGAACGGTTTTCTAAGTGACGATCTGATGTTGGTTTCGACCTTCCGGATTGATACTTAGAGAATTGTTCTCATACTAGTTACAGTTAGGGACTGATAGTTGCGAAATAATAGTGATGTGAAAATAAGCTATGGAAATGTTTTCCAATGATTAATAACATATATTTTCTAAATATATGAAATAAGGAAATATGAACATATGATGATTGATCGATCGAATTCCCATTTGGAAATAAGATCGTTGTTTGTACACCGACATGTTTTCATTTGATAGTTGAATCACAGACTATCAAAGTTTTGACCATATTTACGTTGTAAATATGGAGAGACCGGTTGGATTATTATCCGAAGAACCACTCCGTATTAGCATAAGCGTTGCGAATCAAGTACGTTGAAGATAATTGAAGACGGAGTGAAGTGCAAGGGCTATTGTGAAAAGCCTAGGTAGGATGGATTCACTGAATAGTGCCTTCGGTTTGTTCAGTCCCAGGACAACGTATATGGACGAGTGTCTGACAAAGTATTCTTAACGAATCATATATGTTGATCTCTTCAAACGTATTACATTGGGTGGCAGAGAAATTCGTTTCTCTTAGCTTTTATACCCATGATGCCTTGAGAAATCGATATTGATTTGGCGGGTATGACGATGTGGCACTCAAAATAATTGAAGCAATAATCTGTCAAAGTGATAAACGTGACCTCAAACCTCACCACCGGGAAATAACAGAAGTTGGGCTAGGCAGCATGGCTAGTTGGGCCATACCCAAGCAGGGTGTATTATCACCATCTAGAGAATATTCAATTGTACTTCTTTATAATCTATTTCAATGCTGTCCCTTATCGGGAAGGATGGTTGGTGATCCCAACCATCGGTGATAATATATTCGTTACACTCAAGCTAAATGAGTGGACGGTCATGTGTGGCCGGGTTGCAAGACGTTCTTGTTGAACCCTAGTGTATCTCCTATAGAGTACACTGATCGGAAGGTGCTCCCATACCTTGTCTGTTGGAATCCAATCTCCAATAAGCGCTCACGGTTTTATTTGTATACTATGTATGTGGAACGTGAGATGCAAGCGTTCTGCTAGATTGATATCTATTTGTATTTAGACATTATTATAATATCATAAAGATATCCTTTATTTAACCAAGTGTTAGAGTTTTATTCACACCAGTCCTTGTTGCTTGTGCGCTTGGTACGCATGATAGGGGGTTCTCACTTCGCGGTTTGGTGGCGAACGGGAGACTCTTACCTCTACATGTCCCGACAATGTGGGTTGGTCGAGTCGAGAGGCTGGCCGTAAAACAAGGTGCTGGGGTACCTCTGTAAGCCATGGTGGGATGATAGCCCACCGCCACCAGCCGTTACAGTTGGTATCAGAGCTTAAGTTAAGTGATTACCTTGGCTCTATGGCATAACTCGATAGAGATGGGATTAGTAATATCCTAGATTGAGTTTGAGTGTATATATATGAGCGCGTAATTGTTATTTAATATAAAATGGTTTTATATTGTGGAGACTCATTGGTTAAGTGGCTTATGAATTCTGGTCGATCAGTTGATCCACTGTATCGATAAGGGTTACTAAACACTCGAATAAGATGAATCGTCATGGTATGTTTTGAAAGAGGGTAAATGAAATAATTTTTCCCAAAATATATTTGTTTATAGAAGAAATATATCTTGAAATTATTATAGTATATTGATTGTGTTGGTTGTTATTATAATCAAATAAGATAATAAAAGGGTGAAATGGTTATAAATGACCAATCAGAATTCATATGAATGTAATATATGAAATAGTTTGAATTTAATATGAATTTAAATCAGAATTTGGAATTTAAAATAAGGAAATTTTAAGTTCCTGGGAGATTTTGAAAATGTTTATAAATTGAAAATGATATAGTATTGAACTCACTTCGATAGTTGGAAGATAGATTTTGATGATGAATCTAGACATCATCAGTGTTCATTTTCGAGTTCTAAGTGACGGATTACTACCAAAGGTTTTGTTTTTGAATTGTTTTGAGAAAACAAGTTGTTTAGAAATTCAAAGGTTTTGAATTGGCATTATGATTTCAAATTGATTTGAAAGAAACCCAGGAACTTAAGTTCTGGAATTAAACTTTAACTAATGAAGTTAAATAAAATGAGATGGTAAAAATAAATTGAAATTTAACTTGAACCGAGTTAAATAAAACTGAATTGGATTAGAGATAATCTAGAATGGAACCAAATTGATAAGTCAATAATTTGGGATTTGATATTAGAGTTCGAATAAAATTCGATTTGGATTTGAGGATATGAACTGATTGGAGATCAATTGAAATGGATAACATTGGTATATGTTGAAGTGGTAGCAGATGAAAGGGATAGAGTTAAATTCCCGACAAAAAGGTACAAGTTTATACCATATATGAGTTTGGATTTTATGAGCCGAATTAGCAAGCCGCTTGGCTATTTTGATTTCCTTTTGGATTGGAGGAGGCCTAGAGAGGCGAGTTGTGGTTTGACGTATTGATGCGTACAAAGGAGGTTATGGCGAAATTTTTCGAAAATTTAAGGTGTTAGAAAATTTTAAGAATTTTTGAAAATTTTAGTTGGTCGGAAATGAATTAATAAATTAATTAAAATTAAATGAGTCCAGTCGAAACTGAAATTTAGAGATAAAAAAAAAAGGATTTTTAAATCTAGTTAGTAGAGTTAGTAGCATTTTTCTAACTTAGCAATTTCGAGGACGAAATTATTTTAAGGGGGGAAGTCTGTAATGGCGCGTTTTGTTAGCTGTCGAATAATTAATTTATTTAATTATTTATATATCGATTTGGTGATATCGATAACTTAAAGTACAACGTTCGAACTTATAATTTATAATTATAATTAAAACGAACCTGAAACGTCGCGGCAGTTCGCAATTTGGCGATTCGAACTTCAACTGAATGTACAGGATTCGTTTTAAGCCGAATTTCTGTGAAACAAGAAACGTCAGGAGCTGGTGGAGTATATCTTTCTAGTGGAAGAGGAATATCGGGATTTCGTCGTGTAGACTTTGAGTTATGTCTAAATCAAATTCTCAGAAATGCAGCGCCCTGACCGTAACGGTTTATTCGATATAACTAGAGATCGGGTTTGAATTTAGGCGAGGTTCTTTTGGGAAATAGTGATAATTTAATTTTTAGAATTTTACTGTAATTTTTAATTAATTAAATAAGCAACTTTTTATTTGAAGTGTTATGCACCCTGTAATCAACATTCCGGGTTTTCACAGTATGAGTTAATCTACCGGTATTATTATATTTTTGGGATCTTGGTGAAATACTCGACATGACCACATTTTTACTTCTGTCCGTAGCCGTTGTATGCGAAGAGAATTGTATATAGTAAGTAACCTACCTTTTTAACTAAATATATTTTTAAATATCTTCACCCTTTCATTCTTTTTTCTCCGATCAAATTTCAAGCCACGATTCTCTTTTCTCAACCGTTAGTTTCCTTGGTACTCAAAACAAACGCGTGGCATTCAATAATCCACAAGAGAACCAACCTTAAATGATATAAATATCCCATGTCCCTAACCTAATCTCCTTTGGCTCTGGTAAATGAAGTATATGAGCCGCCAACTTATTTCACTTCCCAAACTAAAACCAAAAAGAAAGCGTGGCCTCTAAATAAATCAAAACAATTCCGTTTAAATTCCTAAATCCGCAGGAGCTCATTTACCCTTCGTCTTCACCTTGGCACGCATTGAAGTGGGGAGTCGCCTGAGACACGGTGGGTAGGTGTTGTTCGAATGGAGCATTTGGTTTGCTGGGTTGAAGGCGAGCTCGAGAAGATAGCCGAGTCCTGAGGGCACTGCTGCGTCCGTCAGGGGGTAGACCGATTGTCGGTGGCTATCAAGGAGAAGCAGCAAGTTTCGGATGAAACTTGCGTGGTATACTGGAGCGAACTGTAGTGTTGTTGAGATGGAGTATCGGAGTTCCGCTACCCTTTTACAAGAGCTGCGAGTTGATGGGGAGTTCGTCAGTGTTAATTCCGTTTGGATTGAGTAGGGAGGAGGAACGAACACGGGAAGTCTACTGTAATGGGTTATACTTTGGGCGGATGGAGGAGACACGGTGAGGAGCTTGATTGTAGTTAACTGGAAGGAGTGGTAGTGGGCCTAATGTTGAAGAGAAGGTGGTCAACTTTGAGAGGATGTGGTTTTCTGGAATGGGGTTATTTGCGACATGGATACTGGAGAATGCGGACGGGATTTCAATGTTTGGGGGAGAAGGAGTTATGCGGCCAAGCTTTGTAGGGTTTAAGTGGGCCAATGTTTAAAGGTGAAGGCCCATTATTAAAATTAAACCCAAGTTTAATTAATCTAAAAAGTATGTTAACTTTAAATAGTTGTAACTTTATCATACATTGTCAGAATTGAACGAAACAAGATCCATTGGGATCGTATGGACAGGAGCAACACAATGGAGCTGACTAGGAGTGAATCCGAGCTCGTTGCAATTTACAGCAAAATAAATTGTCTGAATCAAGCGATGGTTATCGTCATTGACAGTGATCGTCCAAATGTGAGTAAAACTCACCAACTCTAAATAGTTCTATTTTTACAACGTATTCTAAGAACTGTTAAATATTGGCTGTTTGACTGTGTGTTGACTGTTTGATTGAACTGCTAGTCAGTTAGTGGAAATTATATATATATATATATATCTGTATATATATAAACCGTTAAATATTTATATGTGATTCTGCTATCAGAATAATTCATATCAAAGTGAAATCGATGTTAATATTATTGTCTAACACCTGTGATGTAGGGAAACAGGTCGGAGGAATCCAACTGGATTCCTCAACAATTATTTATCTGTGATTTATATATTCTGATAGATAATGTGATATATATAATCTGTTGTGAGTATGTGTGTTTGGACGATATTCATCGTTGTTATATGGTATGTTAAATACCATAAGAAATACCAGAACATAGGAAAGGGATTTTCAAAGTTTATATTGAAAATGAATCTTATTTATAAAATCGATAGGATTTTATAAAAGGAAAACATTTATTTAATTAGAAAATAAATAAATGAAAAAGGAAACATTTATTTAGAAAATAAATGAAATAAAATAGAAACATTTATTTAGAAAATAAATGAATTAGAATATAAAGGAATATTTATTTTAGGAAATAAATAAAGGAACATTTATTTAGATTATAAATAAATGGAATAAAGGAATATTTATTTTAGGAAGTAAATATAGGAACATTTATTTAGATTATAAATAAATGGAATAAAGGAATATTTATTTAGGGAATAAATAAAGGAACACTTGTTCGGAAAATAAATAGAATTATACAAGGATAGATTTAAACACGTGCTTCGCACACAAGTATAACATGATATGGATTTTAAGGAGATATTAAATAGGAAATCTATTTTTAACACCGATAAAGTAAATAAACGCTGTTAAAGGGAAATCCTTAGAAGGGGAGAAACGTTATTAAAGGAACATTTATAAAGTGAAGAACCGTTACTAAAAGTAAATCTTTATAAATGAATAAACGTTGTTAAAGGAAATCTTTTAATGAATAAACGTTATAAAAAGGGAAATCTTTATAAGCAAATAAAGTATTCGAATAATAGTTATTCGAAGGAGTAAATCAAATAAGTTATTCGAATAGAGTTAAGTTATTCGAATTAGTTATTCGAATAGAGATAATCACATATAAGCTATTCGAATTAGTTATTCGAATAGAGTTAAACACATATAAGCTATTCGGATTAGTTATTCGAATAAAGTTAACCACATACAAGTTAATCGAATTTAGTTATTCGAAATGAGTTATTCGAATTAGATATTTGAATAGAGTTAAACACGTTAGAGTTATTCGAATTAGTTATTCGAATAGAGTTAAACACGTAAGAGTTAATTGAATATTAGTTATTCAATTTGAGTTAATCGAATTTAGTTATTTGAGAAGAGTTAAATCGAATTTAGTTATTCGAAAGGAGTTAATCAATTTGAGTTAAGTTAATCGATTTGAATTAAGTTGAATCGAAATGGAGTAAATCGATTAGAATTAAGTTAATCGAGTTAGAGTAAATCGAATATTAGTTATTCGAAGGTAAGTTATTCGAATTAGTTATTCGAAGGAGTTAATCAATTAAGTTATTCGAATGAGTTATTCGAGGGAGTAAATCAAATTTAGTTAATCGATTAGAGTTGAGTTAATCGATTTGGGTTAAGTTAAGTTATCGAGTTAAGTAATCGAGTTAAGATTTATCGAGTTAAGTAATCGAGTTAAGAAATTGAGTTGAGATAATCGAGTAAGAAAATCAAGTTGAGTTAATCGAATAAGTTATTCGATAAGAGTAAATCCATTTAAGTTAAATCGGATGTTAGTTATTCGATAAGAATTGACACATTTAAGAAAATCGAATAATTGTTATTCGATAAGAGTTAATGAAATAGAGCCAACCAAGAAGAGTTATTCGAATATTAGTTATTCGATAGGAGTTAATCGAAATAGAGTTTATCGAATATAAGTTATTAAAAAGAGAGAGTTAATCGAATAGAGATTACTCGAAAGAGAGTTATACGTCGAATTCGATTATAGCGAATTCGGGAGAGTACTATTTACTTTCCAGGGTTTAAATCAAGATTTAGTTATTGATTCAGAAATTAGGTGTCTGTTAAATTATTCGAGTTAGGAAATAAATTTATAATTTAGGTTAGATATTTTAGGGGTAGGAATTATAACGTTATGGTTATAATCAAACACTGTCATATAAGAAGTGGATTCGTAACCTGAATCCGAGAATTTGCGTAAACAGATGATTGTAAAAAGTGAGTGATGAGCTTCATCTATTTCACAGTAAAGGACGTTGTTCAATTAAGGTCTGCGAGGTAATTATACCCCAACTTGATTGACTTCATAATTGACAAAGGAATAGTTGTGGTTCGATCTAAAAGGTTGAGTAGGAATAAAGTTAAGGAATAAGCGATAAATGGATTAAGCGAAACGATGTTTTATACAACGTTCATTGGAAATCCGTAAATGAGTTTTGGAAACGTTTTCCAAATATAGTCAGATATGTTTTCTAAACATAGAAAATGAAATGTTTTCATGATAAGAATTTAAGAAATAGAGTTAAGCAAATTCAGAAACTGACTGGAGAGGGTAAGTTGAACGGTTTTCTAAGTGACGATCTGATGTTGGTTTCGACCTTCCGGATTGATACTTAGAGAATTGTTCTCATACTAGTTACAGTTAGGGACTGATAGTTGCGAAATAATAGTGATGTGAAAATAAGCTATGGAAATGTTTTCCAATGATTAATAACATATATTTTCTAAATATATGAAATAAGGAAATATGAACATATGATGATTGATCGATCGAATTCCCATTTGGAAATAAGATCGTTGTTTGTACACCGACATGTTTTCATTTGATAGTTGAATCACAGACTATCAAAGTTTTGACCATATTTACGTTGTAAATATGGAGAGACCGGTTGGATTATTATCCGAAGAACCACTCCGTATTAGCATAAGCGTTGCGAATCAAGTACGCTGAAGATAATTGAAGACGGAGTGAAGTGCAAGGGCTATTGTGAAAAGCCTAGGTAGGATGGATTCACTGAATAGTGCCTTCGGTTTGTTCAGTCCCAGGACAACGTATATGGACGAGTGTCTGACAAAGTATTCTTAACGAATCATATATGTTGATCTCTTCAAACGTATTACATTGGGTGGCGGAGAAATTCGTTTCTCTTAGCTTTTATACCCGTGATGCCTTGAGAAATCGATATTGATTTGGCGGGTATGACGATGTGGCACTCAAAATAATTGAAGCAATAATCTGTCAAAGTGATAAACGTGACCTCAAACCTCACCACCGGGAAATAACAGAAGTTGGGCTAGGCAGCATGGCTAGTTGGGCCATACCCAAGCAGGGTGTATTATCACCATCTAGAGAATATTCAATTGTACTTCTTTATAATCTATTTCAATGTTGTCCCTTATCGGGAAGGATGGTTGCTGATCCCAACCATCGGTGATAATATATTCGTTACACTCAAGCTAAATGAGTGGACGGTCATGTGTGGCCGGGTTGCAAGACGTTCTTGTTGAACCCGAGTGTATCTCCTCTAGAGTACACTGATCGGAAGGTGCTCCCATACCTTGTCTGTTGGAATCCAATCTCCAATAAGCGCTCACGGTTTTATTTGTATACTATGTATGTGGAACGTGAGATGCAAGCGTTCTGCTATATTGATATCTATTTGTATTTAGACATTATTATAATATCAGAAAGATATCCTTTATTTAACCAAGTGTTGGAGTTTTATTCACACCAGTCCCATGACTGACCCGGAGTTTATTTTGTTTGTTTTCCCTAAACTCTTGGGTGCCTAAATTTGTACGGGCAGTCAAGTAGTCGGGATTTTTCAGATACACTTGGAGAGCTTGGAGCAGGAGGCTTCAGGATTATAGCTATTATTATTCCGCTGTGTTGTTAAGTGTTGTACTTTGAAATGGTATGTATATACGAGTACTGATTTGTATTTCAAAGTTATGTTATATTTTATTCGTTCCGCTGTGAGATTCGTGTTTACTCTGATGATGTAAGTTCTTCTTCTTCTTCTTCTATTCTATTAGTTCTATCTTTTCTTCCTCACCCTCTACTTTCTTTCACTAACGTCTCGGGATTTTCGACTCTTGAGGAGTCGAAAATTTCCAGCCGTTACATTTAATCTTTGACTGGGTTAAAGAATCAGTGTCATTTAAAACACGGTTCACGGTAAACCCAAAATCACCTTCCATTAATTATCGGGTTAAAGAACAAGTGTTATTTAAAACACTGTTCACGATAAACCCAAAATCACATTCCAATAATTATCGGGTTAAAGAACAAGTGTTATTTAAAAAACTGTCCACGATAAAACCAAAAATCAATATCAATTCAATTCCGATTAAATATTATTTAATTGGTACACTTCATTAAATCTAAATAAAAAGATTTAATCTTTTCTCAACTGGGTTCAAGAACAGTGTTAGTGAAGACACCATTCACGACAAACCCAAATCACATTTGATATTCAATACGAGGCTCTGAATAGAAAATATATCGGCTTATGTTCAATATCAAATTCTACGATTAACAAATGTCGTATTGGAAATAACGATATAAATATATATATCTTTCAAATTTCCATAACAACATCTGTATAATCACGAATTCCAACATCGAAATAATCCAAAGATAATTTCGATTCAAATCCATTCCAATATAATTATTGGAAATTCTGGTTATTTTCAAGACCATTTCTAATCCAGTTTATTTATTTCAAAAATAAATAGAATTATAATTCTAGTTCAAAAGTAGTTCATTTCGATAAAAATCTACTTTTATCTTTTCAAATATGGAGTATTTCATCCCAATTCTTTCTAAATCATTTCTTATGATTTTACACAAATTATTACTATTTTTAATAGTTTTATCAAGGCCCGTACAGACGATTTCCATCAACGGCTATCGAACTGCACTTACAGCGACCTTTTCCAAATTTGATTTGGACATACTTCCAAATCCAAGCGTTAGATTTCAAATTTCTAATATTCGTTAGAAAGCACTTTTCGATACGAACCCAACAGTTCTGGTTTTAGGAGAATCCGACGGTCGGATCTCCCGTAATATCCGTTCGAAGTCAATGGTCGAAATTCGCGAACTGCCGCGGCCCGGCGCGTTCTATTCAGGCCATTATATTATATATATAATATATACTTCGTCGATTTCAATTCAAAACTTGCTTTATAAATCGTTTTAAATTCATTTTCAAAACGGTTTCAACTTCATGTTCAATTTCAAATCAAAATTGAATATTCCAATATAAATTCGTTTTAAATTCATTTCAAATCGATTTCAATTCAAATTGATTTCTAATTCAATTTCAGTTCTAATTCAATTCAATTCAATTTCAATTCGAATTCATTTATATTCAATTTCAATTCGAATTCATTTATATTCAATTTCAATTCGAATTCATTTATATTCAAAAAATCAGATTTTGAAATCACTTTCGATATTCATTATAAAATGAATAAAATCGATATAAATATCGTTCACGTCAAAATGGCGACAATCTAACCAACACGGCTTCATATGTGTCTATTTTCAAATATTCTATTTCGAATATTTCCATCTCAAATATTTCTTTTCAAATATTTCCTTTTTCAAATATTCTATTTTCAAATATTTCTATTTCAAATATTTTTATTTCAAATATTTCTTTATCGAAACTGGAATGAGGCCCAATCAATTACCATATAATGTTAATTATATGGATTTTCTACAACACATGTATATATCAACAACGATGAATAATCAACCATCATCCAAAGTGCATTCTACACTGTATAAGCATCAAATATAAATATTCAACGCTTATAACAGTCAGTCAATCAATCGATCGACATACAACTAAACAATCGGGATTAGTGTACGTCAAATATCATCCCAATACCCGTGTGGGGTTTCAAACAATCAAACACAGATTTTATTTGTGCAGTTGGGCGATGTGTAAAATTTATCGTCCCAATCAATGTCCTTCAAATAGGTGTACATAAACAAACCGTCCAGTTTGTAAATGAATATTTATTTGTTCACATTCACGTTAAAAATTATATTTTTAACGATCAAACTATTTTATTCAACCTATGACTTTTCTATTCGGTTCATTTGTTAAATAAAATGTTATCTTTATTTTTCTAACTTATTTTTAGAAAATTTCGGCGGCATAACGACACGATACTAGAAACGGGACAAGGCCTAGCCTTATCCCCGGTCTAGTGAAGGCCCACGCCATTCACACATCAATCAAATCAATTTCAATTCACCAAACAATTCAAATTTCAATCAAATAATCTAACTAATTTTTGCAATCAAACAAACAAGTCCATGGTCTGTGGACGATTGTGTCGGGTGCTACTAAGCACCGTCTGCATCCTAGTATATATATATAACTAGAAAAAGAAATTGAAGAGTGAGAAGTTCTCACTGAATTGCTAATCCAACGCCACGACTCTTCTTAGGTAGAAATCTTCGTCGTTCTTGCCTCTTGTCACTTTCTTTGCCCGTATTCTCTACAGATGTAAAAATCAAATTTTTACTTCGCTATCCAATATATAAAAATCGAATTTTTACTTCGCTATTCAATATATAAAAATCAAATTTTTACTTCGCTATTCAATATATAAAAATCATCTTTTTAATCTGCTATTTCTATTTTAAAAACAATGTTAATTTTATTTTCAAAATCAATGCAAAATTCATTTTCAAAAAGAATGCAAACTTTGTTTTCAAAGCTAATTCAGATTTTTTTGTTTTCTAAAGCAAATTCATGTTATGTTTTCAAAGCAAATTCATTTCGCTACATCTATAAAAGATTATATTTTTTTTGTCTCTCTCTTCTTCTACTAAAGATTATATTTTAAAACATCTCGTCTCTTATACTTTAAAAATCTCGTCTTTTATATTTTAAAACAAGGGTCTTTTATTTTTCAATACATTGCTAATTTTATTTTTCAATACATTGCTAATTTTATTTTTCAATACATTGCTAATTTTATTTATAAACTGAAAATAAAATTGGTGTGTTTTTTTTATAACTATACATATATATTAAAAATCATATATTTTAACCATGCTTTATTTTCATCATTTCTGAAATAACTGTGTTTATTTAAAATTAAAATAAATAAAAACATTGCCTTGGTTAGGCTTAATCACATCATTAAGGGGATTACCCTTCGTTCTTCTCTCTGGAGCATGACAGAAAAAGCTCCAATGGTCTTCCTCCTCGCACATGCCACCCTGAGCCACTGTCGGCCGATCCGAAGTTGCCATCCCGTCGCTGTTGAAGCCAGCCTCCGCCGCCATGAACGCTGGCGAACCCGAAGCACCCCAGCGCCGCAAAATCCACTCTGACTTCGAGCCCTTCTCAACGAAATTCAGGTCACCACGAAGCAATAGGCGCCATCACCACCGTACAGTTTTACCATCTCGCTAAGACGAAGGGAATTCTCTTTTGAGTGGGTCGATTCGAGGAACGGAATTCAAGATTGAAGGTGAAGAAGGGAGGGGCGATTCTGGACGTCAAAATAAAGCTGGCGGCGGATTTTCTTAGTGCTAGGGTTTTAAAGAAAAGTGGGTTTATTTATATTATTTTAAATAATAATATTTTATTCATTTGATTTTCTAATTAATTCGTTCCACATCTGAACTCCAATCGAACTCCAACGACTGTCGCCCCTAGCCAAATACCCCCATTCCGAACACAATGGAATTTGTATCGTAAGCCAATTCTCTCATTTCAATCAGTTTTCGCCTAAATTAAAATATAAATCTTTATATTGAATTTTAAACTTACATTTCAATTTACCGGGGCCACATACTAACTCGAAAAATTCCAGAAAAATTATTTCTAGTTTTGTACTGACGATACGGTCCTAACAAAACTAATTTCATCAAATTCTGAGACCGTTTGAAAAATGGCCATTTTCCAGTCGATTAAAATCAATTGAAACTAGTCAAACACATTTTCCTTTGCAACGCTCACATATTGAATCAGAAAATTATGAAATTTGAAACCTAGCAATAACTTGACATCACGGATCCAACAAAAGTGGTTTCATCGAAATCCGAGGTCGTTTGCAAAAATTCCATTCTAAGGGCCTGAATTCTATAGCGACTATTCAGAATTTTCAACTGGACATATCTTTTGATTCCCGCTATGAAATTTCAATTGTTCGGATTCGTTGGAAAGATATCATCAATTAGATCCTATTATTTTTGGTTTCGCTAAAATCCGGATTGTTTTGCACCCGGTACATTCAATTGAAGTTTGAAATCGAATTATCGAACTACCGCGCCATTTTCAATTCCTTTTATAATTATATATAATTATTTATATTCTAACGACGACGTATATAATATATACATTGGATTTCCATTCAAAATAAATTTCTCGTCGATATTATTTAAAATAATTCATTTTAAATAATCAAAATTCGCTAAAATTGCCAAAATAAAAATTTTAAACTGGCCCAGATTTTCGGGTTGTTACAACAACCAGATGTGGAGTTCTGGTCTCGTCACAAATATCCGAATCTGGATCGATTCAAAATCTTAAATCTAAACAAGAAGGAGTTGTTCAACCTTCTCACTAACCCGAATCTGGCTTGGAATCACATTTCCACTATTACTAGATGCAAGTTCATGGCCCTCTCACTTGCTTAGGGAAGTGTCTTGACCTTATACATCCATCAGTTTATTATCCAATGTACTAGCCGCTTGCACGGTACAGGTAATAGCATCACATTAAAACATAAATTTGAAAAAGAACTAGGTAAAAGATCCCAAACATTCCTAATAGAATCCTATAACTAGGACTACACCTTTTCTTGGAAACCTTATATCGGGGGTTTTCCTAGAAATACTTATTACATTAGGAAGTTTTTACTATAACTTGGCACAAGTAGGTCTTCTGTCATTACAACATTCTATGTTACGATGATATTGTGTCCGACAAAAACAATACATCATGTAAACCACAAAATACGCAGCCATGCCTACTAAAGGTCACAACATAAACCGCTACACAAACATAATTGCTGTTTTACAAGGGTTTACATTACAAATATATGAGAGAAGTCCGTCATTCTGAGTTAGGATTTCGTAAAGCGAATTCCAAGGAAGCATGATCCTCCTTAACTTTCTTTAGTTCATCTTCCAACTTGTTTATTTGTTTGTATAACCTAACTACCTCCACGTCAGAGCTATCAGAGGATCTTACCATTAGCCTACGTTGCAAAATATAAATAACCTCATCTTTTTCCTTTAGCTGTTTTTCCAGATGGGACATCTGTTCCTTGAGATTTGTGACACTTATCCTTTGAAGATAATACATGTTTTTATAGCCTGAAAGGGGAGCACCCTCAAAAATATCTCGGCAGCCAGCGATGTTCAAAGTTTCCTCTCTAAACAGCGAAGGAGGGGTCTGGAATTGGTCCTCCTAGTCATGGATAGGATGAAATATCGTAATACATAAAACATAAACATCAGTTATACATTAATAACATCATGCATTCGAAGGAAGGGTAGTCACATGACTTTTATCAATTCATACAACGTGCGCACAACATCCACATTGCCATTTTAATACAACATCACAAATTGCCAAATGTCATGAAGTCAACACCATTCATGGAGAAGTTAAAAACACTTCGTACAAAATATTTGAAACTCCCCACTAGATTGTTTTTGCAGGACTAGTTCCTTTAAAATCCTTCACGTTTTCAAACATAGAATCTAAAGCATTATCGTAGCTTACATCTTTGGAGGAGCAGAGGACTACCGTGACATGAAAAGACTATTTATTAACAAAATTCAAGGAGAAGGAAAATATTTTGAGAGCGAAAGCCATGCCTGTGTAGTATTAACATCTGATTGGTCAAGAATCCCTTTCTTCTTGGGATCCAGGGAACCGCCTCCCTCAGAAGGTGCTGCCGCCGGACTCCGAGTTAGTGAAATGCTTGTAGAACCAGTAATATTCCCTTCATCATCAGGTAACTCCCTCGCTGCGGAAGAGGGGATTCCATCACCCTTTCCAGATCCACCTTGTTGGTCCATGTCTCCTCCTATCTCCGCTTCTGCGATGGCTTCTTCCTCCTTCTCTTCCTCATAATCTTCGGAAAAATCATCGATGACAAAGAGGGACATAGGATTTATCTTGTTCGTTGAGGGAACCTTATTTTCTTGCCTCACTTGCACAATCTTCTTTATGACTCTATCTCTGATAGAGGGTTATATTAAAGAAAAATCAAATTCCGGAAGCTTCTTAGAATTATTAGAAAAAGCAAGGATTAAGGCATCTTCGTAATACTCCATAACTATGTCATTAAGATGGATTTCAGGAAATTGGAAATTATGTCACTAGCCTCGTAGATTATTCTTTTTACGGTAGAAAGCTGAGTATTCATCTATCCATCTCGCAGCATAATCAATCTCCTTCCCAGATTTTTCTTACTTAAGATCTTCAACTTGCTTCGCCAACACATCTTTGGCCTTTCTCTCCTCCTCCAGCAAGGTCTCTAGCTCCCTACGTTCGCGGTCACCCTCCGCCTTCTCCTGCAACAGAGTGTTAACCTTATCCACCAGCGCCCTTTTCTCCACCTTAAGGGCATTAACCTCCGCTGCTGAAGAGGTAGCTATCCCTCTGGATGTATACCGAGTTTTCATCACCTAACGAAATGAAATGGATTAAGCTTCTCACAAAAACAACATAAGTACAAAAAGCATTAGAAAAGATAAGCCAATACCGAAAGTTGATCTTTTATTTGTTGCCGGTGGAAATATTCTGAATTCAAGGGTGAAGAAGTCGATGTAATATTAGCGACTTCAGGAGATGAAAGAGCAAGATTCACGAGCCTATCGAAGTCTAAGGTTTACGAAGGAGGAATGAGAGAAATAGCAAGCTGAGAAAAGGAAGGCATTGAGAGATCATGCCTTTCCACACCTGGCTCATCAAGAGCATCGGAGAAGACAGGGCTACTTACGAACTTATTTTTCATAGAAATATTGGGAGAGGCATCAACATCGACAACCTGGTCGTCATCAATAGTAGCAGGATCGAAAGTCGACCTTGTTTTCGGGGTAACAACGGTATCTTCTGAAAATCTAACTGGCTTATCATGCCTAGACTTCTTTGACGATGATTCAGTATCGGGATGAGCAAGCCTCTTAAAAGCCCTAGCGCTAGACCGATTAAAAGCTTGGAGGGCAGATGTATCTTGAGAAGTTTTAGATCCTAAACAAAGAAGAGTTGAATAAGAAGAATAAGAACAAGCAAATAAGAGAAAGGATGACAAATGTTGTTGTAGATCCTAAACGAAGAATAGTTAAATAAGAAGAATAAGAGCAAGCAAATAAGAGAAAGGATGACAAATGTTGTCCAATCAAAGGATTGATCTCATCTAAGTCACCTAGAAATATAGGAGAACCTACGTTGAACGTGTTAGAACTCAGCGATAGACCTTTAGAACTAGAAAATTGGACAAGAGGTTGCCGTAGTATCTTCTGCCCCGGAAGAATCAAGCTATATTGACAAAACCTGTCAGCGGTTAAAAGAAATAACCGACACATATGCTCCATCGGTGATTTGAAGATAGCCTCGACAACCTAGGTTTCCTCCTCCGATAAAATTATATATTTAAAGGGGGGCTCAGGGATAAAAGGAGGATACAATAAACGAAAGCTGCAAGTGTAAAACAAATTACTTTCTGAAACAAGAAGCCTACCATGATCAACAAATTTTCCTGATATATCAGGAGGGCATTTAATGAGAAAAAACTGATCTTACCATGACTTAGTCTTGCTAATACTATCGCTAGCTAGTCTATTTATGGGATTAGCCCTCCATATCGGAGACTCTAAACTTTTAGAAAATCGGATCATATAACGAATGAGTTTAGGGCTTAAAGAATCTTGACTTGATGCAAGCGCTAGAACTTCCAAGTATAAAGAGTTGTATATGTATTGGGAGATAGTTGGATAGGAGCAACTCTTAGATCGCATAAAAGCTTGTGTAAAAAAGGTAGGAAAGGAAGAAAGCCTCTGTGCCATATATGAATCGCTAAATATGCAAAAAAAACCCTTCTAGAGGGTTACGTTTTGGAGGAAGTCTGGAGAAGAAGCTACATTGGCATCAATACCTGATAAACTAAAATTGTCCAATATAACACTCATCGAATTTTGGGAAGTGATTAAGGACGACCTTGGAGCAAATTCTTTCTTAGGTCATGGAACCTTAGAATTTTTGGTCTTCGCCTTAGCAGGACTTCTACCAGACATGATTCTGCCAGGTGACATCATACCATAACAAGGCAATTAGTATACATTATTCTTACGTAAATGCATGCATAACACTTATAAATAGATTGAGTATCATAAATCTCATAAACATAAAGTTCTATTTATCAAAAGGAAACCTAACCCAAATGTTGAACATGAAAAGGATTATACATAATGTATTTTCATTGGTGGATAGCTAAGCTTTTGGTAACAGAGAAAGCAGATATCCTAACAACGAAATTTCAGGAATGGGGATTCCAACAGAACTAGATGATTCAACATTATCACTCAAAGTTTAGCTAGACTCCAAAACTCTATATGATCTAACGCAAAAGTAAAACAAACGATTGGGATGGATTAGCCCTAATTATGTTGGACTCATTTCACATCGATGAAATAGAATCCTAGCTAAAGAGAAAGTTTTTTTTCCCTATGTATTTTGTTTTGCATACCGCATCTCCTAAAAGAGTAATCCATGAAAGAAGTGGCCTCTCATGTTGGACGTTAATCATGGTGAAAGAAGTTGTTGTTGCTTAAACCCATTTTACGTTCAGCATAATCTTAGTTGATCCCCCAGTTAATTTCACTACATGATTAAGATTACAACTTATAGTAGGAATAAAGATACTTACATAGAATCGAGCTTTAATTTTCGAACAGAAAATTTGAGCAGCTTTTAAGAGAAACAATAATCTAACTCGAGAATTTGGTTTGCAAGTAAAAGGCGGAAACAAGGGAGAAGAAAATTTATATTAAAATTTCAAGGCCGATCTGAACTGCACAAACAAAGACCAATCAATGCTTCAGATCGAGGAAGATCAAAAGATACAGAGATGATGCTCAGGAATGGACAAATAGTTTGACTTGAAAAGCCGAAAATACCCCTTCACTTAGAAAGGGAAAATGTTACTATTATATTTACTCCGAAGCAAGTTGATGGTGAAGGGGTATCGGATGAACACAAGCACATAGGAATTCTCTAAAAGCAAGATCTAAATACTAGGGAGAACCAAGAGCGTAAAAGAATGATCCGAGGGCTGCATAAACCGACGGCTTTTTAGGAAAATGAAGCTTAAAATCTACAGAATACCGGTGGGGTATATCCAGCAAGATATACCCGGCAGGGTATGTCCAGCAGTGGATTCTATAGCGGAAGGGTTGTGGCTATTAACCTGCTTAATATTGATACATCAGAAGACAAAGGCATCAAGAATACCAAGCTGAAAGCATGTAGGAGTTAACTGGAACCAGCTTCCAAAATATCCATTGCATAAAGGCCGAAAGGTCGCATTGACAAACAACAGACAAACACCAAGAGCTATCTTCCGGAAGGCCTGGCTATACCCGAAGACTCGACTGAAAAGAAACCCGGAACCCCGGAAGGGATACAAGCTATCCATACTAATATGTAAAAGTACCAACACCGATAGGGGTTCCAAACCGATAGCTATCTACATATATCACGAGGGCAAGCTCCTTAAAGTATTCATGAGAAAGCCGAGAGCCACAACTGGGAGCACAAATGCCTTTCGAAAGCCATTTACATCGACAGGCTCATATCAATCTCGAAGTAGCCCCAACTTATCGGGACCCTCACTCTGGAAGCTATAATTAGCACCGCAAGGCAGCCAGAAGTTAAACATCCGAGACCAAGGAGAAAAGCGGCCGACAGAGGCTTCTGCAAGCCCAACGGCCCAACAGCAGAAGAGACCCCGAATTCTCTATAAATAAGACCCCAGGGGTCACATTTTGGGGACGATTTCCTAATTCTTATTCTTGTATTCTTTTCTTCTCCAGAGTAAACCCTAATTATTAGAACGATTTGGGGATTTCTTTTACTCTATTCATGTATTCTAAATCAAAGATCAATAAAGTGCAGATCAATACTTAGAGTATTTCTTTATGGGTTTGTTAAATGATTTCTCAATTATTATTGCCACAACGCACTGTTTGCTTCCTACACGTATATGAGTCCATATCCAAACCTTTCTGTAAGCCAAGTGAAACACCCCTCCTCCTACAAATTTAGACCCTTCAGCAAGCTCAGTGCAGAACCCCTCTGTAACACCCCACCTCCGCCAATGCCACTCTTGCAAGCACACTAGCTTTGGAGGGGCGTTAAACAAGGTAAACATGCACGCAGATATCACAAGACAGAACATATAAGTAAAAACAGAGTAAATAAAGCAGCGGATAAAAACTAACATTTGAAAACCATAGTCAAGTTACATCAAAGTACTTGGTCATTATTTTCCCACAAAACAAAGTCTAGAAACATATACTGAAAACTGGAAAGAAAATCATAAAGTAACTATCCCCAAGGTAGAATGAAGCCATAGCGAGCTCAAGTCTAAACCGTACATGAGCTATCCAGAAAAGCAGCTAAAGATCCAAGCTAGGTGCTAGTGTTCCCACCCTGTAAACCTGGGGGGGGGGGGAACGAAAGAAAAGAGGCGAAAGAAAATGGGTCAGTCAAAAGACTGGTAAGTCCTACCTACTATTAGTATAAAAACTAATAAAGTTAACTGGACATGTAAAACAGAGATGAAACATAGGATGATAACTGGCATGGTGAAAAGTTAACAAGATAGATCAAGTGTGGCATCGCATATACAAGGTTAAGTTTTTGCACCAAGTGTACTAGTATTCCAACCCATGTCAAGTATAAACCAGAAATGATCCCTTGGCCCAAATTTGGCCCAATATCACGAAATGACATAAATCAAGGTCCAACACACGGTCTAGTCGATCGGCTCCCTAAAGGTCTAACTCGTCAAGTGTCGGTGTCATACGGCCCAACCACGAAGTGTAGTCAAACTGTGCTAGGTCCACCCTAGTGTGTATCAAGCCCTAGGGTGCCAACCACGGACACACATCAAGCACGCACAGTCTAAACCAACCGGTGCCCGTGTCTGCTTTTTCAACTCCGGACAATGTGCACGACCATAGTCCGCCTGAACCGACACCGGCGCACCTACTCAGCCGTCGTTTTGGTCGCTTACATGTCAGCCCAGTAATCGTGCCCCACCCTAGCCTAGTCCCTAGGGTATCATGATACAACCAAGAGGGTTACTGGTGAAAAGGAACACATAACTAGGGTTTCTAACGGGTTAAACGTGGTTAACCCTATCCAATCAAGTATCAAGTTGGTTAAGTGTACCCAAGGTTCATGACTTAACCCCATCAACCCATCGTGTTTAATTAGTTAAGTATCCAAGTGGTCCATGACTTAACCCTATCATGTGGCATTAATTAATTTTAATGCACCCAACCTCTCACATTAGACCTTGTTGTGGTTACTAGTTAAGCCGGGCGGGTCCGGGTAGCTTTACACCACAACTTAGTCTAACCTCGGGTTTCAAGTGCGACATGACCAACTACTCACATTGGGTCCTATTGCTTGTAGCCACTAGTTAAGCCGGTCGGTTCCGGGTAGATTTATGCTACAAACTCAACCCAACCTCGAGTTGGCCATTCTCATGTTTTCTAGAAGTCATGTCCAAGTTCATGTTCAAGTTTCAAGCATAATCACATGTCATATTTCGTGTCATCTTTTCAAGTCATGTTTTTATGTCATTTTAGTTTACCCATAACGTTTCTCCATCGCATGTAAGTTCACATAAACGCAAATAGATTTCAAAGAGGGAACTTAGAAGCATGACATAATTAATAAGGCTTGGCCACAAGTTAAACATGGTGGCATATGAGGCAAATGTGTTCATAAACTTGCATATTACATTATAAGCCTCAAAACATGCATGATATCAAACTTTAGCAAATAGGTGAAACATGGTCATAAATGACATAGGATGATAACTAGTGATTCGCATATAACATCATATGCAAGATAACATAAGGGTTATGAGAGTTTCCATGTTGCTTTATGCAACATTTCAAATCAAAGCTCATAGCTTTTTATGCACAAAGTCAAGGTGATAGCTTTACAAACATGCATAGAATAAACCTATGCATAACACGATAGAATCAAAGTACAAATCATACTTAGGCCCAAACTCAAACTTGCAACATGTCATATTTAACTTCATGGTTAGAATCTAAGAGTAGTATAGGGCTTACAATGCTATGAAGACTTATAAAATAAAATAAGATTGAGACGAAGCCACTAGCAACTCTAAAAACTCCCAAATGATAAGTTCCAATGAAAACCCTTGAGAAACAAGAAGAAGATCCTTGCTTTGATAAAGAAAGATTGAACTTTGGCCTTGAATCAAACTTAGAAACTCTCAAACAAGCTTAGAAACTCTCATATGAATGAAGGTGGAGACTATGACAAGAGGGTGGAGGCCATGATTAAACATTTTGGCATAATCTAGTTGTAGGATTGATTTATGATGGTTTAGGCTAGGTATTAGGGTCCTATTATAGAAGTTTAGGTTAGTTTAGGCCATAGGATTAACCCTAATTCAGATCTGAGCCTTTAAAATCCGTCACAATCCTTAAAACCTGTCTTGAGGAACAAGTCATGTGCACCCTGGCCAAACTGGCCGACCACCCAAGTCGACAGGGGTGTCGACTGGGCAGTCGACACAACCTGGGGTGTGTCGACACCCAAGTCGACTCCCCAGTCGACTTGGGGGTGGCGGAAATTTTTCCTGCCTGTCCTGCTCAGCTGAATTTGAATTTGAATCTGTTTTTAAACTTGAATTTTCTGAAAACTTTGATGGGCCATAACTGGGTCATACGGACTCCGATTTTCGAAAACTTGGACTCTATTTCGCGTATTTTTCCGAGACGAACGCAATGGCACAGCCCGTTTCCCTTGATTCAGATTTTATCATTTAACCCTGCCTTGATTTATGTTATAACATGTTATTCAAAATACGGGTTATTACATTCTCCCCACCTTAAAGGATTTCGTCCCCGAAATCTCTAAGTTTGGAAGAACGTATCCTACCATCCATCATCCATCTACTCACAACATCATACACAAGTAACCATTGTCCTAAACAAATTCTAAATTCTGTATGATCATATGCAAAGGTGTGTGTATATGTACTTATCTAATGCGAAAATCAGGCGGTTAATGATTTAGTAAACCTCCTTAATGCAAAGTATGTTACTGAAATGAGTCCATATGTATGCAAATTCCTAACATAATTTATAACCTCTACATGAGTGCACATAACATTCATCCATATGCAACATCCACGTGATAGGATAACAAGTTTCAGCCATGAATAAGTATAAGCACTCATGCATATGCAATATGAAAGTGTGTGAGCCGATCTTAGTGCCTAACGTGTATCATGCATCCACGAGTATCCACTTGCAAACACTTGCAACCACTTGCAAACATCAAGCATAACATGTTTCAAATACATGTTTCATCCAAAGGGTTTCTACCTAAGGTTCTCATGACAAGATTGGCAAAGTTACAAGATAAACAGGATAAACATGGATAGCAAAAAGAAAGATATGCTAAAAAGGAAAAGAGATCGAGAATGTACCCTCAAAAAGAAATGGATAAAGCCCACGCATCTTCTCCTCGGTTTCCCAAGTTGCATCCTTTTCGGCCTCACT
Source organism: Allium sativum (assembly GCA_030737875.1). Lineage (NCBI taxonomy): Eukaryota > Viridiplantae > Streptophyta > Magnoliopsida > Asparagales > Amaryllidaceae > Allium > Allium sativum. Next base: position 28,611,157 of record CM060927.1, on the reverse strand, counting down.
CCACTGAACCTTCACCAATTTGACTTCTCGATTCCTTAGCTTCTTGATCTCCGTTCCCAAGATACAAATCGGAGCTCTCCTCAAGGTTGCCTCTTTCTCTACCTCCACGTCTTCAAGAATGCTAAGTTCAACCACCTCAGCGGACTCATGTAGGCACTTACGGAGATGCGAGACATGAAAGACATTATGCACTCCGACTAGCTTCTCGGGCAATTCCACCTTATAAGCCATCTTCCCAATTCTCTCTATGATAGGGAAGGGTCCTACGAATCTTGGTGCCAGCTTCCCAACTGCTCCAAAACGAACCACATTACGCAAAGGAGAAACCTTCACGAAAACCATATCTCCCACTTCGAATTCCAAATCTGTCCTTCGCTTGTCAGCATAGGATTTTTGTCTGTCTTGAGCCGCTTTCATCCGTCTTCTCACCAATTCAACTTTCTCGGATGTGTCCCGTATCATATCGGGCCCAAGTATAAGCCTATCCGTTGTCTCCCACCAACAAGATGGTGACCAACACGGCCTCCCATACAAAGCTTCAAATGGTGCCATCCCTATGCTAGCTTGATAGCTATTATTATAAGCAAACTCTACAAGAGGAAGGTGGTCTTCCCAAGTACCACCAAAGTCAAGAACACAAAGCCTCAAAAGATCTTCTAGCACTCTATTCACCCTTTCGGTTTGGCCATCCGTCTGGGGGTGATAGGCTGTACTTAGATTCAATCGCGAACCCATCGCTTCTTGCAAACTATTCCAGAACTGACTAGTGAAGATTGGGTCACGATCGCTAACTATGTTAGAAGGAACTCCATGCAATCGCACTATCTCTCGAAGATAAACAGATGCTAGCCATGATGCGGTCCTCTTGCTCTTCACTGGAATGAAATGAGCACTCTTCGTAAGTCTATCAACTATGACCCATATGCTCGTATTCCCTTTCCTTGACCTAGGCAATCCATCCACAAAATCCATAGAGATACTTTCCCACTTCCATTGCGGGACCTCCAATGGATGTAACAGCCCACCGGGTTTCTTTGACTCGGCTTTCACTTGTTGGCACACCATGCACTTTGAAACATACTCTGCCACATCCTTCTTCATTCCAGTCCAAAAGAAAATGCGCTTCATATCCCTATACATCTTATCTCCTCCAGGATGTATAGTCATCTTCGAGTGATGCGCTTCTTCGAGAACTTTATGCACCAAGTCTCCCACTTGTGGAACGCATAGCCTTCCATCACGCCTTAGCCAACCCTTGTCATCAATAGTATATCTAGCCAGGTGACTAGATGTTTCACCACGAATCAACTTGCCCATGATCTCGACTATCTACGGGTCTTCCTTCTACAAAGTCCCTACTTGATCAAGAAGTGTAGGTCTAAGCTCAAGGGATGCTAACGAACCCGTCATCGACTCAACAGCCGTTGTGAAATCAAAGGTTGCCAAGAACTCTAGGCTCTTCATCTCAATAAACAAAGGACTCAAAGTCAACCTTCTTCTGCTTGGTGCATCTGCCACAACATTACCCTTGCCAGGAGTATGAGCTATCTCGAAGTCATATGATGCCAAGAATTCCATCCACCTTTGCTGCCTTAGATTCAGATCTTTCTGCGAGAAGAGGTACTTGAGCGACTTGTGATCAGTATATAACTCAAACCTTTCGCCTAGAAGATAGTGGCACCAGGATTTGAGTGCAAAGACGATCGTCGCCAACTCCAAATCATGAGTGGGATAGTTCTTCTCATGAACTTTAAGTTGCCTACCCCCATAACATATCACTCTTCCTTCCTGCATCAGAACAGCATCTAACCCCGTGCCACATGCATCGGTGTACACGGTAAACGTCTTACCGCGATCGGGTAATGCCAAAACTGGAGCTGTGGTAAGGGCCCTCTTGAGCCTTTAGAAGCAAGCTCACACTCTAAGTCCCATGCAAAGACTAAGTTCTTCTTCGTCAACCTAGTAAGAGGGGCTGAAATCTTAGCGAAGTCCCTAATGAACTTCCTATAGTAGCCTGCCAGACCGAGAAAGCTTCTTACTTTGGTTGCATTCTTAGGAGTCTTCCAGTCTTGAACCGCCACCACTTTCGCGGGATCTACAGATATGCCTTGCTTAGAAACTATATGTCCCAGAAACCGAACTTCCCTTCTCCAAAAATGACATTTGGAGAACTTGGCTTTCAACTGATGAGCTCTAAGCGTATCCATCACTTCCTTGAGATGTCTAGCATGTTCATCCTTGTCCTTTGAGAAGATCAGGATATCATCCACGAAGACGACCACAAACTTGTTAAGGAACTCCCTGAATACCCTACTCATCAAATCTATGAAGTAGGCGAGTGCATTAGTCAAACCGAATGGCATGACAAGCCATTCAAAGAATCCATCTGGAGTCCTAAACGCAGTCTTATCAATACTATCCTCAGCCACTCTAAGCTGATGGAATCCTGTTGCTAGATCGAGCTGAGAGAAAACAGAAGCACCAACAAGCTGGTCAAAGAGGTCATCAATCCTCGGTAACGGGTGCCTATTCTTCTTTGTCAGCTTGTTCAACTCTCGATAATCAACACATAGACGAAGCGAACCATCCGCCTTAGTAGCGAACACCACAGGAGCACCCCATTCAGAAATGCTTCGCCTAATAAAATTCTTCTCAAGCAGCTCCTTGATTTGCTTACTGCGCTCTCTTCTTTCTCGCGGGGCCATGTGCCTAACGGGCAATGAAACTGGCTTGGCATTATCAACAAGGTAAATGCGGAAATCTATCTCTCATTTAGGGGGTAACCCCTTAACCTCTTCAAAGACATCAGGATATTCTCGGACCACCCTTACTGATTGCAGATCATCGATGGACGAATCAAGAGATTCAAGATAACATAACATGACGGGATCCAGCGGGTTGCAAGAAATCTCTAGGGTATTACCGAGGCGAGTCATGAGCCTCACCACCCTATGCTCACAATCGAGAATGGCTCCATAACTGGACAACCAATCCATGCCCAAAATCAACCCGTAACCCGTGAACCCGAGAACATAAGCATTACACGTGAATTTTACGGTCAAGATAGAAACCCTCAAATCCATACAAATCATAGATAGATGGGCGGAACCCCCAATTGTATTTGAAACACTAACGGGATCCTCAACTAGACTAGTACTTAGGTGCAAACTTTCAACAATGTCAGAAGAAATAAAGGTATGCGATGCGCCAGAATCAAATAAAGTGCGAACAGGAAAATCAGAAATATAAACAAGGCTTTCTACAGAAATACTACCTCGGTCCTGAACTGGGGCAGTGTTGAGGGCATGCACTTGCCCTCCAGAAGGTCCTGCACGCTGAGTCTGCCCTTGCCCTTGTCCTTGCTTCTTGGGGCAATCCTTGCTAAAGTGTCCAGTCTCTCCACAATGAAAGCATTCGCCCAACTTCCTCTTCTTCTTCCTACAATCTTTGGCTATGTGCCCAACAATCCCACAGAAGTTGCACTTTCTTGGGTCCTTTGCCTTGTTGTTGTTGGCCTTGTTACCCTTGTTGTTCTTATTGTTCTGATTTCCTCCCCACTTGGAGTCCGCCTTCTTGGCTTGAGTCTCATTAGGCTTGACTTCTTTCTTGCCATTCTTATCGTCTCCCTGAAGCAATGCCATGTCCACTAGGCTTTCAAAAGTGGCCCCCATGGGTATATGAGACATGGCTAAACCTTGTAATGGCTCATTCAACCCTCGTGCAAAGCGTAGAGCCTTCTTCTGGGGAGTATTAACCATGTCCAAACCGAATCGAGCAAGCTGGTTAAACTTATTCACATATTCCCTCACTGTCATGTCCCCTTGCTTCAAAGATATAAACTTCTCCAATTGCAGATTCGCCTCAGCAGATGATAGAAACTTAAGCCCAAATCTCGTCCTAAAGTCGGCCCAAGTCTCTATAGGCCTAGTAGCGTTGGTGACCTCCCACCAATAAGCAGCTTCCTCCTTCAATAGCCATACTGCCAATAGAACTTTTCTACGGTCTTCCACTTCAAAGATGGCGAAGAGATCTTCAGTTTCTTTTAACCAATTTCGCGCCTCAACCAAAGTCTCCGTCCCAATAAAATTCTTGCCACCCATCACCTTAAAGTCTTTGCCAACTTTTGCGAAATCTGCTTGTGGATGCTGAGGAGGAGGAGGAGGAACCTCAGTTACGGTGGGGGTGTTTGTTGGGCCCACATCGTTGGCCCTAGCTTCCAAGTACCTCCGGAACCATCCGGGAATGGTTACTCCCTCGGAAAGGTTAAGATCGGCCATGCTGAAAAAGGAAACGATGGATTTAGAACGAGGAAACAAAGGATAGTGCTAATGGCTTTTGGGGAATAGCCTTTTAAAATAAACTATACTTTTCTTGGAAAATACTTAATTGGTTTTGAAAAAAGTTTTTCAAAAGGGTTTTAAAACTTTTGTCCGGTCTAGTAAAACCTTATGCTCTGATACCAAATGTAACACCCCACCTCCGCCAATGCCACTCTTGCAAGCACACTAGCTTTGGAGGGGCGTTAAACAAGGTAAACATGCACGCAGATATCACAAGACAGAACATATAAGTAAAAACAGAGTAACTAAAGCAGTGGATAAAAACTAACATTTGAAAACCATAGTCAAGTTACATCAAAGTACTTGGTCATTATTTTCCCACAAAACAAAGTCTAGAAACATATACTGAAAACTGGAAAGAAAATCATAAAGTAACTATCCCCAAGGTAGAATAAAGCCATAGCGAGCTCAAGTCCAAACCGTACATGAGCTATCCAGAAAAGCAGCTAAAGATCCATGCTAGGTGCTAGTGTACCCACCCTGTAAACCTAGGGGGGGAAACGAAAGAAAAGAGGCGAAAGAAAATGGGTCAGTCAAAAGACTGGTAAGTCCTACCTACTATTAGTATAAAAACTAATAAAGTTAACTGGACATGTAAAACAGAGATGAAACATAGGATGATAACTGGCATGGTGAAAAGTTAACAAGATAGATCAAGTGTGGCATCGCATATACAAGGTTAAGTTTTTGCACCAAGTGTACTAGTATTCCAACCCATGTCAAGTATAAACCAGAAATGATCCCTTGGCCCAATATCACGAGATGACCTAAATCAAGGTCCAACACACGGTCTAGTCGATCGGCTCCCTAAAGGTCTAACTCGTCAAGTGTCGGTGTCATACGGCCCAACCACGAAGTGTAGTCAAACTGTGCTAGGTCCACCCTAGTGTGTATCAAGCCCTAGGGTGCCAACCACGGACACACATCAAGCACGCACAGTCTAAACCTACTGGTGCCCGTGTCTGCTTTTTCAACTCCGGACTATGTGCACGACCATAGTCCGCCTGAATCTACACCGGCGCACCTACTCAGCCGTCGTTTTGGTCGCTTACATGTCAGCCCAGTAATCGTGCCCCACCCTAGCCTAGTCCCTAGGGTATCATGATACAACCAAGAGGGTTACTGGTGAAAAGGACCACGTAACTAGGGTTTCTAACAGGTTAAACGTGGTTAACCCTATCCAATCAAGTATCAAGTTGGTTAAGTGTACCCAAGGTTCATGACTTAACCCCATCAACCCATCGTGTTTAATTGGTTAAGTATCCAAGTGGTCCATGACTTAACCCTATCATGTGGCATTAATTAATTTTAATGCACCCAACCTCTCACATTAGACCTTGTTGTGGTTACTAGTTAAGTCGGGCGGGTCCGGGTAGCTTTACACCACAACTTAGTCTAACCTCGGGTTTCAAGTGCGACATGACCAACTACTCACATTGGGTCCTATTGCTTGTAGCCACTAGTTAAGCCGGTCGGTTCCGGGTAGATTTATGCTACAAACTCAACCCAACCTCGAGTTGGCCATTCTCATGTTTTCTAGAAGTCATGTCCAAGTTCATGTTCATGTTTCAAGCATAATCACATGTCATATTTCGTGTCATCTTTTCAAGTCATGTTTTTATGTCATTTTAGTTTACCCATAACGTTTCCCCATCGCATGTAAGTTCGCATAAACGCAAATAGATTTCAAAGAGGGAACTTAGAAGCATGACATAATTAATAAGGCTTGGCCACAAGTTAAACATGGTGGCATATGAGGCAAATGTGTTCATAAACTTGCATATTACATTATAAGCCTCAAAACATGCATGATATCAAACTTTAGCAAATAGGTTAAACATGGTCATAAATGACATAGGATGATAACTAGTGATTCGCATATAACATCATATGCAAGATAACATAAGGGTTATGAGAGTTTCCATGTTGCTTTATGCAACATTTCAAATCAAAGCTCATAGCTTTTTATGCACAAAGTCAAGGTGATAGCTTTACAAACATGCATAGAATAAACCTATGAATAACACGATAGAATCAAAGCACAAATCATACTTAGGCCCAAACTCAAATTTGCAACATGTCATATTTAACTTCATAGTTAGAATCTAAGAGTAGTATAGGGCTTACAATGCTATGAAGACTTATAAAATAAAATAAGATTGAGACGAAGCAACTAGCAACTCTAAAAACTCCCAAATGATAAGCTCCAATGAAAACCCTTGAGAAACAAGAAGAAGATCCTTGCTTTGATGAAGAAAGATTGAACTTTGGCCTTGAATCAAACTGAGAAACTCTCAAACAAGCTTAGAAACTCTCATATGAATGAAGGTGGAGACTATGACAAGAGGGTGGAGGCCATGATTAAACATTTTGGCATAATCTAGTTGTAGGATTGATTTATGATGGTTTAGGCTAGGTATTAGGGTCCTTTTATAGAAGTTTAGGTTAGTTTAGGCCATAGGATTAACCCTAATTCAGATCTGAGCCTTTAAAATCCGTCACAATCCTTAAAACCTGTCTTGAGGAACAAGTCATGTGCACCCTGGCCAAACTGGCCGACCACCCAAGTCGACAGCGGTGTCGACTGGGCAGTCGACACAACCTGGGGTGTGTCGACACCCAAGTCGACTCCCCAGTCGACTTGGGGGTGGCGGGAATTTTTCCCGCCTGTCCTGCTCAGCTGAATTTGAATTTGAATCTGTTTTTAAACTTGAATTTTCTGAAAACTTTGACGGGCCATAACTGGGTCATACGGACTCCGATTTTCGAAAACTCGGACTCTATTTCGCGTATTTTTCCGAGACGAACGCAATGGCATAGCCCGTTTCCCTTGATTCAGATTATATCATTTAATCCTGCTTTGATTTATGTTGTAACATGTTATTCAAAATACGGGTTATTACACCCTCTCCACAAGCCGTTAAGTCATTTCGCTAACGGTTGCGCTTAGGAATCCTCCATCCCAAGATAACTGTTGGTTTTTGAACCACTTAAGCGTGATACTCACCCCCATTGAGGGAAGAGTAATTATTCTTTTGAATTCTAAACCTTGATATCTAGGAGACAGTGAATTAACTCAAACTTGTGATGGCTAAACAACCTATTTTTCTCCTTAGGTCCACTTCCATAGACCTATCTTCGGTGTTGACGAAAAATATCGTTAACATTCTGGCGCTAGAAGGAGGGCTTGAACCTTCGATCCTTCGGTTTACCTTACCACATATCTACATGTGTTGTTCCATCTCGGATTGGACTAAGGCTTTGAAGAAGCAAAGTTATGGGTAAGAGATCCCGACAAGAGTCTTCTGAATCTCGAATGGATAAATCAGAAATCACTGACCCAAGAGTGACAGAAGAACAAAGGCTGAAAGTGGAAGCCTTGCGGATAATAAAGCGGAAAAGGGAAATAGAACAATATGCTTCCGACACTTGGGTTAATAGCCTTTCCCACATAGGAAAAGCCCTAACACCTCCTCTAAGTGGCTCTACATCAAAGGATATTAAAGTTTACTCTCACATAAGGAGAACTCTCCACGAGCAAATCAGAGGAATGGTGTTTGAACAAGAAATATGGATGGTTTTGACCACTTCACCAACAAATGGTCTGAAAGGATAACACCCCAATCTCAGTATATCTTGGGAAGTAGAAACAAAAATACAGGTAAAATCTGGGTTGCAAAAGGGTTAAGTCTCAACGACAAGAAGAGAGGCTTACGCCAGGATTATCCAAGGGATACTACTTTACCACTTCAATGGAAAATATCTACTTCCTAACCAAACGTGAACTCAACTATTGGCCGTTCACAAAGAAAAATCCAAATACGAAAGGAAGTCCGGCGGACCCTACTATCATTACCATATGATGAATGGACACGAAACTAACCACTGCAGAATCCTTGAGGAAACGGTCATCAAACTCATCAACCAAGGCCAACTACAAGAGTTTATAAGAAGATTAGATTAAATTCAATAAAATTCCTTTGGGAAAGGATTACCAAACACAAACAAGGGTACCGAAAACCCTTCTTTCGAAGCTTAAAGAAACCCAGGACGGGTCAAACCATGAATACACTACTATAAAACAGGTCTGTTGCTTCATTTATTTACCCCCTTGTTGCTTCAGTTCAGCAACCGAAGCAAATGCAGTAGACGTAACAGGTCAAAATATGTTGCTTCGGCTGTTCGTCTGAAGCAACAACTATTTTTTTGCTTCGGTTGTTTGCATAACAGACGCAAAAAAGTGCAGCGTGGACAGAAGAAATGACCTATTTCTTGCTTCTGATGTGGTTACAACCAAAGCAAAAGACCTCCCTCAACCAGAAAAGAGTATCCTCTTACAAACCACTATAATACTCAAATGTACAATTAATAGATATGTGTATAACAAATAACCATCACTGGCAATTATATAATCACTGAATAACAATACAAATTGGACAATATAATACATAAACGCATATAATATTTTATTGATAACATTAATAATCTGTACATTGAAGAGTAACATAATAGAAAACAATATAATTCACTGATAGTGTAAATAATACGACCTTAATACAACAATTGGGAAGATCTAGTAGAATCAAAGCTATACAAAACAATATACAAACAATTTACCAGAAAGAACCAAATACAAAAATAAAATTCAAGCTTACTAACAAAATCATAGCTTCAAGAAGATGAAGATAGTGATGTATTTACAAAATGCAACTTCCACCGTAAACATAACATGAACTGCATCAATATAATTCCATCACCTGCACATTATAGTTTACATGTAAGAATTGCGAACATAATGCAAACATACTACAAACTGAAAGATTTATTAAACATATAATTTACATGCACGTAATAATTATTATATTTTGAAAGATCTATTTAGGGGATTTTTCCCACAAGGACAAACTCACCAAATTATTTGCCCGAAAGGACAACCACCAAAAAACTTTCCCAAAAGGACAAGTTTTAGTGCAAATGGTGAATTTCAGGGGGGTCCCAGGTTTTTCCACTTTGCACTAAAACTTGTCCTTTTGGACAAGTTTTTTGCCCCTTGTCCTTTTGGGCAACTTTTTTTGTTTTTTTGTCCTTCACAATTTTTTCCTGATCTATTTAACATAATGCTACTCCTGTAATCACGCTACTACAATAATAATTATTATTTTAAACATGCATGTAAATCCATTTTGTTACTAGCTTCAGACTTATCTAGAAGTCAAGTTTCCTCGTATTTGTGCCAATATAACATTCCACACATGTTTCTGCTTTGGGCATCTAGGACAATATATTATAATAACCAGTATCAAAGGATTATGTCATTCTTAACTAAGGTTTGAGAGAAAACAACAAAATATGATTTAACATGAAGAAAAACTCATTTTTGCAAGCAAACCAATGAACATGCAGGATTATCTTTTGTGAGAAGAGTGTGTTAAAACTGAAGCCTGAGGTTTCTATAGCAACAACAAATTCTAGTTGTTTCATTCTGGTTTCAATAGGGACTGAAACCAAACCAAAGTTCCGGTACAATAAAAGAAACTATAGAAATACAAATTTATATGAAAAAGAAAGTTTGAGCTTTGAATATATAAACATTCAAAATCTGAATACTTAAATTCCTTAATGAATATTATAGCAAAAAAGGTAAAATATGAAGTAATAAATAAGAAATTGTTAGTGTTACAAATATTTATAATTGATAAATATTGTTCATTTACACCGTATTTTTCAAAAAAAATACACATCTTATTTCAATTAATTAAACAAATATATGTGTAATTATACAAAAAATGAAATCCAAGACTAAAACTTGAATCAAAGTTTATGAATTAGATCAAAATTCCTGAAATTACGAAAGAACGAAACCAAGACCAAACCCAAAATCTCAACCTTGGTTAGTACCAAGGCATGATTTGTCCTTAATAAGCAGACCCAAACAAGTGACGCGTGAAAAGGAATATTCAGTACAAGAAATATGTTGCTGCTAATGTACCTAAATTTCTTTTAGTTAACTTTTCCATTTTCTACGTTTTATTTCGTAACATCTCTATATAAAAATAATTCCCTTTTCTGCTCATTTGCTACCTCTATGCAAAAGTTAATTCCATATATACCAATAAGTAATTTCACATTTCTTACGTAGCATTTATAACTTCAAGTTTCCAATTAGCATCAATGAAGGAAGCAGAATATACTGACTATATAATAAAGGAAGCAGAAACCAACAAATAAAGAGATCATAGTTTTCGTTGCCAGAGTCAAACAGCGGATCCCATTGGAGATCTGAATAAACATCAAAAACTAATTTAAACTATAAAAATTCAATTTTAACTAACAAAAACTATGTTTTTTTTAAAAAAATCTTGCACCTATACTGTATAAATTTCAAATCCAAAGTTCTTTCGAATTTGAAAGAGTCCAAAGATTGAATTCCCAAATTCTAACAAATTCGAGTCCAGAATCATAACATAAAAGTGTGTACCCGAGGAGTAGAGGAGATTACGGTGGCTCCTGTGCCAACTAAAAACAGCGACTGCTTTGAATGAATTGCTAGACATCGAAACTTTCAAATTTATATTGGGTATCGCGAATCGCCTTAGCCATGGCATTGATGACATTGAAGATCCAATCTCTAGACCTGATGTATCGAGGTTGATAGGCGGGGAGTTGGCCGCAGAGCGAAAAGCAAGTGGAAAGTTCGACTACAAATTGTTTGAAAGGAAGAAATTTGGCGGAGAAAGAGAAATGGATGATACATTCAAGCTGCCGTTATTTCTTGAGATCTCTAGGGTTAGGGTTATGTGATAGAACAAGCTTTGTCGGCCGGCTAGTTTGTCATAACTATTGCGGTTTCATGTTGGGTTTCTCGTATGTGTTGGGCCTGGGCTGACTCATCAATAATATCTTCATGGTCTGGTATATTTTTTTAATCATTCTCAATAAAAAAAAGCAAATGTTAGACAAAACAATCTTCTTGAAAGATAAATGATATATTTCTAATTCTTACATAAAAGTTAGACAAATGATAGCTCGCATTTTCTGTTAGTTGCAAAGTAAATAACGTATATTATTATGATTTTGTATTAAATAGTAAATATAAAATATTAGCCTTAGTTTATTTTACTATTATTTATCAGAAAACCATCAGTTCTCGCTGCTAAATTATTTAATAGTAACTATTATTAAAAATTTAGGTGGTATCCATTTAGTGGTAATTTTTATTATTAAATTTATATAATAAATTTTATATATTAAAAATTAATTGTTAAAGTTAGTTAGTTAGTACTATTTATTAACTGTTAAATAAATAGTATTAAGTATTGATTAATATTTGGTTATTTGACTTAATTATTAAATAGTATTAAATGAAAATTATTGCTTGTAGATAATAATTGATGATTATAAATTATTTGTTAATAATCTTCAATTTAAAACCACAAATTAGTTTACATTGGTTTTCCGCAATTTACCAATGATAAACCATCAACTATTAAAATGATTATTCTTTAAATATTACTAGTTAAATAAAAATTAGTATTTACTATTTTAAGAATTTTATTTTTTTGATATAGAATATAATTATTAATTATAAAATACTAGATGTTAAATGTTACTTCTCAATTATTAATATGTATGATTGATTACGAATTATTAAATATAATTCTTAATTACTGATTATTTATTAATATTACCTTTTTAATAATCACTATTAATTAAAAATTATTTAAAATTTATTACTGAATGCTAAAAATTACTTTGTAAGTGTTAAATTTTAGTAATTATTTCTTTAAATTATTATATTATTTCCAATAATTATTTATTTAATAGTGGTATTAATTAATAATTATTAAAAATAATATATTTATAATTAAACTATAAATCTTAGTTAGTAAATTTTGATTATTGATTATTAGTTATTTAATATTTAATATTAATTTATTCATATACTATAATTGTAATTAATAATTGTTAAATTAAAATTTACTTAGTTTTTTTATAGGGTTTTAAAATTTACTGGTTATTGATAATAACTATTAAGTAAAAAATAACTATTAATTATCTATAACAATCTATATTCATAAATTATTTATTGACAATCATTAATTATAAATAATGACATATGCAAGTTGTTGTTTACAATTATTGATATATGCAATTCCATAATTAAAATAATCTAAAAGTTCTTTGATGCATTTTATTTGATTCTTATGGATCCTATGTGAATAACATCATTTACTTCGGTGCATCTGCTTCGATTCCTTAGGAACTGATGCAAATAACACTATTTGCTTCTGTTATAACAACAGCCGAAGCAAATAATGGTATTTGCTTCGGTTATTAACGCAACTGAAGCAAGTGATGTTATTTGCTTCAGTTGTGAGCAAAACAGAAGCAAATAGACTATTTGCTTCTGTTGTTAACAAAACCGAAGAAAATGACACTTTTTGCTTCGGTTTTGAGAATAACCGAAGCAAATGAGGCGAGGCAACAAACATATTTTGTACTAGTGATATATCAAATCCCTTGTCATCGCCAAATTGGTCAGGGCAAGGCACTCCCGGAGGGGGGGTGGTGTGTTAGTCTTTTTCCATGCCCAAATCAGAGGGGGCTAGATTAAAGCATCAAAAGCGTAAACCTCCGTTTCACACCAGAAATGGTCATGGCGGAGCATCTAAAATTAGGACGCCCTGCCTTTGCTCGCAGAAGAGTACACCCTGCATCTGCTATGAACTAAGCACGTCCTACCTCTGCTTATGTTCCATGTTACCCGTAGAAGGGAACGCCAACCCCTATCATTGCCTACGATGGTCAGGATAAGGGACCCCTCGGAGAGAGATGGTGTGTAAGCCTCTATCAGTACGTATGATGGTCAGTATAGAACATCAAAAGAGTAAATCTTAATTCTGTATCTACAATTGTCCGGTTTAAGTTTCTAATACCTTATCATCGCCTACGATGGTCAGGATAAGGCGCCTCTTGGAGGGAGGCCGGGTAAGTCCTTGGGCCCTGGTTGGGTACAAGCTAGCCAAGCGCACCGGACGTACAGGCCCAGAGAGTGGCCAACAAAGCACGTACATCTTCTGCTTTGACATCAAAAGCCAAGAGAATGTTTAATAGGCACGTACAACCTCTGCTTCACAAATCCAATGGGGATACCAATACCTTAATGCCAAAAGAGGATTTCTGGTACTATTATAATAGCGTATTGTATTATAGTATCTAGTTTGATGGATCCTTAGGGAATGAAATACCTGTAACATCTCTTAAGTTATTGCACTTGTATTATCACATGAATTTGATTTAACTGATATGGGAATGTTTTAGTTCTGATCCGTGTGTTTTTGTCTTTTCATTTGTGCTCGGGTCAGCCTGAGTTTCAAGTTATTGAAGACGACGTTATGAAGATGGAGCTTTAAAGACGTACTATTATTATTATTCTGCTGCAAATTTTGGTATGTTGTATAACAGTTAACTCTGATAATCATTGTAAGTGTAAAATCAAATGTATATTTTAACAACTTCATGAACTGTTATTTATTTATTATATTTTGTCCTTCCGCTGCGAGATTCTGTATTTGTTTTCTTCCTTTTTCTTATAATAATCCCTATATCTATTTGTATTTTTTATTTGTATAAGTCGACATTTGAGGATCATTGTCGATTTGAACGATAAAAAATGTGGGTTATTACACGTGTTCACTTTATACGTTGGACATCGTTGGGAAAGGCTCGTTGACTACATTGGAAATCGCTGAGAGCCATTGATGTGTATACCTACGGCTTTCCAGCAGCCGTCAAATGGCTGGTAGTCGTTGAAAATCACTATTGTTTGTAGTGGATTGTTAAATAAAGCCAAAATCTAAATTTATTGAATTAAATTAGACAAATATTTTATTAAATCTTGAAAATCAAACTTGAATTTACTTTAAAATAGGACATTACAGACTACTCTTTATAAAGAAATTGATTTTAGTGACACTAACATCATAATAGAGTTAACGTTCTATATCACTCAACCTAATGTGATAGGTGCAATGCTCAGTACATGTACTACTTTCAATAATTTCTCTAAAACGTTTCTTAAATTTCAATACGTATCAAAGTTTCTACTTTTTTCTAAGTTCCAAGAATTTTCAAACTTTTCACTGGTCTCTTTATATGAAGTGGATTCTGAATAATTACAACATGTGATATATTAAAATTTTGTCATCTATATAATAAAATTGCCCCCTAAGACAAACCAGGAGACAAACATGGAGACAAAGAGCGGCTGAGATTTATTCTTAGTTTGGACAAAGGACGGCCTGGATTTGTACACACATCGTTTCATTTATTCGTAGCTTACCAAAATCAGCGCACATCATCCCTTTTATAAGTAAATCTATTTAATCGCTATATATATAAGGAATGACTTATGTATAATTGTTAATTACAGCCAAGTAAAATTAATTGTATATAGTATATACAATTAATTTTTTCATATATGCTTATTTCAGATTTGAAATATTGAATTTTTTGTTAAAATTCATTATCTCACATATGATTCAATCCCTTTTACAAGTAAAGCTATTTAATCGCTATATATATAAGGAATGACTTATGTATAATTGTTAATTAGAGCCAAGTAAAATTAATTGTATATAGTATATACAATTAATTTTTTCATTTATGCTTATTTCAGATTTCAAATATTGAATTTTTTGTTAAAATTCATTATCTCACATATGATTCAATCCCTTTTATAAGTAAAGCTATTATACGGTTGTATTCATGATATGATTTCTTAATTAATATTTACTATCATTTAAACATGATTATTTTACTCTTTTATGGTATATACGGTCGTATTCATGATATGATTTCTTAATTAACATTTACTATCATTTAAACATGGTTATTTTACTCTTTTATGGTATATACGGTCGTATTCATGATATGATTTCTTAAAAATATTTACTATCATTTAAACATGGTTATTTTACTCTTTTATGGTATATACGGTCGTATTCATGATATGATTTCTTAATTAATATTTACTATCATTTAAACATAGTTATTTTACTTTTTTATGGTATATACGGTCGTATTCATGATACGGTTTCTTAATTAACATTTACTATCATTTAAACATTTTTTCTCCCTCTTTCTTAACGTGGGTAGCATCCACGTACGATTGTTCACAGCTGTCCCTCCCTCTTTCTGTCCGCTCCCACGATCTATTTCTCTTCCTCATAAATCATTTTCTCTAATCAATTCTTTTTCACTACTTCAGATCGTCAACACAATCAAGCCGCGGATCAACGTGCTCTTGATAACTCACTTATACAGTCTTACTTATACAGTTGTTGGTATTACTGCTACTCCTAATAGCTGGCTGGGGTCTTGATAACTCACTTACGATGGGCTGCTGCTAACTCGGGTTAGTGAGGATCCCATTTATGGATTTTCTTTTTCCCAACTAAAGTTTATTTATGTGTTAAGAAGTTTGAAATGAATTGTATCAATTGTTAAGTTAGATGTTGATAAATTTTCAATTTTATAAGATGTTTGCAATGCAGGATGCAACTTTGTACCAACTGAAATGTTTAATATTGTTTATTTTGTAATTTTCTGATGTTGGGTTAGTGAAGGTAGGTTGATGAGTGGTGTTGTATATGATGTGTCAGATAATTGCACAAGCAGGTGGAGAAGCAAACCATATGTATTTATGTATGTGTTTGTGATATGCATATATGAAAAGTGATAATTTAGTAATTTTAAAAAGAGTACATAATAGTCAAGGATCTCTAACTGAAATGGTAGAGATATGGCGCTTTAAAGAGATGTTCTGGAGGTAATGGGTTAGACCCCATGAGACTTAAAAAAAATGTTGTGGATTTCATTTTTTAATTATTTTCCTCAAAGGAAACTTGCTGTTTTACTATATTTGTTATGCTTTAATAGGGTACTTGAAGAATAAATTTTATGTAATAAATTTTTGCTCTTATATGGTATCTACTTTCCTTGAGCAATAAATTTAAAAACAGATCTATTTAGTCGTGAGTTGCTTCAAAGAAATTAATAATTTGATTTAATTTTTTTAAATTAATTTTACAGTAATCTAGAAGGTGGGTCAAGGTCCAAAATTTATCGATGAGCTAAAAATGGATGAAAAAGAGTTTGAAAAAGAAAGGATCATATTATGATAAGTATAAAACAAGAAAACGAAAGGTTGGTATTGCCTATTCTTATTTATTTTTTACTTTGTTAGAACTTATTCATTATTCTACTACATTTTCCTTTCTGAATTTTTGGCAAGTTTGATGTGGTTGTGTTTTGTCAATGGAGTTGATCTTTCCATACATTATGACATGTATTTTTTTTCCTTAGTATAATAATTTTAGCCATTAATTATGAAATGTGATATGAACAAATAGAGATTACATTACTGCATGCGCTTTCGGCTCTTGCATGGATATCCATTTCTCAAGTAGAAATTTAAGCCATTAATTATTCATCATTTAACCATTCTTAAGCCAAGTATTCAATTATTCTTCAATTTTTATTGCTTTTCCGATGATTATGTAGCTGACAGTATTTTATATAGATTTATATTTTCTACCACAAAAGGCCATTTAGTTAGCAGTTGATTTATCTATGAGTTAAACAGCAACTAAGCATGTGCGGTTTATTGTGCTTTATATAAGATATAATTTTCAACCAGTAAAGGCTATGTATTTTATAGCTTTACTGCTCTGTACATCTTTAGAATTTGAAGTTGGAGCGACATAGTAAATTTGGAAGAAAGCAATGGTGAGAGGCGGAGAAATGGTACTATAATGAAGTGCTTTGAACAGACAATGAAAGAATTAAATGCCGGGCGGCAGTAATTAGGTGGGTATCATGGAGTAGCATTTTCTTTTTTCGTTTGTCTTCTCACCTGTTTACCATACAATATAACACAAAATTTCATGTGTTATTAAATGCGTTGTTTTGTACATCTTAGAATCTATGGATGTATTTAATTCAATATTGTTCTATAATGAAGCCTAAATTTGTTTACTTCCATATAACATTAAAATTCATCTTCCAAATTTTGTACAATGTTAACTTTGTCCTTTTAATACAAATCAGTTGGAATTTTACTTTTGTTGTGACTATAAAGTATAACAGCTTTAAATATTTGTTCTATATAATGCTTCCACAAAGATGCTCCCGTCCATGAATACAAAGCCACCCACAAACAAACACTTCAGAGCTATTAGTTTTACATGTAAGCACAATAATATTGTTACAACATGACTCTCTTCTAATATAAATGATTACCTTTTTGCTTAACTGCAAACAACATTTTATTTTTCTATTATAATATATCAATCAACTGAGATCTTCCTGTTGCAACTGCTATTTGGTACTCAAACATACACATAAAATTAATTTCATTAAACTACACATTTTACATGCATGTCAACACGCCACCACAGTACCCAGTTTAGCTTATGATGGAAAAACAAGATTGATTCCATCTCATCGTTTCCTTTTTTCTTCAAAAACTAAATTTTAGACTTGAATGTGATATTCGTATCTACATATCGCTGTTGTAACAGATAACAATTTTTTTCTTCTTTTTCATGCAGGATGATGATATAACCTACAGTACATCATTTACTTTATGAAAAATTTACTTTCTACATTTCAATCGTAACAAATACATATGTTAGTTACAATATATATATCACTAAAATATTCTATCCGCTTATACATGCAAACTACAACACCCGTAGTCTATGCTCCCTTGCAAACTACAACACCCTATAGTCTATGCTTCCGTGCAACGCACGGGTTTCCACTCGTATGACATATAATCCACACCACATGTAACTTTTAAATAAAATCATACATTGTTTTTAGCGTTTTAGAATTTGACACACTTACTTTATACATTTAGTTCAAACAATAACAAATTACTTTATACATTAGGTGTCATATTCATTGTAAATGTAACGACCTAGAAATTTTGAAATTTAAAATATACATTAAATTTAGATTAAACGAAAATTAAATGTTAATATTTGAAATTTTGTCTATGTTGGATGATATTTAAGAAACCACAAAGGTGATTTACATCACTAACCATTTTGGATATTGTGCGTTAAAAACTCCTTGTTGTTTGAAAATGAACATTATGGGAAGAATTGCACCATTATTAAATCATTTTGCAATTTAAGAAATGAATTTAATGTTTATCATGAAATGTGATAAAGAAGAATATGCATGCTTATATTTTAAATCTAGATTTGAAACTTTGTCTTGAACGCAACATTCACCTTTAAAATATATTGGTGTTCATAATTGTAAGTTTAGAACGTTTTGTCAAGTTTGAATCGCAATAATGGAAATAAAATTAACTTGAAATTTTATTTTGTTAAGAAGTTATTTTGGTCTTGTAATTTGGTAAGGAAAAATATAGGCTGGAGATTCAACTTAGAATTTGCATTGTCATTTAATGTAGTATTCACACTAAAAATAAATGTGCATTATGAATAAGATGTCAATATAAACATTGTCAAAATTTATGATATTAATAAATAATGAGCCATTTGGAACAATTAAGACTTGACATTTGAACCCAAGTCAAATTTGAAATAAATTCCATTTGAGAAATGATTTATTTTGTGAAAAGGAATTTATTTGGAAACAGGCAATTAACTTTGAGACAAAATTTTCAATTGAGTAGAGAACTTTGTCGCCAAATAAAATACCAGACAACTAATGCAATGAAAACATTCAAACTTTATATGCATACATTAAGAAAGAGAAATCCCGAAATTAAGTAATCACTAGGATTGAGTTTATTAATTATGGTATGGTTACTACCAAAAATAAATAAATAAAGAAACTTTGAAAGATCACGTGTAATCAAACCGGAAAGCTTAACCATATTTGTATAAGAATGTGCATTGAATGGATAGGAGTAAAATGTGAAATAAATGCAAATTTAATTAAAGAAACGAATTGTTTTGATTTAAGAATTTTGTGTAAAATAGAATAACGTTAAAATATATTCATTTCAAATCAAAGCATTGAGTAAATAGTGTAGAGAAAAAATGATTAAATTAATTTTAACTTATAAAGTTGAAATTTTTAAGAGTGATAAATTTTGTTTTAACCGTTAAAGTTTAAATTTATTACTGTATGGATTGTAATACAGTTAATGTGATGAAGGCAAGCAGTGAATTTTGGAATATAAACGGTGTAATTAAACTAAAAATATATTAATATAATCAATACATAATAAAGGAAATGAATAAATTAGCGACCAATTGAATTTAAATTTCGGTCGGTAACGGTTGAGTCTATAATGCTCAGTCAATAACAAAAACAATATTCATGCATCAGCCTAATACAACATTCATAGGAAACAAACTAAAATATCCTCCTTTTAAGGAGATATGGTAGACAACAAATATCTGATTAAATCTGTCCAAATCTTACCATATCTACATAAAGATTTTATAAATAGTGGCCAAAGATTTAGCACTGTTCATGTACAGAGGAAGCTACACTGTACACAAATTAAATAATTTTGAATGGCAGAAATAAAAGGAGCTCTTCATTCTCACGGAGTACCACACTCCTCCCCTTATCTCGTTTCTTCCTCATACGCACCCAGTTCTTCTCCTACCTTTTCTCTTCATCTGATAATTCCATCCATTCAAATCTCTTTCTCTTTCCTCTTCCAGAACAAGTTTTGCCACCCTATTTCCACGTTAACCTGCCACCGCAACTGTGTACCGCCACCCAAACCCGCTGCCTCTCCATGCAGTTCAACTGACCGCAGGCACCCATCATAGGCCTCGCTCCTCCTCTCCGCAAACTCGCTATTTTTTCCTTTGGAAGACAACACGCCACAAATGTCCACCACCTTTTCTCTAACCACACAAGGCCACACTACCTTTCCCCTCTCAAAACAGTCACCTTCAGCCAAATCCCACACCAAAATCCCCTCATCACCCTTTTCTCGTTCAGTTTTCCACCTTCCTAGTGGTGAGAGAATTAACACAAATACAAGTATTAAAAAGAACACATATATATACGCGCTAGTTGACAAGAACCGGTGTACGACGTCCGTGGAAGAAGTATGAGACCAAATCAAGGCTTGTCGCAGTAAGGAGTGTTGACGGTGAAGGGTTGGAAAGCGATAAATTGGTGAGAACATTTATTTCAAAATTTATTTCGAAATAGTTAATCATGTCAAGTGCTTAGTTATAATTAGTTATAATTATAATTATTTGATATTGAAATGGCTACTATTGTTTGTGATGGATGTTTGTAGCTAGATCACACCAAACACAAAGCGTTATTCAATGAGACGCTTGCGCACAATTTGATGGTTGTTGAATTTTGATGAATGGACTAGTACTCAAATGAATTGATGTTGTTGTATCACACACCATAGTGTGGAGTATATGGGTATTCGATTTCAATCTCCTCCTCATGTGCATAGAAATTTTATTAAATAAATAAATAAACAAAAGTTAACTCTTGAATTTAATAAAAACAAAATCATGAAGAATTAAACTACCTTCCATAAGCATGAAATGATTTTGGCAATATTCTAAAATTGCTTGATTTTGAGTTGTATGTAAATGCTTAGTTTATAACCATCTTTAAGCTATAAAAAAATAGGTTGAGTTATAGTTGTTTATGTGAAGGATTAGCTATTCAAAAATTATTTATTTAAAGAAAACTTAATTTAAGCATGTAGTAAACATGTTTATTAATACATTGGTTCCATAAATTTTATTTAATACATTGGTTTCAATAATTTTAAAGTAAACAAGTTTAGTACATGGATTAATTGTAAAATAAACAAGTTTCATACATTGGTTGCTTTAATTTTAAAGAAAACAACTTAATACCTTGGTTCCATTATTTTAAGACCATTTGCAAGTTTAGACGATTTAACAAGTTGAGTAGCATTACATTTAGCTTCCAAGGAAATTGGATTAATTGTTTAATGATACTATGTGAATTTAAATATGATTTTAAAGAAGATTTAACAATTTATGTTTAAACCATTATCGAATATATCCATACAAATGTCATTTCTTCCAATAATAATATTTATACCAGAACGTTCTAGGGTGACAGAGAGGATAGTGTCTAAGGCTTGGGTTTGGAAAATATAGTTTCCTGCTCTCCCTGGCTATCCCTAACTGATCCGACGAACGGGATGGTCAATTTAAAATCGGATTTGAAATATAATTCAACCCAATTGAGTTTTGGAATTTTTATGAATCATATTTCAATGATCTGAACTTTGGAAAGAATTTGAACCTATGTGGGATAAATGTCTATGCTATAACACTTTTGCATTTCCTTAATATAATTTAGTTGAAATTTATGAACCCAAGAATTCAAACTATAAAGGATTTGAAATATTTTGAAAGATTTTGGTGAGTTAAATAAATCCAAATTTAGAATTGGAAATGGAAAAATGAGTAAAGAAATCTTGGGTATGGGATGTATAAAGGGGCAATTAAGATGGTAATGAGATTTAAAGAATTTGAGATAATCCAACTTTATCATAAGCAACTTAATAAACATTAGGAAGGAGATTTGGATTGAAACCGGTATAGTCCATAGCTTGTTTTAAAATACGCTTATTACTTGGAAAGACCGGGATCAGACTTAAGTCTGAAAACCATTCCAAGTAGTAATACGATGTTATTGAAGACTTGGAAGTGAAAAATGAAGACCGGGAATCTTTGGATTATTCGGATAGATTGACATTTATGTCTCGAATCAGGCCGTACACCTGAAACGAGGTTATAAGTGGCATGAGGTCTGAATATATTCAAGGATTTTCGGATTTTGTCCCGTTCAGACCCAGAATGGACTTGTATGGATTGTGTGTCTGACAGTGTAATTTGTCCACGTAGCACTGATTCATGTGAATATATATCGGATTTGTGGCAATTGATTATTCCCGTCTCTAAGTTACGATCTTAGAGGTTATGTATTAATAGAAATCAGTGACATGTCGTAAATTGACAATGTGGCATACTCAAGTTATGAAATGAACTTGTGATGATAGCATTATGTATATCGTGACTTCGACGAACCTCACACTTCGGATTAATGGTAAACTGGCAGTTAGGTTGTATACATTTTATTGAAACTTGGAAGCTTCGGCGGTAGATCTACTTTGAAACTTGCGGGGAAAAAAGGGGCATGTTCGGTGTCCGTGTCTGGATGTTAACCGGTGATTTACCTGGTGTTTGGTGTCCGAGCCTGGATGAAAACCATGAACCGTGAGGTTGCACCTAGTTCCGGATTGATCTTTCGTGTCAGGAACCATTATATTGGAACCCAACAACCAATACGAGCCATTCGTTTTGTTTGTAAACTATGTAAGTGGGCATAGCCACTATGCTTGCTAAGATTAATATATTTATTTGTAAAACGGTTTTCAACATTATGCACTAATAGTATAAAGAGGATTTTCACGTATGAAAGTTTGTTTGGTTATCATAAGGCAAAACTCGCCCATTTGGTGTGTGCTTGCATTGTGTGATGTGGGACGAGTTTATGATAGCTTCATTTTCCAAAGGACATCACGAATTTATATGCACGGGCATTCACATGGAGTAAACCCGTTCCGCATTAGCGGCGTAGTCCGGTGAATCTCCCAACTCTAAAATTAAATCCTTAAAATAACCGTTTTATGTTCTCACACCAGTCCCATGACTGACCTGGAGTTTATTGTTCTTTCCTAAACTCTGGGTGCCCACTAATTTTCCACACGGGCAGCTAGAGGTTTAGTTTTACAGTTATAGACCCCTTGGAGCAAGAGTTGGAGCTTTTTCTAGATTGGAGATTCGAGCTAAAGTTAGAGTTTCCGCTATATCACATCGCTTCTTCCGTTGAGAGTATATTTATGTTTCCGCTGCTATATGTATGTAACTCTGATATTCTATGTAACTCTGATGAAACATTGTATCATGATATAAAAAGTTCTGTAGTTTTGTTCAATATATGTTAGTACCCATAACAATCCGCCTTTGTAAACGGTTTAAGTTGGTTTAATTACCGGCGAAAACCGGGAATGTAACACCCCACCTCCGCCAGGGTGTCTCTTGCAAGCACTCTGACTTTGGAGGGGCGTTTGAATCAGGTAAACATGCATAATGATATATCAAGGCAGAACAAGAACATATGTATATATGTAAACAGAGTAAATAACATAGATAAAACAGCGGAAGATTTCATACTATTTCAAAACAAGTCTGGTACAACATAGCTTTCCAAATAAACAAGTCTAGATAAAAACAACATCTACTGAAAAACTGAAATACATAAGTACTATCCCCAAAATAAGTGATAACCATAGCTAGCTTCATGTCAAGACCGTACATGAGCTAAAATCCCACAAGCAAGCGATCAGAAATCCAGCTAAGCTCCGATATTCCCTCCCTGAGAACCTGGGGGGGGGGGAACGGAAGAAAAGAGGCGAAGGAAAACAGGTCAGTCAAAAAGACTGAGTAAGCCCTACTACAATCAATGTAAACTGGTAAAGTTAACTGGCATGAGCAGCAGGGATGAACATAAGGATAACAACATACTAGCATGATGATTAACTAACAAGGTAGATAAAGGTTTCATCGCATAATCAGGTTTAAGGTTTTTGACCCACAGGTGTACTAGCAAACTATCATGACTTGAATAAACAATTATTGATCCCTTGGCCCAAGCTTTGGCCCAATAACATGTAGTGACCCCCAATACGAGGTCCAAAGTGTAAACAAGAAGTGATCCCCAGGCTCAAGTTTGGCCCAACATCATGAATGACCTAAACCAAGGTCCAACTAGCGCGGTCTAGTCGATCGGCTCCCTATAAGCCTAACTCGTCAAGTGTCGGTGTCATACGGCCCAACTACGAAGTGTAGCTAAACTGTGCTAGGTCCACCCTAGGGTGTATCAAGTCCTAGGGTGTCAACCACTGACACAAATCAATGCACGCACAGTCTAAACCTACTGGTGCCCGTGCCTGCTTTTTCAACTTCGGACCATGTGCACGACCATGGCCCGCCTGAACCTACACCGGCGCACCTACTCAGCCGTCGTTTTGGTCGCTTACATGGCATCCCAGTAATCGTGCCCCTCCCTAGCCTAGTCCCTAGGGTATCATGATACAACTAAGAGGGTTACTGGTGCAAAGGACCACGTAACTAGGGTTTCCTTAATGGGTTAAACGTGGTTAACCCACCCCATTCAAGTACCAAGTTGGTTAAGTGTACCCAAGGTTCATGACTTAACCCTACCAACCCATCGTGTTTAATTGGTTAAGTATTCAAGCGGTCCATGACTTAACCCTAATCATAAGGCATTAATTAATTTAATGCGCCTTAACCTCTCACATTAGACTTTGTTGCGGTTACTAGTTAAGCCGGTCGGTTCCGGGTAGCTTTACACCACAACTTGGTCTAACCTCGGGTTCAAGGTACAACATGACCAACTTCTCACATTGGGTCCTATTGTTTGTAGCGACTAGTTAAGCCGGTCGGTTCCGGGTAGGTTTACGCTACAAACTCAACCCAACCTCGAGTTGGTCACACTTATATTTTCTAAGTGTCATGTCCATCGTGTTTCCAAAACACATTACAAGTTTTCAAGCAATTGGGTAGACCTAACTTAATAGGTAAATTCCCAATGGGTAGACCTAACTTAATAGGTAAATTCCCAAGCTTATGTTTTTATGTCTTTTAAGTTTACCCAAACCCCAAACGCAATCCCATCGCTTACATATCGCAATAGCGCATAAAGGATAGAAAGAGGGAACTTGGCATAATCGTGACATAAAGGTGTTGAAGCCACAAGTTCAACATGGTGGCATAAGAAATGTACATATGTTCATATACTTGCATACTACATTTTTAGGCCTCAAAAGCATGCATAAAACCAAACTTGGCATATTGGTGATACATGGTGCTAAATGACATGTAGACATGGCCATAAGTTCGCATTTAGCCTCACATGCAAGTTATCATAAGAGATATGATAACTTACATGTTGCCAAAATGCTACCTTTGGCATAAAGCTTGAAGCTTTATGTTCATAAACCCAAGATAAGCTTGCATAACATGATAACATGAGCAAAAGGTTCAACCCAAACTTGCATAACATAACTTGCATATCATATGACAAACTTGCATATCAAACTTGCATAACATAACTTGCATATCATATGACCAACTTGCATATCAAACTTGCATAACATAACTTGCATATCATATGACAAACTTGCATATCAAACTTGCATAACATAACTTGATGAACTTGCATAACACATCATAGTAAACTTGCATATCATGGCAAACTTGCATATCATACATTTAACTTTAGAGTTTAAGTATGAAAGGAATAGGGCTTACAATGCTTAGGAAATATGACAAAGCCCTTATGCAACCAATTAGACCCAAAATGCAAGCTTTAACATAAAAACCCTTGAGCAAAAATGATCAAAACTCTTTCTTTATGATGCAAATATAGAAACTTGACTTGAATGCAAGCTAATGATGCTCATACAAGCTTGAAAACACTTGTATGCATGGAAAATCTCTTAAAAAATTATTTAGGAATTTTATGAAGAGAGTGGAGGCCATGAGAGGATTGATTTTGCCATAGTTTAATTGTATGAATGAATAATGATGATTTAGGGTTAGGTTAGGGCCTTATTTATAGAGATTAGGACTAGTTCTAGCCTTAGGATTAAACCCTAGTTCCAATCTCAGCCCTTAAAACCGAATCTGGCCCCCAAACTCAACACAAACCGAAAATGGTGCACCAGGCCAGCCAGGGTCAAGCCAGAAAGCTGTGCAGGTTTCTGGCTTGACACGGGCGCACTTCCCAAGTGCGCCAGTGTATTTTTGTGCTGGCGCACTTCACAAGTGCACCAGTGTATTTTTGTGCTGGCGCACTTCACAAGTGCGCCAGTGCATTCTGGCTTGTTTTCGGTTTTTCTGCCTAACTTCGTTCGTCCATATCTTCTTCATACGGACTCCGATTTTTGAAAACTCGGACTCTATTTCGCGTATTTTTCCGAGACGAACGCAATGGCACAGCCCGTTTCCCTTGATTCAGATTTTAGAATTAAATTCTGCCTCGATTTATGTTATAACAGGTTATTGAAAATACGGGTTGTTACATTCTCCCCTCCTTAAAGGATTTCGTCCCCGAAATCTTCAAGTTAGGAAGAACGTATCCTACCATCCAACATCCATCTACTCAAAACATCATCCACGAGCAATCATTGTCCTTACAAGATTCTAAATGTTGTATGAACATATGCAAAGGTGTGTGTATATGTACTTATCTAATGCAAATATCATCAATGCAAATTATGTTAGTGAAATGAATCCATATGTATGCAATTCCTAACATAATGTATAACATCTATATGTGTGCACATAACATACATCCATATGCAACATCCATGTGATAACACAAAAATTTTCATCCATGAATAAGCGTAAACACTCATGCATATGCAATATGAGGAGTGTGTGAGCCGATCTAGTGCCTAACGTGTATAATGCATCCACGAGTAACCACTTGCAAACACTTGCAACCACTTGCAACCATCAAGCATAACATGTTTCAAACACATGTTTCATCCAAAGGGTTTCTACCTAAGGTTCTCATGACAAGATTAACACGATAAACTAGATAATCAAGACAAACATGGATAGCAAAAGATATGCTACAAAGAGATCGGGAAGATAGGCAGGATATACTCCTCTTTCGGATTACAAGAAATCCCTTCCTAACCCAACCCATATTCTATAAAAGCCCAAAAGGTTTAGTCAACCTAACGGACCCCCTTCAAAGCCTGACATGTATTACTAGCCAATAAGTCATACCTCCCGGCAGAAATAGGACCGAAAATGGGACCGAGAGGATATACATAAAAAGATAACATGCGAGTAAGTTCCGCAGGAAAACAAGGATCAAGGATATACTCTTAGAAAGAGATATGATGCGCGTATCTAGCCTTCAATCTTCTAAGTCACGTTTCCTTGAGCTTAACTCCACTGTGCTTTGACCGTCTTTTACCTCATGATTTCTTAGCTTCTTAACTCTTATTTCCAAATATGAGTTGGAACCCATTTCATTGTTGCCTCTCGTCTTTCACTTACTCTTCTTCTATTATACTTGGCTTAAACATAACCATAACCTCATGATTTCATGCAAGCTCTCCAAAATTCACTAGTGAATCCTGGATCTCGTTCACTTACCATAAAGTATTCCACGCAGCAGAACTTTTCTCGAAAATACCAATCCACGTTGCCAATGAACCATCCGCCTGCGAATGATAGGCCGTGCTTAGATTCAGTTGCTTGCCCATGACTTCTCGTAGACTATCCCAAAACTGGCTAGTGAAGATTAAGTCATGGTTACTAACTATACTTTAGGGAACCTCGTGCAACTGCTTTATTTCTTGAAAGTAAACTGTCGCTAGCTATGATGCAGTCCTTTCGCTCTTTACCGGAGTGAAATGAGCGCTCTTCGTGAGTCTACCTACTATGACCCACATGCTCGTATTCTCTTTCCTTGACCTAGGCAGTCCATCCACGAAATCCTTCGTGATGCTTTTCCCTCTTCCATTGCGGGGACCTCCAACGGATATAATAGCCCACCGGGCTTTTATGACTTGGCCTTTAACCTGTTGGCACAACATGCACCTTGGGACAAACTCGGCCACCTCCTCGAGTGATGTGCATCTTCAAGAACCTTCTTTTTCTCATCGCGTCTTAGCCATCCCTTGTCATCTATAGCGAGGTGACTTGCCATCTCGCCTCGAATCAACTTGTCCATGATCTCGACTAACTGCGGGTCTTCTCTCTGTGAAGTCCCTACTTGATCCAGAAGGGTAGGTCTAAACTCAAGGGACGCTAACTGAGAGAACTTCTTACTTCAGTTGCATTCCTTGGAGTCTTCCAATCCTGAACTGCAACTACCTTAGCGGGATCCACCGCTAAGCCTTGCTTAGATACTATATGCCCAAGGAATCTAACTTCCTTTCTCCAAAAGTGACACTTGGAGAACTTGGCCTTCAACTGATGCGCTCTAAGCGTATCCATCACCTCCACGAGATGCCTTGCGTGCTCTTCTTCATCCTTAGAGAAGATCAGAATATCATCTACGAAGACCACGACAAACTTGTTCAAGAACTCCCTGAACACCCTACTCATCAAGTCCACGAAGTAGGCGGGTGCATTAGTAAAACCGAATGGCATGACCAGCCATTCTAAGAATCCATCCGGAGTTCTGAACGCAGTCTTGTCTATACAATCCTCAGCTA
This sequence comes from Allium sativum, assembly GCA_030737875.1. Lineage (NCBI taxonomy): Eukaryota > Viridiplantae > Streptophyta > Magnoliopsida > Asparagales > Amaryllidaceae > Allium > Allium sativum. Next base: position 28,582,474 of record CM060927.1, on the reverse strand, counting down.
CTCTGAGCTGATGGAATCCAGTAGCAAGATCAAGAGAAAACAGATGTTCCTACAAGCTGATCAAACAAATCATCGATCCTTGGCAATGGTTGTCTATTCTCTTCGTTTAACTCATGATGATCAACACAAAGTCGAAGAGAACCATCTGCCTTGGTAATAAATACTACAGGCGCTCCCCATTCAGATATACTTCATCTAATGAAGTTCTTCTCAAGCAACTCCTTGACTTGCTTTCTTAACTCTCATCTTGCGGGGCCATGTGCCTTACCGGCCACAAAACTATCTTGGCATTATCAACCAGATAAATGCGGAAATCTATCTCTCGTTAAGGGGTAACCCCCTTCACTTTACCCAAGATATCAGGATATTCTCGAACCACCCTCACCGATTGCAAACTATCGATAGACGAGTTGAGGGATTCAAGATAACACAACATGACGGGACTCATAGGGTTACTAGAAATTTTTAGGGTATTACCGAGGCGAATCATGAGCCTCCCAACCCTATGCTCAAAAATCAAGGATGGCTCCAAAACTGGACAACCCATCCATGCCCAAAATCAACCCATACCCCATGAAACCGAGAATATAAGCATCACGCGAGAACTCTATGCTCAAGATAGAGATTTTCAAATCCACGTAGATAATAGACAAATGGGCGGAACCCCCAATTGGATTTGAAACACACACGGGATCATTAACTAGACTAGTACTTAGGTGCAAACTTTCAACTAGATCAGATGGGATAAAGCTATGCGATGCACCAGAATCAAACAAGGTAAGAACTGGAAAATCAGAAATATATACAAGGCTCTCAACAGAAATACTACCTCGATCGGGAACTGGAGCGGCATTGAGAGCATGAACTTGCCCTCCTGAAGGTCCAGCACGCTGAGGCTGACCCTGGCCTTGCCCTTGCTTCCTAGGTCAATCCTTGTTAAAATGTCCCGTCTCTCCACAGTGAAAGCACCCACCCAATTTCCTTCTCTTCTTCCTACAGTCCTTGACTATGTGCCCAACAATCCCACAGAAGTTGCACTTTCTTGTTTCCTTTGCCTTGTTCTTGTTGCCCTTGTTATTCTTGTTGTTCTGATTGCCTTGACTGCTCTGACCACTTGGATTACCCTGATTTCCTTTTCCCTGGGAATCAGTCTTCTTGGCTTGAGTATCATTTTTCTTGACATCTCCCTGAAGTAACGCCATATCAACCAAGCTCTCAAACGTGGCCCCATGGGGAATATGTGACATAGCCAATCCCTGCAACGGCTCATTCAAACCTCTAGCAAAACGAAGAGCCTTCTTCTGAGGAGTATTCACCATATCCAAGCCAAAACGAGCTAACTGATTGAACTTGTTCACATATTCTTTGACAGACATATCTCCTTGTTTCAAAGTTATGAACCTCTCCATTTGCAGATTCTCCTCAGCAGAAGATAGAAACTTGAGCACGAACCTTGCCCTGAAATCGGCCCAAGTCTCAACAGGCCTAGTACCATTGGTGACTTCCCACCAATAAGCGGCTTCATCCTTCATAAGCCAAACCGCCAACAAAATCTTCCTCTGATCGTCTAACCCAAAGATAGCAAATAAATCCTCGGTCTCTTTCAACCAATTTCTGGCCTCTACAAAAGTCTCAGTGCCTTGAAAGTTCTTGCCACCCATTGCTTTGAAATCTTTGCAAGTCTTTGCGAAGTCAGCTTGAGGATGCTGAGGGGGAGGAGGAAGAGGAACCTCAGCGACAGGAGGAGGAGGAACATTAGCGACAGGAGGAGGAGGAACATTAACTACTGGAGAAGGAGGAGGGACATCTGCGGGGCCGGCTTCGGTCGCCCTAACCTCCAAAAGTCTCCTATACCAAACAGGTACGTGTACTCCCTCCGGAATAGCAAGGTCATCCGCCATACTGAAAACGAAGAAAAAGACAGATTCAGAATGGAGAAAAGAAACGAAGGAATTTTGCTAATGGCTTTTTGGGGAATAGCCTTTAAAATAAACTAGACTTTTCTTTGGAAAATACTTTATACTTGGTTTTGAAAATAGTTTTCCAAAAGTTTTCTAAAAACCTTTTTGTTCCTTCTCGTAAACCTCGCTCTGATACCAAATGTAACACCCCACCTCCGCCAGGGTGTCTCTTGCAAGCACTCTGACTTTGGAGGGGCGTTTGAATCAGGTAAACATGCATAATGATATATCAAGGCAGAACAAGACCATATGTATATATGTAAACAGAGTAAATAACATAGATAAAACAGCGGAAGATTTCATACTATTTCAAAACAAGTCTGGTACAACATAGCTTTCCAAATAAACAAGTCTAGATAAAAACAACATCAACTGAAAAACTGAAATACATAAGTACTATCCCCAAAATAAGTGATAACCATAGCTAGCTTCATGTCAAGACCGTACATGAGCTAAAATCCCACAAGCAAGCGATCAGAAATCTAGCTAAGCTCCGATATTCCCTCCCTGAGAACCTGGGGGGGGAACGGAAGAAAAGAGGCGAAGGAAAACAGGTCAGTCAAAAAGACTGAGTAAGCCCTACTACAATCAATGTAAACTGGTAAAGTTAACTGGCATGAGCAGCAGGGATGAACATAAGGATAACAACATACTAGCATGATGATTAACTAACAAGGTAGATAAAGGTGTCATCGCATAATCAGGTTTAAGGTTTTTGCCCCACAGGTGTACTAGCAAACTATCATGACTTGAATAAACAAGTATTGATCCCTTGGCCCAAGCTTTGGCCCAATAACATGTAGTGACCCCGAATACAAGGTCCAAAGTGTAAACAAGAAGTGATCCCCAGGCTCAAGTTTGGCCCAACATCATGAATGACCAAAACCAAGGTCCAACTAGCACGGTCTAGTCGATCGGCTCCCTATAAGCCTAACTCGTCAAGTGTCGGTGTCATACGGCCCAACTACGAAGTGTAGCTAAACTGTGCTAGGTCCACCCTAGGGTGTATCAAGTCCTAGGGTGTCAACCACTGACACAAATCAATGCACGCACAGTCTAAACCTACTGGTGCCCGTGCCTGCTTTTTCAACTTCGGACCATGTGCACGACCATGGCCCGCCTGAACCTACACCGGCGCACCTACTCAGCCGTCGTTTTGGTCGCTTACATGGCATCCCAGTAATCGTGCCCCTCCCTAGCCTAGTCCCTAGGGTATCATGATACAACTAAGAGGGTTACTGGTGCAAAGGACCACGTAACTAGGGTTTCCTTAATGGGTTAAACGTGGTTAACCCACCCCATTCAAGTACCAAGTTGGTTAAGTGTACCCAAGGTTCATGACTTAACCCTACCAACCCATCGTGTTTAATTGGTTAAGTATTCAAGCGGTCCATGACTTAACCCTAATCATAAGGCATTAATTAATTTAATGCGCCTTAACCTCTCACATTAGACTTTGTTGCGGTTACTAGTTAAGCCGGTCGGTTCCGGGTAGCTTTACACCACAACTTGGTCTAACCTCGGGTTCAAGGTACAACATGACCAACTTCTCACATTGGGTCCTATTGTTTGTAGCGACTAGTTAAGCCGGTCGGTTCCGGGTAGGTTTACGCTACAAACTCAACCCAACCTCGAGTTGGTCACACTTATATTTTCTAAGTGTCATGTCCATCGTGTTTCCAAAACACATTACAAGTTTTCAAGCAATTGGGTAGACCTAACTTAATAGGTAAATTCCCAATGGGTAGACCTAACTTAATAGGTAAATTCCCAAGCTTATGTTTTTATGTCTTTTAAGTTTACCCAAACCCCAAACGCAATCCCATCGCTTACATATCGCAATAGTGCATAAAGGATAGAAAGAGGGAACTTGGCATAATCATGACATAAAGGTGTTGAAGCCACAAGTTCAACATGGTGGCATAAGAAATGTACATATGTTCATATACTTGCATATTACATTTTTAGGCCTCAAAAGCATGCATAAAACCAAACTTGGCATATTGGTGATACATGGTGCTAAATGACATGTAGACATGGCCATAAGTTCGCATTTAGCCTCACATGCAAGTTATCATAAGAGATATGATAACTTACATGTTGCCAAAATGCTACCTTTGGCATAAAGCTTGAAGCTTTATGTTCATAAACCCAAGATAAGCTTGCATAACCTGATAACATGAGCAAAAGGTTCAACCCAAACTTGCATAACATAACTTGCATATCATATGACAAACTTGCATATCAAACTTGCATAACATAACTTGCATATCATATGACAAACTTGCATATCAAACTTGCATAACATAACTTGCATATCATATGACAAACTTGCATATCAAACTTGCATAACATAACTTGATGAACTTGCATAACACATCATAGTAAACTTGCATATCATACATTTAACTTTAGAGTTTAAGTATGAAAGGAATAGGGCTTACAATGCTTAGGAAATATGACAAAGCCCTTATGCAACCAATTAGACCCAAAATGCAAGTTTTAACATAAAAACCCTTGAGCAAAAATGATCAAAACTCTTTTTTTATGATGCAAATATAGAAACTTGACTTGAATGCAAGCTAATGATGCTCATACAAGCTTGAAAACACTTGTATGCATGGAAAATCTCTTAAAAATTTATTTAGGAATTTTATGAAGAGAGTGGAGGCCATGAGAGGATTGATTTTGCCATAGTTTAATTGTATGAATGAATAATGATGATTTAGGGTTAGGTTAGGGCCTTATTTATAGAGATTAGGACTAGTTCTAGCCTTAGGATTAAACCCTAGTTCCAATCTCAGCCATTAAAACCGAATCTGGCCCCCAAACTCAACACAAACCCAAAATGGTGCACCAGGCCAGCCAGGGTCAAGCCAGAAAGCTATGCAGGTTTCTGGCTTGACACGGGCGCACTTCCCAAGTGCGTCAGTGTATTTTTGTGCTGGCGCACTTCACAAGTGCGCCAGTGTATTTTTGTGCTGGCGCACTTCACAAGTGCGCCAGTGCATTCTGGCTTGTTTTCGGTTTTTCTGCCTAACTTCGTTCGTCCATATCTTCTTCATACGGACTCCGATTTTCGAAAACTCGGACTCTATTTCGCGTATTTTTTCGAGACGAACGCAATGGCACAGCCCGTTTCCCTTGATTCAGATTTTAGAATTAAATTCTGCCTCGATTTATGTTATAACAGGTTATTGAAAATACGGGTTGTTACAGGGAAGAAAGACGGTATGTTACAGATGGTATCAGAGCTTTGGTTATACAAAGCTAAGGGTATGACATATGTTGAACAAAAATATAGAACTCATTAGCGTTATAATATCTCATTAGAGATGGGGTTAGGAACGCCCTAGAATGAGATTCTGGAATATTTTCTATGGAGAGAGCGTATTTTGATACCTAAATTACTTTGAAAACTAAGTAAATTATTTTGAATTACAACTTGAAATCAGAATTTTCAAGTATTTTATTCGACGTTGCGATTGGACTATCGGTATATAAAGATTTCGAATATATGCCTGGCCAGTATATGTACGAAGTCTTATATGTACTAGATAGATATAGAATCATACTCTAGTCACTTGGGGATGATTCTGTTGATGACTGCAGCATCATCAGTATTTATTTTCGAGTTTCGAAAGTGGGATGAATATATAATTCTGGTCGGAACGTCGTAGAGTACTTAAAATCATATAGATAAGTATTTTTAATAAATAAATCTTAGTAAAATGATTTGATAAGTTAATATAGAAATTTAATTTGAAAATGAACTAAAACAAAAATTTAGTAAAAACTGGAATTTTGAAATAAAAAGAAATGAAATTAAAATAGCTTAAACTACTTTAGAATTTGTAAAATTTGAATATGGTAGGTAATAAGTACTTATTCTAAATTAGCCAGTTGATAAATTTGGAAAACGAGAAAAGGGATATAACCATTTTGAAATGTTAGGTTGCCACTTAAAGTAAAATGGAATTTTGGATGACGCCAAAGCAAGCAAAAAAAATACTAGCTCGAAAGGAAGAAGAAAAGATAGAAAAGCTTAGAAAACATAAAAATATCTAGTGTTATAGATGCTTTAAAAATGGCCATGTTGCAGCTTTCTGTCCGAATAAATCTAAGAAGAAGAGGAAAGTCATTCGAAGGGATATACGTTGTTTCAAGTGTAAGAGAATTGGACATTTCATTAATAAATGCCCTAAGAGAAAGAAAGGAATCAAGAACCCTGCAACGAAAAGGAGGTGTCATCGGTGCAGACTGGAAGGACATGAAGTTAGGGATTGTCTAGTGGAGAAGGGAATAAGGCCATTGAGAGGAACTACGTCTTCGCAAAAAGTAGCGCAAGAAGGAAAATCAATCAATCCCTAGGATTAACTGTCAGAATAGTACAAGACCAAGAAATGCATGTATTAAGATTAAGAAATCAATGTAGAATGAGTTGTGACGGAATGTACTAATACTTATGTTAATCAAACTGGTTGTTAATTCTCCAAAAAAAATATTCGTCAGAGTGAAAGTAGAATTGGAGGCCCTAAATTCAAAATTGAAACACACACACACACTAAATCAGAATAACGCAACAAAAGTGTGATGGTGGTTTGGAATGAATGTTTCAAAGGTCCTCGCTTGACGTACTAGAGAAAAAAAAAACCTTATGTTAAACCTTTGAATTTTATAAAGCCTATTTTACCACAACGACATATTACAAAGTAATTTTATCAATTAAACTGTTTTACTTAAGTTATTTTTATAACTAATTCCTTATTTAAATTTGATGCACTGATTTAAGTTTTTTTGATATAAGAAATTTTACCAATTTAGTGTATGGTAATTTTGTGTTTATTCTATTAAGAACCTTTGAAAAATTTAAGCCTATTAGGAATTGTAAAGTATTGTGATAAGCTTTGTTAATATGTGATCTTAATAAATTTTATAAATAAGATTTATTTTAAGCAAATTTTTACAACTCTCCTTTTCGAGGACGAAAAGCTTTAAGTGGGGGAGGCTGTAACGACCTAGAAATTTTGACATTTAAAATATACATTAAATTTAGATTAAACGAAAATCAAATGTTAATATTTGAAATTTTGTCTATGTTGGATGATATTTAAGAAACCACAAATGTGATTTACATCACTAACCATTTTGGATATTGTGCGTTAAAAACTCCTTGTTGTTTGAAAATGAACATTATGGGAAGAATTGCACCATTATTAATTCATTTTGCAATTTAAGAAATGAATTTAATGTTTATCATGAAATGTGATAAAGAAGAATATGCATGCTTATATTTTAAATCTAGATTTGAAACTTTGTCTTGAACGCAACATTCACCTTTAAAATATATCGGTGTTCGTAATTGTAAGTTTAGAACGTTTTGTCAAGTTTGAATTGCAATAATGGAAATAAAATTAACTTGAAATATTATTTTGTTGAGAAGTTATTTTGGACTTGTAATTTGGTAAGGAAAAATATAGGCTGGAGATTCAACTTAGAATTTGCACTGTCATTTAATGTAGTATTCACACTAAAAATAAATGTGCATTATGAATAAGATGTCAATATAAACATTGTCAAAATTTATGATATTAATAAATAATGAGCCATTTGGAACAATTAAGACTTGACATTTGAACCCAATTCAAATTTGAAATAAATTCCATTTGAGAAATGATTTATTTTGGGAAAAGGAATTTATTTGGAAACAGGCAATTAACTTTGAGACAAAATTTTCAATTGAGTAGAGAACTTTGTCGCCAAATAAATTACCAGATAATTAATGCAATGAAAACATTCAAACTTTATATGCATACATTAAGAAAGAGAAACCCCGTAATTAAGTAATCACTAGGATTGAGTTTATTAATTATGGTATGGTTACTACCAAAAATAAATAAATAAAGAAACTTTGAAAGATCACGTGTAATCAAACCGGAAAGCTTAACCATATTTGTATAAGAATGCGCATTGAATGGATAGGAGTAAAATGTGAAATAAATGCAAATTTAATTAAAGAAACGAATTATTTTGAGTAAAGAATTTTGTGTAAAATAGAATAACATTAAAATAAATTCATTTCAAATCAAAGCATTGAGTAAATAGTGTAGAGAAAAAATGATTAAATTAATTTTAATTTATAAAGTTGAAATTTTTAAGCGTGATAAATTTTGTTTCAACCGTTAAAGTTTAAATTTATTACTGTATGGATTGTAATACAGTTAATGTGATGAAGGCAAGCAGTGAATTTTGGAATATAAACGGTGTAATTAAATTAAAAATATATTAATATAATCAATACATAATAAAGGAAACGAATAAATTAGCTACCAATTGAATTTAAATTTCGGTCGGTAACGGTTGAGTCTATAACGCTCAGTCAATAACAAAAACAATATTCATGCATCAGCCTAATACAACATTCATAGGAAACAAATTAAAATATCCTTCTTTTAAGGAGATATGGTAGACAACAAATATCTGATTAAATCTGTCCAAATCTTACCATATCTACATAAAGATTTTATAAATAGTGGCCAAAGATTTAGCACTGTTCATGTACAGAGGAAGCTACATTGTACACAAATTAAATAATTTTGAATGGCAGAAATAAAAGGAGCTCTTCATCCTCACGGAGTACCACACTCCTCCCCTTATCTCGTTTCTTCCTCACACGCACCCAGTTCTTCTCCTACCTTTTCTCTTCATCTGATAATTTCATCCATTCAAATCTCTTTCTCTTTCCTCTTCCTGAACAAATTTTTCCACCCTTTTTCCACGTTAACCTACCACCGCAACTGTACCTCCACCCAAACCCGTTGCCTCTCCATGCCTTTCAACTGACCGCAGGACCCATCATAGGCCTCACTCCTCCTCTCCGCAAACTCGCTATTTTTCCCTTTGGAAGACAACACGCCACAAATCTCCACCACCTTTTCTCTAACCACACAAGGCCACACTACCTTTCACCTCTCAAAACAGTCGCCTTCATCCAAATCCTACACCAAAATCCCCTCATCACCCTTATCTCGTTCAATTTGCCACCTTCCTAGTGGTGAGATAATTAACACAAATAGAAGTATTAAAAAGAACACATATATATATACGCGCTAGTTGACAAGAACCGGTGTACGACGTCCGTGGAAGAAGTATGAGACCAAATCAAGGCTTGTCGCAGTAAGGAGTGTTGACGGTGAAGGGTTGGAAAGCGATAAATTGGTGAGAACATTTATTTAAAAATTTATTTCGAAATAGTTAATCATGTCAAGTGCTTAGTTATAATTAGTTATAATTATAATTATTTGATATTGAAATGGCTACTATTGTTTGTGATGGATGTTTGTAGCTAGATCACACCAAACACAAAGCGTTATTCAATGAGACGCTTGCGCACAATTTGATGGTTGTTGAATTTTGATGAATGGACTAGTACTCAAATGAATTGATGTTGTTGTATCACACACCATAGTGTGGAGTATATGGGTATTCGATTTCAATCTCCTCCTCATGTGCATAGAAATTTTATTAAATAGATAAATAAACAAAAGTTAACTCTTGAATTTAATAAAAACAAAATCATGAAGAATTAAACTACCTTCCATAAGCATGAAATGATTTTGGCAATATCCTAAAATTGTTTGATTTTGAGTTGTATGTAAATGCTTAGTTCATAACCATCTTTAAGCTATAAAAAAAAGTTGAGTTATAGTTGTTTATGTGAAGGATTAGCTATTCAAAAATTATTTATTTAAAGAAAACTTAATTTAAGCATGTAGTAAACATGTTTATTAATACATTGGTTCCATAAATTTTATTTAATACATTGGTTTCAATAATTTTAAAGTAAACAAGTTTAGTACATGGATTTCATTAACTGTAAAATAAACAAGTTTCATACATTAGTTGCTTTAATTTTAAAGAAAACAAGTTAATACCTTGGTTCCATTATTTTAAGACCATTTGCAAGTTTAGACGATTTAACAAGTTGAGTAGCATTACATTTAGCTTCTAAGGAAATTGGATTAATTGTTTAATGATACTATGTGAACTTTAATATGATTTTAAAGAAGATTTAAAAATTTATGTTTAAACCATTATCGAATATATCCATACAAATGTCATTTCTTCCCATAATAATATTTATGCCAGAACGTTCTAGGATGACAGAGAGGATAGTGTCTAAGGCTAGGGTTTGGAAAATATAGTTTCCTGCTCTCCCTGGCTATCCCTAACTGATCCGACGAATGGGATGGTCAATTTAAAATCGGATTTGAAATATAATTCAACCCAATTGAGTTTTGGAATTTTTATGAATCATATTTCAATGATCTGAACTTTGGAAAGAATTTGAACCTATGTGGGATAAATGTCTATGCTATAACACTTTTGAATTTCCTTAATATAATTTAGTTGAAATTTATGAACCCAAGAATTCAAACTATAAAGGATTTGAAATATTTTGAAAGATTTTGGTGAGTTAAATAAATCCAAATTTAGAATTGGAAATGGAAAAATGAGTAAAGAAATCTTGGGTATGGGATGTATAAAGGGGCAATTAAGATGGTAATGAGATTTAAAGAATTTGAGATATTCCAACTTTATCATAAACAACTTGATAAACATTAGGAAGGAGATTTGGATTGAAACTGGTATAGTCCATAGCTTGTTTTAAAATACGCTTATTACTTGGAAAGACCGGGATCATACTTAGGTCTGAAAACCATTCCAAGTAGTAATACGACGTTATTGAAGACTTGGAAGTGAAAAATGAAGACCGGGAATCTTTGGATTATTCGGATAGATTGACATTTATGTCTCGAATCAGGCCGTAGACCTGAAACGAGGTTATAAGTGGCATGAGGTCTGAATATATTCAAGGATTTTCGGATTTTGTTCCGTTCAGACCCAGAATGGACTTGTATGGATTGTGTGTCTGACAGTGTAATTTGTCCACGTAGCACTGATTCCTGTGAATATATATCGGATTTGTGGCAATTGATTATTCCCGTCTCTAAGTTACGGTCTTAGAGGTTATGTATTAATAGAAATCAGTGATATGTCATAAATTGAAAATGTGGCATACTCAAGTTATGAAATGAACTAGTGATGATAGCATTATGTATATCGTGACTTCGACGAACCTCACACTCCGGATTGATGGAAAACTGGCGGTTAGGTTGTATACATTTTATTGAAACTTGGAAGCTTCGACGGTAGATCTACTTTGAAACTTGCGGGAAAAAAAGGGGTATGTTCGGTGTCCGTGTCTGGATGTTAACCGGTGATTTACCTGGTGTTTGGTGTTCGAGCCTGGATGAAAACCATGAATCGTGAGGTTGCACCTAGTTCCGGATTGATCTTTCGTGTCAGGAACCATTATATTGGAACCCAACAACCAATACGAGCCTTTCGTTTTGTTTGTAAACTATGTAAGTGGGCATAGCCACTATGCTTGCTAAGATTAGTATATTTATTTGTAAAACGGTTTTCAACATTATGCACTAATAGTATAAAGAGGATTTTCACGTATGAAAACATGTTTGGTTATCATAAGGCAAAACTCGCTCATTTGGTGTGCGCTTGCATTGTGTGATGTGGTACGAGTTTATGATAGCTTCATTTTCCAAAGGACATCACAAATTTATATGCACGGGCATTCACATGGAGTAAACCCGTTCCGCATTAGCGGCGTAGTCTGGTGAATCTCCCAACTCTAAAATTAAATCCTTAAAATAACTGTTTTATGTTCTCACACCAGTCGCATGACTCGCCTGGAGTTTATTGTTCTTTCCTAAACTCTGGGTGCCCACTAATTTTCCACACGGGCAGCTAGAGGTTTAGTTTTACAGTTATAGACCCCTTGGAGCAAGAGTTGGAGCGTTTTCTGGATTGGAGATTCGAGCTAAAGTTAGAGTTTCCGCTATATCACATCGCTTCTTCCGTTGAGAGTATATTTATGTTTCCGCTGCTATATGTATGTAACTCTGATATTCTATGTAACTCTGATGAAACATTGTATCATGATATAAAAAGTTCTGTTGTTTTGTTCAATATATGTTAGTACCCATAACAATCCGCATTTGTAAACGGTTTAAGTTGGTTTAATTACCGGCGAAAACCGGGAAGAAAGACGGTATGTTACAGTAAATCAATCGATATCAAATTACAATTTGACATGCTTATTTTATACGTTCAATTCAAACAAAAATATTTATAGTGAATTCAGATATATCACAAAGGATTGAATGATTTTGTAGTGGAAATTAGGTTTTGATTTGAAATTGGAAAAATTGATCAAAACTAAGAAGTGTCATTTGAAACTAAATTCTAATCGAAATATTTTACGATTTCATTTTTATTTAATTTTATTTTAATTAGCATACTTTCATTAGTTGCTTCTCCCTTCCTTTTAATCTTATCGGTAAGTTTGGAATTTATTATATATGAGGATTGTTAATGGGACTCCACTTTTGGTTAAGGGGAGGGGGGGGGGGAAACAATTTTAAGGGGAGTCCACTTTTAAAAAAAAATGTTATGGGAGAGCTTGATTTTTTTTGTTTTAAAATAAGCATGGACTAATCTGTCCCTCGTAACAACAACACCTGCTCCCCCCTTCATTATCGTTCTCTCCTATTTTGATCAAAACAGGCCTTCCTATTTTTTTTTTAAAAAATTCAAAATCGAATCCCTAGATTATCACGATGGTTCGAACGAAAATGATATTTCCAAATCTCCAACAAATTGATTCAGATGTATTTATTTGAGGATTATTTTTGGTCGCTTGATGTAAATTAAATTTGTCAATATTGAAAAATAATGGCAGCCATGAATAGTTGCAGTAAAATTGGTAATATTTACAGACGTTATCTTCAACTGTTACAGTAAAATCGCTACAACTGTTATCTTCCACCATTTTTCAATTGAGTTTGTCCTTGCTGGTTTGAGGAAAAATCAATTATCTCTGTAGGTTTACAATTCACTAGCCTTTTATTATGTGTATAGCAGTAGTTCCATTAGAGATTGATAAATTATTTGCTAATTGTATAAGCGGGTTGTCAGAGCCCTTCTGAATTTGTGCAATATCCCTAATTTGTTATTAAGTACTAATGCCCTCTTTGGTCACATTGTTTGTAATTACCGTCTTATTATTCTCTTCACATCCAGAATCACATATGTTACTAGTCTTCTCATTTAAATCAGGTGTTGTAGTTGTATGCATTGCAATGGATTAATTGTTATATTTGGTTCGCACAAGCAATTTCTGCTTGTTAAGTTTACTGCAACTATTTGTATTTCACTTACATTTTCAATTGGCTTTGCTATATTTTAGTTTGCATGATTAAATTGCATTGACCTACCAAAATATCGCTACAATTATTATCTCCGTTATGTTATATATATATCCTTTTTTTCATTTCATTAAATTATGCTCAATATTTATGATTTAGATGTTAAGGTTAAATAGGATGATGGGGTTAATATTGGAATTTTTAATTAAATATTTAAGAGAGGGCTAATCTATTTGGTAGTCCCTTAACAATTGAACAATAATTTTTAATTAAGATTGGGGTCCCTTTAACAATACCCATATATATTAGGTTAATTGGCTTATAACAACATGAAACAGAAACCTAAGGTTTGAACTGCAACCAATTTAGAGTAATCTAGAATCCCATGGTTGATGTTTCTACTTCATTTTTGGCTTAACGTATTGTCATATTTTCCTCCTGCTTTTGCGAAGAAAAGTCTCCTTCCTTCATTTTACGTCAATTCGTCGCATGTACTTCCCCAAGAAGAGTTCAATACTTCAATGTTAATATTTGTCAGTTCTGCCATTCTCTTCGTGGAAAACCAATGAACACGCATATTCCAAGGCTTGGACCAGAAGTAAAATGTTGAAATTTGGGTTTGGTTAATTTGACAGGAAGCGTGACTTGATAAAAATTTAGATTGGGGTGCATAACTTTCAATTTTTTTTCCTTAAAAAACAAATTAATAAAAGATCCAAAAAAATAAACTAAGGAACAGTGCTAAATAAAACAAGTATTTTATACAGCGTAAAACTGAATACAGTAACAATTACCGTTAACATTTTGTGTAGTGTAAAATCTAAATATAAAAATAGTTATAACTAACATTGTTCTTCTATCAGTTTTTTATTTTATTTTAAAGTTTGTCATTTAATCCAAAATTAAAACCTATATCATTTGTCATTTTTCCTAATTTTATTAAGGATAAAATAATTATTGTAACGACAATCATCTATCGGAACTGGCTAAATACATTGAAATGATGAAAGAGATCACATGTTCGATTTTGGTCTTACCGGATCTAACTTGGTAGCATGTAGCTATATGCTATCAAAAAATTTCAAAGAATAAAAATAAAAATGCCCACTTTATCTTCGTATGATTTAAAGAGGATGAAATTAATGCGATGTATTGGTAATTCAAGGCACATCATCTTGACCTTTTCCTTGAATTTATTCCACGATTGCCAATGCATGGTGAGAGCGTTGCAGAAAGTCCAGTTATTCTCGTTTGTGGACACGGCTAATTCTTTTGACATGCGAACGTTCTGCAAGTTAATCTCCGTATAAAACAAACGATAAGATTATATTTCCCACCAAACAAAAAGATATAGGTCACGTGCATGCATCCAAAAGCTGGCACGACAAGATAAAACAAAGAAAACGTAGCCTCCGCTTATGGGGGTAGTTAATCTCAAAATTGTATGAATTGAGAAAAAGACAAGACCTTTCCCTTGTGTATAGCGTGCATATCATGACAATGTCAAACATATTCCACTTATGTTTTAAGCAATATCGCACGTTTATTTTCATAAAATCACCCACAACTATCACATTATAAATTACGAGTATTACCGCACTACGGTGGAAAAACCGACCGTTAGATAATATGATATCAAAAGAAAAAAAATTATATTAACTATTTTCTTAAACAAGAAATTAATGTAAAATTCACTGTGTTGTTTTTAAAAAGATGAAAATGAAAATTTTATTTATTAAAATTTATTTTAGATTGGATTTTAATGGAAAAATTATAGCAATAGAATATACAGTCGAATACTTATCAAGGAAAACATATAAAAGATCATCAATTACCGCTCGTGTTACAATACATATTAATGGGTATATATTTAATAGAGAAGCCTGCAAATTGAGTGCCAAGCTAATACAAATAATGCAGAACATAAGCATAACTTAGCGTGCATTTACCATAAACGGTAATGGACCATTTTAGCGGAGTGCTTAAATGGAGTTGAATGGTATACATGGTATGTGTTTACACCGTCAAACAAAGAATTTAAATATGACATTTAAATGAGATATTTTAGTTTATATGTCAAACGGATTATTTTAGTGTTATCACCTTTATAATCGAGTGCAAAATGCACGTACAAGTTCGATTCTGAACCGTATACAAATGACTAATGGTAAATCTAATAGTTATTGAATTGAAAATATCCATAAGTGGATATGATATGAATTAATACTATTTATAATTGGATATAAAAATTTCCACAGTAGGAAATAATTAGCAATTATCTTTCATGTTTACTCTTCATTTGCTCCTACAGTCAAGAAGGAAATATGAAGTACGAATGATTATCAGCAATTATAAGTACATATTTCCTACTTTGATTATGTTCTAATATCCCCTCTGATTACTCATTTGTAAACCCAAAAAAATAGGTGCATTAGGGAATAAATATATCAAAATAAAAGAGTAGCAATTTAAGGAGACTAATACAGCATACATTAGGGAATAAAATAGGTAAACAAAGAATTTTGATGAAATTTCATAGTACTTTTATTATCAGTGTGTGGATGCACATTTTGGTGGTACAAATATATTATTTTGAAATAATGCCATCAATGAGTAGCTACAATGAATTATTAAATAATATTTTATATAGTAACAATTATGTAGAAATAACAATTAAGGAAAACATATCACTAATGACTCTAACCAAAGTTTCAAACAACAGCAAGACAATGAATCAAAAATGGGATTACACCTCTCCGCAGTTATATCAGCTATGAACTGAACTACTTCCTATTAAGAAAAAAAATACTTGTATCTGTTATTTAGTTGGACAACCTAAATGATAAGTGCTTTGTGATATAATATAACTGGGAAACAAGAAAATGTTAACATCATATTTACAGGATACATGTTTACTGTTAGAGGAAACATAGACTCTTAACATCTACTAGTACCCCATGTCCTAGACGCGCACACACATGACACATATACATTTACATAGACAATTTATACATGAATATGCGTACCTATCAATTGCATGGGAGTGTGTATAGATGGATATGTTCTTACTGGACTTCTATTTAAGGCTAGAAAAACTAATTCCAACAGTTGTTGAGAAATTGTTGTAAATAATGCAATACAAACAGTATAGCATAAATAAGCACCTGAGCTACAGGCTTAACGATCTGTCTCGGTGGCACCTCTAAAGGAGTTTTGTCAGCATGAAACACTCGAAGATTCATTAGACACTTGAATGATTGAGGCAATTCTTTAATCTAATTATTACATATATCCAAAATTTCAAGCATCTCCAAATTCCCAATTGATCTGGGAAGTGGCCTTAAATCAACAAAATTTCTCCTAACTTCTAACTTCACAAGGTTCATGGATAAAACATAGGATTTCAGGAATTTATTCAAGCTCATTGAAGCTGACATCTAATTCCATTAGCCTGCTCAACGAACCTATTACAATTGGCAAGCTCTTAATTCTGTTATAGTGTAATGTAAGAATTTCAAGACATTCAAGTGTACCAACTGCTTCAGGCAATCCTTTGAGCTGGTTAAAGTCTAATTTAAACTCAACAATTGACGTGCAGGAGCCAATAGTATAGGGGATCTCTTTAAGCTCATTAGTCTCAACATTTAAAAATTTAAGCTGATTTAAATTTCCAATTGTATCAGGTAGAGATGTCAGTTTATTTGAACTCAAATCTAGGTTGATAACATTTCTGAGATTTCCTATTGGCAATGGAAGGGAGTGTAGCTTACTTGCATGAATGCCTACATTGGTTAAATTTGTTAACTCGCCTAAAGAAATCTAATATGCTATGACAGAATCTCCCACCAAAAGCACTGCCTTATTTTTTTAACGATTTTTATACACATCGCATGTTGTGTAACTTAGTTTAATTCTGTTTGTTCAACTATGAAGCATGAATAGCCACATTTCCCTCAAAAGAAACAATAAGAGTAGTGAAAATGTAAAAATGAGACTGACCTATAAAGAGCCTAAATGCTTCAGGAGATTTTCTAGTTTCTGTACCAAAGAAGAAATGAGAAATTTTCTTCATATAGAGACTTTGTAGCGAGGACAAAAAATTTCATTGACAGTGCCGTTAAAAGATACCTGGAATATTCAAGGAATTTTCATGAAAGCCTTTACTGTACTTGAATTTAACAGTCCCTAAATTCATAGGAACTTTGATGATCTTATGGTTATCATCCAAACCCCATCGACCAAAATCAATTTGCCTAAAATTTCTCTTCACTGTACTCGAATTTAACAGTCCCCAAATCAAATTTCAAACGATAAACAATCGACCCAAATCCAAACCTATTATCTAAAGGCAGTAGGTTTCAGATCCAGCGAGGATGAGGGATGACGAGTAATGGTGGTTTCGACGTTGGGTCCCTCTACAGGTCTGTCGTTCACCTCCGACAAGTCTTAAGTCCAGTTGAGGTTGCTGGATATATTGTTGTTGTGGATAAATTGCTTACAGTTCAAAATAAATCTTATGAGTAACCAACAATTTTGGTAGCAAAAAGTGTCAAGGGAGAAGAAGAAATACCTTGTGGAACTGTTGCAGTGCTGAAACCTATGCAAAAAGTGTCAAGGGAGAAGAAGAAGAAATATCTTATGAGTAACCAACATTTATTAATCTAGGCATTCAAAACCATTAAACCATGAAAAAAATTAGTTTTGAAACCAAAACATACACAAAATCAAAACTTCAAATTTTATAATTAGTATTTCATCATTTTTAATATTTTTTTTTGAACCATAGTATATGTATGCAAGAAATTCAAATTTAACTTTTCAGAATCGAAAGTTCCAACCTTGCATCCAATATATGAGAAACATTTGAGATTAAATGAAACTGTAAATATTAGATGCATGAGCAAGGCTTATGTTCCAACCTTGCATCCAATATATGCTGACAAGCTAAAAATCAATGCTAAAATGGTCAATCTTTTTCATTCTATTTTGTAATCATAAGAGGTGTTTTGAACCTGCTCGAAATAAACATAGAAGTGTACACAGCCACAATCTTGTTAAGTGAACAATGTACAAAAAGTGATTTTGAACAATCAAATAAACAAAGTACAGGCGAAGCCACAATCAAATAAACAAGCGAAACTTATTATCGAGATTTTAAGCAATCAAAATTCAGAGGTGCATAATAATCAGTAGACTAATTCAAAATTTGACAATCAAAAAGTGATTTGAACTATATAAAAAAGGACGATACGTGGACTGAAGGATGCCTTTTTAATCATGCTTTTCACTTACAAAAATAAGATTAACCAAAATTGGCGTTGTCTGTAATGTTAGAAGACAACACCCATGGACATATCTCCAATAATAGTTCATTCAAATTTAAGAATGCTTGCTTGTTCAAAGGCAGCTGATTAGACGCACCGACACACAATGAGATTAAAAAGAAGAAGAAACAACCAAAAAATCACAAAAATTTCCATGTTGCCCAAAAATAAATCAAACCAATTAAATTTAGAAAAACTGCAAATAAATTTTAAACTTCAAAAATATTTTTTTCCCCAGCATAAGATCAAATCATTAGGAAAGGGGAAAAAACCTGATACCTTCCTACAGATTCCACGATAGCTAGGTCCACGCGAGGAGAAAGAGGCAATAACACACACGAAGAAGATTAGGAGGCGCTGAGGTTGCTGTAGCATCAGGTATTCAAAGGAGGATCCATGCATCTAGCAGCGAAACGAGGTACATGGCGATGTCGATTTTAGAGCAAGCGATGTATATTTAGGGTTTTGGAAGGGGGAGTAATTGGCTTCAGAGAAAAGAGAATGAGATTCAGATCGAGTATGAGTTAGAAATTGTCAAATTATAGAAAAAAAAGGAAATCGAATGAGGAATTTGACGAATAAAAGTCGGAGAAGAAAGAGGAATGAGGAAAAATGGGAAGAAATGCGGAGCTTGGAACGGTAGAGAAAGCGGCCATGTTTTTTGGCTTCATAGAAATCCATTTTGGCCAAGTGACAGTAAGCAAACCTCCCTAACAGTCGGTTTGATTATCATCACGTACTAAAAGTAACATTAGTGGTGATTATTAGAGATGGAAAAATAAAAATTCATATCGTGTGGTCACGCATGGACAAAATCCATCATGCACATGAAATGGATAACTAAATTGGTACCCATGAGTAAAATAAACAATTTTTTAATATCTGTTAATTAATGGGATGCATACAGATAGGGTGCGTCTTTGGCGAACGAAAACGGGGTATTTGAGCGGGGTACTGTAGCGAACGGGGAATGTGTTTTTGCTGCGAACGGGGTATTTGAGTGGGGTACTTGAGCGGAGTATTTTTAATTGTTACGAATTAATTAAATACTTAGGTGGACAAAATAAAATGACTACATTTCATTGCATAAAGGAAATACAATAGAAATACAATAATATGATTACATGAACATCCTACTTGTTGGCACCACCTTGATTTATCAGATAAGTTTGATATTCTTTTGTGTGTCGTTTGTCTGCAAGCCCTGATATCAACCAGTTTCTCGCTAGATCGTCGAGAATAAGAGCGAACATCTCGGTCTTGCCGGGTTCCATAAAATATACTAAAGCGTCTGCAACATTTAATTCGCCTCCTTCTCTAGGAGTTAAATGCTAGTAACTCCATTCGCAAAAGTTGTCGAATTTCCTGTTGATTCCACATTAGTTCCCGTATTCGGACTATCAGAATGTGTGCGAGATTTTGGTTTCGTCTATTGGTTCGAGCTCCGGATAGTTTTGTATGGAATTGTTGTACTTTTATGCAATGGCTTTGTGAACACCCTTTTTGTTGCTGCCACAAGTTGTATATGCCTCAATAGCACATTGTTATATAATCTGAGTTGCGGTAAATGACCAGTGATGTGGGTATTTTCTGCTGGCCATACTGTCAGAAAGCAGTGTAAAAATACCGAAAAAACTATGTTACGTAACAGTGTATAACATAAAAAACAAACTAAAAAAAACCTGATTTCTGCTCGGATTTGGTTGAATGAAGAATAAAAGAGTAGATGGATTGAAGAGAGTGGAGTGAAGAGGTAGCAAGGGATTGGTGTTTTATAAGGAGGTGAATGACACATTGGAAATCAAGCCGTTGGCGTCACGCGTTGGAGGCCAATGGCTTGATTTCCAGCGTCTCTCCAGCGCTGGTTTCGAGCGGAGAAACTTGTTTTAGCGTCGGACGCTAAAACCAAACGGAGCTTGACATTTGAAGGCTACGAACGGACCCATAGTAATATATCTGTGTCCATAGGCACCCGTGTCCGTATTGAGTTGATTTATTGCCAATACCAAAACCGTTGATGTAGATTGTTGGGTATTTGTGCACATGCTTTTATTGAACAATTTTGTAATAATTGTGGATGTTGCTAATTACAATCCTATATGTACCTAGTTAGAAATTCTCAAATTTCTCATTTATTGTTTCAAATTCCAATCCAGCAAGCAATGCTTCTTTTCTTCTCTCCAAACCTTCTGCTCTCTTCAGCAAATTCAACACATCCTACCAAAGTTCTTGCTTCACTCCTCTTCACTGGTTTATATCAATATGTTGTCAAATACAAGCAGCGCATTGCTAAAGTTCACATCTCGCCTAATTTGTTTTTTTACATAATGTATTTTTAAACAATTTTAGTAGAGGGTTAATAAATAAACTGAATAAAATTTACCTAATGGGGCGAGTGAAAGGGGATACTACCGGCGCCCGTCCTGTGCAATTGGCATACCTAATGATTATTAGCCATTGGTAGTCGTTGGTTGTTGTAACACCCCGTATTTCCTGTGGATATTATAGTAACAAATTAAAGAATACTTAAATTCAAAAGTAAGAATTAAGTAAAATGTATTGCGCCGTTGCGTTTGTTTCGGAATTCTGCTTGAGATAGAGTCCGAGTTTGCGTAAATCGGACACGGTATGAAGAAATTATAAGCCTTAGAAGTTTGTATACGCCCAAGGAAGTATATATATACATATAAAATAATTCCAGA
The DNA here is from genome assembly GCA_030737875.1 of Allium sativum. Lineage (NCBI taxonomy): Eukaryota > Viridiplantae > Streptophyta > Magnoliopsida > Asparagales > Amaryllidaceae > Allium > Allium sativum. Next base: position 28,561,199 of record CM060927.1, on the reverse strand, counting down.
AGTCAAAAGAGGGTTCACATCTCGAATTTGGGTTAAGCAGGCTGAGCGGGAAATTTCCCGCTAAGAGGTGTCGACCCCCCCAGGGGGAGTCGACATAGGTGTCGACCCCCTATAGGGGAGTCAACCCCTGTTGGCTTAGATCTGGCCGATGACATGTTTCGCCACGTGTCGCTTTCTGATTCGCTGTGTGACGTGGTATTCTGCTCTGGATGATTCTGATGACTTCTAGACTAATCTGAAGGCTCTAAATCTCCCTATACACCTATAAAAAGACCCCAAAACCTATTGTTTTCTCCACGCGAATCCATAGGCGTTTATATGTTCCTAAAACCTGAAGTGACCTAGCCTCCACCTTAATCAATCAAATTAGAGTTTTCAAGTTAACAATCAAAGTCTACATCAAAGGAATAGCTAATCAAATTTAGAAATTAGATCCCATAATTCAAGACCGTTCTGTAATTTGTAAGTTCATGTTACTTTCAGAAATAAAATTTAGTTGTGATTCTGACATTGTAATAAATCTGAATCTGAGATTATGCCTATTTCTATATGTCTTTCTATATCCATTGGATTTATCTCATTGATATTATTATGTCCATTCTTTTTCTCTTCTTTCTTTCTTCCCTTTTTGTTTTTATAGCTAAGCTATTGCGAGCCTGAGCCAAAGCTCGTAAGAGATGAACATACGTTGGGAAAAATTGGACATAATATATGATTTGGACATAGCCAGCGCTAAAATTGGGAAAAGTATTAAATTATTTATAATTGGGCATAACTGATTTGAGGACATAACACATGTTGTATTTAAAACATAAAGTGTATCGAACATATGACTTGAGATTTGAGGCATAAAGTATATCGGACATTTGACTTGGGGTTTGGGGCGTAAACTGAACTGTAAACATGTAAGGCATAGTACATGTTGTGGTTTAAGACCTAAAATTGGGGCATATTATATATGATAGTTTATGACTTGGAAGAAGGAGATTATTGTGTATAGTGATATATGGCTTAGGCATGAAAACCTATAGCAAGATAGGGATAATTGTTAAATGTGAACACGCCTAAATTGGGATTTTGGGTAATTGGCATACATTGTAATTAAAGGCTATAATTTGGATAGTTTATACGGTGAATCATGATTGGGGGTTTTTCGAGAAGATTTTGTACGGTGCAATATGACTAAACCTTAGGGCATGTGTTATATTGTGATTTTTGGAGCATGACTATTATTACAAATTTGGGAAAATTGGGTGTAACCTATTTTGAGTAACAACTTGAATTTGAATTTGTGGGGCATAACTTGTAATCAGCTTTGTTGGGGTATAACTTGAGAATTGGAACATGACTAGTTTTGTGAATTTGGGATAATTAGCATAAACCTGGACATGTATGGTAAATATGCTAAAAGATAAACATGCCTAACCCGAGGTTAGATTGAGTTGCGGTGTAAAACTGCCTGGAACCGCCCGATACATCCAGTAACCGCAACAACACAGATCTAATGTGAGAGGTTAGCGCATTTAGCCCAAAACTCGAGGTTAGAATGAGTTGGCGGTAGAAGTCTGCCCGTAACCGCCCGGCACATCCAGCAACCGCAAACAACAGTTCTAATGTGAGAGGTTGGGGCATTAATTAATTAATGCCAATAAACAGACATGCTAACAATGGTAAGGTTAAGCAAAATTTAGAACACTTAACCGTTATAACATGTTAATTAGACAAGAAGGTGGGGTTAAGTAAATTTAGAACACTTAACCGTTATAACATGTATATTAGACAAGTGAGCAGGGTTAAGTTAACCAATACAACATGATCAATGAGAAGGGTCAAGTTAATAAGAAACACTTAACCAATATGACACGATGAATGAGTAGGGTTAAGTTAATAAGAAACACTTAACCAATGTGACATGATGAATGGGTAGGGTTAAGTTAAAACAAGAGAGCAACACTTAACCAATATAACAGGATGCGTGGAAGGGTTAAATTAACATAAGAAGGCAAAACTTAACCAGTGTAACACGACAAGTGAGTGGGTTAAGTTAACTTGAATTGATTGATGACACTTAACCAATACATCATGATGAACACGTGGGGTTGAGTTAATAAGAAACACTTAACCAACGTAACTTGATGAACGAATGCGGTTAAGTTAATGGGAAATACTTGACCAATATAACATGATGAATGAACGGGGTTAAGTTAATAGGAAACACTTAACCAATCCAACATGACGAGTGAGAAGGGTTAATAAGAAACACTTAACCAACATGACATGATGAGTGGGTGAGTTAAGTTAACATGAATGGACAACACTTAACCAATATGACATAATGTATGGCAGGGTGGGGCACGATTACTGGGCTGATTATAAGTGGTCAAAATAAAGGCAGGGGTACGTCGGTGTAGGTTCCGATGGTTTACGGGCGTGCACGTACTCCATAGTGGGAAAAAGCAAGCACTAGGTACTAGTAGTTATACACTGTGCATCTTGAATCGTGTCGGGTTGCTATCATAAGAATTGATACACCTTATGGTGGGACCAACACAGGGTATCTACACGCAAGAGAGGGCTGATTGACATAAGACACAAGGAAAATTAATACGAGTAAGGAGCTAATCGATAGGGTAGTAAGGGTACATCTAACATATTCATGGCAATTAGGCAGATTGAGGTGGAATCCTCACAATAGATGTACACCTGAAGGCTACCACAAATTACGGGGATTGGGATCATATTATCATTTTACACAGATTACAAGTTGGGACACTAGTTAGTTAGTGCAAAGATATAAAAGTCAGAATAACAGGGTAGTAGAGAAGTAGAGAAAGTGTAGAAACGCTTTCAGTTTATCTTGCCTTATCATATCTATGCTAATAGTATGTTATCTTGTTATCCATGTTATCACGGTATTGTCTTATATTCAGTTTATTCATGTCATGATGCTTTTGCCTATTTTCATGCTGAAAGTCGCTGGACTTACCAGACTTATGTCTGACCTAGTTTATTTCGCCTCTTTTCTTCCGTTCCCCCCCCCCCTTAAGGTTCACAGGCAGGAAATGTTACCACTTAGCTTAGTTTTCTTTCCAAGCATGGAGATAGTCGATGTATTTCTTTGGACTCTCTCTTCCACTGCTATGGCTAGTTCATGCTTTATTGGGGAATATCATTGTTATTTTTATGCTTCTTTTATACTTAAATTTTTTTGAATCAAGACAGAAGTTCTATGTATTATTTTTAAGTATGATTAAGACAATTGTTGTAAAAGCTTGACTGAACCACATTGTTTATAAAATGACTTTATTTTCCGCTACTTTATTTGTCTGTCTTGTAATTTATCTACATCTTTTACCTAAAGCGCTCCACCGAAGTTAAGGCATTCCCTTTGTGAGTGACCTTAACGGAGGTGGGGTGTTACACGTGGTATAAGAGCTGAAGGTTACCGAATCAGATAAAAGATTTGAAAAATTATTTTCAAAACGGTTTTAAGAAGCATTTTCAAAAGAAATGATTAATTTTATAGGCATATTCCCCAAAGCCATATGAACTATATTTTGATCCTCTGTTTGAATCCTTGTTTATTTCTTTTCTGAGTCTCCGGGGCTCCTGGCTTTCTGGGAGGTAACCTCTATGACGCCTATCAAAGGGCGAAGAAGTGCCCAACCTCCATCCATAATCACAATAGTTTCACCTACGGCTAATTCTCTTCCAAGCTTTGTAGGGTTTTCCGTGCATGGAGACAACCTTCGAGAGACTTGTCAACATGGTTCAAAAAGGAGGTAAAGAGAAAGAGGCCAAAGGGGAAGAATCACAAACAAGGGATTGGAATATAAGAAGGGCGGAAGAAATAATAGACCCCCAACAAGAGGAAGTGTCTTTTCTGTGGTATAGCAGGTCATTTAGTTGTAGGAAGAAAAAGACAAGTGGTTATTTTCAGCATGGTGGGGCAGGGCATCTTATTAGGGATTGCCCAAAGGACAAGGGCAAGGGCAGAGGACAGGACCTACTTATGGAGGACATGTTCATGCTCTCATGGCACCAGGACATGAGAGAGATAGAAACGTTTTTGTTGAAAGTTTGATTTTCTTTTTTTTGAACTTTGTTTGACTCTGACGCTTCACATTATTTTCTATCTGCTTCCATAGTTGAGTCTCTACACCTTAGTACTAGTAGGGTAGAGGATCCCATTATTGTCTCAAATCCAATTGGTGATTCGGCTCATTTATCTTTGGTTTGTAAGGATTTGAGAATAGCTATATTAAGTATTAAGTTTAAGTGTTATGCATATGTTTTTGGTTTCATGGGCTATGGGTTGATTCTGGGCATGGATTGGTTAGCTAGAAATTGTGAAAGGAGGGTAGTTAGATTTTTGACTTGCCTCGGGAATACCCTCGAGATTTCGTGTGATCCTAAGGGATCAGTTTGTCTTGGCTACCTAGAATCACTTGATGCATCTATCGACGATTTGCGATCCATTAGAGTAGTCCATGAGTACGTAGATGTTTTTGATCAGGTTAGGGATTTATCCCCTAAAGTGCGAGATAGACTTCCGCATATATCTAGTTAACAATACAAAGCCAGTTGCATTACATGTGCGAAACATGAATCCAAGGGAAAGGAAGGGCTCGGTAAACAAGTAAAAAGAGTTACTTGAAAAAGGGTTCATAAGGCGAAGTATTTCTGAATGGGGTGCTCCAGTCGTTTTTGTTACAAAGGAAGAAATTTCACTTCGCTTGTGCATAGATGATATTTTGGAATGAGGAAGAACATGCTTTGCATCTAAGGGAAGTCTCAGATACCCTCCAAGCGCATCAACTTAAGGCGAAGTTCTCCAAAAATGTCATTTTTTGAGAGAAGAAGTAAGGTTTCTAGGACATGTGGCGCCCAAAGGAGGGATAGCAGTAGATCCCGCAAAAGTAGTTGCGGTGCAAGACTGGAAGGTCCCAAGGAATGCAACAGAAGTAAGAAGCTTTCTTGGACTAGCGGGCTAATATAGGAAGTAAATTAAGGACTTTATGAAGGTATCGGCCCTACTTACTAGATTGACGAAGAAGAATCTAATCATCTTAGTATATACACTTGGTAACATGGTCAGCATCTGTTTATTTTCAAGAGATAGTTCTGGGAATGTTAGCATGACACGGAAGAAGTTGTTGTGCCAAGTATACTATAAGAAGAAAAGGTGGAACGGGAGGTGACAGTGAAATGAGTTCCAACACATATTCTGGAAACAGAAATTAAGAAGCTACGCAAATCGTGAAGTTAAGACAGTCAGAGCAATATGGAATGAAGCTCAAGAAGATGCGACTTAGAAGACTGAAGACTAGATACGCGCATCATACCCTTTTCGAGGGTATATCCTTGATCTCTTTTTTTCTGTAAAGTTTATTTGCTAGTCTTTATCTTTTAAGTATATCCTCTCGATCCTATCCTCGATCCTTAGGTAGAAGCCGATGGATGTAAACATGTGTTTGGGACATGTTATGTTAGGTGGATCCAAGTGGAAGTAAGTGTAGTGGTTGCTCGTGAATGCATATACACACATTAGACACTAGATCGGCTCAGTCACTTTCGTATTGCATATGCATGAGTGAATTTTTATATATATGAATTGAAACTTGATGTGTTATCATATGGATGTTGCATTGTATGAATGATTGTGCACTCATGTAGAAGTTATAAAGAACGATTAGGAATAATTGCATACATGATGGACTCATGGCACAGATATAATTCGCATTAAGGAGGTCAATTGAATCAGTAGACCGCATGATTTTACATTAGATAAGGGCATATACACACACTATGTAACACCCCGAAAATTCTATAACTGTGAAATTCATGAATTAAAGTATAATCAAATTCAAATCAAAGAACTAAGGGAAACGGGATACGCCATTGCGTTCGTCTCGGAAAAATACGCGAAATAGAGTCCGAGTTTTCGAAAAACGGAGTCCGTATGAAGAAGTTATGGCCTTCGGAAGTTTTGAATTAAATTTAAAATTCAAACAGAATAAAATAATAATTAAAAATGGGGCCCAATGGGCCAGGCGGATAAAACACCCGCCTAGCCACCCAGGTCGACTGGGCTGTCGACCTGGGCTACCCATGTCGACAGGGCTGTCGACAGCCCTGTCGACAGGGGTGTCGACCTGGTCGAGCCCAGTCAACCTGGCTGGCCAGGTCTGTGTTTGGTCGAATTGCAGTGGTCTGCTTTGTCATTAGGGCTAGGTGGCGGGTTTTTATTGGTCTCTCTTCCTAATGAATGGCTATGATCTAACCTAGCAACATCAAGGGTCCTAATCAATTCCTAACCTCTATATAAACAACCCTAGACTAAACCCTAATCTATTCATTCAAAATAAGATTATAGCCGCCATGTTGCTGAGGAACGACAAAGAATAGCCGCCAACTAAAGAGAGGATTAGGGAGAAAGTTCTAAGGCCTAAAGCAATTCAAAGCAACCTAAAGCTAATCAATTCAACAAAGGAATCGTGTCTCTTAATTAGAGAATTCGCCGCAACGATTGTAAGTAGAGTATTACTTTGGTATTAATAAACAACTGTGTTGATGTGTATGCTTGAATTGTGGCAATGGAAGTAATTCATATTTGTGCAAAATTATGTTATTCATTATAAAGAACTACATGCGGTAGTTCTATGCAAGTATACGTTTGGAATATTGCGCAAATTGTGTAATCTATATTGAAGCTACATGTATGTAGTTAATTGAAATTCATGCAAGTTTGGGGCTTTGTTATTATGCCATTATGATGTATATTTTTGTGCATAAATCGTTTTGCAAGTAATTGAAACAAGTTTGGTTATTATAGTTCATATGAAACTATGTGGAATTTTGACACCATAATCCATGTATTAAGTCATGCTTTTGCAAACTTATGAATATGGCTAGGAATGATATTTGGCATAATTGAAATCCGTTATTAAGTCTATCTTGTTTCAAAGGATTATATGATGACATGGCTAGGTTGGACTCAAAAATTCTTTTTTTTTGCAAGTTTAAAGCAAACACCATGTTTAGGAATATTTATGCATAAGTATGTTTATACCATCGTTATGTGATTAGGCTTAAATCATGATTAAGTTGAATTATGCTATGTTCATGCTAGAAGTATTTATGCCATGCTTATGTTTGACCATATGCCATGGCTATGCTAGAAGTATTTTATGCCATGCTTATGTTTGACCATATGCCATGGCTATGCTAGAAGTATTTTATGCCATGCTTATGTTTGACAATATGCCACGCCTATGCAAGAAGTATTTATGCCATGCTTATGTTTGACATTATGCCATATTTATGCTAAAAGTATTTATGCCATGCTTATGTTTGACATTATGCCTAAGAAAAAAATATAGGTTCATGGGTCAATAATGATATCTCAATTACAAGTTCACATGCTTTGATTCATGTCACCTATGTTACCACTATGCAAGTACACCAGTTTCTATTATGTATTTCCAACGTCATATGCAAGTTCATGCGCTCACCTTCCCCCTCTTTGTGTATGTAATTACGCCATAAGCCTCCCCTTTTCGCATGGCTAAATTGGGCTTTAAAAGGCTAAGCCCAATATATATAAACGGACGTGTAAAACGGGGGAAAATAACGTTGGGTTAAAAATTAATGAATGAATGAAAATATGAAATAGAAGGGCCCAAAGTCAAGTATGGGTTGGGCCCATGGTTGGTGTACCCTTTACACCATTAACATAATAATGGGCCGCAAATATTTACATATAAGAAATAAAGAAGAATAACAAAATATGTAAGTGTAGAAAAGACGATGTGTTTAACCCGAGGTTGGATTGAGTTGTGATGTAAACCTGCCCGGAACCGCCCGGCTGTCCAGTAGTCACAACAATACCTATCCAATGTGGGAGGTTAAACATGGAGCCCAGCAAGGACCCGAGGTTAGACTGAGTTGTGGCGTAAGACTGCCCGGAACCAACCGGCAACAGGCAGCCACAACAATACCTGTCTAATGTGAGAGGTCAGGGCCTTAATAAGACAATTAAGGCTGAGTCAGGATTGTTAGGATTAAGTGAACTAAAGACTTAATCAAAATGGAACACGCTAAACTAAACGGACTGGTGGGGTTAGGTTAGGAAACACTTAACCAACTTAGCATGTTGGCTAGAGATAGAAAACCTAGTAACGGGGGACCCTTTTCAGCAGTAACCCTAGAAGGTGTATCAGGATACCCTGAAACTAGGCAGGGTGGGGCACGATTACTGGGCTGATTGTAAGAGGTCAAATCGACGGCGGTGGTGTAGCAGTGTAGGTTCTAACGGTGTGCGGGCGTGCACGCACTCCGGCGCAGAAAAATAAAGCACTGGACACCAGTAGCATACCTTTGCACTCTAAGGTTGTGTCGGGTTGCCACTATGGGACTTGATACACCCCATGGTGGGACCAGCATAGGTAACTACAGACATCGGGGGCCGTAAGACACATGTAACTATGCGAGTAGGAGCCGATCATCATTGAATGGATCACATCACCCTGATTATGGGGTGCAAATTGGAAACTAGTTTATATGGGTTCAGAGATTAACATGGGGTACGATAGTATATTCGACCCTAGATAACTTAACCAAGTTTATAATGTTGCCCACTTCCTGTTTTACTTATCATACCCAGTTCTTTATTCATAGACAAAGTAGTACTAGACTTACTCAGGCTTTATGTCTGACTCTATTTTTCTTTCGTCTTCTTTCTTCCGTTTCCCCCCCAGGTCCTCAGGGAGGGAACACAGCAGCTTGACCTACCTCAACATCCAGCTTGAAGAAGAGAAATGTATTGCTTGGACTTTCCTGTTTTGAACTATGGCTTTGGACAATCCACTATGGGGCTTTGGCAGTTTGTCTATGTTTATTTATGCTTCTTTAAAAATAATGTACTCAAGACAGATTATGAAGTGTTATGTTATGTTTTTGGAAAGGATGTTGTTGTAACACGTATTTGACTTTATGAAATAAAATTTGTTGTTCTTCCGCTGTTTACAAATATGTGTTCTTATATCTGTCTTGTATATCTGTGACTTGTACTTATAAACCTCCACCAAAATTAGGGCATTCCCTTTGAGAGTGACCCTAACGGAGGTGGGGTGTTTCACTTGGTATCAGAGCATAGGTTTACCAGATAAGATAAAAAGTTTTGAAAATTTATTTTCAAAAAGGAAATTTAAAGAAGCATTTTTAAAAGATATATATATTATTTTATTTTAAAAGGCAAAGTCCACTCCCCAAAGCCATAGGTACTATCTCTTGTCCTTCGTTTTGAACCTATCCTTTTTGTTTCAGCATGTCCGAAGATCTTAACTTGCCGGAAGGGGTACCAATACCTGGTTGGTTTAGACGGTTCTTAGAAGCAAGGGCCACTCAGCCAGGTCCTACCGTTCCTCCTCCTCCAGCTGAAGGGAATCATCCAGCCGCAGCAGCACCTTTTCCTCCACCTCCTCCACGGGGAAACACATTCGCTAAGATATGTAAAGATTTTAAAGCTATGGGAGGAAGGGATTTCCATGGAACTGAGTCCTTCGTAGCAGCTAGGAATTGGCTAAAAGAAACGGAGGACCTATTCATCATCTTTGAGGTAGAAGATAGACAAAAAGTACAATTGGCAGTATGGCTATTGAAGGGCGAGGCTTCCTACTGGTGGGAAGTCACTAATGCTGAAAGACCAGTGGATACATGGGAGGACTTTAGGGCAAGGTTTGAGACTAAGTTTCTCTCAGATGCAGAAAGAAGTTTGCAGTTGGAAAAATTCTTATTTCTTAAGCAAGGAGACAAGACTGTCAGAGAGTATGTGAATCAGTTCGATGAGCTGGCTAGGTTTGGGCTTGACCTAGTCAACACCCCGCATAAGAAGGCTCTCCGTTTCGTCAAGGGGTTAAATGAGCCGTTACATAGTTTGGCCATGACCCATATACCCATGGGAGCCACGTATGAAAGATTGGTGCAAATGGCATTGCTGAACGAAGAGGACAAGGGCAAGAAGGAGACCAAGGCAGAAAGCTCTCAAGGGAAGAAAGAGGGTTTGCAGTCTAAGAAGACAGACTTTAAGAATGGCGGAAAAGGCAACAAAGAGAAGAGGAAGTGTAATTTCTGTGGCAAAGTGGGGCACTTAGTAAAGGACTGCCGGAAGAAGAAGGCTAAGGAGAATGGTGGGTGCTTTTCGTGCGGTCAGACAGGCCACAGGGCTAAGGACTGCCCAAGGAAACGAGGACAGGGGCAGGGCACTGGATCCACCCCAGGGGCACAGGTTCATGTGCTAGAAGCGCCACCATTGCAACAGCGAGGTATAAATACTTCTGTAGAAAGTGTAGTTTATCTTTATGATCACCCCGTTCGCACTTTGTTTGATTCTGGCGCATCACACTCCTTTATCTCGTCTGCTTTAGTAGAATCTCTGCACCTAAAAACTAGTATGGTAGAGGACCCCTTAATTGTTTCAAACCCAATTGGGGGCCCAGCTCATTTGTCTATGATCTGTTTGGATTTGAAAATTTCTATCCTAAGTGTTGAATTTCTATGTAGTGCCTTTGTTTTGGGCTTTTCGGGGTATGGTTTGATTTTGGGTATGGATTGGCTATCCAGTAATGGGGCCGTCCTTGATTGTGAAAAAAGAGTTGTTAGGCTCCTAACCCAGCTCGGTAATACTTTGGAAATTTCTTGTAATCCCTCGAATGCGGTTATGCTTAGTTATCTTGAATCGCTAGATGCCTCTGTTGAAAATTTGAAATCAGTTAGAGTGGTCCGGGAATATCCGGATGTCTTCGAAGAGGTGAAGGGCTTGCCTCCGAAGCGGGAAATAGACTTCCGCATATATCTTGTAGATAATGCAAAGCCCGTTGCGTTGCCCGTTAGACATATGGCTCCACGAGAAAGAAAAGAGCTCAGTAAACAGATTAAAGAGCTTCTAGAAAAGGGGTTCATTAGGAGGAGCATTTCAGAATGGGGCGCTCCAGTGGTGTTCGCTACAAAGGCGGATGGTTCACTCCGTCTATGTGTTGACTATAGGGAGCTCAACAAGCTAACGAAAAAGAATAGGCACCCTCTCCCTAGAATTGACGATTTATTTGACCAGCTTGTAGGAGCGTCTGTTTTCTCCCAACTCGATTTAGCAACCGGTTTTCATCAGCTAAGGGTGGCTGAAGATAGCATCGATAAAACGGCTTTCAGAACCCCAGACGGCTTCTTTGAATGGCTTGTCATGCCTTTCGGCTTGACAAATGCACCTGCGTACTTCGTGGACCTGATGAGTAGGGTATTTAGAGATTTCCTCAACAAATTCGTAGTGGTCTTCGTAGATGATATCCTTATCTTCTCAAAGAGCGAAGAGGAACATGCTCAGCACTTAAGGGCAATCATGGAAACTTTGCGAGTCCATCAACTAAAAGCCAAATTCTCCAAATGCCACTTTTGGAGAGAAGAGGTGAGGTTCCTTGGGCACATAGTATCCAAACAAGGGTTAGCGGTGGACCCTGCTAAGGTAGTGGCGGTACAAGATTGGAAGACACCAAGGAATGCAACTAAGGTCCGAAGCTTTCTAGGACTAGCAGGTTTCTATCGAAAATTCATAAGGGATTTTGCGAAAATCTCAGCTCCGCTCACGAAATTGACTAAGAAGAATCTAGTGTTCAATTGGGATTTGGATTGCGAGTTTGCTTTCCAACGACTAAAAAGGGCTCTCACAACAGCCCCAGTTTTGACGCTGCCAGATGGGAGCAAGATGTTCACTGTTTATACGGATGCATGTGGGACAGGGCTAGGCGCCGTCTTAATGCAAGAAGGAAGGGTAGTAGCTTATGGCGGGAGGCAATTGAAGGTGCACGAAAGGAACTACCCAACCCACGATCTAGAGCTAGCCGCCATCGTCTTTGCACTCAAGTCTTGGCGACACTATCTCCTAGGTGAGAAGTTCGAACTTTACACTGACCATAAATCGTTGAAATATCTTTTCTCGCAGAAAGATCTTAACTTGAGGCAACAAAGATGGATGGAGTTTCTTGCCTCGTACGATTTCGAAATCTCCTACACTCCGGGCAAAGGCAACGTAGTGGCAGACGCGTTGAGCCGAAAGAAATTGACCCTAAGCCCATTGTTTGTTGAAAGACAAAGCCTGGAGTTTATAGCCAGCTTCGACTTTAGGCCCTCCTCCGATTTCGTACCGGGCTTGCTTGCATCTCTCGAAGTGCGCCCAACTTTAGTGGATTCAGTAGGGACAGCACAGCGCGAAGACCCTCAGCTTGTGGAAATAACGGAGAGGCTAACTAGGGGTGAGACTTCAAGTCACCTCAACAGATACTCCATTGACGATAAGGGTGTACTAAGGCGAGATGGAAGACTATGCGTCCCACAGACGAACGATTTAATAAAGAAGGTTCTAGAGGAAGCACATCACTCCAAGATGACGATACACCCAGGCGGAGATAAAATGTACAAAGACATAAAAAGGACTTTCTTCTGGAACGGCATGAAAAAGGACGTGGCAGAATTCGTTTCTAAGTGTATGGTGTGCCAACAGGTTAAGGCGGAACAGAAAAAGCCTGGCGGACTGCTACATCCTCTGGAGGTCCCGCAGTGGAAGTGGGATAGCATCTCAATGGACTTCATCGATGGGCTGCCTAGGTCTAGGAGAGGCAACACTAGTATTTGGGTAATAGTGGATAGGCTTACTAAAAGCGCCCACTTTTTACCTGTCAAAAGTAAGAGAACTGCCTCATCCCTAGCATCACTTTACCTTAAGGAAATCGTGCGACTCCATGGAATACCATCTAGCATTGTTAGTGACCGAGACCCCATCTTCACCAGCGAATTTTGGCGGAGTCTCCAAGAAGCAGTAGGAACGCAGTTATGCTTGAGCACAGCCTATCATCCCCAAACCGACGGCCAAACAGAAAGAGTGAACAGAGTTTTGGAAGACCTTCTAAGGCTATGCGTCCTTGACTTCGGAGGGACATGGGAAGACCACCTTCCTTTGGTGGAATTTGCCTACAACAACAGCTATCAAGCAACCATCGGAATGGCGCCCTTCGAAGCTTTGTATGGAAGACCGTGCCGATCACCAACTTGTTGGTGGGAGTCCACGGATAAGCTTATACTTGGACCAGACATGATCCGAGAAACTACAGAGAAAGTAGACTTAATACAAAGAAGGATGAAGACGGCCCAAGACAGACAAAAGTCCTATGCCGACAAGAGGAGGACCGACCTTGAATTCGAGGTTGGAGACAGAGTTTTTCTCAAGGTATCACCGCTAAGAAACGTTGTTCGTTTTGGAACCACAGGAAAGCTAGCACCAAGGTTCGTAGGGCCATTCCCTATCATCGAGAAAATTGGGAAAATGGCTTATAGATTAGAGCTACCCGAGAAGTTGGTCGGAGTCCACAACGTTTTTCACGTTTCACATCTCCGAAAATGTCTGCATGAGTCAGCTGAAGTGGTAGAGCCAAACATCCTCGAAGAGGCCGAAGTGGAACGCGAAGCAACCATAAGGAGAGTTCCAACCCGCATCTTAGGAACGGAAGTGAAGAAGCTACGCAACCGCGAAGTCAAGCTCGTCAAAGTTCAGTGGAGCGACGCCGAGGGAGACGCGACTTGGGAAACTGAAGCTAGAATCCGTACAGCCTACCCTTTTCTGTTCGAGGGTACATCCTTGATCTTTCTTTTCCTTAAGTTGCGCTTTTATCTATCTTTTTAGGTATATTTCCTCGACCGTATCTTTTAGGTAGAAAACCTTTGGATGAAAACATGTAGTTGAAACATGTTATGTATGAATGGTTGCAAGTGGTTGCAAGTGATTGCTAGTGGTTGCTCGTGGTTGCATATACACACACAATCTAGGTTTTAGATCGGCTCAGTCACTTCATATTGCATATGCATATATGTTTGTATTCGTATATGGTTGAACTTTAATGTGTTGTCATGTGGATGCTGCATTTGTATTGAATGATTGTGCACTCATGTAGAATCAAGAATAGGAAAATTTGCATACATGATGGATTCATGCCACTTACATAATTCGCATTAAGGAGGTCAACTGAATCAGTAGACCGCCTGATTTTGCATTAGATAAGTTCATGTATACACACACACTTTGCATATGATCATGAAGCATTAGAAGTCTTTTAAGGACAATGGATGCTCGTGTTTGATGGATGAGTAGATGGATTATTGGATGTTAGGATTTACATTCCTCCTAACTTGAAGATTTCGGGGACGAAATCCTCTTAAGTGGGGGAGAATGTAACACCCCGAAAATTCTATAACTGTGAAATTCATGAATTAAAGTATAATCAAATTCAAATCAAAGAACTAAGGGAAACGGGATACGCCATTGCGTTCGTCTCGGAAAAATACGCGAAATAGAGTCCGAGTTTTCGAAAAACGGAGTCCGTATGAAGAAGTTATGGCCTTCGGAAGTTTTGAATTAAATTTAAAATTCAAACAGAATAAAATAATAATTAAAAATGGGGCCCAATGGGCCAGGCGGATAAAACACCCGCCTAGCCACCCAGGTCGACTGGGCTGTCGACCTGGGCTACCCATGTCGACAGGGCTGTCGACAGCCCTGTCGACAGGGGTGTCGACCTGGTCGAGCCCAGTCAACCTGGCTGGCCAGGTCTGTGTTTGGTCGAATTGCAGTGGTCTGCTTTGTCATTAGGGCTAGGTGGCGGGTTTTTATTGGTCTCTCTTCCTAATGAATGGCTATGATCTAACCTAGCAACATCAAGGGTCCTAATCAATTCCTAACCTCTATATAAACAACCCTAGACTAAACCCTAATCTATTCATTCAAAATAAGATTATAGCCGCCATGTTGCTGAGGAACGACAAAGAATAGCCGCCAACTAAAGAGAGGATTAGGGAGAAAGTTCTAAGGCCTAAAGCAATTCAAAGCAACCTAAAGCTAATCAATTCAACAAAGGAATCGTGTCTCTTAATTAGAGAATTCGCCGCAACCATTGTAAGTAGAGTATTACTTTGGTATTAATAAACAACTGTGTTGATGTGTATGCTTGAATTGTGGCAATGGAAGTAATTCATATTTGTGCAAAATTATGTTATTCATTATAAAGAACTACATGCGGTAGTTCTATGCAAGTATACGTTTGGAATATTGCGCAAATTGTGTAATCTATATTGAAGCTACATGTATGTAGTTAATTGAAATTCATGCAAGTTTGGGGCTTTGTTATTATGCCATTATGATGTATATTTTTGTGCATAAATCGTTTTGCAAGTAATTGAAACAAGTTTGGTTATTATAGTTCATATGAAACTATGTGGAATTTTGACACCATAATCCATGTATTAAGTCATGCTTTTGCAAACTTATGAATATGGCTAGGAATGATATTTGGCATAATTGAAATCCGTTATTAAGTCTATCTTGTTTCAAAGGATTATATGATGACATGGCTAGGTTGGACTCAAAAATTCTTTTTTTTTGCAAGTTTAAAGCAAACACCATGTTTAGGAATATTTATGCATAAGTATGTTTATACCATCGTTATGTGATTAGGCTTAAATCATGATTAAGTTGAATTATGCTATGTTCATGCTAGAAGTATTTATGCCATGCTTATGTTTGACCATATGCCATGGCTATGCTAGAAGTATTTTATGTCATGCTTATGTTTGACCATATGCCATGGCTATGCTAGAAGTATTTTATGCCATGCTTATGTTTGACAATATGCCACGCCTATGCAAGAAGTATTTATGCCATGCTTATGTTTGACATTATTCCATATTTATGCTAAAAGTATTTATGCCATGCTTATGTTTGACATTATGCCTAAGAAAAAAATATAGGTTCATGGGTCAATAATGATATCTCAATTACAAGTTCACATGCTTTGATTCATGTCACCTATGTTACCACTATGCAAGTACACCAGTTTCTATTATGTATTTCCAACGTCATATGCAAGTTCATGCGCTCACCTTCCCCCTCTTTGTGTATGTAATTACGCCATAAGCCTCCCCTTTTCGCATGGCTAAATTGGGCTTTAAAAGGCTAAGCCCAATATATATAAACGGACGTGTAAAACGGGGGAAAATAACGTTGGGTTAAAAATTAATTAATGAATGAAAATATGAAATAGAAGGGCCCAAAGTCAAGTATGGGTTGGGCCCATGGTTGGTGTACCCTTTACACCATTAACATAATAATGGGCCGCAAATATTTACATATAAGAAATAAAGAAGAATGACAAAATATGTAAGTGTAGAAAAGACGATGTGTTTAACCCGAGGTTGGATTGAGTTGTGATGTAAACCTGCCCGGAACCGCCCGGCTGTCCAGTAGTCACAACAATACCTATCCAATGTGGGAGGTTAAACATGGAGCCCAGCAAGGACCCGAGGTTAGACTGAGTTGTGGCGTAAGACTGCCCGGAACCAACCGGCAACAGGCAGCCACAACAATACCTGTCTAATGTGAGAGGTCAGGGCCTTAATAAGACAATTAAGGCTGAGTCAGGATTGTTAGGATTAAGTGAACTAAAGACTTAATCAAAATGGAACACGCTAAACTAAACGGACTGGTGGGGTTAGGTTAGGAAACACTTAACCAACTTAGCATGTTGGCTAGAGATAGAAAACCTAGTAACGGGGGACCCTTTTCAGCAGTAACCCTAGAAGGTGTATCAGGATACCCTGAAACTAGGCAGGGTGGGGCACGATTACTGGGCTGATTGTAAGAGGTCAAATCGACGGCGGTGGTGTAGCAGTGTAGGTTCTAACGGTGTGCGGGCGTGCACGCACTCCGGCGCAGAAAAATAAAGCACTGGACACCAGTAGCATACCTTTGCACTCTAAGGTTGTGTCGGGTTGCCACTATGGGACTTGATACACCCCATGGTGGGACCAGCATAGGTAACTACAGACATCGGGGGCCGTAAGACACATGTAACTATGCGAGTAGGAGCCGATCATCATTGAATGGATCACATCACCCTGATTATGGGGTGCAAATTGGAAACTAGTTTATATGGGTTCAGAGATTAACATGGGGTACGATAGTATATTCGACCCTAGATAACTTAACCAAGTTTATAATGTTGCCCACTTCCTGTTTTACTTATCATACCCAGTTCTTTATTCATAGACAAAGTAGTACTAGACTTACTCAGGCTTTATGTCTGACTCTATTTTTCTTTCGTCTTCTTTCTTCCGTTTCCCCCCCAGGTCCTCAGGGAGGGAACACAGCAGCTTGACCTACCTCAACATCCAGCTTGAAGAAGAGAAATGTATTGCTTGGACTTTCCTGTTTTGAACTATGGCTTTGGACAATCCACTATGGGGCTTTGGCAGTTTGTCTATGTTTATTTATGCTTCTTTAAAAATAATGTACTCAAGACAGATTATGAAGTGTTATGTTATGTTTTTGGAAAGGATGTTGTTGTAACACGTATTTGACTTTATGAAATAAAATTTGTTGTTCTTCCGCTGTTTACAAATATGTGTTCTTATATCTGTCTTGTATATCTGTGACTTGTACTTATAAACCTCCACCAAAATTAGGGCATTCCCTTTGAGAGTGACCCTAACGGAGGTGGGGTGTTTCACACTATGAATATGTTCATGAAAAGCATTAGATACATTTTAAGGACAATGGATGCCTGTGATTGATGGTTGAGTAGATGGATGTTGGATGTTAGGATGCATTCTCCTTGACTTGGAGATTTCAGGGACGAAATCCTTTAAAGCAGGGGAGAATGTAACACCCCGTATTTCCTGTGGATATTATAGTAACAAATTAAAGAATACTTAATTTTAAAAGTAAGAATTAAGTAAAACGGAATGCACCATTGCATTCGTCTCGGAATTCTACTTGATATACAGTCCGAGTTTGCGTAAATGGGACACCGTATGAAGAAGTTATAAGCCTTAGAAGTTTGTATACGCCCAAGGAAGTATATATATATACATATAAAATAATTCTAGAAGTCAAAAGAGAGTTCAAATCTCGAATTTGGGTCAAAGCAGGCTGAGCGGGAAATTTCCCGCTCAGAGGTGTCGACCCCTCCCCCCCAGGAGGAGTCGACATAGGTTTCGACCCCCCTACAGGGGTGTCGACATAGGTGTCGACACCCCTATTGGGGAGTCGACCCCTGTTGGACCAGATCTGGCTGATGACATGTTTCGCCATGTGTCGCTTTCTAATTCACTGTGTGACGTGGTATTCTGCTGTGGACGATTCTGATGACTTCTTGACTGATCAGAAGGCTCTAAATCGCCCTATACACCTATAAAAAGACCCCTAAACCTATTGTTTTCTCCTGTAACACCCCACATCCGTTAAGGTCACTCACAAAGGGAATGCCTTAACTTCAATGGACCATTATGGGTACTGGAACAGAAATATTACAAGACAGACATATATAAAACAGCGGAAGGTAAAGTAGAAGTACTTCAAATCATTTATTAAATATAATTGTTTATAATAAAATCCCATCAACTTTCAAATACCCAATTACATAGCTAAAATATCTGTCTTGCTCAAAAACAAAGAAGCATGAAAATAAATTGTAGTATTCCCCAATAAAGCAAAGCAAGCCATAGCCAAGATAAATCCAAGCAGTACATGAAAGAGCCTTGGAGCTTGGTAAGATCCGAACTAAGCTGTATTCCCACCCTGCGAACCTAGGGGGGAAACGAAAGAAAAAGAGGCGAAACAAACTAGGTCAGTCATAAAGACTGAGTAAGTCCTAGTGGCTTTTAGCATAAAAACAGGTGAAGATATTATGGCATGAATAAACTAAAAGTAAACATATGCATGATGACAAGGTAAACGATGAATCAAGTAAAACATCCCATGCTTCCTATCAAGAGTATCATTACAAGGTTCCTACCAAGTATCACATTGCAAGGTTTCTATTAAGTATAACATCGCAAGATTTCTAAGCTTCACCATTCCACTATTTTCTTTGATTTCCTACGTTCTCTACGCCAATACTAGTCTAACAAGATTAGGTGTTACCCTAATGTCTAAACAGAAACGGGAACAGAAATGGGCCTTTACCATCTGTACTAGTAACCCAACCCGTGTCATGTATTAACTATGAAATGATCCCTTGCCCAATATCATGAAATGACTCATTACTTGGTCCCACGAAACGATCTATTAATCGATCGGCTCCCTACAAGTTCTAGCTCGTCATGTGTCTGTGTCATACGGCCCTATCACGAATGTAGTTACCTGTGCTAGGTCCACCATAGGGTGTATCAAGCCCTAGGGTGCCAACCACCGACACGAATCAAGCACGCATAGTGTAAACCTACCGGTGCCCAATGCCTGCTTTTTCAACTTCGGACTACGTGCACGACCATAGTCCGCCTGAACCTACAATAGCGCACCAACTCAGCCGTCTTTCTGGTCGCTTACAATCTGCCCAGCAATCGTGCCCCACCCTGCCTAGTTCTAGGGTACCATGATACATCTAGTGGGTTACTACTGAAAAGGACCGCGTAACTAGGGTTTCCATCCAGCAGGTTAAGTGTTGTTATTTAAATTCGAGACTTAACCCGTCTACGTGTCATATCAAATTGGCTAAGTGTTGTCTTTCAAGTTCATGACTTAGCCCTACGAATCATCTGTCAAGTTGGTTAAGTATATTCAAGCGGTTCATGACTTAACCCCATCAAATCATCGTGTCAAATTGGTTAAGTATATTCAAGCTGTTCATGACTTAACCCTATCAAATCATCGTGTCAAATTGGTTAAGTATATTCAAGCGGTTCATGACTTAACCCTATCAGTCTAGCATGTCAAGTTGGTTAAGTATGTTCAAGCGGTTCATGACTTAACCCGCCCATGTATCATGCTAAGTTGGTTAAGTATTATCTATATGTTCAAGTTGACTTAACCCTGCCACGTGTCATGTTATATTGGTAAAGTGTCATTAGTCTAGTCATATTACTTAACCCACCCATTGGTCTGGTTAACAGTTATGTTGGTTAAGCCTACATTTATAAGTTTTACATGTTCTTAACGCATACCGGTTAGGTCCACATTTACATGTCAAACTTCCATGTCATCCCACCTAACCCTCTAATCATACCCACGTCTTATTATGGTTAGTATTAATTCATTCATTATGACGAGCGAATCATGACCTCTCACATTAGACCGTGCATTTTGTGGCCACTGGATTTGTCGGGCGGTTCCGAGAAGATTTACACCACAAACTGAGTCTAACCTCGTGTCATAAATCGTTACGCCCACAATTCGACCTTCGACCTCTCACATTAGACTGACACTTTGTGGCTACTGGATTTGCCGGGCGGTTCCAGGCAGATCTACACCACAAATCACGTCTAACCTCATGTCAAAGGTTCATTAATGGTCGTATTTTCCCCAAAACCCCGATATCAGTTCATGTGTTTAACATATAGAAATGTTCATGTTTGTGTTCAAGTCAATTATCCAATACACAGTCATTTTCATGTTTCAAATTCCCAACTTTACATATTAATAAACATATGCCCAAGTTCCAAAATTACATGCCAATATATATATATATATATATATATATATATATATATATATATATATATATATATATATACCCAATTCTAGTCAGTTTACATACGCCCAATTCTTGCCCATTACATGTATGCCAGGTTTATGCCATTTTACCCATGTCAAGTTCTAGCCAAGATTACATATATCAAGTTTCATGTCCAAATAAACCCAAATCATGATTCATGATGTAGTTATCCCAAACTATAATCTTTCTATTACAACACACGCCAACTACCCAAGTTCATAATACATATTTATGCCAATTATCAAGTTTACAATTGCTTTTAGGTTCAAAGTCCCAATTCTACTTATGCCCAATCATAAACCTAATCTTTTGATTTAATTTACATAGGCTCGAACTCGTGATTTGATTTACATGCTAATTCATTATACCCACTTCATGCCAATTTAATTATGCCAATGGCCAAACTTGCAATTTCAATTATATTGACAATACCCCAAATTTCCAATTTCATGTTATGCCATCAATTTTACCAAACATGTATATCCAGTATAGACAACATTCCCATATTTCCCCGTATTCAATCGTACGCAAATCGCGGTTTAGGCCTAGGTCCGAAATTGACCTAGGTTCATCGAAAGAAAATAAATAGGGGAAGGTAGAATTTGTATAACAATCAGCATAGAGAGAAAACTGACATAAAAACATCATCTCTAGCATAAAAGATAGATCTTGATAATAATATCAACATGAATCAAGAAAAACTGATTTACAACAGGTTGAATAGATCATAAGCTTGACATGAGAACGAACATAGAAAAGTCCCAAAACTCAAGATTCAAGAAGCAACAGAAATAGATCTGAATCAATAAACATACTTAAATCCAATTCCACTTTATTCCATGGCCATATTATAATTAAATGTTTAAATCTAAAAACAACTAGAACTTACAGAGCATGGCTAATGAATTAAGAATTGAATTTGTTGTAGAATGTTGCAGTGACGTTGTTGATTTATTGTCTTGAATCATTGTAGAAGCCTTAATCTTTGAATTGGATTGTGTATGAAAGCTTAGGAAATTGATTAGAGACGGCAGCCATGATCAAGAGGGATCTCAACAGCATTTTGGTGTCAGAATGATTTGTTGTGAATTAGGTTAGGTCTAAGGGTGTTTTTATAGGTGTAGCAACTAGTTTAGGCCCTTAGATTAACCCTAGAATCAATCCGGACCATCAAAACACGTCTCAGGCTTCAAAAATGAGTTCTGGGTCAAAACAGGCCGACCAGGTCGACCTGTAAGGGGGGGGGGGAGGTCGACCACATGGTCGACCTGGGGGGTAGGTCGACCCTAAGGTCGACCTGGCCCCCAGGTCGACCTGCCTGGTCCTTTGCTGCCTAAAATCTGCTGAATCTTCTACAGGCCATAACTTCTTCATTCGGACTCCGATTTTCGAAAACTCAGACTCTATTTCATGTAAAATTTCGAGACGAACGCAATGGTGTAACCCGTGTCCCTTAATTCTTAATTTAAAAATTAATTATACCCTGATTTCTAGTTTCAACATGTTATTAAAATTCGGGTTGTTACATTCTCCCCTCCTTAAAGGATTTCGTCCCCGAAATCTTCAAGTTAAGAAGAATGTGTCCTACCATCCAATCATCCATCTACTCAATCATCAATCACAGGCATCCATTGTCCTTAAGAGATTTCTATTGCTATATGAACATATGCAGAAAGTGTGTGTATATGTTCCTTATCTAATGCAAATGATCAGGCCTGATTGATCTTCTTAATGGAAAATATGTTTTAGTGCCATGAGTCCAACATGTATGCGAATAGTCCTAGCCATATAAACACTATATGTGTGCACAAACATTCATCCATATGCAACATCAACCCATTTAATTTCATCCATAAACAATCGACCTAATAGAAGTGTAGTAAAAACTAGAAAAATGGCGGTCGAACTTTTTTCTTCTTCTCGTTCTAATCCACAAATTTTTCAATCTTCTATCGGCAATTCCAGATCGTATGAGGAGGCGAATAAGGCGATTCCATCTTCCTATCCAATTCCGATTTCTTAAAGATCGCAGAAAAGACTTAGACATTGCTATCGTTGTGGGGAAAAGAATCACTTGGTGGGAAGCTGTAGAAATCAAGTTAATTGCTTTAATTGTGGCAAATTTGGACATAGAAGATCGAATTGCGTGGAATATTTTGAGGGAAATTCAGCAGGCAAGGATGTCGTTAGAAATTCAAATGATAATTTAGGGAAAGAAACGTTCAATATCTGCTTGCAAACTAAAAGAACTAATCGAAAGGAGGAAAGGGCTGTTGATCCTCACCATCAAATCCCGAATTCTGGTCTGATTCTATTAAAGAAGTTTATGAATAATCAAGATCAGATAAATGTGGTTAAAAAATGTCAAGAATTGGGAATTCGTGAAGGAGGTTTTCACAGACCTGGATATGATAATGGTGCAAAACTGAATCTTTATATCATGTGTCTCAGAAAAAATTGGTATCCAATGACAAATACGTATGAAGATAGGCGTTCTAGTGATGGTGAGATTTCGCCTAAAATTTCGAATGATTTTAAATTACTGGTTGAAGACTCCATTGATGTGGCTCATAAGGTGATAAAAGAGAGTGGTGGAAGTGATGAAGATCTTCCTAATATGAATCCTGATATATGTATTGTCAATTTTTACAATAATGAAGGAAAATTGGGTCTTCACCAAGATAGAGATGAAAGTAAAGAAAGCCTCTCGGTTGGTATACCTGTTGTATCATTCTCAATCGGTGACTCGGCCGAATTTGTGTATAGGGATGAGAGGAATAATGGTTTGGTAAAGAAAGTCCTACTGGAATCAGGAGATGTATTAATATTTAGAGGTAAATCTAGACACATATTTCATGGAATCTCAGGAATTTTCAAAGAAACTGCCCCGGATTGGTTAATTGAGAAGACAAATCTTAGATCAGGTAGGCTTAATCTCACTTTTAGACAGAATATTTTAGATACAAATGCTTCTTAGTTTGTATCAGTCTCTCCTCGGAGATCGTATGCTGATGTTATTAAGTCTTTTTCACCACATATTTCATGGGAAACTGCTTCGACTAATAGTTTCTATCGGAAGAAAACATTAAGTGTTCGTTCATGTTTCAAATGTGGGGGCACTGACCATTTTGCGAAGGTATGTAGGAATGGAATACGTTGTTTTAAGTGCAGTGGAATCGGCCACAGATTAACTAACTGCCTGGATGTATTTAGAGGTAAAACAATATATGAACTTATGCATCATAACTGTTCGAGGTTATGCCTGAAACTGTCGTCCCTCATTGATCTCTACGACTCAGATTTTTCGTATCAGGTAAATGATGGTGCTTACTCATTGTTGTTGTTGGGATGGCATCTAGAAGGGTTAATTGATAGTTTATTGTGGTGTAAGAGCATCTCTCTTGATATCGTTACCCCTCCATTACTGTGTCCGATGAATCGAAAGGAACATGCGTTCTACTTCAGCCTCAGTCTTTTGAAGTTGAGGAAAATGTATTCTGACTCGTCTGTAAGGAATAAGGAAAGAGCCATACTGTTGCTACAGGGAATATTGGAACATTTTGATGTAATCAACACAGCTGTTAATTGTGAACGCTGTGTTAGTGACTTTCAATTATCGAGTAATTGTGATGTTTATGCTTCATTGAGGTCTGTAGGGTCTTCGCTGAATACGGGTTCAGACTCTTCAGGGATGAGTGGTTCGCAAGAGCTAAGGGTCTGGTCTGATCATGTTAACGAGTTGTTTGTGAAAGAATTGGTGGGTGTTGATGGGAAGGGTAAGTTTTATTCGAAACATGATCCTATGTGTGATGACCCTGCTGTTATTCTTTGTCAAGTTTATAGTACTGAAGTTAGTCATGATGTTGACAAGTATGAGAGAACTGGTAAGTCTAAGGAGGTGATGACGGGGAATGATTTGGTGGATATGAAGGAATATGATGGGGTTACTACTGTTAGTAGTATTTAGCATTAGGTTCTGGAGGAGGGGAGTGAATGGGTTGTGGCCGAGGAAGTGGTTTTGGCCAACAGTTTTGATGTGCTGAATGAATGTGTGGAACAAGAGGGGAGTGTCGTGGATCAGAATATGGAGTCACAGACTTCTTCTTTGAGGGGTAGGAAGGGCTTTCGAGTGGGTAAGGTTAAAACCGTTAGGAGGTAGAAGAAGCTGACAGGATTTGCCAGTTCGATGAAGGACAGTTCAGGCAAATGTATTGCGGTAGGTAGAGAGAGGTTGGATGTGATTGGCTACCAGGCTAGTGATCATGGTTATTCAACTTTGGTTAGTAATGGTTTAGGGGTGAATGCAGGTGTAATGTTCAATGTGATTAATAGTTGTACCGATTATAATAACAGTAATTCGTTTGGCAAATAGTTGATTTGGCCAATGCTGTTGGACTGTTGTGATTTGAATGGTATGTTTGGTTAAGTCAGGTTGTTTGATTGGGCTCAAAGTTTCAGTGGAGGATGTTTTTTATGTAGTCTGGTGTCCGCGTTTTGGCGAGACGCAAATGACAAGTGCCTTGCCTAGTTCGGAAGATCAGTTCAGTGATTTGACTTCTGTCGAGGGGGCGAATGTTGGTGACGGGCCATCTATAATTGGTGATGGTACTTTTTCTCCTAGGAGGAGGAGTCGGAGGCGAGCAGTTCATAGTTCAGGTTTGGTTAGACGCAGTGCGAGATTAAGACATAGATCCGCATCATCTCATGGTAGGTTCCCGAGCTCGTTAGCTAGCAGTAGCAATGCGAGTTTGGGCTCAGGTATGGTTCCTGTTTATGGTAGTGATTACTCTCCTTTTGCATTAGGTAGTCTTTCGTCTAGTCAGTTATTTCAGCTTGCTAGTGACACAGCCTTTGTATTTTCTGATATAGAGTTGGATGCTGATTACATTAGGGTTAGGGAATTAGAGAGAGTATCCTCGTTGAGTCGATGAGGATTGTTAGTTGGAATATTCGAGGGTTAAATGACCCTAAAAAACGTATAAAGGTTAGATCATTCTTTAAAGATTTTCACATTGATATTGTTTTACTTCAAGAAACTAAAATAGAAAATCCTGATCCTAGTTTTTATAATGGGTTAGGTGGGTCCCTTTTCCGGAATTGGTCATGTCTTCCGGCCTTAGGAAGTGCTGGTGGGCTTATGATTGGTTGGAAAGACAACCAATTTAGACTTGTTCAGGAGTTCCCTATGTTACACTCCCTGTATATTATTTTAGCCTCACTAGTAGACAATTCGTTACTGGGTATATCAAATGTTTATGGTCCTCATACAAAAATCGAGAGAAGACTCTTGTGGACCGAATGTGCTGACTTTAGAAATCTCATCCCCAATCAATGGATAGTTGGAGGGGATTTCAATGTCACTAGATTTTTAGGGGAGAGATCACCTAGAGAAGGTGATTTCTCTGATATGGAGGAATTTAATGATTTTATAATAGACAAAAAATTAATTGAAATTTCTCTTAATAATAGAATGTTCACCTGGTCTAATGTTAGAGAAGAGCCTTCTTTCGCACTTTTAGATAGATTTTTTATCAGTACTGAGGTAGAGGATAGATTTCCCATTTGTAGATTTAAGGGTATGCCTTTTTTATTATCTGATCATTGTCCTATCATTCTTTCGTGTGATTCGAATGTACACATTAGTAATAGTTTTAAGTTTGAAAAAATGTGGTTATTAGATTCCAGTTTTAGTAATTTAGTTTTGGTCAAATGGAATTCTTTATTTTATTTTAATAATTTGCATAAGGGTAATTCAGCGAAGATCTTCGTTGCTAAGCTTGGCAAGTTGAGATTTTTTCTTAAACGGTGGAATAAGTACATTTTTGGTAGTGTTAGAATTAGGAAAGATAAGATTTTGTGCGAGTTGTTAGATATAGATAAAGTTAGTGAAATCAGGATTCTTAATCTGAATGAGAAAGATAGACTTTGCTACCTTTGAAATGATCTCAAGCTGATTTTAGAAAAAGAAGAGATCATGTGGAAGCAAAGATCCCGAGTTCAATGGATTAAGGAAGGGGATAATAATACGAAATTCTTTCATAGCGTGGCTAATAAGAGGAGACGTGATAATTTGATTCATTCTGTTTTTATTAATGATGTAGAGGTAACTGCCCAGAAGGACTTAAATGAGGCCTTTACTAGGTATTATAAGCAGATTTTAGGAACTAGGACTAATAGAAGAATTAATGTTAGATGGAATGACATTTATCCGTCGACCACCAAGGTTGAGTTAGCGGATCTAGATAGTACTTTTACTGAGAGGGAGATTTGGAAGGCTATCTGTGATATGCCTAGTGACAAAGCCCCTGGGCCAGATGGTTTCTCAGTTATATTTTATAAACAATTTTGGGAGGTTTTAAAGTTGGATATTATTAATCTTTTCAATGATTTTTATAGTGGTGATTTGCGTCTAGGTAGCTTTAATTTTGCTAATGTCATTCTTATTTACAAGAAAGTGGGTGCTAATTCTCTTAAGGATTTTAGGCCAATCTCATTAATTAATGTTTCGGTTAAGATCATATCAAAAGTCCTTGCTAACAGACTTAGTACAAAGATGAATGATCTTATAGATGTTTCACAAACAGCTTTTATCAAGGGTAGAAATATAGTGGATGGGGTAGCTGCTGTACAGGAGTACATTAATGTTTGTTGTAAAAACAATTTTACCTGTGCTATTTTAAAGTTAGATTTTGAGAAGGCTTTTGACTCTGTTGATTGGGATTTTATCTGTGAGTTATGTCTTGCTAGGGGCTTTAGTATTAGATGGACCAACTGGATCATGCTTTTGCTTAGGTCTGGTTGCTCTAGTATTATGGTAAACGGAGTAGTTGGTAAGAAGTTTCAGTCTAAGAGAGGTCTTAGACAAGGAGATCCTCTTTCGCCCTTTTTGTTTAATTTAGCGGTAGATGTTTTTTCTAGAATCATTAAGAGAGCTGGGAGTTTAGGTGTCATAGGTAGTGTTGGGAATGAGGAATTTAATAATGAATTATCTATTCTTCAATTTGCAAATGATACATTATTATTTTCCTCTCATTTACCAAAACATGTCATCCCCCTAAAGTTTATTCTCTATTGTTTTGAGATGTTGTCTGGTCTTAGAATTAATTTTGACAAGAGTGTTGTAATCGTTCTTAATGATAGTGATAATGTCGAGTCTTTAGTTGCTAGCACTTTGAACTGTTCCATCATGAGATTCCCTTTTGATTATTTAGGTTTCAAGATTAGACCTTCGAAACTTAAGAAGGATGATTGGTTAGTCATCATTGATAAGATCAATAATAGATTATCGAATTGGAATAACAGATTTCTTTCCAGAGCAGGTAGACTAGTTTTAGTTAATTCAGTTCTGTCAGCTATTCCCACTTATTGGATGGCTGTTCATCGTTTCCCTCAATGGGTTATCGGAAAAATTGATAGAATCAGACGAAACTTTCTTTGGAGCGGTGTTCATATATGTAAAGGTTATAAATGCTTAGTTAATTGGTAGGTGTGTTGTAAGCCAAAGAGAGATGGGAGTTTAGGGATCATTAATCTTTATAATTTTAATTCTGCATTATTGGGAAAATGGTTATGGAGATTTAGGTGTCCTGATGTATCGGCTACTTGGAAAGCTAATGTTTCCAAATTTTATTATTCTGGGGGTGAGTTTATTGTTGGGTCGGGATTTAGGTGGTCAAGTAGATTATCTTGCTTTTGGAAGTCTATTTTATATTGTTTTGACTTCTTCAATTTAGGTTGTAAGGTGATAGTACATTCTGGTAATTCCACTTTTTTTTGGCATGATGCTTGGATTTCTAGTGTACCGTTTAAAATTGAATTTAGTGAACTTTTTAATATTTGCGGCTTTAAGAATGCATTAATTGTTGATGTCTATAGAAGAGATTTAGATCCCCCGTGGGAGTTTACCTTTGTTAATATTTTGGAAGGTGATTTGATTAGGCAATTAGCCTTACTAAAAGCTAAGTTAGCTTTGTATCACTTGGATGAGTATGGTGATTCCTTTAGTTGGGGTTTAGATAAGAGTTTAGTATACTCAGTCAATTCTATGTATAATCTTATTAATTTTTCTGGTATTTCTCTTCTCCCTTTTAAGTTTATTTGGAGTTCTAAATCCCCACCTAAAGATAAGTTTCTTATGTGGTTAATTATTCACAAAAAGCTTAATACGGTTGAGCTCTTGAAGAAAAAGAATATTTTATTTAATGTTAAGTGTAGTTTTTGTAGCCTTTTGGATGAAGATGCTGATCATTTATTTTTCTCATGCATTTTTACAAATTATATTTTAATTATGGTTTTTAGGATTTTTGCTTTCGTTAGTTTTAACTCTTTTAGTAGTTGTGTTGAATATTGGAATCATTATAGATTTGGTTATAACACTAAACAGAGAGAAGTGTCAGACTCTTTGGTTATTATCACAAGTTAGTTCATTTGGTTGGAAAGAAACCAGAGATTTTTTCATTCTATTACATTATCAGCTGAGAATTTAATTAGTAATATAGTTAATTACTGTCTAGATTGGATGTCCACATTGCGTTATAAGGCTTCTCGATTAGGTTATTTTTTATATAAGGTAAGATTTAATTTGAGCTTATTTATGAGAATTAATAGATACTTTAGAGATAATCGGCATCGCATCTGTGCTTAATCTCTGTTATTTTAGATTAATCGGTCGTATGTGTTTATTTTTCTCTTTTATCACATATATGTATGGATATAATTATATATATATATATATATTAATATATGCATATATATACATTTCTATGTATATATATTTATATATAGTTATATATATAATCATTCATAACCATACATATATGTGAAGGGTACTTATGTTTTTGTTTAGTACTTTTCAGGTGTTCAGGTCGATGGATATTATTGTGGAGCTTAGAAGATCGCTGTTTGGATTGAAGATTTACATTTCATTTGTAGTCTTTTGGGCTTGTTGTCAGAGAGTTTTTTGGATGTTGTACTTCATCATTTTTTTTATTACATAGAGAGTATGGGTCATGTATTGGAGTAGATATACTTCAATATCGGGTGGTGGCCTTGCCGAAATTCGATATTGGAGTAGATGGGTGGTGGTTTATCCAGAGCTCATCTATCTACGATCCTTTACTTCCCTAGAGTCGTGATAGGCTTTATCTTGTATTCTTTTGTTCTATAGTTGGACTCTGTATCTTTGATTTTATTATATAAATGTGTGCTCACTTCTCATCAGAAGATCACACATTTTTGATTTTCAAAAAAAAAATTCATCCATAAACAAGTATAAACACTCATGCATATGCAATATGAAAGGTGACAGAGCCGATCTAGTGTCTAAGAAGCGTGTATATGCATCCACGAGCAACCACTAGCAACCGCTTGCAACCACTTGCAACCATCAATCATAACATGTCACAAACACATGTTCACACCCAATTGTTCCTACCTAAAGATATAGTCGAACGATAGAAGCAAGTAAAAACTTTGTGCCCATTAGGCAATGTCCAAAACTGGAAATCTATGTCACATATATAATGATTAGGAGAAGAACTCCCTAAGCACCAGCCCGAAGACCGAAATCAACATCAGGCTGACACCCAAAGAATTACTCAACCCAACGGACACCCTCAATCCCCAACATGTATTACTAACAGATGATCCCTATGGGGTTTTGCAACAGAAATAGGATTGAGAATAGGACCGAGAGGTTATACTTAAAAGATAGCATACAAGTAAGCTCTACAGGAAAAGAGGGATCAAGGATATACTCTTAAAAAGATATATGATGCGCGTGTCTAATCTTCAATCTTCTAAGTCGCATTTCCTTGAGCTTAACTCCATTGTGCTTTGACCCTATTTAGCTTCACAATTTCCTTGCTTCTTAATTCTTATTTCCAAAATATGAGTTGGAACTCATTTCACTATCGCCTCTCGTTCCACTTTCACTTATTCTTTTTCTAGTATACTCAGCTTAAACATAACTGCGTACTCATGGTTTCATGCAAGCTCTCCAAAATTCACTAGTGAATCTCGGATCTCGTTCACTTACTAAAAGGTATTCCACATAAATGAATTATCTCTTGAAAATAAACAAATGCGAACCATGTTGCCAAGTGTACTTTCTAAGGTGATTTTCTATAACTCATGCATAAGCGAGATGAACCATCCGCCTTGGTGGCGAACACTACTCGAGCGGATTAATTAATATATCGAGAGATTCTAGGTAACTAAGCATGGCAGAACCCTAAGGGTTACACTAGACTTCGAGGGCATTACCGGGGCAAGTCAAGAGTCTAACTACCCTCTTTTCATACTCGAGAATGGTATCATTTTTGGAAAATCACTCCATCCCTAGAATCAACCCATTGCCCAAAAACATAAGCATTACTTCTAAACTCAACACTTAGCATAGACATTCTCAAATCCAAACAAGTCATGAATAAATGAGCCGATTCCCCACAGGATTTGAGACAAAAACGGGATCCTCTACTACGCTAGTACTAAGGTGCAGAGACTCCAACTATCGAAGCAGAATTAAAAGGATGTGATGTACAAAAACAAAGTTCTAACGGGATGATGGAAAAGAAAAGCTAAACCTTTGACAGAAACGTTACCACCTCTCTTAGGTATGCTAGTAGTGAGAGCATACAATTGCCCTCTCGACGATCTTGTTCTTTGCCATTGTCCTTGTCCTATAATACTTAACTACATGTCCCTTTTTACCATACTAAAGATACTCTCTCTTGTCATGGGTTTTATTATTCTCTCACTTTGGCCTCTTTCCTTTCACCTTTTCCTCCTTCGTGGATTAAGCCCAATCAACAAGTTTCTTATCCTTAGGCTTGTGTTCTTTTATCCTCGTTCTTACTATCCTTGTATAGCTTGTTGACAAGTTTCTTGAAAGCTACCTCCATCACATGGCAACCCTACAAAGCTTGAAATAAAATTAGTCGCAGATGGAACTACTGCGGCTCTTGATGGAGGTTGGGCACTTCTTTGCCCTCCTACATGCGTTGTATGCCTACAAACTATGGTGAAAAAGAAAGAGAGAAGAGGCTCAACGAGAGAATCAAAAGATAGTGCATATGGCTTTGGGGAATATGCCTTTCGTAAAACAAAACTTTTCTTAGAAAAATGCTTCTTTGTAAACGTTTTTCAACTAATTTCAGAAGGTTTTTAAAAGCTTTTGCCCAGTCTGGTAACCTTCTGCTCTGATACCAAATGTAACACCTCACATCCGTTAAGGTCACTCATAAAGGGAATGCCTTAACTTCAATGGAGCATTATGGGTACTGGAACAGAAATATTACAAGACAGACATATATAAAACAGCGGAAGGTAAAGTAGAAGTACTTCAAATCATTTATTAAATATAATTGTTTACAATAAAATCCCATCAACTTTCAAATACCCAATTACATATCTAAAATATATGTCTTGCTCAAAAACAAAGAAGCATGCAAATAAATTGTAGTATTACCCAATAAAGCAAAGCAAGTCATAGCCAAGAGGAATCCAAGCAGTACATGAAAGAGCCTTGGAGCTTGGTAATATCCGAACTAAGCTGTATTCCCACCCTGCGAAACTGGGGGGGAAACGAAAGAAAAAGAGGCGAAACAAACTGGGTCAGTCATAAAGACTGAGTAAGTCCTAGTGGCTTTCAGCATAAAAACAGGTGAAGATAATATGGCATGAATAAACTGAAAGTAAACATAAGCATGATGACAAGGTAAGCTACAGGCACGATGAATCAAGTATAACATCCCATGCTTCCTATCAAGAGTATCATCACAAGGTTCCTACCAAGCATCACATTGCAAGGTTTCTATTAAGTATAATATCGCAAGATTTCTAAGATTCACCATTCCACTATTTTGTTCGATTTCCTATATTATCTGCACCAATACTAGTCTAACAAGATTAGGTGTTACCCTAATGTCTAAACAGAAACGGGAACAGAAATGGGCCTTTACCATCTGTACTAGTAACCCAACCCGTGTCATGTATTAACTATGAAATGATCCCTTGCCCAATATCATGAAATGACCCATTACTTGGTCCCACGAAACGATCTATTAATCGATCGGCTCCTTACAAAATCTAGCTCGTCATGTGTCTGTGTCATACGGCCCTATCACGAATTGGGGCATAGTACATGTTGTGGTTTAAGACCTAAAAATGGGGCATATTATATATGATAGTTTATGACTTGGAAGAAGGAGATTATTGTGTATAGTGATATATGGCTTAGGCATGAAAACCTATAGTAAGATAGTGATAACTGTTAAATGTGAACACGCCTAAATTGGGATTTTGGGTAATTGGCATGCACTATAATTAAAGGCTATAATTTGGCAAAGTTTATACTGTGAATAATGATTGGGTTTTTTGGAGAATATTTTGTACGGTGCAATATGACTAAACCTTAGGGCATGTGTTATATTGTGATTTTTGAGGCATAACTATTATTGTAAATTTGGGAAAATTGGGTGTAACCTATTTTGAGTAATAACTTGAATTTGAATTTGTAGGGCATAACTTGTAATCAGCTTTGTTGGGGTATAACTTGAGAATTGGAACATGACTAGTTTTGTGAATTTGGGATGATTAGCATAGACCTGGACATGTATGGTAAATATGCTAAAAGATAAACATGCCTAACCCGAGGTTAGATTGAGTTGCGGTGCAAAACTGCCCGGAACCGCCGACACATCCAGTAACCGCAACAACACAGATCTAATGTGAGAGGTTAGTGCATTTAGCTCAAAACCCGAGGTTAGAATGAGTTTGCGGTAGAAGTCTGCCCGGAACCGCCAGGCACATCTAGCAACCGCAAACAACAGTTCTAATGTGAGAGGTTGGGGCATTAATAAATTAATTAATGCCAAGAAACAGACATGCTAAGAATGGTAAGGTTA
The DNA here is from genome assembly GCA_030737875.1 of Allium sativum. Classification (NCBI taxonomy): domain Eukaryota; kingdom Viridiplantae; phylum Streptophyta; class Magnoliopsida; order Asparagales; family Amaryllidaceae; genus Allium; species Allium sativum. Next base: position 28,527,706 of record CM060927.1, on the reverse strand, counting down.
AGTAAAATTTAGAACACTTAACCGTTATAACATGTTAATTAGATAAGAAGGTGGGGTTAAGTAAATTTAGAACACTTAACTGTTATAACATGTAAATTAGACAAGTGAGCAGGGTTAAGTTAACCAGTACAACATGATGAATGAGAAGGGTCAAGTTAATAAGAAACACTTAACCAATATGAAACGATGAATGAGTAGGGTTAAGTTAATAAGAAACACTTAACCAATGTGACATGATGAATGGGTAGGGTTAAGTTAAAACAAGAGAGCAACACTTAACCAATATAACAGGATGCGTGGAAGGGTTAAATTAACACAAGAAGGCAAAACTTAACCAGTGTAACACGACAAGTGGGTGGGTTAAGTTAACTTGAATTGATTGATGACACTTAACCAATACATCATGATGAATGCGTGGAGTTAAGTTAATAAGAAACACTTAACCAACGTAACTTGATGAACGAATGCGGTTAAGTTAATGGGAAATACTTGACCAATATAACATGATGAATGAAAAGGGTTAAGTTAATAGGAAACACTTAACCAATCCAACATGACGAGTGAGACGGGTTAATAAGAAACACTTAACCAACATGACATGATGAGTAGGTGAGTTAAGTTAACATGAATGGACAACACTTAACCAATATGACATAATGTATGGGAGGGTTAAGTACATATCGGGTTGGTGGGTAATATTAGTAAATATAGGCCCACAAACATAACCATTAAATAAATATGTTTGAATCAATGAGAGGGTTAAGTACATCTTGTGTAGGTGGGTAATATTTGTATATATAGGCCCAAAAACTAAACCAGTAGGAAACCCTAGTAACGGGGACCCATTTCAGCAGTAACCCACATAGATGTTTCATGGTACCCTGAACTAGGCGGGGTGCGGCACGATTACTGGGCTGATTATAAGCAGTCAAAATAGCGGCAGGGGTTACGTCAGTGTAGGTTCCGACAGTTTACGGGCGTGCATGTACTCCGAAGTGGGAAAAAGTAGGCACTAGGTAACAGTAGTTATACACTGTGCATCTTGGATCGTGTCGGGTTTCTACCATAAGGATTGATACACCTTATGGTGGGACCAGCACAGGGTATCTACACGCAAGAGAGGGCCGATTGACACAAGACACAAGGAAAATTAATACGAGTAAGGAGCCGATCGATAGGGTAGTAAGGGTACATCTAACATATTCATGGCAATTATGCAGATTGAGGTGGAATCCTCACAATAGATGTACACCTGAAGGCTACCACAAATTGCGGGGATTGGGATCACATTATCATATTATCATTTTACACAGATTACTAGTTGGGACACTAGTTAGTTGGTGCAGAGATATAAAACTCAGAACAACAGGTTAGTAGCGAAGCAGAGAAAGAGTAGAACTGCATTCAGTTTATCTTGCCTTATCATATCTATGCTAATCGTATGTTATCTTGTTATCCTTGTTATCACGGTATTGTCTTATATTCAGTTTATTCATGTCATGATGCTTTTGCCTATTTTCATGCTGAAAGTCACCGGACTTACCAAACTTATGTCTGACCTAGTTTGTTTCGCCTCTTTTCTTCCATTCCTCACCCCCCCGGTTCATAGGGAGGAGATGTTACCACTTAGCTCAGTTTTCTTTCCAAGCACGGAGATAGTCGATGTATTGCTTTGGACTCTCTCTTCCACTATTATGGATGGTTCATGCTTTATTGGTGAATATCATTGTTATTTTTATGCTTCTTTTATACTTGGAAGTTTTTGAATCAAGACAGAAGTTATATGTATTATTTTTAAGTACGATTAAGATAATAGTTGTAAAAGCTTGACTGAACCACATTGTTTATAAAATGACTTTATTTCCGCTGCTTTATTTGTCTGTCTTGTAATTTATCTTCATCTTTTACCTAAAACGCTCCACCGAAGTTAAGGCATTCCCTTTGTGAATGACCATAACGGAGGTGGGGTGTTACACTAGCCAATTGACAAAATCGTCGGTTTTTAAAAGCGTCAACCAATAGTATGATGATAACTTTAGTGGTGCCTTCGACGATGAGTTTATCGACAACTAGCCATCGTCGGCTACCATCAATCAACGAGTACGTGACAATTCATATGTACGTAACACCATTAGGTCAACGTTAGCTATCGAACTTGTAACTTATAAGTTGTTTTCAGCAGTCGTTTTGCTGCTAGCCCAAAATGTTAACAAGTATTTCCTGTAATTTTATCAAACATTAAGTCATGTATACACATTCGTATCTCTATTTACATCATATACATTTTATACATACCGAATTCAAAAAAATATAATATCATATACATATCATGTAATATGACATATATCACACATAACCAAATTTATAGCAAAGATATCTATATATACATCAACATTACACCAAAGAAAGCAAACATATCGTCGAATCCATGCGTCCATCAAACAAAACAAATATCAAACATCCACATATCAATCAATCATCTGCAAACAACATAAGTATTAGTACCATGAATGGTACTTTCAATGATAACTCACTTAGATAATGACGTAAAATATATTAATAATTATCTAGATATATGTTGTTTATAGTACATGTTATTTGACAAATATTGGTATCAAGTACTGTATAGTATCAGGATAAAAGATCAGGACTGAAGCTGATATAGAAACTCAAGAGTCAGAGAATAAGGACTCGTAAGTATTGAATAGTTCAAGAATTTAAGATGCACCAGATAAATTATTAAGTCTTAGATTAAATGTTAAAATTCTAGTTGTCTTTTACAAAATGTTTTCATAGGGTTCCCTTTTTAAAATTATTTCAAAATGATTTTTCAAAGTGTTTTCAAAAAGTATTTTTAATATTTTTACTTTAAAATACTTTTATATACTTTTTATAATATTGGTTTTGATATTGATGTTATGTTTTGTATTTTTATTTCAATATTTATAATTTGGCTTTTGCACTTATACTTTGATTTTAAATTATATTTTAAAACTTTGGTTTTATATTATAATTGTGCCTTATTATAATCTAATATTATAATTTGATATTATAGTTTGATATTTATATTTTAAGTTTAATATATGGATTATTATTGTTTTTGAATATATATATATATATACATATATATGTATGTATGTATGCTTTTTGGATATATATACACACATACATATATATGTGTGTGTATATATATATTATACTTTAATTTTGATAATTTTTTAAAAGCATCAATATGTTTGAAATACATATTTACTATGTTTAAATAGTTTTATAAAGTTTTAAATCATTATATGTAATTCAATATTTTCAAAACATTTTTAAAAATGTTATTTTTAAATCTGTACATGTGTGTCGACATAGGGATATGCAGTATGTCAACATACTAGCTGATTTTTTAAAAATTTGAATTTCAAATGAATTGTCTTTTCGTCATAACGGTTCGCGAACAACCACTTCTCTTCACTTCTATAAATTGTCTTCTTCAAGAAACGGGTCTATAATGGAATAATATTATTTATTCATTCCTCTCTCTTCTCTCTCATGTTTTAAATATTATATAACTACGCTTTGTCAATTTTCAAACTGAATCAAGTTAATTCAACTTGAATTTGATTCTACATCAATTTTTCATTATTTCCTCAAAATCGGAGTGCAATTTTGAGTTATATGAGCAACTATTATTACAATAGAAAGATCCAAATCAGCATCCTTTGTAAAACCATTATCAAAAATATTATGAGGGTGTGACTTGTTAGCCCTACTATCAAGTTGGATTGGATTATATCCAGAAAGCAATTGTAAGTGACTTATATTTATCCAAAAATCAAGTTGGCTATGCGCAGAGACCTAAAATCTGGAGGGTGTCTTCTTGCAGCCTTAAAATCAAGAAGTGTAATTGAATTGATAACGATTAAAAACAATATTAAATTTGTATGGGAGTGTATTTAGGTAACTTTAACGTATATTCCGGTGTGTTGTTCCCTTTTTCCTTTACTATATTTACTTTACTTGTTATTTGATTTTTTGATTGATTATGTAATCATTAAGTACATCTCAATAAGCATAATCTAAAAGGTTTTGAAAAGATACATAAATTTAAGTAAACACAATTCACCCGCCTTTTAATTTTAATATATCTTTGAAATCCTTATTCTGCATTACTCTCTTAATGAGAGCATTGGTTTTCGAAATTTTCATAATCTGATTTTTAAAAAGTTTTTAAATGGATACCAATGCTAGTAATGTTAATATTATCCTTAGTTCATCTATAGAAGAGCAATCTATTGCTAGACCAACATTTTTTAATGGTGGTAATTACACATGTTGGATATATAGGATGAAAATATATTTACAGTCAATGAGAGTAGATATTTGTAACATTGCACAAATTAAGTACACTGAACCGTGGACTAATTATGCACAGTAGGTTGTTGATCAAAAAGAAGTTGCACAAAATAATTTTAAGGTCATGAATAGATTTTTTTTCCGTTAGATAGAAGTCAATTTAGAGTACCAGTCCATAGCATACATAATTTGGAGAACTTTACAAATTAAACATAAAGGCACAAGTAAAGTTAGACAAACTAAGATTTTCATGTTTATTAATTGGTTTCAATTATGAATCTAAACGAATCTGCATTTGATATCTATAGCAGATTTCAAAATATAGCACATTCTCTTATTGCATTAGGTACAAAAATTTCTAATGAATATCAAGTTAGAAAAAACATTAATTCACTTATTTCTGGCTGGGATAAAAAACTCTAGTGATTGAATATGGTAATGAAATTAGTATTCTAAAAATTGAAGAGTTAACTGGAAATTTAATGTCTTTTGAAGCACAAATGTAAGGCAGAAGAAAAAGAAAAGAAGTAGAGAAGAAGTCAATAGCATTCAATGTTGTAGCAGATGAAAATGATTTTGAAAATGATGATGAAGAGATTTCACCAACGACTAGACACTTCAGAAAATTTCTAGAATATAGAAAGATGAATAATTTCAAAAGAAACGACAACAAATTTCAAGAAATGGAAATGATAGTAAAATTGATATCAGATGCTATAACTGTGATAAACCAGAACATGCGAAGCGATTCTTTTCATATCCAAAAAAGCAGAAATTTATGCCAAACACCAATGATCAGTTCATCTAGAAAAAGAAAAAGAGCCTATATGCAACATTAGATTACTCGGATTTAGATACGTGCGATTCAAACATCAGAAATTATTAGGGCTATCTATGAAAACCGTAGAAATTGTTTTTTCCATTTAATTAAAATATTGTATGAAAATGCGAATGATAAATTTTATGAAGTAAATGAATGAAAAGCATGAAGTAGCGTTAAACGAATGCAAATTGTTTTAGATTATGAACTTCTAGGAAATATTATCGGATGTAAATCCATGGACATGGATATTTGTACTTTTCGAATTATTGAATAAGATAGAGAGATTTTCCATCCTAATTTCATCCAAGGGCGACAATTGTAAATCTTCAAGAAACTATCACTCAAATATTGAGAAATTTCAGTAACCCGATTTTTAACAGCTTGTAAAGCTTTTTCACCCTTTATAGCTGTTATGGCATAAATTGAGTAAAAATTATTTTAGATGAATTTTATCCTAAAAATATTTCCATCCATGAATACACTTTCTTTCATAGTGTTTATCTTACTCAGATTTTTACCTACTTTGGCTTTGATTTCAAAGGATAGGAATTTTTTTTTGGAGCCTTTTTAAGAAAGTCAACATTGCTCTTATGAAAATTTCTTTGATTTATGAGCTTGCCAAAAAGGAAGAAGGGATCGTTTACAAGGAAGGAAAAGAAATTGAGGAAGAGGAGGGCGGTGAAGGAACGAGGTATAGAAGACGAAGACGAGGAAACATTTTTGGAGTGCATTGATCTTCCGACCCATCCAGTAAACAAGGATTTTCTTATGAACTAAAATATGATCATTAATAATCAAAAGACCTTTACGAAATCCATGAGTAAGAAATTTGGCAAAAATTCCAAGAATAAACAAATTCTTTGGAAAGATTGGTTGGAAAATTGGTATATCATTATCATCCTTCTCATCTACCACTTTCTTTCTTATTACCTTTGCATTGAAAATGAGTGTTGTATTAATTTCTCGGTTTAGAATAATATTAAGCATTGTGTTATTTGAATTTGTAGTATTATTCGTATTCAATGTTTAGTGTTAACTAAAATCCTCATTATATATGTTAATTTATCATAAATAATCTCTATAAATATTTAAACTATCGGCAATAAAATTGAAATACAAAATTCATATAACTAACTTATGTCTATTCAGTTCAAGTGACTTTTTTTTGGAAATTGGTACTTTATAGACAAGTTTAGTTATCTTATAACATACTACATGACAAGTGGGTTTGACCCTATAAGGCGTAAATCGAACCAGTAATCTCTTGCAACATGTCCAAGAATCCTAACAAGTTTGCAAGGTTCTTCTCTTACAATTACTTTCTTCCCCTATAAATACCTCTTTAGATCATAAAACAAATTAAAACATAACCATCTTCTTCTCTTTACTCCTTCCAACCACAATTCAATGTAATGTACACTTCGATCCATAGTCTAACCGAAAATCTCAGACAAACACTTAAATCTTTCAAGAATGTTCTTTATTTAATTCTCCAAAAATCAATGGCATTTAGAGTTAAGTTTAATATAGATGATCAAGGAACAAGAGAGAGACTTTGATGCGTTTCGATGATTGATTACATCTCTTATCATAGATGAACCAATGAAACTCGAGTGTACTACAACCAAAGACAATAATGAATGAGAATCTATAAGGGTAGATCCTATCTTTGGCAGGGCTGGTTTGGTTTAAGTGATTTGTTATACTTAAATTTAATTGTTTAAATAGTATTTAGTTTGAATTGAAATAAATATTTAAAACTTACGATTAGATTGAGCTACTTCTACAGGGTTTAGTTGGATTGATTGTTTGAACTTATGATTGATTCTACATACATATGTATGTATGTATGTATGTATTTCTGATATTTCAAGTATCTAGCTCTTTTGAGAGATTTTAGAAATGACGTCTTTCCAAGAGGCTAGGGTTCCAAACCCTAGCAATGAAAAAACAACAAACAATAGTGAATCTGGATGAAAGAGGTGCGAAAAAGGGCATGTCTTTTGCAAATGTTGTAACTGATGGACTCTGTAAGGATCGATGCTCAAGCTTGTGTGTTCAAGATAAGAAAGGCCAATCGCTGAATTTTAAGCCTAGAACCAGAAACTGGGCAAAGGCACTACTTGGAAACACCAAAATATCTGGTGGGGTTCAAAAGTTTGATTTAATGAAGGACGATGAGGGGGAACATGCAGATATGGATGACCTAATCTTCAAAGAGGCAATGGATAAGTGGACTAACTCAATCTACATTTACTTGATAGGTAAGCGCTCTTGCTATGTTCACCTAAATGCCTATATTAGAAGAAAGTGGACACCTAAGGGTAGATGGGATGTTTATGCAAGGGAGAAAGGGTTTTACCTAATAAAATTCCCCAATGGTGATGACTGTTCCAAAGTCTTAGAGGGAGGCCCTTGGTTCTTGGATAATAAGCTGATTTTCATTAGGATATGGTAACCTAACCTTAATCTTGAAAGGGATATGCTTGAAAATCAAGTTGTATGGATCCGACTCATCAACCTGGAGTTGTCACTCTGGAACACTTGAGGGATTAGCATAATTGTTAGCGTAGTTGGAAATCCTTTTACTATGGATGATTGCACCAAAAACATTAAGCGATTACGCTAGAGTATTAGTGGAACTTCAGGTAGGTAAAACAATCAAAAAGCAAGTCAGTGCTAAAGACAAAATGGGTAATGTGTATATTTAAGAGATCAAGTATGAATTCATACCCCCAATACACATGCCTATTTGCATTTAAAATTTATTGTGTGATATTTTTCCTTACCGTATACAGGTTTCTATTCTAGCTACCATCCGAAAAATTGGCTCCAAACTTCATTTTTTTTTTTGGCTCTATGGTGAATATTTCGAGCGTATATGGGCATATGATGTTTCCAAAACGTTAATGGCATTCTCCATTTTCAGCTTCCTGTTTTAAACCTATTTCTCAAATCTCAAAATACCCTAAATCAGTTGAAATTAAGATCTAATATGACTACCTTAAGCCTTCATATCCGTCTTCTCAAGTTTCTTTCGACGTTTTTTTTTCTTTTTTTTCGTCGTCCATGACATCCAACACGTTAGTTTCAACAATGATCAACAATTGGCTAATTATCTAAACATCTCAATCTCAATAAATTTCTGAAGTAGTTTCATTTAATCTTTCTCGACATTTATATTTAATTCTATTCTCTGTAACTTAAGTTCTATTTCTTTGACTTGCAGTGATGAATTAGCATTTTCTGTACCATCTGAGACCTTGGTTTCAGTGATGATAATCAATTGTCTAATTATCTGAGCATCTCAATTGTTTTTCTTGATCATTTTGTTTGTTTGCTCTTTAGACATTTATTTTATCAGTAGTGGATTGAGCGGTTCACGGAAGAAGACAAAAATTCTCACTGCAGGAAACATGGAACACATTAGAGTCTCTGACGCGATAATTTGATATCGTAATTAGCGTTATACGTTGCCCACATAGAATTTGAGCTAAATTCTGGCAGAACAAATATCTGATAATTTGTTTTGCATTTAGATGCTTTTACATTTAATTTAATTACCGAATCTGAGTTTATGTAATGATTCCGAGTAGAATTTTTCTTGATTGGTAAATCGTTGTATATAATAATCATGTATAATTCAGTCCATGGCATTGCGAGATCTTGGATGGCATTGCATCCACATGTAATTCAGTCGATGGAATACAATTGGATCTAAAAAGCAGAATCATGTCTGTACTGTAATCTTCTTTGCATTTAAAGTGAAGCAATATGAAATCGACAACCTGGAAGTTTAATGGAGCATACGTAGGATTTTATGCGTACCATCTTTACTCATTTGGAATTTCTGATAATCGATTTATTTGCTTTTATACAAATTTGATTTTCTGCCCAGCGATGATGAGCTCTTAACATGTAAGAAGATCTAACTGTGGAACTTCAGTTAAATATTTATGTTACTCTTGGCTTTTGTGCTATGAATTTTTATATTTCTCCGAAAAAAGTACTTGCCTTGCATTCGTTGTAGAGTTCTCATTGTAGAATTCTATGTGAGTTATAAAATTGATACAAGTATTTATTCTTAAAACTGTTGCCCTTGTCACGTTTTTCAATGCAAATTGAACTTTGTGGGTAGCTAAGTGAATTCAATTATTTTTCTTGTGATCTTCAATGGAATACACATGTTAGCTTTGTTGTATATTTTTACAGCTAAGATCATTTACCTGTTGTATTTTTTTTTTTTTTTTTTGCAACAATACATGTTTTAGTTGATGATTTCACAACAAAACATGTCTTAGTTGATGATGCAACTAAAATCATTTACACCTGTTTACACCAAAAATGGTCTAAACACCCAAGGTACTAAACTGTACATCACCAATTCGGTAAGAAATAAATGGAACCGTGTCCGGTTAGCAATAAACAGTAAAAAATGCGAGAAAAAGTAAAGTAGAGACGAGATTTAGAGTGGTTCAGCCGTTAACGAGGCATACGTCCACTGTGAATGCGATTTCCTATCTTATAATGAGAATTACAAAGTACATCAATTCTCTGACCTCATACATCTTTATATATACCCTCGTTTATATGTTTTGATCTAGAGAATTATACAGGAGAATAATAGAGTTTGAGGAGAAGAAGGATGGATGAACGATTGAAAGAGAAGATGCCTTCACTCTAAAATGGTACTTGACGTCATGGCCAAATCTGGGGTTGAGTTTGAAATTTAGCAGCATTTCGTGGTTTTTCCAAAAGCCCCCTCTAAATGTGGGTAGTCAAGGTGTATTTATAGGTGAACTCCTCTTGGTGAATGATCTGGAATCTGTTTATCCAGGTTGTGGGTCGTTCATTCTACTAATTACGACCATGCCACCGGACAACTGTAGCCAGTTGTATGTGGTCGCATTCGGTGTTATATGCGGACGACTTGCCGAGTGTCTTGAATAGCTGAACGGGTCCTTAAGTGCAGGCGCGGATGCTTTGGGAGATTTCGTAAAAGCGGAGTGCGAAGCCGATATCGATCCCCCTTTGTTCCTTACGCGACTGCTCATCTTGAAATAAGGGCGCTCGTCCTCTTGCTGCCTTTTCATAGTGCCGCTTGGCTTTATGGCTATACTATGAGGTTGTTCTTGCTTGTGCCAAATGGGTGACCTGTCTTATTTTAGTGCCCGAGCGGTTCTCTGGATATGCAGCCTTCATCTTTGTTGAGTCGCGCTTCTTATGGCCCGGTCGCACTGGCGGACTTGTACTTCCTTGGGTCTGATATTTGGATCCTTCTTAGTGTGGTTGCGTTATGTACGACCGACCCTGGTAAAACCCGCCTTGTACCCTTTACCCAATGCGCGTATGGATTTTTAGGGATTAACACTTACCCCTCGAAGCCTGTGATTTCTTTTCAATATGGAATTATTAGCTTCGACATATTTGGTCGCATATTGGTTGATGATTTTGTTCTGACTTGCGGGCGGGGGGGGGGGGGGGGGGGTCGTTCGTGCCAAATATTAAAATTACCTTGTCGTTGTGAATTGGTATACTCTTTTCTGGTGAGTGAGAGACTCGATACGTCTTTTGATTATTGTGCGAATAGTCGAGCTTCGGGATGCCATATGGGACTTGATGAGACACTTTCGTGTAGTCAGGCTCTAAGCTGTCGTGGCGAGAATTTCTGGATGTATGCCTTTTAATCTTCCTTATTTCCTCTTTTTTGTTCGTTTTTGATTGGTTTTCCCACGTATTTGTTTTGGGCGATTCCTCACTCATTTGAATGCTAGGCTCTTTGATTTGACCGTTGGGCCGTTGAGCGACCGGATGAAAATACTACTTTGATTTGCCAGCCATTCGGCCTGTCTTCTATGTATCATTTTGTTACACACTTCTCGAAAGAAAGCTTTAATGTCAGCATCGTTTTGAGCGATTTTCTTTACCATCGGGATTCCCTTTGCCATTTCTGAAGGTCAAAGTCCTTTTATCGTTCTAGTTTGCACTTGTGTGTGGCGTCGTCATCAAGGTTTCTGTAATCTTAAGATCGATTCAGTTGGGTTGCTCGCCTGAGTTTGAAACTGCTTATTTGCCTGTAAGCAAATTCCTCCCTTGATTTTATTTTAACCCACTTTTTGGATCATGAATTTGGTCGTACGACCCTGGGGTTTAAAGTAGGGTTTTTTCTCTTTTTTTATTTAAAAATTTCATAATTTTAGGGAGCCATTTATGTCGGACCAGAACGGAAGGTTGGATCGAGAAGAGAGTTCTGACCAGGTTACATCTGCACCCCATGTTGTTTCTTCGATGGGTGTTGCCCAAGAATTTCCACAACCTCGTGCGCTTTCTGAAGCACCCAGTGAGAGGCCCTCGACGGAACTTTCGCTTAGTTCGTTCCGTCAGTTGTGCAAGCAATTTGGGATTTCGGAAAAGGAAGAGGCCAGGATGCCTACGGGAAAGGAGTTCGCTGACAACCCACCTAAAGGATTTGTTGCTGTTACCCGTGGTATGTTGAAAAATGGAGCAGTTCCTCCCTTTAACCCTTACATAGAGATGATTCTTTGGAATTTGGCCATCGCCCCGTACCAGTTAGACCCCAATGGTTACGTGATTTTGACAAGTCTTTATGTCCTTTTTATGAGAGAGAAACGTCGGGCTCCATCGTTTACGGATATACGCTCATTGTATGCTTTTAGGACAAGAGGCCAGCGCTCCTTATTTGTCTTCATGGAAAGCCAGGGTCCGAAAATAATCACTGGTTTAGAGGACAGTGTGCGAGGATTTCCCAGTCAATACTTCTTTGTCCGATGCCCCAATAACTTCTGCGGCCTCTGGAAGGCGGTTGGTGAGTGTCTTTATTCCATGAATTCCAGCTTGCTCTTTCTTTCTCGGCCTTTTGTTTTTCTAAAAGTCCTTTGGGTGTATTGTAGTGCTTCCCAATCAGAGCATACCCTTTGACCAGGATCTATGCAACTCGTTATTAGCCGTTAATGAGGAGCAAAGGAACAGGAAATTTTTGATTAACGAAGAATTCCTGAGGCAATACAACTTGCTTCCATCTCTGCGCACCCTCCCGGTGGACGCTTCTGGCAAAAAGAAAGTCATCAGCAAATCCCCTGCCAAAAAATCATCGGTAGAAGGATGTTCTAACGTCATGGGGAGCAGCGAGGAAACTTCAAGTAGCAGAGCGATCCCTGCCAAAAAAGTTGTATCCGGGCGCCCAAAGCGCAAAGGCTCTAAGACTTCGGTAGCTTCGTGCGAGGAAGATGGAAAACAGACCTTAGCATCTGCATCGGCAGATAAATCGAAAGCTCCCGACCGAGTCCTGTATTTCTCGATCTTCCCTGTGACAGGACTCGGATGGCACGATGTGATACATGTGCATACAGTCATGGAAAACGACTCACGATGAATGCGTGGGAAAAAGGGCGCGGTTGACGGCTAGCGTAAATCCCAGTGGCCCTGGGTGGTTGAACCAAAACCGAGATACGAAAACGTGCAATAGGTAAGCGTAATCCCTAGTGGCCCTAGGTAGCATAAGTCCTAGTTGTACAAACGATAATTCATGTTGGAAGACCCTAGCTAGGTTTAGGGTAACAGTCCAAACCGATCTTAAGGATCATGGAACTATGTTAAAGTAATGTAGAATCTCATGGGAAAGCCCGTATGGTCTACGGCAAGGGACTGAACATTTACATGGAATAAAACATACAAGTTGAGTAACCTATATATGGCCCGAGGACAGGTTCGGGAAGCGGAGCGGCTTGCTGACATTGGGGAAGCTTCTGTAGAAAATATGGGAAGCGGAGAGGCCTTTTCTAAAGAAGACCAAGGAGAAGATGGTTCGGAAGCCTCGAAAGGACTTGATCCTTCCGACTTGGCTGGAGAGCTTGCTCAAGGTAAAATTGCTATCTGGACGTTCATATTTCAAAACTTTTGTTCGTGATGACTTTTTTGGGTAAAACCCCTTGCTTTTGGGTCAAAGTGATATCTCAAAAAGCATTTAACCACTTTGGAACGTTATTTTTATGTTTTTCTTTCTGATGTACCTTCTTTCTGGCTTCTTTTCTCATCTTCACACAACCACAATGCTTATATTATTTTTCTTTCCTAGATCCAGGAATGAAGTCACCCCTATCGGAAAGTTTCTCTCAGCAATCTGCTCTTGTCGATCCACGGAGTATCTTGCAATCTAGTCTTTCCCATTGTCTCAAGCGCACTCGTCCATCTTCATACCTTCCAACCCAAGATGCTCTTGAAGTACCACTGGCGAGTTTGATAAAGAAGAAGAAGCACGATCATTCTTGGGTATTTGGAGGAGAAAACCAGGATACCGAGAAGAGAGGAGATAACGATAAACAAGCTGGGTTCGACGGGTCTTCTGTACCGGCTGAATTCCCATGCCCCAGTTCCTTGACCCCTGCGAAGACATTGATTAGATCCCCTACTTCGGACTCGCCTGTTATTCGCCAGATCCAGGCGATTCGTGACAGACCTCCCTACAGAGTTTCCCCTTGTAACCATGAGTTGAAGGACAGGTTCGGAGATTGGGACCTGAGGGGAGTGGACCTCAACATAGATCTGTTTCCATATGATGATCAGAACGCTGTTGGGGAGTTGAGCGCCATAAAAAACTATGTGACCTCCCAGCTTGCTATTGTCATGGGTCAGCTTGAAGTTCAGCTGGATGAAGCCAAACATACTTCCAAAAAGCAACTTGAGTCTTGGGATAAATTCTGCTTTGAATTTCAGAAGCATCTTGAGCGCATTGAGCTTCTGGAGAATGATAAAATCGAATTATGCCGTGTGATTGAAAGTCAAGCGGCCGAAATTGCATTCTTTAAGGATGGGAACAGCAAGATGAGTAGCTTAGAGGCTGAAACCAGAAGACTTCAGGAAGAGATTGAAGCCGCCAAAAGACAACTTGATGAAGCTCAGTCCGGCCATGAGCTAGCTGAATCTCAATTAACTTCTGCACGACATGATGCAGTTTCTTGTCGACGGGAGAAAGCGATGCTTGAAAGTAGACTTGCCTTTCAAAATGGGACCCTGGAAGCTTTAGAAGGAGATAAAGCAAGACTAACTGGTGATCTTGAGCGTGCCCGAAATAAAGCTGAAGAGACCCTATTTTGATTTTACACCCTCACCGTTATGACCCGCGAAAGCTTGAGTTATTTGAACAAAGATTTTCCCCGTACATTAGCCCTTGTTTGGGAGGAGGAGCTCAAGTACTCCAAAGGTAAGGAAGATAGTGCTCTTCAAGAAGCCCTCCTTGAGGCTAAAGATCGCGACGCTTTGGAAGAAGGCAGGAGAATGTTGGCTGATGAACGAACAAATTCTTTGGAACAGAAGTCCGGAATGTTGCTCCCGTTCGTGCCCCTAGTCCTGTGGGAGATGAAGCTTTGGGAGAAGCGATTCCCCTGACTGAACTTCCCGTTGCTGATCAAGGTACTTCCGAGGTTCGTTTGGTTGATGGCCATGATGTCCCTGAAAAAATTGTCATCTGATATGCTGTTGTTTTGTATTTTTAAAGTTCTAACTTCATGACCATGTTGTTGTTATGCGTTATCGTTGAAGTGTTATAACTTATCGTAATTTATTCTTTTGCGTTGTATTGCGCTTTTATCGGTCGCACGCTGATTACGCTTTTACGCCGTACGTCGTTCAATATTGTTGATTTACTTTGAACTTAGAACATCATATTTTCATTTTAGCCCCTTCTTTGAGGGGTTTAGTTCTTGTTATGCATATGTTCGTGTTTTTATTTGGTCTGATAGTTCAAACTTTTGAAGTTCATTTTTGGATAAGTGCCCTTATAAGGCGTAGACATTCTGTTGTACATTTAATCTCGTTGTACATTTAATCTCGTTCCCTATTGACTCGGCGTCCCAAGTCCTTTGAAAACATGATTAAATGTACTCTATATGTTCAATTAAGGTATATATATATTTTTGTATCCAATCCCATATCTCACTAACTCAGTGACCCGAGCCCTTCGAAGAATGGTTTTGGATACGTGCCCCCATGGGAGGACTTGGGTTACAATTTTCGACCCAATTTCGATCTTATTTGATCCGGCACGTTATGATCAAATAGAGACCTAGATTGGATACCCCCAAATGGCTAGGATTTCCGATACCCCCTTTCGGCTAGGATTTCTGCTGTTGTAGTCTGATTGACATAGAAATGTGTTTATTTTATGCTCTTATTTCTTATCTTTTGTATATAAATAAATATTACTTGGGTATTGTTTTGTTACTTTTACAGATATTCCAAACCAGCCCGCATGCAACCAGAAAAGTAGAGAAATAGAGATGAAATTGATATATATTTACATTTTGAAGAATAGTAGATGAAGATCTCACATCTAGTTGCTGTTAGACAAGAAAAGGATTGATAAAAAGGCTTTGCACATCACAAATCAATGAAGAAGTGTCAAGGAAGCAAGAGGAAAAGAGAAAAGGCCCAAATTTGCTTTATTTTTCTAAGGCCCATTTATGTTTCTCATTGTAAACTAATTAGTGATGTAATGACCATGCCCATTTATCATTAGGGTTAGGGTTTGGCTATCTACCCTATATATACCCTTGTAATGGCATTGTAGCCACCATCCTATCATATATCTCATTCTATTCTTTTCTTCATTAATAAAACTCATTTTTCTTTTTATCTTATGCAATTTTCTATTTCTTAGCAATTAGTGTTGTCTACACGATTAGATTCGGTAGAACACTATTTGTATTTTGCATTTCTTTTCATTAGTGATTGACCGTCTGATTAGATTCAGCGGTAATCCTAATTTCATTTCCTGTTGTTATTTATATTCTGCACTTTTATTTTCTGTATTTTAATCGCGTTCATAGGTTAAATTGGATTTGATTAGATTTGAATCTGATTCATAGTTTCATTGCTTTTCCATTGAAATTGTGATTTGACCGTCAGTTCAGTTAGATCTGTTCTGAATCAAATTACAGTTTTAATTGTGTTTTTTTTATTTTCAAAATCAACCTCCAAAATTTTGTCTAACTCGCCCAAGAGATTAGATAGATAATTTAATTTAATTCACCTCCCTGTGTTCGACCTGTATGCTACACACCTGTATGCTTGCAGAATTTAATTTAAATATCGCGCTTTTCTAGCGTCGATCAAGTTTTTGGCGCCGTTGCCGGGGAGGTAAACACTAAATTTTATTATTTATTTAATTTCTGATTCGTGTTAGTTTTTTTTATTTTAATTCATTTTCTTTTTGTTTTCTTGTGTATATAGAAAAAAAATCTTGATTGAATAGATTTGGTATTATTCAATGATACCGTAATCTTCTAAGCAAGAGAAAAAAAAATAACTTGCCATTTTCATTGATTTTCTGTCTTTGCCATTTTTTTTTTCTTTTACTTCTTTCCTTTTTTTTCCTAATCATTTCCTCCTTTGTACAAATTTCTTTCTTGTTTTACAAGCCAAAAAAAAACTGTTAATTTTCCTTTTTTCTTTCCATCTTTCCGCTTTCTTTTCAATCGTCTACATTCTTTTTCTTTTTACAAATTTCAAAAAAAAAAAAAAAGATTCCTCTTTTGCAATTTTTTTCTTTTCTTCTTTTGTCTTTCTTGTTCTCAATTCATTTGATTTCTTTTCTTCTCTTACAAATTTCTTTTCTTTCCTCTTTATTCCTCCTTTTCAATTTTCAATACAATTACTTCTCATTCTTCTTTTACAAGTTCAAAAAAAAAAAAAAAAAAACTTGCCATTTTTCTTTTGTTTCTTTCCTGTTTTCAATCTCTTTCCCTTTCCCCTTTCTTTCATTTATTTGTTTCCCTCTTGCAAATTCATTCCTACTTTAGACAAATAATAATAAAAAAAAAATAGAACTCGCCAAATTCTCTTGATTTTTTTTTCCTTTTCATTTTTGTTTTTCCTTTTATATTTCTTTTTTTTCTTTTCCTCTTCATCTATTCCTTCTTTCCAATTTTTACTTTGTTTTTATTGTTCATTATTGTTGTACATTTAATTTGCCAAATTTTCTTTAATTGGTTTCCATTTATTCCTTCCTTTTACTTCTTTCCAATTGTCAATACACTGGTTTCCATTCTTTTACAACAATAACCAAAAAAAAAACTTGCATTTTTTTATCGATTGCTTTCTAATTACAACTCTCTCTCACTTCCTCTAATCTTTCTTTCCAACTTTCTACCACCTTGTTGATTTTTACATTTTTCTTTTCTCTTTCCTTTTCTTTTTATTCGTTTCCATCTTTTGTCTACAATTTTCTAAAAAAAAAAACTTTTGCATTTTCTTCTCTGCCTACGTTGATTTCTTTCTTGTTTTTGTCTGCTTTTATTTCTTTCCTCAATTCCTTCTACCCTTCCTCTCTACTCAAAAAACCTTGTTTTTTTTCTTATTTCCTTCCTTTTTTTATTTTTTTCCCCCTTTTTGTTTTTCTTTTTCTCATTCATTTATTTCCCTTTCTTCTTGTTCAAATTTTCAAAAAAAAAATTTGAATTCTTTTCTTTTTATTTATTTCTTTCCAATTGCATTTCTCATTCACCTCCTACAATCTCTCTTTCCATTATTTCATTTATTTCTTTCCAGCTCTCTCCTTCATAATTTTTTTTTTCTTTTTCTTTTCTCTTTTTTTTTCTTTTGTTGATTTTGCTACCTTTCTCTCTCTCTCTCTCTCAAAAAAGAAGAAGAAGAAGAGGTGAAATTCAAATCAAAGGCCAAAGGAAGGAACAGATTCAAGCAACGAAATTCAAAGGTCAACGGATTTGCAAATAATGGATTTCAATCATTAATACTGCTCAATTTTTCTGGACAGGTTGCCATACACCGCTGTAATATTTTCTAAACTCTACAGGTGCTTTGCTGCAAAGAAAAAATATAGAAATTGTGTGTAAAAATCTTCTGCAGGGGCAGCGGCTTGCTTGTACAAATTTTTTATTCTGCTATTGTTCTGTGACTGTTCTGTGATTGAATTTTTCTTAATCTGTTTAGTTAGGAATTATTTTCCATAACTAAAATCATCACGCTCATCGTTTTTCAATAATAAAACTTGATTTGATTTTCAAAATAATATAATTGAAAAGTGGTGTTTTGTGAAGTTGACTGTCTCGTATAATTGGATCGTGGATATATAGTAGTTCAATTTATTGAACTATTAGCAAAAGAGGTTGCATACTACCCGCAAAACATTGGTCGTATCCCTTAGTATTTATACTATACGTGAACGGCCATAAGACCCTCTTCCCCCTTCTAATTAAGTCAGTTAATTAATAGAGCATAACTCATTCTTTTATACTATTTTGAACTAAGAATAATTTCTATCTTCTGTTGATTGCATTCAAATGTCTGATTCCAAGAGATCCTTGAGAGAATCGTGGGATAATAACCTAAGTAGACGTTCCCTTCAAGAGTATGATTTTGAATTACAACTCATGAAGCAAGATTTTCCAAAATTTCGCGAGCCAAATGTCAACAATTTTCAAAATGACCAATATTTTCAAAGTTATGATCAAAATGGCTACTTCAATTCAAATTTCAATAAATTCGATTATGGGCCCCATTCATATCAAAATAGCTTTGAATCCCAATAGACTTTTGATCAACATCAATACAGGGTTGGAAACCAATTCGAAAATAATTTTGAATATGAAAATGATTTTCAAATCGAACAAAATTTTGAAAATTACAACCCATATCAACATCTTGAAAATAACCAAAATTTCAATTTTCCATCGAATTTCAACAGTTTTGGTTATGACCCTAATTTTCAAAATCAAAATGATTTCCAATATCATTGTCATTTTTCTGAAGAATCAAACAACCACCACATTGGGAATGATATTGATCGTGAAATTGATGTGGACTATAATTTTGAGAATCAAGAAATCCAAAACGAGAACTTTCAAATCAACGATTCTGAAGAATATCATCTTAACATTCTTAGAGAGAGGGTAGAAAACCAAGATAGACAGCTTGATGAAAAAGATAGAAAGCTTGATGAACTTCTTTGCTTAATGAAATCTTTTAAAGAACAACAAGAGCAACAAAATCAAATGAGCATTGAATCAGAAAATAATCCAGTTTCTACTGACATTGAAAATTTTCAAATAACGACTTTGGAAATTGAGAATAATCATCTTGATGAAGATTTTCAAAATTCAACAAATGATTTGGACTTCAACTCTTTTCAGAAAAAAGATTTAAGCTTAGATTTTGACCTTCCTCTTTCAGGCTGTGAAAAACTTGAAATTCTAGAAGTTGAAAAAAATGAAAATGTTGAATTTTTCAAAAACTCAGAGTTGGAGAAGAATTTCAATGAACATGAATTTTTTGGATTGAATGAAGAGGAGTTGCCGAATGAGGATGAAACAGAATTAGGCCACGAATCCAAGTTTGAAATTTTTGAGATTTCAAATGAACTTGAAATTGTCAGTGTCCAAAATACATTGTCAGTTAATGATGAGAAATGTGATCACATAGTCTTGAACAACACTCAGATTTCAAATTTCACTGAATTTATATACGATCACAATTTTTTGAAAAATTACACTGATAAATTTGTTGAACACATGAACTATTTTTGGAATGTTAGTTTGATTGAAAAACTTCATGTTAGGACGACCTTGAACATTCATTTACTGGACTATAAATCTAGGTTTAAAGATGAGATGGTTTTCAAAAACCTTTGCTTATTAGAAAACACGCCTAGACATAGTGGGATTGGGACTCATAGGGCAAGAACCAAGTATGGGGGAAAAAGTTGGTGGAATTCTTTGCATCGCATACATCGCAAACACATATATCATTGTACATATGATCCATTCTTACATATAGTTAGATTGCATTTCATTTTACAAGTCATTTTACATTTAATCCATCTTTGGGTACGATCTTTCAAATTTAGGAAACGTTACAGTGTGGACACTGTTTAGTTCAAGTGTGGGGGGGGGGGAGTCTGCATTTCATCCATTTTCATTTTTCTTTGTTTTTATTTCTTTTTATTTTCAGCCATTTAAGTAAGACCATCATACATTTTAGATTGTAGTAACATACCATAATTTTTTTTGGTAAATACGACTCATTTTAGATTGATACAACAAAATAAGTTAAGGATTGTTAATCAGTTGATAGTATTTTTTTCTCTCAACTTAGATCGAATAAGAAATATAATGAAAAGTTTAATTTTGAGGGATAATAATGTAACCGGTACATAGGGAGATTCTTAGGTGATGGCCATGAAATCTATTCTATATTGTAGACTTTGTTTAAACAAGTGGAGGACTTGAAATACTTATATTGGCTTTTCGAATCTTTAAAACTAAGTTGTGTTAAGTTGAATTCGCGTAACTCTCTTTTGTGCTTATATTTTCAATAATAATAGTAATCCAAGGGTATCCAACATTGCTTGTATATCAAGCGTTGGTGTGCAAACCCGCCAAGCTCTATCCGACATGTTGTTGACAAAGTCAGCGTTGGAATATCTTGGTCTCATTTTATGGGATTGGACACCTAAGGATTACCGACACGTTGTTGACAAAGTCAAAGTCGGTCTGCACAATCCGCCATGCTCTTTACCCACTCTCCGTTAGTCCGCGAGGCAGTGTATGGGTGGTAAACCTTGGTCTTCTAAGTTAGGTGTATGTACTTAATCATAAATTTTAACTTTTATAGAAATAGAGAATAAGCGATGATGCCCAAACATTTCTTGACCTTATTGATTTGACTAGTCATACACAAGGAAATTTGAATACCACTTTACAAACTGTGCCAAGCAAACTAAGAATCTATTTCATGGCTGCACTATGTTATAAACCGAACCAACTGGCCAAACTGGAATTTAACATTTGAAAACTTGATTTATATTGAAAATTTATGACAAGTTGAGGTATCTAAAATAAAATCAACTGACTATAAATTGTTAATTTAATTTGTTGTACCACTTTCCTGAAATACGTCGTGTTGTCATTTTTCGTTTTTATTTTTTTTGCATATGTCCATTGCATTCATGTAGTTTCATTAGAATCATAGCATACTACATTTGGATTTTGTGGGTAGTATCCGCTGAAAACCCTCACGAGACACCACTCGTCCTACTAGGGACACCTAGAGGTTTAACGGCTTGTTGCATGCGCTCAATGCAATCGTGTTTCCTACGAAAGTGCGACCTATCTAGTTAGTTTTTCATTTTCTTTTTACTCGAGGACGAGTAAAAGATAAGTGTGAGGGTATTTGATTGACATAGAAATGTGTTTATTTTATGCTCTTATTTCTTATCTTTTGTATATAAATAAATATTACTTGGGTATTGTTTTGTTACTTTTACAGATATTCCAAACCAGCCAGCATGCAACCAGAAAAGTAGAGAAATAGAGATGAAATTGATATATATTTACATTTTGAAGAATTGTAGATGAAGATCTCACATCTAGTTGCTGTTGGACAAGAAAAGGATTGATAAAAAGGCTTTGCACATCACAAATCAATGAAGAAGTGTCAAGGAAGCAAGAGGAAAAGAGAAAAGGCCCAAATTTGCTTTATTTATCTAAGGCCCATTTATGTTTCTCATTGTAAACTAATTAGTGATGTAATGACCAGGCCCATTTATCATTAGGGTTAGGGTTAGGGTTTGGCTATCTACCCTATATATACCCTTGTAATGGCATTGTAGCCACCATCCTATCATATATCTCATTCTATTCTTTTCTTCATTAATAAAACTCATTTTTCTTTTTATCTTATGCAATTTTCTATTTCTTAGCAATTAGTGTTGTCTACACGATTAGATTCGGTAGAACACTATTTGTATTTTGCATTTCTTTTCATTAGTGATTGACCGTCTGATTAGATTCAGCGGTAATCCTTATTTCATTTCCTGTTGTTATTTATATTCTGCACTTTTATTTTCTGTATTTTAATCGCGTTCATAGGTTAAATTGGATTTGATTAGATTTGAATCTGATTCATAGTTTCATTGCTTTTCCATTGAAATTGTGATTTGACCGTCAGTTCAGTTAGATCTGTTCTGAATCAAATTACAGTTTTAATTGTGTTTGTTTTATTTTCAAAATCAACCTCCAAAATTTTGTCTAACTCGCCCAAGAGATTAGATAGATAATTTAATTTAATTCACCTCCCTGTGTTCGACCTGTATGCTACACACCTGTATGCTTGCAGAATTTAATTTAAATATCGCGCTTTTCTAGCGTCGATCGTAGTCCATCCTTGGCTTTGTTTGACTTGGTTAACAACAAAGAACAAGGATCGACACCTTCCTTTTGGTCGGGTTTTGTTTTGTGCTGGTCCTTCCCCCATGTTTATGGGACTTTTCGATCCTAGGACTGGTGTTATCCAGCCTAGGTTTTTTTCTTCTTTCTTTAAGAAAAGAAAGGAAAGAGCGCAGCCTCCAGATGTCGGTGTGCTCTTCATGAATTGTTTTGGAATGGTCATTTCCTTTTAAATTCGGCAGGACGACAGGCTTGATTACCCCGCCTTTTTTGACCAATGCTCTTGACGCTCGATGCACGACTTACCCTACATCAGAGACCAATTTTGACATTAGCTTGTAAACAATTTATGAGATTATAATCTGTGAGCGAATGTCTTTCATCATGTAGTGCTTTTACTTAACATAATAAGACAAAAAGGGGGAAATCACAGATTACTTCCTATAGGTACAATTGGGAAAGACAAAATACAGAAATAGTAAAATAAAGAGAAGGAAGGTCGCGCATTCCTGCTATGGATTTGGGACCGTGTCCAGTGGTAATTAGTCAATGACCGGTCGTAAGTCTTTGGGCGCCCGGGTTATCTCGCGCGACCTTGCCTGATCAGCAACCTTGCTTTGCCGCTGGCTTTCTGATGTGTTTTGTGGACTCTTAACATATTTCTGTAGTTGATTTTTCCGGATGAGCTCCTCAATCAAATTTCTCAAGTGTCGACATTCGTTTGTGTTGTGTCCTGGCTGATTATGAAATCGGAAGAACTTTCCAGAATTCACCTATTGATCAGTGATTCTTTGCGGTTTTACCTGAGGGAACATGCCTGAGTCGTTTGTGGCAGAGTAGATTTTTTCTGGGGTTTCATTCAGGGGAGTCAATTCTAAATGCCTAAAGAATTTTGACTTCTTGTGTACTCCACTGTCTCTTCCGTTAAACCCTCTCTTATGCCCAGAATTATCCTTCTGAATTATCGGAGAAGATTCCTAATTCTTCCCTTCTTTAATAATACTATTCCCCGCGTCCTTCTGAGCATTTAGGATATCGGTTTCCACGCTCATGTACTCTTCGACTTTCTTGTAGAACTTCTTTAGAGTCTTTGGTTTCTTCATCTTGAGCCACTTTCCAAATTCTGATATCTTATCGATGGCTCCTCTTAGGGCCGCAAGCAAATACCAAGGTTCTGGATCTATGACCTCCGTTGCTGAAGCGTGTAAGGAAAGCTCTGATGGTTTCTCCAGGCCGCTGTTCCATCTCGCTGAGTGACATCACGTCCCTTGCTTTGGTGGCCTGCAACTGGAATTGATCCTGAAATCTCCTCGCTAGATCTGCAAACTGGTCGATACACCTAGGTGGGAGCCTGGTGAACCATAGTGAGGCCACACCTTCCAGGCAAACGAGAAAGTATAAGCACTTGATTTTGTCAGTGGCTCTAGCTCCATTCATGTGCTGGTCGTATTTGAATAGGAAAATAGTTGGATCTCCGACTCCGCTGTAAGGTGCTATTGTTGGTGGTATAAATTTCTTCGGGAACTTTTCTTGACGGATCTCCTCCGTGAATGGATTTTTGCTAGGGGAAAACTCCCATTCTTCCTCCTCATACTCTTGAGCCGCCTTCTCCTTCATTACGCGCTGAACTAAATCTGTGATGCACCTTTTGTCGCCCGCTTGTCCATCAGAATCGATATTGATGTTAGCGTGGGCACGGTTTAAGCTTCGGCACCTCGCATCCTTCTTGAGGGAGGCTATGTTGGGGCGATTCGTCGCACGTTCTTCTTTGCGCTGTGGTGATCTGCCCTTAGGATCCCCAACGCCGGCCTCTTCCCTGTCTCTCACTGAGTTGTGAGGTCGTCCAGGGTCTGAGGTTGATGAGTCCTCTTTTTCATCAACATTACCCATAGCGTTTGATGGTAACAGATTGGCTTGACTATTGGTCAGGACATCAAACCTTTCCGTTATCATCTTCGTTGTATTATCCATCTACTCGTTCAAGCCGGTTACAACGACATCCAAATCGTCTCGTGTGACAGATGGCCCGAGAGTTTTCCCAGCCCCTTGGTTCAAGATCGGAAGTGTAGCTTCGTTAGCATTATCATCCTCGATGATCACAGCGACTTTAGCGGATTTACCGCTTGTCTTCGATCCAACCATGATTTCGAAGGAGAAAACAATTTTGGGACATTTCGACTGCTGAATTACAAAAAGAAATTATGAACACGGCCCTATGGTGGGCGCAAAATGTTTACACCAAAAATGGTCTAAACACCCAAGGTACTAAACTGTACTTCACCAATTCGGTAAGAAATAAATGGAACCGTGTCCGGTTAGCAATAAACAGTAAAAAATGCGAGAAAAAGTAAAGTAGAGACGAGATTTAGAATGGTTCATCCATTAACAAGGCCTATGTCCACTGTGAAGGCGATTTCCTGTTTTATAATGAGAATTACAAAGTACATCAATTCTCTGACCTCATACATCTTTATATCTACTCAATATACCCTCGTTTATATGTTTTGATCTAGAGAATTATATAGGAGAATAATAGAGTTTGAGGAGAAGAAGGATGGATGAATGATTGAGAGAGAAGATGCCTTCACTCTAAAATGGTACTTGACGCCATGGCCAGATCTGGGGTTGAGTTTGAAGTTTAGCAGCACTTCGTGGTTTTTCCAAAAGCCCCCTCTAAATGTGGGTAGTCATGGTGTATTTATAGGTGAACTCCTCTTGGTGAATGATCTGGAATCTGTTTATCCAGGCTGTGGGTCATTCATTCTGCTAATTACGACCATGCCATCGGACAACTGTAACCAGTTGTCTGTGGTCGCATTCGGTGTTATGTGCGGTCGACTTACCGAGTGTCTTGAATAGCTGAGTGGGTCCTTAAGTGCGGGCACAGATGCTTTGGGAGATTTTGTAAGAGCAGAGTGCGGAGCCGATATCGATCCCCCGTTGTTCCTTGCATGACCGCTCTTCTTGAAATAAGGGCGCTCGTCCTCTTGCTGCCTTTTCATGGTGCCGCTTGGCTTTATGGCTATACTATGAGGATGCTCTTGCTCGTGCCAAACGGGTGACCTGTCTTATTTTAGTGCCCGAGCGGTTCTCTGGATGTGCAGCCTTCATCTTTGTTGAGTCGCGCTTCTTATGGCTCGGTCGCACTGGCAGACTTGTCCTGCCTTGGGTCTGATATTTGGATCCTTCTTAGTGTGGTTGCATTATGTACGACCGACCCTGGTAAGACCCGCCTTGTACCCTTTACCCAATGTGCATATGGATTTTTAGGGATTAACAACACCTATTGTATATTTTTTGTACTAGTGTAGGAATTATTTTTCTAGCTTTTTACATTCGTATACTCCAAAAAAAGTGTTATTGGAATACATGTCATTTGCTTAAAAAAAGTATGTGTGTGTGTGTATTTGTGTACATATATTTATATATGAAGTTTTGTAGGACGAAAACCGACTGGAGTCGTAAAACCCTATCTAGTGCACCTAGTGCACCTAGCACGAAGTCTTGACATTTCAACTTTGATGCCCACTAGTTTCAAGTACATAATTTTAGGACTGGTAGTTTGATTCCAGTGTATGATATATGTATGGAAATGTATTTCGAAATCAGGTAAAAAAAGGAGAGAGAATGATGACATACACTTGATTGCCTTACAAGTCCTCCCTTAGTCTGTAGAATATTTCTTTTTTTGTTGCATTTCTTATATTACCTAACAGATTACCTTGAAGTGAATTTATTGATATTTCAAGAGCACAAAAAACTTATCTCAAGAACCCCGCTACATGGTTTTTTAGTTTTCACAATTATATTATATTACGTTTAAGTATATTATTATTATGTAGACTTTCATCTCTTGCTATAGATCAAGGGAAAAATAATGTTGCCTTTCTTTGTTTTTTTATTAGGTAAATTGGAAGATTGCGTTCAACTGTTATTGGAGAGCAATCGAATACCAGAAGCTGCTTTGCTAGCACGTTCATATCTTCCAAGCAACGTCATATAAATTGTTGCAATTTGGAATAAAGATCTTGCTAAGGTAAACCCAAAAGCTGCAGAGTCCTTGGCTGATCTTGAAGAGTATTCAAATTTGTTTGAGGACTGGCAGGTTGCTCCTGCAATTGAAGCTAATATGGCCCATCAAAGGAATAAATTTTTACCTGTTGAAGATTACTTGAACCAATTTGAAAAGATGAAGGTGAATCTCATGGAAGAATTCAAAGCCATGCAGATAAATGAAGAAGCTACTATGCTAATTGAAAATGGAGAGATGGGAACTGGGTTTACTGAAGTTGATGTTGAACACGAAGGTCAAGAGGACGAAGCCATTGAGATAGAAGTGAATGACTCTACATATGGCGATGTGCTTTTCAATAGAAACAATGGTGAAGAAGAGTATGTTCTTGCCCCCGTACTTGGATTTTTTTACCCACCATCAGACGAGAAGAAAAAAGAATCTGACCAAAGGTTCCGTTAGCTTTTCTTAGATGTTGCTACATGCATGGATTTATAAGATGGCTTTGAACTTAAATTAATATAATTTAGAGTTAAAATGTAATTTCCATATGTTATTTTATAGTTTAATAGGGGGAAATTTAAGAATGAGAACTTTTGCATCCCATGTATTTTATTTTTACACTACGTTTTTTGTATTTGTTGATCATGCTTTGTCCAGGCAGTTGTAGTATGTTATGGATTGTTTTTGCTTAAGAAAAACAGTGAAAAATAATTGTACCTTTTACTTACACATAACCATTCAATTTGACCAAAATACAAGTCGTCTAGTAAACTAATAAAATTATGTCATGTATGCTTGCTATTACAATAAAGTTATGTAATGTAGACCAATGACAAAATGCCACGTGGAAAATCAGATAATGCCACATGGACTAATCAAATAATGTCATGTAGCCTAAAAAAATGATTTCATATGCACAAATCAAATGATGACATATGAATAAATTATTGTTTGACACGTGAACCTACCATTAAATGCCAAGTGTTGACATTAATATATGTCACGTGTATACTACTACGACAACCATGTCAGTACCCATGTAGGATGACACATTATCAGCCATGTCAGTAGTCATGTTGGATGACACATCATCAAAAACATCAGCTGATGACCTCATCATTTGAGTCATAATGTAGCGGGGTCTATTAATTCTTTTACCTATTAATATCAACAAGTGTAGGTAAAAGCTCATTCTCTACCAACCTTTACCTACCATGTAACACCCCGTATTTCTGTTAATATTAATGTTCACAAATTAAAGAATAACTAATCTCAGATGTGAGAATTAAGGGAAACGGGTTACGCCATTGTGTTCGTCTCGGAATTCTGGTTGAGATAGAGTCCGAGTTTGTGTGAATTGGACTTCGCGTGAAGAAGTTATGGCCATCAGAAGTTTCTGAAAATTCAAAACAGATTTCGAAAATTCAAATTTCAGAGTCAGAAGGGCTAGGCGGGAAAATTCCCGCCAGGGCCAGGTCGACCATAGGGTCGACCTACCCTGACCAGGTCGACCATAGGGTCAACCTAGGGGTCGACCTCCCCCCCCCCCCCCCCGGGCAGATTTGATTGATGACCTGTAAATGACTATATGCTGACTCATTAGGGTTTCTTATATGCTCTGATTGGCTGGGATTAATTCTGGGTTGATCGGACGGCCTAAACTAATCCTAAACTTTATAAAAAGACATGTAGACTCAAATCCTAAAATCAAAATAAAATTAGATTCATGGCCTCCATGCCGTCATCTTGCAACCCAGAATAGCCGCCGCCAATTAGAGAAGAAGAAAGCTAATCAAATTCAATTCTTTTCAACTCTAACAATGAATCTTATTCAAAGGAAAGCTAATTCAAATTCAGAACTCAGAATTCAGAACTCAAGACCTTCTTTGAGTTGTGAGTTCGATTTCTTTAATAAAATAATTAGCAATTTAATTGGATTGAGTTATGATGCGGATTATATGGCTATGTTGTGAATTATTGACTGCATGTTATCATCTATGTTGTAAAATTGTGATGTTATTATCTATGTTGTAAATTCTATGATGTTATGTTGTGATGTTATCATCTATGTTGTAAAGTTATGATGTTATCATCTATGTTGTAATTCTATGATTGGCTTATGTATAATCAAATCATCATGGTGTTTCATATACTAGTTTGGTTATGTTGATTCATATGACAAATCATAAGTATGTATGCAAGTTTAGATGTTGATTTAGACAAGAATCATATGCAAGTTAAATCAAAATTATGTTTAACCTTACATGTTTCATGACACCTATTTTATGTGTAAATTGGATCTAAAGTTAGGCTATGACATGTGTGAGTTATATGCTAGTATACACAATTCTATATGCTAGTTTACATGTTTATATGTAAGTTTACACCATCGTTTATGTTGCATAAATCGCATATGCAAGTATATACATATATGTTGTTTTGAAGTATGAATCATGCCTATGCAAGTTTACCCCTTATGGTTAGATCCATGACATACACGTTTTAGGCAAGTTTGTGACTATTACCTAAACAAGTTTACACCTTTAGATTTGGATCTATGACATATGTAGTTTTATGCAAGTTTGTGACTTTTTCCTATGCAAGTTTTAGATGTAGAACATCATTCACACATGCAAGTTCACCCCTTATGTTTAGATCTAGTTTTAATTATATGTATGTTGTGATGTATTCTCTTTATTCCATGAGTTAGACTATTCGAGTCTAACGTATATTTTACGTTAAACGAACGAACGTACAACGTGGGGCAATGGGATAATATTAAAAGATTTAATATTGAGAATTGGCATAAATGCCTTAAATGGCATAAAATAAATTGTGATGAAAATTGGTATGATTTTGCATACCATAAATAGATGGACATAATTGAGTCAATTATGGCCATAGTTAAATTTGGAATTGATTGATAATTTGAATTGGGAAATTAATTCAAATTGGGGAATGATTAATTAGGTGTAATTAATCGTCTAAGACACGAGGTTAGGCTCTTTTGTGGTGTAAGACTGCCCGGACCCGCCCGGCAAATCCAGCTGCCACAAATGCCAGTCTAATGTGGGAGGTCTTAGGCATAAATTAAATGCGTAACAGTTGTAAAGACACGAGGTTAGGCTCTTTTATGGTGTAAGACTGCCCGGACCCGCCCGACAAATCCAGTTGCCACAAATGCCAATCTAATGTGAGAGGTCTTTATAAAATTACGGTCTTAATGAATTAAGAAAAACTTAACCAGATAAACACGTAGTGGGACATGAAGGGGTTAAGTGGGTGCCTTGGGAGGCATGTGGAATCTAGTGGGTGCCTTGGGTGGCATTTGAAATACGACTAGAAACACTTAACCAAAATTTGAAACATGTAAGTGAACATGAATAAGAAGAGGGTTAAGTGGGATGTACTAGAGGGGACCAAGCTTAGGTGGATAGCTTGTGTCAAGTAATGGGGGCCCGTTTCAACCAGTAACCCATACGTATCTTTGTGGGCTCGACCCAAGTCGAGGACGGGACACGCATACTGGGCTTGACTGTAAGAGGCCAAAACGGGTTAGCGGTGACAACGCAAGTCCAACGGGTTCATATGCATGTATGGGCCCGGGCTGGTAGGTAAGACGTTGATGCATCATGTAGGTATAAGCCATGCATTATTGGTGGTATCGGGTTGCCACTTTGGGGAGTGATACACCCCACTGTGGGGCCAGCACGGGTATCTACGAGTTAGGGAGCCGATCGCATGGGGGTAGTGGGTACACCTAGTGGAGATAGGGGCAAGCGGCACCTATGAAGGCAACTAGGGGTGCACGAAACTACCATTATCATTATTAAGTTTTATAGGCGGGATCAACCTTAGGGTGACTAATGGTGGTGTAGTATAGTAATTATCTTATAGTGGTTTAGGTGCGCCTTTAACGATATCGTTGTTCATCTTGTTTCCTTGTTTACTCTGCGATACTCAATTGTTCACAGTCATTTCCTTATTTTCCAACTTATGCCTTAGCCTAGTTATTGGTAATTATATTGTTAAAGTTATCACACTCGCCAGACTTTATGTCTGACCCCCTTTGTTTCCACCTCTTTTCTTCCTTTCCCACCTAAGGTGCTCAGGGCGGAACTAGCACCAGTGGAGCTTGATTTTGGACAGCTATATCGCTTGCTTTTAGAAGTTGCTTGGATCGGTGAAGTAAAAGTTCAGCCTATCTTATTTATGGCTATTTTGTACTGGGGTTATGTCTTTCAATTTATGTACTCTGATTTAGTCAAGATGGATATTATGTACTTTGTCTTTGGTTTTTGATGATGTAATCAAACCTATGTGTTTACCGCTGCAATGAATAAAGTTTTTAAATTTTTAAGCACTATTTATATCTATCTTGCCGTTAAGTTTCTGTTCTATACTCACTTAAAACGCTCCATAGAAGTTAATGCATTCCCTTTGTGAGTGACATTAATGGACGTGGGGTGTTACACGTGGTATCAGAGCTGAAGGTTACCAGAACAGATATGAATTTTGAAAAACTGTTTTTCAAAAACACTTTTATAAAGAATTACCTTCAAAAGTATGTTTTAAGGAAAGTATTTTCAAGAGAAAGGTTTATTTTAGAAAGGAAAACCCCAAGAGCCATATATCTTTCCTTCGATTCTTTTGTATTGAATCTTTCCTTTTTCATTTCAGTATGTCTGGAATTCCCGAGATACCCGAGGGGATACGGATACCAGGATGGTTTAGGAGGTATTTGGAGACTAGGGCCACCACCGCAGGTCCAGCAAATCCTCCTCCTCCTCCTCGTGTCGATACTTTTGCTAAGATATGTAAGGACTTTCGGGCAATGGGTGGAAAACCTTTTCACGGGATGGAGACATTTGTTAAAGCTCGAAATTGGCTAAAGGAGGTGGAAGAATTGTTTGGGATCTTTGAGGTGGAAGATGGAAGAAAGGTCCAGTTAGCTGCTTGGCTAATGAAGGATGAGGCCTCATTTTGGTGGGAGGTCACTAATGGAGAGCGTCCAGTTGATACATGGCCAGATTTCAGACGAAGGTTTGAAGCAAAGTTTCTCTCACGGGCTGAAGAGAATTTATACATGGAAATGTTTTTGGCATTAAAGCAAGGGAATCTGTCAGTGAAAGAATACGTCAACAAGTTAAATCAGTTGGCGAGATTTGGCTTGGACTTGGTAAATACACCAGAAAAGAAGGCCCTGAGATTTGTTAAGGGTTTGAACGAGCCGCTTCATGGGTTAGCTATGACCCACATCCCCATGGGGGCTACCTTTGAGAGACTAGTTGACATGGCGCTTATGCATGAAGAAGAGAAGGGCGCCAATGCTAATAAGGCACCCGAGAAGAAAGGGGATCAAAAGAAGCCGCAACAGCAAGAACAAAACAAGAAAGGTGGTAAAGGCAACAATGGTAAGGGAAAGAAAAGATGCTTTAACTGTGGGACACCAGGCCATCTAAGCAAAGATTGTAGGAAGAAGAAGAAGACTGGTTGTTTCCACTGTGGCGAAGCGGGACATCTAATTAAGGACTGCCCAAGGAAAGGGCAGAGGGCAGGGTCTACCTCGGGAGGACAGGTGCAGGCTCTTATGGCACCAGGGTAGGCAAGGGGGCAAGTTAAGGCTCTCGTGGTCCCACCGCTGCAAGAACGAGGTAGAGCAATTTCCGTTGAAAGTTTAGTTTTTCTGTTTGATCATCCTGTTCGTACTTTATTCGATTATGGCGCATCACATTCGTTTATCTCTACATCATTAGTTGAAACACTGCACCTGAAAACTAGTCTAGTTACAGATCCCTTAGTTGTCTCAAATCCTATTGGTGGTTTGGCTCATCTTTCTATGATTTGTCGGGATTTGAGAGTGTCTATCTTGGGCGTTGGGTTTGAATGCAACGCCTTTGTTCTTGGATTCATGGGCTTCGGCTTGATTCTAGGTATGGATTGGCTAAATAGATATGGGACCATCCTAGATTGTGAAAGAAGGGTAGTTTTGTTGACTCGTTGTGGAAAGACCCTTGATATTTCTTGTGACCCTAGAGGTCTAGTAATGCTTAGCTACCTAGAATCCCTTGACGCATCCGATGATGATTTACATTCTGTTCATATAGTCCGTAAATATGTTGATGTCTTCGATGAGGTGAGGGGCTTACCCCCAAAACGTGAGATAGACTTTCGAATATATCTAGTAGATAATGCAAAGCCAGTTGCATTGCCAGTGCGCCACATGGCTCCAAGGGAGAGAAGAGAACTCAGTAAGCAAGTGAAAGAATTGCTTGGGAAGGGGTTCATCAGATGTAGTATAAAGGAGTGGGGTGCTCCAGTAGTATTTGCCATGAAGGCAGATGGGTCCCTTAGACTTTGTGTGGACTATAGGGAACTTAATAAGCTTACTAAGAAGAATAGGCACCCATTGTCGAGGATTGACGATCTCTTCGATTAGTTAGTTGGCGCCTCAGTGTTTTCGCAGTTGGACTTAGCCACGGGTTTCCATCAGTTGAGAGTGGATGAGGATAGCATAGACAAGACTGCCTTTAGGACTCCAGACGGCTTCTTCGAGTGGCTTGTGATTCCCTTCGGTTTGACAAACGCCCTCGCATACTTTGTTGACTTGATGAGTAGGGTGTTTAGGGAGTACCTTAATAAATTTGTGGCAGTCTTTGTGGACAACATCTTGATCTTTTCCAAGAGCGAGGAAGAGCATGCCCTACATCTTAGGGAAGTGTTGGAGACCCTTCGAGCGCATAGCCTTAAAGCTAAATTTTCTAAATGTCACTTTTGGAGGAAGGAAGTGTGATTCTTAGGGCACGTGGTTTCCAAAGAAGGGATGGTTGTGGATCCT
The DNA here is from genome assembly GCA_030737875.1 of Allium sativum. Taxonomy (NCBI): domain Eukaryota; kingdom Viridiplantae; phylum Streptophyta; class Magnoliopsida; order Asparagales; family Amaryllidaceae; genus Allium; species Allium sativum. The sequence continues at coordinate 28,494,488 of CM060927.1, read as the reverse complement.
GCAAAGGTAGTGGCCATCCAAGATTGGAAGGTCCCTAAAAATGCTACCGAGGTGAGGAGTTTCTTAGGGTTGGCTGGCTACTATAATAAGTTTATCAAAGACTTCGCAAAAATATCAGCCCTATTAACACGCTTGACGAAGAAGAACCTAGTTTTCACATGGGACGTAGATTGCGATGATGCATTCCAACGTTTAAAGAAAGCTTTGACGACAGCCCCAGTCTTAGTGTTGCCAGATGAGAGTAAGCCATTTACCGTTTATACCGATGCTTGTGGGATAGGACTAGGCGCAGTCTTAATGCAAGAGGGAAGGGTAATAGCCTATGGTGGAAGGCAGTTGAGAGTGCATGAGAGAAATTACCCTATGCATGATCTAGAGTTAGCCGCTATTGTTTTCGCGCTTAAGTCCTGGCGCCATTATCTTCTTGGCGAGAAATTCGAATTGTTCACTGACCACAAATCGCTAAAATACTTGTTCTCTCAGAAGGACTTGAACTTAAGGCAGCAAAGGTGGATGGAATTCTTAGCGTCCTACGATTTCGAGATAGCATATACCCCTGGCAAGGGTAACGTGGTGGCAGATGCCTTAAGTAGGAAAAGGTTGTCCTTGAGTCCGTTGTTTGTTGAGCGGCGAAGCTTAGAGTTCATCTCTACGTTTTACTTTAGACCTTCCATTGACTTTGTACCCAGTTTGCTAGCATCCTTAGAGGTCAGACCTACGCTTTTGGGACGGATCGGTGAGGCACAGCGAGATGACCCACAGTTGGTTGAGTTAGTAGAGAAGCTCAAAAGGGGGGAGTCATCGAGCCATCTCAGTAGGTATACCCTAGATGATAAGGGTTGGTTACGTAGGGACGGTAGACTTTGTGTACCACGGGACGAGAATTTAAGGAAGACCATTCTTGATGATGAGCATCGTTCGAAGATGACCATCTATCCAGACGGGGACAAGTTGTACATGGACATGAGACGAGTTTACTTTTGGGCCGACATGAAAAGGGATGTGGCCGATTTTGTCGCTAGATGCTTGGTGTGCCAACAAGTAAAAGCAGAGCAAAAAAGCCCGGTGGATTGCTTCACCCCTTCGAGGTCCCACAATGGAAGTGGGAAAGTGTCTCGATGGATTTTATTGATGGGTTACCGAGATCGAGGAAGGGTAATACTGGGATTTGGGTTGTGGTAGACAGACTTACTAAGAGCGCCCATTTCATTCCGGTGAAGTGTAAGAGGACTGCTCCATGGTTAGCCTTCGTATACATTCGAGAGATAGTTCGTTTGCACAGTGTTCCTTCTAGCATAGTAAGCGACCGCGATCCTATCTTTACTAGCGAATTTTGGAAAAGCTTGCAAGAGGGGTTAGGGACTCAGTTATGTTTGAGCACCGCATATCATCCTCAGACGGACGGCCAGACCGAGAGGGTGAATCGTACTCTAGAGGACCTATTGAGGTTGTGTGTCTTAGACTTCGGAGGTACATGGGAGGAACATCTTCCATTAGTGGAGTTTGCATATAATAATAGCTTTCAGTCTAGCATTAGCATGGCACCGTTCGAGGCTCCTTATGGACGGTCGTGTCGTTCGCTTACGTGTTAGTGGGAATCTACAGATAAGATCTTGCTTGGGCCCGATATGATTAGAGAGACTTCGGAAAAGATCGATTTGATTCGAAGGAGGATGAGAATGGCGCAAGATAGGCAGAAATCTTATGTGGACAAGAGGAGGACAGATCTTGAGTTTGATATTGGGGACATGGTCTTTGTCAAGGTGTCTCCATTATGGAACGTTGTTCGCTTTCAGTCCATTGGGAAGTTAGCACCAAGGTTCGTAGGGCCGTTTCCTATTAAGGAGAGGATTGGACAGATGGCGTATAGAGTGGAGTTGCCCGAGAGACTTAGTGGTGTACACGATGTATTCCATGTATCACATTTGAGGAAGTGCTTTCACGAGACCGCGGAAGCGGTAGAGCCAAGCTTGCTTAGAGAGGTGGAGATAGAGCGTGATGCGACGATTCGACGAGCTCCTATGTGCATTCTTGGGTCGGAGATTAAGAAGTTGAGGAATCGAGAGGTCAAGCTAGTCAAAGTGCAATGGGGAGACGATGAGAGCAATTCTACTTGGGAGACAGAAGAGAAGATGCCTTCGTTGTACCCTTTTCTTTTCGAGGGTATGTCTTTTAATTTCTCCTTTATCGCTTAGCTTGTACTTATCTTATCTTTAGTATGTCCTCTCGCTAGTATCTTTGACCTTTAGATAGGGTAGTCATATGGTTGAAACATGTGTTTGAGACATGTTATGTATGATGGATGCATGTAGATGCAAGTGTTTGCTAGCGGTTGCTCATGGATGCATATACACACACTTTAGGCACTAGATCGGCTCAGCCACTTCATTTTGCATATAAATGTGTGTGCATATTTAAGTTAATGGTTGTGTTATCATATGGATGCTGCATTTTGGTGAATGGTTGTGCACACATGTAGAAATAATATGTATCGATAGGATTCTTTCGCTTGCATAATGGATGCATGGCACTATCATGGTTTGCATTAAGGAGGTCAACTGAATCAGTAGACCGCCTGATTTTGCATTAGATAAGGAACATATACACACACTTCTTGCATATGTTCATACAACATTAGGAATTTTATAAGGACATAGGATGCCTGTGTTTGATGGTTGAGTAGATGGTTGTTTGGATGTTAGGATATGCATTCTCCTTAACTTGGAGATTTCGAGGGCGAAATACTTTAAGGAGAGGAGAATGTAACACCCCGTATTTCTGTTAATATTAATGTTCACAAATTAAAGAATAACTAATCTCAGATGTGAGAATTAAGGGAAACGGGTTGCGCCATTGTATTCGTCTCGGAATTCTGCTTGAGATAGAGTCCGAGTTTGTGTGAATTGGACTTCATGTGAAGAAGTTATGGCCATCGGAAGTTTCAGAAAATTCAAAACAGATTTCGAAAATTCAAATTTCAGAGTCAGAAGGGCTAGGCGGGAAAATTCCCGCCATGGCCAGGTCGACCTGGGGGTCGACCTACCCTGACCAGGTCGACCATAGGGTCAACTTGGGGGTCGACCTCCCCCCCCCCCTCCGGGCAGATTTGATTGATGACCTGTAAATGACTATATGCTAACTCATTAGGGTTTCCGATCTGCTCTGATTGGCTGGGATTAATTCTGGGTTGATCGGATGGCCTAAACTAATCCTAAACTCTATAAAAAGACATGGAGACTCAAATCCTAAAATCAAAATAAAATTAGATTTATGGCCTCCATGCCGTCATCTTGCAACTCAGAATAGCCGCCGCCAATTAGAGAAGAAGAAAGCTAATCAAATTCAATTCTTTTCCACTCCAACAATGAATCTTATTCAAAGGAAAGCTAATTCAAATTCAGAACTCAGAATTCAGAACTCAAGACCTTCTTTGAGTTGTGAGTTCGATTTCTTTAATAAAATAATTAGCAATTTAATTGGATTGAGTTATGATGCGGATTATATGGCTATGTTGTGAATTATTGACCGCATGTTATCATCTATGTTGTAAAATTGTGATGTTATTATCTATGTTGTGAATTCTATGATGTTATGTTGTGATGTTATCATCTATGTTGTAAAGTTATGATGTTATCATCTATGTTGTAATTCTATGATTGGCTTATGTATAATCAAATCATCATGGTGTTTCATATACTAGTTTGGTTATGTTGATTCATATGACAAATCATAAGTATGTATGCAAGTTTAGATGTTGATTTAGACATGAATCATATGCAAGTTAATGAAAATTATGTATAACCTTACATGTTTCATGACACCTATTTTATGTGTAAATTGGATCTAAAGTTAGGCTATGACATGTGTGAATTATATGCTAGTATACACAATTCTATATGCTAGTTTACATGTTTAGATGTAAGTTTACACCATCGTTTATGTTGCATAAATCGCATATGCAAGTATATACTTATATGTTGTTTTGAAGTATGAATCATGCCTATGCAAGTTTACCCCTTATCGTTAGATCCATGACATACATGTTTTAGGCAAGTTTGTGATTATTACCAAAACAAGTTTACACCTTTAGATTTGGATCTATGACATATGTAGTTTTATGCAAGTTTGTGACTTTTGCCTATGCAAGTTTTAGATGTAGAACATCATTCACACATGCAAGTTCACCACTTATGTTTAGATCTAGTTTTAATTATATGTATGTTGTGATGTTTTCTCTTTATTCCATGAGTTAGACTATTCGAGTCTAACGTATATTTTACATTAAATAAACGAACGTACAACGTGGGGCAATGGGATAATATTAAAAGATTTAATATTGAGAATTGTCATAAATGCCTTAAATGGCATAAAATAAATTGTGATGAAAATTGGTATGATTTTGCATACCATAAATAGATGGACATAATTGAGTCAATTATGGCCATAGTTAAATTTGGAATTGATTGATAATTTGAATAGGGAAATTAATTCAAAATGGGGAATGATTAATTAGGTGTAATTAATCGTCTAAGACACGAGGTTAGGCTCTTTTGTGGTGTAAGACTGCCCGGACCCGCCCGGCAAATCCAGCTGCCACAAATGCCAGTCTAATGTGGGAGATCTTAGGCATAAATTAAATGCGTAACAGTTGTAAAGACACGAGGTTAGGCTCTTTTGTGGTGTAAGACTGCCCGGACCCGCCCGGCAAATCCGGCTGCCGCAAATGCCAGTCTAATGTGAGAGGTCTTTATAAGATTACGGTCTTAATGAATTAAGAAAAACTTAACTAGATAAACATGTAGTGGGACATGAGGGGGTTAAGTGGGGGCCTTGGGTGGCATGTGGAATCTAGTGGGTGCCTTGGGTGGCATTTGAAATACGATTAGAAACACTTAACCAAAATTTGAAACATGTAAGTGAACATGAATAAGAAGAGGGTTAAATGGGATGTACTAGAGGGGACCAAGCTTAGGTGGATAGCTTGTGTCAAGTAATGGGGGCCCGTTTCAACCAGTAACCCATACATATCTTTGTGGGATCGACCCAAGTCGAGGACGGGACATGCATACTGGGCTTGACTGTAAGAGGCCAAAACGCAAGTCCAACGGGTTCATATGCGTGTGTGGGCCCGGGCTGGTACGTAAGACGTTGTTGCATCGTGTAGGTATAAGCCGTGCATTATTGGTGGTATCGGGTTGCCACTTTGGGGAGTGATACACCCCACTTTGGGGCCAGCACGGGTATCTACGAGTTAGGGAGCCGATCGCATGAGGGTAGTGGGTACACCTAGTGGAGATAGGGGCAGGCGGCACCTATGAAGGCAATTAGGGGTGCACGAAACTACCATTATCATTATTAAGTTTTGTATGCGGGATGAACCTTAGTGTGACTAGTGGTGGTGCAGTATAGTAATTATCTTATAGTGGTTTAGGTGCACCTTTAACGATATCGTTGTTCATCTTGTTTCCTTGTTTACTCTGCCATACTCAATTGTTCACAGTCATTTCCTTATTTTCCAACTTATGCCTTAGCCTAGTTATTTTGGTAATTATATTGTTAAAGTTATCGCACTCGCCAGACTTTATGTCTGACCCCCTTTGTTTCCACCTCTTTTCTTCCTCCCCCTCCCCCCCCCAGGTGCTCAGGGTGGAACTAGCACCAGTGGAGCTTGATTTTGGACAGCTATATCGCTTGCTTTTAGACGTTGCTTGGATCGCTGAAGTAAAAGTTCAGCCTATCTTATTTATGTCTATTTTGTACTGAGGTTATGTCTTTCAATTTATGTACTCTGATTTAGTCAAGATGGATATTATGTACTTTGACTTTGGTTTTTGATGATGTAATCAAACCTATGTGTTTACCGCTGCAATGAATAAAGTTTTTAAGTACTGTTTATATATGTCTTGTCGTTAAGTTTCTGTTCTACACTCACTTAAAACGCTCCATAGAAGTTAATGCATTCCCTTTGTGAGTGACATTAATGGACGTGGGGTGTTACATACCAATTTCTATCAAAATTCAATATTGGTAGCTAAAATAAATTATCCACAATTATGTTAGTTTTCCCTACGCTTATATTTGGTAGGAAAAGACCCCATTTTCTTGTAGTGACAACTACCGCAAGTGTTTTGGACATGCAGATACCTAGTGCTCCACAACTTTTCAGCAAGTGTGGCAGCCAAAAAGTAGCACAGAGAATATTACAACTGATACCAACAAAATGGCAAACATGCCTGACAAGCTTGAACACAACCCAATTAATACTAATAATTGACAAGTATTTACAGAACATATATCAGATGCTACTGGTGTGAGATGAAGAAGATTACTGAAGCCTAGCCTGTAGTGGTACAGCTAGAGTAGGAGGAGCTTCGGATGGACTAACGACATGAGGAAGAGCCAATACAGGCTAAAGTCATCCACTATCTCCATTCTACTGGACCAGGTTCCTGAGAATGTAGCAAAGTTAAAATAGTTTAATGTTGATCTTCAATTCCAGAAGAGGAAGACATATCAAACGAACATGAAGGCAAATTTAATAATCAAAACTAGGTATATAAGGAACAATTTAAAACGGTGACATGAAGAGTAAAAATAAGGCCCTGATTAATCGAGAGGTATCTCTTAAATAGTTGAGGAGTAAATCTCTCAACTATAGATGCCCATAATCAGTTGGAATGTTAGAGACTTGAACAACGATACTCGTGTTCTTGACCTTTATAATCTTAGGAGCCTTAACCCTTCTATTACGGGTATCCTAGAAAACAAAATGAGAAGTGAGAACATCTCATTTTTCTCGAACTACTTGGGTGATGATTGGTGTTTAGTGCAAAACAATGATTCGGGAAATAAAGGGCATATGATGCTTACGTAGTGCAAGACTGTGTGGAATATTACTACTATTGATATGGATGATCAAAAAATCACAATCCAAGCAACTAATAATGGGGGACTTGTCATCTATATTACTGCAGTGTATGCAAGTAATTTGTTCAGCCATAGGGTAAACTTGTAGGAGAAACTAAAAGCACTATCTGAAAATGTAGTTGTCCCTTGGCTCGTTATAGTGGACTTTGATAAAGTTCTCGGAGAAGAAGAGAAACAAGGTGGTAGTACCTTAAGGGTTACACAATTGTTTGAGTTCAATAACTTCTTAGTTGCTACTGGGCTAAGTGAACCTATCCATGGCGGCCTGCAATTCACATGGAAGAGTGGGGAAGTTAAGAAAATTGTTTGTAAACTTGATAGAGCTTTATTCAATGCTCTGTGCATGAATACTTTTTCTGATATTAAGGTTAGCGTACTTCCTAACTCTACCAGTGGCAATTGCTCTTTACACTTCATTTTAAAGGAGAGTGATAGGATGGAAAAGGGAAACCGTTCAGATATGCAAATGATTGGCAACACTATGATGGTTGCTTGGAAGTCGTGGACCTCTATGACCTTCACACTACTAACAATGGTCACTTATTTAATGTGATGAAATTCCTTAAACATGTAAAAGACAGACTCAAAAAGTGAAACAAGGAGATATCTAAAGATAATGATGCTATTTATAAACTGGAGACCCTTAATGAAGAGCTCCTACAGAAGATTGATCAAGGGGATACTTTTAATGACACAAGGAAACAATATATGAAGCCCAAAACAGACTGAAGGAGCTCCTACAAATAAAGGCCAAAGAACTCAAACAATAAAACCAAGGAGAAGTGGCTGAATGAGGGAGACGAACGCACCAAATTTTTTGTACTAAAATGTCTGTCATGAAAAACACTAAATACAATTAACAATCTTATGATCAGGACAGAAACTGTACGGTGGACTTAGCTAAATTTGAAATGAAGGCAATTCAATATTTCAATGACCTTTACAACACTCAAACAATTGCTGACTTACCTCACATTACTGTCAGAAGATTGGACAATTCTAGCGGCAGATGCTTGCTGCTGAGCGGGATCAAAAGAAGAAGATAATTGCTTGATAATTCTATAAATTTCTCTGAACATCTATATAAGATAAGCGATGACATCTCAATATTTGAAGGTACCTCACCATCGAGAGAGAACAAAGAGAACATAAAGGCAAAAATACCTCCCAAAATAAATCTAGAAAGAAAGATTCCTCAAATGAGGTTGGGATTCCACTCAACTTCATCTAAAACTCAAGACATCAAAAAGATTAACAACCCAAATTTTCCATATTCGACAATGGAAAAACTACTATAATGAATGAAAGAACATCAAGAAGGATAAAGAAACTCAAGAGAAGGTAGTTCTTTCATAAACATAGACCGTAAAAATGCAAGTCATTAGATTATTTCTCTAAGAAAATAGAAGAACAAAGAACCAAGATATTCACTGAACGAGAAGTATGGGACGATGTCAGATCGATCCACCCTGACTCCTCCCCTGGGCCGGACGGGCTCAGTTCAGGATTCTTCATTGCCCACTGGACCAACTTGAAGGATAAATTTACATTAGCAATACAAGAATCTTTTGATTAGGGAAATTGTTGAAGGAAACTAATCATACATTTATATGTCTTATCCCCAAAACTGATAAACCTATAAACATTGTTGACTATAGACCTACGTTATTTATAAAATCTTAAGCAAGGTTTTGTGCAGTAGAATGATGATGATGCTACCTAACTTGCTTGCTAAGTGTCAAAGTGCTTTCATTAAAGGGGGAATTATTTCGAAGAATTCTCTCTTGGCTCGTGAATTAATCAGAAATTTTAATAAGAAAGGGACTAACAGAATGTGTATTAAGGTTGATCTCCACAAAGCGTATGATAAAATCAATAGGCATTTCATCATACACATACTAAAATGCATGGGATTTCCAGGAGAATTTATTGATTTGATATCTAAATGCATCACTACTCCTACGTTCTCTATCCTTATTAATGGTATTCTCAAGAGTTTCATCAGCAATAATAAAGGTATTAGATATGGAGACCCCCAATCTCCTTACCTATTTGCAGTCGCCATGAAATATTTTTCTTTACAGATGGAGATTGTCTATCATAGCAACTAGATTCAGACTATTCATAACTTCCAACCTAGAGTAAGCCATGTACTCTATGCCAATGACCTACTCATTTGAGTTATATCTAACGACAAGGTTGCCAAGAAAATCAAAGACGTATTTGGAAATTTGGAAGAGCTATGTGGGATTAAAGTAAACAAGATGAAGACGAAGTGCTTCTTCAACAAATTATGCAAAGACAAGAACAATGTCTTAGAGATCCTTAATGTTCACGAAGGAGAACTCCCTATCAAGTACCTAGGAGTACCCCTCTCCTCTAACAAAATCATTGATCGGGAGTGTGCGAGCTTGATTTCTAACATTAGAGATAAGCTTTATGGGTGCAGTTCCACATTACTTTCCTTTGTGGGAAGAATTGAACTAGTCTGCACTGTTATACCTACAAAACTCAATTTCTAGCTTTAAACTTTTCAACTGCTTGATGCTTCGTTGGACAAGATTGAAAAAGTCTGCGAAGATTTCATTTAGAAATGGGGGAATCAAAAAATTAAATTTTCAGACCGCTATAGACCTAAGGAGGAAGGAGGAGTCGGTCTAAGAAGTTTCAAATTCATGATACAAGCTTTTGCTATGAAACAAGCCTAGAAGATTATCAGGAATCAGGACTTTGGTTCATATAGGTGAACTAAAGGTACTTACGGGATAATTTCTTTACTATAGGGACTGGTAACAATGCGTTGGCAACTTGGAAAGCTATTTTGAGCACCAGGGACATTTTAGTTGACGAGTGCAAGAAATAAATTTCCAATGGCAAGGAAAATAATTTATGGAAGGACCTTTGGATTGAATGCAACTCCCTCGTCGACTCCTTAGGTTGGGATACTTTATCTGAGGAACGGGTGTCTCAATGTCGTTATGGACTCAATTATTCAAGATAACCAATGGAAAGTAACCTTGCCTTGTAATCATGTAACAACCCGTATTTTACGTATCGGAAGATCATAAAATAATTTTATTTTATTCCTTAAGGGTTGGATCATCCGCATCTTTTGATGGGTTGCTTATGGGGATGTGAGACATGTCAATAATTTTTACCGATTTTGTTTGTGACCATTTTTCCTCTGTCAGTCTTGTACAGGGAATAACTTTTGACTCAGGTCGAATCAGAGGGTGAGACCTGTACTATTGGAAAGGAATTGATGGTTGCCTTTCCGTAGAGTGGTTACATTAAAGATTTGGCTTAGCGGTTTGGGAGAAATCACTACTTTAAAGTTTTTCAGTTGGCTGTCCAGATTTGGTAAGCCATAATGGGGTGAATTGGAGAGGCCCATTAGTGGGCTGACGGGAGGGTATAAATAGGGGTTGAGGGATATGGGGAATGGTTTAGCTTTTCATTTCCTCATTGGGTGGTCTTGTGCTCCTCCTTCATCTAACACCTTTCCACCATTAAAAATCCAAATCAAGGAGAGAAATCATAGATCTACAACAATGGAGGCTAGATCTACATCGATTAAACCAGAGTTCATCGGATCAAAGTGATTGGTGTGAGGTGCTTGCTGTTCGGATTCCTATTTCATTGATTTTAGCTTGTTTGGGAAAATTGGTGAGTGATTTACATCTCTTACATGAATGCAATGAAGTATATGAGTGTTTGTGCATGTTTCTCATCAAATTCAAGTGTTTTACCATAGATTTACACCATTGTATGTCTATTTTCATATGCATCACCCTATGATCTAATTTAGCAAGTTTTACCCGTTAATTTCATGTCATTTCACATGTTTATGTTAGTTAGATCTCTCATTTTGATCTTATGTTCAATTTAATGGTTTTAGGTGATATTTACATCATTTTTTTGTGGTAATCGTCATATTCTTGTTGTTAGCAATGTTATAACATGTTTATGATTGTGTTTGATGACTTTGGCTCAGTCGGTTTCACCGGATTCGTCGTTTGATGAAGTTTTTGTCGAAATCAGAGTAGAATTGGAGATGTGCTGGAAGTGGATCGGGTCGGCCATAGGTGGGTCGGGTCGGTCCCAAATCCCGTCGTGGAGAACAAGTTAGAATGGGTCGGTCAATGGAGCTAGTCGAGTCGGGCAATGTTTGGTCGGGTCGGTCCATTCAAGATGAGTCGGGTCGGTTCAGAAGTTGAGGTGATGAATGAGTGACCGGATTGGGTCGGTCATGTTGGTGATCGGATCGGGTCGGTCATGTTCAGGTGACCGGATCGGGTTGGTCATGTTCCAAAGGGGGGTGATCGGATCAGGTCGGTCGAGTTTGAAGTCAGGAAGGGACTGGGTCGGGTCAGTCTGAAGCGGTTGATCAGTCATGTTTTTAGCAGCACTTTTAAAACGCTGTGGTTGATAGTGATAATGCTATGGTTTGTTTCTAATAGGGTCATTTTCTGAAAAAGTATGTTTTTCTGGTACAACATGGATTTGAAGAAAAGAGCTTGAAAAAAAAATTCGGGGGCAACCCCTGAACCCTAGCCACAGCGCAGTGATGTAATTGGCTCGGTGATGGTGTAACTTCGAGAATAATTCAAGTCGGAATATTCGAAGTGTTGGAAGGTGTTCGTTGATCGGTATAGAACAACGAATGAGTTGACAACTCAAAGGTCGTGAGTTGGTGGATAATGGTTGCTCGAGAAGGTTGCTTGAGCTATGAAAAGTCGTCTAGTTGGATGACTAGAGATGAGAAGGCTGAGAGATTATCCTTGTCATAAGTTCTAGCAAACTCAAAGCAAGGGTATGATGGGGGCACCCAAAAGACCGATTGTAGGTCGAGTACCTTGGATATCATTGAAAGGCCTAGTTGTCAAGGTTGGACATACATACGTATCGTTGAAAGGTGTATGGAGTTTATGCTAGAGCTAGGGTTACCATTAGCCCTTGACACATGGCAAGGTTGGTCGTCATACGATTAATGTTGGTTTCGAAGCAGGATTGGGGGTGATAGCCAGAGTCTGTCATGATTGATTAGTTTCTTTGTTTGAACCATCTAATGTAGATTGTCCGACGTCGAAGGATATGTTCCTTGGGTGCTTGTCTGATATTGGTTTAGGCCTCTGGGGCTTGGGCCTGAGGGGTGTTGAGTTCGATTAGGATAGTTTACATGAGATCTATAATTTGGATGTCATGAGTGCTTTTCCATGATTGAATGGGTGTTCTGGTTTTCATGGATGTATGATTGAATTGTTAAAGTAAAGGTTATCACTGTCCGATGTGGGGAAGATAAGATTGAGCTCTTCTCTGGTGTTGTGGGTAGATTAGTATGTTTATCTATCCCTTCTCATATACTTTACTATTGAAGTTTGTTAGCTGTCTTATCGCTCACTAAGACTGTTGTCTGACTCAAGGTTTTATGTTTCCCTCTTATTACCTTGGGTTGTTCATCCGATTGTTGGATGGGAAGTCTAAGTAGCACGTGATAGGTGATGCCTTAGTGGGAACGGTGATGATGATCGATGGCGAGCAGGAGGCTGGCGTACTATCTTTACTACTATCTAATAATTGGATTACCGCTGTTTGATATTTCTCTGAGTACTGTAGTGAGGCAGATTGTACAGAAACTATTGCTGTTATCCATGTGTATGCGAAATACTTTCTAGTTGTTATGAAAATTTAATGTTTTCTGCTTCACTATCACTACCTGTTGTATAATTTCTATTATAGTTTATCCTTGCGCTGTGATTTTACGACAGGTTTCGATATTGTTTACCTACTCTGATGATCGTCCATATCTTCTCGGCACACCCTTCAGTGCATTTCTCTTGTTTAGTGCGGGGGCTGTGGGCGGTTGTAACAAATCGGTTACTACGTTAGGGTGTTATTGATATGAACAGATTTTTTTTCTTGCAAACTACAGAAAGAGAGCCACACTCATCTTTTCTTTGAATGCTCTTATACAAAAGTAGTTTGGCATAATTGCAGTAAAATTATTAACTTCGAACAGCTTAGTAACAATTTACAGCAAATTATCGTTGATTGGAAGTGCTCGTAGAAAGCATAAGTTTTATAGCTGAAACGAAGCACTAACAATTGTTGTTTAGACAATTTGGAAGGAACGCAACACCCGAATTTACCAAGGAAGAGAACAGACAGTAGAGCTGATTAGCAAGTTTTCCATCAAAGACATGGCTATCGCCATGAGAAGAAGCATAAAGCTTACCAAACGAAGGGGATTTGGAGAAGGCGATACTCTAGGCGCGGATCAGTGGCTGGGATCAACTGTGCTCCCAAATATAAGCAGCTCCGGCTCCTTTTTTCAGTTCCAGTTTCAGCCGCCATGATTTAGGGTTCGCGAGATTTTAGACCTGAGTTAATAAAGTAATATTTTGTTGTGTTAAGTCATTAAAGAGTTAGCAGACTTTTATGATTATTCTGTATTTTCTTTCAGCCATGGGCTGAAAGTTTCATTTGGGCCAGTTTGTTTATCAATAAAGCTTAAACCCACTTTCAAAAAAAAAGTATGTATGTACGTATACAGGGTTTAAATGCTTAATTCAAAATTATATGCTTTAATTTCTATATAATGTCTCTAAGTTCTTTCCATGCGCAATTTTATAGTTAATCAGTAATTAAGTCGATTCTAATAGTTAGTCAAAATTTAATTCATACTTAGGACAATCAATTTTTAAGTCAGATGATAGTTTTGAAGGATATTATCTTTTGTTGATGACAAACGGGAAAAAGATAAGATATGCACATATTAATTGAGAGTTTTGGAATGTAGAAGGAGTTATGACATATTTTATAAAAAGGTTGTTATCATAAGAAAGTGGTAGATTGTTGGTACCATGGATGGTAGTTTTGATGATAAAAACTTCATATAATAATACAAAATATATCTACAGATGTATTAATAATTGTCTAATATATTTTTATACGGTACATGTTATTAGACATGTATTGATAACGAAGACTATATAATATCATGGTAAAAGATCTAGATTGACGTTGATATAAAGATTTAGAAGTCATAGAATGCAGACTTATGAATACTAAAGAGTTCAAGAATTTAGGATGTTCTAGATAAATTATTAAGCCTAGGAATAAATGTTAAAAATTTAATTGCACTTGAACATGTTTTCAAAGTATTCTCTTTATTTTAATATTCCAAAAAGGTTTTTCAAGGTTTTTAAAAAAAGATATTTTAATATTTTTACTTTAAGATACATTTATATACTTTTTATAATATTAGTTTGAGTTTGATATTATACTTATATTTCTGATTTCAATTTTTATACTTTGGTTTTTTAAATTAATACTTTGAATTTAGATTAAATTTTGGTTTTAGACTGTAATAGTGAGTACATTATTATAATTTGATACTGTAGTTTGATATAACAGTTTTGATATTTATATTTTAAGTTTAATATATTGATTAGGTATTGTTTTATAATATATATATATATATATATATATATTATACTTTAGTTTAAATTCGTTAAAATTATTTTGAATTTTTTTCTTAAGCATTATTATATTTGAAATGCACATATACTATTTTTCAATAGTTTCATAAAGTTTCAAATCTTTATGTAGTTTTATATTTTCAAAACATTTTTAAACAAATTATTTTTCAAATACACCATATATATTTCGTCAGAGGTATAAGTAGTATGTCAACGTACTAGCCGATTTTTTCAAAATTTAAATTTATGAATTGAGGTGTCTCTTCGTTATAATCATTCGCTAACAACCACTTATTTGCACTTTAATAAATAGTCTTCCTTTAGAAATGAATTTATAATGGAAAATTATTATTTCTTTACTCCTCTCTCTTCTCTCTCGTTTTCTAAGAAAAGCATAACAATACTCTGTCAATTTTCAAACCAAATCAAATCAATCCAAGATTTGATTCTACATCAGTCTCATATTATTCTCTCAAGATCAGAGTGCGATTTTGAGTAATAGTAGCAATTGTACTCAAAATCAAAATATCCAAGTCTGCATACTTTGTAAAACCAATATCAAACAACTTATAAGGGCGTGACTTGTTAGTCTTAAAATCATGTTGAGTTTGATTGTACCCAAAAAACAATTGGGAGTGGTTAGTTTATCCGAAAATCAAGTAGGTTGTTCTTAGAGGTCTGCGTTTCCAGAGGATATCTTCTTGTAGGATTGAAATTAGAAAGTGTAATTGAATTAATAATGATTAAAGACCGTACAAAATTTGAGTGAGACTGGATGTAACGTAACTCCGAAGCAGTATAAAATCCAGTGTACTTTTTCCTTTATACTTCACTGCATTTATTTTACTTGTTATTTGACTTTGTGATTGATTTTATGATCATTAAGTACATATTTATAAGCATATTTCAAAAGATTTCGGAAAGACTCGTAACCTTAAGTAAACATTATTTACCCTCCACTTTCTAATGTTAATACAGCCTTAAGATTATTATTCTACATCAGTCTCAATAAGTATCAAATCCATCAAACGCATACAATTGAGATATTTCAAATACCGATTAATCACCCATCAGAACAATAAAAATTACACCAAAACCCTACTTGTCATCCTTATCATTGCTTCTAGACCTAGGAAGAATGACATGCTTAATCGAGAAGAGTTGTGATTCGCTCATCTAGCAAAGCTTTCGAATCGTCCCCTGCTTGTTCTAAAGCTTTAGTATTTGAGCTCTCAACTATGCCATCCCTCTGCTCATACGATTTCTTTGTGCTTGTAAATCAGTTAATAGTTAAATACAAACAATTTATTCAAAATATTGAATAAAATTTGTTTATTATATTTGAATTTATATACCGTAGCGAATAAAATAAATATTCAATATTCATCCGTATTCGCAAATATGGATATTCCATAACAAATATGACACAAACTACATCAGAAACCATGCGGATTTAGTGGCAAAATGATAAATGAGAAGGATAAAACTTCAAATCCTTTTGAGGTAACTTTTTGTGATCAACTGCTTTTGGTCCGCAGTTCCTTTTAAGTTCAAATATGCTAACTCTCCTTTAAAACAAATGACAAGTTTTCATAAATTCATCACTTGAAACATAACAATGAACACGTATAACAATCTACTATATATACTTTTCAATTGGAACTATTCATAGATGAATAGTACGAATGAAGATTATATCTTGTTCGGTCTAACTTTTTGAATGTTGTATTTTCTTTTAAACAGAAACATACATTGCACATGTATTTTTAAAACGCGTCCAATTTTTATAAATGAAATCGACAGATGAAAATTTTGATAGCCTATGCTGAACAACATAGTACGAAAACTAGAAGGGCATTGCTATCAACACTTCAGTTTTAGGTAAGAGCGTTACGTTCAAAAACGAAAATTCGATGTATTTCCACCGTTTATCGATTATTATGATTGTCGGCGGCTCTTTATCGATCTTTCGTCATAAACTCGACACACCCTAACGAATTTCAGTGATAAGTACGACAATAACTTACTGAATTATAAGAGTTCTTCCTAATTAAAAAGTCGAGTGTCAATATCAATTATCATTCAGAGATTCCAATTATCATTCAGAGATTCTTCTACACGACTGCATCTAGTAATTACAAAGTTAATTCCTATAATGCGAACTTAAGCATTTCTTTTTTATTTTTTTACTTTACGCTAATGTTGGTTCGACCGGGAACACGTACGTCGATTTAACCGGCGTGAGTAGCAGCCGTTTGATTTCTTTTTTCCTCCGTGAATTTCGTTCATTTCCTGCCGCACAACTCAAAGATGCGGTGAATTTCTCCGTAAATTTTTGGGTTGCTCTATATTGATTACTTTTTTTTTTTACTCCTAGTTCGGAGTGCATTTATCATAAGGTAAAAGGGCGACGTAACACAAAAAAGCAGAAGTGGGAATCACGCGCCGACAAGCAGCCGATATCTTGATCGTACATGTCATACGACATGAATCTGATCCGTCCGCAAATGGACACGAGGACTTCAGATATGATACAGCGCATGGAGATCTCTGACTGCGGACTCCCCGTACTTAAAATCTGTCGGTGATTCACTCAAAAATCATGCACATTACGAGTTGTTCGAAAAGAACAACCACCTAGATAGATTCTACTCTTGTTTAAAAATTCGAATCCTGTTCCTTTAAAAAATAAATTTCCTCTTTCGCATACTAGAAGGTGGAAGAGGAAGACCAAAAAGGGTTTGGTGTAGTTTCATGTTGTTTAGGCTTTTACTACCTTTATTACGGATAATTCTTCAGGTCTTTTGGCTACTGTGGTTATGATAATGAACTGTTTGTTTATTATGCGATTTCGGGTATTTAGTTCGCAGTTAATTGCCTCACATATTGTTAAGGTAGTGATGACGATTTGAATAAATAGTCGCACATCATGGATTAAATTGAAGGTAACATCAGAGATTTCTTTTATTACTATGATGTGTGTGTCAATGAGGGGAAGCTTTGTTTCGACCATGGTTACATAACAAAACATCCATTCTTACTTATGTTACTGAAGATAAATGAAAAATATTCGTAGTCAACGGAGTACATAATCATGAGTTTCCTTATTTCTAGAAGGACATCCGCATGAAGCACGATTGATTGACGAGTGAATGTTTTAGAAGACTTGAGTGTTGTTCGTGTGCCTTAAGAGAAGTTTGAGCAGCTAATAAGAAGTCGTTTACAGATAATATTTTCAATTTTGAAAACTATCGACTGCAAAATGTAAAACTAAATTGTTAACAATGGAGTGTAGATCGTCGATGCAATGGTTAATGAAATTGCTTGTTGTTATCAACCTTTTGGTCAAGCAATCAGAAGAAATACAGACTCACACAAAGTTGTAATAACCCAAATTTTCAGGACTCAAATATTTAATTGACTTAAATATGGAAATGATTATTTAAGGAGTTGAATGATGAAATAAGTAATTTTGCAATGTTGAAAATTACTCGAATAAGTGAATTTGGTATTTAATATGAAATAATTTGATTCTGTAACTTATGTAAAATTCTAATTAAATAGAAACGACAATAATAAATTATTGTCGAAGAATTGTAGTGTTTGGAAATTAATTTGTATTTACTCGATTTCGATAACACTTAAAAACAATGTTTTTGCAAACAGTCTCTAAATTCAACGAAAGCAGTTTTACCGAGTCCGGAATATTGAAATATACCAGAATGTCAAATTTCGTGGCAACTGGGTTTTTTATGAGGTCGTGCAAGCTATAAACGCTTGACGACTATAAAATTGAATAAAATATCTAAGAAAAATATCTAGCCTATAAATAAAAGTTAACATTAAACCTAATCCACCTCTTTCTTTCTCTGTAACTAAACTAAAACAGGCCTCCTCCTCCTCTTAAAACTTCAAGTAATTAAATCTCCACCGATACTCAAAGAAATGGAACAATTTTGGATTCGTTAAGTTCGTATGAGTGAGAGCTTCTCACTGGTGTGCCAAATATTATGTGCGATCAACATTGGGGAGATCGACATATTTACTGTCGTTGCTAGGGCTCAGCGCTGGCATGGATTCAAGGGGAGTTAGATGTTGGTGAGGTAGTCGTTCCATTGGTTGAAAAGAGGAGCAAGTTTTGGCGATGGTTTGAAGATGTTCAGTCATTCAAGGTAAAACACGAAATTTGCCTATAATCGAAGGTTTAGGGTGAGATCGGATTTTGAAAGGCGAATCGAGTTGATGATGGTGGTGTTGGGGAAGGTACCCTCAAATAGAGGAGAACGATGGTGAGGTTAGTGTTGAGTTTCATCGATTGAAGAGCGAGAATGGGTGGAGAGAGGTTACAACAATGGGATGGGAAAAGAGGCGGAAAAGTGAAAATGAAACGGGGAAGGATAAGATGCGATATTACGTGATAGGGATGAGAGAGAGTTTAATTTCATTAAATTAAGTTAATTTTATGTAATCTCGTATTAACTTGTGAATGCGTTATGTAGTTCGTACTATGTCCGTTTTATACACCGTCAGTTGCATTGAGTTCGTGTTGATGAATACTACGCATATGAAGTGGAGTGAAGGGATTATGGATTGTCTGGATTTTTTTCTAATTTCAAATTCCTGTTTGAGATTAGATAAAAACTATGTGAAATCGTCGTTTGGAATTGATGGTGAGTTTAACTCATGCTTTTTGATATACTAGTGTACATGTAATAGTATTGACTGTTATTTACATATATGCATGATTGGTTATTTGGATGATTTACTGCTTGGTTATTTGGATGATTTACTGCTTAATCAGTTAATTCATGGTTGTATATACCCACCCTTGGAGCAAATGATCTTTGACACTACCTTTGTATAGCAGAAGATGCATTTTAAACGGACTAAATTGTTCGAACTATATTACATGTCTATGTGTTGACATATGAGTTGTGATGCAGGGAGACATGTTGGAGAGATCCAAATGGATTCCTCTATATGATTGTTACAGTATTTGTATTCATATGATGTTATATGAATTGGCTGAATGTTAAACTTGACTGTGGAACCTATTGGTTATATAACATTGTTATATGTGAAATTGTAGTGAAGTGAATATATTATTTATATAATATATTGAGTTTTCTATTTCACACATTTTCGCGTGTTTGGCATAACTAAACTGAATTGGGAAATTATATGAATTGTAACAGGAATTTGGGAAAGTGACAATGAATGGTTTGGAAATATAAGATATTTTTTTTCATTCTTTGCTTAAAACCTATTTTTGAGTTATTTTCATTATATATACATACATACATACATACATACATATATATATATATGAAATGAATTAAGTCTATTTCTAAGATTTAGAAATAATTTTTGATTGTAACATCTATTATAATAAATGATTTAGAAAGTACAAGTATTTTACCTAGCTAAATATTTATCAATACTTAAATCTTTAAAGAAATGTTTAAAGATAGGTATAAGCATAAAAATGGTTTTTGGGTGTGTCGTGACAATGTGTTAATTATATTCATTTTTAACCCTCTCAGGTTATATCGATGAAGTTGATATAATTAGATCTTTAAATGAATGCATAAAAATAACTATAAACGAAGTGTTTTGGGTTTGTAGTAAACAGTGTTTTAGCAATACTTGTTTTTTAACCTGGAGTATAACCAAACTAGAAATATTTTTATAATGGTTTTGAATATACTTATATCTTTAATAATGAGTTTTAAGGATAGAAATAAATATTGCATGTCTTACGATAAAGATCTTGAAGAAGATGTTTTAAGTTGTAAAAGAGAAGAGATTCTTATTAAACAATAGTTTTAACGTCTTTGATTATATTTTAAAGAAATTAAGAAAATATTGTAAGTGAATTGTGGATATACTTTTATCATAAGGATAAGTGTATGGATGTCATGTGAATGATGCTAAACGTAGCCTCAACATCGAAAAACACTCAAAAAAGAGTAGGACCACAACCTAGGGTTTAGCTAACTCTCGACAGGGTATGTTGGCTCCATATCTAGAGTGTGCTTATAGATGTTGCGCACAGGATTTTGATATACTTGGTTCCATGCGGTGCACTTTGGTGTTTTCGTGCATGCGCTAGTTGTGGTTGCTTTTTGGTATGTTTTATGTAGATATATACAATGCTCGAAGGTACGTTCTGACCATTGTCAAGTGGCTGGCTCTAGTTTATCTGGGGATGTCTCTAATGGAAATTCCAGTACATGAACGTGCCATAGTAATTTTGTTTGTACCTAAATAGTTGTCGAATCTGATTAATGTAACCATTTCAGCTATTTGATTTATTTATTTTCTATACCCTATACATTATCTATTATACTATAACACCACACGTCCATTAATGTCACTCACAAAGGGAATGCATTAACTTCCATGGAGCGTTTTAAGTGAGTATAGAATAGAAACTTAACAACAAGACAGATATAAACAGTACCTGAAAAATTAAAAACTTTATTTCATTACAGCGGAAAATACATATGTTTGATTACATCATCAAAACCAGAGCCAAGTACATAATATCCATCTTGACTAAATCAAAGTACATAAATTGAAAGACATAATCCCCAATATAAAATAGACATAAATAAAAGAGAGGTTGAACTTTACTTCAGCTATCCAAGCAATATTCTAAAAGCAAGAAGCACAATTGTCCAAAATCAAGCTCCAATGGTGCTAGTTCCAACCTGAGCACCTGGGGGGGGGGGGAGGAAGAAAAGAGGAGGAAACAAAGGGGGGTCAGACATAAAGTCTGGCGAGTGCGATACCTTTAACAATATAATTACCAAAGTAACTAGGCTAAGGCATAAGCTGGAAAATCAGGAAATGACCATGAACCATTGAGTATGGCAGAGTAAACAAGGAAACATGATGAACAACGATATCGTTAAAGCGCACCTAATCCACTGTAAGATAATTACTAAACTACACCAACACTATGAGATAATTGCTATACTGCACCACCACTAGTATACTGTACCACCACTAGTCACCCTAAGGTTGATTCTGCCTACTGAACATAAGTGATAATAATAATGGTAGTTTCGTGTACCCCTAGCTGTTGTCATAGGTGTCGCCTACTCCTATCTCCACGAGTGGTACCCACTACCCTCCCCATTCTAATTACAATATTCATAATATGGAAGCTGTACTCCTAGCTGCTGTCAAAGGTGCCGCCAGCTCCTATCTCCACTAGTCGTACCCACTACCTTCCCCATTCGATCGGCTCCCTAACTCGTAAATATCCACGCTGGTCCCACAGTGGGGTGTATCACTCCCCAGAGTGGCAACCCAATACTACCAGAGATGCACAGCTTATACCTACACGATGCAATAACGTCTTACCTACCAGCCCGGGTCCACATACGCATATGAACCCGTTGGACTTGCGTTGCCACCGCTAACCCGGTTTGGCTTTTTACAGTCAAGCCCAGTATGCGTGTCCCGTCCTCGACTAGGGTCGAGCCCACAAAGATACGTATGGGTTAATGGTTGAAATGGGCCCCCATGACTTGACACAAGCTATCCACCTAAGCTTGGTCCTCTCTAGTATTTCCCACTTAACCCACTTCTTATTCATGTTTCAATTACATGTTTCAAATTTTGGTTAAGTGTTTCTAATCGTATTTCAAATGCCACTCAAGGCACCCACTAGATTCCACATGCCACCCAAGGCACCCACTTAACCCCCTCATGTCCCACTACATGTTTATCTGGTTAAGTGTTTCTTAATTCATTAAGACTGTAACCTCATAAAGACCTCTCACATTAGACTGGCATTTGTGGCAGCTGGATTTACCGGGCGGGTCCGGGCAGGCTTACACCACAAACGAGCCTAACCTTGTGTCTTTACAATTGCTATGTATTTAATTTATGCTTAAGACCTCTCACATTAGACTGGCATTTGTGGCAGCTGGATTTGCTGGGCGGGTCCGGGCAGTCTTACACCACAAAAGAGCCTAACCTCGTGTCTTAGACGATTAATTACTCCTAATTAATCATTCCCCAATTTGAATTACTTTCCCCATTCAAATTATCAATCAATTCTAAATTTAACGATGTCCATAATTGACTCAATTATGTCCATCCATTTATGGTATGCAAAATCATACCAATTTTCATCACAAATTTATTTTATGTCTTTTAAGGCATTTATGCAATTAAATCTTTTAATATTATCCCCTTTACCCCATGTTGTACGTTCGTTCGTTTAACGTAAAATATACGTTAGACTCAAATAGTCTAACTCATGGAATAAAGAGAAAACATCACAACATACATATAATTAAAACTAGATCTAAACATAAGGGGTGAACTTGCATGTGTGAATGATGTTCTACATCTAAAACTTGCATAGGCCAAAGTTACAACTTGCATAAAATTACATATGTCATAAATCCAAATCTAAAGGTGTGAACTTGTTTAGATAATGGTCACAAACTTGCATAAATCATGTATGTCATAGATCTACATCTAAAGGTGTAAACTTACATAGGCAGTAACCACAAACTTGCATAACATGATTCATTTTCAAACACATGTATTCGTATAAACTTGCATATGTGATTTATGCAACATAACAATGGTATAAACTTACATATAAACATGTAAACTAGCATGTAGAATTTGACATATAACTCACACATGTCATAGCCTAACTTTAGATCTAAAATAGATACCATGAAGCATATAAGGTTATACATATAATTTTCCCCAACTTGCATATGATTCATGTCTTAATAAAAAAAATATCTAAACTTGCATACATACGTATGATTTATCATATGAATCAACATACCCAAACTATCATATGAACAACATGATGATTTGATTATACATAAGCCAGTCATAAAATTACAACATAGATGATCACAACTTTACAAGATAGCATCATAGAATTTACAACATAAACATCACAATTTTGCTACATGAATAATAACATGCGGTCAATAATTCACATCATATCCAAATAGTCCACATCATAACTCAATCGAATTAATTTGCAAATTATTTTATTAAAATTATCGAACTCACAATTCAGAGAAGGTCTTGAATTCTGAGTTCTGAAGTTGTAATAGCTTTCCCTTGAAGAAGATTCATTGTTAAAGTTGAAAAGGATTGATTTAGACTAGCTTTCTTCCTCTTTAATTGGTGGCGGCTATGCTGAGTTGCTAGGTGACGGCATTGAGGCCATGAATCTAATTTTGTTTTGATTTTAGGGTTTGAGTCTAGAGGTGTTTTTATAGAGTTTAGGATTAATTTAGGCCATCCGATCAACCTAGAAGCAACCTGAACCATCCAAACAAGATAGGGTGACACCTCAGCCCTAATGACTCAGCACAGTGTATTAAATGTTCATTTTTTTCTATAATTTACATATTTCTTATTTATGACAAATTTCATTTGTAAATTATTCCCATTTTAATTATGCCATAACTATATTTTTAATTATGCTCACAATTAATGGTATACTAAATATACCATTTCATGAACCAATCTATGTCATGTAATTTTCATGTTTATCCTTCATATTTATATGTAAATTATAAATCTATTATTGTTAATTACATACTCTCCCTTTTACCGTATACATTAATTACCCATATACAAATATCCATTTATACATGCATAAATCTTTCTTACCTTTAATTTGTTATAAAAGCCAATCAAAGGAGGCCACACAAAAAAACAATCATTGACAACCAAAAATGCACCACGTACGCCAGATGATGCGTACACGTCATATATATATATATGTGTGTGTATATATATTTTCTATATATATATATATTCTTTTTCTTTTAATCTATCTTCCTAATTACCCATTTTCACACTAAATCACTTTTTGAACTGTGTTCACACTAAGCCATTTTAAGCCATTCCTCTAAAACAAAAATATGGCGCTGGCAGGGATCGAACTCTGTACCCCTGGTATGCAAGTCACGTGTTCCAACCAAATGAGCTACTAAGTCTTTTGCTTACAAACCTTAGAACAATGCTAAACATTTATTCTTTTTTTCATATATTTTTCATGTTTTGCTGCAATATTTAATTTAAAGATATCTTTTTCATACGGAGTCCAATTTACGCAAACTCGGACTCTATCTCAACCTGAATTCCGAGACGAACACAATAGCGCAACCCGTTTCGCTTAATTCTCACATCTGAGATTAATTATATGTAATTTAGTGGATTCGATTATTCAAAAATTCAGGGTGTTACATATATAACTATACTTCACCTTATAAATGGTTGGATGTTATTGAGGGGATAACCGTTACAAACATCTGTACGACCTCAGATTTTATTGATATATATCACATATATCTTGAGTTACCTCTATCTAGCCTGATCCAGGTGCTATTTTATTATAATACTCAGGTCAGACCAAGTATATTTTCCAGATCGGACTTGGATTGCTTTGGAGCTTCAGGAGAGGAGTTGGTGCCGATACACATGCTCATATTATTTTATTCAATCCGCTGTGTGTGTTGTTAAATGTATCAGCAATTGTAAGGACAGGATATTATACAGTTTAGGATGATTCATTGTGTACTCTGGTTGATATATGTATATTAAGTTATTCTCTTTTTATAAGGAGCATCGTTTACACAATAGATTATTTGTTCCGTTGTGAGATTCTATTATGTTTCTTCTTACTTTTATTCTTCTATCTCCTTTCTTTTCCCCTAACTATCAGTCTTTCTGGCACATGATTTGAGATACGTGAATACATAGGATGTATTAGTGTTGATTTTCAAGTGCTAAAAAGTCGGGTCGTTACACAAACCAAAACTAATTGTCAAAATCGACAATTAGCTTGGAATTCAGAAACTGATCAACTCGAATCAATCGAATCTAGGCATCATCGATCATTTAAGAAAGGCATAATCGACTCATAAGATCACACAATTTTCGCATGATCGATCATGCAAAGGATCAGATCGATCACTTTAGAAACACTTGATCGACACTAGCCTATCACCCTAGAAATCAGTGGATCAAACCAATCCCTCAATTTTCCGATCGCTATCCTAGGATCGGATTGGTAAAAAAATCAATGATCAGCTTGGGCAAATCACCGAATTGTGTGGAGCAACCCATGGTCATTGTTGTCTGGCATTTGCCCGAACCGTACAGAAATCGGATTGGTAAATGCAATCTGCCTTAGATCAGTATAAAGGTCCTTTATCAGATCATCTCCAAGCCTCAGCCCGATCACTGGAAAAGGATGCGTCTTCCCGTGGATTACAAAATTTGGCAAGATATGATTGAGCTGGTGGAACACTTAGATGGAGAGATCAATATAATTCCCATAAAGGGGTCGGTATGACTGCGCTCAAATCAGCAGAATTCACTACTTCGGCAAACAAAGTAGCATAACTCAAAAACCAAAGGTCAAAACCAACAAGACTTCATGGACCAATTCAAGGAAGCTAGGGGACCCACACGAGGAATCGTGGCCCTGTACCTTAAAATTGAGGGATAAGTACTTATCCAATTGTATTTTGATTTTGGACTTGGGCCTCACAATACTCCCCTTCTAATGGTCCTTTGATTTCTCAACTCACCTTGCAACTACAAAAGGCCCTTTCACAAATGAAGAATGGATTCTTTTCCAGTTTGATTGCCTCAAACTATGTTATTTCAGAGTCATACTGATCCGAGCACTGTACTTTGAGAATTTCAATAATAAAATTGTCAATTCTAAGTGGACATAGGCCAATAAATGCCGAACCACTATAAGTAGTAATCTCACTTTTATATTGCATTTCTATATTTTTATTCCTTGTTTTCATTATTTTAGTTTAGCTTTCGTTGAGCACCTTGGGTGTTGTACCATTTCTTGGTGTCAACATTTTGGTGCTTTCATTAAAAGGAGAAAAAACTTTATTTTTCCTACCTTCTTACCATTCAAGTTTCTACATTTCCTCAAACACCACATGATCTACATAGGAATCTTGAAACCATGATGAAGAAGACTAAATCCCAAGCCGCTGGACCTTCTCATGCCTAACATAAAGAGACATCAATCCATCAACAGCCTTCTGATAATGTTGATCCAAAGTTCGCACCACAACTAGTGTGCCCACCTCTTATAATCTTGACGCTCTGATTTCTCAAGCTTAGATGTGCTCTCAGATAGAGAAAATGAAGGAAACTCAAAGCGACCCCAATCGGCAGATCAAGCAATCTTGAACGAATGCAAAGGCTATAACAATCTACTAAAAGAAATATCAGTCGCCTTGAGGAAAATAGGAGCATTCAAGCTCCTAACAACTTTATATTTGAAAGTTCTTCATCAGATTCCCATAAAAAAAACAATGCCAAAAGAAAAGGACATCTCACGACCATGTAGGAGCCGTTGACAAATAGGGATCAAATCATCTTGATTGTTCCTAGTGAGGAATAGTCCCTAAACATTGTGCTAGACCAAAACACCCAAAGAGGCAACCTCGTGCCACCATGATCCAAAACTTGGTTTCTGGACTTCCTGTTGTTAACCAATACCAAGTAGCTCCATCTCATCTCCTTGAAATATGACCGCTAATGTGGTCCAACTTGATAGTGAAGTTCTTCCTTCGCGGAGATGATGTAGGCACAATACATCGAACAAAGATCACGACCGCAGGGCCTAGACGAAGATCTCACCTCTAGATATTGTCGTAGTAATCCTTAGGATCATGTAGGAAACTCGAGGATAAACCAACGCCTACTAGAAAGATAGTACAAGGCATAATCCTTTCACCAACACTATTCTAAATGCTAAATTACCTCGACAATTCAACATGATGCTATTCCTTTCTTACTCGAGAAAGATTGTTTCTCGGGGATTCCTTAAAAAGTATGAATGGCATATGGACACTGCCGGCGCCACTATTGCGTTGAAGTGCAAATGATTCCTTGTCTTCCACGAATGTGTGGCCTTATTATCGTTCTCTCGACTTCTGTTGAGAACCATATCTTATTCGACCAACTTACTATAAAGCTGGTAAAGAAATTCAAGACACTACAATGCCCAAAGACATCCCAACTATCTCTAATATATTCCAGGAAATTGGAGAATCTTTGAAAAGCTTCTTAAAGAGATTTAATAAAACCCTTGCGAAAGTCGATGATCTACAACTGAACATTGTTCTTTTGTAGCTCGTAAAGGACATTCATCCATATACTGATTTTAGATACTGGGTTAGCCAAAAGCCTCCGAAGACTTTGGAGTGATTCTATGAAATAGCCGATCAGTACCAACTCTAGGAGGAAGCACATAGGAAGAGGACCTCGAAAGGGCCATCCCTATAATCCACAACAGTGCTTTGTGTAAAGAAAGGTCGTTGTTTAACAAACCATCCTGAAAGGATAATGGGAATGTCCCAAGCAATCCCAAACAAGGCGACAATAATAATTCTAAAGGGTGCAACAAAAAGGAGTCAAATAATAGAAATCGATTCCCTTCTTACAATGTTTATACTCCACGAGACTCTCAATTGGTGATGATCTATCTTGAGACTTTAATACCATCCTGTATAAGAAGCCTAATTTGAGGAAATCCACAAAAGGGGGAAATAATCTGATAAGTACTGCATATTTCATAAAATATACGGTCACAACACTAACTATTTTTGTCGTCTTAAGGAAACTATCTAGAATGTCACATGTGAAAAAAATCTTGAGCAATATGTCTAGAATGAAGCTCCTTAGGATGGAGCATAAGGTCCTTCAGCACCCTCTCAACCTTAGGCGACGACAGGTCCATCTAAACCAAGAGCTCCTTAGAAGGATCTCATTATCAACACTATTTGCAGTGGGTCTGACCCTGCAAAGCAAAGTTTTAGGTATATAGAAGAATTGACCAATTATATTAAGTACACTGAATATAAAGAGTGCTTAGCTATAGATGAAGGTGTCCCAACAAAATTTCAAAATACGATGAGTGATGACATCACCTTCTGCGAAAGGTTGGGCAGTTAAAGCTCTCATCGATTCTATAACGGTAGAGGTGCAAAAGGTGTAGACGAGATAAAGCAGGGATATAGCGGGGCTATAGCCGAGGTAGAAAAAAGTTCAATATATATATATGAAACATAATATTTAAGATGTATTAATTATCGTTTTTACATGATATGCATAGAAGAAACTAACATTAGTTAATCTTATATAACAAAATCAAAAAATATCATAGTTACACAAGCTTGATTTAATGGTTATAATAGATTTCTATAACATATTGAACACTTATGTCTTAAAATTACCTCTTTACATTAACTTTATTGAATTTTTTAAAAAGTGAACTAGTCAAATCAAGGTCGATATATTAATATTGCTAAAGCGGTTGCTAAAAAGCCTTGATTTAGTGGATGCAGTATGAAGTAGGGGGTAAAAGCGGATAAACTGTTCATCAATGCAAAATTGAAATAACGTAGCGGCTAAAGAGCGCTATGGGATATAGAGGGATTCTACAAGGCTTTAGCAGGGCTTTAACTACATAGGCAAAAGGTAATCTATAGGATTGGAAGCTCCAACCATAAACCCTTTCGTCATCTTGACCCATATGGTTTCTACTTTCATTTGGAAATCCTTATTGACTCATGTATTTCCATCAATATTATTTTCAAAAAAGCTAATGACCAAACAAGCTGAAGGACAA
Source organism: Allium sativum (assembly GCA_030737875.1). Taxonomy (NCBI): domain Eukaryota; kingdom Viridiplantae; phylum Streptophyta; class Magnoliopsida; order Asparagales; family Amaryllidaceae; genus Allium; species Allium sativum. The sequence continues at coordinate 28,465,409 of CM060927.1, read as the reverse complement.
GGATTTGATGCTGTGTAAAGCCACAATCCATGGTTTTAACGGCATCTATAATGAACCGGTTGGGATTGTTGACCTATTGGCGCAACTATGCAAAGGAGACGGTAGTCGAGTCAGAATTCTCTCCTTCGTCATTATTAACATCTACTCTCCTTACAACGCCTTCTTAGGGCATCGTTCTTTGTCAGATTTCCGGATTTATATGGCACCATGGTGCTTACTTCTAATGTTCCCCACTAACAATGGAGTCAGAGTTCTCTGTGCAGATCATATTACAGGGAGAGCGTGCTATCTCACGAAATGGAAAGATGCCTTCTACCATAAGAAGAAGAAGGGTGTAGAGACATAACTCTACACCAAGAACCTCAATGCTTAGCAATCAACGTCTCAGGCCTGGTTAGGACAACATTGTCGTCTTTACCAAGAACATTACCTACAGGAAGAAAAAGAGCAAGAATATGAAAGAGAAATTCCAATTGATGTTTTGATTTATCTCGACGACCCGACTTGGGACTTAAAAATTGGATCCCAGCTCAATTAAGCTACGAGGGAGGAAGTTACCAAATTTTTACAGACAAGTCTTGATGTTTTTGCTTGGACCCATTGTGATATGTTTGACCTTGCGCAAGGAACTACAAGCCACACTCTTGATATCGATCCAAAGATCCTTCTAGTCAAATAGAAGCGTCGGATTTTAGGATTGAAGAGTTGGAGACACTTAAAGAGCAGGTGGATAAGCTACTTGGCAATGTCTTTATAAGCGATACTCTCTATTTCGAATGGATCTCCAATCCCATTCTCATGAAAAGATCAAATGAGAAATCGCAGACATGCATCAATTATTTTGACTTGACTAAGGCATACCCAAAGGGAACCTTCCCACTGACAAAGATTGACCGGCTCATTGACTTAACCACTGACCATTGGCTCCTATTATTCATGGACGCGCACTCAGGCTATAACCAAGTCCTGATGTACCTTTATGATCAAGAATATACTAGTTTCATCAGACTTAGGGCTGTATTTCTCTGTCATCATGCCATTTGGGTTGAAGAATGCAAGATACTTAACAACAACTTATTAACCAAATTTTCAATGAAAAAATAGGAAAATCCATGGAGGTTTATATGGACAACATGCTCGTTAAGTCATGACTATCGAATGACCGCATCCACGACCTTATTAAGATGTCATTATTTTTTGCAAGTATGAGATGAAACTCCATCCCTTAAAATGCTCCTTTCACGTTACATTAGGAACATCGTTTGGTTTCATTGCCAAATCCCGAGAGATTGAAACTAATCCCAGGAAAATCGAAGCAATCCTTAAAATCAAGGTTCCAGAGAACATCAAAACGTTCAAAGTCTCAACGGGACGGTTGCCGCCCTAAGTAGATTCAATTCCAAAGCTACCGACAAATGCATTCCTTTATTTGATTTGATAAAAAGGGAGTAACTTAACTTTGCTTTAATGCATGAATATATCTTCGCATTCCAAGACCTACCGAATAACTTGAGAGGCTTCCCATCCTATCAAAGTCCGTGGATCATGAAGATATACCTGTTTACTTAGTTGTTTCTATGCATGCTACCAATTCTGCACTTATGTGCGAGGGGAATCATATCCATAGGCTCGTATACTATATTAATAAGAGACTAATGGGGGCTGAAAGAAACTATCCGAAATTTGAAATGCTCGTATGCAGCCTGCTGATCTCTTCCCGAAAGCTCAATGTAACAATCTAGATTTTTTGTCATTTAATTTTGAATATTTATATTCGTTTAAATGTTAAATTGGAAATATAAATAGATTTTAATACGGAGGTAATTACTTTAATAATCGAAATATAATTTAATCTTGAATATAGCGAATTATCAAATTATCGTAATACGAAGCGAGAAAGAATCGAATTTTGAGTTAAAATTGAATCGAAATGATTCTAATGATTTATATAACTTCTAGTTGAATCAAAATGAAGTTAGTAAAGTTATTAAAATGGTAATTTAAATGATTTCATTTATTATTAAATCATCGATTTAATCGATGCGTGGAAATAGCCAATTTTCAAACTACCTCAGATTTCGTGAAACCAATTTTAGTAAATCCAAAATAGTTAGTTTTATGCTAGATTTAAAGTTTTATGTCAATTAGAATTTTTATATGAGCGTGTGTAGTATAAACACGCATTGATTTACGATTTGTAATTAAAATAGTGTTTTTGCAAACAGTCTCGGATATTGACGAAACAAGTTCCATTGGATCCATAATATTGTATTATTACCAGATTTCAAATTTCGTAGCGGTCGGATTTTTTAATTGGTCGTACGTATAGAAAACGCATAGGAATAATTAAATCGAAGTTTATTTAAATCGTCAATTTAATATTTATATTCCATCTATACGATCGAATTAGGTTTCAAAACCTATTCCATTGAGTTCAGTATAACCTTGGGAATGTTAGTCGTTATGACTGGATATGAATTCAGGATTTCGAGTTATGCGCCTTGAGATATTTTAGGTTATTAAATATTATAAAATCATATAAAATCTAATACAAATCTAATCTTAATTAAAACGCAGATCTAAAGCTTGTACGAGAGCCAACCTATTTATTCAAACGAAGACTAAAGTTGTATGAGAGCCATTTTCTTCAAACATGAATTTATTGTAGTATGCGAAGTTGTCTAGCCCCAATATTTTTTTTAGATCACATCTCCAACCTTTCTACCCTATTTAATTTCTTCATTCCAAATGAATCGAATTCATATCTAGAGAGAAAGAAAATCATGTATCTACTCTTTCCCAGATTATTTCCAGTTAGGTTTCAATTTCCCTTATTCTTCAAGACAAATCGATTTTTAGCAAATTGAAAAAAATAGGGAAATTTTTTGGTTGAGTAGCTCATATTCTAGCTTCAGTAAGTGTGTGCCTTAGAAGAGGATATGTGCTCAGATGATGGCTTTGAGGTTTGGTTCAATGATGACGTTTGAATTGTTCTTCAATGGAAGAGGTGGCATTTTCGAGGGTGGGGTTCGTGGTTGTGAGGGTGTTGTGTGCTCAATAGTAAACAAGGAGTGGAGTTCCTGGCACCAGTGAGCACAGCTAGGGGTTGGCGACTGGCGATGGTGATCGGAGGTTGATCGGAGGACTATACGAAGAGTACGGTTAGGTAAATTAACTTAACTAATTTAGTTAATTAAAATGTTGATTATTTTAATTAAAAAGAATTCTTATATAGGTCGTAACTTGTTCATGTTAGATTTAAATCAAAAGTCGTTCATTGCATTGGACTCCTAGTAGTAATATTTACATTCTGGATTGGATTGGTAGAATTTTGAGCCTGTTGAGATTTATGTTAAAATCAAATGCCCGTCTGATTTTAATTTCAATTAGATAGTTTTGACTATTAAAAATCAAGGTGAGCAAGTGTTGGAGAATGGAGTTTTGATGACAACAACGTTATTTCGATATTAATTGATTATAAAATATATACTAACATCTCTATCTAGAATATATGTATATATACATATGTGTAGGATTTATATACAGAATTAATACTAAAGAGTGTAAAATTTAGATTTTTAGAGATTCACGAGATTCAGAATTCAGAGAAGATTCAAGACTCATGAGTAATCAAGAAATCAAGAGTTCAAAAGTTCAATATAAATATAGTAATAGAGTCTAGTTTATATGTAAGACTCTGGGTAGCTCTCCAGGTACGAATTCAAATTCTGTCTTTTAAATTCTGATTTTTAGATTTCAAAATTTGTTTTAAAAATTCAAATTCTAATTTTAATTAAGATTTTCTATCTTATCTTTGATTTTAAACTTGTGTTTTAAAGTTTATAAGTTTATATATATTTATATAGTTATATACTTTTTTACTTATAAAGTTTTAAACTTTATAATTTTATAAATATGTTTATATAATTTATATTTATGATTTCATATGTTTTTATACATTATAATACTTATTTATATAACTATGTCTTAATTCAAGAATTTCCAGCAATATACATATATATATATATATCCAAACACCTGAATAAAACTCAAATTTCAAATTTACAAGCACATATGTCGACATACATATATAGGGATGTCGACGTACAACTGTTGATCGTCGCTTCCCTATGAAATAGAAAAGCGCGATTAATGAAATAATTACTACAAGCGCACAGGTGTGTAGCATACAGGTCGAACACAGGGAGGCAAATTAAATCAAATTATTTAAATAATTTCTTGGGCGAGTTAGACAAAACTTGGGGATTGATTTTGAAAAACAATAAAACTTTTATTGAATTGAGTACAGATCTGAATCTAATCAAATCTTTATTCAATCCAATATGACCTAAGAACGCAATAAAAAGAACATAAATTAAAACTGCATAAATTGAAATAACAAACATGAATTAAAATTAAGATTACTGCTGAATCTAATCAGAAGGTCAATCACTAATGAAAATAAATGTAAAATACAACTAGTACTCTAATCAGAAGGTCTTTATTAATGGAGAAGAAAACAGAAAATGGGATGGTGGCTACAATGATATTACAAGGGTACTTACAGGAGATAACCAAACCCTAACTCTAATTACAAACGGGCCTAGCTATTTCAAGTAAGCTTTAGGCCTTTTGTCATTTGGAACAAGTTCTAGGCCTTTTCTCTTGCAAGCCTCCTTTAATTTGAGATGTGCATGGCCTTTTTATCAATCATTTTTTGTCCAACAGCAACTAGATGTGAGATCTTCATCTACAATTCTTCAAAATGTAAATATATATAGAAATCTGATCTCCATTTCTCTACTTTTCTGGTTGCATGCAGGCTAGGTTGGAATATCTGTAAAAGTGACAAAACAATACCCAAGTAATATTTATTTATATACAAAAGATAAGATATAATAGCGTGAAATAAACACATTTCTATGTTAATCAAATACCCCCACACTTATCTTTTACTCGTCCTCGAGTAAAACAAAAAATGAAAAACTACACTGGATAGGTCACACTTTCGTAGGAAACACGATTGTATTGAGCGTATGCAACAAGCCGTTAAACCTCTAGGTGTCCCTAGTAGGTCGAGTGGTGTCTCGTGAGGGTTTTTAGCGGATACTGCCCACAAAATCCAAATGCAGTATGATATGGTTCTGATGTAACTGCATGAATGCAGAGGACTTATGCAATTGAAAACAAAAAAAAAATGAAAACACGACTTGTTTCAGGAAAGTGATACAACAAATTAAATTAACAATTTCTAGTCAGTTGATTTTATTTTAGATATCTCAACTTGTCACAAATTTTCAATATAAATCAAGTTTTCAAATGTTAAATTCCAGTTTGGCCACTTAGTTCGGTCGATAAAATAGTGCAACCATGAAATAAATTCTTAGTTTGCTTGTCATAGTTTGTGAAGTGGTATTCTAATTTCCTTGTGAATGGCTAGTCAAATCAATAAGGTCAAGAAATGTTTGGGCATCATCGCTTATTCTCTATCTCTATAAAAATTGAAATTTGTGATTAATTACATACACCTAACTTAAAGACCAAGGTATACCACCCATACACTGCCTTGTGGACTGACGGAGAGTTAGGACAGAGCTTGGCGGATTGTGCAGACTGACGCTGACTTTGTCAACAACATGTCGGTAATCTTTAGATGTCCAATCTCATAAAATGAGACCAAGATATTCCGACGCAGACTTTGTCAACAACATGTCAGATAGAGCTTGGCGGGTTTGCACACAAACCCTAGATATACAAGCAATGTTGGATACCCTTGGATTGCTATTATTATTATGTTGAAAATATAAGAACAAGAGAGTTACGCGAATTCAGCATAACACAACTTAGTTTTAAAGATTCGAAAAGCCAATATAAGTATTTTAAGTCCTCCACTTATTTAAACAAAGACTACAATATAGAATAAACTTCATGGCCATTACCTAAGAATCTCCCTATGTCCGGTTACACTATTATCCCTCAAAATTAAACTTTTCATTATAATTCTTATTCGATTTATGCCGAGAGAAAAAAATACCATCAACTGACTAAAAATTGTAAACTTATTTTGTTGTATCAATCGAAAATGAGTTGTATTTTTCCAAAAAAAATATGGCATGTTACTATGATCTAAAATGCATGACGGTCCTACTTGAATGATGAAAATGAACAGAAGAAAAATAAATAAAAATAAAAATGAATGAAATGCAGACTCCTCCCACACTTGGACAAAACAGTGTCCACACTGTAGCATGTTTCCTAAATTTGAATGATAAAACCTATAGATGGATTAGATGCAAAATGATTTGCATAATGATATGCAGCCTAACTATATGTAAGAATGGATCATATGTACAATGGTATATGTGTTTACGATGCATGCGATGCAAAGAATGCCACCAACGTTTCCCCCCACACTTGGTTCTAGCCCGATGAATCCCATTCACATTAAGTCTAGGCATGTTTTCTAATAAGCAAAGGTTTTTGAAAACCATCTCATCTTTATACCTAGATTTATAGTCCTGTAGATAAATATCCAAGGTCGTCCTAACATAATGTTTTTCAGTCATGCTTACATTTCAAAAATAATTCATGTGCTCAACAAATTTATCATTGTAATTGTCCAAAAATTTGTGATCATATATAAACTTAATTGCAACCGTGAAATTTAAATTTTGAGTGTTGTTCAAGACTATGTGATCACATTTCTCAATTTCATTCATTGGCAACGTATTTTTGACACTGATAACTTCAAATTCGTTGGAAATTTCCTCAAATTCATTGGAAATTTCTTCATTTGGCAACTCATCCTCGTGCAATCCAAAATTCATGTTCATTAAAATCCATTTCCACTTCTGAGTTTTTGAAAAATTCAATATCTTGATTTTTTTCAATTTCTAGAATTTAAAATTTTTCGCAGCCTGAAAGAGGAAAATCAAAATATGCGCTTAAATCTTTTTTTTGAAAAGAATCGAAGTCCAAATCATTTACTGAATTGTGAACAACTTCATTTAGATGGTTATTCTCAATTTCCAAAGTTGTTATTTGAAAATTTTCACTATCAGTATAGAATGGATTATTTTCTGATTCATCGCATGTTTGAATTTGATTTTGTTGCTCGATTTGTTCTTTAAAAGACGTCATTAAAGATAGAAATTCATCAAGTTGTCTATCTTTTTCATCAAGCTATCTATCTTGCTTTTCTACTCTCTCTCTAAGAATGTTAAGATGATATTCTTCAGAATCGTTGATTTGAGAGCTCTCGTTTTGGATTTCTTGATTCTCAAAATTATAGTCCACATCAATTTCATGATCAATATTATTTTCGATAAGGTGATTGTTTGAATTTTCAGAAAATTGACAACGATATTGGAAATCATTTTGATTATAAAAATTATGTTCGTAACCAAAACTGTTAATATTTGAGTTATTTGGTTTATTTTCAATATGTTGATATGGGCTATAATTTTGAAAATTTTGGTTTACAACCCCATATTGATGTGGATCAAAGCTATATTGGGATTCAAAGCTGTTTTGATGAGTATGTGGCCCATAATCGAATTTATTGAAGTTAGAATTGAAATCGTAATTTCAATCATTTCTATGATTTTGAAACTGTTGGTCATTTGGAAAATTTTGAAAATTGTTGATATTGGGTCCACGAAATTTTGGAAAATTTTGCCTCATGAGGTGTAATTCATCATCGTACTGTTCAAGAGGACGTCTACTCCGACTATTGTCCCACATTTCTCTCAAGGATTTTTTTGAATCAGACATTTGAATGAAGTCAAGACAAGACAGAAATTATTCTCACTTCAAAATAATATAAAATACTAAGTTATGCTCTATTAATTAACTGACTCAATTACAAGGGGGAAGAGGGTCTTATGGCCGTTCACATATAGTATAAATACTAAGGGATACGACCAATGTTTTACGGGTTGTATGCAACCTCTTTTGCTAATAGTACAATAAATTGAACTAATATATATCCGCGATCCAATTATATGAGATAATCAACTTCACAAAACACCAATTTTCAATTATATTATTTTGAAAATCAAAATTTTATTGTTGAAAAACAATGAGAGTGATGGCTGCAATTATGGAAATTCGTTCCTCACCAAATATATTCAGAAAATTCAGTCACAGAACAGTCACGGAATAAATTCCAGAAAATTAAAATATTGTACTAGCAAACCGCTGCCCCTGCAGAACATTTTTACAAGCAATTTCTATATTGTTTTTTCTTTGCAGCAGAGCACCTGTAGAGTTCAGAAATTTTTACAGTTGGGTATGACAGTCCATCCAGAGCAGTTGAGTAGCTTCAATGATTAAAATCCCACTATTTGCAATTCTCTTGACTTCTGAATTCTTGATTTGTTGCTTCACTTTTCTTCGCTTTGACCCTTGATTGAATGATTGAATCTCCTTTTTCGAAAGCTAGAATTTTTATCTTGCTTTTTCTTATTGGTTTTTTTTAAAAGAGGAAGCAGAAAGAATAAGACAAATAAAAAAATAAATAAAAATAAACTCAACATAAATTAAAACTAGGCTTTAAAAAAAAACAAGAGAAACTGAGGCAAAAAAAAGAATAAAATAACGACAAGGATTTGAAAACCTTTTTTTAAATGAAACAATCACGGAGTCAAATAAGGATAATTCACGCAACCAAAGTCGGCAACTTATGACCCAAGCCAACTCAACACAATAATTTAGCACCCCCTCTTTTTTTATCTTCTGAAAACAACAAAAATCACGCAACCTTTACTGGAAAATCACGCACCCTTCACTGATAAAGAAACACACTTTTTCTACGAAATTGATTTAGATTGGATCCAGATTCAATCGAGTTTGCAATAGAAATTATACAAATCGGATTTCACCCGATAATCGTGATTTCTGTGGGTACACTTGGGGCGATTTGTACTTCGAATAGTGTTTGGTTTTTGTAAATCGGGTTTGTGTTTTTGGGTTGGAGGTCTTGGAATTCGGCGATGATGTTTGGTACGGTGGTAAGGGATTTTCGGATCTGTAGTGAGGTGTTTACCGGATTTGCGTGAGAGCTGTGGGTAGATGAAAGTTGGTTGGCTACTGCGATTGGGTGGTCTAGGGATGTGTGGTTCTATAGCCAAGATATGGGTTTGTGACAGAAGGATGAATGTTTTGCGAGAAGGCTGATGTGCGGTTTCTGTGAAGGGGGCGGCGACTCTATTGGTGAAGTAGGCATTGATTTGGGTGGTGGTTTTGGCACAATAGTCGGTGGATAGAATTCGGTTGTGAGATCTGACTATTTTGCCAGAACAAGTATTGTAGATGGGACACGTGACTGTCTGGTGGGAGGATGTAGAGGCTTTTGTGGTGTTGACTGTGTTTTGGAGGGATGATGTTTGATCAGGATTTGTGGCCGATGGGTTGAAGTCGTGATGCTAAACTGGGTAGGATGGATTGTGGACAGGGAGTTGGTTGGTGCAGATGTCGGATTTTGTGAAGATGAACAGGAAGTTGGTAGAGACAGTCATGAAGATGAAGGGTATTGGCGATGAGGCAATGTTCAAAACTTGTGAGGAATAGAAATAAAAGAAAATTTGCAGAAAGAAAAAAAATTGTATTTTTTTTATTTTTTTGTTTCTGGAAAGAAATTGTGAAAGAAAAAAAAATACAATTTTTTTTTGGCTTGAAAATGGGTGTTAGTTTGAGGAAATAGAGGATTTGCGGCAGAAATACAGGGAAGAAGAGCTAGAGAAAGGATTTTTTTTTGTAATTTTTTTCTTGAAAATTGTAAAAGAAGGGAATATAAAAAAACCAAAGAATGGAAAGGAGTTGAAAGATGGAAGGAAATAAATGAAAATTGATTTTTTTTATTTTGTGGAAACTTGGAATAGAGGAAATTAATATATTGAAAAGAGGAAAGATAGTGAAGAGGAAAGAAATCAGAAAATGGCAAGAAATTGAAAGAAAAAAATGACAAATTTTTGTTTTTTTAGAAGATTAAAGTACTAATGAATAAGATCAAATCAACTACTCAAGATTTTTTTTCTATATATACACGAAAAGAAAAGGAAAATATAAATAAAAACTAACACGAACCAGAAACTAAATAAATAATAAAATTTAACCGTTACCTCCGCGGCAATGGCGCCAAAAACTTGATCGTCGCTTCCCTATAAAATAGAAAAGCGCAATTTATGAAATAATTACTCCAAGCGCACAGGTGTGTAGCATATAAATCGAACACAGGGAGGCGAATTAAATCAAATTATTTAAATAATTTCTTGGGCGAGTTAGACGAAGCTTGGGGATTGATTTTGAAAAACAATAAAACTATTATTGAATTGGGTACATATCTAAATCTAATCAAATCTCTATTCAATCCAATATGGCCTAAGAACGCAATAAAAAGAACAGAAATTAAAATTGCAGTAATTGAAATAACAAATAGGAATTAAAATTAGGATTACCACTGAATCTAATCAGACGGTCAATCACTAATGAAAATAAGTGTAAAATACAACCAGTACTCTAATTAGAAGGACTTTATTAATGGATAAGAAACCAGAAAATGGGATGGTGGCTACAATGATATTACAAGGGTATTTATAAGAGATAACCAAACCCTAACCCTAATTACAAATGGGCCTAGCAATTTCAAGTAAGTATTAGGCCTTTTATCATTTGGAACAAGTTCTAGGCCTTTTCTCCTTTTCTCTTGCATGCCTCCTTTAATTTGAGATGTGGATGGCCTTTTTATCAATCATTTTCTTGTCCAACAGCAACTAGATGTGAGATCTTCATCTACAATTCTTCAAAATGTAAATTATATATAGAAATCTGATCTCCATTTCTCTACTTTTCTGGTTGCATGCGAGCTGGGTTGGAATATCTGTAAAAGTGACAAAACGGTACCCAAGTATTATTTATTTATATACAAAAGATAAGATATAAGAGCATGAAATAAACACATTTCTATGTTAATCAACTGTCATATTTTCAATTTTGAAAGGAAGTATCTTTTCACCATTTGTAACATTCCAGAAGCATTGCAACCTTTCAAATCTTATAAATAGGGGTTGATTTCGAATTTTTATTCATTCTTCTTCTCCATCTTCATCCCTTTTCATTTCTCTATTATTATTTCATATTTTTATGATTTCTACACTACTACTTTGCCGAATTCTATTCTAAATACATAAAACTTCTTCTCTTCTCACTCTCTACTCATTACTATCTGAATTGAAGTGCTGTTGAAGAGTTATAGGGTTGTTGTAATCATTTGGGATTGTTTTGGGATAGTTTGGAAATAGTGTGTTCCTTGTATTCATGAAATCAAGGAAGGAAACGGTGTTAACTTTGTAGCTGGGAAATCATGAAAGGTGGAAATGGTATTAACCTTGTAGCCATAAAATCAAGGGAATTATAATTGGATATTGATAGTAATAAAACTAGTTGTGTGGGACTGGACATAGGAGTAATCCGAACCAATATAAAATCTGGTGTGCTCTTTCCTTTTCTGCGTTTTATTTTTGTTTACTCCTATGTTTATGTTTGATTCTATGTCTGTGATTATCTCTGTGGTGTATGATTCATATAGTAGATCATATTAGTTTTAGATTTTCTTAAATTCCTTGAAAACACTATTCACACCCCCTCTAGTGTTATTTTTGCCTTAAGATTCATTCCGCATTCCATAACAATTGATATCAGAGCAAGGTTTTTCAAAAGGTTCATAATCTGATTTTTGAAGATATTAAATGGCAAATCTCGAAAAGATTCATAATACTAGTTTATACTCATAATCTGATTTTTGAAATTTAGTTTATAAAATTTAAATTTTTTGATACATGGATATGTTACAAAATCATCATGATATTATTGTTTAAAATTGCAGTTAGTTATTTTGAAAAGTCATTTGATTATTTGAAAAGTTATTTGATTATTTGAAAAGTTGCTTTATTTTGTAGAAGAAGAGTAATGACGGTTGGTGAAAAGACATCAATAAGAAATGGATATATGTAATGTAAATCAACCAAGAAATGGGTACCAGATCAATTTATAACTTTGGATTTTCATCAACAACATAACTTCATACAGTAATTCTCTTCATTTGCTTCGTAATGCCGTTGGTTTCATGAGAATCCATCAAGAATTGTCCAAATAATGATGAAATGAAGTTTTGGTGAATAAAGAGAGAAAGAAACCAAAGCTGTCGATGATTATCTTCAAATTGCATCCACAACTTATACTATTTTGTCCCAAATTCGTACTACATTATAATCAACATACTGCACACACTACATTACATATTAACTTTTAACTCATCATAACAAGTGCACTATATGGGGAATTATTGTCTTAGAAATATATAGGATTATTAATTAAATACATAACATATTTTCATTTACTTGATTGATTTGTTTGATTTGGTTGACTTGGTTGAATTGGTTGACTTAATTGAGTTGTCTGATTTGTTTGACATAAATAACCTGATTGACTTGTTTGGCATGGTTGAATCTCATTAGTAGTGTGTTAGAAATATACTTATGCATTTGTGGTTGATAGGAATGTTATGGGTTTTTAGGATAAATAGAGGTTACAAGAAAACGATTGGCTTTATGTTTGAATCTATTTTAATGGATGATTTGTAACAACAAAACTTAAATTGGTTGATTGTTTGGATTAAATCGCTTTACTTAACTTATATCATAGTTTTAAGATATCATATCATAATTATTTCTTAGTCTAGATTAAGGCCATATTATAGTTTTAAGGGAATTAGAGTATAGGATGAGTTTATTTTTGTATTAGATTAAGGGGGAGTTTTATAGTTTCTAAGATTAGTTGAATGTTCAAAAAGTGTTTATTAAAATATCTTATTTAAATAGGTAGATTTGGTTTAGATTGTTTAGATTGATTGTTTGGATTGATTATAAATATTGATTGGATTTCTTAGTTTATTAGACTAATATAGTCATAATTTTAGAGGGAGTTATAATCTTTTAGGTTTAGAATCATAGATTTAAAGGGAGATATAAGGATATTATAGAATCAAGGATAGTTATATTTAATCATTAGGAACATTCATAACATATATTTAGGGGGAGTCATATATATTAAGAATCAAAAATTATAAATCATAAAATAGTTATAGATATAGATCTATATAGGATTAAAAGGGTGTATTTTTAGAATTTTTTTTTGATAATTCCGAGGGAGTGGGGGGGATTATAAAATATAGACTTAGTTTAAATAGAATATATAGGATTCATAGTGAAGGGGAACTATTAGAAGGATCTGCATCAACAGGTAGGAATATTTTATAAACTAAGGTTGTCATCATCAGAAAGGGGAAGATTGCTAGAGAATGAAATTTTGATGACAACAACCTTATTTCAATATTAATTGATTATAAAATATATATTAACATCTCTATCTAGAATATATATATATATATATATATGTAGGATTTCTATACAGGAACTAATACCAAAGACTGTACAGTTTTAGAGATTCAAGAGATTCAAAATTCAGAGAAGACTCAAGACTCATGAGTAATCAAGAAATCAAGAGTTCAAGATAAATATAGTAATAGAGTCTAGTTTGTATGTAAGATTCACAATAGCACTCCAGACTAAAATCCAAATTCTGTCTTTCAAATTCAAATTTTCAATTTTCAAATTCTAATTCTAATTTTAATTAAGTTTTTCTAACTTATCTTTGATTTTAAACTTGAGTTTTAAAGTTTATAATTTTATATATATTTATATAGTTATATACTTTTATACTTATATAGTTTTAAACTTTATAATTTTATAAATATGTTTATATAATTTATATTTTTGATTTCATATGTTTTTCTACTTTGTAATACTTATTTATATCACTATGCACTACTACAAAAGTGGGCATATTCGACACTATTTTGTGTGCGTTGCATGAAAAGTGTGGTGAAAGCTATGCTTTCTTTGATCTTCTGCAACAGTATCTTGCGTTAGACGTGAATGCACTGTTGCAGTTGGAATTCTTTTGCTGTGACGTGCAACACCAGATCAAAGTATATCTTTACATACATACAATCCAGGTCAGCGATCCGCGTTACCAGCAGAAATAAAGCCATAACCGTAGATGCATATTTAATCCAACAGTTAAAATCAATCCATGTTTCTTATCTAAACATTACCCTATTATCCAATCAAGGACAACCACCTCGTTGCATTCTTCCGCTGATATTTTGGCGGGACATTTCCCCCTCACGAAAAAAATCTAAAAGTAATCTCATCGTTCATCTTATCTCTCCTAACTTTCCCCTTTTTTCGTTGACCAAATTGTAAACCTAAATTCACGTCAGCTTCCATTCCTACATCGCCATGTCGATTAACACTCACGAATTATAGATCGGAGGGAGGACCAACAACGAAAAATATAAGAGACAGACGGTCCATTTGTTATTGCTACTGCACTTATTAGGGGGGGGGGGGGTTCTTCCACCTTATATTTGAAGGAGCAACAGACGGTCCATTTAAAGGAAGAAAATGCAGGTTAGGGGGAGTTCTTCCACCTTAATCTATCCACAAGTAATTATGTACCTTAATTTATCCTTAATCTATCCGTAAGTAATTATGTACCATAAGTAATTAAGTACCAACATCCTTAATATATCCATAAGTAATTATGTACCATAAGTAATTATGCAGGTTAGGAGTAACAGATGGTCCACCTTAATCTATCCATAAGTAATTATGTACTTGGATAGTTATATTTGGGTTTACAAATTACTTTTCAATGTAAGTCAGTAGGTGGCGAGCATACATAAATGATAAAACCAAAGTTAAATCTACCCAAAGTCAAGTCAAACAAAGATACTATTAAAATGCTTGCGGTTACAAATCATCACCAGCACTCACAAACATTCACTACCATTCACAAACATTCAAGCCATTCACAAACATTCAAGCCAACATTCATCACCAACAATCACAAACTTCCACAAACATTCAAGCCAACAATCATCACCAACATTCATCACAACATTCGCAAACATTCACAAACTCCACCAGCGAGCGTCAATAGGCAACACAAAGTATCGTAAAGCAGTCATACATAAAACATAACTGAATATATATGTAACGACCCGGATACTTGAACAGTTTATTTTAAATACTTAATATGATTTTAAATATTTAATTGAGAATATAAAGGAATTTTTATATTCAGCTGTCGATTTAAAAATCGAATATAATTTAATTTAGAATATATATCGAATTATCGTAATTCGAAATATAATTAAATTCGAAGATTTAAACAGTACCGAAATTGATTTAAATGACCAATACAAAATTCTGTTGAATTAGAATGATTTATTGTCGAGGAATTTATATTTTAGAATTTAATTTGTATCGATTTAAATTTATATCTTCTCCATATGATCAACTGGACTTCGAAACATATCTCATTGTGTTCAGAATAGTGGTGTGAAGCTAGAAATGCTGGTTGTTGCACTCGAATAGGGGTTCGGAGACATTGGATAATTTAAATTGTATCGGTTCAATTTAAAGTAAAATAAATAAAATTAATTAATTAATTAAGGTTTCCTTCCATCCTAAGTAAACAAGGTACACTGCAATGTCTTCCCCTACCTAACGCTACTCGTACCCTTGCGAAAACTGACAGCGTTCTTATAGTTCCATCTTTCACATATATAAATATACCCTTATCCCTCTATTTCTTTTATTTACTTTTCCCTTTTGTTTCCATTCGTTCCTTCAGAATGAAATAAACATCTTCCCCTTCTCTTCAAATAATTCTTCAATAAATTAAAATAGCCGGACTTGAAATCAAAATCGTGGAACAAGTTCGTGAATCTTTGACAGTGAGTTGCTCTTCGCGATTTCGGCTAAGAGTTCGACGAATTAAAATCGCGATTGGGGGTTTTGATCATATTGCCAATTCCTCGAAGCTCGATTTCGTTCTGGAGAAACATCACGTTAGGGTTTGGCGGATCTATCATTGTTGTTGTGAGTTGTAGGAGGATGAAGTCGCTGCAAGTTTCATGTGGAGTTACGATAAAGGGAAGGTTCGAGTTCGAAAGCGAGCTTTGGAAGTGGGACTGGAGGTGGATTCTGAGAGGGAAGTGCCACCGTGAAGGGAGCTTGGTCTCCGACATTCAGATGGTGGATCGGTGAAGGATTCGAGCTGGGAGTTTGTTTGTTTTCTGAGGTGCGATTGGAGATTTTTGGTTGCCGCAACTTTTTGGTGGTGACGGCGTCAGTTTGTTCTTAGTGGAAAAAGGGAGGATTTGATGGTGGTTAAGGGGGGCATAAATGGTGATGGGTTTCTTCCGCAGGCAATACTGGTTTCAAAACCATAATTTGCAGAAGTTGAAAAGGGTTTGGCAGTAAAGCCTGGGAAGATCCGCAGTCGAATAAATGAGGGTGATCTAGGTTTGGTAATTGGGTAAATTTGGAGTTCGAACCAGAGAAAAAATGGGAAGTGTGGTAGTCTAAAAATGAGTTGTTCGGTATGTATTTTTTTGGGGGGATTTTGGCTTGACAAGAACATACTGTCATTGAAGGAGGTTGTTTTGTTATTGGAGGCTGTTGATTTAAAATATTGAAGTAGTAGTGGAGAAGATTGTATGGTCAGTGAGAGTGTGGAGTTTGGAGTCAAATTTGGGTGGTTGGCAATAACGAGCAGTGGCGGTAGATAATATGAAGGGGGTGGTGGATTGTTTGCGAATATATTATCGCGGATTAGTCCAGTTATTTGCAAAGAAGCAAGGTATACATTCTAACCATAATTTATAATTCATGGAATAATTTATTTAATTGTTTAAATAGCTAATTAAAATAAATAATCGCTTGATAGTTTAATAAAATTTAATAATCATAGGTGTTGAATGGATTCGGCTGATTCAACTCGTAGCCGTTAGATTTGGAATCTAACAGGGTATTGGAAAATCACGGTGAGTAAATCTCAGCTCAATATAAAAATTCATTTATATTCTCAATTAAATATTTAAAATCATATTAAGTATTTAAAATAAACCGTTCAAATATCCGGGTCGTTACATTCTTCCCCCCTTAAATGTATTTCGTCCCCGAAATTACTAAGGTAGAAAAAGTGCTACCAACCCATTAACTTTTCAAAAACTTACTTATGTTGAACTCTTACTCTTCATACTACAACTAATTTAATTCTACCAAAACTTTGGTTTCCGTTCAATTAATTTGAATGATCTACAATCAATACATTTACATCCAATCTGTATTCCATTAAATCTATTCAAAAGTCAATTTATTCACTTCAATCCATTTTACTTGCTTAAGTTAAATTTAAATTCCAAAATCCAAGTTTTCGAGTTTCTATTTCAAATCCTTTCGAAACCACATAAATATATACATATATTTATAATTATTTCAAATTCAAAACATTTGAATTTTCGCACCCAACTTGTTTTCTTTCAAACATATGTCTGTCAAAACTTTTCTAAGGTAGCAATTCATCACTTAGAAACCCGAAAATGAACATTGATGTTGCTGCAGTCATCATCAGAATTATTTCCCAGCCACTAAAGTGAGTTCAGTGCTTAATCACTTTCAAAATTCATCAATGTGATTTTGATTCATAAATCCTTTCAAAACAAAGCTATATTATTTTAATATACTTCAGAAAATATTTCAAACTTCCTAGGATTTAAATTCCAATTTTGATTCATAAATCATTTCAAAACAAAGCTATATTATTTTAATATACTTCAGAAAATATTTCAAACTTCCCAGGATTTAAATTCCAAATTCTGGTTTGAATTCAATTTTAATTCATCTCATTTGTATATTTCATTTGTATACAAGTTATGTTTGGTTATAGATAACCAATCCAATTTTATAATCTTATTTGATTATAATAATATCAATCAACTCATCCATATATTATAATAATTTTAGAAAATTGTTCTTTTTCTATCAAAAATAGAATTTTTGGGTAAAATTATTTCATTTACCCACTTTAAATAATATTGTGTCAAAATTTTCTGTTCAAGTGTTTATAAATTCCTATCGACTTCATTGCGTCCCACGATTCGACCAGAATTCATAAACTACTCAACAGACTAGCTAACACAATATAAAATACTTTATAACAATTTACAAATACGCTCTCGTATATATACACTCAACTCATTCTAGGGTACTACTGACCCTAACTCTAATGAGCACATCCCACCAAAGCCTAGGTATTCGCTCAAACTAA
This sequence comes from Allium sativum, assembly GCA_030737875.1. Lineage (NCBI taxonomy): Eukaryota > Viridiplantae > Streptophyta > Magnoliopsida > Asparagales > Amaryllidaceae > Allium > Allium sativum. The sequence goes on along the minus strand of CM060927.1, from coordinate 28,447,169 downwards.
GCTCTGATACCAACTGTAATGGCCTGCAAATCCGTACTGTCTGAGTTGGCTACATACATCACACGTCCAACCCAAATTGCATAGAAACACGAATCATTATTGGAAAGAAGTTAGTGGATGAGAATTAGAAAGAAAGAAATATTAGAATAGAAGAAAACGAAGATTACAAACTCACAGCGGAACGAATAAAATATATTAGGTAACATAAACTTTGAAATACAATTTGGTAACTTTATATACATATCATTATCAGAGCACAACAGTTATTTCTGGAACTAGTTATAAACACTTGTTTCCAGATACAAACATGGTACATAGAAGAATACATGATAGTCTATAGCTAACTGGTGAAGCCCCCTGCTTCAAACTCCTCCAAGTGAATCTGTAAAATCCCGACTACTTGACTGCCTATACAAATTTGGGCACCCAAGAGTTTAGGGAAAACATACAAAATAAACTCTGGGTCAGTCTTGGGACTGGTGTGAGTAAACTCCAACCATTTGTTTAACTTTCAAAATTATTTCGAAAGAAATGATAATCGTAAGACCGATCCACACATAAACACGTATGGTTTTTACCTTACGATAACCCAAAATATCTTTGATATAAAATCCACTGATATTATAATAATGTCTACATCAAATAAATAGAATCTAGTGGAACGCTTGCATCTTACGCTCCATATATACTATAAAATCAAAAACTGCAAGGCGCTTATTGGAGATTGGATTCCGACTATGACAAGGTATGGAACCACCTTTAGATAGTGTATCTCTAGAGGGGAATACACTAGGTTCAATAAGAACATCTTGCCACCCGTCCCACACATGACCGACCACTCATTTTGCTTGAGTGTATTGAATGTATATCAGCAACGGTTATGATCAACAACCGTTTCCCGAAAAGGGACAACATCGATAGATTAAAGAAGTAAAAGGAATTTCTCTTGATAGGTGATAATACACATTAATGAGATTGACCCACATAGCCATGCTGCCTGCCCGATTTTGGTCATTTCCTGGTTGTTGAGGCCTGAGGCTACGATTACTACCATACATTGATAACACAATCACTTTGAATGCCATATTGTCAAATCCGTTAATCATTAATTGATTTGCACAAATATATTCTGGATATTACGCTAAGAGAATAAATTCTACGCCACCATGTATATTTGTACAGAACAACCTATCCGATCATTGGAAATACTCTGTCAAATATTCGGTCATATACGTTCATTCTGGGACTGAACAAAACCGAAGGCACAATTTCTATTAATAGAAAAAGTCCTTGCACTTTACTCCATCTTCGATTTTCTTCATATAATCTGATACGCAACGCTACTGCCAATACGGAGTGGTTCTCGGATAATAATCCAACCGGTCTCTCCATGTTGACAACGATATTGGCTAATACTTCGATAGCCGGTTATTTAACTATCGAAGAAAAACAAACATTCATTCAAAGCATCAAACAAATCACTAGGCCATTTAATTGATATTTCAATAATTAAAATACTTCTCCATTTCCTTATACATATTCGTTAACACGATATTTTCGACAATCATCTTGGCCTCTTACTCTATTTGGAAAAACATTTCTAAATATCAACTTCTTTTATTTTCTATATTTAAAAATATATTTTTTGTTTATAATTGGAGATCATTCCACTTACTTATCTCTTTCACGACCATTCCTTTTTAGACTTAGGAAATGTTTACTATTTTATTTCCAAATTTCACTTATTGGTTTAAAACGAATGCTATGTAAAACATCGCTACAACAACCCAAAATACTGCATTCGACTAAGTTTCTTTAAACATTTCTCTTCGAGACCGAATCTTGCTATTTATCAGCTAATATTGAAATCAATCGAGTTGGGGTATAATTACCTCTCAGACCTTGACTGAAAATATTATTAACTTCAAAACAGACAAGACCGCTAACTCGAATAATCAACACCATATTAAACCAATTTTCCATTTCTAAAATGAATATACATTTCTCTTTCTATTTTTACCAGATTTAATTATAGATTTCCTTTTTGTTTATCATATTCTATTTTTAAGTTTGTTTCCTTATCGAATTCTATATATATATTGATACATTGATTTCTAACAATCAAATTTTCTTAAAAATACTCTAACTCCTTAAATTTGTGGAAAAATTCGCCATAACCTCCTTTGTACCGATCAATAGTTCAAACCTCAACTCACCTCTCTAGGCCCTTTCCATTTAAAAAGAAAAACAAAAAGCCAAGTGGCTTGCCGATTCGGCACATAAAACCTCATATGGAATTTAAACATGTACCTTTTTTCGAGCACTAAATTTATAAGCTTCATACACTTCATATACTTCATTCCATACATGTCTAATACATATATGTCCATTTCTAATTTATTTCAACTCAATCCGGTCATTTTTAACTCAACTCGCCCATTAATCTTTTTATTAGCTCTTTTGCCCATTCCACTTTATATTTGAACATATCATGTTCAATTATCATTTTATCTTGCTTATAAATTAATTTAATCCTATTTCGACTCAAGTTCCATATTCGATTTCAAATAAGAATTCTCAAATCTTTTTTACTTATTCAATGTCCATTTTCATATCGAATTTCGATTAACTAATTATTATTCAAATTATTTAGTTTCATTCAACAACTAAAAATCTGATTTTTGTCTCAAAAATCATTTCACTTACTTCACTGGAGTTCATATTTATTTTATATCTCTAGTCTGGATTTTTCTAACGGCAATTCAGATTTTATTTCTTTAAAATCCTTTTATTTATTTATATAAACCATTATGGATTTATAATGGTTCTGGCGCTGTTTTTCTAAAATTTGATTTTGACATAACTCAAAATCTATATGATGAAATCCAGATTTTTCTCTTCCATTAGAAAGCTATTGTTCAATCGGTCCTGATGGTTCTTGTTTCAAAGAATTCTGACTTAAATTGAGTTCTATATACTCAATTGAAGTTCGAAACGCCAAACTACGAACTACCGCGCTGTTGCGAGTTCGTTTTAATTATATTTATATATATAAACGTTTAAACTTCGTTTATAATAAATCCAACTCCATTCTGATATATTTTTAATATATATCAAATCAGTTTCCCAATTCAACATAATATTTTCGATTTTCTATAATTGTTGATTTTTCCTTACTCGGAAATATATTTATTTATACTTCAATCTTTTATATTTAACTCCAATTCCTTTTATAAATAAATTATTTATAAAATTCGATATAATTGAATTTCAATTATAAACCCGTTGAATTCTTCTCAGTTCGTCTTATATTCCTAATTCCGAAATATAATCAATTGTTTTGTTTCAAAACACTTCCCAATTTACTTTTAAATTCCTATTTGAATTTAAATGGTTTAAATTATCCAAATGATAATTTATTTCACCAAATTTATAACACTATTCATAAATTCAACTTCCTTGTTTCATATATTTTAAACAAGTTACCTTTTCGAATTTCTATTTGAAACTCCATCCCTTTGATATTCCGGATTGCATAATATAAACAGTTGTTCCCTTTGGAATGATTTCAAATTCTATTTTTAAATTCATATTTGAATTTAAACATTCCAATTATCTCTTGATAATTAATTTATTATATTTATAAAAACCATTTTATAAATTTCCTTGTTTTATATATTTAAAGAAGTTCCAATTTGAAATCTATTTAAAACCAAAATCTTATTTTGGAAATTTCTGTTTATAATAACTCATATATATAACACCCAATCTATTTTCATATTCAATTTAACTTCTATTTAAATAAATTCGAATTAATCGAATTCAAATTATAAATCCTTACGGATTTATTTTAGTTCAATTTATATTCTGAACATCAGAATAAATTTAATCGTTTATTTGTTTTAAATGATTTCCCCATTTCTATTTTTAAATTCACATTTGAATTTAAATATTCAAATTATCCAATGATAATTTTCCCATTTTATTTATAAACACTGTTTATAAATTTATTTCAATTTCTTGGTTATTTAATTTATAAACATCGTTTATAAATGCAATACTTATTTTTATTTATTTTCAAAACAAGTAAATATCTTTAGTCCATTTTAAATTCAAATTCTATTTTTGAAAAAAAGAATTTTCCTTTTTAAATTTCAAAACCTTATTTATGATATTTCTATAAATTACCATTTAGGCCCAGTGATATTTCAAACATCCAGAATACCAAATTATCAAATTATCAAATCACGGGTTTTTCTAACACATCATATAAGATAACATATATTAAACCAAATAAATGATAATATTTTCTTTTGAGGAATCCAGTTGGATCCCTCCAACCTGTTTTCCTGCATCCACAGATGTTAGCTAACATAAATAATACCCATTCTGCTTTGTGGCAGGATATCGTGGTATAGAAGGTCATCCGCTATCATAGCGTGGGGCGTATAGGGTCATCCTCTAATGGTACTGCGGGAATCCAACCACAAACATATATGTAATAACCACAAACACCAATCCTAGATAACTAATATATATTTAATAATAGCCACAATAATATTTTAATGCAACAAAACCATCAAACAATTATTTTAACGAATAAAATAATTCAAAATAAAAACGAGTGAGATTTACCCACCATGATTTTCCAATACCTTGTTAGATTCCATATCTAACAGCTACGAGTTGAATCAGCCGAATCCATTCAACATCTACGATTATTAAATTTTATTTAACTATCAAGCAATTATTTATTTTAATTAGCTACTAAAACAATTAAATAAATTATTCCATGAATTATAAATTACGGTCAGAATATATACCTCTCTTCTTTGCAAATAACTCGACTAATCCTCGATAAAATCTCCGCAAACAATCCACCACCCCCTTCCTATTATCTAACGCCACTGCTCGTTATTGCCAACCACCCAAATTTGACTCCAAACCCCACACTCTTATTGACCATACAATCTTCTCCACTACCACTTCAATATTTTAAATCAACAACCTCCAATAACAAAACAACCTCCTTTAATGACAGTATGTTCTTGTCATACCAAAATCCCCCCAAAAAAATACATACCGGACAACTCATTTTTACACTACCACACTTCCCAATTTTTCACCGGTTCGAACTCAAAATTTACCAAATTACAAAACCCAAATCACCTCCATTTATTCGACTACGGATCTTCCCAGGCTTTACTGCCAAACCCTTTGCAACTTCTACAAATTACGGTTTTGAAACCAGTCTTGCCTACGGAAGAAACCCATCACCATTTATGCCCCTTAACCGCCATCAAATCCTCCTTTTTCCACTAAGAATAAATAGACGCCATCACCACCAAAAAGTTGTGGCAACCAAAAATCTCCAATCGCGCCTCAGAAAACAAACAAACTCCTAGCTCGAATCCTTCACCGCTCCACCATCTAAATGCTGGAGACCAAGCTTCCTTCACGGTGGCACTTCCCTCTCAGAATCCACCTCCAATCCCACTTCCAAAGTTCGCTTTCGAACTCGAACCTTCCCTTTATCCCGAATCCACATGAAACTTGCAGCGACTTCATGCTTCTGCAACTCCAAACAACAATGACAGATCTGCCACACCCTAACGCGATGTTTCTCCAGAACGAAATCGAGATTCGAGGACTTGGCAATACTATCGAAGAGAAATGTTTAAAGAAATTTAGTCGAATGCAGTATTTTGGGTTGTTGTAGCGATGTTTTACATAGCATTCGTTTTAAACCAATAAGTGAAATTTTGGAAATAAAATAGTAAACATTTCCTAAGTCTAAAAAGGAATGGTCGTGGAAGAGATAAGTAAGTGGAATGTTCTCCAATTATAAACAGATTTTTTTTTAAATATAGAAAATAAAAGAAGTTGATATTTAGAAATGTTTTTCCAAATAGAGTAAGAAGCCAAGATGATTGTCGAAAATATCGTGTTAACGAATATGGATAAGGAAATGGAGAAGTATTTTAATTAATGAAATATCAATTAAATGGCCTAGTGATTTGTTTGATGCTTTGAATGAATGTTTGTTTTTCTTCGATAGTTAAATAGCCGACTATCAAAGTATTTACCAATATCGTTATCAATATGGAGAGACCGGTTGGATTATTATCCGAGAACCACTCCGTGTTGGCAGTAGCGTTGCGAATCAGATTATATAAAGAAAATCGAAGATGGAGTAAAGTGCAAGGACATTTTCTATTAAAAGAAATCGTGCCTTCGGTTTCGTTTAGTCCCAGAACGAACGTATATGACCAAATGTTTGACAGAGTATTTCCAATGATCGCATAGGTTATTCTGTACAAATATACATGGGGGCGGAGAATTTATTCTCTTAGCATAATATCCAGAATATATTTGTGCAAATCAATTAATGATTAAAGGATCTGACATTGTGGCATTCAAAGTGATTGTGTTATCAATGAATGGTAAGTAATCATAGCCTCAAGCCTCAACTACCGGGAAATGACAAAAATCGGGCAGGCAGCATGGCTATGTGGGTCGCTCCCATTAGGGTGTATAATCACCTATCTAGAGAAATTCCTTTTACTTCTTTAATCTATCGATGTTGTCCCATTTTGGGAAACGGTTGCTAATCCCAACTATTGCTGGTATACGTTCGATACACTCAAGCGAAATGAGTGTCGGTCATGTGTGGGTCGGGTTGCAAGATATTCTTGTTGAACCCAGTTTATTCCCCTCTAGTGATAAACTATCGGAAGGTGATGCCATACCTTGTCATAGTCGGAATCCAATCTCCAATAATCGCCCTGCTGTTTTTGATTATATATTATATATGGAGCGTGAGATGCAAGCGTTCCACTAGATTCTATTTATTTGATGTAGACATTATTATAATATCACTGGATTTTATATCAAAGATATTTTGGGTTATCGTAAGGCAAAAACCATCCATGTTTATATGTGGATCGGTCTTACGACTATCATTTCTTTCGAAAGGATTTTGAAAGTTAAACAAATGGTTGGAGTTTACTCACACTAGTCCCATTACTGACCCAGAGTTTATTTTGTTTGTTTTCCATAACTCTTGGGTGCCCAAATTTGTACGAGCAGTTAAGTAGTTGGGATTTTACAGATTCACTTGGAGGAGTTTGAAGCAGGAGGCTTCATCAGTTAGCTATAGACTATCATGTATTTCGCTATGTACCATGTTTATATCCGGAAACAGGTGTTTATAAATGGTTCCAGAAATAGCTGTTATGCTCTGATGATGGTATGATTAGAAAGTTACCGAATTGTATTTCGAAGTTTATGTTACCTAATATATTTTGTTCGTTCCGCTGTGAGTTTGTGATCTTCGTTTTCTTCTATTCTAATATTTGTTTCTTTCTATTTCTCATCCTCTAACTTCTTTCTAATAATGATTCATATTTCTATGCAATTTGGGTTGGACGTGTGATGTATGTGGTCAACTTAGATAGTACGAATTTGCGGGCCATTATAGTTGGTATCAGAGCTTAGGTTGAGCGAATACCTAGGCTTTGGTGGGATGTGCTCATTAGAGATAGAGTCACTAGTAGCCCAGAATAAGTTGAGTGTATATATACGAGAGCATATTTGTAAATTGATATAAAGTATTTTATATTGTGTTGGCTAGTCTGTTGAGTAGTTTATGAATTCTGGTCGAATCGTGGGACGCCACGAAATCGATAGTAATTTATGAACACTTGAATAGAAAATTTTGGCACAATATTGTTTAAAGTGGGTAAATGAAATAATTTTACCCAAAAATTCTATTTTTGATAGAAAAAGAACAATTTTATGAAATTATTATAGTATATGGATGAGTTGATTTATATTATTATAATCAAATAAGATTATAAAATTGGACTGGTTATTTATAACCAAATATAACTTGTATACAAATGAAATATACAAATGAGATGAATTAAAATTGAATTCAAACCAGAATTTGGAATTTAAATCCTAGGAAGTCTGAAAATATTTTCTGAAGTATATTAAAATAATATAGCTTTGTTTTGAAAGGATATATGAATCAAAATCACTTTGATGAATTTTGAAGGTGATTAAGCTCTGAACTCACTTCAGTGGCTGGAAATAATTCTGATGATGACTGCAGCAACATTAGTGTTCATTTTCGGGTTTCTAAGTGATGGATTGCTACCTTAGAAAAGTTTGGATAAACATCTGTTAGAAAGAAAACAAGTTGGATGTGAAAATTCAAATGTTTTGAATTTGAAATGATTATAAATATATGTATATATTATGCGGTTTCGAAAGGATTTGAAATAGAAACCTGGGAATTTGGATTTTGGAATTTAAATTTAACTTAAGCTAGTTAAATGGATTGAAGTAAATAAATTGACTAGAATCTATTTGAATAGATTTAATGGAATACAGATTGGATGTAAATGTATTGATTGTAGATCACTCAAATTAAATGAATGGAAACCAAAAGTTTTGGTAGAATTAAATTCGTTGAAATATGAAGAGTTAGAGTTCATAATAAGTAAGTTTTTGAAAAGTTAATGGGTTGGTAGCACTTTTCCTACCTTAGTAATTTCGGGGACGAAATTCATTTAAGGGGGGGGGGGGGGGAAGAGGGAAGAATGTAACGACCCGGATATTTGAACATTTTATTTTAAATACTTAATATGATTTTAAAATTTAATTGAGAATATAAAGGAATTTTTATGTTGAGTTGTCGATTTAAAAATCAAATATAATTTAATTTAGAATATATATCAAATTATCGTAATTCAAAATATAAATAAATTCGAAGATTTAAACTGTACCGAAATTGATTCAGATGACCAATACAAAATTCTGTTGAATTAGAATGATTTATTATCGAGGAATTTATATTTTATAATTTAACTTAAATCGATTTAAATTTATATCTTCTCCATATGATCAAACTGGACTTTGAAACATATCTCAGTGTGTTCAGAATAGTGGTGTAACGCTAGAAACGCCGGTTGTTGCGCTCAAATAGGAGTTCGGAGACACTGGATAATTTAAATTGTATTGGTTCAATTTAAAGTAAAATAAATGAAATTAATTAGTAAATTAAGGTTTCCTTCCATCCTAAGTGAATAAGGTACACTGCAAAGTCTTTCCCTACCTAACGCTACTCGTACCCTTGCGAAAACTGACATCGTTCTTATCGTTCCATCGTTCACATATATAAATATACACTTATCCCTCCATTTATTTTATTTACCTTTCGCTTTTATTTCCGTTCGTTCCTTCAGAATGAAATAAACATCTTCCCCTTCTCTTCAAATAATTCTCCAATAAATTAAAATAGCCGGACTTGAAATCAAAATCGTGGAACAAGTTCGTGAAGCTTTGACAGCGAGTTGCTCTTCGCGATTTCGGTTGAGAGTTCAATGAATTAAAATTGCGATTAGGGGTTTTGATCGTATTGCCAAGTCCTCGAAGCTCGATTTCGTTCTAGGGAAACATCGCGTTAGAGTGTGGCAGATCTATTGTTGTTGTTTGGAGTTGCAGGAGCATGAAGTCGCTTCAAGATTCTTGTGGAGTCGCGATAAAGGGAAGGTTCGAGTTCGAAAGCGAGCTTTGGAAGTGGGACTGGAGGTGGATTCTGAGAGGGAAGTGCCACCGTGAAGGGAGCTTGTCTCCGACATTCAGATGGTGGAGCGGTGAAGGATTCAAGCTGGGAGTTTATTTGTTTTCTGAGGTGCGATTGGAGATTTTTGGTTGCCGCAACTTTTTGGTGGTGATGGCATCGGTTTGTTCTTAGTGGCAAAAGGGAGGATTTGATGGCGGTTAAGGGGCATAAATGGTGATGGGTTTCTTCCGCAGGCAAGACTGGTTTCAAAACCATAATTTGTAGAAGTTAAAAAGGGTTTGGCAGTAAAGCCTGGGAAGATCCGCAGTCGAATAAATGGGGGTGATCTGGGTTTGGTAATTGGGTAAATTTGGAGTTCGAACCGGAGAAAAATTGGGAAGTGTGGTAGTGTAAAAATTAGCTATTCGGTATGTATTTTTTTGGGTGGATTTTGGCATGACAAGAACATACTATCATTGAAGGAGGTTGTTTTGTTATTGGAGGCTGTTGATTTAAAATATTGAAGTAGTAGTGGAGAAGATTGTATGATCAATGAGAGTGTGGGGTTTGGAGTCAAATTTGGGTGGTTGGTAATTACGAGCAGTGGCGGTAGATAATAGGAAGGGGTTGGTGGATTGGTTGCGAAGATATTATCATGGACTAGTCGAGTTATTTGCAAAGAAGCGAGGTATACATTCTGACCGTAATTTATAATTCATGGAATAATTTATTTAATTGTTTTAGTAGCTAATTAAAATAAATAATCGCTTGATAGTTAAATAAATTTAATGATCGTAGATGTTGAATGGATTCGGCTGATTCAACTCGTAGCCGTTAGATTAGGAATCTAACAGGGTATTGGAAAATCACGGTGAGTAAATCTCACTCATTTTTATTTAGAATTATTTTATTCGTTGAAATAATTGTTTGATGGTTGTTTGGTTGCATTAAAATACTACTGTGGCTATTATTAAATATAAATTAGTTATCTAGGATTGGTGTTCGTGGTTATTATATATATATTGGTGGTTAGATTCCCGCAGTACCATTAGTGGATGCCCGCAGTACCATTAGCGGATGACCCTATTACGCCCCTCGCTATGATAGTGGATGACCTTCTATACCACAATATCCTGCCACAAAGCAGGATGAGTATTATTTATGTTAGCTAATGTCTGTGGATGTAGGAAAACAGGTTGGAGGGATCCAGCTGGATTCCTCAAAAGAAAATATTGTCATTTGTTTGGTTTAATATATGTTATCTTATATGATGTGTTAGAAAAACCCGTGATTTGATAATTTGGTATTCTGGATGTTTGAAATATCACTGGGCCTAAATGGTAATTTATAGAAATATCGTAAATAGGTTTTCGAAATTTAAAAAGGAAAATTCTTTTTTTCTAAAATAGAATCTGAATTTAGAATGGTCTAAAGACATTTACTTCTTTCGAAAATAAATAAAAACAAGTATTGCATTTATAAACGATGTTTATAAATTAAATAACCAGGGAATTGAAATAAATTTATAACAGTTTTTAGAAATAAAATGGAAAAATTATCATTGGATAATTGAATATTTAAATTCAAATGTGAATTCAAAAATAGAAATGGGGAAATCGTTTTAAAGAAATAAATGATGAAATTTATTCTGATGTTCAGAATATAAATTGAACTAAAATAAATCCGTAGGGATTTATGATTTGAATTCGATTAATTCGAATTTATTTAAATAGAAGTTAAATTGAATATGAAAATAAATTGGGTGTTACATATATGAGTTATTATAGATAGAAATTTCCAAAATAAGACTTTGGTTTTAAAAAGATTTCGAATTGGTACTTGTTTAAATATATAAAACATAGAAATTTATAAAATGGTGTTTATAAATATAATTAATTAATTATCAGGAGATAATTTGAATGTTTAAATTCAAATATGAATTTAAAAATAGAATTTGAAATCATTCAAAAGGGAACAACTGTTTATATTCCGCAATCTGGAATATCAAAGGGATGGAGTTTCATATAGAAATTTGAAAAGGGAATTTGTTTAAAATATATGAAACAAGGATGTTGAATTTATAAATAATGTTATAAATTTGGTGAAATAAATTATCATTTGGATAATTTAAACCATTTAAATTCAAATAGGAATTTAAAAGTAAATTAGAAAGCGTTTTGAAACAAAACGATTGATTATATTTCAGAATTCGGAATATAAGCTGAATTGAGAAGAATTCAACGGGTTTATAATTGAAATTCGATTATATCGAATTTTATATAGAATTTATTTATAAAAGGATTTGGAATTAAATGCAGAAGATTGAAGTATAAATAAATATATTACCGAGTAAGGAAAAATCGACAATTATAGAAAATCGAAAATATTATGTTGAATTGGGAAACTGATTTGATATATATTAAAAATAAATCAAAATGGAGTTGAATTTATTATAAACGAAGTTTAAACGTTTATATATATAAATATAATTAAAACGAACTCGCTGCCGCGCGGTAGTTCGTAGCTTGGCGTTTAGAACTTCAATTGAGTATATAGAACTCGATTTAAGTCGGAATTCTTTGAAACAAGAACCGTCAGGACCGATTGAACAATAGTTTTCTAATGGAAGAGAAAAATCTGGATTTCGTCGTATAGATTTTGAGTTATGTCAAAATCAAATTTTCAGAAAAACAACGCAAGAACCATTATAAAACCATAACGGTTTATTTAAATAAATAAAAGGATTTTAAAGAAATAAAATCCAAATTGCCATTAGAAAAATATAGACTGGAGATATAAAATAAATATGAACTCGAGTGAAGTAAGTGAAATGATTTTTGAGACAAAAATTAGATTTTTAGTTGTTGAATGAAACTAACTAATTTGAATAATAATTAGTTAATCGAAATTCGATATGAAAATGGACTTTGAATAAGTAAAGCAGATTTGAGAATTCTTATTTGAAATCGAATACGGAACTTGAGTCGAAATGGGATTAAATTAATTTATAGGCACGATAAAATGATAATTGAACATGATATGTTCAGATATAAAGTGTAATGGGCAAAAGAGCTAATAAAAAGGTTAATGAGCGAGTTGAGTTAAAAATGACTAGACTGAGTTGAAATAAATTAGAAATGGACACATATGTGTTAGATAGGTATGGATTGAAGTATATGAAGTGTATGAAGTTTATAAATTTAGTGCTCGACCAAAAGGTACATTGTTAAATTCCATATGAGGTTTTATGCGCCGAATCGGCAAGCCACTTGGCTTTTTGTTTTTCTTTTTAAATGGAAAGGGCCTAGAGAGGCGAGTTGAGGTTTGAACTATCAATTGGTATAAAGGAGGTTATGGCGAATTTTTCCAGAAATTTAAGGAGTTATAATAATTTTAGGAAAATTTGATAATTAGAAATCAATGTATCAATATATATATATATATATATAGATATATAGAATTCGATAAGGAAACAAACTTAAAAATAGAATATCATAAACCAAAAGGAAATCTATAATTAAATCTGGTAAAAATAGAAAGAGAAATGTATATACGTTTTAAAAATGGAAAATTTGTTGAATATGGTGTTGATTATTCGAGTTAACGGTCTTGTCTGTTTCGAAGTTAATAATATTTTCAGTCAAGGTCTGAGGGGTAATTATACCCCAACTCGATTGATTTCATTATTAGCTGATAAATAGCAAGATTCAGTCTCAAAGAGAAATGTTTAAAGAAATTTAGTCGAATGCAATATTTTGGGTTGTTGTAGTGATGTTTTACATAGTATTCGTTTTAAATCATTAAGCGACATTTTGGAAAAAAAATAGTAAACATTTCCTAAGTCTAAAAAGGAATGGTCGTGAAAGAGATAAGTAAGTGGAATGTTCTCCAATTATAAACAGATTTTTTTTTAAATATAGAAAATAAAAGAAGTTGATATTTAGAAATGTTTTTCCAAATAGAGTAAGAGGCTAAGATGATTGTCGAAAATATCGTGTTAACGAATATGGATAAGGAAATGGAGAAGTATTTTAATTAATGAAATATACATTAAATGGCCTAGTGATTTGTTTGATGCTTTGAATGAATGTTTGTTTTTCTTCGATAGTTAAATAAACGACTATCGAAGTACTTGCCAATATCGCTGTCAATATGGAGAGACCGGTTGGATTATTATCCGAGAACCACTCCGTATTGGCAGTAGCGTTGCGAATCAGATTATATGAAGAAAATCAAAGACGGAGTAAAGTGAAAGGACTTTTTTTATTAATAGAAATTGTGTCTTTGGTTTCGTTCAGTCGCAGAACAAACATATATGGATGAATGTCTGACAGAGTATTTCCAATGATCGCATAGGTTGTTTTGTACAAATATATATGGTAGCGGAGAATTTATTCTCTTAGCATAATATCCAGAATATATTTGTGCAAATCAATTAATGATTAACGGATCTGACAATGTGGCATTCAAAGTGACTGTGTTTTCAATGAATGGTAAGTAATCGTAGCCTCAGGCCTCAACAACCGGGAAATGACAAAAATCGAGCAGGCAACATGGTTATGTGGGTCGCTCCCATTAGGGTGTATAATCACCTATCTAGAGAAATTCCTTTTACTTCTTTAATCTATCGATGCTGTCTCTTTTCGGGAAATGTTGCTTATCCCAACCGTTGGTGATATACATTCGATGCACTCAAGCGAAAAGAGTGGTCGGTCATGTGTGGGCCAGGTTGCAAGATGTTCTTGTTGAACCCAGTGTATTCCCCTCTAGAGATACACTATCGGAAGGTGGTTCCATACCTTGTCATAGTCGGAATCCAATCTCCAATAAGCGCCCTATGGTTTTTGATTTTATATTATATATGGAGCGTGAGATGCAAGTGTTCCACTAGATTCTATTTATTTGATGTAGATATTATTATAATATCAGTGGATTTTATATCAAAGATATTTTGGGTTATCGTAAGGTAAAAACCATCCTTTTAATGTGTGGATCGGTCTTATGATTATCATTTCTTTCGAAAGGGTTTTGAAAGTTAAACAAATGGTTGGAGTTTACTCATACCAGTACCATGACTGACCCTGAGTTTATTTTGTTTGTTTTCCCTAAACTCTTGGGTGCCCAAATTTGTACAGGCAGTCAAGTGGTTGGGATTTTACAGATTCAGTTGGAGGAGTTTGAAGCAGGAGGCTTCACCAGTTAGCTATATACTATCATGTATTCCGCTGTGTACCATGTTTGTATCTGGAAATAGGTGTTTATAACTAGTTCCAGAAATAGTTGTTGTGCTCTGATGATGGTATGTATATAAAGTTACCGAATTGTATTTCAAAGTTTGTGTTACCTAATATATTTTATTCGTTCCACTGTGAGTTTGTGATCTTTGTTTTCCTCTATTCTAATATTTCTTTCTTTCTATTTCTCATCCTCTAACTTCTTTCTAATAATGATTCGTATTTCTATGCAATTTGGGTTGGACGTGTGATGTATGTAGTCAATTCAGATACGGGGTTGCGGTCCATTACAATATAAATACATAATACATAAATAGTTTTCCACCAAGAGGCATGCTAATCTTCTTCTTCTTCTTCTTCAGAGTCAGTGTCCATGCCAGAGCCATTGTCTATGTCAAAGTGACTGAAAAGGGATTACATGATCATTGATATATTCCAATTAGCACCTCATATAAATGATCATAGTTTTAAGAAGAAATGATTACTTCTAGATAAGATAATCCACTTGTGATAATGTGTTGTTTTATGCAAATGTTGGTATAGCTACTTTCTAGTTAAATGTCGGTCATCTAGTTGTGTCTCATTATAAGGCTATTATAACCATGTATGTATGTGCGTGTGTGCATGTGTGGTTGTGTCTCATTATAAGGCTGTTAAGGATAGATCATAGTTGAATGAACACTTTGTGTCAAACTTCTATTATATTTTGGGCTGACTATAATAAGGAGCATGTTATGCCGACTCCATGTAATTTGTTGAGAAACTAATGGGTAAATTCATAATGTAGGCTATTATAACGTTGTATGTATGTATGTGAGTGTGCGTATGTGTGGTTGTGTCTAATTATAAGGGTGTTAAGGATAGAGCATAGTTGAATGAACACTTTGTTTCAAACTTCTATTATATTTTGGGCGGACTATGATAAGGAGCATGCTATGCCGACTCCATATACTTTGTTGAGAAACTGATGGGTAAATTCATAATGTAGGCTATTATAACCTTGTATGTATGTACGTGAGTGTGTGCATGTGTGGTTGTGTCTCATTATAAGGCTGTTAAGGGTAGAGCATAGTTGAATGAACACTTTGTGTCAAACTTCTATTATATTTTGGGCTGACTATGATAAGGAGCATGCTATGCTGACTCCATATACTTTATTGAGAAACTAATGGGTAAATTCATAATGTATGCTATTATAACCTTGTATATATGTCAGTGAGTGTGTGCATGTGTGGTTGTGCCTCATTATAAGGCTGTTAAGGATAGAGCATAGTTGAATGAACACTTTGTAATTGTATTCTTTGGTAAATTTACCTCGACTAGCCAAACATATTGTGGATTAACTAGAAGAAACTGTGGATGGAAGTAAAATTTACCTATGATCACAAAAAAAAAAATGGTACCACCGGTTCCTCCCTATTGCCCACAAACAAAATTTCAGACCTTGTCCCAGGATGAGCGTGGGTACAGCGTTGAACCCTAATGAGGTAAACCTTGTTGTTGAATCGAGCAGCAAAAGTATTCCTCGAGCCAATGCCTTCATAAAGTACCATTTTCAGGTATAATGATCTATGGTTAATTCGAGACCAATGACAGTCGTCAATTTCACACACATTTCCCATTGGCGTCATTAATTCTTTAATTGTAGGAACATTTTTCTTCAGGAACTCGGGAAATCCAACAACTCTAGCCTATGATTCTTCCTCGAACGCTGGTTTAGGCTCAAATTCTTCACCAGACCATTGTTGCACATAAAAAGCACCTCCATGTTTTGTAAAAAGTTTCAACATTAGCATGTGATCATGCATACTGTAAGATGGGCATGTTATTAGAAAAGAGTTATTGGGTATAACCCGTATAGGCCACTCATTAACTCATTATGCTCTAGAGGATGCCTAAGCGTGAGATGCACAAATTTGTAAGTCCAATGTCCTATAAGAACAGTGGCAGTGATGCATAGTGGAGAGTCCTCCATTTTTTTTTGAAACTTTTGACGATCGAGGTTTGTTTAGGAGTTAAAGATGTTAATGACAATATGGTTCTGAAGCTTGAAAGGATATGAAGTGACACACTGTACGTGGCAGTAATATGCGAACTGAAAACTTATTGCTCAGAAGACAAAGCATACTGAAATTGCTTATTTGTTGGGCTTGGCTGGCATGAGTAACCAATCGCCAATGGTCAGTAAGTCGATTGTAATAATTGCGTTCATAACATTTTGTTAAGAAAGCCAATGGCCATTCGATGCCACCACTTATCAAATAACTTGTTATCATTTCAGGTGCATATTTAATTCTGGAAGGCAGAGGGATACATTTTGCAGATTTGACACCCATATATATATATATATTTGATGCCACCCACTTGTATAGGTACATACATATATATTTCCTATTGCAATCGGATTGCTGCATATATATGATTCATATATATAAATGAGTAATACATTTTACAGATGTGGACACATGTTTACATGTTCAAAATGCGCTAATGAATTGGCCAAGAATGGAGGATAATTTCCCTTATGCCTGCACCTATTCTTGAAGAAGTTCGAGCTTACTGTATACAATGAAGAAAACGGTGTAGCTGATTTTTGAGTTTTGATATTTGGATAATTAAAACAATTGCTTTGGATGAGTTTCTTGTACAAAACCTATATTACAAAATTTTTAATTAAAGCATTGTGTTTGTTATCTTCTAGTGTAGCATTTGCCTTCTTCTACTGTTGCGTTAGCTTATATTGATATTGCATTTCATGATAATGGTGTTACATTACATACTGCAGTGGTGTTGCATTACGTATCGCAGTGGTATTGCATTACATATTGCAGTGGTGTTGCATTAAATTAAATATAATTAATTACCGGTCGCACGTGGACCCCACAGCTGACGTGGATAGCTGGTGTGGCATGTGACACGTGGGCAGCTGACATGGAGAGATGACGTGTCGCGTGACACATAGTCTGTTGACATGGAAAAATGACATGGCCCCACTGGAAGCCAGGCCCTAACTAATGCTTAAGACAACGCTGAATAATGTTGCATTATGTGCAGAAAGTGTTGCATGACGACTATAATGATACACTTTCTTTCCGTGGAAGTAGATGGGCAAAAGCGTTGTCTTAAAGGGCTAAGGCAACGGCCGCAGATGCCATGGGTCTCTGTTGTCGCCTATTTGAACAAAGGGGCTACTGCAACGCTTTTTCAATATAAGACCACACAAAATTAGTGTTGAGTTTGTGCACTTTTATAGTAGTGATGTTTTAATTCAAGAATGTCCAGAATTTTATATATATATATATATATATATATATATATATATATATATCAAAACACTTGAAAAACACTCAAATTTCAAATTTACATACACATATGTCGACATACATATATAGGGATGTCAACATACAACTATCATATTTTTAGTTTTGAAAGGAAGTGTCTTTTAACCATTTTAACGTTCCAGAAGCGTTGCAACCTTTCAAATTTTCTAAATAGGGGTTAATTTCGAATTTTTTTATTCTTTCTTCTTCTCCATCTTCATCCCCTTTCATTTCTCTGTTACTATTTCATATTTTTTTTTTATTTCTACACATCTACTCGACCAATTTCTACTCTAAATACATAAAACTTCTTCTCTTCTCACTCTCTACTCATTACTCTTTAAATTGAAGTGCTATTAAAGAGTTATAGGGCTGTTGTAATCATTTGGATTGTTTTTGGATAGTTTGGAAACGGTGTGTTCCTTGCAGCCGTGAAATCAAGGAAGGAAATGTTGTTAACCTAGTAGCCGGGAAATCAAGGGTGGTGGGAACGGTGTAAACCTTGTAGCCGTGAAACCAAGGGGATTATAATTGGATATTGATAGTAATAAAACTCTGCGCAATCCAGCGTTGCGTGGGACTGGACGTAGGAGTAATCTGAACCAGTATAAAATCCGGTGTGTTCTTTCCTTTTCTCCATTATGTTTTTTTATTTCTGTGTTTGTGTTTGATTTTGTGTCCGTGATTATCTCTATGGTTTGTGATTCATATATAGACCATATTAATTTTGGATTACCTTGAATTCCTTGAAAATACTTTTCACGCCCTTTAGTGTTAGTTTTTCCTTACGATCCATTCCGCATTCCCTAATAGTAAGTCTCACTCAGAATTTATATTTTAAAATTATTTTTTCGTTAAAAATAATTGTTGGTTATTTGGAAGAATTGATAAACTATTAACAATTGTTTACTATTATATATATAGTAGATAGAGGATTGGTAGTTGAGTATTCCCGCATGTTTTAGCGGATGAGACCATATGTCCTATGCATATTAGCGGATGGCCCTTTTTATCATGATATCCCGCCTTGAAGCGGGATTGGTATTATTTATGTTGATTAACATTTGTGGATGCAGGGAAACAGGTTGGAGGGATCCAACTGGATTGCTCAACATTTTTTTTTTTCATATATAATGCCATATGGTGTGATAAATAATATATGATAGATTATTGTGTATATCTAGGTGCTTAAATAACATTGACTCCTATATTGGTATTTTCATACCATAAAATATATTTAAATGAAAAGAAAGAAAATAAAAGAATGTGATATATATATATATCATAAAAGGGAAAAAAATCCAAATAAAAGGTGAATTACAAATGAGCTTGAAATATTAAACTTGGTTTTAAAAACAAGATGTTTAATTTATGAACAATGTTTATAAATGAGGTGAATAATTATCATTTGATAATTTGGGGAATATGAATTCAAGTGTGAAATTTTAAAGGAATTTGAAACCGATTCGAAAGGAAATGATGAATTTTATTATGAAGTTTCGAATGTAAATGGAATAAAGATAAATGTAGATGGATTTATATCTGGAAATTGACTATGTCGAATTTTATAGAAATAATTTATTTCTAGAATGGATATTTGAAATTTTATTTAGTAGAAACTATAATTTTGAATTTGAATATTTTATGAAGCTAATATTTCAATATTTAGAGTATGGCATAAATTCTATATTTTTATATATAAATTTTGTAATAAAATTATCTTAAAAGTGGAAGAAATATAAGAAGGATTTTGTAGAAATAAAATAAAAAGTACTTTTAAATGTTATAAAAATTATTGGCTTTTAAAATACATTTAATGAAATGATGTTTAACATTTTAAGTAAAATGGAAAGGGAAATGAAGGAAAATTGTTCTATAAACGAGGTTTATAATTTATTCGTATAAATAGATATATAATTGGAAATTTGACGAGTAAATGTAAATTGGCTTTTAAACCAATATTTTATTAATGGAGTTGAAGTCAAATGAAATAATAAACCAATTTCTAAGTGAGTTTGGGAAATCATTTCAAGGTGAACTTTTAATGAAATATTATAAGTAAAAGAATTTATATAATTAGAAGTTTATAGAGTAAAAATGGAAGTGGCTACATTTTTAGAAATGTTAATGTTGTTTTGCTTTGGAAGCACAGTCGAGAATTTATAAGCAAAGAGAGTTTATAAGGAACAAACTTATAAATTTGGGCAACCGAGCCAAAATGTGAACTTTAATTTTTAAAGGAATTTTTAAGGGAATTTATGAAATACAAAGTGAATTATTAACAAGGGTTATTAATGTGAAATCAAATTTATTTGATAATGTAATCTTGGAATGTTATAAAGTAAAATCTGTTTTAAAGATGGATAATTGGAGGGTCGATATTTTTAGTGATATTTCGAAATGAAGTGATTTTGATTTCTTATAAAGTGTTTTGGAAATGAATCCCGTATCAGAATGTAGATCAACCATTATTGTTGAAATAGACGTCCCAAATAAAGAGAAAATCTGGACTATAATACTTTTGTTATAGTAAATGGTCTCGAAAAGGAATTGATTTAAGTTTAATATAAAGTTCTGACAGATATACTATATATGATGTTGATATGCGAGATGGGTAATCTTGTCCATGTTGAAGTTAATGATGTTATTCAGTCAAGGTTAAGAGGTAATTTTACCCTAATTTGATTGTTTACATCATTAAATAATAAATGTAAAAGATTCAGTATCGAAGATCAATGTTAAAATATAGCTAATTAAATATGAAGTATTTTGGATTTTTGTAACGATGCTTTACGCAACATTCGTTTTAACCCAATTAAGTATGCTTTGGAAATATAATAGTGACTATTATCTGAAAACCGCCCTGTATAGGCTTAAGCGTTGCGAATTAGATTATGTTGAAGATAATCAATGATGGATTAAAGTGCAAGGGCTATTTCTGTTAATCCTAGGTAGAAATTGCGTAAGATGGATTAATGGGAAATAGCGCCTTAGGTTTCATTCAGACCCATAGCGAACTTATGTGGACGGATGTCCGACAGAGTATTTCTCAGAATCACGTAAGTTGATTTTTGCGAATATACCGAGTTTGGTGGCGAAGAAGGCAACATTTTTTTTGCTTAACACCCAGAGTATGATTGTGCAAATCAATTAGTGATTAACGGATCTGATAATGTGGCATTCAAAGTTTGAATGTGATGTCTTGAAAAGGTAACCGCGACCTCAAGCCTCATCAACCGGTAAATGACTAAAATAGGAGGGCTATGCGGGTCATACCCATTAGCGCATATCATCACCTGATCTAGAGAAATCAATTGTCCTTTTTTTGTATGCTTCGAAATAAGAGTGGTTAGAAGGACAAAAACCATGGTGATGATATATTTAATATAGTCAAGTAGAATGAGTGGCCGGTTCTATATGGCTGGGTTGCAAGATGTTCTTGTTGAATCTCAGTGTTTTATCTCTAGATATCACTGATCGAAAGGTGGTTACATACCTAGTCATGTTGGAAATCCAAACTCCAACATGATCCATATGGTTCTAGATGTAAATCAATTATGTAGAAACGTGAGATGCAAGCATTTCAGCTATATTCCTATTTTATTTGTGAATTGATAGACATTTTAATTATATCATCGGATTTGATGCAAAAATGATTTGGTTATCGTAAGGTAAAAACATGTGCTATTTTTATGTATGGTCGTGTCTTATGAGAGTTCCATTCTTTAAAAGGGATTTACTAAATTTAAGCAAGTTGTTTGGAGTTCACTTACACTAGTTCCATGAATGACCTAGATTTTATTTTGTTTTGTTTCCCAAAAACTCTTAGATGGTAATTTGTATGGGCAGTCAAGTAATTTAGGTTCTTACGAATGCATCTAGAGGAGCTTGAAGCAGGAGGCTTCACCATTAGATATCTATTAATTATATTCCATTGTGCCAAATATAGGATGCACTCTGATGAATGGTATGTATATACAAATACATTTTCGTATTTTAAAAGCTATTATATATTGTTAACGATATTTTTTACCAATACCAGAATCAGGTCTATGGAAGTGGACCTAAGGGGTTTAAAGGTTATTTAGTTTCTATGAGCTTGAGTCAGTTCACCGTTTCCTAGATATCATGGTCTTAATCCCGAAGATTATTTATTATTCCTTCAAAGAGGTGAGTATCACGCTTTCGAGACTTAACGACTAACGGTTACCTTGGGATAAGGGTTCCCTAAGCGCAGTGCAAGTTAGAAAGCTAAACGGCTTGTAAAAGGGTATTTTCGGTATACAGAAATCATTTTTGTGAAGAGGCATTAAGGAAATCACTAGCATAAGCATTAAGGAAATTCATGAAATTGATCTTAAGTATCTTTATTGATCACTTTGTTAAGTACATAGAAGTTACTAAGTAAAATTCCCAAATCGATTTAGAAATTAGGGTTTACTTTATGAGAAAAGTTTACAAGAACAGGGAATGAGAAAAAGTCCCTTTAAAACCAATAGGGTATCATTTAAACACAATTTGGGTCCCCTTTGGGTACCGATTTAGCAGAAGCCCGTTTAGAGTGCTTTCGGCTTCGGTAATGAGAACGGGTTTTGGTGTCGGTCGCTTATTGAGTTTCATCCTCTTGTGTTCCCTGAATATTGCTATCAGCTTTCGGTCTCGATGATAGATCCAGTTGTGATAGCCAACTATGGACTTTTTCTTCCATAACTTCTATTTTTTTTATTGACACTAGCACGTTATTATTGATGGCTTTTCTTCTCATTAGTTTTGCCTTGTTTTACTGTCTTCTAAGAGTTTCTTTCTGACTTCAACCTTTGTTATTGGCTATCTTTCCACCTCTAAGCTTTATTATCGAATCAACCTTGCTTTTGGAAGGCTGGTTTCAATTCTTATTGACTCGTGACTCAAGTGTTGCTTTTGATTGTGCATCGATACCTAGTAGAATGATGTGGATAGTCTCGATAGCAAATCTTGCTTCAATAGCTTCTGCATGCTTCTCAGTGTCGGTGTCAATATGAAGCAAATTAGTACCGATAGCTCCCTTTTCTCCATCTTGTCCTAGCCTTCTATCTTAGTACCATAAGGTATGCCTTTGGAACCAAAACCATATTGAATGCCTTTAATAACGGTACTGACAACACTTTAGATTATCTATTGCTTCCATGCTGCTTCTACTTTAGTGGCGAATTTTGGTTGAATGCTTTCGGTATCTCTACGAAGCCTGTTGGTGGCGATAACACCTTTATTTGAGCTTCGACTTGGCCGATAATCTCTTGTTTCCATTTAATCTTAGTATTGTATTATGACAGTAGACTTTATCTTTTCAATGATATCAAAAGAAAATCAATCGATACCGATAGTTCTTCACGTGCTCTTGAGTTAGCTATCGTCTTTGCTCCTCTTTTGGTGGGTCTATCTTTTGGTGTCGGATCGTAGGCTTCTGGTTTTTTTATTAGGGTTTGCTTTCAGTATCATGCTAACACCTTTTATCTTCCTCATTTTTCATCCGTTCTAAGATTTTGTTTCCTTTTCCTTGGTTTTGGGACAGAATCAGCTGCCTCCTCCTTGAGTATCGACATCAAGCTAAGTATTCCTAACCTGATGGTGCCAATAGCATATTCTTCTCTTATCTGATTTAGTGCTATCACCGAGTATTTGGCATTTTTTTGATGCTGATAATGCTCCTACTTTCGGTCATTAGTTATTGCTTTCGGCATCTACTTTGCACAATGACCCTTCAACTGAACTTGCTTTCGGTGTCAAATTCTGGTAGTACCATTTGCCCCCTATTAGTGAAGGGGTATTTTTGACTTTTCAAGTCAAACTTTGACCTCCATTCTTGTGCTTTGTCTTCCTGGCTTTTGATATTTTGGTGTTAATATGACTCATTGATCTTCTCCTGTTTGTACTGCCGAGATTCAAGAAGTACTTTGGTGTAAACCTCTTTTTTTTCCTTTTCATTTCTTCACCTATGAGAAACAAAGATCAAACGAGATTACCGTTCTTTGATAATTCTATAAGATCTTTCAAATTATCAAACCCAATTTCCTTTATAAGTATTTTGTTTTGAAACAAAGTTAAAATTCAAAAAATATTCTCCCATCTTGATTATGAAGTTGATAAGGATTTTTATTCTTTAAGAATGCATTTAAACAACGAGAATAGTTTTGATTAATATGAGCAGCTTAAATGACCATTAATGGTGAACAAGGCAAATCTTTCAATTTACCCCCGATATTTTTTTTATGATTTAATATGCAAAAACGAATGCCTGCCAGACTTTAAATTTTTTTAATGAAAATAAACTTCCTATTCTTTCAGTACCAAAGAACTTGCTATCAAATTGCCATTAACTCTTGCATGTGGGTAGCGTTGATGACTATATCCTCTTCTGTTTTAGTAGATCTTGAAGTGTTAGAATTAGATAGGTCGTTGTCGGTACTGGATATTAAAACTCCTTGATATCGATTGAGCCTTCTGTGTCAATAATTATACCCTTGGTTTTGGTCGAAGCAATATCCAAAATTCAAGTTACATTAACCATGAACTACCTCGATTCCGATACTTTTACGGTTTTGGTGTCGGGCCAATTTATATAGATAACACCAGATATTTGAATATGCACGATCATATGTGAACCATGTTAAAAACTTGATTCTAATGACTTACAATGTGTCCTAATTTCCACAAAAGATTGCAATGTAACGAATACCACAAAGCTTTTATGATGGCCTTGGGCTTTTTTGTAATTCATAATTTCTCATGTAAATTTAATGTGCTAATATGCTTTTATGGAATAGTATCACCTGGCTGTATCATGTCTGAAAAGCGAAGCGTTGGTAAGCCCTATCCAGGCAACCCCTCTATCCCTAAGCCAAGAAGGAAAATGTCCCAAGACATTCTCTCATGCAAACACAAGGTAAAGTAAAAGCCTTGTTTTTGAATGCTTTAACATGACTGGAGCTGATGCCATCCCTCCTAAAAGATGTGGTTTCTTAAAAAATAGTCCTTATGAATAGGTCCATTGTTTTGTTTATGCATAGTATTGAATATGGCTATCACCTTTGCTCCAAACTTATTTATTCAGAATTTCATTTTGCGTTCTTTGTAACAAATACAACAACTAATACCATTTGCATTAGCTATCTGTAGAATGTTTAATTTCCTGCTCATATTATGGCAAACATTGTTTTTGAATAGAATGAATAAGCTTGCAGAATGATTTCATCAATTGTGTAGATATCACCTTATGTATGACTTTTTCTTGTACCATGAACATCTTTTTTCAGAGTTTCTTTTCTTATTACTCTGCATAAGACTTATCATATAATATCCTATGTCATCCCTAGCTTAGGTTGGAGTGTATACCATGCTTTGCTTATCTAACTGTGAAACACCATCTAAGGTAATATGAGATTGTGATATGATAATTCGATCATTTGCATTAAATAATAATTGAACATCATATAATTTTAAGAAGCTCCCTAAACAAGGTGTTGCGGAGAAATAACCTTTGCCGCGATGCTTCAAACAATATATTCAAGGTTCCGATTTGAGCATTGATTATGAAAACATCTTTTAGCTAAAGATAATAGGCTTGAACCTTTTGCTTGGGAGTGGTAATAGAAATTTTGAAACTTTTGTTCTTGCCAGTAATGGGTGCCCCAAATCAAACCCAGATTCGGATCTTTTAATAGAAGACCAAGTATCCCCATCTGGTAATAATAGAAGTCCTGAATCGACTCTGATCCGGGTATTTGATAGAAGACCAAATATCCTCATCTGGCAATAATAGGAGTCCCGAACCAACCCAGATTCAGGTTTTTGATAGAAGACCAGACATCACATTTGGAAAGAATATAAGTCTCAAACCATACCCAGATCCGAGTATTTATAATAAAAGACCAAATGTCCTCATTTTGCAATAATAGGAGTCCCAAACCAACCAAGATTCAGGTATTTGATAAAAGACCAGATACCCACATCTAGAAATAGTAGAAGTACCGAACCAAACCCAGATTCAGGTATTTAGAATAGAAGACCAAATATGCTCATCTGGTAACATTAGGAGTCCCGAACCAACCCAGATTCGAGTATTTGACAGAAGACCAAATATCCTTATATGGAAATTTTCCCGAATCAAACCCAAATTCGGGTATTTATAATAGAAGACCAAAGATCCTCATATGGCGATAATTGAAGTCCCGAACCAAACCAAATTCAGGTATTTGATAGTTTTTGCTTAAATTGTCATTTCATCCTTGTGAACCACTTTCTAGGCTCCGCTTTGATTAGCTACATCCCCGAGCTTTAATTTTGTTTAAGCCTTTTCTCGGGCTTTGTTTTTATTTGCAAACTACACCCTTGAGCTTTTATTTGGTTCGAGCCTCTACTTGGGCTTTGTTTTGTTTTGCAAGCAGAGGATGTACGTGATTTACGAGCTCTCTTTGAGCTTTCATTCCCTTCCACGGGATGATATGTAGGCAATGGATATATGTGCCTAGGTTTACCCTCTAGAGCTTTTGATGTGGTTAATGAAGTATTTGATCCGATCACATAGCTCAGGTGCAAACACACAGTTCCCGTGCGAGCATACAAGTTGTGGGTGCAAACACATAGTTCACGTGCGAGCATACAGCTCGCGAGCGAGCACACTGCTCATGGGTGCAAACACACAGCTCGCATGCGAGCACACAGCTCGCAGGTGCAAATACACAGTTCGCATGCGAATAGAAAACGTGCATGATCACATAGCGCTTTAAGGGTGAGCATACAACTTACGTGTGAATACACAACTCACGTGTGAGCACACAACTCACGTTCGAGCACACATTTCGCATGAGCTTATAGCTCAAAATGGGTGGAGCGGGTTATTAACAGACTGAAAATTGTAAGCATGTCCAGTTAAGCTGAAATTCTCTAAATGCATATTGATGTACTGCTTGAATTAAAAGAAATGTTACTAGATTTTTGTGATGTCTAATTGTCCTTCTGAAGTGCGGGGAATGAAGATGTTTTGTGATTAGGGATTCGATAAATGCGACATGTGCGGGGTTCGCTGGATTGAATAACGCAATGGTCCTTCGATCCACAATCGTAGCAATTTCCATGAGCAAAGTTTGAAGTTTTAGTCTTAGAGGCTCCGCGTCTTCTTTTCTTATTTGAATGAGCCTTAGAATTTTTATCGGGATCTCTTTTCTTGTTGAAGTTCCTTTTTGAACAATCGAATTTGTCCATACAAATGAATTTATCTACTTGGAGATAGAAATCTTGCAAGTTTCTGCATCCACAGACATATAGTTCTTTCAGAATGGGGTATTCTCAATTAGACCTGAATAGACAACGATAAGTTTCTCACGGTCGTCCATATTTTCTACTTTTAGGGCCTTGACTTTAAACCATTCCAAGTAATTACTTAAAGATTCTCCTTGTTTTTTGCTTTATATTTGTGAGGATTGTGTAGCCTATAGTTGGATCTTTGCAAACGCAGAACTGTGTTCAGAACTCATTGGAGAACTGCTTCCACGAATAGAGTTGGTACCATTTAGCAACCATCCCTTGAATTGTTACTGTAAATAATCGACATCTTACAACCCTATAAGTGTCATAAATATCCATTTGGCTATTGAAAGCCATGAGATGGTCATCGGGATCAGCGGTTCCTTGGTACATGATGGTTGGGGTTTTTACGTGTGAAGGTATCCCTGTATTCTAGATTTCGTCAACAAAGGGTTCCATTATTACATCGTCGCTAACGTGCCCAACCAAGATTCTTTTCCTTTCATTTTGAAATTGATTTTTGATGGTCTTCTCCGCTATGTTCCTAAAGTAGGTTTCCATGTTTCCACAGTTTGATCATACGGGACTAGATCCTTTAGTAGGTGAACTTCAAGATTGCTCTTTGCCTTTATTGTGTTAGCTTTCTTTGTAACTTTCATCTAATGGATTAGGTCTTCCCCTCTTGGAAGAAATCGAATGAGATTTCTTTTTCATTTCAATCTCCTGCATAGCTACACTTTCTCTTAGAGACTTGACTTCGTCCTTTTGCTCCGGTTTGGTGCTTTCCGAAGACTTTTGTGATCAAGTATTTCTTTACAAGCTTTTTACTTTAAGTAGTTGTTGTCCCAGGGCCTTGATTCTTTCAGCCTCTTTTATATAACTTAGGTTCAGAGGTTGGGTTAGAATTGGGGGCCTGCCTGCTCCCATAGCATGTTGGTCGAATGATTGGGCTATATTTTCTTCTGCATTGGTAATCCCTTTTAACACTTGATTTCTTCTTTGTGACACTAGACCAATTTGTAGATTCAACGGGGATCTAGTTCGTCTATCGAGTTCGAGAGGTTCCTTCATTTTCGATTCCGCTTGATACAAGTCAATCTTTGAGGTCCTTTAGGCCGAGCTCTCTTCAATAGACCTCCCAATATCGTTAACCTGCAAAGCCAAATGTAATGTTTCCAACTCATTATTTTCTCTTCCTGTTAAGTTAAAAGGTTCTCTGGTTTCCGGATTTGCTGAGCTAAGATTCGAAAGTGTGCTATTTTCCAAAATAGTTGATGCATTAGAATCTTATTCCTAGTTTCCTTTTGTTTCAACCATATTTAATTGGCTCAGAAGGTATCTCGTTATGTCATAATAAGGACGGAAGGCCCTAGGTTACACAATTTTCCCAATTGTTCTGGAATCAATGATGTTTGAAGAAGAAGATTCTGATTAGATGTTCTCGTCATGATATTTCTTTTTCAAAGCCTAGTCCAATCCGAAATGTAATCGCATAGCTAGAATTATGGGAAGGCTATCGAATGGATTAGAGTTTTAAATCTCTCCTTCTAGCTCCAAAATGTTAACGATTTTCCGTCAACACCGGAATCAGGTCTAAGGAAGTGGACCTAAGGGGATTATAAGGTTTATTTAGTTTCTATGAGCTTGAGTCAGTTCACCGTTTCCAAGACATCTAGGTTTTAAGCCCAAAGACTAGTTACTCTTCCTTCAAAGAGGTGAGTATCACTCTTTCGAGACTCAAGGACCAACAGTTACCTTGGGATAAGGGTTCCCTAAGAGTAATGCATGTTAGAAAGCTAAATGACTTGTAGAGAGGAGTTTCGGGTAATTCGACTTATGTAGAAAGCATTTTCGTGAAGAGGCATTAAGGAAATCACTAGCATAAGCATTAAGGAAATTCATGAAATTGATCTTAAGTATCGATTTTCTCTCTATTGATCGCTTTGTTGAGGCATAGAAGTTTCTAAGTGAAATCCCCAAATCAATTAAGAAATTAGGGTTTACTTTATGAAAAAAGTTTACAAGAATGGGGAACGAGAAAAAGTTCCTCTAAATGAGACCCTTGGGGTCTTATTTATAGACAAATTGGGGCCCCTTTGGTACCGATTCAACAGAAGCCCGTTTAGAGTGCTTTCGGATTTGGTAATGAGAAAGGGATTTGGTGTCGGCCACTTCATCAGATCTCGGTACCGTTATTGAGTTTCACCCTCTTATTTTCTCTGAATATTGCTATCAGCTTTCGGTCTCGGTGATAAGATCTGGTTCCGATAGCCAACTATGGAATTTGTCTTTCGTAACTTCTGATTTTGGTATTGACACTTGAATGGTAGTGTGGATGGCCTTTATTTTCACTGGCTTTGTCCTATTTTACTATCTTCTAAGAGTTTCTTTTGGACTTCGACCTTTATTGTCGGCTTTCTTTCCACTCTAAGCTTTGTTATTGAATTGCCCTTGCTTTCGGAACACGAGTTTTGATTCTTAATGACTCGTGACTCAAGTGTTGATTTTGATTGTGTATCAATACCAAGTAGATTGATGTGAATAGCCGTGATAGTAAATCTTGCTTCAGTAGCTTTTGAAAGCTTTTCAGTGCCGACGTCGATATTAATAAAATTAGTACCGATAGCTCCCTTTTCCCCATCCTGTCCTAGCCTTGTATCTTGGTACCAGAAGGCATGCCTACAAAACCGAAACTATATTGAATTACTTTAAGAGCAATACCGATAACACTTTCGATTATATATTGCTTCCATGCTGCTACTACTTCAGTGTAGACTTTTTGTTGATTGCTTTCGGTATTGCTATCAAGCCTGTTGGTAGCAATAACACCTTTATTTGAGCTTCCACTTTGTTGATAATGTGACACCCCACATCCGTTAATGTCACTTACAAAGGGAATGCATTAAGTTTCGTGAACCGTTATAGGTAAACAGACGTAGAATATTACAAGACATATATAAATAAGATAACAACAGAGATTCAAATTTTTATTTCAAACACAAATCATACATCGTGGTCCAAAATACCATAAGTCACAATAACCCTTACAACAATATAACTTCTATCTTTTACCATCAAAGTACATAAATACTTAAAAAAAACATAATTTCCCAAATAAAAGAGACAAAGCCTTAGTAAAGATAAGAACTTGAGCCATACTTCGAAAGTAGCTCTAGCAAGATGATAACTGAGTCCTGACTAAGCATGAGTATTCCCTCCCTGAGAACCTGGGGGAAGGGATGAACAGAAGAAAGAAGAGGAAACAAAAGGGTCAGACATAAAGTCTAGCGAGTCTAGTTACTTTTAGCAAGTAAATAAATAAAAGTAGCATGACAGGCATATAAAGTGGATAAGAAATTACTACATAAAAGGCAGGTGTGACAAGGTAGACATGATAAGGTGTATACGCTTCCCTAATGATTACTCTACACTATTACTAGTATGACCAGATTTTCAAGATGGTAGACTTAGGCATACATCCAAATGTACCCTAACTACTACCCTAATCGATCGGCTCCCTACTCAGTAGATACTCTGTGTCGTCCCTACAGTAGGATGTATCACATCCTAAAGTGGTAACCCCTTGCTAATATGCACAGCCTTATATCTATAGGTGTCACGGTCGTCTTATCGCCTTCAGCCCGGCTCATGCACGCACATGCCCGGTCGGTTTGCGCCGCCAACACCATCATCCACGTTTGGATCTCTTACAGTCAGTCCAATAAGTGTGACCCTTCTCCGACCTAGTTCGGAGTTCTCTTCTCGATACATACTCCAGGCTACTGACTGGAACGGGTCCCACACAATATGATATAGGCTCTCCCCTTTGTCTTGTATCCCTCACTAGGTTTTCCACAGGTTATATTTAACCTAAAGGTGTCTTTAATTTATATAACCCTAGTCTTTCTACCAGTTATGCTTACCACTAGGTGTCTTTAATTACATAATCTTATCAGGCTAAGTTTGTTGGCCTATATGTAAATATTACCCACCCCCTCAGATTTACTGAACCTACCCATTGTCCGACCAATTTTACTTAACCCTAATTTTAGTTCATAATCATACAATCCCTATGGATTAGATTAGGTTAAGTAGTCCAATTCATTAGCATGTCCATTTATGGTTTATAATGAGCTAGACCTCCCACATTAGGCCTACAACTTGTGGATGCTGGATATGTCGATCGGGTCCAGGCAGACTTCTTCCATAAGTTGGGCCTAACCTCATGTCATAGGTCGATTCGTATTTGCGTACTTAGACCTCTCACATTAGGTTCAACATTAGTGGCTGCTAGATATGCCGGTCGGATCCGGGAAGATTTCCACCACTAATGCAACCTAACCTTGTGTCATAAGTGTAATTACAGTTCCTAATTGTAATTATTAGACATTTCATTCTTATCTAATTCTTACCTATGTCTTTGTAGGTGATTATGTCCCTAACTTCCCCTTTTGAATTGTATGTCCAATTCGTAAACATTACTTAAATTATGTCAATTCTAACCTTTTTTCCCCCGTTCCCTAATTAATGCATTCGCATATATTTGGCGACATCTAGGCTAGAAAGTAGCCTGGTCATAAACAATAAAAGGAAAGTGACGGGAATATGACAAAGGTGTCTGTTTTGGCATAAAATTAACTAGCATGGTGATAAGGTGGACATATAAGCATATATCTGATGAACTTGTGGCAGTTAATTGATTCTAACATAACTACGATGTCATAATAAGCATAATAAGATCTAAATTAACAGTTTAGATGTCCAACTGGTTTAGATCTAATATGATAAGAACAAGGTGATAAATTAGATCTGATTATAAATTTAGATGTCCACATAATTTAGATCCAATAGTTAAAACTAGAACTAACTCAAGTAAGGTCAAGATCCACATCATAGAATGCCAAAAAAGTTACAATAGATCCAACAAGATAGAGATTTAGATCCAAGTTACACTCAAGTTAGAATGTCATATGTTCGCAATTTGCAATGGATATAATATAATATAGGCACATGAATAAATCCAAACTATTATCATATCACATTTACTTTTGTATATTTAAATCTAAAAGTAACTAGGAACTCATAGAGTTTGGATTAGAAAATAGAGAAAGAATGGATCTTGAATCTCTAACTGATAAGAAAATAGAGAAAGAATGGATATTGAATCTCTAACCTAAATGGAAAATGAAAAACTGGTGTCGACTTAGTGGACACAAGTTGCTATCACTCATTGATGCCTACTCAGGATATAACCGGATTCCCATGTTTAAACCAGATGAAGAACATACAAGTTTCATTACTGATTGGGGTACATACTGCTATAAGGTAATGCCCTTTGGATTGAAAAATGCAGGTGCTACATATCAAAGACTGGTCAACAGAATGTTCCAAAAGCAAATAGGGAGGAATATGGAGATATATGTGGATGACAAGCTAGTAAAATCCAACAAAATAGAAATCCATTTGGAAGATATAAAAGAAATGTTCAATGTCTTAAGGGAATATCAAATTATGTTTAATCCATAGAAATGTTCTTCTAGGGTTCAATCTGGGAAATTCCTAGGATATATTGTCAGAGAATATGGAATTAATGCTAGCCCTGACCAAATTAAAGCAATAAGGAATATGGTGGAACATAAGACAGGTAAAGAGGTCGTGAGTTTAAATGGGAAAATAGCAGCCATGAATAAGTTCATTTATAAAGCCATCGATAAATGCATACCTTTCTTTGACATAATTAAGAAAAAGAAGAATTTTGAATGGAATGAGAAGTGCAGAAAGGCTTTTTAGGGATTGAACGATTACTTAGGAAAACCTCCAGTTTTATCCAATCCCGAAAATGGTGGAGACTTGTTTCTTTACATGGTTGTTTCAGAGTATGTGGTCAGCTCGCTTCTTATAGGGAAAGCAACAGGAATGTGACTTATAATTTATTATGTTAGCAGAAGGTTAAATGATGCGGAAATTCGATATACCGTAATAGAAAAGTTAGCCTAAAGTTTGATACTTATAGCTTGGAAGTTTACATGCAAGCACATCCAATTGAAGTTCTAACAACCTTTTCACTTAAATAGGTTTTTTGTTAACCAGAAACATCAGGAAGATTGGTTATGTGGGGAATCAAGCCTAGTCAATAAAAAATTGAGTTTCAATCGCAAGCAGCAATCAAAGGGAGGGCTTTAGCAGACTTTATGAATGAGTGTACGAGCTTTGTTAAAGAACAGTCGATAAAGGAAAATGATCTTAAGTCCAAATGACAATTATTTGTAGATGGAGCATCAAACAAGCAAAGAGTAGGGGCAGGATATATGATAATTAGCCCTCGCGGGCACGTCTACACTACGAAATGAAACTTGGGTTTGACGCAACAAATAGCTGGTTGAGTATGAATCAATGATAGCAGGGTTGAACCTAGCCATACGGTTGAAAATTTACAGAATTGAAATATTTAGTGATTCAAAGCTAATGATAAATCAGATAAAGCAAACTTATCAAACAAAGGATGATCTGTTAGCACTATGCTTGAAGAAAATATTTAAAATGCTTACTCAATTTGAAGACTTTTCTGCACGTAAAATTTCAAGAGGGGAAATTTCTCGGGTGGATTCTTTAGTAAAGTTGGCTAGATCTAGAGGAGTTCTCAAAACTCGCATTATACCAGTAGGATATCAAGAAAAATTGAGCATCGGAAAAGAGACATTCGAACCCGGAAAGGAGTTGCTAGTTTTAAATAGATCCCAAGTTTTGGCAAGAGAGATCGCGGAGGAAAAAGATGTGGATGAATTCCCTATTGAAGAGCCCATGTAATCCGAAATGGACTATTGTTTTGAAAATAGTTGGATGACGCCCATTGTAGATTACCTCATAAATGGAATGTTACCAACCAATAAGCAATAGGCTACGAGGATTAAGCATCAAGTCCCAACATTTGTTATTATGGAAAAGATACTCTATAAGAAAGGGAATTCGCTCCCTTGCCTAAGATGTGTAAGCCTTGAGAATGGGCTCAAATTATCAAAGGAAGCACATGAAGGGCTCTGTGGAGACTATTCTAATGGAATCAAGTCAGCAAAAAGGGTTATGCGACAAGACTTTTGGCTACGAATGGTTAATCAGGAAAATATCAAGAGATGTGAAAAATGCCAAAGATATTCTTAGAATATGTCAATTACCTCCAAGCGACTTAACCACCATCTCGAGCCAATGGCCTTTTGATATATGGGGAATAGATTTAATTGGACTGCTACTGATATTTAACGGAGGAACTAAATATGCACTGGTAGTGATCGACTACTTCACAAAATTGGTAGAAGTGGAATCACTTTGGACTTTCACACCGAAAAAGGTGATCAAATTTTTGATGAAAAACGTAGTCACTCGATTTGGAATCCCCCACAAAATCATATCTGACAATGGAGCATAATGTGAAAGTGAAGAACTCACATGATTTTGCAACAAAAATGGAATCATAAAAAGTTTCTCTTCTATAACACATCCAAGAGCAAACGAAGCCATCGAGGCTGTGAATAAAACCATAAAGACAATCCTGAAGAAATGGCTAAAACAAGCTAAAAGAAATTGGGTAGATGAGTCACCATTGGTACTTTGGGTATACGGAACTTCCACTAAAACAGGAACAAAACACACCTCATATTCTCTAACATACAGATATGAGGCTATGCTTCCAATTGAAGTTGAAATTACCTCACATAAAATAATAACTTATGTATTCGATCCGAATCAAGAGTAGAAAAAATTATCTTTAGACCTAATCCAAGGGTTAAGGGATGAAGCTACTACTCGAACTACCGAATATCAAAGAAGAATCACTAAGTACTACAACTCAAGAGTAAGAACAAGAACATTCCGAAAGGGAGACTTAGTCTTTCGAAGGGTAACGAAAAATATTAAGAATTTGGCAGATGGACCCCTTGGTCTAAACTGGGAAGGACCCTTGATCATTCATCGTGAACTCATTCCCGGAATATGTTGACTCTTCAAGCGAAATGTTGATCCAGTACCAAGAACTTGGAATTCAGAACACTTAAGACCATACTTTTTGATGGTAAATGAATAAAAGAAGATCTTCTTAAGGATGTCCATATGGTCGAGAGCATGAAAGATCCTTAAATTTGGAACTACCTGAAATGGGTAAAGCTACCTAAGATGGTAGAAAACCCTTGTCCATGCCAAGATGGCCAGGGTGAGGCATCTCCTAGAGGAAGGTGTTGTGCAAAGCCTTTAGCAGCACCCAAACCAGAAGGAGACAGGTTAAAGCATCAAAAGAGTAAGCCTCTGTCCGCGACAGGAATGGCCAGGCTGGAGCATCTAAGCCCTTAAATACATCTACAATGGCCAAGTTAAGGGGCCTCCTGGAGCGAGGTTGGTGTAAGCCTTTATCCTGGTCCAAATCAGGAAGAGCCAGGTTAAAGCATCACAGACCGTTATCCGTGCCTATGATGTCCAGGGTAAGGCACCGCTTGGAAGGGTGGGTGTAAGCCTTTATCTATGCCTATTATGGACAAGGTAGATCATCAAAAGAGTAAACGTTTATTTAGGATAAAGCATACCTTTTCTGCGTCTACGATGACCAAATTAAAGCGCCCCCTCGAGGGAGGTCGGGTAAGTCCTTAGGCTCTGCTTGAGAATAAGCTAGCCAAGTACATCGGACACGAAGCCCAAAGAGTGGCTCATAAGGCTGAAACGTCTAGTCAAAGCCCAAGAAGTGGCTCACAGATCAAATTAGAGCCCAGAGAGTGGCTCACAAGTCTGAATATCCAATCAAAGCCAAAGGAGTGGCGACACGAAGCCGAAATGGTGACTCAAAGTAGAAGCTATAAATACCTGAATATGGGTGTCAAGTCTTTTATTTTACATTACTAGAAGTGGATTTCTTGTCTTCTATTATAATAACCGAATATGGGTTTTGGTTCTTCTATTCTACATTACTGGAAGTGGATTTCTGATCTTCTATTGTAATACCCGAATATGGTTTTTGGGTCTTCTATTCTGCATTACTAGAAGTGGATATCTAGTCTTCTATTATAATTACCCGAAAGTCTTCTATTCTACATCATTGGAAGTGGATTTCTGGTCTTCTGTTATAAATTCTCGAATATGGTTTTTGGATCTTATATTTACATTAATAGAAGTGGATTTCTGGTCTTCTATTATAATTACGTGAATATGGGTTTAGTGTCTTCTATCCTACATTACGAGAACTGGAATTATGATCTTCTATTATAAATACCCGAATATGAGTTTCGGGTGTTCTATTCTACAAAACTAGAAGTGAATTTATGGTCTTCTATTATAATTACCTGAATACGGGTTTCAGGTCTTATATTCTACATTACATGAAGTGAATTTTTGGTCTTCTATTATAAATATCATAATATGGGTTTCAGGTCTTATATTCTACATTACATGAAGTTAATGATCCTTTGTTTGATAAGTTTGCTTTATCTGATTTACCATTAGCTGTGAGTCACTAAATATTTCAATTCGGTGTATTTTAAACTGCGTGGCTAGGTTCAACCCTGCTATCATTGATTCATACTCAACCACGCTATTTGTTATGTCAAACCCAAGTTTCATTTCGTAGTGTAGATGGTGCCCGCGAGGGCAAATTATCATATATCCTGCCCCTACTCTTTGCTCGTTTGATGCTATGTCTACAAATAATTGTCATTTGGACTTAAGATCATTTTACTTTGTCGATTGTTCTTTAACAAAGCTTGTACACTCATTCATAAAGTCTTCTAGGGCCCGCCCTTTGATTGCTGCTTGCGATTGAAACTCAATTTCTTATTAACTAAGCTCGATTCCCCACTTAACCAATCTTCCTGATGTTTCTGGTTAATAAAAAACCTTTTTAAGTGAAAAGGTTGTTAGAACTTCAATTCGATGTGCTTGAATGTAAACTTCCATGCTATAAGTATCAAACTGTAGGCTAACTTTTCTATTACAGGATATCGGATTTCCGCATCTTTTAACCTTCGCTAACATAATAAACTATAAGTCGTATTTCGTTGCTTTCACTGTAAGAACCGAGCTGACCGCAAACTCTGAAACAACCATGTAAAGAAACAAGTCTTCTCAATTTTCGGGACAGGATAAAACTGGAAGTTTTCCTAAGTAATCGTTCAATCCCTAAAAAGCCTTTCTGCACTTCTCACTCCATTCAAAATTTCTCTTTTTCTTAATTATGTCAAAGAAAGGTATGCACTTATCGATGACTTTATAAATGAACTTATTCATGGCTGCTACTTTCCCATTTAAACTCACGACCTCTTTACTTGTCTTGGGTTCCACCATATTCCTTATCACTTTAATTTGATCAGTGCCAGCTTCAATTCCATATTCTCTGACAATATATCCTAGGAATTTCCCAGATTGAACCCCAGAAGAACATTTCTATGGATTAAACATAATTTGATATTCCCTTAATA
Organism: Allium sativum; assembly: GCA_030737875.1. NCBI lineage: Eukaryota > Viridiplantae > Streptophyta > Magnoliopsida > Asparagales > Amaryllidaceae > Allium > Allium sativum. The sequence continues at coordinate 28,409,311 of CM060927.1, read as the reverse complement.
CATTGAACACTTCTTTTATATCTTCCAAATGGATTTCTATTTTGTTAGATTTTACTAGCATGCCATCCACATATACCTCCATATTCCTCCCTATTTGCTCTTGGAACATTCTATTGACCAGTCTTTGATATGTAGAACCTGCATTTTTCAATCCAAAGGGCATTACCTTATAGAAGTATGTACCTCAATCAGTAATGAACCTTGTATGCTCTTCATCTGGTTCAAACATGGGAATCCGGTTATATCCTGAGTAGGCATCAATGAGTGATAGCAACTTGTGTCCACTAAGTCGACACAAGTTCTCCATTTTCCATTTGACTTTTTCACTAATATTGGGTTGTATAATCATTTAGGATAGAAGACCTCTCGTTTGAATCCATTTGCAAGTAATATCTTTACTTCTTCTTTTAAGGCTTTCAATATATCCCTATTATACTGTGTTTTCTTTTGTCGGACAGAAGTTACAATTGGGTTGATGTTTAGGGTATGGCTCGTGATAGATGGGTTAATCCCTATCATATCTAAATGGGTCCAAGCGAATACATCTTTACAGTGATGCAAAAATTGAATCAGATCGGTTCTCAATAATCCTTTCAACCTTTTCCCTATTTTGATGATCTTGGTTGAGTCGTTTGAATCGACGCATACTTCATCCAAATCCTCTATGGTTTTGATTTTTCTATATCTCCTAAGGGATCTGGTTTCATTACAATTTCCCCTTCTTCCATTGAATTTATCTCTTCAGCCCTTTTCCTTTTATTTCCTAAAGGATTGTACCTATCATTCACACGCTTGTTAGTCTTATTGATTCTCACTTTAGCTTTGAATGTCGGATGTATAAATGCATAACCCAAAGGCTGAAAAATTGTAGAAGAATCAAAGTAAGCAAAATACTCTGTTTTATATTGACCGAGAGTAGCAAAGTACAATTCATGGGAGCTGAATTGTTCCTTCCTGATGGTTCCCCAACCTTGTTTTGTCAGAAACTTCTTCATGAGGTACTTTGATAGGACAAAGGCATCTACTTCATCAAGAGCTGGGCGACCGAAGAAAGTATTGTAATAAGAAGGATGGTCGATGATAACAAAAAGAGTCTTAAGTATTCGGAAAAGAGGAGGCAATCCAACCTTAACCAATAGCTTAATTTTCCCAATCGGAGTGGACCTTTGTTGTTGAACCCGAAAATGGGTTCACGCTTGGTTTAAGCTCTTGTTCAGAAAGACCCATTCGGTCAAATGCATGGTTAAAGATCACATTAATTGCACTTCGAGTATCGACAAGAATTTTTGAAACCATTGAAAGCTTAATCTGTGCTATGATCATTAATGGGTCATTATGTGGATGATGGACACCTTTCTGCATCTCATTTGGTGATTCCATCAAGTTGAGCATTTTGATGTTAAAACGGGCAACCTTAAGCAGTGGCTCGTCTTGAATGGAAAATATCCCCACACATGTCTCTTTCAAATATTTGTTTTGGGCAGCTTGACGTTTCCGGTAGGATGTGGCCCTCCATGGATCACACTTATCCTATTTACCGAAGGACCTAGATTTAGTGGACCCTCTTTAATTGGGATCTCTACCGCGTTTGCTGAGATCTTCTAGTTTTTATCGGAATGCTGAGTTGTTTTATGTTTGTTTTGGATGAACTCTTTTAGGTGTTCTTCTCCGATAAACTTCTAAATTATACCCTCGGGCACTTTGTACTCATCAGTTCTATTCCCATTCAGCTTACGATACTCGTAATATTTCCCTTCATTAAATGGTTCTAGGCAATTTTTAGTTTTGAAACAAACCGCGAAGTTGACTCTCTCCTTGGCTACAACATATATGAACGTGATGGGTTTACTCAAGGCTATAGAATTAATATTTGAATCTTCCCTATGGAATCCAAGCCTCTTCTTTGAATAATGTAATTCATCCATATGGATTAATTTATCTGCTTGGAAATGAAAACCTTGTAAGCCCTTGCATCCACGGATGTATAACTCTTTCCAAAATGGAGTATTCTCAATCAATTCCGAATGAACGGCATTTAGTTTATCACTGTCGTTCATGTCCGACTCTTTCACAGCTTCAACATTAAATCTCTTTAGGTAGCCGCCCAAAGATTTTCCTTGGCTTTGTTTTATATTTGCAAGGACAGTGTAGTACATAGTTGGATTTTTACAAATGCAGAGTTGTGCAGAAAACTCATATGGAAACTACTTCCAAGAGTAGATGGTTTTCTCTCAATATTGGCGATACCATTTAGCAACTTCTTCTTGACGCATCACCGGAAAGAGTCGACATCGAAAATCCCCTGAAGCATTGTAAAGATCCATTTGGCTATAAAAAGCCATGAGATGATCGTCTGGGTCAGTAGTTCTGTATATTTCATTGTGGGAATCTTCATGCGTGACGATATCACTATGTTCATGATATCAACAGTGAAGGGGCCACTCTTCATTATTGTTAACTTGCTCGTCCAAGGTTCTCTTTCCCTTGCTTCTGATTAAGTCTTTGGCAACCTTCTGTGATATATTCTTGAAGTAAATTTCCGAGTAAACATAGTTTGATATACTGGTTTTGCATCCTTCAGTAGTTGAGCTTCCCGATTACTTTTTGCTTTTGTTGTGTTGGTGTCCCTGAATGACTACCGATGAAAGATAGTGTCTTTTTTCTTAGAAGAAGTCAAATATATTTTCTCCTTTTACCCTAATTATAGGATGGGTTTGTTTCTCCTTAGGGACTTAACTTCTTTCCCTCGATTCAGTTCGAATGTTCCTTTAAGATTTTTGTGTCAGAGAAATTTGTAATAGATCCTGCATTTAAAAACTATTGTTCTAGAGCCTTGATCTTGATGGCATTCACATCCAAAGAATTCTAGTTTGGAGGTTATGCTAGAGTGAAGGGTTATCCTACTTTATCAGCATTCGGGTTGAATGATGGGGTTATATTTTCTTCAAGAGCGGTCGTTTGAGCTTCCCTTTGTTCATGTTGTTTAGTCCTTCACAAATTAATCTATAATAAGATAAGAGAGCGGAGGTCCAACCTCTCCTTCTAATGCCGAAATGTTAATGATAAAAACCGAAGATACCCAGTTTAGAACTGGAAAAATATATATAATGAAATTAGAAGATGACCATTCCAGAGAACTCCTTTCAAAAGCAGGTCGACCTAAGATATATTTTTTAGGGATGAGGATTAAGGATCCTAAGGAAAAACTAACACTAGAGGGGGGTGAATACTGTTTTAAAAACTTATAGAAATCTTAACCAATTAATAATTACTCAAACAACTATATGAATGGTAAAATGGATATCACAACAGAAAGAATCACATATGAAAATATAAACAAAAATAAAATGTAGAAAAGGAAAGAATATTTTATACTGGTTCAGATCACTCTTATGTTCAGTCCCGCACAATGCTGGACTGTGCAATGTTTTATTAATATCAATATCCAGTTACAACACCCTTAATTTCGCGACAACAAGGTTAACACTGATTCAACACGCTTGATTTCACAGCTACAAGGTTAACACCTCTCCTTTTCAAATACAGTTGCCCTAGAACTCTTGAGTAGCACTTCCAAACAAAGTGTATTTGGTAGAGATTGAAAATAGAAGAAGAATGATATAGTTTGTATTGAAATCGGTAGAGTATAAGTGCAGAATATTAGAAAATTAAGAGGAATAATGGTGGTATGTAAAGTAAGAAGGAGATGATAGACTATAAATTTTTTTGGAATCAACCCCTTTATATAGTGTTCCAAGAGTCACAACCGTTTCAGAAACATTTTAAAATGAAAAGACACATCTTTTTAAATTTAAAAATCTATGGCATTTATATATCGACATGTCAAAAGATGTATGTCGACATATATATAAATTTAAATTTTAAATCATTTTTTCAAGTATTTAAATCAATATATATATTCTGCAAATTCTTAAAATAAAACTAGTTGTTTAAAATATAATTTCTCATGTATAAAAATATAATAAAATATTATATAAACATATGATTTAAAACCTATATATAAATGATATAAAACTATATAATTATAAACATATATAATTATAAACATATACAATTATAAATATATACAATTATAAAATTTTATATTATATTTAAATATAAGAAACTTTCGAAAGTATATATATATATATATAATTGAAATCATAAATCCATAAAAATTTATATTGAGAAAAGTTTGAAATCAATTTTGAAAACATTTTTGAAATCAATTTAAAAGATATAATTTTGAAAACAGAATTTGATTGTTATCTACAGATTTGCATACTAACTAGACTCAACTACTCTGTTAATCTTGGACTCTTGATATCTTGGTATCTTAATACTCGTAAGTCATGATTCTCCTTTGAAATCTTTAATCTCTTAACTGTACAGTCTTCAATATCCATTATGTACATATAAATCCTGTGTATATATATATTCTTGATAATAGTGTTAGTATATATATTTTATAATCAATAATGATAATGATTGAAACAAGGTTGTTGTCATCAAAACATCATCAACATTCCATTTTCCAACAATCTCCCCTTTTCGATGATGACAACCTTAGTTTATAAAATACTCAATTTTTTTATTACCTGTTAATCTGATTCTTTGATTACTGAAACGACCCAAACTTCCCTGTAAAAGAAATCCTGGATTGAGTAGAGAACATGACAAATCAGAACACAAATAGAAGAACATTTCATTGCTTATTACAATAATTCACATTAGAGTACAAGAATATACAGAGTATCAACAAATAATATACATTTGATAAATATCAGAGATGTACAAATTCCAATGCAGCAGAAACTAATACAAAACACAACTGAATGGAATACATAGATACAGAATTTTCCGAGTATAGTTCCAGCTGTAAATCTAAGATCCTGTGAATATAATATCTACAAAACCAAAACTACTTGCTATCCGTGTGGAAAATAAGGGCACCCGGAGTTTAGGTTAAAATAATAAACTTCAGGTCAGTCATGTGACTGGTGTGAGAACTAAAACACAATGCAACGCAAGCAGAAGGATAGGGTTTTCCTTTATAATAGCTAAACATGCTTGGTACGTTAAAACAAATCATTTGATACTATTATAAGTCCATAGTGTATAAAACAACTTCAAATATAAATGTATCAATCATAGGCGGCATGGGTACCATATATCATGTTGCCATATTAGTTCTATAATTAAAACCGCAAAATATCGTATTGGAAGCTGGATTCCATCTATGAACCAAGGCAAAGGGAACATCCTATGCAAATTCGAGACAATCTTGCCCATGTCTCAGGTCTCAGCCGCAACTGCACCCGATATAACCGAGGTGCCTTGCTATCCGTCATCTACATAAGTAAAACGTCTGGGCTTGCAAAACCTTGACACCAATCCTAGCTAGATGGAAATGCATGTCCTCCCTGAGGACCTTCCCATTTATGGTTCACACCGGGGTGTGAGGCTCGCGAATTAACGCTGTACACAAAGCTATGCTATATTAAAGTCGTGCTTTGATCATCAACCACAAGACTCTATTTTTCAACAGAAGCCTTGATCATTTGCATCTCAGCATGCCACACAGGCAATTCACGCCATGCGACTGATGTCTATCGATATATAACCTCTGAGCTCGTACGTCTTAGAGAAGAGCGTTTGTAACGTACCATATTTTTACAGTATAATAATTAATTAATTTAATTATTTAATTAGTGATTTAGAGATTTAAATGGTTGTTTAATTAAATAATATTGAATAATTAATTAATATAAATAATAGGATAATATATATAATTTTCGAAATAGTTGGAAATAATAAAATTGCCAATATTGTGTGAACTGTATGATTTAACTGATTTAATTCAGTTATGAATTTAATTATAATAAATGTTTTATTTATAAACAGCAGTTTGAATGTATTAATTATAATATAATTATAATCGAGCCCGTAATGACGTGGTAGTTCGTAATATTGAATTTTGAACTTCAACTGAATATACAAAATCCATTTTAAATCTGATTTCTGTGAAACAAGAAACGTTCAAATCTGTTGAACGATATTTTTCTAATGAAAGAGAAAAATCGATATTTCGTTGTGTAGATTGAGAGTTAAGTCCAAGTCAAATTTCCAAATAGTCGCTATGGAATCGTTTATAAACCATAACGATATATTTAATTTTAATTAAATATTGGCTTCGAATACGGATGAGATTTCTTAGACGTAGTTATAATTTAATTTTTAGATTACTGTAATTTTTATTTTTGAGAAACAAGCCACTTTTATTTGGAGTATTTTACACCCTAAATCAGCATTTTTGGGACATCACCAAATAAGTTAACTTGTCTATATTATTATATATTTGGGACCGTGGCACCTTACTCATCTCAATGGTATTTCTATTTTTGTCAGTAATAGTCTGTAAAACGAACGAAATTCTATGCAACAAGGTACTTGTGACAAATATACAAATATATGTTTCCATTCCTTCTAAGCTAAGTCATAGTACACCATCCCTTCCACCGCGCTTCAGTTGATTGAAATCATGAAATGAATCTACATGTCTTGGCAAATCAATATATAGGCTATCTTTTGAAGTGACCATATTGTCATCTGTCGTCGCATGTCCCATTTAATACACCCAATGCCTAAGACCTATTTACATTCATATATATATATATTTACTTGTTTTCACTTTTCTTAGCTGAGAAGAAATTACTTGGGTGCCTTAACATCCAAGTATTTCCACATTTATATTTTATTATTATTATTTACCTTATCCTGTAAGTAAATTTGCCTATATATGTAGCGAATGAAGGCAACGTTCATTTTGCTTCAGCGAAAGAGAAATTCAAAGCCAAGCTATTATGGCATTTAAAAGGAAAAAAAGAGAACTTGTAACAAAAATGTGTGTCCGAACTTCTCTATTCGTTCGTGAGGATTAAAACAAACATATTTAGTTACTCAAGCCCTCATCTTCAACCTTATATATATATATATATATATATATATATATATATATATATATATATATATATATATATATATATATATATATATATGAGAGCATACGACATGTTTCCTTCGCATAGTTTTGGGGAGCAGCAGCTCTTGAAGGTTCGATGCGAGGAACACGACTATAACCAGCATGAAAAGATGGCAGCGGAATGGGTTTTAAATGGGGTTCAGATTTTTGAAAATGACCACGGTAAAACTGGAAAAGTAGCTTTCACGGTTGAGGGTAGAAAACGTTGGGTATTTTCGAGGAGTGTGGAGATGTCTGGTGTGGTTCTCGTGAGGTGAGTGATTGGTAGGAAGGAAAGGAGTATCGGATGTTGGTGGGTCAGTTTGGTCATTAGTGAAGGCCATTCTTTTTGAAAAGAAAAAATGTGTGAAGAATGGGGCATCCAAATAGATGCGGCTATGGTGGTTGTGAAAACTCCATCGTAATGGGAAAATGTAATACGGGGAAGAAAGGCTATAGGAATGTTTTTACTATGTGATCGAGAGAAGATGGAGAGGTGCGGCTTTCAATAAAAAGTTGAATGGTGGTTTTAGTTTAGAACAGTGAGGAGGTAAGGGTTAACCGTACATTCAGAATCGACCATGACTAAATATATACAAAACTGGACCTTGGATTTGTTGTCTGGAAGGAGATGCAACAGTACAACTAATGGGAGAATAAAACTTTCGAATGGGTTTGTTACTGTTTGGATTTGGGCCGTACACTATATATAAAAGAAATTTATTTTAGCTCAAAATAAAATGGACGTGAGCATGGCAATGATAAAGGAGTTCAATGTAACTGTTAAGAGCATGACTGAAGTGTGACCTTTGAACATGGAAGTTCGATGTAACTATTAAGAGCATGACTGAAGTGCGACCTTTGAACATGGAGGGACATTTGTTCGCTTTCGTGAAGTGATGGGATCGATGGAGAGCTGAGTATTTTCAAAATGGAGACAAAAGTTGTATACAGGAGTGGGATGAATTCTTCTGTACCCAACTCCGGTGTTCCCATGTACCGGATCAATCTTATCCATTGATTTGCACAAAATCTAATGGTTTTGAGTGAATTGTAGGACCCGTTCATTAGATTATTAATAATACGTGTGGTTGATATGTGGTGATGATTTGTCGGGCACATGGGAACACCGGAGTTGGGTACAGAAGAATTGATCCGTACTGGAGCGGGTTCCTGATTATGGAAGAAGAAGTAGTCACGCGGGTCTCAGGTTCTAAGAAATGGACATGGTCCGAATTAAATGTGATAAGGCCCAGTTGTAATTAAATTTTAGTTTAAGTTTAATAAAAATAATGCATCAACTTATTAATGTGATATTTAATGCATACTAATACAGTTTAACGTACGGTCCATCACGCTGGAATCATACCGACGAGGGCTACACCAGGAAATTGGTTTGGAGTGGATTGGGGCTCGTCTGAATTTATGGCAAAATAAAATGCCTGAACGGAGCTATTGAACAATTATCATTATTTAACGATAAACCACCAATGTGAGTAAATCTCACTAACTCTGTACAGTTGTTGTGTGTTGATTGTTTGGTTATTTGTTGAAATTGTAGATAATGATATATATATATAAAAATCGTTAATCAAATATTGATTCTGTTTATCAGAATATTTCATATTTAAATGAAATCATGTTATTTATATTGTTTAACATCTGCGAATGCAGGGAGACAGGTTGGAAGGATCCAATTGGATTCCTCAATATTATAATACTGTTTGTTTTTATATATTGTGATATATGATGTGATATAAAATCTGTGATTGATTATGATGACACTGGTCATGTTACTTGGTATTTTAAATACCATATGAAATACTGGAATGTAAAAAGGAAAATTTCAAAGTGAATACTGAAAATGAAATATTTATATATAAAATGAATAGGATTATATAAAAGGATTTATATAAAATGAATAGGATTATATAAAAGGATTTATATAAAATGAATAGGATTATATAAAAGGATTTATATAAAATGAATAGGATTATATAAAAGAATTTATATAAAATGAATAGGATTATATAAAAGAATTTATATAAAATGAATAGAATTATATAAAATGATTTATATATAATAAATAGAATTATATAAAAGGAATTATAAATGAGATTTAGGTGTTAGAAAAAAAATGGAGATTTGTATGAAAAATTCAACAAATAAAAATATAAATAGAATTTAGGTTTGAGATATTGTTTTAAATACGAAATCAAACTTTTTTGATTATATAATGAAATATTATTCACATTCTATGTGAAAAATTTGATTGAAGTAAATATTTTGCCAATAAAATATTATAAAGGAATTTGGTGTCTGAATTAGGAATTTAAATGGAATTACTGAAATTAGAAACTGACTGGAAATTAGTTGAGTTGAATGACTTTCTGGGTATCGATCTAATGTTGGTTTCGGCCTTCGGGGTTTATACTTGGAAAGTTGTTTTCTTACTAGTACAGTTAGAGACTGATAGAGGTGGGAAGATATTGATGCGTGAATCCGAAATGGAAATGTTTTCCAAAGTTAATAATGTATATTTTCTAATTTTAGAAAATAAGGAATTTATGAATATATGGAAACGATAAATGGAAAAATAGGGAAATGAAATGATAATTGATTGGAAAGATTTCCATTTGGGAATATGACCGTTGTTTGTACACATGTTTTCCTTTGATAGTTAAATCACCGACTATCAAAGATTTTGACCATTTCCGTTTTCAATACGGAGAGACCAGGATCATATATATTATCTGAAAACCACTCCGTATGGCATTTGCATTGCGGATCAAATATGATGAAGATAATTGAAGACGGAGTTATGCAAGGGTTGTTCAGTAAATCCTAGGTAGAAATCGCTTATGATGGATTTACAGAATAGTGCCTTCGAGTTGTCCAGTCCTAGGACAACTTGAATGGATGAATGTCTGATTGAGTATATCTGGTAGATCGCGTAAGTTGATCATTTCAAATATATTTACGTTGGTGGCGGATGAATTCGTTTCTCTTAGCTGTATACCCGTGGTATTTTTAGGGAAATCAATTTGTGATTTGGCGTGTATGATGATGTGGCATTCAAAGTAAATAAAGGTGTGATCTATATGTTATGGCCACTAGCCTCACAACCGAGAAATGGTATAAAATCGGGTAGGTCACATGGCTAAGTGGTTAGCCAATTAGGGTGTATTGTCACCTGATCTAGAGAAATTCCATTTACTTCTATAATCTATTTCGATGTTGTCCCTTTTAGGAAACTGTTGTTGATCCCAACCATTGGTGATAATACATTCGGTACGCTCAAGCGAAATGAGTGACCGGTCATGTTTAGCCTGGGTTACAAGATGTTCTTGTTAAACTAGGTGTATTCATCTCTAAAGATACACTGTCGGAAGGTGGTCCCATACCTTGCCAGTTGGAATTCATTAAACAATAAGCGCCCGCGGTTTTTGATTATATCTTATGTATGTGGAACGTGAGATGAAAGCGTTCTGCTAGATGATTATTATATTATGATCGATAGACTATATTATAATATCAAAAGAGTTTTGATATAAAGATTATTGTTTCTTTCAAAAAGATTTTGAAAGTTAAATCACGTGTTTTGGATTCTCATAAGGGAAAAACCCATTCCGTGTTATACGGCGTGGTCTTATGAGATATCATTTATTTCCTCAAACTGTTGTAAATTGTTTACTCACACCAGTCCCATGACTGACCCAGAGTTTATTTTGTTTTGTTATCCCTAAACTCTAGGGTGCCCAATTTCGTGCGGGCAGTCAAGTAGTCAGGATTTACAGATAAACTAGATGGAGCTTGGAGCAGGAGGCTTCAGCCAGCTTTTGATAGCAATTGTTTATTTCCGTTGTATTGTAAGTGTTGTACTTTGATAATGATATGTATATTCGAGTATAGATTTGTAATTCAAAGTTATGTTATGAAATATATTTATTCGTTCCGCTGTGAGATTCGTATTTACTCTGATGTTGTGTTCTTCTTCTTCTTCTATTCTAATTTTCTATCTTATCTATTCTCACCCTCTAACTTCTTTTATTAACTATCTGGTATTTCCGATGCTTGAATAGTCGACATTGAGTTTATGTCGATTACCAAGATCGCAAATTCCCCGGGTCGTTACAGCGTTAAGCAAGCGAATATATTCTCCGCCGCCAAATAGATATATATTTAATAGAGATCAATCAACACATAATAAAATCCAATGTCAGACGCACATCCATTTACAAGTTCGTTCTGGGGCTGAACAAAACCGGAGGCACCCTATTCCTCGACCCATATGTCCAATACATGAGAGAGGCCCTCACATATCCGGTCGATCTCCAAGTACGTCTGGACGATCACCACTTATTACCTCGTCTTGGGTGTACAGCCAAATCAAGACATCAGTAATCATCCAAACGATGTGAAAACCTCCGGTCTTCAACCACCGTCTTCATCGTCGACTCATCGCCGATTCAGTTATTCAGAATGGGATAAACCCGGTCTTTCCGAATAACTCACGTATATAATAAACAAGTGCTGTAAAACACAACATACGCCTTATTCCAATTTTGAATATTATTTTATTTAAATATTCATATCCTTTGGGAAAGGTTCCCATTAATTTTATCAAAGATAAATTCTTTAAATTTATTCTTTAATCTTCCTTTGGATATCAATCCAAACCAAATTAAGGTTTATCCAAACTAGTCGGGATTAGCGCACCTTACCGAAGTAATCATCTGTTTAATTTCCCTATCCCAACCTATTCATCCCACGGAGCAAAACTGGTAATACTCCATATCTAACCCCATGATGTCATCGGTAAAATTAATTACCATTTCATGTTCAAATCTAATTAAAGATTTAACAATCGCTTGGATCAAAACTGGTGATACTCCATTCCATTAACAAATTAATCTTATCTTTAACTGGGTTAAAGAACTAAAGTCATTTAAAACACAGTTCATGTTAAACCCAAAATCCCATTCCATTAAAAATGGAATCTTCATGGAAAACAGATCAATATATATAATCGATATAAACTTCCATATCCTACCGATAATATAAATGGAATAACGACAAAGCCTTTTAAATTCCATATATAGTAACAGTCTTCCTCCACAGAAGTTCACTTCGATTATTACCAAATCGAATTCCATTCCATTCCAATTTACTTTATTACATTGGAAAACTTTACTTTGGAAAATTTCCCTTAAATCTTATTTAAAAGATTTATAAATTCCAAATCATATTTTACTGTTAATCGGGTTAAAGAACGAATATCGTTGAAAACACAGTTCACGATAAACCTGATTAACATTCCATTTTATTCCAATTATCAAATGTAACTGGAAACTCTAATAATCTTAATTAAAAGATTTATTCTTTTCAACGGGGTTTAAGAACAGTGTTACTGAAAATCCCATTCATGACAAACCTAAAATCCAATTTGATATCGAATACAAGGCTCTGAATAGAAATTATATCGGCTTATATTCAATATCAAATTCTGAAACCAACAAATAGAGTTTTGGGAATAACGACATATATATATCTTCCAAATCCCCAAAACAATATCCGTATAATCACGGAATCCAATATCGAAATATTTCGAAGATGATTTCCATTTAAATCCATTCCAATTTGTTCTTTGGAAATTTCTGGTTATTTTAAAACCATTCACCGATCCAATTTATTTTATTTAAAAATTATTGGATTTCAATTCTAGTTAATAACTAGTTCATTTTGATAAAAAATATACTTTTATCTTTTCAAATATGGAATTTTTCATCCTAATTCTTTCCAAATCATTTATTATGATTTTACACAAATTATTGATATTTTTAATAATTTTATCAAGGCCCGTACAGTCGATTTCCATAAACAGTCATCGAACTGCACTTAAATTTGATTTAGACATAATTCCAAATCCAACCATTAGATTTCAAATTAGTTATATTCGTTGGAAAGCTCTTTTCGATACGAACCCAACGGTTCTGGTTTTAGGAGAATCTGACGATCTGATCTCCCGTAATGTCCATTCGAAGTCAATGGTCGAAATTCGCGAACTGCCGCGGCACGGCGGGTTCTACTCAAGCCATTAAATATATATAATATATATATTGTATATATTTCGTCGATTTCCATTTAAAATGTATTTTATAAATCGTTTTAAAATTGTTTTAAAATCGATTTCAACTTCATATTCAGTTTTAAATCAAAATTGAATATTCCATATCATTAATATATAAATAATAATATTTTCAAAACACTAGATTTTGGAATCTCTTCCTTTTCGATATTCATTATAAAAATGAATAAAATCAGTATAAATATCGTTCACGTCAAAATGGCGTTAATCTAATCAACATGGCTTCATATTTTTCAATATTTTCATGTCCATCCCAAATCGGACATCAAAATCATATTTTGATCCATTACTGAATATTATTTTAAAATATTCATTACTCGTCATTTCAAACTATTCGTTAATTTAAATATTCGTTCTTTCCGAATTGGAATCAGACACAGTCAATTACCATATAATTTTATTTATATGGATTTTATACACACATGTACACAAGCATAACCAAACACAGTCAACCATCATCAAGAGTGCATTACACAACTGCATAAGCGTTAAATATAAATAATTAATGCTTACAACAGCCTGCCAACCCATCATTGACATATAACTAAATATTGGGATTAGTGTATGCCAAATATCATCCCAATACCCATGTGGGGTTTTCAAACAACACATACTGAACATTATTTGTGCCGTTGGGAGATGTGTAAAATTTATCGTCCCAATCCATATCAGTCACATGGGTGTACATAAACAAATCTCCCGATTTGTAAATGAATATTTATTTTATTCATATACACATTAAAAATTATATTTTTAATGATAAAATATTTATTTCAACACATGAATAATTTATTATCCATTTCACATTACAAACGCAATCAATTTCCACAACACAATATAATTAAACAAGTCGTCCATGGTCTGTGGACGACGGTGTTAGGAGCTACTAAGCCCTGTCTGCATCCTAATATATATTTAACTAGAAAAATAATTAGAGTGAGAGGTTCTCACCTTTGGAATCCACTCCTCCATGCTTTGATTGCCAATCTTAATAGCATACCTACGTTAAAAATCATATTTTTAACCTATTAATAATTATTCATCTGTATGACCATTTTATAAATAACATACATACTCTTAAAATCATATTTTCTTTTCCTTTCTAAAAATATTTTTATAGTGTGACTATTTTATATATCGCATACATACAATAAAAGTCATTTTTTTATATAATGAAAAATCTTATTTTTCTAATCTAAGTAATCATATTTTCTATTTACAAAGAAATCATAATTTCAATTCAACGAAATCGTATTTTTGAATTCAATTAATTTCATATTTTTCAATTCAATGAAATCATATTTTTAAATTCAATGAAATCATATTTTTAAATTCAATGAAATCATATTTTTAAATTCAATGTTTCCTATAGAAAAATCACCTTTTTATTTAAGAAATTCATACATAAAAACAGATTTAAAACTATGCATTTATATTTTTAGAAACTAATTTTTTTTCTCTGCATTTATATTTTTAAAGAAACTGATTTTTTTTCTATGCATTTATATTTAAAAAAAGATCACCTTTTCTTTTTCGTGTATAGCTCCAGGCCCGATGTTCTTTCCGGTGCTCGTAACCTAGGGTTTAGGAATTCCTCCACATCGTTGCGTCGAAAGGGGATCGAACACCTCCATCTCTAAGCCGCTTGCATCACCATCTATTGGTGAGAGTTATAGTGAACTCGATCGCCATCGTCAGCGCAGAACTGGCCACGAACGACATGAGTTTGGGCTCGTTTTTCGAGCAATCCAAACAACCAGAGATGATCTTAACCGTTGAAGATGAAGACCTCCCTTCGGTCATCAATTTTGTTTTATTAATTTCGTGGATTTCTTCTTGGATTGGAAGAACGAATCAGATCTAATTTGGAATGATATCGCTCTTTGATTTGGGAGCAGCTGGAGACCCGTTGACCGCGGGTTGAGAATTGTGAGGGTTTGACCCATTTATTATATATATATATGTATATATTCCTTATTATTTAATTCATTTTTACTTACTTTTCAATCCGAACTCCAAATCAAACCCAATGACTATCGTTGCTAGCAAATTACCCATATTTCGGACACAATGGGATATGTCCCATAACCCAATTCGGAAGTTACAATAGTTTTCATCAAAATTAAAACATAATTCTATATATATTTAATTTAAACGTACATTTTAATTTACTAGGGCCATCTACTAACTCCAAAAATTCCAGAAAAATTAATCTGACTATGTTTTGACGATACAGTCCTAACAAAACTAATTTCTTCGAATTTGGAGTCCGTTTGAAAAATGGTCAATTTCTGGTCGATCCAATTCAAAATTAAATTACCAAACACATTTAAATTCACCACACTCACATATTGATTCCAAAAATTATGAAAATTGGAATCTAGCGATAATTTGATATTCCGGATCCAACAAAAGTGGTCTCATCGAAAATGGAGGTTTTTTGCAAAATTGTAATTTTTAAGGGCTATATTTGTATTAAATTCCATAGCTACTATTCTGAATTTTCAACTGGACATAACTTTTTATTCCCGCTATGAAATCTGGATTTTTCACATTCATTGGAGAGATATTTTCAAACAGATTCAGATATTTCTAGTTTTACTAAAATCCGGTTTATTTTGAATCCTGTACATTCATTTGAAATTTGAAATCGAATTTTCAAACTACCGCGCCATTTCCAATTACTTTAATAATCAAAATAAATATTTATGTTCTAACTTCAATTTAAATAAATTTATACGTTCTAATTCTATTCAAAATAAATTTCTAGTCGTTATTATTTAAAATAAATCATTTTAAATATTCAAAATTCATTAAAATTGCCAAAATAAATTTTTTAAATTGGTTCTGATTTTCCGGGTTGTTACAATTACTCCCTCTTTTACCATGAATTCCTTCTAACTCCCCCTTAAACTATGCCTATATTATAATTTCTCTCACTTTGTCATCAACAAAAATTATATCTATCTAAACTTGGAATAATCCTGGTGACTAATTCTATATATAACTTTCCCTAAATCTATAGCTCTCCCTAAATCTATAATTTTATTTTAACTCTACACAAGACTAAAACTAGCCTAAACTCTAATACCCTTAAAACTATAACAAGACTTTAATTTAAACTAAGAAATAATTCTGATATATATTATTTCCTTAAAGCATTAATACAACTTAAATTAATATAAGTCAAGTAATATCAAAACTAGATTAATGATAAGTCAATATTTAATCAATTTAATCCAAATAATCAAGCAATTTAAGTTTTGCTATCATAAAACATCAATTCAAATAAATTCAAACATAAAGCCAAACATTTCTTGTAACTTCTATTTATCCTAAAAACCTATAAAGCTCATGCTTTAGTCTAGTACTATAAGAACTATATATAAAAGTGAAGTAATGAAATTTGAAAAAGATGAATATAGTTATATTATTTAATACCTACATATGCATACGTATATTTCTAATAAACCTATCAACCATAAATGTAGTTCAACCATGTCAATAAGTTAATCGAGTTATTCAAGTCAAAATAATCAATTAAGTCAAACAATTCAAACAAGTCAATCAAGTCAAACAAATCAATCAAGTCAAACAAGTCAATCAAGTCAAAGTAATGTAGTGCGTTCCGTATGCTGTTTATAATGCGGTATGTCATATGCAAAGCAATGCAACTTGTGATATGAATGGTTTTAGCATGCATTTTAATTTATAGTAATGAGATGTGATATGAAGTAGAAGTTTAATGATTATATGACAATAGTTATGCAAAATGATTTGATGATGATATGCATTTCTGTAAAAGATATTCAAAGTATAATCTTAAGTAATATCTAATTTATTATATCAACCAAACAAAGGTAATATATATTAACTTTTTAAAATTAGGTTAATGATATTAATGAATTAGATTGAAAGAATAGTAACAATAAGAGTTTGATGGCAATTAAAAATATATTCATGATAGGTAGTAAAATATTTAGAATAATTCTATAAGAAATATGGAGTTAAATAATCTTACTAGGGTGCTTCTTTTTAAAAATAATACAGTAAATATTGAAGATCTTTTTAATATGAGATATACATCAATCTTTTTGATATAAATCAATTTTAAAATTAATCTTTAGAATTCAAAACATATTAATTTGCTAAAGAACCATTTATATGTTAAAACTTTAAGAGAAATCTTATAGTTATACAAAATTATTTTGATGAAATATAGTAATATAAAGTAAACTATATAACTATAACTTCTTACATTTAAAATACATATTTAAGACATACAAATCATTTTTTTTTAAATTGGTAACATATATTAATCAGAAACATTACATGATTTCGGTTAGCATACTAACCGGATTACAAAACAATAGCTTACAGACTAAAAAAAACTACTGAAAAAATGATTCAAGAATGCTCCATCTCACCGAGCATCGCCATATTCACATCAGAAAGCCATGACAGAACATATCGACCAAAAGACGACTTAATATGGGAGTGAAGTCGAATTCTTTACAGAGAACAATTCAGTTCTCTACTTCCTGAACAAAACCAACACAAACCAGATCGAAGCAAATCCGTCTCAACACGGAAAGAAAAGAACTTCAAGGTCACCAGAGGATCGGTTGGAGGAGGCTGCAATTGAAGAAGCTTCAGTAACCGCCGGCAATGCCGAAACCCAGTCACCTAGTGGCTTGAACCCCAATTCGAACAAGAAGGCCTTCGATTTCCAAGCAATCGTGGAAGCTCAGAGCATCCGACGGTGAGACAGGAAGTGGGTGGGATTGCAAATGATGGCCTGATTTTGAAACGCAAGCGATTTGAGGAGAAGCAGAGGATTTTAGAGGAAGGATAGGAGCCGATCTACCCAGAAACGGAGAAAGCTAGGTCTAGAATTGGGGAAAGAACGAAGATGGAGGGGTGATTTGCAGAAGAAGATAGAGGGAGCGGTGGCGGAAAATCGCTGGAGACCTAGTCTCCATTAATGAGGAAGAAGTCGGCTCCTAATTTACAAATTATATATATATATATATATATATTGAAAATTGGTTCACTTTATTACGAATATCAATCATATACATTTTTTATATACCCCATAAAAACCTTGTGCCCCCCCGACCTAGATAGGTGCGACAACAAGGAAAAAAAGTACATATAAAATCCATATATTCACACTACGAAACAAGTAACATTCCTCTATCTTTAAACTGAAAAAACAAAACATATAAAACCTTATTACAAATAAACAAAACTAATCATTCACTCAAATAAACCAATCTGAAACTGCTTCATCCCATGTCTAATAGCTCGATACCCTCAACTTCGCATGAACTCTTCGTTAGCCATAGTTCTCACACTGTTGCCTCTCATCAGAAAATAGATCTCCCTCTCAATCAACTGTAGTCCAACCTCGTTACATATAAAATGATTGCTAAATTGTCGAGCATTCCGTTCCATCCAAAGATGATACACTGGAGTGGTAAAGGTTGCACAAGCTTTGTCTTTTACCTGATTCCTGTTATGAAAAACAAGTGATAACTGATTTGCTTCCACCTCCATAAATCCAAAAATATTAGCATTCAAACCAATCTACATTTTCAACGACCTCTTTATAAACTTTGAGTATGCACAGTTAAAAAATAAATGGCTTACATTCTCCTCCTAGTTGTCACATAACATGCAAATAATCTCGTCAACTATACCATGTTTCATTAACCTGCCTTTAGAACTCAACCTATTCATCGTTGCCAAGTATGTTATGAAAGCCATTCTTTTCAAATTCGTAGAATGCCAAACCACTTTAGCCCATTGCTACACTGTAAACTTATCTCTTGCTTTATCCTATGCTATATGAAAAGAGAAACCTCCTCCATCAATCCATTCATAATAATCATGTTGTGCATTATTATTCACCACCACATAATCCACTTGCTGCTGTAGTTCTCTAATAGCTGGATGAAGGCTACTACAAGTATTTGCTTCATGAATTATAGAAGCAACCACCATGTTTTGTCTACCCAAAGCCTAAAACCTAGAAACCCCAAGCATATCCATCAAGCATTTTCCATTTATCCATGTTTCAAACCACAAGAGGTTTGATGAACCAAATGCAAGAGCTTTATTAAAGAATTACTTACCATTTGATCTCAATCTCAATATAGTCTTCCAAGTACATGATGAATTATTGTCTATATTCATGCTCCAAAACGTTTTGTCTTTACAGTATTTCTAAGCCATCCACCTACTCCATAATGAAGAGTCAACAAGAAATTTCCACATTAATTTTATACTTGCCGCCTTCTATAAATCTTTGAAAGATTTTAATCAAATACCACCTTTATTTTTTGGAGCACACAACTTTTCCCACTTCATTTTATTCTTTGAAATACCCAAAGAAAACTACACACATCATGTTGAGCTTCTCAGGTGTATACTCGGGCAATTGATAGATAAACCACCAGTAAACACAGTTGGATTTATCACTGATTGGATTAATTCTGCTCTTCCCGCAGAGGTCAAAAATTTAGCATCCTATTCCTGAAGTTTATTTTGGATTCTATGCGACAAATCCTGACAATCTTGATAGTGTATATAATTTGAGGATGATGGTTACCCCCAAATACTTTATTAGAAGATGACCCACGTTAAAACCGAGGATATCCACAATCTCATCTATTGATGGAACAGAGGAGCTAAAATAGATATTGGTTTTAAGAGTGCTTACTGATAGGCCACTAAATATCTCTAATTTATCAAACAAAGATTTTAGTGATATTGCACAAGAAGTTGTGCATCTCCCAAAAACCATCAAATCATCTGCGTATAATAAGTGGATGACAATTGGTTCAAAACCATGAACTGGAAAAATGCCTTCTGCAATAACACCTCATTCATGCAAAAAGAAAAAAAAACTCCATTGCAATAGAGAATAAGTAAGGTGACAATGGATCACCTTTGCCTTATACCCCTATTCGAAGTTATAAAACCTTTTGGTACACTTTGAATCATAATGGAAAAGGTTGGCGTGGAAATACATTCACAAACAACATTAATGAAATGTGTAGGAAACCCCATGCTCTTCATAATATGACAAATGAACTTGCGATTAATTCTATCATAAGCTTTATGTAAATCCATTTTCATGAAATACTTATTTACCCTAAGCTTCTTAAGATCTCTAATTAATTCATGAGTGAGCAAAATGTTATCACCTATGTATCGAGATGGAATGAAGGCACACTAATTGGGTGATATGAGATGGGGTAAAAACCATTTAATTCTATTACATAAAATTCTGCTAAAAATCTTATAGTATAAATTGCAGCATGAAATGGGTCTATAATGTGAGATTTCAGATGGCCTTTCGACTTTAGGAATTAACGTAATAAAAGTGTAATTACAACCTTTGGGTAGCTTTGACGAATTAAACATGTCTTGAACAACAAATAATAAATCTTCCTTCAATTCCTCTCAATGTAGCTTAAAAAATTTCGAATTAAATCCATCTGGACCTGGAGTTGTATCTTCATGTATAGAAAAGACTGTCTTCTTGACTTCCTCCAAAGAAATGGTTCTCAGTAAATCCTATTGACCTTGTAGATTAATAGTAAATGAAGATGGAAAGAATGGAAATTCACAACTATTAGGACCATTGAACATATCATTAAAGTAACCAATTGTTGCAGTAGTAACCTCCACTTGCTTATATAACAATTCACCTGCAGAGTTAATTAAAGCCTTCAAATTATTACTATGTTTACGTGAGGACATTTTAAAGTGAAACTTTTTATCTTTTGAAGCCAAGAGACTTTAACTTTTTGCCTATAACTCCAAAATTTGATCTGTTTTTGAGTCATAAGTTGATGTTTAGCCTCAAGTATACTCTCATATAACTCCACATTTTCTGGTTCTAATCTAAACAACATCTCTTTCACTAAATTTATTTCAGCTTCCCTTAATAATGCATCATCCTTCACTCTAAATCTATTCCATAATTTCATCTCCCTTTTACATGCTTGAAGTTTCTACATAAACTTGTAGGTAGCAAATCAAGACACATTATCATTTAGACCTTTTTCAATACACTCCATAAACCCAGCCTTAAAGCTCCATTTACTACAGTATCCAAAAGGAAGCCCTTTTGATATAAAAGTAGGTATAAGATATTATACCAAAATATTATATATATATATATATATATTATACTAAAATATTAAGTTAAATATACAAATTTTATAAATCTTAATAAGAAATTAAAATTAGTATTATGTTACAAGCAGTATTTGTCATGATGTAACCCAAAAATGTTACGAAACTGTATGTGAATAATATGTAAGTTAAACTATGTATGTTTAAATTACGTATAAAAGATATATAAGTTTATATTTTATAACAATATCAAATGTTTGAAAATTTTATATTATTTCTGCATACCATAATAATATATAATTTATTGATTTATACACTTTTAATATATATATATTTTGAAACAAGATATAAGAAAATAAGTAGATATACAAAGTTGATAACTAGAATTTGAATTGACATTTTCGTACTAAAAGGATGTTCTTTCAATTTTTGAAATCAAAGTAAAGAGTAGTGCAATTTGGATTTATAAGAAAAATTCCTTTTGAAAAATTAGATTGGTATATTGATAAGTATACTTTGACGTTTCTACATATGAACTAAAATATCTAAAATTGTAAAAAAGATAAATTTCTGTACCTAACTATGTGCATAGATGTATATTCCTAAATATAATTATAATAATGAAATTACTGTAAAGCGTACCTCCTTTTGCAATCCTCTATTTTTTTGTCTTTCCATTGTTATGAATCACACGTTCACATCTTTTAGAATTTGACGATGAGATCTACTCTATTGCGACGGGCTCGTTTTCTGATCAGCATAGTATATTCATTTGCTGAACTTGAAGGTCGTATGAGAAAGATACTAATGATTTAGTAGTTTAACCAACTTGGCGCCAAAATTTGAATTTGAATTTTGAACGAATTGACAATTCAATTACTATAAATAAGCTCAAAAGTCATATCCCTTCATAAACTTTTTTTTCTTCTTCTTCCCATTTTTTTCACTTTCAATCAATATTTCGGAAAGCATAATTTTTTCGTTTCTCAACGGAATTGGATGAAACCAATGGCAAAACAAAGAGGAAGGTAAGGGCTACGATTGAATAACAGTTTGGTGAAGAATTTGACTGGTATTTTGGTGCAGCAAATGAATCAATGAGAGAAAACCAGAGAATCTCGTATATAATTTTATGTTTTGGATAGCTAACTTCAAACTGTCATATCTTACTTAATTTTAATTGGAATTTGATGATCTACCCATCAAAACGGCCGTGAGAACAAGAACTTATATCTGGAAAATAAGTTGGGATGTGGTACTATGATTATCTAGGTGAAATACGATGAATATTCATGACAGTTCTGATTTCCTTTTCTCTTTGTGCATCAATACTTCTTTTGATTAACTTGGTCATTTCTTGATGGATGCAAACAAAACCATTGGCATTGCGAAGTGGATGAAGAGAAGAATAGTATTGAATAAAATTGCAAAAGGAAATAAAAAAATTGTGTTGGTCAGGTACCTATTTCATTGTAGATTACCAATTACATATCAATCTTTTTCTTCTTTATCGATGAACGATCATATTGGTGTATTTGGGCCAATAGTCATCAGATATAACTCTTCCCCTGCAAAACAACACAATTTTTTTAAAGAATCAAGTGACTTTTCAAAATAACTAATGTAATTTTAAATAGTAACATCATGATGATTCTATGAAATATCCTCTCAAAAAAAATGTTTAAATTCTTTTTCCATTTAATATTTCCAAAATTAAGAAGATGAAGTTTTGAAAACCTACGCTTTGATATCAATTGTTAGGAATGAGGATCAAGGATCTTAAGATAAAACTAACACTAGAGGGGGATAAATAGTTTTTTTTAAAGAACTTATAGAAATCTTAACAAATTAACAATTTCAAACAACTATATAAATCAAAGAATGGACATCATAACAGAAACAACCACAAATGAAAAATATAAACAAAAATAAAATGCAGAAAAGGAAAGAACACACCGGATTTTATACTAGTTCGGTTCACTCCTACGTCCGGTCCTGCAAAACGCTGGACTATGTAGAGTTTTATTAATATCTGTACCCAACTACAACACCCTTGATTTCACGGCTACAAGACTTACACTGATTCAACACACTTGATTTCACAGTTAAAAGTTTAACTCGACTCAACAACCTTCATTTCACGGCTATAAGGTTAACACCACTCCTTTTCAATTACAGTTTCCCTAGAACTCTTGAGTAGCACTTCTAAACAGAAAGTATTTGATAAAGATTGAAAATAGAAGAAAAATGATATAATTTGTATTGAAATATGCAGAGAATGAGTGTAGAATCTTAGAGAATTAAGAAGAATAATGGTGGTATGTAAAGTAGGGAAGAAGATGATAGATTATAAAAAAATCGAAATCAGGCCCTTTATATAGTGTTCGAAGGTCATAACCGTTTCTGAAACATTTTAAAATAAAAAGACACGTCCTTTTAAATTTAAAAGTTTATGCCAGTTATATGTCGACATGTCAAAAGATGTATGTCGACATATATATAAACTTAAATTTTAAATCACTTTTTCTAGTATTTAAATTAATACATATATATTCTGCAAATTCCTAAAATAAAACTAGTTGTTTAAAATATAATTTCTCACGTATAAAAACATAATATTTTTTCGATTTTCAAAAGGAAGACTTTCTTTGTGAATGTAAGGAAAATGAGATGAGCTTTGAATAATTCACTTTGGGTCTATTTGTGAAAGAGTACAATGAATAAGAAAGATACTGAATTTTCTTTGAACCACTTATAAAAAAAGGGAATTATAGTAAAGAAGTAAAACGGGCTTTTTACTGTGGATAGAGGGACTTGAACCCTCACGATTTCCAAAGTTGACGAAATATTATTTAAACATATGATTTAAAACCTATATATATATTATATAAAACTATATAATTATAAACATATATAATTATAAAACTTTATAATATATATAAATTAAGAAACTTTAGAAAGTATATGTATATTTGAAATCATAAATCCTTAAAAATTATTGTTCAGAATAGATTGAAATCAATTTTGGAAAAGTTTTGAAATCAATTTAAAAGAGATAATTTCGAAAACAGAATTTGAGTGCTATTCAGAGTTTATATACTCACTAAACTCCATTACTCGGTTAATTTTGGACTTTTGATATCTTTGTATCTTGATACTCAAGAGTCTGGATTCTCCTTTGAAATCTTGAATCTCTTAACTGTACAGTCTTCAATATCTATTACCTGCATATAAATTTTGTGTGTGTATATATATATATTCCAGATAAAAGTGTTAGTATATATTTTATAATCAACAATGATAATGATTGAAACAAAGTTATTGCATCAAAACATCATTAGCATTCCATTCTCCTACAATGTTGAGTTTTAACACGATACCCTCTTAATTAATTGAGCCTTAGTTATCTCCTGGGATGTCGATGCTTGCTCTTAAATGCAAAAGTTACCCGCTTTCGAGTGTATCAGTAGTGCATTTTAAGCGAAACAGGGTTTTATCAGGGTGACATTCTAAGTGCTCGTATTAGCATTTGGGGTTATTCATGTTATGTCCTCTCATGTACGTAGGTAATCTTGTTGCGAAGGTGTACTTTAGATTCAAGGTAAAATGGTGTACGTTATGTTAAGAGGAAACATTCTAAGATATCAAAACATTCCCCTTTGATGATGTATCATAGTCTTTAACAACTAAAGGTGATACTTCCACATCGAGCCAGCCTACTATAGACCCTTCTTATGTAAGTTATCATGTTGTAAAGCTATAATAAGTCATTGAAAGTTATGGTGTATTAGCCATATTCAAAAAAGGTTAAGTCACAAGCATAAATCATAGGGAAGAATCATTGATTTGCTTGATGATCCTCCGTTTGATGTGCTTGAACCTTTTGTATATGAGATTAATTAGTAACTACCTGTTAAATCAATTTGATCACAATATGATTATGGAATCGAAAATAAATATGATCTCAATCTCTTGTTTTAATCATCATAACTATATTACAACTGGTGAGAAAATTCCCCAATCTAATTTAGGGTTACAAGATTTGACTTTACAGAAGGAGTTGAGAAATCAGAAAAAGTCCCCTAAAACGTAACCCCTAGGTGCTTATTTATAGAAGTTTTGGGCCCCTTTTGTAGCGATCAGGTGGGAAACCCTCTTTCTACCTTTTAATGTTGGTTATGCTAGCGCTTTCTGGCTTCGGTACTGGCTTTAACCCCTTGCCGCTCGCACTTATGGGTGTCACCTTTATGCTTTTACCTTCGTAACTTTTGTGTCGCCATTGTGTTGTGGTATCAATTCCAAGCTTGTTGGTGTCAATAACGTTCTTTTTCTGCCTACATATTCATTACCGTTCATGTGATTTCCCTTCACGATTTTTGTTTCGGTCTCATACTTCCTGCTTATGTATTGGGTGCCGATTTAATAGCTTCCTATTCTTTGTGTTTCGTATCACCTCCATCGACACCGTTTCTCAGTATTTTGTTCTATCTTTGTGCTTAATGTACTAAATTATACCGGTACCGTCTTCGTGCTTCAACCTCATTTCTCTTGGTATCAGATTTATGCATTTGTCTTCATTTTTAGGTATTGAAACCAAGCTAACTGCTCACTGCATGTTAGTGTTGACAACGGGCATTTATTGCCATCGTTTCTTGGTATCGGCACCAAGCTTTTTATTCCCCTAGGTTGGTGTAGATAATATATTTATAAAGTCATTTTTCTAGTGTCGTTTTCGCCCTGTACCCTCTATATCCTTGGTATCGACTTCATATTCCTATCTTGCTATTTTGGTATCGGTTTCGTTGTTATTATTCCAAGCTTTCAATGTCTGCTCCACTTGTTATGACTCAACTTCTTGGTGCCGACTCTACTCCTATCCATTTCCTTTTGGTGTCGGCCCTACCGACTCTTCACCTGTACTTGGTACCGACCTCATTATTTTTCAATCCCACTTTTCTGATTTGACTTCATGTTACTGGTCCTCGAAAGTTGGTGTCAGTTACGCTGCTCTCAAAATCCTTTTGTTCTTAGTTTCACTTTTGTTACCTTGAACCATCTTCTTTCGGTATCGTCTTCTGGTTTCGGTTTTGTTACCTTAAGCCAACTATTTTCAGCATCGTCTTCTGGTTTCGAAGCTTCTACTTCTTTGTATTAAATCAACGCAAACTTTAGTGATAACATAAACCATAATGATTTATTTAATAAAATGGAAGAATTTTAGGTGAATAAAATTTGGATTTCCATAAATAAAAATCCAGACTTGAGTTATTAATAAATATGAACCCATGGGAATAAAATGGGTTAATTTTTGAAATAAAAATCAGGTTTTGAATCATTGAATGAAGACAACTAATTAGAGAATTAGTTAATGGAATATATGAATGAAATTTAACATGGTTAAATAAATTTAAATTGAAAGTTGAATATGAGGCTTGAGTTATAAATAGTCTTCAGTTTTTTATAATCGAATGACATGCATTTGGACATGAACAACTTAAAATGAAGTGAATTAAGCAAATTAGCTAATTAGAGAACTAACTAGTAAATTGCACGTGGTTAAATTAATGAGAGTTCAATTGATTTTAAATCAAGCAGAAATGCATATGTATATTCGACAAGTATTAAATGGAAGCAAATGGAAGTAATAAAATTGAATGCTCGACTAAAAGTTATATTGAACATGTATTAAATGAAGCTGATGAAATGATTTGGAATCAATTAAAATTAGCCAGAAATACAAGTAACTATTTTATTAACTGAAAAAACACCAAATTTGCATAGAAAACTGTCGCTTGTCATAAACAAAAGTGAATGAATTGCTTTAGAATCAATTTGAATGAAGGTGAGTGCATATGTGTGGTATATAGATTGAATATCAAATATTGGTTGTACATCATTCAAAATTAAATGAATATGACTATATTGTTAGAGTTTGTTCCCTAAAGGAAATCCATTTGATGTGATTAATAACACTGTTGATGTTATATTTTATTTTGAATAAAAGACTTTGTTAAGTTATATTTACCGCGTAGTATAAATATTAACATTATAGAAGTCCTTAGAATTATAATACATAATTGTATAGTTTCATGTACGTGACTTGAACATGAGATTATATAATATAATAAGTATTATAATTATTAAATGTCCCTAGCCATGTTTTATTGTATATATAGGACAACACTGAAACAATGAGACTAGTATGTTGATTTACTGATGATCATATCTCATTGATCATTAATATATGTGATATTAATGTCAATACATAAGTACGTATTAGAGAATAGTGTATTGGACTGACCCAACATTAAGAAACATTATGGAGCATAATTAATAGTGTAATAAATAATTCTCATAGTGACATTTATGTAATGGTCCTCAGACTTGAAATCATTATATATTTTATTCGGGGGTATTTGTGTTTTGATATCATCAAAACTTACTTTTAACCGAGTGGACGATAAAGGTGATTATTAGATACATCTCGATTCGATTAAATAATATGAATGATCTAGATGGAATTTAACCCTACAATATAAGTAGTGATATTCATGGGCCTCTTGATTTAGTCTTATTATAAAATGCATGGCCTTGCTCAAATATTGTTGCATTTTATATAATCTGCTCATAGATCGATATAAAATGATTAATTATAAAGAGGATGATGTGTTCCATGCCTCGTGTTTAATCTCGGATATATTGGTTAAGAAGTTTAAATTACGTTAAAACACTTGCCACCGAAAAGCTTGTATCGAATAGTTATAACTTTGGTAACAACAATGTATTACTAGATGCCACTTACTGTTTATAATTTAAATATGATTTAAATTATTAACAACATTGTAATAACCTATAGGGTCACACAATATAATGTTTGAAAAAGGGAGAACCATTCTTAACAAAAGAAACATCAAACGTTGATATTTTATATGTTCGAAATGGTGGTGACATGACTATAGTTTCCATATTATTCTCTTTTGTTTTATAAAGAGGTGCCTACCCTTTCTTTGTGATATCAAGAAAATCAAAATCAAAACAAAATGAGAGAAAAGAAAATTTGCGTTTTGTGTAGTATCTTTGATCCCTCTTCCCAATATCATTCGGCAATCATCAGGAAGGTGTTCGTGGACATCATTAGAGGCACTGCCATCACCAGGAGTGCTCGAAATCGATTCAATTAGATCTAGAAAATTTTGACTTTTTGAATTTGCAAAAACCATCAAAAAGGTACACGGTTACTTGATTCTTTGTAATTTCGCTCAGATCTATAAATTAGGGTTGTTAAATATGTTGCCAATTCAATCCTATAAACCCATCATATGTACGGTGTGTAATGTGAATTATATAACACATGTATTAAATTTGAGATTAATAACTATATGTCGGGATTTGTATTAACATGTACATGCTAAATATACATGACATGACACGTTGGGAACAAATCCATGTGTTTAACCATTTAAATGAATTTAAATTATTGAAATTTCATATAATGAGACTTATGTGCTTAAACTGAGTAAGTACAGGTGCATGGAGCTATATGCTTGGTTTTGCTTGTGTAGACAACATAAATATGAAGCGAACTCGCTTTACAACGCTTATATAACGTACACCTATGCAAAAAAGGATATATGAACTGTTTTCGACCATGTGGGCCAATGTATACCTTTGTTAATCACTTTTTTCATTTTTTAAAAGCTCCTCTGTACAAGCGAGACTCTTCCAACAAAATTTCAAAAATTTAGGGAATTGAAAAAAAATAGAATTATTGAAATTTTTTGTAAGATAAAAGGGATGATTTATAAATTGGGTGCAATTTAATGGTTTTTGAATTAGAAATGGGAAAAAAATTATTTTCATAACAACTAAAGATCCTATATGAAAGAAGAAATGTAGGAATGTGAATGTTAAATGGGCATAAGTGGATTTTTGAAAAATTAATAGGGCTAGAGCATTTTTCGTGCCTTAGTAATTTCAGGGGCGAAATTCTTTTAAGTGGGGAGGAATGTAACGACCCAGATTTTTTGTCGTTCAATTTTGAATATTTAAATTCATTTTAAATATTTAATTGGAAATATAAATGGATTTTAATATGGAGATTATCACTTTAATAATCAAAATACGATTTAATTTCGAATATATAAAATTGTCATAATATGAAACGAGAAATAATCAAATTCTAAGTTAAAAGTGAATCGAAACGATTCTAACGATTAATATAAATTCTAGCTGAATCAAAATGAAGTTCGTAAAGTTTTCAAAACAGGAATTTAAATGATTTCATTTACTATTGAAATCGTCGATTTAATTGACGCGTTGAAATAGCCAATTTTCAAATGACCCCGGATTTCAATGAAACCAATTTTATTAAATCCATAATAGTTAGTTATTGTTTGATTTCAGGTTTCATGTCAATCGAAATTATTATGTGTGCATGTGCAATTTAAACGCTTGTTGATTTATGATTTGAAATTAAAATAGTGTTTTTTTCAAATAGTCTCGAATTTAGACGAAACCACCATTGGATCCATAATATTGTATTATTACCGGATTTCAAATTTCCTAGCATTTGGATTCATTGTTTGGTCATATGTTTAGAAAACGCCTGAGAATAATTTAATCAAAGTTTAATTAAATTGTCCATTTAATATTGTTGTTCCATCTATACTATCGAATTAGGTTTCAGGACCTATTATGTTGAGTTCAGAATAGCAGCATAACCTTGGGAACATCTGTCGTTATGACTAGATAGGAATTCGGGATTTCGAGTTATGGGCCACGAGATATTATGAGTTATTATATTTTACAAAATAAAATAACATCTATGGAAATCTAATCATATCTAATAAAAATCTAATCTTAATTAAAACGCGGATCTAGAACTTTTACGAGAGCCACCCTAATTCTTTAAATGAAGACTAAAGTTGTATGAGACCGCTTTTTTAAACGCAAATTTATTGTAGTGTACTTAATTTTCTAGCTCAAGATTTTTATTAAAACTACATC
This sequence comes from Allium sativum, assembly GCA_030737875.1. NCBI lineage: Eukaryota > Viridiplantae > Streptophyta > Magnoliopsida > Asparagales > Amaryllidaceae > Allium > Allium sativum. Next base: position 28,378,988 of record CM060927.1, on the reverse strand, counting down.
TTCAAGCATTCTCCCTATTCAATTTCCTCATTCCAAGTGAATCGAATTCATGTCTAATAAAAAAGAAAATCACATATCTACACTTTCACTGATTATTTCCAATCAGGTTTCCCTTTCCCTTATTCTCCAAACAATTTGATTTTATACAAATCGTAAATAAAAAAATGGGGAAAATCTTCGAGCTTTAGGAAGCGCGCACCTTTGAAGAGGATTCGGGCTCAGATGATGGCTTCGAGATTTAGTTTAACGATGATGTTCGAGCTGTTCTTCAATGGAAGAGGTGACATTTTCGAGGGTGGGGTTCGCGGTTGTGAGGGTGTTGTAGGCTCAGCGGTAAACAAGGAGCGGGGTTCCTAGCACCCGTGAGCACGGCGAGAGGGTGGTGACTGGCGGTGGTGTTCGGCGGTTGGTCGGAGGTCTATCAGAGGCGAGGTCCACATTTGGGCGATGTCGAGTTCATTGTTTTTGGGTTTGAGCATTGCGATTTTTAAAACAGTGAAGGGGAGAAAGAAGAAGATTAGGTCGCGATTTTACTGTACGAAGTGAACAATTAGGTAAAATTACTTAACTAATTTATTTAATTAAAATGTTGATTATTTTGATTAAAATAAAGGTCGTAAATTGTTTATGTTAAATTCAAATCAAAAGTCGTTCATTGCATTGGACTCCTAGCAGTAATATCTACATTCCAAGTTGGATTGGTAGAATTTTGAGCCTGTTGAGATTTATGTTAAAATCAAAAACCCGTTTTATTTTAATTTAAATTAGATAGTTTTGACGATTTAAAATCAAGGTGAGCACTCATTCAGATTTTATATTTTATTTTATTTTCATTAAAAATAACTGTCGGTTCTTTTGATGAATTGATAAATTATTATCAATTGTTTTCAACTATATATATAGTAGATATAGGCTTGGTAGTTGGATATTTCAATACATTTTAGCGGATGAGACCCTATGTGCCCTACATGATAGTAAATGACCCTTTATACCACAATATCCCTCTATGAAGCGTGATTTGTAGTATTTTTGTTGATTAACATCTGTGGATGCGGGGAATCAGGTTGGAGGGATCTAACTGGATTTCTCAACAATTATTGATCAATAATCTATGATAGATTATTGAGTATATTTAGGTGGTTGAATAACACTGAATGTTATATTGGTATATAATAGCATAATATATATTTGAATGAAAAGAAAGAAAACAAAAGAATGTGATATATATATATATATATAAATTGGAAAATAAATTATTTTTCCAAATAAAATTTTAGTGACCAATGAGCTTGAAATATTAAACTTTTTTTTAAAAACAAGAAATTTAATTTATGAACAATGTTTATAAATGAGCTGAATAATTATTATTTATAATTTGGGGAATATGAATTCAAGTGTGAATATTTAAAGGAATTTGAAATCAAACGAAGGAAAATGATGAATTTTATTCCAAAGTTCGGAATGTAAATGGAATAGAGATAAATCAAGCTCGATTTATAAATGGAAATCGAATATGCCAAATTTTATAAAAATAATTTATTTTCGGAAAATATATTTGAAATTTTATTTAGCAGAAAATATAATTTAAATTTTAAATATTTTAAGAAGCTAATATTGCAATATTCAAATTATGAAATAATTTCTATATTTTTATATAATAATTTTGTAATAAAATTATCTTAAAAGTGGAAGTAATACAAAAGAAGGGTTTTGTAAAAATAAAATAAAAGGTACTTTTAAATGTTATAAAAATTTATGGATTTTAAAATATATTTAAAGAAATGATGTTGAACATTTTAACTAAACTAGGAAATGAAGGAAAATTGTTCTATAAGCGAGGTTTATAATTTATTCATATAAATAGATATACAATTGGAAATTTGACGAGTACATGTGTATTGGTTTTTAATTCAATACATTATTAATGGATTTGAAGTCAAACGAAATAATAATCCAATTTCTAAGTGAGTTTGGGTAATCGTTTCAGGGTGAACTTATAATGAAATTTTATAAAGAAAAGAATTTTTATAATTAGAATTTTATAGAGTCAAAATGGAACTGTCTACATTTTTAGAAATGTTGAAGTAGTTTTGCTTTGGAAGCATAATAGAGATTTTATAAGAAAAGGGAGTTTATAAGGAATAAACTTATGAATTTGGGTAAATGAGCCAAAATGTGAACTTTGATTTTTAAAGGAAAATTTAAGGGAATTATGAAATACAAAGTGAATTATAAACAAGGGTTATTAATGTGAAATCAAATTTACTTGATAATGAAATCTTGGAATGTTAGAAATAAAATAAGTTTAAAGGTGAATAATTGGAAGGTTGATATTTTTAGTGATATTTCAAACCTGAAGTGAAACTTATTTCTTGTAAGTTTTTTGGAAATGCATCCGGTATTAGAACGTAGATTTCAACCATTATTGTTGAAATAGACGTTCTGAATAAGGAGAATATGTGAATTGTACCACTTATGTTATAGTAAATGGTTCCGAAAAGAAATTGATTTAAGTTGAATATACTATCTTGACAGATTTTCTATATATGACGTTGATGTGCGAGATGGGTAATCTTTGTCCATTTTGAAGTTAATAATGTTATTCAGTCAGGGTCTGGGAGATAATTATACCCCAACTTGATTGATTTCATAATTAATTAGTAATTGAAAAGATTCAGTATCAAAGATTAATGTTAAAATATAGCTAATTAAATATGCAGTATTTTGGGTTGACGTAACGATGTTTTACGCAACATTCGTTTTAACCCAAGTAAGCATGATTTGGAAATATAATATTGAATATTTCTAAGTATAGAAAATGAATTGTTTGTGAAAAAGATAAGTAAATGGAAATGTTTTCCAACTGTAATGAGAGATATTTCTAAATATAGAAAATAAAAGTGTTTTGTGAAATAAGGAAATGTTTCTAAGTATCGTGATAGCCAAAGAGGGTTTGAAAAATATATCGGAAGATATTATGATAATGAATATGGGAAGGATTAAATTAATAAAAGATCAATTAAAAAAGGGGCTTAGTGTTTGTTTGGTGCATAATGAATAGTATTTCCATTTGGAAATGAGATCTATGTTTGAATGTTTGTTTCTTGGATAGTTAAATAACTGACTATCGAAGTATTGACCAATTTAATATTATCGTTGTCAGTATGGAGAGACCGAGATCAAATATTTTTATCTGAAAGCCAATCCGTATAGGCATAAGCGTTGAGAATTAGAATATGTTGAAGATAGTCACAGAAGGAGAAAAGTGAAAGGGCTATTTCTATTAATCCTAGGTAGAAATTGCCTAAGATGGATTAATAGAAATAATGCCTTTGGTTTCTTTCAGACCTAGAACGAACTTGTATGGAAAGATGAATGACAAAGTATTTCCTAGAATCATGTACGTTGATTTTTACAAATATACCAAGTATGGTGGCAGAGATTGCAACTTCTTTTAGCTTTACAACCAGAGTATATTTGTGCAAATCAATTAGTGATTGAGGGATCTGACAATGTGGCATTCAAAATTTGAAGGTGATGTCATAATAAGTTAATCACGACCGCAAGCCTCATCAGCTAGTAAATGACTAAAATCGGACAAGCAACATGACTATGTGGGTCATACACAATAAGTTATATCATCACCTGATCTAGAAAAATCGATTGTCCTCTTTTTGTATGCTTCGAAATGAGAACGGTTGGAAAGCCAACAACCGTGGGGATGATATATTCGGTACACTCAAGTTGATAGAGTGGCAGGTTCCGTGTGGCCGGGTTGGAAGATGTTCTTGTTGAACCCCGGTGTTTTATCTCTAAGGAACACTGATTGGAAGGTGGTTCCATACCTAGTCATGTTGGAAATCCAAACACCGATATGAGACATACGGTTTTAGATGTATGTTGAAACGTGAGATATAAGCATTTTTGGCTATATTCCTATTCTACTGTGTAATAACCCGGAAATCTATGTCAATTTAAATTTTTTATTTTGGCAATTTTAGTGAATTTTGATTATTTAAAATGAATTATTTTAAATAATAACGACGAGAAATTTATTTTGAATAGAATTAGAACGTATATATTTATATAGATCGTCATTAGAATATAAATATTTATTTTAAATTATAAAAGGAATTGAAAATGGTGCGGTAGTTCGAAAATTCGATTTCAAACTTCAAATGAACGTACCGGGTGCAAAATAAACCGGATTTTAGTGAAACCAAAAATATTAGAATCTAATAGAGAATATCTTTCCAACGAATCCGAAAAATCAAAATTTCATAGCGGGGATAAAAAGTTATGCCCAGTTTAAAATTCAGAATAGTTGCTATGGAATTCAGGCCCTTAAAAATGGAAATTTAGCAAACGACCTTGGTTTTCGACGAAACCACTTTTGTTGGATCCGGGATGTCAAGTTATTGCTAGGTTTCAAAATTCGTAATTTTTCGAATCAATATGTGAGCGTGGCAAAGGAAAACGCGTTTGACTAGTTTCAGTTGATTTTAATCGACTGGAAAATGGCCAATTTTCAAACGGTCTCAGAATTTGATGAAATTAGTTTTGTTAGGATCGTATCGTCAATACGAAGCTAGAAAATATTTTTCTAGAATTTTTTGAGTTAGGATGTGGCCCCTGTAAATTGAATATGACGACCCCATTTCCCGTACAGACGGAGACAAGGGTAATCTTTGGAATATAACACATAAACAGATAATAGCATAACGAAATTAAATAAATACACCAGATAATGAACAATAGAATATACTGGATAAACGTAATCATCAGAGTTACACAGTATACAGGATCATACTTTGTACAAATACAGTTCAGCTATACATAAATGTCTACACCGGAAAACAAACATAATATGTACAATAGGAGCTGAACAGCATAAAAAGAGATAAATAATAGAATCCATCTTCAGCTCCAGCTATCCAGAGAAAGCCAGCTAAAACCTGAATACAAGGCTGCCCGTGTAGAAAAAGGGGCACCCGAGTTTGAAAGTGAAACAAATTACGAGTCAGTCATGGGACTGGTATGAAAAATCTACTCAACACATTTCAAAAATGGCTAATCACAGGACCACGCCACTTTCGTGGAACGGGTTTACTCCATTGGATTGCCAGTGCTTTAAAACAAATCATTCTTTTAAACATCGCAATGCTTTTTATAAAAATGAAGCCATTATAAGACTTAGTTCCCATCACACAATGCAACGCAAACCGGAGGATAGAGTTTTACCTTATAATGGCCAAAATATGATTGATACGAATAAAACAAAAGCATTTGATATTATTACTAGTGTTTATATGTTTTAAAAACAATTTCAAATCATAACTATCAATCATAGACGGCATTAATGCCCCATACCACTATGTCGCCATATATAGGTATACAATCAAAACCGCACAGTCACGTATTTGGAAATTGGATTTCCGTCGTGAACCAAGGCAAACGATAGTCCTTACCGACTTCGAGACGCTCTAGCCCGCCCCTCAGGCAAGTACTCAGTCAAGCCTTTGGATTGTCAAGGCCGGTCCACCGATGTGGATTAAAATTCCTGAACAATGCGTTTCCCCGCCCTATGGGGCGTAAGTGAACCAACGAATGACTCCATCGGACCCGGATCGTCCGATCAAACCGAGGCGCCTCGCAATAGTAACTACCACATAAGTCAAACTGGTCAGGGCATGTAAAACCACTGACGCCACTTCTAGCTAGAAAGAAACGCAGGCCCTCCCTGATGTCCTCTCCCGTTTCTGGTTCATACCGGGGTGTGAGGCTCGCGAATTCACGTTATACACAAAGCTACGCCACACAAGCGGTGCTTTGATCATCACCACAAGACTTTGCTTTTCAACAGAAGCCCTGATCACTGCATCTTAGCATGCCACACAGGCAATTCACACCGTGCAACTGATGGCTATCAATCACACAGAATAAATTCCAATGTCAGACACACTGTCCATTTGCAAGTCCGTTCTGGGTCTGAACGAAACCGGAGGCACTATATACCTCGCAAACCCATCGATCACCACGTACGTCTGGACGATCACCACTCATTATCCATATTTCGGGATGCCTCCCAATCAGGACCTCGGTTACCATCCAAACGAGGTGAAGATCTCCGGTCTTCGACCACCGTCTTCATCTTCGATTTCTTATCGTCGATTCAGTTATTCAAAATGGGATAAACCCGGTCTTTCTGAGCAACTCGCATATATGATAAACATGTGCAACACAAATACACATACGCATCATTTCTATTCATTAGTCACTAATCGTCAATCAGTAAGAGAGCGATTTCCCAAATATTAACCCCGAAGGCTGAAACCAACATCAGATCAATACCCAAGAAACCATTCGACTTAGCCAACCTTCAGTTAATTTCTAAATTTCACATCCATATCGTTTATAATATTTTATAACGATTTATCGCTATTTTTATTTATTTTAAAATAAGCCAATTTATTCAAAACGACGCTTCGGGCCATAACGCGACCGTGGCGCTGTTTTTCTTCAGATTTGATTTACACATTTCTGAAAATCTAACCGTTGGATCTTCACAAAATTTACATCATTAGAAAGATCTTTTCAAAACGAATCCAACTGTTCCAGTTTCGGGAAAATCCGACGGTCGGATCTCCCGGTATAATCGTTTGAAGTTTCGATTTCAAAATACGAACTGCAGCGTCGTTATTCGATTAAATATAATTGTATTTATATATATAATCGATTCTGGCGCTGTTTTCCTTCAGATTTGAATTAAACATTCCAGACTATCCAACCGTTGGATTTTTACAAAGTTTGTGCCGTTGGAAAGATGTTTCCAAAGCGAACCCAACGGTTGCGGTTTCGGGAAAATCCAATGGTCGGATCTCCCGTACTAATCGTTTGAAATCACGGTTTCAAAATACGAACTGCAGCTTCGTTATTCGATATATTTCAATTCTATTTATATATATATATATATATATCGATTTTTCGATTTCAAAACTATATGAATTTCATACATTTGATAAAAATGATATTTTTAACTGTCTTCTATTTCAACACTTCACTATATTTAACAATTCATGGATATAATAAAAATGTGATTTTTATTATAAAACTATTCATTTCAAAGCACGATTATTTTATATAGTTCATATAGGTAATAAAAATGTGATTTTTATTATAAAACAATTTCTTTCAAAACAAGATTATTTTATATAGTTCATATAGATGATAAAAATGTGATTTTTATTATAAAACAATTTATTTCAAAGTATGAATACCATTCAACACATGAATTTCAATTCAACGAATGAATTTCGATTCAACACATGAAGGTTTTCTACAGTTTGTATCTATCGATAAAAAGGTGATTTTTATATTTAAAACACGAATACCATTCAACACATGAATTTCAATTCAACGAATGAATTTCGATTCAACACATGAAGGTTTTCTATAGTTTGTATCTATCGATAAAAAGGTGATTTTTATATTTAAAACACGAATACCATTCAACACATGAATTTCTATCCAACGAATGAATTTCGATTCAACACATGAAGGTTTTCTATAGTTTGTATCTATCGATAAAAAGGTGATTTTTTTATATTTAAAACACGAATACCATTCAACACATGAATTTCAATTCAACGAATGAATTTCGATTCAACACATGAAGGTTTTCTATTCAACGAATAAATATATTTTCAACAAATGGAAATAATTCTAACACATGAATATTATTCAAAATTTCGGCAGCATAACGGCAGGGTAGTTAAAACCGGGACCATCCCTAGTACGGCTCCTAGCTCTACCTTAAAACCTCGCGGTTTTTGACAATGGGGAATCATGCATCTAGTTCGCACGCAAGCGACATGTATATATTTTTCATTTCCACAAACTAATCCTATGTGGTTTCAACCAAATATTTCTCAACCACAAACGGGTATTTTTCAACCACAATCAATCAATATCAACCACAAATAATTCCAATCAACCATTCGCTATCAATCAATTTTCACACCAATCACAACCAATAAATATCGTCCATGGATTGTGGACGAGGGGCGTATATATATATATAGCATTTCACTTCTATTTCAACACATACATAATTTTTACAACGCATATACAACTTATACATCGAACGTACAACTTATACAATGCTTATACAAGAGGTGTACAACGCTTATATAACTCATACATCGAATATATAATTTATACATCGTCGTTTTCCATATCTTTTATAAATTAGAAATCTCACTTTGGGTTCCACTCCACCAAAAATAGCAGAAGGCTCAGAAAAATATGCGGTCTCTTCTAGAATGTAGAAGACGTCCACATGAGTCCACTGTCTCTTGTTTCACTGAATTTTGTCAATACACGAAAAAGATATGATTTTTAAACTATTAATCAATTTTGCAATGGTTTTAAACGGTGGAAATTAGTTCAGATGTTCAAACCCGTTACCTGCCTTAAATCTTCGAAACTAGGTTTTAACTTTTCACTCGATCCGTGAAGTGTTGCGTCAATCAGCCACTGCCACGCTGTAGAGGGGAGAGAGGCGCAACCAACGATGGTGGCGCGGTGGACTCCGGTGGTCGGAATCAGGTGCAGCGGCGGTGGGAACGATGCGACTTCCTGGCCCTGGATCTCGACGTACACGAAGCGAGGAGGGGAGAAGGTGGTATAGATTTGAAGAGGGGAGGGAGGCGAACAAAAAACCCAACTGGAGGCGGGGCTGAAGATCGACGTGGCGGCGGCAAAATGCTCGGGAAGTTTCGAGCCACTTCCATCGTTTATCGGGGTGGGGGGGGGGGGGGGGAGTGAGAATTTCCTTTTTTTTTATAAAAAATATGATTGGCCGGTGTATATATATTTCAAAAATTTTGAGTTTTCACAAATGAACTCCTTTTTAAACCCAACGACTATCGTCCCTAGCGTTTTACCCCCATTCCGAACACAATGGTATATGTTTTGTAGGCCCATTCGACTGTTTCAGTCAGTTTCCATTCAAATTAAGATATAAAACATTCAATATTCGATTTGAACGTACATTTCAATTTGCCAGGGCTACATATTAATTCTAAAAATTCCCAAAAAATAAATCTGGCTATGTTTTGACGATACGGTCCCAACAAAACTAGTTTCGTCGAATTCTGAGACCGTTTGCAAAAAGGCCCATTTCTGGTCGATCCAATTTAACCGTAATTGACCAAAACACGTTTTCCTTTGCCACGCTCACATACTAGCTTCAAAAATTATGGAATTAGAAACCTAGCAATAACTTCTCATCCCAGATCCAACAAAAGTGGTTTCGTCGAATTCCGAGGTCGTATGCAAAATGGCCATTTTCACGGGCTATATAATTTCCATAGCGACCTTTCAGAAAATTCGTTTGGTCATAACTTTTGCTTTCCGCTATGAAACTTCGATTTTTCAGATTCGTTAGAAAGGTATTCACTAACAGATTTAAATATTTTTGGTTTCACTCAAATCCGTTTTGTTTTGCACCCGGTACAGTCTAACAAAGTTTGAATTCAATTTTTGAAACTACAGCGCCATTTCAGGCCTTGTTTATAATTAGAATTAATTATATTCGTTTTCAAATGCCGATTCAAACTTACTTTTCATTGCTATTATTTAAAATATTTATTCTAAATATTTAAAACCCACTATTTTAGCCAATTTAAAAATTTTAAATTGGTTCAGATTTTCCGGGTCGTTACAATCTCCCCCACTTAAAACTTTTCATCCCCGAAAAGGAACAAAGTCGAAAGTGGTTTGATTAATCAACTCTACGTTCAATCCGGCTTCCATTCTCCAACTTTTCATTTTCTGAGAATTTTCAAATTCTTCAAAAATTTGGCTAACACCCGGAATTTTCGAAAAATTTCGCCATAACCTCCTTTGTACGGGGAGAGGTTTGGAAATTTATTGGGCCATATTAGGTTCCCAATAAATCCTAATAAGCATACACATATTTATAGTAATATATTCTGGTGTTTACAGGGGAGCGTGTATAGATAATAACTCCAGAGAATAAATTCTCGTCACCCTGTCAAAGCCTGAGGGAGTGTGTATTTTAAATGCTCCAGAGGATAAATCCTCGTCACCTCGTCCCGTGTGGGAAATAAATAGTCCATGTGTCGTATCTAATGACTAGAGAGACGTGATTATTGTCAACTCCAGACCCGTGTGCGGTTTTTATTAATCTGGCAATTTTATCGTTACAATTTAAATAGTCCATATCAGTCATCAGTTCAACATGTAAAATATAGTCATCGCCATACAAGCCTCTCGCTCGTATGGTAAATCTTCCACCTCGTCACACAAGCTCCAAATGCTTATGTGGTATATGATGAAGTATGTCTATCTTCAGAAGTATGCCATGTAATGTAGTTCAAAATTAATTGTTACTATCCTATGGCGATATTTATTATTTCACACAGAACAACCAGCACTCAGCATCCAATGGCATTCACAGGAGTGGATATAATAATATTTCGCATCCAACTCATTAAGGTTTACCTATTTGTCGGGCACGCAAATAAATTCTTTACTCAACAGCTATCCAATTACCTGTTCAAACATATATAATGCACAAGTATATATTTCTATCTATTTTCTAATCAGTTAAATGTGTGATATAATCGAATAAATTCTACCATTCATTCTATTATTGATTAAATTAACTATCGTTTTAATAATTTTAATTAATCAAATCTATTATCACTCAACACAAACAAAAATCAAATTGTTTTTAACTTTTCAAAAATATACTAATCAATTTCTATACTCTTTTTAAAATCATTCAGACTATAAAATTAAAAGTGCACATCCATGAAAAGAAAATAACAAAAGAGTAGAGAACTAATTGGTAATGCAAAGTACGGTAAATGTACCTTGCACCGAAGTCAATCTGAGATATCTACTCGGCATCAAGGATAGGCTTTCTGAATGCTCTCCTCAGTTTCCCAAGTACAATCTCGCGTATCTCCACTCCATTGCACTTTGACCAAGTGAACCTTCTTGTTCCTCATCTCTTTGGTTTCTTTTCCGATGATCTTTAGCGGCTCTCTTCTCACGGCTAATTCTGGAGTAATTTCAATATCTTGTTGAGCTGCTACTTCCACGATCAAGTCTGGATGATGAACGTGCTTTCGAAGTTGAGATATATGAAATACATCATGCACCCCAGGCAACCAATCTGGCAATTTAACCCTATAAGCGAGAGTTCCGATCCGTTCCAGAATAGGAAACGGACCAATGAATTTGGGCGCCAACTTCCCAGTTTTACCGGACCGAATAACTCCTCTCATCGGCGATACTTTCAGATATACATAGTCGCCAACAACAAATGATATATCTCTTCTTCTTCTATCGGCATAGCTCTTTTGTCGGCTTTGAGCGGCCAGTAATCGCTTCTTAATAAAGTCGACTTTGTCGGCAGCTTCTCGGATCATATATGGCCCCAACACAAGTCTATTACCGGGTTCGACCCAACAAGCAGGAGACCGGCACGGTCTACCATATAATGCTTCGAATGGCGACATTGTCAGGCTCGCCTGGTAGCTGTTATTATATGAGAATTCAGCCAAATGCAGATGGTCTTCCCATGATCCACCGAAATCTAGAACACAAGCCCGCAATAGATCTTCTAATATACGATTCACCCTCTCAATCTAACCGTCTGTCTAAGGATGATAAGCGGTGCTTAGATTCAGCTTTGTTCCCAGCTCTACTTGAAATGCCTCCCAGAATTTCCTAGTAAATATTGTATCTCTATCACTGACTATACTGAGCGGCACTCCATGTAGTCTAACTATTTCCTTGAAGTATATCTGCGCCAGACTCTGAGCAGTTCTGTTTGATCTGACAGGTATGAAATGGGCGGTCTTCGTGAAGCGATCTACGATCACCCAAATACTGTCATTTCCTTTTCTGGTTCTGGGCAAACCATCAATAAAGTCCATGGAAATATGTTCCCACTTCCAACCAGGAACGTCTAGCGGTTGTAACAATCCAGCTAGTTTCTGTTGGTCGCTCTTGACTAGCTGACAAGTAGGGCATCGGCTAACATATATCGAAACGTCTCTTTTCATAGCCTTCCACCAGAGTGTTCGCTTGAGATCGTTGTACATTTTGGCCACACCAGGATGGATACTCAGCTTGGACTTGTGACACTCGTCTAACACTTCCCTTTTGAGCTCGGGGATGCCAGGAACACATATCCTTCCTTTCAATCTCAGGATTCCATCGTTATCTATTTGAAAACACGAGGGTTCGCCTTTCTGAATCCTTTTGATCATATCCTTAATAAAGTTATCCTCCTTCTGAAGAATAGATATTTTGTCAATCAAGGAAGTCGTAATAACAAAGCTGGCGATCATTACATTCTTTCGGCTCAGCGCATCGGCCACGACATTGGCTTTCCCTGGAGCGTATATAATCTCAAAGTCATATGCTGCAGGGAACTCTAGCCAATGTTGCTGCCTCAGATTCAGGTCTTTCTGGGTGAATAGATACTTTAACGACTGATGGTCTGTATACAACTCGAATTTCTCACCCAGAAGATAGTGTCTCCAGATTTTCAAAGAGAATACGATAGCCAACAACTCAAGATCATGAGTTACGTAGTTTTTCTCGTGCGGCTTCAGCTGACGGCTAGCATAAGTAATCACTTGACCTCTTTGCATTAACACTGCGCCAAGGACTTCTCTAGAGGCATCTGTCCAGACTTTCAAATCCTCATTGCCATCTATTATTGTTAACACTGGAGCAGTTGTCAGTTTCAGCTTCAGCTCTTGGAAAGCTTCCTCACATACCGGAGTCCAATTGAATCTCGAATGCTTCTTAGTCAGTTTTGTTAAGGAACTAGATGTCTTCGCGAAATCGTTAATGAATTTCCGATAATAACTGGCTAACCCGAGAAAACTTCTAACTTCTGTTGGCGTACGAGGCTGTTTCCAATTCTGAATAGCAGTGATTTTATTGGGATCCACTGCAATTCCTTCTTTTGACACTACGTGGCCAAGAAATTTGACTTCTTCTTGCCAGATTATACATTTGGAAAACTTTGCTTTTAATACGTTCCTTCTGAGAATTTCCAGAACCTGTTCCAAATGTTTTTCATGTTCGGCCTTTGATTTAGAGAAGATTAGAATATCGTCAATAAAAACCAGAACAAATTTATTCAATACTCCTCTGAATACTCTGTTCATTAGATCGACGAAATAGGCTGGAGCGTTACATAAGCCGAACGACATTACTAACCACTCTTAGAATAGGTCTGGACCTCTGAATGCTGTCATTGGAACACACTCTTCGGCAATTCAAAGCTGATGGAAGCCTGTAGCTAGGTCCATTCGTGAAAATACTTGTGCGCCATTTAATCGATCCAACAAATCATCAATCCACGGTAATGAATATTTGTTCTTTATGGTCTGCTTGTTCAAATCACGATAATCCACACATAGCCGTAGAGTACCTTCAGATTTTGGGACAAACACCACTGCTGCTCCCCAATCAGAGAAACTGGGCCTGATTAGACCCTTCCATACTAGCTGTCGTGTTTGATTGTCAAGTTCTTCTTTCTCTTTCAAGGACATTCTTCGAATAGCGTGAATTACCGGCCTTGCATTCGGAAACAAAGCGATCTTGAAATCTATTTCTCTCTGCGGAGGTAAGCGAACAACTTCCTCGAACACATCTGCATAGTTCTTGATGACAGGAATGTCTTTAATGAGGTCAGGAATATTCTCCGTGACTTCGGGGATATTTTCTATTTGGGCTGGAGAAACATCCAAAGCTGCCCAGAAGTCTTTTCTATTAGCATTATGACCTTCACAGGGAATGGTTATATAATCACCTGATTTAAACTTCGCCTTTACGACTCTGTCGGTGCATTTAACTTCAGCTTCATATTTGGTCAACCAGTCTAACCCCAAGATAAGATCAAACTCTTTAAAATTCATGACGACCGCGATGATAGGAAACCGATAACGAGAAAAGGAAACCGACACTCCACAAACCCAACAGAGATCGATGGAACCCCCAACCGGATTCTGGACAATCATTGGTTCCTTGAGCTTCTTCAAATTCAAATCCAGCTTCTTAGCTGCATTCTTGGCAATGAAGCTTCATGACGCGCCTGTGTCAAACAGTACTTTAACTGGAATATCTTTGACAGTTAGCGTGCCTTCTAAAACATCTGGTCTCTCTTGAGAAGACGAAGATGCAGGCACTTCTGCCACTTCATTTACATGTACAGTTTCAGGTTTTCTGAATAGCGGGCAGGCCTTTAAAAGATGACCCGTATGATGACATCCACCACATTTTCTATTCTCTTGAAATCTCTCCTTGGATTTAGATCCACTCTTTATTCGCTTTTTCGAGGGTTTGCAATTCCCCTGAAAATGCCCTGGCTTATGGCAGTTATTGCATATGGCAGTCGTTGCTGGTTCTTTTTCCGATCTGGCCCTTTTCTGATTTACTTTGGGCTTCCTACTCACCTCAGACACCGTACTGGTCTTAGGACGATCAGTTTCAGACTCCACTTTGTTACTCGAGCTGACTTCCTCTTCGTCGCGCAACATACCTTTCTTATGGAGATCTTCATACTAATAAGCCATATAAATCATTTCTGAAAAAGGAAGCTTCACATTCCTCATCACACTATTCTGATATTTTCTTTGCAGGCCATGAATAAATCTCAGATTCTTCCTCTTTGGATCTTGAATCAGATGAGGAGCAAAGTGAGAAAGTTCGTTGAATTTCTTATGATATTAGGGAATGGTCATATCTCCTTGAATCAGATAGGAGAATTCATCACATAATCGGTCCGTCGCTTCAGGAGGAGTAAATCTTTCTAGGAAAATCTCTTTGAATCTGTCCCAGGTGATATCACCTTCTGGATTATCTTTGATGATTGTTTCCCACCAGATTAAAGCTTCTTCTTTGAGCGCCCAAGATGCTACTAATCTTTTTTGATCGTCTCTCAACTGGATACGCTCAAATATTCTTTCTGCAGAGCTCACCCAAGCTTGAGTTTGAATAATATATTCATTGCCCAAGAACTGTGCTCCGTTCAGATTTCGATATCTCTTTAATAGAGCCTCTAGATCGGGTTCTGCATTTCTTCTGTTTCTGACACTCATTTTTCTAGTACTTCTGCAAATGGCAGATCAAGTGTCAGGTCACAGAAAAGATAATTTAAAATATAGAAACACATACTTCAATGTAAATGTGTCTATCGAGGTGTAATTTCATTCTGCTTTACTCATACTAGGATATTACTGATCCTATCTGTAATGAGTTACCCATCCTAGAACACTACTGGTTCTATTTCTGACGAGTTTGTTAATATGTTATATTCCAGAACTACGCTTAACCAAAGCTCTGATACCACGTTGTGATGACCCCATTTCCCGTATAGACGAAGACAAGGGTAATCTTTGGAATATAACACATAAACAGATAATAGCAGAACAGAATTAAATAAATACACCAGTTAATGAACAATAGAATATACTGGATAAACGTAATCATCAGAGTTACACAGTATACAGGATCATACTTAGTACAAATACAGTTCAGCTATACATAAATGTCTACAGCGGAAAACAAACATAATATGTACAATAGGAGCTGAACAGCATAAAAAGAGATAAATAATAGAATCCATCTTCAGCTCCAGCTATCCAGAGAAAGCCAGCTAAAACTTGAATACAAGGCTGCCCGTGTAGAAAAAGGGGCACCCAAGTTTGAAAGTGAAACAAACTACGAGTCAGTCATGGGACTGGTATTTGAAATCTACTCAACACATTTCAAAAATGGCTAATCACAGGACCACGCCACTTTCGTGGAACGGGTTTACTCCATTGGATTGCCGGTGCTTTAAAATAAATCATTCTTTTAAACATCGCAATGCTTTTTATAAAAATGAAGCCATTATAAGACTCAGTTCCCATCACACAATGCAACGCAAACCGGAGGATATAGTTTTACCTTATAGTGGCCAAAATATGATTGATACGAATAAAACAAAAGCATTTGATATTATTACTAGTGTTTATATGTTTTAAAAACAATTTCAAATCATAACTATCAATCATAGACGGCATTAATGCCCCATACCACTATGTCGCCATATATAGGTATACAATCAAAACCGCACAGTCACGTATTTGGAAATTGGATTTCCGTCATGAACCAAGGCAAACGATAGTCCTTACCGACTTCGAGACGCTCTAGCCCGCCCCTCAGGCAAGTACTCAGTCAAGCCTTTGGATCGTCAGGGCCGGTCCACCGATGTGGATTAAAATTCCTGAACAATGCGTTTCCCCGCCCTATGGGGCGTAAGTGAGCCAACGAATGACTCCATCGGACCCGGATCGTCCGATCAAACCGAGGCGCCTCGCAACAGTAACTACCACATAAGTCAAACACGTCAGGGCGTGTAAAACCACTGACGCCACTTCTAGCTAGAAAGAAACGCAGGCCCTCCCTGATGTCCTCTCCCGTTTCTGGTTCATACCGGGGTGTGAGGCTCGCGAATTCACGTTATACACAAAGCTACGCCACACAGGTGGTGCTTTGATCATCACCACAAGACTTTGCTTTTCAATAGAAGCCCTGATCACTGCATCTTAGCATGCCACACATGCAATTCACACCGTGCAACTGATGGCTATCAATCACACAGAATAAATTCCAATGTCAGACACACTGTCCATTTGCAAGTCTGTTCTGGGTCTGAACGAAACCGGAGGCACTATATACCTTGCAAACCCATCTATCACCACGTACGTCTGGACGATCACCACTCATTATCCATATTTCGGGATGCCTCCCAATCAGGACCTCGGTTACCATCCAAACGAGGTGAAGATCTTCGGTCTTCGACCACCGTCTTCATCTTCGATTTCTTATCGTCGATTCAGTTATTCATAATGGGATAAACCCGGTCTTTCTGAGCAACTTGCGTATATGATAAACAAGTGCAACACAAATACACTTACGCATTATTTCTATTCATTAGTCACTAACCGTCAATCAGTAAGAGAGCGATTTCCCAAATATTAACCCCGAAGGCTGAAACCAACATCAGATCAATACCCAAGAAACCATTCGACTTAGCCAACCTTCAGTTAATTTCTAAATTTCACATCCATATCGTTTATAATATTTTATAACGATTTATCGTTATTTTTATTTATTTTAAAATAGCCAATTTATTCAAAATGACGCTTCGGGCCATAACGCGGCCGTGGCGCTGTTTTTCTTCAGATTTGATTTACACATTTCTGAAAATCTAACCGTTGAATCTTCACAAAATTTACATCATTAGAAAGATCTTTTCAAAACGAATCCAACTGTTCCAGTTTCGGGAAAATCCGACGGTCGGATCTCCCGTATAATCGTTTGAAGTTTTGATTTCAAAATACGAACTGCAGCGTCGTTATTCGATTAAATATAATTGTATTTATATATATATATATATATAAATATAATCGATTCTAGCACTGTTTTCCTTCAGATTTGAATTAAACATTCCAGACTATCCAACCGTTGGATTTTTACAAAGTTGGTGCCGTTGGAAAGATATTTCCAAAGCGAACCCAACGGTTGCAGTTTCGGGAAAATCCGATGGTCGGATCTCTCGTACTAATCGTTTGAAATCACAGTGTCAAAATACGAACTGCAGCTTCGTTATTCGATATATTTCAATTCTATTTATATATATATATCGATTCTTCGATTTCAAAACTATATGAATTTCATACATTTGATAAAAATGATATTTTTATCTAACTATCTTCTATTTCAACACTTCACTATATATAACAATTCATGGATATAATAAAAATGTGATTTTTATTATAAAACTATTCATTTCAAAACACGATTATTTTATATAGTTCATATAGGTAATAAAAATGTGATTTTTATTATAAAAAATTTCTTTCAAAACAAGATTATTTTATATAGTTCATATAGATGATAAAAATGTGATTTTCATTATAAAACAATTTATTTCAAAGTATAAATACCATTCAACACATGAATTTCAATTCAACGAACGAATTTCGATTCAACACATGAAGGTTTTCTATAGTTTGTATCTATCGATAAAAAGGTGATTTTTATATTTAAAACACGAATACCATTCAACACATGAATTTCTATTCAACGAATGAATTTCGATTCAACACATGAAGGTTTTCTATAGTTTGTATCTATCGATAAAAAGGTGATTTTTATATTTAAAACACGAATACCATTCAACACATGAATTTCTATCCAACGAATGAATTTCGATTCAACACATGAAGGTTTTCTATAGTTTGTATCTATCGATAAAAAGGTGACTTTTTATATTTAAAACACGAATACCATTCAACAAATGAATTTTAAATCAACGAATGAATTTCGATTCAACACATGAAGGTTTTCTATTCAACGAATAAATATATTTTCAATAAATGAAAATAATTCTAACACATGAATATTATTCAAAATTTCGGCAGCATAACGGCAGGGTAGTTAAAACCGTGACTGTCCCTAGTACGACTCCTCGCTCTACCTTAAAACCTCGCGGTTTTTGACAATGGGGAATCATGCATCTAGTTTGCACGCAGGCGGCATGTATATATTTTTCATTTCCATAAACTAATCCTATGTGGTTTCAACCAAATATTTCTCAACCACAAACAGGTACTTTTCAACCACAATCAATCAATATCAACCACAAACAATTCCAATCAACCATTCGCTATCAATCAATTTTCAAACCAATCACAACCAATAAATATCGTCCATGGTTTGTGGACGAGGGGCGTGTATATATATATATATATTTATATATATAGCATTTCACTTCTATTTCAACACATATATAATTTTTACAACGCATATACAACTTATATATCGAACGTACAACTTATACAACGCTTATACAAGAGGTGTACAACGCTTCTATAACTCATACATCGACTATATAATTTATACATCGTCGTTTTCCATATCGTTTATAAATTAGAAATCTCACTTTGGGTTCCACTCCACCAAAAATAGCAGAAGGCTCAAAAAAATATGTGGTCTCTTCTGGAATGTAGAAGACGTCCACACGAGTCCACTGTCTCTTGTTTCACTTAATTTCGTCAATACACGAAAAAGATACGATTTTTAAACGATTAATCAATTTTGCAATGGTTTTAAATTGTGGAAATTAGTTCAGAAGATCAAACCCGTTACCTGCCTTAAATCATCGAAACTAGGTTTTAACTTTTCGCTCGATCCGTGAAGTGTTGCGTCAATCAGCCACTGACACGCTGTAGAGGGGAGAGAGGCGCAACCAACGATGGTGGCACGGTGGACTCCGGTGGTCGGAATCGGGTGCGGCTGCGGTGGGAATGACGCGACTTCCTGGCCCTGGATCTCGACGTACACGAAGCGAGGAGGGGCGAAGGTGGTATAGATTTGAAGAGGGGAGGGAGGCGAACAAAAAACCCAACTGGAGGAGGGGCTGAAGATCGACGTGGCGGCGGAAAAATGCTCGGGAAGTTTCGAGCCACTTCCGTCGTTTATCGGGGGGGGGGGGGGGGGGGAGAGAGAATTTCCTTTTTTTTATAAAAAATATGATTGGCCGATGTATATATATTTCAAAAATTTTGGGTTTTCACAAATGAACTCCTTTTTAAACCCAACGACTGTCATCCCTAGCGTTTTACCCCCATTCCGAACACAATGGGATATGTTTCATAAGCCCATTCGACTGTTTCAGTTAGTTTCCATTCAAATTAAAATATAAAACATTCAATATTCGATTTGAACGTACATTTCAATTTGCCAGGGCTACATATTAATTCTAAAAATTCCCAAAAAATAAATCTGGCTATGTTTTGATGATACGGTCCCAAAAAAACTAGTTTCGTCGAATTCTGAAACCGTTTGCAAAAAGGCCCATTTCTGGTCGATCCAATTTAACTATAATTGACCAAAACACGTTTTCCTTTGCCTCGCTCACATACTAGCTTCAAAAATTATGAAATTAGAAACCTAGCAATAACTTCTCATCCCGGATCCAACAAAAGTGGTTTCGTCGAATTCCGATGTCGTATGCAAAATGGCCATTTTCACGGGCTATATAATTTCCATAGCGACCTTTCAGAAAATTCGTTTGGCCATAACTTTTGCTTTCCGCTATGAAACTTCGATTTTTCAGATTTGTTAGAAAGGTATTCACTAACAGAATTAAATATTTTTTGTTTCACTCAAATCCGTTTTGTTTTGCACCCGGTACAGTCCGACAAAGTTTGAATTCAATTTTTGAAACTACTGCGCCATTTCAGGCCTTGTTTATAATTAGAATTAATTATATTCGTTTTCAAACGCCGATTCAAACTTACTTTTCATTGCTATTATTTAAAATATTTATTTTAAATATTTAAAATCCACTATTTTAGCCAATTTAAAATTTTTAAATTGGTTCAGATTTTCCGGGTCGTTACATTGAAATGCATGTTCAAATTTAATATATAGAGATATATGTTGATTTTGACAAAAAACTGATCGAAACGATCGAATCAGCCTGTGATACATATCCCATTGTGTTCGGAATGGGGGTAATTAGCTATGGACGACAGTCGGCAGGTTCGATTTCGAGGTCGAAATAAAAAGTTGCTTTTTGAAATTAAATAAATAAATAATAAAAATCTCCCTCGCTATACCCTCTCGCCCCCCCCCCCCCCCGTTACTTTACCAAATCGAGAAAACAGAGGAGAAAAAAAGGAAGAGGAACGAGGAGGGAAACCGCGACTCCCCCCCCTTGGCCACCACCGGTGATCGGGACCCCCCTCCTGCGCCTCCACCTCCTCTTCCCCATCGCTTCTCCTACTCCCTCCACCCTCTCCCCCTCGTTCGATTTCCCCTGAGGCCCCCCCACCGTAAACCCTAAGCCAGCCGCCAACCACCACTTCGTGCCACACCACGCCCAGTCCGACGCCGAGCATCGCAGCACCCTTCCCCTCCTCTCCCCAAACTCGAATTGTAAGTCCTCCTTTTTAGTTTTTTTTATATTATTTTTTTATTTCAGTTTTTAATATAAATAATATTGTGTAAATTTCAGATTTTTAATTTATATAAAGCTAAAGATTTTAATTTATATAAAGTTATAATATTTTCATATAAAGAAGGATCTTTATTTATGTATAAAATATAGAGAAATGGTTTTTATTTATATATAGAAGACGAAGGTTCGATTTTTATTTGGCGAAGTTATGATTTTTTAATGTATGAAGAGCGATATAAAAATATGATTTTTATATAGTAGAGATTATAAAAACATGATTTTATATAATGTAGAGTAATAAAGATGTGATCTTTATAGAAGTAGCAATGTAAAAATGTGATTTTTATAGTATAGAAAGAATAAAAATACGATTTTTATATTATATAGATAGTTAAAATTTGATCTTTATATATGTAGCGAAATAAAAATTTGATTATATATATATATATATATTGAAATAAAAATGTTGTTTTTGTAGCGATGATATAAAAATTCGATCTTTATATTAGAAGTAGATATATAAAAATATAATTTTTATATAGAGAACAACGTGATAAAAATATAATCTTTGTTATATGAACACCGGTGTAAAAATAGAATTTTTATCTATATAGTAGCGTATAAAAATGTGATTTTTATCCATATAAAGTGATTATAAAAATGTGATTTTTATATACATAGCAACAATATAAAAATGTGATTTTTATATATGTAGTGGCTACGGACAATGAAATAGACAAAAGGCGAGCGGCGAAGATTTCCTACATATGAAGAGTCGCGGTGAATTGGTGGAGCTAGTCGGTGAGAACTCCTCACTTTTATTTTTATTTCTAGTTGAAATATATACTAGGATGCAGACGGTGCTCAGTAGCACCCGACACCCATCATCCATAGACAATGGATGACTTGTTTGTTTGATTGTTGTGTAGTGAAATTTGATTGTGTGATGTGGAATGAAATAAAATATTTTATAGTGGAAATTATTTTATAGTTAAAAATATAATTTTTAACGTGTATATAAAATAAATATTTATAAACAAATCGGCCAATTTGTTTATATACACTGATTTGACTGATAATTGATTGGGACGATAAATTTTACCCATCGCCCAACTGCACAAATAAAATCTTTGTGTGTTGATTTGAAACCCCACACGGGTATTGGGATGATATTTGACATACACTAATCCCGATTGTTTAGTTGTATGTCAATCGATGGGTTGACAGACTGTGTAAGCGTTAATTATTTATATTTAATGCTTATGCAGTTGTGTGGTGCACTCTGGATGATGGTTGATGATTTATCGTTGCTGTATATACATGTGTTGTAGGAAATCCATATAATTAACATTATATGGTAATTGATTGGGCCTCGTTCCAATTTAGAAAATAAATTCACGTGTTGAATTGAAAATATTTATTCATGTGTTGAATAGAAAATAAATTCATGTGTTGAATAGAATAAATATTCATGTGTTGAATAGAAAATAAATTCATGGTTTGAATAGAATAAATATTCATGTGTTGAATTGAAAATATATATTCATGTGTTGAATAGAAAATAAATTCATGTGTTGAATAAAAGCCATGTTGATTAGATTGACGCCTTTTTGACGTGAACGATATTTATATCGATTTTATTCATTTTTCAATGAATATTGAAAGTGATTTCAAAATTCGAATTAAATTGAAACGAATTGAAATTCGAATTAAATTGAAATGAATTGAAATTCGAATTAAATTGAAATGAATTGAAATCCGAATTAAATTGAAATTGAATTGAAATCGATTTGAAATGAAATTAAAACGAATTTATATTGAAAAATTCATTCTTGATTTGAATTTGAATAGGAAGTTGAAATCGTTTTGAAAACGAAGTTAAAACGATTTATAAAATACATTTTGAATTGAAATCGACGAAATATATATTATATATATAATATAATGGCCTGAATAGAACGCACCGCGCTGCGGCAGTTCGCGAATTTCGACCATTGACTTCGGATTGACGTTGTGGGAGATCCAACCGTCGGATTCTCCTAAAACCGGAACCGTTGGGTTCGTATCGAAAAGATCTTTGTAAGAATATTAGAGATTTGAAATCTAACGTTTGGATTTGGAATTATGTCCAAGTCAAATTTGGAAAAGGCCGTTGTAAGTGCAGTTCAATGGCCATTGATGGAAATCGACTGTACGGGCCTTGATAAAATTATTAAAAATAGTAATAATTTGTGTAAAATCATAAGAAATGATTTGTGAAGAATTAGGATGAAAAACTCCATATTTGAAAAGATAAAAATAGATTTTTATCGAAATGAACTAGTTTTGAACTAGAATAATAATTTATTTATTTTTAAATAAATAAAGTGGATTTGAAATGGTTCTGAAAATAACCAGAATTTCCAATAATTGAATTGGAATGGAGTTGAATCTAAATTGTCTTTGGAATATTTCGATGTTGGATTTCGTGATTATACAGATATTGTTCTGGAAATTTGAAAGATATATTTATATCGTTATTTCCATACGATATTTGTTGGTCGTAGAATTTAATATTGAATATAAGCCGATATATTTTCTATTCAGAGCCTTGTATTTAATATCAAATGTGATTTTGGGTTGTCTTGAACGGTATCTTCAATAATACTGTTCTTAGACCCAAAGGAGTTAAGAAAATCAGAAACTAACCGGAGGTTAGTTAGTTGAATGGTTTCTTGGGTATTGATCTGATGTTGGTTTCGGCCTTCATGGTTAATACTTAGGGAATTGCTCACTTGCTGTTTTACGGTTAAAGGCTGATAGAATGGAATGTGATTTTGGGTTTATCATGAACCGTGTTTTTAATGACATTGATTCTTTAACCCAGTTAAAGATTAAAACTAAGTGGAGTTTTAATGAATCTTTAATTAGACGGAAAAGATCGAGAATGGAGTATCACCAGTTTTGCTCCAGGCGATAGTTAAATCTTTAATTAGATTTGAACGTGAAATGGTAATTGAATTTACCGATAACACCGTGGTGTTAGATATGAAGTATTACCAGTTTCACTTCATGGGATGAATAGGTTGGGATTGGGAAATAAAATAAATGATTACTTCGGTATGGTTCGCTAATCCCGACTAGTTTGAAGTGATATTCAAAGGAAGATTAAAGAATAAATTTAAAAGAATTTATCTTTGATAAAATTAATGGGAACCTTTCCCTGAGAATGTGAAATTTAGAAACTAACTGTAGGTTAGCTAAGAAGAATAGTTTCCTGGGTGTTGATCTGATGTTGGTTTCGACCTTCGGGTTTAATGTTTGGGGAATTATTCTCTTGCTAATTTACGGTTAGTGACTGATGAATTGGAATGAGGCGTATGTTGTGTTTGTGTAACACTTGTTTATTATATACGCGAGTTATTCAAAAAGACTGGGTTTATCCCATTCTGAATAACTGATTCGACGTGGTGTCGAAGAGGAAGACAGTGGTCGAAGACCGGAGGTCTTCACGTTGTTTGTGTGATTACTGATGATCTTGATTGGGCCGTACACCCAAGAGGAGGGAATCAGTTAGTGGTCGTCCAGACGTACTTGGAGATCGATGGATATGCGAGGTACTAGGTGCCTCCGGTTTCGTTCAGACTCAGAACGAACTTGTAAATGGACTGTGTGTCTGACATTGGATTTTATTCTCTGTGATTGATTTCTATTAAATATATATCTGTTTGGCGGAGGAGAATTTATTCTCTTTCTTAACGCCCTTCTCTGAGACGTACGAGCTCAGGTGTAACACCCCGTGTATTCTATAACAGTGAAATTCACAAATTAAAGTATAACTAATTTCAAATCAAAGAATTAGTGTATTCTATAACAGTGAAATTCACAAATTAAAGTATAACTAATTTCAAATCAAAGAATTAAGGGAACCGGGATACGCCATTGCGTTCGTCTCGGAATTCTGCTGGAGATAGAGTCCGAGTTTGCGTAAAACGGACTCCGTATGAAGAAGATATGGCCTCCGGAAGTTTCAGAATTCAGTTTAAAATTCAAACAGACAGAAACAGCTCAGAAATCAGATTCGAATTTCAAAAATCGGGCCGGATTGACCAGGGCGGGAATTTTCCCACCCAAGGCACCCAGGTCGACTGGGTAGTCGACCTGGGCTACCCAGGTCAACTGGGTAGTCGACCTGGGGCACCCAGGTCGACTGCCAAGTCGACACGGGGGTCGACTGGGGAGTCGACCTGGCCCCTGAGCCAGGTCGAACCCAGTCCTCCCTGGCTGGCCTGGTCTGTGCTTGGCCGAATTTCTGAGCCTTGCCTTGTCACTAGGGCTAGGTGTCAGCTCCTGATTGGTCTCTCCTTCAAACGAATGGCTAATATTAATCCAAGCTCCATCGACGATCCTAATCAATTCACAAACTCTATAAAAAGGACCTAAGACTCCACCTAATTCATACAAACAAAAATAAGAATGAGACCGTCATGCTGCTGAGGAAGGACTAGAAATAGCCGTCAAAATTGAGAGACGATTAGGAGACAATTCAAAAGCTTAAAGCAACGACAAATAAATCAAAACAACGCCTACAACAAAGGATAGCATCTCCAAATTCAGATTCCTGAATTGAAGATTCGTCATACGTTGTAAGTAGAGTGCTATTCCGATGTGAATGAATAATTCTGTTTTGATTTGTGTAAAATGAGAAATAGAATTGTGCTTAATTTGTGATGATAATAATTCATAACTGTATGTTGCTATGATTCTAATCGATTTGGATGTTGTGATATAACGATTGGATATTTGCAAGTATATGATTCATGTTGAAAGTTAACGACTATATGTTTGTGGTAGTTTATTTGAGATTCATGCAAGTATATGATTTACTATTATGCCAACATGATGTATAATTTTTTGGTCATCTTTTGTGTAATTGGATCCGTTTGAGTATTATGATTCATATGAAGTTATGATTGGAATTGGCATCATGGTTCAAGTGTAAAAAAAAAACCATACTTTTGTATTAGTGACAAAAGCAAGCATCTTTGTGAACTTGTATTAATTCTATGAACATGACTAAATTTTAGTTGGTGTTATGCCTAATCAAAAACATGTTTTAGGCCTATGTTGTTATCAAAATCATATGACAATATATGTGACACATAATTAAGTTAGATTTACATTCCACTTGCAAGTTTACATAAATAAATTAAAAACCATGATTCATGTTTAGGTATGTTTATGCCATGATTCTATGAATAGATTAAAAACCATGATTCATGTTTAGGTATGTTTATGCCATGGTTATATGCTATTACAATGCAAGTTCACAAGTGCCTAATTTATGTTAATTAGTTCGCTATGTTGCAAGTTTATGCGTTCACACTCCCCTTTTTATGTTACTTAGAATATATAAACACCATGTTCTAAGCCTCCCATTTTTCATGTGGCTAAGTTGGGTTTAAATGTTAAACCCAACATATGTTATATTGTAGCGAACGTATAAAACGGGGGTAATGACGTTTGGGTTAAAATATAAAACATATGTGTTGGCATGTTTGACGCATGCCAACGACCTTGAAAAACAATTAAGTGGTGTAAATTAATTTTACCCAATAAAGATGAATTTGAATAATGGGCCGCAAATATTTACATATAAAAAGAAAAGAGACAAAATATGTAAATTTAGAAAATACGATGTGTCTAACCCGAGGTTGGATTGAGTTGCGATGTAAACCTGCCCGGAACCGCCCGGCTGTCCAGTAGTCACAACAATACCTATCCAATGTGGGTGGTTAAACACGGAGCCCAATAAAGACCCGAGGTTAGACTGAGTTGTGGCGTAAGACTGCCCGGACCCAACCGGCAACAGGCAGCCACAACAATATCTGTCTAATGTGAAAGGTCGAGGCTTTAATAAGACAATTAAGGCTGAGTCAGAATTGATAGGATTAAGTAAATTGAATTAATACTTAATCAAAATGGAACATGCTAAACTATACAGACTGATTGGGGGTTAGGTTTACAAAACACTTAACCAACTTAGCATGTTGGCTAGAAATAGAAAACCTAGTAGCGGGGGACCCTTTTCAGCAGTAACCCTACAAGGTGTATCAGGATACCCTGAACTAGGCAGGGTGGGGCACGATTACTGGGCTGACTGTAAGAGGTCAAATCGACGGCGGTGGTGCAGCAGTGTAGGTTCTAACGGGGTGCGGGCGTGCACACACTCCAGCGCAGAAAAATAAGGCATTGGGCACCAGTAGTATACCTGTGCATTCTAGAATTGTGTCGGGCCGCCACCATGGGACTTGATACACCACATGGTGGGACCAGCATAGGTAACTACAACAACGGGGGCCGTAAGACACATGTAACTATGCGAGTAGGAGCCGATCATTAGAAATGGATCACTTCACCCTGATTATGGGGTGCCTGTTGGGAACTAGTTTATAGGGGTGCAGAGATTAATATGGGGTACGATAGTATATTCGACTCTAGACAACTTAACTTAGTTTATGGTGCTTTCCCATTTCCAGTTTATACTTATCATGCCCAATTCTTTATTCATAGACTGAATAGTCCTAGACTTACTCAGGCTTTATGTCTGACTCTACTTTTCTTTCGTCTTCTTTTCTTTCGTTCCCCCCAGGTCCACAGGGAGGGAATACCGCAGCTTGACCAGTTTTTACATCCAGCTTGAAGAGAAAGAATGTATTGCTTGGATCTCTTTTGTTTGGGACTATGGCTTTGGACAGCAATTATGGGACATATGCAGTTTACTTATGTTTTTATCCTTCTTTAAATAATGAAATCAAGACAGTTATGAAATGTAATGTTTTTGGAAGTATTGTAAGACAATTATGACATGGTTTGTGTAACACGTATTTTATTGAAATAAAAATTGCTGTTGTTTTCCGCTGTTAAAAAATATGTGTATTTATATCTGTCTTGTGTATCTGTGACTTATACTTATAAACCTCCACCAAAATTAGGGCATTCCCTTTGAGAGTGACCCTAACGGAGGTGGGGTGTTTCACTTGGTATCAGAGCATAGGTTTACCAGATAAGATAAAAAGTTTTGAAAAATTCATTTCCAAAAAGAAAAATTTAAAGAAGCATTTTTAAGAGATAAAATATTATTTTATTTTAAAAAGGCATAGTCCCTCCAAAGCCATAGGTACTATCTTTTATCCTTCGTTTTGAATCTACCCTTTTTGTTTCAGCATGTCCGAAGAACTTAACTTACCAGAGGGTATACCAATACCTGGTTGGTTCAGACGATTCTTAGAAGCGAGGGCCACTCAGCCAGGTCCTACCGTTCCTCATCCCCCAGCTGCGGGAAATCATCCAGCTGCAGCAGCACCTCTTCCTCCACCTCCACCATGGGGTAATACTTTTGCTAAGATATGTAAAGATTTTAAAGCTATGGGAGGAAAGGACTTTCATGGAACCGAGTCCTTCGTGGCAGCCAGGAATTGACTGAAGGAAACTGAGGACTTATTCGTCATCTTTGAGGCAGAAGATAGGCAGAAGGTACAACTGGCAGTATGGCTACTTAAAGGCGAGGCTTCCTACTGGTGGGAAGTCACCAATGCAGAAAGACCAGTGGAAACATGGGAGGACTTTAGGGCAAGGTTTGAGGCTAAATTTCTCTCAGAAGCTGAAAGGAGTCTTCAGTTGGAAAAATTCTTATTTCTTAAGCAAGGGAATATGACAGTCAAAGAGTATGTTAATCAGTTCGATCAGCTGGCTAGGTTCGGACTGGACCTAGTCAACACTCCGCATAAGAAGGCTCTCTGCTTTGTCAAAGGATTGAATGAGCCATTACACAGTTTGACCATGACCCATATACCCATGGGAGCTACGTATGAAAGGTTGGTGCTGATGGCATTACTGAACGAAGAGGATAAGGGCAAGAAGGAGACAAAGGCAGAAAGCTCTCAAGGGAAGAAAGAGGGTTTACAGCCCAAGAAGACAGACTTTAAGAAGGGCGGGAAAGACAACAAAGAGAAGAGGAAGTGTAATTTCTGTGGCAAAGTGGGGCACTTAGTGAAAGATTGCCGGAAAAAGAAGGCCAAGAAGAATGGTGGGTGCTTTTCTTGCGGTGAGACAGGCCACATGGCTAAGGATTGCCCAAAGAAACGAGGGCAGGGGCAGAGGGCTGGATCCACTTCAGGGCCACAGGTTCATGTGCTAGAAGCGCCACCTCTGCAACAGCGAGATATAAATACTTCTGTAGAAAGTGTAGTTTATCTTTATGATCACCCAGTTCGCACTTTATTTGATTCTGGCACATCACACTCCTTTATCACATCTGCTTTAGTAGAATCTCTGCACCTAGAAACTAGTATGGTAGAGGACCCCTTAATTGTTTCAAACCCAATTGGGGGCCCAGCTCATTTGTCTATGATCTGTATGGGATTGAAGATTTCTATTCTAAGCGTAGAATTTAGATGTAGTGCCTTTGTTTTGGGCTTCTCGGGATATGGTTCGATTTTGGGCATGGATTGGCTATCCAGTAATGGTGCCATCCTGGATTGTGAGAAAAGGGTGGTTAGGGTTCTGACCCAACTCGGTAACACTCTGGAAATTACTTGTAATCCCTCGTATGCGGTTATGCTTAGTTATCTTGAATCGCTAGATGCCTCTGTTGAAAGTTTGCAATCGGTTAGAGTGGTCCGGGAATATCCGGATGTCTTCGAAGAGGTGAAGGGCTTACCTCTGAAGCGGGAGATAGACTTCCGCATATATCTTGTAGATAATGCAAAGCCCGTTACATTTCCCGTTAGACACATGGCTCCATGGGAAAGGAAGGAGCTCAGTAAACAGATTAAAGAGCTTCTAGAGAAGGGGTTCATTAGAAGGAGCATTTCAGAATGGGGCGCTCCAGTGGTATTCGCTACAAAGGCAGATGGTTCACTCCGTCTATGTGTTGACTATAGGGAGCTCAACAAGCTAACGAAAAAGAATAGGCACCCTCTCCCCAGAATTGACGATCTGTTTGATCAGCTTGTAGGAGCGTCTGTTTTCTCCCAACTCGATTTGGCGACCGGTTTTCATCAGCTAAGGGTGGCTGAAGATAACATCGGTAAAACGGCATTCAGAACCCCAGACGGCTTCTTTGAATGGCTTGTCATGCCTTTTGGCTTGACAAACGCACCCGCTTACTTCGTGGACCTGATGAGTAGGGTGTTCAGAGAATTCCTCAACAAGTTCGTAGTGGTTTTCGTAGACGATATCTTGATCTTTTCAAAGAGTGAAGAGGAACATGCTCAGCACCTAAGGGCAATCATGGAAACTCTGTGAGTCCATCAGCTAAAAGCCAAATTCTCCAAGTGCCACTTTTGGAGAGAGGAAGTGAGGTTTCTTGGGCATATAGTATCCAAAGAAGGGTTAGCTGTGGACCCTGCTAAGGTAGTAGCGGTACAGGATTGGAAGACACCAAAGAACGCAACAGAAGTCCGAAGCTTTCTCGGGCTAGCAGGCTTCTATCGGAAATTCATCAGAGACTTTGCAAAAATATCAGTTCCACTCACAAGGCTGACAAAGAAGAATCTAGTGTTCAATTGGGACTTGGATTGCGAGTTTGCTTTCCAACAACTGAAAAGGGCTCTTACAACAGCCCTAGTTTTGACGTTGCCAGACGGAAGCAAGATGTTCACAGTTTATACAGATGCATGTGGGACAGGGCTAGGCGCTGTCTTAATGCAAGAAGGAAGGGTAGTAGCTTATGGCGGAAGACAATTGAAAGTTCATGAAAAGAACTACCCGACCCACGATCTTGAGTTAGCTGCCATCGTCTTTGCACTCAAGTCTTGGCGACACTATCTCCTAGGTGAGAAGTTCGAACTTTACACTGACCATAAATCGTTGAAATATCTGTTCTCGCAGAAAGATCTTAACTTGAGGCAACAAAGATGGATGGAGTTTCTTGCCTCGTACGATTTCGAGATCTCCTACACTCTGGGCAAAGGCAACGTAGTGGCAGACGCATTGAGCTGAAAGAAACTGACCCTAAGCCCGCTGTTTGTTGAAAGACAAAGCCTAGAGTTTATAGCCAGCTTTGACTTTAGGCCCTCCTCCGATTTTGTACCGGGCTTGCTAGCATCTCTCGAAGTACGCCCGACTTTAGTGGACTCAATAGGGACAGCACAACGCGAAGACCCTCAGCTTGTGGAAACGATTGATAGGCTAATTAGGGGTGAGACTTCAAGTCACCTCAACAGATACTCCATCGACGATAAGGGTTGGTTAAGGCGAGACGGAAGACTATGCGTCCCACAGACAAGGGATTTAGTAAGGAAGGTTCTCGAGGAAGCACATCACTCCAAGATGACGATACATCCAGGCAGAGATAAAATGTACAAGGACATAAAGAGAACTTTCTTTTGGAGCGGCATGAAGAAAGACGTGGCAGAATTCGTTTCAAAGTGTATAGTTTGCCAACAGGTTAAGGCGGAACAGAAAAAGCCTGGCGGTCTGCTCCATCCTCTAGAGGTCCCACAGTGGAAGTGGGATAGCATCTCAATGGACTCCATTGATGGGCTGCCTAGGTCTAGAAGAGGCAACACTAGCATTTGGGTAATAGTGGATAGGCTTATTAAAAGCGTCCACTTTTTACCTGTCAAGAGTAAAAGAACTGCCCCATCCCTAGCATCTCTTTACCTCAAGGAAATTGTTCGACTCCATGGAATACCCTCCGGCATTGTTAGTGACCGAGACCCTATCTTCACAAGTGAGTTTTGGCGGAGTCTGCAAGAAGCGGTAGGCACACAGTTATGCTTGAGCACAGCCTATCATCCCCAGACCGACGACCAGACAGAAAGAGTGAACAAAGTTTTGGAGGACCTTTTAAGACTGTGCGTCCTTGACTTCAGAGGGACGTGGGAAGACCATCTTCCTTTGGTGGAATTTGCCTACAACAACAGCTACCAAGCCACCATCGGAATGGCACCCTTCGAAGCATTATATGGAAGACCGTGCCGATCGCCCACTTGTTGGTGGGAGTCTACTGACAAGCTCATACTTGGACCAGATATGATCCGAGAGACTTCAGAAAAAGTAGACTTAATACGGAGAAGAATGAAGACAGCCCAAGACAGACAGAAACCCTACGCCGACAAGAGGAGGACCGACCTTGAATTTGAGGTTGGGGACAGAGTTTTTCTTAAGGTATCTCCGCTAGGGAACGTTGTTCGTTTTGGAACCACAAGAAAGCTAGTACCAAGGTTCGTAGGACCGTTTCCTATTATCGAGAAAATTGAAAAAATGGCCTATAGATTAGAGCTACCCGAAAAGCTGGCCGGAGTTCACAACCTCTTTCACGTTTCGCACCTCCGAAAATGTCTACATGAATCTGCTGAAGTGGTAGAGCCAAATATCTTAGAAGAAGCTGAAGTGGAACGCGAAGCAACCGTGAGGAAAGTTCCACCCGGATATTAGGAACGGAAGTGAAAAAGCTACGCAACCGCGAAGTCAAGCTCGTCAAAGTTCAGTGGAGCGACGCCGAGGGAGACGCAACTTGGGAAACTGAAGCTAGAATACGCGCAGCCTACCCTTTTCTTTTCAAGGGTACATCTTTGATCTTTCTTTTTCCTTAAGTTGCGCTTTTATCTATCTTTTTAGGTATATCTCCTCGACCTTATCTTTTAGGTAGAAACTCTTTGGATGAAAACATGTAATTGAAACATGTTATGGATGATGGTTGCAAGTGGTTGCAAGTGATTGCTAGTGGTTGCTCGTGGTTGCATATACACACACAATTTAGGTTTTAGATCGGCTCAGTCACTTCATATTGCATATGCATATATGTATTTACATTCGTATATGGTTGAAGTTTAATGTGTTGCCATATGGATGTTGCATTTATATGAATGATTGTGCACTCACGTAGAATCATGAATAGGAAAATTTGCATACATAATGAGTTCATGACACTTACATAATTTGCATTAAGGAGGTCAACTGAATCAGTAGACCGACTGATTTTGCATTAGATAAGTACATGTACACACACTTCGCATATGATCATGAAGCATTAGAAGTCTTTTAAGGACAATGGATGCTCGTGTTTGATGGATGAGTAGATGGATGTTTGGATGTTAGGATATACATTCTTCCTGAACTTGAAGATTTCGGGGACGAAATCCTTTTAAGTGGGGGAGAATGTAACACCCCGTGTATTCTATAATAGTGAAATTCACAAATTAAAGTATAACTAATTTCAAATCAAATAATTAAGGGAAACGGGATACGCCATTGCGTTCGTCTCGGAATTCTGCTGGAGATAGAGTCCGAGTTTGCGTAAAACGGACTTCGTATGAAGAAGATATGGCCTCCGGAAGTTTCAGAATTCAGTTTAAAATTCAAACAGACAGAAACAGCTCAGAAATCAGATTCGAATTTCAAAAATCGGACCGGATTGGCCAGGGCGGGAATTTTCCCGCCCAAGGCACCCAGGTCGACTGGGTAGTCGACCTGGGCTACCCAGGTCGACTGGGTAGTCGACCTGGGGCACCCAGGTCGACTGGGTAGTCGACCTGGGGCACCCAGGTCGACTGCCAAGTCGACACAGGGGTCGACTGGGGAGTCGACCTGGCCCCTGAGCCAGGTCGAACCCAGTCCCCCCTAGCTGGCCTGGTCTGTGCTTGGCCGAATTTCTGAGCCTTGCCTTGTCACTAGGGCTAGGTGTCAGCTCCTGATTGGTCTCTCCTCCAAACGAATGGCTAATATTAATCCAAGCTCCATCGACGGTCCTAATCAATTCACAAACTCTATAAAAAGGACCTAAGACTCCACCTAATTCATACAAACAAAAATAAGAATGAGACCGTCATGCGGCTGAGGAAGGACTAGAAATAGCCGTCAAAATTGAGAGACGATTAGGAGACAATTCAAAAGCTTAAAGCAACGACAACTAAATCAAAACAACGCCTACAACAAAGGATAGCATCTCCAAATTCAGAATTCAGATTCTTGAATTGAAGATTCGTCATACGTTGTAAGTAGAGTGCTATTCCGATGTGAATGAATAATGGTGTTTTGATTTGTGTAAAATGAGAAATAGAATTGTTTAGGTATGTGACACATAATTAAGTGAGATTTACATTCCACTTGCAAGTTTACATAAATAAATTAAAAACCATGATTCATGTTTAGGTATGTTTATGCCATGATTCTATGAATAGATTAAAAACCATGATTCATGTTTAGGTATGTTTATGCCATGATTATATGCTATTACAATGCAAGTTCACAAGTGCCTAATTTATGTTAATTAGTTCGCTATGTTGCAAGTTCATGCGTTCACACTCCCCTTTTTATGTTACTTAGAATATATAAACACCATGTTCTAGGCCTCCCCTTTTTCATGTGGCTAAGTTGGGTTTAAATGTTAAACCCAACATATGTTATATTGTAGCGAACGTATAAAACGGGGGTAACGACGTTTGGGTTAAAATATAAAACAAATGTGTTGGCATGTTTGACGCATGCCAACGACCTTGAAAAACAATTAAGTGGTGTAAATTAATTTACCCAATAAAGATGAATTTGAATAATGGGCCGCAAATATTTACATATAAAAAGAATAGAGACAATATATGTAAATTTAGAAAATACGATGTGTTTAACCCGAGGTTGGATTGAGTTGCGATGTAAACTTGCCCGGAACCGCCCGGCTGTCCAGTAGTCACAACAATACCTATCCAATGTAGGTGGTTAAACACGGAGCCCAATAAAGACCCGAGGTTAGACTGAGTTGTGGCGTAAGACTGCCCGGACCCAACCGGCAACAGGCAGCCACAACAATATCTGTCTAATGTGAGAGGTCGAGGCTTTAATAAGACAATTAAGACTGAGTCAGGATTGATAGGATTAAGTAAATTGAATTAATACTTAATCAAAATGGAACATGCTAAACTATACAGACTGATTGGGGGTTAGGTTTACAAAACACTTAACCAACTTAGCATGTTGGCTAGAAATAGAAAACCTAGTAGCGGGGGACCCTTTTCAGCAGTAACCCTACAAGGTGTATCAGGATACCCTGAACTAGGCAGGGTGGGGCACGATTACTGGGCTGACTGTAAGAGGTCAAATCGACGACGGTGGTGCAGCAGTGTAGGTTCTAACGGGGTGCGGGCGTGCACACACTCCGGCGCAGAAAAATAAGGCACTGGGCACAGTAGTATACCTGTGCATTCTAGAATTGTGTCGGGCCGCCACCATGGGACTTGATACACCACATGGTGGGACCAGCATAGGTAACTACAACAACGGGGGCCGTAAGACACATGTAACTATGCGAGTAGGAGCCGATCATTAGAAATGGATCACTTCACCCTAATTATGGGGTGCCTGTTGGGAACTAGTTTATAGGGGTGCAGAGATTAATATGGGGTACGATAGTATATTCGACTCTAGACAACTTAACTTAGTTTATGGTGCTTTCCCATTTCCAGTTTATACTTATCATGCCCAATTCTTTATTCATAGACTGAATAGTCCCAGACTTACTCAGGCTTTATGTCTAACTCTACTTTTCTTTCGTCTTCTTTCTTTCGTTTCCCCCCCAGGTCCACAGGGAGGTAATACCGCAGCTTGACCAGTTTTTACATCCAGCTTGAAGAGAAAGAATGTATTGCTTGGATCTCTTTTGTTTGGGACTATGGCTTTGGACAGCAATTATGGGACATATGCAGTTTACTTATGTTTTTATGCTTCTTTAAATAATGAAATCAAGACAGTTATGAAATGTAATGTTTTTGGAAGTATTGTAAGACAATTTTGATATGGTTTGTGTAACACGTATTTTGTTGAAATAAAAATTGCTGTTGTTTTCCACCGTTCAAAAATATGTGTATTTATATCTGTCTTGTGTATCTGTGACTTATACTTATAAACCTCCACCAAAATAAGGGCATTCCCTTTGAGAGTGACCCTAACGGAGGTGGGGTGTTTCATCAGGGGTTATATATTGATGGATATCAAACGCATGGAGTGAGTTTTCTGTGTGGCATGCCTAAGTGGCAATTGATCAGGGCTTCTGTAGAAAAGCAAAGTCTTGTGGTTGATGATGAAAGCACGACCGTTGTGGCATAGCTTGTGTAGCGTTGATTCGCGATCCTCACACCCCGGTTGTGAACCAGAAGCGGGAGAAGGACCTCAGGGAGGACAAGCGTTTCTTTCTAGCTAGAAGTGGCGTCACTGGTTTTACACTCCCTGACGAGTTTGACTTATGTGGTTGTTGTTGTTGCAAGGCGCCTCGGATATATCCGTGACTTTGTGAAGCCGATGGAGTCATTTGTTAGCTCATTGACACCCCAAAGGGCGGGGAAACGCAGTGTTCAGGCATTTTAATCCACATCGGTGGACCGGCCCTGTTGCTCCAAGGGTCACTCGAGCTCTGATCCTGAGACACGGGCAAGAGTGTCTCGAATCGGTAGAGGACTATCTTTTGCCTTGGTTCACAGATGGAAATCCAACTTCCAATATGTGACTTTGCGGTTTTATTTGTAGAGCCTAGTATGGCAACATAGTGGGATGGGGCGCTTATGTCGTCTATGATTGATACTTATGATTTGAAGTTGTTTTATACACTATGCACTTATAATAGTATCAAATGATTTGTTTTAAATGTATCAAGCATTCTTGGCTATTATAAGGTAAAAACCCTATCCTCTGGCTTGCGTTGCATTGTGTGATGGGACCTGGGTCTTATAATAGCTTCATTGCTCTTTATTTAGCATTGCGCTGTTGTTTTACGCACTAGTATTCTTGGGAGGAAACCCGTTCCGTGTTATACGGCGTGGTTCGTTGATTTATCGAACTTTAAAATAAAGATTAATAACTGTTTTAGTTCTCACACCAGTCACATGACTGACCTAGAGTTTATTGTTTTAACCTAAACTCTGGGTGCCTTTATTTTGACACGGGCAGCTAGTAGTTTTGGTTTTGCAGATTTATATTCACAGGATCCTGGTTTACAGCTGGAATGATATCCGGAAAGCTCTGTATCCGTATATCTCCTTCAGTTATGCTTTGTATTATTTTCCACTGCAGTGTTGTATTTAAATGTAATTTAAATCTCTGATATTTTCTAATGTATATTATTTTTTTTTACTCTGTATATTCTTGTATTCTGATGAATTGTTGTAATTAACAATGTAAAGTTCTTCTGTCTGCGTTCTTTTGTGTCTTGTCCTCAAAGTAATTCGTTCTTTCTCTCCTCTTCGGAGACCGGGGAAGTTCGGGTCGCTTCAACTTGTGAATTGATAGCCATTATTATAATATCACTAGATTTGATATAAAAATGATTTGGTTATCGTAAGGTAAATACATGTCCCTTAATTATGTGTGGTCGTGTCTTACGAGAGTTCCATCCTTTAAAAAGGATCTTTTAAATTTAAGCAAGTTGTTTGGAGTTTACTCACACCAGTTCTGTGACTGACACAGAGTTTATTTCCTGTGACTGACACAGAGTTTATTTTGTTATGCTTTCCCTAAAACTCTTGGGTGCCCAAATTTGTACGGGATATCAAGTAGTTCAGGCTCTTTCTGATGTATTTGGAGGATCTTGGAGCATGAGGCTTCACCATTAGATATCTATTGGTTTTTTTTCCGTTGTATCAAATATATGATGTACTCTGATGAATGGTATTTATGTTGTAATGACTCGTATTTTTACGGTATATAATTAATTTATTTAATTATTTAAATCATGATTTAGATATTTAAATGGGTTGTTTAATTAAATTATATTGATTATTTAATTAATATAATAATTAAGTAATATATTTAATTCTGAAATAATTAGAATTAGCTGAAATGGAAATATTGTGTGAATTGGGCAATTCAAAATATATAATTCAGCTTAGAGTTGACTTATATTAACGAATATATTTATAAATGCCATTTGAACTTATAAATTATATTATTATTATAATCGAGCTCGAAATGGCGCGGCAGTTCGTTACTTGGCGATTCGTACTTCAGTTGGATATATAGAATCCATTTTAAGCCGGATTTCTGTGAAACAAGAAACGTTCGGAGTTGGTAAAGTATATATTTCTAATGGAAGAAAAAAAATCTAGATTTCATTGTGTGGATTTTGATTTATGTCCAAATCAAATTTTCAAGTAGTCACTATGGAATTCATATATAATTTATAACGATATATAAAAGGAATTTCATTATAAATCGAATATCGTTTTAATCGGGATTTGAAATATTGAGTTAGAAATTCATATAGGAATATTTTGGACCTGTATGGTATTCTATTGTGAATATATACGATAATATAAATTTATTTATATTTAATTTAATTATTTTTAAATATGTTAATATTTAAAAGGGTTTATTTAGAGCTTTAAAAATAGCCAATTTTGCAAATGACCTCCGTTTTTGACGAAACCAATTTTGTTGGATCCGTAATATTAAGTTATTGTTAGATTTCAAGTTGCGTGATTTTTGGCGTCAGTGTGTGGAGGTACAAATTTTTAATGTGAAAAACAGTCAGTATTCGGGAGGCTGCAATAAATATACTGGGATCAGTTTGATTCTCTTTTAGTTATGTGAGCAAACAGAGTTGGAATTCGACGAAACAAGTTTCGTTGGGTCCCTAATGTCGAACTGTAGCTATATGTCCATTTTCGTCGAATTTGGATTTTGTATGTGATCACAAGGATTTTTAACAACTAAAATAAATAACATTACAATATAAGTTAATATAATAATCAAATATAAAATAATATTTTTCTCCTATATATATATACACCCTACTTACTCCTTAAAACCTAATTCTCTTCATTCACCGGTCAATCAGAAAATGCGCCATTGATTTCTTTCTTCCAGTAAAAAGGTTTCATCTTCTTAAATTCAAATAAAATCAAAATAAAATCTGAAATCATTTCCTGTGTATTTCTTAAAACTCGTACTCTTTCCCCTTTGAGTTTGGAATGGTGCGACAGTAAGTTTCGGTTGTTGGAAAACCTACAGTGGGACTAGGGTTTGGGTATTGGCGAGTTATAGGCATCAATGGTGGAAATGAAGGGTTTATGGATGATTGTGCTAGAGAGTTGTAGCATTTGTGATGTTGTGGTTCAATTTGGGGTCAAAAGGGTTCGACGTTGGTTACTCTATATGCCTGGAAATGGGTGGAATCAGATTTCCCTTGGGTAGTGTGAGTTGGGCATTTGTGGCATGAGGAGAAAGAGCTCGAGCTGGAGAGTTAAATAGTTGTGGCGGTTTTGAAGATGGTGGAGGGATAAGGGAGGACGTGGGGGTATGAATATGCGACAATGGCCTTGGTACTCTTCCAGGAAGTCGATGCATTAAGAAAAAGAGAGGAAGGGGGTTAGTCTGTTAAAACGTGGTTTGTGAGGTTGGTAAGTTACTAATTAATAATTAATAAAAAAGGTGATATCGGTTTGGTTTGGTAGAACGTGGTGTAAAGGGGAAGAGGAGATGCGTGAGGAGCTGAACATTTGGGGGTGAGAAAGGTTTACATGATCATGGACTTTCAAATGGAAAGTGGGCCGAGATTTACAAGGGGTAAGGCCCAGATATATTAAATTCAAGTTTTAATCTAAATTAAATAGTATAAGAACTTTTATAAATTATAACTTGATCATACGGTATCAGAATTCAGCGAAACAAGATCCGTCAGAATCGTATGGATGGACACTACACAATGGAATTGACTGGGAGTGAATTGGAGCTTGTTATAATTTATAGCGAAATAAATTGTGAGGCTGAATCAACCAACAGTTTAGCGTTATTTAACGATGAACTGCCAATGTGAGTAAAACTCACTAACTCTATAAGTTTATATTTTTATAAATATAATCTAGTAATCATAAATGATAATTGACTACTGTGTGATGATTGTTTGGTTGAATTGCTTATGTATTGGTTGAAATTATAGATAACGATGTATATATATAAATCGTCAATCAAACATTGATTCTGTTTATCTGAGTATTTCATATTGAAATGAAATCGATGTTAATTATATTGTTTAACATCTGTGGATGCAGGGAAACACGTTGGAGGGATTCCTCAACATATGTTTTACTGTTCTTCATATACGGTGATATATGATGTGATATATAATCTGTTGTTGATGATGTGTGTTAGAATGATATTGATCGTTGTTATTTGGTATTTTGAATACCATAAGAAATACTGGAATATAAAAAGGGAATTTTCAATGTTATAGTGAAAAAGAAATATATATAAAATCAAAGGATTTTATAAAAAGAGATATTTATAAAATCAAAGGATTTTATAAATAGAAATATTTTTAAAATGAATAGAATTATCAAAAGGGAATTATTTGATAAATAAATAGAATTATCAAAAAGGATTTATTTGATAAATAAATAGATTATAAAAGGAAATACTTGAAAAATGAATAGAATTGTATAAAAAGAGAATTTTACAAGGAAGGTCTATACCCGTGCTTCGCACACGGGTATAATATGAATTTAAAGTGAATATTTAATAGAAATTTGTTTTAACAGATAAAGTAAGAAGATTAATTTATAAATGATGTTTTATAAATTAAGTAAAATATTATCATTGGATAAATTGGGTTATATAAAATCTGAATTTATATAGAGAAGTAAAATCGATTTCAACACTGATATTTGAAATGGAATTTTAACTTGGTATTTAAAAAGGGAATTTGAACGAGATATTAAGTGTTAGAAGGAAAAATAAGATTTGTATGAATAATTCTACAAATAAAAATATTGGTTAGAGTTAACCAAATAGAGTTAATCGAATTAGAGTTAATCGAATATTAGTTATTCAAATAAGAGTTATCGAACTAGAGTTAATCGAATAGAGTTAATAGCAATAGCGTTAGTCGAGTTTTGGTTAATCGAAGAAAAAAGGAGTTAATCGAATATAGTTTATTCGAGAAGGAGTTAATCAAATATAGTTTATTTGAGAAGGAGTTATCGAATAGAGATTATTCGAAAGAGAGTTGTACGTTGAAATTTGATTATATCGATTTCAGGAAAGTACTATTCACTTTCTGTTTTTAATTAAGATCTATTTATTTGGTTATAAATTGTCTAGATAGTTATTTAGTTAAATTAAGGAATAAAAGTTATATTTCGAAGTTAGATATTTCAGAAGTAGGGATTATAACGCTATAGTTATAATCAGTATTTCAATAAAGAAGTGGATTCGTTAATTGGATCCGAGAGTTACGTAAGGAAGTTTATTAGAGGTATAAAAGTTGAACCTTGTCTATTTCGAAGTTAGAAATGTTGTTCAGTTAAGGTCTGAGAGGTAGTTATACCCTAACTTGATTGGCTTCGTTTTTAACTAAGGAATGGTTAAGGTTCGATAGTGAAGGTTGGTTAAGTGAGTTCAGTTAATGAGTGTAATGTTTTGAGTTGACATAACGATGTTTTATTTAAACATCCGTTTAAATCCAAATGTAGGAGTATTGGAAATGTTTTCCAAATAAGAATCAGAATTGTTTTCTAATATAGAAAATAAGAAATGGAAATGTTTTCTGGCCATGGTATTAGCGTCAAAGCATATCAACTTTCCTATGTGGAATGCTAACCAATTTAGCCCAAGAAGAGTCTGAAGGACGGATGGAACATGAGTAAATTGGGTCCAAACGGGAATAGATAACATGTGCTCTTTAACTATGTCAACCGATGTACTCCAAGTCGTGATATTGAACGGTCTTCCACCAATAATAGCTGGAGGACCCTCCAGGACACAAAGACGATCTTCAAACAGTGAAAATTTGAAGTAGTATTTCCCATCAACAAATGTTAAATGCATACAACACCTCACTCTCCACTCCTTACGACATTTTGAATTCATATCCACTACAGGAGACTTGGAGTCCAAGAAAACCCAACCAATTAGTCCTTCCAAAAAATCGACGCTTCCAGCAGCAACTCGGAAGGCGGAACTGAGCCATGCTCTACATCGGGGATTAGAAAATCAACTGGTGAATAATCACCTACTATGTTGGGTAGTTTCAAAAAAGGGATGTCCACATAGATCGAGCATTCACAGAAGGAATAGCAGGAGATACCACACCTCTCGCAACAGCAGGAAAAGCAGCATTATTAGGGACATGTAGACGAATAGCTGGTGAGCATGGCAAATCTAAACCGGTCGGTGGGATTGGGGGTAAATTGACATTCAAACCATCACAATTGGGCGATGATGCACCCCACGCAACAGTCTCATGCATGTTTAAACACCCAACAGATCCATCATTAATTCCCAAAGAAAAATTCAAAAACACAGAGTTAATCGGATTCACAAGGCTGCTTGGCAACAACCAATTTGGGGGAGCCTGAGCTATCACTAAAGTTAGGGGAGACTTACCCCATTTTGGTGACGGCCTGGAAGATGAAGATCGAGCAGCATATTAAGCGATGAGGGCATTAAGTGGATGAGATTCAACCAGAGAGTATACCAATCTAGAAGGAGGAGCAGCGGCTGGATGTGGGTCAACCTCAGAATCGGATGGGGACTGTAAAGCTTTGGAGAGGCTAGCAGATCTAGTCGTGATAGAAGATCTAGTAGGAGACTTAACTTTCTTTTTTTGGCCATGAAGATGGATAAAAGAGGCAGTGACGAGGATAGATTTGGAGGAGAACGTAGGTGCAAAAAACTGAGACAGATCCGAGCTCCGCCATTTTCTTATTTTATGTATAGTAAATAGATTGATACTGTAGAAAATATTGTATACCATTACAAAACAAAACAAAAAATATGGGTCAGGTTGATCTACGACCCGATCATGTGGACCCATAGGTCGACCGTAATTATGCCGAGGCTGACCCACCTTACAGCCTTGGCATGATTTGGCCCAGGATTGAATTTTAGAGGGACTGTGATGTTAATTTTTTATTTAAGCTGAAGTGGCTTGTTTTCGTTCGTTGGTCTTGAAATTTTGGCTGGCATGTCAGAGTTGTTATGGGCTGAATGATATGGTCGACCTAGATTTTATCTAAGGATCCAGTGGTCTAAGATCCCTAGACTAACCTATAAAATGACCCTTAGGCCAAGCTAATTCCTCACAACTCAATGTTTCCCCTTTAAATTCTCTCTTTTGAGATGAACCTGACCTAAATTTCTTTTAGGGAAGAGGTTTATAAAGTTAAATAGTTATATAATCCTATTTTAGGGTAGGATCTATAATAGCCAAGGAATAAAGCTTCGAATGATAGGTGAGTTGATTTAAATTATATCTTTTTAGTAATGGTATACATATATTATCGTTTAATTTCTATTAATTTAGCATAGCTTAATATAGAATTATTTGTTGTAATTTATTTCCTATTAAACTTAGGTATAGTTTAATTAGGGATATTTATAGTAGTTTAATTCCTATTGTTATTTAATTTGACATATTATATTCAGTATTGTTTACACTAAATTTGTAATTAAACTGTAAATATGGGAAACTTATATTTATATGCCAAAGTTAATTGTTTAAAATTAAACATGAGAAACTATAAGTATTTCCAAGATAAAAGAACTGAAAAAAGGTTTATATGGCTAATTGTGTTCAATTTGCAGTAATTATGTCAAATTCAGGGAAAAAATTAAGAACATGAATTAAAATACACCCATTAAAATTGGAAGTTAGGAATAGCCTAGATTAGTTAAATAAGAAAAAGGGATATATCTCCATAGTTTAGTTTGTATGTAAAAGAAGAAAACATAACTACAAGAATAAAAGAATATGAAAACGGATTAGTGTGAAATAGGAATTTTGCTGTATTGCGGACTATTTAATAGCTTAAAAATAATTAAAAGAAATGTCTTACAATTATGGATTCATATTTTTAAGTTTGTTTTATATTAAACTATGAAAATAAATTTTAGTCCATTTTCAGGAACCAATCAATTAGGAATAAATGTAACTTCTTAAAATATAAACTTACAAAGACAATACGTAAGGGATTATTATAACTGGAAGATTTACTAGTTTGAGTATTGAAATTAGCATATTTGAAAAAAATGTACATATTTGTTTGTAAAATAATTAAATAAAGTGGATTAGCAAGTTGTAGGGTTAAGCAATATGAGTGGTTAAAGAAAAGCGCGAATAGAAGCATTTAGGCATGGATTTTGAGCACAGATGTGTTAGTGGTAGTTTTCATACAGAAATGGATAGTTTCGAGTAAGATAACCATTTGGAAATGGATTTTAAGAACTCACTTTGAGTTTAGTCCCATAATTAAAACATTTGAGAACTTGAAAAAAAATTCCGAAAGAGTTTTCAAGTTCTAAATTTAAAATTTTCAAGTTTTCAAATGTTTAAAATCCACAAAGTTCCATCAAAATTCTTTCTAAA
The DNA here is from genome assembly GCA_030737875.1 of Allium sativum. NCBI lineage: Eukaryota > Viridiplantae > Streptophyta > Magnoliopsida > Asparagales > Amaryllidaceae > Allium > Allium sativum. The sequence goes on along the minus strand of CM060927.1, from coordinate 28,334,586 downwards.
AAAAGAGAAAGACATCAAATTTGTTTTAAAAGAAAATTAAGGAGTTTTTATAAAGGATTGGTTGTGGCACACTTTAACCCATTGGAACAAGAAAAATTGTAAGATAAGATTCTACCTATTAATAAGTTTATAAGTAAACGTGTTTTGTTAGAGTAATAAGGAAATGTACGGCGAAAGAGGTATACAAAATATAGGCGAAGCACCATATTTTTGTGCTACATGTTTCAGTAGAGAAATGAAAATTACTAAGTTTTCTTGTTACTTCATGTAGATCTTAAAAATCCTCTTTAGGATAGATTCATAGAAACTTGATGTTATTAATTACTTCTAAAATAGAAATGCGCATAAAAGTAGATAAATTGCTCCAACTGAGTTAACGTGCATATTGTTGACGGGCAAAATTGTCGCACGCCAATGCCCAATGTGTATGTGTGAACAATTTTCCAAATAAGCAGAAAATAATGTAAGTGCGGGGAGACACGACTTTTATTGTGGTTGTACGCTAACACCTACGTCCACTTTATATTCGTCATTCATCATATCTTTTGTCGATTACAAAGTTGTATAAGTTCGGACAATAGCTAAGTACAAAGTGTTACAATATAATAGCAAAATATATGCTTGTTCTACATTTTGATCCTAAATTGCCCTTCTTCTTCTTCGTTGGAAAGCGTTGACTTGGTCAACAATATCCAAGTTTGGTTTTCATATCCATGAAGTTCAAGAGTAGCATAACAATCCTTGTTAATGTTCAAGTGTTGAAGGAAAACATGCATGCTACGTTTTAATTATCCTTGTCATCTCCCATGGCCAGGGTGGAGGTGCCGGAAGCCATTAATGAGTGTTTGGAGCTCTCAAGGTCCAAAAATTCCAAGGTAGAAAGGTCCAAATGAAGGCCAAGGCTTGGGGTATTTACAGAAGGAAGGTTAGGTGGGAGTAGGTAAGCAGCGGGGCCCACAGAAGTCATTCTCGCACCCCATAAAACAGCCAACATCATGAAATTGGCACCCCACCATGAGTTGCGAAATTTTGCATCCCCTGGAGGGGTGCAAAATTCGCACCCCACCAGGGGATGAGGAATTTCGCACCGTACCAGGGGGTGCGAAATTCGCACCCCACCAGGAGGGTGCGGAATTTCGCACCTCCTGATGGGGTGCGAAATTCCCACCTCCCGATGGGGTGCAAAATTCCCACCCCACTAGGGGGTGCGGAATTTCGCACTTCCCAGAGGGGTGCGAAATTCGCACCCCACCGGGGGATATGAATTTGATGGAGGAGGTCGAACTTCTTGGTGCGGAAACCATGCTGTTTTAGGGTGCCAAAGTTTCTAAAAGCGATGTGAGGGAATCCGCGGTTTTGCTGGTCTGAAGCGAAGGAATCTGAGCTTCCGGCATGAAGAAAATCGTATGAATCGGGCGATCGCTGCCGGGACTGTGGGTCCCCGGACTCCCACCGGCGCTGCGCCCGGACCCGCTTGATGGCTCGCCTTCTGCACGGAGCACGGCTCACTTTCGGCTCGCATGACAGTTTGACTAAGAGTTATACTACAAAGACCTAAAGCAGAGATCTTGGGCCGAAAAGAGGTCATCTGATAGGAGTCTTGGACCTTCTTTTATTTGTGACGTGACTTCGACTGAGCCGCTTTGTGTTTCCCGACAATGTTCTTCATGCTTGAACACGTTGCTAATCCGATACTTGACGTGTGACCACTTCCACCAAGAAGCGTGTCAACACATATCCTTAGGAAAGAAGAAAACCATGGTGAGTTCATAAAAGTAATCAATCCCATCTTCCCTCGTCTTTAACTTTTGGGAAAGGTTTTGAGAAGAGAGATTTTAGAGAAATAAAGATGGTTTAGTAGAATAGTTCCAGTAATGTACTTGAACACTAGGTTGAGCTTGAAGGAATTATTTCGGTATGTGAATGGACTATTAACTTGAGGAGTAATTGCAGAAAGTCCATAGGGAGGAATTTAGGGGTAAAAACGAAAATGGTCAACACTCAAAGGTCATACGTAGTGTACGAAGTTTGGGAAGATGGAAATTTTGAAAAGGATTTCTCTTAAGTTGTTATTTTAATGGAGAAAAGTTAAAGGTAATTTAATATTCGTATAGTGTATGTGGAAAGGATAAAGAGATGGATTTTGCGTAAACACAGATTTGATAAAAGGGCATATGGTGAAAAATGTTAATTACATCGCATGAGAATTGAGTTCCCATGTAAATAAAAAATATACTGGTAAAGGATTGAATTTTCAAGGAAAGGCGTAAAACTTATAAACATTGAAATGAAGAGGAAATGAAGTGTAAGAGTCAGTTTAGGAATTTATAGTCAAAATTATAACATTGTTTATAACCAATGGAAATCCATTTTATGCACTTCTTGAGAAAAATGAAAGTTCAGCATGTTGACTCACTTTATCGTAGAGTAAGAGATAAGCCAGAGAACACGAGATCACTTCATAATGAAGTAAGGAATACAAGGTTTATATTTGGAACAGTTAGTCTATGAGTATCAGGATATTACCAAGTGAAATTTGAAAATGCCCCCTTCATAGCAGCATATAGCTCAAGGACTTGCGGGTACGCAACGTGAGTTTGTAGAGAGTGGTAAATGGAAAGGAGGATAACCTTGGTTGTCTAAATTCAATGGTTAGACCTTTTTATGTCAGGAGAGACATGGTCCTAAGCCACTTAGTCCTCGTAGATAGACACATTTAGCTATAGCACATTTTACCTTGTATTGATTGCAGTAGTGCATGTTTTCTTTTAGTATGGATTTGCCTTCCTGCGCAGTATTCAGTTTTAAAACAAAACATTTTATTATGACATTCTCTTTCTAGGTGTTCGTGATGACCACCAGAATAGAATGAAGACATAGGATATTGTAAATAAATAACACTGGAAGCAAAATATGAATAACTAAAAGAAGAACAAACAAAAATTTACAGAAAGCAACAAAAACAATAACTGCAATAAATGAGAACAGGAAGAAAAAACAAGGGGATTTTCACTTAAAGGGCTTATTTGTTCAGGGTAATAAGTTTTAAGGACAACACTTCTGAAAAATTAGTTTTAAGGACAATTCTGCATGAAAAAGATAAAAGAGGTTATCTTTTTACGTTATATAGAAATAAAAATAACCGCTTTTATCTTCTCCTGTATAACATAAAAAGATAATCACTTTTATCTTTTTCGTGCAGAATTATCCTTAAAACTTACTATTAAGATGTATTGTCCTTAAAACTTATTATCCTACAAAAAGAAGACCTTTAACCTAAATTGCACAAAAAATAAATTATCCCAAAATAAGTTTGGAAAATTTAAAAAGAAATTCTTCTTACGTAAACTGTGCTTAGAAAAGAAAATAGGAAATTTTAATGAGTAGTGACAAAAAGTTCCAAGTACGAAGGAAAAGGTGCATAAGAGTGACCGCAGAAATTGTAAAATTTTCCATTTCCTACCTTTTTCTAACATAAGGGATCAAGTTCAAAAAAAATTAGATTTTTCTAAAATTCAAAATTTTAAAGTTGTTGATAGGATTTGGATGCAAAATTTAATGAAAAATTCGATGAATCGCACACTTATTTAGTAAGGGTGTGGGAAAAATTAGATAAAAAGATATTTTGATTTTTAAAATATTGCATTCATGTAGAAATTACCAGCATATTTGGGATGTGTGCATGTGACACCCCATGTCCGTTAATGTCACTCACTAAAGGAATGCATTAAGTTCTGTGAAGCGTTATAGGCAAATAAGAACATAATAGCACAAGACAGACATGTAAAACAGTAGCGGAATTAAAACTTTATTTAAATCAAAACATCTGGTCCCAAATACTGAGTTTACATCATAAGTAACTAATTACATTAATAATCTGTCTTGCCAAAAATATCAGAGTACAAAAGCATAAAACCATATTTCCTGTGAAGCCATAAGAGAGTTGACCAGAAGTCAAAGCGATACATCTATATCCGAAAGCCAAGCTAAGCTGAAAGAATCCAAATCAACTCTAAGCACTTCCACCCTGGGAACCTGGGGGGAAACAGAAGAGAGAGAATAGGAAACAAAAAGGGTCAGACATAAAGTCTGGCGAGTCCAGTTACTTTTAAATATAAATAAATAAAAGTATCATGGCAGGTATATTCAAAACTGGAAGAACAAGATAACAGTAACAATAACAAGTGTGAACTGAGCAAGATCAGATGAACATGATATATTGTGCTTCTTAAATACAGTTCTCTGCACCAATCAAATACTGGTATATCAAAAGTAGAATGATCCCTACTAATATCGTTCCATTACATTTTCTTGATTATTAGGTTACTTGGGTTAATAGCACTCAAGATTTATAAGCGCATCATACCCATTTACTTTCTCATGGATTCACCTACTACAATATATGTAGCTATCTATCAATATTGAGATTCACCCCATGGTACCCCACTCGCACGGTCTCCACCGTAATGAATGAAGTCCCTCATCCCACGCCGGAGTGACGTACGGATCTCTGTATATCGATGTTACGTTCCGCATAGATCTGTCACTACTATGCAAGCGTATGGACTGCCACCATCGATCGAATCAGATTCCATATGGGAATAATGCCCTTTAGTCTATGATACACCATCCAGAGGAGATATGCATGTATCTAGACTGTCCCACGTATATACTGTAATTGTAGCTCGATGCCTCAATCACACGTCCTCTAATGTGCACAGAGTTCTGTGGTAGGGCAAAACAAGAAACACGGAACTCGGCCGGGAGCTTTTCCATACCTGTACAGATCGCCTCTAAGTGCCTTCAAATACAGATATTCCTTAGGTCTATTTTCGATGGTGGCTATGGCCCCACCTCGGCCCGTCCCTCAACTAGTAAAGACTACAAGAGCTAATCAACCACCCCTAATGCAACCAATCTAAACATCCATGTGGCGTCAACCCTCAACCCCGTACCTTGATAGTGAAAGATGAAATGATATCTTGGGCTTAGCTCTAGTCTTTTCGCATCCCGCTGGCTGTCGATGACGGATATCTGACGGTCTACTATCTTTGTTGGTCGTGACCCTCTCTACCTCCTCGTGAGGCAACCGTCAAATCACTTTGGTGTCACCTCGTCACAGAATTCTAACTGCATAGCTACATCTACAGTCAAGGCCCACCCACCTAGTAGTTACGCGCAGACCCAGCCTCTGCGAGTACAGCCTAAGACATCTATCACCGCACAGAGGACTACTAGGAGCACCTTACATACTTCAGGAAGCCGCGTGCATCCCCTTCCAGGCCTTTGGAGCCGTCATAACAATCAGATGAATGTGCGCTCCCCTCGTGTCTTATAACACCTCGATGATCTACCCGTTGGGTTATTCACGCTCAAATGCACAGATTGGTCCAAGCCTAAGACATCTTATCGTTGTTTACTTAGCAGATTATTACGCATATCTAATTCTATCATTTCTACAAGCTATGCTTACCCTACAAGGTGTCTTTAGTTACATAACTTTATTATATTTTTCACCGGTTATGTATACCATTAGGTGTCTTTAATTACATAACTTTATTATATTTTCACCGGTTATGTATACCACTAGGTGTCTTTAATTACATAACCTCATTGGGTTAAGTTCGTGGGCCTATATGTAAATATTACCCAACCCCTCTATTTTACTTAACCCACCCACTACGCATCCAATTTTACTTAACCCTAACTTAAGTTCATAATCATACAATCCTTATGGATTAAATTAGGTTAAGTAGTCCAATTCATTACCATGTCCAGTTATGGTTATAATCATATCACTAGGCAGACTTCCACCACTAATGCAACATAACCTCGTGCCATAAGTGCAATTACAATTCCTAATTGTAATTACTAGACATTCCATTATTATCCAAATCTACCTATGTCATTATAGGTGATTATTTCTCTTTTTCACCATATTTAATTATATGCCCAATTCACTGTTCAAATCATAGACTTTTACACCCCTTTTCAATTCACCTTTTAATTATGCACCATATGCTCTTTTTCCTAAGTTATAAGTCAAGGAATATACATATATATGTTATGCACAACCCAAATCTACATATTTTCCAATTTATGTCCCCAGTCCATATTCGCCCATTTCTGTACAAGTTATACCCGAATCCATATTCGCATATTTTCCAATGTATACCTAAAATTCATATTCACATACATCCAAATTTATGTCCCAAATCAGTACTTACACATGTCCCAATTTATGCTCAAATTATATTTTCCAACGTAAGCCTAAATTCATATTATCCAACAAGACATATGCCCCCAAACCCATTTTTGTATATTTCCAAATTTATGCCCAAATTTAGATCCAAATTTTCCAATATCAATTGTGCCCCGAATTATGTCTTTCTCTATTATTCCCAATTTCGCAAGTTCGCATTTTTCAGCGTTAGGCCTAGGCTCAAAGGTAGCCTGGCTATATAAAAAAAAGGGAAAAGAGGGAGAGAGGAGAATCGAGAACAGGTATAATAACGAATCAATAATAAACTGATAGAAATTGGCATAAGCTGAATAGGCATATTATGACAAGATTTAAAATAGTGACAATATAAACATATAAAAGAAGATCTGATAATTATGTCATAATAGAACTGATTAGGCACCGATTCAAGATCCAGATTTTATATACATATCAATATTACTTTTTAAATATTCAGATCTAAAAATAACATGAACTCACAGTGAATAGATCTAAGGAACTAGATCCAAATTATTGCGAAAAACATGTTGAATAAGTTGTTGTAGCCATCGCTGAATTTGTATAATATATGCTAAATTAACATCCTAGATTTTAGATAAATAAAAACTAGGTCTAGGGTCCTTTATATATCCTAGGGTTCATGGATCTAGCTCCAAAATCGTCTAGGTTCAGAAAAGAAGTTTCCAGAGCCACGGGTGGGTCGACCCTCCTTCAGGTGGGACGACCCCTAGGTCGACCCCCCTTCATGGGTGTCGACCCCTTGGTCAACCCCCATGAGCCTGAGTCGACCCCTAGGTCGACCCAGCAGGGTCTCGGGTCGAGTTCAAAATGTCGGCCCTTCCTCTATTTGCGCGCCAAATTTCTGGTTTTGCTGATTTTTGAATATTTTTGAATTTTATATGTGTATATATCTTCCCTATATGCATACAAACTTCAAATCTTAATAACTTCTTCATACGGTGTCCGATTTATGCAAACCAGGTGTCTATCTTGACCAGAATTCCAAGATGGATGCAATGGCGCAACCCGTTTTACTTAATTCTGAATATTTAATTAAGTTTTCCTTAATTCATTGATAATAGTATATTTCACACTAATTATTCTTTAATTCATCATCTTTATTGTCGTTAAAATTTCGGGGTGTTACAGTGCATCAAATTTTTAAATGGCTTTCATAGAAAAGAACCTTCATATAAGAGGCATCGCTAAGAAGTTTATTACATTCATAAAATTTTATGATGTATTAAACTTTGCATAAGTACACGCATGGTTGCAAAATTGGATGTATACATGATGGTTGTAAATATGCGAGGAATTATATAATTTTACCGTCATCGAATTTTGCAGAAGAAATTTCCTAAAGGGTGGGAGAATGTAACACCATGCATTTTAATAATTAAATATAAAAAATTGTAAAATAATTAGAATTTGGTCATGGGAATAACACAATTGTGTCTATGGTGATTTTTTGATCAATTTAGAATAGCAATTTGTCGAAAACAGAATAAAATAAAGGAGATATCATAGAAAGAACAATCAGAAATAAAACGAAAATATATGGATCAGGTTGACCGATGACCCAATCGGATCGACCCATACGTGGACCCGAACTATGAAGGGTCGACCCACCTTATAGCTTTGCGTGATTTCGTCCAAGCACATATCCAAGATGGATAGTGAATTTAATTTTCTCGTTTTAGCTAATATGGCTTGTTTTCATTCGTTGTTTTTAAATTTTTGGATGACATAGTAAGTTCTTATTGGTTGAATGACGTAGCTGTCCTAGATTTAATCTATGAATCAAACAGTCAAAAATCCTTCGCCTAACTTATAAATAGACCCCTGGGCCTAGCTAATTTTTCACAGTACAATATTTTCCCCTCTGGGTTCTCTCTATTTGAGATGGAACTAACATAAACTTGTTTTGGAGGAGAGGTTTCTAAAATTAAATATTTATATAATCCTATTTTGATATGGGATCTGCAACAGCTAATGAATAATGCTTAGGACGACGGGTGAGTGGATTTAAAATAAATCTTTTTAGTAATGGTATATATTATCGTTTAATACTTGTTAATTCAATATAGTTTAATTTATAATTATTTGTTGTAGTTTGATTTCTAATAAACTTGGGTATATTTTAATTGGAGATACTTACAGTAGTCTAATTCCTACTATGATTTAGTTTGACATAGTACATCTAGTATTATTTACAGTAAATTTATAGTTACACTGTAAATTCAGGAAACTTTTATTTATATGCGGAAGTTAATTGTTTATAATTAAACTTGAGCAAACATATGTATTGTTGAGATAAAAGAACTGAAAAAAGGGTATAAACCCAGTTGTGTCCAATTTATATTAATTATATCCAATTTGGGATATAAATTAAAACAAGAATTAAAATATACTCATTAAAATTGAATGTTAGGAATAACCTAGATTGGTTGGTCAAAAAAATGGAAATATTTTCATAGTTTGGTTTGTAAGTAAAAGCAGAAAACATAACTGCAAGAATAAAAGAAAAAGAAATGGATTAGTGTGAAATAGGATTGTATTTTACACTATCCAGCAGCCGAGGAATAATTAAAAGAAATGTCTTGTAACAATAGATTCCTATTTATACGGTTGTTTTTTATTTATACTATGAAATAAATTTAGCACATTTTTAGCAACCAATTAATTAGGAATAAGCGTAACTTCCTAAAATATATACTTACATATATGGTGAGTAAAAGAGTATTATAACTGAAAGATGTTATGTAAAGAAATAGAGTAAGAAATCAAATTAGGAACTTGGTAGATTATGACAGCTCGCCCTGCACCAGCTGACATTTCCCCGAAATGCGTTGTGCCAATGCCCGACTAGCACGGGACGGTCGTCAAAAGAAAAGGGTTTGAAACTATGAATCACCAAAGAACCTGCATATATCTCACAGCGCACGAAATAAAATATAATAACAACATAACTTGATAAAAAACAGGCGAGACAGTGCATAAGATGAAAACTAAACCATCATAGCAGCGGAATCCAAAATACAGCTTATGATCCAAACCATCATTACTACAGCTTCAAAATACTGTCTCTAAAGCAAAATAGAAAAGGTACACTACTAATTCCCAAAGTTGTGATCAACACCAACACAAGGAGAATATATGTAAATAGTACGTGGAAGCCTCCTGCTCGTCTCCAGACAGCTACTCGTGCATAACCACATAACCTGTCTCTAGTCTGCTCGTTTAGGAGCACCCAGATTATTAAAAAGAGATATAAAAATATGGGTCAAATAAAATTCCGATATGAGAGATAGCAGCAAAGTAAGACAATAACAGGTATAAATAATCATACCTGAACCTGGACCTGCATCCAAAGAGTTAGCACAACAAGATGTACAGTACTCTAAGGTAACACTATCATAAAGTGTAAAAATGGGAGTGTGTGTGTCAAGATGATAGCAAGCATCAAACATAGCAATCAACTTCGCGTCCCTCACTCAGTGCGTAAAGTATATGATATCTACCGCTTTGATCACCAAATCTATTGGGGCCATGACGACAACTCCGGACAATTATTGTTATGACCATACTTCCCTGTTCTATAGTCAATAACCCTACCCGGTCCACACATTCGTGGCTTTTAGTTTAAGGGCCAACCAGTCCACACATTCCTAGCTGTAGTTCATTTACATGCCCCATCTTTTCAATGGTGAAACAAAGTTATAGATATCGATTACCCCTTTGCATATGTCTCGCAGCAAAGTCCGACTCTAGAAGTTAATACGTTGGTTCTCATCTAAATCTTGAGTAATAACTACTCACTTGGAATTCCTTTACATCTCAAGTTTTTTTATCATCTTGGTTCTGTCTCCATCCGGTTCGTGGTGCTCCTTTCGTGAGTCCTGCTCCGGTTCGTTGCTCGTCATTCTGAGTCGTGGGTCACCGGTAGGTTCGTGACTCGCCCTGGCGCCTACTCGCGACTCGTGTCCCCAATCTCTAGGTCGTGATGCTTTGTTTCGAGACAACGGGTCAGCTCGTGGTGAACATCTGGTTCGTGGCTGGCTTTATGATATGGTTTGGTTCGTGGGGAGTGTTCTACGACCGGGTCAGGTCATGACCGTGGTGTCACGATCGGGGGTCTCACCAATTTCCTGCAACTTCTAACAAGCTATTTATGCCACACGACGGCGTTTTTGACCATTTTAACTTTCCTATGCAACCATAAAACATTCCCAACAGCAGTAGTAACATGTGTAATCAATCACAAACATCAAAACATCAATCACATGAGTTATTTTGAATCAAATGTACCCAAAACCATGATTTCCCCCTTAATCCCCTTAACCATGTTTAACTATAGGATTAGCAAACTTAATCCAAATTAACACAAGTTTTGAACAGAGGCATAAAATAATATTTTAGAATCTCTACATATTTTTCCAGAATATTATGATGCATAAATTCACTAATTATCACTAATCACCCCTAATTATCTATAACCAGCGAATAAAAGTGCAAATCGCTCACCTTAGCCATAAATGAATATTAGATCTGGAACTATGACTGATATGGCATGAATTCCAATGTATAGCATCAGCTCTATCTCTGGTTTGTGCTAATATCTCTTGATTTCGTGTAGTTTTGGTTAAGTAGCGATGAGGAAGCAATTAAATGAGAATTGGAAGATGGAGGCCATTGCTAGGTTTTAAGGAAGTTTAGTGGCGGCTGGAAAACTGAAATGAATTGTTTTCCCAAACCCTTTCAGCCCTCCCATAACCCTAATCCCGAAATGGGTTATGGGCCTAGATGCTAATTACCCTGTTAAGCCCAGTTATGCTGTTTTTCTTCTTCCAAACATAATTTCAGCCATATCTCCCAAACGGTAAGTCCGTTTGATTAATGTGACCACTCTACGGAAATGTAAACCATTCGGATAATCCAATGGAAGTGTTTCATGTCAAAACTCCTTACCAATCAAAAGTTATAGGCGAAACAAGATTCACCAGAGGTAAAACGATCATTTAAAAATTGGCAAAAATCGTGAATGAGGAAATGACCCCCAATAGTCGCTCCCCATAGTTACACGACCATATGACTTTGTATGAGAATGAAATAAATATTCTATGATCCTCCGATGTGTAGAATGCGGGTTATTACACTCTTCCCCCTTAAGAAATTTCGTGTCCGAAATTCCTTAACTAAGAAAGCAACCAAAAGGTCCTGCATGCCAATCAACCATTTGCAATAATCAAACATACAAAATAGACATAACAAGCTTATCCTAGCATGTGGAATAACTATATCGCAGTTAAAACCTTACTAGGTAAAGAGCTCTGGATATGACTTCCTTATGTTCTCCTCCATTTCCCAAGTATGGTCATCCTCATTATCACCCTACTAGACCTTAACCAGTTTCACCGCCTTCCTTCGAAGTTGGTTCATATCATGTCCAACAATACGAATCGTTCTGTAGATCCCAACTACCTCAGATTTCATTTCGATATCATCCAACTGATCTGGTGAAATAGTTATATCAGAACAGTGCATGAATTTTTTTAACTAGGGAACATGAAATACATTGTGCACTCCTACCATCTTGTCTGGTAATCCAACTTTATACGCTAAATTCCCAACTTGTTCGAGAACTGGAAATGGACCAACAAAGCTTGGTGCCAATTTACCTCTCCTACCAAATCGAATCACACTCTTTAACGGAGAAATTTTGACGAATACCAAGTCGCCAACGGAGAATTTCAATTCTCTTCATCTTTTATCAGCATAACTCTTCTGCCTATCTTGGGTAGCCTTCATTCGCTGTTGAATAACCTTGATCTTATCTGAAGTTTCTCTTATTACATCTAGTCCAAGCACAAATTTTTCACCGGCTTCCAACCAACATGACGATAAGTTACACGGTCTTCCGTACAAAGCTTCAAATGGAGCCATACCAATACTGGATTGATAACTATTATTTTATGCGAATTCAACCAGATGCAAATGGTTATCCCATGAACCACCAAAATCCAATATACAACCTCTCAAGAGATCCTATAATACACGATTCACCCTCTGTGTTTGACCGTCGGTTTGAGGATGGTATGCGGTACTGAGATGTAATTCTGACCCTAAAGCCTCTTGTAAGCTCTTCCAAAACGCACTATTAAATAATGGATCTCGGTCACTCACAATACCTTTAGGTACTTCATGAAATCTCTTTATCCATTTCATATATAGTTCTGCTAACTTAGCTGCCGTTCTATTCGACTTGACCGGTATAAACCTTGCACTTTTGGTCGGTCGATCCACAATCACCCAAATACTATCATGACCCGATCTAGTTCTTAGTAATCCGTCAATGAAATCCATTGAGACTTGTTCCCATTTTCATTCAGGAATTTCCAGTTGTTGTAACAAACCACTAGGCTTCTTTTGCTCTGCTTTAACTAATTGGCAATTCATTCACTTGGATATAAACTTCCCAACGTCTCTCTTCATCCCTTCCCAATAGTTGGTTTGCTTCATGTTTCGATACATTTTGTTACCACCGGGATGGATAGTCCGTTTCGAGCGATGACACTCTCTAAGCACTTCATCTCTCAATCCATTAACGTTGCATACAATTATCCTCCCATTCTTTCGAAGCCATCCCTCTCGATCAAGACCATACTTGTTCATTCTCTCGCCGTCAATACCCGTCTCTACCTTGGAGATGATTTCCAATAGATTATGATCATCCCTCTAATTGGAACCAATTCGCTCTATCAAAGTCGGTCTGATCGTCAAATTTGCTAACATCTCTGGATCCAGTTCACACGAAGGTCTGAAATCATATCCCGCAATATACTCCAGTTGCTTCCATTCAAGAAACATAGCCCCCAAACTGGCATGTCTCCTACTCAGTGCATCAGCTGCCGCATTGCCCTTCCCGAGTGTGTATGCGATATTTAAATCATATGAAGCCAAGAACTCTAACCATCTGTGTTGACGAAGATTTAAATCCCTCTGAGGGAAAATATACTTTAATGACCTATGATTGGTAAACAACTCGAATCTTTCTCCCAAGAGATAGTGTCTCCACATCTTTAACGTGAACACGATTGTTACCAATTCCAAATCATGGGTAGGATATCTTTTCTCATGCGGTTTCAGTTGCCGACTAGCATAAGCTCCAACCCTACCTCCTTGCATCAGTACAACACCTAGTCTAGTACCACATGCATCTGTGTATACCGTCATCTCTTCGTTCCCTTTAGGAATAACTAACACTGGTGGGCATGTTAACTTTCCCTTTAGGCTCTTAAATGCATTCTCACACCTTTCGTCCCAAATGAAAGCTTGATTCATCTTGGTCAACTGAGTTAACGGTGCTGCTATCTTCGAGAAGTCTTGGATAAACTTACGATAGTATCCAGCTAACCCCAATAATCTTCTCACGTCCGTTGCATTCTTGGGCGTAGACCAATCATGTGCCATAGCCACCTTTGCAGGATCCACGGCAATACCATTCTCTGAAACAACATGGCCCAAGAACCTCACTTCCCTTCTCCAGAAGTGACATTTAGCAAAATTTCGCTTTTAATTGATGATTCCTAAACACCTCCATCACTGTCCTTAAATGTTTCTTGTGTTATTCCTTTGTCCTCTAGTAAGCCAAGATATCATCCACGAACACAAGAACAAACTTATTCAATTGATCCCTGAAAATTCTATTCATAAGGTCCACAAAATATGCAGGTGCATTAATCAACCAAAATGGCATGACCAACCACTCACTGAATCCAGACGTTGTCCGAAATGCCGTTTTAGGTACACTCTCAGCTGCTACTCGGAGTTGATGAAATCCTGTCGCTAGATCCAATAGTGAAAACACTCTTGCTCCATTTAGTTGATCAAACAAATCATCTATCCATGGAAGAGGATACTTATTCTTCCTTATCACCTTGTTCAGCTCACGGTAGTCTACACATAAGCAAAGGGAACCATCGACCTTAGTAGCAAATACAACTGGTGCTTCCCACTCGGAAACACTCCTTCAGATAAATCCCTTCTTCAAATGATCGGCCACTTGCACCCCGAACTCTCACTGCTCCCTTGGCGCCATACGACGAAGAGGAATAACAATAGGTCTAGCATCTTTCACTAAATCAATTCGTAACTCAATCTCTCGATGTGATGGTAGTCTGGTCACTCACTTGCCAGCAATAGGCACATCTGATAACTCATCCTGGGGGATGTCGAGGGAATGTAGAAAACTAGCCATCAACTCATCACTAGGTAGGCAACCCAATACCACCCTCCGCCCATCGTCCGCTCTATTGGTCACCGAAAACCCCTCACAGTCTACCACCACCCCATATATTTGGAGCCAATCGAGTCCCAAAATAATGCCAAACCCAGTAAAGCCCAAAATATAGCAATCACAAGCAAACTGTAACGACCCAAGGATTTTCAGCCCCGAAAATTGACATAAATACATTTACGTAACACATGCCACATGTCGACCTTCCAAACACCGAAAAAAACACCGGAATGTTAATAGGAAGAAATTAGAGGGTGAGATAAGAAAGAAATAAATATTAGAGTAGAAGAAGAAGAAGAAGAAACAACCCAGCACAGAGTCTCACATCGTACGGAACAAAATGTAATATAGAAATAGCTTTTATTGAGAGCTTGTAAAATACTTACAATCATCAGAGTATATCAATATATCTGGACAGTTATAATAACCTATCCTCATACACAACACAAAAAGGAATAATAACTATATAACATCATACGTCTAAACTCCTCCAACCAGTCTTTGGACTTCACAGCACCCGATAACCTGAACCTGTATAAGCCGGTCAAACCCGAGCATTACAAACACCGGGTCAGTCTAGTGAACCAGAGTGAGAAACCCACTAAGTTTATATAACATCCATATTGATTTTAAAGTTCAAAATCCTTTTGAAAGGAAAGGATAGTAGTAAGACCACCACACACATAAACATGGACGGTTTTTACCTTACTATAACCCAAAACAGTTTTGAAATCATATCTTATTCTGATATTATAATAGTGTTTAAATACAAATAAATAACAATCTAGCGGAACACTTGCATTTCACGCTCCACATGTGTAGTATACAATCAAAACCACGGGTGCTTATTGGAGAATGGATTCCGACTATGACAAGGTATGGAACCACCCGCCAATAGTATACCTCGAGAGGGGAATACACTGGATTCAACAAGAATGTCTTGCAACCCGGCCACACATTACCGACCACTCATTTCTCTTAAGTGCATCGAATATATTTCCACCTACGGTTGCTAGCAACATAACCGTTCCTAAGAGATACAAAAATGAAAAGAAGTAACAAATATGAATATTCTTTAGATGGTGACAATACACCCTAATGGGTGCGACCCACATAGCCATGCTACCTGCCCGATTTCTGTCATTTCCCGGTTGATGAGGCTTGAGGTAATAATCGACTTTTGGAACATCTGGCCACCACTCACATCATCTATACAAGTCATCCAGGAACAGGATGAACCAAAGGCACCCTCCTACCGCATCCAAAGGATCAGTAGCGAGTAGTCCTTGCAATCTGAAAATTCTCAACCACGAACGAATCACGTCAGTATACCTTTGGTAGCTAGCCAGAGAATATTTGACAGGTAGTCCTTCCACTTATGAAGATCCATGGTCTTCAAAGCTCCATCTCGACCACCTTCTGATATCTTCAATGTTCACGTATTTGCTACTCGGAATGGTTTTTGAATTTAAATTCGATCCCGGTCTTTCCATACCAACGACGCTTTTAGACAGATTTTGATAGCCGGTGATTTAACTATTAAAATAAACATCCATATATCCATGAAAATAAAATGGATTTACTAGTTCAGTATACCGCATCGTTTGGCCATTTAATTAATCAGTTGTTCATTGAAACTTCTACATCTTAACTCCTTTCAATATTTGGGAAAACATTTTCGTTACTTACTCAACTTCCATTTCACTTCTGCTTAACTAATCCTGCATTTAAATTAATAAGCGAATAAATCTCTAAGTATACAACCACGAAGGCCGAAACCAACATCAGATTGACACCTCGAAATTTACTCAAATCAACCAACGTAAAACCTGTTTCCTTTCAATTTCCTTTATGACTATTTTCTTTTACACATGTTTATTTTCACACGTTATTCACTTCTATAAGTTAATATTATTTCTTTTTTAGAAATCTGGACTCAATATTAACACAGCTTGATTCCATTTGAAAACACTGTTATATATACATACATACATACATACATACATACATACATACATATATATATATATATCTTGTCTATCAAGTCAATTTATGAATTCATATTCATACTATACTTTCAAAATCTTGTTTACAGGTCAACTCCTCGTTGATTGTATAACTTCCTTTATATCCAATAGTTTACTTCGTTACCTTCTATAAATAAAAAATCCTTCTTAAAAGGTAATTTTTAAAATGATATTTACATCCAATAATAGTTTTTAATAATCAGTTATCGTGCAAGTAGTTGACTGGTCATCTCAATCAAGGTTATTTTGTTAACCATTTCTACTTAGTTATTTATTTTAAATTAATAAATAAAATTAATTTAATTAGATTCATTTGATTTAACAATCTAACTAAATTAGATAATATCATTAAATTTTTTATTGAAAATAATTAATTCAATTCTTAATCATTTTGTTCATTGTTGCTCACTTGCTTACAAAACTCATTAACCTACACATCTTACTTTATATACTTGTTTTAGATTTATGAGATAAAAATAATTATTTATTTCCATTAATAACTTCATTTAAAAAAGATCTATATAAATAGATTTCACAAACCCATCTTTAGTTATAAAACAAAATTTATAACTTTCTTTCTATTGATTTACCAGATGGTAAATCAATCTCTATAAAACGATTCATTTACAGGCCATCTGCTGATAACTACTTAACCAGTATCACCCCTTGGTTAATGTCACACGATTGTTGAAATTGGATTCAATCATCATAATCAATCAGATAGATTAAACAATTCATATATTATGAAAGTAAACAACATATTGAGGAATCTCGTTGGATCCCTCCAACCTGTCCTTCCTTGCATCAAATGGATTATCCCAATTTCAACTCAACAATATACTTATCAAAATAAACAGAAATGAGTAATTTAACTAATAACAGTAACGACAATTCACAATGTCCATTCAAGCATCAAATTATTTATTTAATATGTTTATATTATTATAAATGCAACCAACAAGGTAAAGTTACCTTGTTTGGAATCTAATCATTAAAATAATGATTTATTTGATTAAATTAAACAAATGCTTAATTTAACCAGTGGATATTAAATAAAATCCAGCACACAAATAAACAGTTACCCAATTATCAACCATTTAGCAAACATTGCACAAAAAATAAAAACCCAGCTTATATGAAATATAAACGGGATAACTGAGTGAGTTAAACTAACCTTGATTTGTTTAATCGTAAACTGACGATTAATTCGATCAGCCATTTTTGTGATAAATCCTAACGGCTTCCAAATTGCTCCAAACCAATTCCATAACGTTGTGCTGACCGATATGGCTTCAACGTGACCAACCGCGCATCAAATTGTTCACATACGAGTGAGAGATTACATTTCTAAATTTGTATATATTTATAAATTAAACTAAACTTTAACATAACTTAACTATGCCTTTCCTTTTTCGAGCCCAACTCCTACCACCTGCGTCCTATTTCTTGACTACCCTGCTGTGGTGGGATGCCTATACTTCTTCAAACAGGCCCCCTTCACGTTAGAACTAAATGGTCCATCTTCCCCTTATAAATCTTCTTATTTTTCAATTGAAAGTGGCCCAACCCAATTAAAAGTCCACCCGCGTTTCATCTTCCCACCTCAGTGCTCTCAGACCTTCTACTCACCAAAATACCAGCTTGCAGAATGAAACCTCCCTTTTTTTACTGTTCAAACTAGTACTATTTCACTTGCACTCTCATTCCTCCCCACATACAAGTTTTTTTTCCACCTCTCTTGTTTATTCCATCACGCAATGCTGCTTTTTTCAGTGATATATGCATGTAAACAAGCTCCACTCCCCATTTCCAACACATGTTCTCCCACACTAGAAACTCACGCACCCCATGAAACCTCCCTTTTCCAACACATGTTCAATCTATCAGTTCATTGTAGTCGTAGGTAGCGGGGTTAGTTTATAGGGTGGTTTTACGTTTGAAAACACAAGACAACAAAAAGGTGTATGGGTAGACACAGATGTTTGTACTTTGGTATGCATAGCAGAAAGAGATGTATGAGTATACAAGGGACATGCCTGGTTTATGTATAATCAACATGGGTAGGGAAAAGTTCTTGTCTACAAAAATGAGTACACTTCGAAGACATGACATGAGAAAATATAGCGTAAGCTAAACTAATTTTTTTCTTAAGCATGAAGGAGTTTGTATTCTATTTTTTATTTTATATGTATCTAATTTATGCCGCTAACCGTCATTTACCGCTATCATAAAATCCGTACCATCACATGAGGCTTCAAACAAAACGAAAATGGACGCACCGCTACGTCTCAAGTTCCGATCCCAATGAAATTAATTCAATCGAAAATGGACTCCGTTTGCACAACGGCGATATTTTAATTTATTGGTTCACCTCAAAATTTCGTTTACCGACAAAAGATCTCCGTTTGGCTCTAAACTGGAAATGTAGCAATATTTAATTGTACGCATTCCAATAAAACTTATTTCGTCGAAAACGAAAATCATTTGAAAATAAAACTATTTTGATGGCCTATATAATGGCGATAAAATATATTTAAATTCAAAACAAATCATATTTTAATTATATATATTCAAACTCCATTTTATAAAATAAATTCGATATAAAATCCATTATATTTCCAATATAATATACAAAACAAATTTAAATATTCCAATTCAAATGGTAGGAAAATCTAGAACGTTACACAAACATACATCCATGACTCGATAAGACCAAATTACGACAAATCATGCAAAGGCTAGTCGAACCACCGATTGGGCATGACTAAAGGTCTTTCGTCAATCTCGGGTTCCAATTCTAACCTATCTACCAGGTCACTAGATACGAAGGAACGAGAAGCCCCGGTATCAAACAACACTTGAACAAAAACATCATAAATAGAAAGCATACCTTGAATAATGACACCTTTTACCTTCTGCGCCGCAGTTGGGGACATTTGACGAAGAAGGAACAACGTTGATAGCATATGTTTTCACCATTTACTTCTCCTTTGGGGGTTGTGGACATTCATTCTTAAAATGCCCCACTTGGCCATAGTTGAAGCACTTCTTTTCTCCTGGCTTTGCCCGACACTCTTTGGAAAACAGACCCTTCTTGCCACAACTATAGCACTCGATATCTTTCTTATTCTTCTTTTTCTAACCATCCTTGGTCTGATTCTGTTTCCTCTTATTTTGGGAATTATTCTTGCCTCCACCGCTTGCCTGCGACTTTGGCTCCTCTGCGGATGTAATAGCAACCTTGGTCTTCGACTTAGGGTAAAGGCTCTCAAATCTCAATGCCTTCCCTACAATAGATTCAAATGTCTCATCGATACGGTTTATGAGTGTAACACCCCACCTCCGCTAGGGTCACTCACAAAGGGAATGCACTAGGTTTGGTGAAGCATTATCGAGGTAAACATGCACAGAAATATTACAAGACAGAACATATACAAAACAGCGGAAGTAAAATAAATTTCATTACCTTATAAAATAAGGTCTAAAGCCTTTTTCATCAGAATACATCAAAACCTGTCTTGCAATAGTAAAGAAGCATAAAACCTTTTCATAAATTATTCCCCAAAATAAAGCGGTGAAGCAGCCATAGCCAAGAGAAGACCAAGCTATACATGATGACCTTCAAGCATAAGAGGTCCGAACTAAACAGCATCGTTTCCTCCCTGAAAACCAGGGGGGAAAACGGAAGACAAAGATGCGAAACAAAACGGGGTCAGTCATAAAGACTGTAAGTCCTATCTACTTCCAGTATAAAAACAGGTAAAGGTAACATGACATGCATAAACTGAAAGTAAACATAAGAATGACGACAAGATAGATAAGCTAAACCAAGATAACTGGATGAACTACTGTAGCAAGATAAACTAAGGTATCATGATAAACTACGGTGTCAAGATAAATCAAGGAATCACATCGTCAGGTTTCTATCAAGTATACAATCCCAAGGTATCTATCATGTATAACATCCCAAGGTATTTATCATGTATATTTGCTCTGCACCTCTAGTACTAGTATCCCAACCCGCGTCATGTGTTAACTATGAATGTCCTTTGCCCAATGTCATGTAATGGTCCATGTCAACCTAATATATAGCATATGTAGGTTTTCCCAACTCGTATGTTTCTTTCCATGTATAAGTTCAGTCCTTTGCCGTAGGCCGTACGGGCTTTCCCATGTAAATCTATACCACCTCAACGTAGTACCATTTTATCCTTGAAGTTGTTTTTGACTGCTACCCTTGATCTGGTTATGTTTTCTTACCATGAACTATCGCGTGTTCACTTAGGATTTATGCCACCTAGGACCACTAGGGATTATGCTACCTAATGAACGTTTCCGTGTCTCGGTTTGGGTTCAAGCCACCTAGGGCCACTAGGGATTATGCCACCCGTCAACCACGCCCTTTATCCCACGTATGTATCGTGAATCGTTTTCCATGTCTAGATGCACATGTATCTCAATGTGCCATCCGAGTTCCGTGCCAAGGCAAATCAAGAAATACGGAACTCGGTCGGGAGCTTTAAGTCATCTGCCGATGCAGATATCAAGGTCTGTTTTTGTATCCGTGGCTATGGTCCCATGTGACCCCTCCCTCAACTACTGAAAGGCAATCCAAGAAAAATCATGTATGAGAACTACATCCCGGCCCCACTATAGCCCCACTTTCCTATTGGCCAACCTCACCCATAACTCGATAGCAAGTATATGGTCTGTTGGGAGTTCTCTGCCTTTCCGTACGTACACGATTGACTAAAGATGGTAGGTAGTCAACGACGCGCTATCCAAGGCAAAAACAAGAATCGTCGACTCCACGCTAATCCATCCCAGCCTTTAGGTCGCTCGCATAGCAACCAAGGCATACTCTTGGTTCTTCTACCGCGGACCTTAACCTCTTGTGAGCCCAGGCGGATCATCTGCAACCTCACAGAGGGATACCAAGAGTATCCTCACGTCCCCCGAAGCTACCGCTTCGTCCCCCAGTTCGTTGGAGCCTTTATCTAAGTCAGATAATTCGCTCCTCCACGTGTGTCCAAGCGATGATCTATCGCATCAGGTTACTCATCTATCTGTGAACTGGTCCAATTTCCTTGACTAAGAATTATTACTTAGTTATCCTTAACTAAGGTTTACCACTTAGCTTCTCTTCCCGCTACCCTTGTTAACTACGATTTCCAACCTAGTCCCCTGAGCTAGGGTTTTGTCTAATGGGTTAAGTGTTGTCATTCAAGTTCATGACTTAACCCGCCTACGAATCATGTCAAGCTTTGGCTAAGTATTCAAGTCCAAGACCTAGACCTACATGTTGGTTAAGTATACCAAGAAGCTCATGACTTAACCCTATTCAATCATCAAGTCAAATTGGTTAAGTATTTGTTTATCTTAACCCTATCAGATTATCGTGTTAGGTTGGTTAAGCATAGATTATCTTAACCTCATCAGATTATCGAGTCGGATTGGTTAAGTATAGGTTAACTTAACCCCATCCACTAATCGTATTAGAATGGTTAAGTATATTTAAACGGTCTTGTGACTTAACCCTATCAAGTTCTCATATTAGATTGGTTAAGTATGGTTGCTTAACCTCATCAAATCATCATGTATACTTGATTAAGTATAAGTTACTTAACCCCATTAAATTATCATGTTAAGTGGTTAAGTATTGGTTACTTAACCTCATTGAATTACCAAGTTTAGATTGGTTAAGTGTTAACTTAACCCCATCGAATTACCGTGTTTAGATTAGTTAAGTGTAGGTTACTTAACCCCATCTAATTACCGTGTTTAGATTAGTTAAGTCTAAGTTACTTAACCCCATCTAATTACCAAGTCGGATTAGTTAAGTGTAAATTACTTAACCCCATCTAATTACCAAGTTGGATTAGTTAAGTGTAAATTACTTAACCCCATCTAATTACCAAGTCGGATTAGTTAAGTGTAAATTACTTAACCCCATCCCCTAGTTGTCTTATATGGTTAAGTGTCATTAAGAAATCAAGTTCGGTTCCACTTAACCTACCCATTCGTGTCATATCGGTTAAGTGTCATTAGTCAAAATTACTTAACCTTTTCATGTGGAATTAATTAGATTAATGCACCCCAACCTCTCACATTAGACTTTGTTGTGGTTACTAGTTAAGCCAGGCGGGTCCGGGTAGCTTTACACCACAACCTAGTCTAACCTCGGGTCTTAAGTGCTATATGACCAACTACTCACATTGGGCCCTATTGTTTGTAGCCACTAGTTAAGCCGGGCGGGTCCGGGTAGATTTATGCTACAAACTCAACCCAACCTCGAGTTGGCCACTTTCATGTTTGGTCTAGTGTCATATTACACTTACAACCCATACGTGTCTAGTTTCAAGTCCCATGTTTACCCCACATGTCATGTCCACATTTAGGTGTATCATGAGTGCCATATTTTCATGAAATCCCATGTCAAATTATCATGTCATAATCATGCACGTCTAACCTACCCCAAATCGTGTTTCCAACCCAAGTAAAAGCGAGTCAACATAGTAAGGATACTATGCTACATATTGGCCTCAAAACATGCACGATGTCAAAAAGGGATTGGCCACAAACATGCATGGTATCATAAGGGGTTTGGCCTCAAAATATGCATTGCATCGTAAGGGGTTTTTGGCCTCAAACATGCATAATGTCACAACGGGATTAGCCACAAACATGCATGATATCATAAGGGGGTTTGGGTTCATTTACATGCATAAGCCCCAAGTCATATTCATGTGCATATTTCACAAGTCAAAGTGGTTTCAAGTATTCATGACAACATTCCGCAAGTAAAGGTTCAATCTTTCATGATGGACCAAGTTAAACATAACATAAGTGGCATGATTTAGTCACTAAGCATAGCCAAAAGTCATAGGTTCAAGCAAAAGAGGCATGACAAGGTTCATATAGGCTAGCATACTTGGTTTAATCTCGTTTTATTCCATGCCATCATTAAAACTACCGTTTAGATCTAGAAGTAGCTAGAACTTACATAGCGTGGCTTGATGAAGAAAGGTGGCTCCTTTGTTGAAGAATCGTCATGAAATTTGCGTAGCAACGTTGATCTCTCCTCGATTTGGTGTAGAAAGCTTGCACCTTTTGATTTGGATCCGATTTGAATGCATAGTCTCTAGGAATTGGAGATGGAGGCCATGATCACTTGGCATTTGGGCAGCACTTCGTGGCATGAGTGATTTGTGAGGGTTTAGGGTAGGCTTTGGGGTGTTTTTATAGAGATTAGGACTAGTTTAGGCCCTTAGATTAACCCTAGGATAGATCTGAACCCTCAAAATCCGTCACAGGCCATCAGAACA
The DNA here is from genome assembly GCA_030737875.1 of Allium sativum. Taxonomy (NCBI): domain Eukaryota; kingdom Viridiplantae; phylum Streptophyta; class Magnoliopsida; order Asparagales; family Amaryllidaceae; genus Allium; species Allium sativum. The sequence goes on along the minus strand of CM060927.1, from coordinate 28,310,697 downwards.
GAGCACAAGGCCAAGCAGAAGCACCGAGGCCAAAGTGGTCGGACCACCCAGGTCGACACCCGTGTCGACTGGGCAGTCGACCAGCCCCCTGGGCGTGTAGACTCCCCAGTCGACACCCCAGTCGACTTGGGGCTTGGGTGGGAATTTTCTCGCCCAGTTCGTTTGGCTCCAGATTTGAATTTCGAACTGTTTTTGAACTTGAATTTTTCTGAAAACTTTGACGGGCCATAACTGGGTCATACGGACTCCGATTTTCGAAAACTAGGAATCTATTTCGCGTATTTTTCAGAGACGAACGCAATGGAGCAACCCGTTTCTCCTGATTCAGATTTTATAATTAAATTCTGCCTTGATTCTTGTCTTATCATGTTGTAAAAATCCGGGTTGTAACATTCTCCCCAACTTAAAGGATTTCGTCCCCGAAATCTCCAAGTTAGGAAGAACGTATCCTACCATCCATCATCCATCTACTCAAAACATCATCCACAGGTAACCATGGTCCTTAAAAGACTCCTAATGCTTTATGAACACATGCAGAAAGATTGTGTATATGTTCCTTAGCTAATGCTAATGATCAGGCCTGAATGATCTTTCTAATGCAAAATATGTTTAGTGCCATGAATCCAACATGTATGCAAATAGTCCTAGTCATATAAGTACTACATGCATGCACAAACATTCATTCATATGCAATATCCGCATGACAACACATTAACTTTCAAACAAGTATAAATACTCGTGCATATGCAATGCAAAATGTGAGTGCGTCGATCTAGTATCTAACGTGTATTCGCGCATCCACGAGCAACCACTTGCAACCATTTGCAACCATATCAATCATAACATGTTTCAAATAAATGTTTACATCCATAGAGTTCTACCTAAGGTTCCCTAGAAAGGATCGAGAAGATAAACAAGACAAACTCCTTACGGGGTTTGCAACAGAAACAGGACCGAGAGGATATCCAACAAGTGATAGCATGCAAGCAAGCTCTACAGGAGAACCAGGGATCAACGATATACTCCTAAAAAGAGACATGATGCGCGCGTCTAAGCCGCATTTCCATGAGCTTAATTCCATTGTGCCTTGACCGCCTTTCACTTCATGATTTTGTAGCTCCTTGATTCCTATTTCCAAGGTATGAGTCGGAACTCATTTCACTGTCGCCTCTCGTTCCTTTTCCACTTATTCTTTTCTAAAATACTTGGCTCAACCATAACTGTGTGCTCATGGTTTCATGCAAGCTTTCCAACAATCCACTAGCGAATCTTGGATCTCGTTTACCTACTAAGAGGTATTCCACGCAGAAGAGTTTTTCCTTGAAAACAACCGATGCCAGCCATGTTGCCCAGTGTACTTACTAGGGTGATTCCTACAGCCCATGCTTAAGCAGAATGAACCATCCGCCTTATTGGCGAACCTTACTCGATCGGATCAGAGATTTCCGATAAATGCATCAAAAGATTCTAGGTAACTAACCATGACAGAACTCATAAGGTTACACGAGACTTCGAGGGTATTACCAAGGCAAGTTAAGAGTTTAACTACCCTTCTTTCAAAACCGAGAATGGCATCCCTTACTGGATAACCACTTCATCCCTAGAATCCATCCATAGCTCAACAATAGAAGCATTGCTTCTAATCTCTACACTTGGCATTTACACTCTCAATTCCAAACAAGTCATGAATAAATGGACCGACTCTCCAACCAGATTTTTGGGACAAAAGTGGGATCTTCTACCATGCTAGTACTAAGGTACGAGACTTAACTATCGAAGCAAACTTAAATGATGCGATGATCAAAACAAAGTCTGGACGGGATGATAGAAAAGAAAGGCTAAACCTTTAACAGAAACGATACCATCCCTCTTAGGTACGCTAGGAGTGAGAGCATACAATTGCCCTCTCACTGAACTTGTCCTTGCCTTCCTTCGTGGACTAATCCATACCAACAAGTAGCTTATCCTTACGTCCGTGTCCTTTATCCTTGCTCTTATTACCCTTCCTTGTAACACGGTAACAGGCCTCTCGAGAACCACCTCCATCTCACGGAAAACACTTCGTAGCTAGACAAGGATTAGTCGCTGTTAAAACTACTGTGACTACAGATGGAGGAAAGAAAGGAAAAGAGATTCAATCAAGGAAACAAAGGATAGTGTTAATGGCTTTTGGGGAATAGCCTTTAAAAACTTTTCTTGAAAAATGCTTCTTTGTAAACGGTTTCTCAAATAGTTTTCAGAAGGTTTTAAAAACTTTTGCCCAGTCTGGTAACCTTCTGCTCTGATACCAAATGTAACACCCCACCTCCGCTAGGGTCACTCACAAAGGGAATGCACTAGGTTTGGTGAACCATTATCGAGGTAAACATGCCCAGAAATATTACAAGACAGAACATATACAAAACAGCGGAAGTAAAACAAATTTCATTACCTTATAAAATTAGGTCTAAAGCCTTTTCATCAGAATACATCAAAACCTGTCTTGCAATAGTAAAGAAGCATAAAACCTTTTCATAAATTATTCCCCAAAATAAAGCGGTGAAGCAGCCATAGCCAAGAGAAGACCAAGCTATACATGATGACCTTCAAGCATAAGAGGTCCGAACTAAACAACATCGTTTCCTCCCTGAAAACCTGGGGGGGGGGAAACGGAAGACAAAGAGGCGAAACAAAACGGGGTCAGTCATAAAGACTGTAAGTCCTATCTACTTCCAGTATAAAAACAGGTAAAGGTAACATGACATGCATAAACTGAAAGTAAACATAAGAATGACGACAAGATAGATAAGCTAAACCAAGATAACTGGATGAACTACTGTAGCAAGATAAACTAAGGTATCATGATAAACTACGGTGTCAAGATAAATCAAGGTATCACATCGTCAGGTTTCTATCAAGTATACAATCCTAAGGTATCTATCATGTATAACATCCCAAGGTATTTATCATGTATATTTGCTCTGCACCTCTAGTACTAGTATCCCAACTCGCGTCATGTGTTAACTATGAATGTCCTTTGCCCAATGTCATGTAATGGTCCATGTCAACCTAATATATAGCATATGTAGGTTTTCCCAACTCGTATGTTTCTTTCCATGTATAAGTTCAGTCCTTTGCCGTAGGCCGTATGGGCTTTCCCATGTAAATCTATACCACCTCAACGTAGTACCATTTTATCCATGAAGTTGTTTTGGACTGCTACCCTTGATCTGGTTATGTTTTCTTACCATGAACTATCGCGTGTTCACTTAGGATTTATGCCACCTAGGACCACTAAGGATTATGCTACCTAATGAACGTTTCCGTGTCTCGGTTTGGGTTCAAGCCACCTAGGGCCACTAGGGATTATGCCACCCGTCAACCACGCCCTTTATCCCACGTATGTATCGTGAATCGTTTTCCATGTCTAGACGCACATGTATCTCAATGTGCCATCCGAGTTCCGTGCCAGGGCAAATCAAGAAATACGGAACTCGGTCGGGAGCTTTAAGTCATCTGCCGATGCAGATATCAAGGTCTGTTTTTGTATCCGTGGATATGGTCCCACGTGACCCCTCCCTCCACTACTGAAAGGCAATCCAAGAAAAATCATGTATGAGAACTACATCCCGGCCCCACTATAGCCCCACTTTCCTATTGGCCAACCTCACCCATAACTCGATAGCAAGTATATGGTTTGTTGGGAGTTCTCTGCCTTTCCGTACGTACACGATTGACTAAAGATGGTAGGTAGTCGACGACGCGCTATCCAAGGCAAAAACAAGAATCGTCGACTCCACGCTAATCCATCCCAGTCTTTAGGTCGCTCGCATAGCAACCAAGGCATACTCTTGGTTCTTCTATCGCAGACCTTAACCTCTTGTGAGCCCAGGCGGATCATCTGCAACCTCACAGAGGGATACCAAGAGTATCCTCACATCCCCCGAAGCTACCGCTTCGTCCCCCAGTTCGTTGGAGCCTTTATCTAAGTCAGATAATTCGCTCCTCCACGTGTGTCCAAGCGATGACCTACCGTATCGGGTTACTCATCTATCTGTGAACTGGTCCAATTTCCTTGACTAAGAATTATTACTTAGTTATCCTTAACTAAGGTTTACCACTTAGCTTCTCTTCCCGCTACCCTTGTTTACTACGATTTTCAACCTAGTCCCCTAAGCTAGGGTTTTGTCTAATGAGTTAAGTGTTGTCGTTCAAGTTCATGACTTAACCCGCCTACGAATCATGTCAAGCTTTTGCTAAGTATTCAAGTCCAAGACCTAGCCCTACAAGTTGGTTAAGTATACCAAGAAGCTCATGACTTAGCCCTATTCAATCATCAAGTCAAATTAGTTAAGTATTTGTTTATCTTAACCCTATCAGATTATCGTGTTAGGTTGGTTAAGCATAGATTATCTTAACCTCATCAGATTATCGAGTCGGATTGGTTAAGTATAGGTTAACTTAACCCCATCCACTAATCCTATTAGAATGGTTAAGTATATTTAAATGGTCTTGTGACTTAACCCTATCAATTTCTCATATTAGATTGGTTAAGTATGGTTGCTTAACCTCATCAAATCATCATGTATACTTGATTAAATATAAGTTACTTAACCCCATTAAATTATCATGTTAAGTGGTTAAGTATTGGTTACTTAACCTCATTGAATTACCAAGTTTAGATTGGTTAAGTGTTAACTTAACCCCATCGAATTACCGTGTTTAGATTAGTTAAGTGTAGGTTACTTAACCCCATCTAATTACCGTGTTTAGATTAGTTAAGTCTAAGTTACTTAACCCCGTCCAATTAGCAAGTCGGATTAGTTAAGTGTAAATTACTTAACCCCATCTAATTACCAAGTCGGATTAGTTAAGTGTAAATTACTGAACCCCATCTAATTACCAAGTCGGATTAGTTAAGTGTAAATTACTTAACCCCATCCCCTAATTGTCTTATATGGTTAAGTGTTATTAAGAAATCAAGTTCGGTTCCACTTAACCTACCCATTCGTGTCATATCGGTTAAGTGTCATTAGTCAAAATTACTTAACCTTTTCATGTGGCATTAATTAGATTAATGCACCCCAACCTCTCACATTAGACTTTGTTGTGGTTACTAGTTAAGCCGGGCGGGTCCGGGTAGCTTTACACCACAACCTAGTCTAACCTCGGGTCTTAAGTGCTATATGACCAACTACTCACATTGGGCCCTATTGTTTGTAGCCACTAGTTAAGCCGGGCGGGTCCGGGTAGATTTATGCTACAAACTCAAACCAACCTCGAGTTGGCCACTTTCATGTTTGGTCTAGTGTCATATTACACTTACAACCCATACGTGTCTAGTTTCAAGTCCCATGTTTACCCCACATGTCATGTCCACATTTAGGTGTATCATGAGTGCCATATTTTCATGAAATCCCATGTCAAATTATCATGTCATAATCACGCACGTCTAACCTACCCCAAATCGTGTTTCCAACCCAAGTAAAAGCGAGTCAACATAGTAAGGATACTAAGCTACATATTGGCCTCAAAACATGCACGATGTCAAAAAGGGATTGGCCACAAACATGCATGGTATCATAAGGGGTTTGGCCTCAAAATATGCATTGCATCATAAGGGGTTTTTGGCCTCAAACATGCATAATGTGACAACGGGATTAGCCACAAACATGCATGATATCATAAGGGGGTTTGGGTTCATTTACATGCATAAGCCCCAAGTCATATTCATGTGCATATTTCACAAGTCAAAGTGGTTTCAAGTATTCATGCCAACATTCCGCAAGTAAAGGTTCAATCTTTCATGATGGACCAAGTTAAACATAACATAAGTGGCATGATTTAGTCACTAAGCATAGCCAAAAGTAATAGGTTCAAGCAAAAGAGGCATGACAAGGTTCATATAGGCTAGCATACTTGGTTTAATCTCGTTTTATTCCATGCCATCATTAAAACTACCGTTCAGATCTAGAAGTAGCTAGAACTTACATAGCGTGGAAAGAGGGCTAGGAGCATGAATCGTCTTGACGAAGAAAGGTGGCTCCTTTGTTGAAGAATCGTCATGAAATTTGCGTAGCAACGTTGATCTCTCCTCGATTTGGTGTAGAAAGCTTGCACCTTTTGATTTGGATTCGATTTGAATGCATAGTCTCTAGGATTTGGAGATGGAGGCCATGATCACTTGGCATTTGGGCAGCACTTCGTGGCATGAGTGATTTGTGAGGGTTTAGGGTAGGCTTTGGGGTGTTTTTATAGAGATTAGGACTAGTTTAGGCCCTTAGATTAACCCTAGGATAGATCTGAACCCTCAAAATCCGTCACAGGCCATCAGAATAGAGCACAAGGCCAAGCAGATGCACCCATGCCAAAGTGGTCGGACCACCCAGGTCGACACTCGTGTCGACTGGGCAGTCGACCTGCCCCCTGGGCGTTTCGACTCCCCAGTCGACACCCCAGTCGACCTGGGGCTTGGGCGGGAATTTTCCCGCCCAGTTTGTTTGGCTCCAGATTTGAATTTCGAACTGTTTTTGAACTTGAATTTTTCTGAAAACTTTGACGGGCCATAACTGGGTCATACGGACTCCGATTTTCGAAAACTCGGACTCTATTTCGCGTATTTTTCCGAGACGAACGCAATGGCGCAACCCATTTCTCCTGATTCAGATTTTATAATTAAATTCTGCCTTTATTCTTGTCTTAGCATGTTGTAAAAATCCGGGTTGTTACAATGAGTCTTTCCCCAAAGTACTCATCTGGGCCAGTTATGAACTTCTCGTTCTTCTTCTCGGCAGTATCGATGAGAGATAATACATATTTTGATAAAGTATCAAACTCAGCAATATATTTCGAGACTGGCCTACCATTCTGCTTAAGTTCCAGAAACTTCTTGAAAATTTTTGATTCCTTAGCAGCTGGGATAAACTTATCACTGAAGCAGGTCTTAAACTGATTCCAAGTGACTTGATCCTCAGCAGTAGCTGCTTTAATAGCATTCCACCAATTCATTGCCCATCCCTGAAGCTGATGTGATGCTAACTTCCTCTCCATTACATCATCGATCCCCAAATCCTTGAAGATGCACTCATAACTATCCAGCCAATCTTAAACTTTCATTGTCGATTCTGTTCCATGGAATGACATTCCACTAAGATTAATATAATCCTCGGTGAGCTTGGCGAAATCGGCTCTAGGAGCTTGCATCTCTGCACCACCACCGTTATCAGCATTAGGAACTGCTCCTTGAGAATCCCTAACCATCTCTCGCATGAAGGCAGTAAACATTGTTCTCATATCATGGACATTCATATTATTGGCCCCTGAACCCGTACTCCTCGCATATCGGCTCATCGTTCAATCTGCAAAAAGAAAACAATTAACCATCTCCTTAGTGGTGCCAGTGCAGTGTGACTTCATCCTTAGATATACTAATAGTGTATATATATAGTTTTTGAAAACCAAAATATCAAAAATACGCGCTCTCATATACGTATGCTATCTCTCCCTGATGTCTTCCCCTAGGTTAACTACGCAACCTAGGCTCTAATACCAAGTGTGATGGCCCGCCCTACACCAGCCGACATTTCCCTGAAATGCGTTGTGCCAATGCCTGATTAGCACGGTATGGTCATCAAAAGAAAAGGGTTTGAACTATAAACCACCAAAGAACTAATAGAATATCTCACAGTGCATGGAATAAAATATAATAATAACATAACTTGACATAAAACAGGCGAGACAATGCTTAAGATGAGAACTAAACCATCATAGCAGCGGAATCCAAAATACAGCTTATGATCCAAACCATCATTATTACAACTTCAAAATACTGTCTCTAAAGCAAAATAGAAAAGTTACACTACTAATGCCCAAAGTAGTGACCAGCAACAACACAGGGAGAATATATGTAAATAGTACGTGGAAGCCTCCTGCTCCTCTTCGGATAGCTACTCGTGCATAACCATCTAACTTGTCTCTAGTCTGTTCGTTTAGGAGCATCCAGAGTAATAAGAAGAGACAAAAAACTTTAGGTCAGACAAAAGTCTGGTATGAGCGATAGCAGCAAAGTAAAACAATAACAGGTATAAATAATCATACCTGAACCTGGACCTGCAACCAAAGAGTTAGCACAACAAGATGTACAGTGCTCTAAGGTAACACTAACATAAAGCATAAAAATGGGAGTGTGCATGTCATGGTGATAGAAAATATCAAACATAGCAATCATCCTCATGTCCCTCACTCAGTGCGTAAAGTATATGATATCTATCGCTTTGATCACCAAATCCATTGGGGCCAAGATGGAAACTCCGTACAACTATTGCTATGACCATACTTCCCTGGTGTATAGTCAATAACCCTACCCAGTCCACACATCCTTGGCTCTAGGTTAAGGGTCAACCAGTCCACACTTCCCTGGTTCGTCTACATGCCCTCTCTCTTCAATGGTGAACCAAAGTTATAGATATCGATATCCCCTATGCACACGTCCCGCAGCAAAGTCCAACTCTGGAAGTTAATACGTTGGTTCCCATCTGGATCCTGGGTACTAACTTCTTACTTGGAATTCCTTTGCATCTTGGGTTTTGGTCATCATCTCGGTTCGGCCTCCATCTGTTTCGTGGTGCTCCTTTCATGAGAACAGCTCCGGTTCGTGGCTCGTCATTCCAGGTCGTGGGTCATTGGTTGGTTCGTGACTCGCCCTGGCGCCGGCTCACGGCTCATGTCCCCAGTCTCCAGGTCATGGTGCTTTGGTTGAGACAGTGAGAAGGTCGTGGTGAACATCTGGTTCGTGATTGGCTTCATGGTTCGGTTCATGAGGGGTGTTCCATGACCGGGTCGAGTCGTGAGGGTGGTGTCATGATCGGGGATCTGACCAATTTCATGCAACTTCCAGCAAGATATTTACGCTACATGATGACATTTATGACCATTTTAACTTTCCTATGCAACAATAAAACATTTCCAATAGTAGTAGTAACATGTGTAATCAATTACAAACATCAAAACATTAATCATATGAGTTATTTTGGATCAAATGCACCCAAAACCATGATTTCCCCCTTAATCCCCTTGACCATGTTTAACTATAGGATTATCAAACTTAACCCAAATTAACCCAAATTTTCAATAGAGGCATAAAATAATATTTTAGAATTTCCACTTATTTTTCCTGATTTTTATGATGCATAATTTCGCTAATTATCACTAATCATCCCTAATTAGCCGTAGTTAGTGAATAAAAGTGCAAATCACTCACTTTAGCCACAAACAAATATTAAATCTGAAACTATGACTGATATGGCATGAATTCTTATGTATAGCAGCAGATCTATCTCTGATTTAATGCAGAATTATCCTTAAAATTTATTATTAAGAGGTGTTGTCTTAAAACTTATTATCCTACAAAGGGAAGCCCTTTAACCTAAATTCCACAAAAAATAAATTCTCCCAAAATAAGTTTGGAATATTTAAAAAGAAATTCCTCTTACATAAACTGTGCTTGGAAAAGAAAATAGGAAATTTTAAAGAGTAGTGACAAAAAGTTGCAAGTACGAAGGAAAAGATGCATAAGAGTGAAGCAGAAATTATGAATTGCACATTTATTTAGTAAGGGTGTCGGAAAAATTAGATAAAAAGATATTTTAATTTTTAAAATATTGCATTCACGTAGAAATTACCAGCATATTTAGGATGTGTGCATCATATTTTTAAATGGCTTTCATAGAAAAGAACCTTCATATTGGAGGTATCGCTAAGAAGTTCATTGCACTCATAAAATTTTATGATGTAACTTTGCATAAGTACCCGAATGGTTGCAAAATTCGATGTATACATGATGGTTGTAAATACGTGAGGAATTACATAATTTTACCCTTATCAAATTTTACAGACGAAATTTCCTAAAGGGTGGGAGAATGTAACACCCTTCATTTTAATAATTAAATATAAAAAATTGTAAAATAATCAGAATTTAGTCATGGGATTAGCACAAATGTGTCCATGGTGATTTTTTAATCAGTTTAGAACAACGATTTGTCGAAAACAGAATAAATACAAAGGAGATATCATAGAAAGAAGAATCAGAAACAAAATGGAAAAAAATACGTGTCAGGTCGACCGACGACCCAATCAGATCGACCCATACGTGGACCCGAACTATGCAGGGGTCGACCTTCCTTGTAGCTTGGGCGTGATTTCGTCCAAGCACATATCCAAGAGCGATAGTGAAATTAATTTTCTCATTTTAGCTAACGTGGCTTGTTTTCATTCGTTGTTTTTAAAATTTTGGATGACATAGTAAGTTCCTATTGGTTGAATGACGTAGCTGTCCTAGATTTAATCTATGAATCAAACAGTCAAAAATCCCTTGCCTAACTTATAAATAGACTCCTAGACCTAGCTAATTTCTCATAGTACAATCTTTTCCCCTCTGAGTTCTCTCTATTTTAGATGGAACAAACATAAATTTGTTTTGGAGGAGAGTTTTCTAAAATTAAATATTTATATAATCCTATTTTGAGATGAGATCTGCAGCAACCAATGAATAATGCCAAGGACAACAGGTGACTGGATTTAAATTAAATCTTTTTAGTAATGGTATATATTATTGTTTAATTCTTGTTAATTCAATATAGTTTAATTTAAATTATTTGTAGTAGTTTTTTTTCTAATAAACTTAGGTATAATTTAATTGGAGCTGTTTACAGTAGTCTAATTCATATTGTGATTTAATTTGACATAGTATATCTAGTATTATTTATACTAAATTTGTAGTTAAACTGTAAATTCAGGAAACTTATATTTATATGCGGATGTTAATTGTTTATAATTAAACTTGAGCAAACATATGTATTGTTGAGATAAAAGAATTGAAAAAAGGGTATAAGCCCAGTTGTGTCCAATTTATAGTAATTATATTCAATTCGGGATATAAATTAAAAACAAGAATTAAAATATGCTTATTAAAATTGAAAGTTAGGAATAACCTAGATTGGTTGGTTAAAAAAAAGGGACATATTTTCATAGTTAGGTCTGTAAGTAAAAGCAGAAAACATAATTGCAAGAATAAAAAATGAATGGATTAGTATGAAATAGGATTTACTTGTATTTTGCACTATCCAGCAGCCCAGGAATAATTAAAAGAAATGTCTTCCAACTATGGATTCCTATTTATACGTTCGTTTTTTATTTAGATATGAAATAAATTTAGTACATTTTTAGCAACCAATTAATTAGGAATAAGCATAATTTCCGAAAACATAAACTTACAAATATGGTGAGTAAAAGATTATTATAACTGAAAGATGTTATGTAAAGAAATAGAGTAAGAAATCAAATTAGGAACTTGATAGATTGTGATGGCTCGCCCTACACCAGCCGACATTTCCCCGAAATGCGTTGTGCCAATGCCTGACGAGCATGGGATAGTCATCAAAAGAAAAGAGTTTGAAACTATGAATCACCAAAGAACCTATAGTATATCTCACAACACATGGAATAAAATATAATAATAACATAACTTGACAAAAAACAGGCCAGACAGTGCATATGCTGAAAACTAAACCACAAAAATACAGCTTATGATCCAAACCATCATTATTACAACTTCAAAATACATTCTCTAAGGCAAAATAGAAAAGTTACACTACTAATGCCCAAAGTAGTGACTAATAACAACACAGGGAGAATATATGTAAATAGTACGTGGAAGCCTCATGCACGTCTCCGGACAGCTACACGTGCATAACCACCTAACTTGTCTCTAGTCTGCTCATTTAGGAGCATCCAGAGTAATAAGAAGAGAAATAAAACTCTGGGTCAGACAAAAGTCTGGTATGATCGGTAGCAGCAAAGTAAAACAATAACAGGTATAAATAATCATACCTGAATCTGAACCTGCAACCAAAGAGTTAACACAACAAGATGTACGGTACTCTAAGATAACACTAACATAAAGTGTAAAAATGGGAGTGTGCATCTTATAGTGATAGCAATCATCCTTACGTCCCTCACTCAGTGCATAAAGTATACGACATATACCGCTTTGATCCCCAAATCCATTAGGGCCATGACGGCAACTCCGTACAACTATTGCTATGACCATACTTCCTTGGTCTATAGTCAATAACCCTACCCATTCCTCACATCCCTGGCTCTAGGTTAAGGGCCAACCAGTCCACACTTCCCTAGCTCTGGTTCGTCTACATGCGCTCTCTCTTCAACGGTGTACCAAAGTTATAGATATCGATAACCCTTATGCACACTTCCCGCAGCAAAGTCCAACTATAGAAGTTAATACGTTGGTTCCCATCTGGATCCTAAGTAATAACTTCTCACTTGGACTTCCTTTGCATCTCGGGTTTTGGTCATCATCTCGGTTCGGACTCCATCTTGTTCATGGTGCCCCTTTCGTGAGTCCTGCTCTGATTCGTGGCTCGTCATTCCAAGTCGTGGGTCAGCGTTCGGTTCGTGAGGAGCGGTTCGTGACTTGCCCTAGCACCGGCTCGCAGCTCATGTCCCCAGTCTCCAAGTGGTGGTTCTTTGGTTCGAGACAACGGGTCGGCTCGTGGTGAACATCCGATTCGTGACTAGCTTCATGGATCGGTTCATGAGGGGTGTTCCACAACCGGGTTAGGTCGTGAGGATGGTGTCACGATCGAGGGTCTGACCAATTTCCTGCAACTTCCAGCAACCTATTTAAGTCAGCGACGACGTTTTAGACCATTTTAACTTTCCCATGCAACCATAAAATATTCCTAACAGTTGTAACATGTGTAATCAGTCACAAACATCAAAACATCAATCACATGAGTTGTTTTGGATCAAATGTACCCAAAACCATGATTTCCCCGTTAATCCCCCTAACCATGTTTAATTATAAGATTAGCAAACATAATCCAGTTTAACCCAAATTTTCAATAGAGGCATCAAATAATATTTTAGAATTTCTACATATTTTCCAGATTTTTATGATGCATAATTTCGCTAATTATCACTATTAATTAGCCGTAATTAGTGAATAAAAGTGCAAATCACTCACCTTGGCCACAAATGAATATTAGATCTGGAACTATGACTAATATAGCATGAATTCCAATGTATAGCAGCAGCTCTATCTCTGATTTGATGCTAATTTCTCTTGATTTGGTGTAGTTTTGATTAATTAGCGATTAGAATGAGATTGGAAGATGGAGGACATTGCTAGGGTTCAAGGAAGGTTAGTGGCGGCTGGAAAACTGAATTGAAATGTTTTCCCAAACCCTTTCAGCCCTCCCATAACCCTAATCCCGAAATGGGTTATGGGCCTAGCTGTTAATTACCATGTTAAGCCCAATTATGCTGTTTTTCTTCTTCCAAACCTTATTTCAGCCATATCTCCCAAACAGTAAGTCCATTTGATTATTGTGATCACTCTACGGAAATGTAAACCATCATCTGAATCCAATGGAAGTGGTTTCAGGTCAAAACTCCTTACCAGTCAAAAGTTATGGGTGAAACAAGATTCGCCAGGGGAAAAACGATCATTTAAAAGTTGGCAAAAATCGTGAATGTGGGAAATAACCCCAATAGTCGCTCCCCGTAGTTACACGACCATATGACTTCGTATGAGAATGAAATAAATATTCTACGATCTTTCGATGTGTAGAATACGGATCGTTACTCTGATAAATAAGGATGAACCAATTATGATCATTGCAGGACAAATAAATAGGTCATAATAGACATATTGGACATATTTTCAAGAATAATATTATGATAATTATACAGGCACATAAATAAATCATAATAAGAGGATTAGACATATTCGTGAATAGAATTATAACATGAGAATTATAATTAAAAGATAAAGTAAGAAAGACTTATTATGAATAAAACTCATATTTGGGATTAAGTTAAATAAGTGTGTAATAGTAGTAATCCGTTCTGGTAGAAAATCAGTGTTATAATTAAAGAAAAGAAAGGTAAGCTAAACATTTAATGGTAGATTAGACATAAGGTCTAGTAAAATAGCGAGATGCGTTTGGGAGCAAATGGAGTCTGGATGGAGGGGCTAGCGAAGCAGACCATCACTGAAAGTGAGTGCACATCCAGTACATTGTTCAACAAGGCTAGAGGGAAGTTTGGGACTTTTATTGGACACAGGGATACTCCAAGATATCCCTCTAGGGTTGGAATAACAAAGTTGTACCCCCATAAGGTCTGTAGCGGTTCCATCATAAGAGTATGCATTGGCTGCATTTATATCTAGCGCAGCCAGAAGAGTGGCAGATGAGTTTAGGATTTGGTGTTTCCTCGACACCGAGAGCAGGCTTCGTGGTTAGGACCTAATAAGGATAGTATTCGTTTGGATACCTATCATCATCAATTAGGGAAAGAATGAGATAGACTAGAGCTAAACCAATATGCTAATTATCTTTCACTATCAGGACATTAGACGAGGGACAACATGCCAGTTGAATAGACTGTTTGAAGTAGGGCACTGTCGCTTAGCTCGTAGTTGGTCTTTCATTAGTTTGAGGGGGGAAGAGGGGAGGCTGAGTGGAGCCATAGCCACGGAGAAACAGACAAATCAAATTAGATGTATGTATTGTAGGCCTAATGAAGTTGTCCTTTATAGATGTAGAAAACCCCTAACCGAGTTTCGTACAATGGTAGACCTTGTAATAGGAGCTCAGGTAATAAACAATACGATACATGTAAGTCCCCGATGTACGCACTGGGTCGTACATCGTTGATGTGTGAGCATAGGAGTGAGCTATTACAGAAGCATTTTCACATTTTCTTATCACATGATGGAACATCAATATTGTAGGACTCATGAAGTTGTCCTTTACTAATGTAATTGGACTACTCTTTCATAGCGTGATAATAGAGAGTTTTCAAGGAGAGTACTATAGGTATTACCTAGACATATTGGGAATATAACTACATATATATGGATCATTAGGTTTAATGTACTAGTGAGTAGATGAGTGCAACTTATGCACAGAGGTGAGAGTGTTTTAAATGTTAATAACCCAATGAAAAGAAATTCAGTGATAGAATGGTATATCTAGTGTTATTCTTAAAAAGTATAATTTTTCTAATCACTAGAACCTTACTTATGTCCCCCTCCTTATAACAAGCCCGCAGGTTAGACAAATGGCAGAGATTTTACAGCTTAGATACACTTGCTGGTCAGTGTCATTATTATGGTAAGTATTTACTTATTACCATATTTAACTCAACTCTGCTATTAAATGTTTATTTGAGCTCTGATATATTTTATTTTTCCTTTACGTAAGATACTAGACAACCAACATGGGTTTCGATGGACTAGGATTTTAGAAATTTAGGAAAATTCGGGAATACTGAAATTTAGGTTGTTACAACAGGCTTGACCTATTCGCTGAAAAAATAGATATTGTATTTAATTCGGAACTCTTAGCTTCCAAGCCATAAAGTCGTCTTGAGCTTCTAATGGTCGTAATTTACTGTATTTGCAAACAATCACAGTGGTTAGTGCCATTAACTTATACACCTTATGTGAGTGCATTATAATGTGGAACGGGCAGTGTTGTGTGTGCTAATGTAGTTTAAATAAACACTTCATGATGACGACATTCAATTTGAAAACTGAAGTGACTATTATCGCTGACCGCCTTTCCAGTACGTAGATCGAATAGTAGGGTTTTATCAAAGATCGGACTGGAAATAAGAATTCAACATCTATGGTTCAATCATGTGTCCACAGTCAAATTTGATGTATATCCTATATGCAAGCCTGAATTGATGGTTCGATACAATGTCCAGGTTTATTCTAATATGTAGTTCATTGAAATGTTAACTCGATGATGACGAAGTCGCGAAATTGTTAACTTTGTATGTATAATCGAATTCAACATATGCGATTTCGAGATGAAGTAATATCTAATGCCATATTACAAAATCAGTAACGCTCGACTCCATTTTCTAAACCAACCACAAGAATTCAAACTCAATCCAAGCCAAAATCTTGATCCCTTTATACAGACTCAGGTCCAAAAATTTCGGATCCATCCACATCCCTCTTCAGATCCAAAATTTTGGATCCCTCGGTTTTTCAACCTCATATCTCCCTTCTCACATCTCTACTGATCCAACTTCATCGATTCAAGTATGGAAATTCTGATCCTCCATTCTCCTCTAACATTCCTTTCCTTCCTCCTTCTTACCAAAATTCTCTCCCTTTCCATTTTTGGAACGAGAAACTCTGTCAATACCATGGCCACTAGCTTCTTTCATCCGGCTCCTCCCCCATTGATAGCACTTCCACACATCACTACCTTGACCAATCTCGACCTTCTCTATCCTCACATCCTCATATAAACTCCTAAATTTCGTTATCATTACTACATATTCAGATGGAGTAACCGACCTTATAATAATCGGGATGGTCGAAGTTTGGTAGGTAATGGCAACGAGTAACCAATAATGTGTCAGAGGTGAAATTGAAGTGGTCCATGATTATTCAACAGGTGAAAGGAGGTCACAATGTCCATAGATTTGGAGTCTGTCCGAATATGAAAGAAATAGAAGGGAAGGAGTAGTTGAACCTATTTATTTTGGGGGGTGGGGGTGGGAGAGAGCGGTTTCGACACAATTCCTCTTCGATTCTTTTCCTAAGTATAGGATCAGTATTGATCCCTTTAGAGTGATCGGCAACATTCCATTATCAATTTAGAAATAGAACAGGAGGGGAAGAAATCAAGGGATCTACCAAGCCAGGCAATTCAGATGAACATATGCGCATCACGTTCCAATTCCTCGGTCATTAATGCGATCTCGAATCGACAATTGAACGTATACTTGTCAATTAAAAACCGATTACACAACTCTGAAATATACATTCTATGTTCAACCGCAAATATTCCTTGGACCTTAATGCGTATAACCGTGCACATACATATACATTTCCATATTCTTATTTACTAAATTTCTAACCATATCGTACAAAAACATGTACGAGCCTGTGATCTCATAACCAATTGCAAACCAGCAATTACTTGCTTACACTCAGGTGTAAGAAGGAGATGACTACTAACAGTTAATTTATTGAACCAACAAAAAGTTAGGTGTTCAGCTGAAAATTTAAACAAGTTCTGTTCTGGACGGGTAACTTCAGAAAGACCAGAATCGTGAAACAAAGTTTGGATCATATATTTATATCATTAGAGTTCGACGAAGCACATGAACATTCAGATGTGACATACTCCTTGGTATTCACCACTTAACGGAAGGATTACGACCATTCGCTGAGAATATCATCGAGTTCAAACCTATCATTATGACTTATTTCGATTCAAAGAAAGTCATATTCACATAAGACATACTTTGATGGAGCAAAGTTTTACCCAGTTTTCTAGGTTCGAAATCAGAAATGGCTCAACTTGGATGAATTGCCTACGACATCATCTGATCACTTAGAAATAGCCTAATCGGCTCATAGGATCACATAACTTTCACCTGATCGATCATGCAACAGACTGAACTGATCCCTTCAAAAACATTTGATTAGCATAACCCGATCTCCATGGACATCAATGGATTAGACCAATCCAACACTTACCCAATCAATATCTTTAGATCAGATCGGTATAAGCAAAAAAATGATCAACTCAAGCGAATCACTTGAATTGTGTGGATCTACACATGCTCTTTGTTGTCTTTCATTTACTCGGTCCTTATAGGGATTAGATCGATAGAATCGACCCTTCATAGATTGGTATAATGGTACCCTCTCAGATCATCTCCAAGCCTCAACCTAATCATTGAAAAAGCATGGATTAACACACTGATTACAAGAATTAACAATATATGATCGAATCGGTAATAAAATTGAATTGAGAGATCAATTTAACTCCCATAGAGGGGTCGGTATGACTCCTGCTTAAATTAGCAGAGTTCACCGCTTCAACCAAGAAGGAAGCATAACTCAAAAACTAAAGATCAAAACCCAATAAGACTTGATGGAGGAACTCAAGGAAGTAAGGGGGACCTACACAAGGGATTGCGTGCTCCATCTCTCAAAATTGAGGGATTTGTACCAATTCATATAAGGATCGGTACCGATCCGATTGTATTTCAATTTTGGGCTTGGTCCCCACAAAATTCCTCTTTTAATGGTCCTTCAAGTTCTTAGCTCAACATGCAACTATATATAGCCTCTTGACAAAAAAAGTGGAAGCTTATGCAATTTGATTTCTTTGAACTATGTTATTTCGGAGTCATACCGATCCGAGAACGGTACTTTGAGAATTTCAGTAATAAAGTGATAAATATCCTAAATGGGCATAGGTCAATCGATGTGAACAAATATAAGCCATTGCCTTTCTTTTCTATTGCATTTCCATATTTCTATCCCTTATTTTTATTTATTTTAATTTAACATTGGTTGAACTCTTTGGCTATTGTACCATTTTTTAGCATAAACACTTGCAAAGAAGCATTATGTGTATTTTAATCATTCAATGTAGAAACTGATCATTTGATATATATAATTGCTCTCTTTCAAATCCGTCTGCATTTTGTAGGTATTTTCCATCGAACCTTTTACATGATTGTTCATATAAAACCAACCGATATAATATTTCTTTGTTATAGATAGTTGAGATAACTTTTACGAGCCAGAAAGTTAGTATTTCTCACACATTTCAAACCTACGAGTAGGCAAGAATTAGGAATGGGTGCTACTCAAGCTAAAATATTTTTTATTTGCTTGATAAACTACCCTAAGTTATGGTTAGCAAAAGAGAATGGGCACTCATAAACGATATTAGGAAAAAAGTTCCGTAGGCTAGTTGGTGTATTTATGGCACTTGAAGAAAAAAAATATCTTTATGATTTGCATAATGAATGACATTTTCGAATTATTTTTGCAATTTTGGAAGAAGGTAGCCCATGTATTAACCAAATATGAAACTACCCGCTTTTTTGACCCTTAGAAATATACATGAATACATACACGGTATTCATGTGTTGTAAAACCAAATGCTGGAGAAGCGAATTATTTATGGTAAGAAAGAAAATAGGTAGAAAGTTGAAAGAGAAAAATCTTGCACAACGGAAAAATGTATATATATTTCATCATACAAACGTTATAAAGGAAACTTTAGTCTCACATATCAGAGTGAAATTATATTAGCATGGACAATTATAGAACATGTCCTTACAAATGCTGAAAGCAACAAAGAAAAGGTGGGAATAAATGACTATCACTAGATTCATAAGCTCTAAGCTTCGAGCTCTATCCAATTGATCCCAGCAAAACATAAGCTACTGGGCTTCACAAAGAAAAATAAGGGCACCTAGTGTTCAAGGGAAAAACAACTTCGGGCCAGTCATGAGACCGGAGTGAGAAACTTAAATTCACCATTTTGAAAAAAGGTATCCCATAAGTCCACGAACACACATAAACATGGCACAGTTTTTTACCTTGTTGTAACTAAAACTTTCTACCCCATAATTGTATGATATTATTTTCAATGATATGTGGGATAAAACCCATTAAAATAAATTATAAATATATGCAAAATTGTTACATTGATTTAATTCCGCACCTTACTCTTGGGGATCTACAATAGAATACATAGCTCTCAAAGAGAATGGATTTCCATATAATTTCAAGGTAAAGGACTACCTTCTTTATAGTGTATTTCTAGAGGAATGCACATATAGCTACCCATACTTACTAGTATTCTGCCCTTCGCTTCAGGTTTGACCGGCCCAGCTACACAAACCTGAAAGTGGTTCACTATTCAGAATATGACATCACCTCGGTAGTAGCCGGACTATCCGAGACATCCCTTAGCATACACCACATATTCGACCTATAATGAATAATCTAGAATGGTGATGATCATATCCTAATGAGCACGACCTACATAGCCAAAGAACAGGCTATGTTTCTGCCATTACCAGGTGATAGTGCTAAAGGTCCAGATTACCTTTCATAGAGCTCAATGAAAGGTAATCGTAACCTTTAGCCTCATCACCCAGTTATGGCTGAAACTGGACCCATCATTTGGCTATGTGGGTCGCTCCCTTTAAGATATGATCATCACCTTTTTAGATTACTCACTATATGTCGAATATATGATGTATGCTAAAAGATACCTTATATAGGATGATTACGGCCTGGGGGATGTCATATTTGTAACTATGCATCCCCTTCAGGTCTGTGTAGCTTGGTCGGTCTTACCTAGAGTGAAGGGAAGATTACCAGTAAGTATGTGTAGCTCTGTGTGCATTCCTCTAGAAATGCACTGTACAGAAGTAGTCCTTTACCTTGCCATTATACGGAAATTTGTTCTCCCTAAGAGCTGTATATTCTATTGTATACGCCTAAGACTAAGGGTGCATAATTTAATCAACATAACAATTTTGTATATTTCTATAATTTATTTTGATGGTTTTTATCCGACATGTCATTAAAAATAATATTAGACAATTTTGGTGTAAAAAGGTTTGGTTACCATAATGTAAAAATCTCTTTCATGTTTATGTTTGGTCGTGATGTTATAGGATACCCATTTTTTTCTAAAATGGCGATTTAAGTTTCTCACACCAGCCCCACCACTGACCCAGAGTTGTTATCCCCTAAACTCCAGGTTCCCCTATTTTTCTTTGGGTAGCCTAGTGGCTCAGGTTTAGCATGGATCAATAGGATGGAGTTGGGAGCTAAAGAATCTGGAGATAGTAATCTATTCCTACCTTTTGTTAGTTTCTTTCAGCATTTGTAAAGATATGTTCTATAATTATCAAGACTGATATAATTTCACTCTGATATGTAAGACTAAAGTTTCCACTGTAACATTTTTATAATGAAATATATATATATACAATTTTCCATTGTTCAAGATTTTGTTCTTTTTACTTTCTACTTATTTTCTTTCTCACCACAAACAATTTTCTTCACTAGCAATTGGTTTTACAGTACGTGAATATCGCAGGTCTATTAGTGTCAAATTAAGAGGGTTTAAAAAGCGAGTGATTTCATAAGACAAATTTTGGAAATATTGCAAAGATTTTTGAAACAGACTAGATAGATTATCCTGGAAGCTTAAATTATATTCGTGATCATTGTTTGGCATAGAAAGAGTTTTTCCTTTTATACAGAGAAATGAAATTAAACCATGATAATATGACAATAAGTAGAACTGAGAGTTTGCATATTAAATTGAAAAGGAAACTTTTTCCGTTTAGAGCAAAATTCATTGTAATGAGATCAAAAATATATAATATGTTGTTTCTATAACATACAAAAACAAAATCTTCGTTTGAAAGAAGTCTAGGAGCCAAATATATTGCATATCAAATTTCACTGTTATAATAATTGTGAGGAAAACTTTTTTTTCATTGGATTTGATTATGAAAGAAATGATAAAAGTTAATTATGTTGCTTTACATGCATCCATTAGTGATCATTTGAAGCGATTGGTGTACGCATGACCTACATCAAGGATATCCCGCCAAGCTTGCAGATCGAGGCAATGCACTACAACTTTTTTCAAAAATTAGGTTATACGTTCTCAAGAATATAAATACCAAGTTACATAGCTGTTGCTATAGAACATGCCTATCAGAGCATCTCCAACAAAGGAGTATTCTTGCTCTTAATTGGTGATATCTGGCTTATTTGGTCCCCAACAAATATTACTCTATGTAATATTCATGGATATGGTACAGGACCAATTCTGGATCCTGAATTGGTCTCGCGCGCCGACTTTATTGGCTCGTCACATAACGAGCCGATTTTATCGGTGCACGCCAAAAAATCGGCTCGTTAAGTGACGAGCCAACAAAGTCAGCGCGTCATACATTTAGATTTTAAATATTTGTTTTCCTATCCTAGCTTATATTTTAATATGACAAAATTAAATAGTTATTTTTTTCGTACATAATAGTTATGTTTAGGAAGACAGAAATAAACTAATTTAGCTTCAGGACATAATAATAGCTGGTCAATAACCCGTACAAATACACTAGAATGCGATTGGTAAAATAAAAACTACAAGATCATTATTGCATAAAAGATCGATAAGTTAGGACCATCACAAAATAAAACATGAGTTCAGACAAGCAAGTTTCATAACCAGGTATCACCATATTGGTTCCATAAATGATCCATAAGATATTTCTACAGTCGGATATGGAATTGTGCATCTCTAAACATAACATGACAATTCAAATGAAGATTCCACTGTTAACTTATGAAGGATCCGAAAATCCTAAATCATCGTCCCCACTGGTGGAGGAAGGTGCACTGGAACAGCTGTGTCGTCCAGCTGAGCAGGAACTGTACATCTCACCATCTTCGTTACGCGTGGCGGCATCCCGACGTCCAGAACAATTATAAAAAATTTAAATTGAGGAAATTTGGTTAAGTTTAGAGAGATCAAGGCCTCTCGTGCCATACTTATAGGCGCGGGGTACGCATGCGCCGATTTTATCGACTCGTAAGCAGCAGCGCGCCGATAAAATCGGCTCGCGAGTAGCGTGCCGATATAATCGGCCCGCGACTTATGAGGGATATCAAAGATATCTCCCTGAATATTACGGGTCGTAATGTTACGACTTGTAACCTTATTGGAGATGCTCTTACCCAGTTGAATTGGGGTGGAGTCCAGGTGGGGCAACATTATTTTACACAAAAGTTTTCTACACTAGATATCAATATTATTAAAATTAATGAAAAATAAGGATTTAAATAGTAGGCATTTTGAAACTGTAAATTACAAAGCTTTAAGATCAACGTCGGCCTTCACACTATTCCTTATTTTAAAGATAATTGGATCATAATATTGGAAAGTGGGAACTTGATTACAAACGTTTTCAATTGAATTATGGTTTGTGTATTCAGTTGTTACTGTTTGACATTTTTTTTCATATGAAAGAGGCCCTAATCCAGTAGATGAGTAACCATTTATTACTTTTTGCAAATATTTTAGATTATAGCTTTATTAGATTAAGCTTAGGAAAAATGCACATATCTCACCAGTGGTTATATTTTGGTCTAGATTAGAAACTAAAGAAGCTAGACTATAAAGCGAATTATAGGTTGATGGACAAATTGAGTATGTCAAACTGGGTCTACCAGATATGTCCATAAATGATGCTCAATTTGTACTCAAAATGAAGCCAAATTGTTCATATGTAAATAAAAACAATAAGTTTTTGGTAATTACAACGAGTAATTCAAGTCCATCCAAATTTTTGTGTAATGAAACTCAAATTGGAATAAATTATTATTTTAACTCTTATGATGGAATGGTCATTGAACATTTATTTCTGATAGTGTGAAAATGGTTTTAATGTTTCAACAATGGTTACTAATAGTGTTAAAATGCTTGTTAAGGTATTGATAGTGCTAAATTTGAATGGATCACATATAAATGGAGGCTTGTTAATTAGACTAGCTCATGTACAACTAACTTAACTCATATAAATTATTCATACATAAAAGGAATTTTGTTATGGTGTTATCCCGTTAATATGTTGATAGTGTTAAAATTTGTTGACACCATCAAAATCCTTGTTAATGTACTGACATGGCATGATTTGCTTGTTAGTTTATTGACAATGAAAAATAAGCTCACGGAACTATACTAAATAAGCCCACAAAAATATGCATGCTAATGATATGCATCAACGGTGGTTATACGCAAGTAATGTATTAAATTAAAGGTCGAACACCATCTATCGATAAACCTAATTAAAGTATTTTATCTAATTAAATAAATGTTCTAGTCTTTTTTATATTGTCGAGGTGTTCGGAGTAAGGTAAATTAGTGACAGCCGTACAATGAGATGAAAAGGCAAGTAGAAAGTGAAAAAATCTAAGTCAATATTGGATCAACAAAAGGTCGACCATTATAAATAGGACATTACTCACCACATTTTGCTGTATAATGCTGAACAAAAGTGATTTTGTTTTGAATTCCTAATTTTTTTAGCCAAAGGTTCTTAGACAATCGTCAATTATTATTATTTTCGATGGAACACCGCCGTATGGGAATCATCATCTAACAGCATGCATGAATACTCCATTCGGTTGGCGGTAATCGAACGTCAGGTGAAGCACACTTCTACTAGTGGCCGAACAATAGTCAATCCTGTGACTCACTAAAATTTCAGCTGTTGTTCGATTTTAATGGATGAATTATTGTTGATAGCTTCAATGATAAATGGCCTTAAGGTGGTTGAAGTAGTCGGGGTGCGAACCTAATTTCTAAGGCAAACTTTCAAGTATATATTCATTACTAATTCACCTTGTAACTACCAATGTTTTAGTAGGAGATCTCGTTTTGAACTACAATATAACAGTGGGATTAACCGATCCATCAGAAAACTCTAAGTGATGCAACAATAAAGTAGCTAGTTAAGTTAACCACATACCTTGTTTTAGCAAGTAATCATATACCCAAGGTGAGTTATATACATGAATATGGTTACATGAATAGATGAATGTAAATATGGTTGATAAGATGACCTTAATACATGAATGTGGTTGAATGAATACATAAATATCTAAAGTGACTTAATGTAAATGAATAGGATTGTATGAAATGAATTGTCAATAATGAAGACATGAATGTGCATATAGTCAGTATAAATTCATGAATATGAAACTATCAATAAAAATGACAACCGTCAACAAGAATACAAAAATTGTCAACTTGAATATAAAAACTATTAATAAATATGTTTATAATCAATAAATATGTAGATGAATTCTCAAACGAATACATGAATATAAGAATGATCAACATGGACACATGAAATTTTAATAATACATGAATTGTCAATACTCAAATGAATAAACGAATACGTTTACATGAACTGTCAATGCTTAAATGAATACATGGATATATTAAACTAAAATTGTTGTTATATAACTTAAGAGCAATGTACATAAGAAACCAATCAATCATTTACATTAGCATCATTTTCAAGAAAATAACTCAAAATATTTAATCTACTTGACACATAATCCATTAGTAATGACCCGGATTTTTCAGTTGTTTGAATTTGAATATTTAAACTTGAATTAAATATATTTTTTGGAATATTAATGGTTTTAATATATAACTTGTTTATAAAACGTCGATTGAACTTTTAATTTATATTTAAATTAAAATGAACTCATAACGGTACGGTAGTTCATTATATTGAGTTTTGAACTTCAATTGAATATACAAAACTCGTTACAAGTCGGAGCTTTGTGAAAAAAGAATTGTTTGAATCTATTAGATCATATTTTTCTAATAAAAGAGAAAAATCAGAATTTTTGCTTATATTTTTCAAGTTATGTCCAAATCCAAATTTGAAATACTCCATATGAATTCGTTTATGAATGATAACGTTTATTTAAATACTTAAAAGGAATTTTTATATAACTTGGATATTGTTTAACACGAAAATATTAATGTTGAGTTATAAATCCATGATGGATGGATCTGAAGTGATATATTATTTTATTTTGATATATATGTATTTATACATACGACGATAATAATTTATTATTATTTAGTTTGATCGTTTTGGAATTTATTAATATTATATTGATATTATTTGAGCCATAAGAGTAGATATTTTTCAAATAACCTCTATTTTCAATGAAACGAATTTTATTAAAATATTAAAATATGTATGGATAGTTATTGCCCGATTTCCAATTTGGAGCCAATTGGAGTTGTTTTGTGGGTGTACGATATTTAAATGGGAACCGGTGAATAAACTCAAATTAAAGTAACATTTTTATGCAAATGGATTTGGCTTTGAACTAAATTAATTTCATTAGATTCGAAACGTCAAGACGTAGCAGTGTGTCTGTTTTTGCTGCGTTTGGGGATTGTATGTGATGGTGCCTATATTTAATGTAAGACATTAAAAAAACGATGAATTTAATATCCGTATTTAATATAAACAAATGAAAACTTAAATCCTAAGATAAAATAATATAATATAATAGAAAAGCTTCGGCCCTAAGCAATTGAACTAAGTACACACTCTAAATTATAATAGACAAGCTTCGGCCCTAAGCAATTGAATTAAGCACACACTCTAAATTATTTTGCACATGCCTACCTCCAATTTTTGCAAACCATCTTATCAATAACAGTACCAACATGCTCTTACTCTAATCATTCTTCTGCATACAAGTCACAATCTAAGTAAATAACATAAACCAGCATATGCAAGCCCACCACGTTCCTTCCTCCCCAAATATAACCGCACATGCCTACTAAAATGTTTTAACTCATCCTGGATAAATTCAGACCTTGTACAAGCAACATCAAACATACAACTACCCTAAAAACTAATATCACAACTACCTGCCATTTCCATCCTAGCCGTACTAGCATGAATTAGACATTGGTCTTATACCACTGCGTTCGTATATTAACAGAATGTATTATTCTCTCCTGTGAATCTTTCTAGTGAAGCTTGAAGCAAAACGAAAGCTTACAGTGTATAAAAAAATGTCGATAGCCTTTAAAAAATTATTCACACGTCAATATACCTCCTATAATCATGAAATACGTTGCATCATTCCCTAAAATTGGGCTTCACATCTTCACTATTTTTTATTTTTGAATTTCAAGAGTTCACGTGAAAAGTCACGATCTAGGTTTTAGATTACCTGAAAATTTATGGATTGTTACGTAGATTGGAGGGTGGAGAGGGATCAGGGAAGCATGGCGCTCATATGGAGAATTATTTCACAAATTCTGGCATTAATTTAGGTCGCACCTAGGTAGGAGACTTCGTCATTGGTCGGAGCTAGAGACCGGCATATGGGGGAAATGAAGATGTCGACAAGTCAAGAGTGAGAAGTGGAGTTGAAGGTTGAAGTTAGATTGGTGATTCATGGTCAAATTCGTGTTATATTGCGTGCACAATGTAAAAAGGTGGAAAGTTTCAAGAGGGTCATCGGGGAAGAAGGAACTGTGCTTTGTAGGTTTTGGGAAATGTTTAGGCGTGGCCTGAAGTGAAACGGGTAAAGACCATTTAAAAATTTAAATCAAATTTTATATTTAAATGAAAATTTTTATACTCCTATTAATTAAATATCTCCATCGTATATTATTAGAATCGAGCGTCGTCGGTCTCATTGGAACCGTAAGGATGAAGGCTACGAGATGGAGCTCGTCTGGTCAAGATTGGAAGCAACCCTGATTTTTAACTAAATTAAACGGCATTTTAATTTAATTAAAAACAAGGGATTAACAAAATAATTAAGCCCAAGGTGAGTATAACTCACTCAGTTATCCCACTTATATTTTAAATAAATTGGGTTTAATATTTGTATGCTATTTTTGCTAATTGTTGGATGATTTGACGACTGTTTGGATATATACTGAATATTTTTACGCAACGGATAAAATTAAACATTCGTTTAATTTTATCAAAACCAATCATTATTTTTAAAGATAATTTCTAGTTGAGGTAACTTACCTTATTGCATATGTTTACAATAATATAAACGTCTTAAATTTAATTGGATGCTTGAATTTTTGTTATTAGTTGACTGTTATCAGTTGAATTAATTATTCATTTTTATTATAATAGATATATGTTGTTGTATTGAATGGATTTTTTTTATTTGAGATAATCTATTTGGATGCATGGAAAAACAGGTTGGAGGGATCCAACAGGAAACCTTAAATTTATCGTTTATTTCCATATTATCATTATATGAACCGTTTAACGAATGTTATTGGATTATTGACTTGGCGATTGATTGTTGAATCTAAATTCCACAATTGTTTTGTTATTAACCAATGTGCAATATTGGTTGAGAAATGGATAACAGATGACCTAAAAATACAACATTTTATATAAATTGATTTACTGTCAGGTAAATCAACATATATGAAGTTATAAAATTTATTTGTTAACTGAAGATAGATTTTTCTATTTATTATTTTGAATGTTAGTTTATAAAAGAAAATAAATATTTATATTTGTTATTTAAGTTCTTAAGTAATTATTAAATGATTTTATAAAACTAATTCTTATGTTAATAGGATTAATAAGAAAGTGTTGACGGAAAAAATGTCATAATATCCAAAGAGTTTCCGTTACTTAGAGAATTACGTTTCATGTGGAAAAATAAGTGCATAAAGCAGTGAATAACATGGTAGATTTATAGTGGTTCGGTCCCTCAAGGCACCTGCGTCTTCTTTGGAAGAGTCACTGATATTTTATTGACAATAACAAGTTACTAGCTTAGGACTTTCTCACAACATCCTTTTACAAACATTTCTAAGTATTTTGATGTTATAATTGTCATATCTGAGTATTAAGATAAAGTAACTTTTCTACTTCTTCTTCCTCAAAGCAAGGATGCCATTAAAGAGGTCACTTGGAGCTTTCAAGAGGTGTCAAATCAGCAAATTTCCAAACCCTTTAAAGTGCAAGCTTGGTGGTATTTATAGTGGAGTGGTTAGGTGAGTAGGTAGGATTTGGGAGCACAATAGTACATTTCGGATCCTTGAAGGCAGACATCTAGAATCTCGGATCCCTCTCACGCTTTCCAGAAAAACTCGTACCCTCCCTTTCAGGATACGAATTTTGTATCCCGTGGGATATGAAACTCGTATCCCATTGGATGAGAAAGGACGTATCCGTCAGGGGATACAGTCATTCCTTATCCCTAGAGGATACAAGTAGTTCATATCCTAAAAAGGGACACGAAACCGTATCCCAAGGGATATGAACCTGTATATCATGGGGTATGTGGATCTTGGTAGATGGTGAGCCCCGACGGACTTGAGAGCTTCAGGCATGAGCTTCGAGAGATACAAAAATTTTGGGCATGAGCTAGAGGGATTAGAGAGATTTGGGGATGAGGTTGAGGGATTCTAAGGTATTAGAGGAGTGGGACATGAGCCAAGAGGATCCGAACCTTTTGTCTGCGAGGGATATGAGACATATGCTTTTCGAGGGATCCAAAATGTGTCAACTGAGTGGTACAAAAATAAGGTTTGTGCATTGTTTTGAGAAGCCGTAAGGCCTATGCTTACGCGACTTCTCTGGGTCTTGAATTCCTGGTGTTTTGGCGATACTTCGGGCTTTGACGCCACATGATGTTTTGAGTCAGGCGTGTAAGGTGTACTCTTGGGAAGCGGACCAAAAGGCAGGTCGACATTTACGCCCAGTGTACATCATGTCATGACATGATGTGCTTTGACTTGATAGCAAAATATTTGCTGAATCGGCTGATTCTTGTTGACTCATAAATGTAAACGTTAGTTCTCGACTCACGTTTACGTTGTAACGTAAACGAGTTGCCATTAGTGTGACATCACATATGCGCTCACACAATTTTGCATGGTTCAACGCCGTGCGACGGGAAGGCTAAAATGAAATGCAATACGTGTATGTGTGAATGAGACCGTATGTGAGTGCGTGTATTGCACATACATTATTTCGTATGTGTGTAAACATTCATACGCAAACGTATGCATTCACTATGTTATATCACGAAGCGTATATATTTGTTTTTTTAAAGGAGATTCGTACCCCATGTCTAGGGCATGAGATTTTCATATCCTACGCGAGGGTACATAATTTCGTGTCCTGGTGGGATTCGAATACTTCGTACCCTACTAGGATACGAGAATTCACATACCTATGTGGCATACGAAACGTCGAATGGGCTAAGCCCACTCTTCACTTTCCCTTTAATTTCGAACTCCCTCTACCGCCCTTTCTTCTTTCATTTTGCCCGAACTTGTGAACCTAAAAAGTATTAACACTCGAACTTTGAATATTTTGGACGTTAACGAACATGTGGCGCCCTGGTGTTGATCATGGAAATCGAGGCGAAGTTGAATCTCAACTCGACTCGGCCATAGCATTTGTATGGGCATAGTGGTGGATCTCAAGGAGGGTTCGAAGCCGGTTGCATCTCCGAGCTCCAAATTGGAGTTTATTGAGCTTGAGACCTTGCTCTGGGCCGAAGTCGAGATCGACGTGGGGTGGGAGGGTGCGGTCCGAGCTTCGGGCGTGTTCATATTTGCATCAGGGAGGAAGAAGATCTAGGGGAGAACGAATTAGGAGAAGAAGGAGTGAAGGGAGACGAAAGCCTTCCCTTGTGTGAGGAGTCCAATTGTTGAAGGGGGGGGGGTCAAAGTTTGGGTCTTGGAGAAGTGAATTTCTTATCCCTTGCTGGGTACTTGAAATCTCGTACTCCATTGGGGATACGAAAGTTTCGTATCACTTGGCAGATACAAAATTTCATACCCTAATGGGGTACAATATTCCGCATACTTGGCGGGTACAAAATCTTGTATCCCCAACGAAGTATGAAATATTGTTTCCCATTTTTGGATACGAAGTTTGTACATGGGCCTACGGGCTTCGAGCCTCGCTCTTGTGATTCATGACACTCCTCTTATGAGATTTTGGGTCTTTGACTCCCTATTCCCGGATGCATATTGTTTCAATGACGTTGTACGATTAAACCGAGGCTTGTGTTAGTCAGAACTTAATTGACAATTCATCTCTGCACATAGGACCTGTTTTATCGATTCTAATCATAACGTAGTCGAGTCTCGATGTGAATCCAATAATATTTGTTGACTATGATGATGGTTACAGTCTCGGGGACTAGTGATCGTCATTGTGTCCTAATTTTCAAAGTTACAACAATATTAGCATGGCACTGCACAACACCGCGCACACATATTAGTTTACACTGACGCGAGGGGTGTAGGTTATATAATGCAATGTCCATTGCAAGTGTATTGAAAGTATATCTAGCAAATTGATACAAGATAAAAAACACGGCAAATCTCGGAAGTCGAGGCTTCGCCACATTCACCGTCCCAATCTGACTCAACTTGCGATGTTAGCTAGAAAGGCAACGAGCTTGAGAATTCTGGAGAATCAACTCCTTCTCAGGAGATACGTTCGCCGGATGCGTCTGATTACGGGGTGCAGCCGGGTGGAAAACAACCACGGTCGATCATGAAGAGGTAAAGCATGTAGATATCATCGAGGGAAGCGAGCTGGTGGCGTCTGACATGTTGGCAAGCACAATTATATTCGAGAACCCGACGGATTCGGTGTGATGTCATATGGATGAAACGACGGTGAGGCGCATGGTGTTACAGTTTAGCATTCCCCCGAAAGATGTTCGTGTACCAGGGAAGGACGATAGGTCTCATGCACCACCGGAACGGTACACTTCCTGAAACAGGCAGGCATGCATTACTGGGTGCGTGCCCCCGGCTAACAACTTTATTCGGGATATGATGCACTGCTTTCGCCTTGCACCATCACAGCTCCATCTAAATGCGTACGCTTCCCTTTTAGGTACCTATATTCTCTACAGGGAATACTTGTAGTTAGAACCCACCGGAAAGGAACCCACCGGAAAGGACATCCGGTACTTGTTTCAATTGAAGAGGAGAGCCAATATTTTACCATCTTAATATTTCTTAGAAGCTTCGTCTAATACCAAGTTTTTTGATGGGAAATGACTTAAGTTGACTGTGTATAAGCATGATTGGTTCTTCATGCTTTGTCCTCTTGGGTTTGCAAGGAGATGTGTTAAAGCTATTTTTCGTCAACACCGGAAGTAAGTCAATGAGGATGGATCTAAAGGAGAGGAGTTGGTAGTTTGGCTTTTTCAGACTTGAATTGGTTCTCCATCCTTAGATGGCGAGGTTTTAGAAAAGAGTGTTACTATTCTGTTGCTCTCAATAAAGGATTTTAATGGCGGATAGCGGGGGTCTCCACACCAAGCTCGCTATAAGATCTAGGCTTATGGAGAGGGTAGAAGCTGATAGGAGGTGTTTTAAACCGTAGAAAAAGGATATTTCTTCTGGCAGTAAGAAGATTCGAGTAGAATCCAAGTACTTGCAAAAAATATACAATAAACTGCGACAATTAATGATTAAGAATAACAGTATAACAAACTCACAGTAAGGAGCTTTGGATATGGATGAACACTTTATTAATCTTTGATTTAGAATACATGACCAGAATAGAAGAACCTCTTTAATTGACCCCCGAATAAGGGTTTTAAGAGGAAAAAATAAAAGGATTAGCAAATGAAGAAAACCCACCCCTTGGTGTGACCTCCGCAGTCCTATTTATATGAAACTTGGACCCCTTCTATTATCGGGATGTTGTGCCTTCAGGAGCCTTTATCACTCGACTTTCCCCTTGGTCTCGGATGTTTTCGTTTCCAATCGCTTCGTGGTGCTACCCATGGCTTTCTTGATGAAGGTTTCGGCTAGTTGGGAGCCTCTTCGAAGGTAATATGTGCTTGCCGTTGTGATAGTTTCCTAGAGGGTATCTTGAGCTTCAGTGTGTATTCTCTCGGTCATATCCTTTCGGACATAGGCTTCAGTTTTCCTGTAAATACTTAGAGGAGCCTGCCCTCATTGTGTAGTGGTTAGATACTGGTTCGGAATCACTGTCGGTGTTTGTGCTGAGTAGATTAGTGTGGATAGCCTATATCCTTCTTGGGATTTCGATCTACATCTCGGTGGGTTTTTTGGGTATAGCCTGGTCTTTCAGAAGGACACTCCAGGTGACTTGTCTGTTATTTTAACAATGTTGCCTCTTGGTATTTGTACGATGGGTGTCACAGAAATTGGTTCCGAACAATTTTATGCGGTCCTATTTCTGATGCTTCTGAAGTTTTAGCTTCTTGTCGTATCGGTATTAGGCGGATTAATTCCGAAGGTTCCTTCAGACTTCATCTAACGGGTTTATTGCTATTATCTTTCTTGGTTTTGGATTAGGATGATTTTTGCCATGGAATCTCCTATCGGGTTTACACTGTTGGAGGGATGTTATCAGATTGACCCTGGCGATTAGACCCCGCCAGTCATATCCTATAGCATTTATGATCTTTCCTTCTAGGAAGGTTTTGTTTGATGCAGCTTTTGGATCATCCGATATTCCTTCGTCGCCAGCTCGTTCCACTGTTAATTTTGGTAGTAAAAAGACGGTTGGAAGGTAGTAAGCATTCCCTTTTACTTTTAGCTTGAAACTTGTGGGTTTGATAGCTTAAGTTTAACTTTGTTCTTGTATGACAGGAAATCCTAATGCATCTACGAACATCGTGTAACAACAACGCCTTGAGTCCTTGTAGGCCATCCCGATTGAGGCTCGTTCCACGGGGAGCATTCTTGATCGGGACCTCCTTCGTCGTGCAGGGTTACGTCATGACAATTGAGCGATAATTAGACTAGCCGTCGCTTGGGGCGGAAAGAAAGTGGAGACTGGGAAAAAGGAAGGCTCTCCGAGCCGAAAAATGATTGCGTCCCCTGTCTATTCTAAGCCGTTCAAGACAACGAAGATTCAGGAGGGAGTCAGTGGAGGCGAGGCTGGCGATGAGGAGGTAGTTGCCAAAGACGAGGGTCCGTCGATGGCTCCTATCCTGCCTGCGGTAGGTGAAGCAAGGATAAAAAAGACGACTAAGCCACAACCTCCAGTGACCCTCTTTGAGACTGCCATCTCTCTCGAGAAAGAGAGAAAGTTTAATGAGCTTAATAAACTCCCACTTGAAATGTTTCCCTGGCCTAGCGCCACAAGTATAGAAGAACTAGCTTTAGCCATGAGGGAAGTACTCCTTCGAGGGGACCACTATCTGGTATGTTGAGAGAACACTTACGATACACATTCATAAACACTACATGACGCAGCATTTGTTTATGTACATAGGGTGCTTGAGTTTAAGCATCGGTCTGTTTGTTTTATGGGTGACATGGTTCGAAGAAGTGGAGGCCGAGGCTATGGGTATGGGAGTCATCGACCTTCCAGGGGTGGTTTCAATTTAGATTTTAAGAGGATTTCCAGTTTGGTTGATGAGCCCCCGTCTCCCCGTGATCGCAGCAGCGAATACCATCATAGAGAGCGATAGCGGCAGTCTCTGACTCCTCCACCTCTCATTCGGACATCTGAGGAAGACTCCAGGTTTGACATAATGAGCACCAGACATTCCTCGTCTACAATTCCCCCTTATACTGTGCCTTTGGCTCCTGCCCATGCTCCCCGAGGAATGGAGGTGGAGACTAGCCGTCAGAGGAAGAAATAGATGTCAAAGAAGAAAAACAGGATCTGGCTATTCCTGAGACCGAAAATCTTAATATCGAGGAGAGAAAAATCCCGTTAAAGCAAAAATTCCCTGATCACTACTTTGATGAGATAATGTTCCTTCCTGATATCAACCCGATTCCCCATGAAGATAACAAAGAGGTATGGATGAAGGTGATGGATGCATATTTCCAGGTTAGAGATGTTAAAAGGTACTCTGCGAACCTTTTAGATTTAATCATGAAAAAGAATGTAGAGATCCAGAGTCAGTGGTTGACCATGGTGCCAAGCGTACCACCGTCTGTAATCAAGAGAAAAAGATAGGTAAGTCCAATCCTCAGGGCATGACTGTTTCTTTGCTCATAGTAGCTTACTTAAATGTTAATCACTTTTTGTTGAAATAGCAGAGCTAAGGGACAAATACGAGAAGGTGGAGAGAGAAATGACACATGCTACCAAGACCTTCAAGAACACCGTGGCTTCAGTGATGATCGAGAACATTCGCCTATAGAAGGAAAATTATGATTCGACAGAGGTGAACATCCACTTGTCCAAAGAGAATGAAAATTTACACCAACTCAAAAAGGACAACGAGGCCTTGGTACTGGAGAATGTGAAGATTAAAACTGAGAATGAGGCGGTTCATAGGTTGCAAAGGGAGAATGATGAGTTAAGGAGGATGCTTGAGGTGGCTAAGGAGAAGAAGGAGAAAGTCGAGGCCAGTAACAGAGACATTTTGAGCTTGTTGGAAGGGCTAAAGGCAGAGTACCAAAGATAGGTTGATGGGCTTAAGGAGGAAATCGAGGACACTTAGGCTAGGGTGGAGGAATCAATAGAGGAGCCTATATGAGGCATGTATGTCAAAAAGTTAAGGTTTTGCGGAATTTCGTGGGTTAACGATTATTCCCGAGAGATGGCTTAGACATGGGAGATGTTGGTGCCATTTGAGGCTCGGATGCGATAGGAGACGACAGTGGACGAGATTAAACTCATGGTAGATCTCTTGATTGAGGATGAGCGTAAGAAACTAGAGGAAGAGAGGAGATTGCTGCAGGAGGATGCCGAGAGGGAGAGGTTATCGAAGCGTGCTGCCGAAATAGGAAAGTTTGTGCTGATTGAGAGTGTGACAGTTGCTCATGAATTTGCAAATGGAAGCTCTTACCGGCTGCCAGTTCCATTATCAGCTACGACTAGCAGTCCCACTACCCCAGCTCATGTTCCGGCTGAGTATGACCCCGCACTTCCAGAGCTGGGACTAACGGGATCCACTTTTATCATGATAGCGAGAACCCTTCCTGGAGGTAAACTTACATTACTGTGAATACCCTAAGGGGATGAGTGTGCTAAATCCTCCAAAAATATATAGATGTGTTTTTTGTTGGGCAGCCTCTCTTGGAGCGGAAGTTACACCGGGCTTTGCCCCCGTGCTTCCTTAGACATCTGAGTCTGTATTGGGACTGCAGGGGATAAAATTTGGAGAGGTAAGAGAGTAGATGAATATGTTCTCATATGTGCACTTGGAATCCGACGTTTATAAAAATCTTCTTAAGGAAGGAGAGGTTGTAGATGGACAGAGTGTTCAAGTGATGGGTGCACCGGGTGCAAGTGTGCCAACTATGTATAATTTGGTGCAGTCATAGAAAGTTCAGATGTTGGCGAAGTCTGAGGAACAATTGGAGAAAAGAAGGTTGGATGAGGCGAGAGTAAACTTTTTCCGCGCGATCAGCGTGGCCCAGTGAACTTCCTAACTTTAAAATAAACCCTAAAAACAAATGCTTTGAGTTCTCACACAAGTCCCAGGACTGACTTGGAGTTTATTTTTCCCACACCTAAACTCTAGGTGCCCATAATTTTGCATGGGCAACTAGAAATTTAGTTTGTAGGATAGTTCTTCAGAGTTGGATACAGGTTTGGAGCTAGAGTTATGTTTTGGGTTTTTTTTCTTCCGCTGAAGGCATAGATGTTTTATTTCCGCTAAGCTTATGTTGTACTCTGATTCATTATAACTCTAATGTAATATTTTGTAATGAAATGAAAAGTTCTGTTATTTTTGCTAAATATGTAAGTACCTATACCAATCTGTCTTTATGAACGGTTTAAGTTGGTTTAATTACCAGCGAGAACTGGGCAAAAAGGTGGGTCGTTACAGTTTATAACTTTTTTAGCCAAATCCCCTATTATAATATTATCAATTATGGAGGAGACTTAACCGATCACTGATGCAGTACCATAATTATCGTGTCTTAGTGTGTCACACAACATTGATAACCATTATAAACATCCATGGCAGCCATCATCAACATTATTAAATAAATAATAACTGTGCATAAAGCGTTATACACTAACGCTTAATAATGCACAGTTATTATTTATTTAATAATGTTGATGATGGTTGCTATGGACGTTTATAATGGTTGTTAACATTGTGTGACACACTAAGACACATAATTTTGGTATTGCATCAGTGTTCTGTTAAATATCCTCCGTATTTGATAATATTATAATTGATGATTTAGCTAAAAAATTAAATGTAATATCCCAGAATTTTTAACTAAGTTTAACGTTGATTTTTATTATATAATTTGGATTACCTGGATATAAAATGAAAATAATAAGGTAAATATAAAATTTTATTAAACAAGTTTGAATGAATATTTTTAAATATTACTTATTTTCTACAATATATAATTATGTTTATATGATTATGTTACCAGAATATAAGTTTTATAATGATTTACCAAGTTTAAAATTTTATTTAAAATTATTTTGGTTAACATATATTTTGGGTGAAATATATATAATATAAATAAAATAAATGCTTTTGAAATATTTACGGGTTGTAAAAAATATTTGTTATGTAATAATATGAATTTTGATATAGCTAAGCCCTAACTTAGAAGTAATGTAAGACTTATTATGTAGCCAGTTTTCAATACTTATAAATGTAACCTATAGGAGGCTCAGGCAAAGGCTAGACCGGATGCTAAGGAGAAAGTTGCTGCTATAGTGGTGAAGAAGAAAGCCAATGCCGACGCAGAGAAGGAGAGTGCCACCGAAGAGGCCATAAAGAAGAGAGCCGATGACGAGGCTGAGAAGGAGAGAGCCGCTGAGGAGTCTAGGAAAAAGAAAGTCGTTGATGACGCCAATAAAGGGGCTGAGAAGGCCTTCAATAGGCTTAAAGCAGACGTAACTATGGAACTCAAGTCCAACAAACTAGCTGATCGGAAGGCCGCCAAAGATGCTAAGAAGAAAGTGGAGTTGGAGGCCAAGAAGGCTCAGGAAGAATCTGGGACTGTGCAGACCCATGCTTCTGACATCGCCTCTAAACCGCTGTAACGTATAACACTCGGGGATGTCACGGTGATTATAAGAGGCAAGGACGATGGCGGGAGGTGCACATCAGTGTCTCACGAGTCTGTCATTCCTGTGAAGGGAAGATTAGGGGAAGGCGGAAGCGGATCTAGAAGGAAGAGGTCCATAATTAGTGACCCGCCTAGTGCCGGATCTGTACAGAATAAAAGGATGAGTAGTATCAGTGGTAGTCATAGATATTATAGACATTTTGGTTATGTAAGCCAATAGTATACGCGAGTACGGCCTTGCTTTTGGTCTTTGGAGGCATGGTGTTTCTCTTATGTACACTTTGTCATTCGAAAGAAAGATATTTAAATATGTAGTTTGCTTTTGTTATGTGAATGAAAGTACTAATTAACTTTTCTTACATCACATTTCATGTTAATTGTTCGAATGTTCATCTCATACTTTCCAACATCCTATACTTGCACAAGCGTACTTATTGTTACACTTAAATAAACATGATTGGAGACCCCGCCCTGAGGGCCCCCCAGTCAAACGGAGGTCGTGCGCTGGTTCCACTATCGGGTTTTCCTTTGTTCAGGAGTCCCGAGTCGCGTGAAGTTCAGGTTAGGTGACCTCTCTCTTGGACTTCCTAGAGGGCATTGGTCCTAAGCCGTGAGCTGGCATGGAAGTCGTGAATTCATCCTTTTGGCTCTTCCATCATTCGTTCGGGTCTAGAGCCCGAGGGCATCATTTACTCTCCAAATGGTACCCGGATTCGGACCCGGTGGACAGGATAGAGCCGCGGGAGTGGTCGGTATCACACAAGCTTGGATGATGGGCCGTCCCCAGGTCCGGAGACTTGTGAGTGAAATGATTTATACTCTATCTCTTCGTTGGTTCAAGATTCGAGAGGTAACCGGATCTGGACCCGATGGGTCGGATGGAACCCGGAGCGGTTGGTTTTACACTAGCTTAGCTGGTAGGCTGCCCCCAAGTCTGGAGACTTGGGAACATAATGATTTATACTTAGTCTCGTCGTTGGTTCAAGATTCAAGTAGTGTTATTTATTCTCAGGCTCGTCATTGGTTTGAAACTCGAGTGATGGCATCGACTCCCGTGCTCAGGGCGCCGATCCAGTGTTATTAGTAATCGGTCTCGTCGTTGATTCGAAACTCGAGTGGTGTTATTTATACTCTATCTCGTCGTTAGTTCGATACTCCAGTGATGGTACTAGATCCCGTTGTCGGGGTGCCGATCCAGTGTTCATGTGTTTGTGTATCCAAGCCAGTTGTGTTGATTAATTAAACATATCATGCAGAATGTACATGTAGGCTGGTTCGGGGAGGGCCGCCTCACAGAAGGTAAACACATCCTGAGCATAGAGAACTGGACAATATCTTTAGTAATAACTTTGGCAGTAACAGCCTTTACAATGCTTTAAATTAAAGTAAAAGAAAACATTGTTGGAAAACGTAATATCTATATACTAAGTTATGTGAAGTAGCAGCGAGCATGTTCGTTGTTCCATACCGTAGGGAGTTCAGCGCCATCAACAGTCGCTAGCTTGAATGTCCCATCTCCAAGTCTTCGTTGTATTACATACGAGCCCTCCCGGTGAGGACTGAAACCAGTCGTTGTGGGAAAGATCCATTTTAGGATGAGTTCGCCAATATTGAGATCCTTGTGGCAATTTTGGAATTGAAGTATCAGGCTATTCATTGGCGCTATGCGGCAGCTCTAAGTTGAGCTTCGTTCCGTTTCTCTTTGAGAAAGTCGAGTGATTCTAGAAGTAAGTCTTGGTTGGACTTAGGATCACATAGGTAACTCGATGAGATTGAAGCTTTAGCTCAATGGGAAAGACAGCTTCAGATCCATAGGAAAGGGCGAACGGAGTATGGTCGGTCGCTGACTTATGGGTGGTCTGCTAGGGCTATAGGGCCAGAGGGAGTTCATCTACCCATAAGCCTCCTGCCTTTTCCAGACGCTTCTCGATAATGGATTTAATCACTTTATTAATAGTCTCGACTTGCTCAATGGATTGAGGGTGAGCCACTGTCGAGAATCTCTTTTTGACGTTGTCCAGTCGGCTGAAGGTCTTGAACTCTACGTTCTCAAACTGGGTTCCATTATCAGAGATGATGGCTTGGGGGACTTCGATAATGATTTTGTGGACGATGAAGTTGATTACCTTCTTGGTGGTGATTGTAGTGAGAGCTTCGGCTTCCGCCCATTTGGTGAAGTAGTAAACCGCACCGATGGCATAGAGTTCCCTACCCTGGCCATTGGAAGAGCCCCAATGATATCTATCCCACACATGGAGAACGGGCAAGGACTTACCATTTGCGTTAGCTCGGTAAGCGGGGCTCTTAGGATATTGGGGAACTGCTAGCATTTATCACACTTGCAGGCATAGTTTGCGGCGTCTTAATCAAACGTGGGCTAGAAATAACCGTATTTGATAATTTTTATTGCTAGAGTTTGCCCCCCAGTGTGGTCTCCGCACTCGCCTTCGTGTATTTCCAGTAACACACATACAACGTCGCTATGAACTACACATCGAAGTAATGGGATAGAGAAACCTCTTCGGTAGAGCACTCCATACAAGATAGTATAGCGAGACGATTGGCAAGTGAGTGTCCGTCTTTCCTTGAAGCATCCAGGTAGGGTTCCATGTTGCAAGTAGTTCTTGATTGGTGTCACCCAAGACTCGGGATTGGTTTCGGTCTTTGTTTCTGCTACCAATTAGTCTACATCTGATATATGCACAAAGAGTCAAGTACTTCGACTGGGGCAAGTTCCATATGTTGCGCATCCTCGAAGCTTGCCAGTTTAGCTAATGATTCAGCCTTTTCATTTTGTTCTCGGGGAATATACATGATGATGCAATGGTCGAAGTTGGTGAGCAGTTCGCAAACCCGAGCGAGGCAGGCTTTGTACTCTCCCTGTACCGGATGCACAATGAGCTGCGAGTCGGAGTACATATGAATGACCTTGATGTTAAGTTTGATTCCAATTCCGAGTCCAGCTATCAAGGCTTCATATTCTACATCATTGTTGGTAGCAGTAAAGTTAAGGTTCAAAGCGTAGCGTATTGGCCTCTCCTCTGGAGTGATAAGTATGACTACCGCACTGGAACACTCACCGCGTTGGGATGGTGAATTCCACTATGAAATCTGCAAGGGATGAATGTGATCTACAAATGACTCAGCTTTATATTTTACTTCAGTAGTCATCCAGATGCTTCAGATCGCTACAGGGCCCGTCGTAGCGATTGGTCAGTGTATACTTTGATAGTGTAAGACTGAAAGTATGGTCGCAGCTTCCGGGGCACAAGCGCTGAGTTGATTGCCTGCTTGGAAACAGCCAAAAAAACATATAAGTCCTCGTGATACACAGGTTTTGAAAAGATAGGTGGTCTCTCTAAGTGATTCAGAAGGTCCTTGAATGCAGCGACGCATTCCGGGGTCCATGCGAAGTTGCGCTTCCCCTTTCTGAGCATGTCGACAAAGGGAACACATTTTTAGTGGCTTTAAAGATGAATAGACTTAAAGTGGGGACCTTCTTGCTTAGACTTTGAACATCATTGATTCTCTGAGGGGACTGAATATCACGGATATATTTGATCTTATCTGGATTGGCTTCAATGCCTCGCGAATTGACAATGAAACCCAAGATTTTCTCGGTGCAATGCCAAAAGAGCATTTCAAGGGAATGAGTTTCATGTCATATCATCATAGGACATTGATCATTTCGGAGAGGTCACAAATGAAATTATTCGACATCTTATATTTTACAAGCATATCATCCACATATAACTCTGTGGATCTTCTAATATGGTTCTTGAAAATGAAGTTGACTAGCCGTTAGTAGATGGCTCTCGCATTCTTAAGACCAAAGGGCATGAGCGATAACACTAGAGCCCGAGGTCGGTTATGAAAGAAGTATGGTCCTAGTTCGAGAGGTACATCGTAATCTGATTATAGGTTGAGTAGGCATCCATGAAGGATAAAAGCTAGTATCCGGCGGTTGAATCAAGAAGCTGATCCATTTTCGGAAGTGGGAAGCAGCCCTTAGGACATGCCTTTTCCAGGTCAGAGAAGCCGACACGCGTTTACCATTTGCCATTTTCTTTCTTGACCAAGACTGGATTGAAGATCCATTTGGGGTTGTAGGCTTCCCGGATGAAACCATTATTAAATAGCCTATCTACCTCTTCCTTAAGTGCAGTCAATCTTTTGATTCCTAAGAATCGACGTTTTTGTTTGATCGGACATTGCAACAAGTTGATGGTTAGCCCGTGACAAGCGACTGCGGGGTCGATGCCCCACATACCGGAGTTGGAACAAGCGAATACATCAAGGTTCGCCTTTAATAAATCCACAAGATCTTCCTAAATTGCGGGGTGGAATTGCGATCCAACCTTTAAGACCTTTTTTGGGTCGTATGGGATGACTAGAACATCCACTGTCGGCTCTACTGGGGTAGCTCGTTAGAATTTGGGCTCTTCATTTTCACTTAGATCGAGATCGTCGAAAAGACGACAGTGGCGTCGGAGCGAAGGCTCAGATGCCTTTGATTGCTATGCGGAGACGGTCTTGGCGCAAGAAGATGGAGGCACGGTCTCGCTGTTGGAGAATGGAGTTTTAATGACAACAACATTATTTCAATATTAATTGATTATAAAATTTATACTAACATCTCTATCTAGAATGTGTATATATACACATATATGCAGGATTTGTATACAGGAATTAATATTGAAGACTGTATAGTTTAAGAGTTTCAAGAGATTCAAGAATTTAGAGTAGATTCAAGACTCGTGAGTAATCAAGATTTCAAGAGTTCAAGATAAATATAGTAATAGAGTCTAGTTTATGTAGGACTCTGAATAACACTCCAGGTTCAAATTCAAATTCTATTTTTCAAATTCTGATTTTTAAATTTCAAATTCTATTTTCAAATTTTAATTAAGATTTTCTATTTTGCTATTGATTTTAAACTTGAGTTTCAAAGATTATAAGTTTATATGTATTTATAGAGTTATATACTTTAAACTTACATTTATACTGTTTTAAACTTTATAATATTATAAATATGTTCATGTAACTTATATTTATAATTTCATATGATTTTCTACTTTATAATACTTATTTATATACTATGTTTTAATCCAAGAATTTCCAGAAATATATATATAGTAAACCACACTGAAAATACTCAAATTTCAATTTTTAAATAACATATGTCGACATACATATGTTGGCATGTCGACATATAACTGTCACATTTTCAATTTTGAAAGGAAGTGTCTTTTCACTATTTGTAACATTCCAGAAGTGTTGCAACCTTTCAAATCTTATAAATAAGGACTGATTTTTAATTTTTTCATCATTCCTCTTCATCTCCTTTCATTACACCATTATTATATCATATTTTCATGATTTTCTACACTTATACTCTGCCGATTTCAAGTCGAATTATATAAAACATCGTCTCTTCTCACCCTCTACTCATTACTCTCTGAATTGAAGTGCTATTGAAGAGTTGTAGGGCTGTTGTAATCATTCGGGATAGTTTTGGAAATGGTGTGTTCCTTGTAGCTGTGAAATCAAGGAAGGAAATGGTGGTAACCTTGTAGCCGGGGAAATCAAGGGGAGTATATTTGATCAAGGGTATTTGGAATCGATGGTAACTTTGTGGCTGTAAAATCAAGGGTCTTGTACTTGGATAATGATATAGTAATAAAAATCTGAGCAATCCAGCATTCCATAGGACTGGACGTAGGAGTTATCCGAACCAATATAAAATCATGTGTGTTCTTTCCTTTCCTGCATTTTATTTTTGTATTTGTGTTTGATTTGGTGTCTGTGGTCATCTCTGTGGTGTGTGATTTATATTGTACATCATATAAATTTTAGTTTTTCTCAAATTCCTTAAAAACACTATTCATCTTCCTCTAGTGTTATTTTTGCCTTAATGATCCATTCTGCATTCCCTAGCAATTAGTATCAGAGCAAGGTTTTTCAAAAAGTTCATAATCAAATTTTTGAAAATTTTAAATGGAAAATTTTGAAATAATTGTTAACACTAGTGTTAATTCATGCATTATACCAATATTGAAAGAGTCTACATATAATCGTGTTAAAAAGTCAAGTAATCTACTGAAATGTTGTTCAATACAGGAAAAGGTGTGTTATATGGCTTTTGAAAATTCAAAAGTTGAAAAGATGGTAAAGTGTTTGTTGGAAGTTCAAATTCCAAAATGGTGGCTGTCGAAAATTCAATTTTTGAAATGGTGTGTTACATGGTTGTTGAAAATTCAAATTCTGGCAAAAAATGGCGGAAATCAAAAAGGAAAAACGGATATTGGATAGTGGTTGTTTGAGGCATATGATGGAAAATCCAGAAATACTAAATAATCTAGTCTATGAAGATGTTGGAATGGTGAACTTCGAAGATAATACTAAAAGATCCATTATTGGAATCGGCAATGTCGGTAATTCTGAAACTCCTACTATTTCTGATGTTTTGTTAGTTAG
Source organism: Allium sativum (assembly GCA_030737875.1). Taxonomy (NCBI): domain Eukaryota; kingdom Viridiplantae; phylum Streptophyta; class Magnoliopsida; order Asparagales; family Amaryllidaceae; genus Allium; species Allium sativum. Next base: position 28,266,796 of record CM060927.1, on the reverse strand, counting down.
GAATCTAAAACACAACCTATTAAGTATAAGTGGACTTTGGGATAAGGGTTATAAAATAAACTTTGAAAAGGATATGTGCTTTATAGAGAATAGGAATTTAAAAGTAATACTTGAAGGATATAGAAAGAAAAATATTTATATATTGAGTATGAAAATCTCCAACGATAATCTATTTCATTTGTCCAACACAAGTGACCCTTCGTTCTGGCATTAAAGATTTGGTCGTTTATGGATTTAAACAGGCTCCTATGGCTAGGTATGATAGATTAAGAAATAACTTATTACAATCCAACTTTGAAATAGGAAAACTAGATAACACTTTATTTATTAAAAAAGAATAATAAGAATGTACAATTAGTAGAAACATATATTAATGGTATAATTTTCGGATCGACAAATGGTAAGATGAATAAATAATTTTCAGATATTATGACCCAAGAATTTGAGATGAGTCATATGGGAGAACTAGCAGTCTTCTTAGGCTTACAAATTCATCAATTAAAGAATGGAATATTTATTAACCAAGAAAAATACGCAAGAGAATTAATTAATAAATACAATTTAACAACAACAAATTGGAGACCAACACTAATGGTGACTAATATAGCATTAAGTAAAGATGATACATCAAAAGACATTAATCAGAAATTATATAGAGGAATGATAGGATCGCTATAATATATAACCGTTAGTAGACCAGATATAATTCATAGTGTATGTCTTTGTGTAGGATATCAATCACAACCTAAGGAAACACATTTAAAAGTCGTAAAACATATTCTAAGGTATGTAAAGCATACATAAGATTTTGGATTATTTTATCCGAAGAATGATTCATTCAGCTCAGTTTCTTATTGTGACGTTGATTATGCAGGATGTAAATCCGATCATAAAAGTACAAGTGGAACATGTCATTTCTTAGGGCAATCACTAGTCTCGTTGTTTAGTATAAAGAAAGTACTATATCTTTGTCAACAGCTGAAGCAGAATATATCCCAACTGCTTTGGCTTGTTCACAAGTAATATATATTCAACAAACTCTATATGATTTTCGGTTAAATATAAATAAATCACCAATATGCTTCGATAATACGAGTGCTATAAATATGTCTAAAAATCCAACTCATCATTCAAGAACTAAACATATCGATATATGACATCATTTTCTAAGAGATAATGCAAGTAAAGAGAAATTTTCACTCGAATTTATAGAAACAGATAAACAAATAGTAGATATATTGACAAAACCATTAAACGAAGCAACGTTTACTAAATTCAAAAGAGAAATAGAAATGAATTAGAATAATTAAATATATTAATATATATTAGAATAACATTAAAAATCATATGTATGTCGATATATATACTTGCCTATGTCGACATATAACTGCCATATTTCAAAAATGAATTCCCACCTAAAGTTAGTTATGATAACCATTTAAACTCTCCACCTCAATTTTTCTTCTTCATTCTCTTATTTCACTTCTGTAAAAAAACTCTAAACCAAAATAAATAATGGCCTTATGAAACCCCATTTCCGTTAATGTCACTCTTTAACAGAATGCATTAAGTTTCTTGAAGCGTTATAAACAAACAGAACAGAGTATCACAAATACTGGAATAAAATACATCAAATAAAAAGCATTTGTCTTGCGCAAAACCATCAGAGTACATAAGTAGAAAGTCATAGTCCCCATAAATAGCTATAAGCAATAAAATAGACAAAATGGTACATCTAAGCAATATCCAAATCCAAGCTGAAACAGAAGCGAGAGTCTTATTCAAGCCTGAGCGTTCCCACGTTGAGAAACTGGGGGGAAAAAGGAAGAGAGAGAAAATGAAACAAAATGGGTTTGTCATAAAGTCTGGCAAGTCCAGTTACTTTTATAATATAAATAAGTAAAAGCATCATGACAGGCATATAAATTAGATCATATGACATGAATGAACATTATAAGTAGAATGAACTAAACAGATTGTGCTTCTCAAATACTTTTCTCTGTACCAATACTAGTATAACAGAAATGATCCCAAAAGAAACATAATGGTAGACTTAGGTGTACTTCTAGTAAAGGTTTTTACCCTAAACAATAATAACAGGTACCCAAACAGAAATAACGGGTGTTACACCAACTAGAAACTATGGGAACCTAAAAAGGCAGGACTGGATGTACCCTAATTACTACCCCCATTCGACCGGCTTCCTATCCCGTAAATATTCTATGTCGGCCCAACAGTGTCATGTACCATTTCCTAAAGTGGCAACCCCAAGAATGGCACGGAGCTATTTACTAGTGTTATAGCGGCTTATTTTCCCAAGCCGGCCGGATCCATGCACTCACATGACTACGTTGGAACGCGCCTTCAGAACATCTCCTCCCATACAGACCTCTTATAATCAACTCAGTAAGCGTGCCCTGGACCCTACCCAGTGTGGGCCCTCCTTTGATTCCAGAATGGGCTACTGACTGATATGGGTCCCATGCAACAGATGACACAAGCCACACCCTAGGCTTGTATCCCCAACTACTAGGATTTTGATAGCTTATGCCTAACAGATTAACAAGCCAACATGACCCCAACAGAAATAAAACAGGTTAAGTTTATTGGGTTCATATAACCCCCTACAGATTTAACATGTTTACCAAACCCCCACTGATTCAAACAAGTTTACTTAACCCTCCACTATTTAACAAGTTCATATAACCCCACAGAAATAAACAACTTAAGTATTACAGGTTAACAGGTCCTTATAACCCCTACAAATCTAAATAGGTTTTGCACGTTGTTTACAGTTTCATTAGATGTTCCGCTTAATCTATAAATTAAGCCTACAGGTGTACGTGCCCCAAACCTTAAGTAATACTTCACAATATCAGATATACCCCAAATTTAATAATACATCACAGTATAGGTTATGCCACCAAATCCCATTATGATTTACAATACAATATATGCCCCAATTTATCTTTCCCAATCATTCCCAATTTCGTTCGTTCGCATATTTCAGCGATAGGCCTAGGCTCGAAGGTAGCCTAGGCTATAAAAATAAAAAGGGAAAGAGGGAGAGAAGAGAACAAAAAATAGGCATAATAACAAAATAGGTATATGATAACAGAAATAGGCATATGAGAACAGAACAATTGATCAAGTATACATGTAATGGCAGATCTATTTAGGTTTGAATTAGATTTTTAACGGGCATGTGTTTAGATCCAGATTTATAAACATGTCAAGATTACTTGTTAAATGTTTATATCTAAAAATAATGTGAACTCACTGAGACTGTATCTGAAGAACATATAATAGTTTGGCTGAAAATGCAGAAGAAATTCTTGTATATGAATAAGCTGTTGTTGAAGAAAATAGGCTAGTTCAATCTAAGATGGGACAGCATCTCGTTGTCTCCATTGTTTTTGTTGTGTAAAAACAATAGAAATGAGGTCCTATTTATAGCCTAAAGACAACGAACCAAGCCAACAAATCAGTCCACGTTCAGCCAAAAGAATTCGCCTGGATATGTATTGGGTTGACCCACCCCGACCTGAGTCGGCCCATAGGTCGACCCACGGGTTAACCCACACACCCTGGGTCGACCTAACCGGGTCTCGAGTCGACCCCCAAGGGCTTGATTCCCCCCTATTTCCCACCCCCCTTTTGCTGCTTTGAATAATTTTGAAAATTTTGATTTGTTTGTATATACATAATTCCCTTATACATATACAGACTTCTAAACTTAATAACTTTTTCATACGATGTCTGTTTTATGCAAACTCAGAGTTTATCTTAAGCAGAATTCCAAGACGAACGCAATGGTATAGACCTTTTTACTTAATTCCTAATATTTAATTAAGTATCCCTTAGTTTATTGTTATAGTGTTCTTTAAAATTACAGGGTGTTACATTCTCCTCTACTTAAAGGATTTCGTCCCCGAAATCTCCAGGTTAAGAAGAATGTATATCCTAACATCCATCAACCATCTACTCATTCATCAATCACAGGCATCCATTGTCCTTAAAATTATTATGATGCTTGTATGAACATATGCAAAGGTGTGTGTATATGTTTCTATGATGATGTGAAAAATCAGGCGGTCTACTAATTCAGTCGACCTCCTTAATGCAATGTATGTTAGTGCCATGAGTCCAACATGTATGCAAACAATCCCAGTATATCATGTAAACTCTATATGTGTGCATAACCATGCATCCAAATATAACATCCATTTGATGATACACCCATTTCCATCCATAAAATTTAAAATTGCACACACATCCATATGCAATATGTAAGTGATTGCGCCGATCTAGTGCCTAATGTGTGTGTATATGCATCCATGAGCAACCACAGGCAAATACTTGCACCCATTAAGCATAACATGTTTCAAACACATGTTTTATAACATGCCGTAATTTTAATGACACTAAAGATGATAAATTAAAGAATAATTAATTTGAAATAAGTTGTTAATAATAAATTAAGGAAAACTTAATTAAATATTCAAAATTAGGTAAAACGGACCGCGCCATTGCGTCTGTCTCGGAATTCTGGTCAGGATAGAAACTAAGTTTGCGTAAAATGGACTCCATATGAAGAAGTTTTTAAGGTTTGAAGTTCGTATGCATATAAGGAATATATATAATTCAAAGAAATTAGAAAATCAACAAAATTCAAATCAAGCGCGCATTTTAGGCGGATCGGCCGACCGTTTTGGGGTGGTACAAATTATCATAGGAACTTTGCGGTCGACCCCGAGGTCGACAACATAGCAGGGGGGTCGACCCCCCTGCACAAGTCTGGGAAAATACCTCTTTCTGAATGTGGACCGATTTTGGAGCTAGATTCGTGAATCCTAGGCTATATAAATGACCATAAACCTAGATTTTATTCATCTAAAAAAATGGTGGCGATGGCGGAGCTCTGCTGCAACGTAAATTGAATAGCCTATTCTTCTCCAAATCCAATTTAGCAAACATTATACAAATTCAATGAGGGCTACAACAACAAATCCAACGTGTTCCTCTCAGTTACTTGGATCCATTTCCTTAGATCTATTCACTATGAGTTCATGTTATTTTAAGATCTAAATATTTTATTAGTAATCATAAAATATATATATATATATATATATAAATATAAATTGGATAATGGATCTATGCCTAAACAAGTTCTATCATGACATAATTATCAGATCTGCCTTTATATGTTCATATCGCCACCATGTTAAATCTTGTCATAATATATCTATTCAGTTTTATGCCTATTTGTATTAGTTTATTATTGATTCATCATTATGCCAGTTTTGATTCTCTTCTTTCCCTCTTTTCCCTTTTTATTTTTATAGCCAGGCTACCTTCGAGCCTAGGCCTAATGCTGAAATATGCGAATGCGCGAAATTGGGAATCGTTTGGGAAAAATATGATTTGGCATAAATTGGAATATATGTAAAATATGATTTGGCATAAATTGGAAAATATGTAAAATATGATTTGGCATAAATTGGAACATATTTAAAATATGATTTGGGTGTACATTGGAATATATGTGAATATGAATTTAGGCATAACTTGTACTGAAATATGTGAATATGAATTAGGGACATAAATTAGCAAATATGTGAATATGGGTTTGGGCATAATATATGTATCTTGATTTATGACTTGGGAAAATGGAATATTGTGCATAATGAAATATGAATTTAAATGGGGCATGAAAATCTATATTTGAAATAGGGAAATTTATTAATATGAATATGCCTAAAATAATGGAACCAGAGTAACGCTTAGACACGAGGTTAGATTGCACTTGTGGTATAAGTCTACCCGGAGCCACCCGACATATCCAAGGACTACAAGTGGCTAATATAATATGAGGGGTCTAATGCATAGTTGCATCGTGACACGAGGTTAAGTCTAAACTTGTAGTTTAAGTCTGCCCGGAGCCGCACGGCATATCAATCATCCACAAGTGGTTGACTTAGTGTGAGACGTCTGGGGCATTAACATGATGAACAAAAAAGATAAGATGTTTAGGCTTGTCCTAGGACAAGTGGAAATTATAATTTAGGTTATAATAAATGAAAAAGGGAATATAATAACTTAAGTAGAACATGTTATTGTGATGATGTAACAAAGAAAGAATACTAAAGAGATTGTGGATTACAGACCTTGGGCCACCATCTAGAGAATAACATGTTGTGGGCATATTAATGAACTTAAATGAGCTAAGTTATATAACCAAAATTAATAAGCAAGAGGAACTTGGTAAATTGATTAAGAATTCAATATGAATGAGAATAACTAAGTTAAATGAAAACCTGATAAGGTAAGGCAAGCGCGTAAAAGAAAGTTTAGACATAGGGTCTAACAACATATTAAAGTGAGGCACTTGAACCAGTTCGCACGTTTCAGGGTGAATAACCCAACAGGGTAGATCAACGTGGTGTTATAAGGCACGAGCGGAGCGCACTTTTATCTGATTATTCTGCCGACTCTGAATGACTGGAAGGGGAAGCACATGGCTTCCTGAGATACGTAACGTGCTTCTGGTAGTCCTCTTTGTGGTGGCGGATGTGCTCGTAGAGGTTAGGTCTGCGCGTAACTAATAGGTGGGTGGGCCTTGACTGCAAATGTAGCTTTGCGGTTAGAATGTTCTGACACGGTGACACTAGGGTGATTCGGCGGTTGCCTCAACGGGGAGGTAAAGGGTCATGACTAATAAGTATGGTAGTCGTTGGATACCCGTTATCAAGAGCCAGTGGGATGCGAAAAGGCTAGAGCTAAACCGGTGGTAGAGGGATGACGCTAAATGGATGTTTAGATTGTTTGTTATTAGGGGCAATCGCTTAGCTCTTGTAGTCTTTACTAGTTAAGGGAGGGGCTGAGGTGGGGCCATAGTCATCATGAAAATCAGACCGTAGGAATATCTGTATTTTGAGGCTCTCAAAGGAGGGCCTGTACATATGTGGAAGAGCTCCCGACCGAGTTCCGTGTTTCTTGTACTGCCCTGCCATGGAACTCAGTGCACATTAGAGGACGTGCGGTTGAGGCATTGAGCTACAATTGATGATACATATGTGGGAAAGTCTAGACACATGCATATCTGCTCTGGGTGGTGTATCGTAGACTTGAGGGCATTACTCTTGTATGAAATATGATTCGTTTGAAGGTGGCAGTCCGTATGATTACAATAGCATAGTAATGACAGATATATGAGAAATGTAACATTGTTATATAGAGATCTGTACGTCACTCCGGCATAGGATGAGGGACGGCGTTCATTTCTGTGGCATTACGGTGGAGACCGTGCGAGTGGGGTACCATGGGGGTACATCTCAACAATGAGTGGTCACTACATATATTGTATTAGGTTAATCCACTGGAAAGTAAATGGGTACGACGTGTGTACAAGTGTTGAGTGATGTTAACCCTAGTAACCTAACAATCAAGAAAACGTAATGGAACGGTATTTATAGGGATCATTCTATTTCTTGTATACTAGTATTGATATGGTGTAGAGAAACGTATTTTAGAAGCGCAGTATATTACGTTCAAACTTATCTTGCTCAGTTCACACTTGTCCTTGTTATTGTTATCCTGTTCTTCCAGTTTTAATATACCTGCCATGATACTTTTATTCATTTGTATTTAAAAGTAACTGGACTCACCAGACTTTATGTCTGGCCCTTTTTGTTTCCTCTTCTCTCTTTTCCATCCCCCCCAGGTTCTCAAGGTGTGAGTGCTTAGAGTTGATTTGGATTCTTTTAGCTTAGCTTGGATTTTGGATATGGATGTACCGCTTTGAGTTCTTGTCAGCTCTCTTATGGCTTCGCATGGGAAATATGGTGTTATGCTTTTTTACTCTGATATTTTTGGTAAGACAGATTATTAATGTAATTGGTTATTTCAAACTTATGATGTAAACTCAGTATTTGGGACCATGATGTTTTGATTTAAATAAAGTTTTTAATTTTTCTTCTATTTTATATGTCTGTCTTGCGATATTATGTTCTTATTTACCTATAACGCTTCATGAAACTTAATGCATTCTATATAGAGTGACATTAACAGACGTGGTGTGTCACATTTGGTATCAGAGCATATGGTTATAAGATTGGATAAAATATTTTGAAAATGTTTTTCAAAAGGGTCCCAAAAACAAAGTATTTTAAAATAAAAAGTCTGTTTTTGAAAAGCATATCTCCCAAAGCCATAAATATCTTCTTGATTCTCCACTTGATTCCTTTTCCTTTTTGTTCGGGGACCCGTTTCTTCCCGAAAGGGTATCCCCATTTCGGCATGGTTCCGTAGGCATGTCAAAACTATAGTACATGTTGAAGGGAAAAGAAATGCCCAACCTCCATCTATAGCCGCAGTAGTTTCTCCTACGGCTTATTTTCTCTTAAGCCTCATAAGGATTTCCACGCGATGGAGGCAGCTTTCAAGAGACTTGTTAGCATGTTGCACGAGGATGGTAAAAAGGAGAATAAGTGAGTTGGGGCTAAGGAACACAGCCCAAAGTCGAAAGAAAATGGTAGCTTAAGAAGCGAATATAAATGAAAGAAGAAAAGAGGAAATACCATAATTTCGGAAAGGGGGGTCATTAGAAAAAGGTTTGCAGAAAGAGGAAAGGCATTTGTTACCACTTCGGTAAGGCGGGACACCTTATTAAGGAATGCCCAAAGATACATGGACAAGGCCAGAGGGCAGGAACTTATAAAGGGCAAGCTAATATTTGGTGGATAGGATAGAGGTTGGAAAGTTTCCATTGAAGGTTTGATTTCCATTTTTGATCATCTTGTTGGGACTCTTTTTTTCTGGCGCTTCACATTCTTTTATATTTGATCCTTTAATTGAGTCTCTGCACCTAGATACTAGTATGGTTTTGGATGTCGTTACTGTCTCAACCCCCATTGGAGGTGCGGCTCATTTATTGATGATTTGTTGGGATTTTAGAATCTCTGTGTTAGGCGTCGAGTTTGATTGTGATGCATATGTTCTATATTTCATAAGATATGGTCGGATTCTATGGATGGATTGGTTAACCATATATGGAGCCATTATAGATTGTAAAAGAAGGGTCGTTAGACTTCTGAATTTCCATTGAAAGACTCTCGAGAATTCTTATGACCCCAAAAGGGTATGTCATGCGAAGTTTCCTAGAACCTTTTGATATATCTGTAACACCCCGAAAATTTAACAACATTAAGAGGATAAATTAAAGAATAATTAATTTAATATTTAGAATTAAGGGAAATGGACTGCGCCATTGCGTCCGCCTCGGAATTCTGGTTCGGATGGACACCAAATTTGCGTAAAACGGATAACGTACGAAGAAGTTATAAGCTGTAGAAGTTTGTATACGTGCAAGGAAGTGTGTATATATATATATATATATATAAACAAAATCATCTCCAGAATTCAAACCGATTAAAAAACAGTCAAAAGCGGTGAGCGAGGAAAATCCCGCTCAAAATGTGTCGACCCCCTTAAGGGGTGTCAACATAGGTTTCGACCCCCGTATAGGGGTGTCGACATAGGTGTGGACCCCCCTATATGGGGGTAGACACAGGTGTCGACCCCCTCCCCTCGTGGCTCCTGAAGCTTTTTCTAACGTGGACGATTTTGATGGTTTCCGGTCTGATCTGATGGCCTTGATTGCTCTGCTACTCCTATATAAAGAACCCTAAACCTAGGTTTTGTTCATAGAAAAATAATGGTGACGGCGAAGCTCTGCTGCGATGGAAATTACAATGGTTCTTCTCCTTCTTCTTTTTCTAAATCAATTCAAAGAAGATTATACATATTCGAAGATTGCTACAACAAATTTAGCAATGGCTACAAATACTTATTCAACATGTTCTTCGCAGCAAATTCACTATGAGTTCATGTTGCTTTTAGATCTATATCTAAATAGTGATCTTGATATGTATATAATAATTGGATCTTGAATCGGTGCCTAATCAGTTATATTATGACATATTCCATTGATCTGTTCTTATATGCTTATATCATCACCAAGTCTAATCTTGTCATAATATGTCAATTCTGTTTATGCATATTTCTATCGTTATGTTGTTGATTCGTTATTATGACTGTTCTGATTCTCTTCTCTCCTTCTTTTCCTTTTTATTTTTATATAGCCATGCTACCTTCGAGCCTAGGCGTAACGCTGAGAAATGCGAACGTGCGAAATTGGAAATAATGGGAAATGACATAATTTGGGGGCATAATTGGTATTGGAAAATATGGATCTAAATTTGGGCATAAAATTGGAAATATACGAAGATGGGTTTAGGGGCATATGTCTTGTTGGATCATATGAATTTAGGCATGCATTGGAATATATGTTAATACAGAATTGGGTATAAAATAGACATGTCTAAATATTGATTTGGAACGTAAATTTGAACATATGTGAACATGAATTTTAGGCATAAATTATGTGAAGGTGGATTTGGGTATAATTTGCATTGAAAAGGGTGAATATGGACTTGGGGCATAAGTTGGAATGAATGTGGGTTTGGGTTTGTGCAATATATACACACACACACACACACATAGAGACATATATATATGCCTTAATTTATGATAAGGGGCATATGGTGCATAATTAAAAGGTGAATTAAAAAGAGGCATAAAAGTCTATAATTTGAATAGTGAATTAGACATAATTCAAATGGACAAGGTTTAATTGATTAATTAATTAATTAATAATAGAATGTTTAGTAATTACAAATAGGAATTGTGATTGTAATTATGCCACGAGGTTAAGTTACATTTGTGGTGGAAGTCTGGCCGGACCTGACCGGCATATCCAGCAGCCACTAGTGTTGAACCTAATGTGGAAGGTCTAAGTACGTAAATACGAATCAGGCTAAGAAACGAGGTTAGACCCAACAGTGGAATAAGACTGCCCGGACCTGACCGGCATATCCAGCATCCACACGTTGTAGGCCTAATATGGGAGGTCTAGCCCATTATAACCATAATTGGACATGGTAATGAATTGGACAACTTAACCTAAGTTAATGCATTAGGATTGTATGATTATGAACTTGATTTAGGGTTAAGTAAAAAATGGATGGGTAATGGGTGGATTAAGTAAATTAGAGAGGATGGGTAATATACACATATAGGCCCATAAACTTAACCGGATGAGGTTATGTGATTAAAGACACTTAGTCGTATATATAACCGGTAGAAACAATAAAGTTATGTAATTAAAATGACACCGTTTAGGGTAAGCATAACTTGTAAGGAAATGAGACAACCTGAGTAATAAAATAAGAGGTACTTAATTATAAATTAAGTAATCTAGAAGTCCGAAACCCGATTATGTGGACAACATGCTTAGGCTTGTCCTAGGGACAAGAGGAAATTATAACATAGGGTATAATCAATGGGTTAGGAAACTTGTCAATGGGCCTTAGTTAATAGAACTAAGTTAACAAGTAAACAACGATAAGTTGTATTAACAATGTAAAAAAGAATTATGATTAAATAAGAAAGAATGAGGAAAACTTATAAGATAAAATTATATTTAATCATAAATAATGACTGACATGTTAAAAAGACACACGTAAAATGAGACGTACTTAATTACAAATTAAATAAAAACATGCTATTATAATGATGTTACCAAGTAAGAATATAAAATAAATTGTGGATTTTAGACCTTGGGCCACATTCTAGAGAATAACATGTTGTGGGATTATTAATAAACTTAAACGGATTAAGTTATATGATTGAAATAATAAGCAATAGAAACTTGGTAATTTGAATAAGAATTCAACATGAATGGTAATAACCAACTTAGATGAAAACCCAGTGAAGTAAGGCAAGCGCGTAATAGAATGTTTAGACAGAGGGTCTAATAATATATTAAAATGAGGCGCTTGGACCTGTCCGTACGTTTGAGGGTGAATAACCCAACGGGGTAGATGATCGAGGTGATATAAGGCACGAGGGGAGCGCACATTCATCTGACTGTTATGACGGCTCCGAAGGACTGGAAAGGGAAGTACGCGGCTTCGTGAGACATTGAATGTGCTCCTGGTTGTCCTTCGTGGTGGTGTAGTTTCGGATTGTGCTCACAGAGGCTGGGTCTGCGCATAACTACCAGGTGGGTGGGCCTTGACTACAGAGGTAGCCATGCAGTCAAAATGTTGTGACGAGGTGACATCAGGGTAATTCGACGGTTGCCTCACGAGGAGGTGGAAGTTCAAAACCGACAAGGATAGTAGATCATTGGATACCCGTCATCAGCAGCCAGCGGGATGCGAAAAGACTATATCTAACCCTAAGATATCATTTCACTGTTCACTATCGAGGAACGGGGTTGAGGGGAGACGCCACATGGATGTTAGATTGGTTGTTTTAGGGGCGGTCGCTTAGCTCTGTATCCTTTACTAGTTGAGGGAGGGGCCGAGGTGAGGCTATAGCCACCATGGAAAACAGACCCGAGGATTATCTGTATTTGGAGGCTGTTAAAGACGGGCCTGTACAGACATAGAAAAGCTCCCGACCGAGTTCCGTGTTTAGCCCTGTCACAGAACTCGGTGCACATTAGAGGTCGTGCGATTGAGGCATCGAGATACAATTATAGTACGTAGGTGGGATAGTCTAGATACATGCACATCAGCTCTGGGTGATGTATCGTACACTAGAGGGCATTACTCCGATCTGGAGTCTGATTCAATCGATGGTGGCAGTCCGTATGCTTATGTAGCATAGTAGTGATAGATATATACGGAACGTAATACTGTTATGTAGACTCCGACATAGGACGAGGGGCTGCGCTGTTGCATTACAGTGGAGACCGTGCGAGTGGGTTACCATGGGATGTATCTCAATATTGAGAGATAGCTACATAATTGTATTAGGTGAATCTATGGAAAAGTAAATTGGTACGATGCGCATATAAGTCTTGAGTGCTTTTAACCCAAGTAACCTAATAATCAGGAAAATGTAATGGAACGATATTAACAGGGATAATTCTACTTCTGATATACTAGTATTTGCGCGGTGCAGAGAAATGTATTCAGGAAGTGTAATATATCATGTTCATCTTATCTTGCTTAATTCACACTTGTTATTGTTATCTTGTTCTTCTAGTTATTATATACCTGCCATGACACTTTTATTTATTTATATTTAAAAGTAACAAGACTCGCCAGACTTTATGTCTGACCCTTTTTGTTTCCTCTTCTCTCTCTTCCGTTCTCCCCTCCCATCCTCCCCCCAGGTTCTCAGGGTGGAAGTGCTTAGAGTTGATTTGGATTCTTTTCAGCTTAGCTTGGACTTTGGATATTGATGTACAACTTTGATTCATTGTCAACTCTCATATGGCTTTGCTTGGGAAATATGGTTTATGTTTTTGTACTCTAATATTTTTGGCAAGATAGATTATTAAACTTGTAACTGGTTATTTCAAACCTATGATGTAAATTCAGTATTTGGGACCATGATGTTATGATTTAAATAAAGTTTTTAATTCCGCTGCTATTTTACATGTCTATCTTGTGCTATTATGTTCTTATTTACCTATAACGCTTCACGAAAGTTAATGCATTCCCTTAGTAAGTGACATTAACGGACGTGTGGTGTCACAATATCTATCGATGATTTGCAATCTATACCAATAGTTGTAAGTATCCTGATGTTTTGATGAGGTTCGGGGTTTACCCCAGAGGCACGAGATTGGTTTCCACATATACTTGATGGACAATGCAAAGCCAGTTGCATTGCCTGTGCGAGGCGGGAACTTTGTAAGCAAGAAGGGCAGCTACTTGAGAAGAGGTTTGATAGGTGAATCATATCGGAATGGGAAACCTATTGGACGAGTTCCGACTTGCATACTTGGATCGAAGGTTAAGAAATTATGCAAAAAAGAAGTGAAGCTAGTAAAAGTGCAATGGGGAGAGAACCGCGAGGATGCTACTTGGGAGCCTGGAGACAAGATTCGCACTTCATACCCTTTACTTTTCGAGAATATGTTCTTAACTTTTTTTTCCAAGCTTCGAATTAATACATGAATCTATTGTTTGAATATCTCCTATGGATCAATTCTTTAGGTAGAAAACTAATGAATGTAAACATGTGTTTGAGACATGTTATGTTTGATGGATGCAAGTGTTAGCTAGTGATTGCTCGTGGATGCATATACACACACAATTGGCACTAGATCGGCTCAATCACCTACACTTTGCATATGGATGTGTGTACATTTAAATTTTTATGGATGAAAATGGGTGTATCATTACATTGATGTTTGCATTTGGATGGATGATTGTGCGCACATATAGAACTTACATGTATTAGGATAATTTGCATACATTTTGGTTACATGGCACAAACATACATTGCATTAAGTAGTTCAATTGAACCAGTAGATCGCTTGATCTTTCACACTAGTTTATGGACATATACACACACTATTGCATATGTTCATAAAAGCATTATAAATTCCTTGAGGACAATGGATGCCTGTGATTTGTAGAGGAATGTATGATCGTTGGATGTTAGGATATACGTTCTTCTTAGCTTAGAGATTTCGGGGACGAAATCCTTTGAGTAGGGGAGAATGTAACACCCCGTAATTTTAACGACACTAAAGATGATAAATTAAAAAATAATTAATTTAAAATAATTTGTTAACAATAAATCAAGGAAAACTTATTTAAATATTCCGAATTAAGTAAAAAGGACCACGCCATTGCATTCGTCTTGGAATTCTTATCAAGATAGACACCAAGTTTGCGTAAAATGGACTCCATATGAAGAACTTATTAAGGTTTGAAGTTTGTATACATATAAGGAATATATATATATATAATTCAAATAAATTCAAAAATCAGCAAAATTTGAATCAACGCATTTTGGGCGGAAGGGCCGACTGTTTGGGGTCGACCCGAGGCCCTGCTGGGTCGACCCCGGGGTCGACACCATAGTAGGGTGGTCAACCCCCCTGCATAGATCTAGGAAATTAACTCTTTCTAAACGTGGACCGATTTTGGAGCTAGATTCATGAATCCTAGGCTATATAAAGGACCCTAAACCTAGGTTTTATTCATCTAAAAAAATGGTGGCGATGGAGGAGCTCTGCTGCAATGTAAATTGAATAGCCTAATCTTCTCCAAATCCAATTCAGCAAACATTGTACAAATTCAACGAGGGCTACAACAACAAATCCAACGTGTTCTTCTCAGTTATTAGGATCCATTTCCTTAGATCTATTCACTGTGAGTTCATGTTATTTTTAGATCTAAATATTTAATTGGTAATCATAAAATGTATATAAAAATTGGATATTGGATCTATACCTAAACAAGTTCTATTATGACATAATTATCAGATCTGCCTTTATATGTTCATACTGCCACCATGTTAAATCTTGTCATAATATATCTATTCAGTTTTATGCCTATTTCTGTCAGTTTATTATTGATTCATCATTATGCCCGGTTTGATTCTCTTCTTTCCCTCTTTTTCCTTTTTATTTTTATAGCCAGGCTACCTTCGAGCCTAGGCCTAACGCTGAAATATGCGAACGCACGAAATTGGGAATCATTTAGGAAAAATATGATTTGGCATAAATTGGAACATATGTAAAATATGATTTGGAATAAATTAATACATATATAAAATATGATTTGGCATAAATTGGAACATATGTAAAATATGATTTGGGCGTAGAATGGAACATATGTAAAATATGATTTGGGCGTAAATTGGAATATATGTGAATATGAATTTAGGCATAACCTGTACTGAAGTATGTGAATATGAACTAGGGACATAAATTAGCAAATATGTGAATACGGATTTAGGAATAATATATATGTCTTGATTTATAACTTTGGGACATATTGTGCATAATGAAATATGAATTTAAAAGGGGCATGAAAATCTATATTTGGAATAGGGAACTTTATTAATATGAATATGCCTAAAATAATGGAACCATAGTAAAGCTTAGATACGAGGTTAGATTACGCTTGTGGTATAAGTCTCCCCGGAGCCGCCCGGCATATCCAGCTACCACATATGAATGAGAATAACCAAGTTAATTGAAAACCTGATGTGCTAAGGCAATTGCATAAAAGAATGTTTAGACATAGGGTCTAACAACATATTAAAGTGAGATGCTTGAACCAGTTCACACGTTTTGGGGTGAATAACCCAACGGGGTAGATCAACGTGGTGTTATAAGGCACGAGCGGAGCGCTCTTTTATCTGATTATTCTATCAGCTCCGAATGACCGGAAGGGGAAGCACGCGGCTTCCTGGGATACGTAATGTGCTCCTGGTAGTCCTCTCTATGGTGTCATATGTTTAGGATGTGCTCGCAGAAGTTGGGTCTGCGCTTAACTACTAGGTGGTTGGGCCTTGACTGCAAATGAAGCTTTGTAGTCAGAATGCTGTGACGCGATGACACTAGGGTGATTCGGTGGTTGCCTCAACGGGGTGGCAAAGGGTCGTGAACAAAAAGGATAGTAGATCATCGGATACCCACCATCGACAGCCAGTGGGATGCGAAAGACTAGAGCTAAAACCAATAGACCATTCACCTTTCACTATCGGGGTATGGTGGTTGAGGGAAGACGCCAAATGGATGTTTAGATTGTTTGTTACTAGGGGCAGTCGCTTAGCTCTTGTAGTCTTTACTAGTTGAGGGAGGCGCTAAGGTGGGGCCATAACCACCATGAAAAACAAACCCTAGGAATATCTGTATTTTAAGACTCTTAAAGACGGGCATGTATAGATGTGGAAAAGCTCCCAACCGAGTTCTGTGTTTCTTCTATCGCCCTGCCACGGAACTCGGTACACATTAGAGGACGTGTGGTTGAGGCATCGAGCTATAATTGATGATACGTATGTGGGAAATTTTAGATACAAGCATATCTTCTCTGGGTGGTGTATCGTAGAATTGCAGGCGTTACTCTGGTACGAAATATGATTTAATTGAAGGTGGCAGCCCGTATGATTACACAGCATAGTAATGACAGATATATGCAGAACGTAACATTGTTATATAGAGATCTGTATGCCACTCCGGCGCAGGATGAGGGACTGTGTTCATTTCTGTGGCACTACGGTGGAGACCATGCGAGTGAGGTACCATGGGGTGCATCTCAATAATGAGTTGTAGCTACATATATTATATTAGGTTAATCCATTGGAAAGTAAATGGGTACGATATGAGTATAGGCGTTGAGTGTTGTTAACCGTAGTAATCTAACAATCAAGAAAATGTAATGGAACGGTATTTGTAGGGATCATTCTTTTTCTAATATACTAGTATTGGTACGGTGCAAAGAAACCTATTTAAGAAGCGCAATATATTTTGTTCAAATTTATCTGGCTCAGTTCACACTTGTCCTTGTTATTGTTGTCTTGTTCTTCCAATTTTTATATACCTACCATGATACTTTTATTCATTTGTATTTAAAAGTAACTGGAATCGCCAAACTTTATGCCTGACCTTTTTTGTTTCCTCTTCTCTCTCTTCCGTTTCCACCCTCCCCCAGGTTCTCAGGGTAGGAGTGCTAAGAGTTGATTTGGATTCTTTCAGCTTAGCTTGGATTTTGGATATTGATGTACCGATTTGACTTCTTGTCAATTCTCTTATGGCTTTGCACAGGAAGTATGGCCTTATGCTTTTGTACTCTGATATTTTTGGCAAGACAGATAATTAATGTAATTGGACATTTCAAACTTATGATGTAAACTCAGTATTTGGGACCATGATGTTTTGATTTAAGTAGAGTTTTTAATATCGCTGCTATTTTACATGTCTGTCTTGTGATATTATTTTCTTATTTACCTATAACGCTTCACGAAACATAATGCATTCTATATAGAGTGACATTAACGGACGTGGGATGTCACATGTTTACGTCCATTGGTTTCCTACCTAAAGGTCTAAGATTCGATTGATAGGATATACTCAAATGACAGAAGCAAGTACGAATAAAAGCTTGGAAAAAGAAATTAAGAACATACCCTGGAGAAGAAAAGGGTATAAAGCGCGAGTCTTGTCTTGGGTCTCCCAAATTGCGTCTTGGCGGTCATCTTCCCATTGAACTTTCATCAACTTGACCTCTCTGTTACATAACTTCTTGACCTCTGATCCCAAAATACGAGTAGGAACTCATCAAACTATCGCCTCCTGCTCTACCTCTACTTCCTCAAGCATACTCGGCTCAACTACCTCTGTTGTATCGTGCAGACACTTCCGCAAATGAGAAACGTGGAAAACATCGTGAACACCTGCCAATCTCTCTTGTAGCTTCACCCTATAGGCCATTTGACCTATCCTTACCATTATGGGAAATGTACATACAAACCTTGGTGTCAGTTTCCCTACCAATCCAAAGCGAACCACATTCCTCAAAGATGATACTTTGATGAAAACCATGTCCCCCACCTCAAACTCAATATCGGTCCTTTTCTTCTGCATATGATTTCTGCTTGTCCCGAGCTATCTTTATGTGTCTGCAGATAAGATCAATCTTTTATGAGGCTTCTCTAACCATCTCAGGTCCAAGTAGAAGCCTATCTGTAGACTCCCACCAACAAGTCGGTGATCTACAGGGTCGTCCGTATAATGCTTCGAAGGGTGCCATGCCAATACTAGCCTGATAACTATTGTTGTAGGCAAACTCAACTAATGGAAGATGCTCTTCCCAAGTCCCTCCGAAGTCTAGGATACACAGCCTCAAAAGGTCCTCAAGAACTTTATTCACCCTCTCAGTCTGCCCATCGGTCTGAATGTGATATGCGGTGCTCAAACATAACTGTGTACCTAGTGCCTCTTGCAGCCGCTTCCAGAACTCGCTAGTGAAATGGGGTCTTGATCACTCACTATGCTAGAAGGTACTCCATGTAGACGGACTATCTCACGAAGATAAACTGATGCCAACCATGCTTCCATTCTCTTACTCTTAACAGGAATGAAGTGAGTGCTCTTAGTAAGTCTGTCAACTGTCACCGAGATACTGATGTTGTCTTTTCTCGATCTAGGTAAACCATCAATGAAATCCATAGAGACGCTCTCCTAATTCCACTGTAGCACGTCCAAAGGATAAAGCAAACTGTTGGGATTCCTTTGCTCAACATTAAATTGCTGGCAAAGTAAACATCGAGAGACAAACTTCGCTACATCTTTCTTTATCATGGCCCAAAAGAAACCCTATTCATATCTTTATACATCTTATCAACACCCGAATGAATAGTTATCCTAGAATGATGGGCTTCCTCAAGACTATATTCAAC
Organism: Allium sativum; assembly: GCA_030737875.1. Lineage (NCBI taxonomy): Eukaryota > Viridiplantae > Streptophyta > Magnoliopsida > Asparagales > Amaryllidaceae > Allium > Allium sativum. The sequence goes on along the minus strand of CM060927.1, from coordinate 28,247,518 downwards.
AGACTCCCAAGTCAGGGAACACACAGCCTTCCATCCCGTTGCAACCATCCTCTATTATCCGTGGAATATCTGCTAAGGTGACTAGAAGTCTTCCCTCTACTGAGCCTATCGAAGATGTCTACTATCTGTAGGTCCTCTTGCTGCGAAGTTCCTATCTGATCTGTAAGACCCCACCTCCGTTAAGGTCACTCACAAAGGGAATGCCTTAACTTTGGTGGAGCGTTTTAGGTAAAAATGCAGATAAATTTCAAGACAGACAAATAAAGCAGCGAAAAAATAAAGTAATTTTATAAACAATGTGGTTCATTCAAGCTTTTACAACAATTTGTCTCAATCATACTTAAAAATAATACATAGAACTTCTGTCTTAATTCAAAAACTTCCAAGTATAAAAGAAGCATAAAAATAACAATGATATTCCCCAATAAAGAATGAACCAGCCATAGCAGTGGAAGAGAGAGTCCAAAGAAATACATCGACTATCTTCGAGCTTGGAAAGAAAACTGAGATAAGTGGTAACATTTCCTTCCTGCGAACCTTGGGGGGGACAGAAGAAAAGAGGCAAAACAAACTAGGTCGGACATAAGTTCGGTAAATCCAGTGACTTTCAGCATGAAAATAGACAAAAGCATCATGACATGAATAAATTGAATATAAGACAATACCGTTATAACAAGGATAACAAGATAACGCACGATTAGCATAGATATGATAAGGCAAGATAAACTGAATGCGCTTCCACTCTGATTTCTGCTTCGCTACTACCTTGCTATTCTGATTTTTATATCTCTGCACCGCCTAACTAGTGTCCCAGCTAGTAATCTATGTAAAATGATAATATTACAACGTGATCCCAATCCGCGCAATTGTCGTAGCCTCCAGGCGTACATCTAGTATGAGGATCTTACCTCAATCAGCCTAATTGCCATGAAGATGTTAGAAGTACCCTTACTATCCTATCGATCGGCTCCCTACTTGTATTAGTGTTCCATGTATCCGTGTCAGTTCGGCCCTCTCTTGCATGTAGATACCCAATGCTGATCCCACCATAAGGTGTATCAATCCTTATGATTGCAACCCGACACGATTCAAGATGCACAGTGTATAACTACTGGTACCCAGTGCCAGCTTTTTCCCACTTCGGAGTACATGCACATCCATAAACCGTCGGAACCTACACTAAGGTACCCCATGCCGCTATTTTGACCGCTTATAATCAGCCCAGTAATCGTGCCCCACCCTGCCTAGTTTTAGGGTACCTTGATACATCTATGTGGGTTACTGCTGAAATGGATCTCCGTTACTAGGGTTTCTTATTGGTTAAGTTTGTGAGCTTATATTTACTAATATTACCCACCAACCCAATATGTACTTAACCCTCCCACTGATTCAAACATGTTTTGTTAATGGTTAAGTTTGTGGGCCTATATTTACTAATATTACCCACAAACCCAATATGTACTTAAGCCTCCCACACATTATGTCATGTTGGTTAAGTGTTATCCATTCATGTTGACTTAACCCACCTGCTCATCATTTCATGTTGGTTAAGTGTTTCTTATTAACCCTTCTCACTCGTCATGTTGGATTGGTTAAGTGTTTTCTATTAACTTAACCCCATTCATTCATCATGTTATATTGGTTAAGTAATTCCTATTAACTTAACCCCATTCGTTCATTAAGTTACATTGGTTAAGTGTTTCTTATTAACTTAACCCCACGCGTTCATCATGTTGTATTGGTTAAGTGTCATCAATCAATTCAAGTTAACTTAACCCACCCACTTGTCGTGTTACATTGGTTAAGTGTTGCCTTCTTGTGTTAACTTAACCCTTTCACGCATCCTGTTATATTGTTTAAGTGTTGCTCTCTTGTTTTAACTTAACCCTACTCATTCATCATGTCATATTAGTTAAGTGTTTCTTATTAGCTTAACCCTTCTCATTCATCATGTTGTACAGGTTAACTTAACCTTGCTAACTTGTCTAATTAACATGTTATAATGGTTTACGTGTTCTGAATTTACTAAACCCCACCTTCTTGTCTAATTAATATGCTATAATGGTTAAGTGTTCTAAATTTACTTAACCCCATCTTCTTGTCTTAATTAACATGTTATAACAGTTAAGTGTCGCCTTAGTTGACTTAACCCTACCATTCTTAACATGTCTTATTCATTAGCATTAATTGATTTATTAATGCACCAACCTCTCACATTAGATCTATGTTGTTGCGGTTCTGGATGTGCCGGGCAGTTCCGGGCAGTTTTACACCACAACTCAATCTAACCTCGGGTTTTTCTTGGGCATGATGCACCAACCTCTCACATTAGATAGGTGTTGTTGTGGTTACTGGACGTGCCGGGCGGTTCTGGGCAGTTTTACACCGCAACTTAATCTAACCTCGGGTTAGGCATGTTTATATTTTTGCATATTTACCATACATGTCCAAATCTAGATTTTATATGCTAATTATCCAAAATTCACAAGACTAGTCATGTTCCAATTCTCAAGTTATACCTCAACAAAGCTAATTTCAAGTTATGCCCCACAAATTCACTTTCAACAGATTTCAGCATATTAGTCAGTTTAACAAATTAAACCTCACTTAAAGTTCCATTAACATATCTCACTAAAAAATTAAGCCTCTAAACTTACATGCCCAAAATCATGGTCGTAATCTATAATTGCCCTAAGGTTTAGTCATATTGCACCGTACAAAATATTCTCCAAAAACCCCCAATCATGATTCATAGTATAAATTATGCCAAATTAAAGCCTTTAATTACAGTGCATGCCAATTTACCTAAAATCCCGATTTAGGCATGTTCACATTTAACAGTTATCCCTATCTTACAATAGGTTTTCATGCATAATCTCCTTCTTCCAAGTCATAAACTATTATATATAATATGCCCCAATTTTTAGGTCTTAATCCACAACATGTACTATGTCTTACATGTTTACAGTTCAATTTATGCCCCAAATCCCAAGTCATATGTCCAATATACTTTATGTCTCAAATCTCAAGTCATATGTTCGATACACTTTATGTCTAAATACAACGTATGTTATGTCCTCAAATCAGTTACAAATCAGTTATGCCCATTTATACATAATTTAATACGTTTCCCAATTTTATCGCTAGTCATGTCCAAATTATACATTATGCCCAATTTTAGCGCTGGTCATGTTTAAATCATTTATTATTCCCAATTTTATTTCCAACGTACGTTCATCTCTTATGAGATTTGGCTCAGGCTTGCAATAGCCTGGCTATAAAAACAAAAAGGGAAGAAGGAAAGTAGAGACAAAGAATGGACATAATAATATCAAATGAGATAGATCCAATGGATATAGAGAGACAGATAGAAATAGGTATAATCTCAAATTCAGATTTATTACAATGTCATAATCACAATTGAATTTTACTTCTGAAAGTAACATGAACTTACAAATTATAGAACGGTCTTGAATTCTGGGATCTGATTTATGAATTTGATTAGCTACTCCTTTGATGTAGACTTTGATTGTTAACTTAAAAATTATAACTTGATTGATTAAGGTGGAGGCTAGGTCACTTCAGGTTTTAGCAGCATATAAACGCCTATGAATTCGTGTGGAGAAAATAATAGGTATAGAGGTCTTTTTACAGGTGTATAAGGAGATTTAGAGCCTTTAGATCAATCTAGAAGTCATCAGATTCGTTCATAGCAGAAAAATACGTCACATAGCGAATCAAGGAGCAAGACATCAGCCAAAACACATCGTCCAGAAATTTCCTCTAGATCTGGAAAAATGGTCGACACCCTATTGGGGGGGTCGACACCCATGTCGACTCCCCTTCAGGGGGTCGACACCTATGTCGACTCCCCCTAAGGGGGTCGACACCTATTGAGCGAGAATTTTCCCGCCCACTTCCCTTTGGCTAATTTCAAATTTTAGACCTGTTTTGACTTTTGTAATTAATTTATATGTATATATATATATATTTCCTTATGTGTATACAAACTTCTAAGGCTTATAACTTTTTCATACGGTGTCCGATTTACGTAAACTTGAACTCTATCTCAAGTAGAATTCCGAGACGAATGCAATCGCGTAACCCTTTCCCTTAATTCTTACTTTTACAATTAAGTATTCTTTAATTCGTTATTTTAATATTCACAGGAAGTACGGGGTGTTACATTCTCCCCTCCTTTAAAGGATTTCGTCCCCGAAATCTCCAAGTCAAGGAGAATGTATCCTAACATCCAACATCCATCTACTCAACCATTCAATCATAGGCGTCCATTGTCCTTAAAAAGATTTCTAATGATTTCATGATCATATTCATAGTGTGTGTACATGTCCTTATCTAATGCAAAATCAGGCGTCTACTGATTCAGTTGACCTCCTTAATGCAAATTATGTCAGTGCCATGAGTCCATCATGTATGCAATTATTCCTAATTGTACTTTATAACTTCTACATGAGAGTACAATCATTCATACAAATGCAACATCCATATGATAACACGTCAAGTTTCGATTCATATATATATATAAAAATTCACTCATGCCTATGCAATATGAAAGTGACTGAGCCGATCTAGTGCCTAATGTGTGTATATGCATCCACGAGCAACCACTAGCAAACACTTACATCCACTTGCATCCACCAAACATAACATGTCTCAAACACATGTCTACATCCATGGGCTTTTACCTAAGGATCGAGGATAGGATCGAGAGGATATACTTAAAAGATAAAGACTAGCAAATAAACTTTACAGAAAAAGAGAGATCAAGGATATACCTTCAAAAAGGATATGATGCGTATATCTAGTCTTCAGTTCTTCTAAGTCGCATCCTCTTGAGCTTTATTCCATATTTCTCTAACTGTCTTAACTTCACGATTTGCGTAGCTTCTTAATTTCTGTTTCCAGAATATGTGTTGGAACTTATTTCACTGTCGCCTCTCGTTCCAACTTTTCTTCTTATAATATACTTGGAACTACAACCTCTGCCGCGTCATGCTAAATTTCCAGAAATGTCTATTGAAAATAAACAGATGCTAACCATGTTACCAAGTGTATATACTAAGATGATCAGATTCTTCTTCGTCAATCTAGTGAGTGGGACCGATACCTTTATAAAGTCCTAAATTAACTTCCTATATTAGCTTGTTGTCCAAGAAGGCTTCTTACTTCTGTTACATTCCTTGGGGCCTTCCAGTTTTGCACCGCAACTACTTTTGCGGGATCAACTGCTATCCCTTCTTTGGGCGCCACATGTCCTAGAAACCTTACTTCTCTCCAAAAATGACATTTTTGGAGAACTTCGCCTTAAGTTGATGTGCTTGGAGGGTATCCAAGACTTCCCTTAGATGCAAAGCATGTTCTTCCTCATTCCAAAATATCATCTATGCACAAGCGAAGTGAACCATCCGCCTTTGTAACGGAAACGACTGGAGCACCCCATTCAGAAATACTTCGCCTTATGAACCCTTTCTCAAGTAACCCTTTTACTTGTTTACCGAGTCTTTCCTTTCCCTTGGAGTCACATGTCAAACAGGTAATGCAACTGACTTTGCATTGTCAACTAGATATATGTGGAAGTCTATCTCGCATTTTAGTGGATAAATCCCTAACCAAATCAAAAACATCTCCGTACTCATGAACTTCTCCAACGGATCATAAATCGTCGATAGATGCGTCAAGTGTTTAGTGACCCGAAATTCCAGTCCAATTTGAGCTGACCAAATAACACAAGTCCAACCCCAATTACACTGGAAAATCAGAAAACTAATAGAAAGAAAATAGAGGGTGAGGATAGATAAGATAGAAACTTAGAATAGAAGAAGAAGAAGAAGAACACAACATCAGAGTAACACGAACCTCATAGCGGAACGAATAACATATAATATATATAACATAACTTGAAATATATATCTGTACTTGAATATACATCATTATCACAGTACAACACTTACAACATAGCTGAAATAAATATAGCTATAAAAATCCTAAAGCCTCCTCCAAGCTCCTCCAGTATATCTGTAAATACCTGACTAAAACAAAAAACTTATTTTGCAATAAAAAAAATAAGAGTGATCCCGTACAAAATTGGGCACCCAAGAGTTTAGGGAAAACAAAACAAAATAAACTTCGGGCCAGTCATGGGACTAGTATGAGTAAAACAGTTTAAAAAAGTTTAAGCAGGTAAATGATATCTCATAAGACCACGCCGTATAACGGAACGGGTTTTTCCCTTATGAGAATCCAAATTATCTTTATATCAAAAACCTTTTGATATTATAATAATGTCTATCAACCATAATATAATAATCATCTAGCAGAAACGCTTTCATCTCACGTTCTACATATATAGTATACAAATCAAAACCGCAAGCACGTATTGGGTAATGGATTTCCAACTATGACAAGGTATGGAACCACCTTTCGCTAGTGTACCTCTAGAAAGGAATACAGTGGGTTCAACAAGAACATCTTGCAACCCGGCCACACATGACCGACCACTCATTTCGCATGAGTGTATCGAATGTATATCACAAACGGTTCGGATAAGCAACCGTTTGCCGAATGGGACAGCATCAATAATAGATTTTTAGAAGTAAATGAAACTCTAGATCAGGTGATTATACACCCTACTTCGGAGCGACCGACTTAGCCATGCTGCCTGCCCGATTTCTGTCATTTACCGGATGTGAGGCTAGAAGCTACGCTTAATCATCACACTAGATTCACTTCGAGTGCCACATCGTCAAATCCATCAAATCTCCGATTGACGTCCTCAACAATACATTATGTGTTAGCTAAAAGAAGTTTCCTTCTCCGCTTCCACTCTTGGTACGGTTGGAGAAATCAATATATGTGATCGTTTGGAAATACTCTGTCAGACATCCGTCCATACAAGTCATCCAGGAACAGGATGAACCGAAGGCACTATTCAGTACATCCATCTTAGGCACTGTTATCTAAGATTTATACAACAGCCCTTGCACTTTACTCTGTCTCTAATTATCTTTGGCATATATGATTCGCAACGCTTATGCCAATACAGAGTGGTTCTTTGGATAATAATCCAACCGGTCTCTGCATATTAACAACGTTAAAATGGTCAAAAAACTTCGATAGTCGGTGAGTTAACTATCAAAGAAAAACATGTGTGCAAACAACGATATCATATCCAAAGGGAAGTTATATCGATCAAACATCATTTAACATTTATCTCCTTAGTTCATTATTCATCTCCTGTTTCCCTATATTCAACATTTCGGTATGTTATGGTATTTAACATAACATACAACAATGATCAGTATCATTCACACATATAAAATCATCAACAGGTTTCATATCGCATCGTATAACATAATATATAAAGCAAAACAGTATTTATATATTGAGGAACCCAGTTGGGTCCCTCAAACCTATTTCCCTGCATCTACAGATGTTACACAATAAAATCAACATCAATTTCAGTTCAGTACGAATTATTCTGATAAACAGAATCAATATATATACATATATATACATATATTCAACTAACTGACTAGCAGTTCAATCAACCAAATCAACACACAACAGTCAACAGATAATTAACAGTTCTAAAATACGTTATAAAAATATAACTGTTCAGAGTTGATGAATTTTACTCACATTGGACGATCATCGTTAAATAACGATAACTGTCTTTGATTTGATTCAGATCTGACAATTTATTTCGCTATAAATTGTAATGAGCTCGAATTAATTCCCAGTCAGTTCCATTGGGTAGTGTCCGTCCATACGATCCCGACGGATCTGGTTTCGTTGAATTCCGTCAACTTGAACAAGTTACGGTGTTTACAAATTAGTACATGATTTAAAATTAAAACGAAAACTTAAACTATTTTAATACAGGCCTCACCCCCTTTAATTAACCGGCCCACCAACCCGGTATAACCCGATCCACCAAAACTCCTTCTTCCCCAAAACTGGCGGAATACACTGCTCCTCCATTTTACTGATTTTAAACCGCATGTTCTTCATGAACCTACCACCGATTCAACAAGGCCACTACCGAAACTCTCCTCATCGATTCCTCTTCGACCTCATCCCAAACAATCATGGCTCGAACTCCCCATTCAAAACCCGTCGAACAGCTTCTTCGTGATTACACAGTAATAATCGCGACCTTCATGCTAACCAAAAATCCCCAAACTTTGCAACCGAATGCGCTTTGTATCCATGAATCAAGATACACATTCAAATCGAACCACAACTCCTTCCGTTGTTCAAAAAATCAAACCCTAAAACCCACTGTTACTTTCGCAGGTCCAGGAACCTCCATTGCACACAGTGAAACTAACACAGAAATGAAGAGAAATACACGTGGATTCAATATAAACTGATCTCATGGTTTTTAGGAATTTCTTTGATTTTGTTTGATTTTTGAAATGGATTCCTCTTTCACGTTTTGAGAACAAGAGATGCGGCTGAGAGAAACATGAGGCATGGCCTTTTTTTTTGATTGGTTAAAAGGATAGGTTAGGTATTTATAGGGTGACAAAAATATCTAGATATTTTTGTTTTTATCATTTTATATTTGTTCTCGTCTTTTAAAAATCCGTCTGATCACGTACAATACCTAAAAATCATGAAACTGGACATGCAACTACAGTTCGACATTACGGTCCCAACGAAACTGGTTTCGTCGAATTCCGACTTCGTTTGCTCACACATCGTATTTTTAACCGTCGAAATATCGACTGTTTTTCACATTAAAATCCCGTACGGCCACACATACTGACTTCAAAAATCACGAAAACTGAACTCTAGCAATAATTGTATATTGCGGATCCAACAAGATTATTTTCGTCGAAAATCGAGGTCATTTGCAAAACTGGATATTTTTAAAGCTCTGAATGACCCATTTAAATATATAAATATATTTAAATATAATTAAATTAAATATAAATAAATTTATATTATCGTATATATATTCACAGTGGAATACCATACAGCTCTAGAATATTTTTATATGAATTTCTAACTCGATATTCACTTCTGGGTTAACTCGATATTCGATTTATATTGAAATTCCTTTTTAAAATATAAATAATTCCTTTATAAATTATAAAGGAATTCCACAGCGACTTTTCTAAAATTTGATTTGGACGTAAATCATAATCTACCCGACGAAATCCAGATTTTTCACTTCCACTAGAAAGATATACTCCACCATCTCCACACGTTTCTTGTTTCACAGAAATCTGGCTTAAAACGAATCCTGTACATTCAGTTGAAGTTCAAATCGCCAAATTACGAACTGCAGCGCCATTTCGAGCTTGATTTTAATTATAATATAATTATACGTTCAAACTGTCGTTCAAATAATATATTTGTTATTCTATTTCAATTCTAAACTGAATTAAATATCACAGATGATCCAGTTCACAACATATCGCCATTTCAGCCAATTCTGATTATTTCAGAATTACATATATTATTTAATTTATTATTTTAATTAAAAATTCACAATTATTTAATTAAATGACCATTACATACTCCTAATCACCCTTTAAATAATTAAATAAATTAATTATTATACCGCTGGAAATGCGAGTCATTACATTCTTCCCCACTTAAAATAATTTCGTCCTCGAAATTGCTAAGTTATAAAACAAACCCTATTGACTGGTTAGAACTCATTTGTTCACTTCTTAAATTTAGTTTCAACTGAACCAATTTAATTTCAATTAAAATATTAATTAATTCTTATCAACGAAAATTTTCAAAAATCCTGAAAATTTTCTAACGCCTTAATTTTTTTGAAAAATTTCGTCAGCACCTCCTTTATACTGGTCAATACGTAAAACCACCACTAGCCTCTCTGGGCTATCTCCATCCCAAAAGAAAATCAAACAGCCAAGCGACTTGCCAATTCGGCTCATAAATCTCATGCTTATATCGAATATAAACTTGTAACTTTTTGTCGGGCATATCAACTTTATCACTTTCACCTGCTGTCAATTCAGCGGATACAAGGGTCATCCCAATCAAATTCCAATCTGCTTTTATCCACAACACAACCATTCGTTTATATCCGAGCCAAATATCATTTCAGCTTGAGTTTCTTCTCGATTCCCAGCTCTTGACTTGATTGTCAAATTACACTTCAAATTTGAATCTCACAATCCAATTTGTCTTGATATCATTCTAATTCAATCTCAGTTACCGCTTTACTGGATTTACTTTAATTCAAATTTGCTTTCACAAATTTCTGTTAAATTTGTTTTTAATTCAACAGTCTTTCCCTGGGAGTTTTTAAATAGTTTACTCTTTTCAAAAATCAAAATTTCCTTTTTGAAATTCAACACCGCTTGTCTTTCCCAAAACAAATTCAAAACAGTATCTCTGGTAGTAATTCGTCACTTACAACTCGAAAATGAATACTGATGATGTAGCTGTCATCATCAGAATCTATTTTCCAGCGATCGAAGTGAGTTCAATACTATAAAACCATTTCTAAACATTTCCACTTTGAAATTAATTTCAAAATATAATTCACACTGCTTGTAAAACAATTTAAAATCTCCCAGGATCTTAAATTTTCCTTATTTTTAATCCAAATCAATTTACAAACACTTATCCAATTTTCTAGAATTTTAATTCAATTTCTGGTTTAAATTCAGATTTAATTCATTTCGATTTCATATATTTCACTTATATGAATTTTGATCGATTATTTACATAACCATTTCTCTTTTCATAATCTTACTCGATTATAATCACAACCAATATATCCAATATATTATAATCATTCCAGTATAAATCCTTTATATCAAAATATAATTTGGGTAAATTATTTCATTTACCCTCTTTTCAAAACATACCATGACGGTTCATCGTATTCAAGTGTTTATAAACTCCTATCGATACAGTGGATCAACTGATTGACCAAAACCCATAAACAACTCAACCAATAAATCTCCACAATATAAAACAATTTTTATATCAATAAAAAATACGCTCACTCGTATATATACACTCAACTCAATCTAGTGTATTACTAACCCCATCTCTGCTGAGTCATGCCACAGAGTCAAGGTAACTCACTTAACCTTAAGCTCTGATACCAACTGTAGTGACCCGAAATTTCGGTCCAATTTGAGCTGACCAAATAACACAAGTCCAACCCCAATTACACTGGAAAATCAGAAAAGTAATAGAAAGAAAATAGAGGGTGAGGATAGATAAGATAGAAACTTAGAATAGAAGAAGAAGAAGAACACACCATCAGAGTAACACGAACCTCACAGCGGAACAAATAACATATAATATATATAACATAACTTGAAATACATATCTGTACTTGAATATACATCATTATCACAGTACAACACTTACAACACAGCGGGAATAACTATAGCTATAAAAATCCTGAAGCCTCCTGCTCCAAGCTCTTCCAGTATATCTGTAAATTCCTGACTACTTGACTGCCCGTACAAAATTGGGCACCCAAGATTTTAGGGAAAACAAAACAAAATAAACTCCGAGCCAGTCATGGGACTGGTATGAGTAAAACAGTTTAAAACAGTTTAAGCAGGTAAATGATATCTCATAAGACCACGCCGTATAACGGAACGGGTTTTTCCCTTATGAGAATCCAAATTATCTTTATATCAAAAACCATTTGATATTATAATAATGCCTATCAACCACAATATAATAATCATCTAGCAGAAACGCTTTCATCTCACGTTCTACATATATAGTATAAAAATCAAAACCACAAGAACGTATTGGGTAATGGATTTCCAACTATGACAAGGTATGGAACCACCTTTCGCTAGTGTACCTCTAGAAAGGAATACAGTGGGTTCAACAAGAACATCTTGCAACTCGGCCACACATGACCGACCACTCATTTCGCATGAGTGTATCGAATGTATATCACAAACGGTTCGGATAAGCAACCGTTTGCCGAATGGGACAGCATCAATAATAGATTTTTAGAAGTAAATGAAACTCTAGATCAGGTGATTATACACCCTACTTCGGAGCGACCGACTTAGCCATGCTGCCTGCCCGATTTCTGTCATTTACCGGATGTGAGGCTAGAAGCTACGCTTAATCATCACACTAGATTCACTTCGAGTGCCACATCGTCAAATCCATCAAATCTCCGATTGACGTCCTCAACAATACATTATGTGTTAGCTAAAAGAAGTTTCCTTCTCCGCTTCCACTCTTGGTACGGTTGGAGAAATCAATATATGTGATCGTTTGGAAATACTCTGTCAGACATCCGTCCATACAAGTCATCCAGGAACAGGATGAACCGAAGGCACTATTCAGTACATCCATCTTAGGCACTGTTATCTAAGATTTATACAACAGCCCTTGCACTTTACTCTGTCTCTAATTATCTTTGGCATATATGATTCGCAACGCTTATGCCAATACAGAGTGGTTCTTTGGATAATAATCCAACCGGTCTCTGCATATTAACAACGTTAAAATGGTCAAAAAACTTCGATAGTCGGTGAGTTAACTATCAAAGAAAAACATGTGTGCAAACAACGATATCATATCCAAAGGGAAGTTATATCGATCAAACATCATTTAACATTTATCTCCTTAGTTCATTATTCATCTCCTGTTTCCCTATATTCAACATTTCGGTATGTTATGGTATTTAACATAACATACAACAATGATCAGTATCATTCACACATATAAAATCATCAACAGGTTTCATATCGCATCGTATAACATAATATATAAAGCAAAACAGTATTTATATATTGAGGAACCCAGTTGGGTCCCTCAAACCTATTTCCCTGCATCTACAGATGTTACACAATAAAATCAACATCAATTTCAGTTCAGTACGAATTATTCTGATAAACAGAATCAATATATATACATATATATACATATATTCAACTAACTGACTAGCAGTTCAATCAACCAAATCAACACACAACAGTCAACAGATAATTAACAGTTCTAAAATACGTTATAAAAATATAACTGTTCAGAGTTGATGAATTTTACTCACATTGGACGATCATCGTTAAATAACGATAACTGTCTTTGATTTGATTCAGATCTGACAATTTATTTCGCTATAAATTGTAATGAGCTCGAATTAATTCCCAGTCAGTTCCATTGGGTAGTGTCCGTCCATACGATCCCGACGGATCTGGTTTCGTTGAATTCCGTCAACTTGAACAAGTTACGGTGTTTACAAATTAGTACATGATTTAAAATTAAAATGAAAACTTAAACTATTTTAATACAGGCCTCACCCCCTTTAATTAACCGGCCCACCAACCCGGTATAACCCGATCCACCAAAACTCCTTCTTCCCCAAAACTGGCGGAATACACTGCTCCTCCATTTTACTGATTTTAAACCGCATGTTCTTCATGAACCTACCACCGATTCAACAAGGCCACTACCGAAACTCTCCTCATCGATTCCTCTTCGACCTCATCCCAAACAATCATGGCTCGAACTCCCCATTCAAAACCCGTCGAACAGCTTCTTCGTGATTACACAGTAATAATCGCGACCTTCATGCTAACCAAAAATCCCCAAACTTTGCAACCGAATGCGCTTTGTATCCATGAATCAAGATACACATTCAAATCGAACCACAACTCCTTCCGTTGTTCAAAAAATCAAACCCTAAAACCCACTGTTACTTTCGCAGGTCCAGGAACCTCCATTGCACACAGTGAAACTAACACAGAAATGAAGAGAAATACACGTGGATTCAATATAAACTGATCTCATGGTTTTTAGGAATTTCTTTGATTTTGTTTGATTTTTGAAATGGATTCCTCTTTCACGTTTTGAGAACAAGAGATGCGGCTGAGAGAAACATGAGGCGTGGCCTTTTTTTTTGATTGGTTAGAAGGATAGGTTAGGTATTTATAGGGTGACAAAAATATCTAGATATTTTTGTTTTTATCATTTTATATTTGTTCTCGTCTTTTAAAAATCCGTCTGATCACGTACAATACCTAAAAATCATGAAACTGGACATGCAACTACAGTTCGACATTACGGTCCCAACGAAACTGGTTTCGTCGAATTCCGACTTCGTTTGCTCACACATCGTATTTTTAACCGTCGAAATATCGACCGTTTTTCACATTAAAATCCCGTACGGCCACACATACTGACTTCAAAAATCACGAAAACTGAACTCTAGCAATAATTGTATATTGCGGATCCAACAAGATTATTTTCGTCGAAAATCGAGGTCATTTGCAAAACTGGATATTTTTAAAGCTCTGAATGACCCATTTAAATATATAAATATATTTAAATATAATTAAATTAAATATAAATAAATTTATATTATCGTATATATATTCACAGTGGAATACCATACAGCTCTAGAATATTTTTATATGAATTTCTAACTCGATATTCACTTCTGGGTTAACTCGATATTCGATTTATATTGAAATTCCTTTTTAAAATATAAATAATTCCTTTATAAATTATAAAGGAATTCCACAGCGACTTTTCTAAAATTTGATTTAGACGTAAATCATAATCTACCCGACGAAATCCAGATTTTTCACTTCCACTAGAAAGATATACTCCACCAGCTCCACACGTTTCTTGTTTCACAGAAATCCGGCTTAAAACGAATCCTGTACATTCAGTTGAAGTTCAAATCGCCAAATTACGAACTGCAGCGCCATTTCGAGCTTGATTTTAATTATAATATAATTATACGTTCAAACTGTCGTTCAAATAATATATTTGTTATTCTATTTCAATTCTAAACTGAATTAAATATCACAGATGATCCAGTTCACAACATATCGCCATTTCAGCCAATTCTGATTATTTCAGAATTACATATATTATTTAATTTATTATTTTAATTAAAAATTCACAATTATTTAATTAAATGACCATTACATACTCCTAATCACCCTTTAAATAATTAAATAAATTAATTATTATACCGCTGGAAATGCGAGTCATTACATTCTTCCCCACTTAAAATAATTTCGTCCTCGAAATTGCTAAGTTATAAAACAAACCCTATTGACTGGTTAGAACTCATTTGTTCACTTCTTAAATTTAGTTTCAACTGAACCAATTTAATTTCAATTAAAATATTAATTAATTCTTATCAACGAAAATTTTCAAAAATCCTGAAAATTTTCTAACGCCTTAATTTTTTTGAAAAATTTCGTCAGCACCTCCTTTATACTGGTCAATACGTAAAACCACCACTAGCCTCTCTGGGCTATCTCCATCCCAAAAGAAAATCAAACAGCCAAGCGACTTGCCAATTCGGCTCATAAATCTCATGCTTATATCGAATATAAACTTGTAACTTTTTGTCGGGCATATCAACTTTATCACTTTCACCTGCTGTCAATTCAGCGGATACAAGGGTCATCCCAATCAAATTCCAATCTGCTTTTATCCACAACACAACCATTCGTTTATATCCGAGCCAAATATCATTTCAGCTTGAGTTTCTTCTCGATTCCCAGCTCTTGACTTGATTGTCAAATTACACTTCAAATTTGAATCTCACAATCCAATTTGTCTTGATATCATTCTAATTCAATCTCAGTTACCGCTTTACTGGATTTACTTTAATTCAAATTTGCTTTCACAAATTTCTGTTAAATTTGTTTTTAATTCAACAGTCTTTCCCTGGGAGTTTTTAAATAGTTTACTCTTTTCAAAAATCAAATTTTCCTTTTTGAAATTCAACACCGCTTGTCTTTCCCAAAACAAATTCAAAACAGTATCTCTGGTAGTAATTCGTCACTTACAACTCGAAAATGAATACTGATGATGTAGCTGTCATCATCAGAATCTATTTTCCAGCGATCGAAGTGAGTTCAATACTATAAAACCATTTCTAAACATTTCCACTTTGAAATTAATTTCAAAATATAATTCACACTGCTTGTAAAACAATTTAAAATCTCCCAGGATCTTAAATTTTCCTTATTTTTAATCCAAATCAATTTACAAACACTTATCCAATTTTCTAGAATTTTAATTCAATTTCTGGTTTAAATTCAGATTTAATTCATTTCGATTTCATATATTTCACTTATATGAATTTTGATCGATTATTTACATAACCATTTCTCTTTTCATAATCTTACTCGATTATAATCACAACCAATATATCCAATATATTATAATCATTCCAGTATAAATCCTTTATATCAAAATATAATTTGGGTAAATTATTTCATTTACCCTCTTTTCAAAACATACCATGACGGTTCATCGTATTCAAGTGTTTATAAACTCCTATCGATACAGTGGATCAACTGATTGACCAAAACCCATAAACAACTCAACCAATAAATCTCCACAATATAAAACAATTTTTATATCAATAAAAAATACGCTCACTCGTATATATACACTCAACTCAATCTAGTGTATTACTAACCCCATCTCTGCTGAGTCATGCCACAGAGTCAAGGTAACTCACTTAACCTTAAGCTCTGATACCAACTGTAGTGACCCGAAATTTCGGTCCAATTTGAGCTGACCAAATAACACAAGTCCAACCCCAATTACACTGGAAAATCAGAAAAGTAATAGAAAGAAAATAGAGGGTGAGGATAGATAAGATAGAAACTTAGAATAGAAGAAGAAGAAGAACACACCATCAGAGTAACACGAACCTCACAGCGGAACAAATAACATATAATATATATAACATAACTTGAAATACATATCTGTACTTGAATATACATCATTATCACAGTACAACACTTACAACACAGCGGGAATAACTATAGCTATAAAAATCCTGAAGCCTCCTGCTCCAAGCTCTTCCAGTATATCTGTAAATTCCTGACTACTTGACTGCCCGTACAAAATTGGGCACCCAAGATTTTAGGGAAAACAAAACAAAATAAACTCCGGGCCAGTCATGGGACTGGTATGAGTAAAACAGTTTAAAACAGTTTAAGCAGGTAAATGATATCTCATAAGACCACGCCGTATAACGGAACGGGTTTTTCCCTTATGAGAATCCAAATTATCTTTATATCAAAAACCATTTGATATTATAATAATGCCTATCAACCACAATATAATAATCATCTAGCAGAAACGCTTTCATCTCACGTTCTACATATATAGTATAAAAATCAAAACCACAAGAACGTATTGGGTAATGGATTTCCAACTATGACAAGGTATGGAACCACCTTTCGCTAGTGTACCTCTAGAAAGGAATACAGTGGGTTCAACAAGAACATCTTGCAACTCGGCCACACATGACCGACCACTCATTTCGCTTGAGTGTATCGAATGTATATCACCAACGGTTGGGATCAGCAACCGTTTCCCGAATGGGACAACATCAACAATAGATTTTTAGAAGTAAATGAAACTCTAGATCAGGTGATTATACACCCTACTACGGAGCGATCGACTTAGCCATGCTGCCTGCCCGATTTCTGTCATTTACCAGATGCGAGGATAGAAGCTACGCTTTATCATCACACCAGATTCACTTCGAATGCCACATCGTCAAATCCATCAAATCACCGATTGACGTTCTCAACACTACATTATGTGTTAGCTAAAAGAAATTTCCTTCTCCGCTTCCACTCTTGGTACAGTTGGAGAAATCAATATACGTGATCATCTGGAAATTCACTGTCAGACATCCGTCCATACAAGTCATCCAGGAACAGGATGAACCGAAGGCACTATTCAGTACATCCATCTTAGGCACTGTTGTCTAAGATTTATACAACAGCCCTTACACTTTACTCTGTCTTCAATTATCTTTGGCATATATGATTTGCAACGCTTATGCCAATACAGAGTGGTTCTTTGGATAATAATCCAACCGGTCTCTCCATATTAGCAACGTTAAAATGGTCAAAAAACTTCGATAGTCGGTGAGTTAACTATCAAAGAAAAACACGTGTGCAAACAACGATATCTTTTCCAAAGGGAAATTATATCGATCAAACATCATTTAACATTTATCTCCTTAGTTCATTTTTCATCTCTTGTTTCCCTATATTCAACATTTCGGTATGTTGTGGTATTTAACATACCATACAACAATGATCAGTATCATTCACACATATAAAATCATCAACAGGTTTCATATCGCATCGTATAACACAATATATAAAGCAAAACAGTATTTATATATTGAGGAACCCAGTTGGGTCCCTCCAACCTATTTCCCTGCATCCACAGATGTTACACAATAAAATCAACATCAATTTCAGTTCAGTACGAATTATTCTGATAAACAGAATCAATATATATATATATATATTCAACTAACTGACTAGCAGTTCAATCAACCAAATCAACACACAACAGTCAACAGATAATTAATAGTTCTAAAATACGTTATAAAAATATAACTGTTCAGAGTTGATGAGTTTTACTCACATTGGACGATCATCGTTAAATAACGATAACTGTCTTTAATTTGATTTGGATCTGACAATTTATTTCGCTATAAATTGTAATGAGCTTGAATTAATTCCCAGTCAGTTCCATTAGGTAGTGTACGTCCATACGATCCCAACGAATCTTGTTTCGTTGAATTCCGTCAACATATGAACAAGTTACGGTGTTTACAAGTTAGTACGTGATTTAAAATTAAAACGAAAACTTAAACTATTTTAATACCGGACTCACCACCTTTAATTAACCGGCCCACCAACCCGGTATAACCCGATCCACCAAAACTCCTTCTTCCCCAAAACAATCGGAATACACTGCTCCTCCATTTCACTGATTTTAAACCGCATGTTCTTCATGAACCTACCACCGAATTCAACAATGCCACTACCGAAACTCTCCTCATCGATTCCTCTTCGACCTCATCCCAAACAATCATGGCTCGATCTCCCCATTCAAAACCCGTCGAATAGCTTGTTCGTGATTACACAGTAATAATCGCGACCTTCATACTAACTAAAAATCCCCAAACTTTGTAACCGAATGCGCTTTGTATCCATAAATCCAGATACACATTCAAATCAAACCACAACTCCTTCCGTTGTTCAAAAAATCAAACCCTAGAACCCACTGTTACTTTCGCAGGTCCAGGAACCTCCATTGCACACAGTGAAACAAACACAGAACTGAAGAGAAATACACATGGATTCAATATAAACTGATCTCATGATTTTTAGGAATTTCTTTGATTTTTTTTTTTTTTGAAATGGATTCCTCTTTCTCGTTTTGAGAACAAGAGATGTGGCTGAGAAAAAAAATGAGGCGTGGCCTTTTTTTGATCGGTTAGAAGGATAGGTTAGGTATTTATAGGGTGACAAAAATTTCTAGATATTTTTGTTTCTATCATTTTATATTTGTTCTTGTTTTTTAGAAATCCATGTGATCACGTACGTTACCTAAAAATCACGAAACTGGACATGCGTCTATAGTTCGACATTACGGTCCCAACGAAACTGGTTTCGTCGAATTCCGACTCCGTTTGCTCACACAGCGTATTTTTAACCGTCGAAATATCGACTTTTTTCACATTAAAATCCCGTACGGCCACATACTGACTTCAAAAATCACGAAAACTGAACTCTAGCAATAATTTAATATTGCGGATCCAACAAAATTAGTTTCGTCGAAAACCGAGGTCGTTTGCAAAACTGGCTATTTTTAAAGCTCTGAATGACCCATTTAAATATATAAATATATTTAAATATAATTAAATTAAATATAAATAAATTTATATTATTGTATATATTCACAGTGGAATACCATACAGCTCTAGAATATTCTTATATGAATTTCTAACTCGATATTCACTTCTGGGTCAACCCGATATTCGATTTATATTGAAATTCATTTTTAAAATATAAATAATTCCTTTATAAATTATAAAGGGATTCCATAGCGACTTTTCTAAAATTTAATTTGGACATAAATCAAAATCTACCTGAGGAAATCCATATTTTTCTCTTCCACTAGAAAGATATACTCCACCAGCTCCACACGTTTATTGTTTCACAAAAATCCGGCTTAAAATGAATCCTGTACATTCAGTTGAAGTTCAAATCACCAAAATAAGAATTGCAGCACCATTTCGAGCTCGATTTTAATTATAATATAATTATACGTTCAAACTGTCATTCAAATAATATATTTGTTATTCTAATTCAATTCTAAACTGAATTAAATATCACAGATGATCCAGTTCACACCATATCGCCATTTCAGCCAATTCTGATTATTTCAGAATTAAATATATTATTTTAATTAAAAATTCACCATTATTTAATTCAACGACCATTACATACTCTTAATCACCTTTTAAATAATTAAATAAATTAATTATTATACCGCTGGAAATGCGGGTCATTACAAAGTGATTCTAGGTAGCTAAGACAAACTGATCCCTTAGGATCGCACGAAATATCGAGGGTATTCCTGAGGCAAGTCGAAAGTCTAGCTGCCCTCCTTTCACAATTACTAGCTAACCAGTCCATGCCTAGAATCAACCCATAGCCCATGAAACCAGAAACATAAGCATTACAATTAAACTCAATACTTAACATAGCTATTCTCAAATCCTTACAATCCAAAGACAAATGAGCCGAACCACCAATTGGATTGAGACAATAACCGGATCTTCTACTATACAAGCTCTTCGGTGCAGAGACTCAACTATGGAAGAAGATATAAACGAATGTGAAGCGCTAAAATCAAAAGAGTACTAACAGGATGATAAAAAAGAAAACTAAACTTTTCACCCGAAGCTTTACTACCTCTCTCTTAGGTACGCTGGCGGTGAGAGTATGCACTTGCCCTCCGGAAAATCCTGTCCTTTGTTCTAGCCCTTGTCCTTAATTGTATGACCTGTTATACCATAATAATGACACTTCCTCTTGTCTTAGATTTTCCTATTCTTCCTTCCCTTCTTGTCCTATGATTCTTCCACTTACACCTCTTTCTTTTTACCTCCTTTGTGAACCAAGTCTATATCCATGAGTTCCTCATCCTTGGGTTGTGCTTCTTAGCCAGACTCCCTTATTCTCATCTTTGCCATCGTTGTGTAACTTGTTGACAAGTCTCTTGAAAGTTGTCTCCATCGCACGGAAAACCCTACAAAGCTTAAAAGAAAATTAGTCGCAAGTGAAACTATAACGACTATAGATGGAAGTTGGGCACTTCTTCACCCTTTGACAGGTGTCGTAGTCTCATCAAGCTTACGGAATCATGCCGCGATGAGGTTACCTTCCAGAAAGCCAGGAGCCCTGGAGACTCAAGAAAGAAGGAAATAAGGATTCAAATAGAGGATCAAAAGACAGTGCATATGGCTTTGGGGAATATGCCTTTAAAATATAACTTTTCTTTTGAAAATGCTTCTTTTAAAATTGTTTTGGAAATAATTTTTCAAATCTTTTACCTGATCTGGTAACCTTCAGCTCTGATACCACGTGTAAGACCCTACCTCCGTTAAGGTCACTCACAAAGGGAATGCCTTAACTTTGGTGGAGCTTTTTAGGTAAAAGACGCAGATAAATTTCAAGACAAACAAATAAAGCAGCGGAAAATAAAGTCATTTTATAAACAATGTGGTTCAATCAAGCTTTTACAACAATTTGTCTCAATCATACTTAAAAATAACACATAGAACTTCTATCTTGATTCAAAAACTTCCAAGTATAAAAGAAGCGTAAAAATAAAAAAGATATTCCCCAATAAAGCATGTATCGGCCATAGCAGTGGAAGAGAGAGTCCAAAGCAATACGTCGACTATCTTCGACCTTGGAAAGAAAATTGAGCTAAGTGGTAACATTTCCTTCCTTGATCCTGGGGGGGGGGGGTGGACGAAAGAAAAGAGGCGAAACATACTAGGTCAGACATAAGTCTGGTAAGTCCACTGACTTTCAGCATGAAAATAGGCAAAAGCATCATGACATGAATAAACTGAATATAAGACAATACCGTGATAACAAGGATAACAAGATAACATACGATTAGCATAGATATGATAAGGCAAGATAAACTGAATGCGCTTCCACTCTAATTTCTGCTTCGCTACTACCTTGCTATTCTGATTCTTATATCTCTGTATAGCCTAACTAGAGTCCCAACTAGTAATCTGTGTAAAAAGATAATATTACAACGTGATCCCAATCCCCGTAATTGTGGTAGCCTCCAGGCGTACATCTAGTATGAGGATCTTACCTTAATCAGCCTAATTGCCATGAAGATGTTAGATGTACCCTTACTACCCTATCGATCGGCTCCTTAGTTGTATTAGTGTTCCATGTATCTGTGTCAATTCGGCCCTCTCTTGCATGTAGAGACCATGTGCTGGTCCCACCATAAGGTGTATCAATCCTTATGATAGCAACCCGACACGATTCAAGATGCACAGTGTTTAAGTACTGGTACCCAGTGCCAGCTTTTTCCCACTCCAGAGTACGTGCATGCTCGTAAACCGTCGGAACCTACACTAATATACCCCTTGCCGCTATTTTGACCGCTTATAATCAGCCCAATAATCGTGCCCCACCCTGCCTAGTTTTAGGGTACCTTGATACATCTATGTGGGTTACTGCTGAAATGGGTCTCCGTTACTAGGGTTTCTTACTGGTTAAGTTTATGGGCCTATATTTACTAATATTACCCACTAACCCGATATGTACTTAACCCTCCCACTGATTCAAACATGTTTACCTAATGGTTCAGTTTGTGGGCCTATATTTACTAATATTACCCACCAACCCGATATGTACTTAACCCTCCCACACATTATATCATGTTGGTTAAGTGTTGTCCATTCATGTAGACTTAACCCATCCACTCATCATGTCATGTTGGTTAAGTGTTTCTTATTAACCCTTCTCACTCGATATGTTGGATTGATTAAGTGTTTCCTATTAACTTAACCTCGTTCATTCATCTTGTTATATTGGTTAAGTATTTCCCATTAGCTTAACCCCATTCGTTCATCAAGTTACATTGGTTAAGTGTTTCTTATTAACTTAACCCCATGTGTTCATCATGCTGTATTGGTTAAGTGTCATCAATCAATTCAAGTTAACTTAACCCGCCCACTTGTCTTGTTACATTGGTTAAGTGTTCTTGTGCTAACTTAACCCTTCCACGCATCCTGTTATATTGGTTAACTGTTGCTCTCTTGTTTTAACTTAACCCTACCCATTCTTCATGTCATATTGGTTAAGTGTTTCTTATTAACTTAACCCTTCTCATTCATCATGTTGTGCTGGTAAACTTAACCCTGCCCACTTGTCTAATTGACATGTTATAACAGTTAAGTGTTCTAAATTTACTTAACCCACCTTCTTGTCTAATTAACATGTTATAACGGCTAAGTGTTCTAAATTTACTTAACCCCATCTTCTTGTCTTAATTAACATGTTATAACGGTTAAGTGTTGCCTTAGTTAACTTAACCCTACCATTCTTAACATGTCTTGTTCATTAGCATTAAATGATTTATTAATGCACCAACCTCTCACATTAGATCTATGTTGCTGCGGTTATTGGATGTGCCGGGCGGTTTTGGGCAGCTTTACACCATAACTCAATCTAACCTCAGGTTTTTCTTGGGCATGATGCACCAACCTTTCACATTAGATAGGTGTTGTTGCGTGTTAGATCAAAATTTGGACCTAACACCCAAATTGTTCTGACTTTTATAGAGTTTTAACTGAAGAATGAAGAAAAAGCAGAAAACACACAGAATTTATAATGGTTCGACGTTAACAAGCCTACGTCCACTTTATATGTTATTGATTATACTTTGAATGTCGGTACAATCAATGATTTCTCTCTAGCTCACTTTTACAATTGTGATTTCTCTCAGTAATCTAGTAGTTTGACAATAATGGCGGATTCAGTACTCAATATTGCCAAAAGGATCCCAAAAAATGCCAAGCTCCGGGCTATTTATAGCTGATTTTGTCAGGCGGGTCGTGGTAACACGTGGCACGAATCCCGAGAACATCGGATCGCATCGCAGCCGATGAAGAAATAGTCAAATTAGCCGTTGTAGACAGGTGTCGCGATCCCCTCGAAAATCGGATCGAGCAAAGGGGGAGAATCAGTCAAAATGACGGTTGGGGCCACGTGTCGCTGGATCCGTGCATCTCGGATCGCTGAAGACTAGCTCGCGCTTGAACGGGTCAGAGGCTTCGCCATGCATCAGGGGATCGGATCGGTCTATACTGGGCAGTAATGTGTGTACGGATCGGATCGCATAGAGGTGTCGTTTCGCTAATGAAATGGGAGCGATCCGTTGAGGTGCGATCCGATGAGGTGCGATCCGGTAGGGGGCGAGTCGATGGTGCGATCCGTTCCTTCTTGTACCTAGGGAGTGTAGTTTCATACTTTCTTCTTATGAATGAACCTGGGTGGCTTGGTCAAAAAGCTAGCCAACATTTTGCCCCCTCGAAGTATTTTTTATCGATGATGGAACGTGCTTCGAAGCTATAGAATCGTCTTTTCACAACGAATCGCAAATCAGTGAACAATTCCTTTTCTGGGATCTTTCAGAGTCTTCATCACTGGATCTGTCGGTCATTTATCGATTCGGATCGCGTGCTCGAGTCGTGGTCCGTTAGCAAGCCATTCGCCTCGTTCTTTGGTGAGCACTTGGGCCTTTTCACGGAACGGAACGAAATGGGCTTCTCTTCGAGACGTGGTGGGCTTTTGGTTCGCGGCCCGTCTATTTTCGCGGATCGAATAAGACAAAAATAGGAGACAAACGGTCGCCCTTTTGCCTATATAAGTCGACCCTCCTCTCCACTTTCTTCCTTCTTCCTTCTTTCGTATCGTATCGCCGGCATCATTGAGGAAAAACCCTAGTTTTTCAAACCTCCAAAAATCCGATTGTTCTCCCAACTTTTATAAAGGTAATCTACCGAAAGCATCCTTATTCGATACCGCTCTCGTTTTTATGAGTTTTTTCGACTGGTTTGAGGGAAGAAACGATGGAATTTTGTGATTTTTGGGGGGACCAGCGAGGCGCCATGGCTGATGGGTTCAGAGTTTGGAGTTTGGAAATGAGAAGGAGAGGAGAGAAACGGAGGAGGAAGGAGAAGAGAGATGGCTGGTTTGGATCGTGGGCAAGGAGAGGAGAGGGAGAAGATGAAGGCCAGTGGCGAGACGGAGGGTCGTGGTAACGGCAGAGGCGTGTATCGTGGGGGGCTGCAACGATCCGGCAAAGACCCCGATCACGCAATTTCACGATCCGCGAGTGGGTCGACCCCTACTCTCTCACGATCCGAGAGGAGGGCGATCCCTCTGCCCTGCGATCCGAAGGAGGGCGAACTGTTATACACACCGCGATCCAACTCGTAGTTCACGATCCAAACAAATTTTGAACCTTAGACAATGCCTTGTCACCATAAAATTCTGAACAGTTAGGCTAGGGCCTTGATGTCGGACTTTCTGGACTAAATGACCACATAATTTGACTGCATATGACGACTAATATTTTGATGATCTTGATAACTTTTACGCTTTATCTTTAATGCATGCACAAGCGCACACACCGGCACTTGCACACACGGGGGACGGGTAGTTTTAATCTCATTTTTTATGTTTTCTCGCCTAACTGTAATGTCGGATAATCAATCTTCTTCAAGATCCGTTGCAGAAACGGAATAAGAGGTTCCTGAGCAATACAACCCCGATGTCCCTCCAACTAACCCAGGAGGTGAAGATTCTGGATCTGAATACGAGGCAACGGAATCGAATCCGTCTGAAAGTACTTCATCTAGTGAAGAGTCTGAGATAGGCAGGCGAGCTCCCGACGAGATTCCTGACGCGCTCGGGATAGAATTTTTTTTTGATTCTTTAGCATCTAAACTCGATGATATAAAGCTAAAAAGAATCTGCCTGAGACATGGGATCCCTTGGGATGATGTGATGACACCCGGTAGCGAAGATAGGCCCCTCTTAGCTCCGGAAGGGTATATGGCAGTCAGTCGAACCATGTGCTTGGTAGGAGCCATTCCTCCGTTTCCTCCAATCGTCATCGAGACCTTAAGACGACTGGGTATCACTCCGATGCAGCTTCATCCTAATGCCTACGCATGTCTATACACTCTATATATTGCATACGCGGAGATCCTACATACCGAACTCACATTTAGAGATTTGACATTCTTCTTTCTTTTCAAGCATCGCTCCTCGGCAACCCCAAATTTCTCTTTCTTTGAATCGGTTGCGAATAGGAAGGATCTCTATGACGGATACAACAATATAGGGGATCCTAAGTCTGATTGGTTCTATATAAAGAAACAGGCCGGATGCTCAAGAAGATGGCTTAAATCAAGTAAACTTTAATCTTTTGACTGAATATCTTGTTCAAGAAGCCGAAGTATTAACATTCTCCCCCTTTTTCTTTGTTTTAAACAGATCACGTCTTCCCGAAAACGGAGGGTCCGTTATACAATAATCGATTGTCTATTCTTCTACAAAGAAGATCCGACTTTCTAAGGATCAAAAAGTGCATCACTGATGAGAATCTTCATAAGCATCATCTTCTAGATATAAGATTTGGACTGGGCGCTGGCAGCAAACCCTATAGATACACACCCCCAACGGAGGGAGAGGGAACGTCGCAAGCAGTAGAAACAACCAAATTTCGCAAGAGTCCTTCCCCGATAGTCATCCAAGACGACGAGGACCTGAACATATACAGAGGGGATGAGGCCAGCGGTGACAAGTCCAAGGAAATCCCAGTTTCTACTCCAATCGAACCTGTTGCTCCCGATGATTTGACAGAAGAACAGTTATTCAACGAGCTGAGCAAAATTCCTCTGCCCGATGATATATACACAGAGAGGGACTTCGAAGGGGAGCCATTCTTCCCTGCTTCTGAAGAGACCATCGCTCCAACTAGAGAACAAGAAACTAGTCAGATGAGCCTGTCTTTAGGCCCGGGTCTGTTAGGGGGAATTATATGGGATGCACAAGTCACACACACTGTCTGACCCCGCACTTCTATATCGTCAGTATTCAAAGTTTTAATATGCTCTTTTCTCTTTTGCAGGAAAGATGTCCCGCAGGCGATCTTATTCTTATCGTTCTCTTCGTGAGGGCACTCCCAGTCTTCATCCGGGTACTGAGCGCCCTCGCGGCCCTTCTCACAAGCCGACTTCCTCGCAACCCCGGTCTCCACCGAAATCGACATCTGCCAAGCTCCCCAGTTATCCGGTAGTTCCTGCAGGGGGAAAGAAACTTCCTAAAGAGTTAACTCCTCCGAAAAGTGCACCTTCTCACAGCAGGTCGTCAAAAAGGCATCATGAATCTAAGGATA
Source organism: Allium sativum (assembly GCA_030737875.1). Classification (NCBI taxonomy): domain Eukaryota; kingdom Viridiplantae; phylum Streptophyta; class Magnoliopsida; order Asparagales; family Amaryllidaceae; genus Allium; species Allium sativum. The sequence continues at coordinate 28,220,212 of CM060927.1, read as the reverse complement.
AAGGCAAGGATCCAATCAAAGAGTCTGAAAAGGAGAGGAGTGACATCGTCCCTTCCAGCCAGCCAGAGTTGGCTGCCCCCGGGTCACGGGATTACATCCAGGGTCCCGAGATTCAAGGTAGGCTGGAAAAGCTGCGGGAACAATTCCCAGACATATTCTTCGACAGGATGACGTTTGTTCCAGCCTTGGAACCGGTCCCTAAGAACTGGGATAATGAAGTTGTCGGACACATCCGCCACGTTGCCAGGCAGTATGAGATGATGAAGAAACATGCAGTTAACCTTTCAGAAGTCATCCGAACGCTTGAAATAGAAGCACATAGATCTAAGGCGAAACTTGAAAACAACGAAAGGGCCAGGACAAAGATGGAGAAGGACCTGGAAGATGCTCAATCCCAACTCGCCTTAGCGCGGAGAGATGCCGAAAATTATAAGACCGAATTGGAGAATGCTAAGAAACGCTTTCATTCGGAACTTGACTCCAATAGCCAAGAGAAAATGGCCTTAAAGAAGGAAGTGGAAGATCTCAAAATGGCCAACATCGAGTTGAAAACAGCACAAGGCCATTTTGAAGCTGAGAGAGCTGCTTGGGAGACAGAAAAAGCAAGTTTGAAAGAAAGTTTAGCTTTGGCTGAAGCGGAAAAGGTGATTTTGAATGATCAAGTCACGGATGCGGAGAGACGGGCAGCTCTTGCCGAAAAGAATGTTGAAAGTGCCATCGAAATGGCCACTGCTTCTAACAACAAGCTCCTCGAAAGAGAGAAGGATATCGAGGGGTTTGAAGAGATGATTTTTGACTTCCTTGGCCAAGTCCTCAAAACCCGCAACTTCTCGTGGATCCCGGATTACCACGTTACTTTAGCCAATTTATGGGATGCCACTGTTGAGGGTGAGAAGCAGAGATTGGGAGTCGAAGAAATGGATGAAGATGAGTTGATGAAGAGTATCTTGAGGGATAACGATCCCGAGGACCTGGCAGAGGGTCGTCGTCTGATTCAAGCGGAAATGGAATAAGAGAGGGCCTTGGCTAAGGGTAAAGGCAAAGCTGACGAGCGTTCGAGTTCAGCCGTGGAGCCCAAGACCTCCGGAGTTGAGGAATACCATCCTGATGATCCACTAATCCCTTTGGGCCTAACTCCTGTGGTTGTTGGAGCTCCTGCAGCTACCCAAGAAGGAGGATCTGCGGAAGGTATCTCCCTTTTTTCCCCACAATTTGTCAAAGCAATTGTGAATTGTCGTCGTCTGGTAGAACAACCAATTGAATTAGTAACGTGTGTTCCCCATAATACAGGTGGTGAGCCCGTCGACAAGGGTGTTGAAAAAGGAAAAGAGGCGGAGAAGGAGGCTGTCTCGCCAGGTGCGGGTGTTGATATATCGATGCAGACTGAGGATACAACAGCAGAAAAAAGCGTCCTGGCACCTAGTGCTGATGTCCCCAAGGATGCTGAAACCATCGAGGCCTTGAAAGACATGGATGGGCGCCATGTAGAGGATGAGGAAGATATCATTGGCGCCAAAGAGACCAAAGACGATGACGACGAAACTTTGGCCAGCAGAAAACTAGGCAGGAAAAAGAGATGGCTTCGAAGAAGGTGGGACAAGAGCCTTTGGACATAGTCCCTATCGCAGAATTTGATCCCAAAACTGGGATGATTTTGAAAATCCAGCCCAAATCCATCTGCAGACAGCTCCATTTTGCGAATCCTGATGATTTCCCGGCTTCCCTTTCTGATAAAAGGAAGAGAAAGGAGGCGGAAGAGGAATCTTCCGAAGAGTTGGATGTTCCTCTCATAGACAAAAGGAAGAGGAAGAAAGGAGATCAATCCGACGCTGACAAGGCGAAGCTGGAGAAACAGAAGCAGGAGAAGAGGTCAAAGCGTAAATAGGACATTGTCGCTGGTTTATATTTTGTCTTTAGGTTTTCCACTGGCCAGGAAGTGTAATTGTGAGACTGGCCCTCACTTTTGTTTTCTAGGTTGTTTTTCACTTTGTAGGCTTGCAGTATATAAATGAAAGTTTATCTCTTTCTGCATCATTGGGTACCTGTATTCAAATAAACTTTTCATGCTTAGTCACAGACCATCTAATTATAACTACAAATCAGTCAAGCAACAGAAAGAAAAATTAAAAACTTTCGTGCTGCTTTGCTGCATTAAAGTTCATGTGTATATGCATATGGCCCCCAATCAATCGTAAATGTAGTGCTTAACTAGGGTTTATTAAAGATTGATTAACATTATTCGCATGTTGCCCCCTATTTCTGAATATGGGGGACTTAGAAAATTTCATAAGATAACTGTTCTTGTGGTACTGAATTTCTGGCACCTTTCTCAGTGCTTAACCATAGACTTCTTTATACTCTCCTGGCGGTCGCCGGGGTTAGAGTTCAAATTCGGTAGTTCTTTCTCTGCGCTCAATCGGAGACGCTTTTATACTCTCTCTCTCTCTCTCTGGAGAGTTAGAGTTCGAGCTCAGCAATTCAATTGTTCCCCGATCCTTCAGCGGGGAAGGAGCTCTTTCTCAGCGCTCAATCGGAGACGCTTTTATACTCTCTCTCTCTCTGGAGAGTTAGAGTTCGAGCTCAGCAATTCAGTCGTTCCCCGATCCTTCAGCAGGGAAGGAGCTCTTTCTCAGCGCTCAATCGGAGACGCTTTTATACTCTCTCTCTCTCTCTCTGGAGAGTTAGAGTTCGAGCTCAGCAATTCAATCGCTCCCCGATCCTTCAGCGGGGTAGGATCTCTTTCTCAACGCTCAATCGGAGACGCTTTTATACTCTCTCTCTCTCTCTCTGGAGAGTTAGAGTTAGAGCTCAGCAATTCAATCGCTCCCCGATCCTTCAGCGGGGTAGGAGCGCTTTCTCAGTGCTCAATTGGAGACGCTTTTATACTCTCTCTCTCTCTCTCTCTGGAGAGTTAGAGTTCCGTCAAGGTGGTTCCGATCATGGTACACCGCCATGACTTATGGACATCGGCTTCATGTCCGTTATGCTCTCTCTCGGCTCTGGAGAATTAGAGCGCTATCAACGATATAATTTACTTTATTGCATCCTCAGAATTTTGATTGGTGATTACATTGCATTCTGATGGATGGCACCTAAAATCATTGCATGATTCACAGTAATTTTCATAAAAATAGAAAGACAGATAAATAATGCAATAAAGGTAAACGACACACAATATTTTTATAGTGGTTCGGTCGAATCATGACCAACGTCAACTTTATAATTTTTTGCTTTAAGGAATCGGACTATTCTAGGCAAGTCGTGCCTTGTACATGGTTCTCAACAAAGAAAAAGAACATATTTGAAATTTTTATGTTAAGTATGGCCGTAAATGTTGGGCATTCCACACTCTGGGGATTTCCTTTCCATCTACGGTTGCCAGCTTGAAGGTTCCATTATCAAGCTTGCTCAGAATGGAGTACGGTCCTTCCCACTTCGCACCCATATTAGTTGGGGGTGGAAAGACACGCTTCAGAACCAAGTCTCCGGGTTCCATTGTTCGAGATTGAACCTTTTTGTTGTAATATCGAGTGACCTGTTGTTTGCATCTTAAGGCACGCAGGTCTGCTTCATCCCTCTTTTCTTCGATCATATCCAGGGACTCAAGGAGCAATTCATTATTGGTCATCGGATCATAATAAGTCACCCAGTGAGAAGGTACCTTTATCTCGACCGGGATGACCGCTTCCGTTCCAAAAGCAAGGGAGAAAGGGGTATGTCCTGTTGCCGATTTATATGTTGTCCTGTAGGCCCATAGTGCCAAGGGCAATTCATCAGCCCACATGGCTCTGGCCCGCTTCAGTCTTCTTTTCAGAATGGACATAATCACTTTATTCGCCGCTTCGACTTGTCCGTTCGATTGCGGGTGCGCCACAGAGGTGTATCGATTCTCAATGTGGTATCTTTGGAATCCCAAATCGACAGATGATGTTTCTAACGATAAAATTGATCACTCGTTTGGTTGTGATTGTAGTCAGTGGTTCAGCCTCGATCCATTTAGTGAAATAATCCACGGCCACAATAGCGAACTTTGCCCCGCCCCTAGCTATGGGGAGACTTCCAATGATATCAATTCCCCACATAGCGAAAGGCCATGGGCTCGTCATTGTTTTTAACTGATTAGGAGGTGCTCTAGGTATTTTTGAAAATCTCTGGCACGCATCACACCGTCGTGCGTATTTTGCCGCATCCTTGTTTATGGTAGGCCAGAAATAACCATGCCGCAACACCTTTTTTGCCAAAGTTTGCCCTCCACTGTGATCGCCACATTCGCCTTCGTGTACCTCCTGCAGCACACGCTTGATGTCATCGTGGGCTATACACCGAAGAAGGGGCATCGAAAATCCTTGTCTGTAAAGAACTCCGCCTTGTAGAACGTATCGGGCAGCTTTACGAATTACTTTACGCCTCTCGCTCTTCTTGGTCGGAAGCGCTCCATTCATCAGGAAATTCTTTAGAGGGGTCATCCACGACTCCCTTTCTGGTTCCGTCTCTAGTATTGGATCGATTTCTATTTGATCTATACTAGGGGACCAAAGCACTTCAACGGGGGCTAGCCCGGTCTCTTCAGGATTGTCGGAACTAGCCATCTTTGCCAACTTATCCGCCTACTGATTCTCTGACCGCGGAATGTGAGATATGCTGTAGTGATCAAAGTCGTTCAGCAACTCCTTCACTTTCTTCAAATATAGAATTAATCTTGCACTTTTGGCTTGGAATTTTCTAGTAACCTGGTTCACAACTAACTTGGAGTCGAAAAGATGTTCAGCTTTGTGACTTCTAACTCCTTTGCGATCCTTAGTCCGGCTATCAGGGCTTCATATTCGGAGTCGTTGTTAGTGGCGTGGAACTCCATCCGGATAGCATAGGATATCGATCGTTTCTCGGGAGTTTCAAGCACTATTCCAGCGCCGGATCTTTCGTCGTTCCTAGCGCCATCAGTATACAATCTCCAAGCATTGGGATCGAGAAGTAACTTTGAGGGATCAACTTCTTCGTTCACTATATCCTCCTCCGGGACGGTAAACTCTGCTATGAAGTCGGCTATCACTTGCCCCCGAATTGACCGTCTGGGCTGAAAATTCAGATCAAATTGACTTAACTCAATGTTCCATTTGAGTAATCTTCCAGACGCCCCTGGTCTCTGTAAAACTTGCTTGAGTGGATGATCAGTGTATATGGTAATGGGATGCGCCTGAAAATAATGTCGAAGCTTTCTAGAGGCGATCAGTAAACTATACACCAACTTTTCTATTCTTGGATAATTACGCTCTGCTACCGTCAATTTTTTGCTCACGTAATACACAGGTCTTTGGACCTTATCTTCTTCTCTTACCAACGCTGAGCTGATCGCGTGGGATGACACTGCCAAGTACACGAATAAGTCCTCGTGATCCATCGGCTTAGATAATATCGGAGGTTTCTCCAGGTGCCTCAGTAAGTTCTGAAATGCTTCCACGCAGTCGGGCGTCCATTTGAAGTGGCGTTTTCCCCGCTTTATTAATTCGAAGAATGGGATGCATTTGTCCGTAGCCCTGGAGATAAATCTGCTCAGTGCGGCTACTTTTCCTGCAAGACTTTGCACATCCTTAATTTGCCTAGGTTCCTGAATATCTCTGATTGCCGCGATCTGGTCTGGATTAATCTCAATCCCACGGGAACTGACGATGAACCCCAAGAATTTTCCGGAAGCGACGCCGAATGAACATTTTGTTGGGTTGAGTTTCATTCCGTACTTTCGAAGGATGCCGAACATCTCTGCCAAGTCCATAGTGTGACGGGAGGATTGCTTGGACTTAACCAACATGTTGTCGACGTATACTTCCATCGTTTTCCCGATCTGGTTATAGAACATTCGGTTGACTAAACGTTGATATGTAGCGCCTGCGTTCTTCAAGCCAAAGGGCATCACTACATAGCAATATAATCCCAAATCCGTGATAAAACTAGTGTGTTCTTGATCTGGAACATCCATTGGAACCTGGTTATATCCTGAGTAAGCATCCATAAATGAGAGAATTTCATGACCCGCCGTCGAGTCCACCAACTGGTCAATCCGGGGTAACGGAAAACTATCTTTTGGGCAGGCTTTGTTCAAATCCGAGAAGTCGATACACGTTCGCCACTTCCCGTTGGCCTTCTTTACCAGGACTGGATTTGAAATCCAGTCTGGATAGGTCGAGTCTCTGATAAATCCATTACTCTTTAGCTTTCCAACCTCTTCTTTCAAGGCAGCGGACCTCTCTGGGCCCAGCATTCGCCTTTTTTGCTTTACAGGAGGATGTTTAGGGTTAATGCTTAATGAATGGCTCATGATTGATGGGGATATCCCGCACATGTCTGCATGAGTCCAAGCAAATACATCCAAGTTATTTTTTAAGAAATCCGTCAGTTCTTTAGCGAGATTCGGATTTAACTGGGATCCAATCTTAAGGACCTTCTCCGGGTCACTATCATCGATCGGTACATCCACAGTTGTCTCGTTGGGAGTTGCCATTCTGCCCACAGGTTCTTGGTCCTCTCTGGGATATATATCCTCGGGCAACTCTCTGGGCGACTCTCCAACGGTTATCCTCTTTAATTGCTATAAGGTCTCCGCCCTTGTAGGGGGAGAAGCGCCCTTGGTTTCTATGTCCCCTCCATTGCGAAGTAACTTTAGTTCGGCAACATAACATGCTCGTGCGGCAACCTGATCTCCTCTAACAATACCAATGCCAGCTTCTGTGGGGAATTTCAATAATAAGCACCAGGGGGCTATACAGGCTCTAAACTTTGCGAGGGTCGGTCGGCCCAAGAAGGCATTGTAGGGTGATTCAACATCCAAAACCACGAAGGGAAGGATTCTCACTCTCTGGCATTCTCCTTTCCCAAGCGTAACTGGTAACTCTACATAACCCATTGGAGCGGTGGATGCTCCGTTAAATCCACGGATCCATCCTTGACAGGGCTTCAAGTCTTTTATTTCGAGGTTCATCTGGTCGAATGTCCTTTTGAAAAGAATGTTGACAGAACTCCCGTTGTCCACTAAAACCTTATGAACAGTGGCTGGTCCAATAGGTACTGTGATTACAAATGGATCTTCAGTCGGAGCATGGACTCCAATGCTTTCTCGTTCGCGGAAAACGACATCGTCGGACATTATCTTTTGTTGCTTTACCGGGATATTGTCCTCGGGGTTGCTACACTCCCCTACCTCGAGGTGTTGCTTGGCTGCATTGATATATTGATCCAATGCCTTGGAACTATGTCCGGCGAGATAAAGTCCTCCGATTACGGTATTGATAACGATGTTCTTTCCCTTTTGCTGGGCAGTTGGCCTGGCAGCAAGTTGATTCTGGTTCTGATTTGGGGCCTGTACGGCTTGCCCCCTATCTCTGGGCGTTACTCTGTATTCATCTAATTTTCCTTCTCGAAGAAGCCTCTCGACTACATCTCTTAGGTGACGGCATTCATTTGTCGTATGGCCATGAATCTGATGAAAGAGACAAAACTTCCCCGTTTCTCGTTCTTTCTCCGTCGACTCTCTAGGAGGCGGCCTCTTATTCTGGAGGACGTTGTACGAATCCATGAAGATATTTTCTAGAGTATCATTTATTGGCGTATAACTCTCAAAGGCCCTGGGACGAGTCCTTCTCTGGGAGTCGTTTCCTCGGTTCCTCTTCCGGTTGTTGCCATTATTATTATTATCATTGTTCCCTGACTAATGACCACCCTGATTCCGAATTCCGACATTAACTTTGACCTTCCCCGAGCTGTCTCCTGTCTGCTTGATGGCGACATTGCTCTGGATTTCCTCCTTATCGGCCGTTTTTGCCTTTCGGTTAGCATATACTTCTTCCCGGCGTAAATGTACGTTAGCTTTTTCGTAGAATAACTCTCTAGTATTGGGTGGCTTGCCTGCCAGGTATCTCCCAAATTCAGTGTCTTTATCTACTCCATCAATCAGAGCTGCGACAACAGTTGGCTCATGGGGATCTTTAACTTCAGTAGCGGCCAAGTTGAAACGGTCTAGGTACACCATCAAACTCTCGCCTGGTCGCTGCTTGACAAGGAACAAGTCAATCACACTCTTTGTCTTTTGTGCATAGATGCGGAACTGTTCTACGAACTTTTCACTCAACTCCCAGAAGCTAGAAATCGATCTTGCTGGTAAGCGAGTAAACCATAACAATGCTACATCCTCCAAGAATATGGGAAATGCTTTGCACTTGACAGCGTCAGAAGCTGCGGCAGCGGTCATTGACCAAGAATATCTCATCAGATGCTGGACGGGATCAGACCTACCCGCGTATCGGTTCATCTGTGGCATGTTGAAACGCCTCGGGAAAGTCGCATCCAAAATATCATCAGTGAAAGGGGTGTGACTGCGGTCGATTCCCCAATCTTCATTCCGTTGTCCACGGCTATCCGCCAGAATTTGATGGATCATAGCTGCAACATTTGCACTGGTCAGCGGAGGTTCAGGGTCAGTGCTTCTTGCTCGGCGGGGTTCTCTAATCTCTCTTCCGGGAGCAATCACAAAATCCGGGGCTCGGATTGAGCTTCGTTGCCCCCTGTTGCCATAAGCATTTGCGCGACGATGGGGCTGAGGTAGTCTGTTCTGTACAGGACTGTCCACACCTCGAGCTCTGGGAGTTGCGGCGTGATCGTTCACATTACGGTTTGAGGGCCCTACACCCAGTGTCTCTTCTTCTCGTGACGGCAGGGTCCCAAATCGAAGCTGCTCTATGTTTTCGGGTCTCTCATATGGTCGCCGCGGAGGTCTCGGCGATTCCTCTGACGAGGAAGAGTATTCTGGGGTGAGCGGATGAACTGGTGGCGTCCTTTGCCTTGCGAGATCATCAAGCCTTCTATCCATAGCGGTCAAATTCTGTTGCAAAACGGAGCTTTCCTGCCTCTGAGCAGCCAGCTCATCAAACAGCCTTTCCCACATTTCAGAAAAGCGAGAGAGGTCCCCCTCAATAACGGGAGCAGAAGGGTCATATTGATCATCATCAATTTCTCTTATACGCAAAGAGCTTGAGCCAGGTCGAGCGGAGGGGCCAGGACGATTGGAGCGAGCCATAGGCTCCTTTCCAGGTCTAGTTGTAGTCTGATCATCAATTCGGATCGCTGTGGATCGAGGATGGTGGCTCGCAGCGCCCCCCTGGGATCGGTTCGTGGTCACGGTTCGCGGAGGGTCCGAGGCGTTACCACGGGATCGAGTAATAACCCCTTCAGCAGTTTGGTTCGTCTCGTCCTCGTCGACTCGGAGCGTGGTACCTTCATCGGATCGGTTCGCCCCTGGCGCTCCGCGATCCAAAGTTCCCTCATTGCCTAGCTCGTGCACACTTTCTTCAACTGCTTCATTCGCGGTTTCATTGGTTCGTGAAGAGCATACTTCCTTAGATCTCTTTCCAGCCATAATATCAGATGTCACTGGAATCTTCAAAGAACTGAATAGTGAAGCTTTAGGACTGTCTTCTCAGTGAAAGCACCAAAATGTTAGATCAAAATTTGGATCTAACACCCAAATTGTTCTGACTTTTATAGATTTTTAACTGAAGAATGAAGAAAAAGAAGAAAACACATAGAATTTATAGTGGTTCGGCGTTAACAAGCCTACGTCCACTTTATATGTTATTGATTATACTTTGAATGTCGGTACAATCAATGATTTCTCTCTAGCTCACTTTTACAATTGTGATTTCTCTCAGTAATCTAGTAGTTTGACAATAATGGCGGATTCAGTACTCAATATTGCCAAAAGGATCCCAAAAAATGCCAAGCTTCGGGCTATTTATAACTGATTTTGTCAGGCGGGTCGTGGTAACACGTGGCACGAATCCCAAGAACATCGGATCGCATCGCAGCCGATGAAGAAATAGTCAAATTAGCCGTTGTAGACAGGTGTCGCGATCCCCTCGAAAATCAGATCGAGCAAAGGGGGAGAATCAGTCAAAATGACGGTTGGGGCCACGTGTCGCTGGATCCGTGCATCTCGGATCACTGAAGACTAGCTCGCGCTTGAACGGGTCAGAGGCTTCGCCATGCATCAGGGGATCAGATCGGTCTATACTGGGCAGTAATGTGTGTACGGATCGGATCGCATAGAGGTGTCGTTTCGCTAATGAAATGGGAGCGATCCGTTGAGGTGCGATCCGGTAGGGGGCGAGTCGATGGTGCGATCCTTTCCTTCATGTACCTAGGGAATGTAGTTTCATACTTTCTTCTTATGAATGAACGTGGGTGGCTTGGTCAAAAAGCTAGCCAACATTGCGGTTACTGGATGTGCCGGGCGGTTCCGAGCAGTTTTACACCGCAACTCAATCTAACCTCGGGTTGGGCATGTTTATCTTTTAGCATATTTACCATACATGTCCAAGTCCAGATTTTATATGCTAATTATCCCAAATTCACAAAACTAGTCATGCTCCAATTCTCTAGTTATACCTCAACAAAGCTAATTTCAAGTTATGCCCCACAAATTCACTTTCAACTGATTTCAGCATATTAGTTAGTTTAACAAATTAAACCTCACTTAATGTTCCATTAACATATCTCGCCTATCCAATTAGGCCTATAAACTTACATGCCCAAAATCATGGTCATAATCCACAATACAACACATGCCCTAAGGTTTAGTCATATTGCACCGTATAAAATATTCTCCAAAAATCCCCAATCATGATTCATAATATAAACTATGCCAAATTATAGCCTTTAATTACAGTGCATGCCAATTTACTCAAAATCCCAATTTAGGTGTGTTCACATTTAACAATTATCCCTATCTTACTATAGGTTTTCATGCATAATCTCCTTCTTCCTAGTCATAAACTATTATATATAATATGCCCCAATTTTTAGGTCTTAAACCACAACATGTACTATGCCTTACATGTTTACAGTTCAATTTACGCCCCAAATCCCAAGTCATATGTCCAATATGCTTTATGTCTCAAATCTCAGGTCATATGTTCGATACACTTTATGTTTTAAATACAACGTATGTTATGTCCTCAAATCAGTTACAAATCAGTTATGCCCAATTATACATAATTTAATACTTTTCCCAATTTTAGCGCTGGTAATGTCCAAATCATATATTATGCCCAATTTTAGCGCTGGTCATGTTTAAATCATATATTATGCCCAATTTTATTTCCAACGTACGTTCATCTCTTTTGAGATTTGGCTCGGGTTCGTAGTAACCTGGCTATAAAAACAAAAAAGGAAGAAGGAAAGTAGAGACAGAGAATGGACATAATAATATCGAGTGAGATAGATCCAATGGATATAGAAAGATAGATAGAAATAGGCATAATCTCAGATTCAGATTTATTACAATGTCAGAGTCACAATTGAATTTTACTTCTGAAAGTAACATGAACTTACAAATTATAGAACGGTCTTGAATTCTGGGATCTAATTTCTGAATTTGATTAGCTACTACTTTGATGTAGACTTTGATTGTTAACTTGAAAACTCTAATTTGATTGATTAAGATGGATGCTAGGTCACTTTAGATTTTAGCAGCATATAAATGCCTATGAATTCGTGTGGAGAAAACAATAGGATTTTGGGTCTTTTTATAGGTGTATAGGGAGATTTAGAGCCTTCAGATCAGTCTAGAAGTCATCAGACTCGTTCATAGCAGAAAAATACGTCACACAACGAATCAGGGAGCGACACATCGTCCAGAAATTTCGTCCAGATCTGGAAAAGGGTCGACACCCTATGGGGGGTCGACAACTATGTCGACACCTTATAGGGGGATCGACTCCAATGTTGACTCCCCTTAAGGGGGTCGACACCTATGTCGACTCCCCCTGGGGGGGTCGACACCTATTGAGCGGGAATTTTCCCGCCCACTTCCCTCTGGCTTATTTCGAATTTTAGACCTTTTTGACTTCTGGAATTATTTGATATGTATATATATATATATATATATATATATATATATATATATATATATATTTCCTTGTGCGTATACAAACTTCTAAGGCATATAACTTTTTCATACGGTGTCTGATTTACGCAAACTCGGACTCTATCTCAAGCAGAATTCCGAGACGAACGTAATGGCGTAACCCATTTCCCTTAATTCTTATTTTTACAATTAAGTAATCTTTAATTCGTTATTTTAATATTCATAGGAAGTACGGGTTGTTACATGATCCATAAGAGTAGGTCGCATCTCTTAGGGTGCCAACAAACCAGATATAAGATACGTAGATGGCCTAAAATTGAAGATAGATATATAATCCAAGCTACGCCTCTCTATGAATAGAGGACTCAAATTCATCCTCTGCCTACTAAACGCATATGCCACTGCATTACCCTTTCCAGGGGTATAACCAATCTCAAAATCATAGGATGCTAGGAACTCTATCCATCTCTGTTGTCTTAAATTGAGATCCCTCTACGAAAACAGATACTTGAGTGACTTATGGTCCGTGTATTACTCGAACCTTTCTCCAAGAAAATAATGTCGCCCAGTCTTATGCGTGAACACTATGGCAGCCAACTCTAGATCATGGGTAGGGTAGTTCTTCTCATGAACTCTCAGCTGTCTACTACCATAGCATACTACCCTTCCCTCTTGCATCAGGATGGCACCTAGCCCTGTACCACATGCATCAGTGTATACTATGAACACTTTGTTCCCATAAGGTAAACTCAAAACCGGGGCTGTTGTTAGAGCCCTCTTCAATCGCTGAAAAGCATCCTCACAGTCAGTATCCCAAAAAAGGTCAGATTCTTCTTCGTCGGTCTGGTGAGTGGGGCTGACATCTTTGTGAAGTCCTTAATAAACTTCCTATAATAGTCCACTAAACAAAGAAAACTCCTCACCTCTATTGCATTCTTTGGAACTTTCCAATCTTGAACTGCAACTACTTTCGAGGGATCCTCTACTATCCCATCTTTGGAGACCACATGCCCTAGAAATCTCACTTCCTTTCTCCAAAAATGACATTTGGAGAATTTCGCCTTAAGCTGGTGCACTCGAAGAATCTTCAAAACTCCCCTAAATGTAGGGCATGCTCTTCCTCGCTTTTCGAGAAGATCAGAATGTCATCCACAAAGACCACAACAAACTTATTCAGAACTTCCCGAAACACCCTACTCATCATATCCACAAAATACATAGGTGCATTCGTCAACCCAAAAGGCATGACTAGCCACTCGAAGAAACTATCTGGAGTTTTGAAAGCGGTCTTGTCTATACTGTCCTCAGCCACCCTCAACAAATTAAAACATATGGCCAAGTCTAACTGAGATAAAACAGATGCACCAACAAGCTGGTCAAACAGATCATCAATCCTCGGAAGTGGGTGCCTATTTTTCTTAGTAAGCTTAATCAACTCCCTGTAATCCACGCATAAGCGAAGCAAGCCATCTACCTTAGTTGCAAAGACGACTGGAGCATGCTTCGCCTAATAAACTCCTTCTCATGTAGCTCCCCTACTTGCTTGCTGAGCTCCCTATTTTCCCTAGGAGCCATGTTGCGCACAGGCAACGTGACTGGCTTCGCATTATCCACCAAGTATATCTGGAAATCAATCTCGCGCCTAGGAGGTATTACCCTAACCTCCTCAAAAACACTTGAATACCCACAGACAACAGGTACAGATCGCAAATCATCAATAGAAGCATCAAGTGATTCTAGAAAACTAAGCATGACATACTCCCTTGGGTCACAAGAAATCTCGAGAGTCCTTCCCTGGCAAGTCAAAAGTCTAGCGACCCTCCTCTTACAGTCTAGAATGGCAATATACATGGCTAGCCAATCCATCCCTAGAATCAAAAAATATCCCATAAAACCAAGCACATATGCGTCACATTCAAACTCGACTCCTAACACAGATTTCCTCAAACCTCGAAAAATCATAGACAGATGAGCCGTACCCCAAATGGGGTTTGAGACAACAACGGGATCCAAAACCATACTAGTACTAAGGTGTAGAGACTCAACCATAGAATTAGATATAAAAGATTGTGAAGCACCAGAATCAAAAAAAGTCCTAACAGGATGATCAGAAAGAGAAATAAAACCTTTAATAGAAACTTTCCTACCTCTGTCTGGCACACTGGCCTTGAGAGCATTCACCTGCCCTCCAGAAGATCCTACCCTTTGGCTCTGCCCTTGCTTCTTCGGGTACTCCCCAAAATAGTATCTGACATCACCACAGTGGAAACAAGCATTCTTCCTTTTTCGGCAATATTTAACCAAATGACCCATGTTCCCACAACCATAACATTTCTTCTTGTCTTGAGCTTTGTCGTTCTTTTTGCTTTTCTTTTGTTGTTGCTATTTTTTCTTGGGCCACACTTTCTTGTTTTGTGTCTCTTCAGTCTTAGCCTCCTTTTTCTCATCTTTACCATCTTCATTCATTAATGCCATATCAACCAACTTCTCAAAAGTAGCCCCCATCGGAATATGAGATAATGCCAATCCTTATAGAGGTTCATTCAATCCTCTTGCGAACCTCAAAGCTTTCTTGTGCGGGGTATTCACCAATTCTAGCCCAAAACTTTCCGACTAATTGAACTTTTTGACGTATTCTTTAATAGACATGCTTCCTTGCTTAAGTGCCATAAACCTTTTCATTTGCATACTCTCTTCTTCCTAAGAAAGAAACTTCATCTCGAATCTCTATCGGAAATCGTCCCAAGTCTGAACTGGATGCCCTGCTTTCGTCACTTCCCACCAGAATGAAGCCTCATCCTTTAGCTGCCAACTCAATCTTCCTATGATCGTCAACCTCAAAAATCCCAAACAAATCCTCGGTTTCTTTTAGCCTGTTCTGTGCTTCCACAAAGCTCTCAGTTCTGCAAAATGGCTTTCCTCCCGTAGCACAGAAATCCTTGCATATCTTGGATAAATTATTCGCTCATGGAGGAGGAGAAACAACGGATGTAGTTGGTGGAGGGGAGTTTGCTTGGCCTCTGGTAGGTGATGTAACCTCGAGATATCTACGGAACCGAGCCGGTATCTGAACACCCTCGGGAATATTCGGTTCCCCATACATGTTGAAAAGAAATTGAAAAATGGATTAAAACGGAGAATCAAAAGATATTTCATATGGCTTTAGGGAGTATGTTTTTCAAAAACAGACTTTTCTTTTGAATATACCTTATTTTTGAGACCTTTTGTAAACAATTTTCAAAACCTTTTATCTGATCTTGTAACCTTCAGCTCTGATACCAAATGTGACACCCCACGCCTATTAATGTCACTCTTTAATAGAATGCATTAAGTTTCGTGAAGCGTTATAGATAAACAGAATAGAATCTCACAAGACAGATATATAGAATAACAACGGAAATTTTAAAACTTTATTTTTCAACAGAAAACATCATGGTCTCAAAACCTAGTTACGATATCAAACTGAAACACTGGAATAAAATACATCAAATGAAAATCATCTTTTTGCGCAAAACCATCAGAGTTAATAAGTAGAAAGCCATAGTCCCTATAAATAGCCATGAGCAAGAAAATAGACAAAATGGTACATCTAAGCAATATCCAAATCCAAGCAGAAACAGAAGAGAGAGTCCTAGTCAAGCTTGAGCGTTCTCACCCCGAGAACCTGAGTGGAGGGAAAGGAGGAGAGATAAAAGGAAACAAAATGGGTCAGACATAAAGCCTGGTGAGTCTAGTCACTTTTAGCATGTAAATAAGTAAAATCATTATGATAGGCTTATAACCTAGATCATATAACAGGTATAAACAGGGTAAGCAGAACAAACTGAACAGATTGCTCTACTCAAATACTTTTCTCCACACCAATACTAGTATAACAGAAATATAATGGTAGGCTTAGGTGTATTTCTAGTAACGGGTTTAACCCCCAAGTAGTAATAATAGGTACCAAAACAGAAACAATGTGTGTTACCCCCAACCAGAAACTATGGGCACCTAAACAGGAAGGACTAGATGTACCCTAATTACTACCCCAATCGATCGGCTCCCTATCCCGTAAATATCCTGTTTCGTCCCCACAGTAGGATGTATCACTTCCTAAAGTGGCAACCCCCAAAAGGACATAGACCTATTTACTGGTTTTATAGCGGCTTATTTTTCCAAGCAAGCCGGACCCATGCACGCACATGACTCTATTGGAACGTACCATCAGAACACCTCTGCCCATATGGACCTCTTATAATTAGCTCAGTAAGCATGCCCTAACCCCTACCTAGTGTGGCGTCCCCTTTGATACCATAATGGGTTATTGACTGATACGGGACCCACGCAACAGATGACATAAACAATCCCCTAGGCTTGTATCCCCAACTACTAGGATTTTGACAGCTTATGCCTAATAGATTAACAAGCCCGCATAACCCCAACAAAAATAAAATAAGTTAATTTTATCGGGTTCAAATAACCCTCCATAGATTTAATAGATTTACTTAACCCCCACTGATTCAAACATGTTTACTTAACCCCACTATTTGATAGGTTCATATAACCCCCATTGATTCAAACATGTTTACTTAATCTCCACTATTTGATAGGTTCATATAACCCCCACAGAAATAAACAGGTTAAGTATTACAGGTTAATCGGTCCATATAACCCCCAAAGATCTAAACACGTTTCACATGTTGTTTATAGTTTCATTACATGTTCCGCTTAATCTATAAATTAAGCCTAAAGGTTTACATGCCCAAACCCTTAAGTCATACTTCACAATATAAGATATAACCCAAATTTATTTATACATCACAGTATAGATAATTCCCCCAAATCCCAGTCATGATTTACAATACAATATATGCCCCAATTTATCTTTCCCAACCATTCCCAATTTCGTTCATTCGCATATTTCCGCGACAGGCCTAGGCTCGAAGGTAGCCTAGGCTATAAAAATAAAAAGAGAAAAAGGGAGAGAAGAGAACAGAAAATAGGCATAATAACAAAATAGGCATATGATAAGAGAAATAGGCATATAAGAATGGAACAGTAGATCAGGTGTACATGTAATGGTAGATCTGTTTAGGTATGAATCAGATTCTTAGCAGGCAAAGGATTATATCCAGATTTATAAACATGTTAGGATTACTTGTTAAATGTTTGTATCTAAAAATAAAGTTAACTCACTGAGAATTAATCTAAAGAACAAAGAATAGTTAGGCTGAAGTTGCAGAAGAAATTCTTGTATACAATAAACTATTGTTGAAGAAAATAGGCTAGTTCAATCTAAGCTGGGGCAGCATCTCGTTGTCTCCATTATTTTTTATGTGTAAAAACAATAGAAATGAGGACCTATTTATAGCCTAAAGGAAACAAACCAAGCATACAAATCGGTCCATGATCAGCCAAAAGAATTCGCCCGGATCTGTATTGGTTCGACCCACCCCGATTTGGGTCGACCCATGGGTTGGCCCACACACCCTGGGTCGACCCAGCCAGGTCTCGGGTTAACCCCCCAACCGATCGATTCCCTCCTATTTCTCCTACCCTCCCCCTCCCCCCCACTTCGCTACTTGAATAATTTTGAAATTTTTGATTTGTTTGTATATAGATAATTATCTTATAAATCTACAAACTTCTAAGCTTAATAACTTTCTCATACGATGTCCGTTTTATGCAAACTCGGAGTCTATCTGTAACAACCCGAAAATCTGGGCCAGTTTAAAATTTTTATTTTGGCAATTTTAGCGAATTTTAATTATTTAAAATGAATTAATTTAAGTAAAAACGACGAGAAATTTATTTTGAATATAATTCGAACGAATATATTTATATAGTTCGTCGTTAGAATATAAATATTTATTTTAAATTATAAAAGGAATTGAAAATGGCGCGGTAGTTCGATAATTCGATTTCAAAATTCAAATGAATGTACCGGGAGAAAAATAAACCGGATTTTAGTAAAACCAAAAATATTTGAATCTAATTGATAATATCTTTCCAACGAATCCGAAAAATCGAAATTTCATAGCGGGAATCAAAAGATATGTCCAGTTGAAAATTCTGAATAGTCGCTATGGAATTTCGGCCCTTAAAAATAGCCATTTTGCCAACGACCTCGGATTTCGACGAAACCACTTTTGTTGGGTCCGTGATGTCAAGTTATTGCTAGATTCCAAATTTCGTAATTTTTCGAATCAATATGTGAGCGTGGCAAAGGAAAATGCGTTTGACCAGTTTCAGTTGATTTTAATCGACTGAAAAATGGCCATTTTTCAAACAGTCTCAGAATTCGACGAAACTAGTTTTGTTAGGACCGTATCGTCAATACGAAGCTAGAAAATATTTTTCGGGAATTTTTAGAGGCTGTACGTGGCCCCGGTAATTTGAAATGTACGTCCGAATTGAATATATACTGATTTATATTTTAATTTTGATAAAAACTGATTCAAACAGTCGAATCAGCCTATGATACATATCCCATTGTGTTCGGAATGGGGGTATTTGGCTAGGGGCGACAGTCGTTGGGGTTCGTTCGGAGTTCACATGATTAAACAAGATAATTTACGAATAAAATATTAATTTAATTACTATAAAACCCTAGAACCCTTTTAGACCCGCCGTCAGTTGAAAATAGAGGGTTAGGGTTGTTGGAAAATTCAATTCGATTTTTCCTTAAATCCCATCAGCGATTTTTGAAGATTTCAAAACCAAAATCGTAAATCTCTCCGTGCTCTTTCCATCAGTACCCAGTTGATCGTCCATCGTGAGGAAAGTGGCTCGAGTTTTGAGGTTAAACATCCGCCGTTCGCGGTCGGATTGCGAGGCGCAGGAGCCGTCGCGCGTGGCGCTGTTCAAGGAGGAGGCGCGCCAGTCGTGGGGCTTCGACGTGGTCTTGGGCGATCGGCGTCAGGGCGGCTCCAACGGCGGCAAACCCTTAACCCTAGGTGCGGCTCCCTTTGGAAACATCCAGAACTGAAGAAACAGTGAGCATTTCTTATATTATTATTTTTCCAATAATAAGGTTTTTAAACTTCAGTTTTTTTTTTATAAAATTTAGTAGTGGTTTAAAAATCAGTTTTGAAAATATATATACATAGTTTAAAAATCAGTTTTGAAAATATATATACATAGTTTAAAAATCAGTTTTGAAAATATATATACATAGTTTAAAAATCAGTTTTGAAAATATATATACATAGTTTAAAAATCAGTTTTGAAAACATATATACATAGTTTAAAAATTAGTTTTGAAAAAAAAAATATAAAGTTTAAAAATCAGTTTAGAAAAATATACATATACTTTGTTTAGCAAAATATAATATGCTATGTTTTGAAAATATAAAGATACGATTTTTGAAAACAGAAAAATGAGATTTTTATGTAGATAGTATAGAAATAAAAATATGATTTTTATTTATAAATAGCATAGGATGAAAATAGAATTTTTAATATGGTAGAAGATGGTTAACTGATATTTATTTTCAACTTTTAATCTAAATAAGCAGTGTATTTGTTTGCAAGTGTTAAAATAAATACGATCGAAATTTATTTTTAGTTTATAAAAATAAAATAGCAAAGTAAAAATTCGAGTTTTATATATTGAATAGCATAGTAAAAATTCGATTTTTACATATGTAGTGGCTACGAGCAACGAAGAGGACGAAAAGGCGAGAACGACGAAGATCTCTACAATAGGAATGTCGTGAAGTTGGGATAGCTTTCGGTGAGAACTTCTCACTCTTCAATTTCTTTTTCTAGTCATACATATATACTAGGATGCAGACGGTGCTTAGTAGCACCCGACACAATCGTCCACAGACCATGGACTTGTTTGTTTGATTGCAAAAATTAGTTAGATTATTTGATTGAAATTTGAATTGTTTGGTGAAATGAATGGATTTGATTGATGTGTGAATGGCGTGGGCCTTCACTAGACCGGGGATAAGGCTAGGCCTCGTCCCGTTTCTAGTATCGTGCCGTTATGCCGCCGAAATTTTCTAAAATAAGTTAGAAAAATAAAGAAATCATTTTATTTAATAAATGAACTGAATAGAATATTTTCATAGGTTGAATAAAATGTTTTATCGTTAAAAATATAATTTTTAACGTGAAAGTGAATAAATAAATATTTATAAACAAATCGGCCGATTTGTTTATATACACTGATTTGACTGATATTGATTGGGTCGATAAATTTTACACATCGCCCAACTGCACAACTAAAATCTGTGTTTGATTGTTTGAAACCCCACACGGGTGTTGGAATGAAATTTGAAGTTCACTCATCCTGATTGGTTAAATATGTCGATCGATTGATTGATAGGCTGTTATAAGCGTTAGATATCTATATTTGATGCTTATACAGTGTAGTGCACTTTGGTTGATGGTTGATTATTTTTCAATGCTATTATATACGTGTGATGTATGAAAATCCATATAATTAACATTATATGGTGATTGATTGGGCCTCCTTCCAATTTAGGAAATAAAGAATAATATAAAATAAAGGTTCATGTGTTGACAGTACTCATCCGTTGAGATTAGTCATGTGTTGAACGAAATATTTTAATAATAAAATTTACATCTTTATCAATATAAAATAAAGGTTCATGTGTTGACAGTATTCATCCGTTGAGATTAGTCATGTGTTGAACGAAATATTTTAATAATAGAAATATTTGAAATAGAAATATTTGAAAAGGAAATATTTGAAAAAGAAATATTTGAAATAGAATATTTGAAAATAGAAATATATGAAGCCGTGTTGATTAGATTGACGCCATTTTGACGTGAACGATATTTATATCAATTTTATTCATTTTAAAATGAATATTGAAAAGTGATTTCGAAATCTAATATTTTGAAATAAAATTTGAATTAAATTGAATAGAAAACGAATTCGAATTGAATATATAACGAATTTGATTTCAATTGAATATATAACGAATTTGATTTCAATTGAATATATAACGAATTTGAATTGAATAGAAAATGAATTGAATTTGATTAGAAAATGAATTGAATTTGAATTGAATAGAAAATGAATTGAATTTGATTAGAAAATGAATTGAATTTGATTTGATTAGAAAATGAATTGAATTTGAATTGAATAGAAAATGAATTGAATTTGAATTGAATATAAGATGAATTGAATTTGAATTGAATAGAAGATGAATTGAATTAGAATTGAATAGAAGATGAATTGAATAGAGAATGAATTGAATTTGAATTGAATAGGAAAACGAATTCGAATTGAATTGAAAAGAAAACGAATTCGAATTGAATTGAAAAGAAAATGAATTCGAATCGAATTAAAATCGATTTGAATTAAAATCAAATAGAAATGAAAGTAAAAAGGATTTATAATAGAAAATTCAATTTCGATTTGAATTTGAAATAAAGGTTGAAATTGTTTTTGAAACGAATTCAAAACTACTTATAAAATTCATTTTAAATAGTAATCGACGAAATATATATTATATATATTATATATATAATATAATGGCCTGAATAGAACGCGCCGCACCGCGGCAGTTCGCGAATTTCGACCATTAACTTCGAACGGATATTACGGGAGATCCGACCGTCGGATTCTCCTAAAACCGAAACCGTTGGGTTCGTATCAAAAAGAGCTTTCTAACGAATATTAGAAATTTGAAATCTAACGGTTGGATTTGGAGATATGTCCAAATCAAATTTGGAAAAGGTCGCTGTAAGTGCAGTTCGATGGCCGTTGATGGAAATCGACTGTACGGGCCTTGATAAAATTATTAAAAATAGTAATAATTTGTGTAAAATCATAAGAAATGATTTGGGAAAAATTGGGATGAAAAACTCCATATTTGAAAAGATAAAAATAGATTTTTATCGAAATGAACTAGTTTTGAACTAAAATTAAAACCCAATTATTTTTAAATAAATAAATTAGATTTAAAAAGGGGTTTTAAGGAATCGTAATTTCTAATATATTTGATTGGAATTGAATTAAAATTCATTCGTGGGTTTATCGTGAACGGTGTTTTAAATAACACTAGTTCTTTAACCTGATAATAAATAGAACGTGATTTGGGTTTATCGTGAACTGTGTTTTAAATGACATTAGTTCTTTAACCCAGTAAAAGGAGTTTTAATGAATCTGTAATTAGATTGAAATGTGAATTGATAATTTAAATTATCAAATTTGGAAAGTGAGCGAGAATGGAGTATTACCAGTTTTGCTCCAAAGCGATAGTTAAATCTTTAATTAGATTTGAACGTGAAATGGTAATTAATTTTACCGATAACACCGTGGTGTTAGATATGGAGTATTACCAGTTTTGCTTCATGGGATGAATAGGTTGGGATTGGGAAATAAAATAAATAATTACTTCGGTGTGGTTCGCTAATCTCGACTAGTTTGGAAAACCATAATTTGGTTTGAAATGATATCCAAAGGAAGATTAAAGGATAAATTTTAAAGAATTTATCTTGGATAAAATTAATGGGAACCTTTCCCTAAGGATATGAAATTTAGAAACTAACTGTAGGTTAGCTAAGAAGGATGGTTTCCTGGGTATTGATCTGATGTTGGTTTCGGCCTTCGGGGTTAATATTTGGGGAATTGTTCTCTTGCTAATTTACGGTTAGTGACTGTTGAATTGGGATGAGGCGTATGTTGTGTTTAGGTAACATTTGTTTTTAATATACGCGGGTTGTTCGGAAAGGCCGGGTTTACACTCATTCTGAATAACCGATTCGACGATAAGTCGAAGATGAAGACGGTGGTCGAAGACCGGAAGTCTTCACATCGTTTGGGTGATTACTGATGATCTTGATTGGGCTGTACACCCAAGATGAGGGAATCAGTTGGTGGTCGTCCAGACGTACTTGGAGATCGACGGATATGCGAGGAAAGTGCCTCCGGTTTCGTTCAGACCTAGAACGGACTTGTAAATGGATGGTGTGTCTGACATTGTATTCCTTTATATTGTATTCGTTGATCTCTGCTAAATATATATCTGTTTGGCGGTGGAGAATTTATTCTCTTGCTTAACGCCCTTCTCTGAGACATACGAGCTCAGAGGTTATATATTGGCAGAAATCAGTGATACGATATGGATTGATAGTGTGGCATGCTGAGATGCAGTGATCCAGACTTTTGTTGAAAAGCAAAGTTTGGTGGTTGATGATCAAAGCGCAGCTTTAATATAGCATGGCTTTGTGTATAGCGTTGATTCGCGAGCCTCACATCCCGGTATGGTGGTAAACTGATGGTTTGATCAGTATGCTTTTTAGTGGATGGGCACCTTAGTGGTGTCGTGGATTCGGTCGACCGAGATGAGCTTAGTGCTCAGGGATATATAGAGTGGGCGGTGTTTTCTCTCGCTGGGACGTAAGCCGTGGTGGTACTCTGGTCCCAAATGTGCGGATGTGCAGACGGTGTTTTCTCTTGCTGGGACGTAAGCCGTGGGGAATTGCATTACGTGATCGATCTTTCGAATCAGGAGCCACCATGATGGAAATCCAATTTCCAATACGTGTATTTCGGTTTTATTTGTAGAGCCTAGTATGGCGACATAGTGGGATGGGGCACTTATGCCGTCTATGATTGATACTTATGATTTGAAGATATTTTATACAATATGCACTTATAATAGTATCAAATGATTTGTTTTAAACGTACCAAGCATTCTTGGCTATTATAAGGTAAAAACCCTATCCTCCGGCTTGCGTTGCATTGTGTGATGGGACCTGGGTCTTATAATAGCTTCATTTTTCTTTATTTAGCATTGCGCTGTTGTTTTATGCACTGGTGTTCTTGGGAGGAAACCCGTTCCGTGTTATACGGCGTGGTCCCTTGATTTACCTAACTTTAAAAATAAAGATTTACAACTGTTTTAGTTCTCACACCAGTCACATGACTGACCTGGAGTTTATTGTTTTAACCTAAACTCTGGATGCCCTTATTTTTGACACGGGCAGCTAGTAGTTTTGGTTTTGCAGATTTATATTCACAGGATCCTGGTTTACAGCTGGAATGATATCCGGAAAGCTTTGTATCCGTATATCTCTTCTAGTTCTGTATTGTATTATTTTCCGCTGCGATGTATTTAAATGTAATTTAAATCTCTGATATTTCTGTGTAATATTCATTTATACTCTGTATATTCTTGTAATCTGATGCATTGTTGTAATATACAATGAAATGTTCTCCCGTCTGCGTTATTCTGTGGCTTGTTCTCGAACTATCCGCGCTTTCCTCACCGGGAAAGTTACGGGTTTTCACAGTTGGTATCAGAGCTTTGGTTTACAAAGCTCAGAGAACAAGACACATTAGAACCATACGGAAGAATTCATCAGAATTGGATTAGTAATATCCAACGGGAATGACTCGTTAGAGATGGGATCAGTAGCATCCTAGAACGAGTGTGAAGAGTATATTTTTGAAAGTGAAAACAAATTTTTGTTTTGAAAATTTAAATCAATTATTCGTATTTGATTATCTATTTATATTGAGTTGGACAGTCCAGTATATAAAGATTTTGCGTATACGTCTGATCCACGTGTATTTGAAATTTTAATATACTGGGGAAGTTACGGGTTTTCACACTATCTTAAACAGAATTCCAAGAAGAACGCAACGGTACAATCCATTTTACTTAATTCCCAATATTTAATTAAGTATCCCTTAGTTTATTGTTACAGTGTTCTTTAAAATTATGGGTGTTATAGGCCTCCACCAATTTTAACACCCAAACTAATCCTGAAACATCCGTTGGTCCATCCAAAGGTCCTTTCCAACGTTTTACCCTATCACGTGTCATTAAACTAGAAGATAAAATGGAATATACTCTTCAGATGCTTGCTGAAATTCAAGTACTCCAAATTTGAATGAGTCAAGAGCAAAATCGACAAGGAAAGATGTTAAGGAGCCTTCATAAATTCGTAATGGATAATCAAGAAAACCCAATCATCATCAAGGATGATAAACAAGAAATGGAAGAAAAAGAGAAACCAAAAGAATAGGAGGAAGAAATAATGGAAAAAGAGGAACCAGAGGAGATACAACAAGAAGTCACAGACAAGGAAGATCAAGTCGTATGCATGGGTGAAGTCTTGTTCGATGAATGGAAATGTGATTGAACGAAATTAGCATCTTTGTCTCCATTATCCAAATTATCCAACCCATAAATTTACCATCGTAAAAAATAATTAGAATTTAGGTTTTCTTTTTCTTCGCATTCCTGTGCGTTTATTCGATGTATTACGTTTGTAGTAATTCGTATAATTTATCGCTTGCATTGAAAAAAATGTCTACTATAATATATTTGTTTTGTCTCTAATAAGTATTCTATTACTTTGTTATATAAGAATAAATATTGGGGAAGTAATTCATATATCTTAGAAATTTAGTATAGATTTAGTTATAATATATGTTTAGATAGATATAAAATTTAGGGGGAATAATTTACCTTAATATAGGAATTATTTAGAACATTATACGATTTTGGTGGAGTATTTTTAGGATTTCTTTTTGATAATGCCAAAGGGGAGAAATTATAAAATATATACTTAGTTTAAGTAGAATATATATAATTCATATAAACAGGGGGAGTATTAGAAGGGTCAACATCAACAGGTATAGACAGAGGGAGTATTAGAAGGATCAACATCAACAGGTATGTACGCGTATGATATTTTATAAACTAAGGTTGTCATCATCAAAAATGGGGAGATTTTTGGAGAATGAAGTTTTGACAACAACAACTTTATTTCAATATTAATTGATTATATATTATATACTAACATCTCTATCTAGAATATATATACACACACATATATGCAGGATTTGCATACAAGAATTAATACTGAAGACTGTACAGTTTTAGAGTTTCAAGAGATTCAAGAATTTAAAAAAGATTCAAGACTCATAGTGATCAAGAGTTTAAGAGTTGAAGATAATTATAGTAATAGAGTCTAGTTTATGTAAGACTCTGAATAACACTCCAGGTTCAAATTCAAACTCAAATTCTGATTTTCAATTTTCAAATTCTATTTTTAAATTCTAATTGAGATTTTATATTTTAGTATTGATTTTAAACTTGTGTTTTAAAGGTTATAAGTTTATATTTATTTATATAGTTATATACTTTTAAACTTTATAATTTTATAAATATGTTCATATAACTTATATTTATTATTTCATATGATTTTCTACTTTATAATACTTATTTATATCACTATGTTTTAATCTAAGAATTTCCAGAAATATATATAGTAAACCACTTTAAAAATACTCAAATTTCAATTTTTAACTAACATATGTCGACATACATATGTTGGCATGTCAACATACAAATGTCACATTTAAAATTTTGAAAGGAAATGTCTTTTCACTATTTTTAAAGTTCCATAAGCATTGCAATCTTTCAAATCTTACAAATAGGGGCTAATTTCAAATTTATCATCATTCCTCTTCTCTGTCTTCATCTTATTTCATTACAGCTCACTCTCTACTCATTACTCTCTGAATTGAAGTGTTATTGAAGAATTATAGGGCTGTTGTAATCATTTCGGATAATTTTGGGATAGTTTTAGAAATGGTGTGTTCCTTATAGCCGTGAAATCAAGGAAGGATACGGTGGTAACTTTGTAGCCGGGGAAATCAAGGGGAATATAATTGTTCAAGGGTGTTTGGAATCGGTGGTAACCTTATGGGCGTGAAATCAAGGGTGTTGTGCTTGGATATTGATATAGTAATAAAACTATGCGCAGTCTAGCATTGCATGGGACTGGACGTAGGAGTAATCCAAACCAGGATAAAGTCCGGTGTGTTCTTTCTTTTTTTGCATTTTATTTTCATTTATTTTTTATTTTTGTTTGATTCTGTGTCTGTGATCATCTCTGGGGTGTGTGATTCATATAGTAGATCATATAAGTTTTAGATTTTCTTAAATTCCTTAAAAACACTGTTCACCCCCTCTAGTGTTAGTTTTTCCTTAATGATCCACTCCGCATTCCCTAACACTTGTCTCTGTCCTTATTGTGTGCATTCCTCCACTCTATGAGGTAGCAATCTCTACTTCTTTCTTGGTTGCCTTTTGTGGTGCCGGTCTCATTTTCTGTCCCGAACTTCATTAGAAGGGACCATGGTGACAGGCAGACTCAGAACTCGACAAGGAAGGGGCGTACAAAGAAGATATTGTACAGGGAGATGACATCGATAACCACAAAGGCGAAGATTCGTACTCAATTCTGATCCCCTACTTCGTGTTCTACAGAAAGTTCGACCATGCCCACTGGGTGATTGGAAGATCCGTTGAAGTCGTGGATCATGGCATGGCAGGGCTTCAAGTCTTTGGTGTCAAGTTTCATCTAGTCATAGGTCGCCTTAATGTAATAACCCGGAAAATCTGGGCTAGTTTAAAATTTTTATTTTGGCAATTTTAGTGAATTTTTATTATTTAAAATGAATTATTTTAAATAATATTGACCAGAAATTTATTTTGAATATAATTCGAACGTATATATCATATACGCCGTCGTTAGAATATAAATAATTATATTTAATTATAAATAGAATTGAAAATGGCGCGGTAGTTCGATAATTCGATTTCAAACTTCAATTGAATGTACCGGGTGCAAAACAATCTGGATTTTAGCGAAACTGAAAACATTAGGATCTATTTGATAATATCTTTCCAACGAATCCGAAAAATTGAAATTTCATAGCGGGGATCAAAAGATATGCCCAGTTGAAAATCCTGAATAGTCGCTATGGAATTTCGGCCCTTAGAAAATAGCCATTTTGCAAACGACCTCGGATTTCGACAAAAACACTTTTGTTGGATCCGGGATGTCAAGTTATTGCTAGGTTTCAAATTTCATAATTTTTTGAATCAATATGTGAGCGTGGCAAAGGAAAACGCGTTTGACCAGTTTCAGTTGATTTTAATCGACTGGAAAATGACCATTTTTCCAACGGTCTCAGAATTCGACTAAATTAGTTTTGTTAGGACCGTATCATCAATACGAAGCTAGAAAATATTTTTCTGGAATTTTTAGAGTCAGTATGTGACCTCAGTAATTTACAATGTACGTTTAAATTAAATATATACTGATTTATATTTTAATTTTTGATGAAAACTGATCGTAACGATCGAATTGGCTAGCGAAACATATCCCATTGTGTTCGGAATGGGGGTAATACGCTAGGGGTGACAGTCGTTGGGTCTCGTTTAGAGTTGGTATGAAAAGTCAACTTTCATGGAATAAAATAATAATTTATTATATTATTTATATATATTTTTCTTCTGAACCCTCACCTCTCTCTCTCCTATTCATTCACAAAATAGATCGATCCCTCTCAGCCCCTTTCCAATCTCGTCCGCCGCCAACCCTACCGACCGCCGCCCCCTCCTCCTAGCTCCGCCGCTCCACTTCCTCCCCCTCCTCTCGCGCTCACTCTCCTCTTCTTCCAATAAAACCCGTACCCCTAAATCGCCACTGCCCTGATCTTTAACCCCACCGCCCCCTGCTTTCCTCCGCCACCCACCAGAGTTCGCCTCAGGCCAGCCCTCTTTCCCCCGACCCTCCTGTGACCGCAACCACCCTCTGCTCATCGACGCAGCCTCCAAACCGAGATGGAGCACGAAACCCGCACCCCCCTAGAAGCCGCACCACCTCCTTCCTCCACCTCAGGCGAGGCGCGCCCCCATCCTCCTCCACAGTTCGAAATCCCCCCATCTCTCTGCAAAAGATCACTGTAAGTTTTGATTATATTTTTATTTATATTTATAAAATCAGTTTTTATATACATTAATTAGCATTTATAAGATCTGAAAATAAAGTATATATAAAAATTTGATTTTTAAAATAGAGAAGATTATATTTTTATTTATTAAAAATGCGATTTTTATATAAGGAAGGGGTAGAATAGATTTTTATTCAATTAAAAATATGATTTTTATATTTTTAAAGTATTAAAAATATAGTCTTTACTATATAAATGATGTAAAAATATGATTTTTGTTTATGTAGAGAAGTAAAAATATAATTTTTACATGATAGGAATATTAGGAATATCATCTTTATATATAATAGCATAGTAAAAATTCGATTTTTATATATTGAATAGCATAGTAAAAATTCGATTTTTATATATTGAATAGCATAGTAAAAATTCGATTTTTATATATTGAATAGCATAGTAAAAATTCGATTTTTATATATTGAATAGCGAAGAAAAAATTCGATTTTTATATATTGAATAGCATAGTAAAAATTCGATTTTTACATATGTAGAGAATACGGGCAACGAAAGTGAAGAAAGGCGAGAACGATGAAGATAAATTCAAAAGAAGAGTCGTGGAATTTGGATAGCTTTCGGTGAGAACTTCTCACTCTTCAATTACTTTGTCTAGTTATATATATACTAGGATGCAGACGGTGTTTAGTAGCACCCGACACCCGTCATCCACAGACCATGGATGGCTTGTTTGTTTAATTATTTGGTTGTGTAGTTGGTTAGATTATTTGGTTTGAATTGAATTGTTTGGTGAAATGAAATTGATTTGATTGATGTGTGAATGGCGTGGGCCTTCACTAGACCGGGGGTAAGGCTAGGCCTTGTCCCGTTTCTAGTATCGTGCCGTTATGCCGCCGAAATTTTCTAAAAATAAGTTAGAAAAATAAAGATAACATTTTATTTAATAAATGAACCGAATAGAATATTCATAGGTTGAATAAAATAGTTTGATCGTTAGAAATATAATTTTTAACGTAAATGTGAATAAATGAATATTCATTTACAAACCGGACGGTTTGTTTATGTACACCTATTTGAAGGACATTGATTGGGACGATAAATTTTACACATCGCCCAACTGCACAAATAAAATCTGTGTTTGATTGTTTGAAACCCCACACGGGTATTGGGATGATATATGACATACACTAATCCCAATAGCTAGTTGTATGTCGATCGATAGATTGACAAACTGTTATAAGCGTTGAACATTTATATTTGATGCTTATATAGTGTAGAATGCACTTTGGATGATGGTTGATTATTCATCGTTGTTATTGAATACATATGTTGTAGAAAATCCATATAATTAACATTATATGGTGATTGATTGGGCCTCATTCCAGTTTAGAAATGGAAATATTTGAAATAGAAATATTCGAAATGGAATATTTGAAAATATCAATATATGAAGCCGTGTTGATTAGATTGACGCCATTTTGACGTGAACGATATTTATATCGATTTTATTCATTTTAAAACGAATATTGAAAAGTGATTTCGAAATCGAATATTTTGAAATGAAATTTGATTTGAATTGAATAGAAAACGAATTGAATTCAAATTGAATAGAAAACCAAATTTGAATTGAATCGAATAGAAAACCAAATTTGAATTGAATTGAATAGAAAACAAATTTGAATTGAATCGAATAGAAAACCAAATTCGAATTGAATTGAAAACGAATTCGAATCGAATGGAAAACGAATTCGAATTGAATTGAAACTGAATTGAAATGAATTCAAATTGAATTGAAATTTGAATTGAATAGAAATGAATTTTAAAACGAATTTATAAGGAAGAATTCAATTTTGATTTGAATTGAAATGTAAGTTGAAAATGTTTTTGAAACGAATTCATAACTATCTATATAATTCGTTTTAAATTGAAATCGACGAAATATATATTATATATATATTATATATATAATATAATGGCCTGAATAGAACGCGCCGCGCCGCGGCAATTCGCGAATTTCGACCATTTATTTCAAACGGACATTACGGGAGATCCGACCGTCGGATTCTCCTAAAACCGGAACCGTTGGGTTCGTATCGAAAAGAGCTTTCTAATGAATATTAGAAATTAGAAATCTAACGGTTGGATTTGGAATTATGTCCAAATCAAATTTGAAAAAGGTCGCTATAAGTGCAGTTCGATGGCCATTGATGGAAATCGACTGTACGGGCCTTGATAAAATTATTAAAAATATTAATAATTTGTGTAAAATCATCGAAAGTGATATGTGAAGAATTGGGATGAAAAACTCCGTATTTGAAAAGATAAAAGTAGATTTTTATCAAAATGAACTAGTTTTGAACTAGAATTATAATTCTATTTATTTTTAAATAAATAAATTGACTTTGAAGTGGTTTGTGAAAATAACCAGAATTTCCAATGATTGCATTGGAATGGATTTGAATCGAAATTGTCTTCGGAATATTTCGATGTTGGATTTCATGATTATACAGATGTTGTTATGGAAATTTGAAAGATATAGAGATGTATATCGTTATTTCCAATACGATATCTGTTGGTCGTAGAATTTGATATTGAATATAAGCCGATATATTTTCTATTCAGAGCTTTGTGTTCAATATCAAATGTGATTTGGGTTTGTCGTGAATGGTGTCTTCATTAACACTGTTCTTAAGCCCAGTTAAGAAAAGATTAAATCTTTTTGTTTAGATTTAATGAAGTGTACCAATTAAATAATATTTAATTGGAATTGAATTCGAATTGATTCTTGGGTTTACCGTGAATGGTGTTTTAAATAACACTCGTTCTTTAACCCGATAATTAATAGAATGTGATCTTGGGTTTATCGTGAACCGTGTTTTAAATGACACTGATTCTTTAACCCAGCCACAGATTAAAACTAAGTGGAGTTTTAATGAATCTTTAATTAGATTGAAATAATCGAAATGGAGTATCACCAGTCTTGCTCCAGGCGTTAGTTAAATCTTTAATTAGATTTGAACGTGAAATGGTAATTGAATTTACCGATAACACCGTGGTGTTAGATATGAAGTATAACCAGTTTTACTTCATGGGATGAATAGGTTGGGATTGGGAAATTAAAACAAATGATTACTTCGGTAAGGTTCGTTAATCCCGACTAGTTGAATCGAAATTCAAAAGAAGATTAAAGAATAAATTCAAGGAATTTATCTTTGATAAAATTAATGGGAACCTTTCCCTATGAATGTGAAATTTAGAAACTAACCGTCGGTTAGCTAAGCAGAATGGTTTTCTGGATATTGATCTGATGTTGGTTTCGGCCTTCGGGGTTGATATTTGGGGAATTATTCTCTTGATTAATTTACGGTTAGTGACTAATGAATTGGAATGAGGCGTATGTTGTGTTTGTGTAACACTTATTTAAAATAATGCGCGAGTTATTCGGAAAGACCGGGTTTATCCCATTCTGAATAACTGATACGACGATAAGTCAAAGATGAAGACGGTGGTCGAAGACCGGAGGTCTTCACGTTGTTTGGGTGATTACTGATGATCTTGATTGGGCTGTACACCCAAGAAGATGGAAACAGTTGGCGATCGTCCAGACGTATTTGGAGATCAATGGATATGCGGGGTACTAGGTGCCTCCGGTTTCGTTCAGACCCAGAACGAACTTGTAAATGGACTGTGTGTCTAAAATTGGATTTCATTCTGTGTGACTGATATCGGTTGCATAGAGTGGTTTGCCTGTGTGGCATGCTAAGTGGAAATTGATCGAGGCTTCTGTTGAAAAGCAAAAGTCTTGCGGTGATGATCAAAGCACAGCCTGTGTGGCACAGCTTAGTGTAACGTGAATTCGCGAGCCTCACACCCCGGTTGTGAACCAAAAACGGGAGAGGACATCAGGGAGGGCATGCGTTTCTTTCTAGCTAGGGTGGTGTCAGTGACCTACCAGCCCTGACATTTATATACTTTTCACCTGTGTGGTTGTTGCTGTTGCGAGGCGCCTCCGTTAGATCGGACGATCCGGGTCTGATGGAGCCATTCGTTGGCTCATTTACGCCCCAAAGGGCGGGGAAACGCAGTGTTCAGGCATTTTAATCCACATCGGTGGATCGTCCCTGACGATCCAAAGGCTTGACTGAGTACTTGCCTGAGACACGGGCTAGAGCGTCTCGAATCGGTAGAGGACGATCCCTGGCCTCAGTTCATAGATGGAAATCCAATTTCCAAATACGTGACATTTGCGGTTTTGATTGTAGAGCCTAGTATGGCGACATGATATATGGTACCCATGCCGTCTATGATTGATACTTATGATTTGAAGTTGTTTTATACACTATATACTTATAATAGTATCAAATGATTTGTTTTAAACGTATCAAGCATGCTTTGGCTGTTATAAGGTAAAAACCCTATCCTTCGGCTTGCGTTGCATTGTGTGATGGGAACTGGGTCTTATAATAGCTTCATTGTTCTTTATTTAGCATTGCGTTGTTGTTTTATGCACTGGTATTCTTGGGAGGAAACCCGTTCCGTGTTATACGGCGTGGTCCCTGGATTTACCTAACTTTAAAAATAAAGATTAATAACTGTTTTAGTTCTCACACCAGTCACATGACTGACCTGGAGTTTATTGTTTTAACCTAAACTCTGGGTGCCCTTATTTTGACACGGGCAGCTAGTAGTTTTGGTTTTTGTAGATTTATATTCACAGGATCCTGGTTTACAGCTGGAACGATATCCGGAAAGCTTTGTATCTGTATATCCCTTCTAGTTGTGTATTGTATTATTTTCCGCTGCTATGTATTTAAATGTAATTTGAATCTCTGATATTTCTGTGTAATATTTATTTGTTTATACTCTGTATATTCTTGTAATCTGATGCATTGTTGTAATATGCAATGAAACGTTCTTCCGTCTGTGTTCTATTTTGTCGTGTTCTCAAAACGATCAGGCGTTTTGAACGGTCTGGGTCGGTTCGGACCGAGCGAAATTCCTTCTCGTCACAGGTGGTATCAGAGCTTTGGTTTACAAAGCTCAGAGAACAAGGCACCTTAGAACCATACGAAAGAATTCATCAGATATTGGATTAGTAATATCCAATGGGAATGACTCGTTAGAGATAGGATCAGTAGTATCCTAGAACGAGTGTGAAGAGTATATTTTTAAAATGAAAACAATTTTTGTTTTGAAAATTTAAGCCGTTGTATACGTATTTGAATATTTATTTTATATTGATTAGGACAGTCCAGTATATAAAGATTTTGCATATATGCCTTGCAAACGTGTATTTGAAGTTTTAATATACTGGATAGATATAGAATTGCACTCTAGTCGCCCGGGGGTGATTCTGATGATTGATATATCATCATCAGAATTTATATTTGAGTGACGAACGTGTAATATCTATATATTTCCTATTGACTGGTGTGAGAACCAAAATTAGATAGGGCCTATTGTTGTGATTTGGCATCAAAAATCTGATTTTTGACTATGTATCAAAGTTATGAATTTGAAAAGCTAATCAACTAATTGATTGATGTTTGTGTTGTTGGTTTATTTGTTTGATGATTTTGAACCATTATGCCTAATTGAATCAAATATTGAATTATATTGAAAATTGGTCGCATTTGCTTGCATATACTTGTGCTTACATTGAACAGGTCATAGCAAGGAGGCTAGAGCAGAGAATAAAATTTGTTTGCCCGACAAATAGGTACATGTTTACTACATAATTTCCTGTTTTGTTTGGATGATGATGATTTTATGAGCCTATTGGCTAGCCGCTTGGCTTTTTCTTTTTCTTTTTGAGATCAGAAGGCCTGTATGGCAATTTCGGGATTTTCCCGTGGCTCCCGGTGCAGGGGAGGTTATGGCTAAATTTTTCGAAAATTTAGGGTGTTAGCCATATTTTTGAAAATTTGAAAATTCTCATAAACTGAAAAGTTGGAGAATGGAAGCCAGATCGAACGTAGAGTTGATTAATCAAACCACTTTCGACTTTGTTCCTTTTCGGGGACGAAAAGTTTTAAGTGGGGGAGATTGTAATAACCCGGAAAATCTGGGCCAGTTTAAAATTTTTATTTTGGCAATTTTAGTGAATTTTTATTATTTAAAATGAATTATTTTAAATAATATTGACCAGAAATTTATTTTGAATATAATTCGAACGTATATATTATATACGTCGTCGTTAGAATATAAATAATTATATTTAATTATAAATAGAATTGAAAATGGCGCGGTAGTTCGATAATTCGATTTCAAACTTCAATTGAATGTACCGGGTGCAAAACAATTCGGATTTTAGCGAAACTGAAAACATTAGGATCTATTTGATAATATCTTTCCAACGAATCCGAAAAATTGAAATTTCATAGCGGGGATCAAAAGATATGCCCAGTTGAAAATCCTGAATAGTCGCTATGGAATTTCGGCCCTTAGAAAATAGCCATTTTGCAAACGACCTCGGATTTCGACGAAAACACTTTTGTTGGATCCGGGATGTCAAGTTATTGCTAGGTTTCAAATTTCATAATTTTTCGAATCAATATATGAGCGTGGCAAAGGAAAACGCGGTTGACCAGTTTCAGATGATTTTAATCGACTGGAAAATGACCATTTTTCCAACGGTCTCAGAATTCGACGAAATTAGTTTTGTTAGGACCGTATCATCAATACGAAGCTAGAAAATATTTTTCTGGAATTTTTAGAGTCAGTATGTGACCTCAGTAATTTACAATGTACGTTTAAATTAAATATATACTGATTTATATTTTAATTTTTTATGAAAACTGATCGTAACGATCGAATTGGTTAGCGAAACATATCCCATTGTGTTCGGAATGGGGGTAATACGCTAGGGGTGACAGTCGTTGGGTCTCGTTTAGAGTTGATATGAAAAGTCAACTTTCATGGAATAAAATAATAATTTATTATATTATTTATATATATTTTTCTTCTGAACCCTCACCTCTCTCTCTCCTATTCATTCACAAAATAGATCGATCCCTCTCAGCCCCTTTCCAATCTCGTCCGCCGCCAACCGTACCGACCGCCGCTCCCTCCTCCTAGCTCCGCCGCTCCACTTCCTCCCCCTCCTCTCGCGCTCACTCTCCTCTTCTTCCAATAAAACCCGTACCCCTAAATCGCCACTGCCCTGATCTTCAACCCCACCGCCCCCTGCTTTCCTCCGCCACCCACCAGAGTTCGCCTCAGGCCAGCCCTCTTTCCCCCGACCCTCCTGTGACCGCAACCACCCTCTGCTCATCGACGCAGCCTCCAAACCGAGATGGAGCACGAAACCCGCACCCCCCTAGAAGCCGCGCCACCTCCTTCCTCCACCTCAGGCGAGGCGCGCCCCCATCCTCCTCCACAGTTCGAAATCCCCCCATCTCTCTGCAAAAGATCACTGTAAGTTTTGATTATATTTTTATTTATATTTATAAAATCAGTTTTTATATACATGAATTAGCATTTATAAGATCTGAAAATAAAGTATATATAAAAATTTGATTTTTAAAATAGAGAAGATTATATTTTTATTTATTAAAAATGCGATTTTTATATAAGGAAGCGGTAGAATAGATTTTTATTCAATTAAAAATATGATTTTTATATTTTTAAAGTATTAAAAATATAGTCTTTACTATATAAATGATGTAAAAATATGATTTTTGTTTATGTAGAGAAGTAAAAATATAATTTTTACATGATAGGAATATTAGGAATATCATCTTTATATATAATAGCATAGTAAAAATTTGATTTTTATATATTGAATAGCATAGTAAAAATTCGATTTTTATATATTGAATAGCATAGTAAAAATTCGATTTTTGTATATTGAATAGCGAAGAAAAAATTCGATTTTTATATATTGAATAGCATAGTAAAAATTCAATTTTTACATATGTAGAGAATACGGGCAACGAAAGTGAAGAAAGGCGAGAACGATGAAGATAAATTCAAAGAAGAGTCGTGGAATTAGGATAGCTTTCGGTGAGAACTTCTCACTCTTCAATTTCTTTGTCTAGTTATATATATACTAGGATGCAGACGGTGTTTAGTAGCACCCGACACCCGTCATCCACAGACCATGGATGGCTTGTTTGTTTAATTGTTTGGTTGTGTAGTTGGTTAGATTATTTGGTTTGAATTGAATTGTTTGGTGAAATGAAATTGATTTGATTGATTTGTGAATGGCGTGGGCCTTCACTAGACCGGGGGTAAGGCTAGGCCTTGTCCCGTTTCTAGTATCGTGCCGTTATGCCGCCGAAATTTTCTAAAAATAAGTTAGAAAAATAAAGATAACATTTTATTTAATAAATGAACCGAATAGAATATTCATAGGTTGAATAAAATAGTTTGATCGTTAAAAATATAATTTTTAACGTAAATGTGAATAAATGAATATTCATTTACAAACCGGACGGTTTGTTTATGTACACCTATTTGAAGGACATTGATTGGGACGATAAATTTTACACATCGCCCAACTGCACAAATAAAATCTGTGTTTGATTGTTTGAAACCCCACATGGGTATTGGGATGATATATGACATACACTAATCCCAATAGCTAGTTGTATGTCGATCGATAGATTGACAAACTGTTATAAGCGTTGAACATTTATATTTGATGCTTATATAGTGTAGAATGCACTTTGGATGATGGTTGATTATTCATCGTTGTTATTGAATACATGTGTTGTAGAAAATCCATATAATTAACATTATATGGTGATTGATTGGGCCTCATTCCGGTTTAGAAATGGAAATATTTGAAATAGAAATATTTGAAATAGAAATATTCGAAATGGAATATTTGAAAATATCAATATATGAAGCCGTGTTGATTAGATTGACGCCATTTAGACGTGAACGATATTTATATCGATTTTATTCATTTTAAAACGAATATTGAAAAGTGATTTCGAAATCGAATATTTTGAAATGAAATTTGATTTGAATTGAATAGAAAACGAATTGAATTCAAATTGAATAGAAAACCAAATTGAATCGAATAGAAAACCAAATTTGAATTGAATTGAATAGAAAACCAATTTGAATTGAATCGAATAGAAAACCAAATTCGAATTGAATTGAAAACGAATTCGAATCGAATGGAAAACGAATTCGAATTGAATTGAAACCGAATTGAAATGAATTCAAATTGAATTGAAATTTGAATTGAATAGAAATGAATTTTAAAACGAATTTATAAGGAAGAATTCAATTTTGATTTGAATTGAAATGGAAGTTGAAAATGTTTTTGAAACGAATTCATAACTATCTATATAATTCGTTTTAAATTGAAATCGACAAAATATATATTATATATATATTATATATATATAATATAATGGCCTGAATAGAACGCGCCGAGCCGCGGTAGTTCGCGAATTTCGACCATTTATTTCAAACGGACATTACGGGAGATCCGACCGTCGGATTCTCCTATAACCGGAACCGTCGGGTTCGTATCGAAAAGGGCTTTCTAACGAATATTAGAAATTAGAAATCTAACGGTTGGATTTGGAATTATATCCAAATCAAATTTGAAAAAGGTCGCTATAAGTGCAGTTCGATGGCCATTGATGGAAATCGACTGTACGGGCCTTGATAAAATTATTAAAAATATTAATAATTTGTGTAAAATCATCGAAAGTGATATGTGAAGAATTGGGATGAAAAACTCCGTAATTGAAAAGATAAAAGTAGATTTTTATCAAAATGAACTAGTTTTGAACTAGAATTATAATTCTATTTATTTTTAAATAAATAAATTGACTTTGAAATGGTTTGTGAAAATAACCAGAATTTCCAATGATTGCATTGGAGTGGATTTGAATCGAAATTGTCTTCGGAATATTTCGATGTTGGATTTCTTGATTATACAGATGTTGTTATGGAAATTTGAAAGATATAGAGATGTATATCGTTATTTCCAATACGATATCTGTTGGTCGTAGAATTTGATATTGAATATAAGCCGATATATTTTCTATTCAGAGCTTTGTGTTCAATATCAAATGTGATTTGGGTTTGTCGTGAATGGTGTCTTCATTAACACTGTTCTTAAGCCCAGTTAAGAAAAGATTAAATCTTTTTGTTTAGATTTAATGAAGTGTACCAATTAAATAATATTTAATTGGAATTGAATTAGAATTTATTCTTGGGTTTACCGTGAATGGTGTTTTAAGTAACACTCGTTCTTTAACCCGATAATTAATAGAATGTGATCTTGGGTTTATCGTGAACCGTGTTTTAAATGACACTGATTCTTTAACCCACCCACAGATTAAAACTAAGTGGAGTTTTAATGAATCTTTAATTAGATTGAAATTATCGAAATGGAGTATCACCAGTCTTGCTCCAGGCGTTAGTTAAATCTTTAATTAGATTTGAACGTGAAATGGTAATTGAATTTACCGATAACACCGTGGTGTTAGATATGAAGTATAACCAGTTTTACTTCATGGGATGAATAGGTTGGGATTGGGAAATTAAAACAAATGATTACTTCGGTAAGGTTCGTTAATCCCGACTAGTTGAATCGAAATTCAAAAGAAGATTAAAGAATAAATTCAAGGAATTTATCTTTGATAAAATTAATGGGAACCTTTCCCTATGAATGTGAAATTTAGAAACTAACTGTCGGTTAGCTAAGCAGAATGGTTTTCTGGATATTGATCTGATGTTGGTTTCGGCCTTCGGGGTTGATATTTGGGGAATTATTCTCTTGATTAATTTACGGTTAGTGACTAATGAATTGGAATGAGGCGTATGTTGTGTTTGTGTAACACTTATTTAAAATAATGCGCGAGTTATTCGGAAAGACCGGGTTTATCCCATTCTGAATAACTGATACGACGATAAGTCGAAGATGAAGATGGTGGTCGAAGACCGGAGGTCTTCACGTCGTTTGGGTGATTACTGATGATCTTGATTGGGCTGTACACCCAAGAAGATGGAAACAGTTGGCGATCGTCCAGACGTATTTGGAGATCGATGGATATGCCGGGTACTAGGTGCCTCCGGTTTCGTTCAGACCCAGAACGGACTTGTAAATGGACTGTGTGTCTGACATTGGATTTCATTCTGTGTGACTGATATCGGTTGCATAGAGTGGTTTGCCTGTGTGGCATGCTAAGTGGAAATTGATCGAGGCTTCTGTTGAAAAGCAAAAGTCTTGCGGTGATGATCAAAGCACAGCCTGTGTGGAACAGCTTTGTGTAACGTGAATTCGCGAGCCTCACACCCCGGTTGTGAACCAAAAACGGGAGAGGACATCATGGAGGGCATGCGTTTCTTTCTAGCTAGGGTGGTGTCAGTGACCTACCAGCCCTGACATTTATATACTTTTCACCTGTGTGGTTGTTGCTGTTGCGAGGCGCCTCGGTTAGATCGGACGATCCGGGTCCGATGGAGCCATTCGTTGGATCATTTACACCCCAAAGGGCGGGGAAACGCAATGTTCAGGCATTTTAATCCACATCGGTGGACCGGCCCTGACGATCCAAAGGCTTGACTGAGTACTTGCCTGAGACACGGGCTAGAGCGTCTCGAATCGGTAGAGGACGATCCCTGGCCTCAGTTCATAGATGGAAATCCAATTTCCAAATACGTGACATTTGCGGTTTTGATTGTAGAGCCTAGTATGGCGACTTGATATATGGTACCCATGCCGTCTATGATTGATACTTATGATTTGAAGTTGTTTTATACACTATATACTTATAATAGTATCAAATGATTTGTTTTAAACGTATCAAACATGCTTTGGCTGTTATAAGGTAAAAACCCTATCCTCCGGCTTGCGTTGCATTGTGTGATGGGAACTGAGTCTTATAATAGCTTCATTGTTCTTTATTTAGCATTGCGCTGTTGTTTTATGCACTGGTATTCTTGGGAGGAAACCCGTTCCGTGTTATACGGCGTGGTCCCTGGATTTACCTAACTTTAAAAATAAAGATTAATAACTGTTTTAGTTCTCACACCAGTCACATGACTGACCTGGAGTCTATTGTTTTAACCTAAACTCTGGGTGCCCTTATTTTGACACAGGCAGCTAGTAGTTTTGGTTTTTGCAGATTTATATTCACAGGATCCTGGTTTACAGCTGGAACGATATCCGGAAAGCTTTGTATCCGTATATCCCTTCTAGTTGTGTATTGTATTATTTTCCGCTGCTATGTATTTAAATGTAATTTGAATCTCTGATATTTCTGTGTAATATTTATTTGTTTATACTCTGTATATTCTTGTAATCTGATGCATTGTTGTAATATGCAATGAAACGTTCTTCCGTCTGTGTTCTATTTTGTCGTGTTCTCAAAACGATCAGGCGTTTCGAACGGTCTGGGTCGGTTTAGCGATCGGTTCGGACCGAGCGAAATTCCTTCTCGTCACACTTAACGATGATGTTGACCGAGCTTCCTAAGTCGATGAGTATTCTCCGGACGAAAGCTGATCCGATCTGGGCTGAAATGACGAGGGGGTCGATGGTCGGGACATCGATTCCCATGGAATCTTTCTCGCGGAAGATGATATCGTTCCACGTTGTCTTCTTGAGCTTGGCGGGGATGGACTCATCCAAAGTAGAGCAAGCTTCGTTGTTGGCATGCTTTATAGAGTTGGCGTGCTCCTTCATCTTGCGGAAGCTGTCATGTGTGGGGTGAGGTCCATATATCACAGATATAATTGATCACAATGCCACGTGACCTTGGTTAGACATCCCTGGGGCCGCATTTTCAATTGTTGGAAGTGCGGGCATTGGAGGCCCCGTAGCTGCTTCTGGGGAAGCGGGATCCACTATTCTAGGCATTTCTTACGGATGAATTTTTCAATCTCAACCTTGAGGTGATGACAATCATTAGTGTTGTGCCCATATATGTTGGGAAATCTGGAGTTTTATCGCGATCACTGGATTCCCTGGTGTTTGCTTCTTATACTGGAGAGTACTAAAGGTCTCTAAGTAGATTGTCTCTATATCCCGTGGAGTGTAGGCCCTGTTATTCTGGTAGATGTCATGCCTCTTAGGATATTCAAAAGGCTGGTTGTTGTTGCGACTGCCTGGTTTGCCATTTTTCCGCTTTGGCTTGTGGGGTATTACTCCTTTGCCCTTGTTGGGGAATTCCCCAACCCACTTTCCTTTGATACTGTCGAAGACAGTGCCAGTATGTGGTGATTTGAGTGGTCTCCTTGATAAGATCAATTATGCCTTGCTTTTTCTTGGCGCATAAACTTTCCATCCTTTTCGTAGAAAGCCACTAGGTTCTTAGGCTACTTTTTTTTATCTAGGCTCCGAATTTCGAGGTAGGAAGGACACCTTGTGCAAATTGGAAGAGCAAGGTGCAAGGATCTGGACCATCGACCTCGGCGAGGGTGGTATTGAATCGCGCATGAGAGCTTTTAAGAGATTCTGCAGGCCCTAGGTAGAGATTGGATAGGGTGAGGGCGTTCTTCAGGGTTGGAACGTGCATCCTGAACTGCTTAACCAATTCCATTTCCAACAGGCCAAAGTTGTTGATAGATCGGAGTGGAAGGCGAGGGAACCAAAACAGAGTTGTGACTGATAAGAAGACTGGGAAACACCTGCATTTTACCGTGTCCTTGGCCTGATTGGAATCCATTGGCCATTCATAGCGGTTCAAGAAAGCACAGGGTCAGTCATGCCATCATAGAATGCCATGTGTGGCATGTTGAAGTGTCGGGGACACTCGACTTCGTGAACGATCCTAGTGAAGGGATTATGCCTCAAGTGGGTTTCCCATCATTCGTTGGCGTTCCCTTGTATATCTTTCATGATCCTTCGGACCATGCCGGGGAAACATGCTGGAGGAGGATCTTCCAGTGGAATTCATTGATTTTGGCAAACTTTGGGAGTTCTGTTCCGTGGGCACCTTTTGTGATGCACGTCAGGATCATCCTCTTCCATATCGTTGACATCGATGGCCTAATTTTGGTATGCCTGGTGAGGTTGAGCGGGCTGGTGTGCATCCTAATTCGGAGGGACTTGGGCCTGCTGGGTAGCCGGAAGCGTGG
This sequence comes from Allium sativum, assembly GCA_030737875.1. Classification (NCBI taxonomy): domain Eukaryota; kingdom Viridiplantae; phylum Streptophyta; class Magnoliopsida; order Asparagales; family Amaryllidaceae; genus Allium; species Allium sativum. Next base: position 28,177,508 of record CM060927.1, on the reverse strand, counting down.
TCCCCAAGTTCTGAGCGGCGACAGTTGGGTTCTGTCGAGGAGGGGGTCGGTTACAAGGACCCGGTTCATCGTCGACAATAAACCGAGGGCGATCACTGTACAGCAATCCCCTGCTATAACTGACAGTGTTTCGATCACCGTTTCCATTCCCGTTGCCGTTTCCGTTAGTATGAGCATTAGAATAGATGGCGACATTATCGTTGAGGCTAAACATTCTTCTTTGACGTGGGCCCCTTAATTCAGAAGAAGAGGTTTCCGATATAGTATGCCGCGATCGGGCATTGTTCTGAGTAAGCTGAAGTCGAGTGACGATGCACTGACTGTCTTAAAGTTGAAGCATAAGGACGACGTTGTTCTTTAACGCTTGGTTGAGTTCTAGAGCCGTATTTTCATACTTTTTGTTAAGGGAATGGATATGTGCTTGAGTCGCAAGTGCTTCGGGTTCCACAGTAGGAAGAAGTTATATTTCAGTTGGATCGTCTACGGACTGAGGTTGCTGGGAAGTACCGGCATTAACTAAGGCAAAGACCCAAGCATTTGATACTTTGGTTGCTTAACCATCGTTATTGGGCTCGGCGGCAGGTTTTGGATGAAACCTAAAGCACGTCGAAGTCGAGATGGGAATGTGCGACAAACATGTGGTTCAATTTCTCAGTGAAAGCACTAAAATGATGATGGCAAAAAATGTCATAACACCCAAAGATTCTCCGTTACTTATAGAATTACGTTTCTTATGGAAAAATAAGTGCAGAAAGCAGTAAATAACATAGTAGATTTATAGTGATTCGGTCCCGTGAGGGGCTTACGTCCACTTTGGAAGAGTCATTGATATTTTTTTTGACAATAACAAGTTACAAGCTTAGTACTTTCTCACGACATCCTTTTACAAATATTTCCAAGTATTTCGATTTCATAATTATCATATATGAATATTAAGAAAAAGCTACTTTTCTACTGCTTCTTCCTCAAAGCAAGGATGCCATTAAAGAGGTCACTTGGAGCTATCAAGAGGTGTCAAATCAATCAATTTCAAACCCCTTCAAAGTTCAAGCTTAGGGGTATTTATAGTGGAGTGGTTAGGTGGGAGTAGGTAGGATTGGGTACCACAACAGTGCATTTCGTGTCCTTAAAGGAAGACACCCAGAATCTCGGATCCCTCTTATGATATCCAGAAAAACTCGCACCCCTATTTGGGATACGAAATGACGTATCCCTAAGGGGATACGGTCATTACGTATAACCAAAGGGTACGAGCAGTTTGTATCCCAAAAAGGGACACAAAACCGTATCCAAAGAGGTATGAACCCATATCCCATGGGATACGTAGATCCTGTGAGATGGTGAGACCCAAGGGATTCGAGAGCTTCAGGGACGAGCTTCGAGGGATACGACAGTTTCGGGAACGAGCTTAAGGGACTCGGGAGCTTTGGGTAGGAGGTTGGGGGTTTCGAAGATATTAGAGGAGAGGGACATGAGCCAAGGGGATCCAAACCTTTAGTCTGTGAGGGATACGAAACATATGCTTTTTGAGGGATCCGAAGTATGTTAACTAAGGGGTATGAAAATAAGGTTTAGCATTGTTTAGAGGAGCTATAAGGCCTGCACTTACGCGACTTCTCTGGATCTTGAATCCCTAGTGTTTTGGTGACACCTCGGGCTTTAACGCCACATGATGTGTTGAGTCGAGCGTGTCTGGTGTGCTTTTGGGAACCGGACCAAAAGGCTGGTTAACACCAAGTAAGCAGGAATTAATGTAATGATTAATAACCGAGATTAATTTTTTTAAAGAAACAATTAAAAATAATTATATTGAAACTGATTACTATTTATTTAATAATAATCAAAGTAAATAGGATTATTTAAATTAATTGTATTATCAATTAATTTGAATGAAAAGACTAAATGAGTATTGATTAACGAGTTAATCAGGTTTAAATTCTGTTATTTATTTAATGGAAATAGTTAATGGTGAAGTAAACCATTTTAATTTCAATAAAATGTTGGAAGTTGATTATTATTTATTTAATATTAATCAAAGTGGTAATCTTGGGATATAAAATCAATTTAATTAAGGTTTATGATACCATAAGGAACTGTTTATAGTAAAGTGAAGTTTTAAACAGTTTGATGTTAATAATATAATAAGGTAAGTTTAAATTAAAGTTTTAAATTAAATCCCTATGGGAATTATATTTAATTGGATTCTATAAAATCTAAGATTTGATGAAGTTATAAAAAACGAGTTTTACTGAATATATTATTGGGACGAGTTATTAGAAATGATTTACGAATGGGATAAAAGACCAAGATGTGAAATTAATGAATTGGAGCCTAACTAGAGATCAGCCAAGTTAAATGATTTTCTACGTATTGATCTGATGTTGGTTTCGACCTTCGGGGTTGATATTTAGGGAATTAGTTTCTTACTTATTTACGGTCAGGGACTAATGAAGGTATGAAATAGAGATCGAAACAGAAAACCAAAATTGAGTAAAGGGGTTAGGTAAATTAAGTTATAAAGGTTCGATCTGAATTCCCATACTTTGAGAAAGAGATGAGAGTTTTAATGGGGTATAACTAAAATAGATTTGAAATAAATATATAAGAAGATTTGTAAAGGATTCTATTCGTGATAGAATCAAGGCTTGTATATAATGTTTTAAAAGAAGGATAAAGTTAATACATAAAGTTTTATGAGTCGAATAGAAGGGTTTCGAATTCTCCGTTTGAATCTCTTCATTTTCTTTTCAGCATGTCTGGAATTCCCGAGATACCCGAAGGGATACAGATACCGAGATTGTTTAGAAGGTATCTGGAAGCTAGGGCCAATGTCGCAGGCCGAGCAGATGCTCCTCCTCCTCCTCCCCATGTTAATACTTTCGCAAAGATATGCAAGGACTTTCGGGCAATGGGCGGAAAACCTTTTCACAGGTCAGAGACGTTTGTTGAAGCTCGAAATTATCTAAAGGAGGTAGAAGAATTGTTTGGAATCTTTGAGGAAGAAGATGGAAGAAAGGTCCAGTTAGCTGCCTGGTTAATGAAGGATGAGGCCTCGTTTTGGTGGGAGGTCACTAATGGAGAGCGTCCAGTTGATACATGGCCAGATTTCAGGCGAAGGTTTGAGGCAAAGTTTCTCTCACGAGCCGAAGAGAATTCATACATGGAAATGTTTTTGACATTGAGGCAGGGAAATCTATCAGTGAAAGAGTACATCAACAAGTTCAATCAGTTGGCGAGATTTGGCTTGGACTTAGTGAATACACCCGAAAAGAAGGCCCTAAGATTTGATAAGGGTTTGAACGAGCCGCTACATGGGTTATCTATGACCCACATCCCTATGGGGGCCACCTTTGAGAGACTAGTTGACATGGCGCTTATGCATGAAGAGGAGAAAGGCGCCAATGCTAATAAGGCACCTAAAAAGAAAGGGGATCAAAAGAAATCACAACAGCAATAGAAGAACAAGAAGGGTGGTAAAGACAACAATGGCAAGGGAAAGAAAATATGCTTTAACTGTGGGACACCAGGCCATCTGAGCAAAGACTGTAGAAAGAAGAAAAAGACTGGTTGTTTCCACTATGGCGAGGCATGACATCTAATTAGGGACTGCCTAAAGAAAGGGCAGAGGGTAGGGACTACCTCTGGAGGGAAGATTCAGGCTCTCATGGCACCTGGGCAGGCAAGGGGGCAGGTCCAGGCTCTCGTGGCCCCACAGCTGCAAGAACGAGGTAGAACGATTTCCGTTGAAAGTTTAGTTTATCTTTTTGATCATCCTGTTCGCACACTCTTTGATTATGGCGCACTGAAATCTTTTATATCTACTGCTTTAGTTGAGTCACTACACCTAAACACCAATATAGTAGAGGATCCCTTAGTCGTTTCAAATCCAATTGGGGGCTCAGCCTATTTGTCGATGATTTGTTTGGATTTGGAAATTTCTATACTTAGCGTTGGGTTTAGATGTGATGCTTATGTTTTGGGCTTCACAGGCTATGGGTTAATTTTGGGCATGAATTGGTTATCTAGTAATGGAGCCGTCCTAGATTGTGAAAAGAGAGAGGTTAGGCTTATGACTCGCTTGGGAAACACTCTCGAAATCTCTTGTAATCCCATGAATTCTATTATGCTAAGTTATCTAGAATCGCTTGATGCGTCTGTTGAGAATTTGCAGTCTGTTAGAGTGGTCCGTGAATACTCGGATGTCTTTGAGGAAGTAGAGGTCTTGCCTCCGAAGCGGGATATAGACTTCCGCATATATCTAGTTGATAACGCAAAACCCGTTGCTTTACCCGTTATGTATATGGCTCCAAGAGAAAGAAAGGAGCTTAGCAAGCAAGTTAAGGAGCTGCAAGAAAAAGGGTTTATAAGGCGGAGTATTTCTGAATGGGGTGCTCCAGTGGTGTTCACAACCAAAGCGGACGGTTTACTTCGCCTATGCGTTGATTATAGGGAGCGAAACAAGCTGACCAAGAAGAATAGGCACCCACTACCAAGAATAGATGATTTGTTCGGTCAGCTTGTAGGTGCGACAGTTTTCTCCCAATTAGACCTGACTACCGGATTTCATCAGCTGAGAGTGGCTGAAGATAGCATTGATAAGACCGCATTCATAACCCCGGACGGTTCTTCGAATGGCTCGTCATGCCTTTCGGCTTGACAAACGCACCCTCTTATTTCATCAATTTGGTGAATAGAGTGTTTCGGGAATTTCTCAATAAATTCATGGTGGTCTTCGTAGATGATATTCTGATTTTCTCGAAGAATGAGGAAGAGCATGCTTTGCATTTAAGGGAAATCATGGATACTCTCCGTGCACATCAATTAAAAGCAAAATTCTCCAAGTGCCACTTCTGGAGGGAAGAAGTAAGATTTCTTGGGCATGTGATGTCCAAAGAAGGGTTAGATGTGGACCCTGCAAAAGTAGTTGCGGTCCAGGATTGGAAGGTTCCAAAGAATGCAACCGAAGTCCGAAGTTTTCTTGGACTAGCAGGCTTTTATCGCAAGTTCATTAAAGACTTTACGAAAATCTCACCTCCACTTACAAGGTTAACGAAGAAGAACCTCACTTTCACTTGGGATTTGGATTGCGAAGTCGCTTTCCAACGATTGAAGAGGGCTCTGACAAAAGCCCCAATTTTGACATTACCAGATGGGAGCAAGATGTTTACGGTATACACAGATGCATGCGGTGCGGGACTAGGCGCTGTTTTGATGCAAGAGGGGAAGGTAGTAGCTTATGTTGGAAGGCAATTAAAAGTGCATGAGAAAAACTACCCAACCCACGATCTAGATTTAGCAGCCATCGTTTTTGCTCTCAAGTCTTAGCGCCACTATCTCTTAGGTGAGAAATTTGAGTTGTATACTGACCATAAATCGTTGAAGTACCTTTTCTCGTAGAAAGACCTCAATCTAAGGCAGCAAAGATGGATGGATTTTATCGCCTTATACGACTTTGAGATCTCCTATACTCCGTGCAAGGGAAATGTAGTAGTAGACGCCCTAAGTAGAAAGAAGCTGACTTTAAGTCCTCTCTTTGTAGAAAGGCAAAGTTTGGAGTACATAGCAAATTCTGATTTTAGACCCTCTGTTGATTATGTGACTGGCTTGATGGCAATGCTAGAGGTGACCTACATTGTTGGACTCAATAGGAACCGCGCAACGTGAAGACCCTCAGCTAGTTGATGTGATAGATAAGCTGATTAGGGGACAGACTTCTAGTCACCTCAATAGATACCCCATCGATGATAAGGGTTGGTTGAGACGGGATGGAAGACTATGCGTCCCGCAAGCAAGAGATTTGGTGAAGATGGTTCTGGAAGAAGCACACCATTCCAAGATGACCATACTCCCCGGTGGAGACAAGATGTATAAAGATATCAAAAGGTGTTTTCTTTTGGAATGGCATGAAGAGGGATGTAGCTGAATTTGTTTCGAAATGCATGATATGCCAGCAAGTCAAGGCGGAGCAGAAGAAGCCTGGCGGTTTGCTTCATCCTCTAGAAGTTCCGCATTGGAAATGGGAAAGCATCTCGATGGACTTTGTCGATGGGTTGCCTAGGTCAAGAAGGGGCAATACCGGTATTTGGGTAATAGTGGACAGGCTCACGAAAAGCGCTCATTTTATACCTGTCAAGAGTAGGAGGACAGCCTCGTCTTTAGCCTCCATTTATCTTAAGGAGATAGTTCGACTCCATGGGATACCCTCCAGTATAGTGAGTGACCGAGACCCTATCTTTACAAGAAAGTTTTGGAGGAGTTTGCAAGAGGCTGTAGGAACACAGCTATGTTTAAGCACAACCTATCACCCTCAAACCGATGGTCAGACGGAAAGGGTGAACATTGTACTGGAAGATCTTTTGAGACTGTACATTCTTGACTTTGGAGGATCTTGGGAGGATCATCTCCCTTTGGTGGAATTTGCTTATAACAATAGCTACCAAGCCACTATAGGCATGGCACCCTTCGAAGATTTATATGGAAGGCCATGTCGATCACCAACTTGTTGGTGGGAGTCCACAATTAAACTTATACTTGGGCCGGACATCATTAGAGAGACTTCAGAGAAAGTGGACTTGATACGAAGGAGAATAAAGACTGCCCAAGATAGACAGAAATCCTATGCAGACAAGAGAAGGACCAACCTTGAGTTTGAAGTTAAGGATAAGGTGTTCCTTAAAGTATCTCCTTTGAGGAATGTCATCCGCTTTGGGTCCGTAGGAAAGTTGGCACCACGATTCATAGGACCATTTCCTATCATCGAAAGGATTGGGACGATGACCTACAGAGTAGAGCTACCTGAAAGACTGGCTGGAGTTCATAATGTTTTTCATGTCTCTCAGCTACGAAAGTGCTCACATGAGTCGGCAGAAGTTGTGGAGCTAAGTATACTGGAGGAAGTCGAAGTGGAACAAGAAGCGACTGTGAGGAGAGTTCCAACTCGTATCTTGGGGATAGAAGTCAAAAAGCTACGCAACCGTGAAGTTAAGCTTGTCAAAGTTCAATGGAGCGACGCCGAGGAAGACGCGACTTGGGAGACTGAGGCCAAAATACGTGCAGCTTACCCTTTTCTTTTTGAGGGTACATCTTTGATCTCTTTTTCCTTAAGTTTATTCAAGCTTGTGTCTACCTTTTTAGTGTATCTCCTTGGTCATATTCTTTATCCTTAGGTAGAGGCCAATGGGTGTAAACATGTATTTGAAACATGTTATGGTTGATGGGTGCTAATGGATGCAAGTGTTTGCTAGTGGTTGCTCGTGGATGCATATACACACACATTAGGCACTAGATTGGCTCAATCACTTTCACACTGCATATAAATGTGTGTTTATTTAGATTAATGGATGTATACTGGTTTTGTTATCATATGGATGCTGCATTCGGATGAATGGGTGCGCACGCATGTAGAAATAATATGTATCATTAGGGATCTATTGCATACATAGTGGACGCATGGCACTGTCATAATTTGCATTAAGGAGGTCAAATGAATCAGTAGACCGCCTGATTTTGCATTAGATACGGACATATACACACACTGTGCATATAAGCATGAAAGCATTAGAAGTCTTTTTAGGACAATGGATGCTTGTGTTTGATGGTTGAGTAGATGAACGATTGGATGGTAGGATATGTATTCTTCGTAACTTGAAGATTTCAGGGTCGAAATCCTTTAAGGAGGGGAGAATGTAACACCCCGTGTTCTCTGTTAACATAAACTAAAGAATTAAACAATAGTTAATTTTAAATATGAGAATCAAGGGAAACGGATTACGCAATTGTGTTCGCCTCGGAATTTTGGTCGAGATAGAGTCCAAATTTGCGTAAATTGGACTTCGTATGAAGAAGTTATGGCTGTCGGAAGTTTCCAGAAAATTCAAATAAATTCAAACAGCCCGAAAACGGATTCAAAATTCAAAACAGAAGTCAGAAGAGGGCTGGACGGGAAAATTCCCGCCCAGGACCCAGGTCTACCAGGGGGTCGACCCTAGTGTCGATCTCCCCCCTACAGGTCGACCTGGGGGTCGACCTAGGGGTCGACCTGCCCCCCCCCCCCACCCTCGGGCAGATTTGAAAGATGATGATTTTGTGACTCAGTGCTGAGTCATTAGGGATGAGGTGTCACCCTATCTTGACTAGATGGTCTTGATTGATTCTAGGTTGATCAGATGGCCAAAATTAATCCTAAATTCTATATAAACACATGTAGACTCAAACCATAAAACCTAATCAAAATTAGAACCATGGCCGTCACGCTATGACCTTGCAACCTAGAATAGCCGTCATCAACTAGAGGGAAAGTAAAGCTAATCAACTCAATTCAACTCAAGTCTATAACAACAACAACAAATTTGTCTACTTCAAAGGCGAGCTAAATCAATTTCAGAACTCAGATCCCAGAACTCAAGACCTTCTTTGAGTTGTGAGTTCGATTTCTTTAATAAGATAATTAACAAGTTAATTAGGTTGAGTTATAATTTGGGTTATATGGTTATGTTTGTAAAACATTGAGAAAAATGCGATATTTTGTGAATGTATGCTAGTTGTTCATAATGATAGTTTTTGTTGTGTATCCCTTTGTATACACCCAATCATCTATGTTCAACCTGATTCATGTTTGACATCATTGTATATGCAAGTTTGGGTGTAGATTATATGCTAGTTTCTATGTGAATTGTACACAAGTTTACAGGTGAACCAAATAAAGTGACTATATGCAAGTTTAGGTAGAAATTGGATTCACATATATGCAAGCTTATACCTTTAGATTTAGACCTATGACATACATAGTTTTATGCAAGTTTGTGACTATGGCCTATGCAAGTTTTGGGTGAAAACAATATTCATGTATGCAAGTTTTGAGTGAAAACAATATTCATGCAAGTTCACACCTTTTAGCCTATGTTTAGATTCTTGACAATACCAAGTTTATGCTAGATATGTTGTAATCCTTATTTGTAAGTTAGACCCAATTCGTGTGTTATGCAAACTTGCGATGTTTCTTCCCTTTTACGTCATTAGACTAATTGCTAGTCTAATATATATATATATATATGTCATGATAACCGAACGAACAACGTGGGGACGATGGGGGTAATATTGAATATACACATATTTAGAGTTGGCATAAATGGCCTTAAAAAGGCATTTAATTAATTTAAGATATTGATTGGAAAAATTGGTATTTATGGACATAATTTAGGTGACAATTATGGACATAGGTATAATTGGAATTTATTTACAAATTCTAATAGGGATATTAATCTAATTTGGGGTTAATTAAAGATGTGTAATAATAAACCGCCTAAGACACAAGGTTAGACTCTTTTGTGGTGTAAGACTGCCTGGAACCGCCCGGCAAATCTAGCAGCCACAAATGTCAGTCTAATGTTAGAGGTCAAAGGCATGAATTAAATGCGTAACAATTGTAAAGACACGAGGTTAGGCTTGTTTGTGGTGTAAGACTGCCCGGAACCGCCCGGCAAATCCAGCAGCCACAAATGCCAATCTAATGTGGGAGGTCTTTACAAGGTTACGGTGTTAATGAACTAAGAAACACTTAACCAGATAAACATGTGGTGGGACATGAGGGGTTAAGTGGGTGCCATGGGTGGCATGTGAAATTAAGAGGGTGCCTTGGGTGGCAAGTGAAATACGATTAGATGCACTTAACCAAGATTGAAATATGTAAGAAGACATGAATAAGAATTGGGTTAAGTGGGGAAAACCTTAGAGGGAACCAAGCATAGGTGAAAGCTTGTGTCATTCATGGGGACCATTTTCAAACCAGTAACCCATTAAGTATCTTTGTGGGCTCGACCCTAGTCAAGAACGGGACACACGTACTGGGTTTGATTGTAAGAGGTCAAAATGGGTTAGCGGTGGCAACGCAAGTCCAACGGGGTCAGGTGCGTGTGTGGCCACGGGCTGGTAGGTAAGATGTTATTGCATTGTGTAGGTATAAGTCGTGCATTTTTGGTGGTATCGGGTTGCCACTTTGGGGAGTGATACACCCCACTGTGGGGCCAACATGGGTATCTACGAGATTGGGAGCCGATCGAATGGGGGTAGTGGGTACACCTAGTGGAGATAGGGGCAGACGACACCTATGAAGGCAGCTAGGGGTACATGAAACTACCATTACCATTATTAAGTTTGGTAGGCGTGATCAACTTTTAGGGTGTTTGATGTGGTGCAATGTAGTTATTATCTTATAATGATTAGGTGTGCTTTAATGTTATCTTTGTTCATCTTATTCCTTTGTTTGCTCTGACATGCCCATTGGTTCACTGTCATTTCCTTATTTTCCAGCTTATGCCTTATCGTAGTTACTTAATGATTATATTGTTAAAGTTATTGCACTCGCCAGACTTTATGTCTGACCCCCTTTGCTCCCACCTCTTTTCTTCCTTCCCTCCCCCCTCCCCCAAGGTGCTCAGGGTGGGACTAGCACTAGTGGAGCTTGATTTGGACAGCTTTATCTCTCTCTCTTTGGAAGTTGCTTGCATCGCTGAAGAATAGTTCAGCATATCTTATTTATGGCTATTTTATGTTGGGGTTATGTCCTTTATTCTATGTACTTAGAACTTATTTGTCAAGATGGATAATAAGTGTAGTTGGTTTTGTAGTTGGTTTTTGATGTGATGTAACCAAACTATTTCTCCGCTGCAATAAAAGTGGTTTATGTTTTCCATGTACCAATATATTTATCTGTCTTGTTTACTTTTCTGTTCTATACACAATAAACGCTCCACCAAAATAAAGGCATTCCCTTTGTGAGTGACCTTAACGGAGGTGGGGTTTCACAGCTATTATGAAACTTCTTCAAATTATTTGAAGCATAGCAAAAAAATGTGTAATATGCACCATAGAAAGTTTCTTGATCCGACGCATAAGTGGAGGCTGGATAAGAGGAGATTTAATGGCGAAACTGAAATGGGGAGAATTCCAGAAAAATTATCAGGAACTGATATTGAAGAGTTATTGCAGGGGTTCAAAAATCGGTTTGGGGATAAGACGAAGAAACTTGGCAAAAGTGACGACCCTTTTAAAAAAAGTTCAATACTGTTTCACTTACCATATTGGTGTCATAATCCCCTTCGACATAACCTAGATGCCATGCACATAGAGAAGAACATATGCGACAAAATATTAGGTACTTTACTTAATATAGGTCGCATGTCGAAGGATTACCTAAACGCTCATTTGGATTTACAGGAATTGGGCATAAGGAAGGCCCGGAAAGCATGTTGAAATTAGTGCTGCAATATTTGATATGACAAATAAGGAAAAAGAAATCTTTTGCTTTGTATTGATGAATTCCAAATTTCCCTACGGTTATGCCTCGAATGTTAGTCGGTACGTGCACGTAAAAGAGAGAACGGTTGTGGGATATAAGAGCCATGATGCTCATTTCATACTCCACTATTTGTTACAATTTGCCGTGAAGAAAGCATCAAAACCCAAGGTTGCGTTATCAGTGATCAGATTTAGTGCATTCCGTAGAGGACTATGGAGCAAGGTTATCGCAGTGGATGATATGAAGAGGCTGCAAAAAGAAATTGTCGAGATACTTTGTCATTTTGAAATGATTTTTCCACAGGCTTTTTTCGATATAATGGTACACTTGCCTGTTCATTTATGCAGAGAAATCGAATACGGCGGGCCTGAACATCTTAGATTCATGTATCCAATTGAGTGATATCTTGGAAAGTTGAAATTTTATGTGCGAAATAGAAACAGACCGGAAGGTTCGATTGCAGTAGGTTACTTGGCAGAAGAGTGTGTGACCTATTGTTCAAGATTTTTAAGCGTTGATGGAGGAACAGAAAACACGTCGATTGATTTTGGATGTTTTCCAATAGATATGGAATATCATATTGGAACAATGAAGAATAAAGATGGAAAGATGTTCAATTTGAAAGATGCAGATTGGAAGGCTACGCATTGCTATATTCTGTTCAATTCCGGTAATAAAGAAATTGAGAGTTTGATCGAGTAAGTTCTTAAGTTCCTATATCATTTTCCTTAACTATAAATTAACATCTGCATTTCGTAGTTTTTTTGCCTTAATTATTATTTAGGGTTCATTGAGCTCTTGTGGATGGTCTTGCAAATCGAAGAAGATACAAGAGGGAACGAGAACATTTTGAAGAGTTTTAGAATTGGCTTAAAGAAGAGGTTCTGAAAAAGGACAATATTTCAACAGATTTAGAGTTGTTTGCATTAGGTCCTAATCGAGTAGCTAGGAAGTTTACCGGTTATATAGTAAATGGATATATATTCCACACAAAATTTAGAGATTCTCGATGTACCACATAAAATAGTGATGTATTTTTGACTGCCGAAACCACCAGCTTTGCAAGTTCGAAAGACCAAAACCTAATAGTGGGTAATGTCAATTACTATGGATCAATCGAAAAAAAAAATTGAGCTTGATTATTGGGGAGCTTTCACAGTGGTCCTTTTTAAGTGTTGCTGGCACCAAGAGGAAAAAGATTCATATGGTCTTACTCGAGTAAATTTTAGCAATTGCCATAAAACTGATCCTTTTGTCCTGTCTTCACAAGTGCAGCAAGTATTTTATATGGAAGATGCAGTTGAAAAGAACAGTCATTACGTTATTAAAAAATTGCCGAGAGATTGGTGTGATACTGAAAATCAGAATGCAATGGAAGAAGGCATGAGAAATACGCATTCATATGATATGGGCATAGGTGGTGAACTAGAACCAGAAGTTGTTGATGAGGGTTGGATTAGGGATGATGCCCCCATAATACAAATAGAAACAGAACTAGAAGCAGAAGTTCCTGATCCTGTTCCGTCTCATTAAGACAAAAAATTCCTCTTTCTTATTGCTTTAATTTTGTCTAATTTATGATGTATTTGGCACTTTTTGTTTTAGCTGAAAACTATTATCTTGATGAATGTATTTGGCACTCTTTTCTAATATTGCAATCTACAATGTTCACACGTTTTATGAATTAATGTCTTTCTTTACTGTCATCTAAATTGGTTATAGATCAAAATGTTATAGTTATTGTTTTTTGTCCACTTTAACATGCATGTACCTTGTTCTATTGTATTCAGTTTGTATAGGATGGATGAACTTATTAATATCCGACTGCAACATGGCGGACAGTTTTGAAGGACATGTTACGTCGACGGAGAATCCTTCGTAGTAACAAAATATGATGCAGATCAGTTTTCTTACAGTGTGCTTATGGACTTTTTTAAAGATTGTCTCCATTACACTGAAATAGAAGGAGTCTATATCAGCAAAGGAATGAGGGGAGGCTGGCAGCTAATATTGAATGACAAGGACGTAAACGAGTACATACAGGGCTGCGATAAGTAAGAAGAAGTGGTTTTTTTACATCGACAACACCATTGACAAAGACAGTGAGTCTTTAATTCAACTGCAGCCACATGTAATCATGCGGCCAAGAAAAAACATAATTCAAGGTATATATGTACATGTAATATAGATCCATTCTTATATATATCTCTGTGTATGTAAAGAACTATGAAGAGGCCATCGTTATTATTTTTATTGTTCCAGGTTCTGCTAAGAAGCCGGTTGTAAAGCGCGAGTATACTACTACACATAGACTTCAGCAGCAACACAAAATCATGAAAAACAACTCAACTCAAGTGGGTCAGAAGAAACTATCATCGGAGCCTGATATGAATAATGATAAAGAAGATGTTACTATGATGGACAAAGGAACTAAGAGGAAATTTAATGTGGAAAATGAAACAGGTAATGATGATGATACCCTAGAGAATGAAGCTGATGTTCAGGTATTTTTCAGTTTTCATTTTTATTAATCCGGATGAAATCTTATTCCGACCATGAAGGCTGCAGCTAATTCAAGTAAATAATCGTTCTTTGTGCATGCATTCTGTCGAAATAGCAAGAACTGTTTATACGTCGACTCTATTTGGTTAACTAGCTTAAATTTATCATCGATGGTGAGTAATAATGTTAATCTGCTTGCAGTTCTCACAACCATCAGTTTTGACGAAGTATGAACAAGAGTGAATCGCGCGAATGCAAGAGAATGATGCAGTTAGTAGATCACTTGGGGTGCCTTCATTGGTTAGTTGTATGCAAGAGGCTGCCGCACGAAATAAGAAAGATAAAGGTAAAGATGTTGCTGGACGTGATGAATACATCCCAGAAAATGCTGGTGAAGACGTCACTGTTGATTCATCGGATTCGGAGGTATAAGGAAGTTATTTGTTTATTACTTATTGTCTTTGCCTTTATGAACGTAAAACATCTTGAACTTCGACTTAATTGTAGAGAATCAAAATTGTTAAGTCAAAGGATCCTTTACCTGGACCGAGAACTCGTGCGCGAACCAATGCAGCCATTGAAATTGAGAAGGAAGCGATGAAGCACACCTCCCCTCCCCCCTCCCCCAAAGAAAGCTGGCTCCAACAAGGAGTTGGTCATGACACACACTCCCAGTCCAAATAAACTCAGTAACCAGGATAAATTCATAGAAATAATAAAGAAATTGACGAACCCTACACCGTCTTTTTCATAAGTTTTAAAACCTACAACGTCTCGTCCATCCGTTTTAAAACCTACATGTAGCAAATTGTTCAAACAAACAACCAATTCATGTGAAGCTGCTGGTTCAGTTGCTGCTTATTTAGCGATGCGGAAACGTCAAAAGCAAAATGTTGAGGTGCCTCTAACAATGGAAAATCTTACTGATCGATTAGAGCAGAAATGGATTGCACAAGAAGATGAAGCGGGTATAGGTATAATATAATGTTTCTTTATCTGTGCACTGCACTGCACTGTTGAGTGTGTCTTTTTTTCTATTCACATTTTTGAACCTGGTAGGTAAAGTACAAGGTCCAAAAAAACCTAGATGGAAGTCAAAAATGACCAAGGTTCACGCTAAAAACCCTGATGATAAAGTAGTCATTGAATTGAATGATGATGGTCAACCAGTATATGATAATATTATAGAGTTAAGCAATTTTCTTGGTACACTAGAAAAGGATAATGTGTCTCTTACTTACATCAATTGGCATGTTGTTCCTGATCAATTAAAGCGACAAATGTTGGATTATGCTCTGGTGCAATCTAATTTCCTTAACCATATACAGTTCAACTGACTTCCTAAATGTTTGGTTTTAATTAATTAGTTTGTCTCCTAGATTTTATGATTGATATATTGTAGGCTAGGTATGTCATAACGGAAAAAGGACACAAGCGGGTCTTGAACAAACTTAACGACTCTTGGAGACAGTACAAGTCTCGCATCAAAGCAAGGTATTATAAAAAATATTCAACTGATGAGGAAAGGCTTGCAAATAGGCCCAGTACTATTCTGTTGGAGGATTTTAAAATGCTCTTGGAATACTGGGGGGATGAAGCAGTTGAGGTACGGCTTTAATGATATTCACATTTGTATAATGTTTAGTAGTTCACAATATCTTGGTTAATGTTAATCTTTTCTTTAGTAGTTCACATTATCCTTGTTTGGTGCTATTTTTTTTTTGGATTTCCAGGCCGTAGTTGCGCGCATCGTAATTCGTTAAATGACACATACCATGGGTCCCAAAACTCATGCAGTAGCCAAAGAAAAGATCGTATGTGTTTTTTTGAACTTAAGTTATTTTTTATTGTGATTGAGTTGAATTGACCACATGATGATTCTAATTTGTTATATCACTGAATTATTGGTAATCCTAATACTTGACAGAGAAAGAAGGACCCAGAAAAAGCCTCCCCACCCGCTTCCTTGGTTTATTTGGAAACATATAAAAGAGAACCGAGTAAAGTTACAAGACTAACACGGATGAACTAAAGGCCAAATACGTGAGTACATATATAATTAGATACTGAAATAGCAATACTTGTGTCAGTATAATTGGCACATTGTACGTTTGTTGGAGCTGCTTATTAAATCGAACACGTAGTTAGTTTGAAAGAGAACCAGTTCTGTTAATGAATTCATTCATGCCAGCTGCCTATTTATCTATATGCTTACCTAGTTTTCATTTTGTAGGCGAAGGTTCAAGCAATGGTGGATGCAGGAAACATTGCTGAGGCAGATGCACTTGTTTCTGGTGGGAAGATCCATACGGGAACTGGCTTGTAGGAAGGCGAGGTAAATTGGCTGAAAAGTTTCCAACAACTCCTGCTTCTTCGGACAATTATGTGCAAGAGCTAAAAAAAATAAGGCAAGAACTTGAGGCGGATTTGGAATAAAAGGTGAATAGAAAAGTGAAAGAGAACGTGTCATCGGTGTTAAAAAAGCTAGGTGAAGCCAATCCAGATCATAATTTACATGTCGGAGACTTTTGTGTCACCACAACCAGTGATGAAGATGCTGACATTTATACTCCTTCAACCCTGGCAACTGACTGAAGTATTTGGATGGTATGTGTTAGCACTTGTGATATATTCGGATTGTTCTTTTAAATGATGGCACTTTTGGTATGTGTTCATGATGGCACTTGTGGTATGTTTTGGTGATGGCACTTGTGGAATGTGTTGGTGATGACACTTGTGAGTTGGTATATATAATTGGTTGGTCTGACAGTGGTGATGAATGTTTTGGGAGGATTTGTTGTATGAATATTTTGGTATATATGTATGAATGTGGTACAATGTTTTGGATTGAATATATGTAATTACAAGGTTGTATTACAGTTGCAGTTGATTTTTTCTGGTGTCATATTTGATTTTTTACCATTGTGGTTGATGATTTCTGGTGTCGCATTAAATTGCTGTGGTGTTGCGTTAGACTGTGCTGTGGTGTTGCGTTGTTGTGTTAGACTATGCTGTGGTGTTGCATTAGACTTTGCTGTGGTGTTGCATTAAGTGTAATATTATTAATTCCACAATGGTATGGCACGTGGGGCCCACAGCTTACGTGACGCCACGTGGATAACTAATGTGGCGAGCTGACGTGGCATGTGACACGGTGGCAGATGACGTGGAAAGTCCATGTGGACCCCGCTGTCATGACCTGAAAGCCAGGCTCTGGCTTCTACTTAAGGCAACGCTGTATGTTGTTGCATTACGTGCATACACTGTTGCAATAGGGCAAAAGCTCTACTTAAGGCAACGCTTTCAGTCTGTGGCCGTAGATGGGAAAAAGCGTTGCCTTAGATGGCTAATGCAACGGCCACGGATGCCACGCCCCCCTGGTATTGCCTATTTGAATAAAGGGCCTACGACAACGCTTTTTTGATCTACGGCCACTACAAAATATTGTCAAATATGCCCACTTTTGTAGTAGTGCAAATAGGCTCATAAAATCTCAAATTCGATTGGATACGTAGCTCTTTTGTCGGGCATTTAATTTATTTTCTTTCATTAGGTTCATCCCATACCTATTTAACACACATTCACCTATTTCCAATTTCTTCCAACTCATTCCAACCCTTTTTAATTCAATTCGCTAATTCATTCTCTGATTAGCTCTTTTAACAAACCCTCATGTATCAAGTTCACATATATTTTTAATTCGCTTATACACAAAGTCGAATTCCATTTTTAACTTGTGTTTCATATTCAACTTAAAATTATAATTAACAAATCCGGTTCACTTAACCCAAGTTAAGTTCGATCCAAAAACTCTTTTAATTAATTTCTTATTAGTCAACTTCATTCAAAATCTTATTTTTGATTCAAAAAACCATCATTTACTTATTGGAGTTCATATTTATTTTATAACTCAGGACTGGATTTTTACTAATGAAATCTGAATATTTATTCACTCAAAACCCTTTTATTTTAATAAATAAATCATTATAGTTTATGCGCTGTTTTTCTAGAAATCTGATTTGGACATAACTCAAAATCAATAAGACGAAATCCAGATTTTTCTCTTCCGTTAGAAAATTATAACTCAATAGGTCCAAGCGATTCTTGTTTCAAAGAATTCCAATTTATATTGACTTTTGTATACTAAATTGAAGTTCAAAATGTCAAATTATGAACCACCCACCGCGGCGAGTTCGCTTTAATTAAATTTAAATATAAACGTTTAAATTCGTTTATTAAATATATTTCAACCTTATTATATAATATTTTAATATAAGTTAAACTAATCTTCCAAATCTAACATAAACGTTCTGATTATCCAAAATTATTGATTTTCCATTCAAAATTCATAAATCGGTTATAAATTATTTACAACTCAATTTCAATATTAAATTCCAATTTCCTTGGACATAAATTATTTTATAAAATTTGTTTAATAAAATTTTAATTTTTAATCCCTTGGATTTATCTCAATTCACTTTATATTCCAAATTTCAAAATAAAATCTATCGTTTCCTTTTCCCAGAACGATTCCTAATTATAAATTCCTTTTTAAATGAATACTTGAATTCATGTTTCCTAAATTATCCAACGATAATTTATTTCACTTCATTTATAAACATTGTTTATAAATTAACTACTTGTTTTATTATTAAAACAAAATTTTTTTCCAAGCCCATTAGGAATTCAATTTTTATTCAAAAAAAAATAGTTTTGCCCTTTTCAAACCCAATTCCTTTTTCTTTCATTCGAATATTATTTTTACGATATTTAAATACCGGTTATTATAATGGCAGCGCTATCAACCATCTAAACACACAATAATAATCTATCACACATCATATAACACAATATATATGAAACAAAAATAAATAATTTTTTGAGGAATCCAGTTGGATCTCTCCAACCTGTATTTCCTACATCTATAGATGTTAGACAATACAAATAATACCAATACTGCTTCAAGGCAGGATACCGCGGTATAGAAGGTCATTCGTTGTATATATTGTGGGGCGCATAGGGTCATCCGTTAATGGTATTGCTTGAAAATCTAACTACCAACGCTAAATAACTAATATATACATATATATACATACAATAACCACAATTTATCAATAATTCACTAATGCATCCAATCATCCAACAAGCAACGTATAAAAGATAAATACTAAATAAAAATTAATTCATAATAAATTATAAACGAACCAGAGAGTGAATTTACTCACCTTGATTTTAAATCGTCGTTTTATCAAATTTTAAAAAACTGTTTAAAATTAGACAAAAATCCAAATTAGCTCTAAATCCACCCGAAATATTTCCATAGTTTCACCTGCGTTCATATGAGCTTAACAAAGCTGACGGCATTCGAATCTGATTTTGTTGAATTAGAAATACATTTAATAAGTGATTGAACAAATTCGAATATAATTAAAAATTCAAAATTAAGTAAATTACCTATATAATAATCTCTCTTCCCAGATTGAATACACAGTAAACGACCTTTACTTTTGCAAATACCAAAACTGTTGATCCCTTCAATCTAAACTCTACCAAAACAGCTCGAACTCTTCGCTTTATTAAAACCATCATCAGACTATCCCACATCTTCTCGAAATCACTAGTTAATTTCACAATTTCTTCCACCTATATGAGCTCCACAATTCCATCACCAAAAAGTCAGAATTGTCCTTAACCCCTGAATCACGTCACCGGTCACCTTATCCCCTAAATCGCAACAGTAGTTAATGTCGAATACCATCAACGCAAGCTACAACTTGACCTTCACTTCCTCGAACCCAAATACACGATCCAATTCCCCAAATCAAGGACTAGAACGTTTGAAAGACCTGACCCTTAGCTCGTTGGTTTTAATTTGGGGAATTGAAAATAAAATCGCCAATATCGACATAAAACGTCTAATTACGAAGAGTTGAAATATATATGTTTTCCACTATTCCCCACTGAATTGCCTTCGATCGTTTTCGATAATTGTAACAACCCGGAATTTTGGCAATATAAATTAATTATTAGAATTTTAAAAATAGAAATTTCTACAAGTGATGGAATTTGACCATGAAACTTTAACTGATGCATTCGTCTTGGAATTCTGGTTAACTTTCATGTTTAGAGTTTCGTGAATGGAATCCGTATAAAAATGTTACAGAAGAAATACGATAATGGACAAAAAATAAATAAATCAAAATTTATATATATATATATATATATATTATACCTGATTTTACTAGATTTCTGGGCATTTTGGTGCCTAAGCGGTCGACCATGGCGCTCGACCCATCATGCGTCAAAACGCCCAGTGACGGCTAGGTTTTATAGGTTTAGTTTATAATATATATAAAACGAATGGACAGATATAAATTAAAATGAATCCAGCATTCAAGGCCAATTCCACTCCTATAAATAAAGAGGTAAAGCCTCATTCTTTTCCACACAAATCTATAGCAGCAGTGGAGCTCTTCCATTTTCCTCCCTCTTCTAACCTAATTTCTTAAATAAAAATACATTCTTATACAACAAATCAATTCCAAATCACATAGGACTTAGAGGATTATAAGATCCAATGGAAAAGAATGTAAATTAGTGCTCAACAATATATTCTCCCCTCTCTTCCTATTTTCTTACATCTTTACTGATATGGAATTTTTCTCTTTTCAGATAAGTTGTAGATTTATAAGAATTTGAGAATTGTAGGCTTAAAGGGTTCAA
Source organism: Allium sativum (assembly GCA_030737875.1). Classification (NCBI taxonomy): domain Eukaryota; kingdom Viridiplantae; phylum Streptophyta; class Magnoliopsida; order Asparagales; family Amaryllidaceae; genus Allium; species Allium sativum. Next base: position 28,156,987 of record CM060927.1, on the reverse strand, counting down.
ACTTTGGATTTGGATGCTTGTAGGTGAGTGGGAAATTTACGAATAAAATTGTAATAGCTTATTTATTTCGTTTGAATTAGAGCTAAAATTTTATGCCTATTTCTATCAGATTTGTTAATTAAATTGTTGTCATTAGATTGACACCCATCAGATCTGATTGTAAAAATGATCAAAACTTGTGAATTGTAATTTTTGGTTATGCATAATATCAATTATAGGACTCTTAAATTTTTTTTAACACCTATTCCTACAATTTTGTTGTAAATTACGTGCAGTTGTTGGAAAAGCATAGTAGATCTGGAAATCAGTCCCAAATAAACACATATTAGATGTAGTTACATTCCAAATCTCTAGTTCCATGTTGAATAATAAAGTAATTTGAATTTGTATAAAAAGATATGATTTTTAAATTATGTGATTGTAATATTAAAAAAAATGCCTGTTCGCATTCAATATTGTTGGGTATTGGCTTAGTTGTTGTAAATATGTCATTTTCCTCCTTTTGAATAGAAAGACATTATTTGAAATCACAAGAGATATGATAAAAAGACTAAAAAGGGGAAAAGCGGTGCAAACGTACATATAAACATAAATATACATATTTTTGCATAATTTGCATCAACTGTTCCAAATTATATATTTACATATATTTCTTGTGATTTGGAAATATGTCAATTCCAGTAATTTGGCATAATTTACAATAACCATAACTAACTGTCTTTTTATAAGATTTGGAACCGTTTGACAATACTGAATATGAAAAGGAATGTTTGGTTTTCAATTAAACCAAAACACTGAAGAATAGTAATAAAAATAAAAACAATGACTATGTTGATCGCACAAAAACATACAATATAAATATATACATACTATCCGTCCAAATCAGCATAAAATGGTAAAATATACATTGTATTGAATGTTTTACTGGTTGGATAAGGTTCAATTATGGAATTATATGTAAATGTAATCCATATTGAATTAATATATTGGTGGTGAACATTGGTAGTAATCAGTATAATTAATTGCTAAAAATAGGACTGCAAAACAATAAATAATAATTGTAACCAACGTTGATGGGGGAAAGTAAATATAATAGGATAATGTTACAATTCCTAAATTAATTAGGATAAATGTTGTATGTCCCAATTAGGAATTTGAATTATAACTGCATTTAGACACGAGGTTAAGTTCAACTTGTGCTAGAAGTCTGCCCAGAACTGACCGGCAAATCCAGCATCCATAGGTGGTTAGCTTAATGTGAGGATTCTAATGTATAAATATAAATGTACTTTGGCACGAGGTTAAGTTCAACTTGTGGTAGAAGTCTGCCCGGAACCAACCGGCAAATCTAGCACCCACAAGTATTCAACTTAATTTCAGAAGCCTGGTGCATAAATATACATACATATACATATATATTTAACAATCAACCAATAAATAAAAAAATAAAGGAATAAGAATAGTAATTGTCTGTTGGGGTACAACAAATAGATACTTCAGGACCGATAAATAGTTACCTTAGGAAAATATGGCTGTTGCGGTCATAAAAGGAAATAAACATGGAAATAAAAAAAATAGGGTATTATAAGGGGATTAATGAATATCGATTGTTGCTTAAGTACTAAGTCCAATCACGGGAAGTAATCAAATAAGTATTCTAGGTAAAAGAGGATATAACCTTCCTAATTTATATTAATGAATATAGAACTTATAACTAAAGGTAGAGATGGACTTAGTAGGTTAATGATATGAAAATATTATTAACCATAAGAACCCGCGTGTGGATAGAAACTAAACAGAAAGGTCGTAATAACGTGGCCACTTTATCCCAATAGGGAAAGATAATAAGGGTTAATGGGGTACGAACCTATTAACCTTCGCGTATAGTCTACTTCCTGGGTCTTAAGCTGTTGGGGTTGAAGAGTCCACCTGGTGATAGGTCTTTCAGTATAGGGGTCTTAAATGGCATGTGTAAGTTTGTCTACGCAAACCTGGAAACTAAAAACGTCAAATATGGCCACCTACCCTAGGGAAGTAGTAAGTGACTAAAGGGGTTATCTAATAAGGTTAGCTAAAAGGTACAAGGAGCGATAAAATACCATCTCTCACATTATGCGGGGCAAGGGTATATACGTGAATGACAGATGCCTTAACTAGTAGAGCATATAGCTTGTGTCCTCTAGTTTATAAGAATGTGGAACAAACTATCATTGATAGTGAGGCGGAAGTTGAAAAGGGAAAGTGGATGGAAAGGTGTATATATGTATGAAAACCCCACAGTTAGGGGTTCACTTCTCGGTCTAATAATCAATTAAGTCATAATTTAATGGCTTCCTAAATATATGCATAAATATTCTATCTCGGTACTACATCTTAGAATACCACTTTGGGAAGAGTGTTAAAGTCGTGCGTAAACATTTACAAGGTTAGGCTAGAGTCACTAACCTTGGTAGGCATACGTCTTGGGTTGAACCAAACGAGATACATTTGTGTATAATAATATATGTTGTACATTTCCTATTCTCCAGAATCTTGTTGTTCTTACCCCCCCCCCCCTCCTCATTACAACCACCCGGGTTTTCTAGAGAAGGTCAAGTTCTCACAGGTGTTTAACTTTGGATTTTGGTTCTCGTTCTCTCTTATGCTCGATATTGGCAAAGTGACTTACTTTGAAAAAGGTAGTTCTTTGAGTTAATACTAGTTTATCCTATTTTGTTTCCGTTGTGAGTTATGTTATCATACTCTGATTATGCTCATGCTCATTTATTGCAGTACTGTATTTACATGCTCCATGCTTGTATATGTTTGAGTTTCGATTTTTTTTGGAAATTTAGGGTAGAAAAGTGTAGGGTGTTACAATAACGGAAGAGAAGAAATGTTTGACAAGGAGCGATTTTGAAACTCAAGGGATTCGATTTTCGTTGTGAATTGAAAATGGAGAGAAAAGATTTGTTGTAATGGCCCAAATTTCCGTACCCTTTGACTTGACTAATAACACCACACGTCCAACCCAAATGACACAGAAATATGAATCATTAGTAGAAAGAAGTTAGAGGATGAGGAATAGAAAGAAAGAAAAGTTAGAATAGAAGAAAAACGAAGAACACAAATCTCATAGCGGAACGAATAAATATATTAAATAACATAACTTTTGAAATACAAAATAGTAACTGTATATACATACCATTATCAGCGCACAACAGTTATTCTTGGAACAGTTATAAACACCTATTTCCAGATACAACATAGTAAACAGCGGAAATATGATAGTCTATAGCTAACTGGTGAAGCCTCTTGCTTCCAGCTCTTCCAAGTGAATCTAAAAAAATCCCGACTACTTGGCTGCCGATACAAATTTGGGTGAAAACAAAAACAAAATAAACTCTGGGTCAGTCATGGGACTGGTGTGAGTAAACTCCAATCATTTGTTTAACTTTAAAAAAATCCTTTGGAAAGAAATGATAATCGTAAGACCGATCCACACATAAACACGGATGGTTTTTGCCTTATGATAACCCAAAATATTTTTGATATCAAATCCAGTGATATTATAATAATGTCTACATCAAATAAATAGAATCTAGCGGAACGCTTGCATTCCACGCTCCATATATAATATAAAACCAAAAACCGCAGGGCACTTATTGGAGATTGGATTTCCAACATGACAAGGTATGGAGCCACCTTCCGATAGTGTATCTCTAGAGGGGAATACACTGGGTTCAACAAGAACGTCTTGCAACCTGGCCCACACATGACCGACCACTCATTTTGCTTGAGTGTATCGAATGTATATCACCAACAGTTGGGATCAACAACCATTTTCCCGAATGGGACAGCATCGATAGATTAAATAAGCAAATGGAATTTCTCTAGATAGGTGATTATACACCCTAATGGTAGCGACCCACATAGCCATGCTGCCTGCCCGATTTTTGTCATTTCCTGGTTGTTGAGGCCTGAGGCTACGATTTCTTATCATTCATTGATAGCACAATCACTTTGAATGCCACATTGTCAAATCCGTAAATCATTAATTGATTTGCACAAATATATTCTGGATATTATGCTAAGAGAATAAATTCTCCACCACCATATATATCTATACAGACCAACATATTCGATCATTGGAAATACTCTGTCAGACATTCGTCTATACACTTCGTTCTGGGACTGAACGAAACCGAAGGCACAATTTCTATAAATAGAAAAACCCCTTGCACTTTACTCCATCTACGATTATCTTCATATAATCTGATTCCCAACGCTACTGCCAATACGGAGTGGTTCTCAGACAATAATCCAACTGGTCTCTCCATATTGACAACGATATTGGCAAACACTTCGATAGTCGGTTATTTAACTATCGAAGAAAACAAACATCCATTCAAAACATCAAACAATCACTAGCCTCTTAATTAATTAAATCACTATTCCATTTCCTTATCAACATTTGTTAACGAAATCTTTTCAACAATCATCTTGGCCTTTTACATTATTTGGAATACATATCCATATATCGCCTTCTTTATTTTTTATACGTAGAAAATATCTTCTATTCATAATTGGAAAACATTCCAATTACTTATCTCTTTCACGCCCGTTCATTTCTACACTCAGGAAATATTTATTTATTATATTTCCATAATTCCACTTCCTTCGGTTAAAATGAATGTTGTATAAAGTATTGTCATAACAACCCAAAACACTATATTCAAATAAACTATTTAAACATCTCTCTTTGGGACTGAATCTTGTTGTTTATCAGTTAATAATAAAATCAATCAAGTTGGGGTATAATTACCTCTCAGACCTTGACTTAATAACATCTTTAACTTCAAAACAAACAAGACCACTTATGTCAAATCATCAACACCATAAAAACCACTTATTCATTTTTTTTAAATGTATATATATATATATATATTTCTCTTTCTATTACCAGATTTTTGATTTCCCTTTTTTTTTATAATATTCTATTTTTAAGTTTGCTTCCTTACCGGATTCTATATATATTGATATATAGATTTCTAATTATCAAATTATCTTAAAAATATTCAAACTCCTTAAATTTCCGGAAAATTTCGCGATAACCTCCTTTGTATCGGTCGATAGTTCAAGCCTCAACTCGCCTCTCTAAGCCCTTTCCATTTAAAAAGAAAATCAAAAAGCCAAGTGGCTTGCCGATTCGGCGCATAAAATCTCATATGGAATTTAAACGTGTACCATTTTGTTGGGCATACAAATTATAATCATCATATACTTTATTCCATAACTGTCTAACACATATGTGTCCATTTCTAATTTATTTCAACTCAATCCGATCATTTTCAACTCAACTCGCTATTTAATCTTTTTATTAGCTCCTTTTCCCATTCCACTTTATATTTGAACATATCATGTCAATTATCATTTTATCTTGCTTATGAATTAATTCAATCCTATTTCGACTCAAGTTCCATATTCAATTTCGAATAAAAATTCTCAAATCTCCTTTACTTATTCAAAGTCCATTTTCATGTCGAATTTTGATTAACTAATTACTTTTTCAAACTAGTTAAATCTATTTAATAACTAAAAAAATCTAATTTTTGTCTCTAAAATCATTTCACTTATTTCACTGGAGTTCATATTTATTTTATATCTTAAGTCTAGATTTTTCTAATGGAAATTCGGATTTTATTTCCTTAAAATCCTTTTATTTATTTAAATAAACCGTTATGGCTTTATAAGGGTTCTGGCGCTGCTTTTCTGAAAATTTGATTTTGACATAACTCAAAATCTATTCGACGAAATCCAGATTTTTCTCTTCCATTAGAAAAATATGATTCCAATGGTCCTGACGATTCTTGTTTCACAGAATTCCGACTTAAATTGAGTCCTGTATACTCAATTGAAGTTCGAAACGCCAAATTAAAAACGGTCGCGCTTCGGCGAGTTTGTTTTAATTATATTAATATATATAAATGTTTAAACCTCGTTTATAATAAATTCAACTCCATTCTAATATATTTTTAATATATATCAAATCAATTTTTTCCAATTCAACAACTATTTCCGATTATCTAAAATTGTCAATTTTTCCTTATTTAGTAATAAATTTATTTATACTTCCATCTCTATATTTAATTCCAATTCCTTTTATAAATAAATTATTTATAAAATTCGATATAATCGAATTCTGATTATAAATCCTTTGGATTTTTCTCACTTCAATTTATATTCCGAATTTTGGAATAAAATTTATCATTCTATTTCAAATCATTTTCCAATTCACTTTTCAATTTATACTTGAAATATAAACATCTAAATTATCCGATGATAATTTATTTTGCTATTTTTATGAACATTATTTATAAATTAATTTTCTTGTTTAAAAATTCAAACAAGCTTTCCTTTCAAATATCTATTTGAAACCCAACCCCTTTTATAATTCGAATTTCGGAATAAAAACTATCATTTGCTTTTTTCTAAATGATTTCAATTTATACTTTTAAATTCATATTTGAATTTAATATTTCAAATTATCTCTTGATTGTTTTAACTTACCTATATAAATATAGAATCTATTTTCATATTTTAGTTTAATATAATCCTAATATATTTTTCTGAAAATATTTATTTAAATTCATTCGATCTAATCGAATTCAAATCATAAATCCATACGGATTAATTTTAAGTTCACTTTACATTCTGAATATCAGAATAGACTTCGTCGTTTTCCTAACACGATTCTCAATTCTCACTTTAAATTCATATTTTAATTTAAATATTAAATAATCCAAATGATAATTTTTTCCATTTCATTTATAAACACCGTTTATAAATTTACTTCAATTCCCTGATTATCCAATGAAAATCATTCTATTTTATTTATAAACACCGTTTATAAATTCACTTCAATTTCTTGTATTATTTAATTTACAAACATCGTTTATAATTCAATACTTGTTTTATTTATTTTCAAAACAAGTAAATATCTTTAGCCCATTCTAAATTCAAATTCTATTTTAGAAAATAGAATTTTCCTTTTAAATCTCAAAATCTCTTTTTACAATATTTTTATAAATTAACATTTTGGCCCAGAGATAATTTAAACACTCAAAACAACCAATTATAAATGATAGGTTTTCTAACACATCATATATGATGACATATATGGAAGAAAAAAATTTGAGGAATCCAGTTTGATCCCTCCAACCTGTTTATCCTGCATTCACATATGTTAGCCAATATAAACAATACTCATCCTGCTTCGAGGCAGGATATTGCGGTATAGAAGGTCATCCACTATCATAGCGTGGGGCGTATAGGGTCATCCTCTAATGATACCGAGGGCATCCTCTAATGGTACTGCGGGAATTATCCAACCACCAGTATATGTATGTATATATATATAATAAACATAAACACCAATCCTATATAACTAATAAATATTTTATAGCCACAATAATATTTTAATGCAACCAAACAACCACCAGACAAATATTTTTAACAAATAAATAAAAACGGAGTGATATTTACTCACGTGATTTTATTTGCCGAATATCCTGTTAAATCCCAAATCATCTCGGTTATTGATCGTCTCGAATAACTCTATACCTACGATTATTTAAATTTTATTTATCACAAACATTTATTTGTTTAAATTGACTACTATATTAAATAAACTAATTATTCTATGACTATAATGTGGTAAAAATATATACCTTACGGTCTTGTAAATCTCTACCAAAACAACTCAGGATAACCAATCTACTTCATGAACCCTGACCTTCATTGTAATGCCACTTCCTTAAACCTACTAGCTCCAATAATCGGACACTTCCTTCTTCAAATGACAGGCATGCACCATTCCCCTATACCCTTTTTTTACAAACCAACCACATTCAAAAATATACTTCACTAATCACCTGCTTCACCTTCATCCTCTCACACACACATTTGTGGTTGTTACCAATATTCAACACTACATCACAATTGCCAAACCACTGCCGCACCATCACAATTCGAGCCAGTCAAGTCCCAGAGAGCTCTGACCATTAAAACCCTAACCTGGACAACAGTTTATCAACCTTCGCATCACCATGGATTTGAATGCGCAACCCTTACTCTTCTCAGTTTAACGTAATTCGATCCCAATGTCACGACTTTAGCAACTTGCGAGACCTCCGCCCCTCCCTTTCATAAGATCGAACTCCAAAATAATAAGTGACTGTTATTCGAAGTCGATCCATAAAACTCAAGTCGCTCACGAAAACTTAGAATTCAAAATCGAGTTCGATTCCCATTATCGCTTATTAACGCTAATGCTCCAGTCAGTTTGTTGAGCTTCAGTTGAACTTACGGTTGATCGTCTGAATCGCGATCTTGATACATGCTGTAGAGTTCTAGGACAAGATCGAAGCGAGTAAGGTATGTTCCAGAGTGAAGATCTCAAAGCCGCATACGGAAATAAACTCAATTTTTTTCTTCGATTTCAGGGATTCATTTGAATTTGATTTATGAGGATTTTCGAATGAAATTTAAAGAGGACGACTCTGATTTCCTTACTGCTGAGGACTAGAAAAAAAATAAAAAGAGGAATAAGGAAGCAGTCGTGGTTGTTAAAGCAATGTGGTGCGACCAATTTGAATGATTACAGAAGCAATGCTTTGATTGTTTTTTTTTTCAAACACTAAAGATGATGATGTGATTTTATAGAAGAATAATAGCTTAGTCTTTAATCCATTAGAGTGCATACAGTACATTATAGGAGGTAGGTTAGGGTAGCTTAGGTACATATAACTAATTTCGAATTGATTTGTATTAAATACGATTAGACATAAAGGGATTTTTATTCTTTCTAAATAGATATCGATTTGATTTCATGCTTATCCATTAAAATAATATCAGTTCCATTACTTGAAATTACGAACCTTTATTTTTACGTACCGACCGACGTTAAAATGTTATAATGCTATTTTAAATTCAACGAAATAGATTATACAATTTAATTTGAACGTATATAAATTAACCATATTAAATTGATATAATTTAAATTCAAAATAGTTTATTCCTTGATAATAAATTATTATTATTAGCGTATAAATTCAAATAGAATTTAAATTTCATCATCTAAATTGTTTTGATTCAGTTTTATCTTTGAATTATTTAATTTCAGATCCTGGTATTACGATAATTATATATATTCGAAATAAATTTTATTTCGACTATTAAATCGATAATTCAATATAAAATATCATTTATATTATCAACTAAACATATAAAACAATATTAAATATATAAAATAAATCGGTCAAAAATCGGGGTCGTTACATTCTTCCCCTCTTAAAGGAATTTCGTCCCAGAAATTACCAAGGTAGGAAAAATGGTACAAACCTATTACTTTTCAAAATCTCACTTATGTTGAAACTCAACTCTTCACATTTCAACAAATTTAATTCCACCCAACTATTTAATTCGAATTATCTATAATTAATACATTTATATCCAATCTATATTCCATTAAACCCATTCAAATTGATTTTGATCAATTTATTCATTTCGATCCATTTAACTTGCTTAAGTTAAATTTAATTCTAGAATTCAAATTCCAGGGTTTTCATTTCAGATCCCCTTTGAAATCACATAAATATATACATATATTTATAACTCATCACAAATTCAAAACATTTGAATTTTCAAACCCAACTTGTTTTCTTTCAAACAAATATCTATCAAAAACTTTTTCTAAGGTAGCAATCCATCACTTAGAAACTCGAAAATGAACACTGATGATGCTGCAGTCATCATTAGATTTATTTTCCAGCCACTGAAGTGAGTTCAGTTGTTAGACCAAAAAATGGCACTAACACCCAAATATTGTGTGAAAACCTCACAATCACAGATCAATGCAGAAAAAGCAGTAAAAATAAGAGGAGACACACGAGATTTTTATAGTGGTTCGGCTCAAACCAAGCCTACGTCCACTTTATAGTTTCTTAAATCCTAAGAAGCTATTACAATACTGTTTGCTTGCTATTTATACACGAAATCCTCGTGTTTACACTGAAGAAGAGGAGATTAAAGGGAAGATTATACATGGTAGCCTCGTGTTGTAATGTGGAACTTGGCTTCCTTATTGAGCGATGGCCTTGCGTGAAGTAATGGTGGAAGCCATGATGAGTGAGAGCCCAAAAGATCCCTTAAAATGTCCATCTCACGGCATATTTATAGGCGTAAAGAAGCCCTAGGCAGATCCGGATGAATGACAAGTGTCCCCAATCCAACGCCTTGATAGAACGTGGTGACCAAGTGGCAAAATGGGAGAAAGCCTCTCCAATTCGTGTAAGGCCATGTGGAAGGTGATCCATGAAAGTAGGAGGAAAGGGTGCCACAAGAATAGGTCAAATTCAAGTAGTGAAGAAGTAGGAGGAAAGGGTGCCACAAGAATAGGTCAAATTCAAGCTTTTCCTTTGCCTTTACCAAAATCAGACGGTTCTCCGCCTTTGAGCATGTTGACATCGAGGATTTTCTTTTCGGACATTGCATCTTCTTCACGTAGAAATCTATCCGATTCAAGGTAGAATTTGCTGAGATTCCTCGGTGGGTCTCGGTATAAGGATTTTTTGAACTCCGAGTCGTCTAGAATGCCGGATACGGCCGCCATCAATACCATAGATGGCTCAGGTCGTTCGACTGATGCTGCTGCAACATTGAATCTTTCCAGAAATGATCGCATAGTTTCTCTGGGCCTCTGCTTGATTGTGGTGAGAGACATGACATTCTTAGGTCGAGCAATGTGGACCCGAAACTGTTCAATAAAGCGAGCGACCAACATGTTCCAGCTGTTGATCGATTCAGATTCCAGCTGCCGAATCCACATAGCAGCTATATCGGTCAAAAAGAGAGGGAAGCACTTTGCCATGACGTTTTCCGAAGCCGATTGAACTTCCATATGACGTTTGTAGCGCATTAGGTGCCCGGTGGGATCTGTCCTGCCGTTGTAGGGCTCCAGTTGCGGAAGTTTGAAATCTGGAGGATTGTGAGAATTCCTAATTTCTTGTGTGAATGGATTGTGATTGACATCATCCATACCATTCTGATAAGTGCGACCTCTCGAGAGACATTCAATGAGATTGGCGAGCCGATCACCTTCAAAGAGCTGTTGCAAGTTGACACGTTCAGAGCTGGTGCCCCCAGCGTTGAGTCCAGAAGAGTGTGGAAGTGTACGGGGAGCTAAGAAGGCTATTCGGTTCGGTTCGGAGGTGCCCCCATGTTGCGGCTCGGAGAAGCGAGGGAGGGCATGGCGAGGTGCACGGTTCAGGTCGGATGTACCGATCCGATCAAGTTCTCCTGTTCCGATCCGGGGTACTTGATGCTGAAGCTGTGTGGTATTGCCAATCCAATCCGGTGCGGATGTAGGTCGAACCAATGCGAAGTCTTGATTTCCAGAAGGAAGGCTGCTGCCCCCAAGCTCATGTAGGGTTGCTGTTCGGATCAGGTCCCAACCGACCCGGTGGGGAATGCCCCCCATTTCCATCTGCGTGCGATTCGGACTTTGGCCCTCGGTTCGGATCGGATCCAAACCGATCTGGTTTGTAACTGTTGCTGGGGCTAATTCTATTCCATTTCCCATGAGTTGTACGCTGTTGCTCGGCCTTCCTTCCATCCGAGCGAAGAATTGGTCAATCATCTCCTGTTGTTTGCGAAGAAGGTCATCTTGCCTTGCCATCTGAGCTCTCAATTCGGTGAGAGAGCCATCCATCTCTTCTCGCGTCAAGTATGCTGACGGGTTTTCATGTGAGGAAGCTTCATGGCTTGCCTCGTTTCTCGTGCCTTCGCCTTCAACACGGGAAACTTTTCGCTTATCGATTGATCCAATAGGCAAATAATCTAAGCAGAAATTGAAGTTGTTGTGCGGACCCCTTCCCGGCGCGCCAAAATGTTAGACCAAAAAATGGCACTAACACCCAAATATTGTGTGAAAACCTCACAATCACAGATCAATGCAGAAAAAGCAGTAAAAATAAGAGGAGACACACGAGATTTTTATAGTGGTTCGGCTCAAACCAAGCCTACGTCCACTTTATAGTTTCTTAAATCCTCAGAAGTTATTACAATACTGTTTGCTTGCTATTTATACACGAAATCCTCGTGTTTACATTGAAGAAGAGGATATTAAAGGGAAGATTATACACGGTAGCCTCGTGTTGTAATGTGGAACTTGGCTTCCTTATTGAGAAATGGCCTTGCGTGAAGTAATGATTGAAGCCATGATGAGTGAGAGCCAAAAAGATCCCTTAAAATGTCCATCTTACGGCATATTTATAGGCATAAAGAAGCCCTAGGCAGATCCAGATGAATGACAAGTGTCCCCAATCCAACGCCTTGATAGAACGTGGTGACCAAGTGGCAAAATGGGAGAAAGCCTCTCCAATTCGTGTAAGGCCATGTGGAAGGTGATCCATGAAAGTAGGAGGAAAGGGTGCCACAAGAATATGTCAAATTCAAGTAATGCAGAAGCAGGTCGGATCGGATCCGAACCGAACCAGTTCCCCGTGCTGAATGCGTGTGTGCACTTCTGTGCAGATGTCCAAATCGGATCGGGTCCTCTTATCCCGATTTGAACTGATGTGTGCCAAGTTTCCAATGCCAATTTGTCTCATCCGAACCGACCCTTTCAGGGGTGATCCGATCCGAACCGATGCGTGGTGATGGTAACTCAAAAACCCATGTCACCGGTTCTGCATGCGTTCACGGAAATGGGCGTAACTTTCGAACTGTAAGTCCGTTTTAGCCAATCGAAAGCTCAAACTAAAGCTGATTCATAGGGCTACAAGAGTTACGGAGCTTTGCTCCATAGTTGCTGTTTTCGGGCTCAAAAAGGTCATCTGATAGGAGTTTCGGGCCTTTACTTGTTTGTGATGCGACTTCAACCAAATCGCTTCTTGTCTTCTGATGATGCTTCCAATACTCGAGCATATTGTTAACTAGAGATCCCCTATATGACTGCTTTGACTAAAAAGCGGGTCAACATCAGTGCTTTATCACTTTCAAAATCCATTAAAAATTGATTTTTAATCAAAAATTCTTTCAAAATAAAGCTATATTATTTTAATATACATCAGAAAATATTTTTCCAAACACCCAACACATTTGTAAATCTCATTTGTATATTTTATTTGTATACAAATTCTATTATGGTTATATATAACCCTTCCAATTTTTATAATCTAATTTGACTATAATATTAACATCCAACACATCCATATATTATGATAATTTCAGAAAAATATTATTTTTCTATCAAAAATAGAATTTTTGGGTAAAATTATTTCATTTACCCAGTTTAAAACAATATTGTGTCAAATTGCTTTGCTCAAGTGTTTAGAAATTCTATCGACTTTGTGGCGTCCCACGAATCGATCAGAATTCATAAATCACTCAACAGACTAGCCAACACAATATAGAACAGTTTTTATATCAATTAACAAATAGCTCTCTCGTATATATACACTCAACTCATTCTAGGGTACTACTTACCCTATCTCTAATGAGAACAACCCCACCAAAGCCTAGGTATTTGTAATAACCCGGAAATCTGAGCCAATTTAAAATTTTTATTTCGGCAATTTTAGTGAATTTTGAATATTTAAAATGAATTATTTTAAATAATAACGACGAGAAATTTATTTTGAATATAATTAGAATGAATATATTTATATAGATCGTCGTTAGAATATAAATATTTATTTTTAATTATAAAAGGAATTGAAAATGGCGAGGTAGTTCGATAATTCGATTTCAAACTTTAAATGAATGTACAGGATTCAAAATAAGCCGGATTTTAGTGAAACCAAAAATATTAGAATCTATTTGAGAATATCTTTTCAATAAATCCGAAAATTTGAAATTTCATAGTGGAGATAAAAAGTTATGCCCATTTGAAAATTCAGAATAGTCGTTGTGAAATTCTGGCCCTTAAAAATGGAAATTTTGTAAACGACCTCGGTTTTCGATGAAACCACTTTTGTTGGATCCGGGATGTCTAGTTATTGCTAGGTTCCAAAATTCATAATTTTTCGAATCAATATGTGAGCGTGGAAAAAGAAAACGCATTTGACCAGTTTTAGTTGATTTTAAATCGACTGGAAAATGATCATTTTTCAAACGGTCTCAGAATTTGACGAAATTAGTTTTGTTAGGACCGTATCGTCAATACGAAGTTATAAAATATTTTTTGAGAATTTTTAGTGTCCGTATGTGGCCCCGGTAAATCGAAATGCACGTACAAATTCAATATATAGATTTATATTTTGATTTTGATGAAAACTAATCGAAACGATCGAATCAGCCTACGAAACACATCCCATTGTGTTCGAAATGGGGGTATTTAGCTAGGGATGACAGTCCTTGAGTTTGATTTCGAGTTGGTAATCATAAACAAACATCTTAGGAAATTAAAATTAAAAATATAATTATATATATAGCGGGTCAAATTTGGTCAAACCTTTATAATCCCTCCTTCCTGGTCAAACCCGCTACCGCTATTCAACTCCCAACAGCGGAAAAAGGCTTCATCTTTCCTCCTTGATTTGCGCTAAATCCAAGAAGAATTAGACCCTCCTCCTGAAGCAAAAATCAAAGCCCTCCCTTCCTACTTCACATCCATACCCATTGGAGCAACCCTCGTGTAGAAATCAGGGGCCTGGAAGTTGCGGACTTTGCGCTCGATTTTCGAGCTGGGTGGAGCACCGATCTCGACGCAACTCATGGAGGTGGCGGCGGACCTCAAGCCCTCCAGCGTGGCGCCTTCAGATCGCCCTCCGACATCTTGAACGGAGAGCAAGGATGAACCCTAGGTGGTGAGCAAACGGCAGTGAGTGTTATTTTTTTTAAACATGTTTTAAATTCTGATTTTCAAAGAAGAATACAAATACATGTTTTTAAAGTTATAAAATAGTCTTAAAAAATATGATAAGCATTGTTTTTAAATTTAAATATGTTTTTTTTGTTTATTTATTTAAATATACACCATTGTTTTCAAAATGTGATATATATATATATATGTATAAATAGCGTTGTTTTTGAGAAGATAAAATAGAGTTGTTTTTGAAAATATAAAATAGAGTTGTATTTGAAAATATAAAATAGAATAGATTTTGAAAACTGAAAGGAATAGATTTTGAAAACTGAAAAGAATAGATTTTGAAAACTGAATAGATAGGATTTTCTATGAAATAAAAATATGATTTTTATATATATTTTAGCGAAGTGAAAGTACGATTTTTATCATCTTGAAGGCGAGGTAAAGTTATGATTTATATAATGTAAGGATTATATTTTTATTAAGGAAAACGTTATATTTTAAAAATATAAAGGAGCAATTTAAAAATGAGATTTTTATCATATAAAGTCGAGATTTTTAATGTATAAAGTTAGGTTCTTTTGATGTATAAAGGAATGATTTTTATCGGTATAAAGAAATAATTTTTATTGCTATGAAGATATGATTTTTATCGTATTAAGAAAATCTCTTTGGCAAGTTAAAAATATGATTTTTAACTAGTGTATGGCATGGAAATATTCTTAGAAAGTTCAAAATATGATTTTTTATGTAGCAAAATAAAAATCTGATTTTTTTTAATACAACTGTGTGAAAACAAATTACGTTGAAAACACGGCGAAGAATTTCTACATAAGAAGAGTCGCGGCGTTTGGTTTAGCTTCTAGGTGAGAACTCCTCGCTTTTATTTTAATTTATAGTTGAAATATATACTAGGATGCAGACGGTGCTTAGTAGCACCCGACACCCATTGTCCACAGACCATGGATGACTTGTTTGTTTAATTGATGTGTTGTGAAAGTTGATTGTGTGAAGTGGAATGTATAAAATATTTTATAGTTAAAAATATAATTTTTAACGTGTATATAAAATAAATATTTATAAACAAACCGGACGGTTTGTTTATGTGCACCTATTTGAAGGACACTGATTGAGACGATAAATTTTACACATCGCCCAACTGCACAAATAAAAGTCTGTGTTTGTTGATTTGGAACCCCACATGGGTATTGGGATGATATTTGACGTATATTTGACGTACACTAATTCCGATTGTTTAGTTGTATGTCAATCGATGGGTTGACAGACTGTGTAAGCGCTAATTATTTATATTCAATGCTTATGCAGTTGTGTGGTGCACTCTGGATGATGGTTGATTATTTATCGTTGCTATTATATACATGTGTTGTAGGAAACCCATATAATTAACGTTATATGGTAATTGATTAGGCCTCATTCCAGTTCGGAAAATAGAAAATATAAATTCATGTGTTGAGTAAAAATATATATTCATGTGTTGAATAAAATATATATTCATGTGTTGAAGAAAATATTCATTTGTTGAATAGAATAACGAAGTTATTGAAATATATAAAGCCGTGTTGGTTAGATATGCGCCATTTTGACGTGAGCGATATTTATGTCAATTATATTCGTTTTTATAATGAATAAAGAAAAAGAAGTGATTTCAAAATATAACGTTTTGAAAATAATATCATTTATAAATTAATGATATGGAATATTCAATTTTGATTATAAATTGAATATGAAGTTGAAATCGTTTTTAAAAATGAATTTAAAATGATTTATAAAATACGTTTTAAAAGGAAATCGACGAAATATATATAAAATATATATTATATATATATAATGGCCTGAATAGAACGTGCCGCGCTGCGGCAGTTCGCGAATTTCGACCATTGACATCGAATGGACATTGCGGGAGATCCGACCATCGGATTCTCCTAAAACCAGAACCGTTGGGTTCGTATCGAAAAGAGATTTCTAACGAATATTAGAAATTAGAAATATAATGGTTGGATTTGGAATTATGTCCAAATCAAATTTGGAAAAGGTCGTTGTAAGTGCAGTTCAATGGCCGTTGATGATAATCGACTGTACGGGCCTTGATAAAATTATTAAAAATATCAATAATTTGTGTAAAATCATAAGAAATGATTTGGGAAGAATAGGGATGAAAATTTCCAAATTTGAAAAGATAAAAATAGATTTTTATCGAAATGAACTAATTTTGAACTAAAATCATAATTCTATTTATTTTTAAAATAAATAAACTGGATTTGAAATGGTTTTGAAAATAACCAGAATTTCCAATAATTGAATTGGAATGGATTTGAATCGAAATTATCTTTGGAATACTTCGATGTTGGATTTCGTGATTATACAGATATTGTTATGGAAATTTGAAAGATATATTTGTATCGTTATTTCCAATACGATATTTGTTGGTCGTATGTGAAATCCCGCAACTTCCCCGTAAAGGAAAGTGTCGGATAGTTCGAGAACAAACCACAACAGAACGCATACAAAAGAACGTTTCATTGTATATTACAACAATGCATCAGATTACAAGAATAAACAGAGTATAAATGAATATTACACAGAAATATCAGAGATTTAAATTACATTTAAATACATAACAGCGGAAAATAATACAATACACAACTAGAAGTAGATATACGGATACAAAGCATTCCGGATATCGTTCCAGCTGTAAACCAGGATCCTGTGAATATAAATCTGCAAAACCAAAACTACTAGCTGCCCGTGTCGAAAATAAGGGCACCCAGAGTTTAGGTTAAAACAATAAACCCCAGGTCAGTCATGTGACTGGTGTGAGAACTAAAACAGTAAATCTTTATTTTCAAAGTTAGGTAAATCATGGGACCACGCCGTATAACACGGAACGGGTTTCCTCCCAAGAATACCAGTGCATAAAACAAACAGCGCAATGCTAAATAAAGAAAAATGAAGCTGTTATAAGACCCAGGTCCCATCACACAATGCAACGCAGCCGAGGATAGGGTTTTCCCTTATAACAGCCAAAGAATGCTTGATACGGTTAAAACAAATCGTTTGATACTATTATAAGTGCATAGTGTATAAAACAACTTCAAATCATAAGTATCAATCATAGGCGGCATGAATGCCCCATACCACTATGTCGCCATACTAGGCTCTACAAATAAAACCGCAAATGTCACGTATTTGGAACTTGGATTTCCCTCTATGAACCGAGGCAAAAGATAGTCCTCAACCGATTCGAGACGCTCTAGCCCGCCCCTCAGGCAAGCGCGCAGGCAAGCCTTGGATCGTCAGGGCCGGTCCACCGATGTGGATTATTATGCCTGAACACTACGTTTCCCCACCCTATGGGGTGTAAGTCTGGTCCGTCAGCCGACCAGAATGCATCGGCCGAAACCGATATAACCGAGGCGCCTCGCAACAGCAACAACCACATAAGTCAAACTCGTCAGGGCGTGTAAAACCACTGACGCCACTTCTAGCTAGAAAGAAACGCAAGTCCTCCCTGAGGTCCGTCTCCCGTTTTTGGTTCATACCGGGTGTGTAACTCGCGAAGTAAACGTTACACAAAGCTACGCCACAAAGGCCGTGCTTTGATCATCACCACAAGACTTTTCTTTTCAACAGAAGCCTTGATCAATTGCCACTTAGGCATGCCACACAGGCAATTCACTCCATGCGTTTGATATCCATCAATATATAACCCCTGAGCTCGTACGTCTCAGAGAAGGGCGTTAAGCAAGAGAATAAATTCTCCGCCGCCAAACAGATATATATTTAATAGAGATCAATCACACGGACTAAAATCCAATGTCAGACACACAGTCCATTTACTAGTCCGTTCTGGGTCTGAACGAAACCGGAGGCACCTAGTACCCCGCATATCCATCGATCTCCAAGTACGTCTGGACGATCACCAACTGTTTCCATCTTCTTGGGTGTACAGCCCAATCAAGATCATCAGTAATCACCCAAACGACGTGAAGACTTCCGGTCTTCGACCACCGTCTTCATCTTCGACTTATCGTCGTATCAGTTATTCAGAATGGGATAAACCCGGTCTTTCCGAATAACTCACGTATATTTTAAATAAGTGTTACACAAACACAACATACGCCTCATTCCAATTCATCAGTCACTAACCGTAAATTAATCAAGAGAATAATTTCCCAAATATTAACCCCGAAGGCCGAAACCAACATCAGATCAATATCCAGGAAACCATTCTGCTTGGCTAACCGACAGTTAGTTTCTAAATTTCACATTCATAGGGAAAGGTTCCCATTAATTTTATCCAAGATAAATTCCTGAATTTATTCTTTAATCTATTTTTGAATATCAATTCAAACTAGTCGGGATTAGCGAACCTTACCGAAGTAATCATTTGTTTTAATTTCCCGATCCCAACCTATTCATCCCATGAAGTAAAACTGGTTATACTTCATATCTAACACCACGGTGTTATCGGTAAATTCAATTACCATTTCACGTTCAAATCTAATTAAAGATTTAACTATCGCCTGGAGCAAAACTGGTGATACTCCATTTTCGATCATTTCAATCTAATTAAAGATTCATTAAAACTCCACTTAGTTTTAATCGCTAACTGGGTTAAAGAATCAGTGTCATTTAAAACACGGTTCACGATAAACCCAAAATCACATTCATTAATTATCGGGTTAAAGAACGAGTGTTATTTAAAACACTGTTCACGATAAACCCAAAAATCAATATCAATTCAATTCCAATTAAATATTATTTAATTGGTACACTTCATTAAATCTAAATAAAAAGATTTAATTTTTTTCTCAACTGGGTTCAAGAACAGTGTTAGTGAAGACACCATTCACGACAAACCCAAATCACATTTGATATTCAATATAAGGCTCTGAATAGAAAATATATCGGCTTATATTCAATATCAAATTCTACGATTAACAAATGTCGTATTGGAAATAACGATATAAATATATATCTTTCAAATTTCCATAACAACATCTGTATGATCACGAATTCCAACATCGAAATATTCCGAAGACAATTTCGATTCAAATCCACTCCAATGCAATCATTGGAAATTCTGGTTATTTTTAAAACCCTTTTTAAATTCAATTTATTTGTTTAAAAATAAATAGAATTATATTTCTAGTTCAAAACTAGTTCATTTCGATAAAAATCTATTTTTATCTTTTCAAATATGGAGTTTTTCATCCCAAATCTTCACAAATCATTTCTTATGATTTTACACAAATTATTACTATTTTTAATAATTTTATCAAGGCCCGTACAGTCGATTTCCATCAATGGCCATCGAGCTGCACTTATAGCGACCTTTTTCAAATTTGATTTGGACATAATTCCAAATCCAACCGTTAGATTTCTAATTTCTAATATTTGTTAGAAAGCTCTTTTCGATACGAACCCAACGGTTCCGGTTTTAGGAGAATCCGACGGTCGGATCTCCCGTAATGTCCGTTTGAAATAAATGGTCGAAATTCGCGAACTGCCGCGGCGCGGCGCGTTCTATTCAGGCCATTATATTATATATATAATATATATTTCGTCGATTTCTATTTAAAACGAATTATATAAATAGTTTTAAATTCGTTTCAAAGGCAATTTCAACTTCCTTTTCAATTCAATTTGAATTCGTTTTCAATTCAATTCATTTCGAAATCGTTTTCAATTCAATTCATTTCGAAATCGTTTTCAATTCAATTCATTTCGAAATCGTTTTCAATTCAATTCATTTCGAAATCGTTTTCAATTCAATTCATTTCGAAATCGTTTTCAATTCAATTCATTTCGAAATCGTTATATATTCAATTCATTTCGAAATCGTTATATATTCAATTCATTTCGAAATCGTTATATATTCAATTCTTTTCGAAATCGTTATATATTCAATTCATTTCGAAATCGTTATATATTCAATTCTTTTCGAAATCGTTATATATTCAATTCTTTTCGAAATCGTTATATATTCAATTCTTTTCGAAATCGTTATATATTCAATTCATTTCGAAATCGTTATATATTCAATTCATATCGAAATCGTTATATATTCAATTCTTTTCGAAATCGTTATATATTCAATTCTTTTCGAAATCGTTATATATTCAATTCATTTCGAAATCGTTATATATTCAATTCTTTTCGAAATCGTTATATATTCAATTCATTTCGAAATGAATAAAATCGATATAAATATCGTTCACGTCAAAATGGCGTCAAACTAATCAACACGGCTTCATAAATTTCTATTTTCAAATATTCTATTTCAAATATTTCTTTTTCAAAATAGTTGTTATTATCAAAATATTTCGTTCAACACATGACCAGTCTCAATGGATGAGTACTGTCAACACATGAACTTTTATTTTATATCGATAAAGATGTAAATTTTATTACTAAAATATTTCGTTCAACACATGACCAATCTCAATGGATGAGTACTGTCAACACATGAACTTTTATTTTATATCGATAAAGATGTAAATTTTATTACTAAAATATTTCGTTCAACACATGACCAATCTCAATGGATGAGTACTGTCAACACATGAACTTTTATTTTATAATATTCTTTATTTTTCAAATTGGAATGAGGCCCAATCAATTACCATATAAAGTTAATTATATGGATTTTCATACATTACACACATATAATAGCATTGAAAAATAATCAACCATCAACCAAAGTGCACTACACTGTATAAGCATCAAATATAGATATCTAACGCTTATAACAGCCTGTCAATCGATCGATCGACATATTTAATCAATCAGGATGAGTGAACTTCAAATTTCCTCCTAACACCCGTGTGGGGTTTCAAACAATCCAACACAGATTTTAGTTGTGCAGTTGGGCGATGTGTAAAATTTTATCGACCCAATCAATGTCCTACAAATAGGTGTACATAAACAAACCGTTCGGTTTGTAAATGAATATTTTATTTTATTCACTTCACGTTAAAAATTATATTTTTAACGATAAAAACATTTTATTCCAACATATGAATTTCTATTCAGTTCATTCTTTAAATAAAATGATATTTTTATTTTTCTAACATATTTTAGAAAATTTCGGCGGCATAACGGCACGATACTAAAAACGGGACAAGGCCTAGCCTTATCCCCGGTCTAGTGAAGGCCCACGCCATTCACATATCAATCTAAATCACCAAACAACCAAATTCATATCAAGTCATATAACTAATCTATGCAACCAAACAAACAAGTCCATGGTCTGTGGACGATTGTGTCGGGTGCTACTAAGCACCGTCTGCATCCTAGTATATATATATAACTAGAAAAGAAATTGAAAGGTGAGAAATTCTCACATATAGCTATCCTAGCTCCACGGCACTTCTAATGCAGGAAATCTTCGCCAACTCGCCTTTTGTCGCTTTCGTTGTCCGCTTTCACTACATATGTAAAAATCGAATTTTACTTCGCTATTCAATATATAAAAATCGAATTTTTACTTCGCTATTCAATATATAAAAATCACATTTTTACTTCGTTGCTCAATATATAAAAATCGAATTTTTACTTTGTTGTTCAATATATAAAAATCACATTTTTACTTCGATGTTCAATATATAAAAATCATGCGATATATATTTTCAAAACATTCCTATATATTTTCAAAACCTTGTGATATATACACATTCAAAACTTTGCGAGGTATATATTCAAAACTTTGTGATATATATATATTTTCAACAATGCTAATTTTTATATTTAAAATCATTTCAAATTTATATTTTCTAAGCCATGCAAATTTTACTTTTCAAAAACAAAGATTTTTATTTTATTAACATATATAAAAATTTCAGTTTTCTATTTTTAAAAACATATATAAGAATTTCCGTTTTCTATTTTAAAAACATATATAAGAATTTCCGTTTTCTATTTTAAAAATCACGTCTTTACATCGTTAACAATCACGTCTTTACATCGTTAACAATCACGTCTTTACTATGACAAAAATCTAATCTTACTTTGTTTAAAAATCTAATCTTTCTTCCATATACATACATTTAAATTTCAGATTTTAATTATATACATATATAATAAAACTGAAAATAAATAAATATAAAAAAAATAAAAAAAAGGAAAACTCACTGGGATGTGGCGGGATGTAGCTGCGGCGGTTTTGGTGGCTCGGGGTTTTAGGGGGGGCGGCTTCCTCGAACTGGAGGGAGAAGGGGGCACGGTGGGGCGCTTTGGGGTTTCGCGAGCGGGAGACAAGGGAAGGAGAGCGAGCGTCGAGGGGGAGAAGCGATAGACGGAGGTGCTGACGCGAGGTTGCTGTCTGGGGTGGAGATCGCCTGGTCGGCGTCGAGCAGGAGCGGCGGCTCCCCTTCTTCGATCGAGCTTCTCTCTTTTTTTTTTTTTTTTTTTAATCTTCTGCAAAATGAAATCGGGGGGGGGGGGGCCAGAAAGAAAAAGGGGAGTGAAATATTTTTTTTTATTTTATTAATTAATTTAATTGCATAAAGTTGACTTTTACCTACGACCTCGAAACGAGGCCCACCGCCTGTCGTCCATAGCTAATTACCCCCATTCCGAACACAATGGGATATGTATCGTAGGTTAATTCGGTCGTTTCGACCAGTTTCCGTTAAATTTACATTTAAATCACTATACTGAATTTTAAACGTACATTTCAAATTACCGGGGTCACATACTAACTAGAAAAATTCCAGAAAAATATTTTCTAGCTTCGTATTGACGATACGGTCCTAACCAAACTAGTTTCGTCGAATTCTGAGACCGTTAGAAAAATGGCCATTTTCCAGTCGATTAAAATCAACTAAAACTGGTCAAACGCGTTTTCCTTTGCCACGCTCACATATTGATTTGAAAAATTATGAAATTTGGAATCTAGCAATAACTCAACATCATGGACCCAACAAAAGTGGTTTCGTCGAAATCCGAGGTCGTTTGCAAAATGTCTATTTTTAAGGGCCTGAATTCCATAGCGACTATTCAGAATTTTCAACTGGACATATCTTTTGATTCCCGCTATGAAATTTCGATTGGTCGAATTCGTTGGAAAGATATTATCAATTAGATCCTAATGTTTTTGGTTTCACTAAAATCCGGATTGTTTTGCACCCGGTACATTCAATTGAAGTTTGAAATCGAATTATCGAACTACCGCGCCATTTTCAATTCTTTTTATAATTATAAATAAATATTTATATTCTAACGACGACGCGTATAATATATACGTTCGAATCATATTCAAAATAAATTTCTCGTCGATATTATTTAAAATAATTCATTTTAAATAATCAAAATTCGCTAGAATTGCCAAAATAAAAATTTTAAACTGGCCCAGATTTTCGGGTTGTTACAATCTCCCCCACTTAAAACTTTTCGTCCCCGAAAAGGAACAAAGTCGAAAGTGGTTTGATTAATCAACTCTACATTCGATCTGGCTTCCATTCTCCAACTCTTTAGTTTCTGAGAATTTTCAAAATTTCAAAATTTTGGCTAACACCCTAAATTTTAGAAAAATTTCGCCATAACCTCCCCTGCACCGGGAGCATCGGGGAATTTCAAATAGCTTCCCCGGTCCTTCAGATCTCAAAAAGAAAAAGAAAAAGCCAAGCGGCTAGCCAATAGGCTCATAAAATCATCATCACCCAAACAAAACAGTAAATTATGTAATAAACATGTACCTATTTGTCGGGCAAACAAATTTTATTCTCTGCTCTAGCCTCCTTGCTATGACCTGTTTAATGTAAGTACATGTATATGCAAGCAAATGCGACCAATTTTCCATACAATTCAATATTTGATCAAATTAGGCATAATGGTTCAAAATTATCAAACAACTAAACAAACAACACAAACATCAATCAGTTAGTGGATTAGAGTTTCAAATTGATAATTTTGATACATATACAAAAATCATGTTTTGATGCCAAATCACAACAATGTATTCTAGCTATATTAGTTTTGGTTCTCACACCAGTCTAATAGGAAATATATAGATATTACACGTTCGTCACTCGAATATAAATTCTGATGATGATATATCAACCATCAGAATCACCCCCGGGTGACTAGAGTGTAACTCTATATCTATCCAATATATCAAAACTTCGAATACACGCTAGCTAGGCGCATACGCAAAATCTTTATATATTGGATTGTCCTAATCAATATAAAATAAATAATCAAATACGAATAATTGATTTAAATTTTCAAAACAAAATTGGTTTTCATTTTAAAGACATACTCTCCACACTTGTTCTAGGATACTACTGATCCTATCTCTAACGAGTCATTCCCATTGGATATTACTAATCCAATATCTGATGAATTCTTTCGTATGGTTCTAATGTGTCTTGTTCTCTGAGCTTTGTAAACCAAAGCTCTGATACCAACTGTGAAATCCCGCAACTTCCCCGTAAAGGAAAGTGTCGGATAGTTCGAGAACAAACCACAACAGAACGCATACAAAAGAACGTTTCATTGTATATTACAACAATGCATCAGATTACAAGAATAAACAGAGTATAAATGAATATTACACAGAAATATCAGAGATTTAAATTACATTTAAATACATAACAGCGGAAAATAATACAATACACAACTAGAAGTAGATATACGGATACAAAGCTTTCCGGATATCGTTCCAGCTGTAAACCAGGATCCTGTGAATATAAATCTGCAAAACCAAAACTACTAGCTGCCCGTGTCGAAAATAAGGGCACCCAGAGTTTAGGTTAAAACAATAAACCCCGGGTCAGTCATGTGACTGGTGTGAGAACTAAAACAGTAAATCTTTATTTTCAAAGTTAGGTAAATCAAGGGACCACGCCGTATAACACGGAACGGGTTTCCTCCCAAGAATACCAGTGCATAAAACAAACAGCGCAATGCTAAATAAAGAAAAATGAAGCTGTTATAAGACCCAGGTCCCATCACACAATGCAACGCAACCGAGGATAGGGTTTTCCCTTATAACAGCCAAAGAATGCTTGATACGGTTAAAACAAATCGTTTGATACTATTATAAGTGCATAGTGTATAAAACAACTTCAAATCATAAGTATCAATCATAGGCGGCATGAATGCCCCATACCACTATGTCGCCATACTAGGCTCTACAAATAAAACCGCAAATGTCACGTATTTGGAACTTGGATTTCCCTCTATGAACCGAGGCAAAAGATAGTCCTCAACCGATTCGAGACGCTCTAGCCCGCCCCTCAGGCAAGCGCGCAGGCAAGCCTTGGATCGTCAGGGCCGGTCCACCGATGTGGATTATTATGCCTGAACACTACGTTTCCCCACCCTATGGGGTGTAAGTCTGGTCCGTCAGCCGACCAGAATGCATCGGCCGAAACCGATATAACCGAGGCGCCTCGCAACAGCAACAACCACATAAGTCAAACTCGTCAGGGCGTGTAAAACCACTGACGCTACTTCTAGCTAGAAAGAAACGCAAGTCCTCCCTGAGGTCCGTCTCCCGTTTTTGGTTCATACCGGGTGTGTAACTCGCGAAGTAAACGTTACACAAAGCTACGCCACAAAGGCCGTGCTTTGATCATCACCACAAGACTTTGCTTTTCAACAGAAGCCTCGATCAATTGCCACTTAGGCATGCCACACAGGCAATTCACTCCATGCGTTTGATATCCATCAATATATAACCCCTGAGCTCGTACGTCTCAGAGAAGGGCGTTAAGCAAGAGAATAAATTCTCCGCCGCCAAACAGATATATATTTAATAGAGATCAATCACACGGACTAAAATCCAATGTCAGACACACAGTCCATTTACTAGTCCGTTCTGGGTCTGAACGAAACCGAAGGCACCTAGTACCCCGCATATCCATCGATCTCCAAGTACGTCTGGACGATCACCAACTGTTTCCATCTTCTTGGGTGTACAGCCCAATCAAGATCATCAGTAATCACCCAAACGACGTGAAGACTTCCGGTCTTCGACCACCGTCTTCATCTTCGACTTATCGTCGTATCAGTTATTCAGAATGGGATAAACCCGGTCTTTCCGAATAACTCGCGTATATTTTAAATAAGTGTTACACAAACACAACATGCGCCTCATTCCAATTCATCAGTCACTAACCGTAAATTAATCAAGAGAATAATTTCCCAAATATTAACCCCGAAGGCCGAAACCAACATCAGATCAATATCCAGGAAACCATTCTGCTTGGCTAACCGACAGTTAGTTTCTAAATTTCACATTCATAGGGAAAGGTTCCCATTAATTTTATCCAAGATAAATTCCTGAATTTATTCTTTAATCTATTTTTGAATATCAATTCAAACTAGTCGGGATTAGCGAACCTTACCGAAGTAATCATTTGTTTTAATTTCCCGATCCCAACCTATTCATCCCATGAAGTAAA
Organism: Allium sativum; assembly: GCA_030737875.1. Lineage (NCBI taxonomy): Eukaryota > Viridiplantae > Streptophyta > Magnoliopsida > Asparagales > Amaryllidaceae > Allium > Allium sativum. The sequence goes on along the minus strand of CM060927.1, from coordinate 28,129,705 downwards.
ACTGGTTATACTTCATATCTAACACCACGGTGTTATCGGTAAATTCAATTACCATTTCACGTTCAAATCTAATTAAAGATTTAACTATCGCCTGGAGCAAAACTGGTGATACTCCATTTTCGATCATTTCAATCTAATTAAAGATTCATTAAAACTCCACTTAGTTTTAATCGCTAACTGGGTTAAAGAATCAGTGTCATTTAAAACACGGTTCACGATAAACCCAAAATCACATTCATTAATTATCGGGTTAAAGAACGAGTGTTATTTAAAACACTGTTCACGATAAACCCAAAAATCAATATCAATTCAATTCCAATTAAATATTATTTAATTGGTACACTTCATTAAATCTAAATAAAAAGATTTAATTTTTTTCTCAACTGGGTTCAAGAACAGTGTTAGTGAAGACACCATTCACGACAAACCCAAATCACATTTGATATTCAATATAAGGCTCTGAATAGAAAATATATCGGCTTATATTCAATATCAAATTCTACGATTAACAAATGTCGTATTGGAAATAACGATATAAATATATATCTTTCAAATTTCCATAACAACATCTGTATGATCACGAATTCCAACATCGAAATATTCCGAAGACAATTTCGATTCAAATCCACTCCAATGCAATCATTGGAAATTCTGGTTATTTTTAAAACCCTTTTTAAATTCAATTTATTTGTTTAAAAATAAATAGAATTATATTTCTAGTTCAAAACTAGTTCATTTCGATAAAAATCTATTTTTATCTTTTCAAATATGGAGTTTTTCATCCCAAATCTTCACAAATCATTTCTTATGATTTTACACAAATTATTACTATTTTTAATAATTTTATCAAGGCCCGTACAGTCGATTTCCATCAATGGCCATCGAGCTGCACTTATAGCGACCTTTTTCAAATTTGATTTGGACATAATTCCAAATCCAACCGTTAGATTTCTAATTTCTAATATTTGTTAGAAAGCTCTTTTCGATACGAACCCAACGGTTCCGGTTTTAGGAGAATCCGACGGTCGGATCTCCCGTAATGTCCGTTTGAAATAAATGGTCGAAATTCGCGAACTGCCGCGGCGCGGCGCGTTCTATTCAGGCCATTATATTATATATATAATATATATTTCGTCGATTTCTATTTAAAACGAATTATATAAATAGTTTTAAATTCGTTTCAAAGGCAATTTCAACTTCCTTTTCAATTCAATTTGAATTCGTTTTCAATTCAATTCATTTCGAAATCGTTTTCAATTCAATTCATTTCGAAATCGTTTTCAATTCAATTCATTTCGAAATCGTTTTCAATTCAATTCATTTCGAAATCGTTTTCAATTCAATTCATTTCGAAATCGTTTTCAATTCAATTCATTTCGAAATCGTTATATATTCAATTCATTTCGAAATCGTTATATATTCAATTCATTTCGAAATCGTTATATATTCAATTCTTTTCGAAATCGTTATATATTCAATTCATTTCGAAATCGTTATATATTCAATTCATTTCGAAATCGTTATATATTCAATTCTTTCCGAAATCGTTATATATTCAATTCTTTTCGAAATCGTTATATATTCAATTCATTTCGAAATCGTTATATATTCAATTCATTTCGAAATCGTTATATATTCAATTCTTTTCGAAATCGTTATATATTCAATTCTTTTCGAAATCGTTATATATTCAATTCATTTCGAAATCGTTATATATTCAATTCTTTTCAAAATCGTTATATATTCAATTCATTTCGAAATGAATAAAATCGATATAAATATCGTTCACGTCAAAATGGCGTCAAACTAATCAACACGGCTTCATAAATTTCTATTTTCAAATATTCTATTTCAAATATTTCTTTTTCAAAATAGATGTTATTATCAAAATATTTCGTTCAACACATGACCAATCTCAATGGATGAGTACTGTCAACACATGAACTTTTATTTTATATCGATAAAGATGTAAATTTTATTACTAAAATATTTCGTTCAACACATGACCAATCTCAATGGATGAGTACTGTCAACACATGAACTTTTATTTTATATAGATAAAGATGTAAATTTTATTACTAAAATATTTCGTTCAACACATGACCAATCTCAATGGATGAGTACTGTCAACACATGAACTTTTATTTTATAATATTCTTTATTTTTCAAATTGGAATGAGGCCCAATCAATTACCATATAAAGTTAATTATATGGATTTTCATACATTACACACATATAATAGCATTGAAAAATAATCAACCATCAACCAAAGTGCACTACACTGTATAAGCATCAAATATAGATATCTAACGCTTATAACAGCCTGTCAATCGATCGATCGACATATTTAATCAATCAGGATGAGTGAACTTCAAATTTCCTCCTAACACCCGTGTGGGGTTTCAAACAATCCAACACAGATTTTAGTTGTGCAGTTGGGCGATGTGTAAAATTTTATCGACCCAATCAATGTCCTTCAAATAGGTGTACATAAACAAACCGTTCGGTTTGTAAATGAATATTTTATTTTATTCACTTCACGTTAAAAATTATTTTTTTAACGATAAAAACATTTTATTCCAACATATGAATTTCTATTCAGTTCATTCTTTAAATAAAATAATATTTTTATTTTTCTAACATATTTTAGAAAATTTCGGCGGCATAACGGCACGATACTAAAAACGGGACAAGGCCTAGCCTTATCCCCGGTCTAGTGAAGGCCCACGCCATTCACATATCAATCTAAATCACCAAACAACCAAATTCAAATCAAGTCATATAACTAATCTATGCAACCAAACAAACAAGTCCATGGTCTGTGGACGATTGTGTCGGGTGCTACTAAGCACCGTCTGCATCCTAGTATATATATATAACTAGAAAAGAAATTGAAAGGTGAGAAATTCTCACATATAGCTATCCTAGCTCCACGGCACTTCTAATGCAGGAAATCTTCGACAACTCGCCTTTTGTCGCTTTCGTTGTCCGCTTTCACTACATATGTAAAAATCGAATTTTACTTCGCTATTCAATATATAAAAATCGAATTTTTACTTCGCTATTCAATATATAAAAATCACATTTTTACTTCGTTGCTCAATATATAAAAATCGAATTTTTACTTTGTTGTTCAATATATAAAAATCACATTTTTACTTCGATGTTCAATATATAAAAATCATGCGATATATATTTTCAAAACATTCCTATATATTTTCAAAACCTTGTGATATATACACATTCAAAACTTTGCGAGGTATATATTCAAAACTTTGTGATATATATATATTTTCAACAATGCTAATTTTTATATTTAAAATCATTTCAAATTTATATTTTCTAAGCCATGCAAATTTTACTTTTCAAAAACAAAGATTTTTATTTTATTAACATATATAAAAATTTCAGTTTTCTATTTTTAAAAACATATATAAGAATTTCCGTTTTCTATTTTAAAAACATATATAAGAATTTCCGTTTTCTATTTTAAAAATCACGTCTTTACATCGTTAACAATCACGTCTTTACATCGTTAACAATCACGTCTTTACTATGACAAAAATCTAATCTTACTTTGTTTAAAAATCTAATCTTTCTTCCATATACATACATTTAAATTTCAGATTTTAATTATATACATATATAATAAAACTGAAAATAAATAAATATAAAAAAAAATAAAAAAAAGGAAAACTCACTGGGATGTGGCGGGATGTAGCTGCGGCGGTTTTGGTGGCTCGGGGTTTTAGGGGGTCGGCTTCCTCGAACTGGAGGGAGAAGGGGGCACGGTGGGGCGCTTTGGGGTTTCGCGAGCGGGAGACAAGGGAAGGAGAGCGAGCGTCGAGGGGGAGAAGCGATAGACGGAGGTGCTGACGCGAGGTTGCGGTCTGGGGTGGAGATCGCCTGGTCGGCGTCGAGCAGGAGCGGCGGCTCCCCTTCTTCGATCGAGCTTCTCTCTTTTTTTTTCTTTTTTTTTTTAATCTTCTGCAAAATGAAATCGGGGGGGGGGGGGGGCAGAAAGAAAAAGGGGAGTGAAATATTATTTTTTTATTTTATTTTATTAATTAATTTAATTGCATAAAGTTGACTTTTACCTACGACCTCGAAACGAGGCCCACCGCCTGTCGTCCATAGCTAATTACCCCCATTCCGAACACAATGGGATATGTATCGTAGGTTAATTCGGTCGTTTCGACCAGTTTCCGTTAAATTTACATTTAAATCACTATACTGAATTTTAAACGTACATTTCAAATTACCGGGGTCACATACTAACTAGAAAAATTCCAGAAAAATATTTTCTAGCTTCGTATTGACGATACGGTCCTAACCAAACTAGTTTCGTCGAATTCTGAGACCGTTAGAAAAATGGCCATTTTCCAGTCGATTAAAATCAACTGAAACTGGTCAAACGCGTTTTCCTTTGCCACGCTCACATATTGATTCGAAAAATTATGAAATTTGGAATCTAGCAATAACTCAACATCACGGACCCAACAAAAGTGGTTTCGTCGAAATCCGAGGTCGTTTGCAAAATGTCTATTTTTAAGGGCCTGAATTCCATAGCGACTATTCAGAATTTTCAACTGGACATATCTTTTGATTCCCGCTATGAAATTTCGATTGGTCGAATTCGTTGGAAAGATATTATCAATTAGATCCTAATGTTTTTGGTTTCACTAAAATCCGGATTGTTTTGCACCCGGTACATTCAATTGAAGTTTGAAATCGAATTATCGAACTACCGCGCCATTTTCAATTCTATTTATAATTATAAATAAATATTTATATTCTAACGACGACGCGTATAATATATACGTTCGAATTATATTCAAAATAAATTTCTCGTCGATATTATTTAAAATAATTCATTTTAAATAATCAAAATTCGCTAGAATTGCCAAAATAAAAATTTTAAACTGGCCCAGATTTTCGGGTTGTTACATCGTAGAATTTGATATTGAATATAAGCCGATATATTTTCTAGTCATAGTCTTGTATTTAATATCAAATGTGATTTGGGTTTGTCGTGAATGGTGTCTTCCTTAACACTATTCTTAAACCCAGTTGAGAAAAAGATTAAATCTTTTTATTTAGATTTAATGAAGTGTACCAATTAAATGGTATTTAATTGGAATTGAATTTGAATTGATTCTTGGGTTTATCGTGAACGGTGTTTTAAATAACACTTGTTCTTTAACCTGACAATTAATGGAATGTGATTTTAGGTTTATAGTGAGCCGTGTTTTAAAAAACATTGGTTCTTTAACCCAGTTAAAGACAGGATATGGTTTCCCAAGTTAAACAATCATTGATATGATTTTTGGGAAGATTAAAACTAAGTGGAGTTTTAATGAATCTTTAATTAGATTGAAAAGATCGAGAATGGAGTATCACTAGTTTTGCTCCAGGCGGTAGTTAAATCTTTAATTAGATTTGAACATGGAATGGTAATTGAATTTACCGATAACACCGTGGTGTTAGATATGAAGTATGACCAGTGTTACTTCATGGGATGAATACGTTGGGATTGGGAAATAAAATAAATGATTACTTCGGTGTGGTTCGCTAACCCCGACTAGTTTGATTTGATATTCAAAGGAAGATTAAAGAATAAATTTAAAAGAATTTATCTTTGATAAAATTAATGGGAACCTTTCCCTAAGAATGTGAAATTTAGTAACTAACTGTAGGTTATCTAAGAAGAATGGTTTCCTGGGTATTGACCCGATGTTGGTTTCGGCCTTCGGGGTTTATATTTTGGGAATTATTCTCTTGCTAATTTACGATTAGTGACTGATGAATTGGAATGAGGCGTATGTTATGTTTGTGTAACACTTGTTTATTATATATGCGAGTTATTCAGAAAGACCGGGTTTATCCCATTCTGAATAACTGATTCGACGTGGTGTCGAAGAGGAAGACGGTGGTTGAAGACCAGAGGTCTTCACATCGTCTGGGTGATTACTGATGATCTTGATTGGGCTGTACACCCAAGAGGAGGGAATCAGTTAGTGATCGTCCAGACGTACTTGGAGATCGATGGATATGTGAGGTACAAGGTGCCTCCAGTTTCGTTCAGACCCAGAACGAACTTGTAAATGGACTGTGTGTCTGACATTGGATTTTATTTTGTGTGATTGATTTCTATTAAATATATATCTGTTTGGCGGCGGAGTATTTATTCTCTTGCTTAACGCCCTTCTCTGAGACGTACGAGCTCAGGGGTTATATATTGATGGATATCAATCGCATGGCGTGAATTGCCTGTGTGGCATGTCTAAGTGGCAATTGATCAAGGCTTCTGTTGAAAAGAAAAGTCTTGTGGTTGATTATCAAAGCACGGCCTGTGTGGCATAGCTTTGTGTAGCGTTAATTCGCGAGCCTCACACCTAGGTATGAACCAAAAATGGGAGACGGATATCGGGGGGACATGCGTTTCTTTCTAGTTAGAAGTGGTGTCAGTGCTTGAACTGGCTGACATTGCTTATGTGGATGATGGAATTTGAGGCGCCTCGGTTATATCGGTTTCGGCCGGTGCATTCTGGTCTGCAGACGGACCAGACTTACGCCCCATAGGGCGGGGAAACGCAGTGTTCAGGAATTATAATCCACATCGGTGGACCGGCCCTGAGTCCAAGGGACGATGCGTTCTGTTCCTGAGGGGCGGACTAGAGGCTCTCGAATCGGTGAGGACGATCCCTAGCCTCGGTTCATATCATAAATGATAATCCAACTTCCAATACGACATTTTGCGGTTTTGATTGTAGAGCCTAGTATGGCGACATGATATATGGTACCCATGCCGTCTATGATTGATACTTATGATTGAAATTGTTTTAAACATTATACACTTATTATAGTGTCAAATGACTTGTTTTAAACGTATCAAGCATGCTTTGGCTATTATAATGGAAAACCCTATCCTCCGGTTTGTGTTGCATTGTGTGATGGGACCTAAGTCTTATAATAGCTTCATTGTTCTTTATTTAGCATTGCGTTGTTGTTTTATGCACTGGTATTCTTGGAAGGAAACCCGTTCCGTGTTATACGGCGTGGTCCCTTGATTTACCTAACTTTAAAATAAAGATTAATAACAGTTTTAGTTCTCACACCAGTCACATGATTGACCTGGAGTTTATTGTTTTAACCTAAACTCTGGGTGCCCTTATTTTGACACGGGCAGCTAGTAGTTTTGGGTTTGCAGATTTATATTCACAGGATCCTGATTTACAGCTGGAACAATACTCGGAAAGCTCTGTATCCGCGTATTACTTCTAGTTGTGTTTTGTATTATTTTCCGCTACTATGTAATGTAATTTAAATCTTTGATATTTTTTGTGTAATATTTTCATACTTTGTATATCCTTGTATTCTGATAAATTGTTGTAATAAGCAATGAAATGTTCTTCTGTTTACGTTCTGATCTGTCGTGTTCTCAAAACAATCAGGGGTTTCAAACGGTTTTGGTCGGTTTAGCGATCGATTCGGATCGAGCGAAATTCCCGATCGTTACATTTGATATCAGAGATTTGGTTTACAAAGCTCGAGAACAAGACACGTTAGAACCAAATAAAAGAATTCATCAGAGATTGGATTAGTAATATCCAATGGGAATGACTCGTTAGAGATGGATCAGTAGTATCCTAGAACGAGTGTGAAGAGTATATTTTTAAAATGAAAACAATTTTTGTTTTGAAAAGTTTAAATCGTATTATACGTATTTGAATATTTATTTTAAATTGATTTGGACTATCAGGTATATAGAGATTTTAATATACGTCTAATCCACGTGTATTGGAAGACTCCAATGTAATAGATAGATATAGAATCACACTCTAGTCGCCCGGAGATGTTTTGATGATGGAGCTCCATCATCAGGATTTATGTTCGTGTTTCGAAAGTGAGATATCTATATATTTCCAATTGGCTGGTGTGAGAACCAAAATTAGATCGGGCTTATTGTTGTGATTTGGCATCAAAAATTTGATTTTTGGACTATGTATCAAAATTATGAATTTGAAACGTTAATTCACTAATTGATTGCTGATTGTGTTTTTCGATTATAGTTCGTTTAATTAAATGTTGAACCTTTAGCCAGATTGAACCAAATAGTGAATTGTATTGAAAATTAGTCGCATTTGCATGCATATACATGTACTTACATTTAACAGGTCATAGCAATGAGGCTAGAAAAGAGGAATAAAATTGTTTGCTCGACAAATAGGTACATGTTTATTGTATTTCTTTAGGTTTGGATGATTTTATGAGCCGCTTGGCTGTTTCTTTTTCTTTTTGGATTGATGAGGGCCATGGGAGGCTATTTGAAATATCCCGAAGTCCCCGGTGCAGGGGAGGTGATTAGTAAAAAGACACAGAAATATGAATCATTAGTAGAAAGAAGTTAGAGGATGAGGAATAGAAAGAAATAAAAGTTAGAGTAGAATAAAAAACGAAGAACACAAATCTCACAGCGGAATGAATAAAATATATTAAATAACATAACTTTTGAAAAACAAATCAGTAACTGTAAACACATACCATTATCAGAGCACAACAGTTATTCCTCGAACAGTTATAAACTCCTGTTTCCAGATACAGCACCGTACACAACGGAAATATGATAGTCTATAGCTAACCGGTGAAGCCTCCTGCTTCCAGCTCTTCCAAGTGAATCTGTAAAATCCCGACTACTTGACTGTCCGTACAAATTTGGGCACCCAAGATTTTAGGGAAAACAAAAACAAAATAAACTCTGGGTCAGTCATGGGACTGGTGTGAGTAAACTCCAATCATTTGTTTAACTTTAAAAAAAATCCTTTCAAAAAAAATGACAATCGTAAGACTGATCCACACATAAACATGGATGGTTTTTACCTTACGATAACCCAAAATATTTTTGATATCAAATCTAGTGATATTATAATAATGTCTACATCAAATAAATAGAATCTGGCGGAATGCTTGCATCTCACGCTCCATATATAATATAAAACCAAAAACTGTAGGGCGCTTATTGGAGATTGGATTTCCAACATGACAAGGTATGGAGTCACCTTCCGATAGTGTATCTCTAGAGGGGAATACACTGGGTTCAATAAGAACATCTTGCAACCCGGCCCACACATGAGCAACCACTCATTTTGCTTGAGTTTATCGAATGTATATCACCAACGGTTGGGATCAGCAACCGTTTTCCCGAATGGGACAGCATTGATAGGTTAAAGAAGCAAATGGAATTTCTCTAGATAGGTGATTATAGACCCTAATGGTAGCGACCCACATTGCCATGCTGCCAGCCCGATTTTTGTCATTTCCCAATTGTTGAGGCCTGAGGCTACGATTTCTTATCATTCATTGATAACACAATCACTTTGAATACCACATTGTCAGATCCGTAAATCATTAATTGATTTGCACAAATATATTCTGGATATTATGCTAAGAGAATAAATTCTCCGCCACCATATATATATCTATACAGACCAACATATTCGATCATTGGAAATACTCTGTCAGACATTCGTCCATACACTTCGTTTTGGGACTGAATGAAACCCGAATGCGCAATTTCTATTAATAGAAAAAGCCCTTGCACTTTACTCCGTCTTCGATTATCTTCATATAATCTGATTTGCAATGCTACTGCCAATACGGAGTGGTTCTCAGATAATAATCCAACCGGTCTCTCCATATTGACAACGATATTGGCAAACACTTCGAAAGTCGGTTATTTAACTATCAAACAAAACAAACATCCATTCAAAACATCAAACAATCACTAGGCTCTTAATTAATTAAATCACTATTCCATTTCCTTATCAATATTTGTTAACCAAATCTTTTCAACAATCATCTTGGACTTTTACATTATTTGGAAAACATATCCAAATATCGCCTTCTTTTATTTTCTATACGTAGAAAATATCTTCTATTTATAATTGGAAAACATTCCAATTACTTATCTCTTTCACACCCGTTTATTTCTACACTCAGGAAATATTTATTTACTATATTTCCACAATTCCACTTCCTTGGGTTAAAACGAATGTTGTATAAAATATTGTCACAACAACCCAAAATGCTGTATTCAACTAAACTCTTTAAACATCCCTCTTTAGGACTGAATCTTGTTGTTTATCAGTTAATAAAGAAATCAATCAAGTTGGGGTATAATTACCTCTCAGACCTTGACTAAATAACATCTCTAACTTCAAAACAAACAAGACCACTTATCTCAAATCATCAACACCATAAAAACGACTTATTCATTTTTTAAAACGTATATATATATATATATATATTTCTCTTTCTATTACCAGATTTTTTATTTCCCTTTTGTTTATAATGTTCTATTTTTAAGTTCGTTTCCTTACCGGATTCTATATATATTGATATATTTGTATATATATATATATCTTTCTAATTATCAAATTATCTTAAAAATATTCTAACTCCTTAAATTTCCAGAAAATTTCGCGATAACCTCCTTTGTACCGGTCGATAGTTCAAACCTCAACTCGCCTCTCTAGGCCCTTTCCATTCAAAAAGAAAATCAAAAAGCCAAGTGGCTTGCCGATTCGGCGCATAAAACCTCATATAGAATTTAAACGTGTATCTTTTTTCGGGCACATAAACTATAATCTTCATATACTTCATTCCATACCAGTCTAACACATATGTGTCCATTTCTAATTTATTTCAACTCGATCCGGTCATTTTTAACTAAACTCGCTATTTAATCTTTTTATTAACTCCTTTTCCCACTCCACTTTATATTTGAACATATCATGTTCAATTGTCATTTTTTCTTGCTTATGAATCAATGTAATTCCATTTCGACTCAAGCTTCATATTCGATTTCGAATAAAAATTCTCAAATCTCCTTTACTTATTCAAAGTCCATTTTCATGTCGAATTTCGATTAACTAATTACTTTTTCAAACTAGTTAAATCTATTTAATAACTAAAAATCTGATTTTTGTCTCAAAAATCATTTCACTTATTTCACTGTAGTTCATATTTATTTTATATCTCCAGTCTGGATTTTTCTAATGGCAATTCGGATTTTATTTCGTTAAAATCCTTTTATTTATTTAAATAAACCGTTATGGCTTTATAATGGTACTGGCGTTATTTTTATGAAAATTTGATTTTGACATAACTCAAAATTTATTAGACGAAATCCAGATTTTTCTCTTCCATTAGAAAACTATTATTCCAACGGTCCTGACGATTCTTGTTTCAAAGAATTCCGACTTAAATTGAGTCCTGTATACTCAATTAAAGTTCGGAACGCCAATTTACGATTTGCCGCGCTGCGGCGAGTTTGGTTTAATTATATTAATATATATAAATGTATAAACTTCGTTTATAATAAATTCGACTCCATTCTAATATATTTTTAATATATATCAAATCAATTTTTTCCAATTCAACATACTATTTCCGATTATCTAAAATTGTCGATTTTTCCTTATTCGGTAATAAATTTATTTATACTTCTATCTTCTAAATTTAATTCCAATTCCTTTTATAAATAAATTATTTATAAATTTTGATATAATTGAATTCTGATTATAAATCCTTTGGATTTTTCTCACTTAAATTTATATTCTGAATTCGAGAATAAAATTTATCATTCTATTTCAAATCGTTTTCCAATTCACTTTTCAATTCATACTTGAATTATAAACTTCTTAATTATCCGACGATAATTTATTTCCCTATTTTTATGAACATTGTTTATAAATTAATTTTCTTGTTTAAAAATTAAAACAAGCTTTCCTTTCAAATACCTATTTGAAACCCAACCCCTTTTATATTCCGAATTTCGGAATAAAAACTATCATTTCCTTTTTTTGAAATGATTTCAATTTATACTTTTAAATTAATATTTGAATTTAATATTTCAAATTATCTCTTGATAATTTAATTCATCATATTTATAAATACCGTTTATAAATATTTTTGTTCTATATATTTACACAAGTTCCAATTCGAAATCTATTTAAAACCAAAATCTCATTTTGGAATATTTTGTTTGTTTTAACTTATCTATATAAATATAGAATCTATTTTCATATTTTAATTTAATATAATCCTAATATATTTTTTTGAAAATATTTATTTAAATGCATTCGATCTAATCGAATTCAAATCATAAATCCATAAGGTTTTGTTTTAAGTTCACTTTGCATTCTGAATATGAGAATAGACTTCATCGTTTTCCTAACACGATTCTCAATCCTCACTTTAAATTCATTGAATTTAAATATTAAATTACACAAATGATAATATTTTCCATTTCATTTATAAACACCGTTTATAAATTCACTACAATTCCCTGATTATCCAATGAAAATCATTCTATTTTATTTATAAACACCGTTTATAAATTCACTTCAATTTCTTGTATTATTTAATTTATAAACATCGTTTATAATTCAATACCTTTTTTACTTATTTTCAAAACAAGTAAATATCTTTAGCCCACTCTAAATTCAAATTCTATTTTAGAAAATAGAATTTTCCTTTTAAATCTCAAAATATCTTTTTACAATATTTTTATAAATTAACATTTTGGCCCAGAGATAATTTAAACATTCAAAACAACAAATTATAAATGATAGGTTTTCTAACACATCATATATGATAACATATATGAAAAACAAATAATAATATTTTTGAGGAATCCAGATGGATCCCTCCAACCTGTTTATCCTACATCCACAGATGTTAGCCAACATAAATTATACTCATCCTGCTTCGAGGCAGGATATCGCGGTATAAAAGGTCATCCACTATCATAGCGTGGGGCGTATAGGGTCATCCGCTAATGATACTGCGGGCATCCGCTAATGGTACTGCGGGAATTATCCAACCACCAATATATATATATAATAACCACAAACACCAATCCTATATAACTAATAAATATTTTATAGCCACGATAATATTTTAATGCAACCAAACAACCACTAGACAAATATTTTTAACAAATAAATAAAAACGGAGTGAGATTTACTCATGTGAATTTATTTGCCGAATATCCTATTAAATCCCAAATCATCTCGACTATTAATCGTCTCGAATAAGTCTATACCTGTGATTATTTAAATTTTATTTATCGATCAAACATTTATTTGTTTAAATTAACTACTATATTAAATAAAATAATTATTTTATGAAAATAACACGGTAAAAATATATACCTTATGGTCTTGTAAATTTTGACCAAAACAAATCAGGATAACCAATCTACATCATGAACCTTGACCTTCATTGTAATGCCGCTTCCTTAAACCTACTAGCTCCAATAATCGGACACTTCCTTCTTCAAATGACAGGCCTGCACCATTCTCTTCTACCCTTTTTTTACAAACAAACCACACTCAAAAATATACTTCACTAATCACCTGCTTCATCTCCATCCTCTCACACACACATTTGTGGTTGTTACCAATATTCAACACTACATTACAATTGCCAAACCACTGCCGCACCATCACAATTCGAGCCAGTCAAATCTCAGAGAGCTCTGACCGTTAAAACCCTAACTTGGACATCAGTTTTTTAACCTTCGCATCACCATGGATTTGAATGCGCAACCCTAACTCTTCTCAGTTTACCGTAATTCGATCCCAATGTCACGACTTTGGCAACTTGCTAGACCTCTGCCCCTCCCCTTCATAAGATCGAACTCCAAAATATTACGTGACTGTTATTCGAAGTCGATCAATAAAACTCAAGTCACTCATGAAATCTTGGAATTCAAAATCGAGTTCGATTCCCATTATCGCTTATTAATGCTAGTGCTCCGGTCAGTTTGTCGAGCTTCAGTTGAACTCGCGGTTGATCATCTGAATCGCGATCTTGATACATGTTGTCGAGTTCCAGAACAAGATCGAAGCGAATAAGGTATGTTCCAGAGTGAAGATCTCAAAGCCGCATACGGAAATAAACTCAACTTTTTTCTTCGATTTCAGGGATTTATTTGGATTTGATTTATGAGGATTTTCGAATGAAATTTAAAGAGGACGACTCTGATTTCCTTACTGCTGAGGATGAGAATAAAAATAAGGAGGAATAAGGAAGCATTCATGGTTGTTAAAGAAATGTGGTGCGACCAATTTGAATGTTTACAGAAGAAATGCTATGATTGTTTTTTTTTCAAACACTGAAGATGATGATGCAATTTTGTAGAAGAAAAATAGCTTAGTTTTTAAGTTATTAGAGTGCGTACAGTACATTATAGGAGGTAGGTTAGGGTAGCTTAGGTACATATAATTAATTTTGATTTGATTTGTATTAAATACGATTAGACATAAAGGGATTTTTATTCTTTTTAAATAGATATCGATTTGATTTCATGCTTATCCATTAAAATAATATCAGGTCCATTACTTAAAATTACGAACCTTTATTTTTACATACCGACCGACGTTATAATGTTATAACGCTACTTTGAATTCAACGAAATAGATTATACAATTTAATTTGAACGTATATAAAATAACCATATTAATTGATATAATTTAAATTCAAAACAATTTATTCCTTGATAATAAATTATTATTATTATTATCGTACAAATTCAAGTAGAATTTAAATTTCATCTTCTGAATTGTTTCAATTCACTTTTTTCTTTAAATTATTTAATTTTAGCTCCTGGTATTACGACAATTATATATATTCGAAATAAATTGTATTTCGATTATTAAATCGATAATTTAATGTAAAATATCATTTATATTATTAACTAAATATTTAAAACAATATTAAATATATAAAATAAATCGGTCAAAAATCAGGGTCGTTACAGTAGCAGTCAGTTTCCCTTCTGAACGAATTTGATTTATGAGTGGAGAGAAAGGAGAAGCAGGCATGGTTTTATAAAGGGGAAGAAGGAGGTCGCTTTCCTTTTAGTACAGAATAAGGTGTAAAATTTCAAACTCAAGCACATGAGAATAGGATCTCGTACAAAATAGATCGGCCTAAATAAATATTTCACATGCATTAACTAATATATTTGATTAGGGTAAATTTTATTTTAGATTTATTATTATTTAATGTACACGAAACTTACGGACTAAGTAACAAACTAAAACTACCACATACGAGCTCTAATTGCGATGAAATTAGACATCCTACACTACTTCATATTTCGGACACGATGGAGCTGGTTTCGTCGAATTCCATGATCATTTATAAAAATTTCCTTTTAATTCTCAATGTGAATCGATATGTGTTTAAATTGCGTACGATCTCATATAAACTCTTATTAACACGAAACTTCAAATCTGGGCATGATTAACTATTATGAATTTTATAAAATTAGTTCCATTAAAATCCGAGGTCATTTGAAAATTGGCAA
This sequence comes from Allium sativum, assembly GCA_030737875.1. Classification (NCBI taxonomy): domain Eukaryota; kingdom Viridiplantae; phylum Streptophyta; class Magnoliopsida; order Asparagales; family Amaryllidaceae; genus Allium; species Allium sativum. The sequence goes on along the minus strand of CM060927.1, from coordinate 28,114,325 downwards.
TTCTTAACTTCCATATTCAATTGAAATAATATAATCAATTCCAAATAAAAAATATATTTATGATGAATTATTATTATCATTCCAATTCAAATAGAATTACATTGATAATTTGAATCATTTCGATTAATTCTTAGCTACAAATTCAATTATTTTCGTATTATGATAATTCGATATCCTCGAAATTAGATCATATTTGATTATTTATGGATAAATTCCATACAAAAATCCATTTATATTATCAACTCAACATTTAAAACAATTTTAAATGTTTAAAATTATTTGACCAAAAATCCAGGTCGTTACACTAAGAAGTTAAGTGATGGTCAATCTATAAGGGTGATTCAGAGTAACATAGCAATGAAGCATTTTGGAGTGATTCCGACAATGTGGAAAATAAAAGTGGTGGCCAAAAGAGAAAGACCAACAAGGCAAGGAATAATATGTCAGACCCCATGAGATGTCCAAGTATTTTGAAGTTTAACTATTTCTAACTGAACAAATATATTAAGAAGATATACCTGCAATTCATAATTTAGAGAAGTGTAGAAAACTGGCTTTGAAGGTGTCTATTGAGGAGGAAAAGAAATATGGTAAGTTGTGTAAATTTATTCAAACAGATGGTCCTGATACGAATCAACGCAGACATTTATGTGATGTGACCGACAATAAAAAGCTAGTAGTTTTTGAAAGACTCGCAGGATGGTGAGCATTGTACTTCTAACCTCTGCAAGGCAAGTCTGACTAGAGCTAATGAGCTAAGGTGACGCTAAAATATAAAGTTATAAATCCTATAATTGGTATGCCACATCCAACGAAGAAGAGCCAAAATAAACGGAATGATATATGGAAGCATTGAAGCATGCTGAGACCGGGAACTATTCTGCAGTCAAAGTCATTGCTTCGGTGAAATAAATTAAAAATATGACTTATTGCAATGGGTTTTGTAATAGAGATGAAAATGAAGTAAAGGCTCTGACTTTTGATCCAACAGTGGTATGAGACATGACTGGCCTCACTATAGTGAAGGAGGTATTGGTTAGCTTTAGTAGTTAAGTTAACATTTTTTTTGAGAGAGCCTACAGTCAAAAGCTTCAGAATGGAAAAGATTCGAAATAGTGTAAATTTCAAATCTAAGGATTTAATGAAATAACTGCTAAAATAAATGGATGTGTTGATTTACCATTGGCGCTTATGGATGGAGGTGCTAAGAAAATGCAAATTGTGATGTTTTGGATATTTATACTGCTTAAAATGCCTTCTTGTGTTGATCGACACACATTGAACTTTGAACACCTACCGCCCAATGGTGATTAATGATGAAGTTCTCGATACAGCATGGTGTTTATATAGTTCGAGGAAATCAGTGGTCTGACTGTTGCTGAGTTAGAAGAGAGTACATGGTGTGATAAAGGGAAGAGTGTAAACATGAATCTTTTCCTTATGTGTTTTGATGCATGGGCCCTTACTTGGATATCATAGTCGATTATTTAAGGACATGGACCATGGGATAGGGCCATAGGTTGTGACATCTGAGTTAATGATCAACATTATAGTCAGTCGCAACTATCCTATATAGGTTCTGAAGATCATGTCTCAATTCAACGTGAGGATACTGAAGGAATTAGCTGGTTTTTAGGCAAACTTGATTGTTTTTGTCTATACCATTTGTACATATGAGGATTATCACGTAATTTAGATTGCCAAGCTACATTTTTTTGAAATTGAGACATCGTAATTACATCTAGACGGATAAGATGCATTAAAGGAGGAAGTGGATAAACTAAAGAACAACAGTTTCATCTGTAATATTTTATACCAGGAGTTGGTAACAAATCAGGTCTTGGTAGGGAAGTGAAATAGAAGTGAATAACTTGCATTGACTATTCTAATATTAATTAGTCATGCTTGAAGCCTTTTGTGGTTGAATACTGGTCACTTGGTAGATCCAAAAATTGGGGACATACTGACTATCATTAATGGACTCTTATTCTAGCTGCAACAATTTTCCGATTCATGCCCCAGGTCATGAGAACATAAGTTTCATAACTAATTTGTACTATTTTTTCCTGGATTTTCCCTTTGGATTAAAGAACATGGGATCAACTTATCGAAGGTTGGTGTAACAACCCGGAAAATCAGAACCAATTCAAAAAATTTATTTTGTCTATTTTATTTAATTTTGAATTGTCAAAATAATTTATTTTAAATAATAACAATTAAAAATTTATCTATATCGAAGTTAGAATGAATATATTTATTTTAATTTTAAAAGGAGTTAGAAATAGGGCGGCAGTTTGAAATTTTGAATTCGAACTTTGACTGAATGTACCGAATGCAAAATAAATCGGATTTTAGTGAAACCAGAAATATTTAAATATGTTTAAAAATATCTTCCCAACGAATCCGAAAAATTGAAATTTCATAGTGGAAATAAAAAGTTATCGTCGGTTGAATATTCAGAATAGTCGCTATAGAATTTAATATAATATATAGCCCGTATAAATAGCCATTTTGCAAACGACCTCCGTTTTCGACGAAACCACTTTGGTTGGATCCAGAATGTCAATTTATTGCCGGATTCCAATTTTCATAATTTTTGGAATTAATATATGAGTGTGTCAAAAGAAAATGTGTTTTGTCAATTTTAGCCAATTTGGATCAACCAGAAAATAGCCATTTTTCAAACGATCTCCAAATTCGCCGAAATTAATTTTGTTAGGATCGTATCGTCAAAACATAGCTAGATTTATTTTTCGGGAATTTTTGGAGTCAGTCTGTGGCTCTGGTAAATTAAAATGTACGATCAAATTAAATAATAAAATGTTTTATTATTTAATTTAAAGAAAAATGTGTTGAAACGTTCAAGTGGGCTAATGAGACCTAGTCTATTGTGTCCGAAACAGGGGTAATTAGCTAGGGGCAATAGTCGTTGGTCCTCGTTTGGGGTCCAGACTGATAAATAACAATTTGTGAATTAAAATATATTAAATAATATATATATATATATAAACCTTATAAAACAGAAGCCCAGCTTTCCCAAAAAACTGGCGACCGCCATGCTCAGATTTTGAGCTCGATTTCTCTCCCAATCCTGACAGTAAAATTCGAATATTACAAAATGAAATGAAAGAACTCTTTATGATCTTCAAATCCCTAAAGAAGCGATCACTTTTCATGTAGTGTGGAGCAAGAACCTCCAGCTCGAAGTCGCGCCGTATAGGGACCATTTCCGACCCAGATGTGCCACCGAGTTTGATAGGAGGACCACCCCCAGGCGTGGTTTTCAGAGGCGGAGCACGTGGCGGTTCCTAACCGCTGTCCAGCGCCTTGGTTGTCGTGAAAACTGAAGCCCTAGTTTCGAACAATTGGGTTCAATCGTCGGCGGTAAAATCAAAGGTGGAAGAAGTTATATTTTAACTAATTACAACACTATAAAGTGTTACAAATTTTAATTTAATTATAAAAATTGTATATTTGTCATACGATAACGAAATTCGATGAAACAGGAAACACCGGGACCATAAATTCGAGATCTATATTTTAAAAGAGACCGCAGAATTTTTGGAGCCTTTTACAATTTTATACGAAATAAAAAGCAATGTGAGATTTATGAATCCAAATTAAATAAATAAAAATTATATTAGGTTGCAGACGGAGTTTAGAAACTCCCGACACCCGTCGTCCACAGACCATGGATGACTTGATTGTATTGTAGTGAAATTGATTGTGATTGTGGTTATTTGATTTTGGTTGAAACGAAATTGATTGTGTTTTGTGGAAAATTCATTGTATAGTAGAACAAAATTGTATTAGGAAAATATGACCCTTGTATTGCCGTGAGGCCTAATTAGTCGAGGAGTCGTACTAGGGATGGTGTTGGTTTTAATTACCTTGTCGTTATGCTGCCGAAATTTTCTGAAATATTTATGTGTTGTAAATTATTCATGTTATAATAGAAAATTGGTTGAATAATAATGATTAGATTTTTTTATTAAATATATAAAGTGAAAAATGATCATTACTATGAATTATATTGTTTAACAATAAAAAGTTACATTTTTTTTATTATAAATAAGATAAGTAAAAAATGATTCATTGGTTGAATTTAAAAGTTAAACAATAAAAATTTACATTTTTATTGTAAATAAGAAAACATGTAAAATGATTCATTGTTTAAATAAAAAGGAAAACAATAAAAATCTCATTTTTTTATTGTATATACAGAATATATGGAAATGAACATTAGTGGAATAGAAAAGTTGTTTAACTAATAAATATCACATTTTCTATGTAACATAGAGAAAGCTTACATTTTTATATAATGTAAAAAGTTTACATTTTTATACTATATAAAAAGATTACATTTTTATACTATGTAGAAAAGATTACATTTTTATACTATATAAAAAGATTACATTTTTATACAATATAGAAAAGATTACATTTTTATACTATATAGAAAAGATTACATCTTTTCTACAACGTAAAGAGATTACATTTTTATGAAAAGAATTACATTTTTTATGTAAGATAAAAAGAATTACATTTTTATGTAATATAAAAAGATTTCATTTTTATTGTAAATGAGTCAACATTAGAATTCACATTTTTAAATATAGATGATTCAATGAAAGGATTCATTGTTTAACAAAATGAGTAAACATTAGGATTCACATTTCTTTTTAATGTAAATGAATCACTTGAAAAGATTCATTGTTTTGATAAATATATGTTAACATTAGAAGTTTACATTTTCATTTTAAATGAAATATGATTCATTTAAAGATGCTTGTTTTTGATAAAATTATGTTAACATGAGAACTTACATTTTTATTGTACATGAAAATGATTCATTTGTTTAAATAAAAAGTTAAACAATAAAAAAATTACATTTTTAGAGTAAATGAGGAATTATGAAAAATGAACCTTTGTTAAAAAGAAAGGTAAATAAAATGGTATTTACATTAAAATTTACATTTTAATGTATGTATGACTCCTATTAATAGATTCAAGTTAATAAAGTTGTGTTTACATTAAAAATTACATTTTTAATGTAATAGTGAATCATTAAAAAGATTCAAAGGTGATAAAATGTCTTAACATAAGAGATTACATTTTTAATGTAAAATAGAATTCATAAAATGAATAAAAGTGAATCATTAAAAATATTCTTGTTGGATGGAAATATTTCAACATTAAAACTATATTTTTAATACATGAATCGTTAAAAAGAACCATGTGTTAAAAATATATTTTCGTTAGATAAAATATTCATTTTAACATATGTATGAAGTGTACAGAATTATTTAAAGAATAAATGGTGTTGAAATCAATGAGTGAATTATATTTACATATATATATATATATAATGAATCACGCGGCTACAGTTCGTGATTTGAAATCGTAACTTCAAACGATTATATCGAAAGATCCGACCGTCGGATTCTCCCAAAACTTGAATCCTTGGGTTCGCTTTGGAAATATCTTAGCAACGATATAAAATTTTCTAAGATCCAATGGTTAGATTTTGAGAAATGTGTAAATCAAATTTTGATGAAAACAGCGCCAGGGCCATGTAATGACCTGAAGCGTCGTAAAATTAAAAATGGCTATTTCTATATATATAAAAATAGTGATAAATCGTTATAAAATATTATAGATGAGATGGAATGAAAAGAAATGATTTAAAATATATACATATTCACGAATTATTTGAAAAGGCCGAGTTAAATCTCATTTCAAATAATTATACGATGATCGAAAGTCGAAGATTTGAAGACGGTGATTGAAGACCGACGATCTTCACATCGAATGAATGACTATTGATGCCCTGGATTGGTAAGCTCCCAGGAATGGCTTACAGTGGTAGTTGTCCGGACGTACTTGTTGATTGTCCAGATATGTGAGAGCCTCTCTTCTGTATTGGACATATAGAACGAGGAATAAGGTGTCTCCGGTTTCGTTCAGACCCAGAACGGACTTGTAAATGGATGTATGTCTGACATTGGATTTTATTATGTGCTGATTGATTTCTATTTAATATATATCTGCTTGGTGGCGGAGAATTTATTCTCTTGCTTAACACCCTTCTCTGAGACGTACGATTTCAAAGATTATATATTGACAGACAGCAGTCGCATGGCGTGAATTGTCAGTGTAGCATGCCAAGATGCAAATGATCAAGACTTATTATTCAAAAGCAGAGCCTTGTGGTTGATGATCAAAGCACAACTTTAATTAGCATAGCTTTGTATATAGTGTTACTTTGCGAGCCTCACACCCCAGTATGAAGCAGAAATGGGAGAGAACTGCAGGGAGGACATACGTTTCTTTCTAGCTAGAAGTGGTGTCATGGTATAGAGCCCAAACATTTTTACTTATGTGGATGATGGAATGAGGCGCCTCGGATTTGAGTCCCTAGTGGCTCTATTTTATGCCCCATAGGTCGAGGAAACATATTGTTCAGGCATTATTAATCCACTAAGGTATTTGTGGACAGGCCCTGAAGATCCAAGGTGCAGTTGCGACTAATCCTGAGGCTCGGGCTAGAGAGTCTCGAATTCGGTAAGGACGATCCCTTGCCTTGGTTCACGATGGAAATCCAACTTCCAATACGACACATGCGGTTTTGATTGTATAACTAGTATGGCGACATAGTATATGGTAGCTATGTCGTCTATGATTGATATATTATGATTGAAATGTTTTTGAAACATATATACACTAATAATAATAATATCAAATTCGTTTTATCGTATCAAGCATTTTTGACCATTATAAGGTAAAACTCTATCCTCCGGTTTGTGTTGCATTGTGTGATGGGACTTGAGTCTTATAATGGTTTCATTTTTCTAAAAAGCATTGCGTTGTTTAACGATTTACTTTATTTCATGCACAGGCAATCCAATGGAGTAAACTCGTTCCGCGTTAGCGGCGTGGTCCTGTGATTATCTTTATTATTAAATAGGTTAAGTAGATTTCTCATACCATTCCCATGACTGACTCGTATTTTGTTTCACTTTGCAAACTCGGGTGCCCCCTTTTCCATACAGACAGCCTTGTATTCAGGTTTTAGCAGACTCATTCTGGATAGCTATGGAGCTGAAGATGGATCCTATCATTTCTATTATGTTGTTCAGACTTCATTTAGTATATTATGTTTTATTCCGCTGCAGACATTTTATATTAAGTTGAAAACTGTATTATGTACTAAGTATGATCCTATTATGCTGTGTAACTCTGATGATATATTATTCCCAGTGTAATTTGATGTACATTATATGCTATAATTCTATATTTCTGCTCTACGGTTATGGTTTATGTGTTATATTCCAATGATACGGTTATGTTTTATGTGTTATATTCCAATGGTTATCCTTGCTTTTGTACTACAGGAGTTTGGGGTTATCACGGTTGGTGAACAGGATGTCCAAGGAATAGATTGATTGCTCAAAGGAGGTTTAAATTGATGATATATTCATTAAGTCATAATGATCGGTGAACCACATTGATGAATTGGAAAAGACGATTAATATTCTTTCAATGTACCATGTGAAGCTCAACCCTTTGAAATTTTTGTTCAGAGTTGCATTATTGAAACTTTTAGGTTTTTCCATGAATTATAAGGGAATTAAGTCCAATCCGAAGAAGATTACAGCTTGATAAACATTGAGGCCCCAAAGACAGTCAAAGAGGTTCAAAGTTTGAGTGGTAAGGTCACCTCCTTCAATGTATTCATTTTCAGAGCTATTGATAAATGCATTCATTTTTATAATATCATTAAGAAGAGAAAATGGTCGATGGACATAGAAGTTTGAAGGAGCTTTCCTGGTTTTGGTTGATCACTTGGAGGGACCCCTTATTTTATCGAAGTCATTAGAGTGTGAGTAATTGTTTTTTTACATGGCATTATTAGTGCATGTGTTAAATGTCTCTCTTATACATGAAGAGTTCCGAATTCATAGGCCTATGTATTATATTAGTAAAAGGTATGCAGGCACATATATGAATTATCATAAATTAGAAAAGCTGGTGTATTATCGATTAATTGCTTAAAGGAATCTTCAGTCTCATTTCTAGGCTCACTTTATCAAATTTCTAACCAATCAACATTTGAGATAGGTCATACGGGAAACTGAGTCTTTTGGAAGATTGTTGAAATTGGACACTAAATTAAGCTAATATGACATTACATACATCCTCTTATATCATTCAAGTCAGATGAAATTTGTAGCAAAATACACTGCTCGAGAAGGCACTCGAGAGAGTAGACAAGAGCGAGTTACTAGGCGGAATATGTACATGCATGGTGCATTTAACAAATGTTGCTTTGGAGTAGTTGTTGTGCTAGTAACACTAGACGAACATTCAATCGGTTATGCCTTGAAGATCGATTTTCCTAAAACAAAAACGAAGTAGAGTTCAGAGCCTTAATTCAAGGACTCAAGATTGCAAAGGGTCCGAGAGTCAAAACCTTATACATCTTATGTGATTTTCAGCTTATGGTATGCCATGTGAAAAAGAGCCTTTATCAAACGTGCAAAACTTTCTCCTTGTTTGAGTAAAGCCTTTGAGTTACTTAAGGATACCGAATATTACATGATAAATCATGTTACTAGAGAGAAGAACATAAAATAGACTTTTGGGCAAAGCTGCCCAGCTCAAGATATGTACAACTCATGGGCAAAGTATCATTGGTGGTCTTATCTTTGAGCATCGATAAAATGGATGTCGACTGGATCTTTGAAACAAAGTGTGAGAGGGATTCATGGATGACTTCTATTGAAGACTATTTACATAGGGAGACCTTTCCTGACTGAAAAATGGGCAATACCCACTCTTTCATAAAGATTTAAGGCTCATCATGCAAGAGAGAGAATTTATAAGAAGGGATTCTCAGAACCTATGCATCGATATATTGCTAAATATTAGGCCAAGAGAGTCTTAAGATAAGTGCATGAAGAGAACATGTGGCAACCACATTGAGGGAGCCAATACGAGCATAGAAGTGTCATTGTTATATGTATTTAGGAACAACTCCCTACCAAACCAGAACTAATTACACTGAATAGTGTGATGATTTCCAAACGAGGAAATCAGGGAGGCATCCCTATTTCCAAATTTTATTCAATGCGGCTTCTCCTCTAAGTTTATACGAAAAGCGGGTCCCTATTTACTATAGCAACTTGTTTTCTTGTTTTTTTTTGTGCTACTACTAAAAAAACGTATTCAAAAAAATGTAAATATTCAAGGAAGGATTCTATAAAAACAATTCTAAAAAATTAGCACTTATTATGAAAAATTGCCAATCTTTCAGCAATTATTCACACAGAGTATGTAATAAAATAAAAATAAAGTTGCAGCAATATCAGCAATTATTCTGAATAATTGCAGATATATCTGCAATTATCTTACAGTGTATTGTATATGTGTGATATTGTGTGAAATAATTTTAGAAATATTAGCAATTATTGCAAATAATTGCTTATTTTACAACAATTTTCCTGAAAATGAAACATTTTTCGTTTGCATGCATTTTTTTTCCTTCATTTTTTTTGATGATTTTTTGCAGTGCTTCGATATTTAAACTAGAATAGGTTTTCAATTTAAAATTTTGAAGCAAAATTTGAATGAAAAACAGCAATTTTTAAGAAACAGTTGCTACGATGTTTGCAATTTTACAAAAAATTACTAAAATTTGTTGGAACGTGAATATTTTATTATTTTTTGTTTTTGAATCATTTTTTTGTAGTTTTTTTAAGAGGATGATTATGTGTTGAATTAAATTTTGAAGTGATTATGTGTTGAATTAAATTTTGAAGTTTGGCAAATTTTTACGTTGTTTTAGTGATTTTCGAAAATTAGGGAACTAATTTATAAAATTTTAAAACTGATAGCTTTTTTAAATTATGAAACCTAATCTGGACCTGAGGCAAACTATACCTTTCCAAAGACTCGCTAAAAATCCTTTATCTCATCAATGATTGCACATACGATTTATCTTTGATTGTTTGCATTTTAGGAATTGATATCACTAGTGTGATTGAGATGTTTAAAGGTAGTGCAAATTAACCCATTGATGTTGTTAACTAATTCATGAAGAGGTTGAGGTTTGGCCATTAGGCACGATCGCCTTATAAAATGTAATCAACTTTTTTTTAAAAGCATCATCTGTTGATTTTGGCTCTACAAAATATTATTCCGATGAAGGAACCTAATTTGACAAAACCGAGTTCAAAACATTCAACCTTAGGCATCGCATTGAGAAGAGATTTGCAGCAGCAGCAAAACCACATGAAAATACTTAGACAAGAGATGTAAATAAGATAAATAAGTTGATTCTCAGAGAACAACTGATATAAGCCAATGGTAGGCGGGCAGATGAATTGCCATTGAAAATTATGGATTTTATGTTGATCCACAAGTCCATAAAAGGTCGTTTGGTATTTTTCTTAGCTACTTCTAAGGCTATAATGCTAGTTGAACTCGTATTATCTTCCTATTGGGCCACTCACTATAGTCCATAAATGTAACACCCCATAAAAATATACTAAATGGACTAAGAGATTTAATGAATTAAATAAAATAGTGAAAAAAGAGAATTTTGGATAAGAAGGAATTTGGTCACGAACTATTATATTTGTATCTGTGAAAAAATTCTGATACGTTTTCATATATAATATGTTGAAAACTGAGTCCGTATGAAGAAATAATAATTTAATGAAGCCATACGGTAAATGTGTGTATGTATATGTATATGTATATATATATATATATGCATTTGAATTAATGTAATATATATCTAAGGGATACAATGGGATACTTTGGATAATAATAACATTCCCTTAGGCATATTCGAATTTCAAACTAATAGATAAGAACCAGGTGACAAAGAATATATGGTATAGTGTACGCAATTACTAATAGAAGGAAATAAATGATATAATTAATTTCTCCACCGCTTCCACTTGGCGTTTTCCCCCTAAGTGGTCAACACCCAGGGGTCGACCACCCGTTGACCACCCTTCAGGGGGTTGTCGAATGCTGGTGCATCTCAGGCCCAATAAGGGAAGTTTTGGATGGTGTTTAGATTAGTTGTATAAAAATTGGATATCTTAATATAATCCATGATAATCTAGCGGTTACTACTCATTTACACACCTATAAATACACCCTAACTCACCTCACAATTCTCTATACCCTCTCATTCCTTATGCCTTCATTCTACTGCTGATATTCCAGAAATTCGGTTGAAACAGATTTCTTCTTCCATCCCTAATTTGTTTATATTTAGATTTTATTCTGGAATTTCTATAATTTACATATAAGATTCAAATCTACATGATTCTCGTATATAGATATGTAGTAGGATCGAAGAACGATGATTACACCATTCAAATCTGTGTTATTTCCTTTGCCTAAATCTGTGTGAGAGGAAATAATACTTGTTTAGGCTAAATTATATATTGGGCTTATTTTTATTTATCACAATAACATCAAAATGCAAACCCCCAAATCTCTTATTTTTATTTATCAAAAAGTTGTCAATCAACAATAATTGGGCTTGCGAATTATTTGGGTTATGTTTGAGAAATAATTGGGTGATTTTACTTTTGTTTAATTGGATTTACCCTTTCTATTTAAAAGTGTTTGTGGCATAAAAGGATTAAGATTTTGTTTGTATTTGAATAGGTTTAGAATCTCATTCTAGATTGGAGAATTTGAACGTATCCCGATTTGGAATAATGAGATGTTAATGTTTTTATGTGCAACACAGAAAAGGAGGTGAATTTGATTTATATAGAGGTTTGTGTATAAATGTATATTTGTGACACCCCACGTTTGTTAATGTCACTCATAAGAGAATGCATTAAGTTCCGCGAAGCGCAACAGGCAATCATTACAGAGAATATACAAGACAGATAAAATAAGAAGCGGAAAATTTTAAACTTTATTATAAAAGAAATAAAGCATAGCCTCAGAAATACATCAAAAACCCAGTTACAACTAGCAAACTGTCTCAAATCTGTCTTTCAAGTCATCTCAGAAAATAAAATATTGAAGTACATAAAATCGTATCCCATGCCATAAGCCATACTAAAGTAGAGAGCAAGTCAAAACGATATATCTCAAGAAGTCCAAGTCATGTCAAAGCTGAAGAGAAATCCTAGTTATTGTTGAGTGCTGCCACTCTGAGGACCTGGGGGGGAAGGAAAAACAGGCGAAAGAAAAAAGGTCATACATAAAGTCTAGAGAGTTCCAATAACTTATAAATATGCGTAAAATAGGAATGCCAAGACAGGTAAATAAGACTGGATAAGAAATGTACAGCGCAAAAATGGATAAACTAAACAGAATAACATGATAGACAGGAATAAACTTATGATCGAGTAATGCTTCACATTTATATCCTAAACAAGTAATGTCTGAACATATATGTCTGCGCCAATACCGGTATAAAAAATTCAACAAGATCACATATCAGCAAAATTAACAGCAGAAGTAAACAAGAGGATTAGGTATACCCTAATTACATAACAATACTAGGTGTTAACCTAATTACATAACAACAGGATAAGGTGTACCATAATTACTACCCAAGCGATCGGCTTCCTACTATGTAAATATTCTGTATCAGCCTCGGTAGTAGGGTGTATCACTCCCTAACCCAGCAACTATATAACACAGAAATATTTACTGGTGTTATAGTGTCTTATCTTCCCTAGTCGGATCCATGGATGCTTATGAATTCGCTGGAACGCGCCCGTAACCACACCCCATGTGAACCTCTTACTATCTAGTTTAGTAAAGCATGACCTACCCCTCGCCTAGTGCAGGACCCCCATTAATATGATACTTACAGGGATACTGACTAATATGGGTTCCAAACAGTAGATGGACACAAGTCAAAACCCATAAGCTTGTGCCCTCAAATATCTAGGATTTTTGGGTCCCCGAAACCTGATACAACAGCAGACTCGGGACCTCTTTTCTTATTAATATTTATATTTAACCTAGTAGATTTAGGTTTACTAATAAGCATGGTTGTAATGTCATTATGTGTGTACAACCCTATTCTTAACATGCCATTTACTTAATGTCCGTTTAAGTCAAATTCAACATGTCTAGTTCATATGCATATTATTCATCAACTACATTCCCAAGTTATAGGTTTACACATAATGTCCATTTAAAGCAAGTATCTACAAAAAGTCTAAACATGTATATTTATACCTTTTCCCGAATTATAATCCATTTAGTCAAAGTAAATAACATGCCTAAATTCCTCTATCATATTATTCATTTTTTTTTCAATTGTACGCCCATTCTTATCGGGTATAGCCTAGGCGTCAAAAGGTCTAGGCTTAGCGTAAAATAAAAAAGAAAATAGAGCGAGAGGAATAGAATCAAATCACGTATGTATATAGGAAAGACTGGAAATAAACATAGAAAATGAGAAAAGGAAGATAGATACATATAACTTGTTAATCTTTCCAAAATTATAGGCATATGTATAACTTGTTCAATTACCAGCATCACATGCACATGTATCAACATCACAGGCATATGTATCAACATCACAGGCATATGTATAAATGATTCCAACAACATAGTTGATTAATAGGTATAAAATATATTTTACTATCACTATATATCGTAACCAGTTTTATTTAACTGTCATGTTCAAGGCCTAAGAAATCAGATCTGTAAATAACGTAAACTCATTGTGAGTCTTGGTGAAGATAATTGTATAACACTATTCCGTGAGAATTCGGAATCCATTCCAAGTTGTATGTATGCAAGTCTTGAAGTTATCTCTGTTCAATCCAAACTCTAGCAACATTCCCTCACTATAATTTTTCAGAATAATTTCATGGAGGCAGAAGAAGACATGAAGAATTTTTCTGATTTGAGAATGACAGAAGCCATCAATTTATATAGTTACAGAGCCACATCATCCCTTAGATCTTAAGTTTTAAATCTGGACCGTACAAGTCATGCTAAGTCATCATGAATAGAGCCAAAAAGAACAAATTCAAAGGGAAGAATTCGGATGGATCAGGGTTTGGTCGACCCACCTACCCCTGGGTCGACCTATGGGTCGACCCACCTACCCCTAGGTCGACCTATGGGTCCACCAAGCCACCCTTGGATCGACCCATGGGTCGACCCAGGCAGAAGTGGATCTTCCCGAATTGGACAATTTCCCGCTTCTGGAATTTTATTTTTTAATTTATATATACACAAGCCTCTTATATGTATATAAACTTCTAGAGCCTATAACTTCTTCATGCATTATCCGTTTTACTCAAACTCGGGGTCTATCTAAGCCAGATTTCCGAGAAAATCGCAATGGTAATGCCGGTTTCAGTCAATTCTGAATATTTATTATGGTTATAGTGTATTATATTTTGGGGTGTAATAATATATATGTGCGTGTGTGTATATATATATGTATGTATATCTGCTTAAAGTTTGAACGATACACCTTATTTCTCTTTCATTATCTAAGCAATTCCAACAATCCTAGGGTACAAGTTTGAATGGTTATGTTGATATTTTCCCATATGCTGCTATTATTAACTATGCCATGAATTTAGCAGTTTAATATGAGTTGTATACCTTTAATGTGAACAGGATTGACAAACTATACTGTTAAAACGATTCTTAATTCAAATGAAAATTAGCATTAATTACAAGTATTAAATTATATACTTATATAGCGTAATCAATGTAATCAAACGTAATAATTGCGAAATAAATATGTTACGCTAGGATTAGAAAATTGAAATGTCCCCATATGAATTGTTGTTTGTATGTGTGTATAAATGGCTTATAATATATATATATATATATATATATATATATATATTAAATAAGTGGAAATTAGGTAACGGTCCCTGTTTAAGTTTAAAATGCAATCGACATCCACTAGAATTTTGATATGTAAAGCTAGTCCTTCTTTGGCATGTTACGTGTTTTGTGAAAAAAATTATGCGTTGTAACTTAAATACAAAAATTCAAAAAATCAGAAATATTCCCGGAAGCATTCGTAAACAAAAAAAAAAGTTGCATACTTCTGTTCAACTATTGCCAATAGTAGCATACATACATACATGCATATATTCATATAGTGTTTTATGTGGAAAATCTGGACCAATATATGCATACATGTATGCAACTATTACCAATAGTCGCATACATATATGCATATAAAGTTGAACTGAGATGCATATGTTACGAATAGTGCATACATGTATGCAACTATTTCGTATATATGCACGAATGTGTGCAACGAACTCAAAAGGGAGGAAGGCTTCTGAACATGTGCATGGATGCATGCGTGTTTTTTGTATAAGAGCATAGATGTGTGCAACAATGACTGAAAGCAATGAAGGCTTGAAAAAACAAGCTAGAATTGAATATATGCATAAAAGGATGCATATATTGTTGTCTAACAGCATGTATGTATGCATTTATACTGCAGTTTGACGCAACACCGAAATATAAGCATGAATGTATGCAATTATTTACAAATAGTTGCATCTTTTGACGCAAAAACCTACTGTTTCTCTTTTTTTTGTATTTTTGGGTTTTGACGTGGTTTTTGATTGTTTTAACACCTGATTTTTTTTGGAGTGTACGTGTTTTATGTAATAATGAATTTTCGTAAATTTAATTTATTTTTATTTTTTTAATGATTTTACGAAAAATAGGGACCTAATTTACATGAAAAGTTAGACCGGATGTGAGCCTAATTTTGAAAATCAACACTTATTGCAAGTATTAAATTATAAACTTATATAGCGTAATCAATGTAACAAAACTTAATAATGGAGAAATAAATATGTTAGGCTAGGATTAGAAAATTAAAATGTCCCCATATGAATTGTTGTATGTATGTGTGTATAAATGGCTTATATATATATATAAAATAATGACACACAAACACGAGGTTAGTTGTAATTTTTATTAGAAGCTTGCTCGGAACCAACCGACAAATCCAACAACCACAAGTGAGTTTGGCTAATGTGAAAGGTCTGGGTGTCATGTGCCATTAAACACTATAACACGAGATTAAGCCCGCTTGTAATAGAAGTCTTCCCGGAACCACCTAACATATCCATCATCTACAAGTAGTCGGATTAATGTGAGAGGTCTAGTGCTCACACACACACACGCGCACACACACACATATATATACACCTATTATGTGTGAAAATAAGTAGGTTTACTACCACCTTGAGAAGGTCTTAAGTGGTTGACTTTCTTCTTATATAATTTGGGTCTTAAATAGTTAGGACAAGGACTGTTCCGAAGGGTTATTCCTTGGATTTGGACCAAAGTCATGGGTCTCTCCCTTATTAGATTTGAAGTGGTTTATGGGTCCTCCTTCTCTAAAAAGTGGTTTAGCCACGGCAATAACGGAGTAGAGTAGTTTACTGGAATGTCCACTTTCTCTATGAGATTTTTCGGGGCCAACCTAGGGACGGGTTAGGTATACATGGGATGTAGCATGCATTTAATTAACCAACCTCTAAGGGAAGTCTTAAGTGGCATAGATCTACTACTGTAATATCAGTTAAGTTGTAACATGAGACGTCTGCTGGAGGGGTCTTAAATGGCTATATGTGGGCCTACCCTTAAGCGGTACAAAGTGACAAGGAACTACTTCTCGTATTACTCGTGAGAATATACATCTAATTAGGACTATGGCGTGCTAGGACGGGGTCTCAAGTGGCTAGGGTCCACCTTAGGGTCATATGAGATCGTGACAATCGACCCATAATAAATATACTAGAATGGGGCTTAAGTGACTGAGATTGTCCACCTCATGGGGTCTTAAGTGATCGCTAATCCACCCTAAATGCATTATTGAAGGTCTTAAGTGATTGACTCAGATAACTACCATATTAATATGAAGTATTCCTTTTAATGTGTGCTTATGTGTTTCGTAGACATACTTTGAATTATATAACCTGCCAACAGGTCAATAGGTGGGGAATCGACATGATGGATGAGACAATGATGGAGCCTAAAGAAGGCAACAAGACTATTATTATGCTATTATTGCCCTTTTATTGTTGGAAACTCCATATAATAAATAGTAATGATGAACCATTATAAACAGACGGATTTAGCATTTTGTGTTCGATCAGTGGTTCTCGAATAAATGATACATTTTACATTATTATTATACTTTCATGTTTAGTTGTGTGAGATTTCATCTTATTATATTATCTTGCTCTTTTATGCAAATGTAATTCCTTATAGGAACCGATGACCTGTTTAGAGTTGCTCTAAGTTTCGATGATCCTTTTATATGTCGAAATTTAGGCCCACTCCGGGCGGGTTGTTACATTTGGTATCAGATCCTAGATTACCCGATTATAAGGAAATTATATGTATGAAAGGCGTATTTGTATTTTGAAAAAAGTTTTCAAACTATATATATTTACCCCCAATAATCATATGCAACTATACTAGGCAACTTTATTGTTTTCTTCCTTTTCAGTTAAATTAGTATCTCATGAGTATCCGCTAAAGGATTCTTCCTTTCATTTTTCAAATAGTAGAATGGATGATAATCCTTCCAGTCAGTGAAACTAGGCATGACCTCAGTACTTGCCAGAATGGTTCCAATAGTATCTCCATTCTATAGAGCAAGTCCCTATCGCCAATCCCACCCCAGCGGATCGTGTAGCTCCTACACCTAAGGTAGCTTTTGATTTTCCTCGACTCTGCAAGAATTTTGCGAACCTTGGTGGAAAACCATTCTTAGGGACAAAGGTTTTTTTTTGGGTCTCAATCTTGGATAATGGACCGCGAAAGGATTTTTGAGGCCACAGGATGGTCAGACGAAGTTATGATCAGGGTCACGGCCTGGCACTTAAAGGGGAAACCCCTTGAATGGTGGAACCTAGTATCTACAGAGAATGTGGAACGGGTATTTACGTGGGATGAATTCAAGACCTGCTTTGAGACCAAGTTTCTACCTAATGCTAAGATGACAATCCAATTAGAGAAGTTTATCCATCTCAAATAAGGAAATTTGAGACTACAGGAGTATATAGCTTAACTCACAGAGTTATGTAAGTTTGGTAGGGGTTTGGTGGATACCCTAATGAACAAGGCTTTAAGATTTGTTAAAGGGTTAAACTCCCCCATTAAAGGAGACTTTGATGGCCCAAGTAACATTCGGAGCAACGTTCGGAACATTGATGGAGATGGTTATCTTGTGCACAGCTGAAGGATCTAAAAAGAACAAGAACGGAGAGAATGGAGAAGGTAATTCTAGCTCTAATAAGAATAAGAAAAAAGAATGGTAGAAGAACAAGAAGAAAGGGGGTAAGTTTAAGAAAGAAGCTAAGACTTGTACATGGTCCAATTGTAAGGGCCATGAGGCCAAGGACTGCAGGACTGCCTTAGCAAAAAGAAGGAGTTTAAAGTAAGTTGCTTTAATTGCAACGAGGAAGGGCACTTGTCTAAGGATTACCTAAAGCCTAGAGTTGTTCAGAACGTTAAGAATTGTGCATGGGAAGAAGCACCGATGCAGAGACAACCCCTGAAAGACCAAGGCCAACTCGCACATGAAGGTATAATTTATATTTTAGAAATTTCTGCATATACCTTTTTTGACTTTGGAGTGACCCATTCTTTTACTTCTAAGAGATTAGTTGATTCGTTGAACCTTTCCTTATCCATCACTAGTAAGCTGATAGAGGTGGCTAACCCTATCGGAG
Organism: Allium sativum; assembly: GCA_030737875.1. Lineage (NCBI taxonomy): Eukaryota > Viridiplantae > Streptophyta > Magnoliopsida > Asparagales > Amaryllidaceae > Allium > Allium sativum. Next base: position 28,095,582 of record CM060927.1, on the reverse strand, counting down.
GAGCTAAGTATCTTGAGTTGATCTCTAAAGAACTAGCAATGGATATTGATGATATCGAGTTCCTCTGCAAAGCGTATGTGTTGGCTTTTATAGGGTATGACCTTATCCTAGGTATGGATTGTCTACCATTCTATGGAGCCATCCTAGATTGCGAAAAGAGAATTGTTCATCTTAGGAGCTACGAAGGACATAATCTGAGAAGCCCTTGTGATAATAGAAACAAGAATAAAGCCCTATTGTGTACCTTGTCTCCTAGTTCGGAAGGACCATCTTTGGTCCCTATAGTATATGAGTTTTTCGACATCATTAAGGCAGTAATAGGGCTTCCACCCCATAGGGATATCTCTTTTCGTATTGATTTAGAGAAGGACGCTAGACCAGTAGCTTTACCCTCAAGTCATATGGCGCCCAAAGAAAGAAGAGAATTGGATAAATAAATTTTGGGGTTGCTTCAAAAAGGCTTCATTCGACGAAGTACATTTAAATGGGGTGCACCTGTTGTGTTTTCCACCAAAGCGGATGGATCCCTAAAACTTTATAGGGATTATAGGGAGTTAAATAAACTAACTAAGAAGAATTGGCACCACTTATCTAGATCTATTTTATAAGTTGGGAGGAGACAGAGTATTTTCCCAATTAGACCTTGCATCTGGATTTCACCAATTGAGAATTTCAGAAGATAGTAAGGATAAAACCACATTTAAGATGCTAGATGGATTGTTCCAATGGGAGGCTATTTCCTTTGGACAAACGAATGCACCCGCCTTCTTTGTTGAGCTCATGAGTAGAGTGTTTAGGGGCATTCTTAATTTGATCGTGGTGGTTCTCATGGATGACATTCATATATTTTCCAAGGACCATGAAGAGCATGAAAGTCACCTAAGTTAGGTCCTAGGGATACAGAGAGAGAGCCAGTTGAAATCCAAGTTTTCAAAGTGTCATTACTATAGAGAAGAAGTTAGATTTTTAGGGCGTATCGTGTTGGGAAAAGGTTTGGCTCTAGACCCTGCGAAGATCGAGGCAATTAAGGATTAGAAAGTGCCTTGAAATGCTACGAAGGTAAGACGCTTCCTTGGAATTGCAGGATATTACCGAAAGTTTATTAAGGACTTTGCAAAGATTGCTATCCCTTTAACTCAATTAATGAAAAAAACATGGTATTTTCTTAGAGTAATAAGTGCGATGTGGATTCTAAGAAATTAAAAGAAGCATTGACTAGTGCGCCAGTTCATATTATACCCGATGGCTCAAGGATGTTCACGGTTTACACTAACGCCTGCGGAATAGGTTTAGGAGTGGTTCTCAAGCAAGAAGGAAGGGATGTTTCTTATGCTCGTAGACAACTCAAGGACCCCAAGAAAAGGTATCCATTTCATGATCTAGAATTGGCCGCGGTAGTGTTCGCCTTAAAATGTGGAGGCATTATCTGTTAGGAGAAAATTTCAAGCTTTCCACTGACCATAAACCCTTAAAGAATTTATTCTCTCAACATGACCTGAATTTGAGACAACAATGATGGATAGAGTGCATTGCCTCTTTTGATTTCATGATCTAGCATAGCTCAGGAAAAGGGAACTTTGTTGTTGATGCGTTAAATAGGAGGTACGCATCTTTTAAAGAAATTTTGGAATGGAAATAGCTGGAGGTTCTCTCTAACTTTAACTTGCAACCCCCTCCCGGCTTCTAGTAGTTATCTTGGAGTTATGCTGGTTAGACCTGCTCTGAGGGAAAAGATTCAGAGTATGCAAGATCTTGACGAATAAATAAGAAACTTAAAGAAGAAAGTGAGGGAAAAGGGGACCTTTCCTCATTCATTTAGATATTATTTGCTGCCCCAGGTTGCGGTGCAACAACAAATAACCCAGCTACAAATGCACCGAAGAAATGGATGACATTATTTGATTCACTTCCCCATGTTGTGGGGGAGTACATGCCAGTGGAATTTAATATCCTTCATGCTGGGGCTGGTTCTATCCTTCCACAGGATATCCACGTTGAAGCTGCAAAATTCTAGAAAGACCACCTTGTTGGTTTTTTCTTGAATTCCAAACATCTGGATGTCAATATGCTTACAGCATGTCGTAATTCCTAGCATATCTATGCATCATTGAAAATGACGTATGTTGACGGTCTTTATTATTTTAAGTTCTCCTCGGCTGATGTGAGGAGACATGTTCAGGAAGCTGCACCACTTATCATTGATGGGAGATCATTCATTGTGACTTCTTGGAGTGCTTCAATTGATAGAGTCCATAAACAAGTCCTATCGTTACCTTTTTGGGCGCAGTTCACCGATATTCCCTCCATGCTTCAACCTCTTCTTGGCCTTAATTGTTTTGCATGTTATATAGGTAAAATCAAATGCTTTGATGTTAATACTGTTGCAAGAAGAAACTTAGTTTATGCTAGACCCCTGATTGAGATAACTCCTGATAAATCTTTGCCAACTCAGATCAAAGTAAGTATAGATAGTCAAGTACATTATATGGAAATGACGTATAAATGGCAACCTGATATATGCACAACCTACAAATCCTTTGGACATTGTTCCGATACCTGTCAGCATAAAGCAAATTTGCCTCTCCCTGTTAAGTCTCCCCTACCTAAGCCTCCTGTACGTGTATGGTTCCCTACGGGTAGGATGATAGCACATGCGGAAGTGGAGGAAGTACTTGAGATGAGCCTCCAACTCCCATTTTACTTGTTGTTCCTCCTGATGCTGGTATCTCCTAGAATGAGAAGGAGGCTGCCTGGGAGCATGCCCCTTCTGGAATGTATTGTGACACCGATGAAGTATTCTCCATTTTTATTGATGATAAGGTGGAAGATTGTAGTTGTTTATTCTACACATCCGATGGTGACAAACTGATTATGAGAAATGATGGTGAAGTTGGAGAAAAAAATGAGGTTCTCTTGAAGGATCTTTTATGGGATCGAAACCGTCTATTGGCTCCTTTCAATGTGGATGATTTGGCTATTCGCTTTTGGAACTTTAAGCATAATATGACTCCTTACACCGGATTTTACTACGATGATGTAGATGTTGGAGATGATCCATAAGTTACTTACTATTTAACGTACCCTTATATGTTGTATCTCTTTGTTGTTTTGTTGTTATGATAGTGACTGGACACTTCAAACTAGACATGTTACTCTGTGCATGTGTGGAGTACCAGTTTTTAACTTATTAATAAACGGTGTTTCTGGTCATCTTAAAAACCAGTCGACCTTGTATTATGATGAAATGTTTGCCCCCGTAACAACATTATAAGCAATTAGGACATTATTAGCTTTTGCTAATCATAATAATTTCAAATTGTATCAAATGGATGTTAAAAGTGCTTTTCTAAATGAATATGTTAAAAAAGACGTATATGTAGAGCAACCACCTCTTTTTAAGGTGAAAAATTTCTAGACCATGTATATAAGTTAAAGAAAGCTATATATAGACTAAAACAAGCTCCTAGAGCTTAGTATGATAGATTTAGAAATTATTTATTATAATCTAACTTCGAAATTGGTCAAATAGATAATACACTTTTTATTAAAAGAAATAATGACGATGTTCAATTAGTACAAACATATGTTGACGATATAATCTTCGGATCAACAAATAATAAAATGAATAAAGAATTCTCAGATATTATGACACAAGTATTTGAGATGAGCCATATGGGAGAACTAACATTCTTCTTAGAATTACAAATAAAGCAACAATTAAATAAAGTAATATTTATTGATTAAGAAAAATATGCAAGAGATTTAATTAATATATATAATTTAATGATAATTAATGGGAGACCAACACCAATGGCAACTAATATAGCCTTAAGCAAGGATGATACATCAAATGACGTTGATCAAAAATTATATAGAGGTATGATAAGATCATTATTATATATAACCGCTAATAGAACAGATATAATGCATAGTATATATCTTTGTGCAAGATATTAATAACAACCTAAAGAAAATCATTTAAAAGCCGTAAAACGTATGATAAGATATGTAAAACATACATTAGACTTTGGATTATTCTATCCTAAAAATGATTCATTTGATTTAATTTCTTAATGTGACGCTGATTATGCGGAATGCAAATCCGATCGTAAAAGCACGAGTGGAACATGTCGTTTCTTAGGACATTCACCATTTTCCTGGTTTAGTAAAAAGCAAAATACAGTATCTTTGTCAACAACTGAAGAAAAATATATATCTGCTGCTTTGGCTTAATCACAAGTAATATGCAACAATCATTAAAAGATATTGGATTAAATATAAATAAATCACCAATATACTGCGATAATACAAGCGCTGTAAATACATCTAATAATCTGACTCATCATTCAAGAACTAAATATATTGATATACGACATCATTTTCTAAGAGATAATGTAAGTAAAGAGAAAATTTCACTCGAATTCATAGAAACATAAAAACAAATAGCAGATATTTAAAAAAAACCATTAAACGAAGTAACGTTTACTAAATTTAGAAGAAAATTAGGTATTTATTCATTAAGTGAAATAGAGTGATTAAATGTATCAATATATATATACACATATTTGTGTATATAAATACGATATAATAAAAACTCAGAAAAATAAAATATACAAAATAAAAAAATAAACATATGTCGACATACAGTTTTCGACATGTCGACATAGAGCTACCAGATTTCAAAAATTAGTTACAACATCTATTTAACTTCTTATTTTGAATTTTCATCTTCTTGTTTCATTTCTGGAAAAATTCTAAACCAAATAAAACAATGTCCTCTGCTAACTATAACAATCAAATCAATCCCGAATCGTCCGCCGGACCATCCGAAGGTCCGTTTCAATGCACTATGCTTGCTCGCGTGATGAAATTACAGGAGAAAATGCAGAATGTATTACAAATGCTCATTGAAATCCAGATTTTACAAATAAGGATGAATTAGGAGCATGTGAAACAATGACAAATCATGCGAAATCTACAAAAATTTGTAATGGATTATCACATATATCCGATTATCATCGAAAATGATAATCAAATAGTGGAAGAGGAAGAAAAGGAAGAGGAAGAAATGATTGAAGTGGAGGAAGAAGAAGCACAAACTGAAGGCATAGAGGAGTAGGGCTGTAAAACGGACGGACCGGACCGGACAATTAAATGTCCGAATTCGGACCGAACAAAAAATCGGACGGACAATTGTCCGACTCGGTAACTTACGGACAACAGCCGTTATGTTCGAACCCGGTCCGTGATTCGGACCCGGACGGACTCGGACAGTAAAACTCAATTAAAATTACATTGACTGCATTCCTCATAGTGTACACACATGAAAGCTTACAACTTGAATCAAATGAACAATTAAAAGCTGAACATCGTATCACTCAAAATATTTGTAATAAAAATCATATCAAGGCTGGAGCACTCAGCTTTCACTTGCTTCTCACTAATCGCAACATGTCGGGTCAAGTAGAAGGTAGTAGGAAATCAAGCTTCCCACGTGTTGTGCATCCTTTCATCAATGTCTAGAAAATCTGTTGCTGTGAGTGATTTCCTTTCGGAGATTCATCGCTTTCAAGAGATTCGTCGCTTCTTCGAGGACTACAAGAAAAATGGGAACAAGGAAGTTGTTGTGAGTGATTTCCTTCCAGCAATAATTTTCACTTTTAGGGATTTGAAAGGAATTTCAAGCAAGGATTTGGGAATGAGAAAGCATGGTGAAGACGAAGCATAGGGAAACGAATGGAATAATTTAAGTACATGTGCTTTTTGCTGAAGAGATATTTCTGAAACAGTGAGAGAAAAAATAATAGTATATAACTATTATAATGTTAGAACAGTAGATGTGCCATGTATTATATCTTGCCTGTTTGACTGTTGAGTGAATAAGCCGCATGTTCACGGACAACTTCGGACCGGACACAAAATGTTCGGGCTCGAACCGAAATTGTCGAACGGACAGCTAGTGTTGTTCGATTTTAGTCTGTTACCTATTCGGACATACTAACGGACGGACAAAAATTCGGGTCGGACTCGGTCGGACATCAGACAGTTTCGTTTGATTTACAGCCCTATAGAGGAGGGCAACCAAGTCATACACGTAGGCAAAGTATGTTTTGATAGAGATGGGAATGTATTAGAGAAAAACGGAGAATTCTGTCTCCATTATCTGCATTACCCAATTCACAAATCCCCAATCGTTAAGAATCATTAAGCATTTAAGTTTCTCGTTTATTCGTAAATACGATGTAATTCATACAATCCGTGTATTCATAGATGTTTTAATTTGTATAATGTTTGGTTTGTAAAACATTGTTTAAATTATTAAATGTATATGCTCAATACTTTCTTATTTAATAGTATATATTTAGCGTTATTAGAAATAAGTATTATAGCATAGTTTTAGGGGGAGTATAATCTAGTTTAGTATTGTAATCTTAGATTAGACATACATACATAGATACATACATACATATATGTATGTATGTATATATATATGTATGTATATATATATATATAAAGAACCAATTTTCAATATATATATGTATACATATATATATATATGTATGTATATGTATGTATAAACTTAGGAGGAGTTGTGAATATCTTAGTAAATTAAGGCTATATATATATATATATTTAGTGTGGCGCTAAGGGCACCCCAATATATTCTTCCTAATACCACGACTAAATAATACAACAAGAATAAGTATTACACTCTTCTTAATACCAAATATTTAAAAAAAATAGGGGCTACCACACTATTTTACCCTATTTCTATTTCACTCGATATTCGTTCGTCCTCATTTGTAAAACCGATCAATGAGCTAAACCCTAAATCTATAACCGATCAATGAATTCGACGCCGCAATATGCAAAAGCCATGAATAAGGTTTGAATTAAACAAACTAGAAGAGGAAATGAGAGATTAGGGTTTTCATTTCACCAAATAATTGAGAGGTTACCGTATGAAATTGAATTTTCCCACGAGAGATGGGAAGGAGGCAACGATTACAAGAGATTAAGGTATTTAGATTAGCTTAGTGCACGATTAGTTTGACAAATAAAGAGTGAATGAGAGATTAGAATGAAGAGGTATTAGAAAGCATACAAAATTTAATGAGTTTTATTTTTTTAATTGTGGTATTAGGAAGAACATATTGGGGTGCCCTTAGCACCACACTATATTCAAGCATAGTATATATAGTCATTTTTTGTTGATGACAAAGGGGGATAAATTATAAAATAAGAATTAATTAGGCTTAACTTAAAGGGGAGTATGTAGGATTCATGGTGAAAGGGGGAGTATTCGAAGAATCAGATCAAAAGGTATCAAAAGGTGTAAAGGTTATCATCATCAAAAGGGGGGGAGATTGTTGGAGAACGGAGTTTTGATGGCAACAACCTTATTTCAGTTATCATAATTAATTGATTATAAAATATATACTAACATCTTTATCTAGAATATATATACATATATATACAGGGTTTGTATACTTGACTTAAATGATAAAGTCTGTACAATTTTAGAGTATTGAGGGATTCATAATTCAAAAGAGATTCAAGACTCATGAGTATCATGACATCAAGATTTCAAGAGCTTAAGAAAAATATAGTAATTGAGTCTAGTTTATATGTAAGACTCTGAATAGCACTCCAGGATCAAATTCTGATTTTCAAATTTCAAATTCTGTTTTCAAAATTCAAATCTTGATTTCAAATTATTTCAAACTATTATCTTACTTATGATTTCAAACATAAATGTTTATAAAGTTTTAATATATATATAAGTTTATAATATATATACAGTTTTATAGTTTTAAATCTTATAACTTCATAAATATGGTTACATAATATATTGCTATATTTCCATATGATTTTACACTTTAGAATATTCATTTAAATTGCAAAGTTTTGATTCAAGAATTCCTAGAATAATATATATGCTTAAACACTTGAAAAATAGTTTTAAAAAACCAAAATATTATACATATCTCGACATACATAATTAGACATGTTGACATATATATCTGTCATACTTTCAAAACTCAAAGGAAGTGTCCTTTCACTATTTGAAACGTTTCAAAAACGTTGCAACCTTTGGGACACTACAAAAAGGGGTTGATTTCGAATTTTTAAAAGTTCTTTCATCTCTATCTTCACTCCTTTACTTACCACCATTAATATACATTATTTTCTTGATTTCTACACTTATACTCTACCGATTTCTACTCAAATTATATCAAATTTCTTCTCTTATCAATCTCTATCAGCTACTCTCTGTTTGAAGCGCCATTGAAGAGTTCTAGGGTTGTTGTAATTATTTGGGAATTATTTGGAAAATGGTGTGTTCCTTGTAGTCCTGAAATCAAGGAAATAGAGCGGTGTTAACCTTGTAGCCGTGAAATCAAGGTGTTGTACTTGGATATTGATAATAATAAAAATTTGCGTAGTTCAGCATTGCCTAGAATTGGACATAGGAGTAATCTGAACCAGTATAAAATCTGGTGTGTTCTTTCCTTTTCTGCATTTTATATTTATCTATTTCTGTATATGTGATTGTTTCTGTGTTTGCGATCATCAATGTTGTGGTAATCATTGTGTGATTCATATAGTAGATCAATTAAGTATAAGATTTTCATAAATTCCTTATAAACAATATTCACCTTCCCAGTATTTGTTTTGCCTTAAGATCCACATTTCCAGACATATATATGTATGTATGTATGTATGTATGTATGTATGTATGTATATATATGTGTATATATATATACACATACACACATATACATATATATACACACATACATATATATATATATAAAAACACAGGGACGTACATTGAGATACTACACTATGGAGCCGAGGATTTTTGGTTTTCTCAATTTTAAGTACCATATTTTATATTATTATTTTTTGAATTTGTTCATGGGGGAAACCGACCGGAGCCGTAAACCCCCCAGTGCAACTAGCCCGTTCCGCGGGTACCATATTTTATATTATAATTAAATAAATAAATAAATAAATATATCAAACATATTTATGTTACTATTTTGTTAAAAAGCCATACAAAATATCACCACAAAATATAATTTTTAAAATATTAAAAAATATGATATAGCTTTTTCTTTCAAAATATCATTTTGAGAAATGATTCTTCACTATCAAACACTTCAAGACATCATATTTGTGGAGTCTTGAATGATTTCTTTAGTTCTAGGAGGTATACGCTACGAATTTTTCCACATATGGCCAATGTCGGCCCTGAGGCAATTGAGGCCCTAGGCGAAATCTTGCTGAGCAGTGGAAAAATAAGGTGATAGGAAAAAATTCGGAGGCCCCTAAATCACATAGGTTCGAACCAGCAACCTCTCTACTACCAAGCAAGTCCCTCAACCAAACCGCCATCTCAAACTGCTATATAAGTTCGATAACAACGTGTATATAACAAGTAAATATAATATTTGAGGACCCCTAAAATTCGAAGGCCTTAAGCGGTCGTCTGAGCTGCCTATGCCCAGGGCCGGGCCAGCATATGGAACCAAACAATCTTTCGTAACATCATCGTCTACTAATCTATTATGTAGAAAAGTTTTGATAATTTTCATTGTAGAAAACTCTTATAACTATAACAATTATAAAGGGCAGTAGTATGACTAACTTCAGAAGAAAGAAAAAAGAATTGGAGAATATAGATGTTACTAACAGGTTTGAATGAATGTAATTGAACATTGAATTCAATTAAGTAAAAATTCAATAAATATTAAATCTAAACATACCTTATGAGAAAGTGTGAGAAAATGAGAACAACAAACCAATTCCAACCTCACCTCAAAGTTTAACTTTTGATTCAAGGAATGTTATGAGAAAATTTGAAAGTTGTTCAAAATTAGGAGAATGTTCTGCTTGAAATAGAAGAAAAATGAATGAAACAGCTTCAATAATGCATTGAAAGTATGGAAATGTGCCAAAGTCATGCACAGAACCTTTCCTGTTTTCTATTTCTTTTTATAAAATCCAATCGGGTCGGCCGACCCCACTGGACCTATACTTGGTAAGTCATTGTATACACATACGTATATATAATAGATTTGCATAATTCTTTTTTTAAGAGAAACTCCAACAAATCCGGAGTGTGGATTTTCGAAATTCGATAATCTACACTCCGGAAAATGGGGAATCGCAACAGTTTTAAGTCCACGCGCTTGTTGAACAAACGCGTGGACATACGCGGTTGTTCAACAGGCGCGTGGATTTTTTAAAACCGGCTCCACAATAAAAAAAAGCGTGCGCCTGTTGAACAAACGCATAGAGCCTACGCGTTTGTTCAACAGACGCGTGGATATTTCCGCCTATATCAGGCGCAAATGGCCATTTTTCCATTTGTAAAAAAAAATTCCTCCTTTTAATTTTAATTAGTTTCTACGACGAAATGTCGTCACGTCAAGTTAAGTCTGGTAGACGAGTCAGCCATCCTCCGACAGATCCTACTCTCGGACCAGTCCATGCCCCAGCTGATGCCACCGTGACTGCCGAGAGCCTTAGAGTATTGCACGATCTGTCTGCGACATTTGTACACCGAGTGCATGTTGCTGTTGCGACGCCTCACGTATAATTTTATAACTCTGTTACGTACAACATTCTTAATATACACGAATGCTGTTTAATATTATATGTTTACAACAAATTTACATACGTTTAGGTTCGACATATTGCTATGCGAGGTAGTTGGTCACGTAGTATGTCACTTTTTCAGCAGTTACCCGAGCCTATAGTAGTTAGACTTTTAGATTCACCATTTGGCTCCTTTTAGAGTTACCTAGATTTGCTCATGTTGACTGATGCCTTGTAGAGGCTATCAGTGAGCGATGGTGGCCTACTACACACACATTTCACTTCCCTGATTTTGAGTTAGGGCTTACTCCTTTGGATTTTTACGTCCTCACGGGCATCGAGGTTGGTCGTCCAGGTCGTCACCCCATTCCCTTTGATGTATCATTTGAGGAGTTTGATAGCTATTTAGAGCAGTTGCCGGGTTTATAGCCTCATTCTGTTTCTTCAGGAGCCGTTAGCTTACCTACTCTGTATAGCTATGTCACTGCACATCAGGGCACTCAGGCTATGCACACTCCCGTTATCAGGGCCTTTTTATTACACCTTTTTGGTTCTGCCTTTTTTAGCAACAACAGGGGGACTATTAGACTTGGTTTTTTGGCTAGCCTTGTAGACATAGAGCAGTTACATTCGTTTGACTGGGGTACGGCGATATTAGGCTATTTGTATGTGGCTTTGGATCTCTACGCCGTACAACGCTGCAAGCAGCTGTACGGTTTCTGGTATATTCTCCCATTTTGGTTTTACGAGTACATGGCGGTTATGCACCCCCGACTTATTGATGAGGCCATCAGTACACCTTACATATACTTTCCGAGATTACGACGATGGGGTCCTGCTTTGCATCTAGCTCGTTCTGCACAGGGTGTGCATAACGAGCTTATGGAGGCGCGCACGCAGATTGATTTGAGGGAGCGGGGTGGCATTATTCGACGTCCATGGCAGACGTATGTAGATTTTATGGCTCCTCAGCAGGACCACCCACTCATTTTCCATTCTAGTCTTTCGAGGCGTAGGGTATGCTTCCAGGTGCCTACATGCCCTTTCATTTGGTATTTGGGGGAGCGATGCTGGCTACAGCTATACGGGTTAGAGCGCATTCCTTCTGATCCACTCCCATGGGATCAGATGTTCGGGGATATACAGGTAGGATCAGCATATATTGCGGATATGAGGGCTGCAGGCTGGGTGGACGGTGAGCCTTTTACAGTGCCCGGAGATTTTGATGCCTATTGGGCTTGAGTAGCGCCACGCGCTTATGCTTTACCAGACTATATTCGGGGTTTGAACTCCGACCATATCGGGCCATCTTCAGTAGCAGGCAGATTCCCGGTGCATCCCCCTACCTTTGCGCCTGTATCGTCTCAGTTCACACAGAGTGGTGCGTTGGACCCTCCGCCACACATTTTTAGGGCGTACGACGTACAGGGTCAGATTGTAGAGTTTTCGTTGCAGTATCCAGCTGTTGACCCTCCCGGACTGTAACGACCCAGAAAATCTGAACCAATTTAAAATTTTTAAATTGGCTAAAATAATGGATTTTAAATATTTAAAATAAATATCTTAGGTAATGGAAATGAAAACTGAGTTTGAATCGACAATTGAAAACGAATATAATTTATTCTAATTATAAACAAGGCCTGAAATGGCGCTGAAGTTTCAAAAATTGAATTCAAACTTGGTCGGACTGTATCGGGTGCAAAACAAAACGGATTTTAGTGAACCTAAAAATATTTAAATCTGTTAGTTAATACCTTTCTAACGAATCTGAAAAATCGAATTTTCATAGCGGAAAGCAAAAGTTATGGCCGAATGAATTTTCAGAAGGGTCGATATGGAAATTTATATAGCCCGTGAAAATGGCCATTTTGCATACGACCTCGGAATTCGACGAAACCACTTTTGTTGAATCCGAGATGTGAAGTTATTGCTAGGTTTCAAATTTCATAATTTTTGAAGCTAGTATGTGAGCGTGGCAAAGGAAAATGTGTTTTGGTCAATTACAGTTAAATTAGATCGACCAAAAATGGGCCTTTTTGCAAACGGTCTCAGAATTCGACGAAACTAGTTTTGTTGGGACCGTATCGTCAAAACATAGCCAGATTTATTTTTCTGGAATTTTTTGAATTAGTTTGTGGCCCTGGCAAATTGAAATGTACGTTCAAATTAAATATTGAATATTATATATTTTAAATTGAAGGAAAACTGACTGAAACAGTCGAAAGGGCCTACGAAACATATCTCATTGTGTCCGGGATGGGGGTAATTAGCTAGGGACGACAGTCGTTGGGTTTGAATTCGAGTTCGTATGTGATAAGGGGTATTTTCGGATTTAATTGAATTATAAATTAAAATAAAATCCACCGGCCAATCACAACTCATCTTCCACTTTCTTGGTCAACGCAGAAACCCGACTCCTCCCAGTTCGAACGGCGGTTTCCCCTTTCTTCCTTCTCCCCTTGATTTCTCCCCCGTTTCTTAATTAAATCAAGCGCTCTTGGATCCATTTAGAAGCCCTTACTCCCCTCTTCAAATCCATCCTTGTTTCATCCTCCATCGTGTTGTGTTCGGCGAGAATCGAAGCTCCAAACCTCGAGACTTCCGGCCGCCGTACCACCTTGAAGCCGCCACCGAACTGGACGTGGGTCCCCTAGTCAGGCGCGCCTCCTGATGCTCCTCGACGTGGTGCTACTCGATTTCAGCATAGTGCTTTGGATTTGAAGTTTTGGCCAACCCTAATTTCGAACCTACACTGAAAGCATACGGCTTTGTTCATTTTAAAGGTTAATAACACTTGAAAGCGTTGCGATTTATGATTTTGGTATAAAAATCATATCTTTTTCGTGTATTGACGAAATTCGATGAAACAGGAAACATCGGGACCGCAAGGAGGCTCTCTACATTCTAGAAGAGACCGCATATTTTTCTGAGCCTTCTGCTATTTTTGGTGGAGTGGAACCCAATGTGAGATTTCTAATTTAAAAACAATATGGAAAATGATGATGTATAAATTATATAGTCGATGTATGAGTTATATAAGCGTTGTACACCTCATGTATAAGCGTTGTATAAGTTGTATGTTCGATGTATAAGTTATATATGCGTTGTAAAAATTATATATGGGTTGAAATAAAAGTGAATTGCTATATATATATATATATATATATATATATATATACGACCCTCGTCCACAAACCATGGACGATATTTATTGATTGTGATTGGTGTGAAAATTGATTGATAGCGAATGGTTGTTTGGGATTGTTTGTGGTTGATATTGATTGATTGTGGTTGAAAAATACCCGTTTGTGGTTGAAAAATATTTGGTTGAAACCACATAGGATTAGTTTGTGGAAATGAAATAAATATATACATGCCGCCTGCGTGCGAACTAGATGCATGATCCCCATTGTCAAAAACCGCGAGGTTTTAAGGTAGAGCGAGGAGCCGTACTAGGGACGGTCCCGGTTTTAACTACCCTGCCGTTATGCTGCCGAAATTTTCTGAAATATACATGTGTTAGAATAATTTTCATTCGTTGGAATAAATTACATATGTTGAAAGAATATTTATGTGTTGAGTTGCAATTCATTCGTTGAGTTGAAATTCATGTGTTGAATATTATTTGAATTTAAACAAATAGTTTTAGCAATAAAAATCACATTTTTATATATATTCAAACTATAGAGAATATTCATGTGTTGAGTTGCAATTCATTCGTTGAGTTGAAATTCATGTGTTGAATATTATTTGAATTTTAAACAAATAGTTTTAGCAATAAAAATCACATTTTTATATATATACAAACTATAGAGAATATTCATGTGTTGAATTGAAATTCGTTCGTCGAGTTGAAATTCATGTGTTGAATGTTATTGTATTTTAAAATAAAATGAATAGACAATAAAAACTAAATTTTAATTGTGAATATGAAGTGTTAAAAACATTCACGTGTTGAATAAATATTTTCGATGATAACAATATTTCTTTTATCATGTATACGCTTTGATAAAAATACACACGTGTTGAAATAAATAATAGTTTGCTAGAAATATTATTATTGGCTTTGTTCTGCATATATATACATGTGTTGAACAGGAAAAAATGGATTAGCTGTAGAGTAAAGAAATTATTTGCATGCCCGACAAATAGGTAAGCCTTGATGAGTTGGCTGCGCAATTTTATTTTTATATCAACTCCTGTGAATGCCATTGGATGCGGAGTGCTGGTTATTCTGTGTGAAATAATAAATATCGCCATAGGATAGTAACAATTAAATTTGAACTACGCTACATGGCATACTTCTTGACGATAGGCATACTTCATCATATTCCACATAAGCAATTGGAGCTTATGTGACGAGGTGGAAGATTTACCATACGAGCGAGAGGCTTGTATGGCGATGATTATATACTACAGGTTGAACTGATGACTGATATGGACTCTATAAAATATAATGATAAATTGCCAGATTAATAAAAACCCAACACGGGTCTGGAGTTGACAATAATCACGTCTCTCTAGTTATTAGATACGGCACATGGACTATTTATTTCCACACGGAAACGGGGTGACGAGAATTTATTCTCTGGAGTGATTATCTATACATGCTCCCCCGTAAACACCAGAATATATCACTATAAATATGTGAATGCTTTTTAGGATTTATTGGGTACCTAACACGGCCTAATAAATTTCCAAACCCCTCCCCGTACAAAGGAGGTTATGGCGAAATTTTTCGAAATATTAAGGCGTTAGTAAAATATTTTAAGTGAAAAGGAAGTTGAAAATATAGAATGAACTATAGTTGAAATTATAGAATGAACCATATTTATATATATAAATATAAATATAATTAAAAGGAATCGAAGCCGTGCAGTTCGTGTTTCGGAATCGTAATTTGAAACGATTAGTACGAGGAATCCGACCATCGGATTTTCACGAAACCGCAACCGCTGGGTTCGCTTTGGAGAAATCTTTCCACCGGCACCAACTTTGTAAAAATCCAACAGTTGGATTGTCTGGAATGTTTAATTCAAATCTGAAGAAAAACAGCGCCAGAAACGATTATATTTATATATATATATATAAATATAATTATATTTAATCAAATAACGACGCTGCAGTTCGTATTTTGAAATCGAAACTTCAAACGATTGTACCGGGAGATCCGACCGTCGGATTTTCCCGAAACTGGAACCGTTGGATTCGTTTTGAAAAGACCGTTCTAATGATGTAAATTTTATGAAGATCCAACGGTTAGATTTTCAGATATGTGTAAATCAAATTTGAAGAAAAACAGCGCCACGGCCGCGTTATGGCCCGAAGCGTCGTTTTAAATAAATTGGCTATTTTAAAGTAAATAAAAATAGCTATAAATCGTTATAAAATATCACAAACGATATGGAATGGAAATAAACTGAATTTGCTCGATTTATGTGGCTTTTGATGGTTGAATGTGTTTGGTGTGAAAATTACATTAAAGAACAAAATTGGTGTTGTCGAATAATTTAACCATTGAAATAAATTGATTTGAAATTCTAAATATACGTGAATTATTTGAAAGGGCCGAGTTAATTCTCATTCCAAATAATTGAACGACGATTGAAAGTCGAAGATGGAGACGGTGGTCGAAGACCGGAGATCTTCACCTCGTTTGGATGGTAACCGAGGTCCTGATTGGGAGGCATCCCGAAATATGGATAATGAGTGGTGATCAATGGGTTTGCGAGGTATTTAGTGCCTCCGGTTTTGTTCAGACTCAGAACGGACTTGCAAATGGAAAGTGTTGTCTGACATTGGAATTTGTTCTGTGTGATTGATAGCCATCAGTTGCACGGTGTGAATTGCCTGTGTGGCATGCTAAGATGCAGTGATCAGGGCTTCTGTTGAAAAGCAAAGTCTTGTGGTGATGATCAAAGCACCGCCTGTGTGGCGTAGCTTTGTGTATAACGTGAATTCGCGAGCCTCACACCCCGGTATGAACCAGAAACGGGAGAAGGACCTCAGGGAGGGCATGCGTTTCTTTCAAGCTAGGGTGGTGTTAGTGACCTACCAGCCCTGACATTTATATACTTTTCACCTATGTGGTTGTTGCTGTTGCGAGGCGCCTCGGTTTGATCGGACGATCCGGGTCCGATGGAGTCATTCGTTGGCTCGTTGACGCCCCAAAGGGCGGGGAAACGCAGTGTTCAGGAATTTTAATCCACATCGGTGGACCGGCCCTGACGATTCTAGGGTCACTCGAGCTCTGATCCTGAGACACGGGCTAGAGCGTCTCGAATTCGGTAAGGACTATCTTTTGCCTTGGTTCATGACGGAAATCCAATTTCCAAATACGTGATTGTGAGGTTTTGATTGTATATATATATATATGGCGACATGATATATGGTACCCATGCCGTCTATGATTGATAGTTATGATTTGAAATTGCTTTCAAAACATATAAACACTAGCCATAATATCAATTGCCTTTGTTTTATTCGTATCAAGCATATTTTGGTCGTTATAAGATAAAACTCTATCCTCCGGTTTGCGTTGCATTGTGTGATGGGAACTGAGTCTTATAATGGCTTCATTTTTACAAAATGCATTGCGTTGTTTAAAAGAAAGATTTGTTTTAAAGCACTGGCAATCCAATGGAGTAAACCCATTCCACGAAAGTGGCGTGGTCCTGTGATTAGCCAATTATATATGTGTTGAGTGGATTTCTCATACCAGTCCCATGACTGACTCGTAGTTTGTTTCACTTTCAAACTCGGGTGCCCCTTCTTCTACACGGGCAGCCTTGTATTCAGGTTTAGCTGGTTCTTTCTGGATAGCTGGAGCTGAAGATGGATTCTATTATTTACCTCTTTTTATGCTGTTCAGCTCCTATTGTACATATTTTGTTTATTTCCGCTGTAGACATTTATGTATAGCTGAATTGTATTTGTACTAAGTAAGATCCTGTATACTGTGTAACTCTGATGATTACTTTATCCAGTATATTCTATTGTTCATTATCTGGTGTATTTATTTAATTTTGTTCAGCTCTTATCTGTTTCTGTGTTATATTCCAAAGATTACCCTTGCTACCGTCAGTACGGGGTTTGGGGTCATCACAACGTGGTATCAGAGCTTTGGTTAAGCTTAGTTCTGGAATATAACATTTGAACGAACTCGTCAGAAATAGAACCAGTAGTGTTCTAGGACGGGTAACTCTATACAGATAGGATCAGCAGTATCCTAGTATGAGTAAAGCAGAATGAAATTACACCTCGATAGACACATTTACATTTGAAGTATGTGTTTCTATATTTTAAAATTATCTTTTCGGTGACCTGACACTTGATCTGCTGTTTGCAGAAGTACTAGAAATGAGTGTCAGAAACAGAAGGAATGCAGAACCGGATATTGAGGCCTTATTGATCAAATATCGAAATATGGGTGGAATACCGTTCTCTGGTGAAGAATCTATTATGAAGACACAGGCTTGGATTCGTTCGGCTGAAAAGATCTTTGATGGTTTAAAGCTGAGGGATGACCAAAAAAGATTACTGGCCTCCTGGGCACTCAAAGATGAAGCTTTGTTCTGGTGGGATTCAGTTATTGAGGATAATCCAGAAGGTGATATCACCTGGGGCAGATTCAAAGTGATTTTCCTAGAAAGATTTACTCCTCCCGAAGCGACTGAGCGATTATGCGACGAATTCTCTTATCTGATACAAGGTGATATGACCATCCCAGAATATCATAAGAAATTCAACGAACTTTCTCACTTTGCTCCTCATCTGATTAAGGACCCAAAGAGGAAGAATCTTATATTTATTCATGGACTTCAAAGGAAATACCAGAATAAAGTATTGGGGCATGTGAAGCTTCCTTTTTCTGAAATGATATACATGGCTTATCAGTACGAAGATCTCGACAGGAAAGGCATGTTGCGCGAAGATGAGGAAGTCAGCTCTAGTAATAAAATTGAGGTTGAAACTAGTCGTCTTGAGGCCAGCACGATGTCAGGGGTCAGCAAGGAGCCCAAAGCAAATCGGAAAAGGGCTGAATCTGAGAAAGGGCAAGGAACGACTACCCTATGCAGTAACTGTAAGAAGCCAGGGCATTTGTCGATTAACTGCGGACCCTTAAAGAAGCGATTAAGAGGCGGGTTTCAATCCAAGAAGGGATTTCAAGAGAATAGAAAGTGCAGTCAATGCCATGAGGTCGGTCATCTTTCTAAGGCCTGCCCGTTATTTAGAAAATCTGAAGCAGTACATGTGAACGAAGTGGCAGAAGTGCCTGCATCTTTGTCTATTCAGGAAAGGCCAGATGTTTTAGAAGGCACGCTAACTGTCAAAGATATTCCAGTTAAAGTACTGTTTGACACCGGCGCGTCGCGAAGCTTCATTGCAAAGGATGCAGCTAAGAAACTGGATTTGAATTTGAAAAAGCTCAAGGAACCAATGACTGTCCAGAATCCGGTTGGGGGTTCAATTGATCTCAGTTGGATTTGTGGAGTGCCGGTTTCTTTCTCTCGTTATCGGTTTCCTACCATCGCAGTCGTCATGAATTTTAAAGAGTTTGATCTTATCTTGGGGTTAGACTGGTTGACCAAATATGAAGCTGAAGTTAAATGCGCCGACAGAGTCGTAAAGGCAAAGATTAAATCAGGTGATTATATAACCATTCCCTGTGAAGGTCCGAATGCTAATAGAAAAGACTTCTGGGCAGCTTTGAATGTTTCTCCAGCCCAAATAGAAAATATCCCTGAAGTCACAGAGAATATTCCTGACCTCATCAAAGACATTCCTGTCGTCAAGAACTATGCGGATGTGTTCGAGGAAGTTGTTCGCTTACCTCCGCAGAGAGAAATAGATTTCAAAATTGCTTTAATTCCCAATGCAAGGCCGGTAGTTCACGCTATTCGAAGAATGTCCTTGAAAGAGAAGGAGGAATTAGACAATCAAACAAGACAGTTAGTATGGAAGGGTCTGATCAGGCCTAGTTTCTCTGATTGGGGTGCAGCAGTGGTGTTTGTCCCAAAATCTGATGGTACTCTACGTCTATGTGTGGATTATCGTGATTTGAACAAGCAGACCATAAAGAACAAATATCCATTGTCGCGGATTGATGATTTGTTGGATCGATTAAATGGCGCACAAGTATTTTCACGAATGGACCTAGCTACAGGTTTCCATCAACTTCGAATTGCCGAAGAGTGTGTTCCAATGACACCGTTCAGAGGCCCCGACTTATTCTACGAGTGGTTAGTAATGCCGTTCGGCTTATGTAACGCTCAAGCTTACTTCGTCGATCTGATGAATAGAGTGTTCAGAGGAGTTCTGAATAAATTTGTTCTGGTATTCATAGACGATATTCTAATCTTCTCTAAATCAAAGGCCGAACATGAAAAGCATCTGGAACAGGTTCTAGAAATCCTCAGAAGGAACGTATTAAAAGCCAAATTTTCCAAATGTATATTCTGGCAAGATGAAGTAAAATTTCTGGGCCACGTCGTATCGAAAGAAGGAATCGCTGTGGATCCCAGTAAAATCACAGCTATTTAGAATTGGAAACAGCCCAGTACCCCCACTGAAGTCCGCAGTTTTCTCGGATTGGCTAGCTATTATCGGAAGTTCGTTAAAGACTTTTCGAAGATATCTGGTCATTTAACAAAGCTTACAAAGAAGCACTCTAAATTCAAATGGACTCCAGAAAGTGAGGAGGCTTTCGAGGAGCTAAAATTAAGACTAACGACTTCTCCAGTGTTAACCATCATCGAGGGCAACCAAGATTTAAAAGTCTGGACTGATGCTTCTAGAGAAGGCCTCGGCGCAGTGTTAATGCAAAGGGGTCAAGTGATTGCTTATGCTAGCCATCAACTGAAGCCGCACGAGAAGAACTACGTAACTCATGATCTTGAGTTATTGGCTATTGTGTTCGCTTTGAAAATCTGGAGGCACTATCAACTGGGTGAGAGATTTGAACTGTTTACAGATCACCAGTCGTTAAAGTATATGTTCACCCAGAAGGACTTGAATTTGAGGCAGCAACGTTGGCTGGAGTTTCTTGCAGCATATGACTTTGAAATTATATATACTCCAGGGAAAGCCAATGTTGTGGCCGATGCGTTAAGCCGAAAGAATGAGATGATCGCCAGTTTTATTATCACGACTTCATTGCTAGATAAAATATCTGCTCTTCAGGAGGATGATCACTTCGTTCAGAAGATCAGAGGGATAATTCAACAAGGCGAACCCTCGAGTTTTCAGGTTGATAATGATGGGATTCTAAGGCTCAAATGTCGAATATGTGTTCCTAACATTCCTGAGCTTCGGAAGGAAGTACTGGACGAATGCCACAAGTCAAAACTCAGTATCCACCCAGGAGTAAGCAAAATGTATAATGACATTAAACGCACTTTCTGGTGGAAGTCGATGAAGAGGGACATTTCTTTATATGTTAGCCGATGCCCTACTTGCCAACTAGTCAAGAGCGACCAACAGAAGCTAGCTGGATTATTACAGCCACTAGAAGTTCCTGGCTGGAAGTGGGAGCATATTTCTATGGATTTCATTGATGGTTTGCCCAGAACCAGAAAAGGAAATGACAGTATTTGGGTGATCGTAGATCGCTACACGAAGACCGCCCATTTCATACCTGTCAGATCAAACAGAACTGCTCAGAGTCTGGTGCAGATATACTTCAAGGAAATAGTTAGACTACATGGAGTGCCGCTCAGTATAGTCAGTGATAGAGACACAATATTTACTAGTAAATTCTGGAAGGCATTTCAAGTCGAGCTAGGAACGAAGTTGAACTTAAGCACCGCTTATCATCCTCAGACAGACGGTCAGACTGAGAGGGTGAATCGTATTTTAGAAGATCTATTGCGGGCTTGTGTTATAGATTTCGGTGGATCATGGGAA
Source organism: Allium sativum (assembly GCA_030737875.1). Taxonomy (NCBI): domain Eukaryota; kingdom Viridiplantae; phylum Streptophyta; class Magnoliopsida; order Asparagales; family Amaryllidaceae; genus Allium; species Allium sativum. The sequence goes on along the minus strand of CM060927.1, from coordinate 28,074,069 downwards.
GACCATCTGCATTTGGCTGAATTCTCATATAACAACAACTACCAAGCGAGTCTGACAATGTCACCATTCGAAGCATTGTATGGTAGACCGTGCCGATCTCCTGCTTGTTGGGTCGAACCTGGAAATAGACTTGTGTTGGGTCCTGATATGATTCGAGAAGCTGCCGACAAATTCGATTTTATTAAGAAGCGATTACTTGCCGCTCAAAGCCGACAAAAGAGCTATGCCGATAGGAGAAGGAGAGATATATCCTTTGATGTTGGCGACTATGTATATTTGAAAGTATCGCCAATGAGAGGAGTTATCCGGTTCGGTAAAACTGGAAAGTTGGCACCCAAATTCATTGGTCCGTTTCCTATTCTGGAACGGATCGGAACTCTCGCTTATAGGGTCAAACTGCCTGATTGGCTGCCTGGAGTTCATGATGTATTTCATATATCTAAACTTCGAAAGCACGTTCATGATCCAGACTTGATCGTGGAAGAAGCAGCTCAACAGGATATTGAAATTAATCCAGAATTAGCTGTGAGAAGAGAGCCGCTAAAGATCATCAGCAAAGAAACCAAGGAGCTGAGGAACAAGAAGGTTCACTTAGTCAAAGTGCAATGGAGTGGAGATCCGCGAGATTGTAATTGGAAAACTGAGGAGAGAATTCAGAAAGCTTATCCTAGATGCCGAGTAGATATCTCTGATTGACTCCGGTGCAAGGTACATTTACCATACTTTGCATTACCATTTAATTCTCTATTCTGTTGCTATTTTCTTCCCATGGATGTGCACTATTTATTCTATACACTGAGTGATTTCTAAAGGAATATAGGATTTGATTAGTATATTTTAGGAAGGTTAGAAACAAAGTGGTTGTTGTGTTGTGTGATTGTAGATTTATCAAACCACTTTCGACTTTGTTCCTTTTCGGGGACGAAAAGTTTTAAGTGGGGGAGATTGTAACGACCCAGAAAATCTGAACCAATTTAAAAATTTTAAATTGGCTAAAATAATGGATTTTAAATATTTAAAATAAATATCTTAGGTAATGGCAATGAAAACTGAATTTGAATCGACAATTGAAAACGAATATAATTTTTTCTAATTATAAACAAGGCCTGAAATGGCGCTGTAGTTTCAAAAATTGAATTCAAACTTGGTCGGACTGTATCGGGTGCAAAACAAAACGGATTTTAGTGAAACCAAAAATATTTAAATCTGTTAGTGAATACCTTTCTAACGAATCTGAAAAATCGAATTTTCATAGCGGAAAGCAAAAGTTATGGCCGAATGAATTTTCAGAAGGGTCGATATGGAACCATTTTGCATACGACCTCGGAATTCGATGAAACCACTTTTGTTGAATCCGGGATGTGAAGTTATTGCTAGGTTTCAAATTTCATAATTTTTGAAGCTAGTATGTGAGCGTGGCAAAGGAAAATGTGTTTTGGTCAATTACAGTTAAATTAGATCGACCAAAAATGGGCCATTTTGCAAACGGTCTCAGAATTCGACGAAACTAGTTTTGTTGGGACCGTATCGTCAAAACATAGCCAGATTTATTTTTCTGGAATTTTTCGAATTAGTTTGTGGCCCTGGCAAATTGAAATGTACGTTCAAATTAAATATTGAATATTTTATATTTTAAATTGAAGGAAAACTGACTGAAACAGTCGAAAGGGCCTACGAAACATATCCCATTATGTCCGGGATGGGGGTAATTAGCTAGGGACGACAGTCGTTGGGTTTGAATTCGAGTTCGTATGTGATAAGGGGTATTTTCGGATTTAATTGAATTATAAATTAAAATAAAATCCACCGGCCAATCACAACTCATCTTCCACTTTCTTGGTCAACGCAGAAACCCGACTCCTCCCAGTTCGAACGGCGGTTTCCCCTTTCTTCCTTCTCCCCTTGATTTCTCCCCCGTTTCTTAATTAAATCAAGCGCTCTTGGATCCATTTAGAAGCCCTTACTCCCCTCTTCAAATCCATCCTTGTTTCATCCTCCATCGTGTTGTGTTCGGCGAGAATCGAAGCTCCAAACCTCGAGACTTCCGGCCGCCGTACCACCTTGAAGCCGCCACCGAACTGGACGTGGGTCCCCTAATCAGGCGCGCCTCCTGATGCTCCTCGACGTGGTGCTACTCGATTTCAGCATAGTGCTTCGGATTTGAAGTTTTGGCCAACCCTAATTTCGAACCTACACTGAAAGCATACGGCTTTGTTCATTTTAAAGGTTAATAACACTTGAAAGCGTTGCGATTTATGATTTTGGTATAAAAATCATATCTTTTTCGTGTATTGACGAAATTCGATGAAACAGGAAACATCGGGACCGCAAGGAGGCTCTCTACATTCTAGAAGAGACCGCATATTTTTCTGAGCCTTCTGCTATTTTTGGTGGAGTGGAACCCAATGTGAGATTTCTAATTTAAAAACAATATGGAAAATGATGATGTATAAATTATATAGTCGATGTATGAGTTATATAAGCGTTGTACACCTCATGTATAAGCGTTGTATAAGTTGTATGTTCGATGTATAAGTTATATATGCGTTGTAAAAATTATATATGGGTTGAAATAAAAGTGAATTGCTATATATATATATATATACGACCCTCGTCCACAAACCATGGACGATATTTATTGATTGTGATTGGTGTGAAAATTGATTGATAGCGAATGGTTGTTTGGGATTGTTTGTGGTTGATATTGATTGATTGTGGTTGAAAAATACCCGTTTGTGGTTGAAAAATATTTGGTTGAAACCACATAGGATTAGTTTGTGGAAATGAAATAAATATATACATGCCGCCTGCGTGCGAACTAGATGCATGATCCCCATTGTCAAAAACCGCGAGGTTTTAAGGTAGAGCGAGGAGCCGTACTAGGGACGGTCCCGGTTTTAACTACCCTGCCGTTATGCTGCCGAAATTTTCTGAAATATACATGTGTTAGAATAATTTTCATTCATTGGAATAAATTACATATGTTGAAAGAATATTCATGTGTTGAGTTGCAATTCATTCGTTGAGTTGAAATTCATGTGTTGAATATTATTTGAATTTAAACAAATAGTTTTAGCAATAAAAATCACATTTTTATATATATACAAACTATAGAGAATATTCATGTGTTGAGTTGCAATTCATTCGTTGAGTTGAAATTCATGTGTTGAATATTATTTGAATTTTAAACAAATAGTTTTAGCAATAAAAATCACATTTTTATATATATACAAACTATAGAGAATATTCATGTGTTGAATTGAAATTTGTTCGTCGAGTTGAAATTCATGTGTTGAATGTTATCGTATTTTAAAATAAAATGAATAGACAATAAAAACTACATTTTTATTGTGAATATGAAGTGTTAAAAACATTCACGTGTTGAATAAATATTTTCGATGATAAAAATATTTCTTTTATCATGTATACGCTTTGATAAAAATACACACGTGTTGAAATAAATAATAGTTTGCTAGAAATATTATTATTGGCTTTGTTCTGCATATATATACATGTGTTGAACAGGAAAAAATGGATTAGCTGTAGAGTAAAGAAATTATTTGCGTGCCCGACAAATAGGTAAGCCTTGATGAGTTGGCTGCGCAATTTTATTTTTATATCAACTCCTGTGAATGCCATTGGATGCGGAGTGCTGGTTATTCTGTGTGAAATAATAAATATCGCCATAGGATAGTAACAATTAAATTTGAACTACGCTACATGGCATACTTCTTGACGATAGGCATACTTCATCATATTCCACATAAGCAATTGGAGCTTGTGTGACGAGGTGGAAGATTTACCATACGAGCGAGAGGCTTGTATGGCGATGATTATATACTACAGGTTGAACTGATGACTGATATGGACTCTATAAAATATAACGATAAATTGCCAGATTAATAAAAACCCCACACGGGTCTGGTGTTGACAATAATCACGTCTCTCTAGTTATTAGATACGGCACATGGACTATTTATTTCCACACGGAAACGGGGTGACGAGAATTTATTCTCTGGAGTGATTATCTATACATGCTCCCCCGTAAACACCAGAATATATCACTATAAATATGTGAATGCTTTTTTAGGATTTATTGGGTACCTAACACGGCCTAATAAATTTCAAAACCCTCCCCGTACAAAGGAGGTTATGGCGAAATTTTTCGAAATATTAAGGCGTTAGTAAAATATTTGAAGTGAAAACGAAGTTGAAAATATAGAATGAACTATAGTTGAAATTATAGAATGAACCATATTTATATATATATATATATAAATATAATTAAAAGGAATCGAAGCCGTGCAGTTCGTGTTTCGGAATCGTAATTTGAAACGATTAGTACGAGGAATCCGACCATCGGATTTTCCCGAAACCGCAACTGCTGGGTTCGCTTTGGAGAAATCTTTCCACCGGCACCAACTTTGTAAAAATCCAACGGTTGGATTGTCTGGAATGTTTACTTCAAATCTGAAGAAAAATAGCGCCAGAAACGATTATATTTATATATATATATATATATATAAATATAATTATATTTAATCAAATAACGACGCTGCAGTTCGTATTTTGAAATCGAAACTTCAAACGATTGTACCGGGAGATCCGACCGTCGGATTTTCCCGAAACTGGAACCGTTTGATTCGTTTTGAAAAGACCGTTCTAATGATGTAAATTTTATGAAGATCCAACGGTTAGATTTTCATATATGTGTAAATCAAATTTGAAGAAAAACAGCGCCACGGCCGCGTTATGGCCCGAAGTGTCGTTTTAAATAAATTGGCTATTTTAAAGTAAATAAAAATAGCTATAAATCGTTATAAAATATCACAAACGATATGGAATGGAAATAAACTGAATTTGCTCGATTTATGTGGCTTTTGATGGTTGAATGTGTTTGGTGTGAAAATTACATTAAAGAACAAAATTGGTGTTGTCGAATAATTTAACCATTGAAATAAATTGATTTGAAATTCTAAATATACGTGAATTATTTGAAAGGACCGAGTTAATTCTCATTTCAAATAATTGAACGACGATTGAAAGTCGAAGATGGAGACGGTGGTCGAAGACCGGAGATCTTCACCTCGTTTGGATGGTAACCGAGGTCCTGATTGGGAGGCATCCCGAAATATGGATAATGAGTGGTGATCATCCAGACGTACGTGGTGATCAATGGGTTTGCGAGGTATTTAGTGCCTCCGGTTTCGTTCAGACCCAGAACGGACTTGCAAATGGAAAGTGTTGTCTGACATTGGAATTTGTTCTGTGTGATTGATAGCCATCAGTTGCACGGTGTGAATTGCCTGTGTGGCATGCTAAGATGCAGTGATCAGGGCTTCTGTTGAAAAGCAAAGTCTTGTGGTGATGATCAAAGCACCGCCTGTGTGGCGTAGCTTTGTGTATAACGTGAATTCGCGAGCCTCACACCCCGGTATGAACCAGAAACGGGAGAAGGACCTCAGGGAGGGCATGCGTTTCTTTCTAGCTAGGGTGGTGTCAGTGACCTACCAGCCCTGACATTTATATACTTTTCACCTATGTGGTTGTTGCTGTTGCGAGGCGCCTCGGTTTGATCGGACGATCCGGGTCCGATGGAGTCATTCGTTGGCTCGTTAACGCCCCAAAGGGCGGGGAAACGCAGTGTTCAGGAATTTTAATCCACATCGGTGGACCGACCCTGACGATTCTCGGGTCACTCGAGCTCTGATCCTGAGACACGGGCTAGAGCGTCTCGAATTCGGTAAGGACTATCTTTTGCCTTGGTTCATGACGGAAATCCAATTTCCAAATACGTGACTGGTGCGGTTTTGATTGTATATATATATGGCGACATGATATATGGTACCCATGCCGTCTATGATTGATAGTTATGATTTGAAATTGCTTTCAAAACATATAAACACTAGCCATAATATCAATTGCCTTTGTTTTATTCGTATCAAGCATATTTTGGTCGTTATAAGATAAAACTCTATCCTCCGGTTTGCGTTGCATTGTGTGATGGGAACTGAGTCTTATAATGGCTTCATTTTTACAAAATGCATTGCGTTGTTTAAAAGAAAGATTTGTTTTAAAGCACTGGCAATCCAATGGAGTAAACCCGTTCCACGAAAGTGGCGTGGTCCTGTGATTAGCCAATTATATATGTGTTGAGTGGATTTCTCATACCAGTCCCATGACTGACTCGTAGTTTGTTTCACTTTCAAACTCGGGTGCCCCTTCTTCTACACGGGCAGCCTTGTATTCAGGTTTAGCTGGTTCTTTCTGGATAGCTGGAGCTGAAGATGGATTCTATTATTTACCTCTTTTTATGCTGTTCAGCTCCTATTGTACATATTTTTTTTATTTCCGCTGTAGACATTTATGTATAGCTGAACTGTATTTGTACTAAGTAAGATCCTGTATACTGTGTAACTCTGATGATTACTTTATCCAGTATATTCTATTGTTCATTATCTGGTGTATTTATTTAATTTTGTTCTGCTCTTATCTATTTCTGTGTTATATTCCAAAGATTACCCTTGCTACCGTCAGTACGGGGTTTGGGGTCGTCACACGGACTACCGTCAGCCGGTTTGTATCATCCACATCAGGTACGTAAGAGTTATACAGTAATACTGGTATACGACTGCATTATAAAAACTCAAATTATGTAACACAAGTTGTCTCATTAACAGTAGTCGCTATATATGGACCATGATAGACGGATATTGGCTGCTTATGAGCGTATGACATTGGAGTACACGCAGTTGATGTACCAGAGTTTACACGGAGCTTTGGCATAGCAGCAGGCTCAGTACGAGGCCCAGATTGCTACCCTACAGACTCAGTTACAGCAGCAGGGTACTGGTGATGGATCACATATGGATGATGCTTTTGATGACGCTCATGATGACAGTTCTGATGGGGCAGGTAGCGATGCTATGCCTATTGAATGATGATTCATGCAGCGTCACGATTGAATGTTTTTGGTATTGCTAACATGTTTGTTATTACATGTGTTGTTGATGGTGACATGGTTGTATATTTTTTGTATTATATATCATGTGACATGGTTTGTATGACTGGACGGTGTTATGTCTGCCATGTTTTTTATTACACGTTTTTGGCAATGAAGTATTTTTTTCTGACATGGTATAATTTATTTTAATTATAAATGGAGTATTAAATGGAGTTTGAACTTTAAAAATGAGTTTGAAATTTAAATTTGAAATGGAGTTTAAAATGGAGTTTGAAATTTAAAATGGAGTTTGAAATTTAAATTTGAAATGGAGTTTAAAATGGAGTTTGAACTTTAAAATGGAGTTTGAAATTTAAATTTGAAATGGAGTTTATAATGGAGTTTGAAATTTAAAATGGAGTTTGAAATTTAAATTTGAAATGGAGTTTATAATGGAGTTTGAAATTTAAAATGGAGTTTGAAATTTAAAATGGAGTTTGAAATTTAAATTTGAAATGGAGTTTGAAATTTAAAATGGAGTTTGAAATTTATATTTGAAATGAAGTTTGAAATTTAAAATTGAGTTTGAAATTTAAATTTGAAATGGAGTTTGAAATTTAAAATGGAGTTTGAAATTTAAATTTGAAATGGAGTTTATAATGGAGTTTGAAATTTAAATTTGAAATGGAGTTTGAAATTTAATTTTGAAATGGAGTTTAAAATGGACTTTGAAATTTGAAATGGAGTTTGGAATGGAGTTTGAGCTTTGAAATGGAGATTGAATTTTAAAATGGAGTTTAAAATGAAGTGGCAGTTTGAAAACTTGATTTTAAATTTCAATTGAATGTGTAGGATTCAATATAAGTCAGATTTCAGTAAAACAAAAAACATTAGAATCTGTATAATTATATCTTTCTAACGAATGTGAAAAATTCAGAGTTCGTAATATAAATTGAAAGTTATGTTCAGTTTAAAATGTAAAAAAGTCGCTATGGAATTTAAATTTCAAACTCCATTTTAATTTCAAACTCCATTTTAAAATTCAATCTCCATTTTAAATTTCAAAATCCATTTTAAAATTCAATCTCCATTTCAAATTTCAAACTCCATTTTAAATTTCAAACTCCTTTTTAAATTTTAAACTCCATTTTAAATTTCAAACTCCATTAACAATTTCAAACTCCATTTTAAATTTCAAATTCTATTTCAAACTCCATTTTAAATTTCAAACTCCGTTTTAAAATTCAATCTTCATTTCAAATTTCAAACTCCATTTTAAATTTCAAACTCCTTTTTAATTTTTAAACTCCATTTTAAATTTCAAACTCCATTAACAATTTCAAACTCCATTTTAAATTTCAAATTCCATTTCAAACTCCATTTTCAATTTCAAACTCCTTTTTAAAATTCAAACTCCATTTTAAATTTCGAACTCCATTTTATATTTCAATCTCCATTTTAAATTTCAAACTCCATTTTCAATTTCAAACTCCTTTTTAAAATTCAAACTCCATTTTAAATTTCAAACTCCGTTTTATATTTCAATCTCCATTTTAAATTTCAAACTCCATTTTAAATTTCAAACTCCTTTTTAAATTTCAAACTCCATTTTAAATTTCAAACTCCATTTCAAATTCCATTAACAATTTCAAACTCCATTTTAAATTTCAAATTCCATTTCAAACTCCTTTTTAAATTTTAAACTCCATTTTAAATTTCAAACTCCATTAACAATTTCAAACTCCATTTTAAATTTCAAATTCCATTTCAAACTCCATTTTCAATTTCAAACTCCTTTTTAAAATTCAAACTCCATTTTAAATTTCAAACTCCATTTTATATTTCAATCTCCATTTTAAATTTCAAACTCCATTTTCAATTTCAAACTCCTTTTTAAAATTCAAACTCCATTTTAAATTTCAAACTCCATTTTATATTTCAATCTCCATTTTAAATTTCAAACTCCATTTTAAATTTCAAACTCCTTTTTAAATTTCAAACTCCATTTTAAATTTCAAACTCCATTTCAAATTCCATTAACAATTTCAAACTCCATTTTAAATTTCAAATTCCATTTCAAACTCCTTTTTAAATTTTAAACTCCATTTTAAATTTCAAACTCCATTAACAATTTCAAACTCCATTTTAAATTTCAAATTCCATTTCAAACTCCATTTTCAATTTCAAACTCCTTTTTAAAATTCAAACTCCATTTTAAATTTCAAACTCCATTTTATATTTCAATCTCCATTTTAAATTTCAAACTCCATTTTCAATTTCAAACTCCTTTTTAAAATTCAAACTCCATTTTAAATTTCAAACTCCATTTTATATTTCAATCTCCATTTTAAATTTCAAACTCCATTTTAAATTTCAAACTCCTTTTTAAATTTCAAACTCCATTTTAAATTTCAAACTCCATTTCAAACTCCATTAACAATTTCAAACTCCATTTTAAATTTCAAATTCCATTTCAAACTCCTTTTTAAATTTTAAACTGCATTTTAAATTTCAAACTCCATTAACAATTTCAAACTCCATTTTAAATTTCAAATTCCATTTCAAACTCCATTTTCAATTTCAAACTCCTTTTTAAAATTTAAACTCCATTTTAAATTTCAAACTCCATTTCATATTTCAATCTCCATTTTAAATTTCAAACTCCATTTTAAATTTCAAACTCCTTTTTAAATTTCAAACTCCATTTTAAATTTCAAACTCCATTAACAATCTCAAACTCCATTTTAAATTTAAAACACCATTTCAAACTCCATTGCAAACTCCATTTTAAAATTCAAACTACATTCCCACGCTACATAAACCAAATGCAACTAACACCAAACTAGCGCATACAAAGCCAATTAAAGTTTACATCCAAGTTAGCTACATAAACTACATTCCTTCTCTTCTTCGCCTCAATATCTCAAATCTCCGATACTCCGTATACTCGCGTTGCACATCATCCATTTGCGAAATATCCATAAACATGAGTGCATCTTCCTCCTTTCGTCGTTTTGTGTCAACAAGTTGATGAATTGCGTCAAGCCTTTCTTGGTGGTGAATGCTTCTGCTCTGGAGTGCGCTCATAAACATATCGTTAGACTCCTTTAACAGTTTTCTGATTTCGCCTTCATTCGCTCCTGCCACTTGTTTTTTCTTTGCCGTCTTGGATCCTTCGGGCCTATCATATCGTTCAGCAGTAAGGTGAACATCTTCTTCTAAACCCATAGTTGCACTGTCCTGCGAATCTCTGGGACTACAACTGTCTCCAAATCTTGAAGTTTTCCCACGACTACAGCTTGATTGGACGTCTTGGACTGTTTTCTGAAGTGAAGATTTCCATTTCACATGATTAACCAGTAGGTGCATGAACTGGTAGAAATGAGGTCCTTGTTTACTATCTGGTTTATATATTTGTTTGAATAACTTGTTTGCGGCAATTCTCTGCATCAATAATATGAAGCTTTTACTACAACGTTAGGATTTAAAGTACAAAAAAAAAAGTAAACAATTATTACCATATGAGTATCACTTCCAAATCCGCTTGGGTTACTCTGCTTCAGCTTGAACATCTGTGAATCAAAACATTGAGTTTGACGATTAATTTTACAATAACGTCATTTGATGGAAGCTACACTTCTATTCCGATCCATGTTCTTCCTATTGTATGCATTAGTGATTCTACCCCAAAATGTTTCACCACTTTGATCGGCACCACGGACAGGATCTAGCGAAAGTGAGCAGTATATGTAGCAAAGATTGTAGTCTTCATTAGCACTCCAACTTGAAGTAGTTAGCATTCCACCAAACGGTTGACTTTGATCTTGTACATCGAAAGTTTCAAACTCAATTCTTGCGGCGTCGACATCAAAATCAGTAACCATTTTTGTAGTTAGTTTGAATGTGGTAGAAGAAGAGTTGATGTGGAGGAAAGTAGATGAGGGGTTGTGTATTTGTAGTGTTTGAAATCAAGCCGTTGCAAATTCAAGCCGTTGGCCTCCCCGCGTCTGTTCAACAGGCGCGCGCAAAATATACTCCACGCGCTTGTTTAACAAGCGCGTGTGTTTGCGCGTTTGTTGAACAACCGCGTGGGCAATTTGGAGATTCCGGAACTCGTTACCCAGATTTTCGAACTGATCGGATAATCTATACTCTATTGGACGAGTTTTTGAGTATGGATTTCAATATTTTGGATATCCAATACTTTGTTGGAGTTGCTCTTAAGGACCCTAATTATTATTTTTTGGTATGTGGAATGGCCGGCCCTACGTCCCAGGGGACAATCAAAACTTATGCCAACTTCAGTTTTTGACATTGGACACAAATAGGACAACGAGATGGCCGTTTGGTATGTCTGACGCTGGTTCAGTGTACATCCTATAGTTAGGCCAGTACATTAATATCGCAGATCAACACTTTAGTTCCATTAAATTTCCCAACCAGCAAGGGTTCATATGTCACTTTTGGTGTTAGTAAGTATTTAATTACTACTTCATGAAGAATGGGATCGGCTGAATATATAATAAAGATAAAAAGCATGTTCCTTTTTGGTCCATTGATCTGTTTAATTATCATGTTAATATCATCATTAATAAAAAGTTGTTTGTGGCTAATTAGTGCATGGCGTTATAGCATGCATATGATTTGTTCCTTCTAATTATTGCTTCACCCACCGGGAGATATATATATATCACCTGCGTGTTGCTTCCATCTTTATTGCTACATTAATGGAAATAGTCTTGTCTTGATATTGCCTCACATGGGAAATTTTAACATTTGTAGGACGTCGTTATACTATATAGTATTGGCTTTTAATCACAATAGTTGTAATTGTGGTAGTTGCCAGGTGATTATCGTTTACCGGTATGCATCAAGCAGAATTTTATTATATATTAACTGTATCATAACTGGTGAAGACAAACACTTGAGATTAATCTGTAGGTTACAGTTAAGAATTCTATCCACTTTTAAAGAACTATTAAATAGGATCAACAATCAAAGTGCAAAAAAGCTAGGAGGCTTTTGATTAACCAACTGCATTTGCTAAAGAAATTAAGGATTCTTTGATAAAATAGTGATTTGATCGAATGATATAATTTTGAATTGATGCGTACAGAATAGAATTGAGAAAGAACAATAACGAATAGAAACAGCATTGATAAATACGAAAGCAAAACAGTATAGTAAGCAATGCGAATTACTGTGTGTGTGTGTATATATATATATATATATATATATATATATATATATCCACATCCACTCTACTTGCAGGTGCACATGGTTGATCCTTGACCAATGTCCTTCATGTACTTATCATTATAAGCCTTCTAGCATTATTATTATTTTTACTTTTTCTCCTTTGTGGATTTAGGTAGTGTTAATTTTATAAATAGAAGTGGAAAACTGCTAACCAATCAGTGTGACAAATTGATGATTCCACTTCCAGGGTAGACAAGTTCTTCCCTTATTCGGTGACCTATGGATCCATTTCATTTCACAACTTATTCAATCATTTAAAAGTATTATCATTTAATTATTCCCTTGAATCTTGATATATGGATTTGAAAGGTTGGGTAAAGGACATTTAACCGGTCATGCTTCTATTTAACATGAATCCCATTTAAGATGCATATTTAATATATATATGCACCTAAATATTAAACGGACATTATACTGGTGTCTAAGCTAAAACACTTCTAGAATTCCTTGTGTAAGGCTGGTTGTGCTACCTTTGCTTTCGCATAGTGCAGTGTAATTGTGTAATCTGTTACACCCAGGTGTATTTTAGGTGATTTTTAGTTTGAGTGGTTGAGGCATGTTTGTAACTCCTTATCTTTAAGCTGGACTAGTTTCTTAGACCATAATCAACCATCCGTTCTGTTCAGTTATTCTCTCTTTTGTTTTGAAACTGGTCCAACGAGCGGAGCAACCAGAAGAAGGAACCAGCCACGGATCAGGTTAGGGGGGGTTACAACGGCAAAATGTTTGTCGTTATAAGGTTACAACGGCAAACACTTTGTCGTTATAATGTTATAACAGCAAAGTATTTGCCGTTATAACCCAAACCCAGAAACCCTCCCCCCCCCCCTCGGTCACCCCTCTTCTTCATTCTCCTTGTCCACATTTCAAACCCGAAAATCAAACCTCATCCCCCATTTTTCACCCATTTTTTTCCACCAATTCACCAATCCTTCAGCTTTGAACCAAATTAACTATCGTATTTGAGATATTCGTTCGAAAATATGGCCAGATTACTTAAAAATTTCGCCAAAAAATTCATGCACGGCGACGATTGTGGCACCGGGGGAAGTGGCGCAGGCGGGAGTGGTGCAGGGGGTAGTGGGGAACAACCAGCGCTCGGAATAGAAGACTTGCTTGCAGCCGCTGAAAACATGGAGAACGGAGACGTAGGGACGCACAAGGAAGGCGGTCATCGTGGACGTGGCGGGCGTAGAGGCGGACGAGCAAGCAGGGCGCGTAAGGATGTGGGATCGGTTTCCGCTAGACAGGCCGATCTCGATGGTTTTCTGGATATGAACCTCAACGCCGCGAAGCTTCCTTTCCTATCCAACTTTCGCATTCTTCCAGAAGACGAAGTACACGTTAGCACGCAGTCGAGTTTGGCTGTAAGTATTTTTAGTATTATTTAAATTATATTCTTTGAGTATTAGATATTGGGTAGATAGTATAACATTTTGTTGAACCGTTGACAGTCGCGGAATATACGTTCACGTGGTTCGTTAACGACCACACTTAGATATTATCATGCACACTTGGCGGGCAAGGAGGGGGTCGCAGGACTGTTACATGCTCTTGGATTTCAATTTTTTCTAGGTAATATTAAAGACCTTTTAATGAAATAAGCGAATTTATTAGTCATATTTTATCTTATTGTGCGCTTCACAATTTTAGGAATAAACCATGTTATAAATTCCGATGTCCAATTGTGTGCGGCCATTGCTCCACGGTGGTACAAAACCACCCACACATTTCACTTTCCTTGTGGTGAGTTAGGACTTACACCGCTTGATTTCTCCATGTTTACTGGTATTAGCATTGGAGTAGGTGCTTATCCCCCACTGCCTTATGACGATGGTCGATGGCGTGATCGTGCACTTGTTCAGGATCTACTGCCTCATTTTGATGTTTCTGCTGCGTCGTATCAGGCAGAAAGCGCAATTAGAGTGAGCGCCATCCGTGCGGCCATGGACAACATACTCGGTCAGTACTCTGTTGGTTACGACTTGGAGCTTGCTCGATTATTTGTGTTATACCTTATGGGTAACCTGTTCTTTAGTTCTTCGAGCAGTAGTTTGTCTATGGGGTTTCTTGAGGTCGCGGCTGAGTTAAAAGGCGATGGGGCGATTTTATATGATTGGGGCACACCTATCCTTGCATACCTATACAGATGTCTCGACATGCAGTGCACCATCTCTGATTCTCAGGTTTCTTTATTTGGATTCTGGGAGTTGTTACAGTATTGGTACTTTGAGTACTCTAGGAACTTTCATTTTGTCACCCGTACTGCAGACCCATCGACCTTTTTCCCCCATATATCCTTTTGGACTGCGGACAACCGGGAGTCTAGGGATAATGAGTCACGCCATGTGTATCCAGTTGCCCACAACTAGATCGAGCTGAGGATGTATAGGGATCAGATTATATGGCATCCATTTGAGCAGAGTACATCCATCGGTCTTGAGATCATACAGATTGCTAGGATTCTTGCCGGACGGAGATTTCCACTTATATCTTTATCTCGTGGCGGTAGGTGCTTATTGGTATCTTGGTGAGAGGTGATGGAGACATTTGTATGACTTCGATGCTATTCCGGATGATCCACACCCACATACTTATCGGTGTATGATTTACCCGACGTAGCAGCTAGATATAGCCAGGGCAGCAGGCTGGTGGACGGCCGAGAGCTTTGTTATTACCGAGGAGTGTTACCTTACCTTCTGGCGTAGATTTTTCACCGGGTCCTCCGACACGATTACACATGCAGCATCGATTGATTTAGTAGGGCCATCTTCTGTATGACACGGCATATGTTCACCTATTGTCGAGGATATTACCCAGCCCAGCCAGAGTTTTCGTGCAGCTGATCATGTGGCGGCCGCCAGTCATTTTGGATGGACCATGGTAGTGCCCACCATTGGACCAGATCGTTACGTTGACGTGTTTTATCCTCCGGCCCATCACGATTACCCGGATCCTACACAGATATCATATCATGGTCTGTATGATATGCAGATGGGGATTAGGCATACGGGCTATATAGAGCATAGGCGTAGCCTAGATTACTATGATGGTGAGCTACGTCGTGTTGCAGAGGAGGCACGACAGCATCAGGCGCATTTAGAGGCCCAGCTTGAGGCAGAGCGCAAGAGATTTCAGGACTTGCAGATGTATTACCACCATAGGTCTAGTGTTGGGTCCAGTCAGCCTCCGGATGTTGGTGATGATGAGAGACGTCATCGGCGCCGCACACATATACGTACACATCCACCTTCAGACGACTCGGACGAGTGACTTACTACCACTTTCATGTACTTTCGCAGTTGTTAGTTGTATGTACATTTTATGTATTACGTTTTCCTAGTTGTTAGTTGTATGTCTCTGTTGTTTGAGTAGACGTTCTGTGTTTGTTCACTACCACTATTATGTACTTTCGATGTATTACATTTTCGCAGTTGTCAGTTGTATGTTCCTATTGTTTGAGTACGCGTTTTGTATTTGTTGACTACCACTATTATGTACTTTCGATGTATTTTGTGTATGTTCTAGTTATGTTTCTGTGTAGAGACTGTATTTGGTTCTGTGTAGCGACTGTATATCTGTGTAGAGACTGTTTTTGTGTGGAGCCGGTATGTTCTGTTGTTCTAGTTCATGTAAGTGTTGTTTGGAATGTAATAACGTTTGAATTTGATGTTGAACAAGATTGCCCACTTCTCGTGTAGAAATGAAAAATTCTTAAATAGCATGCCAACATAACAAGGTTTATAGATAACTCCATATTATACGGACAAACATCAAATTAAATAGACAGTAAAACAACAATAAAATCACAATACCATAAGCCTACTCAGTTCCATAGCGGGTCAACCAACTATAGCGGAGTTTATACGCTTTGTCACCAACAAACTCCTCACCGTACTCGAAAAGGTAACGAGAATCATATGTTGCTTGATTTGTTTTAAATATGTTCTCGTCTTCAACAGTTTCGATAATCTTTGTGTACCGATCACAAGCGTCTGCAAAATGACGATTAGCCATTTGGATTTCAACCGATGTTCGTCTAGTGGGCCGGGAACGATGGTTGTTGTATAGCCTCGTGATCATTGCCGATCTTTCTTCATATGTTAAACCCCCTCCACTTTGCATTAGTAACTCATCTCTTTTCAACCTCAATATAGGATTTTACGAGGGCCAGCAAATCCTTCGACAAAAAATCTGGAGTTGGAGAATTCAATGTTTGAGGACTATTACTAGGTCGTTGATTTACTGGAGAAGGACGTGGAGTTGTAACTGCTCGATGCTGAATCGCGACAGGCACCTCTTCAACTTGTGTATCATGAACTAATCCAACTTCGTTATCGTTCACTAAGTTTCATTCGTACTCATCATAAATCCTTCCCATTTGTTCATCACTTATTTCTGAATCGTCCATGTAACCTACGCATCAGTAGAATAAGTAGAGTTACTAGAAGTACGAATTTTGTTGATAATAAACGTTACCTTTAAGAAAACAAGAAAATAAATTTTCTCACTTGAGCCTGCAACGGTGCTGCTTGAAGCTGTAGAAGGTATGAGATGGATTATCAAATATAGAGTACTTATAAGAGTAATGTACGACCAACAGTTACAATTCAACAGACTTGAATACCCATTACAGAGTTCTCGTGATATTATGTTAGATTCTGTACAATGACCGGTCACATCATTGCAGCACGAAAAATGATGCCATCACATGAAATGTTGGCATGTACTTTTAATCTCGTGATATTACGTTAGATTCCCTACAGTGACTTTTCACATCACAACAAATATGGGCAGTTACTATTAATTTCGTATACTGTTGTCATTTAATTCGGAAGAGACTACTCAATGCAGTCTGCGAAAGATGGAGACATTTAATGGAATCCGAGCAACGAATGATGGAGATGCGTCTTTATTTTTTTCTTCTCAGTGAATGGTCTAATCATGTCATACATGCATATGAAAGGGTATACTCTACATACACGTGACTCGTATTAATTTCACAGTGATATTGCAGTATGTAATATTGTTGTATGCCTCAGTATCAAGTCATTTCATTGACTGTAGCAGGCTTTGGAAACATTATTCGTAATTGTTTTGTCATAGTGGCAATTTTGTGCATATGTAGGAGTTTAAAAATAGGGGTCGCCCACTGGTGCTTTAACCATTTCAATTCACGAAAGAGTTAAGAAAAATGGGTCGTTCCCAGGTGCCTTACATAACTTAGAAGCTTACATGACTTGACAATTATAACAACTATGACAATTGACCAACTAAAACAACGAAAACTAGTACAACAGAAGAAAATGCCAAACCATAATCATACAAACTACAACAACTGAGCACACAAGCATCAAATTTAAACATGTACACTTACCATGGCCTAGGGAAAGGACCATCTCTAGTCTTACCGGCATTAATCTTGCTCAAGCGTCTTATTTCTACTTGCGCTTCGAGTGCATACTGACGTCCACGTTTGCACATGGGAGGGTCAATCCACTACTTAAAGCAACAACAATCAATGTCATCAGGATAATTCATGTGGTCGTTGCAGGCTTGACAGCCGAAAAATCGACGACCAGCATTTGTTTCGGTCTCGTCAACAGCCACGACCGACTCTTGTCCACAATGGCAAATAGGGCTGGATCCAATCGTCCGTAGTGGCTCAGAAACCTTCCCTTCAAGTACAATTTCTTTTCCATATCTTTGATGAACGGAAGAGGCATCTTCGTTTGAATACGGTGAGTATCCGTATTCGTGAGTTGGGCAAAACGATTGCTAGTGTTGGCCTGGATGTTGCATGGCATATGATGACGAGTGTGCTTGGGACATGGGTTTCTTGCTTGCAGATTTTTTGCCGGTACGCTTGGGTTCAGATGAAGACATTTTTCTGGTTGTCACAAATGAATTTGAGAAGGTGGTCTGGTTGTGTGGAAGAAGGAGGAGGTAGGTTGGTATATAAAGGGAGGGCTTGCGACCGTTTAAGTAGCCGCTGTGGTGCCACGACTATAAAATATAACGGCAAATAGTTTCCCGTTATATTTTTATACAAGTAATTTCTTTTCCTAGTGTGTAGGCCTGTCACTCTTTTTCTACAGTTTTCATAGCAGAGTGTAGTCATGTCACTCTTTTTCTAAAGTTAAGAACGCATTTTCCAACGTATCTACAGGAAACAGTGCAACAGTGTACAGTATACAGCAGACAGTATGCAGTAAAAAGTGCACAGTATACAGTGCGCAGTCCAACGTAAACATTACCCGTTGTCAATTTGTTTTCATATTCCGTGTCTTTTGGAAATGGGAAGTAATATCCTTATGCAGTGGTAACTAAATCTCCTCCTATATATAACTAACATTGCTTCAGCAATACCTGATCCATACGGACCGAAAATTATATCTCAAATAAGAAAAATGCCAATATCTTATCCATCTTCTTACAATTACACGGACCTTCTCTCAGGACCATCAAACCCTAATCCGTCCACACCCAGAGAACCAAAAGAGTGGTATATCGAAATGGAAGAGCGACATAATGACGAGGTGCGACAATTAGAACTTGAAGCAGGAATGCATGAAATGGAAATACGACATCAGCATGACAATCGTAATCGACAACGTGATCGCAGGTCTAACCTTGTAATTCCTCGTGTTAGAGCCACGGTAGAAGAAGGTGAGGTGCAATCCGCAAATATTGTATGCTTTTGTGGATTTGAAGCATCGCAATCAGTCGTCCGTCATGGAAACGACGTTGGACGTCGATATTATAGTTGTCCAGTACGTGGCAACGGATGCGAGTTTGGACAGTGGATAGATGACCGTTTTCCCCATCGAGCAATTACGTATGCTTTGGAACTAGAGGAAGAAATAAGAAAGATGCGAAATCAAGTAAACGACCTAAGTAATGCAAATTATCGCCTGCAACGTGGGTTAAATTAGGATTTAAATATTTTATGTTATGCGTACTATGTACTGTATCGTTACACGTCGTATCACTTTTATCTTTATGCTTTATTTTAGTTGAAAACCTTCACTGAAGTTCAAACGAAGTATGTAACCCTATAGCTGTGTAGGTTATGTAGGCTGATTTTATTTGTAGAACCTATTGTTTGTCTAATCTACCGTTTGTGTAATTTATCATATTTGTTACTTATTATCACTTATGTAACCTATTCGTAAGGGTCGTTCCTAGGTGCATTAAACGATTCAATACAGCAAGAAGTTAAAAAATATGGGTCGTTCCGCATTGACTAGTCAAGTCTTGCACAGTTCCCATAGTTCAGCCATGTTTTATGGCAGGGTTGAGTCATGCCACTGTTTTTCAAGAGTAGGAGTTAAAAATAGGGGTCGTCCTCGGGTGCATTTACCATTTCAATACGTGTAGGAGTTAAAAAAAGGGTCGGCCTACTTTGTGTCAAACAATTTATGGAAACAGTCAAACAGTATACAGTGCAAACAGTGATACACTATACATTGATACAGTGCCAGTAATTATGTTACTGATAAAGTTGATGCATTATATATCAATACCAAAAATTTATCACGGGTATCACCTACTTTGTGTTTATGTTGGGAATTGCAACTTCTCTTTTTACAAATCTAGCCCTGCTTTGTGTTCAAACGCAGCAATAAATATGCACCAGGTTTATATCTCTAATAGAACAAAAATTCCTTACACTTTGAATTCATTTCAATTGCTTAAGGTTTTGTTTTGTATTGAAGCTATGGACAACTTGGAGATTGACGATGAAACAATGAATAATTGTTATGAAGAGTTTGAACGGTCAAGGAATAGTGTACAACACAACAAGCCTACGGTGGAATTCGGTGAATGAGCACAAGTTCAGTCTAAATCAGTGAAGCCGAGAACAAAATCTTTGAATGCTCGATTGCGCGAAGTTGTAGCAAATCAAAGACCTGGTAAGCAGATCGTATACGAAGGACAAGAAATCGAGCCCCTACATCCAATCGATCCAACGCTACCTAGTGGAGCTTACCCTATTTGTTGTTGTGGAGATGAATCGGTTGTTGTTGTTGCCAAAACTGGAAAAAATGCTGGACGCCGATTCTTCGGATGTCCTGCCTTCGAAGACCATAGGTATTACCCCAATGATATTCATTATTTTAATTTTATGCAGTGGATAGACCCCCCGATGTGCCAACGTGGACTTGAATATGCACTGGAAGCACATGCCGAAATAAGGCGGTTGAATAAGATTGTTGCGGATGCAACTAGAGCTGGCTATCTCAGAAATCGTTAGGGTTTGGCTTTTCTTGGATCAAAGACTTATTACTGTACTTTGAATTTGATGTTGCTATGTTCTGTTGTTCTAGTTCCTGTAAGTGTTGTTTGAAATGTATTAGCGTTTGAATTTGATCGTGAACAAGATTGTCGTCTTCTCGTTTCGAAATGCAAAATTCTTAAATAACGCGCCAACATAACAAGGTTTGCAGATAACTCCATATTCTATGTAAGAACATAATGGGTCAACCAACTGTAGCGCAATGACTGGTCAAGTCTTGCGTTCTTCGCATAGTGCAGTCATGTCATCTGGCAGATTCCATATAGTGTTCCCTACAGTGTAGCTTTTGACCATTCACACCATTACCAATCTTCCAGCTATACATACATATGTTAACTTACTCACAACATACAAAACTCAAACAACTTCTTCCCCATTCTTAGATCACATCCTTAGATTCGCACTCACTGAAAATGTCTTCGTAGGCAACATCTACAGATTCCGAGGAACAAGCTTACGAAAACATGAGGCTACAGGAGCTTGGAGACGAACTTCAGTTCCTAAACTAAATGAAACCGCAAACTATACCGCCGTACGAACAAGTGAACGTTCAACCTCCACATGAAACACCAGTACCACCTGTTCAAGTATCATCTCAACAGGAGGTCACTCAGTCAACGCAGGAAGCAAAGTTCTTTCGTGTACCACTGCACGAACATGTAGTTGATTCTTATCCAGTTCGTTGCTACTGCGGGTATGCGGTTGAAGTTGTCACTCGAGCAGAGGGCAACAATATAGGTCGGCGCATGCAGCGATGTCCAGTCTATCCAAATGGTTGCAATTACACGGACTGGATAGACCAACCTTTGTGTCCTCGGGGAATAGCATATGCTAACGAACTCGAACGAGAAAATATACGTGTTCGAAGTGATAACGAGCAGTTGCGATTGAACATCATGCGACGCCCGTAAGACTAAACGTAACATGCATTGTAATGAAGTTGCTAATGCCTACTCCATGGTTTGATTGAGTTAGTTCGCATGTACTATCGTCAGTTGTTGTGTCTTTATAAACTATTTTATCTTTATGCTTATTGTTGTATCTCCTTATCCTACTCTACTGTGACAAATCTTTGTCGTTAATATTATATTGGAGATATAATTGATTTTATATCGAGTTTATTATATAAAATGAAGTTTGAATATATATATATATAGTTTATAATATAATTAAAACGAGCCCGAAACACGACGGTAGTTCGTAATTTTCAATACGAACTTTAACTAAATAAAATGGATCCGATATAGGTCAGAATTCTGTGAAACAAGAATCATTCGGGTTGATTAGATTAAAATTATCTGTTGGGGGAAAAATTTGAGATTTCATGACATAGATTGTTAGTTATGTTCAATTTAAATTTTTAAATAGTCGCTATGGAATTTCGTTAATAAACGATAACGTTTATTTGATTGAATATAAAGGAATTTCTATACATTTGGATATCGTTTCAAACGTAAATTTCTGAAATTTTACAAAATCATTTATTACATAACTACAAAGGAAATTCTCCATTATATTCTCTATTACTTTCACATCACAACAACTGTCTGAATTGACTACTCAACGACAGAACCATTATTATCCCAACCATTATGTCGGAACCATTATTGCCAACCATTCTTGGCTAGAATAATTTGACTACTCAAGGAAAAGACATTATCCAAACCATTATTGCCAACCATTCTTGCCTACATGTATTGCCAACCATGTAGCGTACACCGTAGCTATGACGGTGAACACTGAAGCTATGATTTTGTCGTTGATATTATATTGGAGATATAATTGATTTTATATCGAGTTTATTATATAAAATGACGTTTGAATATATATATATATATATATATATATAGTTTATAATATAATTAAAACGAGCCCGAAACGCGGCGGTAGTTCGTAATTTTCAATACGAATTGTAATTGAATATACCGGATCCGATATAGGTCAGAATTCTGTGAAACAAGAATCATTCGGGTCGATTAGATTAAAATTATCTGTTGGGGGAAAAAATTTGAGATTTCGTGACATATATTGTTAGTTATGTTCAATTTAAATTTTTAAATAGTCGCTATGGAATTTCGTTAATAAACGATAACGTTTATTTAATTGAATATAAAGGAATTTCTATACATTTAGATATCGTTTCAAACGTAAATTTCTGAAAATTTACAAAATCGTTTATTACATAAATACAAATGAAATTCTCCATTATATTCTCTATTACTTGCACATCACAACAACTGTCCGAATTGACTACTCAATGACAGAACCATTATTATCCCAACCATTATGTCGGAACCATTATTGCCAACCATTCTTGGCTACATGTATTGCCAACCATTATTGCCAACGTTTCACAGCACAACAGCAGACCCATTTGACAACTCAATGACAGAGATATTATCCACACCATTATTGCCAACCAGTCTTGTCTACATGTATTGCCAACCATTCTTGTCTACATGTATTGCCAACCATTATTGCCAACCTTTCACATCACAACAACTGCCCGATTTGACTACTCAATGACGGAGATATTATGCCAACCATCCTTGATTATATATATCTGTCCTACGTCTACACTCAGGGAGAACAACGAAACTAAATTTATAAAAAAGCAAGCAATGGATCCAAATCTATACCACCATTACTATGAAGTCAATAATCAAACTGACGATTCCGAACTAGAAATGGAGGAAGAGACGGAGGAGAAGCTGGAACAGCATGCAATGGTTGGGTATTCCAATTATTTTGCTGAAGGCTCAATGAACAACCGTCGAGGTAGTATGCTTAGCCGGATTGACCGGCGGTATAAGAGAGACTACAAGGATGGACATGAAAGACGAATGAGATATTACTTCATCGACAATCCAACCTACGATATAACTTTGTTCCGCCGTCGTTATCGTATGAGTCCGGTAATTTTCTCAAAAATTTATCTTAAACTTCACCAGTCAAACCCATATTTCACTTATAGACTGAACGGAGCACAAGAAATCGACCATTCGCCCCACATCAAAATTTCATCGGCGTTGAGGATGTTAAGCTATGGAACATCTGGCGACCAAATGTATGAATATTTCAGAATCGCAGCACCAACAGCAATAGAGTGTCTGAAAGAATTCTGTAAAACAGTTGTTGAACAGTTCGGGCAGGAGTATCTACGGACGCCTAGACCAAACGATATAAGTAGGATACTACGCAGGAGAGAAGCTAGAGGATTTCCAGGTATGATTGGAAGTTTAGATTGCATGCATTGGCCTTGGAAAAACTGCCCAACGGGATGGAAAGGAATGTTCATCGGACATGAAAAAGTGCCTTCAATGGTCCTTGAAGCAGTATCAACAGACGATTTATGGGTTTGGCATGCTTTTTTTGGAGTCCCAGGTTCATTAAATGATATAAATGTTTTAAAACAATCATATCTTTTCACAGAACTTGCTAACGGACTGTCAACAGATGTTTCATATAAAGTTGGTAATATCGAACACAAAACTGGGTACTACCTAGTGGATGGAATATACCCAAAGTGGAGAACTTTGATGCAAGGATACAGAGTACCATCAAATGATAAAGAAAGGTATTTCACTGAAAAAGTAGCTAGCTACAAAAAGGACATCGAACGTACGTTTGGTGTTTTACAAGCTCGATTTCATATTTTACGAAATCCTATTCGTTTTCATGATGCAAGAGTGCTTTCAGAAATCATGTATGCTTGTATAATAATACATAACATGATTGTGGAGTCTGAAAGAGGCGGATATAAGAATCAAAAGTCTAATTATCCTGACATGTTTACGGGGTCAAATGCAAAACCCCATAAAGATGTAAACTCAATGGAAAAATATGTTGATATGGTTCAACACATTGAAGATCAAGTTGCGCACTTCCAATTGCGTGACCAGTTGGTGGAACATTTGTGGGCGCATAAAGGAAGGAATAGACGGAATCAGTAGTTGGTACTAGAACTATGTATCAGTGTGTAGTCGTGTACTATGTATCAAAGTACTATCTATCGGTGTATAGTTGGGTCAATAAATCTGGTTTCCAATCATATTGTAGATTGTATCATTATTTCAACAACTGGTACATAAATACTAAAAACTGCTCACAATCATATTACAACTCAATCCAACATATACAGCTAGTACATAAACAACAACTACTACGTAAATACTACAAACAGGTCACAATCATATTACAACTCAACCCAACATATATAGCTAGTACATAAACACCCACCAGTACATAAATACTACAAACAGTTCACAATCATATTACAACTTAACCCATCATACATAGCTAGTCCATATACGAGCCACTACCGCTTCCGCTTCCTTTGTGTTTTCTGTACTCTCCAATCTGCTCGGTTACTAGTTCTTGCTGTAGAGGGGAAAGCTTGTTAAAATCACATGTAATCATTTTAATATAATTCTTCTCTCGCATCATAGATTTCGTCTCCTCCATCTTCTCTCGTACCATTGCTTTCTTCTCCTCCTGCTTCTCTCGTAGCATGGCTTTCTTCTCCTCCTGCTTTTCTCGTAACATGGCTTGTTTCTCCGTATGTATATGTCTGCGAAGCTCTCGATCATCCCTAACTGCCTTTTGGAACCCTTCGTCGCTGCGGTTTCTTTGCACTGAAAATCGAGCTCTATGCTCTTTTGTCGCCTTAGATGAATTCTCTATTGTTTCCATAAATTTAGAAAACTCTGCACCGCGTTGCTCCAGCTGAATTGACTTAGCTCTGCCAACAGGTCGTCCGTCACTAGTTCCAAATAAAGGATTTCTTTCTTGCGAACTCGGGTCACTTCCTGGACTAGAATCAGAGTAGTTCATCCTTCTAGCTTTGTTCTGCTGCTCAAACATGAAGTTGTTTGGGTTCTTCCACTTCGGCAAACTAGATAGAAGCTCGAAACAGTTTTGAAATTTAAATGGATGACCATACTTTTGTTGGTTGGCCTTTCGTGACTCTTCAATCTGTAACACAAAATGGAAATTGTATGAGCGTATGACATTTCTAACTAATCAATCATAGTATAGTAAGTTATTTTTCAAAGTAATCTACGGTACTTACAACGTCATAAGGTGCAACACCGCTTTGTTGTCTGTTCTGCAAGCCTGTCAGTATTGCCAAATAATTCTGACATGCGGCATTCATAACTCTATAACCGCCTCTAAGTGATGCCCATGTTCTATTCCTCGCTTCCAACAAATTGTAAAACTCTGCTACTCTTTCCCAAAATTTCTGACCTTTCATATTATTCCCAACAATGTTGTCTTGTGAAATGCGTATCCACGATTTAGCAAGTGAAACGTACTGCTCGGAAGTAAACTTACATTTTTTCCATCCGCTGCTAATCCTTCCCCTTCAGCATGATCATCCTCAATATCTTCTATTCCGGGATCCGGCTCCGATTCAACTTCGGTTTGGTGTCGTTTACTGAAAATGTCGTTTAAAGACTTCCACTTCGTCTTCTTTTGGTTATATTCGGGACTAATAGGTGCAACGTATTCTTGAATAAATTCTTCAGAATTTGAAACATTCGCATCCTCATTTGCATCTTCCTCCGCCTCCTCCGTTGAAGTTTCAACATTTTCTTCGGTAGTAGAAGAGACATACCCGTACGAAAACTGCCTTTCAAGATTTTGCATAGCTTCACGGTCACGAACCTCGGTCTGTTGCGGAGTTAGGTGAGGTTGTTGACTTTGATCGGTCTGCATCATCATTGACATATACGACGAATGATCGTCGTACACGCCTACCCCGGTCGGTCGTTGGTAAAACTGAGGCTGGGCGGTAGAATGGATGGGAGGAAAATTAGGAGGAGTGAGCGGTTGGTACGGTGGTCGGTATGGATAATTTGAATATGGCGAGTAACCATATTCGTGAGATGGCTGCAACGGTTGCTGTTGTTGGATTGTCCGTTGCATGGCATACGATGACGAGTGCGGTTTGGACATGACTGTCCTGTTTGCGGATTTTTTTCCCGCTTCGTTTGGGTGCAGAAGAAGACATTTTGTTGTTGAAGAAGTTGAAGTTGAGAAGGTGGAGTGGTTGTGTGGAAGAAGAAGGAGATAGGTTGGTATATATGAAGGAAGTGTACTAGCCGTTGGAGTGCAACGGCTAGTGCTTATAACGGCAAAGTGTTTGTCGTTATAAGATTATAACGGCAAAGAGTTTACCGTTATAAGATTATAACGGCAAGCACTTTGCCGTTATAAGCACCAACCCCTGTTCAGTCAACCAGCCACGAACGAGCTCAAATTTAGCTACAGACTAGCCACGGGTGACTGAACAAGCTACACCTGCTTGCTCCGTAGCTTGTTTAGTAACTAAACAAGCAATTGGTGGTTGTGCTCTTATATTTAGTAGTTAGTGGATCGGATAACTCCTGCTTGTAAAATAACCACTTGGCCTTGCCATAAGTTTGTATTGTAGCCTATTCGATGTACTAATTCTTGTATGAAAAGTTAAAGTGAATTTCTTTTATGCTTTTTGTTTTTCTTGTTTTGAGTTTGTTTTGTATGCCAACTATGTTTTCTTAAACGATTGTTTTTCATAAAATACGTACATCATTTGAACTACTGTATGGACGATCCAAAAATGAAATAGATAAACCAAACACAACCTAGGCGCTGCGTAGAAGAGGACAATCAAACTTATGCCATCTTCAGTTTTTGACATTTGATACAATTAACAGGACAAGGAGATGGCGACTGGTCGGATTTGCTGGTAAACACAGGGGTCCGGATAAAAACAAAGATCCATGGGAAGGGAAGAAAACACTGTTTGGTATGTCTGACACCAATTCAGTGTGCCTGCATGTTAGATGTTAACCTACAGTTAGGCCAGTGCATTAATAACGCAGATCAACAATTTAGTTCCATTAAATTTTCCAACCAGCAAGAGTTCATATGTCACTTTTGGTGTTAGTAAATATTTAATTACTACCACATGAAGAGTGGGATCGGCTGAATATATAATAAAGATATAAAGCATGTTCCTTTTTGGTCCATAGATCAGTTTAATTATCATGTTAATATCATTATTAATGAAAAGTTGTTTGTGGTTAGTGCATGGGGTTATTTATAGTACGCATATGCTTTGTTCCTTTTAAATATTGATGTACCCACCGCTATATATATATATATATATATATATATATATATATCAATCATGTGAGTGTTACTTCCATCTTTGTTGCTACATTAATATAGATAGTCCTGTCTTCATATTGCCTCACATGGGGAAATTTAACATCTGTGGAACGTCGTTGTACTATAGTATTGGCTTTTAACTATAGTTTTAATACTGGTAGTTACCAAGTGATTGTCGTTTACCTGCATACATAAAACAGAATTTTATTGTATATTAATTATATTATAACTGGTGAAGACAAACACTTGCGTTTAATCTGCAGGTTTGAGTTAAGAAGTCTATCCACTTTTCAATAAATATTAAATCGGATCAACAATCAAAGTGCAGAAAGTTAGGGGGCTTTTTATTAAACCAACTGCATTTGCCAAAGAAGTTAAAGGATTCTATGATAAAATAGTGATTTGATCGAATTATATAAGTTTGAATTGATGCGTTTGTGTACTCCAGTACAGAATAGAATTGAGAAAGAATAATAACGAATAGAAACAGTACTGATAAATACGAAAACAAAACAGTAGTAAGCAATGTGAATCTATATATATATATATATATATATATATATATATATATATATATATATACACACACACACACATATGAGCCAGGTTCGAGGCATCCGTAAAAGTACAGCACCCCAAATGCCCCTCATTCTCCACCAAGCATTTCTCCTTCTGTCTCCTTCCACTAATTCTCTCACTTTCTTTAATATAAATCGGTGGTGGATATCGAAGGGCATTTGGGGGGGCCCAGTCCCATTTTCACTTTTACTTTACAACTTGTCCTTCTCTCTAAATTTAAAACTTGCCATATTTTTGACTAAAAATTCTGCTAACTTTGTCCTTCTCCCTATTTTTCGATATATATATATATATATATATATATATATATATATATATATATATATATATCCACTCTACTTGCAGGTGCACATGGTTCATGTGCCTATCATTACAAGCCTTGTAGCATCATTGTTATTTTTACTTTTTCTCGTTTGTGAATTAAAGTAGTGATATTTTTTTTTTTTTGGAACTTAGTTTATAAATAAAAGTGGAAAACTATTAACCAATCCGTGTGACAAATTGATAATTCCACCACTTTCAAGGTAGACAAGTTCTTCCCTTCTTTGGAAACCTATGACTTATTCATGTCCTTTTTCACTTCAAAACTTTGATCATCCTCTCAGTTACTTATTAATGTCCCTCCCTACCCCGGGCAAGCATGTGCTTTCAATATAAATAACTATTCAATCATGTAAAAGTATTTTCATTTGATTATTCCCATAATATATGGATTTCAAAGGTTGGGTAAAAGACCTTTTTTTTTATTTTTACTACTGATCATGCTTCTAGTTAACACCCTACAACAAAACAGGCCTTTTACAACTGACAATACCAGTTGTAATAAGGTTTTCACAACTAGCATTACGGCCATTGTACTAGCCCATGTTGTAGTAGGTCCCCTTTCACGACAGTCATTGCCTATTATAAAAGACTTTTTTACAACAAACAATGTCCGTTGTAATATGATTTTCGCAACGGACATTTCAACCGTTTTATTAAACCATGTTGTAATTAATCATCTTTCTACAGTTATCAATGATCGTTGCAATAGAGTTTATAACAATTATTGCCCGTTGTAACAGATCGCCTTTGTAATATAAAATATTTGCAATAATTAAAATATTCAAATTAGATTTTCTACTTTTGAATAGAAATTTTATTCAAACAAATATTTTATTACACTTTTCAATAGTACAAAGTTCTGTTTATCTCTGTTACACAATAACTTATTTATTTATTTTCTTAAATTTGTATAAACTTTTATCATAAAGGGTTAGATACCCAAATACAAGGAAAAAAGTTGAATGCTACCCTCAAATACACATGAGTTGACGTTATAAACAGAATTACGAACATATGTACAGGGAAAAGTGAACGGCTATACAGTAAATATGCTTTTCACACAGCACCACTGAGCTTTGAGCCTAGAAAGGTGAACACTCAGAATTCCCCTTCATGCGTCTCAAGGATCGTGGCCACACAATTCAACACAGTACGGATATCAGCTGGATGGTTCAATTCTTCTTCTCGTCCATCCTAAGAGCTAGAGTTGTCAAGAGGAATAGTTAGCAAAGAGTCCGTGTTAACTTATGGTAGACCATCGAGGGCATCTGATTCCAGTAATATTCTGTCAGTGGCCACCGCTTTTAGTTTTTTATATTTATTTTGTTGATTTCATTGATGTAGTAAAAATAAGCTCCAAGTTTGGCAAATCCTAAAACCAATTCTGTGGATCCCATATATGAATGTAGAATCACATCAGATGGGAATGGACCAATTTCTTGTAATATTTCCATAAGATCTCCATAAGCACAAACACAATGTATGGAAACTGGTCTCTCCAAATCTTTTGCAAGTTTGAGTTGTTCTCGAAACACTTCAACCTGTTCAATGAATTCAATTTTCTTTCCTTATACGCCCTTATTGAGACCAATCTCACCTACTGTTGTAGTAGGTGTTGATGCAAAGTAATCATTCAACAAGGATAACCATCCTTCTGATTTCTCTTTGATATACAATGGGTAACTAAAATTAAAATCAATTGTATAATAAAGCATAAAAGAGGGTGCAGTTGGTATAAAAAGAACAAAATGGAAGGTACCTTTTTTATCCAGGATGCATTGTGTACAAGCTCAAGGTTAACATTTGCAAACTTCAATTTTGTTTTATCAATCTAGTTCGTGTCTCCTTGCATTATGTCCAAATCACTATATAAATATTAAAAATAATAAAATATATTGGAGACCAATTTGATCGAATGAACAATTTTTTAAAAAAATACACTATCCTGACCATGTGTACTGATCATTACATCCTGCATAATAATTTCCATTATATCCTGTAATACATTGACTATCTGTGTACTAAAAGAGTCGAGGTTTATTAAACTCATAACACAAATTAACTGCCCAAAAAAACCATGGAAACTTAAAAATAATGAAGCACAATCACAAGCTAGAAAAATATTAACCATAAAATCAGTGAATTGGAGATGAACAGTTGTAACATTTTGAACAGGCAACTCGGCTATGGCTGTCTAAATAGATGCAAAAAATTTATCTAACATATGTAAAAGTTCATAACATATAACATATATGTGGCCTACCAAAGTGCAACTTGGTAAAAAAAAATAGTGCTAAGTCAAACTCTTTGCTACTCTAGTTAAACAATGCCCCATACATAAATAGACCAAGATTACAGTTTAATTAATGAATTTTAAATGCATATGCATTTGATGCAGTTAGAATTTAGTTGTCCCCTAACAAAATATATGATACAGACCTCCATAAGCATAGTCTGCTGACTTGTGTAAGGTCAACTGTTTTGAACTGTGGTCACACGCTATTTTAACAGTAGCGAGTCAAAATCATTTATAAATTATAAACTTTCATGTTATCACACCAACATAAATTACCCATTTGTCAACTTTTTGCAATGAGTGATATGAATGCACAAGGGATTTTCCATATCTCATATATCATTTTTTTAAACATACAAATTGAACTGCACAGTACTTGCACTAACTCTTCCTATTGTATAATAAATTACTAAATTTTACAAAAAGACACAAATCCATGTTACAACTTTTGTTTTTTCAGGAAAAATTAAAAGAAGAATTGCATGAAAAAATTAGAGGAAATTGATATCATTTAAGCAGAAATTAGATAATCCAACGGCACTAAAAGTTTGCCATGTTTAAAATTAGTGCATAGCCCGTGCAGATGGCACGGGGCCAAAATTCCTTGCACTTAAATTCAGTCAATTGAAAACATGAAAATTTACCCGTCCCTTAAAAGTAATAATAAATAAAACAACAGTGGCAAATTCTATTCAACCCACCATTTTAGTTAGTAGCCCCCCAAATCATGAAATAATTGATAAACCCACGAATTTAGTTAGTAGCCCCTCGTTTTAAAAAAAACGAAAATACCCTTCCACGTAGGGAGACTACGTGGTTTTTTACTGTACCTCGTAGTATGTCTACGTGGTTCATCAAAATACCACGTAGATGATATTCGTGGTTCATTCATGGACCACGTAGACATACTATGAGGTACACTAAAAAACCACGTAGTGCAACTACGAGGTGTTCAAAAAACTAAAAAAAAAATATAATAGAAAAAGGGCAGTTTGGTCATCGTATTTTTTGATAAAATGGAGGCTACTAACTAATTTTGTGGGTTGAAATAGAATTTACCAACAACAGTCGTAATTAGCGGTGCAAAATTTGGAAATTGAGTCAGAGATTGCACATCAATGTTGAAACTTTCACGTGTTCTTCCAACCTTACAAGGAATATGAAAGCATTTGTTACACTGACCGAAGAATCCAAAACCAGGATCGTGACAGTAGATATTTAAGAAAATTGACTCAAAAAAATAGCTTTCAATCACTTCTAAATGAATCAAAAGATCTACACTTATAACGGTTCATCGGATCTATAAAATAATTGAATGAACCACAAATTCCTAGAAACTGGTATTTGAAGATCAATGGGTTATAACCAGGAAACCAATCATCCAAATCGTATTATTTAAAACGAGTATAAAGATTCTTACCCTACCCAATTCAAAATAGGAACAACAATAGGGGTAGATCCAAGCAGTCGTTGGATCAGTGTTGAGAAATATGGATACTCGGCTTGTGGTTTTGGAATTTGAAGTCTATTGTGCTGAAACACCCGTCTTATCTGATGGATTGATCCTATATGACGAACTACGATTGAATTGGACCATCGGTTTCCAGAACCAATTTATACGGAAGGATCGATTGGGGGAGAATTCAAGAACAAGATCAGTAATTCTTGAACTACGGTAAAACACGATTTAGGATTTTAGCTTGTTTGCTAAAGGGATACGATGGATCTCGTTGAATACTGAAAAGTAGGAGGAGGAAGTAGGGGACTTGGATCTGAGAATGAGTGAATTTTGTACGCGTAAGATGAAAATTTGGGGTTTGAAGCTAAAACATTTCAGCGTTGGAGCCAAAGGTATCATATTGGAGCCAAATGAAAATTTGTATGCTTCTTTAGATTACTTTAAACAGAGAACAAAATTAGACATGAGTATTGAGATTGAAACATAATATTTATATTTTTCAAATGCGTCAACAGTCTAGTAAAGTGATTAGTTGTGTAATGACCCGCATTTTTAGCTGTCGAATAATTAATTAATTAAATTATTTAATATTGAGTTGGCGATATCGATAACTGGAATTAAATAATAATTATATTTAATTAATATAAATAATTTAATAATATATATAATTCACAAATAATCGAAAATGGTGAAATTCACAATATCATATGAATTGGATTATTTATAATATACAATTCAGTTTAAAGTTGAATTATATTAACGAATATATTATTTAAACGAAGTTTGAACGTATAATTATATTATAATTAAAATCGAGCTTGAAATGGCGCGGCAGTTCGTTATTTGGCAATTTGAACTTCAACTGAAGGTACAGGATTCGTTTTAAGCCGGATTTCTGTGAAACAAGAAACGTGCGGAGCTGGTGGAGTATATTTTTCTAGTGGAAGAGAAAAATAGGGATTTCGTCATGTAGATTTTGATTTATATCCGAATCAAATTTTAGAAAAGTCGCTTTGGAATTCCTTTGAAATTTATAGATATATATTTATATTATAAAAGGACTTTTCAATATAAATTGAATATCGATTCAACCCGGGATTTGAAATATCAAGTTAGAAATTCATATAGGAATATTCTAAAGTTGTATGGTATTCCACTGTGAATATATACGATAATATTTATTTTTAAATATTAAATTTTATTGTTTTTAAATATATTTATATATTTAAAGGGGTTATTTAGAGCTTTAAAACTAGCCAGTTTTGCAAACGACCTCAGAATTCGACGAAACTAATTTTGTTGGATCCGCAATGTTAAATTATTGTTAGATTTAAATTTCCGTGATTTTTGAAGTCAGTATGTGGCCGTACCGATTTTTAATGTGGAAAACAATCGATATTTTGACAGTTAAAAATACGCTGTGTGAGCAAACGGAGTCGGAATTCGACGAAACCAGTTTCGTTGGGACCGTAATATCGAACTGTAGCTGCATGTCCATCTTCGTGATTTTTCAGTATCGTATGTGGTCACAGGAATTTTAAAGGACAAACATAAACAGCGTTGGATTAAAATCGAATATAAAAATAACCTTTACCACTATAAATACACCCCTTTAACATCTCCTAACCCTATTTCCATTTCTTCAGCAACATCCGTCGCCACTAAATTCCTCACACAGCAAAACAAATCGGGAGTTTAAATCCTCAAACAATTCAAAGAAAAAATTCCTAAATCCTAAAACTCATTTCGTTCACCTCCATTTGGTGAGAACTTCGCACCCGTATAGTTTTTTGCTGAGCTCGGTGTTGATTCGCGTTGGCTGGAAATTATGCAGTCGATTCTAGGGTTCGACGTTATGGGTTTTGTGAGCAAGGATTCTCGAATTCGACTTTGGCTTGGGACTTATGAAGTTGTTTAGCACCTGCTATGAAATCTTGTTTGGATTTGAGTTTAAAACGTTCGGTGGGTTTTTCCGTTGATGACTGGAGAACACGAGGGTGGTTCTGTAGATGACGGTTTCGAAACTGATGAGGAGAACGTGAAGGAGATCATGGTGGGTTGAGGCTTGGTGGATCAGTTTGGTGTTAGGGAAGGAAGTACTATTAATGGTGAAATGATGCTCGCGGGGTACTGAGTTCGTGAAGTATAATACCTGGAGCAGAATAATACATGTAGGAGAAGATGAGGAGTACCAGTGTATGGTGGACGCTGGTCTGGGTTCTGAGGGTTAGTTTTGGGCTGTGATAATCAAGTGTGAAGCCTAGATTTTTGTGGAAGAAAGAAAGTGGAAGCACATGATTTTCAAGTGTGGTCATGACATGTTTGGGCAAAAAGAATTTGGATGTGGGTTGGTTGCGTGCGTATGGTGAAGGCTTGTTTCTGGAGCATGGGATTTCCAATTATTGGATCGGAGAAGAAAACGTTTGCGGGCTGGTATATTTAAAAGGGTTTGGGCCCTGAGTGTTAGGTAAAGCCCAATGGTAGATTCATTTAAGTTAAGTTAAATTATGTAGTGTATAAGTTTGTTAATATCGTACCTTCGTCATATGTTGTCAAGAATTGGAAAAATTCAGATCCGTTAGGATCATATGGACAGAAGAAACATCATGGAACAGATGTGGAGTAAATTGGAGTTCGTCTCAATTTATGACAAAATAAATTGTATGATCAGAATCATTGACTGTAAATCGTTATTTTACGATTACGGACAATGTGAGTAAAACTCACCAACTCTGAACAGTTATATTTTTATAACGTACTCTTAGAACTGATAAGTATCTGCTGATTGCTATGTGTTAACTGTTTGGTTAAATTGTTTGTGTATTGATTGAAATCATAGATAACGACATATATATATTTATATATATATATATAAATCGTTAATCGAACATTGATTCTGTTTAAAGAATATTTTATATTCGTGTTGTTTAACATCTGTGATGCAGGGAAACAGGTTGGAGTGGTCCAACTGGACTCCTCAATATTTATAATACTGTTCTGTTCATATATTGTGTTATATGATGTGATATGAAATATGTTGATGATTTTATATGTTTGAATGATACCGATCATTGTTATATGGTATTTTAAATACCGTAAGAAATACTGGGATGTCAAAAGGGGATTTTCAAAGTATATTTAGAAAATAATTTATTTATATAAAATCAATGGATTTTATATATAAAAGAAAAAAAAGGGATTTTATAAAAGAAAATACTTTATAAAATCAAAGAAGAAATAAAAAGGAAATTTATTTATAAAATCAAAGGATTTTATAAAAGGGCTATGGGTTTATAAAGATCATATAAGTAACATTTATTGGGAAAATAAATAAGATATGATAAAGGGATATTTATTTGTTAAATAAATAGAATTGAAATGGAATATTTATTTGATAAATAAATAGAAGTATAAAAGGATTGTTTATTTAGAAAATAAATAGAATAAAGGATTGTTTATTTAGAAAATAAATAGAATAAAGGATTATCTATTTAGAAAATAAATAGAATAAAAGATTATCTATTTAGAAAATAAATAGAATAAAGGATTATTTATTTGGAAAATAAATAGAGGAGTTAATCGAAAGGAGTTAATCTAATCGAGTTAATCGAAAGGAGTTAATCGAACAGAGTAAATCAAATAGAGGTAAGCAAAATTACAAACTAACTAGAGATTAGTAAATTGAATGGTTTTCTAAGTGTCTATCTGATGTTAGTTTTGGCCTTCGGGATTAATACTTAGGGAATTATTCTCATACTAGTTTACAGTCAGGGACTAATAGTTGTGGAATGATAGTGATATGTAAATAAACAATGGAAATGTTTTCCAGTGTTAATAACATATATTTTATAAACATAGAAAACAAGGAAATGTGAATATATATATATATATATATGTTAAAGGATGATTGATCGATATAATTTCCATCTGGTAATAATATCGTTGTTTGCACATGTGTTTTTCTTTGATAGTTAACTCACCGACTATCGAAGTTTTCGACCATTTTAACGTTGTTAATATGGAGAGACTGGTTGGATTATTATCCGAAGAACCACTCTGTATTGGTATAAGCATTGCGAATCAAGTACGCTGAATATATTGAAGACGGAGTAAAGTGGAAGGGCTGTTGTATAAATCTTAGATAACAATTGCCTAAGATGGTTGTACTGAATAGTGCCTTCAGTTTGTCCAGTCCCAGGACAACTTGTATGGAAGAAGGTCTGATAGAGTATATCTAATTGATCGCGTAAGTTGATCTCTTCAAACGTATTCACGTTTGGTGGCGGAGGAATTCGTTTCTCTTAGCTGTATACCCATGGTATTTTTGGGGAAATCAATTTGTGATTTGGCGGGTATGACGATGTGACATTCTAAGTGAATGAAGATACGACATGTAAAAGATAAGCGTAGCTTCTAGCCTTACAGCCGGGAAATGACAAAAATCGGGCAGGCAGTATGGCTAAGTAGGCCGAACCTATTAGGGTGTATAATTACCTGATCTAGAGTTTCATTTACTTCTAAAAACCTATTGTCGATGTTGTCCCATTCGGGAAACGGTTGCTGATCCCAACCGTTGGTGATATACATTCGATACACTCAAGAGAAATGAGTGGTCGGTCATGTGTGGCCGGGTTGCAAGATCCTCTTGTTGAACCCAGTGTATTCCTCTCTAGAGGTACACTAGAGAATGGTGGTTCCATGCCTTGTCATAGTTGGAAATCCATTACCCAATACGTGCTTGCGGTTTTGATTGTATACTATATATGTAGAACGTGAGATGAAAGCGTTTCTGCTAGATGATTATTATATTGTTGTTGATAGACAATATTATAATACCAATGAGTTTTGATATAAAGATTATTTTAGATTCTCATAAGGAAAAAAACCCGTTCCGTTATATGGCGTGGTCTTATGAGATATCGTTTAATGGCTCAAACTGTTTTAAACTGTTTTACTCATACCAGTCCCATGACTGACCCGGAGTTTATTTTGTTTTGTTTTCCCTAAACTCTTGGGTGCCCAATTTTGTATAGGCAGTCAAGTAGTCAGGATTTTACATATATACTTGAAGAGCTTGGAGCAGGAGGCTTCAGGATTATATAGCTATAGTTATTTCTGTTGTGTTGTAAGTGTTGTACTTTGATAATGTTACTGTATACATATACTGATTTTATTTCAAGGATATGTTATCTATTATATGTTGGTCGTTCCGCTGTGAGATTCGTGTTACTCTGATGTATGTTCTTCTTCTTCTTCTATTCTAAGTTTCTATCTTATCTATTCTCACCCTCTAATTTCTTTCATTAACTTCCGGTATTTTTCGATGGTTGGTTAGTCGCCATTGAGTTTATAGAAATAACCAAAGTCGACAAAAACCGGGTCGTTACAGTTGGTATCAGAGCTTAAGGTTAAGTAATTGCCTTGGCTCTGTGGCGTGACTCAGTATCGATGGGGTTAGTAATACCCTAGATTGAGTTTGAGTGTATATATACGAGTGAACGTAATTGTTATTTGATATAAATGGTTTTATATTGAGTAGATTTATTGGTTGAGTTGTTTATGGATTCTGGTCGATGGTGGGGCACCACAATATCGATATGGGTTTCTAAACACTCGAATACGATGGGTCGACACGATATGTTTTGAAAAGAGGGTAAACGAAATAATTTTACTCAAATTATATTTTGATATAATGAATTTATATTGAAATGATTATAACATATTGGATATATTGGTTGTTATTATAATCGAGTAAGATTATAAATTAAATGGTATGTAAATAACCAATCAGAATTTGTATAAGTGTTACGAAATAAGTTAAATCTGAAATTAAATTAGAACTGAAATTTAAACCTGAAAATTTGGAGAAGTGTTTGTAAAAGAACATGGATTAAATATACGTGAATTTTAAAATCTTGGGAGATTTTAAATTTGTTACAAGCATTGAAATGATGTTTTGAACTGATTTAAAAATGGAAGTATGTGGAAATGATTTTGAAAGTGGTATAGTATTGAACTCACTTGATCACTGGAAAATAGATTCCGATGATGACAGCTGCATCACCGGTGTTCATTTTCGAGTTGTAAGTGACGGATTACTACCAAAGATTTTGTTTTCAAATTATTTTTTGAGGAAACAAGTTGTTTAGAAATTCAAAGGTTTTGAATTGGTATTATGATTTCAAATTGATTTGAAAGAAAAACCCAGGAATTTAAAATATCTAGAATTTAAATTTAACTTGTAAAGTTAAGTAAGAGGGGATTGATAAAAGTATTTAAAATCTGGAACTGATCTGAGAATAATCCGAACTGGAATTGAGGGATAAGTTAAGAGTTCGGAAAATTTTGATTTGGGGTTAGAATGAAATTGGGCTTCGATATAAGCGAATAATTGTGTTGAGATTTGGTTGATTGAAATTGATTGGAAATCCATTGGTATAGATGGATATATGGTCTACAGGTATTGAGTAGAAGCAAGTGAAAGTGATATAATGATATACCCGACAAAAGGTACAAGTTCATATTTATATTGGGTATGAGATTTTTATGAGCCGATTTGGCAAGCCGCTTGGCTGTTTGATTTTCTTTTGGGTTGGAGATGGCCCAAAGAGGCGAGTTGTGGTTTTACCGAAAGGGCTGTACAAAGGAGGTTATGGCGAAATTTTCCGAAAATTTAAGGTGTTAGAAAATTTTCAGAATTTTTGAAATTTTAGTTAGTCGGAAGGAATTAATATTTTAGTCGATATTAATTGGTTCCGAGAAACAGGAGATAAGAGGTAAACAGATAAATTTTTACCCAATAGATAGGGTCGTCCTCTACCTTAGTAATATCGAGGACAAAATTATTTTAAGGGGGAAAGATTGTAATGACCCGCATTTTAAGCTGTCGAATAATTAATTAATTT
This sequence comes from Allium sativum, assembly GCA_030737875.1. Lineage (NCBI taxonomy): Eukaryota > Viridiplantae > Streptophyta > Magnoliopsida > Asparagales > Amaryllidaceae > Allium > Allium sativum. The sequence continues at coordinate 28,034,850 of CM060927.1, read as the reverse complement.
AATTATTTAATATTGAGTTGGCGATATCGATAACTGGAATTAAATAATAATTATATTTAATTAATATAAATAATTGAATAATATATATAATTCACAAATAATCGAAAATGGTGAAATTCGCAACATCGTGTGAATTGGATTATTTATAATATATAATTCAGTTTAAAGTTGAATTATATTAACGAATATATTATTTAAACGAAGTTTGAACGTATAATTATATTATAATTAAAATCGAGCTTGAAATGGCATAGCAGTTCGTTATTTGGCGATTTGAACTTCAACTGAAGGTACATGATTCGTTTTAAGCCGGATTTCTGTGAAACAAGAAACGTGTGCAGCTGATGGAGTATATTTTTCTAGTGGAAGAGAAAAATCGGGATTTCGTCCTGTAGATTTTGATTTATTTCCAAATCAAATTTTAGAAAAGTCGCTATGGAATTCCTTTGAAATTTATAAATATATATTTATATTATAAAAGGATTTTTCAATATAAATTGAATATCGATTCAACCCGGGATTTGAAATATCAAGTTAGAAATTCATATAAGAATATTCTGAAGCTGTATGGTATTCCATTGTGAATATATACGATAATATTTATTTTTAAATATTAAATTTTATTGTTTTTAAATATATTTATATATTTAAAGGGGTTATTTAGAGCTTTAAAAATAGCCAGTTTTGCAAACGACCTCAGAATTCGATGAAACTAATTTTGTTGGATCTGCAATGTTAAATTATTGTTAGATTTCAATTTACGTGATTTTTGAAGTCAGTATGTGGCTGTACCGATTTTTAATGTGGAAAACATTCGATATTTTGACAGTTAAAAATACGATGTGTGAGCAAACGGAGTCGGAATTCGACGAAACCAGTTTCGTTGGGACCGTAATGTCGAACTGTAGCTGCATGTCCATCTTCGTGATTTTTGGGTATTGTATGTGGTCACAGGAATTTTAAAGGACAAACATAAACAACGTTGGATTAAAATCGAATATAAAAATAACCTTTACCACTATAAATACACCCCTTTAACATCTCCTAACCCTATTTCCATTTCTTCAGCTACATCCGCCGCCACTAAATTCCTCACACAGCAAAACAAATCGGGAGTTTAAATCCTCAAACAATTCAAAAAAAAATTTCCTAAATCCTAAAACTTATTTCGTTCACCTCCATTTGGTGAGAACTTCGCACTCGTATAGTTTTTTGCTGAGCTCGATGTTGATTCGCGTTGGATGGAAATTAGGCAGTCGATTCTAGGGTTCGACGTTTTGGGTTTTGTGAGAAAAGATTCTCGAATTCGACTTTGTCTTGGGACTTATGAAGTTGTTTAGCACCTGCTGTGAAATCTTGTTTGGATTTGGGTTTAAAACGTTCGGTGGGTTTTTCCGTTGATGACTAGAGAACACAAGGGTGGTTCTGTAGATGACGGTTTCGAAACTGATGAGGAGAACGTGAAGGAGATCATGGTGGGCTGAGGCTTGGCGGATCAGTTTGGTGTTAGGGAAGGAAGTACTGTTAATGGTGAAATGATGCTCGTGGGGTACTGAGTTCGTGAAGTATAATACCTGGAGCAGAGTAATACACGTAGGAGAAGATGAGGAGTACCAGTTTATGGTGGACGCTGGTCTGGGTTCTGAGGGTTAGTTTTGGGCTGTGATAATCAAGTGTGAAGCCCAGATTTTTGTGGAAGAAAGAAAGGGGAAGCACAGGATCTTCAAGTGCGGTCATGACATGTTTGGGCAAAAAGAATTTGGATGTGGGTTGGTTGCGTGCGTATGGTGAAGGCTTGTTTCTAGAGCACGGGATTTCCAGTTATTGGATCGGAGAAGAAAACGTTTGTGGGCTGGTATATTTAAAAGGGTTTGGGCCCTGAGTGTTAGGTAAAGCCCAATGGTAGATTCATTTAAGTTAAGTTAAATTATATAGTGTATAAGTTTGTTAATATCGTAACTTCGTCATATGTTATCAAAAATTGAACAAATTCAGATCCGTTAGGATCATATGGATGGAAGAAACATCATGGAACTGATGTGGAGTAAATTGGAGCTCGTCTCAATTTCTGACAAAATAAATTGTATGATCAGAATCAACGACCGTAAATCTTTATTGAACGATTACGGACAATGTGAGTAAAACTCACCAACTCTGAACAGTTATATTTTTATAACGTATTCTTAGAACTGATAAGTATATGATGATTGCTATGTGTTAACTGTTTGGTTAAATTGTTTGTGTATTGATTGAAACCATAGATAACGATATATATATATATATATATACACATATATAAATCGTTAATCGAACATTGATTCTGTTTAACAGAATATTTTATATTCGTGTTGTTTAACATATGTGATGCAGGGAAATAGGTTGGATGGGTCCAACTGGACTCCTCAATATTTATAATACTGTTCTATTCATATATTGTGTTATATGATGTGATATGAAATCTGTTGATGATTTTATATGTTTGAATGATACCGATCATTGTTATATGGTATTTTAAATACCGTAAGAAATACTAGGATGTCAAAAGGGGATTTTCAAAGTATATTTAGAAAATAATTTATTTATATAAAATCAATGAATTTTATATATAAAAGAAAAAAAAGGGATTTTATAAAAGAAAATACTTTATAAAATCAAAGAAGAAATAAAAAGGAAATTTATTTATAAAATCAAAGGATTTTATAAAAGGGCTATGGGTTTATAAAGATCATATAAAAAAAATTTATTGGGAAAATAAATAATATATGATAAAGGGATATTTATTTGTTAAATAAATAGAATTGAAATGGAATATTTATTTGATAAATAAATAGAAGTATAAAAGGATTGTTTATTTAGAAAATAAATAGAATAAAGGATTGTTTATTTAGAAAATAAATAGAATAAAGGATTATCTATTTAGAAAATAAATAGAATAAAAGATTATCTATTTAGAAAATAAATAGAATAAAGGATTATTTATTTGGAAAATAAATAGTGGAGTTAGTCGAATCCAGTTAATCGAAAGGAGTTAATCGAACATAGTAAATCAAATAGAGTTAAGTAAAATTAGAAACTGACTAGAGATTAGTAAATTGAATGGTTTTCTAAGTGTCTATCTGATGTTGGTTTCGGCCTTCGGGATTAATACTTAGGGAATTGTTCTCATACTAGTTTACAGTCAGGGACTGATAGTTGTGGAATGATAGTGATATGTAAATAGACAATGGAAATGTTTTTCCAGTGTTAATAACATATATTTTCTAAACATAGAAAATAAGGAAATGTGAATATATATTTGTTAAATGATGATTGATCGATATAATTTCCGTCTGGTAATATTATCGTTGTTTGCACACGTGTTTTTCTACGATAGTTAACTCACCGACTATCGAAGTTTTCGACCATTTTAACGTTGTTAATATGGAGAGACCGGTTGGATTATTATCCAAAGAACCACTTTGTATTGGTATAAGCGTTGCGAATCAAGTACGCTAAATATATTTAAGACGAAGTAAAGTGCAAGGGCTGTTGTATAAATCTTAGATAACAATTGCCTAAGATGATTGTACTGAATAGTGCCTTCGGTTTGTCCAGTCGCAGGACAACTTGTATGGAAGAAAGTCTGACAGAGTATATCTAATAGGTCGCGTAAGTTGATCTCTTCAAACGTATTCACGTTTGGTGGTGGAGGAATTCGTTTCTCTTAGCTGTATACCCGTGGTATTTTTGGGGAAATCAATTTGTGATTTGGCGGGTATGACGATGTGACATTCTAAGTGAATGAAGATACGACATGTAAAAGATAAGCGTAGCTTCTAGCCTCACAGTCGGGAAATGACAAAAATCGGGCAGGCAGCATGGCTATGTAGGTTGCACCTATTAGAGTGTATAATTACCTGATCTAGAGTTTCATTTACTTCTAAAATCCTATTGTCGATGTTGTCCCATTCGGGAAACGGTTGCTGATCCCAACCGTTGGTGATATACATTCGATACACTCAAGCGAAATGAGTGGTCGGTCATGTGTGGTCGGGTTGCAAGATGTTCTTGTTGAACCCACTGTATTCCTCTCTAGAGGTACACTAGCGAAAGGTGGTTCCATACCTTGTCATAGTTGGAAATCCATTACCCAATACATGCTTGCTGTTTTGATTGTATACTATATATGTAGAACGTGAGATGAAAGCGTTTCTGCTAGATGATTATTATATTGTGGTTGATAGACACTATTATAATATCAATGAGTTTTGATATAAAGATTATTTTGTATTCTCATAAGGAAAAAAACCCGTTCTGTTATACGGCGTGGTCTTATGAGATATCGTTTAATGGCTCAAACTGTTTTAAACTGTTTTACTCATACCAGTTCCATGACTGACCCGGAGTTTATTTTGTTTTGTTTTCCCTAAACTCTTGGGTGCCCAGTTTTGTACGGGCAGTCAAGTAGTCAGGATTTTACAGATATACTTGAAGAGCTTGGAGCAGGAGGCTTCAGGGTTATATAGCTATTTCTATTGTGTTGTAAGTGCTGTACTATGATAATGTTACTGTATACATATACTGATTTTATTTCAAGGATATGTTATCTATTATATGTTGTTCGTTCCACTGTGAGATTCGTGTTACTCTGATGTATGTTCTTCTTCTTCTATTCCAAGTTTCTATCTTATCTATTCTCACCCTCTAATTTCTTTCATTAACTTCTGGTATTTTTCGATGGTTGGTTAGTCGTTATTGAGTTTATGGCGATAACCGAAGTCGACAAAAACCGGGTCGAAACAAGTTAAAACTTGTGTGTTTGGTTAATGCGTCAAACGTGCTTCTATATTTTAGAAAATTCAAAATTTTTGAAATATGAAATATAAATATTAATTATAATTATTAATTATCAAATACAAAATTAAAAATACAACATGTTAATTGTTAATATTAATTAATTATTGACTAATAATTATTAAATATTGGTCTTAATTATTAATTATTTGATATAAATTATTAAAAACCAATTATTAAACGTCTTTTATCAATCATTTATTATCGGTTGCTACTTATTACTTACTAATTTTATTTTAATATTAATTATTAAGTACTAATTATTACGTGCATACTCTTAATTATTAATCGTTGCTTATTACTTCTTAGTTTTGAAAAAATATTAATTGTTAATTATTCGATAGTATTAATTTAATATTAATTATTAATTATATTAATTAACTTTAAATGTAATTAAAAAATATATAGTTAATTAATATATAGTACAATATCCATATCCAATATAGATGTAATTATTTAACAGTAATATTTAATATTAATTACTATTTATATATATGAATTAAAAATATGGTTAATAAACATTAATTAATTTACTAATTACTAATAATTAACAATTATAAATAATATAATTATTAAATATTAATATAAGTAATTGTTAATGATTAATATAATATAATTAAATGTTAATAAATAATATTAATTTAATTAATTATTTTATTATTTATTAAATATTAATGTAATTAATTATTAAATAATATTAATATTAATATAATTATTTATTAATATTAATATGATATTTTTTAATGATTAATTATTAATTATTAATAAATAATATAATATTATTAATGATTAGTAATTAGTAATAAGATATTATAATCAATAATTAGTAACATGTAATTAATATGATATTATTAAATATTAATAAATAATAGATTTAATTTTAAGAAAACATCGTAATTAGTAATTATTGACTGTTGAAAATTGGCAATAGACGTTTATTACAACGGGAAATTTATGATTATTTTATAATTGGTTAAGTTAATTACTCGGTATTACTTAATAATAGTAAAAATAAACCTGTTGGAGTATTGATTATACATAATAATTAGTAATTAGTGATTATTTATCAATAATCATTAGTTATTATAAGTTATAAATAAATGATTAATATAATATTATTAATGATTAATTATTAAATATTAATAAATAATATAATATTGTTAATGATTAGTAGTGAGTAATATATTATTATAATGAGTAAGTAGTAATAATTTTTGACCATTGTAAAATAGACATTTATTACAACGAACATTTTGTGAACATTGTCAAATTGACAACTATTACAACGGGCCTGGAATGACCATTGTAATAGCACTCTATGACAACATGTAGTTTTTAACCGCTGTAAAAAGAGCATTGTAAAGGATATTTATTACAACGGTCAAGAAACGACCGTTGTAATAGTATTCTATTATAACGAGCAGTATTTGCCGGTTTCTAAAAGGGTGTTGTACATGCATCTATTACAACGGTTCTGAATGTGACCGTTGTAATATTCTATTACAATGGGCAGTCGGTGCCTTGGACTTTTGTGGTGTATCCTTGGTCGTCTTGCCCCGGCAAGGCCATCTTGGACTATTCTGGCTTATCCTTGGTCATCTTACCCCAACAAGGCCTTCTTGGACTTTTTCTGGTTTATCCTTGATAGTCTTACCCAGCAAGATCGTCTTGGACTTTTTGGTATATCCTTTGTCGTCTTTCCCTGGTAAGGCCATCTTGGATTTCTTTGGCTTTCTTTGGTCGTCTTTCTCTGGCAAGGTCGTCTTTGACTATTCCGGCTATTCTTGGTCATCCTGCTCTAGCAAGACCATCTCGAACTCACCCGGTTATCTAGCTATCTAGTTATTGGATACTTTGGATTTACATATTTTGGGTTTTCCCAATTTAGTGGCTATGGTTATTCTAGCTATTCAGGTTCTCGAACTCCTGCATCCCCCCGATTATTCTTGTTACTTTGTTTATTCTAGATGCTTGTCCTTTTTGGTACTTCGGTTATTTTGGTTGTTCGGTTATTTCGGTTATTCGGTTATCCTAGATGTATCTCAAAGAAGCGATCCGGAGCGATCTTCGGCTCTCTTTGGATTTTTGACTTTTTGGTTTTTTGGTTTTATGGTTAATATGATCTAGAGCGATCATGGATTTCTGGTTTTATGGTTAGTACGATCCGGTGCAATCGTGGATTTCTGGTTGACTGGCTTTGGTTTCATGGCTAGTACGATTCAGCGCAATCATGGCTCTTCGGTTTTCTGGTTATAGAAATTCATTTTAGACTTCCCTTGACTTTGATTTTCAAATTTCTGGTTTTCTGTTTTTTTCAGACAACATATCTTCCTCCAGTCAAGCAAGATGTTTTTTAGAGGGCAAAGTGTTGATCAACTTTTTAGCAAACCAGCCACACGTCACAATTATGGTTTGTGACACGCTGAAGTGTCGAGAACATCGTCGGAAAACACAAAGCAATTTAGTCGAAGTCACGACGTGTTCGGAAAAGATTGGGAATAGCGTCGATTCGTGAAATCTTCGTTAATAAACTTGGAAAAACCGACATAGCAAAAATACATGATCGACTTGGTCCGATCAGCTCAAAATCCTTGAGTGCATCGGTCTGATTACGCGGCAAACCTAGTCATAGAAAAATATATGGATTTTGGTCAATTCTGTTTTCACACACTCGAAAACAGCTGATCGGCATGGCATGATGGCGTAAAATGGCTTGCGCAACTCACGACATCAAAATATGGAATTTGGCAAAGTGATAAATCCGGCACGTTGAAAACTGCTGATCGACACGGTGAAAACATGGAAAATCACACAAGGGGCTTGTGAAACTCTGAGATAAATGACTTATTTTCTGAAGAGTGTCAATAATAATTAGTAGTAGGTGGCAGCTCTTATAACACTAGTGGCAGCAAGAATTTGACTTGTTTGGGTCTGTGGGGATATTGTGTTGGCATAACATTGGGTTTATTGGGAACATAAACATGGGTCGATATTGTATTGGCACAAAAGTGAATTGCTTTAGTAATCTATTCACGAATCTACATATTTATTTATTAATGGACTGTGTTGGGTAAGACACTTACCTGTAGGTTTCAAACAAATATCCCTGTGTCCTTAAGATTGGCCTTTAATATTTCCATAGTAGGAACTTCTGCTGTTGTATTTTCGTTGCAAATGGAAACCATTTTCTTCAAGATTTCAATGCTTTTTTCTTGCATGTGCATCATATTTATGATCTAAACGTATAAAAGGCTTATTTTGCTGACATAATATTAACTTCTTGGCAATGTTGCTAGTCGGTGGAGTCAGATGCAGTTATGTGGATGGCACGGAGCAGAAAGTGCAGTTTGCTTTATCAAGAGTTTTGTGTTGTTTTATTTATAATTTTGTAAATGTCCTGTATTACTTCGGTTATGTGTTGTATTACTTGTAATTTTGTAATTGTTTCTTGGGTATGTATTTATGGATTATTTGTTGTATTACTTATAATTTTGTAAATGTAACTTTACCAAGTGTTTAGTAATGTAAGAAATTTGCGAATGCCGTTTTGCGTAACCTTTTGAAATGTATGTTTTGGTTGTTTTAGTCCATAAGTTGTTAAATAATTTTAATTTTGTATTATAGTATATAAGCAATAGTTCATTATTATTATTGAATTTATATTGTAGTTGTTAAAAATAGTTGTAAAATATCAAATAACAAGTGGTATTAATAGTTGCAAGGGTCTTATAACAACAACTTTCAGCAGTTGCAATACTTAGCTGCAACAACGAATAGTAGCTGTAAAAAAAAATTCAACGAGACCTGAAAGCATTGGTGAATAGGCTTTTTAGAACAGCTAATGGCAGTCGTGAATAAGTATTTTACAACTATCATGAATAGTTGTAAAATAAGCTTGCTCTATTACAACCGTGGATATAAAGACTGGAGGGTGTCAGTTGTAATAGTGTTGTTACAACTGTTTTTGGCTGTTGTAAAAGAGTATTTTTGTTGTAGTGATATTTGGTTATCATAAGGTAAAACCTTCTCTTAATGGTGTGTGTTTGCATTATGTGATGGGATGTGAATCTTATGGTAGCTTCATTTTCGAAAAGCACTGCGAGTTATACAACTGATATTTATAAGAGGAAACCCGTTCCGTGTTATATGGCGTGGTCTTATGATTTACCTTACTTTAAAATAAAAGTAAATAACTCTCTTAATTCTCACACCAGCCTCATGACTGAACTGGCATTTATTGTTCTTTTCCTAAACTCTAGGTGCCCACTTTTTTCATAGGGCTAGCCTAGTAGTTTTGGTTTGCCGATATTTTGTAGAGCAGATGCTGGATTGAAGCTAGAGCTGTGTCCAGAGCATTTTATTTTCCATTGAGCTTTATATATTCCGCTGTGTATTTCCGATGTGCATGTATTTACTGTTGTACTCTGATATTTGTAGTACTCTGATGTAAAAGTTATTATAATGATAATGGAAAGGTTGTTTTGTTCAGTTCTTCTGTGTTGTATACCAAAAGGTGGTACGTTTTGTTGATCGGTTTAAGTCGGTTTAATTATTGCTGTGAATCGGGCAGAAAGGCAGTTCATCACATCTGGTATCAGAGCTTTGGTTTATACAAAAAATTGGGAGTACGACTCTTGAACAGAAGGAAAGGACTCATTAGAGGTAGGATTAGTAATATCCCAGAAGAGTGACTCGTAAGAGATAGGGTTAGTAATGCCCTATAATGAGTCTAAAGAGTATTATATGTAGAAGAGAACGAATTTTCGTATTTATAGAAATGAACTTGGTTTTGAAAGATTAAATTTTTGGAAATGGGGTTTAGAAAGTACATATGATTAACCTACCTGATTATCTTATAATAAGAGTTTGAGTATTTTATTTGATGTCGAGGTTAGACTACCTAAATATAAGAAGATTTTGAATATATGCCTAGCTAACGTATATACAAAGTCTTAAATATACTGGATAGACATAGAATCACATTCTAGTCGCTTGAAGATAATTCTGATAACAATTGCAACATCATGAGCGTTTATTTTCGAATTTTGAAAGTGGGATGACCATCAGATTCCAAATTAAATGTCGAGATGTGCTTAAACACATTTAGATAAGTATTTGAAAATGATTTGAATAGTCAAGATAAAGAAAAGAACTGCCTTAAGCTAAGAACTTGGTTAAAATTCGATGTTTGTAATTTAGGAAATGATTAAGACGATTTGGGATTTAAATTTAACTGGCACAAGTTAAATAAATTTAAAAGATAAAATTGAATCAAATGAATTAAAATTTAACTTAAGTGAAATTAGATAAAATTGGAAGCAATTTTGAGGAAATTCAATTGCATAGTTTATAAATGGGAATATGGAATGGTAAAACCAATATTGAATGGAAGCAAAGGTAAGGAATAAAATTGAATGCTCATGTAAAAGGTACATGTCTGCCGTATTAGTTGGGTTTAATGATTTTATGAGCCTAGTTGGCAAGCCGCTTGGCTTTTTGATTGGTGAGGGCCTAGAAAGGCAAGTTATACTTGTACCAATTGAGTCTTATAAAGGAGGTTATAGCGATTTTTTTTGAAAATTTAAGGCGTTCGAAAATTGGAGAATCGGGAAATTTTAAGAAACCAAAAAATTGAAGAACTTAAGTTAGTTAGAATAAAGGCTTTGTTGGTTAAGTAAGCGACCTTCAATCCATCTTCGATTTCGAGGACAAAATCTCTTTAAGGGGGAGAATGTAACGGCCTAGATTTTATTAAAGAATTTTTTAATTTATTTTAAATGTCTACAATGATTTATTTTAAGAATTAACAACTTCAAATTTTATTTGATTTAAGGTTGAACGCATAATTTATAATATAATTAAAAACGAGCTCGCAACAGCATGGTAGTTGGTAATATTACGTTCTGAACTTTAAAATTTGTTGAAATAAGAAACGTTCGAATCTATTGAACTGTAGTTTTCTAATGAGAAGGGAAAATCAAGATTTCATCTTGTAGATTGTGAGTTATGTCCGAACCAAATTTTTATAAAGTCGCTATGAAATCGTTTATAAACCGTAACGACTTATTAAATAAAATAAAGGGAGTTTAATGTAAATTGAATATCTATTTAGCTTGAAAAGGAAGTATCGAGTTTAAAATTCAAGTTAGTTTATTTTGAAATTTGTATAGAATTCCGTTTGAATATATATAAGATAATAATATTTTATTATTAGTAGATTTATTTATTTTGGATTAGATTTATATTAAAGAAAGATTTAAATGGAATCACTTGAAATGAGATTTTATAATCATTTGAAATGATTTTCAAAGAAAAATTTAAACATGAGTTTAAAGTATGTAAATCTTGGACAAAATTTAAATAGGTATACCCAATACAAAGAATGATTCTAGTAAAAAGAATATTCCGAAATGGAATGAGACCTAAGATATTTTTGTACACCAATTGTTGTTTTTAAAGATGCGTTGGTTATTCGAAAAGACCGGGTTTCAACCCATTCTGGTTAACTATAAGACGAGTAATGAAGATCTGAAGACGGCGGTTGAAGATCGAGGATCTTCACATCGTTTGGATTGATTGCTGGTGTCTCAATTGGGTCGTACACCCAATACGAGGTTTTAAGTGGCAGTGGTCTGGATGTACTTTGGGATTGTCCGGATTTGTAAGTGCCTTTATCATTTGTTGGACGAGGAATAAGGTGCTTTCGGGTTCATTCACAACCCAGAACGAACTTGTAAATGGATGTGTGTCTGACATCGTACATTATAACATAATAAATTGGTTTCTATTTATGATATATCAGCTGGTGGCAGAGGATTTTTTTCTCTTAGCTTAACACCCTCCTCTGGGACATATGTACTCAGAGGGTTGTATATTAGTAGATACTGATTATTTTTTGTGAATTGATAATGTGGCATGCAGAATGCTGAGCTATTGATGATCAAAGATTTTGTTGAAAAACAGAGCTTAGTGTGGAAGCGTGACTTCAGGCCTTAAAACCGATATTGAGCCAAAACATGATGAAGTACATCAGAGATAAGGACAAACGTTTCCTTCTAGTTGAGAAAATGATGTTATGGTATGGAACCTCGACAATTTACTTATTGGATGATAGATCGAGGTGCCTCAGATAATGGTTGGTAACGACCGGGGGACATTATATTCAAGAGAAACCTAAACTACACCTAGTATAAGTGGGTCGACTTTTCCGATACGAAAAGACTCATTTGTTGACTCCTGGGACATCCGGCTAGAGGTGTATCCAGATGCGGTTAAGGAAGATCCTTTTCCTTGGTCATTGATGGAACCCAAACTCCAATACGAACCCTTACGTCTTTAGTTGTACTCTATGTATGTAGACTTAATATATGGGTAACTATGTCTTCAAGGATTTATACATTTACTTTCTAAAGCGATTTCCACACTATGAACTAGTAATAATAAAAGAGACTCTTTCATTATCAAGCATATTTGGTTATCATAAGGTAAAACCTGCTCCTAATGGTGTGTGTTTGCATTGTGTGATGTGATGTGGGTCTTATGATAGCTTCATTTTCAAAAAGCATTGTGATTTATATGATTGGTGTTCATAAGGGTAAACCTGTTCTGTGTTATACAGCGTGATCTTATGATTTATCGGATTTTAAAATAAAAGTAAATAACTATTTTAGTTATCACACCAATCTCACGACTGACCAGGAGTTTATTGTTCTTTCCCTAATCATTGGATGCCCATATTTTAAACATGGGAAACCTAATAGTTTTGATTTGTCGATATTTTATAGTGCAAGTGCAGCATTGAAGCTAAAGCTGTGTCCAGAGCATTTTATTTCTTCCACTGAGCATGATAGTTTTCGCTGTGTATTTCTGCTGTGCATGTATTTACTATTGTACTCTTATATATGATGTACTATGATGCAAAATTTATTGAAATGATAATGGAAAAAAAATTGTTCAGTTCTTATGTGTTGTACGCCTAAAGGTGATGCGTCTTGTTGATCGGTTTAAGTTGGTTTAATTATTGGTTTGAATCGGGCAAAAAGGCAGGTCATCATTTGTTGACTGTCTTAAATGGTTTGGGGCATGAATATGAAGCTGTAGTAGCTATTCTTTCATCCAAGAAGAACACTCCTGATATGCAATATGTGCACTCCATACTTCTGGCTCATGAGGCAAGAATTGATCATTGAAAATTTGCAAACTCGGGTATGTCTATCAATTATGCAGCGAGCAGTAAGAATTGTAATCCAAGAAATGACCAAACTTATCTGAGAGCAGGTTTCTCTGTCAGATCCAAAGGCAGGGGAAGATGGAATAACAACTCAAGACCCAAGTGCAAAATCTGTGAAAAACTTGGCCACATGGCAGCCAGGTGCTATTTCAGATTCACACAAGGCTACATACTTGGTTAAAACTCTGGGAATTCTAGAAATAATGGAATTTCTAATCTCACTCAAATCCGAAACATCTCCTACCAAAAAGATGGTGCTAAAAGCTATTAGTTAAGTAAAGTTGCAAATTTTGAGGGCATATTGGATGATGCATGATATCCTGATACTGGAGAAACAAATCATATCACAAGCAACTTGGAAAACTTAAATGTTGCCAACAAGGAGTACAAAGGTAAACAACTTATATGCTTGGGTAATGTGATTGCATGAATATAACGCACACTGGAAATGCACATGTCAAAGGGAAAAGACAGTTATATCTAAATAATTTGCTAAGAGTTCCTAAAATTAGGAAAGATTCTTATTAACGTGTCTCAATTTGCAAATGATAATAATGTGCTCTTTGAGTTCTATCCTAAGTACTGCTTGGTTAGAGACATACTAATAAAAGAAACTTTGTTTCAGGGTGAAGCGGACAAAGGACTATATAAATTCAGTTTTATAATATGCAAAAAATTCCAGTAACGACAATAGTAATTGTAATGTTTCTAAAGTAGTCTCTAATACTAAGTGTAAAGATGTATTTAATGTTTGGCATAACAAGTTAGGTCATCCCTGTGAGAAAGTTGTCAGAAGAATATTACTAGGTAATAAAATTCCCTTTGACACTTGTACATCACCATATGTGTGCACTTACTATAAGTTTGGTAAAAGTCATAAACCGCCCTTTAATAATTATGAAACTGGTTACAAAGAACCATTAGCTATGGTTGCTTCAGATTTACGGGGTCCAGCACCTATCAGTTCTGACTATGGTTACAAATACTATATTTGCCTTGTTGACTCTTATTCTAGATATACTTGGATATACTTTCTAAAATTTAAATCAGATTTCTGCAATGCTATTGTTAACTTCATAAATATGGTAGAAAAACTTACAAACTGTCAAATGAAAGTATTTCAAATGGATAAGGGCAGTGAGTAATAAAACTCTCAATGATTTCTTTCATAAAAAAGAGATAGTACACAGAACCACCTACCCATGTACTTCTGAACAAAATGGACCGGTGGAAAGGAAACACAGACTGATTGTTGAGTCTGGTCGCCCTTAAAATTTTGGTCTGATGCCTTTAGTACTGCAGTTTAATTAATAGATTGCCTATAAAAGTTTTAAGTGGTCAATGTCCTGTAGAAAAGCTGTTTGGAATTAAACCAGATTATAAAATGCTTAAAACTTCCGGGTGTTTGCGTTTTACATGTATTAAACCTTCTAATAAAAATAAATCAAAATTCAAATCAATCCCTATACATTCAATACTTATGGTGTCAATCAAAACGGGTATAAGTGTCTAGATGGGAATGGTAAGGTGATTGTCAGTAGGCATGTAGTGTCCAATGAGTATGTGTTTCCATTTAAAGATCAAGAAGTTAAAACTACTAATAAAATATACAATCCAAAAAAATCTATTTCAGATTTACCTTTGTATACTGAGTTCACAAAACGTGTGGAGACTGAAAGGACTAGTGTTTCTTCAGAATCTCAACACACTTTACCACTAGGGTTAGGTCAAGAAGCCAACCACATAGCTAATTGCTCAGTTTAGTCTCCAGATATCACTACAAGTAATGCAAGTCAAACAGCAAAGGAGAATTCAACTGATGAAATGAGCAATAATCCAGAAAGTGAAGAAAACTCTTCACCAAATACCAGCCCAGTTAAAACTAGACACCCAATGATCACAAGATCTAAAAGTGGTATATTCAAACCCAAAATATATGCAGCTATGTCTACAGGTGATGAGCCGGAAAACTTCAATCAAGCCATCGATAATGAAAATTGGAATGCAGCATTGTGACACCCCACGTCCGTTAATGTCACTCTTTATCAGAATGCATTAAGTTCCGTGAAGTGTTATATGTAAACAAAAACAGAAACATCACAAGATAGATATAAAATAACAGTGGAATTTAAAACTTTATTTTTCAAACAGAAAAGATCGTGGTCCAAAATCCAGTTACAACATAAGTCTGAAATATAGAAAACCCATTACATCAAATTAAAATATATGCCTTGTACTAAAATCATTAGAGTATAGTAATATAAAATTATAGTCCCCAAAAAGAGCCATATCAGAGTAGATAGGAAATCAAAGCAGTACATCTAAGCAGCTCCAAGCAGAAAAGGAAGAGAGAATCTTAATCAAGCCTGAGTATTAACACCCTGAGAACCTTGGGGGAAGGAAGAGAGAGAGATAAAGAAACAAAACATTTCAAACATAAAGTCTGGCGAGTCCAGTTACTTTTAGAATAAAAATAAGTAAAAGCATCATGACAGGCATATAAACTGGATGAGAGATAACAGTAGCATAAAACAAGTGTAACAGAATGAGCAGGATAAGCAGAATAAACAGAACAGAATAGGTTACGCTTCCCAAATACTTTTCTCTACACCAATACTAGTATAATAGAAACAAAATTATCCCTACAGAAACAGAATGGTAGACATAGGTGTATTTCCAGTGATAGGTTTTACTTCCAACAATAATAGGCAGCTCAACAGATATAATGGGTGTTACCCCTGATGATAATAACGTGCGCCTAAACAAGTAGAACTAGATTTACCCTAATTACTACCCCATTCGATCAGCTCCCTATCCCGTAGATACCCTGTGCTGGCCCCATAGTATGATGAATAACTTCCTAAAGTGGCAACCCCTTTTTCCGATAGGCACAACCATATCTACTGATGTCACAGCGTCTTAATTTCCTAAGCAATCCGGACTTATGCACGTACATGACTCTATTGGAATGCGCCGTCAACACCTCCACCCATATGAACCTCTTATAATCAGCTTAGTAAGCGTGCCCCAGACCCCTACCTAGCTCGGGGTCCCCCTATGATACATGTATGGGTTACTGACTGGTACAGATCCCACACAACAGAAGATACAAGCCACCCACTAGGCCTGCATCCCCGCTACTAGGATTTTGATAGATTATGCTTAACAGATAAACAAGCTCGCATAACCCCAGCATATAAAACATGTTAAGTTAGTCGGGTTCACGTAACCCCCAACCAATTTAACAGATTTACATAACCACCCATTGGTTCAAACAAATTTACTTAACCCTTACACAGTTTGACAGGTTCATGTAACCCCCACAGATTTAAGCAGGTTAAGTATTACAGGTTATTATCATTTCCCATTCATGCATGTTAATGTAGCAAACCTCTCACACTAAGTCAACCACTTGTGGATGTTGGATATGCCGGGCGGTTCCGGGTAAACTTCTACCACAAATTGGACTTAACCTCGTGTCTTAGTACCGTTAGGTGTACATTTACGCACTAGACCCCTCACATCAGATTAACCACTTATGGATGTTGGACTTGCCGAGCGATTCCGGGTAGACTTCTACCAAAAGTGTAATCTAAGCTCGTGTCTAACTGCGGTTATAGCTTCTATTTACTGTAATTGTAGGTATATTTGTTCTTGGACAATTATTCATGTTCACCATTGGTTATTCCCCCGAATCCCTAGTCCGATTCACGATACAAGTTATGCCCCAATTCATCTTTCCCAACCATTCCCAATTTCGTCCATTCGCATATTTTAGTGATAGGCCTAGGCTCGAAGATAGCCTAGGTTATAAAAATAAAAATGGAAAGAGGGAGAGAAGAGAACAGAAATAGGCATAATAACAAAACAGACATATAATGATAAATTTGGGCGTAATAACAGAATAGGCACATGATGGCAGAATTGGGCATAATAACAAAATAGGCATATGATGGAAAAATTGGGCATAATAACATAATAGGAATATGATGAAAAAATTGGGTATATGAGAACTGAACAGTAGATCAGGTGTACAAGTAATGATAGATCTGTTTAATTATGATTCAGGTTATTAGCGGGCATAGGATTAGATCCAAACTTATAAACATGTCAAGATTACTTATTAAATGTTTATATCTAATAATAACTTGAACTCACAGGGACTGAATCTAAAGAACTGAGAAAAGAGTGTTGTTGTTGAAGCAGAGATTCTTGAGTATGTATAAATCGTTGTTGCAGAAGAATAGGCTAATTCAATCTGAGTTGGGGCAGCATCTCGTTGTCTCCATTGTTTTAGATGAATACAATAGAAATGAGGTCCTATATATAGCCTCAAGCCAAAGAATTAGGTCAAGAAATGCGTCCAGGTTTAGAAAATGGATCCGCCCTAGATCTGGGTGGGGTCGACCCTAGGTTCGACACCCCTATGTGTGGGTCGATCCTAGGGTCGACCCTCTTGGGGCATGGGTCGACCTCCAACAGGGGAATTTCCCGCGTATTCCCGCTCTTTGATTTTTGATTTGTTTTGAATGTTTATAGACTGGTTTGTTAATATATATTTTGCTTATATGTATACAAACTTCAAAGCTTAATAAATTCTTCATACGATGTCCATTTTATGCAAACTCAGAGTTTATCTTAAGAAGAATTCCGAGACGAACGTGCATTACGTTTTACTTAATTCTTAATATTTAATTAAATATTCTTTAGTTTATTGTTATAATCTTCTTTAAATTACAGGGTGTTACATTCTCCACTACTTAAAGGATTTCATCCCTGAAATCTCTAAGTTAAGAAAAATGTATATCCAAACATCCATCATCCATCTGCTCATCCACCAATCACAGGCATCCATTGTCCTTAAAAGATTTCTAATGCTTATATGAACATATGCAAAGGTGTGTGTGTATGTCTCTGTACTATTGCGAAAGATCTGGCGGTCTACTGATTCAGTCAACCTTCTTAATGCAATGTATGTTAGTGCCATGAATCTAACATGTATGCAAATAGTCCTAGTATATCATGTAAATGCTATATGCGTGCACAATCATCTATCTAAATGCAACATTCATGTGATGATACACCCATTTCCATCTATAAAAGAAAAATATGCACACGCATCCATATGAAGTATGAGAGTGATTGAGCCGATCTAGTGCCTAGTGTGTATGTATATGCATCCGCGAGCAAACACTTGCATCCATCAAACATAACATGTCTCAAACAAATGTTTACATCCATTGGTTCCCAACCTAAAGGTTGAAGATTCGATCGATAGGATATACTTAATGATAGAAACAAGTACAAATAAAAGCTTTGGAAAAGAAGTTAAGAACATACCCTTTAAAAGAAAAGGGTACGCAGCGCGAATCTTGTCTTCAGTCTCCCAAGTTGCATCCCCGGGGTCTTCTCCTCATTGAACTTTCATCAACTTGACATCTCGGTTGCATAGCTTCTTAACCTATGATCTAAGAATATGGATAGGAACTCGTCTAACCGTCTCCTCCCATTCCACCTCTACTTCCTCAAGAATACTCGGCTCAACTACTTCTACGGTATCATGCTGACACTTCCGTAAATGAGAAATGTGGAAAACATCATAAATACCCGCCAGTCTCTTTGGTAGCTTCATCCTTTAAGCCATTTGGCTAACCCTTTCTATTATGGGAAATGGCCCTACAAACCTTGGCACCAATTTCCTTACAGATCCAAAGCGAACCACGTTCCTTAAAGATGATACCTTGATGAAAACCATGTCTCCCACTACAAACTCAATATCAGTCCTTCTCTTATCTATGTAGGACTTCTGCCTGTCTTGAGCTGTCTTCATGCGTCTTGGATAAGATCAATCTTCTCTGAAGTTTCTCTAATCATCTCAGTTCCAAGTAGAAGCCTATTTGTAGATTCCCACCAACAAGTCGGTGACCTACAGGGTCGTCCATACAAATGCCTCGAAGGGTGTCATGCCAATACTAGCTTGATAACTATTGTTGTAGGCGAACTCTACCAAAGGAAGATGGTCCTCAAATGCCCTTCCGAAGTCTAGGATTCACAGTCTTAAAAGATCCTCAAGAACTCTATTCACCCTTTCCGCCTGCCCATCGGTCTGAGGGTGATAAGCGGTGTTCAAACATAACAGTATACCTAATGCCTCCTGCAAGCTCCTCTAAAACTCACTGGTGAATATGGGGTTGCGATCACTCACTATACTGGAAGATACTCCATGTAGACGGACTATCTCACGAAGATAAACTGCTACCAACCATGTCGCCATTCTCTTACTCTTAACATGAATGAAATGAGCGCTCTTAGTAACCCTATCAACTATAACCCAAATATTGGTGTTGCCTTTCCTCAATTTGGGCAACCCATCAATGAAATCCATAGAGACGCTCTCCCACTTCCATTGTGGGACCTCCAAAGGATGAAGTAAGCCACCGTGCTTCCTTTGCTCAGCTTTAACTTGCTGGCAAATCAATGGTCGAGAAACAAACTCCGCAACATCTTTCTTCATCCCAAACCAAAAGAAAACCCTATTCATATCTCTATACATCTTATCACCGCCTGGATGGATAGTCAAAGAATAGTGGGCTTCCTTAAGGACTATTTTCAACAAACTCCCAACTCGGGAACACAAAGCCTTCCATCTCGTCGTAACCATCCTCTTCATTCGTGGAATATCTACTGAGGTCGCTAGAATTCACCCCTCTACTGAGCCTATCCATGATGTCTGCTATTTGTGGGTCCTCTCGCTGCGAAGTTCCTATCTGATCCAAAAGAGTAGGTCGGACCTATAACGATGCCAATAAACCAGGTATAAACTTGGCAGAGGGCCTAAAATTGAAGGTCGATATATACTCCAATTTCCGCCTCTCTACAAATAAAGGACTCAAGGTCATCCTCTGCCTACTCAGTGCATCCGCCACTACATTAACCTTGCCAGGGGTATAAGCAATCTCAAAGTCTTAGGACGCTAGAAACTCCATCCATCTCTATTGCCTCAAATTGAGATCCTTCTATGAGAACAAATACTTGAGAGATTTATGATCGGTATATAACTTGAACTTCTCTCCAAGTAGATAATGATGCCAAGTCTTAAGCGCGAATACTATGGCAGCCAATTCTATGTCATGGGTAGCGTAGTTCTTCTCATGAACTCTCAACTGTATACCACCGTAACATACTACCCTTCCTTGCATCAAAACAACACCAAGCCCTGTACCACATGCATCGGTGTATACTATGAACACCTTGTTCCCATCAAGCAAGGTTAAAACTGAGGCTGTTGTCAGAGCCCTCTTCAATCGCTGAAAAACATCTTCACAGTCAATGCCCCATGAAAAGGTCAGATTCTTCTTCATCGGTCTGGTGAATGTGGTTGATATCTTCACGATGTCCTTAATGAACTTCCTATAATAGCCCGCTAAACTAAGAAAACTACTCGCCTCTGTTGCATTCTTTGGAGTCTTCCAATCTTGAACTGCAGCTACTTTCATGGGATCCACTGCTATCCCATCCTTTGAGACCACATGCCATAGAAATCTCACTTCCTTTCTCCAAAAATTACATTTGGAGAACTTTGCCTTAAGCTGATGCGCTCGGAGAGTCTTCAAAATCTCACTTAAATGTAGGGTATGGTCTTCCTTATTTTTTGAGAAAAACAAGATGTCATCGACAAAGACCATAACGAACTTATTCAGAAACTCCTGAAACACCCAACTCATCAGATACACAAAATAGGTGGGTCTGCATTCATCAACCCAAAAGGCATGATGAGCCACTCGAAGAAACCATCTGGAGCTCTAAAAACGGTCTTGTCTATACTGTCCTCGGCCACCCTTAACTGATGAAACCCCGTAGCCATGTCTAACTGGGAGAAAACATATGCACCAGCAAGCTGATCGAACAGATCATCTATCCTCGGAAGTGAGTGCCTATTCTTCTTAGTGAGCTTATTCAACTCCCTATAATCCACACATAAGCGAAGTGAGCCATCTTCCTTAGTCGTGAAAATGACTGGAGCACCCCATTCCGATATGCTTCGCCTGATAAACCCTTTTTCAAGTAGCTCCCCTACTTGCTTGCTGAGCTCCCTCCTTTCTCTCGGAGCCATATGGCGCACAAGCAATGCAACTGTCTTTGCATTGCCCACCAAGTACATCCAGAAATCAATATCACGCCTTAGAGGTAAGCCCCAAACCTCCTCGAAAACATCAGGATACTCACAGACTACTGGTACGGATCATAGATCATCAATAGATGCATCAAGCGACTTTAGGAAACTAAGAATGAAAGACACCTTAGGGTCACAAAAAATTTCGAGAGTCCTCTCATGGCAAGTTAAATGCCTAACGACTCTCCTCTCACAGTCCAGAATGGCACCATACATGGCTCGCCAATCCATTCCTAGAACTAAACCATAGCCCGTGAAACCAAGCACATATGCATTGCACTCAAACTCGACGCCCAATACAAATATCCTTAAACCCCAACAAATCGTAGACATATGAGTCGTAACCCCAATGGGTTTGAGACAACTATGGGATCCAAAACCATACTAGTACTAAGGGGCAGAGACTCAACGATAGAATCGGATATAAAAGAATGCGAAGCGCCAAAATAAAAAGGAGTTCTAATAGGATGATCAGAAAGAGAAATAAAACCATCAATGGAAACTTTCCTACCTCTGTCTGGTACACCTGCCACGAGAGCATTCACTTGCCCTCCAGAAGATCCTGCCCTTTGGCCCTTTCCTTGCTTCTTCGGGCACTCCCTAGTCAAGTGTCCGACCTCACCACATTGGAAACAAGCATTCTTCCTTTTTCTATAATATTTGCTTTAATGACCCATGCGTCCAAAACTATGACATTCCCCCTTTTCTCGGGCTTTGTCATTCTTTCCACCCTTCTTTTACTGTTGTTGTTCTTTCTTGGGCCACACTTTCTTGTTTTGTGTCTCATCAGTGTTAGCTTCTTTCTTTTCACCTTTATCTTCTTCGTGCATCAATGCCATATCAACGAGTTTCTCGAAAGTAGCCCCCATCGGAATATGAGACATAGCCAATCCATGGAGGAGTTCATTCAACCTTCTTGCAAACCTCAAAGCTTTCTTGTGTGGGGTATTCACTAGCTCCAAACAAAACCTTGCCAATTAATTGAACTTATTGATATACTCTTTGACAGACATGCCTCCTTGATTAAGTGCCAAAAACCTTTCCATTTGCATACTCTATTCTGCCTGGGAAAGGAACTTCATCTTGAGTCTCTATCGGAAATCATCCCAAGTCTCAACTGAACACCCTTCTTGCTTCACTTCCCACCAGAACGAAGCCTCATCTTTCAACTGCCAAATGACCAACTGAATCTTCTTATGGTCGTTAACTTTAAAAATCCCAAACAAATCCTCCGTCACTTTAAGCCAATTCCTTGCTTCCACAAAAGTCTCAGTTCCTCGGAAAGGCATTCCTCCCATAGCACAGAAATCCTTGCATATCTTGGAGAAATTATCCGCTCGCGAAGGAGGAGGAACAGCGGCTGCAGCAGGGGGAGGAGAGTCTACTTGGCCTTCGCCAGGAGTCATAGCCTCAAGATACCTACGGAACCAAGTAGGTATCTGAACACCCTCAGGGATATTCAGTTCCCCAAACATGCTGAAAAGAAAAGTGAAAAGGGATTCAAACAGAGAATCGAAAGATATTTCATATGGCTTTGGGGAATATGTTTTTCAAAACTGACTTTTCTTTTGAAAATGCTTTCTTTTTAAAACCTTTTGAAAACAATTTTCAAAACCTTTTATCCGATCCGGTAACCTTCAGCTCTGACACCAAATGTGACAACCAACGTCCGCTAATGTCACTCTTTATCAGAATGCATTAAGTACCGTGAAGCATTATAGGTAAACAGAAACAGAAACATCACAAGACAGATAAAAAATAGGGTGCGTTTTTTACAGGTCCCTGTTATAGTTTCAAAATAGAAAAAAAACCCGGTCATAAACTTATTGTAAATTAGGTCCCTATTTTCTGAAAATTCATCAAAAAATTACTAAAAAAATATGAAAAAATCATGTAAATTCGTATCTAAATAAAACATGTAAACGCTAAAAAATTCAAAACAAAAAATCATTAAACAAGGCGTCAAAAATCAAAAAAACAGAAAAAAACGAAATTTCCAGTTAAATGCATAATAGTATGCACATATATCATTTTCCTGCATACATCCGTGCTTATTTTTCACTACATTCATCTTCGTTGATTTCTCTTCATGCAAATACGTGCATACATGTGTGCAAATATTTCAAATACTTGCACACATTTGTGCAGGTTTATTTTCAGATTTTAATCCGAACACAGCTTACGGAAAAGTTGCATACATATATGCAATTATCAGTAATAATTGCATAAATGTATGCAACTATTTTTTTTTGATTTCCCTACAATCCTGACATTATTTCCAGATTTTAGAATATTTTTTTTATGAATGAAAGCACATTTTTTTTAAAAAAATAAAAAAAGGTGGAAGTAATAAAATAGGGGGCGGGTTTAAAATTTTCAAAACTTTTTTTTTTATAAATTAGGTCCCTACTTTTAGCCAGTGTGTTATCCTATAAAAATGTTGCATACATGTGTGCATGTTTTCTGAGAAATTTGCACATTTGGATGCAAATAAAAATGAACTGAAATATTAACTTAAATCTATGCGGTGGAAGAACTGCAATAATTGCACATATGCATGCAATAAAATCAAAAACGTGCATAATATTATGCATTTAACTGCAGTTTTTTTGCTGTTTTCTTCTTTTTGACATTATTTTTGTTGTTTTTTTAACTGAATTTTTTGTATAATGCATAATATATTTCATTACTAATTTACGAATTATTTTTTTTTTTTTTAATTATTATTTTATAAGTTTTGAAAACAGGGACCTAATTTATATTAAGTTTATGACCGGATGTGAGCCTAATTAAGTTTCAAAATAGGGATGTGAGCCTAATATTCACTAAAAATAACAGTGGAATTTAAAACTTTATTTTTCAAACTGAAAACATCATGGTCCCTAATCCAATTACAACATAAATGTGAAATACAAAAAACCCATTACATCAAATTAAGTTATCTGCCTTGTACTAAGATCATCAGAGTATAGTAATATAAAATCATAGTCCCCAAAAAGAGCCATATCAGAGTAGACAGCAAATCAAAGTGGTACATCTAAGCAGCTCCAAATGGAAATAGAAGAGAGAATCCTAATCAAGCCTGAGTATTCCCACCCTGAGAACCTTGGGGGAAAGGAAGAGAGAGAGAAAAGAAAAAAAAAGGGTTAGACATAAAGTCTAGCGAGTCCAGTTACTTTTAGCATATAAATAAGTAAAAGCATCATTACATGCATATAAACTGGATGAGAGAGATAACAGTAGCATAAGACAAATGTAACAGAATGAGCAGGATAAGTAGAATAAACATAACAGAATAGGCTACGCTTCCCAAATACTTTTCTCTGCACCAATACTAGTATAACAAAAACAGAATGATCCCTACAAAACAAAATGGTAGACTTAGGTGTACTTCTAGTGATAGGTTTTACCCCGACAATAACAGGCAGCCCAACAGGTATAACGGGTGTAACCCCAGACAATAATAACGGGCTCCTAAACAAGCAGAACTAGATGTACCCTAATTACTACCCCAATCGATCGTCTGCCTATCCCATAGACACCCTGTGCTGGCCCCACAGTAGGATGTATCATTTCCTAAAGTGGCAACCCCTTTTCTGATAGGCACAACCATATCTACTGATGTCACATCGTCTTAATTTCCCTAGCAATCCAGACCAAGCACGCACATGACTCCATTGGAATGTGCCGTCAACACCTCCACAAATATGAACCTCTTATAATCTGCTCAGTAAGCGTGCCCCTGACCCCTACCTAGTTTAGGGTCCCCCTATGATACTTATATGGGTTACTGACTGATACGGGTCCCACACAACAGATGATACAACCCACCCCCTAGGCTTGCATCCCTTCTACTGGTATTTTGACAGGTTATGCTTAACAGGTAAACAAGCTCACATAACCCCGAACATGTAAAATAGGTTATGTTTGCCGGGTTCGTGTAACCCCCCACCGATTCAACCGATTTACTTAACCCCCTATTTGGTTCAAACAAGTTTACTTAACCCTTACACAATTTGACAGGCTTGTGTAACCCCCACAAATTTAAGCAGGTTATGTATTACAAGTTAGCAGGTTATTATCATTTCCCGTTCATGCATGTTAATGCACTCGAACTCTCACATTAAGTCGACCACTTGTGGATGTTGGATATGCCGGGCGGTTCCGGGCAAACTTATACCACAAATTGGACTTAACCTCGTGTCTTAGTACCGTTATGTGTACATTCATGCACTAGATCCCTCACATTAGATTAACCACTTGTGGATGCTAGATTTACCGGGCGATTCCGGGTAGACTTCTACCAAAAGTGTAATGTAATCTCGCGTCTAAGGGCGGTTACAGTTTTTATTTACTGTAATTTTAGGAATATTCGTTCTTAGACAATTGTTCATGTTTATCATAGGTTATGCCCCCAAATCCCTAGTTTAATTCACGATACAAGTTATGCCACAATTCATCTTTCCCAACCTTTCCCGATTTCGTCCGTTCGCATATTTTAGCGATAGGCCTAGGCTCAAAGGTAGCGTAAGCTATAAAAATAAAAAAGGAAAGAGGGAGAGAAAAGGACAAAAATAGGCATAATATCAAAACTGGCATATGATGATAAAATTGGGCATAATAACAGAATAGGCATATGATGGCAGAATTGGGCATAATAACGGAATAGGCATATGACGGTAGAATTGGGCATAATAACAGAATAGGCATATGATGAAAAAATTGTGCTTATGAGAACTGAACAGTAAATCAGGTGTACAAGTAATGGCAGATCTGTTTAATTATGATTTAGGTTATTATCGGGCATAGGTTTAGATCCAAACTTATAAACATGTCAAGATTAATTATTAAATGTTTATATCTAAAAATAACATGAACTCACAGGGACTAAATCTAAAAAACTAAGAAAAGAGTGTTGATGTTGAAGCAGAGATTCCTGAATACGTATAAATCGTTGTTGCAGAAGAATAGGCTAATTCAATCTGAGTTGGGGCAGCATCTCTTTGTCTCCATTGTTTGAGATGAATAGAACAATACAAATAAGGTCCTATATATAGCCTCAAGCCAACGAATCAGGTCAAGAAATGCGTCCTGGTTCAGAAAATGGATCGGCCCCAGATATGGATGGGGTCGACCCTAGGGTCGACACCCCTATGTGTGGGTCGACCCTAGGGTCGACCCCCATGAGTCATGGGTCAACCCCCAATGGGTCGATTTCCCGCGTCTTCCCGCTCTCTGATTTTAGATTTATTTTGATTGTTTTTGGACTGAGTTGTTAATATATTTTTTGCTTATATGTATACAAACTTCAAAGCTTAATAACTTCTTCATACGATGTTCATTTTACGCAAACTCGAAGTCTATCTTAAGAAGAATTCCGAGGCGAACACAATGGCGCAGTCTGTTTTACATAATTCCTAATATTTAATTAAATATTATCTATTTTATTGTTATAATGTTCTTTAAAATTACGGGGTGTTATAAGCACCGAATGGAAAATTCAATGCTTTAATAAACAATAGAACTTGGGAATTAGTTCATCCACCAAAAAATAAAAATATAGTTAACTGCAGATGGACTTGTAGGTTAAAGAGAATCCAAGATGGGAGTTTCAACAAATAGAAGACAAGACTTGTAGCTAAAGGGTACACTCAGAAATATGAGTTTGATTTTTCTAAAACTTTTTCTCCAGTGATTAAACCTACAACTATTAGACTCATTTTCACTATTGCAGTTTACAAAAACTGGCACATAAAGCGGTTGGATGTTAACAATGCCTTTTTGAATGGAAAATTACAAGAAGAAATTTATATGCAGTAGCCACAAGGTTACATACAATATAAAAACCTTATAAGCAAACTTAAAAAGATAATATATGGGATTAAACAAGCTCCCATAGTATGGTTTGATAAACTGAAAGAAACACTTATTAATAAAGGCTTTTAGTTTACCAATTCAAATAACTTATTATTTGTTAACATCATAACTACTTCATCAACTTACATTCTAATATATATTGATGATTTAGTTATCATAGGTGATGATGAGAAGCAAACCAGTGACTTAATCAAGTATCTAAATCAACAAATTTCACTGAAAGATCCAGGTGATCTGAACTATTTCACTACAAGAAAAATAATTTTTTGTAGCGCTCAAAAAACGCTACCAAATATTTTTAGTAGCGTTTCGATAATCGTTATGAAAAACATGCCACTAAAATTAAAAAATATTTGTTGCACTTTTAACAAATGGCACTGTAAATAATTTTATTGTAACGTTTTCCAAACGACACCATAAATATTTCTGTTGCGATTTAAAAACGCCATAAAAAAGATTTTTGAAGCTACTAATAAAATTTCCAATTTTACTCCTGATTTACGATTGCGTTTACTCAACGCCACTACATGTATTTCTGTAGCATTTTTAAAACGCTACTAAAAATTATTGATTAATTTGTTGTATTTTTTCATGCAATTATTTCTTGTTAATAGTCTACTTTGTTTCTACAATATCAATCAATAATCATTCACATAATCGGCATGTTCAAACCATTAAAAAAACAATTAACTATATAATGAAATAGAATATGCATAACCATTTCAATACAATAGTTTTCTGAATAAATGACCAAACTCACATACAATAACCATTGATATACAAATTTACGCATCTAGTACAGGGAAAATGTTATATCTAACTTGTACTTACAAAACGCTTGATTACCCATAATTCTTTGTTGTATGAACAAATGAAACCTAGCACCATAAAAGTTCAACTTTTCTCTTTAAACGTCTAATGCTTGCACAATTGAAAGCACAACATATAGTCAGACGGCTCCTCCCTGAACTCACAATAAGATACACAAATCTGCACATAGTCCAAACCTGTAAACATGTTCCTATCATCCTTTGGACGCTTATCAGCCTATAAACAATAATAATCAACAAGCTAAAGGAACGTTGACTGCTAGAAAATAACTAGGCATGTCACTGCAACATCAGCAAATGATGTTCAAACTCTGACAATACTTACAATATCGACGAGGAGCTGGCGACAATCTCTAATTTATTTTTGCTGGCTACAGATTCAATCATCTATCGTCGAATACGAACCTGTTGTTTTATATACGATTTTCTTAGCTGTCCCAAATCGATTCCATACAGCTTTATGAAATCTGGTATTCTTTGACATATACACACAGACTTCAATAATTTAGTGATAGATGAACCTGCCACCAAATCTGTTACATGTTCCATGGAGTTAGGACTGCACAAGAAAAGTTAAAGCCAATGGAATTGCTATTCAAGGGAAGGTGTTGTTCTATTATTTGACTAAACAGACTTTACGTTCCTACTAACACATATGAATTCATTAAGACTGCGTGCACAATATAGATTATCATTGTTAGTGCCAGGTAACTTTATAGCATGGATTTTTTACACTCAAACACTACCAAAGTTAAACCATATTTTGTTTAACTTTACTCATTTCCTACATGTAAATAATACTGCTAATATAAGGTTCATATTGGAGCCAAAAAAATAAAAAAGCAGAATGATCAAATTATATAAACAAATAAATCATCATATTAAAAAGATTTTTACCTTTCTAGGGAGAATCAAAATGAGAAGGCCAACAAAACTGGTAACAAAAAAGAAAAGCAGTCATCCGACCAATCATAGGCTCCTTGTAACTGCCTATTTGAACTCCTACTCCTTGTACTATAAGGAATCTTCATGCAGCTATGTTCAATTATGCACCTGGAAAGAGTGATGATAAAGTATCACTCTCTACTATAATATACTCCACACAACTAACCTCAGTAACTCAATGACAGGTCTTTTGAATCCAATTAATAACCTGTTCATTTTGAGGAAAAGGAAGACAAGGGTTTTTCACAAATGAAATGATATTATATGAAAAAGCAAGTCGATATGGGTAGTAAATTGGATGCAGACCAGTTACTTTAAGCTAGCTATTTGAGGCTGCAGCAATAATAAGGAATCAATGCCCATTTGGCTTGAGTAAGAGATAATAGATTAATATAGTAGACCCAACTTCCTGCTTTCTTGGGCTTGACTAATAGATAAAAAGTAAAAAAGTATATGAAGTACGCTACCCAGCGAAGGCGAAATACAAATGCAGACGACAATCAGACTGTGGGTGGCCTGCTTTCTGGAAGGATTCCCTATCTCAGTTCATAATTTGCTAAGGATATTACATGCAAATACTACCTCGGTAACCTCATTATAATATACATGGTTTCTAGGTATGATTTTGCATAATTTATTGGTTGGTTGGGCATATTACACCCCCGTAATTCACCTTACAACTACCGCATTATATCTTTTGGTATTTTATAATGTATATTGTATAAAACCATTTCCAGGTAACACTGCAGATAAGATGAAATTTTAAGTAACATAATTTCTGTAAATTCAATAGCAACTGTATTGTGGATTTAATATAGTGTAGAAACTTTAAAAAACTTTTATCAGTTGGTTTGAGCGAAGAAGTAAGGATGCAAGAGGTCGTAGGTTCGATTTTGTTGGACCCCTTTGTCAAAGATAGTATGTTTCATACTATCCAAACCAGTACGTAGGCACGCCCGATAGGTATGTGCATAGATGCATTTGACCAAAGCAGGTATTGAAGTGCAGAATAAGCAGTCCTTACAGATGTTTAAATGTAGAAATTGTGAAGCTTGCAAAATGAAGTAAAAAAAACAGAAAGCAGTGTGTGCAAGGAAAAAAACATACAGCTTGTAAAGCAGAAAAGAATTGCAGCATCAGAACATACATTGTAGTTTGCATCAGGTACACTATTGAATAAAAATACATGCAATAAATGTGTACAATGTAGTTCGCATCAGGTACTAATCGTTATTACTGAGAACAAACTAACACAAGGACAGAACGCTGAAAAGGAAAAAAACAAACGGGAAAGGAAAACAGGGTAGTAAAACCAACAGCGGTATAAGCATTAACGTGATCGTGAACGACTTTCAAACTCAGCAAAAACTCTATCAATTTCTGCAAGCTGCAGGAATGAGTAGATATAGTTAGAATGTGGTGTACGAAATATTAAAATGATAGAAATAAGAACAGCTTAAGAGTGAAAAAAATAACTGACCACTGCTGGGTCATTCCAGTTAGTATCATCGTTATAGTCAGCATTTTCAATGTGAACAACATTATCGGAAGTGCCAGGATTGTGATTAACTGTGTTATCAATATATGTTCCAAATTGACTGCTGTTGCGGTCCAAGTCTGCCACTATTTGAGTCGGTGTTTCATAGCTCCCAGAACTTTGTTGTTTTGTAGTTTGGGAGCTCTTACGTGTCATCTTTTCAACAGGAGGCATTGCAGACTTCTTACCTTTAGCCGAACCTTTAGGTTTTGTGCGTAAGAGTATTAATTGACAATTTTGAAGTTGAGAGCACTCAAAAAAAAAGTGTAGGAAAAAGTAAACGCAAACGGTTAAAGTAAAAGGAAAGTGGTCGTAGTACCTTTGTCATTAAATGAGTACCAAAGTATAATATTTTGAAATGAAAGTGAAGAAGAAAATGATAGGAAGAATGTAGTGGGGGTGGGAGATATAAATAGAAGTAGAACAGTGAAGTGGTAAACTTAATCGACAGGTGTAGGAAAGTTGAGAAAAATAAAGGAGATAAAAAAGGAGATCAGCAGGGGAAGAGGTTATGAATTGGTAATTTGTGGAGAGAAGGTAGCATGAAAACGTGGTAAAACAAAATAATGATAATTTGTGAGGTTTATCTGTGTGTCTGTGATCCGTGTTTACTTTAAGGAGTATTTGTGAAACAAAACAAAAACACCTTGAGTATAAATTTCAAAAATGTGGATGTGTAATGTGATCAATCCAGCTCTACAAAACGGTAACACATGAAAATAATCAATAGCAGCACAAAAATTAGGAGTTATGTTGGAAAATAAATCATATTTCAGAAAATAGGTAATTAAAAACATATGAACATTATGTACAACTGCATAATAATACATAAGAAGAATTAAAAAAAAAAAGCGCTAAAAATATATAATACATGGTAAATTGCAGAAATGAAAAATACAAGCATATACTATTACTTAAAATATTTTCAGATTCAAATTTAGCAGAATAAAGATACGCAAATAAAATGGCAGTATTTGTGATTGGGTTTGAGGGCATAAAGATTTGTTGTCTGTCTCCCAAATAATGATATAATAAAGGTTCACGTGTAACTGATATGGAATGCTAACGTAGGTTTGGAAAATAATAAAAAAACATTGTGTTAAAATTCAGCAAAATAAAATAGTCGTATAATTAAAAACTGCAGGGAAACAACTTATTACATGTAGATTTCAGGTAAATGTATCCCTTTCATAATTTAAATCAAAAGGTCGATGAATGAAATCAGTAAGTTCGATGTATTGCAGTAAAAAAATATAGTATAAAGTGTAGTAAATTTTGATATCAAAGTAGGAAGAGTTTAAACAGTTTAAATTTGGTGTAGGAAAGGTAGTGAGTTTGAGATATGATAAATCTTGAATTTTACGTCAAGATATACGTAATGTAACAAAAAAAAACATTACTGGAATACGGTAAAAACACTATAAGATGCATGGTTAAAAAATGGCGAATTACCTGAGTTTTGGAATGAGTGAAAAGCAAGTTATGTTATATTTCTCTGTACGTACTTCCAGTTCAACGAACACCCAATGTACACATCTGTGCAGCTGTAGAAGAAAAGGCCTTTTTTTCAATTTATTGTTGATAACAATTACATTGAACATTAAAAACATGATGAAGGTTTAAAATCAATATAATAAATACAAATATTTTCTGATCATCTGTAATGGGTATGGCTAAATATAATATATTTGTACATTGTTGGTAGTAGAATGCAAACTATCATTGTTTTTATCGTGGAAAAAGGTAAATCCAGGATTGTATAAACTTTAATATAAAACTTATAATTTGATAATTCAAGATAAAATCAACGGAATCGAAATTAGAAGGCTATATATATATATATTATATATATATATATATCAAATTTTACTGTTGATCGACTTGGGAAGGAGCGAAGTACCATTTTAATAATGGTAATTTAGAAAGTGATAGAGTATGGCATGTTTGCAGTCAAGTTGCCTACTTGATCTTATATAATAACAATATATTGAAGGACATATGATATTAATACAGTGATTTAAAAATGATGACTCTTATTTACTTTTTTTAATATACTTTTCAAATGGTTTTGTGGAGTTAAAATTTCCTATTCATACGGAAACTCAGCAGTATATACCAATAAATTTAAAAATAGCTAAATAGGAAGAGCCGAGTAAAATAGAAATTTCTTGGAAGAAATCACAAATAAACAGAAATACTTGAAACAGAGGTATGCACATTGAATATGTTGATTTAAAGAAGGTGAGGTTAACACTGTAAATGAAAGCATTTATTCAGTACATGTAAACTGGTCAAAAATTATGACTGAAAACAGTTAGGAAAAAAAATACATATAGTAGTATGAATCCAAAGTTGAGGAAAACTAAGTAAACATTGAAATCAGTATATTATTGATAAGCATGAGAAGCAATTGTATTACCGTTGAAGAAAATAAGAGAAAAGGAAAATCTATTAGAAAAGTTAAAATAATGAAAGTCTGATGAAAAAAATTAAGAAGAAACAATACCTGCATGTGTTCATATAATTATTTATTTAACGAAGAACTGCATTAAATTATCCTTGTCACCGAGGCATCTCCATGTAGATTGATTGCATCTGTCAACACAAAGACCATCAGCGTGAAACCTGTATATTACCGTAACATAAACAAATGTAATAATCGACAGTATAGCAAATTTAATATACTGTGTTATGTCAGCAAGGTAATTGGAAACATATAAAAATTTAAAATATTTAACCTTTTGTAATGACGGTTGCAATGTTCCTTTTTTAAAGAGCACCGTTCTTCAAGCATGTAGGTCTAAAGGAACAAAAAAAAAATACCTGCATTGCACGTATTGAAACAAATTGTAAATGTTATGACTGAGAGCATATAAATAGTATCTTGCTTAAAAATTATAACTGAAATCATGAATAGAAGCAACACCTATAGTAGAATCAGTTAAATTTTGTGGTTAATTCACCAAACATCAAAATAAGTATTGTATTGATAAACATAAACAACAATGACAATAAATTTTGATGATATTTTTGAAATGAAAATGTAATACTAAACAGAAAATATGGAATTTGAAGTAAAAAGATAAGAAGAAAGTATACCTATATATGTCCTTTTAATTCTGCAGTAAACCAAGCGCTGCATCAACTCATCTTTTATTGCTCACCGGTTGCTTCTTGTTAATCGATGGATTAATGATGGTTCACGCAATAGCTAGCAAAAGCACAAATGTAGTGTGAAGACTTATAGAAGAATAAGATACGGACAACACTCCATATCAGTACGAATGAAAAAAAAACAGATCTGGAAAGAAATATGTTAATCCTTAGGGCTGATTTCAGTTTTGTTATTCATTATCTCTGGATTTTCAGATCGTACCAAATGTATTAAAGCAGCGTAGTTGAACAGCCTGAGGAAAATTTACAACATTTAGTAAAAAAATGAAGTAAACTGTCAATAATGTATTGAAGTGAAATCTGGAATGTAACATACCAAGCAGTGTAAAAATTGAAAGAAGCCGACGGTAGGACAGGGACAAAACCAAGGACAGCAGCAAAAATGCAAGCAGGAAGAGAAATAAAAATATGGTAATAAAATTTTTAGTGTAGTAAAATTGAATAATTAACCTGATTCCCATCACATTGCAGTGGTGTACAGACATGCGCTCCAATTTGTAGGTGGAATATAACGGGATCATGCATATCCACTATTTAACCCGAAAGGAAAAAAAATTAAAAATTGAGCAAGCGAAGTAATAGATTTAAGTGATCAATGAATACGTGCAGGTGAAAGTGAAAAAAATATATAAATTACCCGTAGTGATATCAAATAAACCATTTTCTCTCCTCCTTTTCCGGGCTTGAGACCGGCATCAAATATTGATAGAGTTGATGGCGGAGTTAAAAATGTATTTTTATTGGAAATTTATTTTACTTTGAAATATTTAGTTTAAGTTGATTGTGTGGTAAAGCATTACAGGAAAACAAAAAGTGGGATAGGTATTACTTTGTGAGTGAAAAATGAAAGTAAATTGAAGAGCACATGTTAAGTGTTGAGGTGCTGATGCAGTAGGTTAGAAGGACAGGTCTATTCATGTCTATAGCACATGCTATTAAAACATCATTGTAAACAACATTTCTAGTATGTGTACCGTTTTTCCGTTGGATTGTTCCGTTTTGTACCAAAATCCTTGCTGTTTGACGTCCAACTCCTCTAGATAAAGCAACGTATAATTGACCGTGACTGAAAACATGTTGAGGTAGATAGATGTCGACGTTTGGAATGGTTTGTCCTTGTGATTTGTTAATTGTTAAAGCAAAAGTTAGTTTAATAGGAAATTATTTTCTAATTAAAACGGAAGGCATAGAAACATTTTCTGATGGTTTCAATATTATGCGAGGAATAAAAACTCGTGTACCACGGAAATGACCAACAGTAATTACTGCATCAATAAGATTTATGTGGAAAACACGACAGATTAACCTAATGCCATTACATAAACCATTTTTAGGGTCAATATTCCTAAGTAGCATTATGGGATATCCAATTTTAAGAGTAAGCTTATGCGGAGGTAAACCTCCGGGCGAAAGTGAGTTGAGGAATTCATGTTGAGACAAATTACGTGTATCATCCTTAACAGAATCAAATGAATAATAAGTATATTTAGAACCCGGAAACATGTTTATAACAGTATTATTGATGTTGTCAACGGTATCATTAGTTGGAGCCAAAATGGCTCTATTCATAATATAATCAACAGCAAATAAACATTCAGTAAGTGCTGGAAATACATTGCCTATCAAAGTTAAAATAGAGTTTGAACTACTTCAAGAGATAATAATATCATCTGGGAGTTTGATCATGTCGTCTTGCAAGTATGGTTCGTCACCATTTCCAATACGTAGTAGAAAGTCAGCATATTAAGGATCATTTATAGCACGCATATTTTGGGTTAAGCAAAAAACAGTAACGTATGTCCACAAATATGATCTAATGATACACGCATCAATAGTTTGAGCCCTAGTACCCTTAGAGACAATAGGCAGAACTTGACGGAAATCACCGCCTAAAATAACTACTTTCCCCCAAATGGTTTGTCGATATTACTTAAATCTCGTAGTGTTTTATCTAAAGCCTCAAAGGCGTGACGATGTGCCATTGCTGCTTCATCCACTAAAATTACCCTTGTTTCAATTAGTAGTTTTGCAAGATCAGATTGTTTGGGAATGTGGCAGGTGGATGAGGAATCAAGTGCAATAGGGATTTTAAATCGAGAGTGGGCAGTTCTACCGCCGGGTAATGCTATTGCAGCAATTCCCGATGTGGCAACTGCAGGTGAGATAAGGCCTTTACTACGTGAGTGCGCTAAAATAGATTGGTATACATATGTTTTTCCTGTTCCCCCTGGACTGTCGATGAAAAAAACAGAATTTTTATTTTCATAAATTGACTTTATGACAACATCAAATGTTGTTCGCTGCTCTAAATTTAAGGAATCAATTGATTCAATGTCTTCTCGAGGTATGTGTACAGACTTTTCAGATGAAATAAGAGTTGACATATTGCGATTATTATGTAGTGTAACATTAGTAAGCGGGAAATCAAAGTCAGAAAGTGCTTTGTTGTATTATCGGAGTTAATTGTCAAGGTCTGAAAGACAAAGTTCAATGAAAAATGTATTGTCAGTAACAGAATATGTGTGCTGATAATCTTCTATCATGTATGCAGAAAAGTTTTCCCAAATTTGGCATACATTAATTGGTTCGCAATATACTAAAATCATAATGAACAACCTACGTAGGGCAGTAGGCATATGTGTGTTAGAAGCAGCCCGTAAGCAATCATAAATAGTGTCATCATTTTCCAATAAACCTCTATATTCAGCTGCTTCTTTAAATGTGTCATATTGTTGACCATCGACGGTAAGCAAGTCATTAAATGATAAGGGTCCTCGAACATGAGTTAGCAGTGACCTCAAAAAATAATTATCACCTTCAATACGCGATACAGTATAAATTCTGCCTAATACCCTAAGGTTATTTCGTCTACGAATCCACAACTTATTTTTTCCCACCAATATTTCTCAGGAAACTGATGATAGTAGTATTGTCTTGCCTCTACATCGTTTACATTAGTGGTGAAAAATTCAGTAAGCATTGTTTTAGTTCTACTATCGTCATTTAACACGTCATGCAATTGTTCAAAAGAAGAAAAACGTAATTGTTGTTGGTTTGGAAGATGGATTTGTAGACCAATAACGGACGGTGTAATGTTATTAAGTGAAAATTTAAATATTCTCCACAAAGCCTCTGGTGCATAAATCCATCTAGCATTAGCATAGTTAGATATTTCATCGTCAGTGGTTGACATAGAAACACCAACTGAAACGCGGTCGGATCCCTTGTAAACATACTTATAAAGATATTTTACTGATTTTATACTTGAACAAATTTCAACGTTTATATAGCAGTCATATTTAAGTAATAAATAAGGGTTATATGGCATTATCCAACAATTGTCAATTGTGGGTCCCATTGCTTGAGTAACTCTTATGTTATCACATCGTCTATATATTGGATATGAGTTGTTTCCATGTAAAGTAACGGGAGAAAATGGTTTCGGGAACTCTCTCTTACATTCACCATTTTTCATGCAAGTGGCATTAGAATTAAAACGACCATATGGATGATGAATCATGTGTTTGAGTACAACTATATGTAAATCAGTTTCTAAATTATTACATGGAATTTCGGCTCTAACCACATCATTATACTCGTCAGGAGAAGTAATTTTATCGTTTTCAGCTAGAATAAGTAACATATGGGCATGCGGCAAACCTCTTTTTTAAAATTCTATGACATGTACATGCGTAATAACATTTCCTAAAACACCTTGTCAAACAAATCATTTTTTTAATCGGGTTAATTTTGCATGAAAAATTCTACATGTTAAGTCTGGTCTATCTTGCGGTTGTTGGCCGAGAAGTAATTCTGTAGTAATCTCAGGCTATTTCGTGTTACATGTAACAGTAATAAAAAATCAGGTTTTCCATACCTTTGAACTACTGCCATTGCATCTTGGTACCGGTGGTACATATCTCGTGGACTGCCCATATGAGACGCTGGTAGATTTTTTTTTATACCAACGTTGGCTGACATAGTGGAATGTTTAACTAAAAAAAGTAAGCATTGAAGAAGAAGTGTAAGAAAAATGAAATTTGAAATAGGACAGTAAGTAACTTACTTGTCGAAGTTTCTCCTACACTCAACACATCGTGCAAACCCTAGTATAACTCAGCCCTGATTGTTTCTTGATCGTTACGAAGAAATCTAAGTCTCGTAGTTTCAATTTTGACAAACATATCAACAGCATATTGCTGAAAAAGGCATCCACCGAGTAGAAGTGATGTCTCTCCTGCTCGAATCTGTAAAAAGAATTAAGATAGACTTGTTAATATTAATGCAGAATAGAGCAAAAGAGAATGGTGTGCAATGTAAGTTGATGTGGACATGGTAGTAACGATGTTAAGTAAAACGATACAGAAAATAAACATAGGTAGCTACCTGTATAAAGTTGGAGTAGTAGGACACACAACTAAGTTGGTTGTCCCCGTTATCATGTAAGTTCATATTCCAACCATGTTTTCCATAGGGTAGCAAGAGTGGATACTGAAGTGGATCGTAAAATCCAGCCATATCAGAAACGTGCTAGAAGTTTCCACTATTTGTTTGAACAATTATGCCTCTACCGTGCAAATCATCTGACTCGTCACCAACGATTATGCCAGCAACTTGTGATGCCGTTAACAGTTCATGAAGATGACTGTCAATGGTGATCTCTTTAATTTTTATTCTGCAATTTTGTAGATCGTAATGCTGTCCCAACTGGCATAGGACGGACACAAAAGGGTTAATCGTATCCAATACTTCCTTTATAATCAGAAGTATATCAGGTCTCAAAATGTGGGTATCCAATTGCCGATTTTTGGTCTCATGCTTTGTGTCATAATTGTACAATTGTAAAAACTGAGGTCAGTTACCATCAGCAAGCAGCACACTGCCTATACGTTGGTAAATAGACCCTTGAGCACGGTACAAATAAATGCCACTTGTTGCATTCGCCAAATCTTGGTCAATATTTGCACCCATTAACGTAAACGCAAAAGCATTGTTATAAGACCTAATATTAGTTCTGAAGTGGATGCCAATTTCAGTTTGATCAACAAATAGATCAAGTTATTGTTGTGGAGCAGGAGGGTGGTAAATATGAAATTTACCATTCGAACAGCATGTTTGGGAATTTTCCTGATTGAATTTTTTTGCTGAGCAGAATGGGCATAAAGTTGGTGGTGGCAACATATGCTTACGAAATCTAATGTTTGCTAGAAAATTTGTTGCAGAGTTATGAGAACTGGTAAATGTAGGAAGAAGCTGGGCATTGTTATTTTGGACTGATTGTGTATGTTTCCTAGCAGATGGTGGTTGAAGTCGACGATTTTGGCGGGTTGCCAACTGACTTTCATGTTCTTCAGTTGACATCCTAGCATATCGAGCTCGTTGAGCCACGCGCCGCTGTTCGCGCTGCTGAGCATCCGTATAGTTATAGAAGAGAGGAGTGAAAAAGGTAGAGGTGAATAAGCTGGGACGATTTAGTGTGAAGCAAAAATGGATAAATGATGAAAGTTTATGAGCAGAAAGAAATATGGAAGAAGAGAAGAGGTAGTAGGTAAGTTGGAAGACATAACAAAGTGCAAAAATCAGAATATAGGAAGGAGAAAAAGGTGGAATGGTAGGATATATTTGAATAAGTCATGTAAGACTTGGTAAATAAGAATGAAGTGATAATAGGACAAAGATTAATTTGAAAATATCAGGCAAAAAATATGGGGAGAAAGGTAGGCAATAAGATAATAACGTATACAAATTTCTGATTATATTTGTACTTATCATTAAAAAAATAAAAATAAATTTTCAAGTAGCATTTCTTTTATTACGTATATATTTGAACACAGTATATACAACACACAGTATTAAATGTATAGATATGAAATTATAGTTTTAAAAAAAAGCATATATATGGAAAAATAAAGGCGAATAAGTGTTTGAGGAAGAGGTTGAAATCGAGGTAATTTTTTAATATAGCAACGGGAGTGGTCGTACATAAAGAATATTAATTTGGGTGCAGAATTTTTTTTGAAGTTAACAGGTTGTGAAGAAAATGTAAATTTAAATAACAGGAAACCATTGGGAAAAAAAGGAGACATATGTAATGTGAAATTTGTTTAGTTTAAAACATAACCAAACTTTCTTTAACTGAGAAAAAGTAGGAAATGAATGTTTAATAATAAAAATAAACGTGATTCAGTTGTTTAAAATATATATGTCAAACGTAGCAAAGAGTAAAATCAATTATAATTAGGTAGAGTCACACTTTGTTAAGTAATCCACATTTTTCAGATCAATGTAGAAGAGATATTGCAAATGGTAAAATATCCATTAAGCAAATAATTAACAGCAGATTTAACCTGCAATTGTATAGGTACCCAAATACGAAAAAGTTGATGTGTGTTTCCTTGTTTTTGCAAGCATAGAGTAATGTCAGCGTACTAATTAATTAACAGTGCAGGTAAATGTGCGCGAAACCGTATTTACACAATCCAAGAAATTTCATTAATGAAATCTCTTGTACTGCGTAAGTACGGATACACACAGAATACCTGCACTAGTATATAATTACTACACTGACATGAAAATGGCAGCCAAATATGTGACCCTAAAAGTGTGAAATATATAATGGACGGCTGTAAATATTTAGTATACATATGAATTAAGTCATGTATGTTTGAAACGTAGGATACAGACGAAGGGATATCAACAAAAAAATAAATGAATCTACATCCTTTATATGAAGTCATAAGTTGCAGCATTCATTGTAGTTTATAATGAACATCAAGCAAAAAATGCATGAATATCAAAATACCTAGCCGAAGGGATATGGTGAACGACTCAAACGGTTCTTCGCAACCTCATCTTTGAATCAAACTCCCAGTTTCCTGCAAAAAAAAAGTAAGAAAATGAAATAAAAGGATATAAAAGATTACACACCGGGTCGGATAGGTAAATTTGTTAATCTTGATTCAGACGATTCTACTTCGCCATCATCTATAACAGCCATTGCAGCGATAGTCTGAAAATTTTCAAAACAAATGAATATAAAAAATGTGTCCATGACAATTTGACAGTAACGATGTAAGATGATCATATGAAATAGTCTAAAAATGAGAAAGTATACCTAAATGTTCTTATATTACTCAATGTTTTTGTAGCTTAGCAAGATCACTGTGACAACACATTTAGTGTTCACACTTGATTACAAAATTCCTGATTAGTTTAAAAAAGTCAATGAAAATTATATACATATATTTCACGCATTAGCAAAAAATATAGAACACACTTAATGAAATTGATATATTGTGTGGTTTGACATCTGGATTTGATGATAATAGTAAATGTAATAGAATGCTCATAGTACTAACATAATAAATTAAACTTATGTATATATATTTTTATATTTAACCAACTAATCACCTGCTAAGTTAATCATAAAAATAATATATGTCCAAAAATTCATAAGAAGACTTGTGTCCTGTAACAAAAGTTAAGAGCATTTACATATTTAATTCCTTGTTTGTTATATATTAGTCAAGTTATCGTATAAATAGAAGCATATAAGTGCAGAAACAATATATAGAAAATTAATTCAATGTAAACAGAAAAATCAAATTATACTATATTTTTATAAACCAATCTTAAAAAAATGTTTGCTAATATAAGGTCAATTATATTATTCATTATCTATGATAAAGTTACAAAATACTACCATTTGCTCATTATGTTAAGGAAAGTTTGTAAACCAATTTACCACTGGAGTATTCACATTCAAATAGTTAACTGAGCTTATATAATCAAATTTTGGGTATGTAGAAAAAAATGTGTGGAACAATAAAGAAACATAGTATAGTGTTATTTATCTTCAAAGATAGATGAAATCAAATATAGTAAATATGAAACTGCAATCCATATTGATACCCTTTTGCTTTTCCATCCTCATAATCAGAATTGGAGATTTGGCTCTCGAAGTCATAGTTTTGTGCTGAAATGATTACAATACAAACGAACACATATGCTTAACTCAGTAAAAAAAAAACAATATTATTATGTTACCAGTATAGTGAATATAGTTGAAATCAAAACATAAGTTGGAGCAGTTGATCTTCTATACACTATAAGACATATATATTATTTTTCTCCTAATGGTTACTAAATAAGTTGATGTAAATGTTTTGTTAATGCTTGGTTTGTTTAAATTTTCAGTAATACAGCCTGTGTATCATAAAACATGTAATATAAATGATTAGTACGTATGTTGATGCAAATGTTTTGTTAATGCTTGCTTTTAATTGCAACAGTTTTTAAAACCTGTGATATAAAGAGTTATGAATTATATATGCATAGTCAATAAAGCAGATTAGTATATCATGTATAACAATATGTGTTTGAAAGCTAACACCTAACCAAAAAACTGTTCAAGCATAAATTCATATTTATCCGAACTCTACAATGGGTACACAAATTTGAGCAGTAAAAAAATGAATATTATTATTCGCTTACTGATTAGCATCCATATTAGATAAAAGTATATTAGCAAAGAACATTTACTTCGAAGGGATGTCGCTCCAAAGGCAGCAATAAAAGGTGAAGTAAAGTTTGAGTAACAATCAGATTGAGATGAAGAATCAAAGTTGGTAAACTATACTAGTACAAAACTTAATTCAAGATTAACTTTTAGTGAATATAGTGTTATTACGTTGAAAAACGTTACCTGTAACAACCCATATTTTTTTGACCGTTTAAAATCGACAATAAACCACACATGTCGACCCAAACAAATCGCAAATGCAGGTAGTTATTGGGAAAGGAAGAAAAGAAAGAAAGAAGAGAAGACAATAACAGAATCTCACAGCGGAAGAACAACATATAATAAACAAATAGCAGTTAAAAGCAGTTGAAACGTATACTGTGATTATAACATTCAATGATTATCAGAGTTACATATACATACGAATGTACATAATAAGCAGCGGAAATAAATGCAGTGGTTAAACCATACTCATAATAGATATACACGCCAAACTTCGTCTTCGTTCTCCAAGGCAAGGAAATCTTCGATAACTGCAACATCTGCTGACCCGAGCGTATTGCATAAAAAGAAAACACAACAAACACTCGGATCAGCACTAAATCATTCTCATATTAGTCAAATTAAAAGACAAAATAACCTTAGTGTCACGGGTGCAGTAACTCAAGAGGTGTTACGGGATTTTTTTTCATCTCTCGAGGATCCGTTAAACTAATATCTATATAATAATACGCTATTATTATAATGTCTATTCAGTAAAGTATAAATACTGAAAATAGCGTAAGCGGGATTACCATATTACCCTTACGCCGTTTATAGGCATCACAGTCTATACAGTACCGTAAATTCACCGTACTGGTGTTATCAGAGGGCACTCCATAGAAAGCAACACTAAATCAAAATCGTATGGGCTCGTATAGGATAAATATGACAAGGCACTCGAGGCAATGCCCAGGGTAGGATTCTACCAATTGCACTCCCGGACCGGTGGTAACGCATAGCAGCCACTACCGCCCACCTCGGATCACACTCCCAAAGTCGTAAATGGGCCCAAATCATCATCATCATCATAGTCATAGAAATATTATCGAAGAAGTGTGTCCGATCAAAGGTGCTACCTCAGTTAGTCACAGTATAGCTCCTGTTTTAGTCATTTCAATTCTGACCCGAAGGTCAGGGCTATTTCGTCATCGACCATCTTCTTCAATTCAATAATCGCCTCCAAGTCATCATATCTCATTCTGGATACGTCAAAACGTTCACAGTTGTCAAAGTGGTATCGACACTGACAGAGAGTATGCCTTATGCCGACTCCGGTCTCTTTAACAACCAACGCTTACATTTTCCACATCGGTTGGTTCTTTTACATTCACAAAGGTTCGTTTCATATCAAAATATCCTATTTTGTTTCGAACCAAATTTATATTCAAATAGAATATAAATGCCATATCAAAATACCATAAATCATACGAAACTGATTTTTATTCTAAATTAGAATATATTTCCATATCCTTCCATTATACTC
The DNA here is from genome assembly GCA_030737875.1 of Allium sativum. NCBI lineage: Eukaryota > Viridiplantae > Streptophyta > Magnoliopsida > Asparagales > Amaryllidaceae > Allium > Allium sativum. Next base: position 27,991,205 of record CM060927.1, on the reverse strand, counting down.
GTATAATCCTTCAAAAATTGATTTAATATTCGAATAGAATATTTTTTTTCGTATCAAAAACCACAATTATTTTCAAACTGATTTATGGTTGGAAATCCATTCATATTTTAATAGAACATATATATTCTCATAACAACTCATTAGATCATATCGGAAATCCATTTATATTCAAATAGAATATAAATTTACATTTCCATATAAAATCGGTTTAAATCGATTCATATTCAATAGAATAAAACTTTATCTCAGCTCCATTTGAACCAATGGTTTAAATCCAACATTCTCCGTTCGGAAGGAATTTACTATTCATAAATACTTTTGAAAATAAATGATTATAAGAAAATCTTTATATAAATTAAATAAATAAATATATATATATATATAATATTAATTAAAAATAAATAAGATGATTTAAATATTATGTACATACACAAAATAAGGTTTATTGGATAGTTTGAATACTAAAATATAAAGGAAACTTTATTTAAAATACAATAATTTGTCGGTTAAAAGTTTGAATAAATGTTTTTTGAAGGAAAGGAATAGTTTATTTTGAAATCAGGCAAGGTATAAAAATATATATATATATAGATAAACTTTAAACCAAAATTTTTCTTCCTTCTGAATTTCCAATACATGCATCTATATCCCAGTTTCCAATGGAGTTCATTCAGTTTCCATTTCTCATTTTCAAACATTGTTCAAACAACCGTTCAATATAACGGATTCAGCCCACATTAAAAATTGAGTTAAGACAACTCATAATACCCTCGATTTCCATTTCCCAGAAACTAAATTCCATAAGAATTTATTACCTTTAAATCCATACCCTTAAATTTGAAAATTTGAAAATCATGTTCAAAATCTAACTTAAGAGTTTCCACTTGTTTTGGGATAAATTCCTTAACCCATTTAAAATAACATCCCAATTTAAATTTTTAAGGAATGAATTAATCGAGTATCGGCACTTCCCTTTAAAAATGAAATTCCCGACCAATAATATTTTAATATTTAAAATCATTTAACTAACCGATGTCTGTATATAATTATCTATCCAATGGCCAAGTAATTTTAAATTTAATTTCTCGACATTTCAGGGATGGATCTATCATTTCAATCCAAATCAGGGTCACAGAGATTTATCATTTCACTCCGTGTTCTTAAATTTATTTCATCGATAAATCCCGGTTCATTAGATGCCCGTAACATCAAGGGTAAATGGGATTTATCTTCATAATCAACATGCATTATAATATACTGAAATAAGGAGCATTAAAATGTCACAATACATTCAGTAATAAATTTCAACCAATATCCATCACACAATTTCATTCAACAAATCAGCATTAAACTGTTTCATGATTTTTTCAAGGGTTCGAATTTTAAATTTAGAAATTTAAATTAAATTAAATAACTAATCGTTACCTAAATTGCATGTTAACACACTTGCATGTCAAATTGAAACAACACATCAACAATCCAACACAACCATGCAACCAAATTTATTTCATAATGTAATTTAATAAATATGGGAAAAATTCAGTATTTCGTGAGTGAGAAAATCACTCACCTTTGGGTCCTTTGTGGATCGAACGTCCAACCATAGCCCAAAATTTCACAGTCTCTAAACGCAGCCAGGTTAGTGCCAAAACGTCCGCAACTCTGCCACGATCCCAACGTAACAAACCGCGTCCAAATCCGAGTTAAAACGAGAGAGTTATCAGTGTTTAATCATTTGAATTTTAAATATATACAAAATAAATAAAACAAAACCCACCAATAAAATTCTGACACGTCACCCCGACCTCTTTCTTCCCGCTCATCCCCTTTCCATCCCGCTACAGTATTTCAACGTGGAAAAGAACCCAAAACTCAAAACTTTGACCACCAAATTCGCTCATCTCCGACCACCAGGAAGCGCGAGGCCGACGCCCCTAGGACCTGCATCGAATCCCGCGTCCACGGGCCCCAGTGCCACCAACTCCGGTGGGCTACTTCGCCGTCGGCGAACCAAGGAACGGAACCCATTTTCGAACTTCGTCGACGAAATTCCGACCGTCTACCACACTATATATCAAACGAATACCACCAACGGGCTCGTGTCGACCTACTCTTCAATACCCATATTACAGATTCTTCGATTGAGCTCAGAATCAAAATCCCCCAAATTGTGGTCTAGGGTTTCGAAAATCAGGAACTTTGACCGCGAATTTCGACTACTCCGCTTACTGCATGTCGAAGCAAATGGTACCAGTAGCTTCGTATCGCCTAGAGCTTCGAATCGACATATAATTTGCTATGGTTTGAAGAGATTTAATTTTTCAAAGCATGGATTTTTATTTCTAGGGTTTTGAAAAATCATTTCAGCCATTAGAGAGAAATGAAGGAGGAGGTATACGTATAAATGAAGAATGGACTGATTGAGTGTTAAGTGGGTTTTTATTTATATATATTTATAAGGCCCAAATATGAGAAATACCCAATTATCCATTTACAATGATTCGTTCACAATTTCTCTTGTACGATCAAACGGTAAGTCGGATTGTAACGCAAACTGAAATCCTATAATAATTCATTATTCCGATTCCGATGGCGCCAGTTTCGTCGAATTCCGAGACAGTCGCCAAAACAGTTAAATTTCACCGTTAATTAATTAATTAAATATTCAATTATTCGATTAACCGTTTTAAATTCAAATTAAATATTCATTGAATTCAAATTTAATCAAATTATAACTTAAATAAATTTCTACAAATAAGTTTCACACATTTTCAAATCATAATTTGATTATTTGAATCTTGATTGAAATTTCAGTTATAAATTAACGACTTAAAATTCCACCATCAAATCAATTAAATTTGAATTCCCTTTTTAAATTAACTCTCTCACATTAATTTAATTATTTAAATATTCAATTTCAAATTACTGCTTTTCAAAACTAAATTTGAAAAATATATTTACTCAATTTAAACAATCATCATCATAAAAAAATTAAAACAAATTTGATTTTCCCTATATATTCCAATTTATTTATTTTAAATTGAAATTTAAATATACTGAAAATTATGGGACGTTACATTCTCCCCCACTAAAAATCTTTTCGTCCTCGAAAAGAGAGCGAGATAAGGTATTAAACAAGTCATACTTCCAAATCCATACTTATAAAATAACAGTTATCAAATAAGTATATAGTTGAAAAACCCCATAAATTTTCTAACTCCCGAAATCACGGAAAATTCCGGCAGCATCTCCCTTGTACGGAGGGCCCCGGGAAAAATCCCGATACATATATCAATCCAAAATATACATCTCATCAACGATGAGGCATCCCAAAAATGGGGAAAAACAAAATATAAACCACCAAAACTTTGTAACCCAATTACGTACCTTTCTTTAGCGTTTATTTGCATTTATATTACCTTAGCACTTAGCGTTTAGTGCAAGCGAGCTCCGTAGCGCAATACCACTTCCTCACACCTGTTACAACTCGCATACATATGAGAATCAATCATATATACAATATATAGCAATTGTATACAACTTACACAACATATATCGACCATTTCAATTCCAAAACCAAGATATTCATAACAGGCCAGCGAAGAAATCATCCATTTTCACCCCATTAAAGTTGGAATTTGAATGAAGCACACTAGGCAAAAATTGTAGGACTCGTTTCAGGCTTTTTGAATTGTCCGGATTCATCAAATTCGGATAATCCGTTTGAAAGTTACGACATTTTTAGTGGAAGAGAACGCTTCAGCCCGCATAATGAAAATGCAGACCTGACTTGTGCAGGTCAGTTTTACCCTATTAAACATCAGAATTTGACTCGGCATATTTAGAAAAAAAATTGTTTACATTCTGGCCTTTCCGAATTGTACTCGCACATCATGATCCGACGCTCGGTTAGGAAGTTATGGTCAAAACAATATTGATATACATCTCAGCTTTAAAATTTCCTGCACATGTTATTATGGTTAAACTTGAATTTCGACTTAGCAAACATGAGAATTTCAACATGACTCTATAGACGAAAGTTTTAGTTTGGTTCTAAGGTTTCCGGAAAGTCCAAAATCGTCCGATTCCGAACATCCATTCAAAAGTTATGTCCATATTACTACAGCCTATTGACTATTTCAGATTTTTGGCATAAACATTGATCGATTTTATTTCAAGTTCAAACTTTCCAATTCAAAATTTAAGCCAAACTTAAACCATCTAAATGAATCATTCCATTATGCTTGAGTGTGGTTTAGCCTTTATCGCTCAAGTATACTCATTTTTTTTTCAACACATGTATTTATTTATCTAAGTCCATTATAGTATTTGCATTTACTTCATTGTCCGAGCAATGGTTCGTATTCCATTTCTTATTTATCTTTTATAAGTGTTAAATCGTTATTCCTTCAATTAAATTGAATCCACTTATATTTAGTTCTAAATTGACTAAATTACCTTTTTCCAAGTTTACCTTCATTTGTTTAATTTACTTGACTTATTTGAATTGGTTTGGTTCTAAATTCTTTCGACACTCTACCTAATGATCTAAACTTTGGTTTTAAATTTCTTATACCTTTGTTCTTATTCCAATTTTCAAGTTTATTAAACTTCCATTTACTTACTTAATATTAATCGTTAGTACAAATCCAATTTTACTTACTCCATCTAACCATCGGCATGAATTCTAGATTAACTTATAAGTTCTCTAAATTGATCTCTTTAATTGAATCCATCGTCTCAACTCAGGTTATATATTTTATATTTTATTCATGTGGTTCAAAAGGTTTTATTTTCTTAACTCAATCCATTTAATTTACTCACCAATCATCGATTGGGTTAAGAACTATTCATGACCAAATCTTATACTTAGTTCTCAAACATTATTATCATTCGATTCCTAAGTTACTAATTTAACTCGATTGCCTTGCACATCATCAAGTTACATTCCATTTCCTTTCATCATTTACACTTAGATTTATAATCGTTACATTGATCCACAGAAAGTAGTTTTATCGGCTTCGGAAGCCGTTTGAAAGATTTCTATTTAAACTTATATATTAATAAACTATATTTAAATATATATAAATTCCATAGCGCTATTTCTAAATTTTAATTTAACCATAACTTACCATTTACAAAGTGAAAATTAAATTTCTTACATTCATTGGTGAGATATGATCAATCCGATCTTAATGTTTCTTGTTTTATCCAATTCTGACTTATATTGAATTTTTATATATTTTTCCAAAATTAAAGATCGAATTTCCAAACTACCGCGCCACTTCAGGCTCATATTATATAAATTCATACATTCCGAATTCAAGTTTCGTTTTAATAAATTTATAGTTATCATTAGTTAAAGTAAACTAAACGCTTGATCCCGGTTTTGCAAAACAAGTTCAAAATAACATACATATATACTTATATTATTTTATAAACCATACTATATGAAATTTCAAACCCGAACTTTTAGTTAAGCAAGAAATTTAAATTCTGGGTTTAAATTTAAATTAAACTTTGAATATAGTAAACTAATACCTTTAGAAAATTTATACGATATAGAGTTAAATCCAAAAATTCTGCGGCAAACCCAATTATAATCATCATTGAGTGGTCTCTCCCCACTTAGACTCTTCAGAATAACAATCGATAATGCGTGCACTCATTACCAAGGCTATTTCAAAGATCTGAGCAAGGGATTATACACTCGTTTATAAAGACTTTTGAAAGCCCCATTCTTTTTGATAATACTTATAATACGATATTATTTTCAAAATTTGACAAAACTATTTCATAAGTACCCCAGGATCAAGTTTTTAAGTTCCATTCTATTTTATCGCAAACCGTTTGCAACCGCTTAGATTTAAAGATATCATTTCATTTCAAATATTTTCTAAATCCCTTAAAAATTTTCCTTATTAAATTTATTATCGAATCGACCATAATAGGTAATAACTTAATTTTATTACCTTCCCACGACCAATACATATACACTTAAAACAACCAGTATACATATAATATATATATATATAATATAATCGAAAACCATATTATGTCGATTCATTCTATTCGATTATTTAGGAATTCCTATCGATTCTATGGCGTCCCATATATCGACCAAAATTCATAAATATTCAACAGAACGAGCCAACACAATATAAAACCATTTTATAATAAAAATACAAGTACGCTCTCTCGTATATACTCTCAAACTCATTCTAGGGCGTTTCTAACCCTATCTCTAATGAGTAAATTCCCAACAGAGCCAAGGTTATCGCTAACCATCGCTCTGATACCAACTGTAACAACCCATATTTTTTTGACCGTTTAAAATTGACAATAAACCACACATGTCGACCCAAACAAATCGCAAATGCAGGTAGTTATTGGGAAAGGAAGAAAAGAAAGAAAGAAGAGAAGACAATAACAGAATCTCACAGCGGAAGAACAACATATAATAAACAAATAGCAGTTAAAAGCAGTTGAAACGTATACTGTGATTATAACATTCAATGATTATCAGAGTTACATATACATACGAATGTACATAATAAGCAGCGGAAATAAATGCAGTGGTTAAACCATACTCATAATAGATATACACGCCAAACTTCGTCTTCGTTCTCCAAGGCAAGGAAATCTTCGATAACTGCAACATCTGCTGACCCGAGCGTATTGCATAAAAAGAAAACACAACAAACACTCGGATCAGCACTAAATCATTCTCATATTAGTCAAATTAAAAGAAAAAATAACCTTAGTGTCACGGGTGCAGTAACTCAAGAGGTGTTACGGGATTTTTTTTCATCTCTCGAGGATCCGTTAAACTAATATCTATATAATAATACGCTATTATTATAATGTCTATTCAGTAAAGTATAAATACTGAAAATAGCGTAAGCGGGATTACCATATTACCCTTACGCCGTTTATAGGCATCACAGTCTATACAGTACCGTAAATTCACCGTACTGGTGTTATCAGAGGGCACTCCATAGAAAGCAACACTAAATCAAAATCGTATGGGCTCGTATAGGATAAATATGACAAGGCACTCGAGGCAATGCCCAGGGTAGGATTCTACCAATTGCACTCCCGGACCGGTGGTAACGCATAGCAGCCACTACCGCCCACCTCGGATCACACTCCCAAAGTCGTAAATGGGCCCAAATCATCATCATCATCATAGTCATAGAAATATTATCGAAGAAGTGTGTCCGATCAAAGGTGCTACCTCAGTTAGTCACGGTATAGCTCCTGTTTTAGTCATTTCAATTCTGACCCGAAGGTCAGGGCTATTTCGTCATCGACCATCTTCTTCAATTCAATAATCGCCTCCAAGTCATCATATCTCATTCTGGATACGTCAAAACGTTCACAGTTGTCAAAGTGGTATCGACACTGACAGAGAGTATGCCTTATGCCGACTCCGGTCTCTTTAACAACCAACGCTTACATTTTCCACATCGGTTGGTTCTTTTACATTCACAAAGGTTCGTTTCATATCAAAATATCCTATTTTGTTTCGAACCAAATTTATATTCAAATAGAATATAAATGCCATATCAAAATACCATAAATCATACGAAACTGATTTTTATTCTAAATTAGAATATATTTCCATATCCTTCCATTATACTCGTATAATCCTTCAAAAATTGATTTAATATTCGAATAGAATATTTTTTTTCGTATCAAAAACCACAATTATTTTCAAGCTGATTTATGGTTGGAAATCCATTCATATTTTAATAGAACATATATATTCTCATAACAACTCATTAGATCATATCGGAAATCCATTTATATTCAAATAGAATATAAATTTACATTTCCATATAAAATCGGTTTAAATCGATTCATATTCAATAGAATAAAACTTTATCTCAGCTCCATTTGAACCAATGGTTTAAATCCAACATTTTCCGTTCGGAAGGAATTTACTATTCATAAATACTTTTGAAAATAAATGATTATAAGAAAATCTTTATATAAATTAAATAAATAAATATATATATATATAATATTAATTAAAAATAAATAAGATGATTTAAATATTATGTACATACACAAAATAAGGTTTATTGGATAGTTTGAATACTAAAATATAAAGGAAACTTTATTTAAAATACAATAATTTGTCGGTTAAAAGTTTGAATAAATGTTTTTTGAAGGAAAGGAATAGTTTATTTTGAAATCAGGCAAGGTATAAAAATATATATATATATATAGATAAACTTTAAACCAAAATTTTTCTTCCTTCTGAATTTCCAATACATGCATCTATATCCCAGTTTCCAATGGAGTTCATTCAGTTTCCATTTCTCATTTTCAAACATTGTTCAAACAACCGTTCAATATAACGGATTCAGCCCACATTAAAAATTGAGTTAAGACAACTCATAATACCCTCGATTTCCATTTCCCAGAATCTAAATTCCATAAGAATTTATTACCTTTAAATCCATACCCTTAAATTTGAAAATTTGAAAATCATGTTCAAAATCTAACTTAAGAGTTTCCACTTGTTTTGGGATAAATTCCTTAACCCATTTAAAATAACATCCCAATTTAAATTTTTAAGGAATGAATTAATCGAGTATCGGCACTTCCCTTTAAAAATGAAATTCCCGACCAATAATATTTTAATATTTAAAATCATTTAACTAACCGATGTCTGTATATAATTATCTATCCAATGGCCAAGTAATTTTAAATTTAATTTCTCGACATTTCAGGGATGGATCTATCATTTCAATCCAAATCAGGGTCACAGAGATTTATCATTTCACTCCGTGTTCTTAAATTTATTTCATCGATAAATCCCGGTTCATTAGATGCCCGTAACATCAAGGGTAAATGGGATTTATCGTCATAATCAACATGCATTATAATATACTGAAATAAGGAGCATTAAAATGTCACAATACATTCAGTAATAAATTTCAACCAATATCCATCACACAATTTCATTCAACAAATCAGCATTAAACTGTTTCATGATTTTTTCAAGGGCTCGAATTTTAAATTTAGAAATTTAAATTAAATTAAATAACTAATCGTTACCTAAATTGCATGTTAACACACTTGCATGTCAAATTGAAACAACACATCAACAATCCAACACAACCATGCAACCAAATTTATTTCATAATGTAATTTAATAAATATGGGAAAAATTCAGTATTTCGTGAGTGAGAAAATCACTCACCTTTGGGTCCTTTGTGGATCGAACGTCCAACCATAGCCCAAAATTTCACAGTCTCTAAACGCAGCCAGGTTAGTGCCAAAACGTCCGCAACTCCGCCACGATCCCAACGTAACAAACCGCGTCCAAATCCGAGTTAAAACGAGAGAGTTATCAGTGTTTAATCATTTGAATTTTAAATATATACAAAATAAATAAAACAAAACCCACCAATAAAATTCTGACACGTCACCCCGACCTCTTTCTTCCCGCTCATCCCCTTTCCATCCCGCTACAGTATTTCAACGTGGAAAAGAACCCAAAACTCAAAACTTTGACCACCAAATTCGCTCATCTCCGACCACCAGGAAGCGCGAGGCCGACGCCCCTAGGACCTGCATCGAATCCCGCGTCCACGGGCCCCAGTGCCACCAACTCCGGTGGGCTACTTCGCCGTCGGCGAACCAAGGAACGGAACCCATTTTCGAACTTCGTCGACGAAATTCCGACCGTCTACCACACTATATATCAAACGAATACCACCAACGGGCTCGTGTCGACCTACTCTTCAATACCCATATTACAGATTCTTCGATTGAGCTCAGAATCAAAATCCCCCAAATTGTGGTCTAGGGTTTCGAAAATCAGGAACTTTGACCGCGAATTTCGACTACTCCGCTTACTTCATGTCGAAGCAAATGGTACCAGTAGCTTCGTATCGCCTAGAGCTTCGAATCGACATATAATTTGCTATGGTTTGAAGAGATTTAATTTTTCAAAGCATGAATTTTTATTTCTAGGGTTTTGAAAAATCATTTCAGCCATTAGAGAGAAATGAAGGAGGAGGTATACGTATAAATGAAGAATGGACTGATTGAGTGTTAAGTGGGTTTTTATTTATATATATTTATAAGGCCCAAATATGAGAAATACCCAATTATCCATTTACAATGATTCGTTCACAATTTCTCTTGTACGATCAAACGGTAAGTCGGATTGTAACGCAAACTGAAATCCTATAATAATTCATTATTCCGATTCCGATGGCGCCAGTTTCGTCGAATTCCGAGACAGTCGCCAAAACCGTTAAATTTCACCGTTAATTAATTAATTAATTAAATATTCAATTATTCGATTAACCGTTTTAAATTCAAATTAAATATTCATTGAATTCAAATTTAATCAAATTATAACTTAAATAAATTTCTACAAATAAGTTTCACACATTTTCAAATCATAATTTGATTATTTGAATCTTGATTGAAATTTCAGTTATAAATTAACGACTTAAAATTCCACCATCAAATCAATTAAATTTGAATTCCCTTTTTAAATTAACTCTCTCACATTAATTTAATTATTTAAATATTCAATTTCAAATTACTGCTTTTCAAAACTAAATTTGAAAAATATATTTACTCAATTTAAACAATCATCATCATAAAAAAATTAAAACAAATTTGATTTTCCCTATATATTCCAATTTATTTATTTTAAATTGAAATTTAAATATACTGAAAATTATGGGACGTTACATTACCTGAGCAGATGTGGATGAAACAACCGACATTATAGTTCGAGCAGTGGTAGATCTGATGGTAAGGAGGCAGAATCTACAAAATTTGGTACCAAATCATAGGAAATAAGTTGTAGCAGGTAAGAAGTAAACAAATTTAGGTGTTGAAGATTAGCTTTCAGCCGACATATGTTTATTAGGTTGAAAACTGTATACCTGAGTAGGTCTGGACGATACAACCGGAATTACAAATCGAGCAGTGGCAGATGTGACCGTAAGTAGGCGGAATCTACAAATTTTGGTAGTCATTTGTAAAAAATAGGAAGAAGGAGGTAAGAAGTAAAAAAATATACCTGTTATGACATCGGTTACGTGCTGCTTTGGTTTCTCGACCAACAGATATGAATTGTGGGACGTGGTTGGACAAAAATCACATAAGTTAAAGCAATTTTAGTTGTAGGTGGAGATGATATGGGTGAAGGCGGTACGTAGTTGGAAGGAATTACGTGGAGAAAAGGTTTTCGATTTACTCGGATAGGGTTTACAAATCGGGAAGACATGGATGGAAAAGAAAATGAAACGCAATATTTGGAGACTTTTTTTGTAAATGCAATTATTACAACAATTAGTATTATGAACTACTTGAAAAGGTAGAAGTCATTTTAATAAAATAGTATGAAAATTTGAGAAATTATCAATATATCTTACATGAAAACAATGCGCAGTTAGATCGATCGGTGATGTAAGGATTGATTTGTCCATCCAAATCAATTCATCATGCTTCATTGCACCATATGTTGTACCGCATCGCATTAAAAAAAATTGAGTTAGCTCAACCAATAGTTAGAGTGATATACATGACTGATAGGTAAACAAATTACAAACTGATCGGCTGAACATGCAAACGAGCAAAAAAAAAATTATAATCTTTGTTGATGTAATATCATGTCCACTAATTATGATAAGCATGTATTAGATGTATTGAACATTATATGAACGAAAGGAGTAACATTATGCTATATTTTAATTAGTGTAATTAAAATATTAGCATATCAACGAAGGGAAGTATAAACAAACATAAGTTATGAATAAAATAATATTGCAAACAATGCAAATGATCAGCGGAACATGCAAATGACAAAACTATATTTTTAAATATTTTTTTGTTGATGTAATATCTTGTATATAGCTTTATTTTCGTCGAAGAAACTAGAAACTTAATTCACTGAGAAATTTCTGTTGATGTAATTGTAACAACCCGTATTTTGAATAACATGTTATAACATTAATCAAGGCAGAATTAAATGTTAAAATCTGAATCAAGGGAAATGGGCTGTGCCATTGCGTTAGTCTCGGAAAAATACGCGAAATAGAGTCTGAGTTTTCGAAAATCGGAGTCCGTATGACCCAGTTATGGCCCGTCGAAGTTTTCAGAAAATCCAGAGTAAAAAAAAAACAGTTCGAAAATCAAATCTGGAGCCAAACAGACTGGGCCAAGTCGACTGGGGAGTCGACTTGGGAGTCGACTTGCCCCAGTTGGTGTCGACTGCCCAGTCGACACCCCTGTCGACCTGGGTGGTCGGGCCAGTTTGGCCTGGTGCACCTGTTTTGGCTCCTGGGTCTTGTTTTGTTGGCTTGTGACGTGATTTGATGGCTTAGATCTGAATTAGGGTTAATCCTATGGCCTAAACTAACCTAAACTTCTATATAAGCACCCTTAGACCTACCCTAAACCCTCATTAATCATTCCTACAACTAAATTCTGCCAAAATGCTCCCTAATCATGGCCTCCATCTTCATCTTGAGAGCTTCTAAGGAAAAAAGGAGCAAGCTTTCTTCTTTCTATCAAAGGAGCTACTTATTCTCAAGGCTATTTGTGTTGCTACATCATTCCTAGAGCTTCTACAACATCTATATCTTGTTCTATTTGGTTCTAGTTCTCATAGCCACGCTTTGTAAGCCCCACTCTACTATTAGATTTAAACAATGAAGTTAATGTGATCATGTAGCAAGTTGAAATGGGACTTTTGGGTATAATACTTGTCTTGGGGCTATATTTGTATGCATAGTTCCATTTATGACTCTTTTGATCTATGATTGTGGCACTATCATGAACCTAGTATCATTTACCTTGATTTTTGGGTAGAAAGCTATGAGCTTTATTTGATGGTTATGCATAATGCAACATAGAACTTGGTAGTTATGCATAAATGCAACATAGAACCATCTTATAACCTTGATGTTAACTCGCATATGATGTTGAACTGCATGCTACCCACAAGTTTATCACCCTATGACAACTATTATCATGTTTCACCTTTGCCTATGATGTTGAACTACATGCTAGTTTAATTGCTAAGTTTGATGTCATGCATGTTTTGAGGCCAATAACCTTATATGCTAGTTGTGATGAACACCATTGCCTCAAATATCACCATGTTAAACTTGTGATAGACTTTGCCACTTTATGCCCAACTTATCATATCATTATGTTCCCCCTTTTGATCTATTTGTGTTGATGCGAACTTACGTGCGATGGGGTTACGTTATGGGTAAACTTAAATGACATGAAACATGACTTGAAAATATGACATGTGATTATGCTTGAAAACATGAACGTGGACATGACATGTAGAAAACATGAAAGTGGCCAACTCGAGGTTGGGTTGAGTTTGTAGCATAAATCTACCTGGAACCGACCGGCTTAACTAGTGGCTACAAACAATAGGACCCAATGTGAGTAGTTGGTCATATCGCACTTAAAACCCGAGGTTAGACTAGGTTGTGGTGTAAAGCTACCCGGACCCGCCTGGCTTAACTAGTAACCACAACAAAGTCTAATGTGAGAGGTTGGGGTGCATTAAGTTAATTAATGCCACATGGTAGGGTTAAGTCATGGACCACTTGAATACTTAACCAATTGAACACGATGGATTGTTGGGGTTAAGTCATGAACCACTTGGGTATACTTAACCAACTTGATACATGGTTTGGATAGGGTTAACCACACTTAACCCATTAGAAACCCTAGTTTGCGGGGCCCTTTTCAGCAATAACCCACCAGGGAGTATCGGGATACCCTAGGGACTAGGCTAGGGGTGGGGCACGATTACTGGGCTAATTGTAAGTGACCAAAAGGGACGGCTAGGTAGATGCGCCATTGTAGATTCCGGCGGACTATGGTCGTGCACATAGTCCGGGGATGAAAGACAGACATGGGCACCAGTAGGCTTGGACTGTGCGTGCTTGTTTTGTGTCAGTGGTTGGCACCTTAGGGCCCGGATACACCCTAGGGTGGACCTTGCATAGTCGACTACATCTCGCGGTTGGGCCGTATGACACCGACACTTGACGAGTTAGGCTTATAGGGAGCCAATCAACTAGACCGTGTAGTTGGACCTTGATTTAGGTCATCTCATGATGTTGGGCCAATTTTGGGCCAAGGGATCATTTCTTGTTTATAATTGACATGGATTAGAATGCTAGTACACTTAATGCAACTTAACCTTGTATATGCGATGCCACACTTGATTTATCTTGTTAACTTTTCACCATGCCAGTTATCATCCTATATTTCATCTCTATTTTACATGTCCAGTTAACTTTATTAGTTTTTATACTAATAGTAGGTAGGACTTACCAGTCTTTTTGACTGACCCATTTTCTTTCGCTTCTTTCCTTCCGTTCCCCCCCCCCCCAGGTTCTCAGGGTGGGAACACTAGCACCTAGCTTGGATCTTTAGCTTGCTTTCTGGATAGCTCATGTACGGTTTGGACTTGAGCTCGCTATGGCTTTACCACGTCTACTTTGGGGATAGTTTACTTTATGTTATTTCCAGTTTTCATTTTATGTTTCTAGACTTGTAGTAGTTGGAAAATAATGACTTTGTACTTCTGATGTAAGTTGACTATGGTTTTGAAATAGTAGTTTTATCCGCTGCTTTATTTACTCTGTTTTACTTATATGTTCTGTCTTGTGATATCTTCATGCATGTTTACCTTGACCAACACCCCTCCAGAGCCAGTGTACTTGCTTAGAGTGACCCTGGCGGAGGTGGGGTGTTACATTTGGTATCAGAGTGAGGTTTACAAGACCGGAAAAAAGTTTTAAAAAAAACCTTTTTGAAAAAATATTTTCAAAACCAATTAACTATTTTTCCAAGAAAAGTCTAGTTTATTTTAAAAGGCTATTCCCCAAAAGCCATTAGCACTATCCTTTGTTTCCTCGTTCTAAATCTATCTTTTCCTTTTTCAGCATGGCCGATCTTAACCATCCCGAGGGAGTACCCATACCCGGATGGTTCCGAAGGTACTTGGAAGCTAGGGCCAACGATGTGGGCCCAGCAAACACTCCCACTCCTCCTCCCGTACCTGTGGTTCCTCCTCCTCCTCCTCAGGGTCCACAAGCAGATTTCGCAAAGATTTGCAAAGACTTTAAGGCGATGGGTGGCAAGAATTTTGTTGGGACAGAGACTTATGTGGAGGCAAGAAACTGGTTAAAAGAAACTGAAGACCTCTTTGCCATCTTTGATGTGGAAGACCGCGGAAAAGTTCTGTTGGCAGTATGGCTATTGAAAGAGGAAGCTGCTTATTGGTGAGAGGTCACCAATGCTACTAGGCCTATAGAGACTTGGGCCGACTTTAGGATGAGGTTTGGGCTTAAGTTTCTATCATCTGCTGAGGAGAATCTGCAAATGGAGAAGTTTATATCTTTGAAGCAAGGGGACATGACAGTGAGGGAGTATGTGAATAAGTTTAACCAGCTTGCTCGATTCGGTTTAGACATGGTTAACACACCTCAGAAGAAGGCTCTACGCTTTGCACGAGGATTGAATGAGCCATTACAAGGTTTGGCCATGTCTCATATACCCATGGGGGCCACTTTTGAGAGCTTAGTGGATATGGCCTTGCTTCAGGGAGATGATAAGAATGGCAAGAAAGAAGTCAAGCCTAATGAGACTCAAACCAAGAAGGCGGACTCCAAGTGGGAAGCCAACCAGAGCAACCAGAGTAATCAGAACAACAAGAGCAACAAGAACAACAAGGGTAACAAGGCCAACAACAACAAGGCAAAGGAGACAAGGAAGTGCAACTTCTGTGGGATCACTGGACACATAGCCAAAGATTGTAGGAAGAAGAAGAGGAAGTTGGGAGAATGCTTTCATTGCGGAGAGTCTAGACACTTCAGTAAGGATTGCCCAAAGAAGCAAGGACAAGGGCAAGGACAGACTCAGCGGGCAGGACCTTTTGGAGGGCAGATGCATGCTCTCAACACTGCTCCAGTTCCGGACCGAGGTAGTATTTCTGTAGAAAGCCTTGTTTACATTTCTGGTTTTCCTGTTCGAACTTTATTTGATTTTGGCGCATCGCATACCTTTATTTCTTCTGATATTGTTGAAAGTTTGCACCTAAGTACTAGTCTAGTTGAGGATCCCGTTAGTGTTTCAAATCCAATCGGGGGTTCCGCCCATCTATCTATGATTTGTATGGATTTGAGGATTTCTATCTTGACCGTAGAATTCACATGTAATGCTTATGTTCTCGGGTTCATGGGATACGGGTTGATTTTGGGCATGGATTGGTTGTCCAGTTATGGAGCCATTCTCGATTGTGAGCATAGGGTAGTGAGGCTTATGACTCGCCTTGGCAATACCCTAGAGATTTCTTGTAACCCTCCGGATCCCGTCATGTTATGTTATCTTGAATCCCTCGACTCGTCTATTGACAATCTTCAATCTATGAGGGTGGTCCGAGAATATCTTGATGTTTTTGATGAGGTGAAGGGGTTACCCCCTAAACGTGAGATAGACTTCCGTATTTATCTTGTTGATAATGCCAAGCCAGTTTCATTGCCTGTTAGACACATGGCCCCGCGAGAAAGAAGAGAGCTTAGCAAGCAAATCAAAGAGTTGCTTGAGAAAAATTTCATTAGGTGAAGCATTTCAGAATGGGGTGCTCCGGTGGTATTAGCTACTAAGGCGGATGGTTCGCTTCGTCTATGTGTTGATTATCGTGAGTTGAACAAGCTGACAAAGAAGAATAGACACCCGTTACCGAGGATTGATGATCTCTTTGACCAGCTTGTTGGTGCTTCTGTTTTCTCTCAGCTTGATCTAGCCGCCATATTCCATCAGCTTAGAGTGGCCGAGGATGGTATTGATAAGACTGCGTTTAGGACTCCAGATGGATTCTTTGAATGGCTAGTCATGCCGTTCGGTTTGACTAATGCACCCGCATACTTTTTTGATTTGATGAGTAGGGTGTTCAGGGAGTTCCTTAACAAGTTTGTGGTTGTCTTCGTGGATGATATTCTGGTCTTCTCTAAGGACGAGGAAGAGCATGCTACACACCTCAAGGAGGTTATGGATACGCTTAGAGCTCATCAGTTGAAAGCCAAGTTCTCTAAATGCCATTTCTGGAGAAGGGAAGTTCGGTTCCTTGGGCACATAGTTTCTAAGCAGGGCTTAGCTGTGGATCCCGCTAAATTGGTGGAGGTACAAGACTGGAAAGTTCCGAAGAATGCAACTGAAGTGAGAAGCTTTCTCGGTCTGGCAGGATTTTATAGGAAGTTCATTAAGGACTTCGCTAGGATTTCAGCCCCTCTTACTAAGTTAATGAAGAAGAACTTAGTCTTTGCATGGGACTTAGAGTGTGAGCTTGCTTTTCAAAGGCTCAAGAAAGCCCTCACCACAGCTCCAGTTCTAGCATTACCCGATGGAGGGAAGTTGTTTACCGTGTACACCGATGCATGTGGCAAGGGATTAGGCGTTGTCCTGATGCAAGAAGGGAGAATGATATGCTTTGGGGGTAGGCAACTCAAAGTTCATGAGAAGAACTATCCCACTCATGATTTGGAGTTGGCGGCGATCGTCTTTGCACTCAAATCCTGGAGCCACTATCTTCTAGGCGAAAGGTTTGAGTTGTATACTGATCACAAGTCGCTCAAGTACCACTTCTCGCAGAAAGATTTGATTCTAAGGCAGCAAAGGTGGATGGAATTCTTGGCATCATATGACTTCGAGATAGCTTATACCCCTGGCAAGGGTAATGTTGTGGCGGATGCGCTAAGTAGAAGAAGGTTGACTTTGAGTCCCTTGTTTGTTGAGATGAAGAGCCTAGAGTTCTTGGCAACCTTTGATTTTACACCTGCTGTTGAGTCGATGACTGGTTCGTTAGCATCCCTTGAGCTTAGACCTACACTTCTTGATCAAGTTGGGGCTTCACAGTGGGAAGACCCGCAGATAGTCGAGATCATGGACAAGTTGATTCGGGGTGAGACATCAAGTCAGCTCGCTAGATATACTATTGATGATAAGGGATGGCTAAGGCGTGATGGAAGACTATGTGTCCCACGAGTGGGAGACTTAGTAAATAAAGTTCTTGAGGAGGCGCATCACTCGAGGATGACCATACACCCCGGAGGGGATAAGATGTACCGGGATATGAAGCGCATTTTCTTTTGGGATGGGATGAAAAAGGATGTGGCAGAGTTTGTTTCTAGATGCATTGTTTGCCAGCAAGTAAAGGCCGAGTCGAAGAAGCCCGGTGGGCTACTGCATCCATTGGAGGTCCCGCTATGGAAGTGGGAAAGTATCTCTATGGATTTTGTGGATGGATTTCCGAGATCAAGGAAGGGGAATACTAGCATATGGGTCATAGTGGATAGACTCACGAAGAGCGCCCATTTTATTCCGGTGAAGAGCAAGAGGACCGCTTCATGGCTAGCATCTATTTATCTTCGAGAGATAGTGCGATTGCATGGAGTTCCTTCTAGCATAGTTAGCGATCGTGACCCAATCTTCACTAGCCAGTTCTGGAATAGTTTGCAAGAAGCGATGGGTACGCGATTGAATCGAAGTACGACCTATCACCCACAGACGGATGGCCAGACCGAAAGGGTGAATAGGGTACTAGAAGATCTGTTGAGGCTATGCATTCTTGACTTTGGTGGCACTTGGGAAGACCACCTTCCTC
Organism: Allium sativum; assembly: GCA_030737875.1. Classification (NCBI taxonomy): domain Eukaryota; kingdom Viridiplantae; phylum Streptophyta; class Magnoliopsida; order Asparagales; family Amaryllidaceae; genus Allium; species Allium sativum. The sequence goes on along the minus strand of CM060927.1, from coordinate 27,972,526 downwards.
TCGTAGACTTTGCTTATAATAACAGCTACCAAGCAAGCATAGGGATGGCACCATTCGAAGCATTGTATGGGAGGCCGTGCAAGTCACCAACATGTTGGTGGGAGACGACGGATAAGCTTATACTTGGGCCCGACATGATAAGGGACACGTCCGAGAAGGTTGAGTTGATTCGAAGGCAGATGAAAACGGCCCAAGACAGATAGAAATCCTATGCAGACAAGCGAAGGACAGACTTAGAGTTTGAAGTTCGAGATATGGTCTTTGTGAAGGTTTCTCCTTTGCGAAATGTGGTTCGTTTTGGAGCAGTTGGGAAGCTGGCACCAAGGTTCGTAGGACCCTTCCCTATCATAGAGAGGATTGGGAAGATGGCTTATAAGGTGGAATTGCCCGAGAAGCTGGCCGGAGTGCACAATGTTTTTCATGTCTCGCATCTCCGAAAGTGCCTACATGAGTCAGCCGAGGTAGTTGAGCCTAGCATTCTTGAAGACGTGGAGGTAGAGAAAGAGGCAACCCTGAGGCGAGCTCCGATTCGTATCTTGGGAACAGAGATCAAGAATTTAAGGAATCGAGAAGTCAAGTTAGTAAAGGTTCAGTGGAGTGAAGCTGAAGAGGACGCAACTTGGGAAACCGAGGAGAAGATGCGCGCTTCACCCATTTCTTTTTGAGGGTACATTCTCAATCTCTTTTCTTATAAGCTAGCATATCTATCTTTTGCTATCCATGTATATCTGGTTACTTCGTTAATCCTGTCATGAGAACCTTAGGTAGAAACCCTTTGGATGAAACATGTATTTGAAACATGTTATGCTTGATGTTTGCAAGTGGTTGCAAGTGTTTGCAAGTGGATACTCGCGGATGCATGATACACATTAGGCACTGAGATCGGCTCACACACTTTCATATTGCATATGCATGAGTGCTTATACTTATTCATGGATGAAACTTGTTATGCTATCACGTGGATGTTGCATATGGAAGAATGTTATGTGCACTCATGTAGAGATTATGAATTATGTTAGGAATTTGCATACATATGGACTCATTACACTAACATACTTTGCATTAAGGAGGTTTACTGAATCAGTAACCGCCTGATTTTCGCATTAGATAAGTACATATACACACACCTTTCGCATATGATCATACAGCATTTAGAATCTTTTAAGGACAATGAATGCTCGTGGATGATGTTTTGAGTAGATGGATGATGGATGGTAGGATACGTTCTTCCTAACTTGAAGATTTCGGGGACGAAATCCTTTAAGGTGGGGAGAATGTAACAACCCGTATTTTGAATAACATGTTATAACATTAATCAAGGCAGAATTAAATGTTAAAATCTGAATCAAGGGAAACGGGCTGTGCCATTGCATTCGTCTCGGAAAAATACGTGAAATAGAGTCCGAGTTTTCAAAAATCGGAGTCCGTATGACCCAGTTATGGCCCGTCGAAGTTTTCAGAAAATCCAGAGTTTAAAAAAACAGTTCGAAAATCAAATCTGGAGCCAAACAGACTGGGCCAAGTCGACTAGGGAGTCGACTTGGGAGTTGACTTGCCCCAGTTGGTGTCGACTGGGGAGTCGACTTGGGAGTTGACTTGCCCCAGTTGGTGTCGACTGCCCAGTCGACACCCCTGTCGACCTGGGTGGTCGGGCCAGTTTGGCCTGGTGCACCTGTTTTGGCTCCTGGGTCTTGTTTTGTTGGCTTGTGACGTGATTTGATGGCTCAGATCTGAATTAGGGTTAATCCTATGGCCTAAACTAACCTAAACTTCTATATAAGCACCCTTAGACCTACCCTAAACCCTCATTAATCATTCCTACAACTAAATTCTACCAAAATGCTCCCTAATCATGGCCTCCATCTTCATCTTGAGAGCTTCTAAGGCAAAAAGGAGCAAGCTTTCTTCTTTCTATCAAAGGAGCTACTTATTCTCAAGGCTATTTGTGTTGCTACATCATTCCTAGAGCTTCTACAACATCTCTATCTTGTTCTATTTGGTTCTAGTTCTCATAGCCACGCTTTGTAAGCCCCACTCTACTCTTAGATTTAAACTATGATGTTAATGTGATCATGTAGCAAGTTGAAATGGGACTTTTGGGTATAATACTTGTCTTGGGGCTATATTTGTATGCATAGATCCATTTATGACTCTTTTGATCTATGATTGTGGCACTATCATGAACCTAGTATCATTTACCTTGATTTTTGGGTAGAAAGCTATGAGCTTTATTTGGTGGTTATGCATAATGCAATATAGAAATTGGTAGTTATGCATAAATGCAACATAGAACCATCTTATAACCTTGATGTTAACTCGCATATGATGTTGAACTACATGATACCCACAAGTTTATCACCCTATGACAACTATTATCATGTTTCACCTTTGCCTATGATGTTGAACTACATGCTAGTTTAATTGCTAAGTTTGATGTCATGCATGTTTTGAGGCCAATAACCTTATATGCTAGTTGTGATGAACACCATTGCCTCAAATATCACCATGTTAAACTTGTGATAGACTTTGCCACTTTATGCCCAACTTATCATATCATTATGTTCCCCCTTTTGATCTATTTGTGTTGATGCGAACTTACGTGCGATGGGGTTACGTTATGGGTAAACTTAAATGACATGAAACATGACTTGAAAATATGACATGTGATTATGCTTGAAAACATGAACGTGGACATGACATGTAGAAAACATGAAAGTGGCCAACTCGAGGTTGGGTTGAGTTTGTAGCATAAATCTACCCGGAACCGACCGGCTTAACTAGTGGCTACAAACAATAGGACCCAATGTGAGTAGTTGGTCATATCGCACTTAAAACCCGAGGTTAGACTAGGTTGTGGTGTAAAGCTACCCGGACCCGCCCGGCTTAACTAGTAACCACAACAAAGTCTAATGTGAGAGGTTGGGGTGCATTAAGTTAATTAATGCCACATGGTAGGGTTAAGTCATGGACCACTTGAATACTTAACTAATTGAACACGATGGATTGTTGGGGTTAAGTCATGAACCCCTTGGGTATACTTAACCAACTTGATACATGGTTTGGATAGGGTTAACCACACTTAATCCATTAGAAACCCTAGTTTGCGGGTCCCTTTTCAGCAGTAACCCACCAGGGAGTATCGGGATACCCTAGGGACTAGGCTAGGGGTGGGGCACGATTACTAGGCTGATTGTAAGTGACCAAAAGGGACGGCTAGGTAGGTGCGCCATTGTAGATTCCGGCGGACTATGGTCGTGCACATAGTCCGGGGATGAAAGACAGACATGGGCACCAGTAGGCTTGGACTGTGCATGCTTGTTTTGTGTCAGTGGTTGGCACCCTAGGGCCCGGATACACTCTAGGGTGGACCTTGCACAGTCGACTACATCTCGCGGTTGGGCCGTATGACACCGACACTTGACGAGTTAGGCTTATAGGGAGCCGATCGACTAGACCATGTAGTTGGACCTTGATTTAGGTCATCTCATGATGTTGGGCCAATTTTGGGCCAAGGGATCATTTCTTGTTTATACTTGACATGGATTAGAATACTAGTACACTTGGTGCAACTTAACCTTGTATATGCGATGCCACACTTGATCTATCTTGTTAACTTTTCACCATGCCAGTTATCATCATATGTTTCATCTCTGTTTTACATGTCCAGTTAACTTTATTAGTTTTTATACTAATAGTAGGTAGGACTTACCAGTCTTTTTGACTGACCCGTTTTCTTTCGCTTCTTTCCTTCCGTTTCCCCCCTCCCCCCCCCAAGGTTCTCAGGGTGGGAACACTAGCACCTAGCTTGGATCTTTAGCTTGCTTTCTGGATAGCTCATGTACGGTTTGGACTTGAGCTCGCCATGGCTTTACCACGTCTACTTTGGGGATAGTTTACTTTATGTTATTTCCAGTTTTCATTTTATGTTTCTAGACTTGTAGTAGTTGGAAAATAATGACTTAGTACTTTTGATGTAAGTTGACTATGGTTTTGAAATAGTAGTTTTATACGCTGCTTTATGTACTCTGTTTTACTTATATGTTCTGTCTTGTGATATCTTCGTGCATGTTTACCTTGACCAACACCCCTCCAAAGCCAGTGTACTTGCTTAGAGTGACCCTGGCGGAGGTGGGGTGTTACAGTAATGGATTGTGAGTATACTATTTTTCGCTTGCAAAAACCACAAAGTTAGGAAAGATTATTCAAAACAATATAGTTTATACTATTCCTTATCAATGATTTTGTCTGCATATAAACTATATTGTGACATCTAACATCACACTCTTGAGAACACTCTATGCTTTTCTGATTTGTCCAAAAAAAAATCTGTGATAGCGTTAAACATGATAACATGTATAACTTAATTTATTCTTTGTCTTATATTATTTTTTACTGGAAAAGCAACTTAATCGATTCTTATAAGGTAAAAAATATATACCTTAGCAGATCTGAAAGAAACAGGCGGTAGAGCGGTGTATTAGGTGTCTCATCTGGACGTCAGTAGCCAGAATCTGGAAATTTGGAAGCAAATAATTCATATAAGATTAGATGATGGTGGAGACAGTTTTATAAACATAAGTAATATATACCTTCGTAGATCCGAGGGAAACAAAGAGTAGTATAGCATCTGCAGTGCCAGATCTGAAAGTCAAAACTCGAAATGTGGAAATTTGCATCGAAGTTGTAAGAAATGGGATGAAGCACTCAAAAGTAAAGAAATGTACCTGTTATGACATGGATTAGACGGTAGGAGGGTTGGTGGAGTATTGGATCTAAAACTCAGGACAACGTCGGAGAAAAATCGAGAAATTGAAGCTACAGCAGCTATCGCTATCGCTGGAGATGGAGATGAACACGGTGTAGAAGGTAAAGATATTGAAGGAGATACGTGGAGTAAAAGCAAAAGATTTAATGGTGTAGGGACAGGGAAGGGTAAAGACACAGATGGGAGAAAGACAGGAAAGGCGGAGAAGACGGATGGAAATGGAAGAAAGTAGAAGACGTGGGTTGAAGCGGTTGACTAAACGGGTGTAGTGGTTGAAAGTAAAAGAAAAGAGAAAAGCGGGTGGACCAAATTACCCTGAAACCCTAATACTTTGTAACGTTTGATAATGGGAGGGTATTGGGTAATTGTGGAAACGAATAAAAGCTTCACCATGTCAAAAACATTTTCTTTATTAGTAGCGATTCATTTACAAGTACGCGATTTCCCAAAAAAAAGTTTGCACAAAAACAAATGAAGTATTCTTCTGGAATTGATCCCCGTTTCATGACAATATGGTTCGAACTAACCTGGGCCAATACATCCCTTATATATGACCGGAAAGCCTCACTAGCATTTTGAAGCTGAGAAAATATGTCATCGTAAAGTACCAAAATAAAACATCAGTACTAACATAAAAATAACGGTGGATAAGTTTAACAAGGGTATAAAAATGATCTCCCTTTGATGACATAACTGCTAAACCAAATTTATCATACTAAATATTGTGGTGCAAGCTATAAACTTGTGCTGTTAAATCCCAAATTATATTATATAACACGAACACGAGATAACGTACAAGCCTGGGAACAAAAATGAAACATAAAAAGAACGTTCACATGGTACTACGCTAAGATTTGTGCATTTACACAAATGGCTGATACGTTCAAGAACAAATTTAAACTTCAAAAAGCTTTAACAACAACAATGAAACATACTACTTGATCCTGCTTACTTTATTTCATACATCGATGACCAAGTTAGTTGGCAATAGCATTCAAAATCTTTTGCATTAAAATGCAGCAATCTGCAATCATGCTATTCAATATGTTGTAGCTAATTTCCTTTAACTTCAGCTTACACATCATTGTTAAAGTTTTAATGAACATTTATCCAAATAAAAAATATATTAATTAGAGGTACCAAATATGCTTGCAGGGTAATAAAAGGTCGACCATACTTAAAAATTGAATCAGCACATGTTCAGAAGAACGATTTATGAATATTCATGGTACTTGGCAGATTAACTATAATCTATTGCATCCTTTATATTTATGAATAGCTAAATATGTATGTGTGTATATATATACATATAGTACAAATTGTTTAAATCAGCCATTTCTTTCATCTTAGCGAAGCAGTAATCAAACTATTGCTATATACACACACAAACACAAGGAGACTTAAATAAAATGTGTTATGATTTTGTGAAAGACCACCTTCGTCAATGACCAGAAATATAATCGCATTCTATTACCACAGGCATAGGTTGTGTTGGGAAACAATGGCTGAGTCGCGGACTAGGTCGCTCTTTTGAAGACGATTTGGTGATCTGGTCGGTGGTGCAAAACCAGTTCGTACTTCCGCCGCCGCCTCTAGGATAAAACAGCCTCTCTAAAATTGATAACTGATTTGCTTTGCACAACAAATCAGTGCGGATTTTCACTTTCGAAATTAATAACTGCTCGAAAAATTCTGTAATCTGTAAGAATATTTTAATGGCGGAGGAGAGAAACTGTATATTTTTTCTATAGTAATCTCGTCTACAACTGAAGATAATATATAGACGGAGATTAGGGTTAATCGAAAATACTGGGCAGAGGAAGAAAAATAGGATCTGCTGAAAATACTGGGTCAAGAGTTTACCGCTTCATAAATAAAAGTCGGCTCAGAAATATTTTCTGTATTTAAAAAATAGTTCGAAAAACGCAGTGTTTTCTGGACCAAAAATATAAGTGTCTACACCACAAAGCCAAGGCCCAAGCCCGAACCGAATCGAACCGAACCCGGCCGGGCCGGGCTGGGTCAAGTCGAGTCGGTCGGTCGGTCGCGCGTGTGGTGGTCATGACGCATGGTCTCCCTCCTCACAACAAAGCATGCATTGGGAGCCCAAGGCCCCAACAAGATTTCTAAGAAATAAATATAAATACTTGCCTCTTCAATATAATCCTATGATGTGGGACTATTCACATAAGGGAGTCACTCATACACTTATCTCAATATTTTAATAATTCACATAAAATTTCCAACAATCCCCACTTGAATTTTTAAAACATTATCGAGCAGTTTCTAAAAACGTAAGACTGTGCATAAACAAAGGTGTCATCCGACTTAAACCTTTGCATAGTGAATAAGATTCAGTTTTTACTAGAGTGACACGTAGTCTTGAACTCTATTCCTGACATCAAACCACACACAATTTTTTCTATAGTGCAATCAAATAAGCCCGTGCGTTTATGGCCATGCACGTCTATCCCAGTTTAGTGAACGCTCTAGAAGTTTTGCCTAATACTTCATAGGAAACGGCCATATTTCCACATTCACAAAGGTGAGTTCATCAAGAGCACTCCTGAAGGTAGGTACTCCACTCCAAATAGAGTATAGATCTCATTAAGAGTTTTTATTAACTCATCCTCTAATCACTTCAGGAATACATGCTTCTTAATCTAAAATTTAGCATGTTCATCTACTATCACTACATAATTTGTTTTTACCCATTGAACCTAGTTCTTGGGATCTCCAGTCATTTAGGTCGGGTTACCATTGTGCGTGATTCCACAATCACAGGGCAAAAGTCCCAATCTTTTAGAATTATTAAGGACTTTCTTTCTGGACAGTCCTTTCGTCAAAGGTTCTGCCAAATTATCATCACCTTATATGTGATGTTCTCTAATAATACTGTGCATACGACTGTCATTTCTTACCATTGTAATATCGGTTCTGTTTTTCTTTCAATAGTCGTCAAATTTTTCATCATTATATAAGTGACGTTCTTTTACAGTATTGTGCTTACGACGTCGTTTTCTACCGTTGTTATAACGATTCTATACTTTTTGCAATAGCCGCGGAACTATCACAATCGATTACACCACTAGTGTCTATTTTTCCCATATAGGGATCTCAAATAGCAGATTTCTTTAGTTCTCTGCTTCTTCACTAGCTGTTGCTAGTGCTATTATCTCAGTCTCTATAGTAGACTAAGTCAAAATAGTCTGTTTCTTGGATTTTCAAGAGACAGCTTCTCCAGCGATGCTAAATATATAGCCGCTGGTCGTTTTTGAATCAACGGATAAAGTATTCCAGTCTGTATCAGAATATCCTTCAAGTACAGCTGGAAATTTTTCATAATGTAATCCAAGGTTCATGGCTCGTTTAAGGTATCTTACGATCCTTTCAATAGCATGTCAATGCTCTATACTAGGTCTACTAGTTAACATGTATAATAATCCCATGACATAGGCAATGTCGGGTCTAATACAATCAGTGGCATCCGAAGGCAGCCAATGATGCTCGCTTACTTTGACTGTCTTACACCTTTACAAGTGTTCTTAAATATCTTTGCACTGGGATCGTATGATGTACATGCAGATTTACAGTCAAAGTAATCGTCTTTCTTTAGAGACTTCTCAATATAATGAGATTGATCCAAAGAAAATCCCTTTTTCGGATCTAGTAATTTTAATATCAAGGATTACACTCGCCTCACCTAGATCTTTCATATCAAAACTGACACTTAATAAGGATTTGACTGAGTTTATGGCATGAATGTTTGACCCAAAAATGAGTAGGTCATCTACATAAAGGCATATAATAGTGCAAATGTCATTCTCAGATTTGTAATAAATGCATTTGTCACTTTCATTAACTTTAAAACCATGTGAAATGATTAAAGTTATCAAATTTTTCATGCCATTGTTTAGGTGCTTGTTTTAAACCATATAATGATTTATCTAATTTGCATACTTTATGTTCTTGATCATGTACTACAAATCCTTCAGACTAGTCTATATAAATTTCTTCGTCTAATTCACCATTCAAAATGTGGTTTTCACATCCATTTGGTGTATTAATAAATTATGAATAGAGACAAGTGAGATTAATATCCGAATGGATGTAATTCTAGTTACAGGTGAAAAGTGTCGAAGAAATATATATTTTCTTTTTGTTTAAAACCTTTAGCTACTAGTCGTACTTTATATTTATCAATAGTGCTATCAGGTTTTTTAATTTCTTTTTAAGTACCCATGTACAGCCTATAGATTTACAACCAGGAGGTAAATCTATCAAATGCCAAGTCTTATTTGATTCCAGAGAATCCATCTCATTATTTATAGCCTCTTGCCAAAAAAACGGCATCTAAAGAAGATAAGGCCTCTTGGAGGTTTAAGGGATCCTCCTCTATAGTAAAAGCACAAAAATATGACCCAAAATCTTTTACGGTTCTTGCTCTTTTACTTTTTCTAGGTTCAGTTTCAGAACTTTTATTAAGTTCTGTTCTAATAGGGATACTTGATGTGCCCCCACTATTCCTTAATCTAAAAGGAAATTTCGTTTCATAAAAATTGGCATCATTAAATTCAAAATATATTATGTGTATTTAGGTCATAAATTCCATATGCTTTGCTATTAACAGCATAGCTTATAAGTACACATTCGTATGATTTACTTGCCAATTTTATTCTCTTAGGGTCTGGAATGCGAACATATGCTAAGCAACCCTAAGTTCTAAAGTATGACATATTGGATTTATATTTCTCTAAAATTTCATAAGGCGAAATTTTATTCTTAGATTTGGGGATTCTATTCAGAACATAACATACAGTCTATAAAATATCCCCCCACTAATGTTTTGTTGCACCGAAATTTAATGAAATGACAATTACTAATTCGATAAAGATCCTATTTTTTCAGCTTTACCGTTCATTTCAGGTGAATAGGGTGCAGTTCTCTTATGTACAATATATCACATAAAAAATCCAGAATAGAATTTGATTCGTATTTTGTTCCTCTATCACTATGTAGTCTCTTAATTTTCCTATTTGCTTGATTTCAATTTTGAATGTTTCAAACATATCAAATGCATCACATCTTTAAGAATCAATGTCTTTCCAATCATATGCTTTATTTTCATTATTACCAATCTCTACAGCTTAAATGGTGTGAAGATCTCACAACACACTTTCTGATCGTCAACAACCGTGTATATTGTGAATATATCACGATCATAGCAAACATGGCGAGAAATACCAATGTCTACCCACCAACCCTCTGATTCACCAACAAGTGAATCTGTGACAACCCGCCCCGCACCAACCGACATTTACTCCAAAAGTGCGTTGTACACATGTCCAGTTAGCACGGAACGGTCATCAGAAGGAAGGAAAGAAGACAAAGAATCAACAAGGAACCTGAAGAATGTCTCACAGCGCGTGGGATAAAATATAATCACAACATATACTTGACATAAAACAGGTGAGACAGTGCATAAGCTGAAAACAAACTATCTTAGCAGGGAAAATCCAAATACAGCTTATGTTCCACATCATCATTATTACAACTTTTCAAACTATCTCTAATGGTAAAAGCAAGATAAGGAAGGTACACTACTAATGCCCAAGTAGTGACCACCAACGATATAGGGAGAATATTCTATATATATCATACGTGGAAGCCTCTTGCTCGCCTCCGGATCAGCTACTCGTGCATCACCAGCTAGCCTGTCTCTAGTGTGTTCGTGAGAGCACCCAGAGTAATAAGAAGAGACATAAAACTCTGGGTCAGACAAAAAGTCTGGTATGAGCGATAAGCAACAAACAGAACAATAAAGGTATAATCCAATCATACCTGAACCTGGACCTGCAACCAAAGAGTTAGCACTAAATACTGTACAATACTCTAAGGTGCCACTAAACAGATGGTGTAAAGAATACAGGGGTGGGGTTGTGCATGTCATAATAATGGCAAACAAATCAAACATAGCAACCATCCTCACATCTCTCACTCAGTGCGTAAAGCATACGATATCCACTACCTTGGTCACCTATCCATTGGGCCATAACGGAATCCAATCCCGTACAACTATCACTACAAGCCCACTATCCGTCTCTCAGTGGTGAACCAAAGTTATGAATACCGACAACCCCTTTGCACACGTCCCGCAGCGAAGCCCAACCATGAAGTGAACTCATTGGTTCCTAACTGGATCCTGAGCTCTAAATTCCCTTTGGACTACCTTTGCATCTCGGGTTATTGGTCATCACTGGATCGGTTCGGATCTCTGTCCTTCTTCTCTGTCGGTTCAGATTGGTATCCTCCAAGTGCTGCGGGTCGGGTCGGGGGTCTCCAAGTCTCTTACAATACGTCGGTTCGGTTCCAGTTCTCCATGTCACATCGGATCGGTTCGTCAACTGTCTTCCTTCCGTCCCTTGCTTGATCTTCTGGTCCGATCCGATCCCCATTCCTACTCTCATCCGCTCCGATCCGATCCCCCTCACTTCGCTTCGAGTCGATCCGATTTCCCCTTCTCTAGCTCGATCTGATCCCAGTTTAACCATTTTGGCCTTCCTTTTTGCCACACTTTCCTCTTGTGCCAAGCCTAGGTTCAGTTCGGTGATCCCTTGCCCACTCCTCTATCCGATCCGAGCCTATTCCTCCGATCTGATCTGAAAACCTGCACTGTTTTTCTGCAACTTTTCCAACGAGCATTTTACGCCATTCAACGATGTTTTCGACCATTCTAACACTTCTAGACAATCACAAATCATACCATACAGTCATGGAAACATATACAGTCAATTAAAATAGCAAAACAACAATCATAGCATGTAAAATGGATCAAACATACCCAAAACCCATATTTTCCCCTTAATCCCCCTTAATCATGTTTGAGCATACAATTAGCAAAATTTATCCAAATGATCCAAATTTTCTAACAGAGGCCTAAAATAATATTTAAGAATTTTTGAATATTTTTCCAGATTTTTATGACGCATAATTTCGCTAATTATCACTAATCACCCTTTAATCCCCTAAATTCCGGGATTAGAAAAATTAGTCCAAATTAACCCAAATTCATATCAGAGGCATAAAATAATATTCTGGAATTTTACAAATTTTTCTAGATTTTTCTGAGTTATAATTTCGTTAATCTTCGCTAATTACCTTAATTAGCCGAAATTAGTGAAAAACAATGCAAATCACTCACCTTAGCTACAAAGTAAATTATAGATCTGAAATGATTCTCTGTTTGGGTCGAATTCTAATGTGTTCCAGCAACACTTTCTCTGATTTGGTGCTAATCCCCCTTGATTTGATGTAGTTTTGCTTAATCTTCGATTAGAAAGTGATTAGAGGCGATTTGGGATGAAATTAGAAGATGGAGGCCAAGGCTAGAGTGAAAGACATGTTTGTGGCGGCTGGAAAATGAAGTAAAAATCGTTTTCTAAACCCTAGCTGCCCTTAAATACCTCTAAACCCGAATTTCTCCTTTGGGCCTAGCTGTTAATCACCCGGTTAAGCCCAATTAAGCTGTTTTTCACTATCTGAAACTTGTTTCAGCCATATCTCCCAAACGGTGAGTCCGTTTGGCTAATGTGACTCTACGGAATTGTAAACCATCATTCGAATCCAGTGGAAGTGGTTTCAGGTCAAAATTCCTTTCCAGTCAAAAGTTATGGCCGAAACAAGATCAACTAGGGGCAAAACGGTCATTTAAAAATCGACAAAAATCATGAACATGGGAAATGACCCCAATGGTTGTTTCCCAAAGCCACATGACCATACGACTACATATAAGAAAGAAATAAATATTCTACGATCCTCTGATGCGTAGAATGCGGGTTGTTACATTCTCCCCTCCTTAAGAAATTTTGCCCCCGAAATTCCCTAAACAAAACACAACAAAGGGTCCCGCATGCCTATCAACCATAAAACAACAATCAAACATGCAAAACAAGTCTATCCTAGCATGCGGAATAACTAAATTGCAAAGTAAATCTTACCAGGCAAAAATCTTTGGATACGACTTTCTTATGTCATTCTCTACTTCCCAAGTACAGTCGTTCTCTCGCCATCGATTCCCATCTCTACCTTAGAGGTAATTTCGAATAGGTTGGGATTGTCCCTCTGACTGGAACCGATTCACTTAATCTAGATCGATCTGATCGTCAAGCTTATTAGCGTTTCTGAATCCAATTCACATTTAAGTCTGAAGTCATATCCCATGATATACTCTAGCTGCTTCCATTCCAGAAAAATAGCCTCTAAACTGGCATGTCTCCTACCCAAATGTATCAGCTATCGTACCCAGTCCGGTACTATGGCATTTCTCTATTGTCATCTTCTTAGGTAATCCAACCCTATACATCAAATTTTCAACTACATTCCAAATGTCCTTTTAAGTCCAACTCGAGTCCTTCCTACATTCGTACTGCACGTCCAACGTACATTCACCTCCTAGAGGCAAACTAGACCCATCCAATGAACCTAGGTACTCCACTTATACTCATACTGCACGTCCAACGTACATTCACCTTCTAAAGGTGAACTAGACTCATCCAATGAATCTAGGTACTCTACCTTCGAGTCCAAGTCCAACTTGAAGCACCTATATCCGCTGAATCTCTAAGGTCAACAGATGCTCCACAATGTCCAACATACTTCAAGTCTAACGTAAAGTATCTTACGCCCGTCATATCACCATGATCAACGAACTTATACTATTTCCATTTAACAGGATCCTACAGGTGTTACTCAAGAGAAGAAAGGTAGGAGCAAACACAACAACCATAACATCCATCAAACAAATCCTATCTATCACCTGCTAAAGCCATGAATACGTCGATTCCTGTATGTCTGGTCCAACCAACATCAATAACTAATGGAAACTCTGCCTTCAAACGGACTACCATACGTCCAACGTATGTTTATCCTCCAAGGATAACTAGATCACATCCAACGGATCCAAGGCAAGTGGGCGTCCCCAAATACCACTGCTTTTAGTCCGCCTGAAACACTGGAGTCCCACCCAAGTCTATCTATTATCTTGCTGCCCTCTCGAGTCCAACTCGAGCCAATCCAATTCCTTGCAGCCTTCTCGAGTCCAACCCGAGTCAATCTATTACCCATAAACTCAGACCCAGTCTTGAGCATCCATTACCTACAGACCCTAGTCCAACGTGAGTCGTCTCCCTATTCGTTGCATCTCCAAGATCAAAGAACACCCATTTTCTTTTACGAGAGTCCAACTTGAATCGTTCTAATCTTTGTTGCATCTTCCATGATCGACGAATACATCCTATTTCTTCAAAAAGAACATCAACATAAGGTCTTAAACAATCCATTACTTTGCATCTTTCGCGAGTCCCACTCGATCATCTCATAATCCTATCGAGTCTAACTCGGGGCAGTCCATACCACTGAATAGTCTTATCCTGTCACAGCTGCCCATTACTCCTCGAGTAAACCAAGATATCATCCAAGGAAAAATCGCAACAACTATTTATCTCTTACGCGAACCATCCTAATCGAACTCGACATTCCCCAAGCATAAGCCCCAAAGGCCTAAACCAATATCAGACAAGCACCTAAGGAACATCTCCTCCGAATTCGGACAATCAATGTGAGGTGATACTAGTAAAACATCTAAACACTCAAGCATCCATAACTAACTCTGGCTATCCTTGCCAATCTCGCTTAAGACTATCGTCGATCGCATGGCCAAGTCCTGACCAAACTGATGTACATCCAATGTACATTCGCTTCTCTAACTCCCGTTATCATCTTCATCATAAGGTAGGCGATCCAATACCACCTTTCGTCCATCATCCATTATAATGGTCGTCAAAGACTCTTCACAATCTACTATCACTCTATACCTTTGATGTCAATCGGCTCCCAAAAATCAAGCTAGACCTAGTAAAGCTCAAAATAAAGCAATCACAACAAACATACATCCATGACTCGATAAGACCAAATTACGACAAATCCTACAAATGCTAGTCAAACCACCTATCGGGTTTGTCACTACTAAAGGTCTATCGACTAACTCAGGTTTGTCAAACAAAACTCGATCAAAAACATCTTAAATAGAAAGCATACCTTGAATAACAACACCTTTTTCCTTCTGCGCCGCAGTTGGGGCATTCGACGAAGAAGGAACAGCGTTGATAGCATATGCTTTCACGATCTGCTTCTCCCTAGGAGGTTGTGGACATTCTTGTGATGTCCCGCTTAGCCACAAATAAACCACTTCCTTTCCCCCAGGCTTTTCCCGACAATCTCTGGCATAGTGGCCCTTCTTACCACAGCTAAAGCACTCACCATATTTCTTATTTTTCTTATTCTGACCATTCATGGTTTGGTCTTGTTTCCTCTTATTCTGGGAATTATTCTTGCCTCCACCGCCTGCTTGCGGCTTTGGCTCCTCTGCGGATGCAATAGCAACCTCAGTCTTTGGCTTAGGGTAAAGACTCTCTGACCTCAATGCTTTCCCCACAATCGAGTCAAACGTCTCATCGATGTGGTTAATAAGCTTTTCCCCCAAGTACTGATCCAAGCCTATTATAAACTTCTCATTCTTCTTCTCAGGAGTATCGATAAGGGATAACCCATACTTCGACAAAGTGTCGAACTCAGCAATATAGTCCGAGACTGCCCTACCATTCTGCCTAAGCTGCAAGAACTTCCTAAACAATTCCGACTTCTGAGCAGCTGGGATAAACTTGTCGCTAAAGCGAGCCTTAAAATGATCCCAAGTAACCTGATCCTCTGGAGTGGCTGTCTTAATAGCATTCCACCAATTCATCGCTCATCCTTGCAGCTGACGAGACGCTAGCCTTCTCTTCATCGCATCCTCGATACCCAAGTCGTCGAAGATACGATCACAGCTATCCAACCAATCCTGAACATCCGTGGCCGACTCCGTTCCGTGGAACGGCTTCCAACCAAGACTAGTATAATCCTTATTCAGCTTGGCGAAATCGACCCTAGGCGCCTACACTACTGGACCACCACCATTACCGGCATTGGGAGCTGCCCCCTGTACATCCCTAAGCATTTCTCTCATGAGATTAGTAAACATAACCCTCATGTTAGCAGCATTCCCATTGTTGGCTCCTCTACCAGCACCTCTTGCGTATCGGCTTATCGTTCAATATGTAAAGAGAAAACGATCAACCATCTCCATAGTGGTGCTAGTGCAGTGCGACTTCATCCTTAGTTATACAAATAATATATATATAGCTTTTGAAAACCAAAGTAATCACAAATACGCACTCTCATATACGTACTATATCTCCCTAGTGTCTTTCCCTAGGTTAACTACGCAACCTAGAGCTCTGATACCAAATGTGACAACCCGCCCCGCACCAACCGACATTTACTCCAAAAGTGCGCTGTACACATGTCCAGTTAGCACGGAACGGTCGTCAGAAGGAAGGAAAGAAGACAAAGAATCAACAAGGAACCTGTAGAATGTCTCACAGCGCGTGGGATAAAATATAATCACAACATATACTTGACATAAAACAGGTGAGACAGTGCATAAGCTGAAAACAAACTATCATAGCAGCGGAAAATCCAAATACAGCTTATGTTCCACATCATCATTATTACAACTTTTCAAACTGTCTCTAAAGGTAAAAGCAAGATAAGGAAGGTACACTACTAATGCCCAAGTAGTGACCACCAACGACACAGGGAGAATATTCTATATATATCATACGTGGAAGCCTCTTGCTTGCCTCCGGATCAGCTACTCGTGCATCACCAGCTAACCTGTCTCTAGTGTGCTCGTGATAGCACCCAGAGTAATAAGAAGAGACATAAAACTCTGGGTCAGACAAAATGTCTGGTATGAGCGATAAGCAACAAAACAGAACAATAACAGGTATAATCCAATCATACCTGAACCTGGACCTGCAACCAAAGAGTTAGCACTACATACTGTACAATACTCTAAGGTGCCACTAAATAGATGATGTAAAGAATACGGGGGTGGGGTTGTGCATGTCATAATAATGGCAAACAAATCAAACATAGCAACCATCCTCACATCTCTCACTCAGTGCGTAAAGCATACGATATCCACTACCTTGGTCACCTATCCATTGGGCCATGACGGAATCCAATCCCGTACAACTATCACTACAAGCCCACTATCCGTCTCTCAGTGGTGAACCAAAGTTATGAATACCGACAACCCCTTTTCACACGTCCCGCAGCGAAGCCCAACCATGAAGTGAACTCATTGGTTCCCAACTGGAACCTGAGCTCTAACTTCCCTTTGGACTACCTTTGCATCTCGGGTTATTGGTCATCACTGGATCGGTTCGGATCTCTGTCCTTCTTCTCTGTCTGTTCGAATCGGTATCCTCCAAGTGCTCCGGGTCGGGTCGGGGGTCTCCAAGTCTCTTAGCAGTACGTCGGTTCGGTTCGGGTTCTCCATGTCACATCGGGTCGGTTCGTCAACTGTCTTCCTCCCGTCCCTTGCTTGATCTTCTGGTCCGATCCGATCCCCATTCCTACTCCCATCCGCTCCGATCCGATCCCCCTCACTTCCCTTCGAGTCGATCCGATTTCCCCTTCTCTAGCTCGATCTGATCCCAGTTCAACCATTTTGGCCTTCCTTTTTGCCACACTTTCCTCTTGTGCCAAGCCTCGGTTCGGTTCGGTGATCCCTTGCGCACTCCTCTATCCGATCCGAGCCCATTCCTCCGATTTGATCCGAAAACCTGCACTGTTTTTCTACAACTTTTCCAGCGAGCATTTTACGCCATTCAACGATGTTTTCGACCATTTTAACACTTCTAGACAATCAAAAATCATACCATACAGTCATAGCAACATGTACAGTCAATCATAAACAGCAAAACAACAATCATAGCATGTAAAATGGATCAAACATACCCAAAACCCATATTTTCCCCTTAATCATGTTTGAGCATACAATTAGCAAAACTAATCCAAATGAGCCAAATTTTCTAACAGAGGCCTAAAATAATATTTAAGAATTTTTGAATATTTTTACAGATTTTTATGACGCATAATTTCGTTAATTATCACTAATCACCCTTTAATCCCCTAAATTCCGAGATTAGAAAAATTAGTCCAAATTAACCCAAATTCATATCAGAGGCATAAAATAATATTCTGGAATTTTACAAATTTTTCTAGATTTTTTCTGAGTTATAATTTCGCTAATCTTCGCTAATTACCCTAATTAGCCGTAATTAATGAAAAACAATGCAAATCACTCACCTTAGCTACAAAGTAAACTATAGATCTGAAATGATTCTCTGTTTGGGTCGAATTATAATGTGTTCCAGCAACACTTTATCTGATTTGGTGCTAATCCCCCTTGATTTGATGTAGTTTTGCTTAATCTTCGATTAGAAAGTGATTAGAGGCGATTTGGGATGAAATTAGAAGGTGGAGGCCATGGCTAGAGTAAAAGACATGTTTGTGGCAGCTGGAAAATGAAGTAAAAATCGTTTTCTAAACCCTAGCAGCCCTTAAATACCTCTAAACCCGAAATTCCCCTTTGGGCCTAGCTGTTAATCACCCGGTTAAGCCCAATTAAGCTGTTTTTCACTATCTGAAACTTGTTTCAGCCATATCTCCCAAACGGTGAGTCCGTTTGGCTAATGTGACCACTCTACGGAATTGTAAACCATCATTCGGATCCAATGGAAGTGTTTTCAATCAAAATTCTGTCCAGTCAAAAGTTATGGCCGAAACAAGATCAGCTAGAGGCAAAACGGTCATTTAAAAATCGGCAAAAATCATGAACATGGGAAATGACCCCAATGGTCATTTCCCAAAGCCACATGACCATACGACTACATATAAGAAAGAAATAAATATTCTACGATCCTCCGATGCGTAGAATGCGGGTTGTTAAAGAATCTCAGTAATCATAGCCGTTAGAGGCTCCTCAGTCAGGTTTGCCTGCGGTGCAGGGTCTGGCCTGTTCCGACACTTTTGTGCCATATGACCTGGTTTTCTACATTTGTATTATAGAATAACTATCCAGAATCATTCATTTGGGTTTGTTGTTGCTGTCGTTTATGGTTTCCTTGCGGATTCCATTCTGTTATTTACTGGTCGGTTGTGGATGCTTACTATTTTAAATGTTCATATGTTTGAGAATTTACATTTTCTCATAGGAAAATATTCATAAACTCAGAGATTAACATAATTGAATCACAGAAAAAATTAATTTCTCCATTTTTACTTATCAGTCTTAATAGGTACTTAGAACTCAATCTCGATCTAAGTCAGAAAATCAAAATCTGCATAAGCCCAAGCCCGAACCGGGCCAAGTCGGTCGCGCGCGCGTGTGGTGGTCATGATGCATGGTCTCCCTCCTCACAACAAAGCATGCATTGGGAGCTTAAGGCCCCAAAAAGATTTCTAAGAAACAAATATAAATACTTGCCTCTTCAATATAATCCCAGGATGTGGGACTATTCACATAAGGGAGCCATTCATACACTTACGAAGGCATTCGTACTCTACTAGATAGATCCAGATCGAGATGGGGCTCTTATTACTACAGAAGGCACAAATGCCAATCCCACTCACCTCGCTACCACTGTAGCTACAGATCAACGACGCCACCAAGAAGGCACTATCGCCGATCCTACTCTCTTCACTCTACGTCCTGCACACGACCTCTGTCACGGGTCGTGTGCCCCTTCATGGGTGTATAGGACAAGCTCAAAACTGAGTTTCTCTCCTAGTGTTCAAAGAAGGAGCGCTACAAAAGAACCCATTCAAGGAGAAGTAGTTACTGTTCATGCAGCCCTGGTTCCTTTTTGGAGATGGGAAAACGAGGCACTCCAGGGAGAGCTCCCTACTAATGTACACGGTACAATCAGAGTATTCTTAAATGACATAAATGGGATGGACGATATATTGATACAGGTTGATTTGCTTTTACAGTAAGCATTTTGTTATTGATAATTGTTGTGCTGTTTCATTCTTCAAATTTTGCTTCATTGTTGTTTAAAATTTTAGTTTTTATTACCACCATCCGTGGATGCATGCTCAATGCCAACAATAAGAAATTCTGTTGTAATGAGATGTCTCTAAATTGAAATTTGCTTTTGGCACATAAAAATATCATTTTACTCCTAAAAGTTCGCATACATTTTGAGAATTGACAATATTGTTTGCATAGATTAATTGATTATCCAAATTGCTGAAAAATATAAGAACATTTTGAAACTTTGGGTGTAAATAGTTATGCGCAATTTTTATTCTACGTGTTAAATAGATTGTCACATACCCTATAATGGTATAATCAATTTAACCATATAGTTTTAGAGATTGGATCATCGACGATGTACTGTATATTTGCAACAACAATATTAATTTAGTGCATGCAACCTCTATGTGCTAAACATAACAATTAGTTTTGTATAACTAAAGGAAAAAATAATCAATGATACAATTTGTAACACCCCACCTCCGCTAGGGTCACACACAAAAGGGAATGCCCTAGTTTTGGAGGGGTATTATCGAGATAACATCACAGAATTATCACAAGACAGAACATAAATAAATAATTAAGTAAACAGCGGAAGAATTTCTGAGCAAAACAGAACTTCATTTCATTCCAAATAAACCATGTCTTTTACAAACATTTCAAGTAGCTTCATTACAACTGTCTTGTAATAATAGCCAAAGAAGCAATAACTTAAAAACTGTAAAACAGCTTATTCCCCAAGTGCAGTAAAAAGAAGCAGCCATAGCAAACCGTACATGCTGAGCCAAAGCAAGTGATATCCAAGCTAAGAGCTAGTTATTCCTCCCTGAGAACCTGGGGGGGAAACGAAAGAAAAAGAGGCGAAAGGAAAAAGGGTCAGTCATAAAGACTGAGTAAGTTCTAGTGACTTTCAGTGTAGAAACTGTTAAAACAACCTGTCATGAATGAACTGGAACTAAACTTAAGAATGGTGTCAAGGTGAACAAGATAGACTAAGGTGATCAAGATAAGTCAAGACAAGTCAAGTAAAGCATCACATGTTCGAGATTCGTTGCATCGACTGTACTAGTATACTAAGCCCATATCACAAGTTAATCACGAAATAAATCCCACGGCCCAATGTCATGAAATGACCCTGGAACGGGGTCTGACCCAAGTACGGGGTCCTACGGAGCGATTATCTAGTCGATCGGCTCCCTACAGTTCTAGCTCGTCAAGTGTCTGTGTCATACGGCTAATCACGAATGTAGTCACCTGTGCTGGGTCCACCTTCGGGTGTATCAGCCCTAGGGTGTCAACCCCTGACACGATTCAAGATGCACAGATAAATCTACGGATACCCAGTGTCTGCCCCGGATACGTGCACGATCGTAGTCCGCCGAACCTACACTGGCGTACCCCACTGCCGTCGTTCACCTCTTACAATCAGCTCAGTAATCGTGCCCCCACCCGGCCTTGCCCCAGGATACCTTGATACATCTAGAGGGTTACTGCTGAAAGGGGTCGTGTCTAGGGTTTCGCCTAATAGATTAGGTCATGTAATTCGTGACCTATCCCGCCTAACAGATCAAGTCATGTAATTTGTGACTCAATCCTTCTCTAGTCTAGTCATGTCAAGATGGTTAAGCTTGTCATTTCAGTTCACGACTTAACCCGCCTACGTGTCATGTCAAGTTGGCTAAGTGTTGTCGTTTTCAAGTTCATGGCTTAGCCCTACAAATCATGTTCAAGGTGGTTAAGTTGTCTTTTCATGTTCATGACTTAACCCTAATTGTCATCAGTTGATTCGTTAATGCACCGAACCACTCACATTGGATTCTATTGTTCGTAGCCACTGGATTTGCCGGGCGGTTCCGGGCAGGTTTACGCTACGAACTCAACCCAACCTCGGGTTTCAAGCGCGATGTGACCAACTACCCACATTGGATCCTATTGTTTGTAGCAACTGGATTTGTCGGGCGGTTCCGGGCAGATTTACACTACAAACTCAACCCAACCTCGAGTTGGCCACTTTCTTGTTTTCTAAAGTCATGCCCATGTTCTTATCAGATTTTGATATCATGTTCATATGTCAACTTCGTGCCCAACTAAGGCATGTTTTAAAGTCAAATTATGGCATGTTCAAGTCAAGTTTTCGTGCCATATTTCATGTTCTACTTATGCCAATTTCATAGTTTATGCTTAAAATTAATTCAAGTTTTGCCTATTCTACCCAATCGTATCCCCAACGTATATAAACGTACTTCGTTCACAAGTATAAACAATTCAAGAGATAAAGGGGAATAATAACAAACATGTGATAGGCATATGTGACAGTTACAACATTACTTGCATAATAAACAGGCTATAACATATCACATAGTTGCAATACTAGTATGGTGATGACTTGGCATAGTGATGATTCCAACTAAATTTAACATGATGTTTTCAACTTTGCATTATAGGCATAATAATCATTGCGGCATCATAATAATTTTATTATAAACATGAAACATTAAAGGCATAGTGATCCTAATAGGCATAGTGGATTCCAATTTAGCATTTTTAACATAATAATTCTTATAGACATAACAATTCCAATTTATCATAATGATTCTCATCTAATATTATAAACATAATGGTTCCAACTTAGCATTTTTAACATGATTAACATGATAGACATAATGATTCCTATTTAGCGTTTTTAACATAATGATTCTCAATTAACAAGATAGACATAATGATCCTAATTTAGCGTTTTTAACATAATTAACATGATAGACATGATGATTCCAAATTTGGCGTTTTAACATAATTAACATGATAGACATAATGATTCCAATTTAGCATTTTAACATATCTAACATTATAAACATAATAATCCCAACTTTTCATCATAACCTAGCAATACCCTATTTTTCATAAATCATGATGGGTATAATAACACCACAGGCATAATTCCATCAATATTCATAGCCATGGTCTAATTAGCATCATAGGCATGGTTTAATCAACATAAATATTTCAATAAACATAGCGATTCCATGGGCATGTATTAGTCCAACTTGCCAAACAATTAAGCCCAAGTGATTCATAACAACATCAAAATCATGGCAAGTTTAACTTGCAACGTTGCCATAGCAATATCCCAAATTATAATCCAAAGATAAACGATATAAATAATGGATTAACAATAGTTCTTAAATTCGGTTTCAATTCACGGCATGTCCATATTGTTTTAGCGTTTTTGCCTAAAAAGTAACATAGAACTTACAATATGAAAATAACCCAAATAAAATAGTCCCAAATTCGTTGTCTAAAGCGTCGTAGTTGTTGTAGCTTCTAGTTGTAGCCTTCAAGAATCATCCTCCATCTTCTATAATCTTTTTCTTTGTATTTTTAATTTAGAGCTCTAGGTTTAATGGCGGCGGCCTGAGGCTAAAATGAAATAGTATGATTTAGGCTAGGTCTTAGGTCCTTTTTATAATGTTTGAGAGTTGTTTTAGACCGTCGATGGAGCTTGATTCAACCGTAGCCGTTCGTTTGAAGGAGAGGCCAATCCGGAGCTGCCACCTAGCCCTAGTGACAAGGCAAGACTCAGAAAATCGACCAAACATAGACTAGGCCAGCCAGGGTGGGCTGGGTTCGACCTGGCTCTGGACCAGGTCGACAGCCCTGTCGACAGGCCTGTCGACAGCCCTGTCGACATGGCTAGCCCAGGTCGACAGCCCAGTCGACCTGGGTGCCTTAGGCGGGAATTTTCCCGCCCTGGCCAATTGGGCCCGATTTTGAATTTTTAACTTGTTTTTCTAAGCTGTTTTCTTCTGTTTGAATTTTAACCTGAATTCTGAAACTTCCGGAGGCCATATCTTCTTCATACGGACTCCGTTTTTCGAAAACTCGGACTCTATTTCGCGTATTTTTCCGAGACGAACACAATGGCGTATCCCGTTTCCCTTAATTCTTTAATTTGAAATTAATTATACTTTAATTTGTGAATTTCACTGCTATAGAATACACGGGGTGTTACATTCTCCCCCACTTAAAAAGGATTTCGTCCCCGAAATCTTCAAGTTAGGAGGAATGTATATCCTAACATCCATCTACTCATCCATCAAACACGAGTATCCATTGTCCTTAAAAGACTTCTAATGCTTTATGATCATATGCGAAGTGTGTGTATATGTTCCTTAGCTAATGCTAATGATCAGGCCTGATTGATCTTCTAAATGCAAAATATGTTTAGTGAAATGAATCCAATATGTATGCAATTTTTTTTCCTTTATAATTCATAATTTCTACATGAGTGCTCAAACATTCAATCATATGCAACAACCAAATGATAGCACAACCAAGCTTCCAAAATAAACACTCATGCATATGCAATATGAAAATGTGTCTGAGCCGATCTAGTGCCTAATGTGTATTCATGCATCCACGAGCAACCACTTGCGACCACTTGCAACCATTTCGCAATCATAACATGTTTCAATTACATGTTTACATCCAAAAAGATTCTACCTATGGTTCTCAAGATAGGATCGAGGAGAGAAATAAGATAAAACAAAGGATCTAGAATAGGTTAACGATGTACCGCCAGAAGGTCCGGTCTGCTTCTCAGGGCAGTCTTTGCTGATGTGTCCAGTCTTCCCACAATGAAAACATTCACCTTGCTTTCTCTTCCTCTTTCTACAATCCTTGGCTATGTGCCCTTCCGTACCACAGTAATTGCATTTCCTTTTATCACGTGAGTTGTTGTTCTTGCCTCCTTTCTCGGAGTCTACCTTCTTATTCTTAGAATCGTTAGGCTTGACCTCTTTCTTCCCTTGAGAGTTTTCTGCCTCTGTCTCCTTCTTGCCCTTATCTTCCTCGTTCAGCAATGCCATCTGCACCAACCTTTCGTACGTAGCTCCCATGGGTATATGGGTCATGGCCAAACTGTGTAATGGCTCATTCAACCCTTTGACAAAGCGGAGAGCCTTTTTGTGCGGGGTGTTGACTAGGTCTAGTCCGAACCTAGCCAGCTCGTCGAACTGATTAACGTACTCTTTGACGGTCATATTTCCTTGCTTAAGAAATAAAAATTTCTCCAACTGCAAACTCCTTTCGGCTTCTGAGAGAAATTTAGCCTCAAACCTTGCCCTAAAGTCCTCCCATGTTTCCACTGGTCTTTCTGCATTAGTGACTTCCCACCAGTAGGAAGCCTCGCCCTTTAGTAGCCACACTGCCAGTTGTACTTTCTGCCTATCTTCTACCTCAAAGATGACGAATAAGTCCTCGGTTTCCTTTAACCAATTCCTAGCTGCCACGAAGGACTCAGTTCCATGAAAGTCCTTTCCTCCCATAGCCTTAAAATCTTTACATATCTTAGCAAAAGGGTTTCCCCGTGGAGGAGGTGGAGGAAGAGGTGCTGCTGCAGCTGGATGATTTCCTGCAGCTGGGGGAGGAGGAATGGTAGGACCTGGCTGGGTGGCCCTTGCTTCTAAGAATCGTCTAAACCAACCAGGTATTGGTACACCCTCTGGCAAGTTAAGTTCTTCGGACATGATAATGATGATACTGAAACAAGAAGGATAGATTCAAAACGAAGGATAAAACATAGTGCCTATGGCTTTTGGGGAATAGCCTTTAAAAACTTTTTCTTGGAAAAATGCTTCTTTGTAAATGGTTTTGAAAAATTTAAAAGGTTTTCAAAACTTTTGCCCAGTCTTGGTAACCTGGCTCTGATACCAAGTGTAACACCCCACCTCCGCTAGGGTCACTCACAAAAGGGAATGCCCTAGTTTTGGAGGGGTATTATCGAGATAACATCACAGAATTATCACAAGACAGAACATAAATAAATAATTAAGTAAACAGCGGAAGAATTTCTGAGCAAAACAGAACTTCATTTCATTCCAAATAAACCATGTCTTTTACAAACATTTCAAGTAGCTTCATTACAACTGTCTTGTAATAATAGCTAAAGAAGCAATAACTTAAAAACTGTAAAACAGCTTATTCCCCAAGTGCAGTAAAAAGAAGCAGCCATAGCAAACCGTACATGCTGAGCCAAAGCAAGTGATATCCAAGCTAAGAGCTAGTTATTCCTCCTTGAGAACCTGGGGGGGGAAACGAAAGAAAAAGAGGCGAAAGGAAAAAGGGTCAGTCATAAAGACTGAGTAAGTTCTAGTGACTTTCAGTGTAGAAACTGTTAAAACAACCTGTCATGAATGAACTGGAACTAAACTTAAGAATGGTGTCAAGGTGAACAAGATAGACTAAGGTGATCAAGATAAGTCAAGACAAGTCAAGTAAAGCATCACATGTTCGAGATTCGTTGCATCGACTGTACTAGTATACTAAGCCCATATCACAAGTTAATCACGAAATAAATCCCACGGCCCAATGTCATGAAATGACCCTGGAACGGGGTCTGACCCAAGTACGGGGTCCTACGGAGCGATTATCTAGTCGATCGGCTCCCTACAGTTCTAGCTCGTCAAGTGTCCGTGTCATACGGCTAATCACGAATGTAGTCACCTGTGCTGGGTCCACCTTCGGGTGTATCAGCCCTAGGGTGTCAACCCCTGACACGATTCAAGATGCACAGATAAATCTACGGATACCCAGTGTCTGCCCCGGATACGTGCACGATCGTAGTCCACCGAACCTACACTGGCGTACCCCACTGCCATCGTTCACCTCTTACAATCAGCTCAGTAATCGTGCCCCCACCCGGCCTAGCCCCCAGGGTACCTTGATACATCTAGAGGGTTACTACTGAAAGGGGTCGTGTCTAGGGTTTCGCCTAATAGATTAGGTCATGTAATTCGTGACCTATCCCGCCTAACAGATCAAGTCATGTAATTCGTGACTCAATCCTTCTCTAGTCTAGTCATGTCAAGATGGTTAAGCCTGTCATTTCAGTTCACGACTTAACCCGCCTACGTGTCATGTCAAGTTGGCTAAGTGTTGTCGTTTTCAAGTTCATGGCTTAGCCCTACAAATCATGTTCAAGGTGGTTAAGTTGTCTTTTCATGTTCATGACTTAACCCTAATTGGCATCAATTGATTCGTTAATGCACCGAACCACTCACATTGGATTCTATTGTTCGTAGCCACTGGATTTGCCGGGCGGTTCCGGGAAGGTTTACGCTACGAACTCAACCCAACCTCGGGTTTCAAGCGCGATGTGACCAACTACCCACATTGGATCCTATTGTTTGTAGCAACTGGATTTGTCGGGCGGTTCCGGGCAGATTTACACTACAAACTCAACCCAACCTCGAGTTGGCCACTTTCTTGTTTTCTAAAGTCATGCCCATGTTCTTATCAGATTTTGATATCATGTTCATATGTCAACTTCGTGCCCAACTAAGGCATGTTTTAAAGTCAAATTATGGCATGTTCAAGTCAAGTTTTCGTGCCATATTTCATGTTCTACTTATGCCAATTTCATAGTTTATGCTTAAAATTAATTCAAGTTTTGCCTATTCTACCCAATCGTATCCCCAACGTATATAAACGTACTTCGTTCACAAGTATAAACAATTCAAGAGATAAAGGGGAATAATACCAAACATGTGATAGGCATATGTGACAGTTACAACATTACTTGCATAATAAACAGGATATAACATATCACATAGTTGCAATACTAGTATGGTGATGACTTGGCATAGTGATGATTCCAACTAAATTTAACATGATGTTTTCAACTTTGCATTATAGGCATAATAATCATTGCGGCATCATAATAATTTTATTATAAACATGAAACATTAAAGGCATAGTGATCCTAATAGGCATAGTGGATTCCAATTTAGCATTTTTAACATAATAATTCTTATAGACATAACAATTCCAATTTATCATAATGATTCTCATCTAATATTATAAACATAATGGTTCCAACTTAGCATTTTTAACATGATTAACATGATAGACATAATGATTCCTATTTAGCGTTTTTAACATAATGATTCTCAATTAACAAGATAGACATAATGATCCTAATTTAGCGTTTTTAACATAATTAACATGATAGACATGATGATTCCAAATTTGGCGTTTTAACATAATTAACATGATAGACATAATGATTCCAATTTAGCATTTTAACATATCTAACATTATAAACATAATAATCCCAACTTTTCATCATAACCTAGCAATACCCTATTTTTCATAAATCATGATGGGTATAATAACACCACAGGCATAATTCCATCAATATTCATAGCCATGGTCTAATTAGCATCATAGGCATGGTTTAATCAACATAAATATTTCAATAAACATAGCGATTCCATGGGCATGTATTAGTCCAACTTGCCAAACAATTAAGCCCAAGTGATTCATAACAACATCAAAATCATGGCAAGTTTAACTTGCAACGTTGCCATAGCAATATCCCAAATTATAATCCAAAGATAAACGATATAAATAATGGATTAACAATAGTTCTTAAATTCGGTTTCAATTCACGGCATGTCCATATTGTTTTAGCGTTTTTGCCTAAAAAGTAACATAGAACTTACAATATGAAAATAACCCAAATAAAATAGTCCCAAATTCGTTGTCTAAAGCGTCGTAGTTGTTGTAGCTTCTAGTTGTAGCCTTCAAGAATCATCCTCCATCTTCTATAATCTTTTTCTTTGTATTTTTAATTTAGAGCTCTAGGTTTAATGGCGGCGGCCTGAGGCTAAAATGAAATAGTATGATTTAGGCTAGGTCTTAGGTCCTTTTTATAATGTTTGAGAGTTGTTTTAGACCGTCGATGGAGCTTGATTCAACCGTAGCCGTTCGTTTGAAGGAGAGGCCAATCCGGAGCTGCCACCTAGCCCTAGTGACAAGGCAAGACTCAGAAAATCGACCAAACATAGACTAGGCCAGCCAAGGTGGGCTGGGTTCGACCTGGCTCTGGACCAGGTCGACAGCCCTGTCGACAGGCCTGTCGACAGCCCTGTCGACATGGCTAGCCCAGGTCGACAGCCCAGTCGACCTGGGTGCCTTAGGCGGGAATTTTCCCGCCCTGGCCAATTGGGCCCGATTTTGAATTTTTAACTTGTTTTTCTGAGCTGTTTTCTTCTGTTTGAATTTTAACCTGAATTCTGAAACTTCCGGAGGCCATATCTTCTTCATACGGACTCCGTTTTTTGAAAACTCGGACTCTATTTCGCGTATTTTTCCGAGACGAACACAATGGCGTATCCCGTTTCCCTTAATTCTTTAATTTGAAATTAATTATACTTTAATTTGTGAATTTCACTGCTATAGAATACACGGGGTGTTACATTCTCCCCCACTTAAAAAGGATTTCGTCCCCGAAATCTTCAAGTTAGGAGGAATGTATATCCTAACATCCATCTACTCATCCATCAAACACGAGTATCCATTGTCCTTAAAAGACTTCTAATGCTTATGATCATATGCGAAGTGTGTGTATATGTTCCTTAGCTAATGCTAATGATCAGGCCTGATTGATCTTCTAAATGCAAAATATGTTTAGTGAAATGAATCCAATATGTATGCAAATTTTTTTCCTTTATAATTCATAATTTCTACATGAGTGCTCAAACATTCAATCATATGCAACAACCAAATGATAGCACAACCAAGCTTCCAAAATAAACACTCATGCATATGCAATATGAAAATGTGTCTGAGCCGATCTAGTGCCTAATGTGTATTCATGCATCCACGAGCAACCACTTGCGACCACTTGCAACCATTTCGCAATCATAACATGTTTCAATTACATGTTTACATCCAAAAAGATTCTACCTATGGTTCTCAAGATAGGATCGAGGAGAGAAATAAGATAAAACAAAGGATCTAGAATAGGTTAACGATGTACCGCCAGAAGGTCCGGTCTGCTTCTCAGGGCAGTCTTTGCTGATGTGTCCAGTCTTCCCACAATGAAAACATTCACCTTGCTTTCTCTTCCTCTTTCTACAATCCTTGGCTATGTGCCCTTCCGTACCACAGTAATTGCATTTCCTTTTATCACGTGAGTTGTTGTTCTTGCCTCCTTTCTCGGAGTCTACCTTCTTATTCTTAGAATCGTTAGGCTTGACCTCTTTCTTCCCTTGAGAGTTTTCTGCCTTTGTCTCCTTCTTGCCCTTATCTTCCTCGTTCAGCAATGCCATCTGCACCAACCTTTCGTACGTAGCTCCCCTGGGTATATGGGTCATGGCCAAACTGTGTAATGGCTCATTCAACCCTTTGACAAAGCGGAGAGCCTTTTTGTGCGGGGTGTTGACTAGGTCTAGTCCGAACCTAGCCAGCTCGTCGAACTGATTAACGTACTCTTTGACGGTCATATTTCCTTGCTTAAGAAATAAAAATTTCTCCAACTGCAAACTCCTTTCGGCTTCTGAGAGAAATTTAGCCTCAAACCTTGCCCTAAAGTCCTCCCATGTTTCCACTGGTCTTTCTGCATTAGTGACTTCCCACCAGTAGGAAGCCTCGCCCTTTAGTAGCCACACTGCCAGTTGTACTTTCTGCCTATCTTCTACCTCAAAGATGACGAATAAGTCCTCGGTTTCCTTTAACCAATTCCTAGCTGCCACGAAGGACTCAGTTCCATGAAAGTCCTTTCCTCCCATAGCCTTAAAATCTTTACATATCTTAGCAAAAGTGTTTCCCCGTGGAGGAGGTGGAGGAAGAGGTGCTGCTGCAGCTGGATGATTTCCTGCAGCTGGGGGAGGAGGAATGGTAGGACCTGGCTGGGTGGCCCTTGCTTCTAAGAATCGTCTAAACCAACCAGGTATTGGTACACCCTCTGGCAAGTTAAGTTCTTCGGACATGATAATGATGATACTGAAACAAGAAGGATAGATTCAAAACGAAGGATAAGAGATAGTGCCTATGGCTTTTGGGGAATAGCCTTTAAAAACTTTTTCTTGGAAAAATGCTTCTTTGTAAATGGTTTTGAAAAATTTAAAAGGTTTTCAAAACTTTTGCCCAGTCTTGGTAACCTGGCTCTGATACCAAGTGTAACACCCCACCTCCGCTAGGGTCACTCACAAAAGGGAATGCCCTAGTTTTGGAGGAGTATTATCGAGATAACATCACAGAATTATCACAAGACAGAACATAAATAAATAATTAAGTAAACAGCGGAAGAATTTCTGAGCAAAACAGAACTTCATTTCATTCCAAATAAACCATGTCTTTTACAAACATTTCAAGTAGCTTCATTACAACTGTCTTGTAATAATAGCTAAAGAAGCAATAACTTAAAAACTGTAAAACAGCTTATTCCCCAAGTACAGTAAAAAGAAGCAGCCATAGCAAACCGTACATGCTGAGCCAAAGCAAGTGATATCCAAGCTAAGAGCTAGTTATTCCTCCTTGAGAACCTGGGGGGGGGGGACGAAAGAAAAAGAGGCGAAAGGAAAAAGGGTCAGTCATAAAGACTGAGTAAGTTCTAGTGACTTTCAGTGTAGAAACTGTTAAAACAACCTGTCATGAATGAACTGGAACTAAACTTAAGAATGGTGTCAAGGTGAACAAGATAGACTAAGGTGATCAAGATAAGTCAAGACAAGTCAAGTAAAGCATCACATGTTCGAGATTCGTTGCATCGACTGTACTAGTATACTAAGCCCATATCACAAGTTAATCACGAAATAAATCCCACGGCCCAATGTCATGAAATGACCCTGGAACGGGGTCTGACCCAAGTACGGGGTCCTACGGAGCGATTATCTAGTCGATCGGCTCCCTACAGTTCTAGCTCGTCAAGTGTCCGTGTCATACGGCTAATCACGAATGTAGTCACCTGTGCTGGGTCCACCTTCGGGTGTATCAGCCCTAGGGTGTCAACCCCTGACACGATTCAAGATGCACAGATAAATCTACGGATACCCAGTGTCTGCCCCGGATACGTGCACGATCGTAGTCCGCCGAACCTACACTGGCGTACCCCACTGCCGTCGTTCACCTCTTACAATCAGCTCAGTAATCGTGCCCCCACCCGGCCTAGCCCCCAGGGTACCTTGATACATCTAGAGGGTTACTACTGAAAGGGGTCGTGTCTAGGGTTTCGCCTAATAGATTAGGTCATGTAATTCGTGACCTATCCCGCCTAACAGATCAAGTCATGTAATTCGTGACTCAATCCTTCTCTAGTCTAGTCATGTCAAGATGGTTAAGCCTGTCATTTCAGTTCACGACTTAACCCGCCTACGTGTCATGTCAAGTTGGCTAAGTGTTGTCGTTTTCAAGTTCATGGCTTAGCCCTACAAATCATGTTCAAGGTGGTTAAGTTGTCTTTTCATGTTCATGACTTAACCCTAATTGGCATCAATTGATTCGTTAATGCACCGAACCACTCACATTGGATTCTATTGTTCGTAGCCACTGGATTTGCCGGGCGGTTCCGGGAAGGTTTACGCTACGAACTCAACCCAACCTCGGGTTTCAAGCGCGATGTGACCAACTACCCACATTGGATCCTATTGTTTGTAGCAACTGGATTTGCCGGGCGGTTCCGGGCAGATTTACACTACAAACTCAACCCAACCTCGAGTTGGCCACTTTCTTGTTTTCTAAAGTCATGCCCATGTTCTTATCAGATTTTGATATCATGTTCATATGTCAACTTCGTGCCCAACTAAGGCATGTTTTAAAGTCAAATTATGGCATGTTCAAGTCAAGTTTTCGTGCCATATTTCATGTTCTACTTATGCCAATTTCATAGTTTATGCTTAAAATTAATTCAAGTTTTGCCTATTCTACCCAATCGTATCCCCAACGTATATAAACGTACTTCGTTCACAAGTATAAACAATTCAAGAGATAAAGGGGAATAATACCAAACATGTGATAGGCATATGTGACAGTTACAACATTACTTGCATAATAAACAGGATATAACATATCACATAGTTGCAATACTAGTATGGTGATGACTTGGCATAGTGATGATTCCAACTAAATTTAACATGATGTTTTCAACTTTGCATTATAGGCATAATAATCATTGCGGCATCATAATAATTTTATTATAAACATGAAACATTAAAGGCATAGTGATCCTAATAGGCATAGTGGATTCCAATTTAGCATTTTTAACATAATAATTCTTATAGACATAACAATTCCAATTTATCATAATGATTCTCATCTAATATTATAAACATAATGGTTCCAACTTAGCATTTTTAACATGATTAACATGATAGACATAATGATTCCTATTTAGCGTTTTTAACATAATGATTCTCAATTAACAAGATAGACATAATGATCCTAATTTAGCGTTTTTAACATAATTAACATGATAGACATGATGATTCCAAATTTGGCGTTTTAACATAATTAACATGATAGACATAATGATTCCAATTTAGCATTTTAACATATCTAACATTATAAACATAATAATCCCAACTTTTCATCATAACCTAGCAATACCCTATTTTTCATAAATCATGATGGGTATAATAACACCACAGGCATAATTCCATCAATATTCATAGCCATGGTCTAATTAGCATCATAGGCATGGTTTAATCAACATAAATATTTCAATAAACATAGCGATTCCATGGGCATGTATTAGTCCAACTTGCCAAACAATTAAGCCCAAGTGATTCATAACAACATCAAAATCATGGCAAGTTTAACTTGCAACGTTGCCATAGCAATATCCCAAATTATAATCCAAAGATAAACGATATAAATAATGGATTAACAATAGTTCTTAAATTCGGTTTCAATTCACGGCATGTCCATATTGTTTTAGCGTTTTTGCCTAAAAAGTAACATAGAACTTACAATATGAAAATAACCCAAATAAAATAGTCCCAAATTCGTTGTCTAAAGCGTCGTAGTTGTTGTAGCTTCTAGTTGTAGCCTTCAAGAATCATCCTCCATCTTCTATAATCTTTTTCTTTGTATTTTTAATTTAGAGCTCTAGGTTTAATGGCGGCGGCCTGAGGCTAAAATGAAATAGTATGATTTAGGCTAGGTCTTAGGTCCTTTTTATAATGTTTGAGAGTTGTTTTAGACCGTCGATGGAGCTTGATTCAACCGTAGCCGTTCGTTTGAAGGAGAGGCCAATCCGGAGCTGCCACCTAGCCCTAGTGACAAGGCAAGACTCAGAAAATTGACCAAACATAGACTAGGCCAGCCAAGGTGGGCTGGGTTCGACCTGGCTCTGGACCAGGTCGACAGCCCTGTCGACAGGCCTGTCGACAGCCCTGTCGACATGGCTAGCCCAGGTCGACCTGGGTGCCTTAGGCGGGAATTTTCCCGCCCTGGCCAATTGGGCCCGATTTTGAATTTTTAACTTGTTTTTCTGAGCTGTTTTCTTCTGTTTGAATTTTAACCTGAATTCTGAAACTTCCGGAGGCCATATCTTCTTCACACGGACTCCGTTTTTCGAAAACTCGGACTCTATTTCGCGTATTTTTCCGAGACGAACACAATGGCGTATCCCGTTTCCCTTAATTCTTTAATTTGAAATTAATTATACTTTAATTTGTGAATTTCACTGCTATAGAATACACGGGGTGTTACACAATTATTCTATGAACTGTTAGTATTATAACTACTTAAGAACAACTATGTGTTTCATTACTATTGCTTTCTCTTTTTTACCCCACAGTACATTTTAACAACTTTACATTTTAACAACTTTTGATATAAGTTCTAACAACATAATACTACGGTAAAATTCTTGAAACGATTATTGTGGTCCGTTCTTCATACCAGGTTATATTTCTTAGGTTGACAGTTCGGTCACCCGTTCATCGATTTATATTTTAGTTTATGACCATCGCTGAACAAATATCGCTAAAAAAGAGGATCCGCTAATTCTTACTGTTTCAAACAAACCAGTTTCTTTCTTCTGATCACTGAAAACATTAAGCGTTCAGATCCAATTTAAAGAAAACAAACGAAGCCCAACTATTAAATCGAATAATTTATTAGAAAAGGGTGAAATTTCATACCTGCGATAATCAGAGCACTGCAACCAAGATGAAACAACATAGATCGATGAAGGAGAAACTAATCGAAATTCAACTTCATTTAATCGAATAATTTAAGGTGCGACGGATTCGTATTTTGAGAAACCCTAGTTTTTTCTTAGTAACAAAGAAGGAAACCTAATATTAGGTTTGTTTGGATATATTTTGACAAAAGAAAGGAGCAAATGAAAGTAGCGAAGGAAAAGTGGAAGAGGAACGAGGGTTAAAAAGTTCTTGGGCAGAGCGATGAAAGTTTCTTAGCGATTTGGGGAAAGGGAACGAGGGAGAGGAATAGGAAACAGCGGGTTACGTTTATTTGGACTGCGCAGACTAATTTTCTTAGGCGGTAATCTGAAATATTTTTTGTCGTGTTTATATTCTGAGTGAAAACACATTTGCTTGCATTTGCAAATAAACACCACTCATTTTTGCAAAAAAAAAAATCAATTTTCTTGTAGTGTTTTCAGGGTATAAAGGTGACCAGACCAACGTCTTAAAGTATGATTCTGAGTCAAAGAGAATACATTATTGAACTACTGGAAAAAAACAAAGATGATCAATGCCAATCCCCAACCTACCTCAATGATAAGCAGTCAAAGATACTCCAAAACAGGGGGAACCCATATCTAACATTAAGCAATATAGAAGCATTATTTGAGCTCTCCAATATGTTACTATTTAGGTCTGATATACTTTTCAGTATTAACATCTCAATTCATGCAGAATCTCTTGGACACTCACAGAAGGGTGTTAAAAGAGTGCTAAGATATCTAAAGGGGACAATAGACTTTGGCTTGCACATTAGCAAAAGCTAAAAAAAAGGACTTTGTGGGGTGCACTAATGTTGTTTGTGTTGGGGATATAGATGATAGTATATCAGTTACTGGATACTGTATTTACTTTGGAAACAATTTAATCTCCTGGAGCTAAAAAAAGCAGTCTACAATTTCAAAGTCAAGCAGTGAAGCAAAATATAGAAGTGTAGCAAGTGCTACTGCTGAAATTATGTGGCTATAATCTTGACCTAAGTAACCACAAATTAAAATTGATTAAGCTACACTTTGGTGTAATAACCAAGAGTACTATATATATTTATTTATTTATTTGAAAATTGGTTCACTTTATTAACTACTAAAAAAAACCGTACGAGAGAAAGATTAGCATACAACCATTACATTAACGGAATAGGAAAAACTGAAAATACAAGTGACAATAAGCCTAAACTAACATATATCCGCCCATGATGAGGCCACCATCCCGCTAGCGTGCACCACCGCACTTCACGTGCCCATGGCTCCTCATGAGCATGATCCCTGACCGATCATCTCCATAGAAGATACAATCCAGACCAGCATGTTACTTCAGTATAGGAAGCAGAAATTTCATTAGCAAATATCTCAATAGTTCACTCATCCTGAATCCACAAAATCATCTTCTGTCGATCTACTTCAAACTTCATTAGCATGGTTTCATAAAAATCATAAATACCAGTGAGAAAACAACCCTTGAACACAAAAAATTGCATCAAATTCCCAAAAGATTCAATCCAAACACTAAATCTGGTTGATGATTCACAAACAACAATGTGAATCCATCTTAGTGCCAGTATCGACAAAATGAATGCAATGAATCAAAATGCAAATTTCTGATATAAGAGCTGTAACTAGTCAAGGGTGTCCATACAATTCAACATGTCAGGTTCAATACAGTGAACATCCTGCATTTTCATTCTAATCGGCTGATTCTCAAATTCCAATAGCTGATGAATATTTAAGCTACACATCAGCTTTGAGCTTCGGTGCTGTATTAAAAACAACCTGCCTAAATGACAATATAAAATATGTCCTAGCTCCAGTAGAAATCTTACTGCAAACCCATGAATGACATTTAAAGGCATTGAAGCTATAACTAAAACCAAATTCACTGCATCTAGATCATGGTGACTGATGACAATATAAAGTATATCAAAGCTCCAGCAGAAATCATACAGCAAACCCATGAATTTTTAAAGGTGTTGAAGCTATAACTAGAACCAACTTCACATGTCAAATGAAAAGAAACCAGCTGCTCATCTGAAAACATAAAACTTCTTCATGTAGAAAACCCCAAATATCATCTAAAAATGGACAAAACCATATCAACTGATTCCACAAACATAATACATATGTAGTAGAAGAACAGTCTGAGTGCCAGCTCGAACATTAGTGCTGGATTTAACTACCTTCTGTAGATCATTTAAACGATGAAATAATTCCCATCTACTCCAAATATCAAAATCTTAGTTAAAACAACGGTGAAAAGATCATTGACAATAGGGTACTGGAACAGGATAAGGTGTAGAAATAAAAATCTAGGTACTGGAATCCTTTAAGTGAACAAATACACCAAAAATCACTACTCTACTTCCACAACTTTCAACAGATGCGTAGAAATGAAAACCGGATCACGTATTAGGGTAATCTAAAACCAGATCCCAAGTCTTACAAGAATAAAAAGGTGATGAACAGTAAAATTGCAAACAAAAACCCCAATCGCATACCAACAGTACGAAAAATGATGGATAGCCAGTAGATAAGTTATGAGGAGTCGACAGTGATTCAACCCTGTTGCCGGCGATGCCAGATCCCAACTCCTCCAAAGTCTTGATCTCCTGCATTTAAACAAGATTCGCAACTGATGGAGTAAAGATGTGCTTGATCTAGGTCTTGAACTCGAGAAAACCATGTTAAAATTTGGCCGACGATTTGTGATGAAGAAAAACAGATCCAACTTTTACTCTGCATAGTTAAGATGAGAGAAAAAAAACGGCTTATCAACGAAATTACTCGTTGAAGGTTGCAGAATTAACCGATTAGAAAGAAGATGATAAATTTAGGGAATCACTCACGCGTGGTGAAAACAGGCAAAACGTCTGTCGCTATTAACAAGTGAAAACCCTTATATATGTATGTATATATGTATATATGTATATATATATGTATATATGTATATATATGTGTATATATATATATATATGAGGAGCATTCAAGAGCACCCCAAATAGTGCAGCACCCTTTTAGCCCCCCTGATTTCCACCACATATTCTCGTTTCTCTCTCTTCCCGCTAATTCTCTCTCCCTCCACTAACTTATTTAACTATAAATACTTGGCTATAAATGAGGGGCAAAAGGGAGGCTAAAAAAATGGGGTGCCATATAACCCTTCTATATATATAAATATATATATATGTATGTATATATATATATATATATATATATATAGAGAGAGAGAGAGACGAGCGTTCAATGACATTTGAAACAGTGTAGCAACCCAAAATGCCCCTTGATTTCCACCACATATCTCGTTTTTCTCCCCCTTCACTCATTCTCTCACGTCCCACTAAAATAAACTAATATAAATGTTTGGTTTCTGTAGTGGGCTTTTGGGGTGCTCACTATTTGGAGTGCCATTGAACGCTCCTCATATATATATATATATATATATATATATATATATATATATATATATATCATAAAATCAAATTCTTTACTCTCGAACAAAACGTATATAAATAGATATGTATTTTGTTCAAGAGCAAATTATCAAGGAAAAACTTCAGGTATGTCATGTTCCATCATTCTATCAAAAGCATAGTTTTTAAAACCGGACAACAAGTCAAACCGTGAGTACTGAGGGTTCAAGGTTTTGAAGGTCTGACCGGTCGAACCGCCGAGAGCCGCACATGCTTGTTAACAGTGAAAATGCGAATAATCAAGTTTTATGTGTACTCAAACAAATGAATAATAAAGTTTGAAAATAATATATTTATAAACTAAAATTAATAAATTGCATGATATAATAAAATGGCAAGGACATAAACAAACGCACATGTTTTTTAGAACGAAATGGTAAAGTTTATGGTTTACATGTCAGAATAGTTATGATTTTTTGAAATATTTTAGTTGTTATTTTTCAAAACAATACAAAAGATGAAATTATCAGTAAAAAGTACACAATGAGAAGTAGGAAGAGTGGCAGATCCAGCCATCCATGTGAGATAAGGCCAAGAAAAAACAAAAATTGGTCCTACATCAGAAAACGTCAAAAAATTGTTTCGTATATAGTGTATAATCAATATTTAAAGCATTGCAAACCAATTACAAGTATTGCTGTGTTCAATCAAAGACTGTTTGCAGGCTTCAGCTAGGGCATGTTTTGAATCCTAGCTAGGGCAGCTGCTAGTTTTAGGTCATTCTATAATTGGTTCTTGGTTTTTCGAGGTGGGGCGGAAGCCCCAGCTCGCCTAAGCCTGAGTCCGCCCCTGAGCAGAAAAAAAACAAAAAACCGTGGTTTAACTCTGTAAAATTGAAGGTTGGACCGCTGGTTTGAAGGTCCAACCGGGGTTCATGCATGAATGGAGTCTGATTGAGTTCTGCACCGTGATGGTCCAATGTTCAGGGTTATTCGAGATCGGACCACGGGAGAGTCGGGTTTTTAAAACACCGATCAAAAGGCAGAAGTACCTACAAAAGTTCTGTCAAACAACAACTTCATAAGGCTCATACCGAAGAGACTTTAAGCAACAAGACTTCATCTTCTCACTCACTCTAACTTGATCTGGCTTGGCCCATCTTTTCATTTAAGCCAACTAATAATTTACAAACGATTGCATTTTGATTTAATTTCTTCACTACTCAATAGTCAATACAATTACATTCTCTTCTTCTCAAATACTTTCTATCAATCAAATTGCACATGTTAGATTTCAATAGATCAAATGAAAGGCATAACGTTTGAGCAAATGCATCGACTCTCAGCCCTCCATGTCCAGTCAGCTTACTACCTGCTTAGCAATAAATGTTTTTTATTTTGAATGGTAAATGTTAGCAGGACTAAATCATTGTCTAAAATTCAACCTTCAACGATCAAAATTCAACTTCAGAAGAACAAAGTTCAGAGTTTAGATTATAACATTTTAACCAAACAGAGTCTAGTGCTTGGTAGCTCAACTTATTTAAGGTAGTGTACTGTAGTATGAGAGCAAATCTCCTGTAAGGCTGTAAGCAAAATCCTTTGTCCTTCCATGTCCAATCAATCGAAATTCTGATGTCTACCTTTTTGCAATTAAAAAAAAAAAAAAAAAAGGTTTAATTAAAAAAAATGAAAATCAGATTGTTTTGATTGTTTGAATATAGGGAAACATAGAATTTTGAATAAAGTGAATTTAATTTTCTGTACTATGATCTATATATAATGTAATATGATTAAAAAAATAAGTAACAAAAATAACCAATTACGGACGAAACGATGACCGTACGTTTGGACATAAAATGTGACACCGTTGATTTTGACGCTTGTGAATTCTGTCGCATTTATATCTGAGACTGAGACCAACAGTGACTTAAATGGTTGTAATACATTGTCGGTCTCCATCGCTATATACAAAATCTAGTGTATATATACTGAGAGTGGGATCAGTCGAAATATAACAAAAATACAAAGCATATTCCTTTTTCTTGTCCATAGATCCCGTTAATTATCATGTTAATGTTATTATCAACGTTAAGTTGTCTGTGGTTAATTAGTGCATGGCTTTATTGCATGCATATGCTTTGTTCCTTCTAAATATTGATGTATCAACCATTAAGATATAATAACATTTGAGTGTTACTTCCACCTATGCTAATGCTGCTACATTAATGGAAATAGCTTTGTCTTCATGTTGCTTCACATCAGTACTTTTAACATCTGTAGTTGAGATCATGTGATTATCGTTTGCCTATATACATCAAATATAATTCGTTGTATAGTGTACTACATCCAGTGAAGACAAACAGCTGGGCTTAATCTATAGGTTGCATATATTCCATAAATATTAGAAAGGATTAATTAACCAACTTGATTAATTGATTAGGCTAACTGCATTACCAACAAAGTAGTTGTTTTGCACACTAACCAACTAGATTAATTAACAACGTTATTAGTGCAGAATAGAATTATAGAACTGAAAAGGAATAATTATGAATGGAAACAATACTGATAAATACGAAAGCAACAGAGTAGTCAGCAATGCACACAAATAAAAAAGACTCAGTCAAGTTGCAGGTGCACATGGTTGATTTTGGATGGAGCGAGCTTTAAACATTAAGTAACGGTGTGGGCCACAACGGGCCGGACAGCCTAGCCCCCATTCTCCCCTTACTCCATGTGCTCATTATTGTATGCCTTGTACCGTAATTGTTTTATGCTTTTTATCATTGGTAGATTTATGGATTGGTAATTTTTGTTCTTATACACGATTTTAATAAGTTAATCCATCATTTTAATTTAATAAGTTAATCCACAATTATTTTGTAAGTTAATCCACGAATGGATTAACTTAAAGATTTCAGTCTATATCACAATCATTCATTCATTCATTTTTTTTTTTTTTTTTTTTTTGGGTGCAAACATATTAATTGCACTAATATGTGTTGTTGTCTTAAAAGAATAATAACGATTATTTTTTGTACAGCAGAATCTCTATCTTCTATTGATTTCTTGATATCTTTTATATTACTTTGAATCTTCCGAGCAGCATTCTTCTCAGACTTTAATGTCTCTTCATGATCATTCAAAATAGAAGATTCCTTGACAAGAGAACAACTCATGTCATCGACTTTTTCTGACATAACTTAAACTTAGATTTAGATGGTAGGATTTGGGAAACAACAATACAAACGCAAAACGCAGAGAACAAGAATGAGAAGAAAAGAAATACTTAACTTTTTTCAGGTGGATACACTAATTAAAATTAAAATTTTACTAAAAATCAAGAATCCTATAAAATAGGGTGGATTAACTTACTAAAATTGTGGATTAGAATAAAAATTACCTTATGGATTTCGGTACTGCCTATTTTATTTTGAAATAAATTTTATAATAGAAGTGTAAAACTTCAAAGCATTAAACTAAAGCTCGTTTGGATCAGTTTATATAAGTTGTTTCTTAACTTATTAAAATCCAAAATAAATTAGTTTGGCTCTTAAAAAAATAAAAAAGACTTATTTGGATCGATTCAAACTGGATTTAAACGTAACAAGTTGATGATTCCACTTTAGGCACGTAGACCTTTCTTAACTGGAAACCTAAGAGTAGACGATTAAATTTTCTATAGTTTTTCCCTTCACTGAACAACATTTATTATCCTTTCCATCACTGTATCACTCCACCAAGGATATATATATATATATATATATATATATATATAGGAAATATATGTATGTATTGATTATTGAAGACTGTAAAGTTTAGAGAATCAAGATTTCAAAGAAGAGTACAAGATTGAAGACTCGTGAGTAACAAGATTTCAAGAAACAAAAAAGTAATAGAGTCTAGATTTCTTGTTAAAACTCTGAAATAGCACTGAATCCTTATTTTTATCTTTCTCACTATTTTAAATCTCAAATTTATTTTCATACTCATTTCAAAATTACTTATTTCAAATCTATATTTTAGCTTTTAAACTTACTTTAACTCCTGATTTCAAATATACCTTTTAAAATATATTTTAACTCCTGATTTCAAATATACCTTTTAAAATATAGTTTAACTCTTTGGCGAGATGGAAGGGGAATTGTTTATAAAAAGCCGGAAGGCTGGTGTTGGTGAATTCTGTTCTATCTGCTATCCCTTTGTATTGGCTTTCTTTCTGTTCATGTCCTGGATGGGTGATTCAGAAGATTGATGTTGTTCGTCGGAATTTTTTCAGGACTGGTACGAAGGATACGCGTAAAGTTAGCTGTCTAGTGTCGTGGGATCAGGTATGCAAGTCCAAAGATCAAGGAGGTTTGGGAGTTATAAATTTGAAAAACATGAACTCTGCTTTTCTTTGTAAATGGGTGTGGACTATGCTTAGTGATTAGAAAGCTCTCTGGAAGGAGTGGATCTTAAACACTTGCTACAGCGGAAGATTTGATTGGAACACGGATGTTTCTCATTGCTCGGTATTCTGGCGTGGTGTTATGGCTAATGTTCACTGGATGAAGATTGGTGCTGGTGTTATAGTAAAAAATGGTCGCAATGTTTCTTTCTGGTCTGACTATTGGCTGCTCCCCATCCCTTTGCGTGTTGAATTTACTGATCTTTTTGATATTCCATGCAATAAAAGAGCTTCAGTCAGTGAAATGTATAATGCGAATTCTGCCAACTTTAAATGGAACCTAACTTTTTGTCGTCTCTTGGCTGGTAATGCTTTGATTCAGCTATGTGGCCAAGTTCGTTTGTTAGAAGATGTACAACTTCATGAAGAAGAGGATGATGAATTTGTATGGAAGATTGGTGGAAATAACTTTCGGGTCAGAGAACTTTATAAGATGATGAACTTTGCAGGAAGAAAATACGATGGATTCATGAGAATGTGGAGTTTTAAGACTGTACCCACTAAGGTCAA
Source organism: Allium sativum (assembly GCA_030737875.1). Taxonomy (NCBI): domain Eukaryota; kingdom Viridiplantae; phylum Streptophyta; class Magnoliopsida; order Asparagales; family Amaryllidaceae; genus Allium; species Allium sativum. The sequence continues at coordinate 27,929,420 of CM060927.1, read as the reverse complement.
GATTCATATGTGGACGATCATGCATAACAAGCTTAATACGGTGAGCAGATTACGTCAAAAAGTTGTTCAAGTCGCTGGGGGCTATGTTTTTTTCGCTGAAGACGATGAGAATTACCTGCATTTATTCGTTGATTGCGATTTCGCCTTCTATGTGTGGACGGAGTGTTTAGATAGCCTTAATATTTTCTTAGATTGGTCTACTTTCATCACCGATCAATTTCTTTTTTGGCACAGCACTATTACTTCACTGCCAGATACACACATGCGATATATGTTTGCTGTCTTGAACTTTGCTTATGTTTGGATCCTTTGGCATGAATGAAACTCACGAAAGCTTAAATGTAAAACGAAATAGCCCAACTCAGTTATATTTTGCATTCTTAAATTTGTTTCTCAATGGTCAGGCAAGGACGAGATCAAATTTGTGGACATAATTGGTGCTCGAGTCATGGATAGAGCTCGTGGCAGCCGAGCTTGATGCATCCTTTGCTTCAGTCAGTTGGTTTTATTAGCTACTTTGTAGTTGTTTGATGTATATTATGGGCACTATGTTATCATGCCAGCATGCATGTATTTCTTTTTGGGTTGTACATATTCATGTAAATATTAGTAGCTAGTAGCTAGTCTTCTGTATGTTAAACTAAAAACTTTGTACTTGGTTTATGTTTAATGAATGAAGGTGTGAATCTAGCGATTCACTACCTTTTTGCATCAAAAAAAATATAATTTAACTCTCGATTGAAATATTTTGTACTTCCTTATTTATATGATTGATAATAATTTTATATTAAGTTTTATTTAACTTAAATTCCTTTACTTATATTTCAAAGTATTTCTTATATTTATATTTTTATACCATTCTTATATAGTTTTTTAATCATTCTTATATATGTTTTAAATCATTTTTATATATGTTTTTAATATATATTTTTACTTCGAATACTCTATTTTAATTTATAGTAAATTTATTTATTTTCACCAGAATTTATTTAAACATGATATACCTTGAATTGAATATTTTTATTGTCTATTTTTTCTTAAGGCATGTCGACATAGGGTAACCCCCCATGTCGACATGGTAACCGTTGGTTTTCAAATCCAAATTTTGTAAAGTTGTGTATTTTGATTTCAAAACTATTCTGAAAGAATTTGATTGCTGGAAAACTATAAATAGGCTTCCAAAAACGGATTTTTAATTAAAAAATTCATTATCTTCTTCCTCCTTTATCCTCTCCCCATTAATATTCCTAATTTCATAATTGATATAGTTATACTCTACCAAATTTCAAAGAGAACCACATCAATCTCTTTTTAGTTTGATTCTTTATCATATCTCTCAATGATGAAGTGCTACCCAAGAGTTATAGACTTTATGTAATCAAAGATCGCAAGATCGAGTTTATCTACCAAAACTAATATTGAAAAGGTGTGTTTGTAGCCTATTCAAATCAATTGGGTGTGATTATAACTTGTAAATAATTTAGGAGATCTTATAGCCTGGTTAAATCAAGAGAGTGCCATGTGCTCGGAAGCAGGTAGTGGCGGATCTCGTGGCCATTAAAATCGTGGATTGTAACCGAAGATTATTATTGAAAAGAAATCCATATGGACCTAGAGTTGTGTAGGATTGGATGTAGGTTAACTCCGAACCAGTATAAAATTCCAGTATTTTCTTTCCTTTTTACTACTTTTTATTTATTATTGTATGCATCAGTGTTTGATTATGTAATCATCTTTATATATGTGGTTTGAGTTGCGTTCTGTTTAACACAAAAGGATTTCAAGAAATTAATAAGATCCTTCAAACACTATTCACCCCTCTAGTGTTTAGTTTTTCTTAAGATGCTTAATCCACATTCCCTAATAATTGGTATCAGAGCATTGGTTTTCAAAATTTTCATAATCTATATTTTTGAAAAGTTTAAATGGTAATTTTTGAAATGCATTATAACATTAGTTCAAACATATTCATTTCATCATTGTTACCCGAGTCTGGATTTAATTCCATTGAAAAATCAAGTTATCTATCAAATTGGTATGTTGGATATGAACAAATGTGTTAAATAGCTCTTGATGATTCAACACTCAATGGACAATGGTGCAAATTAAGAAAGATAATTGGACACTTGATAGTGGTTGCTCGAGACATATGACTGGAAATCCAGAGATACTCAAAGATATAATTTACGAAGATGGAGCAATGGTTAACTTTGGTGATAACTCGAAAGAATATGTGATTGGCATCGGCAATGTCGGTAATTCTAAAACTTCTACTATTTCTGATGTTTTATTAATTAGAAATTTAAAACACAACCTACTTATTATATGTCAATTATGCATAAAGGTTATAAAATCAAATTTGAAAAAGATAAGTATTTCACTAAATATAATAATTCAAACATAATTTTTAAAGGAATTAGAAAGAAAAATATTCACATTGTTGGAGAATGGAATTTTGATGATAACAAACCTTGTTTCAATTATTAACATCATTAATTATAAAATATATACTAACATCTTTATCTAGAATATATGTAGATGTATGTGTAGGAAATATATACAGGTGATGTAGAAGACTGTATACTTTAAGAGATTCAAGATTTCAAGATTCAAAACTCATGAGAATCAAGATATCAAGATTTCAAGAGTTCAAGAATATCAAAGTAATACACTCTGGTTAATACGTAAAACTCCGGTTAGCACTTTCAAATTCTATTTTCAAATCATCGTATTTTCAAACTCCTTTCTAAATGATTTCAAATTTTTTTTACTTATGATTTCAAATATATATGTATATAGTTTATAAAGTTTTATAATATATTTGATTATAATATATAGTTTTATGTCATACAATTTCATAAATATGTTTATGTTATATATTACTATGTTTTTATATGTTTTTACACTTCAGAGAATTCATTTGAAACACTAGGTTTAATTCAATAATTTTCAGAATATATATTGGTCTAAACACTTGAAAAATGATTTTAAAAGTCAAAATAACAAGCATATGTCGACATAACTATTTTGGCATGTCGACGTATAACCGTCACATTTTCAAATTTCAAAGGAAGTGTCTTTTCATTATTTGAAACGATTCAGAACCGTTGCAACAATATATAAAGGGGTCATTTTTGAATTTTTAACCAACTTTTCTTCTCCTTCTTCATCCTTACTCTTACCACCATTATTCTAACTTAATTCTTGATTTCTCCACTTATACTCTGCCGATTCCAATACAAATTATATCATTCTCTTTATCTTCTCAATCTCTATCAAATACTCTTTGTTTGGAAGTGTTATTCAAGGGTTTTAAGGGTGTGACAACCCGGATTCCGACAAATCGAAAATTTCAAATTCTATCCATCGAGACCCGAGTTGGGTGCTCTGGTATCCTGCAGAAAAAGACAGGGATAAAGAAACATGTCAGAACTCGTAAAGCATCTCACAGCGGAAGGAATTAAAATATAATATATTCAAAAATACCTTTACCCTATATATCATACTGTCTAACCAGTATCCAAAGCTATACCATCTCTGTCATGAACCTAACCTGGAAGTATGTAATGAGGAGGGGGTCAGAACATAAGTTCTAGTGACTGGACTTAGAATAAACTTCTGTATAATCCTACATATATCATTCAGTTATATTTTCTTGCTTATTAGTTTATTCGCGATATTAGGTCTCTAGGCTATACTCATGTCCCACTAGTAGGTCAACCTAATACAACGTATATGTAGATACCCCCAACTTGTCTAATCCTTTCCATATATATATATATATATATATATATATATATATATAGTCCCTTGCCGTATGTCGTACGGGCTTCATCATGTAAATCTATACTACTTTAGTGTAGTGCCACCATTTTCGAAATCGTTGGGATTGCCACTCTCGTTCTTGCTAGATTCCGTGTATCTTCTAGATCTAATCTAAGGTTTACTATCAAGTGCTTCCTAGATTCAACCAGGGTTTACGCTGCCCAGGGCCACTAGGGTTTATGCTACCAATTAAATGCTTCTCGGATTCAGAGTTTACACGACAGCTAGGTCCAACTAGGGATTATGCTACCTATCTAACGATGCCCCCTAGTCTAGGACACACTACCCAAAACGATATATGTTCCTAGACTTTCCCCACGTACGTGTCGTGAATCGTTATTGATGTCTAGTTGCACATGTCCTCTATATGTGCGGCCCGAGTCCCGTGGCAGGGCTAATCAAGAAACACGGAACTCGGTCAGGAGCTTTAAGTTATCTGCCGACGCAGATGCTAAGGTCTATTTTTATCTATGTGTGGCTATGGTCCCACTTGACCCCTCCCTCAACCAATGAAAGGCACCCAAGAAAATCAAGAATGAGAAATGTACGCAGGCCCCCTATGCCCCCACAAACCTATTGGCCAACCTCACTCATCACTAGATAGCAAGTATATGGTCTTTTGGAGTTCTCCGCCTTTCTGCTTCACGTGCTCGATTGACTCAAGATGGTAGGTAGACGACGATGTGCTATCACAGGGCTAAACAAGATATCGCCACCTCACGCTGGTCCATCCTAGTCTTTAGGTTGCTTATATTGCAACCAAGCCATACTCTTGGTTCTTCTAACGCAGACCTTAACCTCTGTGAGTCCCAGGAGGATCATCTGCAACCTCACAGAGGGATACCAAGAGTACCCTCATGTCCCCTCGAAGCTGCGTGCTTCGTAACCCAGACCTGTTGGAGCCTTCTTCATGATCAGATGGATGTTCGCTTCTCCTTGTGCTCTACTTGGTTTTCTTGACTAAGGTTTACTACTTAGTTCTCTTAACTAAGGTTCACTACTTAGTTTCCTGAATCGTTCGTTTTCTTAACTAAGTTTACAACTTAGTCCTCTTAACTAAGGTTTACTACTTAGTTTCTCTTAATCTTTCATTTTATTAACTAAGGTTTACGACTTAGTCCCCTTAACTAAGGTTTACTACTTAGTTCTCTTTCTCGTTAGTTCTCCTAACTAAGATTTATTACTTGGTTCTCTTAACCAAGGTTTGATACTTAGTTTCTGTTAGTTAGTTCTCTTTAACTAAGGTTTGTTACTTAGTTCCTTTTAACTAAGGTTTACCTATGAATTCAAGCATGACTTAAGTTCTCTTTATCAAATGATAGCATACGGGTGTTCTCCTACGTTTCCATCTTAGATTAACTTATTTCATGACGTAAGTCGTCCCATCCTCCGAGTCTTGTATTACATCTTAAGTCATATTCATTTCTTATCCCTAGGATAAGTTTATCTATTATTTAATCTTATCATTCCCTACTTTTCCTTGCTTTGATACTGTTATATTGGTTAAGTTTGCCCACATGCCCAAGTTGACTTAAGCCCTAATCATATATTCAATTCAACCCATGCGTCATGTCAAATTGATTAAGTGTTATCCAGCTGTTCACGTTGACTTAACCCACCCATATATCGAGTCAAATTGGTTAAGTGTTATCTAGCGGTTCACGTTGACTTAGCCCACCCATATAAAATGTCAAATTGGTTAAGTGTTATCTATTAGTTCGTGTTGACTTAACCTGCCTATATATCATGTCAAATTGGCTAAGTGTTATCCAACATTTCATGTTGACTTAACCTTACCATACTAGCATGTGTCATTAGCATTAATTAATTATTAATGCCCAACCTCTCACATTAGACCTATTGTTGCGGTCACTGGATGTGCCGGTTGGTTCCGGGCAGGATTACACCACAACTCAATCTAACCTCGGGTTTCAAGCACATTATGACTAACTTCTCACATTAGACCCTATTGTTTGCGGCCACTGGATATGCCGGGCGGTTCCGGGCAGAATTACGCCGCAAACTCATTCTAACCTCGAGTTAGCCATGTTTCATCTTTAGCCTATTAACGAATTCACAAATATGTTCATGTTCTTGTTATGCCACTAGTGTCAATTTTCATGTTATATTTCTAAACTTCCCATTTTTTTAACCAATCAAACCCAAATTTAATTAAAACACTCATGCCACAAATTTCAGGTTTTTGAATTAGATTTCACAATTACATGAGACAGATTAAACCTAAACTTATCCAATTCCGATTAGGTTTCTAGTTTACCTATTTCTTCACCAAATTAGGATTTTTATATTTAATTCATTTTTCCCCAAATCCCCTTCAAACTTTATTTAGCGTAAGTTACTCCAAATTACCAATTTCACGATCCTTTCCCCTTATTTCCTTGAATAATATCGATATATATACTTTGCCAATTACCCCAATATTTACAATAATAATCATTATGCCACAGACCCCAAATTACAGATTATATTCCTCGATTGCATAAAATAGATTATGCCTAATATTTCCATATTCCAACCATACGTATGTATAATAAGGTTTCGTCTAGGTTTGAGATAACCTAGATCCAAAAATAAAAAGGGGAAGGAGAATAAAAGAACAATTATTATAACATGAATCTTGAATTGAATTTATAACTGGGGAATGATGAACGATAATAATACTATTATACAACAAGTTTATTATAATTCCACTCACCTTGACTGGATTGGGGAAAATAAATGATTTGTTGATGTAGAACGCTGATTTAATCTTCTTATTTGATTTTTGGTGAAGAGCATGAATTGTTGATGAAGAACTTTGCTACTTGATTTGATTAAACTCCAAAGTTGATGAAGAACTTGTAATATAATTTAGAGTTTTGGGGCGATGGCCATGTCTGGTTGAAGTTTAGCGGCATGGAGGCATATTAAGGAATTTTTATGAATTAGGGTTAGGTCTTGCTATGTATTTATAGGTGTAGAGAGTGATTTAGAGCCCTTAGATTGACCTAGAAGCCATCCAACTCGTACAACACATCAAAACACGTCACACGAACTGAAATCGCCCAGATCTGGGGATAGGTCGACCCCCAGGTCGACCTCCCTAGGGGTAGGTCGACCCCAGCTCGACCTCCTGGTCGACCTGACCCATAGGTCGACCTGCTGGTTTTGGCGGGAAATTTCCCTCCTAGCTTCTTGGGTCGAATTTCGAACTATTTTGAATTTTTGTTAGATCTTCTAAAGGCCATAACTCCTTCACACAGAGTCCGATTTACGCAAACTTGGACTCTCTTCAAGCAGAATTTCGAGACGAACGCAATAGTGATGTCAATTTTACTTAATTCCTGATATTTAAATTAAGTATCCTTATTTTATTATCTTTTCCATTACGCACATTGTTATCGAATTAATTTTCCTTCTCTTCCGTATATTAATTAATTTTCATTATACATCACCATTATTTACCTATCTATGCATATACACTTATTCGTACATATTTTTAATTATACTAAAAATGCGGGGTGTTACAACGGCTATTTGTAATTGTTAAGGAAAATATGTGTTCCTTGTAGCCTTTAAATCAAGGAAAGAGAGCAGTGTGAACCTCGTAGCCGTGAAATCAAGGGTGTTGAAGGAGTGTGAACCATGTAGCCGTGAAATCAAGGGTGTGGAACCGGTGTTAACCTTGTAGCCTTGAAATCAAGGGTGTTGTAAGAATGATACTAGTATTAATAAAACTCTGCGCAATCAAGGTTTACTTGGGACTGGATGTAAGAGTAATCCGAACTAGTATAAAATATGGTGTATTCTTTCCTTTTTTGCATTTTATTTCTGTTTTTATCTGCATCTGTGATTGTTTCTGTTGTGATATTCATTTTGTGATTCATACAGTTGTTTGAATAATCATTAATTGTTTAAGTTTTCCATAATCTCTTTAAAACACTATTCACCCCTCCTCTAGTGTTAGTTTTGCCTTAAGATCCGTTATTCTCATCACTAACAATTGTTATCAATACATAGGTTTTCAAAAGTTCATCATCTGAATTTTGGAAATATTAAATGGCTACTAACAATGGAATTGATAACAATAATAATTCACTTGTAGAGGGTCAGTCCACCGTTAGACCACCATTTTTTAACGACAGTAATTATTCATATTGGTAATGTAGGATGAAAATATATATGTAATAAATAGGATTAGACACTTGGAATATCACACAAACCGAGTATGTTGAACCTACTACTAATTTTTCACAATGGACTAATGAACAAAAGGCTGCTGCACAGATTAATTCTAAGTATATGAACATGTTATTCTATTCATTAGATAGAAATGAATTTAATAGATTGTCAGTTTGTAAATCTGCTCATGATATATGGAAAACCTTGCAAGTTACTCATGAAGGAACCAATAAAGTTAAACAAATAAAGATATCAATACTAACTAATCAGATTGAGTTATTTAAAATGAATCAGAATGAATATGTCTCTGATACGAACTGCAGGTTCCAGTAAATCAAGCATTCATTAATGGCTTTGTAAAAAAACTTATACTAAAGAGGACCAAGTCAGAAAAATTCTTAATTCACTAACTCCAGAATGGGATCAGTAAACACTGGCGATTGAAGAGGCCAATAATATTAGTGAAATGAAAATAATGGAGTTAATAGGAAATCTGATGTCATTCGAAGTTCAGTTACAGAAAAAAGGAGAATAAGCCAACAAAAAAGAAATCTATAACATTCAAAGCGACGACTGACGATTTTGATTCAAGCAGTGAGGACGATGAAAATTTTGCTTTCATGACAAGGAATTTCAGAAAATTTCTGAGATATAAAGGAAGAAATAATTTTCAGAGAAATAATCAAGGAAGTTTGGGAAAAAATGATGATAGATCCTACGGCTGCAACCAACCAGGTCATATAAAAAGATTGTGTCTATATCCTAATAAATCAAATTAGCAAACAGACAGCAATTCGTCAAAGAAGAGAAAAAGAGCATATGCAACAACTTTGGATGATTTGGACTCATCATCAAGTGACGAAGAGCCAGAAAATGGAAATTCAATTATGTGCTTCACAGCAATTCAGAATTCAAAAAATATCGAAGAAATTGATCTAAAAACCTGGTACGCCTTAATTATTAATTTTTATTGAATTGGTTGAATGGATGCTTGCTTGCTTACCTTGTTTGAAATTTGAATTCTAAAATTTGAATATGAAAATTAAATCCTAAAATTTAAACTTGAAATTTAAATTTTAAAATTCAAAATATTAATATAATAATAAATATTATAATAATTAAATTTAATGTTAAAATGGTTTTAAAATTAAATATCATTTTAGAAAATAATAAAACAAAGAATATAAAATGTTAAAATAATAAAACAAAGTCAAAAAGCAACTTGACTTTTTGAAAACACATACGTATGTTGACATACATGAATGAACATATCGACATTTGCACCAGACAATGAAATTCAAAATTTGAATTTCAAAAGTTTACACTTTCAAACTTCCCTCCATCTTTTCACAACTCCCAATGTTTGAAAAGGTGTGCTTTTACTCAAAAAGATGTGTCCATGTACTCTCTATTTATTTATCTATTCAATTCTATTATATCTACCTTTCATTCAAAATTCAAAACAACTTCATTCTGTTCTCTTCTTGTCTACATTCTAATGGCTTCCTTAAGCACACCAAAAACCATGAGATTGACCAAATCTCTCAAACATCATCCCTAGAATGATCCAAAAGCTATTCAAGCCTAAATTGACTATGTTACTAATGCAAAAGTCAATACAGGAATTTTTGCTATCTTTAAAGACTTTCCTTCTTATGATCTTCGTTCTCTTTTTGAACAAAACGAAGTTTTTAGCTTGATAAATTCTCGGGATAACGATGAAGTATGCTACCAGAATCCAGTCAAAATGTTTTATGTAAATTTGAATCATGTTTTTTACGAAGGAAATGAAAATCAAGTTTAGAGTAGCGTAAAAGGCACTCAAATTATTTTAGATTGTGATTTTTAGGGGACCTTTTTAAATTGTAAGAGCATGGGTCAGATTTTTCGGATTTTGAAATTGATGAACAAGATTTGGAGACGTTTAATCACATCTTTGAAAGTGATGAACACATGGATTTTAAAAATCGCATTTTCCACCCCAAAAGAAAGAATTGTCAACCTCCTACTTCAATATACTCTCACTCCCCATTCTGGAAATTTCGATAATCCTACCCTTAAGGTCCAAAAGGTTTATTTTGCCATCTTTGGCAATTATGACATTAATTGGGCCGACGTGATTTTGAAAGAGTTCAAGCCTAAAGAAATATCCACCAAAGAAAATACTCTCTATCATGGAATTTAGCTTACCCGCGTCTTTAAATATTTTGGAGTAGATCTCAAAGGAGAGGAACTTGTGCCATTTGGGAAATATATCCCTTATGAAAATTCCCCTCACTTTTAAGCCTTATGAAACATTTGTTGACAAACAAGCTTGAATGGAACAAGAGGAAAATCCAATGAAAATTGAAAAAGAAGTAGAATCCTCTTTGGAAAGCGTAGAGTGTCCAACAACTAGTAGAACCATATCCAAAGAATTGCTTGTCCAAAACCAAGTCAATTTTGCCAAGAACCAAAAGAAGATCAAGAAGACACTTAATCAGATCTCTTCTAAAATGAAAAAGTTCTTTGGCAAAATAGGAAAAAAAAAACTTGGAGTATCATCTTCCTCCTCTTCATCCGCTGAAATCTGAGCTTATTAGTTTGCTATCTTTTTATAGTAGCTTGTATTTCCCTTTCGTATTTTCATATTTCGTACTTGTAGCTTTAAATTTCATGTATCATTTGCTTATAATCATTTAGTAGTAATAAATTATTATTATTATTTTATGGCAAAACAAACTTTAAACCTTTGTAATAACATTAAAATATAATATGATAAGAAATAACTCAAAATTATGTGAAAAACAAAAATACCCAAAAAACAAACATGGGTATGTCGACATGTATAAATTGACATGTCGACATATGTTAGGAAATTCAAGTTATTTCAAATTTGAACTTTTGATTAACTACCTTATGTATCTTCATCTCAAACGAATTCCAGACTCTACGAATACCATTTTGTTCTAGAAAACTCAGTTTTATTTCTCTATTCATTCTCTAAACACTCCTTCTCTAAATTATTAAAATAATGGCCGATCCTATTCACAATCTAAGTAAAAATCTTGAAGAAACTCTCAATTCATTTAAGAATATCCTATTTATAATACTTCGTAATCAACGTCATCTAAAATTAAGTTAGATAAATCTGTTTGAACATCAAGAGAAACACTTTAATGCCAGTTGTTGGTTAATCTCTTCTCTTTTCAGTGATGAAGACAACAACATCACTAGAGCACCTCTCACTAAAGACAACGAAGACTGGGAACTCATCAAAAAGGATCCAATCTTCGGTGAAGATAGATGGGTGGAAGTTCTAAGGGATGTATGAATTTGATTGTTTTGATATGCTTTGTTTGGTATGTAAATATTGTTTGATTTGTTTGGATTTGACTAGTTTGATATAAACAATGTTTGATTGTATATTGATTGGTTTGACATTTAATTGTTTGAAAATATTGTTTGAATTACTTAGTTATATTCTTGTTTATATAGAATTACATTAGTTAACTCTAGATTGTAGTCTTAGGAAAGTTATATATAGAATGAGTAACTAGCATCATTTATATCATAAAATTTAAGGGGAGTATAGTATAGTGCAGTTTATAATAGTTTTTGTTGATGAAAAGGGAGAGAAATTACAAAATAGGTTATGGCTTAAGATAGGCATAGTTTAAAGGGGAGTCAGGAGAAATTCATGGTGAAAGAGGGAGTATTCAAGAAATCAGATAAATAGGTATATCAGGTATGAATATTTTATAAAACCAAGGTTGTCATTATCAGAAAGGGGGAGATTGTTGGAGAATGGAAATTTTATGACAACAAACCTTGTTTCGATTATTAACATTATTAATTATAAAATATATACTAACATCTTTATCCAGAATATATATATTTATATGCAGGAATTATATACAGGTAACATAGAAGACTATACGGTTTAAGAGATTTAAGATTCAATACTCATGAGAATCAAGATTTCAAGAGTTTAATAATATCAAAGTAATAGAGTCTAGTTAATATGTAAAACTCTGGTTAGCATTTTCAAATTTTGTTTTCAAATCATCTTATTTTCAAACTCCTTTCTAAATGATATCAAATTAATTTTACTTATGATTTCAAATATATATGTTTATAGTTTATGAAGTTTTATAATATATATGCTTATAATATATAATTTTATAGTTTTGTATCGTACAATTTTATAAATATGTTTATATTATATATTACTATGCTTTTACTTGTTTTTGCACTTTAGAGAATTCATTTGAAACACTAGTTTTGATTCAAGAATTTCCAGAATATATATATTAGTTTAAACACTTGAAAATGATTTTGAAAGTCAAAATAACAAGCATATGTCGACATACATATTTTGACATGTCGATATATAACTATCACATTTTGAAATTTCAAAGGAGGTGCCTTTTCATTATTTGAAACAATTCAGAACCGTTGCAACTTTTGGATCTACATATTTTTAACCAACTTTTCTTCTTCTTCTTCTTTATCCTTACTCTTACCACCATTATTCTAACTTAATTTCTTGATTTCTACACCTATACTATGCCGATTTCAATACAAATTATATCATTCTCTTACTGTTTTCATTCCCTATCAAATACTCTCTGTTTGGAAGTGTTATTCAATGGTTCTAGTGTTGTTTGTAATTGTTAAGGAAAAGATGTGTTCCTTGTATTCTGTAAATCAAGGAAAGAGAGTGGTGTGAACCTTGTAGCCTTGAAATCAAGGATGTTGAATCAGTGTGAACCTTGTAGCCGTGAAATCAAGGGTGTGGATTAACTTTGTAGCCGTGATATCAAGGGTGTTGTAAGATTGATATTAGTATTAATAAAAATCTACGCAAGCCAGCGTTGCATGGGACTGGACATAGGAGTAATCCGAACATGTATAAAATCTGGCGTGCACTTTCCTTTTCTGCATTTTATTTTTGTTTATATCTGCACCTGTGATTGTTTCTGTTGTGATAATCATTTTGTTATTCATACAGTTGTTTGAATAATCATTAATTGTTTAAGTTTTCCATAATCTCTTTAAAACAGTATTCACCCCCTCTAGTATTAGTTTTTCCTTAAGATCCATGATTCTCATCCCTAACATACATCTTAAGTATGAAAATTTCAAAGATAACCTGTGTCTCTTGGCCTATACAAGTGATCCTTGGATATGGCATAAAAGATTCAGACATTTAAATTTCAAACACCTCTCTAGAATTTCTAAACTAGATTTAGTAAGAGGGATTCCTAAAATGAATTTTAAATTAGATAGTTTATGTGATGCTTGTCTACTAGGAAAATTAAGAAAAAGTTCATTTAAACTAAAAGATGAGATTTCCACTTCAAATAAGTTGGAATTACTTCATATGGATATATTTGGTCCATCTCAAACTCAATAAATAAATCATAGATTGATGATTATTCTAGATACACGTGGACATGTTTCTCAAACATAAAAGTGATGCTTTTGATTTATTTAAATTTTTTGCTAGATGGATTCTAAATCTATTATCTTTAAAAATTAAAACTATACTTAGTGATCACTGCGGATAATTTGAAAATGATAATTTTGAGAGTTTCTGTAATAAAAAGGGAATCATCATAATATCTCTTTTCTAAAAACTCCACAAGAAAATAGAGCAGTTGAGTTTAAAAATAGAACGACTCAAAAGTGTGCGAGAACTATGCTTTCTGACAGTAATTTACCATGATTTTTTTTGGATCGAAGTAGTTGCTACAACTTGTTATATTTTAAATACAATTTTAATTAGACCATTAACAATCAAAACAACATATGAAATTCTTTATAATAAGAAACCAAAAGTGTCTTACTTTAGAGTTTTTGGAAGTAAATGCTTTATTTTAGATGCTAAAGAAAATTTAAATAAATTTGACACTAATTTAGATAGAGGAAATTTTATTCAATACACAAATAGAAGTAAAGCCTATAGTGTTTTCAATTAAAAACTAATAATACTATAGAAGAAACTATGAATGTATCTTTTGATGAAAATTAAAAAGAAATAAACCAAAAAAATAATGAAGATGAATTTGATAATGCATCAAATGACATAAAAAATGAAATTAATTAACCTAATAAAAGAATTAGACTTTTAAGAGATCATCCGATAGAAAATATACTTGGATATAGTGAATCTATAGTTAGGACAAGAAACTAATTAAAAAACATGAGTAACATAGCTTTTATATCAACTAATGAACCTAAAAATCCAAAGGAAGCATCATCTGATGATTCATGGATACTTGCAATGTAAGAAGAACTAAATCAATTTACCATAAATGATGCATGAGAACTTGTTCCTAGACCAGAGGATCTATAATATATACTAAATAGGTTTATGAAAATAAAATGAATGAACTTGGTGAGGTCATTAGAAATGAGGCTGGATTAATGCAACAAGGATATTGTCAAGAAGAAGGGATAGATTAGGACGAAACCTTTTCCCCTATAGCAAGATTAGAAGCTATTAGAGTTAAACTTTCTTTCACTAATTATAATAATTTCAAACTATTTCAAATGGATATTAAAAGTGCTTTTCTAAATGGATTTATTAAAGAAGTTATTTATGTTAAACAACTCCCATTATTTGAAGATGAAAATTTCCAAACCATGTTTACAAATTAAAGAAAATCTTACATGGATTTAAAACAAGCTCCTAGAGCATCGTATGATAGACTAATAATTTATTTGCTACAATCAAATTTTGAAATCGGTAAAGTAGGTAATACTCTGTTTATTAAAAGAAATATAGACGATATCCGTTTATTACAAATCTGTGTAGATGATATTATTTTGGACCAACAAATAATAAAATGAATCAAGAATTTTCTAAAACAATGACAGAAGAAATTTGAAATTAATCATATGGGTAAACTAAATTTCTTCTTAGGATTACAAATAAAACAATTAGATAATGGAATATATATATATATATATATATATATTGCTGTAATAAATAAACTTAATACGACAACCAAAGGAAAACCAACACCTATGGCAACCAAGAAGCATTAAGTAAAGACGACTCATCAAATGATGAAAATAAAAAGTTACATAGAGTTATGATAGGATCTTTATTATATATAATTATAAGTAGACCATATATAACAACCCGTATTTTAATTGATTTTAATGGAAATTAAATATTTCTAATGAATTATTTTGAGAAATAACAATTTAAAATTTATTTAAATAAAGGTTTGAACGTGTAAATTTAAATTATAATTAAAACAAGCTTGAAATGTTGTGGTAGTTTGGAAATTTGGTTTTGAACTTTAGACGAGTGTATGGAATTTGATGAAACCAGAAATGTTAGGATCTATTTAATTGTATCTTTCTAACGATTGTAAGAAATTGATATTTCAAGTTATAAGTAGTAAGTTATGTCTAATTTAAACTTTCAAATAGTCACTATAGAATTTGTTATTATTTTAATATTATTTAAGCCCTTAAAAATAGCCATTTTGCAAATGACCTCCGTTTTCGACGAAATTAATTTCGTTGGATTCATAATGTCAAATTATTATCAGGTTAAAAATTTCAAGTCATTTGGAATTATTATGTAAGCGTAGTAAATTTAAACGCGTATTGAATTTCAGTTATAATTTGATAAGCTGGTTAAAAGGCCATTTTTAAAACATTCTCCAAATTCGATGAATTTAGATTTGTTAGACCCGTAATTGCAAAACATCGCTATATTTCAAATTTCATAATTTTTGGAGTCAGTATGTGGCCTCGGTAAATTAAAATATATGTTCAAATTTAATATTGAATGTTATGTTGATTTATATTTTAATTTTGACAAAAAACTTATCAAAACAGTTGAATTAGATTAAAAAATATATTCCATTATGTCCGGAATAAGGGTATTTGGTTAGGAATGACAGTCGTTGGTTTTGATTTGGAGTTCGAACGAAATAGAGTCAAATAGAGAATTAAATAATAATTATATATATATATATATAAACTAAAAATTTCTAACCCTAATTCCTATCATAACAGGAGTCGCCGCCCTATACATTATCAATTGCCAAAAATGACGATTTCTGATCAATTAATTTATTTTAATCCACATAATAATTTACAAAACTTCCTAAGCAAATATTGAAGAGATTCTTGCAAGCTTTAATTCCATATGGCTATGATCTGATTTGGGGAAGAATTGTGCTCGAATTCGGGGCACGAAGTGCCGCTGTTCACACGTCGTTTCAGGCGGGGCCCGCGATTTGGCCAGAAATAAGGGAGGAGGACAACGGATGGTAGGGCTTCGAAGTGGAGGCTGATGATCGAGGTCCAATGGCCTCATGGTGCGTGTTGTGGTGGTTTGTTTTGGTGAGCTGTTGGGTTCGTCGGTCATGAAAAGAAAATGATGGAGGGGGATATTACTTAGGGTTAATTATTTAGTTAATGAGGTAATGAAATCATTAAATTGTTAAATGTTTATATAATCAAATCTTTTTCATACGACGTCCGCCAGTGATTTCAGAAGCGTTGGAATCGTGACAACAAACTCTACAATATGGAACTGACTAGGACAGAAACGGAGCTAGTTGAGTTTTTGGTCAAATTAAACGTGTAATTTGATTTGGTTAAAACAATTATTACTTAACAATTTCATAACCGACCACTGTGAGATTTCTTTCTCACTTAACTCTTTTGTTATGTCATTGTAACCATATTTAAAAATATATCGATTGCCTGTGTTGATTTTTATTAGTTTGAAATATCATAAAATATTATACGGTGCTTGGTAGCTCACCTCACTATTGTTTGTAAATCCATGGACGATTTAATTGACTGCATTATGTTTGGATTGTGATTTGGAACATATTAAAAATAATGTTAATATTATTGTTGTAGTTGAAATTGGATATAAATATCCATTTATAATTTGAACAGTGAAAATTGGTTAATTAGAAAAATAATTCGAATCGAATTAGAATTGGTTATATGTATTAACCAGTCATTGATTTAAATTGATGGTAGTTGATTGAAAATGCTACACGGGTCTTGGGATGATATTTGACTCACACATCTCCCTTGTAAGAAATTACGGTCAATTATTTGATTGGAAGTAATAACTAGAGTAATAATCCAACGTTTTCAAATTAATAAAATGGACTCATGAATGGTTTTGATATAACAAAAGTTTCCTATGAATAAATTGGAATGGATTTAAATGGAGATTCTCTTTGGATATTTCGATATTGGATTCCGTAATTATACGGATATTGTTATGTGAATTTGAAAGATTTATATATCGTTATTCCAATACGACATCTGTTGGTTTCAGAATTTGATACTGAATGTAAGTTGACATGATTTCCATTTAAGATTTTATATTTAATATCAAATTTGATTTGGATTTTTCGTGAATGGTATCTTAAATAATACCGTTCTTAAACTCAATTGAAAAGGAATAATTTTTTTAATTAAGATATAATGAAGTTTTCTAGCTTATTTATTTAAATTGGAATTGAATGGAATTCGATTCAATAATAATCGAAATAAGCTTCTGTAAAGGAAGGCCCTTACTATTTATGGAATCAAAAAGGCTTTTCCATTATTTCATTTATAGTATTAGTCTTATATAGAAATTTATATCGATTATAAATTATTCATATTTTCGTGAAGATTCCATATTAATGGAAAATGATTTTGGGTTTATCTTGAAATGTGTTTTCGGTGACATTTGTTCTTTAACCCAAATAAAGACAAGATTAATTTCCTAATTTGACTAATCATTAAATAATGATTTTTGAGATTAAATGAACAAGAGTTTTTATGAATCTTTAATTAGATTGAAATGTAAAAAGAGGTAATTAAATTTACCGAATTTGAGAAATGCTTGAGATGGAGTATCACCAGTTTTACTCCATGCGATAGTTAAATCTTTAATTTGATCTAGAGCGTTAAATGGTAATTAAATCTACCAATAACATTATGGGAGTTAAATATGGAGTACTACCAGTTTCGCTCCATGGTATGAATAGGTTGGGATTGCAAATAGTTAAATTAAAGATTACTTTGGTAAGATTCGATTAATCCCGACTAGTTCTATAAACCTTGATTTGGTTTAAGTTGTGAAAAGATATTATAAAATCTTTTGAAATGATTTCCAAAGGAATATTAAAAAATAAGTTTAAAAGAATTTATCTTCGATAAAATTAATGGGAACCTTTCCCTAAAGATGTGAACATTTGAATAAAAGAATATTCTGGATTGGAATTAGATGTGTGCTATCTTTGTGTATTTATCACATGATTATGAAGATATACTAGTTATTCGGAAAGACCGGGTTTAACCCATTCTAAATAACTGTTACGACGACTAAAATTCGAAGATATAAAGACGATGGTTGAAGACCAGAGAACTTCACATCGTCGGTTTAATTGCTGATGTCTCGACTTGGAGTGCACACCCAAGACGAGGTAATATGTGGTGATGGTCCAGACATACTAGGAGATCGACCGACATGCGAGGACCTCTCTTCTATATTGGGTACATGGGACAAGGAACAAAGTGCCTCTAGTTTCGTTCAGACCTAGAACGGACTTGTGAATGGATTATATCTACATTGTATTTCGTTCTGTATTGATTGATTTCTATTAAAGGTGTATCTGCCACATGAAGATACACCCATTTTCATCCATAAAATTTAAAATGCACACGCATCCATATGTAGTATGAGAGTGATTGAGCCGATCTAGTGCCTAATGTGTGTATATGCATCCACGACCAACCACTAGCAAACACTTGCACCCACTTGCATCCATCAAACATAACATGTCTCAAACACATGTTTACATCCATTGGTTCCCTACGTAAAGTTCAAAGATTCGATTGATAGGATATGCTTAATGACAGAAACAAGTACAAATAAAAGCTTTTGGAAAAAGAAGTTAAGAACATATCCTTGAAAAGAAAAGGGCATGAAGCGTGAATCATGTCTTCAGCCTCCTAAGTTGCATCCTCGTGGTCTTCTCCCTATTGAACTTTCATCGACTTGACCTCTTGGTTGTGTAGCTTCTTAACCTCTAATCCAAGAATACGGGTAGGAGCTCGTCTAACTATCGCCTCTCTTCCTACCTCGACCTCCTCAAGCATACTCGACTCAACTACTTCTGCGGTATTATGCAGATAATTGCTCAAATGAGAAACATTGAAAACATCATGAACACCCGCTAATCTCTCTGGTAGCTTTACCCTATAAGCTAATTGACTTATTATTTACATTATGCGAATTGGTCCTTCAAACCTTGACGCCAATTTCCCAACCGATCCAAAACGAATCACATTCCCCAGAGGTGATACTTTGATGAAAACCATGTCTCCCACCTCAAATTCAATATCGGTCCTTCTCTTATCTACGTATGACTTCTGCCTGTCCTGAGCGGGCCTCATGCATCTACAGATAAGAATAATATTTTCTAAAGTTTCTCAGATTGTCTCAGATCCAAGTATAATCCTATCTCCACTATCTCAATTTGAGATCCTTCTGCGAGAACAAATACTTGTGTGACTTATGGTCCGTGTATAACTCAAACCACTTTCCAATCAGATACTACCGCTATGTCTTAAGCGCGAATACTATAGCAGCTAATTCCAAAACATAGGTAAGGAAGTTCTTCTCATGAACTCTCAACTGTTTACCACCATAACATATTACCCTTCCTCCTTGTATCAAGACGATATTGAACTTTGTATCCCATGCATCAGTATATACCGTGAACACATTGCTCCGATTAGGCAAAGTCAAAACTGGGTGTTTGCACCAAAAATGGCTCAAACGCCAAAGGTACAAGGATTGTACTTCACCGAAGTGGTTAGAAAGTAATTGGAGCCATTCTCAATTAAAGAGTTGCTAGTAAAAGTGTGAGGAAAGAAAAACGGAGACAAGATTTTTAGAGTGGTTCTGCCCTAAGCTAGGACTACGTCCACTATGAGGATAGATTGCATTAACATAACAGTGATTACAAAGCATATAAACCTTATTTATACATACAACCTCTCTTTTTACAACATATTCTCTTCCTCACATGTAGATCTCATTTGACTTCATGGATTCAGTGAAGAAATGATAAGATCGGTGGAGGAGAAGAGTAAGCCGATGGAGGAAGAAGGAGAATTTTCAATCTCTTTGTTGCTTAAGCGAGCTCAATGAATGCCATGGCCAAGTGGATGAAGGATCTTCCAATGGAGATGAAGATTGAAATTCTTAAGGATTAGTGGAGAGGAGAATTCTACAACACTTCATGGAGGCCAAAAAAGTTCCCCTCCTTCAATTAAGCCATGGCTTATTTATAGGTGTCCCTCCATGGAGAAATGATCTTGAAATAATATATGCAGACTACGGGTCGTTTGTCCCATTAATTTCGAATACGCCACCGCTTAGCCGTAGCCAACTGGCAACAGTTTTATTTGGTTATCCCGTAACGATTTCATGGGAGGAAGCGACCGCACAGGTCTGGGCATATTGAGTGGGCGGGCGAGCGGTGAGTGTTCAAACGACTTGTCAAAGCTTCCAGTTTGCATAAGAATGATAGGTCGATAGATGGCATCTAGATGTTGTAGCTTGTTTGATTATAGATGAATGGGCGACCTGCACCATAGTCTGCAAGCGAGTGCCTAAGGCTTGTAGAAAAAAATGTAAGTACGACCTTTAAGAACTAAAATCCAACCGACTGGCAAGCAACATCTGGTTGGAATATTAGCAGCTGATTGAGGAACGAGTGGGTGACTGGGTTGCATTTATGAGCGGATATGGTATCGTGTGCGACCTCTGACTTCTTTGCATCTCTTGGCATGCACGATCGATCAGTTTATTATGAACGGTCAACTGCAGAGTGGATCGTATGACTGGAATCAATTCTTTCCCTTGTCTTACTTGATTGACCCTTTTAATATATGAATGAGTGACTTCCTTCCCTCCGTGCTTGACTTTTAACTTGGGTGCGAACGAACCCGCTGCAGTGCTTATTCAACTTGAGCGCTTGTCCTGTGCCCCTAATTTACACTTATCCACCGAATGTGTGTACAAAATTTTGAGGGATGACATTTGGCCCTCAAAGTTTGTAATTTTTTGTTAAAATGAAAATTCCAAAATTCGAACTAATTGATTGCGGCACCATTGGATGGATTAAGTCAAGCTTACCTCACGGCGGTCATGCTTTCATACGACTTATGTATATGTTTGAATAGGCTCTCAGTTGTTCGTGTGTTGATGTGATTGGCTGAATTTAAGGTCGTTCGTTTGCACAGTATGGTCGAGCAAGCCGACGTGCCGCTTTGGCCCTTTGGGCTTTTCATCCTTTTCCTTACTTTATATATTATCTTCTTGCTCTCCCGTTTCCTATTTGTTTTCCCTTTTCTTTAGAGAAGCTTATAATAGTGGTATTGCTCTGGACAATCTTATTCACTGTTTTGACTACCTCTGAAGTTTTCAGTTATCTTGGCCCTTTCGACGTTTAGATCTGCAGTTGTGCGTGATATCCTCATCAGTGCTCTACAACTTCAAGATTGAGGCATCCTACTTGCTTTGAGAATATCCTCTTGGTTGCGAGTAGATTCTTCCCTTTTATTCTAATTTGATTTATTCTGAAGAATGGATCTATTAAGCTGGGTACAGTTTAAAGGACCTAAATGCTTACCAAGAGTACCCCTTGCGGATTTTCTTGAAGATTCTTGCAATCTTAACACAGTTATTGCAGGTTTATACACATAGACATTTTGCTTGTATGATTTTGTTGATTGTCACTTGAATTGGCTACAGCCATTGCCTTTGTTCTGTGATATCAAGGAGTTTGTTCAGATCTATGCTTGGTCTGGAAAGTTTCCCTTTTTCCTTGTCGTGCATACTTGTGTTCAAGCTCTATGGTCGCTTAGTTTTAATTTAACAAGGGTCATTTCTTGTTCGACTCCTACATGAGGTTAGTCTCGGACGACCCATTGTGCATGATTATGCACAACCGCCCTGGTCTGAGTTTGAGTGGATGTCGCAATACGGTCATGTCCGATCATGTTAGAATCGGTATAAGCTTGAACCTGGGATCTGGTTATTCACATGCGAGCAGGCCAAAACCCCTTGCGAATGATTGGACAACTGTTGCGTGAACAGCCAAATATTCTGGTTGTTTATGCCTCAAACTTGGTTAGATTGATTCTATTTTTCTTGTAAGGGCCATTCACACGTGACCTTTGTTTTGGCTTGCACTTGATCAAACTCTTCCCTTTTGGTAATGTTGATTTTAAGTGACGTAATATTTATTTATTTAGAAATGTTAACCCACCCCCAATCACACCAGAGTCCTAAGGATCAAACCATGTCCAAACAAACCAAAAGTTCTGACCAACCCGCTGGAGCCGTACCAGCCGCTGCCCCTGAGGTAAATGCCATTCAAAGCTTTCCAAAGCCCTGTGAACTCTCTGATATTCCTTGTGAGAGGCATGAGACAGAGCTTCCTTTTATTTCATTTCAATAACTATGCAACCAATTCGGAATTTCAGAAGAAGAAGAAGCTAGGTTGCCCGGAGAGGATGAGTTCGCAGATATTCCTCCAACCGGATATGTCGCTGTTAACCACGGTATATTGGTGAGTGGGTCGATTCCTCCTTTTAATTCTTATTTAGAGACGATTCTCTAGAACTTAGCTATTGCCCCGTGTCAATTACATCCAAATGGTTATGCTGTCTTAACAAGCCTTTATATTCTTTTTATGAGAGAAAAGTAACGTGCTCCTTCGTTTGAAGATATATGTTCCATATATTCCTTTAAGAGAAGGTAACAACGCCGTTCAATTGTTTTTATCGAAAGTCGGGGTTCTAAAATAATTACTGGTCCACAGATGATATCAAAAAAACAAATTCCAAATGAATAAAGATGAATTTCAAGATGTATCACTAAGACAAGACAATTCAAAATTTCCAAGCCAATCTGAAAATTAATGAAATTATCACAACTGATAAATAGCTGTGTGCTGCAATGAGTATAATATCTCAAGCTTTTCCAAAGTGAATTAGAATAAACTTAAAACATGATAGGTGTGTGAAACTGCATCAAATTTTCAGATCTTCAAGAATTTATAATTCTAATTAAAAGTGTTCAAGATATGACAAGAATATATAAACACTGTTATGAATTCAGAAATCAGAAAGAGAAACTTCAAAACAATTGCAGATATTTACAAGATTAAATTCAAGTTCTGGAAATAATTAAAACATCGGAGTTCTATTCAACTAAAGCGAATTCCCAGAGAATATGAGTTCTACAATTAGAAGTTAATGAAGCCTAGAAGAAGTTACAATGATATGACAGTGACAAAACAGAAAACAGAAAAAAAGTAGAAGAAGGAATATATAAAAAATATTTACAAAGATGAGTTTGGAGGTAATACCAGAAATTGCCGTGAGTAAATATATCTCTAACTCAACATACTTGGCTAAGGAACCGTGAATGTTATAAAATTGTAGACCAACTTGAAAACAAATCTCTTTTTAATAAAGCAGTTCCTCAGCCTCCTCCGGTATCCAAGAGTTTACAGAATCGAGCGGTCTAACAAGGTTTGTAAAACCACTAACAGTTTTATTCACATGTTTCGGTTCCCAGACTTGTTTGTACAACAAACCATTAGAATTAACTTTTGTACCCTTAGGAACCCAAATCTGTTTTAATTTAACAAAACCCGTTTTAATTTAACAAAACCCGTTTTATTTCCTTTTTGGATCCAAGAATGTTTAAATGGATTGTTATAAAACAAATTCTCATCTCGATTGTTATTTAGAAATCCTTTGAAGTTTTCAGAGTTTAAATTTTCAAATCCATTCTTTTCAAAGCTGATAGAAGGATTTTTCAAATCATTCGAATTTCAATTTACAAAAGCATTATTTTTACCAAAGCCAAGACCACTTTTATTTCCTACAAAAAATTGTTTTTTCAACAACATATTCAAAGATTTTTTTTCCATCAGAAAATTTAGTCAAAATTGACTCAAATCGTTGAATTTTAGTTTTAAGATCACAGTTTTCTTTCATTAAATCTAAACAATGATTTTTAGTGATCAAACATCTTTCAAAATCAGATTTCAAAACCATATTTTCATCTTTAAGTAAATTAATTTTAGCTTGGGACTCAGCAATCTCAAATTCAAAATGTTTTCGACTTTCAGATTCAAATTTCTTTAAATTTTCAATTTCAGCTTCAAGCTCTTTGAAAATCAAATCGGATTTCAAGATTTTTTTTTTTTTTTAGCAATTTCAAATTTGGAATTTATATCAATCTTAAAATTTTCAAATTCCTTTTATAGAAAATAGTTCGAGCTTGATAACTCAATCCTGTTCTCTTTTAAGATCAGAATCTCATTTTCAAACTTTTGAATATTTTTATTGATATAAAAACAAGCTTGGTTTCCAATTTCAAACAATTTTTGCAATCTGAATTTGAAGAATTTTTAAAATATTCAAGTTGTGATTCCAAATTATCAATTTTGTTGGTCAACTCACGATTCTTAGATTTCAAAGATTTATTTTTTAGTTTGTGTTTATCAACAGATTTAGTTAAATCAACACACATATAAACTAAATCTTCGTATGTGAAATTTTCTGTTTTCAGCATCTGTTGATTCTCCATCATCTGATTCATATGAAATTTCATTTACATGACCTGTTAAGCATAGATCTGAATCTGAGTTGACATTCTGGGGTTTTGAGCTGTTGTCAGATTTTTCATACAGCGTGTTGAGAGCTCTCCTAATTTTCTGCGCAATCAAACAATGGGACATAAGGCTGTATTGGTCATCATCATGATAAGAGTATAAAATATGAGTAGCACGAGAATTAAATTCAATTTCAGCCATATCATATCCATTTAAAATTATATCCCAACATTTAATATTAACAGATTTTAAATAGGTTTCCATTTCTGATTTCCAATTTAAAAAATCTGTACCATTAAAAATAGTTGGAGACGAACTGGACTGACTCGCAGATGGTTGACAACTAGGATGGCCCATGACTTTGGAGTTAAAGAAAATACCTGCTCTGATACTAATTGTTGGATCTAGATTAACCTTAGATGGGGGTGAATAAGGTTTATTACAGTTTTGATGTGTTATTAAAATAAATCACAACACAGATAATCAGCAGGGAATAAATGCAGTAAATAAATAACACACAGATATACCCAGCTTCGGCAGACTCTGCCTACTACTTCATTCACTAAGGTTTCTAATAGGTGTTAATAACAGATCCCGCTTACAGACTTTGTAAACTCGCACTTCCTGCTCCTGTACTAACCCTACGCTAAAAACCCTAGACCGACCGATATCCCCTCAATTAGATTTCCCTTGATTACGACCCTGTAACCAGTAACCTAGATTTTACAGAATCTAGCAACTATCAGTCAACACCCTGACTGATTCCCCTAGTTTTTTACAGACACTAGAAAAACTGTTTGATTGTTTACAACTCAAATTAAAAAGAACAACAACAAAAATAAATATAAAAACCCCGAATTAAAAGGAGATAAACCAAATTAAAAAGAAAGCCCTTCTCCCTTAGAAAACAGGCTGGCCACTTTCGATTGGGTTGCACCCTTTTTCATTTGTCTCGTTCTATTTAGTCTCTGAAGAAAAAAATATGGCGGCGGCTATAGGAAATTCCTAGGGTTTTTCTTTGTTGACTCTAAATCGATCGTCGTTGTGATGAATTGCTTCTGGCGACGATTCACCTCGTCTTCAATGATTACACCGTTGCTTCCTCTATCTTGCTCGATCAATTTGGTGTTGATCGAATCCTTAAAAGATTGTGAGTTTTTCTGAAATTACTTTATGCTAGAAATTGTTGTTTTGTTGGATTCGATTCACATGCCAGTGATGTAAATGGATGTCAATATATAGGGTAATCGAAAACCCTAGAATTTGTTCTCTAATTTCGCTCGATATGACTTGGCCTGATTTGCGTTGAAAAAATTCCTCTTTTGCTTGCGCGATTGTTGTGATGAATTTGGTCATGTTCTTGGCTTGAATTTTCCCTTGAGTGATTTTTTGACTGCTGCCTTCTTTGAATTGCAAATTTAAAACAGGAAAATAAATTGTTTCCAATAGCTCCTTGCTTTTGCTTGATTGGAGATGAATTTGTGGAAAAGTTTAAATGCTTGTTTCCTGAAATGAATTTAACTCGACTTTGTGGGTCTTTGATTGATTTCCTAGCATTAAAAAACTGGTACGAACATTTCAGGAAATATTTTAAAAACCTTTCCAAATAACATTTTCCTTGATTGATATTCTTGCTTTGGCAACATTGGTTTCCCATTTCTGGAAACAAAGAATTTTGTTCCCATGATTGATACTTGATTTAAACAAATCCGGGTCGAATTCTTTTTCATTTTTGAACATGGAAAATTGATG
This sequence comes from Allium sativum, assembly GCA_030737875.1. Taxonomy (NCBI): domain Eukaryota; kingdom Viridiplantae; phylum Streptophyta; class Magnoliopsida; order Asparagales; family Amaryllidaceae; genus Allium; species Allium sativum. The sequence goes on along the minus strand of CM060927.1, from coordinate 27,902,991 downwards.
ATTTCCTTTCTTGAGACTTGAGTAAAATTCCATGAATCCTTTGTTTAACACTGGAAACATATTCACCGATTGAGCTGAACATGAAATTGCATCAATCACTATTATTGACTTTCTTACCATTGAAATTCTTGCACGACATACTTTGAGCTCTCCTTTGTAGTTGAACATTAAACTGTCCATGCATGTGAAACTATGGTCAAAACTAATCTGGACTTGCCACTGTCCCATTGTGCCAATTGTTTGCTTCCATTCATGTTGTATCAGTATTGAACACACTGAACTGAACTGTTTAAACTCTGCTGACATGTAACTCAGCCCATATATGTACATATTTGCTAAAAGTCATTGTTGTTACATGCTTTTTTTTTTAAATATTTTCTTGAACCTGAGCCATTCCATTCCTTGTGTAATTCTCTTGACAAAATGTATTCAAGTCCATTGTGTTAGAATCAGTTATGTCACATGATTTAAACCTGCACCATACAGAACTTGTGCACAACCCTGAACAATGCATATATGTTGCACCATGCTTGTCATCACATTCAGTTTAAGTGTTTGCTGTGTATATTCTTGAGTCTTGAATGGTTGGGCTGATACTATTTTTTATCATACATGTAGACATGTTGCACTCCATTGTTTTGTTGAGTTACCACTGAGTTCGACTATGCTTTTAGCTATGAATCATGAACTTGAGTATTTATGTTGGTGCTGCTCCATGCACATATTAATGTTTGTGCACAATGATGCACAAAGCTGAACCATTTCTGATTGCTTTTTCATGGGCCTTGCTTGACACTTGTATCCTGCCATATATTTGTTATTGCCATGTAACCTGTACCTTGCTTTTCCATTGCTGTTATGAACTCGACCATTTGGCTTGCATGATTTTGTGTTGCCTCGACCATTTGTGTTGAGCCGCTTTGTACATGATTTAACATCCTTGGCTCAACACCTTGGTTGTTGTGTTCACTTGTCCATTTCACTATGTCGAACTTGGTCTATGTGGCTGCTCCGCAGCTACTTGCTACTACATTCTAATTGGCGAGGCAGTGCACACGTGTATATCCATACATGTGTGTATATGCAGCCATCTGACAAGATTTCCTATCCCTGTGCCATACGTATACAAACTGACTAGACACAGATGGATCTGATCAAGTCATGAAGAATGATGAGAAACACACCGAAATTTTGAGGCAAATAAAATTTTAAAAATAAAATTTATATTCATGTGTATTCTATTTTATTCCTGTTGCTGCGTACTGTGTGTGTTTCTCTTTTATTTGACAAGTAGGCAGAAGACGACTGGACTGACAGTGAAGTGCTGTGAAGACTGAAGACAGTAGTTGACAGTGTTAGTAAATGTATTTGTATATGAAAGTGAAAATGTATGTATATGTGACAGAGTGACTGTATGAGAGTTGTAGAGAGAATTGTACTGATATTTGTAATAAACATATTTTGTTTGAAATAAAATATCATTTTATTGTGTTCAAACAAACTTATCTATTATATTCAGTTTATTTACAAGTACAATATTCTGGGAATGTATGTGAAATGTGATGTGTTCAAATAGTGGAGTTATAAATAGTTGTAATATTTGAATATTTGAAATAAAATATTTATTTTTAAACAAAATACTATGTAAATATCTGAATGTCTGTACAGTCGTATTCTATTTAAATATAAATATTATATTCTTGTCTATGATATATATATATATATATATAGAGCAGTACAGTAACAAACACATTTAAAATAATATTTATTTGGTTGTTATCATCAAACAAAAATCATATAATTGTGTATACAACTACGTATATACAACCGAGGTTATGCATCTTGGACTCTGCAAGGACATGGGAGGAACACCTTCCATTAGTAGAGTTCGCCTACAATAACAGCTATCAGACTAGTATTGGCATGGCACCTTTTGAAGCTCTATATGGATGACCTTGCCGATCACCGATTTGTTGGTGGGAATCTACGGATAAGATTTTTCTTGGGCCCGAGATGGTTAGAGAAACTTCGGAGAAGATAGACTTGATTCGAAGACGCATGAAGACGGCACAATACCGGCAAAAATCATACGCTGATAAGATATGAACCAAACTTGAGTTCGATGTTGGAGACACGGTTTTTAATAAAGTATCACCATTGAGGAATGTAGTTCTTTTGGATCCGTAGAGAAATTGGCATCAAGATTCGTAGGGTTATTCCCCATTACACAAGGAATTGGACGGATGGCCTACAGAGTGAAGTTGCCTGAGAAGCTTAGTGGTGTTCACGACGTATTTCACATGTCGCATTTGAGGAAGTGTTTACACGATACCGCGGAAGTAGTAGAGCCGAACATGCTTAGAGAAGTGGAAGTAGAGCGAGATGCCATGGTTAGACGAGTTCCTACATGCATCCTTGGATCGGAGGTCAAGAAATTACGCAACCGAGAGGTCAAGTTGGTTAAAGACCAATGGGGAGATGATCAAGGAGACGCAACTTGGGAAATGGAAGACAAGATACGTGCTAACCCTTTCCTTTTTTAGGGTATGTTTTTAACTTCTCCTTTTTCTACCGCTTTGTTTATACTTGATCTATCGTTTAGTCTATCCTCTCGATTATATCTTTGATCTTTAGGTAGAAAATCTTATGGTTATAAACATGTGTTTGAGACGTGTTATGTTTGGTGGATGCAAGTGGATGCAAGTGTTTGCTAGTGGTTGCTCGTGGATGCATTTACACACACATTAGGCACTAGATCGGCTCAATCACTTTCGTATTGCATATGGGTGAGTGTGCATATTTAAATTAATGGATGTATATTGAATGTGTTATCATATGAATGTTGCATTTGGATGAATGGTTGTGCACTCATATAGAAATGATATATATCATTAGGATTCTTTTGCATACATAATGGATGCATGACACTATCATGTTATGCATTAAGAAGGTCAACTGAATCAGTAGACCGCCTGATTTTGCATTAGGATAAGGACATATACACACACTTTGCATATGTTCATGAAAGCATTAGAAATCTTTTAAGCATAATGAATGCCCATTATTGATGGATGAGTAGATGGATGATGGATGATAGGACATACATTCCTTTCAGCTTCAAGGATTTGGGGGCCAAATCCTTTAAGTAGGGGGAATAAAACAACTCGTAATTTTAGAACATGACATAAGGGATAATTAAGGAATACTTAATTTTTAAAAGAAGAATTAAGTGAAATGGGTTATGCCATTTCGTTCATCTTGGAATTCTGCTTGAGATAGAGTCCGAGTTTGCTTAAAACGGATATAGTATCTTTAGTTATATTACAGTGCTTCCTGATCATAGTATCGCCTTTAATCAAGATCTCTGCAATTCTCTACTGGAAGTTGATGAAAAAGAGAAGAATAGAACTTTTTTTATTACCGATGTGTTCCTTCTTTGTTATAACTTGATTTCTCCTTTGCGTACTTTCACGGGGGATTCTTCTGATAAGAAGGGTGCCACCAACAAATCACCGACCAGGAGGACCCCAAAAAATAAGTGCTCCAGCCCTGCACGAAGTAGTAAAACAGCTCTTAAATCCAAATCGTTTTCTGCTAAAAAGGCAATATCCAAGCATCATAAAGGTAAAGATCTCATGATTTCGTCGGACCAGACAGAGAAGGAGGGTCCTTCTTTAGAGGAAACTGACGAAGAAAATGCAAGTTTGACCTTTTCAATAACTACTTCGGATTTGGTGAAAAAGAGTGAGCGATTTGAGGAAGCTAAGGCGAGTTCTAAGGAAGTTTTAGATGTTGATGCAAGCTCCCTTATTCGGGGAAACCGAAAAGAAGGTGGTTCGGAAACCTTTAAAGATTTCGATGCTCTTGATTTAACCAAAGACCTTAACCAAGGTGATTTTTTCGTTCAAATATTTAAATCTTAAATATTTAATACAAGTATTATCAAAAGTGTAACAACCCGTATTTTCAATAACCTGTAATAACATAAATCGAGGCAGAATTTAATTCTAAAATGGGAATCAAGGGAAACGGGCTATGCCATTGCGTTCGTCTCGGAAAAATACGCGAAATAGAGTCCGAGTTTTCGAAAATCGGAGTCCGTATGACCAAGATATGGCCTCGCGAAGTTTCACGAAAATTCCCAAATTAAAGTATACTTAATTAAGTGAAATGGGTTGTGTAGATATATATATATATATATATATTGATATATATATATATATATATATATAATTGAAAATTTAATAAATAAATATGCAAAAATGCTCAAAACAGCGAATTGGGAGAGGGGAATAACCGAACCGGCCGATTTTTGAAGTCGACCCGAGCCCGCTGGGTCGACTAGGGGTTAATCCAGGGTGTTTGGCTGTCAACCCGTGGGCCGATTCGCTCAAGTGCAGATTTTGCATTTGAATGGCTCTCATGGTCCATCTTTAATCTAAAGGCCCTAGATGGTTCCTACACTTGACTTCTTCCCCAAGACATGCTTTGATGGCTTGGATTGAATCTAGGGTTAATCCTATGGCCTAAAACACTTGCCTAATCTATAAATAAGACCCTAACCTACCCTAATTCATTCATAATTAAACCTAGTGACTAAACTATGGCAAAATGCTAGCTCTCATGGCCTCCACTAATTTTATGAAGAGGGTTGCATACTAATCACTCTCTAATCAACTTCTAATCCCTTCTTAGCATCTTAATCTTCTTCATTTGGTGTTCAAAGTTGCTAGTTGTGAGTTTCTATCACTTTGATGATCTTTTGTTAAACTAAGTAGATGAGATATGATGAGATTTATGGTTTTGTATGTGGATTAATGAGTCTTGAATCATATGATATGATGTTAGCATTAATCTTATGTTTATGCATGTTGAGTATGTTTGTTAATATGCAAGTTACATGTATGTTAATATGCAAGATATGCTATGCAAGTTACATGTTTGTTAATATGCAAGTTACATGTATGTTAATATGCAAGATATGCTATGCAAGTTACATGTTTGTTAATATGCAAGTTACATGTATGTTAATATGCAAGATATGCTATGCAAGTTACATGTTTGTTAATATGCAAGTTACATGTATGTTAATATGCAAGATATGCTATGCAAGTTACATGTTTGTTAATATGCAAGTTACATGTATGTTAATATGCAAGATATGCTATGCAAGTTACATGTTTGTTAATATGCAAGTTACATGTATGTTAATATGCAAGATATGCTATGCAAGTTACATGTTTGTTAATATGCAAGTTACATGTATGTTAATATGCAAGATATGCTATGCAAGTTACATGTTTGTTAATATGCAAGTTACATGTATGTTAATATGCAAGATATGCTATGCAAGTTACATGTTTGTTAATATGCAAGTTACATGTATGTTAATATGCAAGATATGCTATGCAAGTTACATGTTTGTTAATATGCAAGTTACATGTATGTTAATATGCAAGATATGCTATGCAAGTTACATGTTTGTTAATATGCAAGTTACATGTTTGTTAATATGCAAGTTACATGTTTGTTAATATGCAAGTTACATGTTTGTCAATATGCAAGTTACATGTTTGTTAATATGCAAGTTCATGATGACACATTATGCAAGTCTATGGGTTAATATGCAAGTATATTATGCAAGTGAATATGTAAGTTATGTGACATATTATATGCAAGTTATGTGACATGTTATACAAGATTATATGCAAGTTATGTGACATATTATGCAAGTTCATATGCAAGTTATGTGTTTGTTAATATGCAAGATGGCACCTTTGAAACATGTTCATTCATATGCAAGTTGACACCTTTTATATGTGTTATATCATGAACGAAATTACGTGGGAACGATGGGGTAATTAAATGCATAAGTTAATAAGATTGTGTGAAATTAATATAATTATGCATAACACAAAATAAATAAACATAGTATGGGAATTTGCCTATTTGGTTAGGTGTACCCATACTATGTGTTGGGAATTTACCTATTGAGTTAGGTCTACCCCATGGGAATTTACCTATTAAGTTAGGTCTACCCATGTTAAGAAAACTTGATTAATTAGGGATAATTAATATAAAATTATGAGGGTGATTAATTAGGTGTAATTAATTGACTAAGACACGAGGTTGGACTCAGTTGTAGCGTAAAACTGCCCGGACCCAACCGGCTTAACCAGTTGCTACAAATGTTAGCCCAATGTGAGAGGTCTTAGGCACAAACTAAATACGTAATTAATGTAAAGACACGAGGTTAGACTCTGTTATGACATAAGGCTGCCCGGACCCAACCGGCTTAACCAGCGGTCATAAAAGACAGTCTAATGTGAGAGGTCTTTACAAAGGTTACGTTCTTAATTAATTAATTAAGAAACACTTAACCACATTAGCATGTAGAGGGACATGAGGGGTTAAGTGGGTGCCTCGGGTGGCATGAGAAAATCTAGTGGTTGCCTTGGGTGGCAATAGAAAATACGATTAGAATACTTAACCAAAATGGAACATGTAATTAAAACATGATTAAAGGGTTAAGTGGGATATACTAGAAAAAGGGACAAGCTTAGGTGGGTAGCTTGTGGAGGCCCATTTCAACCAGTAACCCATACGTATCTTTGTGGGCTCGACCCATGTCGAGGACGGGACACGCATACTGGGCTTGACTGTAAGAGGCAAACGGGTTAGCGGTGGCAACGCAAGTCCAACGGGCTTCATATGCGTGAGTGGGCCCGGGCTGGTAGGTAAGCCGTTGTTGCATCGAGTAGATATAAGCCGTGCACCTTTAGTTCCATCAGGTTGCCACATTGGGGAATGATACATCCCACGGTGGGGCCAGCACGGGTATCTACGTTAGGGAGCCGATCGAATGGGAAGTAGTGTGTACACCTAGTGGATTGTAGGGCCCCGTGGCGCCTACTTGGTCACCTAGGGGTACGCAGGTACTAATTAGTAAATTTTATAAGTCCTTGGGTGGGATCAACCTTTAAGTAGGAATTAATCTTAGGTAGGTAAAACTGGTGTGGTGCAGTGTAGGAATTATCTTTGAGTAGGTCTGGGGCGGTGTAATTTAGTAATTATCCTTGGGTGGGTAAATGCGTCTTTACGGTGATCTTAGTTTATCCTAAGTTTACCAAGCTGCTTAGTGTAGCCATTCATCCCCAGTCGTTACCGTATATCAACTTATGTCTTCTCTGGTTATTTTAATGATTGTATTGTTAGGGTTATAGGACTCACTCAGACTTATGTCTGACCCCGTTGTTTTTATCTTTTTCCCCCAACCCCAGGTTATTAGAGTGGGCCTGGTGCTAGTGGGCTTTGATCTGATTGCTGTATCTATCCTATGGAGCTTGGACCTCTGAAGTGAAGCCGAGCTTATCTTTCCTTTTATGGCTATTAGTTATGTAGTGGGATTATGTACTTCTATTTTATCAAGATGGATATTATGTACTTGACTCTGGTTTATGGTTTTGTGATGTAACCAAACATGTATTACTTTCCGTTGCAATGAAATGATGATTTAAATTTTCAAGTATTACTTATATCTGTCTTGCTGTAATTTTACTGTTCTATATTCACTCAAAATACTTCACCGAAACTAAGGCATTCCCCTGGTATGAGTGACCTTAGCGGACGTGGGGTGTTACACGTGGTATCAGAGCTTAAGGTTACCAGAACAGATAAAATTTTTAGAAAAACTATTTTTCTAAGAAAATTTTTGAAGGAATGTTTTCAAAAACATGTCTTTTAAGAGAAAAGTTTTTGAGAAAAGCATAATCCCCGATAGCCATATCTTTATCTTTCGAATTCTCCGTTTGAATCTCTTTCTCTCTCGTTTTGAGTTTCCCCTCCATGTGTAGATGATCTTTCTAAGATAGATAAGAATGGAAAACCGCTTCAAGGGAATTAGACGTAAATCAGATTAGAAGTTGGTTCAAGAAGGAGGAGGACTTGTAAGTACTTATTGGATGGACGATGGGAGGAAGGCTCTAATAGTTGTTTGGTTAATAAAGGACGAAGCCTCATTGATGGGAGGTTACGAGTGGAGAATGGGAAGGAGAAGGCTAGTAGTTATCCTTTTGGTGGAGGGTAGTTGTATTCCCTCACGACTAGGGTGCCGTATGGGGATAAGACCGTCTAGGTTGGAATTTGGATTTCTTTATTATCCGATTCGAACTTTATTTGATTTGGATGCATTAAGTTCGTTTATCTCATCATTGTTAGTGAGTCACTGCACTTAGACACCAGTTTAGTAGATGATCCCTTAGTTGTTTCAAACCCAATTGGGCTCCATGATGTGTTTGGGTTTGAAAGTTTCTATACTTAGCATTGAGTTTGGATGTGATGCTTGTTGGGCTTCACGAGCTATGGGTTAGTTTGGGCATGGACTGGTTATCCAGTAGGGATGCCATTCTTGATTTTGAAAAGAGAGTTGTTAGGCTTATGACCCGCTTGGGTAACACTCTCGAGATCTCTTGTAATCCCATAGAGACTGTTATGCTAAGTTATCTAGAATCGCTGGACACGTCGGTCAAGAGTTTGCGATCTGTTAGAAGTGGTCCGGGAATACTCGGATGTGTTTGAGAAGGTGAAGGGCTTACCTCCGGAGCGGGAGATTGACTTCCGAATATATCTGGTAAACAATGCCAAACCAGTGACTTGGCCAGTGTGCCACAAGGCTCCTCGTGAGAGGAGGGAACTCCATAAGTAAGTAGGCGATTGCTTGAGAAGGGGTTCATAAGAAGAAGTATATCGGAGTGGGGCGCTCCAGTAGTTTTTTCCATGAAGGCGGATGGGTCCCTCAGACCTTGTGTAGGCTAAAGAGAACTAAATAAACTCACAAAGAAGAATAGACACCCATTGCCAAAGATTGATGATCTCTTTGATCAGTTGGTTGGCGCCTCAGTATTTTCGCAGTTGGACTAAGCCACATGGTTTCGTCAGTTGAGAGTGGCTGACGATAGTATAGAGAAGATTGCCTTTAGGACTCCGGATGGTTTTATGAGTGGCTGGTGATGCTATTTGGTTTGACGAACGCCCCCGCATACTTTGTTGATTGGAAGAGAAGGGTGTTCAGAGAGTACCTAAATAAGTTTGTGATGGTCTTTGTGGATGACATCTTGGTCTTTTCTAGGAGCGAAATAAGTTTTCATATGTGCTCAATAGGTTGAGCAAAGCCAGTTATGGGATAAAACAGTGGTTTTGGAGCGAGACTGGCAAGGACATCCAAAGTTGGTCAAAGGCTTAATTGTTTAGCCATTATTATTATTATTTTTAGTATCATCTCACGTAGGTTGCCTGAACTCGAAGGAGATATCCCTTGGGTGTTTGTCTGATATTGGTTTCGGCCTTTGGGGCTTGCATTTGGGGGATGTCGAATTCGACTAGGGTGGTCTGCGTGAGAGATGGACAGTTGTGACGATTTTGGATAGGATTCTTAGCATCTTATGAGTTGAGATAGCGTATACCCCTAACAAGGGAAGCATGGTAGCAGACGCCTTAAGAAGAAAAAAGTTGTCCTTGAGTTCATTGATCGATTAAACGACGGAGCTTAGGGTTTATTTCTATGTTTGACTTTAGACCTTCCGTTGACTTTGTACCCGGTTTGCTAGCCTCCTTGGAGGTTAGGCCTACTCTTTTGGGACGGGGTGGCGAGGCACAGCAAGACGACCCACAGTAGGTTGAGCTATGAGAGAAGCTCATAAGGGGGAGGAGTCGTCCAGCCATTTGAGTAGGTACACCCTAGATAGTAAGGGGTGGTTGCGTAGAGACGGTAGACTTTGTGTACCGCAAGACGAGGGTTTGAGGAAGGCTATACTTGATGATACACATCGGTCGAAGATGACCATTCATCCCGGTAGGGACAAGATGTACCAAGACATAAAGCGAGTTTTCCTTTTTGCCAATCTGAAGAAAGATGCGGCCAAGTATGTCGCTAGATGCTTGGTATGCTAACAAGTGAAAGTGGAACAGAAGAAACCCGGAGGGTTGCTTCACCCGTTGGAAGTTCCGAAATAGGAAGTAGGATAGTGCCTCGTTGGATAACCGAAATCAAGGAAGGGTAATACGGGGATTGGGCTTATGGTAGATAGACTTACTAAGTGTGCCCATTTCATACCCGTGAAGAGCAAGAGGACTATTCCATGTCTAGCTTCAGTTTACCTTCAAGGGATTATTAGATTTCATGGTGTACCTTCCAGCATTGTGAGTGATCAAGATCCTATCTTCACTAGTGAGTTTTGGAAGATTTTGCAAGAGGGCGGTAGGGACTCAGTTGTGTTTGAGCACCGCATCTCATCCTCAGACGGACGGTCAGACCAAGAGGGTGAACCGTATCTAGAACATCTTTTGAGGTTATGTATTTTGGATTTTGGAGGTACATGGGAAGAGCATCTTCCGTTGGTGGAGTTCGCATATAATAGCAGCTTTCAGTCCAGTATTGGTATGGCTCATTTCAAAGCTCTTTATGGAAGGCCTTGTCGATCTCCTACATGTCGGTGGGAATCTACGGATAAGATCTTGCTTGGGCCAGATATGGTTAGAGAGACTTCAGAGAAGATGGGTTGGATTCGAAGAAGGATGAAAGCGGCGGAATCTTATGCGGACAAGAGGAGAACAGAGCTTGAGTTTGATACTAGGACATGCTTTTTATCAAGGTGTCTCCGTTACGGAATGTGGTTCACTTTGGATCTGTTAGGAAGTAAGTACCAAGGTTTGTAGGGCCATTTCCCATTAAGGAAAGAATTGGAGGGATGGCATATAGAGTGGAGTTGCCTGACAGACTTAGTGGTGTACCGGATGTATTTCATGTGTCCCATTTGAGGAAGTGCTTACATGAGACCGCTGAGGTGGTAGAGCCGAGTTTGCTTAAAGAAGTAGAGTTAGAGCACGATGAGACGATTCGACGAGCTCCTACTCGCATCATTGGGCCAGAGACTAGGAAGTTGAGGAACAGAGAAGTTCAGCTAGTTAGAATGCTACTTGGGAGACGGAAGCGAAGATGCGTTCTTTGTATCCATTTCTTTTGGAGAGTATGTCTTTTAACTTCTCCTTTATCGCTTGCCTAGTACTTATCTTATCTTTAGTAGGTCCTCTCGTTAGTCCTGTTTGACCTTTAGATAGGGAAAACCTATGGTTGAAACATGTGTTTGAGACATGTTATGGTTGATGGATGCAAGTGGATGCAAGTGTTTGCTAGTGGTTGCTCGTGGATGCATATATACACACATTAGGCACTAGATCGGCTCAGTCACTTCATGTTGCATATCGCATAAATGGATGTGGTAGTTAGATTGATGGATGTATCATGGCTGTGTTATCATATGGATGATGCATTTTTGTGTATGGTTGTGCACGCATGTAGAAATTTGTATGTGTCAATAGGGTTTCGCATACATATTGGATGCATGGCACTATCATGGTTTGCATTAAGGAGGTTTACTGTATCAGTAACCGCCTGATTTTCGCATTAGGTAAGTACATATACACACACTTTTGCATATATCCATCCAGCATTTAGAATCTTGTAAGGACAATGATTGCTCGTGGATGATGCTTTGAGTAGATGGATGATTGGATGGTAGGATACGTTCTTCCTAACTTGAAGATTTCGGGGACGAAATCCTTTAAGGAGGGGAGAATGTAACAACCCGTATTTTCAATAACCTGTAATAACATAAATCGAGGCAGAATTTAATTCTAAAATGGGAATCAAGGGAAACGGGCTATGCCATTGCGTTCGTCTCGGAAAAATACGCGAAATAGAGTCCGAGTTTTCGAAAATCGGAGTCCGTATGACCAAGATATGGCCTCACGAAGTTTCACGAAAATTCCCAAATTAAAGTATACTTAATTAAGTGAAATGGGTTGTGTAGATATATATATATATATATATTGATATATATATATATATATATATATATATAATTGAAAATTTAATAAATAAATATGCAAAAATGCTCAAAACAGCGAATTGGGAGAGGGGAATAACCGAACCGGCCGATTTTTGAAGTCGACCCGAGCCCGCTGGGTCGACTAGGGGTTAATCCAGGGTGTTTGGCTGTCAACCCGTGGGCCGATTCGCTCAAGTGCAGATTTTGCATTTGAATGGCTCTCATGGTCCATCTTTAATCTAAAGGCCCTAGATGGTTCCTACACTTGACTTCTTCCCCAAGACATGCTTTGATGGCTTGGATTGAATCTAGGGTTAATCCTATGGCCTAAAACACTTGCCTAATCTATAAATAAGACCCTAACCTACCCTAATTCATTCATAATTAAACCTAGTGACTAAACTATGGCAAAATGCTAGCTCTCATGGCCTCCACTAATTTTATGAAGAGGGTTGCATACTAATCACTCTCTAATCAACTTCTAATCCCTTCTTAGCATCTTAATCTTCTTCATTTGGTGTTCAAAGTTGCTAGTTGTGAGTTTCTATCACTTTGATGATCTTTTGTTAAACTAAGTAGATGAGATATGATGAGATTTATGGTTTTGTATGTGGATTAATGAGTCTTGAATCATATGATATGATGTTAGCATTAATCTTATGTTTATGCATGTTGAGTATGTTTGTTAATATGCAAGTTACATGTATGTTAATATGCAAGATATGCTATGCAAGTTACATGTTTGTTAATATGCAAGTTACATGTATGTTAATATGCAAGATATGCTATGCAAGTTACATGTTTGTTAATATGCAAGTTACATGTATGTTAATATGCAAGATATGCTATGCAAGTTACATGTTTGTTAATATGCAAGTTACATGTATGTTAATATGCAAGATATGCTATGCAAGTTACATGTTTGTTAATATGCAAGTTACATGTATGTTAATATGCAAGATATGCTATGCAAGTTACATGTTTGTTAATATGCAAGTTACATGTATGTTAATATGCAAGATATGCTATGCAAGTTACATGTTTGTTAATATGCAAGTTACATGTATGTTAATATGCAAGATATGCTATGCAAGTTACATGTTTGTTAATATGCAAGTTACATGTATGTTAATATGCAAGATATGCTATGCAAGTTACATGTTTGTTAATATGCAAGTTACATGTATGTTAATATGCAAGATATGCTATGCAAGTTACATGTTTGTTAATATGCAAGTTACATGTTTGTTAATATGCAAGTTACATGTTTGTTAATATGCAAGTTACATGTTTGTCAATATGCAAGTTACATGTTTGTTAATATGCAAGTTCATGATGACACATTATGCAAGTCTATGGGTTAATATGCAAGTATATTATGCAAGTGAATATGTAAGTTATGTGACATATTATATGCAAGTTATGTGACATGTTATACAAGATTATATGCAAGTTATGTGACATATTATGCAAGTTCATATGCAAGTTATGTGTTTGTTAATATGCAAGATGGCACCTTTGAAACATGTTCATTCATATGCAAGTTGACACCTTTTATATGTGTTATATCATGAACGAAATTACGTGGGAACGATGGGGTAATTAAATGCATAAGTTAATAAGATTGTGTGAAATTAATATAATTATGCATAACACAAAATAAATAAACATAGTATGGGAATTTGCCTATTTGGTTAGGTGTACCCATACTATGTGTTGGGAATTTACCTATTGAGTTAGGTCTACCCCATGGGAATTTACCTATTAAGTTAGGTCTACCCATGTTAAGAAAACTTGATTAATTAGGGATAATTAATATAAAATTATGAGGGTGATTAATTAGGTGTAATTAATTGACTAAGACACGAGGTTGGACTCAGTTGTAGCGTAAAACTGCCCGGACCCAACCGGCTTAACCAGTTGCTACAAATGTTAGCCCAATGTGAGAGGTCTTAGGCACAAACTAAATACGTAATTAATGTAAAGACACGAGGTTAGACTCTGTTATGACATAAGGCTGCCCGGACCCAACCGGCTTAACCAGCGGTCATAAAAGACAGTCTAATGTGAGAGGTCTTTACAAAGGTTACGTTCTTAATTAATTAATTAAGAAACACTTAACCACATTAGCATGTAGAGGGACATGAGGGGTTAAGTGGGTGCCTCGGGTGGCATGAGAAAATCTAGTGGTTGCCTTGGGTGGCAATAGAAAATACGATTAGAATACTTAACCAAAATGGAACATGTAATTAAAACATGATTAAAGGGTTAAGTGGGATATACTAGAAAAAGGGACAAGCTTAGGTGGGTAGCTTGTGGAGGCCCATTTCAACCAGTAACCCATACGTATCTTTGTGGGCTCGACCCATGTCGAGGACGGGACACGCATACTGGGCTTGACTGTAAGAGGCAAACGGGTTAGCGGTGGCAACGCAAGTCCAACGGGCTTCATATGCGTGAGTGGGCCCGGGCTGGTAGGTAAGCCGTTGTTGCATCGAGTAGATATAAGCCGTGCACCTTTAGTTCCATCAGGTTGCCACATTGGGGAATGATACATCCCACGGTGGGGCCAGCACGGGTATCTACGTTAGGGAGCCGATCGAATGGGAAGTAGTGTGTACACCTAGTGGATTGTAGGGCCCCGTGGCGCCTACTTGGTCACCTAGGGGTACGCAGGTACTAATTAGTAAATTTTATAAGTCCTTGGGTGGGATCAACCTTTAAGTAGGAATTAATCTTAGGTAGGTAAAACTGGTGTGGTGCAGTGTAGGAATTATCTTTGAGTAGGTCTGGGGCGGTGTAATTTAGTAATTATCCTTGGGTGGGTAAATGCGTCTTTACGGTGATCTTAGTTTATCCTAAGTTTACCAAGCTGCTTAGTGTAGCCATTCATCCCCAGTCGTTACCGTATATCAACTTATGTCTTCTCTGGTTATTTTAATGATTGTATTGTTAGGGTTATAGGACTCACTCAGACTTATGTCTGACCCCGTTGTTTTTATCTTTTTCCCCCAACCCCAGGTTATTAGAGTGGGCCTGGTGCTAGTGGGCTTTGATCTGATTGCTGTATCTATCCTATGGAGCTTGGACCTCTGAAGTGAAGCCGAGCTTATCTTTCCTTTTATGGCTATTAGTTATGTAGTGGGATTATGTACTTCTATTTTATCAAGATGGATATTATGTACTTGACTCTGGTTTATGGTTTTGTGATGTAACCAAACATGTATTACTTTCCGTTGCAATGAAATGATGATTTAAATTTTCAAGTATTACTTATATCTGTCTTGCTGTAATTTTACTGTTCTATATTCACTCAAAATACTTCACCGAAACTAAGGCATTCCCCTGGTATGAGTGACCTTAGCGGACGTGGGGTGTTACAAAAAGTTCTAGTTTCCAGGATATGAAAGTATCTTGCAAAGCTAGGGGTTTCTTTAGTGTAACACCCCACTCCAGTTAATGTCATTCACTAAGGGAATGCATTAACTTTCATGGAGCGTTATAAGAGTATAGAACAAAACATCACAAGACAGATATATAAAATAGGACTTAAAAAATTCAAAATTTATTCATTGCAGTGGAAAGCAAAACATGTCTGGTTACAACATCAAAACCATATACTAAAGCCAAGTACACAAATATCCCCCTTGGAAAAAATTACTATCAGAGTACATAAAAGCAAAACCATAATCTCACTCCAAATAGCCATAATGAAAAAGAGATAAAGCCGACCATTACTTTCAACACTTCTAAGAACTTCAAGAAGAAAGAGATCCAAGTCAAGCTTCACTAATCCCACCCTGAGGAACTGGGAGGGGGGAAGAAAGAAAAGAGGTGAAACAAAAAGGGTCAGACATAAATCTGGCGAGTCTAGTGACTTTAACAATATAATCAGTAAAGTAATAAGAAAGGAACATAAACTGGATATAAGAGATGACTGTAACATAAGCAGACTTGACAAGGTAAACGAAGTAAGCAAGATAGAACATCGACTGTGTGCCTAACCACAATAAGATATGCTCTGCACAGTGCCAACATACTAAATGATGATCCCTCCCTACTAATCATAATAATGGTAGCTTCATGTACTCCTAGCTGCTCTCGTAGGTGCCCACTTGCTCCTTCTACCACTAGTTGTACCCACTAACCTCCCCATTCGATCGGCTCCCTAACCACGTAGATACCTGTGCTGGCCCCACAGTAGGGTGTATCACTCCCCAAGGTGGCAACCCCGATACTACTGAAATGCACAGCTTATACCTACACGATGCAACAATGTCTTACCTACCAGCTCAGACCCACGCAAGCACATGACCCTGTTGGACTTGCACTGCCATCGCTAACTCTTTATTGACCTCTTACAATTAACCCCAGTAAGCGTGTCCCTGTCCTCGACCTAGTTCGAGCTCATATAGATACTAAAACAGGTTACTGGTTGAAAATGGTCCATACACTTGACCCAAGCTTCCCTCATAAGCTTGGTCCCCACTCGGAAATCCCACTAAACCCCTTTTTATCCTCATGTCTCATCACATGTCTCATCTTGGTTAAATGCTTTAATTATGATTTACATGCTACCCATGTTACCCACTTAACCCTTTATAATTCCCATGTCTTACTACATGTCTTATCTTGGTTAAGTGTTCATTAATTCATTATAACCGTAATCTTGCAAGACCTCCTATATTAGATTACCGTTTGCAGTTGCTGGATATGCCGGGCGGTTTCGGGCAGGCTTATACCATAATCCGAATCTAACCTCGTGTCTTTGCATTATTACGCATCTAATTTCTTCCTTTGAACTCTCACATTAGATTATCGTTTGCGGTTGCTAGATATGTCGGGCGGTTCCTGGCAGGCTTATACTGCAATCCGAATCTAAATTATGTTTATAATTTTAATCCAAATTATGCCTATAATCTCATGTGTACAAGTTGTACCAAATTATGCCCAAATCCATTTTCCATAGCCATCAACAATTTATGCCAAATCTCATTTTATTGCATATTTCCCAATCATCCTAATGTTATTTGTACATAAATCTCAACGCAATATGCTTGGCTCGGAGTTAACCTAATATCAAAAAGGAAAAAGGAAAAAGGAAAAGAAGAAGAGAATCAAACATCAAAATTGGCATAAACATATAAATAGGCATGTGAAATGAATAACGACAAAATAGATCAGACATGCATATGATAATAGCAATTGGGTATGAATCTGAAGGATAATTACAAAACTTGATATGATTCATCTTATTCACAAGCATATACATTAGATCCAATTTACAATCCTATCACAATTACTTTTTAATTTAATTATATGTGAAAGTGACATAAACTCACAGCAATAGGATTCTTAGAAAAGAGAATTAGGCTTTGTTGTTTGAAGATCTGATCTTGAATAACCTCTTCTTTGATTGTTGAAGAAGAAAAGCTAAATTAATTTGAGATAGAGCAGCATCATGGAGGCACCATGGATTAGCGTTGAATGATATTAGGTTTAGGTGTTTATTTACAGGTGTATTAGGTGAATTAGGACCTTTAGATTAGATAAGATACCATCAGAACCACTCAGATTAAAAAGACACGTCATTAAGGAACTCTCCAGAATTCTGCAGATCTAGGCTCAGCCTGGGCGCACTTCCCAGGTGCGCCAGTGCAATTTTTTCTGGCGCACTTCACATGTGCGCCTGTTGTTCTGGCCCATTTCTTGATTGTTCTGCCAAAATTCCATCGTCCATAACTCCTTCTAAATTTGAATCTCACACACCTCCTAAATTTCTTGATATTTTGAATCTCACACACCTCCTAAATTTGAAAGTATCAATCTTGTGTGATTGATTCATTGTATCTCAAAACTTGACATTGATTGAAGTGATTTCAAATAAATTATTTCTTAATTTTTGGATCATGAATATCTTTCAAACTTATGTAAATGATCTGAGATATCTCTTGGGCTTATTAGAAATAATTTGGAATTTTTTTTTGGAAAATCCTATTGTAAATCTCTATGTTATTTCATGGCTATTTGATTTAAATATTTTTTTGTTTAAAATCATTTGAAATTATTAATTTATTGAATCTCACACATATCTTGAATCTAAAATTTATAATCTGGTGTGATCGATTCATTGAATCCTGATATTCTCACATTCCATCAAATGATTTCAAATAAACTATATATTTTGATCTTGAATCATGAAACATTTTTTTGTGACCATCAGTAACATTTTCTAACAAGTCTGCTGTGCTATTGGTTTCTGTGCTGCTCTGATACTGTTGAAAATGATCTTAGATAACTGCTTGTTTTGATTAAAATTGACTGCAGCTGAAATTATTTTGCTTATCTTGTCTGCTTGGGCCTTATGATTGAATCTGTGCTTGTCTATGATATCCTGGCTTGTCTTCTGTGTTTTGTTACAATCCTCATTAATAGGGACACCAAGTGGTATCATAAGTACCATATATTTGTTTCACCCATTTGTACATAGATTCTAATCTTCATCTTGTATAGATCCACACACCCTTTTTGACCTGTACAATTTTTTTTCCTCTTATTTTGTATAGATCTCCATATCCCTCTTGTAATTGTTTTTCAATTTTAAAATTATTTATTGATTACTCATTCAGAAATTGAAATCTATATCCAAATTGAACTGTATTTATAATTCATCAAAATTATTAATAGATTTTGAAATTATGATGAATTGTGACTGCAGTATATTTCACAACAAGAGGAGATTTTATTTATATTTTCATTATGGTTGAACATATATTATAATATCTTTGAATTGGCAATTATTTCACGACCATCTCCTTTATCTATCATCTTTCTGCCATCCATGATAATTTTATATTATTGAGGAGAGTAATATGTTTTAAAATCCTTTCGAATAAACGGTGGAAATATTTGTGATTGAAATGGGACTATGTTATTATTCAGAATTAGTGATAATTGAAAATTCTCAATGATCCCAGTACAGTCGAGCATATTTCATAATATGATTAATTTAGAAATTTATTTCACAATCCATTTCTGTACTTTCCATATTTCTATCATCCACATTGGTTTTATATACTAAGGAGTTTTTTCATTTTGAAACTGAAAATAATAAAAATTTAATATTCATAAGTGTTTCTCTAAGCTCATTTAAAAATCCAAGCTCTGGTTATGCATGGTTATAAGATTACTTATATTTAAGCTGCAACTAATCTCATTTAAAAATCCAAGATCTAGTTATGCGTGGTCAGTGTGCTCTTAAATAACAATAAAAAAAGAAAAATGTTCTATAAATAAAATTTTATTTGAAATTCTCCTCGGTGTATAAAAACCATCCTATCAATCCACTTTCTAATCTGTGAAATGTGTTAATATTTTATGATGTATTATGATTTGTTGATTGATAGCTGTTGGGATTTTAGATTTTAGATTTTGTCACTTAAAATTGAATTATTAATTATAGTCCAATTCCATGACTGTTTTTGAATTTCTTTTTTATCAAAATTCTTTTGAAAATAATGGAAATTCTTATTTTTTGTAACTCTCTCCATGATATATAAATTTCATCGTAAATCCGTCATTCTCTACAATGTGAAATATGCCACTAGTTCTTAGTTTATTATGATTTTTGTTTGACTAATTGAGATTTATGATGACCGTTCTTCCTCTTAAGCTGAAATTATATTTTTTAGTCATTTTTCATCTATATTTTAATTTCTATATCCTTTTGATGATAACAAAAGGGGGAGAATAGGTTGAGATTTTGATTTATGAGTGAATATTTACTATTGAAAAATCTCTTTATTTATTCTTTTCACTCATGCACTATTCTAGGGGGAGTTTTGTTGTAGGGGGAGCATTCAAATATGGGGGTTCCACAATTCATTGTCAAACACATTTAACATATTCAAAATCTTCTATTTGTTTGTCCTCATCAAAAGAGGGAGATTGTTGTATATAACGTAGTTGTATACATAATTATATGATTTTTGTTTAATGATAACAACCAAATAAATATTATTTTAAATGTGTTTGTTACTGTAGTGCTCTATATATACATCACAGATAAAAATATAATATTTATATTTAAATAGAATACGACTGTACATACATTCAGATATTTACACAGTATTTTGTTTAAATATAAATATTTTATTTCAAATATACAAACAGTACAACTATTTATAACTCCACTATTTGAACGCATCACATTTCTTATACATTCCTAGAATATTGTACTTGTAAATAAACTGAATATAATAAACAAGTTTGTTTGAACATAATAAAATGATATTTTATTTCAAACAAAATTTGTTTATTACAAATATCAGTACAATTCTCTCTACAACACTCATACAGTCACTCTGTCACATATACATACATTTTCACTTTCATATACAGACACATTTACTAACACTGTCAACTTCTGTCTTCAGTCTTCACAGCACTTCACTGTCAGTCCAGTCATCTTCTGCCTACCTGTCAAATAAAACAGAAACATACATAGTACACTGCAACAGGAATAAAATAGAACACATGCGAATATAAATTTTATTTGCCTCAGAATTTTGGTGTGTTTCTCATCATTTTTCATGATTTGATCTGATTCATCTATGTCTAGTCAGTTTCTATATGTATAGTACAGGGACAGGAAATCTTGTCTGATGGCTGCATATACACCCATGTATGGATATACACATGTGCACTGCCTTGCCAATTAGAATGTAGTAGCGACCAGCTGTGGAGCAACCACATAGACCAAGCTCGACACAGTGAAATGGACAAGAGAACACAACAACCAAGTTGTTGAGCCAAGGATGTTAAATCATGTGCAAAGCAGCTCAACACAAATGGCCGAGGCAACACAAAATCATGCAAGCTAAATGGTCGAGTTCATAACAACAATGAAAAAGCAAATTACAGGTTACATAGCGATAACAAATACATGGTAGGATACAAGTGTCAAGCAGGGCCCATGAAAAAGCAATCAGAAATGGTTCAACTTTGTGCATCATTGTGCACAAACATTAATATGTGCATGGAGCAGCACTAACATAAATACTCAAGTTCATGATTCATAGCTACAGGCATGGTCGAACTCGGTGGTAACTCAACAAAACAATGGAGTGCAACATGTCTACATGTATGATCAAACATAGTATCAGCCCAACCATTCAAGACTCAAGAATATACGCAGCAAACACTTAACATGAATGTAATGACAAGCATGGTGCATCATATATGCATTGTTCAGTGTTGTGCACAAGTTCAGTATGGTGCAGGTTCAAAGCATGTGACATAACTGATTCTAACACAGTGGACTTGAATACATGTTGTCAAGAGAATTACATAAGGAATGGAACAGCTCAGGTTCAAGAAAATATGAAGAAAATAGCATGTAACAACAATGACTTTCAACAAATATTTACATATATGGGCTGAGTTACATGTCAGCAAGAGATTAAACAATTCAGTTCAGGGTGTTCAACACTAATACAACATGAATGGAATCATACAATTGGTACAATGGGACAGTGGCAAGTCCAGATCAGCTTTGACCATAGTTTCACATGCATGGACAGTTTAATGTTCAACTACAAAGGAGAGCTCAAAGTATGTCATGCAAGAATTACAACAGTAAGGAAGTAAATAATAGTGATTGATGCAATTTCATGTTCAGCTCAATCATTGAATATGTTTCCAGTGTTAAACAAAGGATTCATGGCATTTTACTCAAGTGTCAAGAAAGGAAATCATCAATTTTCCATGTTCAGAAATGAAAAAGAATTCGACCAGGATTTGTTTAAATCAAGTATCAATCAAGGGAACAAAATTCTTTGTTTCCAGAAATGGGAAATCAATGTTGCCAAAGCAAGAAAATCAATCAAGGAAAATATTATTTGGCAAGGTTTTTAAAATATTCCCTGAAATGTTCATACCAATTTTTTAATGCTAGGAAATCAGTCAAAGACCCACAAAGTCAAGTTAAATTCATTTCAGGAAACAAGCTTTTAAACTTTTCCACAAATGCATCTCCAATCAAGCAAAAGCAAGGAGCTATTGGAAACAATTTTTTTTTCTTGTTTTAAGTTTGCAATTCGAACAAGGCAGCAGTTGTAACACCCCACCTCCGCTAGGGTCACTCTTGCAAGGACACTAGCTTTGGAGGGGCGTTAAATGAGGTAAACATGCATGCAGATATCACATGACAGAACATGTAAGTAAAAACAGAGTAAATAAAGCAGCAGATAAAACTAGCATTTCAAAACCATAGTCAAGTTACATCAAAGTACTCGTTCATTATTTTCCCATAAAACAAAGTCTAGAACATAAACTGAAAACTGAAAAAGAAACATAAAGTAACTATCCCCAAAGTAGCATAAGGCCATAGCATGCTCAAACCATACGTGAGCTATCCAGAAAAGCAGCAAAAGATCCAGCTAAGTAACAGTGTTCCCACCCTGCAAACCTGGGGGGGGGGGGAACGGAAGAAAAGGGGCAAAAGAAAACGGGTCAGTCAAAAAGACTGGTAAGTCCTATCTACTATTAGTATAAAAACTAATAAAGCTAACTGAACATGTAAAATAGAGATGAGATGTAGGGTGATAACTGGTATGGTGAAAGGTTAACAAGATAGATCAAGTGTGGCATCGCATATGCAAGGTTAAGTTGCACCGGGGGTGTACTAGTATTCTTGTCAAGTATAATCAAGAAATGATCCCTTGGCCCAAAGCAGGCCCACATCATGAAATGACCTAAGTCGAGGTCCAACTTCTCGGTCTAGTCGGTCGGCTCCCTATAAGCCTAACTCGTCGTGTCGGTGTCATACGGCCCAATCACGAAGTGTAGTCAAACTGTGCTAGGTCCACCCTAGGGTGTATCAAGCCCTAGGGTGCCAACCACGGACATAGATCAAGCACGCACAGTCTAAACCTACGAGTGCCCGTGTCTGCTTTTTCAACTACGGACCATGTGCACGACCATGGTCCGCCTGAACCTACACCGGCGCACCTACTCAGCCGTCGTTTTGGTCGCTTACATGTCAACCCAGTAATCGTGCCCCACCCTAGCCTAGTCCCTAGGGTATCATGATACAATCAAGAGGGTTACTGGTGAAAAGGACCATGTAACTAGGGTTTCTAGCGGGTTAAATGTGGTTAACCCTATCCAATCAAGTATCAAGTTGGTTAAGTGTACCCAAGGTTCATGACTTAACCACGTCAACCCATCATGTTTAATTGGTTAAGTATTCAAGTGGTCCATGACTTAACCCTATCATGTGGCATTAATTATTTAAATGCACCCAACCTCTCACATTAGACTTTGTTGTGGTTACTAGTTAAGTCGGGCTGTCCGAGTAGCTTTACACCACAACTTGGTCTAACCTCGGGTTTCTTAGTGCAACATGACCAACTACTCACATTGGGTCCTATTGCTTGTAGCCACTAGTTAAGCCGGTCGGTTCGGGGTAGATTTATGCTATAAACTCAACCCAACCTCGAGTTGGCCACACTCATATTTTCTAAGTGTCATGTCCACCATTATGTTTACAAACACAATCACAAGTCAATGTTCATGTCATGTTTAAAATCATGTTTCATGTCATTAATATTACCCAACCCAAAGTATTCCCGTCGCATGCACGTTTCACATAACATAACATAGATCAAAAGGGGGAACTTGGCAAAAGCATGACAAAAAGGGGCATAAGGTAATAAGGTTGGCCATAGGTTAAACATGGTGGCATATGAGGCAAAAATAGGTTCATAAGCTTGCATATCACATCATAGGCCTCAAAACATGCATAATATCAACTTAAGCAAATAGGTGAAACATGATTATGAATGACATAGGATGATGGCTAAAAGTTCGCATATAGCATTATATGCAAGTTATCATAAAGGTTATAAGAGTTCTCATGTTATATAATGCAACATTTCAACATAAAGCTTATAGCTTTTAGCCCACAAGGTCAAGGTGATAGGTTTTCAAACATGCATAGAATATATTCATGCATAACATGATAAGATCAAAGCATATATCATTCTTAGGCCCAAACCCAACTTGCAACATATCTCATTTAACTTTATAGTTAGAATCTAAGAGTAGTATAGGGCTTACAATGAGCGGTTATGCGATCTAGATCAATATATATAAAGATTGAGACGAAGCCACTAGCAAAAATCAGCAAAGAAAATAATAAGCTCCACTTAAACGCCTTGAAACAAGAAGTAATAACTCCAACGAGAAAGAAAGAAGGCTCTTTTACTTAAGAAAGACGGCTCTTTTATAACTTAGATTGATTTGAGACACTCATCCTTTCATAAGGAAGATGGAGGCCATGATTGGTGAATATTTGGACAGCATTTGGTTGTAGGAATGATTAATGAGGGTTTAGGCTAGGTGTAGGGGTCTTTTTATAGGTGATTAGGTTAATCTAGACCATAGGATTAAACACATCAGGTCCGTCAAATCCCGTCAGAAACTTCTAGAGCAGACTCAACACGTCACAAATGGTGCACCAGAAAAACTGGTCCGACCAGGGGGGTCGACCCCTGGGTCGACATGGGTGTCGACCCATCTAAGGGGGGGGGGTCGACACTGGTGTCGACCCCTGTGTCGACCCTGCCTGGGGCGGGAAAATTCCCGCCTACCCTGTTTAGGCTGAAATTCGAATCTAAATTTGAATTTGAATTTGAACGGTTTTCGGGCTTGGAATTTTCTGAAAACTTCATTGGGCCATAACTTGGTCATACGGACTCCGTTTTTCGAAAAATCGGACTCTATTTCGCGTATTTTTCCGAGACGAACGCAATGGCACAGCCCATTTCCCTTGATTCAGATTTTACAGTTTAATTCTGCCTTGATTTATGTTATAACATGTTGTTCAAAAATACGGGTTGTTACATTCTCCCCTCCTTAAAGGATTTCGTCCCCGAAATCTCCAAGTTAGGAAGAACGTATCTTACCATCCATCATCCATCTACTCAAAACATCATCCACGTGCAGTCATTGTCCTTAAAGGATTCTAAATGCTGTATGATCATATGCAAAGGTGTGTGTATATGTACTTATCTAATGCGAAAATCAGGAGGTTACTGATTCGGTAAACCCCCTTAATGCAAAACATGTTAGTGAAATGAGTCCATATGTATGCAAATTCCTAACATAATTTATAATTTCTACATGAGTGCACATAACATTCATTCATATGCAACATCCACGTGATAGCACAACAAGTTTCATCCATGAATAAGTATAAGCACTCATGCATATGCAACATGAAAGTGTGTGAGCCGATCTTAGTGCCTAATGTGTATCATGCATCCACGAGTATCCACGTGCAAACACTTGCAACTACTTGCAACCATCAAGCATAACATGTTTCAAATACATGTTTCATCCAAAGGGTTTCTACCTAAGGTTCTCATGACAAGGTTAACGTGATAACAAGATAAGCAGGATAAACATGGATATCAAAAAAAGGAGATATGTTACTTAGGAAAGGAGATTGAGAATGTACCCTCAAAAAGGAATGGATAAAGCCCACGCATATTCTCCTCGGTTTCCCAAGTTGCATCTTCATCGGGTTCACTCCACTGAACTTTCACCAGTTTGACTTCTCGATTCCTTAACTTCTTGATCTCTGTTCCCATAATACGAATTGGAGCTCTCGTTAAGGTTGCCTCGTTTTCTACTTCCACATCTTCAAGAATGCTTGGTTCAACTACCTCAGCGGACTCATGTAAGCATTTTCGGAGATGCGAGACATGAAAGACATTGTGCACTCCGGCTAGCTTCTCGGGCAATTCCACCTTATAGGCCATCTTTCCAATTCTCTCTATGATAGGGAAGGGTCCTACGAACCTTGGTACCAGCTTCCCTACTGCTCCAAAACGTACCACATTACGCAAAGGAGAAACCTTCACGAAAACCCTGTCTCCCACTTCGAATTCCAAATCTGCCCTTCGCCTGTCAGCATATGATTTCTGTCTATCTTGGGCCGCTTTCATCCGTCTTCTCACCAATTCAACTTTCTCGGATATGTCCCGTATCATGTCGGGCCCAAGTATAAGCCTATCTGTTGTCTCCCACCAACAAGATGGTGACCTACACGGCCTCCCATACAAAGCTTCAAATGGTGCCATCCCTATGCTGGCTTGATAGCTATTATTATAAGCAAACTCTACAAGAGGAAGGTGGTCTTCCCAAGTACCACCAAAGTCAAGAACACAAATCCTCAAAAGATCTTCTAGCACTCTATTCACCCTTTCGGTTTGGCCATCCGTCTGGGGGTGATAGGCTGTACTCAGATTCAATCGCGTACCCATCGCTTCTTGCAAACTATTCCAGAACTGGCTAGTGAAAATTGGGTCACGATCACTAACTATGCTAGAAGGAACTCCATGCAACCGCACTATCTCCCGGAGATAAATAGATGCTATCCATGATGCGGTCCTCTTGCTCTTTACAGGAATGAAATGAGCACTCTTCGTAAGTCTATCAACTATGACCCATATGCTCGTGTTCCCTCTCCTTGACTTAGGCAATCCATCCACAAAATCCATAGAAATACTCTCCCACTTCCATTGCGGGACCTCCAATGGATGTAATAGCCCACCTGGTTTCTTTGACTCGACTTTCACTTGTTGGCCCACCATGCACTTTGAAACATACTCTGCCACATCTTTCTTCATTCCAGCCCAAAAGAAAATGCGCTTCATATCTCTATACATCTTATCTCCTCCCGGATGTATAGTCATCTTCGAGTGATGTGCTTCTTCAAGAACTTTATGCACCAAGTCTCCTACTTGTGGAACGCATAGCCTTCCATCACGCCTTAGCCAACCTTTATCATCAATAGTATATCTAGCAAGGTGACTAGACTTCTCACCGCGAATCAATTTATCCATGACCTCGACTATCTGCGGATCTTCCTTCTGCGAAGCACCAACCTGATCAAGAAGTGTGGGTCTAAGCTCAAGGGATGCTAATGAACCCGTTATCGACTCAACAGTCGTCGTGAAATCAAAGTTTGCCAAGAACTCTAAGTTCTTCATCTCAATAAACAAGGGACTCAAAGTCAACCTCCTTCTGCTTAATGCGTCAGCCACAACATTACACTTGCCAGGGGTATAAGCTATCTCAAAGTCATAAGATGCCAAGAATTCCATCCACCTTTGCTGCCTTAGATTCAGATCTTTCTACGAGAAGAGGTACTTGAGTGACTTGTGATCAGTATACAACTCAAACCTTTCGCCTAGAAGATAGTGGCGCCAGGATTTGAGTGCAAAGACGATCGCCGCTAACTCCAAATCATGGGTGGGATAGTTCTTCTCATGAACTTTCAGTTGCCTAACCCCATAACATATCACTCTTCCCTCTTGCATTAGAAAAGCTCCTAACCCCGTACCACATGCATCGGTGTACACGGTAAACATCTTACCGCCATCGGGTAATGCCAAAACTGGAGCTGTGGTAAGGGCTCTCTTGAGCCTTTGAAAAGCAAGCTCACACTCCAAGTCCCATGCAAAGACTAAGTTCTTCTTTGTCAACTTAGTAAGAGGGGCCGAAATCTTAGCGAAGTCCCTGATGAACTTCCTATAGTAGCCCGCCAGACCGAGAAAGCTTCTTACTTCGGTTGCATTCCTAGGAGTCTTCCAGTCTTGAACCACAACCACTTTCGCGGGATCCACTGCTATGCCTTGCTTAGAAACTATACGTCCAAGACACCGAACTTCCCTTCTCCAAAAATGACATTTGGAGAACTTGGCTTTCAACTGATGCGCTCTAAGCGTATCCATCACTTCCTTGAGATGTCTGGCATGTTCTTCCTCGTCCTTTGAGAAGATCAGAATATCATCCACGAAGACAACCACGAACTTGTTAAGGAACTCCATGAACACCCTACTCATCAAATCTATGAAGTAGGCGGGTGCATTAGTCAAACCGAATGGCATGACAAGCCATTCAAAGAATCCATCTGGAGTCCTAAACGCAGTTTTATCAATACTATCCTCAGCCACTCTAAGCTGATGGAATCCAGTGGCTAGATCGAGTTGAGAGAAAACAGAAGCACCAACAAGTTGGTCAAAGAGATCATCAATCCTCGGTAACGGGTGCCTATTCTTCTTTGTCAGCTTGTTCAACTCTCGATAATCAGCACATAGACGAAGCGAACCATCCGCCTTAGTAGCGAATACCACCGGAGCACCCCATTCAGAAATGCTTCGCCTAATAAAATTCTTCTCAAGCAGCTCCTTGATTTGCTTACTGAGCTCTCTTCTCTCTCGTGGGGCCATGTGCCTAACGGGCAATGATACTGGCTTGGCATTATCGACTAGATAAATGCGGAAATCTATCTCTCGTTTAGGGGGTAACCCTCTAACTTCTTCAAAGACATCAGGATAGTCTCGGACCACCCTTACAGATTGCAGATCATCGTTGGACGAGTCAAGAGATTCAAGATAGCATAACATGACGGGACCTCTAGGGTTACAAGAAATTTCTAGGGTATTACCGAGGCGGGTCACGAGCCTCACCACCCTATGTTCACAATCGAGAATGGCTCCATAACTGGACAACCAATCCATGCCCAAGATCAACCCGTATCCCGTGAACCCGAGAACATAAGCATTACACGTGAATTCTACGGTCAAGATAGAAATCTTCAAATCCACACAAATCAAAGATAGATGGGCGGAACCCCCAATTGGATTTGAAACACAAACGGGATCCTCAACTAGACTAGTACTTAGGTGCAAACTTTCAACAATGTCAGAAGAAATAAAACCATGCGATGCGCCAGAATCAAATAAGGTGAGAACAGGATAATCAGAAATATAAACAAGACTTTCTACAGAAATACTACCTCGGTCCTGAACTGGAGCAGCATTGAGAGCATGCACTTGCCCTCCAGAAGGTCCTGCACGCTGATTCTGCCCTTGCCCTTGTCCTTGCTTCTTGGGGCAATCTTTGCTAAAGTGTCCAGTCTCCCCACAATGAAAACATTCGCCCCGCTTCCTCTTCTTCTTTCTGCAATCCTTGGCTATGTGCCCAACAATCCCACAGAAGTTGCATTTTCTTGGGTCCTTTGCCTTGGCCTTGTTGCCCTTGTTGTTCTTGTTGTTCTGATTGTTCTGATTTCCTCCCCACTTGGAGTCTGTCTTCTTGGCTTGAGTCTCATTAGCCTTGACTTCCTTCTTGCCATTCTTATAGTCTCCTTGAAGCAATTCCATGTCTACTAGACCTTCGAAAGCGGCCCCCATGGGTATATGAGATAGGGCTAAACCTTGTAATGGCTCATTCAACCCCCGTGCAAAGCGTAAATCCTTCTTCTGGGGAGTATTAACCATGTCCAAACCGAATCGAGCAAGCTGGTTAAACTGATTCACATATTCCCTCACTGTCATGTCCCCTTGCTTCAAAGATATAAACTTCTCCAATTGCAGATTTGCCTCAGCTGATGATAGAAACTTAAGCCCAAATCTTGTCCTAAAGTCGGCCCAAGCTCTATAGGCCTCGTAGCATTGGTGACCTCCCACCAATAAGCAGCTTCTTCTTTTAATAAACATGCTGCCAATAAAACCTTTCTATGATCTTCCACATCAAAGATAGCGAAGAGATCCTCAGTTTCTTTCAAACAATTTCATGCCTCCACAAAAGTTTCCTTCCCAATGAAATTCTTGCCACCCATCGCCTTAAAGTCTTTGCAAATCTTAGCGAAATCTGCTTGTGGATTCTGAGGAGGAGGAGGAGGAACCTCAGTTACAGTGGGGGTGGTTGCTGGGCCCACATTGTTGGCCCTATCTTCCAAGTACATCCGGAACCATCCGGGAATGGTCACTCCCTCGGGAAGGTTAAGATCGGCCATACTGAAAAAGGAAAAGATAGATTTAGAACAAGGAAACGAAGGATAGTGCTAATGGGTTTTGGGGAATAGCCCTTTAAAATAACCAGACTTTTCTTGGAAAATACTTAATTGGTTTTGAAAAATAGTTTTTCAAAAGGTAAGTTTTTAAAAAACCTTTTGCTCAAATCTTGTAAACCTTATGCTCTGATACCAAATGTAACACCCCACCTCCGCTAGGGTCACTCTTGCAAGGACACTAGCTTTGGAGGGGCGTTAAATGAGGTAAACATGCATGCAGATATCACAAGACAGAACATGTAAGTAAAAACAGAGTAAATAAAGCAGCGGATAAAACTAGCATTTCAAAACCATAGTCAAGTTACATCAAAGTACTCATTCATTATTTTCCCATAAAACAAAGTCTAGAACATAAACTGAAAACTGAAAAATAAACATAAAGTAACTATCCCCAAAGTAGCATAAGGCCATAGCATGCTCAAACCATACGTGAGCTATCCAGAAAAGAAGCAAAACATCCAGCTAAGTAACAGTGTTCCCACCCTGCAAACCTGGGGGGGGGGGGGAAGAAAAGGGGCGAAAGAAAACGAGTCAGTCAAAAAGACTGGCAAGTCCTATCTACTATTAGTATAAAAACTAATAAAGCTAACTGAACATGTAAAACAGAGATGAGATGTAGGGTGATAACTGGTATGGTGAAAGGTTAACAAGATAGATCAAGTGTGGCATCGCATATACAAGGTTAAGTTTCACCGGGGGTGTACTAGTATTCTTGTCAAGTATAATCAAGAAATGATCCCTTGGCCCAAAGCAGGCCCACATCATGAAATGACCTAAGTTGAGGTCCAACTTCTCGGTCTAGTCGATCGGCTCCCTATAAGCCTAACTCGTCGTGTCGGTGTCATACGGCCCAATCACGAAGTATAGTCAAACTGTGCTAGGTCCACCCTAGGATGTATCAAGCCCTAGGGTGCCAACCACGGACACAGATCAAGCACGCACAGTCTAAACCTACGGGTGCCCGTGTCTACTTTTTCAACTCCGGACCATGTGCACGACCATGGTCCGCCTGAACCTACACCGGCGCACCTACTCAGCCGTCGTTTTGGTCGCTTACATGTCAACCCAGTAATCGTGCCCCACCCTAGCCTAGTACCTAGGGTATCATGATACAATCAAGAGGGTTACTGGTGAAAAGGACCACGTAACTAGGGTTTCTAGCGGGTTAAATGTGGTTAGCCCTATCCAATCAAGTATCAAGTTGGTTAAGTGTACCCAAGGTTCATGACTTAACCGCGTCAACCCATCATGTTTAATTGGTTAAGTATTCAAGTGGTCCATGACTTAACCCTATCATGTGGCATTAATTATTTAAATGCACCCAACCTCTCACATTAGACTTTGTTGTGGTTACTAGTTAAGCCGGGCGGGACCGGGTAGCTTTACACCACAACTTGGTCTAACCTCGGGTTTCTTAGTGCAACATGACCAACTACTCACATTGGGTCCTATTGCTTGTAGCCACTAGTTAAGCCGGTCGATTCCGGGTAGATTTATGCTACAAACTCAACCCAACCTCGAGTTGGCCACACTCATATTTTCTAAGTGTCATGTCCACCATTATGTTTACAAACACAATAACAAGTCAATGTTCATGTCATGTTTAAAATCATGTTTCATGTCATTAATATTACCCAACCCAACGTATTCCTATCGCATGCACGTTTCGCATAACATAACATAGATCAAAAGGGGGAACTTGGCAAAAGCATGACAAAAAGGGGCATAAGGTAATAAGGTTGGCCACAGGTTAAACATGGTGGCATATGAGGCATAAATAGGTTCATAAGCTTGCATATCACATCATAGGCCTCAAAACATGCATAATATCAACTTAAGCAAATAGGTGAAACATGATTATGAATGACATAGGATGATGGCTAAAAGTTCGCATATAGCATTATATGCAAGTTATCATAAAGGTTATAAGAGTTCTCATGTTATATAATGCAACATTTCAGCATAAAGCTTATAGCTTTTAGCCCACAAGGTCAAGGTGATAGGTTTTCAAACATGCATAGAATATATTCATGCATAACATGATAAGATCAAAGCATATATCATTCTTAGGCCCAAACCCAACTTGCAACATATCACATTTAACTTTATAGTTAGAATCTAAGAGTAGTATAGGGCTTACAATGAGCGGTTATGCGATCTAGATCAATATATATAAAGATTGAGACGAAGCCACAAGCAAAAATCCGCAAAGAAAATAATAAGCTCCACTTAAACGCCTTGAAACAAGAAGTAATAACTCCAATGAGAAAGAAAGAAGGCTCTTTTACTTAAGAAAGATGGCTCTTTTATAACTTAGATTGATTTGAGACACTCATGCTTTCATGAGGAAGATGGAGGCCATGATTGGTGAATATTTGGACAGCATTTGGTTGTAGGAATGATTAATGAGGGTTTAGGATAGGTCTAGGAGTCTTTTTATAGGTGATTAGGTTAATCTAGACCATAGGATTAACCCTAAAACACATCAGGTCCGTCAAATCCCGTCAGAAACTTCTAGAGCAGACTCAACACGTCACAAATGGTGCACCAGAAAAACTGGTCCGACCAGGGGGGTCGACATGGGTGTCGACCCATCAGGGGGGGGGGTCGACACTGGTGTCGACCCTGCCTGGGGCGGGAAAATTCACGCCTACCCTGTTTTGGCTGAAATTCGAATCTGAATTTGAATTTGAACTGTTTTCGGGCTTGGAATTTTCTGAAAACTTCATTGGGCCATAACTTGGTCATACGGACTCCGTTTTTCGAAAACTCGGACTCTATTTCGCGTATTTTTCCGAGACGAACGCAATGGAACAACACCTTTCCCTTGATTCAGATTTTACAGTTTAATTCCGCCTTGATTTATGTTATAACATGTTGTTCAAAAATACGGGTTGTTACAACAGTCAAAAAGTCACTCAAGGGAAAATTCAAGCCAAGAACATGACCAGATTCATCACAACAATCGCGCAAGAAAAAGATAAATTTTTTCAACGAAAATCAGGCCAAGTCTTATCGAGCGAAATTAGAGAACAAATTCTAGGGTTTTCGATTACCCTATATACTGACACCCATTTACATCACTGGCATGTGAATCGAATCCAAGAAACAACAATTTCAAGCATAAAGTAATTTCAGAAAAACTCACAATCTTTTAAGGATTCGATTAGCACCAAATTGATCGAGCAAGACAGAGGAAATAACGGTGTAATCATTGAAGACGAGGAGAACCATCGCCAAAAGCAATTCATCACAACGAGGATCGATTTGGAGTCAACAAAGAAAAATCCTAGGAATTTCCCATAGCCGCTATATTTTTTCTTTAGAGACCAAAGTGAACAGGACAAATGAAATAGGGTGCAACCCAATCAAAAGTGGCCGACCTGATTTCTAAGGGAGAAGGGCTTTCTTTTTTTCTTGTTTTATCTCCTTTTAATTCTAGGGTTTTAGATTTATTTTTGTTGTTGTTCTTTTTAATTTGAGTTGTAAATGATCAAATAGTTTTTCTAGTATCTGTAAAAAACTAGGGGAATCTATTAGGGTGTTGACTGATATTTGCTAGAGTTTGTAAAATCTAGGTTACTAGTTACAGGGTCATAATCAGTGGAAATCTGATCGAGGGGATATCGGTCAGTCTAGGGTTTGAGCTTACGGTTAGTACAGGAGGAGGGAGTGCGAGTTTACAGGGTCTGTAAGCGAGATCTATTATTAACACCTAGTAGAAACCTTAGTGAATGCAGTAGTAGGCAGAGTCTGCCGAAGCTGGGCATATCTGTGTGTTATTTATTTACTGCATTTATTTCCCTGCTGATTATCTGTGTTGTGATTTATTTTAATAACACTTCAAAACTGTAATAAACCCTATTCCCCCCTTTAGGGTTAATCTAGATCCAACAACCTCAAAAGATCTTCTTGAATCCGATTCACTCTTTCTGTTTGGTTGTCTGTCTGAGGGTGATAAGCGGTGCTCAAACACAATTGCGTTCCTACCGCCTCTTGCAAGCTCTTCCAAAACTCACTAGTGAAAATGGGATCTCGATCGCTTACGATACTAGAAGGTATGCCGTGTAGACGAACTATCTCTCGAAGATAAATAGATGCTAACTATGCCGCTGTTCTTTTACTCTTAACGGGAATGAAATGGGCGCTCTTGGTAAGTCTATCTACTACTAGCCAAATCCCCGTATTACCCTTCCTTGACCTCGGCAACCCGTCGACGAAATCCATGGAAACACTTTCCCATTTCCATTGTGGAATGTCTAAAGGGTGAAGCAAACCACCAGGCTTCTTTTGCTCAGCCTTGACTTGCTGGCACACTAAGCATCTAGAAACGAACTCAGCCACATCTTTCTTCATTCCGGCCCAAAAGAAAACTCACTTCATGTCCTTATACATCTTGTCACCCCCAGGATGTATGGTCATCTTAGAACGATGTGCTTCTTCAAGGATTTCCTTCTCAAACTCTCGTCTCGTGACACGCAAATTCTTCCATCTCTACGCAACCAACCTTTTCCATCTATAATATACCTACTAAGATGGCTCGAAGACTCTCCTCTTATGAGCTTGTCTACTATCTCTATCAGTTGTGGGTCATCTCGCTGTGTCGCACCTAACTGTCCCAAAAGCGTAGGTCGCACCTCTAATGATGCCAACAAACCGGGTACATAATCGATAGAGGTCTAAAGTAAAGGTAGATATATACTCTAAACTTTGTCACTCGACAAACAAAGGACTCAAAGTCAACTTCTTTCTACTCAAGGCGTCAGCTACAACGTTACCCTTGCCAGGAGTATATGAAATCTCAATATCGTAGGATGCTAAGAACCCCATCCACCTATGTTGCCTTAAGTTTATATCATTTTGAGCGAATATGTATTTTATTGACTTATGGTCTATATACAACTCAAACCTCTCACCAAGCAAGTAATGGCGCCAAGATTTAAGCGCAAAAACTATGGCAACTAATTCTAAGTCGTGGGTAGGGTAATTCTTCTCATGAACCTTCAACTGCCTTCCACCATAACATATCACCCTTCCCTCTTGCATCAAAACTGTGCCAAGCCCTGTCCCGCAAGCATCAGTATATACTGTGAATGCTTTACTCCCATCTAGCAAAACAAAAATTGGAGCTATCATCAATGCCCTCTTCAATCTTTGAAAAGAATCATCACAGTCAACATCCCAAGAAAAGGTCAAATTCTTTTTCGTTAACCGAGTAGGTGGGGCTGATATCTTAGCAAAGTCCTTGATGAACTTTCTATAATAGCCCGTTAAACCAAGAAAACTTCTTACTTCTGTTGCATTCTTAGGAATCTTCCAATCTTGGATTGCCACTACCTTCGCGGGATCCACTGCTATCCCATCTTTAGAGACCACGTGCCCTAATAACCTCACTTCCTTTTTCCAAAATGACATTTGGAGAACCTAGCCTTGAGTTGATGTGCTTGAAGGGTCTCTAGGACTTCCTAAAGATGTAAGGCATGCTCTTCCTCGCTTCTAGAGAAGATCAGGATATCATCCGCAAAGACTACCATGAACTTGTTTAGAAACTCCCTAAACACCCTACTCATAAAGTCCACGAAATATGCGGGTGAAATCGTCAAACCGAAAGGCATGACGAGCCATTCAAAGAAACCTTCTGGAGTTCTAAATGCAGTCTTATCTATGCTATCCTCAGCCACCCTTAGCTGATGAAATCCTGTAGCTAAATCCAACTAAGAGAAAACCGAAGCACCAACCAACTGATCGAACAAGTCATCTATCCTCGGTAATGGGTGTCTATTCTTCTTCGTGAGCTTATTCAGCTCCCTATAGTCCACACACAATCTAAGTGAACCATCAGCCTTCGTGTGAAAAACAACTAGAGCACCCCACTCCGAGGTACTTCTTCTTATGGACCCTTTCTCAAGCAACTCTTTCACTTGTTTACTAAGTTCACTCCTTTCTCTTGGAGCCATGTGGCGCATAGGCAATGCAACTGGCTTTGCATTGTCCACCAAATATATATATGGAAATCTATCTCGCGTTTTGGAGGTAAGCCCCTAACCTCCTCAAAGGCATCTGCATACTCACGGACTACTCGAACAGATTGCAAATCATCAATATATGTGTCAAGAGATTCTAGGTAGCTAAGCATAACATAACCCTTAGGGTCACATGAGATATCGAGAGTATTCCCTAAACCAGTAAATAGTCTAACTACCCTCTTTTCACAGTCGAGAATGGCACCATACCTGGCTAGCTAATCCATACCTAGAATAAACCTATAGCCCATGAAACCAAGAACATAAGCGTTGCATTCAAACTCAACGCCATACATAGATATTCTCAAATCCCAACATAACATAGATAGACGAGCCGTACCCCCAATAGGATTTGAGACAACAACGGGATCCACTACTATACTAGTATCTAGGTGTAGAGACTCAACAACATAAGCAAATATAAACGATTGTGAAGTGCCAGAATCAAACAAGGTACGTACAGGAAGATTGAAAAGGAAAATCAAACTTTCAACAGAAATGCTTCTACCTCTCTCTTGTGTAGCTGCCATGAGAGCATGAACCTGCCCTCCAGAAGTAGATCATGTCCTCTGTCCTTGCCCTTGTCCTTGCCTTCTTGGGCAGTCTTTAATCATATGTCCTGCCTCACCACATTAGAAGTAACCAGTCCTCTTCTTCTTCCTACAGTCCTTCAAATGGCCAGGTATTCCACAATTATGACACTTTCTTTTCTCTGAGCCCTTGTTATCCTTTCCGCCCTTCTTTTGTTGTTGTCGTGCCTTCTTTGGATCCCCTTTCTTATCCTGTTCCTTATCTACATTAGCACCTTTCTCCTCTTCATGTATCAATGCCATATCAACAAGATTCTCGAAAGTAGCCCCCATAAGAATGTGGGAGATCACCAACCCGTGTAATGGTTCATTTAGACCCTTGTCAAATCTCAAGGCCTTCTTTTGGGGTGTATTAACTAATTCCATACCAAATCTTGCTAACTGGTTAAACTTGTTAACGTACTCCTTCACAGACAACTCCCTTGTTTCAAAGCCAAGAACCTCTCCATGTATAAACTCTCCTCTGCTTGTGAAAGAAATTTCAACTTGAACCTTTGTCTATAATCCATCCACGTCTCCACTGCACGTCCTCCAATAGTCACTTCGACCAAAATGAAGCTTCATCCTTCATCAACCAAGCAGCTAGATGAAACTTCCTTCCATCATCTATCTCAAAGATACTAAACAAGTCCTCCACTTTCTTGAGCCAATTCCGAGCCTTAACAAACATCTCTGTTCCATAAAACGGTTTTCCGCCCATCGCACGGAATTCTTTGCATATCTTAGAAAAAGCATCTACACGGGGAGGAGGAGGAGCGGCTGCAGCTGAGGGAGGAGGAAAATTTGCTGGGCCTGCGGCAGTAGCCCTAGCTTCCAGATACCATCTGAACCAGCCTGGTATCTGTACTCCCTCGGGTATATCAGGTTCCCCAGACATGCTGAAAGGAAAAAGGAAGAGATTCAAAATAGAGAATCGAAAGAAAGATATATGGCTTTTGGGGATTATGTTTTTCATAATAAACCTTTCTCTTGAAAATACCTGCTTTAAAACATATTTTTGTAAATACTTCTTTTTTTAAAATGCTTTTGAAAACAGTTTTCAAAATCTTTTATCTGTTCTGGTAACCTTCAGCTCTGATACCACATGTAACACCCCACGTTCGTTAATGTCTCTCACTAAGGGAATGCATTAACTTTCATGGAGCGTTATAAGAGTATAGAAAAGAACATCACAAGACAGATATATAAAATGGTACTTAACAAAATTCAAAATTTATTCATTGCAGCGGAAAGCAAAACATGCCTGGTTACAGCATCAAAACATATACTAAAGCCAAGTACACAAATATCCATCTTGGACAAAATTATTACCAAAGTACATAAAAGCAAAACCATAATCCCACTCCAAATAGCCATAATGGAAAAGAGATAAAGCTGAGCATTACTTTCAACACTTCCAAGCACTTTAAGAAGAGAGAGATCTGAGTCAAGCTTCACTAATCCCACCCTGGGGACCTGGGGGGCAGGGGGGTGGGGGGAAGAAAGGAAAGAGGCGAAACAAAAGGGTCATACATAAGTCTGGCGAGTCTAGTGACTTTAACAATATAACCAGTAAAGTAACAGGATAAGAACATAAACTGGATATAAGAGATGATTGTAACATAAGTGGACATGACAAGGTAAACAAAGTAAGCAAGATAGAACATCGACTGCGCTCCTAACCACTATAAGATATGCTCTGCACGTACCAACATACTAGTTACATACTAAAAGATGATCCCTCCCTACTAATCATAATAATGGTAGCGTCGTGCACTCCTAGCTTCTCTCGTAGGTGCCCACTTGCTCCTATCACCACTAGTTGTACCCACTACCCTACCCATTCGATCGACTTCCTAACCTCGTAGATACCTATGTTGGTCCCATAATAGGGTGTATCACTCCCTAAGGTGGCAACCCCGATACTACTAAAATGCACAACTTATACCTACACGATGCAACAACGTCTTACCAACCAGCTCGGACCCACGCACGCACATGACTCTATTGGACTTGCACTGCCATCGTTAACT
The DNA here is from genome assembly GCA_030737875.1 of Allium sativum. Taxonomy (NCBI): domain Eukaryota; kingdom Viridiplantae; phylum Streptophyta; class Magnoliopsida; order Asparagales; family Amaryllidaceae; genus Allium; species Allium sativum. The sequence goes on along the minus strand of CM060927.1, from coordinate 27,864,552 downwards.
CTTTATTGACCTCTTACAATCAACCCCAGTAAGCGTGTCCCTGTCCTCAACCTAGTTCGAGCTCATATATATGCTAAAATGGTTTACTGGTTGAAAAGGTTCCACACATTTGACACAAGCTTCTCTCCCAAGCTTGGTCTCCACAAGGAATTCCCACTAAACCCCTTTTTATCCTCATGTCTCTTCTTGGTTAAGTGCTTTAATTATGTTTTATATGCTACCCATGTTACCCACATAACCCTTTATTATTCTCATGTCTTACCACATGTCTTATCTTGGTTAATTGTTCATTAATTCATTTTAACCGTAATCTTGCAAGACCTCCTGCATTAGATTACTGTTTGCGGTTGCTGGATATGCCGGGCGGTTCCGGGTAGGCTTATACCGCAATCCAAATCTAACCTCATGTCTTTGCATTATTACTCATCTGATTTCTGCCTTTGTCCTCTCACATTAGATTACCGTTTGCGGTTGCTGGATATGCCGGACGGTTCTGGGCAGGCTTATACCGCAATCCGAAACTAACCTCGTGTCTTACGTGTTTATTATCACTTTCTTGATTCAAGTCCCAATTTCAAATCTTGGATTATAATATATTCCAATCACCCATAATTTCCAATCTAAATTATGTTTATAATTTTAATCCAAATTATGCCTATAATCTCATGTGTACAAGTTGTACCAAATTATGCTCAAATCCATTTTCCACAGCCATCAACAATTTATGCCAAATCTCCTTTTATTACATGTTTCCCAAACTTTTTCCCAATCATCCCAACGTTATTTGTACGTAAATCTCAACGCAGTATGCTTAGGCTCGAAGTTAGCCTAATATCAAAAAGGAAAAAGGAAAAGAAGAAGGGAAGAGAATCAAACATCAAAATTAGCATAAACATATAAATATGCATGTGAAATGAATAACGATAAAATAGATCAGACATGCATATGATAATAGCAATTGGGCATGAATCTAAAGGATAAATTACAAAACTTGATATGATTCATCTTATTTACAGGCATATACATTAGATCTAATTTACAATCCTATCACATTTACTTTTTAATTTAATTATATGTGAAAGTGACATAAACTCACAGCGATAGGATTCTTAGAAAAGAGAATTAGGCTTTGTTGTTTGAAGATCTGACCTTGAATAACCTCTTCTTTGATTGTTGAAGAAGAAAAGCTAAATTAATTTGAGATGGAGCAGCAGCATGGAGGCGCCATAGATTAGGATTGAATGAGATTAGGGTTAGGTTTAGGTGTTTATTTATAGGTGTATTAGGTCAATTAGGACCTTTAGATTAGATTAGAGACCATCAGAACCACTCAGATTAAAAAGACACATCATAAAGGAACTCTCCAGAATTCTGCAGATCAAGGCTCATCCTGGGCTCACTTCCCAGGTGCGCCAGTGCATTTTTGTTCTAGCGCAATTCACAAGTGCGCCAGTTGTTCTGGCTCATTTCCTGATTGTTCTGCCAAACTTCCATCGTCCATAACTCCTTCATATTGTATCCGTTTTACGCAAATTCGGACTCTATATCAAGCAAAATTCCGAGACGAACGCAATGGCCACTACACCAAAATGGCCAATTGGCAACTCTTATTTTTTTTCAACTGCCAACACTTATATGTGTTATAGACTAGTGACACTAATATGTGTTGCGGTAGGAAAATGTGTCACCAAAAATGTGCCAACACTTTTATGTGTTGTTATGCTTGGTCAACTCTTATTATCTAAGGGCAAAAGGGTAAGTTCTCTGCCATAACCTAATTGTTGCCTCAACTCTTTTTCCCCCAACGCTTATTCCTCTGACGGTCGCGTCTTTAAAACTAAAAAGAAAAATGGACTTCGCTTCTCAACTCGTTTCTCAATCCACGACTAATTAAAATGGGGGACAGTCAAACTACAGTGTCTCGATTCAAAGATAAAGCTGGGATCAAAGAGGAGAAAGCTGGGATCAAAGAGGAAGATGGAGTCGAGAGGAGCGACATCAACATAATCTAAGAGCTCGAGAGTCTAAATTAAATCTAAGAGGACAAGATCGAGGATCAAAAGCGTGGTGAGTGTATTCTCACTTTTTAGGTACTATGACCTTATTTTATAGGCAGTCTGTTAGTTGTATGTGCCTTCGATTTCATGCTTAGTATGAAGAAATGCATTTATATATCGATTAGGTGATTCACGTGTTAACATGTATGATCTTTGTGAATGGGTGTATGGTTGCTGATTGTTTTCCTATTTGCTATGTGCATAGATATAAACTAAATAGAAGAGGTTTGCAGGAAGGATTAGTAAACTTGTTATACATTCCAGTAATGATAGGCTGTACACACTTATTATACATATGAATCTGATGAGTAACAGTGTAGTGAATGCTTGTTATTATGTGTACAAGGATGTGCTATGTGTTTTCATGTTTCGATGTATTGTTATGATTGGTGATTTACCTTTAGATTCCTATATATATGTATAAAAATCTGGGAAATTGGGTAAATATATACATGTATATCAGAAAACAAGATACCAGTTAAGACTGTTATGGGGCTAAACATTACAGACAGATGAATATTGAGAATACATCTGTGTTGACTAAACATATATATCCTATTGTGAAAGAATTGAATGTTTCATATGTATTTTGCTAAATTAATAATGATATGGACATTGATATATTTTCGGGTTTTAAAGAGAGTTTTCTCACTACTTCGTGGTCAAACAGGGCATATCATATAAACTGATGCATGAATATGCCAGTTCGATTTCATCTATGCCGACGATTTCAACTCGAGCTTGTGGCAATTACATCTCCATCGATGATTTTTAGCATCTACTAAGGCAGAGATGAAATCGAAAATGGTTACACCTCTGTAATCCCATAAAGCAAACGGTTATCCATGTCTAAAGTTGAGAACAAGGTAATATAATCTTTAACATCTACATTTATCTAGTTAATTTATCAAGTAAATTAAAAAGTTGGGTAAAAAGTTATTCCTGTAAATTAGATAAGCCTATATATGAGACATATATTTTGAGGTTTTCCTTGGGTTAGTTATATGGATTATCTTGATTTATATCTCTTATTTCCATTGTGGTTTGGATACTTTGGGACTGTTTCTTCCTGAGTAACAGGTTCAGGTAAAATGTTGAGCACTTGATAGGCAAAAAATGAGCAATACAAGGCAAAAGATTATGCTCTTTCACATGATTTTTTTCTAGTTCAAAGTTTATTTGTTTTTTTAGATGTTTTTTATAGGATTGGACTCGTACCAACTCTGGGGATCCTGAAATAGCTGCTGCGATTGAAAGGGGAGAAGATCCTAGACTAGCTTTAGTAAGTTCTGTTGGTCAGTTGGTCTGTGCTTTTCCCCTAGCTTGTTTTTAGATTCTTTTATTTATTATATTGCCTATAGCTAAAAGCATAATCTTAAAAATTGATTGTGGGAACAATGCATATCGCTTGTTGAGGGAATCAAAATTCTAAAGTATGACAACATCATTGCTGACCAGAAAATGGAATGAGGAAATTTAGCTTTAAAGGCATTTCATTATTGTTTTATATATTTATGCATAAATATAAATATGAACATGCATGCACACATAAAGGCATTTCAAAAAACCTGATCTAATAAATCACACATTGAAATAACAATTCACTAATTTGTACTACAAATAACAACGATAGACAAGAGTAGTAGTTTTAAGTATAGCTGATGATTTGTGCAAATAACAAGAATAATAATGCTCTTCCTGTGGTGTAGATGAATAATTTGTTCAAAATACAGTGAATTTGAGAAGGATTAGTATAACATTTTTGTTTGAATAACAGGTGTATAATTTTCAGCCCTTATATACAAAGTAAAAACGTTCCTGTTTATGTTGTGGTCCATGTAAACATGGTATTATTTCTCTGTTTTAGCAATAAAATTCTAGTATACTGATACTGACATGCTCGTAATTTATTGTATGCCATTTATATTAAAGGCTTTTAATTCAATTTTATATAGGACTATAATCAATTAGTTTAAACACAGCTGAAGCCGCGGGTTTCGGGTTATCAAATGTTTGGCTATTCTAAATTATTGTAACATTAGCGTCAAATTTCCCCTTATATTTGGTCATGCATGGATGTCTTGAATTGGAGAATAACGACATTGGTAAATTTGTATGCTTTGGGATCTACATAGAGGCAAAACACACATCTATATCTAATTGTATAGCCAGTTGGGGATAAGATGCCACATAGTGAATTTCATGATGATTTCATACTTTAAATCTTTGATACTTTTGTAAAACATTCTATTTTAGGATTTCATGAGCATAATGATATTTTTTTAATGTATTTCTACATAGTCCTTGAATAAACGTATCATATTAGCATATTATTAACACACTATTAACCATGTCAAATGGTATTGTTTTTTAGTTCAGAACAAAACTTTTATGGTTAGTTCTTGGACGTTGATGTTGCTAAAACACCCTCTGATTCTTTATAGTATAGCTTGCTTCATCTTGCAAGCAAGAAAGCTTGTTTCAGATTGCAAGCAAGCAAGCTTGCTTCAGCTTGCCTAAGTCTTTTGATTTTGCAGTGATTTCTTACAATGATTCTGTAAACATGGTTTACAAATGCATGTTAAAAGGAGCAGCCGAGCTCCTTGTCAAACCTGTTCGGAAAAACGAGTTGAGGAACATGTGGCAACATGTTTGAAGAAGACACAAGGTATGCGAAATTCTTCCTCGTATCTTTGCACTATTTATGCTTGTTTCATTTGATTACCAGTTCAGTTATATAACTATGTATGTTGTATTGTGTCCAGTTAAATGATGTCCAGGATACGATAGAAAATGTTAAAGGCGATGATACTAAGAGAAATCTCGAGAACTTGGAAAACAATAAGGAATACAGCAAGAAGAGGATTTATACTGAGGTTAGTTCTTCCCTTGCATATGGAAGTAGCTTTAATCATTAAACGTATTCGAAGACTTGAAGTTAAGTTTGAATGTTAGATTAAACTAAACACACTTTCTTTGTGATTGTGTAATGCATAAACCTGTCAGAATTAACAAGCAATATCTTGAAATTATTTGATCAAAGATCTCTTTTTATAACATATTGTGGTATAGAGCAAGGTACTACTTAATCTAGAATCCTTTGAAAATATTACACATTCGGTAACTCGGTCTGTTCTTTCCATCGTTTTTATGTCAAAATATATGATGCAAGATTCTTGCTGTCATCTATATATCATGTTTTTTAAACATGTCTCCATATCATTTTTCATGCATATATATTTTCATGCACATGTATCCATTTCTCTGTGCTGAGATTGTCATTTATAATGTGTTTGAAGCTATGCACTCTTGAATTTGTGATACGCTGGCCTTCTTACTACTAGTTGTTTTAAGCTTTTGGGCTTTACCAACCGTATGTTTTGGAGTATTCAAGGTTGAATGTTTCGAAAACACAGTGATGTCAAAGCGAAAGGTATCTTGCATAATCAATTTTGTGTTTTTAAAATAATAATTATGTCAATATATCCAATCCTGTAAATTGCTATTTTAGTTGAATCAATTAGTCATGGAAAGGTGGGTTGATGGCTGGGATGTTCCACGCTTGTTGACGTTGTCTGGATTAAGACGTCGTGGAGTTTCTTCGACCGCTATTAACACTTACATTCATGGAATGGGAATCACAATAAGGTTTGAGTTCATCATAAAAATATTTGTAAATAGCATTATTTAGGTTTCTCAAAGTTTTCTCATGGCTGCATTAATGGCTGACATATACATATCATTATTGGTTTTTTCAATGGTTAGAGTTCATCATATAAAATCAACATTTCTGCATTATTTAGGTTTCTTAAATATTTGGCTTTGTTATCTTTTTATGATAGAAAGATATCAAGTTATTTCAAATTCATAAGATGTATGTTTTCCTATTTATGTTTGTACTTAGCAAAAGCATATCTATTTATGTGTGATGTATGTTTCCTATTTGTAACACCCTACCTCCACCAGGGTCACTCACCGAGTGATTGAACTAGCTTTGGAGGGGTGTTGTCTAGGTAAAAACATGCACAGAGATATCACAAGACAGAACATAGATAAATAAATAAGTAAAGCAACGGTAGAAATTTAAAAACCATGGTTAACCATTTCAAAACCAAAGTCAACTTACATCAAAATACTTAGTCATCATTTTCCAACTACCACAAGTCTAGAAACATAAACTGAAAATAACATAAAGTAAACTATCCCCAAAATAGATGTGGTGAAGCCATAGCAAGCTCAAGTCCAAACCATACATGAGCCGTCAAGAAAGCAAGCCAAATGTCTAAGCTAAGCACTAGTGTTCCCTCCCTGAGAACCTTGGGGGGGGGGGGGGACGGAAGAAAAGAGGCGAAAGAAAAAGGGTCAGTCATAAAGACTGGTAAGTCCTACCTACTATTAGTATAAAAACTAATGAAGTTAACTAGACATGAGAAACTGAGATGAAACGTAAAGATGATAACTAACTGGCATGATAAATAGATAACAAGGTAGATCAAGTGTGGCATCGCATATACAAGGTTTAGTTTTGCACCAATAGTACTAGTATTCTAACCCATGTCAAGTATAAACAAGAAATGATCCCTTGGCCCAATATCATGAGATGACCCAAGTCAAGGTCCAACTATACGATCTAGTCGATCGGCTCCCTATAAGCCTAACTCGTAGAGTGTCGGTGTCATACGGCCCAATCACGGAATGTAGTCAACTGTGCTAGGTCCACCCTAGGGTGTATCAAGCCCTAAGGTGCCAACCACTGACACAAATCAAGCACGCACAGTCTAAACCTACTGGTGCCCATGTCTGTTTTTTTTTCAACTCCGGACTATGTGCACGACCATAGCCCGCCTGAACCTACACTGGCGCACCTACTCAGCCATCTTTCTGGTTGCTTACAATCAGCCCAGTAATCGTGCCCCACCCTAGCCTAGTCCATAGGGTATCGTGATACATCTAAGAGGGTTACTGCTGAAAAGTACCACGTTACTAGGGTTTCTAACGGGTTAAGTGTGGTTAACCCTATCCAATCATGTATCAAGTTGGTTAAGTGTATCCAAGTGGTTCATCATTTAACCCTATCATGTGGCAATAATTAACTTAATGCGCCCAACCTCTCACATTAGACTTTGTTGTTGTTACTGGATGTGGCGGGCGGGTCCGGGAAGCTTTACACCACAACCTAGTCTAACCTCAGGTTTCAAGCGTGATATGACCAACTACTCACATTGGGTCCTATTGTTTGTGGCCACTGGATTTGCCGGGCGGTTCTGGGCAGATTTACGCTACAAACTCAACCCAACCTCGAGTTGTCCACTTCATGGTTCTCTACATGTCATGACCACATTCAAGTTTTCAAGCATAATCAATTTTCATGTCACATTTCAAGTCATGTTTTTCATGTAATTTTAAGTTCGCCTAACTACCCATAACGTATTCCCATCGCACGCAAATTCGCATCAATACAAATAGATCAAGAAGGGGAACATAACAATATGAAAAAGATGGGCATAAGGTGGTAAAGTTGGTAATAAGTTAAACATGATGATATTTGAAGCAAAGGTGTTCATCACAACTAGCATATAGGATTATTGGCCTCAAAACATGTATGACATCAAACTTAGCAAATAGGGTGATAACATGGTAATAGTTGACATAGAGTGATAAAATTGTGACTAGCATGTAGTTCAACATCATAGGCAAGTTAACATCTAGGTTATGAGGGGTTCTATGTTGCATTATGCATAATCCCCAAATAAAGCTCATAGCTTTCTACCCAAAAATCAAGATGAACGGTACTAGGTTCATGATAGTTCCACAATCATAGATCAAAAGAGTCATGAATGGATCTATGCATACAAATGATAGAACCAAGACAAGTATTACACAAAAATCCCATTTCAACTTGCTACATGTTTATATTAACTTCATAGTTTAAATCTAAGAGTAGAGTGGGGCTTACAAATCGTGGCTATGAGAACTAGAACAAAATAGAACAAGATAGAGACGTTGTAGAAGCTCTAGGAATGATGTAGCAACACTAGAAGCCTTGAGAAATAAGTAGCTCCTTTGATTTGATGGAGAAAGATTGCTCCTTTTGCCTTAGATCTAGTTTAGAACTCTCAAGCTCTCAAGATGAAGATGGAGGCCATGATTAGGAGAATTTTGGCAGCACTTAGTTGTTAGGATGATTTGTGGTGGTTTAGGCTAGGTCTTAGGGTGTTTTTATAGGAGTAGAGACAAGTTTAGGCCATAGGATTAACCCTAGTTTAGATCTGAACCCTCAAATCCCGTCACAGGCCAGTTGAATAGACCCAAAGGAGCAAGCAGGTGCACCAGGCCAACATGGTCCGACCAGGGAAGTCGACCTCCAGGTCGACACCCAGGTCGACTGCCCAGTCGACTTGGGGGGGGGGGGGGCAGGTCGACTCCCCAGTCGACCCCCCAAACGACCTGGGGCTGGGCGGGAAATTTTCCCGCCCAGTCTGTTTGGGGCTGAATTTGAATTTCGGGCTGAATTTTGGATTTTTTGAAATCTTCTATGGGCTATAACTTGGTCATACGGACTCCGATTTACGAAATTTCGGACTCGTTTTCAAGTAGAATTTCGAGACGAACGCAATGGCGTAACCCGTTCCCATTGATTCTTAACTTATAATTAAATTCTGCCCTGATTTCTTGTTTTAACATGTTATAAAAATTCGGGTTGTTACATTCTCCCCACCTTAAAGGAATTCGTCCCCGAAATCTCTAAATTAGGAAGAACGTATCCTACCATCCATCATCCATCTACTCAAAACATCATCCACAAGTAATCATTGTCCTTAAAAGATTTCTAATGATGTATGAACATATGCAAAAGTGTGTGTATATACACCTATCTAATGCGAAAATCAGGCGGTTACTGACTCAGTAAACCTCCTTAATGTAGAATATGTTAGTGAAATGAGTCCAAATGTATGCAAATTCCTAACATAATTTATAATCTCTACATGAGTGCACATAACATTCATTCATATGCAACATCCACGTGATAGCATAACAAGTTTCATCCATGAATAAGCATAAACACTCATGCATATGCAATATGAAAGTGTGTGAGCCGATCTTAGTGCCTAACGTGCATCATGCATCCACGAGTAACCACTTGCAAACACTTGCAACCATTGGCAACCATCAAGCATAACATGTTTCAAATGCATGTTTCATCCAAAGGGTTTCTACCTAAGGTTCTCATGACAAGATTAACGAAATAACAAGATAAATATGGATAGCAAAAGAAAGATATGCTAACTAGGAAAAGAGATTGAGAATGTACCCTAAAAAAGAAATGGATAAAGCCCACGCATCTTCTCCTCGGTTTCCCAAGTTACATCTTCATCAGCTTCACTCCACTGAACCTTTACTAACTTGACTTCTCGATTCCTCAGCTTCTTGATCTCCATTCTCAAGATACGAATTGGAGCTCGCCTCAGGGTTGTCTCTTTCTCTACCTCCACGTCTTCAAGAATGCTAGGCTCAACTACTTCGACTGATTCATGTAGGCATTTTCGGAGATGCGAGACATGAAAGACATTGTGCACTCCAGCCAGCTTCTCGGGCAATTCTACCTTATAAGCCATTTGCCCAATCTTCTCGATGATAGGGAAGGGTCCTACGAACCTTGGTGCTAGCTTTCAAACTGCTCCAAAACGAACCACATTTCGCAAGGGAGAAACCTTCTCGAAGACCATATCTCCAACTTCAAACTCTAAGTCTGTCCTTCGCTTGTCTGCATAGGATTTTTGTCTGTCTTGGGCCGTTTTCATCCGCCTTCGAATCAACTCAACCTTCTTGGATGTGTCCCTTATCATGTCGGGCCCAAGTATAAGCTTATCCGTCGTCTCCCACCAACATGTTGGTGACTTGCACGGCCTCCCATACAAAGCTTCGAATGGTGCCATCCCTATGCTTGCTTGGTAGCTGTTATTATAAGCAAACTCTACGAGAGGAAGGTGGTCTTCCCAAGTGTCACCAAAGTCAAGAATGCATAGCCTCAACAGATCTTCTAGTATCCTATTCACCCTTTCGGTCTGACCATCCATCTGTGGGTGATAGGCTGTACTTAGATTCAATCACGTACCCATTGCTTCTTGCAAACTATTCCAAAATTGGCTAGTGAAGATTGGGTCACGATCACTAACTATGCTAGAAGGAACTCCATGCAATCGCACTATCTCTCGAAGATAAAAAGATGCTAGCCATGATGCGGTCCTCTTGCTCTGCACTGGAATAAAATGAGCGCTCTTCGTGAGTCTATCCACTATGACCCATATGCTAGTATTTCCCTTCCTTGATCTCGGCAATCCATCCACAAAATCCATAGAGATACTTTCCCACTTCTATTGCAGGACCTCCAACGGATGCAGTAGCCCACCGGGCTTCTTTGACTCGGCCTTTACTTGTTGGCAAACAATGCATCTAGAAACAAACTCTGCAACATCCTTTTTCATCCCAACCCAAAAGAAAATGCGCTTCATATCCAGGTACATCTTATCCCCTTCGGGATGTATGGTCATCCTCGAGTGATGCGCCTCCTCAAGAACTTTATTTACTAAGTCTCGCACTTGTGGGACGCATAGTCTTCCATCACGCCTTAGCCACCTCTTGTCATCAATAGTATGTCTAGCGAGGTGACTTGACGTCTCACCACGAATCAACTTGTCCATGATCTCAACTATCTGCGGGTCTTCCTTCTGTGAAGTCCCCACTTGATCAAGAAGTGTAGGTCTAAGCTCAAGGGATGCTAACGAACCAGTCATCGACTCAACAACATGTGTAAAATCAAAGGTTGCCAAGAACTCTATGCTCTTCATCTCAACAAACAAGGGACTCAAAGTCAACCTTCTTCTACTTAGCGCATCCGCCACTACATTACCCTTGCCAGGGGTATAAGCTATATCGAAGTCATATGATGCCAAGAATTCCATCCACCTCTGCTGCGTTAGATTCAAATCTTTTTACGAGAAGAGGTACTTGAGCGACTTGTGATCAGTATATAACTCAAACCTTTCACCTAGAAGATAATGGCGCTAAGATTTGAGTGTAAAGACGATCGCTGCCAACTCCAAATCATGAGTGGGATAGTTCTTCTCATGAACTTTGAGTTGCCTACCCCCAAAGCATATCACTCTCCCTTCTTGCATCAGGACAACGCCTAATCCCGTGCCACATGCATCGGTGTACACGATAAACAACTTCCCTCCATCGGGTGATGCTAGAACTGGAGCTGTGGTGAGGGCTTTCTTGAGCCTTTGAAAAGCAAGATCACACTCTAAGTCCCATGCAAAGACTAAGTTCTTCTTCGTTAACTTAGTAAGAGGGGCTGAAATCTTAGCGAAGTCCTTAATGAACTTCCTATAAAATCCTTCTAGACCGAGAAAGCTTCTCACTTCAGTTGCATTCTTCGGAACTTTCCAGTCTTGTACCGCCACTACTTTAGCGGGATCCACAGCTATGCCTTGCTTAGAAACTATATGCCCAAGGAACCGAACTTCCCTTCTCCAAAAATGGCATTTGGAGAACTTGGCTTTTAATTGATGAGCTCTAAGCGTATCCATAACCTCCTTGAGATGTGTAGCATGCTCTTCCTCGTCCTTAGAGAAGATCATAATATCATCCACGAAGACAACCAAAAACTTGTTAAGGAACTCACTAAACACCCTACTCATCAAATCAACGAAGTATGCGGGTGCATTAGTCAGACCGAACGGCATGACGAGCCATTCAAAGAATCCATCTGGTGTCCTAAACACAGTCTTGTCAATACTATCCTCAGCCACTCTAAGCTAATGGAATCCGGTGGCTAGATCGAGTTGAGAGAAAACAGAAGAACCTACAAGCTGGTCAAAGAGATCATCAATCCTCGGTAACGGGTTACTATTCTTCTTGGTCAGCTTGTTTAACTCACGATAATCAAAACATAGACGAAGCAAACCATCCGCCTTAGTAGCGAATAACACAGGAGCACCCCATTCAGAAATGCTTCACCTAATGAAATTTTTCTCAAGCAACTACTTGACTTGCTTGCTAAGCTCTCTTCTTTCTCGCGGGGCCATGTGCCTAACAGGCAATGAAACTGGCTTGGCATTATCAACAAGATAAATACAGAAGTCTATCTCGTGTTTAGGGGGTAGCCCCTTCACCTGATCAAAGACATCAGGATATTCCCGGACCACCCTCAAAGATTGAAGATTGTCAATAGACGAGTCGAGGGATTCAAGATAACATAACATGACGGGATCCATTGGGTTACAAGAAATCTCTAGGGTATTGCCAAGGCGAGTCATAAGCCTCACTACCCTATGCTCACAATCGAGAATGGCTCCATAACTGGACAACCAATCCATGCCCAAAATCAACCCGTATCACATGAACCCGAGAACATAAGCATTACATGTGAATTCTACAGTCAAGATAGAAATCCTCAAATCCATACAAATCATAGATAAATGGGCGGAACCCCCAATTGGATTTGAAACACTAACGGGATCCTCAACTAGACTAGTACTTAGGTGCAAACTTTCAACAATGTCAGAAGAAATAAAGGTATGCGATGCGTCAGAATCAAATAAAGTTCGAACAGGAAAAACAGAAATGTAAACAAGGCCTTCTACAGAAATACTACCTCGGTCCGGAGCTGGAGTAGTGTTGAGAGCATGCATCTGCCCTCCAGAAGGTCCTGCCCGCTGAGTCTGTCCTTGCCCCTGTCCTTGTTTCTTTGGGCAATCCTTACTGTAGTGTCCAGACTCTCCACAATGAAAGCATTCTCCCAACTTCCTCTTCTTCTTCCTACAATCTTTGGCTATGTGTCCAGTGATCCCACAGAAGTTGCACTTCCTTGTCTCCCTTGCCTTGTTGTTGTTGGCCTTGTTACCTTTGTTGTTCTTGTTGTTCTGGTTGTTCTGGTTGCCTCCCCACTTGGAGTCCACCTTCTTGGTTTGAGTCTCATTAAGCTTAACTTCTTTCTTGCCATTCTTATCATCTCCTTGAAACAAGGCCATATCCACTAAGCTCTCAAAAGTGGCCCCCATGGGTATATGAGACATGGCCAAACCTTGCAATGGCTCATTCAATCCTCGAACAAAGCGCAGAGCCTTCTTCTGAGGTGTGTTAACCATATCTAAACCGAATCGAGCAAGCTGGTTAAACTTATTCACATACCCCCTCACGGTCATGTCCCCTTGCTTCAAAGATATAAACCTCTCCATTTGCAGATTCTCTTCAGCAGATGATAGAAACTTAAGCCCAAACCTCACCCTAAAGTCGGCCCAAGTCTCTATAGGCCTAGTAGCGTTGGTGACTTCCCACCAATAAGCAGCTTCCTCTTTCAATAGCCATACTGCCAACAGAACTTTCCTACGATCTTCTACATCAAAGATAGCAAAAAGGTCTTCAGTTTCCCTTAACCAGTTTCTTGCCTCAACAAAAGTCTCTATCCCAACAAAATTCTTGCCACCCATCGCCTTAAAGTCTTTGCAAATCTTCACGAAATCCGCTTGTTGACGCTGAGGAGGAGGAGGAGGAACCTCAGCTACGGGAGGCGGAATGGGAGTGTCTGCTGGGCTGGCTCCATATGCCCTAGCCTCCATGTACCTCCTAAACCAAATAGGTACCGGTATTCCCTCCGGGATGATAAAGTTATCGGCCATACAGAAACGATGTAAAAGATAGATTTAGAACGAGGAAACAAAGGATAGTGCTAATGGATTTTGGGGAATAGCCTTTTAAAATAAACTAGACTTTCCTTGGAAAAATACTTAATTGGTTTTGAAAATAGTTTTTCAAAAGGTTTTTTTTTAAAAAAAACTTTTGTCTAGTCTAGTAAACCTTATGCTCTGATACCAAATGTAACACCCCACCTCCACCAGGGTCACTCACCAAGTGATTGCACTAGCTTTGGAGGGGTGTTGTCTAGGTAAACATGCACAGATATATCACAAGACAGAACATAGATAAATAAATAAGTAAAGCAGCGGTAGAAATTTAAAAACCATGGTTAACCATTTCAAAACCAAAGTCAACTTACATCAAAATACTTAGTCATCATTTTCCAACTACCACAAGTCTAGAAACAAAAAATGAAAATAACATAAAGTAAAATATCCCCAAAATAGATGTGGTGAAGCCATAGCAAGCTCAAGCCCAAACCGTACATGAGCTGTCAAGAAAGCAAGCCAAAAGTCCAAGCTAAGCACTAGTGTTCCCTCCTTGAGAACCTGGGGGGGGGGGGGGGGACGGAAGAAAAGAGGCGAAAGAAAAAGGGTCAGTCATAAAGACTGGTAAGTCCTACCTACTATTGGTATAAAAACTAATGAAGTTAACTAGACATGAGAAACTAAGATGAAACATAAAAATGGTAACTAACTGGCATGATAAATAGATAACAAGGTAGATCAAGTGTGGCATCGCATATACAAGGTTTAATTTTGCACCAATAGTACTAGTATTCTAACCCATGTCAAGTATAAACAAGAAATGATCCCTTGGCCCAATATCATGAGATGACCCAAGTCAAGGTCCAACTATACGATCTATTCGATCGGCTCCCTATAAGCCTAACTCGTAGAGTGTCGGTGTCATACAGCCCAATCACGGAATGTAGTCAACTGTGCTAGGTCCACCCTAGGGTGTATCAAGCCCTAAGGTGCCAACCACTGACACAAATCAAGCACGCACAGTCTAAACCTACTGGTGCCCATGTCTGTTTTTTTTTCAACTCCGGACTATGTGCACGACCATAGCCCGCCTGAACCTACACTGGCGCACCTACTCAGCCGTCTTTCTGGTCGCTTACAATCAGCCCAGTAATCGTGCCCCACCCTAGCCTAGTCCCTAGGGTATCGTGATACATCTAAGAGGGTTACTGCTGAAAAGGACCACGTAACTAGGGTTTCTAACGTGTTAAGTGTGGTTAACCCTATCCAATCATGTATCAAGTTGGTTAAGTGTATCCAAGTGGTTCATGACTTAACCCTATCATGTGGCATTAATTAACTTAATGCGCCTAACCTCTCACATTAGACTTTGTTGTGGTTACTGGATGTGCCGGGCGGGTCCTGGCAGCTTTAC
Organism: Allium sativum; assembly: GCA_030737875.1. Taxonomy (NCBI): domain Eukaryota; kingdom Viridiplantae; phylum Streptophyta; class Magnoliopsida; order Asparagales; family Amaryllidaceae; genus Allium; species Allium sativum. Next base: position 27,849,391 of record CM060927.1, on the reverse strand, counting down.
ACCATAACCTAGTCTAACCTCGGGTTTCAAGTGCGATATAACCAACTACTCACATTGGGTCCTATTGTTTGTAGCCACTGGATTTGCCGGGCGGTTCCGGGCAGATTTACGCTACAAACTCAACCAAACCTCGAGTTGGCCACTCATGGTTTTCTACATGTCATGACCACATTCAAGTTTTCAAGCATAATCAATTTTCATGTCACATTTCAAGTCATGTTTTTCATGTCATTTTAAGTTCGCCTAACTACCCATAACGTATTCCCATCGCATGCAAATTCGCATCAATACAAATAGATCAAGAAGTGGAACATAACAATATGACAAAGATGGGCATAAGGTGGTAAAGTTGGTCATAAGTTAAACATGATGATATTTGAGGCAAAGGTGTTCATCACAACTAGCATATAGGATTATTGGCCTCAAAACGTGTATGACATCAAACTTAGCAAATAGGGTGACAACGTGGTAATAGGTTACATAGAGTGATAAACTTGTGACTAGCATGTAGTTCAACATCATAGGCAAGTTAACATCAAGGTTATGAGGGGTTCTATGTTGCATTATGCATAATCCCCAAATAAAGCTCATAGCTTTCTACCCAAAAATAAGGATGAACGGTACTAGGTTCATGATAGTTCCACAATCATAGATCAAAAGAGTCATGAATGGATCTATGCATACAAATGATAGACCCAAGAGAAGTATTACACAAAAATCCCATTTCAACTTGATACATGTTCATATTAACTTCATAGTTTAAATCTAAGAGTAGAGTGGGGCTTAAAAATCGTGGCTATGAGAACTAGAACAAAATAGAACAAGATAGAGACGTTGTAGAAGCTCTAGGAATTGTGTAGCAACACTAGAAGCCTTGAGAAATAAGTAGCTCCTTTGATTTGATGGAGAAAGATTGCTCCTTTTGCCTTAGATCTAGTTTAGAACTCTCAAGCTCTCAAGATGAAGATGGAGGCCATGATTAGGAGCATTTTGGCACACTTAGTTGTTAGGATGATTTGTGGTGGTTTAGTCTAGGTCTTAGGGTGTTTTTATATTAGTAGAGACAAGTTTAGGCCATAGGATTAACCCTAGTTTAGATATGAACCCTCAAATCCCATTATATGCCAGTTGAACAGACCCAAAGGAGCAAGCAGGTGCACCAGGCCAACATAGTCCGACCAGGGAAGTCGACCCCCAGGTCGACTGCCCAGTCGACCTGGAGGGGGGGGGGGGCAGGTCGACTCCCAAGTCGACCTGGGGCTGGGCGGGAAATTTTCCTGCCCATTCTGTTTGGGGCTGAATTTGAATTTCGGGCTGAATTTTGAATTTTCTGAAATCTTCTATGGGCTATAACTTGGTCATACGGACTCTGATTTACGAAATTTCGCACTCGTTTTCAAGAAAAATTTCGAGACGAACGCAATGGCGTAACCCGTTCCCATTGATTCTTAACTTATAATTAAATTCTGCCCTGATTTCTTGTTTTAGCATGTTATAAAAATTCGGGATGTTACACTATTTATGTTTGTGCTCAGCAAAAACATATCTATTTACGTGTGATCTTTAAGCTATTTACTTGATTGGTATATATGCCGTTGTAAGGATTGGTTTTTGATTGTTGATGCATGTATCACCTTAGTGAAAAATGTTCCATTGCAACTTGTCATCTTTTCTTCTTCTAAAAATGAGTGCATTTATATTTTGCAGGAACTCGTGGAGGAGGGATAAAACATAAAGAAAGATAACACGTGTGACCTTGACAATGATTTTATCTCTAAAGTTTTTGGAATGTGATGAGTGCATTTATATTTTATAGTTTGGACATGATATTATGGTATTTTGAAATCGGAAGCATGTAGCTCAAATTTGAGTGAAAATGTGATATTGTTGAATTTGATATATGGAAGTGTACTAAATCTTATATTGAATTGATATGTTAAATTATATATGTGTATTGAAAATCACAAAGATATGTTATATTCATTTTTTTTGAGAGTTTTAATATTAATCGTGTAATAAATAGAGAGTAACTTAATTTCGTACTGTGATGCATATAAGTGTTAGCAATTTATGTATACCAACATTTATAAGAGTTAGTAGGATTATGATACTGACATTTATAAGCGTTACCATATCTTATAGTTTCAACATTTATAAGTGTGAGCAATGAATATGTTTGTAACTCTTATAAATGTTACCATATCTTATGGTTCCAACATTTATAAGTGTTAGCAATGAATATGTTTGTAACACTTATAAATGTTAGCAGTTACTCTGTTTGTAACACTTATAAGTGTTAGCAGTTACTCTGTTCGTAACACTTATAAGTGTTATAGGAAATTCCTCATATGTCATTGGTGACACATAAAAGTGTTACAAAAATGATTTGTAACACATATACTTGTTAGGAATCCACTATTTTGGTGTATGGGCATAACCCGTTTCACTTAACTCTTCTCTTAAAAATTAAGCATTATTTAATTATCCCTTATATCATGTTTTAAAATTACGGGTTGTTACATTTATTTCCTCCTAAAAGATTTCCTTTTCTATCATGTTTCGATATTTTTGACACAAGTGCTAAAGTTTTTCTTTTCCAGATTCAGGAATGAATCCTTCTCTATCGGACAGTTTCACCCAACAGTCTAATCTTGTTAATCCATAAAACCTTTTACAATCCAGTCTTTCTCGCTGCTCAAAGCGCCCTCTGTTGCCTTGAAATCCCCTATCCGATCATGCTCCTGAACCTTCACTGGCTAATCAGCGGAAAAATAGGAAGCACGATCATTTATAGCCATCTGAACAAGGGGTTATAGACAGTGAGCAGTGCCCGGAGGATGGTAAGAAGAGAAGAAATGATGGTGTACAAAATAGGGACGAGCCCTTGAACTCTAAGCTTCTTATCTCTCCGGAACAACTCCTTACAACTTCTCAGTCTATTGTCCCTATTTCTTGCCAGACCCAAACGATTCTTGATAGGCCTCCAAACAAAATTTTCCCTGGTAATCCAAAGCTGAAGGATCGATTTGAAGGTTGGGATTGAAGAGGGATGGACCTTGACTTAGGCTTGTTCCCTTATGATGACCAGAATGCCATTAGAGAGCTGAGTGCTATAAAAAACTATATGACCATCCAACTTGACATTGCTAAGAGTCAACTTGAAGTATAATTAGATGAGGCTAAGGATGCTACTGGAAGTTGATTCGAGTCATGGAACAAATTTTGCTTCGAATTTCAGAGATTGAACACTTGTCACCTTGAGCGTATTGAGCTTCTTGAGAATGACAAGGCTGAACTGATCCATATGATTAAATCTCCGGAATCTGAAATTGCATCTTTGAAGGGCGGAGACAATAAGATGGGCATCTTAGAAGCTGAGAATGAGAAACCAAAGGGGGAGATAGAGGTTGTCAAAAAGAAAATTCACGAGGCTCAATCTGATCGAGAATCTACTGAATCTCGACTGGCTTTGGAATAACAAGATTTAGCTTCTTGCCAATAGGAGATAATAGTTCTTGAAGAAAAGATTATTTCTCAAAGTAAAGCCCACAAAACTCTGGAGGAAGAGAAAACAGAGCTGATCGACGATACTGAATGAGCCAAAATTAAAATTGATGAAACTCTATTTCAGTTTTAAGTCCTCGGTGTTATAAATCGCGGAAGCTTGAGCTTTCTTAACAACGATTTCCCTCGAACATTGGCTCTCTTCTAGGAACAGGTGCATAAATATTCTTGAGGTAAAGAAGACAGTGTTCTTCAAGAGACCCTCCTAGAAGCGGGCTATCGCGATGCTTTAGATAAGGGTAGAAAAATGCTGGTGGATGAATAAGCTTAATCCCTTGGGAAAGAAGCTCTGAATGCCGTCGTGGCTCGCACTCCCCATCTTGCTAATGCTGAGGCTTTAGGCTCTTCGATTTCTCCCGTGGATCTTTCCATTATTAATAAGAATGCCACAGGGGTTCATTCCCCTAACGATCATGTAGTCCAAGGGGATACCGCCAAGTGCGGTGAAGAGAAATGATGATTTTCTGACTGATTGTATATGCGAGTGCCAGTCCTCACTTGCTATTTTATGCTTGTGTTGCCTGCTTTATAATCCTATGACTGGTCTGTGGCTCTGTGATGAATTCGTGTTTTGCTTCGCTGCCTTTACAATCCTTTATTCAGCTTTGTTCCCTTTTTCGCTGGCACACTGCACAATGCACTTCGATCATGGTTTATTTGCATCATGTTATGCTTTACTGTTCGTATAATTGTCTCGAACGTAAGGTATGTAACATTAGTATCATTGGTTTTGTTTTTAACGCCAATGTTATACCCTTGTATCAAAGTTCGTTGTAATCTTAGTAACTTCAATTTCATTGCTCCCTTTCAAGGGGTTTTATTTTTATCGCGCATTTACTCGTATTCCCCATTGACTCGGTGACCCAAGTCCTTCAGACAATTGGTTAAACATGTATATGTACGTATATTGTTGTTTTTTTATTAGAATGTATTCAACCCTATATCTCACTAACTTAGTGAATCAAGTCCTTCAGAGACTGGTTTTGAATACGTGCCCCCATGGGAGGGCTTGGGTTTTAAATTTCAATCCAATTAGGTCCTGTTTGATCTGGTTTTTGGGATCAGAAGGACCTTAATGGATACCCCGTTCGGCTAGGATTTCTGTTACCCCCTTTCGGCTAGGATTTCTGTTACCCCCTTTCGGCTAGGATTTTTATTGAGAATTGTGTGTCTTTGTGATGAAAAATTTAACTTTCCGGCCTGATGCGCTTTTCATCATTTGACTCAGAATGATTCTTTCTTTCAAGGTTTGCAAGGTGGTAGGTTTAATCATCTTTCTTGATTTGGATGATGCTCTTGGTGTTTGACACCTGAATTGTTCCAACCATGATGAGCTTAAGAAGCTTTCATCCATGGTTGGGTTGTAAATGGGTGGTCACTCACCTCTTTTCCTATATTTAAAAAATCAACTTTAGTGTGAGCTAGCAAACATGTGATTTATGCAAGAAAATAACTTTCGACTCGTAAAGCACCTATTTGGTACAGTGCAAGTAAATCATCACAGACTAGTTATAGACTCATAGAAAGAAGTAAAGCAAAATAACGAAATAATTGTGTAATGGCGATGGGATTCATGTATTCTTAGCTTTGGGTATTGAATTGTCATCGGTGGTTGTTAGTCGATAACTAGTCGTGGGTCTACGGGAGCTTGGGCTTTCTGATGTGGTCTAGTCTGACTGGTAGCATGACCCTGCCCTTAGATAGCCGGAGCGTTCAGAGGACTCTTAACATACTGCTGTAGTTGGTTCTTTCGAATGAGCTCCTCAATCAAGCTTCTTAGGTTTCGACATTCATTTGTGTTGTGTCCTGGCTGATTATGAAATCGGCAAAATTTTCTGGAGTTGGCTTGCTGCTCCGTAACCCTTTGTGGTTTTACCTAAGGAAAAATGCCTGAATCTTTTGTAGCAGAATAAATTCTCTATGGGGTTTCTCTTAGAGGAGTCCACTCGGTTTGCTTAAAAAATCATAATTTCTTATGTGATTTGTTATCCTTCTCATCAGTTCCTCTCTTCTATCTAGGATCATTATTCTGCCAGGTTTGAGATTTGTTGTTTCTCCCTTCTTTGGTTGTCTGAATATTTAGCGTATCGTCTTCCACGCTCATATACTTTTCGGCTTTCCTATAGAACTTATTTAGAGTTTTGGGTTTCTTCAACCTGTGCCATTTCCCAATTTTCAATTTCTTATCAATAGCACCTTTTAGTGATGCTAACAAATACCCGGGTTCTTGTTCTATGACTACAGCCGCTACAGCATGGAATCGTGTAATAAAATCTTTGATAATTTATCCGGACATTTGTTCCATCCCACTAATTGACATTATGTCCCTTTCTTTAGTTGTTTATAGACGGAACTGGTCCGGTAATCTTCTTTTATTATTCGCTGAATCATATCCGTAATGTGCTTCTCGTCACTCGCTTGTCCCACGGGATTGTTGATACTTTTGACGGCGTGATCATGGTTTAAGCTCTGACACCTCACACTTCTTTTGGGAGATGTCCCTTTAGTAGGACTTGCGGCGTTCTGAGTTGTATGTTTCACCTCGTGCTGTGGGATTTCTGCCTCAGGGTCTTCTACACCGGCCTCCCCCTTATTGTCTACTTGGAAGTTGGACTGACTTGGGTCTGAGGCAGAGGAGTCTTCATTTTCATCAATAATGTTTACAGCATTCGGTGGTGGAGGATTAGTTTGAGCACTAATCAGGGTGTCAAGCCTTTCCATCATTATTTTAGTCGTAGCATCCATCTTTTCACTTAAACCGGTCACTGCCATGTTCAACTCATCTCGTGTTGCGGGTGGTCTAGAGGACTCTTAAACTTCTCGATTCAATGTTTGTGGTGCAACTTCGTTGCCATTAACATCCTCAACAATTGTGGTAGTTCCGATGGACTTATTTTTCTTTGAACCTTCCACGACTTTGTGGGAGGAGGTGATTTGAGATTTTAATTGCGGACTGTTGAAATCGGGGGAAAGTGAGGAGAGAGGAATATGAACACGACCCCACGGTGGGTGCCAAATGTTTGCACCAAAAATGGATCAAACACCAAAGGTACAAGGATTGTACTTCACCAAAGTGGTTAGAAAGTAATTGGAGCAGTTCTCAATTAAAGAGTTGATAGTAAAAGTGCAAGGAAAGTAAAATGGAGACAAGATTTTAAGAGTGGTTCTGCCCTGAGCTAGGCTTACGTCCACTATGAGGATAGATTGTATTATCATAACAGTGATTACAAAGCATATAAACCCTCTTTATGCATACATCCTCTCTTTTTACAACATATTCTCTTCCTCACATGTAGATCTCATTTGACTTCGTGGATTTCAATGAAGAAATGATAAGATCGGTGGAGGAGAAGAGTAAGTCAACGGAGGAAGAAGGAGAATTTTCAATCTCTTTGTTGCTTAAGTGATCTCGATGAATGCCATAGCCAAGTGGAAGAAGGATCTTCCAAAGGATATGAAGATGACGATTGGAATTCTTAAGGATTAGTGGATGGGAGAATTCTATAGCACTTCATGAAAGCCAGAAAAGGTCCCCTCCTTCAATTAAGCCATGGCCTATTTATTGGTGTCCCTCCATGGAGAAATGATCTGGAAATCATATATGCAGACTACGGGTCGCTTGTCCCATTAATTTTGAATACGCCACCGATTAGCCGTAGCCAACTGGCAACAGTTGTATTTAGTTGTCCCGGAACGATTTTATGGGAGAGGGCGACTACATAGGTCTGGGCATATTGAGTGGACGGGCAAGTGGCGAGTGTTCAAATGACTTGTCAAAGCTTCCTAGTTTGCATATGAATGATCGACCGATAGATGGCATCTGGATGTTGACCTTATTTGACTATAGATGAACGGGCGACCTGCACCGTAGTTAGCAAGCGAGTGACTAAGGCTTGTAGAGCAAAATGTAAGTACAACCCTTTAAGACTGATATCTAGCCGACCAGAAAGCAACAACTATTTGGAATATTAGCAGCATATAGAGGAACGAGTGGGTGATTGGGGTTTCATTTTATGAGCGGATATGGGATTGTGTGCAACCTCTGACTTCTTTGCATCTCTTGTCATGCACGATCAATCAGTTTATTATAAACGGTCAACTGCAGAGTGGATTGTATGACTGGAACCAATTCTTTTCCTTGTCTTACTCAATTGACCTTTTTAATATATGAATGAGCGACTTCCTTCACTCCGTGCTCGACTTTTAACTTGGGTGCGAACGAACCCGCTATGGTGCTTATTCAACTTGAGCGCTTGTCCCGTGCCCCTAATTCATACTTATCCTTCTAATGTGTACATGAAATTATGAGGGATAACACCCGAGCTGTTGTCAGAGCTCTCTTCTATCGCTGAAAAGCATACTCACGGTCAATATCCCAAGAAAAGGTTAAATTTTTCTCCGTTAATCTGGTGAGTGGTGCTGATATCTTTGCGAAGTCCTTAATGAACTTCCTATGATAGCCCGCTAAACCAAGAAAACTCCTCATCTCTGTTGCATTCTTTAGAATCTGCCAATTTTGAACCACAACTACTTTCATGGGATCCGCTGCTATCCCATCCTTAGAAACCAACTACCATAGAAATATCACTTCCCTTCTCCAAAAATGACATTTGGTGAATTTTTCCTTTGGATGGTGCACTCGGAGAGTCTTCAAAACCTCATGTAGGGCATGCTCTTCCTCGCTCTTCGAGAAGATCAGGATATCATCCACAAAGACCACAACGAATTTATTCACAAACTCCCGAAACACCCTACTTATCAGAGCCACAAAATAGACGGGTGCATTCGTCAACCCAAAAGGCATGACGGGCCACTTGAGTAAACCATATGGAGTTCTGAAAGCGGTCATGTCTATACTGTCCTCGGTCACCCTCAACTGATGAAAGCCCATGGACATGTTTAATTGAGAGAAAATAGATGCACCAACAAGCTAGTTAAATAGATCATCCTCGGAAGTGGGTGTCTATTCTTCTTAGCAAGCTTATTCAACTCCATGTAATCCAATCATATGCGAAGCGAGCTATCTGCCTTAGTTGCAAATACGACTGGAGCACCCCATTCAGATATGCTTTGCCTAATAAATCCTTTCCCAAGTAGCTCCCCTACTTGCTTCGTGAGCTCCCTCCTTTCCCCAGGAGCCATGTGGCGCACAGGTAATGCGACTGGCTTCACATTTTCCACTAAGTATATCCGGAAATCAATCTCGCGCCTCGGAGGTAAGCCCCTAACCTCCTGAAAAACATCCAAATACTCACAGACTACCGGTATAGATCGCAAGTCATCGACAGATGCATCAAGTGATTCTAGGAAACTAAGCATGACAGACTCTTTTTGGTCATAAGAAATCTTGAGAGTCCTCCCATGGCAAGTCAAAAGTCTAACGACCCTCCTCTCACAGTCTAGAATGACACCATACATGGCTAGCCAATCCAACCCTAGAATCAGACCATAACCCATAAAACCAAGCACAGATGCGTCGCACTCAAACTCAATGCTCAACACAGATATCCTCAAACCCAGACAAATGACAAACAAATGAGCCGAGCCCCCAATGGTGTTTGAGACAACAACGGGTTCTGAAACCATACTAGTACTAAGGTGCAGAGACTTAACCACTGAATCAGATATAAAAGAATGCGAAGCACCAGAATCTAAAGGAGTCCTAACAAGATGATCAGAAAGAGAAATCAAACCATAAACCGGCTCTCCAGATGGTCCTGTCTTTTGCCTCTGTCCATGCTTATTTAGGCATTTCCTAATATAGTGTCCAACTTTGCCATAGTTGAAACAAGTGTTCTTCCTTTTTCGGGAATTTTTTGCCAAATGACCCACGTTCCTACAAACATGACATTTCTTCATGCCTTTATTTGAACTTTATTAGGATTTCCTTCTTTCATCTATGTTCCGTTCTTAGGCCACCATTTTTCTCATCCTTGGGCTGTGCTCCTGGGCCTTAACTCCCTTATTCACCTCTTTACCATCCTTTTGTAACATGTTAACAAGTCTTTCGAAAGCTGCCTCCATCACACAGAAATCCTTACGAAGTTTGAGAGAAAATTAGCTGTACGTGGAACTACTGCGGCTATAGATGGAGGTTGGGCAATTCCTTGCCCTTTCGGCATGTGCCCTAGTTTTAACATGCCTACGAAACCATGTCGCAATGGGGACACCCTTCGGGAAGAATCAGTTCCCCAGACATGCTAAAAAGAAAAGAAGAAGGGATTCAAACAGAGGTCAAAAGATATTTTGTACGGCTTTAGGGAATATGTTTTTCAAAAACAGACTTTTCTTTTAAAAATGCTTTCTTTTTAAAACCTTTTATCCGATCTTGTAACCATAAGCTCAGATACCAAATGTGACACCCCACGTCCGTTAATCTTACTCTTTAACAGAATGCATTAAGTTCTGTGAAGCGTTATAGGTAAACAAAAATATCACAAGATAGATATAAAATAACAGCAGAAATTTAAAACTTTATTTTCCAATAGAAAACATCATGGTCCAAAATACGGTTACAACCTCAATTTGAAATACTGAAAAACAATTACATCAAATAAAATTATCTGCCTTGTATTAAAACCATCAGAGTACAGTAATATAAAATCATAATCCCCAAAAATAGACATAGCAAGGTAGACAGGTAATCAAACCAGTACATCTAAGCAATTCCAAGCAGAAACAGAAGGGAGAATCCTAATCAAGCCTGAGTATTCCGACACTGAGAACCTAGGTGGAAAGGAAGAGAGAGAAAAGAAAAAAACGGGTCAGACATAAAGTCTGGTGAGTCCAATTACTTTTAGCACACAAATAAGTAAAACCATCATGACAGGCATATAAACTGGATGAGAGAGATAATAGTATCATATGATAGGTAAAACAAACTGAACAAGATAAGAAGAATGAACAGAACAGAATATATTACACTTCCCAAGTGATTTTCTCTACAACAATACTAGTATAACAAAAACAGAATAATCCCAACAGAAACAAATGGTTGACTTAGGTGTACTTCTAGTGACAGGTTTTACCCCCAACAATAATAACAGGCAGCCCAACAGAAATAACGGGTGTTACCCCAAATGATAATAACGGGCTCCTAAAAGCAGGACTAGATGTACTCTAATTACTAGCCTAATCAATCGACTCCCTATCCTGTAGATACCTTGTGCTGGCCCCATAGTAGGATGTATCACTTCCTAAAGCGTCTTATTTTCCCAAGCAAGCGGATCCATGCATACGCATGACTCCGTTGGTATGCGCCATCAGACACCTCCACCCAGATGTACCTCTTATAATTATCTCAGTAAGCATTCCCGACCCCTACCTAATTCGGGTTCCCCCTTTAGATACCAATATGGGTTACTGACTAATACGGGCCCCACACAATAGATGATGCAAGCCACCCCCCTAGGTTTGCATCCCCACTACTAGGATTTTGACAGGTTATGCCTAATAAATTAATAAGCTTGCATAACCCCAACATATAAAACAGGTTAAGTATGTTGGGTTCATATAACCACTCACAGATTTAATAGATTTACTTAATCTCCCATTGATTCAAGCAAGTTTATTAACCCTTACACAAATTTGATAGGTCAATATAACCCCCACATATTTAAATAGGTTAAGTATTAAAGGTTAATGCGATCTTATAACCCAAACAGATATAACAGGTTAAGTCTTACATATTAATAGGTTCATATAACCCCATAGATTAAACAGATTTACTTAACTACGCGGATTCAACAAATTTACTTAACCCCACAGATTCAATAAATTTACTTAACCCCTTACCTTTAGATTTGTAATTAACAAAAGTAATCTACAATCTATTATCCCCAAATTGTAACTAACGATAGTAATCTACAATATGTTACCCTAATTCTCATGTTCATATTTCCCTAAGTTATAGTTTAATAGTTTATATAACCCCCATGGATTAAATAGGCTAAGTACTATAGGTTTACAGGTGATTATCATTCCCCATTCGTGTATGGTAATGCACTAGACCTCTCACTTTTAAGTTGGCCACTTGTGGACGCTGGATATGCCGGGAAATTCCGGGCAGACTACTACCACAAGTTGGACCTAACATCGTGTCTTAGCACCATTTCATGTATATTTACGCACTAGACCCCTCACATTAAATTAACCATTTATGGATGCTGGATTCGCCGGGAAGTTCCGGGCAGACTTCTACCACAAGTTGAATTTAACCTCGTGTCTAAGTACGGTTACAATTTTCTATTTACTGTAAATTTAGGCATATTTATTTTCAAACAATTGTTCATGTTCTTCATAGGCTTTTAAATTAAAGTATTTAGTTTTCAACAGGCTTCAGCAGATTAGTCATTTTAATAGATTAAACATCTTCGCAAGTTGCAGCAGGTTACTTGCAGTTTCATTAACATGTTCTGCTTAGTCTTAAATTAAGCATACAGATTTATGTGCCCCAAATTACGATCATAATTCACATTATAACATATTCCCCAAGTTTAGTCTTACATTACAGTATAGGTTATGCCCCAAAATCCAGTCATGGTTCATAATACAAGTTATGCCCCCAAATTGCGGTCATAATTTATTGTATAACATACGCCCCAAATTTATCTTTCCTAACTATTCCCAATTTCGTCCGTTCGCATATTTCGGCGATAGGCATAGGCTCGAAGGTGGCCTTAGCTATAAAAATAAAAAGGGAAAGATGGAGAGAAGAGAACAGAAATAGGTCTAATAACAGAATAGGAATATAATGACAGAAATAGGCGTAATAACAGAATATGCATATGACGACAGAAATAGGCATATGAGAACTGAACAGTAGATTAGGTGTACAGAGGAATACATGTAATGAAAAATCTATTTAGGTATGAATCAGACTCTTAACAAGCGTAGGTTTAGATCTAGATTTATAAACATGTCAGCATTACTTATTAAATGTTTAAATCTAAAAGCACATAGAGACATGATCTAAAGAACAGAGAACAATAGGCTGAAGTTGTAGAAGTAATTCTTGTATGTGTATAAGCTATTGTTGTAGAAAATAGGCTAATTCAATCCAAGCTGATGCAGCATCTCGCTGTCTCCTATGTTTTTGATCTGTAAAAACAATAGAAATGTGGTCCTAATATAGCCTAAAGCCAACAAACCAAGCCACAAAACAAGTCCATGTTCAAAAAGGTGAATTCTGCCCAGATCTATATAGGGGTCGACTTTCTCTCCTTTCTAGGTCGACCCCCCAACGGGTCGATTCCTCCCCAATCTATTCCCGCTTCGCTGTTTCGAATTATTTTGAAAATTTTGATTTTTTTGTATATATATAATTCTCTTGTGCGTATACAAACTTCTAGTGTTAATAACTTCTTCATACAATGTCCGTTTTAGCAAACTCGGAGTCTATCCTACGCAGAATTTCGAGACAAACGCAATGGCGTAGACCATTTAAATTAATTCCCAATATTTACTTAAGTATTCTTTAGTTTATCATTATAGCATTCTTTAAGATTATGGGTGTTACATTTGCCTTCCAATGTTTTATTTTCCATGTTACATTATTAATAAGAAAAAGGGTTTTGTTGGAACTCCAAAAAAGCTTCACCATACTCAGGTACTTGCTTTATTAGTAGAGAGAATCAAAATTATTTAATTAAATTCATTTAAATCTGCGAATCAACTTTGAAATAAGTAAATAAATTGATTATTCAATCACTAAAAATCTAGGATGCTGCATTCCTTTTACCTTAAAAGAATCCCAACCTCGAAATTGCTAAGCGGTAACCGTGTTGTAATTCTTCCAACTTTTCTCAATTCACTTGGTTGAGATCTTACATTTCATATCACCACAACTCAGTTCTATACATAATTTTCAATTCTCATCCCATACTACAATTTCCATGATTCAACTTAATTGATATATCCACCATTTTCGGACAATCCATACTCATTTTGAATCCATATGCTTTCCTGCATATTTCCACATCTATTCAAATTGATTTCAGATCAATTTATCAACTTCATTATTCCATTTTAAATATTATCAATCAATTCCAGTTTTCATATTTCAATTTTAATCGAAAGTCGATTTCTAATTGTCAAAAACTTTCTTTGAAATTTTCTAACTCCTTAAATTTTCGGAAAATTTCGCCAGCGTCTCCTTTGCACGGCTCAATCGGTACAAGTACAACTCGCCTCTATAGGCCTTCTCCAATCCAAAAAAATATATTTAAAAAGCCAAGCGGCTTGCCCAATAAGCTCATAAATCTCATACCGAATTAAATATGTACCTTTTGTCAAGTATACCAATTATTTTTCTTGCATTTGCTTCCATTCAATACATGCTCAACATATATCCATCCATTCAAATTAATGTCAAATTAATCCAACTTTTAATTTTTAATTCACTAATTAACTTCTTGATTAGTTCACTTCCATTCTATAATCCAATTTTTATTTTTTATTTACAAAATCAATCCACTTATTATGCATAAGTTTAAATTTATTCCAATAAATTATAACATTTAATATATACTCAACTTGCTTATGCTTAAGTCGAATCCATTTTAATAATTCGAATCTCAAATACTTCTCTTTTCTACCATATTCAATTTAATATGCGATTATGTCTAATCCAATCCAATTTTGTTTAACTTAGCTTAAGTTAAATTTCAGTCCATTTGATCTACTTTTACTACTCCAGTATATTTAACTTCATAAGTTAAATTTAAATTTCACATTTCGAATTTCTAGGTTTAAAAATCATAAATTCTGGATTCAAAACTAAATTTCATTTTAATCTAATTATTAAAAATAAAAAGTATTACTCAAAAATTTGAAAATGAACACTGATGATGGCGCACTCATCGTCGAAATTATTTTCCAACGATCAAACTAAGAACTATGAATTTAAAATCTTCCAAATCCATTTACTTTTATAAACTGATCAAAAATAATCAAAACATCCCTTTTCCAAAACTTTTGGAAAACCATTTCCAAATTCACCGAAAATTCAAATCATTGATTTTCTACTCGATTCCATTTCCACTTATAAACCTTGTTTATAAATTTCACTCATATAATTTTAATTCTATATAAGTTTAATCTGCATGGGTTCTTCTTCGTTTAAATTCCTATTAAACAATTTTACTCAGGTCAAATCTCTTAACTAACTAATATAAAAGATAAGACTATCTTATCTCAACAGGCAGTTAGTACCCATAACTATTTTGGTACAACCACCAATTAACCAAACATCCATCAAACTATAACTAGTTTGAAAATTCCTTTATACATAAAATGTATAAAATCTTGGTAAAATTGTTTCATTTACCAACTCTGTGAAACAATATTATGTCAATTTGTCTTGTCCAAGTGCTTATAAATCCTTATCGACCACGTCAGCTATACGCATCATGTGGAATTTATATACCACTCAACCGATAAACATATATAATATAAAACACTTTTATAACAATTACAAATACACTGTGTCGCATATATACAGTCAAACTCAATCTAAGATATTACTAACTCCATCTCTATCAAGTTATACCACGGAGCCCAGGTGATCACTCAACCTTAAACTCTGATACCACTATAACGGTATGCCAAATTGCTGATCCTGATCATCGACACAAATACCTTATCAACTGATTGAGCACTAGAAATTTATCGGATCAGTAATAGAAAGAATTTAAATAGTGAAAAGAGATAAGAAAGAAAAGTTAGAATAGAAGAAAGGAATATCACAATATAACAAAATCAGAGTAACATGAATTTCACAATGGAATGAATAAAATATATTATAATACATAACTTTTTAAAATACAAATCTGCTTGTATATTTGTTATTCAAAAAAAAAAAAACAAATCTATCTGTATATACATACGATTACAGAGTACAACACTTACAACATAGCAGAAATAAAGAATAACTATAAAATGCTGAAGGCTCCTGCTCCTAGTTCTTCCAAGTGTATATTAAAATCCTGCCTACATGACTGCCGGTACAAATTTGGGTACCCAAGAATTTAGGGTAATACAGAACAAAATAACTCTGGGTCAGTCATGGGACTGGTGTGAGTAAACTCCAACCACTTGGTTTAACTTTTTAAAATCCTTTTTAAAAGAAAGGATAATCGTAAGACCGATCTAAACATAAATACGGATGGTTTTTACCTTACAATAAGCCAAAGTATACTTTAAAACAATACTTTTCTGATATTATCATAGTGTCTAAATCAAGTAAATAACAATCAAGTAGAACACTTGCATCTCACGCTCCATATACAGAGTAGACAATCAAAACTGCAGGCACTTATTCGGTAATGGATTTCGAACTACGACATGGTACAAAATCACCTTTTGATAGTGTGTCTCTAGAAAGGAATACAATGGGTTCAACAAGAACAACTTGCAACCATGCCCACACATGATCGACCACTCATTTCCTTTATGTGTACTGAATGTATTATAACCAACGGTTAGGATCAGCAACTGTACAATAACAATAGAATAAAGAAGCAAATGGAATTTTCTCTAGATCAGATGACAATACACCTTAATAGAAGCGACCCACTTAGCCATGTTGCTTGCCTAATTTATTTCATTACCCGGTTTGAAGCTTGAGGGCATACTTACCTTTTGAAATACCACATCTTTATTCACTTTGAAATCCTTAAACCTGCCAAAATCATTTATTGATTTCCCTAAAAATATTATAGGAATAAAGCCAAGAAAATCGGATTCCTCTACCACCAAACGTAAATACTTTTGAAGAGATCAGTATATATGATTTGTTAGGCATACTCTGTTAGACATTCATTTATACAAGTTGTCCTAGGACTGGACAAACCAAAGGCATTATTCCATCAATCCATTTTAGGCAATTTGTACAAAGGATTAATAGAACAACCCTTACACTTTAACTCTGTCTTCAATTATCTTTGGCATAATTTGATTCACAACTGTTATTATGATATGGAGTGATTTTAAAATAATAAGCCTGATCCTGGTCTCTCCGTATTGATGATGGAAATATAAAATTGGGTTAAAAACATTGATAGCTGGTTATTTAACTATGAAAGGAGGCATCCATACAACCAACATTCCTATTTCCAAATGGAAATTCTACTGCTCAAGCATCAGCAACACTAGGCCCTTTAAATTATTTTAAAATTAATTTAAGATTACATAGTTTACGATTTTACCGTTTTTCATATCCTTTCCTAGATATTTTTCAAAACCCTTTTGGCCTTTTAAAATTCTTGGAAAAAAACATTCCCATATCATAAACTATTTATTTTCCTTATTCTAGAAAATATACATTATTAACATTGGAAAACATTTCCATCTCTTAACATTTGTTATTTTCTATATTTAGAAATTAAGTATTAGGATTAGAAAACATTTCCATATTTTCACATTCTTATCAACTAACTCATCTTATTTTTTATACCAAGAAAACATCTTTGACTATATTTGGAAAACATTTCCAAAATCTATTTATATGGATTTAAACAAATGTTGTTTGAAACGTCATTACGAAAACTCAAACCATTTATCACTCATCATCTCATCAGCTAATTGTATCTCTAACTATTCTTCACAATCGAACCATAACCATTCGTTAGCCATAAGTGAAGTCAATCAAGTGGGGTTTTAATTACCTCTCAAACCTTAATTGAACAACATTCCTACCTTCGAAATAGACAAAGCTCACAACTTCAATTACCAACAAAGCATCGCTTACGCAACTCTCTAATTCATTTTAAGAATCCACTTCTTTTCTGGAAAAGATTGGTTATAACATTAATCCCCGCTTCTGGAATATTTAACTTTAAAATATAACTTTTATTCATTAAATTGGACAAATAATAATTAAAAAATAAATGAATAATTTCTTAATCTTTATCAAAAATGGAAAGTAAAGAGTACTTTATTGAATTTGATATAGTCGAATTTCAGTGTATAACTCTCTTTCAAACAATCTCTATTCGATAACTCTCTTTCGTATAATCTTTATTCGATAACTCTCTTCAGAATAATGTTCCGAACTTCAAAATATGTTTACTGCTTAGGTCAACTCAAATTCCCCTTTCATTCTAAATTCACTTTAGTATTTGTTACCTCCAAATCCTTACCAATTACCTTATAACTGTTCTAATCTGCAAAACATTCGCTTTTAAACCATTATTCACTTTAAAATGCGAATATAATTCTTTTATAGAAATCTGGACTCGTTTTATAAAATAAATCTTGATTTAAATTATAAATATCATTATAAGTTAAAATTCCATCTATCAAGTCATTTTATAACTTCTCGTTCACATTCCCCTTTTATTATCAAATCTCGTTTACACTTTGACTTTCTAATCTATTTTATTTAATAAGTTTATAATTCTATATTGCCTTTACATTAGATTATAAAATATCAATTTCAAGCCGAATATCAATTATCTTATCACGTTCTGAATTATAATATATAATTTTTGAAAATAAATTATTTTTATAACATTTGACACAGTTAAATTCTAATTATAAATCCTATGGATTTATTTTAATTCTATACACATTTCGAACTTCAGAATAATTTGGCCATTTCCTTTTTAAATGATTTATAATTTCTCTTTTAATTTACTATTGAATTACATTTCCAAATTATCCAACGACAATTATTCTACTTCATTTATAAACATTTTTTATAAATTAAACAACTTGTTTTTATTATTAAAAACAAGTTATTATTTCCTAGCCCATTTGAAATTCAATTTCAATTTTGGAAAATAAATTTTCCTTTTTTAAACTCAAATTCATTTTCTATTTCATTCCAATATATTTTTACGGTATTTATATACCAATTATTTTAGGACCAGTTTATTCAAATATTCGACACAACAAAATCTATCATAGAACATTTAAGACATCGTATACCACCATATATGAAAACAAACAATAATAATTTTAAGGAATCTACTTGGATCCCTCCAACCTGTTTTCCTGCATTCACAGATGTTAATCAATGTAACTAACATTAATTTCATTTTAATATAAGATATCATGATAAATAGAATCATTATTTAACCAACGGTTTATATATATAACTATATCTATAATTTCAACCAATTTATTAGCAATTCTGTGACAACCTCCCCGTACCTCCTGCACAAACCGAGGGGAAGTGCGCTGTGTGATGTACCAGGCCGATATGGTATGATCATCAGGGTAGAATAATTCGAAAACAGAAGCCGTCGTATATCTCGTAACGCATGGATAATATATATTAATAAAATATACAACAGGATATAGTAATGAAACACAACTGTAACAACCCGGAATTTTGGAACCAATTTAAAAATTTTATTTTAGAAATTTTAATGTATTTTAAATATTTAAAATGATTTATTTTAAATAATAATGATTAAAAATTTATTTAAAATGAAGTTAGAAGGAATATATTTATTTTAATTGTATAAGGAGTTAGAAATAACGCAGTAGTTTGAAAATTTGAATTTGAACTTTGACTGAATGTACAGGATTTAAAATAAATCGGATTTTAGTGAAACCAAAAATATTTAAATCTATTTAAAAATATCTTTCCAAAGAATCTGAAAAATTAAAATTTCATAACGGGAATCAAAAGTTATTCCCAGTTTAAAATTTAGAATAGTCGCTATGGAATTCATATATATATATTAATATTAAAAATAGCCATTTTAACAACGACCTCCGTTTTCGTTGAAACCACTTTGGTTGGATCCGGAATGTCAATTTATTGCTAGATTACAATCTTCATAATTTTTGGAATTAATATGTGAGCACAGTAAATGTAAACGTGTTTTGTCAATTTCAATCAAATTGGATTGACCTTTAAAATTACCATTTTTCAAACGGTCTCCAAATTTGAGGAAATTAATTTTGTTAGGACCGTATCGTCAAAACATAACTAGAAATAATTTTTCTGGAATTTTTAGAATCAGTATGTGGCCTCGGTAAATTAAAAAGTACGATCAAATTAAATAATTAAACGATTTATATTTTGAATTAAAGAAAAGAGGGCTGAGACAATCATATGTGCTAACGGGACCTAGTCCTTTGTGTCCGGAATATGGGTATTTGGCTAGGGCCAACTCTCATCGGGATGAATTTGGGGCTATTAGGGGTTAATGGGCCTTTTACGATTAAAGAATTTTATAATATTATAATCATAAATACCTAGGTTATCCACACCCTAACAAAACCCCAATAGAATTCAACAGCCGCCATCTTCTTATAACAATGGCCAAGATCTTTCCAGCTTCCTCTCTTATTTTCTCTTAATCTATTGACAATCGGACTAAGCCCCTGTTGAACGAATTGAATTATCAAAGGAGGGCTTCGACTTGGTACGGCTATGATCGCCGATGGTGAACTGGGGTGATCAGAAATGGGACTTGAAGCCACTGCGTTCAGATGGGGATTCATAGGGCCACGGTGTTGCGAGTTTCGAGGCGACAGAGGCGCTGGAAGGCATGGCCGAGGCGAATGAAGTGGTGGTGGTGGATTGGTCTGAAGCTGCCTTGAAGTGCGTGCATGGTGGTGGGTTTGGGGCGATGAGTTGGGTTCTAAAACACAACGACCTGGAGTTTGAATGTAAGAGAAGAAAGGGAATTAAAGAATAATTAAGGTTAATAATTAATTTAATTATTTAAAAATGTAATTAAGGTATTCATTATCATAACTCTTTCAAACAGCGATGGAATCAGACGATTTCAGAAGCTTTGGAATCGTGAGATCCAGGTCTACATATCAGAACTGACTAAAAATGATTTGGAGCTGACTGAAAATTCAGAAGGAATAAATAACAATGTGAGAAATTCTACTTTATATATATATAATGAAAATTAATTAATCATAATTGTGGTATTATTCATACGCTGTAATATGCTGTTGACTGTCATACGTGATTTGATCTGTGATTGGCGTGTTATGTAGATCTGTTGAAATTAACATTTGTGTTAATTAGAATTGTGTTTAACAAAAATTATCATTTTTGTTAATTAGATTAGTTGAATCTAATATTTACATATGTGTTAATTAGAATTGTGTTTAATAAAAATTATCATTTGTTAATTAGATTAGTTAAATCAAAGATTAATATTTTTGTAAATTAGAATTGTGTTTAGCAAAAAATTATCATTTTTGTTAATTAGATTAGTTGAATCAAAAATATATATTTTTGTAAATTAGAATTGAGTTAAACAAAAATTGTCATATTTGATTAATTAGAATTATTGAATTAAAATTGTCATTTTTGACAAATTATAATTGCTGGATTAAAATTGTCATTTTTGACAAATTAGAATTGTTGAATGAAAATTATCATTTTTGTCAGAATATAAATACTGGATCAAAATTGACATTTTGTCAAATTATAATTGTTGAATCAAATTTGTCATTTTTGTCAAATCAAAATTATTGAAATAAAAGGGACATTTTTGTTGTAACAAAGTTGTTGAAGTAAAAAGGACATTTTTGTTGTAACAAAATTGTTGAAATATAAAGGACATTTTGTTGTAAGAAAATAGTGAAAATAAAAATATACATTTTTTTCAAAACATATAGTTAAACAAAAATTAACATTTTGTCAAATAGTTTTGTTGAAACAAAAATATACATTTTTTTCAAATAGTTTTATTGAGACAAAAATATACATTTTTGTCAAATGGTTTTGGTGAAACAAAAACATACATTTTTGTCAAATAGTTTCGGTGAAACAAAATTATTCATTTTTGTCAAAGTAGTTTAGTTAAACAAAAATATTCATTTTTGTTAAAGTAGTTTAGTGAAACAAAAATATTCATTTTTGTCAAAGTAGTTTAGCTAAAAAAAATATACATTTTTGTCAAAATATAATAGTTGAAACAAAAATGAACATTTTTATCAAAACATATTAGTTGAAACAAAATATACATTTTTGTCCAAATATAATAGTTGAAACAAAATATGCATTTTTGTCAAAATATATTAGTTGGATCAATATATATACATTTTGGTCAAAATATATTAGTTGAAACAAAAATTTACACTTTGTCAAAAATATGATAGTTGAAAACAAAAATTACATTTTTGTTAAATAGATTTGAGTTAAACAAAAATAACATTTTTGGTTAAACAGATTTGTATTTGAGCAAAAATATTAATTTTGTCAAATTAGAGTTGTCAACATAAATGCCGCCATCACTATATTCATTTTGTTAAACTAGAATTGTTAACAAAATGAATTATCACTTTTTATTCATTCTGTTAAACTAGAATTGCTAACAAAATGAATTATCACTTTTTATTCATTTTGCTAAACTAGAATTGCTAACAAAATGAACTCACTTTTATTCATTTTGTTAAACTAGAATTGTTAACAAAAATGAACTATCACTTTTAATCATTTTGTTGAAATAGAATTGTCAACAAAAATGAACTATCACTTTTAATCATTTTGTTAAAATAAAATTGTCAACAAAAATGAATGTATCACTTTTTATGCATTTTGTTGAAATAGAATTTGTATGCAAATTCAAGAATCATTTTTATTGTCAAAACATACATTAGAATTTGTATGTAAGTTAAAGAATCATTTTTATTGTCAAAACATACATTAGAATTTGTATGTAAGTTAAAGAATCATTTTTATTGTAAAAACATACGTTAAATTTGTATGTAAGTTAAAGAATCATTTTTATTGCCAAAACATACATTAAAATTTGTATGTAAGTTAAAGAATCATTTTTATTGTCAAAACATACATTAGAATTTTAATGTAAATTAAAGTGACATTTTTATTGTTAAATTATACAATAGAATTTGTATGTAAATTAAAGTGACATTTTTTTATACAATAGAATTTGTATGCAAATCAAAGTGACATTTGTATTGTCAAATTATACATCAGAATTTGTGTACAAGGTAAAGAGGCATTTTATATATTATGTTATACATCGAAACTATATATACAAATAAAATATTTCTTTTTATTTGTTTAAATTAAAAATAGAAATTGCATACAAGTAATGAAAATAAAAATTATCTTTTTATTTGTCATTAGCAAGCATGTCATGTGAATAAAATGCATACTTGATTGCCATTAGAAACACGTAGAAATGAATGCAAATAAAATACATTTTATTTGACATTATAAACATGTAGAGATGTGTTATGCCAATAAAAACATTTTTTTTGGCGTGTTAAACACGTTAGTGGAATCGTCGAATGGTTTATATCTATGTATAAATATAGATTAAAATTAAACGAATCGCGCATCGTAGTTTGCGCTTTAGAATCGTAACTTTAAACGATTATACCGGAAGATCCGACCATCGAATTTTCCCAAAACCGGAACCATTAGGACCGCTTTGAGAAGATCTTTCCAATGATGTAAATTTTGTCAAAATCCAACAGTTAGATTTCGAGAAATATGTAAATCAAATTTGGGTAAAAACAGCGTCAAGGCCGCCTATAGACTCGAAGTGTCGTTAAATTAAATTGGGCTATTTTTATATAAATAAAAATAGCAGTAAATCATTATAAAATAATATTAATGATATGAAATGGTTTAAATTATATATATGCGAGAATTATTTGAAAAGACTGAGTTCAATCTCATTTCAAATAATTAGACGATGATTTAAATCGAAGATTTTGAAGGCGGTGATTGAAGACCGGCGATCTTCACATCGAATGGATGACTACTGATGCTCGACATTGGGGAGCTCACAGTAAAGGGTTAAAGTGGTAGTTGTCTGGATGTACTTGTTGATTGTCCGGATAAGTGAGCACCTCTCTTCCGTATTGGACATACGGGACGAAGAATAAGGTGTCTTCGGCTTCGTTCAGACCCAGAACGGACTTGTAAATGAATGTGTGTCTGATGTTGAATTTCATTCTATGTGAATTGATTTCTATTTAATATATATATCTGTTTGGTGGCAGAGAATTTATTCTCTTGCTTAACAATCTTCCCTGAGATGCATGAGCTCAGAGGTTATATATTGATAGTTATTGATCGCATGGAGTGAATTGTTAATGTGCATACCAAGATGCAAATGATCGAGGCTTTTGTTGAAAAGCAGAGCCCTTGTGGTTGATGATCAAAGAACGGTCTGTTTAGGCATAACTTTGTATATGGCGTTACTTCGCTAGCCTCACACCCCGGTAGGAGTCAGAAACGGGACAAAGGAACGCAGGGAGTGCACACATTTCTTTCTAGCTAGAAGTGGTATCAGGGTTTTGCAAGCCCTGACATTTTACTTATGTGGATGATGGATTACGAGACCTCGGTTATATTGGTCGATAGTGACCAATTTATAGGTTCAATAGGACCGGGAAGCATGTGTTCAGGAATTGCCAATCTACTAAAGTATTTATGGACTGGCCCTGCAGGATCCAAGGGTTCTCCGGTGTCTGAATCTTGAGACATTTGCTAGAGTGTCTCGAATCGGTAAGGAGATCGTCCCTAGCCTTGACTCATGATGGAAACCCAATTTCCAATACAACACTACGGTTTTGATTGTAAACCTATATATGGCGACGTATTATATGGTAGCTATGTCGTCTAGGATTGATACATTTACCTTGAAGTATTTTAAAACTGATTAGACACTAATAATAATATTAAAATATTATTTTCTACGTATCAAGAATGTTTGATCATTATTAGGTAAAACTCTATCCTCCGGTTTGCGTTGCATTGTGTGATGGGAATTGAGTCTTATAATGATCTCATTTTTCTAAAAAGCATTACGTTGTTTTGAATAAAATTTTATTTAATGCACTAGCAATCCAATGGAGTAAACCCGTTCCGCGATAGTGGCGTGGTCCTTGATTAGCCATATTGTTAGATAAGTTAGGAAAGATTTCGCACACCAGTCCCATGACTGACTCGTAGTATGTTTCACTTTGCAAACTCAAGTGCCCTCTCTTTTCCACACGGGCGGTCAAGTAGCTTATTTTGTAGATACATTGAGCTGGATTCTGGATCGAAGCTTAAAGCTGTGTCCAGAGCATTAATAGTCTTCCACTGTGCTAGTTTATTCATTTTCGCCGCATTGTATTAAAATTATTGTAAATTAATCTTCTGCTATATTATATTTATCGATGTACTCTGATATATTCTGTACTCTGATGTAATATTATTATGATGTTTATAAAAGTCTTTTGTTATTTATTCTGATGTGTTGTATGCCCAATGTTAGTGCATTCGAGGATTTCCAACTTTTGGATCAGACCTGTGTGGTTTATGGTCGGTTCAAAGGGTGGGGATTTTCGGCTCATTACATGTGGTTTCAGAGCTCTGGTTAGCTCAAATCTTTGGGGAACAACTCGTTAGAACTGAACGAAAGACTCATCAGAGGTAGGATTAGTAATATCCTATAAAAGAATACTCATTAGAGTTACGATCAGAAGTATCCTAGAATAAGAAAACTCGTTAGAGAAGGGGTTAGAAATGCCCTAGAATGAGTTAAGAGTGACAAGTTATAATTAACGTATTTTTGATTATATATATAATCCGATCTTAGAAAATATGATTTTTGAATATATAAAAGTTATATATTTTTGAAAAGCTAATCAACAAATTGATTGATGATTGTGTTGTGTGATTATTAGTTTAACTAATAAAAATTATTGAAACCAACAAAAGAATGAAAAGTTTAGTTGGTTAATTCAACAACTTTCAGCTCCGTTCCTTTTCGAGGACGAAAAGGTTTTAAGTGGGGGAGATTGTAACAACCCGGAATTTTGGAACCAATTTAAAATTTTTGTTTTAGAAATTTCAATGGATTTTAAATATTTAAAATGATATATTTTAAATAATAACAATTAAAAATTTATTTAAAACGAAGTTAGAACAAATATATTTATTTTAATTATATAAGGAGTTAGAAATAGCGCGGTAGTTTGAAAATTTGAATTTGAACTTTGAATGAATGTACAAGATTCAAAATAAATCGGATTTTAGTGAAACTAAAAATATTTAAATCTATTTAAAAATATCTTTCCAACGAATCTGAAAAATTGAAATTTTACAACGGGAATCAAAAGTTATGCCCAGTTTAAAATTCAGAATAGTCGCTATGGAATTTAGAATTTGTATGTAAGTGGAATCAAAAGTTATACCCAGTTTAACCAAAGCTCTGATACCAACTGTGATGACCCCAAACTCCCGTAGTACGAAGGCAAGGATAATCATTGGAATATAACACATAAACAGTAACTGCAGAACTGGAATATAGAATTACAACAGATAATGTACATCAAATTACATTGGAAAAAATATATCATCAGAGTTACACAGCATAATAGGATCGTACCTAGTACAAATACAGTTTTCAACTTAATATAAAATATCTACAGCGGAATCGAACATAATATACTAAATGAAGTCTGAACAACAAAATAGAAATGATAGGATCCGTCTTCAGCTCCATAGCTATCCAGAATGAATCTGCCAAAACCTGCATACAAGGTTGCCCGTGTGGAAAAGAGGGCACCCAAGTTTGCAAAGTGAAACAAACAACGAGTAAGTCATAGGAATGGTATGAGAAATCTTATATAACCTATTTAATAGTAAGGCTAATCACAGGACCATGCCGCTAACACGGAACGGGTTTACTCCATTGGATTGTCGTTGCCTAATTAAAGTAAATCGTTAAACAACACAATGCTTTTTAGAAAAATGAAACCATTATAAGACTCAAGTACCATCACACAATGCAACACAAACTGGAGGATAGAGTTTTACCTTATAATGGTCAAAAATGCTTGATACGATAAAATGGATTTGATATTATTATTAATGTATATATGTTTCAAAAACATTTCAATCATAATATATAATTCATATACGGCATAACTACCATATACTATGTCGCCATATATACGTTTATAATCAAAACTGTATGGATCGTATTGGAAGTTGGATTTAAATCACGAACCAAGGCAAGGAATCGTCCTTACCGAATTCGAGACAATCTAGCCTATCATGTCTCAGGATACAGCTGCAACTGCACCTACAAGCCCCAGGGCCAGTCCAAAAATATGTTAGTGGATTATAACTCCTGAACAATACGTCTCCCCGCCCTATGGGACGTAAATAGAGCCACTAGGGACTCAATATCCCAGGTACCTCGCTTTCCATCATTCACATAAGTAAAAATATCTGGGCTTGAAAAAACCAAACACCACTCCTAGCTAGAAAGAAACGCATGTTCTTCCTGGATCCTTCTCCCATTTCTGGTTCATACCGGGGTGTGAAGCTCGCGAAGTAACGCTATACACAAAGCTATGCTACAATAAAGCTGTGCTTTGATCATCAACCACAAGGCTCTGCTTTTCAACAATAAGCCTTGATCATTTGCATTTTGGCATGCGACACTGACAATTCACACCATGCGGCTGATAACTATCAATATATAACCTCTAAGCTCATGCGTTTCAGAGAATGGTGTTAAGCAAAAGAATAAATTCTCCGCCACCAACAAATATATATTAAATAGAAATCAATCAGCACAGAATAAAATCCAATGCCAGACATACATCCATTTACAAGCCCGTTCTAGGTCTGAACGAAACTGAAGACACCTTATTCCTCGTCCCATATGTCCAATACGGAAGAGAGGCTCCCGCATATCCGGATGATCAACAAGTACGTCTGGACAACTACCACTGTAACCATTTCAAGGAAGAAACTCCAATCAAAGGCATCAGTAGTCATCCATTCAATGTGAAGATCGCCGGTCTTCGATCACCGTCTTCAAATCTTCGACTTCCAATCGTCGTATAATTATTTGAAATGAGATTTAACTCGGACTTTTCAAATAATTCTGGAATATATATGATTTAAATCAATTCTTTTCATTCCATATCGTCTATAATATTTTATTATGATTTATCGCTATTTTAATTTACTTAAAAATAGCGATTTTCAATTAAACGACGCTTCGGGTCATTACATGGCCTAGGCGCTGGTTTCACCAAAATTTGATTTGCAAATTTCTCAAAATCTTACCGTTGGATCTTAACAAATTTTATATCGTTGGAAAGGTCTTTCCAAAATGAACCCAATGGTTCTAGTTTTGGAAAAAATCCGATGGTCGGATCTTTCAGTATAATCGTTTGAAGTTACGATTTAAAAACACGAACTATAGTAGCGCGATTCATTTTATTTTAATTTATACTTATGTATAAATATAAATCGCTCAACGATTTCAACACCATTTTTTTTCAACATTGATTTCTTTTATGTGAAATCGTACATTACATTAAAAACGTAATATTTTTTTTGATGTCATTAACAATTTCATTTCGGCATTGGTTTCTTTTATACATGATTTATCTATACATTTTATCTCATTCTTTATTTACATTGAGAAATGTAACTTTTTATTTCCTTCTTTATTTACATTGAAAAATGAAAATTTCTATTTCACTCTTTATTTACATTGAAAAATGTAACTTTCTATTTCATTCTTTATTTACATTGAAAATTTTAAATTTTTATTTCATTCTTTATTTACACTGAAAAATGTAAGCTTCTATTTCATTCTTTATTTACAGTGAAAAATGTAAATTTCTATTTCATTCTTTATTTACATTGAAAAACGTATTTCTATTTCATTCTTTATTTACATTGAAAAATGTACATTTCTATTTCATTCTTTATTTACAATGAAAAATGTATGTAAATTTCTACTTCATTCTTTATTTACATTGAAAAATGTAAATTTCTGTTTCACTCTTTATTTACATTGAAAAATGTAAATTTATCATGTATTTTTTTTATTACATTGAAAATGTAAATTTCTTATATAAACACATTATATATAGAAATGTTCATTTTTAATGTTTTCGTTTACAATTAAATGTAAATTTTCAAAGAGAAGACATTTTATGTAACAGTGGACATTTTTAATGTTACATTTACGTTAAAAATGTATATTTCAACATTAATACCTTTTTATTTTCAAAATGTTAAATTTTAATGTTTTATTTTCATTAAAATTGAATAATTCAATATCTATGCATTTCTATTTCAAACTGTTTACTTTTAATGTTGCATTTTCATTAAAATTGTATATTTCAAAGATAACATATTTTATATGACAACGGACATTATTAATGTTTCATTTACAATAAAAATGTAAATTCCAAATGTAACTTCATTTCATATATAAATGTTTATTTTTAATGTCCCATTTACAATAAAAATGTAAAAATCAAATATAAATTCATTTTATAAGACAAATGACCATTTTTGTTTTACAACAAAAATATAGATTTTATGCTGGCATATAATGATCATTTTCATATTCATATATATATATATATAATCTAAATTTCATATTATTTAAACAATCAGTATATAATAACATGAATATTTTGTAGCACAAGGTTATTTTAGAAAATTTCGACAGCATAACAGCAGGGTAATTAAAACCGGCACCGTCCCGAATTACGGCTCCTCGCACTACCTTAAGCATCGCGGCGTTTACAAGGGGTTTAGTTTCCTAATACATTTTTCTAGGCAATCTAATACCACAATATCAAACAATTTCATTTCAACCACAACCAATCACCAAAAATCAACCAATTCCACGTCACAATACAATCAAGTCGCCCATGGTCTGTGGACGATGGGTGTCAGGAGTTTCTAAAATCCGTCTGCATCCTAATATAATTTTGTTTAATTAACTTGGATTCAGAAATCTCACCTTGATTTGACGACGCCTAAAATTATAGCAAGCTCCCAAAATTCTCTGGTCTCTTTTAAAATGTTGTGTACAATGTCACGAGTCCAGTATCGCCTGTTTCATCGAATTTCGTTATCGTATGAGTGAGATATGATTTTATAAAGGCCAATAACATTTTAAGGATAATACATAAATTAATTAATTAAAAAAATCTTCTTCCCCAATCAACAGTTAAAGGCCGCCAGTTCTACAGCTGGGTTCGATTCTAGGGCTTGGGTTTCTGCGCAAATGAGCGCACGAGGGGAGGATTGGCCACTGGCACGTCGGAGAGGAAGGAACGGCGCTTCTGTTGATGCTGGTGGGTTCCACTGCGATGGCTCCCTGGTGGCTTGTCGGCGGACAGAACGGTGCCACTTCGGGGC
Organism: Allium sativum; assembly: GCA_030737875.1. NCBI lineage: Eukaryota > Viridiplantae > Streptophyta > Magnoliopsida > Asparagales > Amaryllidaceae > Allium > Allium sativum. Next base: position 27,819,690 of record CM060927.1, on the reverse strand, counting down.
CTGGTTCTCAGTTGATACTCCACTATAAAATCCAAACTGGGTATGGAATTGAAGAGGAAGGATTTCTCTACAATGTCCTCAACAGGATTGGTGGATTTCGTTGAGTGGATTTGGAGTTATTCGAGGGGGAACAATGGAGCAATTTCGTTCGTCGAACTGTAGCGATGGCGGCTTCTTTGTATGGAGTTAGGGTTTATACGGAATACGTATTTATATTTTTATATTATTTATTTAATTCTCCTTAAATCCAAAAATACCCTTTAGCCCATATGAACTCCAATTCAAACCCAATGACTGTCGCCCCCAGCTAAATACCCCCATTCCAGACACAATGGGATATGTCCCGTAAGCCAATTCAATTGTTTTGATAGGTTTTTCTTTAAATTTAAATGTAAAACATTTATATATTTAATTTTGATCGTACATTTTAATTTACCAAGGCAACATACTGACTTTAAAAATTCCCAAAAAACAAATCTAGCTATGTTTTGACTATATGGTCCTAATAAAATTAATTTCTTAGAGACCGTTTGAAAAATGGCCACTTTCTGGTCGATCCAAATTGACTAAAATTGACAAAACACATTTTCTTTTGCCACGCTCACATATAAATTTCAAAAACTTATGAAAATTGGAATCCTACAATAATTTGACATCCCGGATCCAACCAGGGTGGTTTCATCGAAAACGGAGGTTGTTTGCAAAATGGCTACATATACGAGCTATATATTATATTAAATTCCATAGCGACTATCCTGAATATTCAACTGGCCATAACTTTTGATTCGCGCTATGAAATTTCAATTTTCGGATTCTTTGGAAAGATATTTTTAAACAGATTCTAATATGTTTGGTTCCACTATTATCTGACTTATTTTGCATCCTGTACATTCAGTCAAAGTTCGAACTCAATTTTTGAAACTATCGCGCTATTTCTAACTCCTTTTAAAATTAAAATAAATATATTCTTTCAAACTTCGATTTAAATAAATTTTTAATTGTTATTATTTAAATAAATTATTTTAACTATTCAAAATTCAATAAAATAGCCAAAATAAATGGTTCTGATTTTCTGGGTTGTTACAATCTCCCCCACTTAAAATCTTTTCGTCCCCGAAAAGGAAACAATAGTAAAGTAGGAAACAAAACAGAAACTAAAAAATATTGTAAATGTACCTTGCACTAGAGCTAGTCAGAGATATCCACTCTGCACTGTGGATAAGCCTGTTTGATGCTATCCTCGGTCTCCCATGTACAGTCTCTAGGATATCCGCTCCACTGCACTTTGACTAGGTGAATTCTTTTGTTCCTCAGAACTCGGGTTTCTTTGCCAATGATCTTTACCGGCTCCCTTCTTACTGATAATCTCAAGGTAATCTCCAAATCATGCTGCACAACTTCCTCCACAATCAAGTCTAGTTGAGACACATGGAATACATCATGTACCCCTGGCAACCAGTCAGGCAACTAAACCCTGTAAGCGAGAGTTCCAATTCTTTATAGAATAGGGAATGGACCAATGAATCTAGGAGCCAACTTCCCGGTCTTTCCAAAACAAATTAATCCTCTTAATGGAGAAACTCTCGAGTATACGTAATTGCCAACAACAAATTCTAAATCCCTTCTTCTTGAATCTGCATAACTTTTCTGTCGGCTCTGAGCTGCTAGTAATCGCTTCTTAATGAAATCAACTTTTTCCGAAGCTTCACGAATCATGTCGGGGCACAATACTAGTCTATTGCCTGGTTCTACCAAACATGCGGGAGATCTACAAGGTCTGCAATACAATGCTTCGAATGGCGACATTTGCAAGCTTGCTTGGTTACTGTTATTATAAGAGAACTCGACTAAGTGCAAGTGATCTTCCCATGATCCACTGAAATCAAGAATACGTGCCCGCAACAAGTCTTTAAGTATACGATTCACCCTCTCACTCTGGCCATCTATTTGAGGATGATAAGCGGTGCTCATATTTAGTTTTGTTCTTGACTCTTCTTGGAATGCTTCCTAGAATTTACTAGCGAATATCGGATCACGGTCACTAACAATGCTACTAGGAACTCCATGTAGTCTAATAATTTTTTTAAAATAAATTTTTGCCAAATTTTGAGCTGTTCTAGTTGCTTTGACAGGAATAAAATGGGCAGACTTTGTGAGATGATCAACAACCACCCAAATACTGTCATTCCCTTTTCTGGTTCGGGGCAAGCCATCAATGAAATCCATGGAGAATTAAACCCATTTCCAACTTGGAACTTCTAGTGGTTCTAGCAATCCGGCAGGTTTTTGCTGATCACTCTTGACTTGCGGGCAAGTAGAACACCTGCTAACATAAATGGAGATGTCTCTTTTCATAGATTTCCACCAGAACGCATGCTTGAGATCATGATACATCTTACTTACCCCTGGATGAATACAAATCTTGGATTTATGACATTCATCCATTACTTCTTTTCTGACCTCAGGGATATTCGAGACACAAATTTGGCCTTTTAGCCTCAGAACTCCCTTGTTATCAATTTGGAAACTCGAGGGTTCGCCTTCCCGAACTCTTTTACTAATTCTTTGGATAAATTCATCATCTTTATGGAAAGAAGATATTTTGCCAATCAAAGTAGGTGTAATGATAAGATTGGCGGCGACTTCATTCTTCCTGCTGAGCGCATCGGCTATAATACTGGCTTTCTCTGGAGTACACAAGATGTCTATATCATAGGCCGCGAGAAATTATAACCAACGTTGCTGCCTCAAATTCAAGTCCCTTTGGGTGAACAGATACTTTAAGGATTTATGATCTGTGAATAATTCAAACTTCTCACCCAAAAGATAGTGCCTCCATATTTTTAAAGCAAACATGATGGCCAACAACTCAAGATCACGAGTTGGATATCTCTTCTCATGTGGCTTCAATAGACGACTTGCATAAGCAACTACTTTGTCTCTGCATTAATAACGCACCAATACCTTCAATAGAAGCATCTGTCCAGACTTTCAAATCTTGATTGCCATCAATAATAGTCAACACCGGAGCAGTGGTCAACCTCAATTTAAGCTCCTGGAAAGCTGTCTCACACTCAGGTGCCCACTTAAACTTTGTGTGCTTCTTTGTAAGCTTCGTTAATGGACAAGATAGTTTCGAAAAATCCTTATTGAATTTCTGATAATAGCCAGCCAATCCTAGGAAACTTCTTACTTCAGTAGGCGTGCTAGGCTGCTTCCAATCTTGAATAGCTGTGATTTTGCTAGGATCCACTGAAATTCCTTCCTTCGATACTACATGACCGAGGAACTTCACTTCTTCTTGTCAGAATACACATTTAGAAAATTTGGCTTTTAATACATTCTTTCTCAGAATTTCGAAAACTTGTTCCAAATGCCTTTCATGCTCGGCAGTTGACTTAGAGAAGATTAAAATGTCGTCGATGAAAACCAACACAAATTTATTTAGGACATCGCGAAACACTCTGTTCATTAGATCGACAGAATAATCAGTAGCATTGCAATAGCCGAACGACATTACTAACCATTCAAAAAATATGTCTGGACCTCTGAAAGCTGTTAAAGGAACACACTCTTCTACAATATGCAGTTGATGGAAACCTGTAGATAGGTCCATATTAGAAAATACTTTCACTTCATTCAACCGATCCAACAAATCATCTGTACGGAGCAACAGGTATTTATTTTTGAGCGTCTGCTTGTTTAAATCTCAGTAATCCACAAATAGTCTGAGAGTACCGTCTGACTCTGGGACAAACAATACTGCTGCACCCTAATTTGAAAAGCTAGGCCTGATCAGACCTTTCCATAAAAGTTGTTTAGTTTGATTACCTAGTTCTTCGTTCTCTTTCCATGTCATTCTCCGAATAGGATGCACGACTGGCCTTGCATTCAAAATTAAATCGATCCTGAAGTCTATTTCTCTTCACGGCAGTAAGCTATCAACTTCTTCGAACACATGCACATAATTCTTAACAACAGGAATATCTTCAATAGCAGTGGGGGAAACCTCATGAGCAGACCAGAATTCTTTTCTGTCTGAATCTGAGCCTACATAGGGTATAACCACATTGGCAAGCTTCGTTTTAATTCTGACAACTCTTTCAGCATATTTAACTTCGGACTCGTATTTGATTAACCAGTCCAGCCCACGAATGATATCAAATTCAGAAAAATCCATGACGATCAAGATACAAGAAAACTGTTAATGGGAAAAAGAGATGGGCACTCTACAACACGTACCAAGGACCCGAGAACTTCCTATCGGATTACGAACCCTAAGGTATCCTTTAAGATCCCTCAATTTTAGATTTAGCTTCTTGACTGTGTTGCTCGAAATAAAGCTTTATGACGCACCCGTATCAAATAATACTTTAACTGGTATATTGTTGACAGTTAAAGTGCCTTCCAAAACATCTGGCCTTTCCTGACTAGTTGAGGGTGCTGGAGCATCTGCCGTGCTATTGATTTGAGCTTCTAACACTTTATTGACTTGAGCCACCTTGGTCGTTTTCAAAAGCGGGCAATCTTGCTTTACATGACCAATCTGATGGCAAAGATTGCATTCTTTGTTCTCTTTGGACTTCTTATTGGATTTAGATCCATTCTTCCTTTGTTTCTTCGACGATTTGCAATTTCTTATCAAAAGCCCTTGCTTATTACACTTGAGACATGTGACTGTCTTTACCTTTTTCTGACCGACTTCAGGCTTCTTACCGACTTCAGGCTTCGTACTTGCCTCAGGGCTATCAGTTTCAAACTTTCTTTTTCTACTAGAACTGCTTTCTTCTTCATCTTCCCAACCATGTTGCTTATCATTATACTCATAATGGTAAGCCATTTGTATCATCTCAGAAAAAGGGAGATTCACATGAGCAAGTACTCTACCTACGTATTTCTTTTGAAGTCCTTTGATAAATCTCAGATTCTTCCTTACAGGATCTTGAATTAGTTCTGGGGCAAAGCGAGAAAGTTCATTGAATTTATTCTAATATTCTTGGATGGTCATATCTCCTTGTTTCAGATTGTAATACTCATCATATAGTCGCTCAGTTGCTTCTGGAGGAATAAATCTTTCTTTGAAAATTTATTTAAATCTATCCCAGGTATTATTACCTGCAACACCCCAAAAATTTAACAATATTAAGAGGATAAATTAAAGAATAATTAATTTAATATTCAGAATTAAGGGAAATGAACTGCGCTATTATGTCCGCCTTGGAATTCTGGTTCGGATGGACACCAAGTTTGCGTAAAATGGATAACATGTAAAGAAGTCATAAGCTGTAGAAGTTTGTATACGTGCAATTAAGTGTATATATATAAACAAAATTATCTCCAGAATTCAAACTAATTCAAAAACAGTCAAAAGCGATGAGCAGGAAAAATCACGCTCAAAGGGCGTCGACCCCCTTAAGGGGTGACGACATAGGTGTCGACCCCCTATAGGGGCGTCGATATAGGTGTCGACCCCCCTATATGGGGGTAGACATAGGTGTCAACCCCCCCTCCCCCCCCCGTGTCTGTAGAAGCTTCTTCTAACATGGACGATTTTGATGGTTTCTGGTCTGATCTGATGGCCTTGGTTGCTCTGTTACTCCTATATAAAGAACCCTAAACCTAGGTTTTGTTCATAGAAAAATAATTGTGATGACGAAGCTCTGCTGCGATGGAAATTAAAATGGTTCTCCTTCTTCTTTTTCTAAATCAATTCAAAGAAGATTATACATATTCCCAGATTGCTACAACAAATTTAGCGATGGCTACAACAACTTATTCAACATGTTCTTCGTAGCAAATTCACTGTGAGTTCATGTTGCTTTTAGATCTAAATATCTAAATAGTGATCTTGATATGTATATAATAATTGAATCTTGAATCGGTGCCTAATCAGTTATATTATGACATATTCCATTGATCTGTTCTTATATGTTTATATCATAACCAAGTCTAATCTTATCATAATATGTCAATTTAGTTTATGCCTGTTTCTATCGGTATGTTGTTGATTCGTTATTATGTCTGTTCTGATTCTCTTCTTTCCTTCTTTTCCTATTTATTTTTATATAGCCAAGCTACCTTCGAGCCCAGGCGTAATGGTGAAAAATGCGAACGTACGAAATTGGAAATAATGGGAAATGACATAATTTGGGGGCATAATTGGTATTGGAAAATATGGATATAATTTTGGGCATAAAATTGGAAATATACGGAGATGTGTTTAGGGGCATATGTCTTGTTGGATAATATGAATTTGGGCATGCATTGGAATATATGTAAATACGGAATTGGTTATAAAATGGACATGTCTAAATATTGATTTGGAATGTAAATTTGAACATATGTGAACATGAATTTTAGGCATAAGTTATGCGAAGGTGGATTTGGGTATAAGTCGCATTGAAAAAGGTGAATATGGACTTGGGGTATAAGCTGGAATAAATGTGGGTTTGGGTTTGTGCAATATATATATATGCCTTAATTTATGATAAGGGGCATATGGTGCATAATTAAAAGGTGAATTAAAAAGAGGCATAAAAGTCTATAATTTGAATAGTGAATTAGACGTAATTCAAACGGGGAAAGGTTTAATTGAATAATTAATTAATAATGGAATGTTTAGCAATTACAAATAGGAATTGTAATTGTACTTATGACACGAGGTTAGGTTACATTAGTGGTGGAAGTCTACCCGGACACGACCGACATATCCAACAGCCACTAGTGTTGAAACAAATGTGGGAGGTCTAAGTACGTAAATAAGAATCGGGCTAAGACATGAGGTTAAACCCAATTGTGGAATAAGACTGCCCGGACCGGACCGGCATATCCAGCATCCACACGTTGTAGGCCTAATATGGTAGGTCTAGCCCATTATAACCATAATTAGACATGGTAATGAATTGGACTACTTAACCTAAGTTAATCCGTTAGGATTGTATGATTATGAACTTGAGTTAGGGTTAAGTAAAAATTGGATGGGTAATGGGTGGGTTAAGTAATTTAGAGGGGATGGGTAATATACGCATATAGGCCCATAAACTTAACCCGATGAGGTTATGTGATTAAAGAAACCTATTGGTATACATAACCGGTAGAAACTATAAAGTTATGTAATTAAAATGACACCGTTTAGGGGAAGCATAACTTGTGAGGAGATGAGACAACCTAAGTAATAAAATAAGAGGTACTTAATTATAATTTAGGTAATCTAGAAGTCTGGAACCCGCTAATGTGAATAACATGCTTAGGCTTGTCCTAGGGACAAGAGGAAATTATAACATAGGTTATAATCAATGGGTTGGGAAACCTGTTAATGGGCCATAGTTAATAGAACTAAGCTAACAAGTAAACAATGATAAGTTGTATTGACAATGTAAAAAGGAATTATGATTAAATAAGAAAGAACGAGGAAAACTTATAAGATAAATTATATCTAATCATAAATAATGACTGACATGTTAAAAAGAAACATGTAAAATAAGACGTACTTAATTACACATTAAATAAAAACATGTTATTTTAATGATGTAACCAAGCAAGAATATAAAATAGATTGTGGATTTCAGACCTTAGGCCACAATATAGAGAATAACATGTTGTGGGCTTATTAATAAACTTAAATGGATTATGTTATACGATTCGAATAATAAGCAAGAGAAACTTGGTAATTTGAATAAGAATTCAATATGAATGGTAATAACCAAGTTAGATGAAAACCAGGTGAAGTAAGGCAAGCGCGTAGTAGAACGTTTAGACACAGGGTCTAATAATATATTAAAATGAGGCGCTTGGACCAGTCTGTACGTTTGAGGGTGAATAACCCAACGGGGTAGATCATCGAGGTGTTGTAAGGCACGAGTGGAGCGCACATTCATTTGATTGTTATGACGGCTCCAAAGGACTGAAAGGAGAAGCACGCGTCTTCCTGATGACGTTGAAGGTGCTCTTGGTAGTCCTCTATGGTGGTGTAGTTTCGGACTGTGCTCACAGAGGTTGGGTCTACGCGTAACTACCAGGTGGGTGGGCCTTGACTGCAGAGGTAGATATGTAGTCAGAACGCTGTGACGAGGTGACATCCGGGTGATTCGACGGTTACCTCGCGAGTAGGTTGAAGGGCAGGACCGACAAGGATAGTAGATCGTCGGATACCCGTTTTAGGAAGCCAGCCGAATGCGAAAAGGCTAACGCTAGCCCCAAGATATCATTTCACCTTTCACTATCGAGGTACAGGGTTGAGGGGAGACGCTACATGGACGTTTAGATTGGTTGTTTTATGGGAGGTCGCTTTGCTCTGTAGTCTTTACTAGTTGAGAGGGGGGGGGGGGGCGAGGTGGGGCCATAGCTACCATGGAAAACAGACACGAGGATTATCTGTATTTGAAAGCTCTTAAAGACGGGCCTGTACAGATACAGAAAAGCTCCCAACCGAGTTCCGTGTTTATCCCTATCACGGAACTTGGTACACATTAGAGGACGCGCAATTGAGGCATCGAGCTACAATTATAGTACATACGTAGGACAATCTAGATACATGCACATCAGCTCTGGGTGATGTATCGTAGACTAGAAGGCATTACTCCGATCTGGATTCTGATTCGATCTATGTTGGAAGTACGTACACTTACGTAGCATAGTAATGATAGATATATGCGGGACGTAATATTGTTATGTAGACTCCGACATAATACGAGGGACTGCGTTCACTTCTGTTGCATTACGGTGGAGACTGTGCGAGTGGGTTACCATGGGATGTATCTCAATATTGAGAGATGGCTACATAATTGTATTAGGTGAATCTATGGAAAAGTAAATGGGTACGATGCACGTATAAGTCTTGTGTGCTTTTAACCCAAGTAACCTAATAATCAGGAAAATGTAATGGAACGATATTAGTAGGGATCATTCTACTTCTGATATACTAGTATTTGCGCGGTGTAGAGAAATGTATTCAAGAAGTGTAATATATCATGTTCATCTTATCTTGCTTAGTTCACACTTGTTATTGTTATCTTGTTCTTCCAATTTTTATATACCTGCCATGACACTTTTATTTATTTATATTTAAAAGTAACCGGACTTGCCAGACTTTATGTTTGACCCTTTTTGTTTCCTCTTCTCTCTCTTCTGTCCCCCCCTCAAGGTTCTCAGGTTGGAAGTGCTTAGAGTTGATTTGGATTCTTTTCAGCTTAACTTGGACTTTGGATATTGATGTACAACTTTGATTCATTGTCAACTCTCGTATGGCTTTGCTTGGGAAATATGGTTTATTTTTTTGTACTCTGATATTTTTGGCAAGACAAATTATTAAAATTGTAACTGGTTATTTCAAACCTATGATGTAAATTCTATATTTGGGACCATGATGTTATGATTTAAATAAAGTTTTTAATTCCGCTTCTATTTTACATATTTGTCTTGCTATTATGTTCTTATTTACCTATAACGCTTAATGAAAGTTAATGCATTCCCTTAGTGAGTGACATTAACGGACGTGGGGTGTCACATTTAGTATCAAAGCATATAGTTATAAGATCGGATAAAATATTTTGAAAATGGTTTTCAAAAAGGTAACAAAAACAAAGTATTTTAAAATAAAAAGTTTGTTTTTGAAAAGCATATTTCCCAAAGCCATAAATATCTTCTCGATTCTACATTTGATTCCTTTTCCTTTTGTTCAGGGAACCGTTTCTTCCCGAAGTGGTATCCCTATTTCAGCATGGTTCCATAGGCATGTTAAAACTACGGTACATATCGAAGGGCAAAGAAATGCCCAACCTCCATCTTTAGCCATAGTGGTTTCACCTGCGTCTTATTTTCTTTCAAGCCTCGTAAGGATTTCCATGCGATGGAGGCAACTTTCAAGAGACTGGTTAGCATGTTGCACAAGAATGGTAAAAGAAGAATAAAGGAATTGGGGCTAAGGAGCACAGCCCAAAGATGAAAGAAATTGGTGGCTTAAGAACGGAATATAGATGAAGGAAGAAAAGAGGAAATACCATAATTTCAGAATGATGGGTCATCTGGAAAATGGTTGCAGAAAGAGAAAAGGGCAAGCTAATGTTCTCATAGCTAGTGGACAAGATAGGGGTAGGAAAGGTTCCATCGAAGGATTGATTCCAATTTCTGATCATCCTGTTAGGATTCTTTTTCTAGTGCCTTGCATTCTTTTATACCTGACCCTTTAGTTGAGTCTATGCACCTAAATACTAGTACGGTTTTGGATCCCGTTATTGTCTCAAACCCCATTGGAGATATGGCTTATTTATCGAGGATTGGTCTGGGTTTGAGAATCTCTGCGTCAGGCATGGAGTTTGGTTGCAACGCCTATGTTCTTGATCCCATGAGGTATGGTTTGATTCTAGGGATGGATTATTTTCCTAGAACCTCTTGATGTATCTATTGATGATTTGCGACCTGTACCAATAGTGGTGAGTATCCTCATGTTTTTGATGAGGTTCGGGGTTTACCCCGAGGCACGAGATTGGTTTCTGCACAAACTTGGTAGACAATGCAAAGCTAGTTGCATTTCCTGTGCGACCTGTGACTCCTAAAAGAAAAGAGGGAACTTTGTAAGTAAGTAGGGGAGCTACTTGAGAAGAGGTGATAAAAGGTATAGATTTCGAGATATTGGAGCAAAACTTGCGGAAGGAAGTGAAACTAGAGAAGGAAGCAACGATTGGACAAGTTACGACTTGCATACTTGGATCGGAGGTTAAGAAATTATGCAACAAAAAAGCGAAGCTAGTAAAAGTGCAATGGAGAGAGGACTGCAAGGAAGCTACTTGGGAAACGGAAGACAAGATTTGCGCTTCACATCCTTTCCATTTGGAGAATATGTTCTTAACTTCTTTTTCCAAGCATCAAATTAATACTTGTATCTATCGTTTGAATATCTCCTATCGATCGAGTCCTTAGGTAGAAAACTAATGTATGTAAACATGCATTTGAGACATGTTATGTCTGATGGATGCAAGTGTTTGCTAGCGATTGCTTATGGATGCATATATACACAATAGGATCCACACACAATAGGCACTAGGTCGGCTTAATCACTTACATGTTGCATATTGATGTGCGTACATTTTAAATTTTTATGGATTGTCGTTGCATTGATGTTGCATTTGGATGGATGATTGGGCACCTATATAGAACTTGCATGTTATGCTAGGGTGATTTGCATACATTTTGGTTGCATGGTACAAACATACATTGCATTAAGGAGGTCAATTGAATCAGTAGACCGCCTGATCTTTCGCATTAGTTTACAGATATATGCACACACTATTGCGTATGTTCAAAAAGCATTAGAAATTCCTTAAGGACAATGGACGCCTGTGATTGCTAGATGGATGTATGATTGTTGGACGTTAGGATATACGTTCTTTTTAACTTTGAGATTTCGGGGACGAAATCCTTTATGTAACACCCCGTATTTTCTGTGAATATTAAAATTAACAAATCTAAGAACACTTAATTTTTAGAAGAAGAATTAAGGGAAATGGGTTACGCCATTGCATTCGTCTCGGAATTTTGCTTGAGATAGAGTCCGAGTTTGCATGAATCGGACTCCATATGAAGAAGCTATGGAGTTCAGAAGATTTCAAGAATAAATTTAAAATAATAATTAAATAACAAATCCAGTTCAAAATTCAAAATTCGGACAGAACAGACTGAGTGGGAAATTCCCTCTCAGGGTGTCGACCCCCCCAAGGGGAGTCGACGTAGGTGTCGACCCCTCTATAGGGAGTCGACCCCTTTGGGATCTGCTTCCCGTGACGAATTTCTGTAGTCCTGAGCTGATGTGGCCTTCTCTGGTTGGCCAATGACTAATTTCTGAGGTGATAGGGCTTATGCGTCGTGCTATGGTTGGCTGGACGACACATCTCTTTGGTTTGATGGCTCTGATTTCTCCTAGACTAATCTAAAGGCTAGAATTAATCCTAGACATCTATCTATACATAGCCAAACCTAGACCCTAACCTTATAACCCTAAGACAATGGTGTCGTCATGCTGTTCGTCTACAAGCTAGCTTGACTCCTTCATCTTCTCGTAACTAGAAAAATAAATCCAAACTAATAATCGATTTGAAGAACTTCAAATCAAACATCTACATCAAAGGATAGCTTTTCACATTCAGAAATCAGATCCCAGAATACAAGATCCGTCCTTTTTCTGTAAGTTTAGTTATTAGTTAGATTTAAAAAACTAATAGAAATCATGACTGTAATAATCAGATCTAGGGCGATGCCTAATTCAGATTCGTGCCTATCCTTTTGTCTAATCAAAATTTCTTCTACGAGACTGTTGGACTGACATAACAGAACCTATCGTGCCTATGAGACTGTTGGACTGACATAATAGAACCTATCTTGCCTATGAGACTGTTGGACTGACAAGTGGTAGGGTTAAGTAACACAAGAGGGCAACACTTAACCAATGTAACATGACAAGTGGTAGGGTTAAGTAACACAAGAGGGCAACACTTAAACCAATGTAGCATGATAAGTGGTAGGGTTAATTAACACAAGATGGCAACGCTTAACCAATGTAACATGACAAGTGGTAGGGTTAAGTAACATAAGAGGGCAACACTTAACCAATGTAACATAACAAGCAGTAGGGTTAAGTAACACAAGAGGGCAACACTTAACCAATGTAACATGACTAGTGGTAGGGTTAAGCTAACACTTAACGAATGAACGAGTGGGGTTAAGTTAATTGGAAACACTTAACTAATATTACATAATGAATGAGAAGGGTTAAGTTAATAAGAAACACTTAACCAACATGACATGGCGTGTGGATAGGTTAAGTTAAATTGAATGGATGGACAACACTTAGCCAATTTGGGGGGTATACGAATAGACCCTAGAAAACCTTAGTAATGGAGACCCATTTCAGCAGTAACCCACATAGATGTATCACGGTACCCTGAAACTAGGCAGGGTGGGGCACGATTACTGGGCAGATTATAAGCGGTCAAATTAGCGGCCGGGGGTGCAGCAGTGTAGTTCCGACGGAGTATGGGCATCCACGTGCTCCGAAGTGGAAAAGCAGGCATTAGGCATCAGTAGTATACACTGTGCATCTAGAATTTGTGCCGGGTTGCTATCATAGGGATTGATACACCTTATGGTGGGACCAGCACGGGGTATCTACATGCAAGAGAGGGTCGATTGACACATGCACAAGGAAAGTTAATTTAAGTAGGGAGCCGATCGATAGGGTAGTAAGGGTACATCTAACATCTTCATGGCAATTAGGCTGGTTGAGGTAAGATCCTCATACTAGATGTACACCTGAAGGCTACTATAATTGCGGGGTTGGGATCACCTTATTTTATAACACAGGATACTAGTTGGGACACTAGTAGGGGATACAGATCCTTTTTCACAGGATTCTAGTTGAGACACTAGTAGGGAATACGAATCGTTCTATAAAAGACACTAGTTAGGATGCTAGTTGGTTGATGAAGAGAAAATAGGAAATCAGAAAAGAACCAAAGCGCATTCAGTGTATCTTACCTTGTCATATCTAACGATCATCGTTTGTTGTCTTGCTAAGCTTATTATCATGTTTATGGTCTGGTATCCAATTTATTCATGTCATGGTCCTTTACCTGTTTACTTGCTGAATAATCACTGGATTTACCAGGCTTTATGTCTGAATCTGTTTTGTTTCGCTCTCTTTTCTTCCCCCCCCCCCCCCAAGGTTCACAGGGAGGGAATATTACCACTTAGCTCAGTTTTCTTTCCAAGCTCAAAGATAGACGATGTATTGCTTTGGACTCTCTTTTCCACTGCTATGGCTGCCTCATGCTTTATTGGGGAATATCAAGGTCATTTCATGCTTATTTATTTTGTTAAACAAGATAGATGCTTTGTTGTAATGGGTATTGGTGTTGGAAAACAATCTTTGTACAAGTTGTTTTACCAAGCTGCTGTTTTATCAACAAAGTAAATTTTAATTTATTTTCTGCTATTTAAATTTTGTTTATTTTGTAATTTATCTGTTCTATACACTTATGATGCTCCACTGAAGTTAATGCATTCTCTTTGTGAGTGACCTTAACGGAGGTAGGGTGTTACATGTGGTATCAGAGCTAAAGGTTACCAAAACAGATTTTTTTTTTCAAAAGCATATTTTAAAAGGGGTGTTTTCTAAAACATGTTTTAAAGAAGCATTTTTCAAGAGAAAGGTATTGTTTTTAAAAGGCATATTCCCCAAAGCCATATGCACTATCTTTCAATTCTCTATTTGAATCTCTTCTTCCTTTCTTCTGGCCATAGTTTCGTAGGCATACGACACATGTCTAGGGCGAAGTAGTGCCCAACCTCCATCTGTAGCCGCAGTAGTTTCACCTGCGACTAATTTTCTTTCAAGCCTTGTAGGTTGCCGTGTGATGGAGGTAGTTTCGAGGAACTTGTCAACAAGCTACACAAGGATAGTATGGATGAGAATAAGAGAGTATGGGCTAAGAAGCACAAGCCCAAAGATAGGAAGCTTGTTGATATGGCTTAATCCACGCAGAAGGAGAAAGGTGAAAAGAAAGAGGCCAAAGTGGAGGAATCACAAACAAGGGATTAGAATATAAGAAGGGTGGAAGAAGTAATAGATCCCACAACAAGAGGAAGTGCCTTTTCTATGGTATAGCGGGTCATTTAATTGTAGGAAGAAGAAGACAGGTGGTTGTTTTCAGTATAGTGAAGCAGGGCATCTTATCAAGGATTGTCGAAGGACAAGGACAAGGACAAGCGTAAAGGACATAATCTTCTAGCGGGCAATTGCATGCTCTCACTGCTAGTGTTCCTAAGAGAGGTAGGAACGTTTTTGATGAAAGTTTAGTTTTTCTTTTCAATCATCCTATTAGAACTTTGTTCGATTCTGGTGCTTCACCTTCTTTTCTATCTACTTCTGTAGTTGAGTTTCTGCACCTTAGTACTTGTATAGTAGAAGATCCCATTATTGTCACTATTCCAATTGATGGTTCAGCTCATTTATCTATGATTTGTTTGGATTTGGGAATGTCTATGCTAAGCATTGAGTTTAGATATAATGCTTACGTTTTTGATTTCATGGGCTGTGGATTGATTGATTATCCAGTAATGGTGCCATTCTCAATTGTGAAAGGAGGGTTGTTAGACTTTTGACTTGCCTCGGTAATACCCTCGAAATCTCATGTAACCCTAAGGGTTCTGTCATGCTTAGTTACCTAGAATCTCTTGATGCATATGTTGATAATTTGCAATCTGTTTAAGTAGTCCATGAGTATCCAGATGTCTTTGATGAAGTGCAGGGTTTACCCCCAAAACATGAAATAGATTTCCGCATATACTTGGTTGATAACACCAACCCAATTGCATTACCCGTACAACACATGGCTCCTAGGGAGAGGAAGGAGCTCAGCAAGCAAGTTAAAGAGTTGCTTCAGAAGGGGTTTATTTGGCGAAGTATTTTTGAATGGGGTGCTCCAGTAGTGTTCTCTACTAAGGTAGATGGTCCACTTCGCTTATGCGTGGATTATACAGAATTAAACAAGCGGACTAAGAAAAATAGGAAACCACTTCAAAGAAGAGATGATTTGTTTGACCAGCTTGTAGGTGCGTCTGTTTTCTCCCAACTAGATTTGGCTACACGGTTTCATCAGCTGGGGACAGTATAGACAAGACTGCTTTTAGGACCCTTAACGGTTTCTTTAAGTGGCTCGTCATGCCTTTCGGTTGGACGAATGCACCCGCTTATTTTGATGACTTAATGAGTAGGATGTTTAGGGAGTTCCTTAATAAGTTTGTAGAAGTCTTCGTGGACGATATCTTGATTTTCTCAAAGAACGAGGGAGAACATGCTTTGCATTTAAGAGAAGTCATGGATACACTTCAAGCACATCAACTTAAGGCGAAGTTCTCCCAAATGTCATTTTTGGAGAGAAGAAGTAAGGTTTCTAGGACAAGTGGCGTCCAAAGAAGGGATAGCAGTAGATCCCGCAAAAGGAGTTACAGTGCAAGACTGAAAGGTCCCAAGGAATGCAACAGAAGTAAAAAGCTTTCTTGGACTAGCGGGTTAATATAGGAAGTTCATTAAGAATGTTGCGAAGGTATTAGCCCTTCTTACTGGATTAACGAAGAAGAATCCAACCTTTGCTCGGGATATTGATTGTGATGTCACTTTCCAACGATCAAAGAGGGCTCTTACAACGACCCAGTTTTGACTATTACCTTACGGTAGTAAAAGGTTTATGGTATACACGAATGCATGCGACACAGGACTAAGATCCATTTTGATGTGAAAAGGATGGGTAAGGTCGTAGCAGATGCCTTAAGAAGAAAAAGGTTGACTTCAAGTCCTCTTTATGTGAAAAGGAAAAGTTCGGAATACACATCAACCTTTGATTTAAAAACCTTCGGTTAAGTTAGTAGTTGGCATCGCTAGGAGCAAGACCTACGCTTTTGGATCAAATAGGGACCTCACAAAGAAAAGACTCTCAGATAGTTGACGCAATAGATAAGTTAAGTAGAGAGGAGACCGCTAATCACCTTAATAACTACACTTGGAAATATGGTTAGCATCTGTTTATTTTTAAGAGATAGTTCTTCCTCATGGAATACCTTCTAGTGAATTTTGAATAACCTTTGAGGAAATATTATCATGACACAACAAAAGT
The DNA here is from genome assembly GCA_030737875.1 of Allium sativum. Classification (NCBI taxonomy): domain Eukaryota; kingdom Viridiplantae; phylum Streptophyta; class Magnoliopsida; order Asparagales; family Amaryllidaceae; genus Allium; species Allium sativum. The sequence continues at coordinate 27,803,026 of CM060927.1, read as the reverse complement.
TGTAGTCCCAAGTATACTAGAAGGAGAAGAGGTAATGTGTTCCAACTCATATGTTGGAAACATAAATTCAGAAGCTACACAATCATGAAGTTAAGACAGTCAGAGCACAATGGGGTGAAGCTCAAGAAGATACGACTTAGAAGGCTGAAGACTAGATACGCACATCATACCCTTTTGATGGTATATCCTTGATCTCTCTTTTTCTGTAAAGTTTGTTTGCATGCTAGTATTTATCTTTTAAGTATATCCTCTCTGTCCTATCCTCGATCCTTAGGTAGAAGCCAATGGATGCAAACATGTGTTTGAGACATGTTATGTTCGGTGGATGTAAGTGGATGCAAGTGTTTGCTAGTGGTTGCTCGTGGATGCATACACACACACACACATACACTAGGTATTAGATCGGCTCAGTCACTTTCATATTGCACATGCATATATGAATTTATATATGGATTAAAACTTGATGTGTTATCATGTGGACGTTGCATTTGTACGAATGATTGTGCACTCATGTAGAAGTTACAAAATACAATTAGGAATAACTGCATACATGATGGACTCATAGCACTGACATGATTCACATCAAGGAGGTCAACTGAATCAGTAGACCGCCTGATTTTGCATTAGATAAGGACATATACGCACACTATGCATATGATCATGAAAGCATTAGAAGTTTTTTAAGGACAATGGATGCCTGTGATTGATGGTTGAGTATATGGATGTTGGATGTTAGGATACATTATTCTTAATGTTGAAATTTCGAGGACAAAATCCTTTAAGGAGGAGAGAATGTAACACCCCGTATTTTCTGTGTATCTTAAAATTAACAAATCTAAGATCACTTAATTTTTAGAAGAAGAATTAAGGGAAACGGGTTACGCCATTGCGTTCATCTCGGAATTTTGCTTGAGATAGAGTCCGAGTTTGCGTGAATCGGACTCCGTAAGAAGAAGTTATGGAGTTCAGAAGATTTCAAGGATAAACAGAAAACAATAATTAAATAATAATTCTAGTTCAAAATTCAAAATTCGGACAGAACAAGCTGAGCGGGAAAATTCCCGCTTAGGTTGTCGACCCCCCAGGGGGAGTCGACATAGGTGTCAACCCCCCTATAGGGGAGTTGACATAGGTGTCAACCACCCCTGTAGGGAGTCGACCCCTTTGAGATCTGCTTCCTGTGACGAATTTCTATAGTGCTGATCTGATGTGGCCTTCTCTGATTGGCAAATGACTAATTTTTGAGGTGTTAGGGCTTATCTGTCGTGCTATGGTTGGTTGGATGACACATATCTTTGGTTTAATGGCTCTGATTTCTCCTAGACTAATCTGAAGGCTAGAATTATTCCTAGACAGCTATATATACATAGCCAATCTTAGAACCTAACCTCATAACCCTAAGACTATGGTGTCGTCATGCTGTTCGTCTATGAGCTTGCCTTGCCTCCTTCATCTTCTCCTAACTAGAAAAATAAGTCCAAACTAGTAATCGATTAGAAGAACTTCAAATCAAACGTCTACATCAAAGGATAGCTTTTCAAATTCAAAAATCAGATCCCAGAATACAAGATTCGTCCTTTTTCTATAAGTTTAGTTATTATTTATATTTAAGCATCTAATAGAAATCATGACTATAATAATCGTACCTAGAACGATGCCTAATTCTGATTCGTGCCTATCCTTTTGTCTAATCTAAATTGCTTATGCCTACGAGACTGTTGGTCTAACATAATAGAACCTATCATGTCTATGAGACTGTTGGACTGACATAATAGAACCTATCGTGCCTATGAGACTGTTGGACTGACATAAATGAACATATCATGCCTGTAAGACTATTGTGATTGATAGGATGGAACTTTTCACGTTGTACAACCTATGGCTATAAGACTATTGTGATTTATCAAATGGGACTTATCATGTTGTACATTAAATTAGTAATTCTCTTAAGTCCAATTTTGTCTAATATTTATACCTATGGCGTGAATAACTTAGCTTGTCTGCACATAGTGCTAATGTACAACCTTGAAACATGATTCTTGAATTTGGTACATCTTTACATGCCTATTTTTCCTTATGTCAATTCTTATGCTCCTTCTCTATTTTTCCCCTTTTTACTTGCTTTTGTGAATACTAAGTTCATTCGGAACTTAGATTGAATCTTGTTGTACGTGTGATTATAACGCGGGGAAAATTGTGTATAATTTAATTTAGTAAATTTTGGGCATAGCTTGGGAATGTTGCATAAACTTGTATTTACTAGACTTGTGGAAAGTTTGACACATATATTTGGACACATATGACAAATATGTTAATTAGCAAAAGATGAACATGCCTAGCCCGAGGTTAGATTGAGTTGCGGTGGAAGACTGCCCGGAACTGCCCGACACATCCAGCGACTGCAACAATATAGATCTAATGTGAGAGGTTAGCGCGTTTATGCCCAAAAACCCGAGGTTAGATTGAGTTGCGGTGTAAGGCTGCCCGGAACCGCCAGGCACATCCAGCGACTGTAACAATATAGATCTAATGTGAGAGGTTGGTACTTTGATGAATAAATTAAAGCTAAGAAACAGACAGGCTAAGAATGGTATGGTTAATTTAATCAAAGCAACACTTAACCAATATAAGATGATGTGTTATATGGTTAAGTAACACAAGAGGGCAACACTTAACTAATGTAACATGACAAGTGGTTGGGTTAAGTAACACAAGAGAGCAACACTTAGCCAATATAACATAATGTGTGATAGGGTTAAGTAACACAAGAGGGCAACACTTAACCAATGTAACATGACAATGGTAGGGTTAAGTAACACAAGAGGGCAACACTTAACCAATGTAACATGACAAGTGGTAGGGCTAAGTAGAACAAGAGGGCAACACTTAACCAATGTAACATGGCAAGTGGTAGGGTTAAGTAACACAAGAGGGAAACACTTAACTAGTGTAACATGACAAATGGTAGGGTTAAGTAACACAAGAGGGCAACACTTTACCAATGTAACATGATAAGTGGTAGGGTTAAGTAGTACAAGACGGCAACACTTAACCAATGTAACATGACAAGTGGTAGGGTTAAGTAGCACAAGACGACAACACTTAAGCAATGTAACATGACAAGTGGTAGGGTTAAGTAGCACAAGAGGGAAACACTTAACCAATGTAACATGACCAGTGGTAGGGTTAAGTTAACACTTAACCAATGAACGAGTGGGGTTAAGTTAATGGGAAACACTTAAACCAATATAACATGATGAATGAGAAGGGTTAAGTTAATAAGAAACACTTAACCAACATGACATGGCGTGTGGATGGGTTAAGTTAACTTGAATGGATGGCAACAATTAGCCAATTTAGGGGGGGTATACGAATAGACCCTAGAAAACCCTAGTAATGCGGACCCATTTCAGCAGTAACCCACATAGATGTATCACGGTACCCTGAAACTAGGCAGGGTAGGGCATGATTACTAGGCTGATTATAAGCGGTCAAAGTAGCGGAAGGGGGTGCAGCAGTATATTTCCAACGGAGTATGGGCATGCACGTGCTCCAGAGTGGAAAAGCAGGCATTAGGCATCAGTAGTATACGCTGTGCATCTAGAATTTGTGTTGGGTTGCTATCATAGGGATTGATACACCTTATGGTGGGACCTGCATAGGGTATCTACATGCAAGAGAGGGCCGATTGACACAGACACAAGGAATACAAGTAGGGAGCCGATTAATAGGGTAGTAAGGGTACATCTAACATCTTCATGGCAAGTAGGCTGGTTGAGGTAAGATCCTCATACTAGATGTACAACAGAAGGCTACCAAATTTGCGGGGTTGGGATCACCTTATTTTATAACACAGGATACTAGTTGGGACACTAGTAGGGGATACAGATCCTTTTTCACAGGATACTAATTGGGACAGTAATAGGGAATATGAATCGTTCTATAAAAAACACTAGTGAGGATGCTAGTTGGGTGGTGCAGAGAAAATAGGAAATCAGAGAAAGAACCGAAGCGCATTTAGTGTATCTTACCTTGTCATATCTAATGATCATCATTTGTTGTCTTGCTATGCTTATTATCATGGTTATGGTCTAGTATCCAGTTTATTCATGTCATGATCCTTTTACCTGTTTATATGCTGAATAATCACTGGACTTACCAGGCTTTATGTCTGACTCTGTTTTGTTTCGCTCTCTTTTCTTCCGTTCAACCCCCCCCCCCTCATGTTCACAAGGAGGGGATATTACCACTTAGCTCAGTTTTCTTTCCAAGCTCGAAGATAGACAATGTATTGCTTTGGACTCTCTTTTCCACTGCTATGGCTAGCTCATGCTTTGTTGGGAATATCATTGTCATTTCATGCTTCTTTATTTTGGTAAACAAGACCGATGCTTTGTTGTAATGGGTATTGGTGTTTTGGTGTTGAAAAACAATCTTTGTACAACCTGTTTTACCAAGCTGCTATTTTATCAATAAAATAAAGTTTTATTTATTTTCCACTGTCTAAATTTTGTCTATTTTGTAATTTATCTGTTCTATACACTTATGACGCTCCACTGAAATTAATGCATTCCCTCTGTGAGTGACCTTAACGGAGGTGGGGTGTTACACTTTAAGTAGGGGAGAATGTAACACCCCGAAAATTTAACAACATTTAAAGAATGATTAATTTAATATTTAGAAATAAGGGAAACAGACTGCACCATTGCGTCCACCTCGGAATTTTTGTTCAGATGGGCACCAAGTTTGCGTAAAACGGATAATGTGTGAAGAAGTTATAAGCTATAGAAGTTTGTATACGTGCAAGGAAGTGTATATATATAAACAAAATCATCTCCAGAATTCAAACCGATTCAAAAACCGTCAAAAGCAGTGAGTGGGAATAATCCCGCTCAGAGGGTGTCGACCCCCTTAAGGGGTGTCGACATAGGTGTCGACCCCCCATATGGGGGTAGACACAGGTGTCGTCCCCTCCCCCCTCCCTCGGTGGCTCCAAAAGCTTTTTCTGACGTGGACGATTTTGATGGTTTCTGGTCTGATCTGATGGCCTTGGTTGTTCTGCTACTCCTATATAAAGGACCCTAAACCTAGGTTTAATTCATAGAAAAATAATGGTGACGGCGAAGCTCTGCTGCGATGGAAATTAAAATGGTTCTTCTCCTTCTTCTTTTTCTAAAACAATTCAAAGAAGATTATACATATTCGAAGATTGCTACAACAAATTTAGCGATGGCTACAACAACTTATTCAACATTTTCTTCACTGTGAGTTCATGTTGCTTTTAGATCTAAATATCTAAATAGTGATCTTGATATATATATATATAACAATTGGATCTTGAATCAGTGCCTAATCAATTATATTATGACATATTCCATTGATCTGTTCTTATATGTTAATATCATCATCAAGTTTAATCTTGAATATGTGAACATGAATTTTAGGCCTAAATTCACTAGTTATAAAATAGACATGTTTAAATATTAATTTGGAACGTAAATTTGAACATATGTGAACATGAATTTTAGGCACAAATTATGTGAAGGTGGATTCGGGTATAACTTGCATTGAAATGGGTGAATATGGACTTGGGCATAAGTCGAATTAAATGTGGGTTTGGGTTTGTGCAATATATATATATATATATATATGCCTTAATTTATGATAATGGGCATATGGTGCACAATTAAAAGGTGAATTAAAAAGAGGCATAAAAGTCTATAATTTGAATAGTGAATTAGACATAATTCAAATGGGGAAAGGTTTAATTGATCAATTAATTAATAATGGAATGTTTAGTAATTATAAATACGAATTGTAATTGTACTTATGACACGAGGTTAGGTTATATTAGTGGTGGAAGTCTGCCCGGACCCGACCGGCATATCCAGCAGCCATTAGTGTTGAACCTAATGTGGGAGGTCTAAGCACGTAAATACAAATTGGGCTAAGACACGAGGTTAGACCCAACTGTGGAATAAAACTGCCCGGACCCGACCGACATATCTAGCATCCACACGTTGTAGGCCTAATGTGGGAGCTCTAGCCCATTATAACCATAATTGGACATGGTAATGAATTGAACTACTTAACCTAAGTTAATCCAATATAATTGTATGATTATGAACTTGAGTTAGGGTTAAGTGAAAATTGGATGGGTAATGGGTGGGTTAAGTAAATTAGAGGGGATGGGTAATATACGCATCTAGGCCCATAAACTTAACCCGATGAGGTTATGTGATTAAAGACACCCAGTGGTATATATAACCGGTAGAAAAAATAAAGTTATGTAACTAAAAGGACACCATTTATGGTAAGCATAACTTGTGAGGAAATGAGACAACCTGAGTAATAAAATAAGAGGTACTTAATTATAAATTAAGTAATCTAGAAGTCTGGAACCCGCTGATGTGAACAACATGCTTAGGCTTGTCCTAGGGACAAGAGGAAAATATAACATAGGTAAAAATCAATGGGTTGGGAAACCTGTTAATGGGCCTTAGTTATAGAACTAAGTTAACAAGTAAACAATGATAAGTTGTATTGACAATGTAAAAAGGAATTATGATTAAATAAGAAAGAACGAGGAAAACTTATAAGATAAATTATATCTAATCATAAATAATGACTGACATGTTAAAAAGAAACATGTAAAATAAGACGTACTTAATTACACATTAAATAAAAACATGTTATTTTAATGATGTAACCAAGCAAGAATATAAAATAGATTGTGGATTTCAGACCTTAGGCCACAATATAGAGAATAACATGTTGTGGGCTTATTAATAAACTTAAATGGATTATGTTATACGATTCAAATAATAAGCAAGAGAAACTTGGTAATTTGAATAAGAATTCAATATGAATGGTAATAACCAAGTAAGATGAAAACCCGGTGAAGTAAGGCAAGCGCGTAGTAGAACGTTTAGACACAGGGTCTAATAATATATTAAAATGAGGTGCTTGGACCAGTCTGTACGTTTGAGGGTGAATAACCCAACGGGGTAGATCATCGAGGTGTTGTAAGGCACGAGTGGAGCGCACATTCATTTGATTGTTATGACGGCTCCGAAGGACTTGAAGGGGAAGCACGCGACTTCCTAAGGCATTGAAGGTGCTCCTAATAGTCCTCTGTGGTGGTGGTGTTTTGGTCTGTGCTCACAGAGGTTGGATCTGCGTGTAACTACCAGGTGGGTGGGCCTTGACTACAGAGGTAGCTACGCAGTCAAATGCTATAACAAGGTAACATCAGGGTGATTCGACAGTTGCCTCACTAGGATGTGGAAGGTCAGGACCGACAAGGATAGTAGATCATCAGACACCCGTCATCGGTAGCCATTGGGATGCGAAAAGACTAGAGCTAACTCAAAGATATCATTTCACCTTTCACTATCGAGGTACGAGGTTGAGGGGAGACGCCACTTGGATGTTTAGATTGGTTGTTTTTGGGGCGGTCGCTTAGCTCTGTAGTCTTCACTAGTTGAGGAAGGGCCGAGGTGGGGCCATAGCCACCATGGAAAACAAACCCGAGGATTATCTGTATTTGAAGGCTCTTAAAGACGGGCCTATACAGATAAAGAAAAGCTCCCGACCGAGTTCCGTGTTTAGCCCTGACACGGAACTCGTTGCACATTAGAGGACATGTGATTGAGGCATCGAGCTACAATTATAGTACATACGTGGGACAATATAGATACATGCACATAAGCTCTGGGTGATGTATCATAGACTAGAGGGCATTACTTCAATCTGAGTCTGATTCGATTGATGGTGGCAGTCCGTACGCTTACGTTGCATAGTAATGATAGATATATGCGGAACATAATATTGTTATGTAGACTCCGACAAAGGACGAGGGACTGCGTTCACTTCTGTTGCGTTACAGTGGGGACTGTGCGAGTGGGTTACAAAGGGATGTATCTCAATATTGAGAGATAGCTACATAATTGTATTAGGCGAATCTATGGAAAAGTAAATGGGTACGATGCGTGTATAAGTCTTGAGTGCTTTTAACCCAAGTAACCTAATAATCAGGAAAATGTAATGGAACGATATTAGTAGGGATCATTCTATTTTTGATATACTAGTATTTGCGCGGTGTAGAGAAATGTATTCAAAAAGTGTAATATATCATGTTCTTCTTATCTTGCTTAGTTCACACTTGTTACTGTTATCTTGTTCTTCCAGTTTTTATATACCTACCATGACACTTTTATTTATTTATATTTAAAAGTAACTGGACTCGCCAGACTTTATGTCTGACCCTTTTTGTTTCCTCTTATCTCTCTTCCGTTCCCCCCCAAGGTTCTCAGGGTGGAAGTGCTTAGAGTTGATTTGGATTCTTTTCAGCTTAGCTTGGACTTTGGATATTGATGTACAGCTTTAATTCATTGTCAACTCTCGTATGGCTTTGCTTGGGAAATATGGTTTATGTTTTTTACTCTGTTATTTTTGGCAAGACAGATTATTAAACTTGTAACTGGTTACTTCAAACCTATGATGTAAATTCAGTATTTGGGACCATGATGTTATAATTTAAATAAAGTTTTTAATTCCGCTGCTATTTTACTTGTCTGTCTTGTGCTATTATATTCTTATTTACCTATAACGCTTCACGAAAGTTAATCCATTCCCTTAGTGAGTGACATTAACGGACGTGAGGTGTCACATTACCTCCTGGATTTTCCTCAGTAATAGTTTTCCACCAGATTAGAGCTTCGTCTTTGAGTGCCCAAGATTCCAGTAATATTTTCTGATCATCTATCAGTTTTAAGCCTCCAAAGATTTTCTCAGCAGAACGCATCCATGCCTATGTTTCAATCATGGATTCTTTGCCTGAGAATTATACTCCACCCAGATTTCGATATTTCATCACTACAGCTTCTAGGTCGGGTTCTGGTTGTGGGAGCACGATTGGCTCATTAGACTGTTGAACCATAGAACTACTTCTTCTGTTTCTGCCACCCATTTCTACAATGTCTAGAAATAGCAGACAAAGAGTCAGGCCAACATAATAGATATTGTAAAGCATAGAGACATATATTTAAATGTAAATGAACCTATGGAGGTGTGTTTTATTCTTCCCTACTCATTCTAGGACATTACTAGTCCTATCTATAATTAATTATTCGTTTTAGAATAATGTTGATTCTACTTCTGTCCAGTTTATTTATATGTTATATTTCGAGCTAAGTTTAACTAAAGCTCTGATACCAACTGTGATGACCCAAACTCCCATAGTACGAAAGCAAGGATAATCATTGGAATATAACGCATAAACAATAATAGCAAAACAAGAATATAGAATTACAACAGATAATGTACATCAAATTACACTGGGAAAAATATATCATCAGATTTACACAGCATGATAGGATCATACTATTTTCAACTTAATATAAAATGTCTACAGCAGAATCAAACCTAATATACTAAATGAAGTCCGAACAGCAAAATAGAAATGATAGGATCCGTCTTTAGCTCCATAGCTATCCAGAATGAATCTGCTAAAACCTGCATACAAGGCTGCCCATGTGGAAAAGAGGGCACCCCAGTTTGCAAAGTGAAACAAACTACGAGTCAGTCATGGGACTGGCATGAGAAATCTTATATAACCTATTTAATAGTAAGCCTAATCACAGGACCATGTTGCTAACGCCCCTCCATTGGATTGCCAGTGCCTAAGTAAAGTAAATTATTAAACAACGCAATGCTTTTTAGAAAAATGAAACCATTATAAGACTCATGTCCCATCACACAATGCAACGCAAACCGGAGGATAGAGTTTTACCTTATAATGGTGAAAAATTCTTGATACAATAAAACAGATTTGATATTATTGTTAGTGTATATATGTTTCAAAAAAATTCAATCATAATATATGAATCATAGACGGCAAGCTACCATATACTATGTCCCCATATATAGGTTTACAATCAAAACCGCATGGATCGTATTGAAAGTTGGATTTCCATCATGAACCAACGCAACGGATTTCTTACCGAATTCGAGACAATCTAGCCTACCATGTCTCAAGATACAACCGCAAATGCACCTAGCAGCCTTAGGACTGATCCACAAATATGTTACGGATTATAACTCTTGAACATTACGTCTCCCCGCCCTACGAGGCATAAATAGAGCCACTAGGGACTCAATATCTGAGGTACCTTGCTTTTCATTATCCATATATGTAAAAATATCTGGGCTTGTAAAACCCAGACACCTCTCCTAGCTAGAAAGAAACGCATGTTCTCCGTGGATCCTTCTCCCGTTTCTGGTTCATACCGGGGTGTGAAGCTCGCGAAGTAACGCTATACACAAAGCTATGTTATAATAAATCTATGCTTTGATCACCAACCACAAGGCTCTGTTTTCCAACAATAAGCCTTGATCGTTTGCATCTTGGCTGCCACACTGACAATTCACGCCATGCGATTGATAACTATCAATATATAACCTCTGAGCTCGTGCATCTCAGAGAAGGGTGTTAAGTAAGAGAATAAATTCTCCGCCACCAAAAGATATATATTAAATAGTAATCAATAAGCACAAAATAAAATCCAGTGTCAGACATACATCCATTTACAAGATTGTTCGGGTTCTGAACGAAACCGGAGACACCTTATTCCTCGTCCCATATGTCCAATACGGAAGAGAGGCTCTTGCATATCTGGACGATCAACAGTAAGTCTGGACAACTACCACTGTAACCCTTTCAAGGTAGCTATGTATAAACCCTGATTTTTGGGGGCCAATTTAAAATTTTATTTTAAGTGATTTTAATGAGTTTTCAATATTTAAAATAATTTATTTAAAATAAAAATGATTGAAAGTTGATTTAAATCGAAGTTAGAATGAATAATTTAATTTTAATTATAAAAAGAGTTAGAAATATCGCGGTAGTTTGAAAAGTCAAACATGAACTTTGATTGACCATACAGGATGCAAAATTTAACGGATTTTAGTGAAACCAAAAATATTAGAATCTATTTAAAAATATCTTTCCAATGAATCCAAAAAATTGAAATTTCATAGCGGAAATCAAAAGTTATGGCCAATTCAATTTTTAGAAAGGTCGTTGTAGAATTTATATATATATTATATATGACCTGAAAGGCTACTTTTCACATATGAAGGAATTTCGACTCGAAACCACTTCCATTGAGTTCAGAATGATGTTTCTGCATTGAAAAACAGTAAACACTTAAATATTTCGAGTTTCAAAAATTATTTGTTTAAAAATGTATTTTTAATATTAAATAAATAGCCCTTAAAAATAGTCATTTTTCAAACGACCTCGGTTTTCGACGAAACAACTTTTGTTGGAGCCAAAATGTCAAATTATTGTTAAGTTTAATTTTCCAGAATTTTTGGAATTAATATGTGAGCATGGCAAAGAAAAACGTGTTTTGTCCATTTCAGTCAAATCGGGTCGACCAGAAAATGTCCATTTTTCAAACGGTCTCAGAATTCGACGAAAATAATTTTGTTGGATTCGTATCGTCATAAGAAAGCTAAATTTTTTTTTTTTAGAATTTTCTGAGGTCATATGTGGCTCCGACATATTTTAAATGTACGACCAATGTTTAATTAATTAATTTTTAATGCAATTTAAAAAAAAATCATACAGATTTCGGAATTGGGCCACGGGACCTATCCCATTGCGTTTAGAAGGTGTCAAAACCTTAAGGAAAATAGTAAGCAGGCCCAAATCAGAGAAAGTCCGAAAATCCACCTTTTAAGCACGATTTTCGAGATTTAATATTAAAATATTATTAAAATATTCAGGCTAACCCTAATTTCAATGGCCAGCCGCCGCCAGGTCTGTTCAAGGGCCAGAATTGTCCGAATATCAAACCTTAAAATCTTCCAATCCACTCGACGAAAATCTACAAATTATATACCAAATCGAAGAGAATTTCAAGAACTTTCAATCCATACGGTTAAGATCGCGTTTTAGTTCATGGATTTTGCGAATTCTCGACCTGAAGTGGCTGCGTTTTTTTGGTGATTGGCAGGTCCTAGCGGGTGCGAGTGGGGCCCAGGTCTCGGCGCAGGGTGGTGAAGCAAAGGGGGTTGGCGTGGCACAGGTGGATCAGGTCCCGGTGGTTCCGATGGCGCGAAATTCGAGGACGACGGGGGGGGGGGGGGGGGATTTGGGTTTCTTTGAACGAGGAAGAAGGCCGTAGCCTGGAAGGTGGAAACGAAGGCTTAGGGGCCTAACTGTGTAATTAGTATTTTAATTAATTATGTTTAATATTAATTTTATAAAAGTTTAAACTCCGATAACTTTTTCAAACAGAATCAAAATCAAACGATTTCAGTTGAATTGGACTCGTATTGATCAAATCTACACAATGAAACTGACCGGATCTGAAAACAAGCACTTTGGAAATTCAGCTAATTTTGAACACGAACAGGAATTCAGTTAAAGCGGGGTGAGATTTCTATATTTAAAAATAATTAAAATTTAATTATTTCTCGTATTTAAATTCCATGTGTGTATGTTGATCTGCGACGTATGATATTGCTATGTGTGGTTATTCGTGATTGGATTTGGCATTGATGAATTCTGTTTTGTTGATATGTTGATTTAACGGATTACTTTTTTTGAAACAAAAATATTATTTTTGTTGAAACAAAATAGAAAATAAAAACAAAATATTCATTTTGTCGAAATTAGAAGTGACAAAATAAAATGTCATTGGTGATGTGTTAGAATTACCAAATATAAAAATACCATTTTTATTGTTAGGATTGTGTTGTAAGAATATCATTTTTATGTTATATTAGAGTAAAAGGATCATGCCATGTTAATTAGAAATGTCATTTGTTTAGAATAAATTCATGTGAATTATAATTCTCTTTGATTTTGTCACTGGAAATGTAAAAAAAATAAACATCACATGTTTGTACAGTTAAAAAAAAAACATCACATGTTTGTACAGTTGAAAATAAAAATCACATTTTTGACAATGTAATGAAGTAGCGACAAAATCACATTTTTGTCAATGTAATGAAGTAGCGACAAAAATCACATTTTTATTTATGACATGAAACATTAGATAAGTTAAGAAAATATAATTTACTTCTTATATCTCATTAGAGTTCACAGAAAATATAAATATATAAAATTTACTTTTTATATATCATTAGAAGTGATAGAAAAATGTGAATATACATAACATCACTTTTATATGTATTTGGTTGAATTATAGTTGTCGGCCAAAACGAAGTTATCCTTTTTATTTGTTTTGTTGAAATGATTAGAATGGATTTAACATAATAAAATATCCTTTTTATGTTAATGTGAAAGGTTAGAAATGATTAACATATGAAATACTCTTTTATATGGTATAAAAAAAACAAAGAAAAAGCCAACATATAAAATATTTCTTTATATGTTATTTGAACACATTGAAATGGTAAACAAATAAAATTATCTTTTTTTATTTGTTAAGATTAGAAATGTTGAAGAAATGTAGAACTTGTTTTACAAATAAAATAACTTTTAATTGTCATTAAAGTTTATTCTTTTATTTGTATTTGCGAATGCAAATATACATTGAAATTAAAGTTTGTTCTTTTATTTGCATTCACTAGCGCAAGTATACATTAAAAATAGAATTTGTTCTTTTATTTGAATTTCTTGTTTAAAATAAATCTTAGAAATAAAGGTTCACCTTGTATTTGCATCTCTCCAATGCAAATATGACATAGTAGAATATGTACATTTTTATATGTAATTAAAACATGAATTTATATCGTATGTTAAAATTTACATTTTTATATGTAAATTATATAGGAAGTTACACCTTATGATAAAAATTACATTTTTATATGTAATTAAACATGGATTTGCATCGTATGTTAAATATTACATTTTATGTGTAATGTATGTAGGAAATTACACCGTAGGATAAAAATTTCATTTTTCCATGTAGTTAAAAGATGCATTTACATCGTATGGTAGAATTCACATTTTTTTTATATGTAACATAGGAGGAGAATGAACATGAGAAATGAAATTCATTTATTTTATATGTAATAAGATGTAGGAATGTGAAAGAATGATAAAAATATACATTGTTATCAAATGTAAATGAAGGACAAAATTATTTATTTTTTCAAATGCAAAGAATGAAATGAAACACATTCATTTTTGTTCGTAATAAAAAGGAAACATTCATTTTGTTTGTGTTTTGAAAGTTAACACACAATTTTCATTTTTGGTGAAAGTTAAAAAGAATATTTTTAATATTCTTTTGTTAAAAATGAAAGGTCATATTGTTTATCACCGTTTTTGTCAAATTAAAAGATTTAACTTTTGTTTATACTTAAAAAGGTGAAAGTTACATTTTTGATTTAAAGAAAAAAGTATGCATTTTAATGTGAACAAAAGAAGGAAAATTATATTCTCATGTAAATAGAATTTAAAGTAAAAGATTTACATTTTAATCAATTGAATTTTTATTAAAAAAGAATAACGGTATGAAATTTACATACCCATGTAAAAGAATTTCAGTAAAGATTATAACGATGAAATTTATATTTTAATGAATTAGTTTTTCATTAAAAAGATTTAAAATATGGAAATTTCATTTTCATGTAAATAGACTAGCACTCAAAATTATCGTTTTGTTTGTAATGTAAAATTATTATTTTTGTGTTTTGCATTGAAAAGATAATAAAATTATCAATTTTGTTACATCGAAATAAAGAAACAAAAATACTCATTCTTGTAGAAGTAAAAATGGATGAACTAAAATATTCGTTTGTTTAAATTGAAATGAAACACAAAAATGCTATTTTTGTTGGAATTGGTATGATACACAAAATACATTTTGTGTAATTCGAAAGATGAAACAAGAAAATGTACATTGTTATGTATAAGATATGTATGTGTATGAAAATTAAGATAAACATTATGGTGTGTACACTGTACGTTAATATTGTATATACAAATAGGAATGTTTTTCGTTAGCAAAATGTAATGAAATAAAACAAATTTCATTACACATTATAAACATTTTGATAGGTTCTGAAGAAAAACATTCACTACTTGGTATGTAATTACGTTAATGAAATGGAATTTTTTTTTATATATAAAAATAAAGATAAATCGTTACAAATTACTAATAACGATATGAAATGATTTCCAACTTATATATATACGAGAATTATTTGGAAAGTCCGAGTCTATCTCATTCCAAATAATTTGAACGACGTTTAAAATTCAAGAGTTGAAGACGGCGATTGAAGACTGACGATCTTCATATCGAATGGACGACGACTGCTGATGCCCGTGATTGGAGTAGCTACCTTGAAGGGGCTACAGTGGTGGCCGTCCGGAGTTGATTAGTACGGATTTGGCTTTCGCTCAGACCCAGAGCATAAGCTATAAATGGATTGTGTGTCTGACATCGTACTTCATTAAATATCATGTTATTAATCTTCTGTCGAATGTATGGATGTTTGGTGGCGGAGAATTTATTCCCTTGCTTAACACCCGTTCATATTTTTTGGCAAAGGATTGGTAGTGTGATATGGAGTGACGATGTGGCATGCTAAGATGCATATGATCCGGGCTTTGTTGAAAAGCAGGCCTTGTGGGATGATCAAAGCATAGCCTGTTTAGGCATAGCTTTGTGTATAGCGTGACTTCGCGAGCCTCACACACCGGCGGAGTCTAAAACGGGAGAAGGGAACGCAGGGAGAGCAGCACGTTTCTTTCTAGCTAGAAGTGGTGTTTGGGCTTTAACACGGCCCGACATTTATGTGGATGATGGAATGAGGCGCCTCGGATGATAGGTCCTATAGGACTGGGAAACGTGTGTTCAGGAATAACTAATCCGCAACTCGTATGGTGGAACGGCCCTGCAGCTTTCCAAGGGTTCACTGCGGGGGATCCTGAGACATTAGTTAGAGTGTCTCGAATCGGTAGGAGCTCCTCCCTAGCCTTGACTCATGATGGAAACCAATTTCCAATTCGACCCCATTCGGATTTGATTGTATTACTAGTATGGAGGCATAGTAGTATGGGATACTATTCTTCCTAGGATTTATACATTTACTTTGAAATGTTTTGATATATACTAATAATAATATTAAACTCGTATTTGCCATATTTAGCATGTTTAATCACTATAAGGTAAAACCCTATCCTCTGGTTTGTGTTGCATTGTGTGATGGGACCTGGGTCTTATGGTGATTCCATTTTTCTAAAAAGCATAACGTTGTTGTACGATTTACTTATTAGTTGTTTTTGACACTTTTATGCACGGTAATCCATTAGAGCAAACCCGTTCCGCGTTAGCGGCGTGGTCTTTGGATTTTCCCTATTAATAGTGATTAATTAGTTAAGAATTCTCACACTAGTCCCACGACTGACCCGTTGTTTTTTTCCACCTTTTTGCAAACTCGGGTGCCCCATTTCCGCACGGGCAGTCGAGTAGTTTGTCTACAGGTTTATCTCTTTACCAGGATCCTGGATTGAAGCTTAAAGCTGTGTCCAGAACATTGGAAGTCTTCCGCTGCCTTAGTTACTTTGTTTCCGCTGCACTGTACTGTACTAAAATATGGTAATTTACCTTCTGCTGTATTTTTTCGATGTACTCTGATGTTATGTACTCTGATGTTATATTATCATGATATAATAAAAGTCTGTTGTTGTTGTTCTGATGTTGTTATATTCCCAAAGTTAACGTAGGCGGGATTTGAACGGTCTTGGTCGATTTTGCGATTGATTGAGGCCGGGCAAAATCCGACTCGTTACAGTTGGTATCAGAGCTTTGGTTAGCTCAAATCTTTGGGGTACTACTCATTAGAACTGAACAAAAGGCTCATCATAGATTGGATTAATAATATACAATAAGAATACTCATTAGAGATAGGATCAGCAGTATCCTAGAATGTGAAAACTCATTAGAGATAGGGCTAGTAATGCCCTTGATTGAGTTTAGAGTAGCAAGCCTATAATATACGTATTTGTAATTATACTCTATTTTGGAAAATATGATTTATGAATATATAAAAGTTATATATTTGAAAGTTAATCAACTAATAAAATTATTTAAACCAATGGAGAAAATATAAATATTAATTAGTTAGTTAATTAATCAACTTTTAGCTTCGTTCCTTTTCGAGGACGAAAAGTTCTTAAGTGGGGGAGACTGTAACAACCCTGATTTTTGGGGGCCAATTTAAAATTTTATTTTAAGTGATTTTAATGAGTTTTCGATATTTAAAATAAAACTGATTTAAAGTTGATTTAAATCGAAGTTAGAATGAATAATTTAATTTTAGTTATAAAAAGAGTTTGAAATATCGCGGTAGTTTGAAAAGTCAAACTTGAAATTTGACTGACCATACACGATGCAAAATTTAACGGATTTTAGTGAAACCAAAAATATTAGAATCTATTTAAAAATATCTTTGCAACGAATCCGAAAAATTGAAATTTCATAGCGAAAATCAAAAGTTATGGCCAATTCAATTTTTAGAAAGGTCGTTGTAGAATTTATATATATATTATATATGGCCCAAAAGGCTACTTTTCACATATGAAGGGATTTCGACTCGAAACTACTTCCATTGAGTTCGGAATGACGTTTATGCATCGAAAAACAGTAAACACTTATATATTTCGAGTTTCAGAAATTATTTGTTTAAAAATGTATTTTTAATATTAAATAAATAGCCCTTAAAAATAGTCATTTTTCAAACGACCTCGGTTTTCGACGAAACCACTTTTGTTGGAACCGGAATGTCAAATTATTGTTAAGTTTAATTTTCCAGAATTTTTCGAATTAATATGTGAGCGTGGTAAAGAAAAACGTGTTTTGTCCATTTCAGTCAAATCAGGTCAACCAAAAAATGACCATTTTTCAGACGGCCTCAGAATTCGACGAAAACAATTTTGTTGGATTTGTATCGTCATAAGAAAGCTAAAAATATTTTTTTTAGAATTTTCTGAGGTCATATGTGGCCCCGGCATATTTTAAATGTATAGTCAATGTTTAATTAATTAATTTTTAACGCAATTTAAAAAAAAAATCGTATAGATTTCGGAATTGGGCCTCGGGTCCTATCCCATTGCGTTCAGAAGGTGTCAAAACCTTAAGAACGATAGTAAGCAGGCCTAAATCAGAGAAAGTCCGAAAATCCACCTTTTAAGCACGATTTTCGAGATTTAAAATTAAAATATTATTAAAATACTTAGGCTAAACCTAATTTCAATGGCCAGCCGCCGCCAGGTCTGTTAAAGGGCCAGAATTGTCTGAATTTCAAACCTTAATATCTTCCAATCCAATCGACGAAAATCTACAAACTATATACCGAATTGAAGAGAATTTCAAGACCTTTCAATCCATACGGTTAAGATCGAGTTTTAGTTCATGGATTTCGCGAATTCTCGGCCTGAAGTGGCTTCGTTTTTTGGTGATTGGCGGTTCCTAGCGGGTGCGAGTGGGGCCCAGGTCTCGGCGCAGGGTGGTGAAGCAGATGGGGATGGCGTGGCACAGGTGGATCGGGTCCCGGTGGTTCCGATGGCGCGCAATTCGAGGACGACGGGGGCGAAGTTGGGTTTCTTTGAACGAGGAAGAAGGCCATAGCCTGGAAGGTGGAAACGAAGGCTTAGGGGCCTAACTATGTAATTAGTATTTTAATTAATTATGTTTAATATTAATTTTATAAAAGTTTAAACTCCGATAACTTTTTCAAACAGAATCAAAATCAAACGATTTCAGTTGCGTTGGACTCGTATTGATCAGATCTACACAATGAAACAGACCGGATCTGAAAATAAGCACTTTGGAAATTTAGCTAATTTTGAATGCGAATAGGAATTTAGTTAAAGCGGGGTGAGATTTCTATATTTAAAAATAATTAAAATTTAATTATTTCTCGTATTTAAATTCCATGTGTGTATGTTGATCTGCGACGTATGATATTGCTATGTGTGGTTATTCGTGATTGGATTTGGTATTGATGAATTCTGTTTTGTTGATATGTTGATTTAACGGATTATTTTTGTTGAAACAAAAATATTATTTTTGTTGAAACAAAATAGAAAATAAAAACAAAATATTCATTTTGTCGAAATTAGAAGCGACAAAATAAAATGTCATTGGTGATGTGTTAGAATTACCAAATATTAAAATACCATTTTTATTGTTAGGATTGTGCAATAAGAATATCATTTTTTTTGTTATATTAGAGTAAAAGGATCATGCCATGTTAATTAGAAATGTCGTTTGTTTAGAATAAATTCATGTGAATTAGAATTCTCTTTTATTTTGTCATTGGAAATGTTAAAAAAATAAACATCACATGTTTGTACAGTTAAAAAAAAAACATCACATGTTTGTACAGTTGAAAATAAAAATCACATTTTTGTCAATGTAATGAAGTAGTGACAAAATCACATTTTTGTCAATGTATTGAAGTAGCGACAAAAATCACATTTTTATTTATGACATGAAACATTAGATAAGTTAAGAAAATATAATTTATTTCTTATATCTCATTAGAGTTCACAGAAAATGTGAATATATAAAATTTACTTTTTATATATCATTAGAAGTGATAGACAAATGTGAATATACATAACATCACTTTTATATGTATTTGGTTGAATTAGAGTTGTCGGCCAAAACGAAGTTATCCTTTTTATTTGTTTTGTTGAAATGATTAGAATGGATTTAACATGATAAAATATCCTTTTTATGTTAATGTGAAAGGTTAGGAATGATTAACATATGAAATACTCTTTTATATGGTATAAAAAAAACAAAGAAAAAGCCAACATATAAAATATTTCTTTATATGTTATTAGAACACATTGAAATGGTAAACAAATAAAATTATCTTTTTTTATTTGTTAAGATTAGAAATGTCGAACTTGTTTTACAAATAAAATCACTTTTAATTGTCATTAAAGTTTATTCTTTTATTTGTATTTACGAATGCAAATATACATTGAAATTAAAGTTTGTTCTTTTATTTGCATTCACTAGCGCAAGTATACTTTAAAAATAGAATTTGTTCTTTTATTTGCATTTCTTGTTTTAAATAAATCTTAGAAATAAAGATTCACCTTGTATTTGCATCTCTCCAATGCAAATATGACATAGTAGAATATGTACATTTTTATATGTAATTAAAACATGAATTTATATCGTATGTTAAAATTTACATTTTTATATGTAAATTATATAGGAAGTTACACCGTATGATAAAAATTACATTTTTATATGTAATTAAACATGGTTTGCATCGTATGTTAAATATTACATTTTATGTGTAATGTATGTAGGAAATTACACCGTAGGATAAAAATTTCATTTTTCCATGTAGTTAAAAGATGCATTTACATCGTATGATAGAATTCACATTTTTTTTATATGTAACATAGGAGGAGAATGAACATGAGAAATGAAATTCATTTATTTTATATGTAATAAGATGTAGGAATGCGAAAGAATGAAAAAAATATACATTGTTATCAAATGTAAATGGAGGACAAAAATATTTATTTTGTCAAATGCAAAGAATGAAATGAAACACATTCATTTTTGTTCGTAATAAAAAGGAAGAATTCATTTTGTTTGTGTTTTGAAAGTTAACACTCAATTTTCATTTCTGGTGAAAGTTAAAAAGAGTATTTTTAATATTCTTTTATTAAAAATGAAAGGTCATATTGTTTATCACCGTTTTTGTCAAATTAAAAGATTTAACTTTTGTTTATACTTAAAAAGGTGAAAGTTACATTTTTGATGTAAAAAAAAGTATGCATTTTAATGTGAACAAAAGAAGGAAAATTACATTCTCATGTAAATAGAACTTAAAGCAAAAGATTTACATTTTAATCAATTGAATTTTTATTAAAAAGGATAACGGTATGAAATTTACATACCCATGTAAAAGAATTTTAGTAAAAATTATAACGATGAAATTTATATTTTAATGAATTAGTATTTCATTAAAAAGATTTAAAATATGGAAATTTCATTTTCATGTAAATAGATTAGCACACAATTATCGTTTTATTTGTAATGTAAAATTATTATTTTTGTGTTTTGCATTGAAAAGATTTAAAATTATCAATTTTGTTACATTGAAATAAAGAAACAAAAATACTCATTCTTGTAGAAGTAAAAATGGATGAACTAAAATATTCGTTTGTTTAAATTGAAATGAAACACAAAAATGCTATTTTTGTTGGAATTGGTATGATACAAAAAATACATTTTGTGTAATTCAAAAGATGAAACAAGAAAATATACATTATTATGTACAAGATATGTATGTGTATGAAAATTAAGATAAACATTATGGTGTGTACATTGTACGTTAATATTGTATATACAAATAGGAATTTTTTTCGTTAGCAAAATGTAATGAAATAAAATAAATTTCATTACACATTATAAACATTTCGATAGGTTGTGAAGCAAATCATTCACTACTTGGTATGTAATTACGTTAATGAAATGGATTTTTTTTTTTATATATATAAAAATTAAGATAAATCATTACAAATTACTAATAACGATATGAAATGATTTCCAACTTATATATATACGAGAATTATTTGGAAAGTCCGAGTCTATCTCATTCCAAATAATTTGAACGACGTTTAAAATTCAAGAGTTGAAGACAGCGATTGAGGACCGACGATCTTCATATCGAATGGACGACGACTGCTGATGCCCATGATTGGAGTAGCTACCTTGAAGGGGCTACAGTGGTGGTCGTCCGGACGTAGTGTTGATTAGTACGGATTTGGCTTTCGCTCAGACCCAGAGCATAAGCTATAAATGGATTGTGTGTCTGACATCGTACACCATTAAATATCATGTTATTAATCTTCTGTCGAATGTATGGATGTTTGGTGGCGGAGAATTTATTCCCTTGCTTAACACGCGTTCATATATTTCGGCAAAGGATTGGTAGTGTGATATGGAGTGACGATGTGGCATGCTAAGATGCATATGATCAGGGCTTTGTTGAAAAGCAGGCCTTGTG
Source organism: Allium sativum (assembly GCA_030737875.1). NCBI lineage: Eukaryota > Viridiplantae > Streptophyta > Magnoliopsida > Asparagales > Amaryllidaceae > Allium > Allium sativum. The sequence continues at coordinate 27,780,994 of CM060927.1, read as the reverse complement.
GGATGATTAAAGCATAGCCTGTTTAGGCATAGCTTTGTGTATAGCGTGACTTCGTGAGCCTCACACACTGGCGGAGTCTAAAACGGGAGAAAGGAACGCAGGGAGAGCAGCACGTTTCTTTCTAGCTAGAAGTGGTGTTTGGACTTTAACACGGCCCGACATTTTACTTATGTGGATGATGGAATGAGGCGCCTTGGATGATAGGTCCTATAGGACTGGGAAACGTGTGTTCAGGAATAACTAATCCGCAACTAATATGGTGGACCGGCCCTGCAGCTTTCCAAGGGTTCACTGCGGGGGATCCTGAGACATTAACTAGAGTGTCTCGAATCGATAGGAGCTCCTCCCTAGCCTTGACTCATGATGGAAACCAATTTCCAATACGACCCCATTCGGATTTGATTGTATTACTAGTATGGAGGCATAGTAGTATGGGATACTATTCTTCCTAGGATTTATACATTTACTTTGAAATGTTTTGATATATACTAATAATAATATCAAAGTCGTATTTGCCGTATTTAGCATGTTTAATCACTATAAGTTAAAACCCTATCCTCTGGTTTGTGTTGCATTATGTGATGGGACCTGGGTTTTATGGTGATTCCATTTTTCTAAAAAGCATAACGTTGTTGTACGATTTACTTATTAGTTGTTTTTGACATTTTATGCACGGTAATCCATTAGAGCAAACCCGTTCCGCGTTAGCGGCGTGGTCTTTGGATTTGCCCTATTAATAGTGATTAATTAGTTAAGAATTCTCACACAAGTCCCACGACTGACCCGTTGTTTGTTTCCACCTTTTTGCAAACTCGGGTGCCCCCTTTCCACACGGGCAGTCGAGCAGTTTGTCTACAGGTTTTTCTCTTTAGCAGGATCCTGGATTGAAGCTTAAAGCTGTGTCCAGAACATTGGAAGTCTTCCGCTGCCTTAGTTACTTTGTTTCCGCTGCACTGTATTGTACTAAAATATTGTAATTTACCTTCCGCTGTATTTTATCGATGTACTCCAATGTTCTGTACTATGATGTTATATTATCATGATATAATAAAAGTCTGCTGTTGTTGTTCTGATGTTGTTGTATTCCCAAAGTTAACCTAGGCGAGATTTGAACGATCTTGGTCGATTTTGCGATCGATTGAGGCCAGGCAAAATCCGACTTGTTACAAGCTACTCCAACAAAGGCATCAGTAGTCATCCATTCGATGTGAAGGTCTCCAGTCTTTAATCACCGTCTTCAAATCTTCGTATAATTATTCAAAATGAGATTTAACTCGTACTTTTCAAATAATTCTCGAATATATATGATTTAAATAATTTTTATTCATTCCATATCGGTTATAATATTTTATAAAGATTTATTGCTATTTTTATTTACTTAAAAATAGCGATTTTCAATTAAACGACGCTTTGGGTCATTACATGGCCTTGGCGCTGTTTTCACCAAAATTTGATTTGTAGATTTCTCAAAATCTAACCATTGGATCTTATCAAACTTTATATTGTTGGAAAGATCTTTCCAAAATGAACCCAACGGTTCTAGTTTTGGGAAAATCCGACGATCGTATCTTTCGGTATAATCGTTTAAAGTTACGATTTCAAAACGCGAACTGCAGCAGCGCGATTCGTTTTATTTTAATTTATATTTATGTATAAATATATAAATATAAATCGCTCAATGATTTCAACACCATTTTTATTTCAAAATTGATTTCTTTTATGTGAAATCATACATTACATTAAAAATGTAATTTTTTTTGATGTCATATACAATTTCATTTCAGCATTGGTTTCTTTTATACATGATTTATTTATACATTTTATCTCATTGTTTATTTACATTGAAAAATGTAACTTTTTATTTCATTTTTTATTTACATTGAAAAATGTAAATTTCTATTTCATTCTTTATTTACATTGAAAAATGTAACTTTCTATTTCATTCTTTATTTACATTGAAAAATGTAAATTTCTATTTCAATCTTTATTTACATTGAAAAATGTAAATTTCTATTTCATTCTTTATTTACATTGAAAGTTGTATATTTCTATTTAGTTCTTTATTTACATTGAAAAATGTAAATTTCTATTTCACTCTTTATTTACATTGAAAATTGTAAATTTCTATTTCATTCTTTATTTACATTGAAAAATGTAAATTTCTTTTTCACTCTTTATTTACATTGAAAAATGTAAATTTCTCATGTAATTTTTTTTATTACATTGAAAAATGTAAATTTCTTATATAAATACATTTTATATAGCAATGGTCATTTTTAAGGTTTCCATTTACAATAAAATGTAAATTTTCATAGAGAAGACATTTTATATAACAATGGACATTTTTAATGTTTCATTTACATTAAAAATGTAAATTTCAACATCAATACATTTTTATTTTCAAAATGTTAATTTTTAATGTTGTATTTTCATTAAAAATGTATAATTCAATATCAATGCATTTCTATTTCAAACTATTTATTTTAAATGTTGCATTTTCACTAAAAATGTATATTTCAAAGAAAATATATTTATATAACAACGGACATTTTTAATGTTTCATTTACAAATGTAAATTCCAAATGTAACTTCATTTCATATCTAAATGTTTATTTTTAATGTCCCATTTACATTAAAAATGTAAAAATCAAATATAAATTCCTTTTATAAGACAAATGACCATTTTTGATTTACATCAAAAATATAGATTTTATGTTGGCATATAATGATCATTTTCATTTTCATATTCATATATATATATAATCTAATTTTCATATTATTTAAACAATCGATATATAATAACATGAATATTTATAGCACAAGGATATTTCAGAAAATTTCGGCAGCATAACGGTAGTGTAATTAAAACCGGCACAGTCCCGATGTATGGCTCCTTGCACTACCTTAGGCCTCACGGGGTTTACATGGGGTTTAATTTACTAATACATTTTTCTAGGCAATCTATTGCCACAATATTAAAAAAATTCATTTCAACCACAATCAATCACCAAAAATCAACCAATTCCACATCATAATACAATCAAGTCGTCCATGGTCTGTGGATAACGGGTATCGGGAGATTCTAAACTCCGTCTGCATCCTAATTTTATTTTATTTAATTAACTTGTATTCAGAAATCTCACCTTGATTTGACGACGCCTAAAATTATAGCAAGCTCCAAAAATTCTCCGGTCTCTTTTAAAATGTCGTGTACGATGCCATGAGTCCAATGTCTCCTGTTTCATCGAATTTCGTTATCGTATGAGCGAGATATGATTTTATGAAGGTTGATAGCATTTTAAGGATAGTAAATAAATAAATAAATTAAAAAAACCTTCTTCCCCAATCAACAGTTAAAGGCCGACAGTTTTACAGTTGGGTCTGATTCTAGGGCTTGGGTTTTTGCATAAATCAGTGCATGAGCGGAGGATCGGCCACTGGCACGCCGGAGAGGAAGGGGTCCACTGCGATGACTCCCTGGTGGCTCGGTGACGGACTGAACGGTGCTACTTCGAGGGTGAGGTTCTCACTGGATACTCCACTATAAAATTAAAACCCGGTATGGAATTGAAGAGGAAGGAGTTCTCTACAATTTCCTTAACAGGAGTGGTGGATTTCATCGAGTGGATTTGGAGTTATTCGAGGGGGAATGATGGAGCAATTTCGATCGTCGAACTATAGAGATGGCAGCTACTTCATATGGAGTTAGGGTTTATACGGAATACGTACTTATAGGTATTTATATTATTTATTTAAATCTCCTTAAATCCAAAAATACCCTTTAGCCCATATGAACTCCAATTAAAACCCAACGACTACTGCCCCTAGCTAAATACCCCCATTCCGGACACAATGGGTTATGTTTCGTAAGCCAATTCAATTGTTTTGATAGGTTTTTATTTAAATTTAAATATTTAATTATTTAATTTTGATTGTACATTTTTATTTACCAGAGCCACATACCGACTCTAAAAATTCCCGAAAAATAAATTTAGCTATGTTTTGACGATACGGTCCTAACAAAATTAATCTCGTCAAATTTGGAGACTGTTTGAAAAATAGTCACTTTCTGGTCGATCCAAATTGACTAAAATTGACAAATACATTTTCTTTTGCCACGCTCACATATAAATTCCAAAAAATATGAAAATTGGAATCCTGCATTAATTTGATATTCCGGATCCAACCAGGGTTGTTTCACCGAAAACGAAGGTTGTTTGCAAATTGGCTATATATTATATTAAATTCCATAACGACTATCCTGAATATTCAATTGGCCATAATTTTTTATTCCCGCTATGAAATTTCAATTTTTCGGATCCATTGGAAAGATATTTTTAAACAGATCCTAATATTTTTGGTTTCACTAAAATCTGACTTATTTTTCATCCTGTACATTCAGTCAAAATTTGAGTTCAAATTTTCAAACGCCGCGCTGTTTCTAACTCCTTTTAAAATTAAAATAAATATATTCTTTCAAACTTCGATTTAAATAAATTTTTAATCGTTATTATTTAAAATAAATTATTTTAACTATTCAAAATTTAATAAAATAGCCAAAATAAAATTTTTAAATTGGTTCTGATTTTCTGGGTTGTAACATTTATTCATTTTGTTAAACTAGAATTGTTAACAAAAATGAACTATCACTTTTAATCATTTTGTTGAAATAGAATTTTCAACAAAAATGAACTATCACTTTTAATCATTTTAATGAAATTGAATTGTCAACAAAAATGAATGTATCACTTTTTATACATTTTGTTGAAATAGAATTTGTATGCAAATTCAAGAATCATTTTTATTGTCGAAACATACATTAGAATTTGTATGTAAGTTAAAGAATAATTTTTATTGTTAAAACATACATTTGAATTTGTATGTAAGTTAAAAAATCATTTTTATTGTCAACACTTACGTTATAATTTGTATGTAAGTTAAAGAATCATTTTTATTGCCCAAACATACATTAAAATTTGTATGTAAGTTAAAGAATAATTTTTATTGTCAAAACATACATTAGAATTTACATGTAAATTAAATTGACATTTTATTATAAAACTATACAATAGAATTTGTATGTAAATTATAGTGACATTTTTTTTGTACAATAGAATTTGTATGCAAATCAAAGTGACATTTGTATTGTCATATTATACATCAGAATTTGTGTACAAGGTAAATAGGCATTTTATATATTATGTTATACATTGAAACTATATATACAAATAAAATATTTCTTTTTATTTGTTTGAATTAAAAATAGAAATTGCATACAAGTAATGAAAATAAAAAGTATCTTTTTACTTATCATTAGCAAGAATGTCATGTGAATAAAATACATACTTGTTTGCCATTAGAAACACGTAGAAATGAATGCAAATAAAATACATTTTATTTGACATTATAAACATGTAGACATGTGTTATGCCAATAAAAACGTTCTTTTATTTGGCGTGTTAAACACGTTAGTGGAATCGTCGAATGGTTTATACGGATATATATATATATATATATATATATATAGATTAAAATTAAACGAATCGCGTGCGGTAGTTCGCGTTTCGGAATCGTAACTTTAAATGATTATACCGAAAGATCCGACTGTTGGATTTTCCCAAAACCGAAACTGTTAGGACCGCTTTGGGAAGATCTTTCCAACGATGTAAATTTTGTCAAAATCCAGCGGATAGATTTCGAGAAATGTGTAAATCAAATTTGGGTAAAAACAGCGCTAGGGGCGCCTAATGACCCGAAGCGTCATTAAATTAAATTGGGCTATTTTTATATAAATAAAAATAGCGATAAATCATTATAAAATAATATTAATGTTATGAAATGGTTTAAATTATATATATGCGAGAATTATTTGAAAAGACCGAGTTCAATCTCATTTCAAATAATTATACGACGATTTAAATCGAAGATATTGAAGAGGTGATTGAAGACCGACGATCTTCACATCGAATGGATGACTACTGATACCCGACATTGGGTAGCTCCCAGTAAAGGGTTAAAGTGGTAGTTGTCCGGACGTACTTGTTAATTATCCGGATAAGCGAGCACCTCTCTTCCGTATTGGACATACGAGACGAGGAATAAGATGTCTCCGGTTTAGTTCAAACCCAGAACGGACTTGTAAATGGATGTGTATCTGATGTTGAATTTCATTCTATGTGAATTGATTTCTATTTACATATATCCGTTTGGTGGTGGAGAATTTATTCTCTTTCATAACACCCTTCCCTGAGACATATGAGCTCAGAGGTTATATATTGATAATTATTAATCGCATGGCGTGAATTGTTAATGTGACATGCCAAGATGCAAACGATCGAGGCTTTTGTTGAAAAGCAGAGCCTTGTGGTTGATGATCAAAGCACGGTTTGTTTAGGAATAGCTTTGTGTATAGCATTACTTCGCGAGCTTCACACCTAGGTAAGAGTCAGAAACTTGACAAGGGAACGCAGGGAGTGCACACGTTTCTTTCTAGCTAGAAGTGGTATTAGAGTTTTGCAAGCCCTAACATTTTACTTATGTGGATGATGGATTATGAGACCTTGGTTATATTGGTCGATAGTGACCAATTTATGGGTTCAATAGGACTGGGAAGCGTGTGTTCAGGAATTGCTAATCCACTAAAGTATTTGTGGACCGGCCCTGCAGGATCATAGGGTTCGCCAGCGTCCGAATCCTGAGACATTTGCTAGAGTGTCTCAAATCGGTAAGGAGATTGTCCTTAGCCTTGACTCATGATGGAAAACCAATTTCCAATACGACACTACGGTTTTGATTGTAAACCTATATATGGTGACATAATATATGGTAGCTATGCCATCTAGAATTGATAAATTTACTTTGAAGTATTTTAAAAATGATTAGACACTAATAATAATATTAAAATATTATTTTCTACATATCAATCATGTTTGATCATTATAAGGTAAAACTCTATCCTTCGGTTTGTGTCGCATTGTGTAATGAGACTTGAGTCTTATACTGATTGCATTTTTCTAAAAAGCATTGCATTGTTTTGAATAAAAATTTATTTAATGCACTGGCAATCCAATGGAGTAAACCCGTTCCGCGTTAGCAGTGCGGTCCTGTGATTAGCCATATTGTTAGATAAGTTAGGAAAGATTTCTCACACCAGTCCCAAGACTGACTCGTAGTTTCTTTCACTTTGCAAACTCGGGTGCCCTCTCTTTTCCACACAGGCAGTCTAGTAGCTTATTTTGCAGATATATTTAGCAGCATTCTGGATCGAAGCTTAAAGCTGTGTCCAGAGCATTGGTAGTCTTCCTCTGTGCTAGTTTATTCATTTCCGCTACATTGTATTAAAATTATTGTAAATTAATCTTCCGCTGTATTATATTTATCGATGTACTCTGATATATTCTATACTCTGATGTAACATTTTTATGATGTTTATAAAAGTCTTCTGTTATATGTTCTGATGTGTTGTATGCCTAGAGTTAGTGCATTCAAGGATCTCCAACTTTTGGATCAGACCTGTGTGGTTTATGGTCAGTTTAAAGGGTGGGGATTTTCGGGTCATTACAACAACTGAACAGAGAATCAAATTTCCATAAATCCATAAAAATCTTGGGTACAATACTTCTCAATACAAGAATCTCTGAATACAATTTGCCTTACTACATTCCTTTGAGTCTCAAGAACTTCAACATACAGCGGAAATAAAAAAGAAATAGCTAAAATAGTAGGTAGTGATAATACGCCAGCCTACTACTCGTCACCACACAACAACACCGACACCAAACCTGCTACAAGTTACTCAGTCTGCCCACCATCAAATTGGTGAACAACCCAAGGTAATAAGAGGGAAACATAAAACTTTGAGTCAGACAAATGTTTTGGTGAGCGATAAAATAACTAATAAATAGTTACATAGGATAATATGAGTATAGGCGGACCTACAAACGATTGGCCCAGCAACCAATAGGTTAACATGTGAAGTCCGTCCATCACCTGTCATGTCAAAACGAGGAAAGGACCACCTTTAATCTCGCTTCTCTTCAACATTCTATGGTGATAGCCTACCCAAAGAGAACAGAGAAGAAAGCACATAGAATCAAACATAACATCCACAACATCCACTATCTGAACTATCACCGTCTATAGCCATAAATCCATCAGTTATCGAACTTTCATTTCTCTGATCAAAAGGGCTAATCGAAAACACCGGTTCTTGCCAAACTACCATATGCCATTGTGACTCATTTGTTTGTCTCCTACCTGAGCGACACAAAGTACCCGATCCTACCTGATCCTTATGAGCATCCCAATGATAACACTGCTTTGAGTCCGATAGAACACTTCGGTTACCAACGATTACTTAGCGCATCAAATTTGTTGAGCCTTTCTTCTTGGCGATTTTGCCTTTTTAGTCAAGCTGCCACTCAAACTAATTCCACTGTCATCCCTAGTTAGCTCCTACCTAAATCAACCATTTTCATCCCTGATTAACTCCTACCTGAGTCAACCCTTCACCAAACTGTATCTTATATCATCCCATGACCAGTGTCACATCAACTTAGCTTCCATCACTCCTGCCTGAGTTCACAACTGAAGTACTATTCATCTTTGAGTTGCATATTGACCATTTGAAGTCCATTTTAATCCAAACTTCACCTTCAAGTTCAGGAAGCCAAGGCAACAAATCCCCCAAAATTTTACCTCTCCAGGGCACACTTTCATGGGTCGGTGCAGACCCTCCCACTTAGCCAATTTTGGCTAAGTGGTAAGCCCACATTCATCACCACTTCGAGTGCTTTCCTACAACTCATTCTCCAATTGTTTTGCCATTCGAATTGAAGCCTCTGCCGATCTATCCATATCTTGATTAATCTGCCTTCAACCTATCTAGAATCAACCCCCAATGACTTGAAATTTCTTCAGTAGCTTCGATTTATCATCACGACTCCACACCCCCAAATTCAAAACCACTCGACCCTTCCACATAGGTAGGTGCCAACCTTCATGGGTTGGTGCCAACCCATGTCCTTAGCTTGTATGGACGTTAAGTTTTTCTAGCCCCAATTTTACATCTTCCAGAGCGCTTCCACCAAGTTTCGTAATCTAATCCTCTGAATCTTCGATTTGCTTTGCTCTTCAATACTATGATTCTATGACAAACAATCTAACATAAAGCACAAGCAATGCAATCCATTCAATCAAAACAAACGTCAATCCATACAGCAATGACAGTACAAACATGAATAATCCACAAACATAGCATAAACATATCACAATTGCGAGATCTTGCATGATTTGGATCAAAATTATGAATAAACATGATTAATCTAGTAGATATTCGGCTAATACGATCAAATTTGATTTCCTAGGGTTTTTAGGTCTAAGTTAAGTATATATGTTTAGATCCCAGGTGATTTTAACATGAAACATATGAATATGATCTTAATTTACCTATACAATCCGTAGCTTCCGTGTAAGAGATATCCATCACTTACCAATTTCTAGATTTGATGTAGATTCAATGAGATGAAATCTAGACAGCGCTTAAATCCCTTGAATTTGATGCAATATGATGTGATCTAGTCCTCTCTGATGATGATCTGCTCTTCTCTGATGATGATCTATCTTCTAGTTGCAATATATAATAGATTTGATTGAAGAGAGTAGAGAAATAGGGTTTTAGGATAAACCTGGAGAATTACATATGCCCAACCAAAAACATAAAATGAAGAGAGCATTTGAATTTTTGTGATACAATATTTCCGAAATTAATTAGATTTTAGAGATATTCTCGGTAATTTAGTTACCTGTTTTGTGGTAGAAAGAAATGGAAAGGAATATTAAGGAGATAAGGATGTTGGAGATATTCGCCATTTATTTTGTTGTCATATTTCATGAAAGAAGGAATGGAAGAAAATTAAATTGGGAAAGAATTGATTGATGGATAAAAGAGAAAGTCATCGATCAATTATATGACAATAAAATTAATGGGAGTATTAGTCTTCAATGAATTTACTTATTTACGTAAATCAATTACTTCATCCCCAAGTAAATTTTCCTTTATATAAAGAGAGGCACAGAGAATGTTACTATGATCATATCATCTATATTTCTTCATTTCTTTGTTCTATCGTAAAACTCTATAATCTCATGAATATTAATAAAATCTCTTCCCCTATAACGAACTGGCTTTTTGATCGCCTAAAGTCGATAATTAAACCAACTCGAACCGTTCAAAATGACAATTTGTTATTGCTTAGGAAGTTGAAATACATATCATCACAGAATCACAGACACAGAACACAGATATATCATAGCGGAAGTAAATTTTATACAAGATCTTTAAATTTACATAATATCAGTGTATGGAAATAAGTATAGATACAACGGAAGAATAATCATAGAATCATACAAGTATTTGTAATAAGTAGAGATGGGCACCATCGAGTATGACATGGTAAATGAACTGCTAGATCTCCAACAAATCTCAAGCTTTAACAGATATCTACAAGCTGAAATCCTCGGTTTGACCCGAGCAGTTGCAAAAATAAAACAAACAAAGTACACGAGTCAGGACTAACATTCTCGTATAAGTGAATTAAGTCAAATGAAGTCTTAACCGAAATGTACAATAACTTAGAGGATGTTTGGGATTCTCGTCCTCTAAGGATTCGTGGAAATACTAAATGTAAAATAGTATGCTATTATTGTAATGTCTATTTAGTAAAGTAAATATACTGAAAATAGTGTAAGCGGGATTACCATATTACCCTTACGCTATTTATAGGCATCACAGTCTATACAATACCGTAAATTCACCGCACTGGTGTTATCAGAGGGCAATCCATAGAAGGAAATACTAAATCAAAATCGTATGGGGCTCGTATAGGATAAATATGACAAGGCACTCGAGGAAATTCCCAGGCTAGGATTCTACCATTCGCACTCCCGAACCGGTGGTAACACATAGCAGCCACTACCGCCTACCTCGGAACACACTCCCAAATCGAAAGAGTGCACCCAAATCAATCACAATAGTCATAGAGATGGTATCGAAGAAGCGTGTCCGATCAAAGATGCTACCTCAATTAGTCACGGTGTACCTCCTGTTTTAGTTATTTTAATTATGACCCGAAGGTCAAGGCCAATCCATCAGCGTTCTCTTTCTTCAAATCCAGCAATCGCCTCCATACCATCGTACTTCATTCTGGAACTCCACCACGTGCATAGTTGTTAAAGCGGTATTGGTATTGGCTGAGAGTATGACATCTACCGACTCCGGTCTCTTTAATAACCAAACGTTTACATTTTCCACACCATGGTCATTAAATTCGAAATCATATTTCGAGTATCACCAAATCGATTTTATTTTCAAGTATTGCCTTAAAATCGATTACTCAAATGATTCATTAACGGTTCAGTTAAGATATCAAGTCTGAAGTTCACCAATATCAGTTATTAGAACCATTCAAGTTTGGATTTCACTTTTACTCAAAATATCATTATCACTTGAAATCTTCATTTTTATCTTTCAGATTCATTATCTCGGATTGGATATGGATCATTTAAATTTATAAAATCATTAGAATACTGAACTTGAAAATAGAGTGATAATGTAAATTTAAAAATAGCGTATATATACTTGTAAATAGTTGTAAAATAGTATAAGATCTTAAATTGCCTAAAACATTGAATTTATAAAATATGTTTAGAAAGGTTGAATTTCAAAATAGTATTTATAGTTGTAAAATAAATATAAAATAGTTTTGAAGTTTATATAGTGTAAAATGTTTTTTTAGTTAAAAGAATATAGTTTGTAAAACCAAGCAATGTGGAAAAACTACTTTTATGCATATATATACACATATAGTTTTGATTCAAATAGCCTGATCCAATCCGATCCAGATCTGTATCCCAACACTCATTCGATTTTCTCATTTATCTGGTTTAAACTCAAATTCTTCTCAAACTGGAAATCTTTCCAAATAATTATTTCCATGTTAAATTTTACGACGATTTCGAGTTTATTCAATATATAGAACATCAAAATAGCTTCGACATATGGTTACTATGTCATTGCTTAAATCACCGTTTATCAAATTTCCAAACTTGTTATTTCTCGCCATTCAAAACCATATGTCGAGCTCTTTTCAAAAGACACATTCTTTCCATCCATTTGGATTTAAATCGAGAAATCCAACTTAACATTTTTAAATAAAACGCATACATTTTATTAAACCAATCTAGATATATGAAAGTCTATACACAATCAAATTTTGCCAATCTTGTTTGACTCAAACCTTTAGCTTGAATATTATTATTTACAAATATATTCCAACATTTTCCAATAACCAAATCTTTACTTAACTTACCAAATTTAAGTTAATTCAAAGGAAATCTTTCCACGCCTAAATTTTACTAAAATTAAATTTTTATATAAGTCAAAATGTGGTAAAAACTTTAAACCGAAACTCTTAACTATAATATTTTCATTGAATCAATCCTTTAAGTAAGGAAGACCATCGTTATATTATAAATTCAAAATATAACAAAATATTGTTTAGAAAAACAATAATTCAAAATCTAAACTTACAAAATCAAATACATTGAAAGTCTTATTTAAACAAACATAAATTCACGACACTTAAATTTACCAAAATCACATTTTATTAAAAACAAATTTACGTTTTAGTTCAAAAATTTCTCAACATTTTCCTTTGTTCAAAACTTCATTTCAAAATCTATTCATAAAATCGGTACGTACTTGTCGAAATTTTAAGATAGATTTTCTTTTTAATTAACCACGGTGCTGGTATATAATTTTCTATCCTATGGTCAAGTAGCACGGATATGTATCATTTCAATCCGTCTTAAAGGAAAATTCGAATCCCGTTTATGTATCATTTCAACCCGCATCCCAAGTCGATTCGAGTTTATTTCTTAAATCTATACAATTCATTTGGATGTCTATCATTTAAATCCATGGTGATTTTTCTAAATCTACAGGGAACTTGCAAGGTGAGAGCACTACAAAACATAGCATATCATAATTTTCATCCAAATGTTGTAATATATGATGATAGAGTGTGTGTCACATGTGCACAACCATATAGCAAACAATTTCTAGAGCAACCTAGCATTTCATTCAACATATCAATTATTTAATTCACTTAATCATAAGCTAGTCGCGAGTGAGAAAACTCACCTTCTGAAGCTTGGAGATGAATTCAAATTGACATGAAACTGAGGAAGAGACTTGATAGCCAACAATGAACGTACATCCAATAAATTTGTATACATATGTATATATGTACACAAATATAATATTGGAAATGTATGAGCACATTCAACTGGAATTAATCAGGATAATAAATCAAATCGATGTCTAAGCGACATGCAATCGAATATATTTGATAATCGAAGTAAAACTCACCATCTAAGGTCGAAATAACTGACAACCGATCTCTATACATCAACTCGAGACCGAATAAATCCTGCTGCCCAAAACTGTGTGCTCCAACCATAGCAGGAAGTCGAAACAGCAAATCAGAACAATGTTTTAATGAGGGATGATGACATGCATACGAATATATTTGAAGAAACAAAGTAAAACTCACCTCCTAAGATCAGACAGACAACGACAGGGCAGTATGCATAGACCCGAGATAAATCCGACTCACAGCCTAAGACAGAAGTCCCCAAGCAAACTGCAGTAGTCTTTTAAGCATTTCCCCAAACACCTGAGGTACACACTCTCATGAACGCTATTTTGTAGCTATTGTTTGGAGTTGTTGGTTGTGTGCAAGGTGAGGGGGATTTCCTATTGATGCGCTGGTGGATAGAGCACCCCGACTTCTGATCTAGTCAACGTGATTTAGGAGCTCGATGGCTCGGATTTGAGGCTGCACGAGGATCGAGACTGGTGGAAAGAAGCAATTCAAATGGTGAAGGCCATAGCAGATCTCGGGTTTGGTCAGAAGGTCGAGCGTGCAAATGGGCTTCGATTTAAGAGAAGAAAGAGGCAAGCATAGGGAGATGGTCGGAGGCCGCGGTGGTCCGATGAGGTGCAGGTGAGCGGGAAAACAACATTGATGGGAATGGAGAAGCAGCCAATATTACTCGATTCCTATGTCGCTTCGTTCGATCTTGGGGTGCGAAGAGAGGAAAAAGGAAGGATCACATTCAATGGGAATGCGAAGGGGAAAAGCACCATGGATGACATTGATTTAGGGAGGAGGAAGGCCATTTCGATTTCCTTCCTTTTTTTTTCCGAGCGATGAAAATAAGAAAGTAAGGGGAGGAGAGTAAACGGGATGGAACATAAAGGAAGAAAGGCGGAGACGCGTGGTTTTCCTCTCAGCTTTTAACGCGTGTTGCCAAATTTCTGTCGTAGGGACACGTCTCCTTTAATTTACCTTTATGGTTTTCCTTTCAATTTTTTTTTCAATTGTAGTGTTATGAAAATCTAGTTAGGTAAAATTCATAAAAGAATACAAATAGAAATATACATAACAACATTGCCATTTTTATTTGTGCGTTTATTTCAATTAAATAAATACTCAATGTAACTTATCACTTCACATTATCTTCTCAATACAACATACAAACTCAAGTGTGTGTGTGTGTGTGTGTGTGTATATATATATATATATATATATATATATATATACACGAACGCATGTCCACATTTACCACATAAATTAAGATTTCATGTTTCAAATCCAAGTTAAGATTAAAAATATCCATTTAAACGTTAAATCTTGAAATCAACTTCATATTCTAAAACGTCAAAATTACTGGTTCGTTACATTATCCCACACTCAGCGCTTTTCGTCCTCGAAAAGAAAACGTCGTATAAAATTAAGTCTACGTATATAATATTTACAAATACCATTTATTAGTTTAAAACTTGTTAGAATTAAAATAAGTTGTAAAGTTTTTAAGACTCAAAATTTTGCTAACACCCGGATTTACAGAAAATTTCGGTAGCATCTTCCCTGCACGGTTCGCTCGGGAAAATTTTCCCGTATACAAAAACAACAAAACACAAAATATACATCTCGTCTACACGATGATGCATCCCAATATAGGGGAAACAAAACAAAATCAACCCAAATGCGATATGTAAATCGAGATATGTACCTTATTTAGCGTTTTTAAAGCATATTTGTTTATTTTCTTCGCATTTTGGCGCAAAGTCGAGCTCCATAAGCCAAGTGCGCCATTGCAACCTACTAAGACACTCAAAACATAGTAAGAATCAAACAACATATATATAGTGAGGCTTAATGTACATGGTAATATGCAACATATGACATAATTCAAAATAGCATTTTGACAAAAATGCAAATGTGACCAAGCAAGGTACAAAGACTTACAAATATACAAACACATGCTTCATTAATACATCATTTACTTGACACATAAGGTCATATCTATGCTTGATTAAAACTTTATTAACTTACCTCTTGCTTATATGAATTTGTGTTTACTTCCAAACTATTGATTCCATTTGAAAGTAAATAATATACAAACACATGCGACAAAATGCCAATAGGTTCCAAAAAATATATTTATATATAAATTCAGAAGTCTAACATTAATGTTCCAAATGCATGTTCCATTTCATTACATAAAATTTACTTAATATTCAAACTATATTGAGTCTAGTGAATTAATTCAATTTTAAACTCATGTACGGTTACCATACTTGCATGACATTTATTTACTTTTGTTGATTTTACTATTGAATTCACTTCTTGTTTGTTTCGTTCAACAACCACACATGTATTTTAAGTGGCTCATACGACCTATACATGTCCTATTTTTATTTTTATTTTGTTGCATTTAATTTTGTCGTTCAAGCTTTTAGCCTCCTACTCATTTAATGTACATATTTATTTCATATTTGTTTTTTTCAATAAACCAATATGTAATTCGACAATTCACAAATCTATGCAATATATAAATACATAATCCATTCTTGTCGCCTTTGACTTTTTCCATCGCCTATGCTTATTATATTATTTCTACTCCATTTTGTGAACTTGCTTTGTTTTGCCACAAACAATCTTTAAATTATTTTACTTTGTCGATCCTACATTAGTTCTTTTTTTTTTCAATGTTTGATTCTTTCTCTTTATTCTCCTCCATTTTTTTCTCTTTTGTTGATTTTTTTCTTCTAATTCATTCATTCTCATTTCTTCCATTTGATAGCAGCAAACATATTATCCAAATGATTCACTAAATATTTGTTACACTTTGAATGCATATCACATTTTTTGATGAGTAGTTCAAGCTTATTGCATCCCAATTTTATTTTATGTATATATTTCATTCACTTTCTATTTATTTTATAACATTTCAAATGGGGAATTAGTCCTCTCTTTGTTATAATTCACTTCCTATATACATATCACAACTTCATTTAACTACAAATTACCATTACATAAATCTCACTTATTTAGATTTTTCTTTACATATCGTCTCCAAGTTTCATATTCTTACAAATTAACTAAGGCGTGGGTCGCTTTTTATTTTATTTACAAAATCCATCAAATTCCATTAGTTTCGAACATATATTTACACAAAAACACTTGCAAATAAACTTTTATATTCATATGTGGAAAACTTGTAATTTTATAAACACTAGTTGAGATTTTATATAAAGAAAATTTATAATTCTATAATAACTCTTATCGATCTAAACCAGCCTTCTTATTTCTAGCAACTTATACAAAGTTACATTTTCTCATATAAATTTTCTTCAAAATAATTTTTCAAGTATTAATTCGACATTTCAACTGGAAATTATATATTCATCACACTTTCGAAACCAAAAATTAGATATCAATGATGCCGCGGTCATCATCAAGATTATTTTCAAGCGACTAGTGAGCGATTTTTATTTCTATCCAGTACATATAGGACTTTGTATATACGTTAGCTAGGCGTATATTCAAAATCTTTACGTACGTGATAATCCAAATCTTAACGTCAAAATATAGTATTTGAGACCTTTTGATCTTTTCTTTATTAAAACGAACATGTATACAATTTTTTAAATATATGGCAGAATAGTATATTTTAAAACACATTTCCTTGTAAGGTTTATTTTTCCATATTTTCTTTTCAATCGTTTTTTTAATGCTATCATAAAGTTTACAATGGAAAATCATATAATGATCATTCGCAAAACATATATTATATAAGATTTCCTTTAGCGTTTAAGTTTCAACATAAATTGTTTCTAAAACTCAAGTTTGATATTTGCTTTAATTACTCATAAGCAGTTCTCTTTTTCACAAATCACTACTATATTTTCTACGTTCTCCTAAAGCGACTTTAATTTCAACAACACACTTTGAGTATCAAGTTAACATTGTATTCAATTTATTTTTTTACACCTTAACTTAAATTACACTTATTTATGAAGCATGTAACACCCCGAAAATTCTATAACTGTGAAATTCATGAATTAAAGTATAATCAAATTCAAATCAAAGAACTAAGGGAAACGGGATACGCCATTGCGTTCGTCTCGGAAAAATACGCGAAATAGAGTCCGAGTTTTCGAAAAACGGAGTCCGTATGAAGAAGATATGGCCTTCGGAAGTTTTGAATTAAATTTAAAATTCAAACAGAATAAAATAATTAAAAAAATCAGGCCCAGTGGGCCAGGGCGGATAAACACCCGCCTAGGCCACCCAGGTCGACTGGGCTGTCGACCTGGGCTACCCATGTCGACAGGGCTGTCGACAGCCCTGTCGACAGGGGTATCGACCTGGTCGAGCCCAGTCAACCTGGCTGGCCAGGTCGGTGTGTGGTCGAATTTCTGTGGTCTGCTTTGTCATTAGGGCTAGGTGGCGGGTTTTTATTGGTCTCTCTTCCTAATGAATGGCTACGATCTAACCTAGCAACATCAATGGTCCTAATCAATTCCTAACCTCTATATAAACAACCCTAGACTTAACCCTAATCTATTCATTCAAAATAAGATTATAGCCGCCATGTTGCTGAGGAACGACAAAGAGTAGCCGCCGACTAGAGAGAGAGAGTTAGGAAGAAAGTTCTAAGCCTAAAGCAATTCAAGCAACCTAAAGCTAATCAATTCAACAAAGGAATCGTATCTCTTAATTAGAGAATTCGCCGCAACCATTGTAAGTAGAGTATTACTTTGGTATAAATAAACAACTGTGTTGATGTGTATGCTTGAATTGTGGCAATGAAAGTGATTCATATTTGTGCGTTCTTATCAATTTATATACGTTTGGATATTTATGGATTATGTTATAAAGAACTACATGCGGTAGTTCTATGCAAATATACGTTTGGAATATTGCGCAAAGTATGTAATCTATGTTGAAGCTACATGTATGTAGTTGAGTGAAATTTATGCAAGTTTGGGGCTTTGTTATTATGTCGTCATGATGAATATTTTTGGTGCATAAATCATTTTGCAAGTAATTGAAACTATGTTGGAATTTTGACACCATAATCCATGTATTAAGTCATGCTTTTGCAAACTTATGAATATGGCTAGGCTATGAATTATATTTGGCATAATTGAAATCTATGATTAAGTCTATTTTGTTTAAAAGAATTATATGGTGACATATGTGAGACATGGCTAGGTTAGACTCAAAAATCCTCTTTTTGCAAGTTTTAAAGCAAACACCATGATTAGGAATATTTATGCATAAGTATGTTTGTACCATCGTTATGTGATTAGACTTAAACCATGATTAAGTTGAACTATGCTTTTGTGTTGGTAACAAAGTATCCCCTTGTAAACATGTAGAAACCTTATGCACATGACATGTTTATGTTTATGCCAAAAGTACTTATGCCATGCTTATGTTTGACATTATGCCATGTTTATGCCATGCTTATGTTTGACATTATGCCATGTTTATGCCAAAAGTATTTATGCCATGCTTATGTTTGACATTATGCTATGCTTATGCTAGAAATATTTACGACATGCTCATGTTTGACAATATGCCTAAATAAGAATATAGGTTCATGTTGTAGTTAAACCTATGCAAGTTCACATGCTTTTATTCATGTCACCTATGTTACCACTATGCAAGTACACCAATTTCTATTTTGTATTTCCAACGTCGTATTGCAAGTTCATGCGCTCACCTTCCCCTCTTTGTGTATGCGCCATAAGCCTCCCCTTTTCGCATGGCTAAATTGGGCTTTAAAAGGCTAAGCCCAATATATATGAACGAACGTGTAAAACGGGGGAAAATAACGTTGGGTTAAAATTACTAATGAATGAAAATATAAAATAGAAGGGCCCAAATTCAAGCACGGGTTGGGCCCATGATTGGTGTAACCTTTACACCATGAACTTAATAATGGGCCGCAAATATTTACATATAAATAAAGAAGAATGACAAGATATGTAAATGTAGAAAATACGATGTGTTTAACCCGAGGTTGGATTGAGTTGTGATGTAAACCTGCCCGGAACCGCCCGGCTGTCCAGTAGTCACAACAATACCTATCCAATGTGGGAGGTTAAACATGGAGCCCAGCAAGGACCCGAGGTTAGACTGAGTTGTGGCGTAAGACTGCCCGGAACCAACCGGCAACAGGCAGCCACAACAATACCTGTCTAATGTGAGAGGTCCGGGCCTTAATAAGACAATTAAGGCTGAGTCAGGATTGATAGGATTAAGTGAACTAAAGACTTAATCAAAATAGAACATGCTAAACTAAACGGACTGGTGGGGGTTAGGTTAGAAACACTTAACCAACTTAGCATGTTGGCTAGAGATAGAAAACCTAGTAACGGGGGACCCTTTTCAGCAGTAACCCTAAAAGGTGTATCAGGATACCCTGAAACTAGGCAGGGTGGGGCACGATTACTGGGCTGATTGTAAGAGGTCAAAGCGACGGCGGTGGTGTAGCAGTGTAGGTTCTAACGGAGTGCGGGCGTGCACACACTCCGGCGCAGAAAAATAAGGCACTGGACACCAGTAGCATACCTGTGCACTCTAAGGTTGTGTCGGGTTGCCACTATGGGACTTGATACACCCCATGGTGGGACCAGCATAGGTAACTACAGACATCGGGGGCCGTAAGACACATGTAACTATGCGAGTAGGAGCCGATCATCATAGAATGGATCACATCACCCTGATTATGGGGTGCAAATTGGAAACTAGTTTATATGGGTTCAGAGATTAACATGGGGTACGATAGTATATTCGACCCTAGACAACTTAACCAAGTTATAGTGTTTGCCCACTTCTTGTTATTACTTATCATACCCAGTTCTTTATTCATAGACAAAATAGTACTAGACTTACTCAGGCTTTATGTTTGACTCTACTTTTCTTTCGTCTTCTTTCTTCCGTTTCCCCCCCCAGGTCCTCAGGGAGGGAACACAGCAGCTTGACCAACCTCAACATCCAGCTTGAAGAAGAGAGAAGTATTGCTTGGACTTTCCAGTTTTGAACTATGGCTTTGGACAATTCACTATGGGGACTTTTGCAGTTTATCCATGTTTTACTTATGCTTCTTTAAATCATGTACTCAAGACAGATTATGAAAATGTTATGCTATGTTTTTGGAAAGGATGTTGTTGTAACACGTATTTGACTTTATGAAATAAAAGTTTGTTGTTCTTCCGCTGTTTACAAATATGTGTTCTTATATCTGTCTTGTATATCTGTGACTTGTACTTATAAACCTCCACCAAAATTAGGGCATTCCCTTTGAGAGTGACCCTAACGGAGGTGGGGTGTTTCACTTGGTATCAGAGCATAGGTTTACCAGATAAGATAAAAAGTTTTGAAAAATTATTTTCAAAAAGGAAATTTAAAGAAGCATTTTTAAAAGAAAAATATTATTTTATTTTAAAAAGGCAAAAGTCCACTCCCCAAAGCCATAGGAACTATCTCTTATCCTTCGTTTTGAATCTATCCTTTTTGTTTCAGCATGTCCCAAGAACTTAACTTGCCGGAAGGGGTGCCAATACCTGGTTGGTTTAGACGGTTCTTAGAAGCAAGGGCCACTCAGCCAGGTCCTACCATTCCTCCTCCTCAAGCGGAAGGAAATCATCCAGCTGCAGCAGCACCTTTTCCTCCACCTCCTCCTCGGGGAAACAATTTTGCTAAGATATGTAAAGATTTTAAAGCTATGGGAGGAAGGGATTTCCATGGAACTGAGTCCTTCGTAGCAGCTAGGAATTGGCTAAAAGAAACGGAGGACCTATTCATCATCTTTAAGGTAGAAGATAGACAAAAAGTACAATTGGCAGTGTGGCTATTGAAGGGCGAGGCTTCCTACTGGTGGGAAGTCACTAATGCTGAAAGACCAGTGGAGACATGGGAGGACTTTAGGGCAAGGTTTGAGACCAAATTTCTCTCAGATGCGGAAAGAAGTTTGCAGTTGGAAAAATTCTTATTTCTTAAGCAAGGAGACAAGACTGTCAGAGAGTATGTGAATCAATTCGATGAGCTGGCTAGATTTGGACTTGACCTAGTCAACACCCCGCACAAGAAGGCTCTCCGTTTCGTCAAAGGGTTAAATGAGCCATTACACAGTTTGGCCATGACCCATATACCCATGGGAGCCACGTATGAAAGATTGGTGCAAATGGCATTGCTGAATGAAGAGGATAAGGGCAAGAAGGAGACAAGGGCAGAAAGCTCTCAAGGGAAGAAAGAGGGTTTGCAGCCCAAGAAGACAGACTTTAAGAAAGGCGGGAAAGGCAACAAGGAGAAGAGGAAGTGCAATTTCTGTGGCAAAGTGGGGCACTTAGTAAAGGACTGCCGGAAAAAGAAGGCCAAGGAGAATGGTGGGTGCTTTTCATGCGGTCAGACAGGCCACAGGGCTAAGGACTGCCCAAAGAAACGAGGACAGGGGCAGGGCGCTGGATCCACCCCAGGGGCACTGGTTCATGTGCTAGAAGCGCCACCATTGCAACAGCGAGGTATAAATACTTCTGTAGAAAGTGTAGTTTATCTTTATGATCACCCCGTTCGCACTTTATTTGATTCTGGCGCATCACACTCCTTTATCTCGTCTGCTTTAGTAGAATCTCTGCACCTAAAAACTAGTATGGTAGAGGACCCCTTAATTGTTTCAAACCCAATTGGGGGCCCAGCTCATTTGTCTATGATCTGTGTGGGGTTGAAAATTTCTATTCTAAGTGTAGAATTTCAATGTAGTGCCTTTGTTTTGGGCTTTTCGGGGTATGGTTTGATTTTGGGTATGGATTGGCTATCCCGTAATGGGGCCATCCTTGATTGTGAGAAAAGGGTTGTTAGGCTCCTAACCCAGCTCGGTAATACTTTGGAAATTTCTTGTAATCCCTCGTATGCGGTTATGCTTAGTTATCTTGAATCGCTAGATGCCTCTGTTGAAAACTTGCAATCAGTTAGAGTGGTCCGGGAATATCCGGATGTCTTCGAAGAGGTGAAGGGCTTGCCTCCGAAGCGGAAAATAGACTTCCGCATATATCTTGTAGATAATGCAAAGCCCGTTGCGTTGCCCGTTAGACATATGGCTCCACGAGAAAGGAAAGAGCTCAGTAAACAGATTAAAGAGCTTCTAGAAAAGGGGTTCATTAGGAGGAGCATTTCAGAATGGGGCGCTCCGGTGGTGTTCGCTACAAAGGCGGATGGTTCACTCCGTCTATGTGTTGACTATAGGGAGCTCAACAAGCTAACGAAAAAGAATAGGCACCCTCTCCCTAGAATTGACGATTTGTTTGACCAGCTTGTAGGAGCGTCTGTTTTCTCCCAACTCGATTTAGCAACCGGTTTTCATCAGCTAAGGGTGGCTGAAGATAGCATCGATAAAACGGCGTTCAGAACCCCAGACGGCTTCTTTGAATGGCTTGTCATGCCTTTCGGCTTGACAAATGCACCTGCTTACTTCGTGGACCTGATGAGTAGGGTATTTAGAGATTTCCTCAACAAATTCGTAGTGGTCTTCGTAGATGATATCCTTATCTTCTCAAAGAGTGAAGAGGAGCATGCTCAACACTTAAGGGCAATCATGGAAACTTTGCGAGTCCATCAACTAAAAGCCAAATTCTCCAAATGCCACTTTTGGAGAGAAGAGGTGAGGTTCCTTGGGCACATAGTATCCAAACAAGGGTTAGCGGTGGATCCTGCGAAGGTAGTGGCGGTACAGGATTGGAAGACACCAAGGAATGCAACTGAGGTCCGAAGCTTTCTAGGACTAGCAGGTTTCTATCGAA
The DNA here is from genome assembly GCA_030737875.1 of Allium sativum. Taxonomy (NCBI): domain Eukaryota; kingdom Viridiplantae; phylum Streptophyta; class Magnoliopsida; order Asparagales; family Amaryllidaceae; genus Allium; species Allium sativum. Next base: position 27,757,773 of record CM060927.1, on the reverse strand, counting down.
AATTTATAAGGGATTTTGCGAAAATCTCAGCCCCGCTCACGAAATTGACCAAGAAGAATCTAGTGTTCAATTGGGATTTGGATTGCGAATTTGCTTTCCAACGACTGAAAAGGGCTCTTACAACAGCCCCAGTTTTGACGCTGCCAGATGGGAGCAAGATGTTCACTGTTTATACGGATGCATGTGGGACAGGGCTAGGCGCCGTCTTAATGCAAGAAGGAAGGGTAGTAGCTTATGGCGGGAGGCAGTTGAAGGTGCACGAAAAGAACTACCCAACCCACGATCTAGAGTTAGCCGCCATCGTCTTTGCACTCAAGTCTTGGCGACACTATCTCCTAGGTGAGAAGTTCGAACTTTACACTGACCATAAATCGTTGAAATATCTTTTCTCGCAGAAGGATCTTAACTTGAGGCAACAAAGATGGATGGAGTTTCTTGCCTCGTACGATTTCGAAATCTCCTACACTCCGGGCAAAGGCAACGTAGTAGCAGACGCGTTGAGCCGAAAGAAATTGACCCTAAGCCCATTGTTTGTTGAAAGACAAAGCCTAGAGTTTATAGCCAGCTTCGACTTTAGGCCCTCCTCCGATTTCGTACCGGGCTTGCTAGCATCTCTCGAAGTGCGCCCAACTTTAGTGGATTCAGTAGGGGCAGCACAACGCGAAGACCCTCAGCTTGTGGAAATAATTGATAGGCTAATTAGGGGTGAGACTTCAAGTCACCTCAACCGATACTCCATCGACGATAGGGGTTTGCTAAGGCGAGACGGAAGACTATGCGTCCCACAGACGAAAGATTTAGTAAAGAAGGTTCTCGAGGAGGCACATCACTCCAAGATGACGATACACCCAGGCGGGGATAAAATGTACAAAGACATAAAAAGGACTTTCTTTTGGAATGGCATGAAAAAGGACATGGCAGAGTTCGTTTCTAAGTGTATGGTGTGCCAACAGGTTAAGGCGGAACAGAAAAAGCCTGGCGGACTGCTACATCCTCTAGAGGTCCCGCAGTGGAAGTGGGATAGCATCTCAATGGACTTCATCGATGGGCTGCCTAGGTCTAGGAGAGGCAACACTAGCGTTTGGGTAATAGTGGATAGGCTTACTAAAAGCGCCCACTTTTTACCTGTCAAAAGTAAAAGAACTGCCGCATCCCTAGCATCACTTTATCTCAAGGAAATCGTTCGACTCCATGGAATACCATCTAGCATTGTTAGTGACCGAGACCCCATCTTCACCAGCGAGTTTTGGCGGAGTCTGCAAGAAGCAGTAGGAACGCAGTTATGCTTGAGCACAGCCTATCATCCCCAAACCGACGGCCAAACGGAGAGAGTGAACAGAGTTTTGGAAGACCTCTTAAGGCTATGCGTCCTTGACTTCGGAGGGACATAGGAAGACCACCTTCCTTTGGTGGAATTTGCCTACAACAACAGCTATCAAGCAACCATCGGAATGGCGCCCTTCGAAGCTTTATATGGAAGACCGTGCCGATCGCCCACTTGTTGGTGGGAATCCACGGATAAGCTCATACTTGGACCAGACATGATCCGAGAGACTTCAGAGAAAGTAGACTTAATACGAAGAAGGATGAAGACGGCCCAAGACAGACAAAAGTCCTATGCCGACAAGAGGAGGACCGACCTTGAATTTGAGGTTGGAGACAAAGTTTTTCTCAAGGTATCACCGCTAAGAAACGTTGTTCGTTTTGGGACCACAGGAAAGCTAGCGCCAAGATTCGTAGGGCCATTCCCTATTATCGAGAAGATTGGGAAAATGGCCTATAGATTAGAGCTACCCGAGAAGTTGGCTGGAGTCCACAACGTTTTTCACGTTTCACATCTCCGAAAGTGTCTACATGAGTCTGCTGAAGTGGTAGAGCCAAATATCCTCGAAGAGGCCGAAGTGGAGCGCGAAGCAACCATAAGGAGAGTTCCAACCCGCATCTTAGGAACGGAAGTGAAGAAGCTACGCAACCGTGAAGTCAAGCTCGTCAAAGTTCAGTGGAGCGACGCCGAGGGAGACGCGACTTGGGAAACTGAAGCTAGAATCCGCACCACCTACCCTTTTCTGTTCGAGGGTACATCCTTGATCTTTCTTTTTCCTTAAGTTGCGCTTTCATCTATCTTTTTAGGTATATTTCCTCGACCTTATCTTTTAGGTAGAATCTTTTTGGATGAAAACATGTAATTGAATCATGTTATGGATGATGGTTGCAAGTGGTTGCAAGTGATTGCTAGTGGTTGCTCGTGGTTGCATACACACACACAATCTAGGTTTTAGATCGGCTCAGTCACTTCATATTGCATATGCATATATGCTTGCTTTCGTATGTGGTTGAACTATAATGTGTTGTCATATGGATGTTGCATTTGTATTGAATGATTGTGCACTCATGTAGAATCATGAATAGGAAAATTTGCATACATAATGGATTCATGGCACTTACATAATTCGCATTAAGGTGGTCAACTGAATCAGTAGACCGCCTGATTTTGCATTAGATAAGTTCATATACACACACTTCGCATATGATCATGAAGCATTAGAAGTCTTTTAAGGACAATGGATGCTCGTGTTTGATGGATGAGTAGATGGATGATTGGATGTTAGGATATACATTCCTCCTAACTTGAAGATTTCGGGGACGAAATCCTTTTAAGTGGGGGAGAATGTAACACCCCGAAAATTCTATAACTGTGAAATTCATGAATTAAAGTATAATCAAATTCAAATCAAAGAACTAAGGGAAACGGGATACGCCATTGCGTTCGTCTCGGAAAAATACGCGAAATAGAGTCCGAGTTTTCGAAAAACGGAGTCCGTATGAAGAAGATATGGCCTTCGGAAGTTTTGAATTAAATTTAAAATTCAAACAGAATAAAATAATTAAAAAAATCAGGCCCAGTGGGCCAGGGCGGATAAACACCCGCCTAGGCCACCCAGGTCGACTGGGCTGTCGACCTGGGCTACCCATGTCGACAGGGCTGTCGACAGCCCTGTCGACAGGGGTATCGACCTGGTCGAGCCCAGTCAACCTGGCTGGCCAGGTCGGTGTGTGGTCGAATTTCTGTGGTCTGCTTTGTCATTAGGGCTAGGTGGCGGGTTTTTATTGGTCTCTCTTCCTAATGAATGGCTACGATCTAACCTAGCAACATCAATGGTCCTAATCAATTCCTAACCTCTATATAAACAACCCTAGACTAAACCCTAATCTATTCATTCAAAATAAGATTATAGCCGCCATGTTGCTGAGGAACGACAAAGAGTAGCCGCCGACTAGAGAGAGAGTTAGGAAGAAAGTTCTAAACCTAAAGCAATTCAAGCAACCTAAAGCTAATCAATTCAACAAAGGAATCGTATCTCTTAATTAGAGAATTCGCCGCAACCATTGTAAGTAGAGTATTACTTTGGTATAAATAAACAACTGTGTTGATGTATATGCTTGAATTGTGGCAATGAAAGTGATTCATATTTGTGCGTTCTTATCAATTTATATACGTTTGGATATTTATGGATTATGTTATAAAGAACTACATGCGGTAGTTCTATGCAAATATACGTTTGGAATATTGCGCAAAGTATGTAATCTATGTTGAAGCTACATGTATGTAGTTGAGTGAAATTTATGCAAGTTTGGGGCTTTGTTATTATGTCGTCATGATGAATATTTTTGGTGCATAAATCATTTTGCAAGTAATTGAAACTATGTTGGAATTTTGACACCATAATCCATGTATTAAGTCATGCTTTTGCAAACTTATGAATATGGCTAGGCTATGAATTATATTTGGCATAATTGAAATCTATGATTAAGTCTATCTTGTTTAAAAGAATTATATGGTGACATATGTGAGACATGGCTAGGTTAGACTCAAAAATCCTCTTTTTCCAAGTTTTAAAGCAAACACCATGATTAGGAATATTTATGCATAAGTATGTTTGTACCATCGTTATGTGATTAGACTTAAACCATGATTAAGTTGAACTATGCTTTTGTGTTGGTAACAAAGTATCCCCTTGTAAACATGTAGAAACCTTATGAACATGACATGTTTATGTTTATGCCAAAAGTACTTATGCCATGCTTATGTTTGACATTATGCCATGTTTATGCCAAAAGTATTTATGCCATGCTTATGTTTGACATTATGCCATGTTTATGCCAAAAGTATTTATGCTATGCTTATGTTTGACATTATGCTATGCTTATGCTAGAAATATTTACGACATGCTCATGTTTGACAATATGCCTAAATAAGAATATAGGTTCATGTTGTAGTTAAACCTATGCAAGTTCACATGCTTTTATTCATGTCACCTATGTTACCACTATGCAAGTACACCAATTTCTATTTTGTATTTCCAACGTCGTATTGCAAGTTCATGCGCTCACCTTCCCCTCTTTGTGTATGCGCCATAAGCCTCCCCTTTTCGCATGGCTAAATTGGGCTTTAAAAGGCTAAGCCCAATATATATGAACGAACGTGTAAAACGGGGGAAAATAACGTTGGGTTAAAATTACTAATGAATGAAAATATAAAATAGAAGGGCCCAAATTCAAGCACGGGTTGGGCCCATGATTGGTGTAACCTTTACACCATGAACTTAATAATGGGCCGCAAATATTTACATATAAATAAAGAAGAATGACAAGATATGTAAATGTAGAAAATACGATGTGTTTAACCCGAGGTTGGATTGAGTTGTGATATAAACCTGCCCGGAACCGCCCGGCTGTCCAGTAGTCACAACAATACCTATCCAATGTGGGAGGTTAAACATGGAGCCCAGCAAGGACCCGAGGTTAGACTGAGTTGTGGCGTAAGAATGCCCGGAACCAACCGGCAACAGGCAGCCACAACAATACCTGTCTAATGTGAGAGGTCCGGGCCTTAATAAGACAATTAAGGCTGAGTCAGGATTGATAGGATTAAGTGAACTAAAGACTTAATCAAAATAGAACATGCTAAACTAAACGGACTGGTGGGGGTTAGGTTAGAAACACTTAACCAACTTAGCATGTTGGCTAGAGATAGAAAACCTAGTAACGGGGGACCCTTTTCAGCAGTAACCCTAAAAGGTGTATCAGGATACCCTGAAACTAGGCAGGGTGGGGCACGATTACTGGGCTGATTGTAAGAGGTCAAAGCGACGGCGGTGGTGTAGCAGTGTAGGTTCTAACGGAGTGCGGGCGTGCACACACTCCGGCGCAGAAAAATAAGGCACTGGACACCAGTAGCATACCTGTGCACTCTAAGGTTGTGTCGGGTTGCCACTATAGGACTTTATACACCCCATGGTGGGACCAGCATAGGTAACTACAGACATCGGGGGCCGTAAGACACATGTAACTATGCGAGTAGGAGCCGATCATCATAGAATGGATCACATCACCCTGATTATGGGGTGCAAATTGGAAACTAGTTTATATGGGTTCAGAGATTAACATGGGGTACGATAGTATATTCGACCCTAGACAACTTAACCAAGTTATAGTGTTTGCCCACTTCTTGTTATTACTTATCATACCCAGTTCTTTATTCATAGACAAAATAGTACTAGACTTACTCAGGCTTTATGTCTGACTCTACTTTTCTTTCGTCTTCTTTCTTCCGTTTCCCCCCCCCAGGTCCTCAGGGAGGGAACACAGCAGCTTGACCAACCTCAACATCCAGCTTGAAGAAGAGAGAAGTATTGCTTGGACTTTCCAGTTTTGAACTATGGCTTTGGACAATTCACTATGGGGACTTTTGCAGTTTATCCATGTTTTACTTATGCTTCTTTAAATCATGTACTCAAGACAGATTATGAAAATGTTATGCTATGTTTTTGGAAAGGATGTTGTTGTAACACGTATTTGACTTTATGAAATAAAAGTTTGTTGTTCTTCCGTTGTTTACAAATATGTGTTCTTATATCTGTCTTGTATATCTGTGACTTGTACTTATAAACCTCCACCAAAATTAGGGCATTCCCTTTGAGAGTGACCCTAACGGAGGTGGGGTGTTTCAAAGCTTATTGTCCCAAGTCATTTATTTTAAACGTTTCAATTCTACAAATTTTAATTGTATACGATTTCCTTTAATATAGTTTATGAGTTTGCAAATATTTTAATCCATGAAATATGACTCAACACCATTGGATTCTAAATTCAATTTTTCAATTCAATCAAGTATTTAACACTTAATTGTTTATTTATCTTTCAATTTTCATGCTTTTATTTAATTTGATTCGAGCCAAGTAGGATTTTAGACTAGGATTGACGAATGATTGAAGCAAATCAAAAGGATTTCTTTCAAAGATGGATTAAATCAGTTAAGGAAGATTCAAGATTTAGGAATGACGAATTCTAAGATGGGACGAAACAAGACTGGGACTAAGATTCGGAAAATCCTAACCTAAGAATAATTTTAACTAGATGGACGAGCCCAAAGGGATGAATTTCAAAACAAATTTTAAATAAAGTCTAAAAGTCCAAATTATTTTCATATATAGAAAATTCTGTTTTAAAACCTTTAAAATCATTTAAAACATTTTAATTTTCAAAATACGCGCTCTCGGGTATGATTCTAAGATAACTACAATCATTCTAGAGAATTTCTACTCTATCTCTAATGATTGTTTCAACCTCATAAGCTAAGCTTTGTATAAACCAAAGCTCTGATACCAACTGTAACGAACTGGCATTTTGATCGCCTCAAGTCGATAATTCAACCAACTCGAACCATTCAATATGACAGTTTGTTATTGCTTATGAAGTTGAAATACAAATCATCACAGAATCACGGACACAGAACATAGAGTATCTCACAGCGGAAGTAAAATTTATACAAGATCTTTAAATTTACATAATATTAGTGTACGGAAATAAGTATAGATACAGCGGAAGAATAACCATAGAATCGTACAAGTATTTGTAATAAGTAGAGATGGGCCCCATCGAGTATGACATGGTAGATGAACGGCTAGATCTCCAACAAATCTCAAGCTTTAACGGATATCTATAAGCTGAAATCCTCGGTCTGACCCGAGCAGTTGCAAGATTATAACAAACAAAGTACTCGAGTCAGGACTAACATTCTCATATAAGTGAATTAAATCAAATAAAGTGTTAACCGAACTGTACAATAACTTAGAGGATGATTGGGATTCTCATCCTCTAAGGATATGTGGAAATACTGAATGTAAAATAGTAAGCTATTATTGTAATGTCTATTCAGTAAAGTAAATATACTGAAAATAGCGTAAGCGGGATTACCATATTACCCTTACGCTGTTTATAGGCATCACAGTCTATACAGTACCGTAAATTCACCGCATTGGTGTTATCAGAGGGCACTCCATAGAAAGAAATACTAAATCAAAATCGTATGGGGCTCGTATAGGGTAAATATGACAAAGCACTCGAGGCAATACCCAGGGTAGGATTCTACCATTTGCACTCCCGGACCAGTGGTAACGCATAGTAGCCACTACCGCCCACCTCAGAACACACTCCCAAATCAAAAGGGTGCACCCAAATCAATCACAATAGTCATAGAGATGGTATCGAAGAAGCATGTCCGATCAAAGGTGCTACCTTAATTAGTCACGGTATAGCTCCTGTTTTAGTCATTTTAATTATGAACCAAAGGTCAAGGCCAATCCATCAGCGTTCTCTTTCTTCAAATCCAGTAATCGCCTCCATACCATCCCACTTCATTTTGGAACTCCACCACGTGCACAGTTGTTAAAGTGGTATTGGTATTGGCAGAGAGTATGACATCTACCGACTCTGGTCTCTTTAACAACCAAACGTTTACATTTTCCACACCGTGGTCATTAAATCTGAAATCATATTTCAAGTATCACCAAATCGATTTTATTTTCAAGTATTGCCTTAAAATCGATTACTCAAATAATTCATTAACGATTCAGTTAAGATATCAAGTCTAAAGTTCACCAAAATCACTTATAAGAACCATTCACGTTTGGATTTCACTTTTAATCAAAATATCATTATCACTTGAAATCTTTATTTTTATCCTTCGGATTCATTATCTTGGATTGGATACAGATCATTTAAATTTATAAAAAATCATTAGAATACTGAACTTGAAAATAGAGTGATAATGTAAATTTAAAAATAGCGTATATATACTTATGTAAATAGTTGTAAAATAGTATAAGACCTTAAATTGCCTAAAACATTGGATTTATAAAATATGTTTAGAAAGGTTAAATTTCAGTATATATAGTTGTAAAATAAATATAAAATAGTTATGAAGTTTATATAGTGAAAAATGTTTTTTTAGTTAAATGAATATAGTTTGTAAAACCAAGCAATGTGGGAAAACTACTTTTATGCATATATATATATATATATATACATATAGTTTTGATTCAAATTGCCTGATCCTATCCGATCCTGATATGTATCCCAACACGCAATCGATTTTCTCATTCATCTGGTTTAAATGCAAATTCATCTCAAACTGGAAATCTTTCCAAATAATTATTTCCAAGTTAAAATTTTACGACGATTTCGAGTTTACTCAATATATAAAAAATCAAAATAGCTTCGACGAATGGTTACAATGTCGTTGCTTAAATCACCGTTTATCAAATTTCCAAACTTGGTATTTCTTGCCATTTAAGACCATATGTCGAGCTCTTTTCAAAAGACACATTCTTTCCATCCACTTAGATTTAAATCGAGAAATCCAACTTAACATTTTTAAATAAAACGCATACATTTTATTAAACCAATCTAGATATATGAAAGTCTATACACAATCAAATTTCGCCAATCTTGTTTGACTCGAACCTTTAGCTTGAATATAATTTTTACAAATATATTCCAACATTTTCCAATAACCAAATCTTTACTTAACTTACCAAATTTAAGTTAATTCAAAGGAAATCTTTCCAAGCCTTTCTTTGTACAATATTTAAATTATAAACGGCTTTATTCGAATTAAATTTATAAATTTTACTAAAATTAAATTTTTATATAAGTCGAAATGTGGTAAAACCTGTAAACCAAAACTCTTAACTATAATATTTTCATTGAATCAATCCTTTAAGTAAGGAAGTCCATCGTTATATTATAAAATCAAAATATAATAAAATATTGTTTAGACAAAAAATAATTAAAAATCTAAACTTACAAAATCAAATACATTGAAAGTCTTATTTAAACAAACATAAATTCACGACACTTAAATTTACCGAAATCACATTTTATTAAAAACAAGTTTACGTTTTAGTTCAAGAATTTCTCAACATTTTCCTTTGTTCAAAACTTCATTTCAAAATCTGTTCATAAAATCGGTACGTACTTGTAGAAATTTTAAGATAGATTTTCGTTTTAATTGACCACGGTGTCGGTATATAATTTTCTATTCTATGGTCAAGTAGCACGGATATGTATCATTTCAATCCATCTTAAAGGAAAATTCGAATCCCGGGTATGTATCATTTCAACCCGCATCCCAAGTCAAGTCGAATTTATTTCTTAAATCTATACAATTCATTCGGATGTCTATCATTTCAATCCATGGTGATTTTTCTAAATCTACAGGGAACTTGCAAGGTGAGAGCACTACAAAACATAGCATATCATAATTTTCATCCAAATGGTGTCATATATGATGATAGAGTGTGTGTCACATGTGCATAACCATATAGCAAACAATTTCTAGAGCAACCTAGCATTTCATTCAACATCTCAATTATTTAATTCACTTAATCATAAGTTAGTCGCGAGTGAGAAAACTCACCTTCCGAAGCTTGGAGATGAATTCAAATTGACATGGTACTGAGGAAGAGACTTGATAGCCAACAATGAACGTACGTCCAATAAATTTGTATACACATTTACATATGTATATATGTACACAAATATAATATTGGAAATGTATGAGCACATTCAACTGGAATTAATCAGGATAATAAAACAAATTGATGTCTAAGCGACATGAAAGCGAATATATTTGATAATCGAAGTAAAACTTACCACCTAAGGTCGAAATAACAGACAACCGATCTATATACATTAACTCGAGACTGAATAAATCTTGCTGCCCAAAACAGTGAGCTCCAACCATAGCAGCAAGTCGAAACAACAAATCAGAACAATGTTTTAATGAGGAACGATGACATGCATACGAATATATTTGAAGAACCAAAGTAAAACTCACCTCCTAAGATCAGACAGACAACAACAGGGCAGTATGCGTAGTCCCGAGATAAATCCGACTCGCAACCTAAGACAGAAGTCCCCAAGCAAACTGCAGTAGTCTTTTAAGCATTTCCCCAAACACCTGAGGTACACACTCCCATGAATGCTATTTTATAGCTATTTTTTGGAGTTGTTGGTTGTGTGCAAGGCGAGGGGCATTTCCTGTTGATGCATTGGTGGATAGAGCACCCCAACTTCTGATCTGGTCAACGTGATTTAGGAGCTCGATGGCTCGGATTTGAGGCTGCACGAGGATCATGAGTGGTGGAAAGAAGTAATTCAAATGGTGAAGGCCATAGCGGATCTCGGGTTTGGTCAGAAGGTCGAGCGTGCAAATGGGCTTCAATTTGAGAGAAGAAAGAGGCGAGCTTAGGGAGATGGCCGAAGGCCGCGGTGGTCCGGTGAGGTGCCGGCAAGCGGGAAAACAACGTTGTTGGGAATGGAGAAGCAGCCAATATTACTCGATTCCTATATCGCTTCGTTCGATCTTAGGGTGCGAAGAGAGGAAAAAGTAAGGATCACGTTCAATGGGAATGCGAAGGGGAAAGGCGCCATGGATGACACCGATTTAGGGAGGAGGAAGGCCATTTCGATTTCGTTCCTTTTTTTTCCGAGCGATGAAAATAAGAAAGAAAGGGGAGGAGAGTAAACGGGACGGAACATAAAGGAAGAAAGGCAGAGACGCGTGGTGTGTTTTTCCTCTCAGCTTTTAACGTGTGTTGCCAAATTTCTGTCGTAGGGACCCATCTCCTTTTAATTTACATTTATGATTTTCCTTTCAAATTTTTTTTCCTTTCAATTGTAGTGTTAAGAAAATTTAGTTAGATAAAATTCATAGAAGAATACAAATAGAAATATACATAACAACATTGTCATTTTTATTTGTGCGTTTATTTCAATTAAATAAATACTCAATGTAATTTATCACTTCACATTATCTTCTCAATACAACATACAAACTCAAGTATATATATATATATATATATATATATATATATATATATATATATATATATACGAACGCATGTCCACATTTACCACATAAATTAAGATTTCATGTTTCAAATCCAAGTTAAGATTATAAATATCCATTTAAACGTTAAATCTTGAAATCAACTTCATATTCTAAAACGTTGAAATTACTAGTTTGTTACATCCCCATTGAAGTGGATTTACACTATCTAGCGATAGTGGAACCACTATAAATATTGTGTGTTCTCTATTGCCTTTTTTGTGATATGTGATTGATAATCATTTTAATTTTTTTGTTCTATCACATCATTGCAAGATCCAATTAAGGTTTTTCTACTGGAAGGGATTGATTGGCCCTTACAACTGGTATCAGAGCTAGATTCGTAAAGAACGCATTTGGTAGAATGGTAGAAGGAGATGAAAATAGTAAAAGTTATACATTAGTGCCAATAGTTTCTCAATACGTCATAGGCTCCTATGTGGCGCTTTGATCACAGTTGACGATAGAGAAATGAAATGGTGAAGTAGATTTTGAAAAGTGGCAGTGGATGATGAAAGTAGTTTTGAGAAGAAATCGCATTCATCAAGTAATGTTTGATATACAAAGGCATTGCCAACTAATACTTCATCAGTGGAATTAGAAGAGATGGAAGAATGGGACTTTACTACTCTTCAAATTGTTATGGGAAAGAATGTAATTTCCGAAATGAGTCAGTTAACAACAGCTAAAGGCATTTGGAAGAAGTTGGAGGACCTTTACATGAAGAAATCCCTAACTGACTATCTGATCCTATTAATGACCTTCTTCACTTATAAGATGAAGGAATGTTCTTCAATTAATACACACCTAAGTGTGTTTGATAACCTGCTGATAAAGATGAAGTATCTTGAGTTGAAAATTGATGAAGAACAGAAAGCAATGGTTATGTTGTGTTTGCTTCTAGAGCTATACATTTGTTTTGCTAACAGCGATATCTATGGTAGCGATACATTGAAATTAGATGATGTGAAGATATGTTTGCTCGATGAAGGATTGAGACATAAGATGAAAGAATTTGGTGTTGGTGCTGGTAGTGGAGGAAGTAGTAGTTCAAGTTTATTTGTTGAGAGAGGAAGAGCAGAGAAGAAAGTGAAGAATAATAGGGGGTGTTCCAATTCTAGGAAGCCTCATTGGTGGAGTAAGTATAAAGATGGAAAGTGCCATAATTGTAAGAAACTAGTCCATTGGAGAAGAGATTGTCCAGATTTGGAGAATTAGACTGATGGTTCTTCATATATTGCGATGGAGAAAGATTGTAGCGATTAATTGACAACAGTTGTATCAAATGTTGCTGACCACTGGATTTTAGATTCTCGAGCATCATTTCACATGACTCCTAATAAGGATTATTTTTCTTCCTTCGATGCCAAAGAAGGAAGTTTCATCCTTATGGGGAATGATGTTATATGTAAGTCTATGGGAGTTGGTTCAGTTCGCATTCGCATGTATAATGGGATTGCTCGCACACTTTCAGATGTTCTCTTTGTCCCAGGTCTTTAGAAGTCATTGATATCATTTGACCAATTGCATCATTGGGATGCAAGATAACCGTTTTCAGAGATGGTTTGAGCGTTTCTATAGAGGCACTTGTATTGATGAAGGGTGTTATAGTATGAAATCTGTATTTGCTAATAGGAACCACTGTCCATGGAGAATTATGTGTTGTAGTCAATAGTTCTAAAAGTTTGGATGCTACCTAGCTTTGGCATATGAGATTAGGTCATACTTCGGAGAAGAGCTTAGAGTTGCTTCATAAGAAGAAAAAGATCAATGGAGAAATCTTCAATAAGTTGGACTTTTGCAAGGAGTGTGTATTGGCAAAGCAAACCAAAATTTCTCTTGGTGATGGAATGCATACTTCTAAGAGGGTACTTGATTATGTGCATTCAGATGTTTGGGGGCCATATTCTATAGCTTCTATTGGTGGAGCTTATACTTTGTTTCATTCATTGAAGACTACATGCGGAAGGTTTAGTGTATGTAATGAAAGCTAAGTCTAATGTATTTGAGAAATTTAAGTTTTGGTCAGCTCTTGTTGAAAACTAAATAGGAAAGAAATTAAAAATTCTTAGATCCAACAATGGTGGCAAATATGTCTCCAAAGAGTTCCTCAACTACTGCAGACAACATGATATCAGAAGACATTTTACTACACCTAGTGATCCGCAATCCAATGGGGTTCTAAGAGGATGAATATGACTCTACTTGAGAAGGCCCGTTGCTTGATATTGACTGCGAATATGTCTAAGGGTTTTTGCACTGAAGCTATTTCGACTGTAGCACGTATTATTAATCGGATTCCATGCTTATCCATTGGTGAAAATATTCCAAAGGAGCTATGGAGCGGTAAGAACACTTTATTAACTTATTTTCATACATTTGGATGTCCAGTTTATGTTCACCATACATGACATGATAAGTTGGTGCCTAGGGCCTCGAAATGTGTTTTTCTTGGTTATACAGATGGTATAAAAGGATATAGAATTCGGGATCCAATTACGAAGAAAGTTGTACATTCCATACATGTGACTTTTGATGAGTCAGCAATGTTTATACCTTTGGAAGGTTTATCAGAGGGTTCAGATTCAGTTAATGAGAAGCCTGAAAAGACCGAGATTCCCAGTTTTCAAACCCAAAGTAGAGCTATTACTATTGATAACAGTGACAAAGCAGATGATAATACATCACATGATAGTCCACAAATTTCCTCTAATAGTGATGGTGATGGTCATGAAGCTAAAGAGGATTCAACTCAAGGTGGAGCTGAAGGCGAGTTGGGCAATATAGCCATTCGGGATAGTTAGTGACCAAAGAGAGCTCCAATTAGATATGGAGATTGGCAGTATGCAAATTTGAGCCTTGATGGTCAGTTTGAGTATGCCTTACATATAATTCATGATAAACCATTGAACCTTGAAGAAGCCACGAATTCGAGTGATAACTCGAAGTGGAATTGCGCTATAGAAGTGTTACACATCGAATTTCGCATGGTCCGAAATCTATCGCTAAACTGACCAAGACCATTTGAGAGCGTGGATTTTATGAGAATATGACACACCAGAACACAAATACAAGCAATTTTCATGAATATATAAGCAAGATCTTAGAGTAAAAATAAATAATATACAGTGGAAAATATCAGAGATTTAAATTACAAAGCAGCGGAAAAATAATACATGAATATAATGTGCAGTGGAAAACATCAACTACCACAGCTAAAGGAATATACACAGATACAAAGCTTTCTTGAAGCATAGCTCCATCCGTAATCTAGGATCCTGTAAAAAGAAATATTTGCGAACTAAAACTAATAGTTGTCCGTGTGGAAAATATGGGCACCTTGAGTTTAGTTTAAAACAATAAACTCCGAGTCAGTCATTGGACTGGTGTGAGAACTAAAATAGTTATTAACATTATTTTAATGTTGGGTAAATCAAGGGACCACACCATATGACACGAAATGGGTTTTCTTCCAAGAATACCATAAAATAAACAATACAATGCTAAAAACAAAACATGAATGTATTATGAGACTCAGGTCCCATCACACAATGCAACGCAGGCCGGAGGATAGAACCTTATAATAGCAAATCATGCTTGATACGCGAAATTTATCTTTTATTATTATTATAAGTGAAGAAATCAACTTTAAATATAAATGTATCAATAATCCTACTATGTCGCCATATAGGTTTACAACTGAAATCGTGAAATCGCGTATTGGAATTTGGATTTCCATCTATGAACCAAGGCAAATGATATTCCTTTCCGATTTCGAGATAGTCTATCACATGCCTCAGAATCATGCCTCTGGGAAACCCATAATCTTCAGAGCCGGTCAGCTGTCACTGATTGGTTATACCATTGTTAGCCGGCCCTATTGGACCTGTCACATGATCAGCATGTCGACTGTCAAGGGCTATTGGTGACCCAAATCAAATTTGAGGTACCTCGCTTTTCATTATCCAACATTCAACATCCATATAGTTAAAATGTCCGGGCTCTATACCATGACATCACTCGTAGTTAGAAACCAACATATGTCCATTTCTCTGCAGTCCCTAAACCCGTTTTCGATTCTTACCAAGGTGTGAAGATCACGAATTAATGCTACATAAAGTTGTGCTATATTAAAGCTATGCTTTGATCATCAACCACAAAGCCCTGCTTTTCAACAAAAGCTTTGATCCATGCATCTCCGCATGCCACATTGTCAATCCATACCATACCATTGATTTCCACCAATATGTAACCTCTAAGCTTGTACGTCTCAGAGAAGGGTGGTAAGCAAGAGAATAAATTCTCTGCCACCAAACAGATATTTATTTAGTAGAGATCAACGAATACAACACAAAATACATTGTCAGACATACAATCCATTTGCAAGTTCGTTCTGGGTCTAAACAAAACCGGAAGCACCTTATTCCTTATCTCATATGTCCAATACAGGAGAGAGGCCCTCGAATATTCGGTCGTTCTCCAAGTACGTCTGGATGATCACCCCTTATTACCTTGTCTTAAGTATACATCCCCATCGAGACATCAGTGATAATCCAAATGATGTGAAGATCTCCTCTCTTCAACCATCGTCTTTATTTTCGACTTCTAATCGTCGTATCAGTTATTCAGAATGGGTTAAACCCGATCTTTCCGAATAATTCGCGTATCTTATAATCATGTGAAATATAAACACATCATAGTCCTCATTCCAGTCTTGAATATATTTTTATTTGTATATTCTTGGAAATCATTTCAAAAGATTTTATAATATCTTTACACAACTTAAACCAAATTAAGTTTATCAACTAGTCAGGATTAATGAGCCTTACCGAAGTAATCATTCATTTTGTTATCCAAATCCCAACCTACTCATCCTATGGAGAAAAACTGGTAGTACTCCATATCTAACACCCATTGTGTTATCGGTAAAATTAATTACCATTTAACTTTATAATCTAATTAAAGATTTAACTATCACATGGAGTAAAATTGTTGGTACCCCATTTCGAACACTCTTCTTAATTTCGGAAAATTTAATTACCTCATTCCCATTTCAATATAATTAAAGATTAACTATAACTTCACTTAGTTTTAATCTTGAGAAATCATTATTTAATGATTATTCAAATTTAGGAAATAAATCTTGTCTTTAACAAGGTTAAAGAACCAATGCCATTTAAGACACAATTCACGATAAACCCAAGGTCATCTGCCATTTAATATGGAACCTTCACGGAAATCATAACAGTATATAATCAATATAAATTTCCGTATCAAATCGAAACTACAAATGGAATAACGAAAAATCCTTTTAAATTCCATAAATAGAAATGGTCTTCCTTTACAGATGCTTATTATCCAATTTGATATATTAAATAGGAAAATTTTATGGGAAAATTTCCATTAAATATTAGTTAAGAGATTTATAAATTCCAAATCGTAACTTCACTATTATTTGGGCTAAAGAGCGAATGTTATTTAAAACATCACTCACAATAAACCCAAAATCATCTTCATTTAATTCCAGTTATATTTATTAATTGAAAACTTCATTGATCTTAATTAAAAGATTTATTCTATTCTCAACTGGGTTTAAGAATAGTGTTATTGAAGACACCATTCACGACAAACCCAAAATCCAATTTGATGTTAAATACAAGGCTCTAGATAGAAATCATATTGGCTTATATTCAATATCGAATTCTTGAACCAACAAATATAGTATTGTGAATAATGATATCATTATATTCCTGATTCCTCAACGATATCCACATAATCACAGAATCCAATATTGAAATATCCTAAGATAATTTCCATTCAATTCTCATCCAATTTATATATATTGGAAAATTATGGTTATTAAAATCATTTCAATTCCATTCAGTTCTTTATTTTAGTTGTATACTAGTTCATACAGATAAAAATACCTGTTATCTCTATAAACATGGAATATTTCATTCAAAATCATTTCAAATCATTTATTATGATTTTACATAACTTATTCATATTTTTAGTAATTTTATTAAGGCATTATAGTCGGTTTCCAATATCGGCCACCGAACTGCATCTTGTACGATCTTTTCCAAAGCTGATTTGGGTATATTTTAAAATCTAACAATTGGATTTTAAATCTCTTATATTCATTTGAAAGATCTTTTCGATACGAATCCAACGGTTCCAGTTTTAGGAGAATCCGTTTAACGACATGAACTTCCCCGTAAAGGAAAGAACTGCTTTGAGAACAAGATGAATTAAAAAACCAACAGAAGTACATGTCATTGCATATTACAACAATTTCATCAGAATACAAGAATTTACAGAGTATGAATAAGTATTACACATTTATTAAATATCAGAGATTTACAAGTTACAATGCAGCGGAAAAATAATACAATACACAACTGAAAGGGATAAACAGATAGAGAGCTTTTCGAGTATCATTCCAGCTGTAAACCGGGATCCTGTGAATATAAATCTGCAAAACCAAAAGTACTAGCTGCCCTATGGAAAATAAGGGCACCGAGAGTTTAGGTTAAAACAATAAACTCCAGGTCAGTCATGTGTCTAGTGTGAGAACTAAAACAATTATTTAAAACTTTACTTTAAATCAGATATATCAAGGGACCATGCCGTATAACATGGAACGCGCTCTCTCTCAAAAATACCAGTGCATATAACAAAACAACACAATGCTTTTTGGAAAAATGAGGCTATTATAAGACCCAGGTCCCATCACACAATTTAACGCAAGCCGGAGGATAGGGTTTTTCCTTATAACAGCCAAACATGCTTGGTACGTTAAAACAAATCATTTGATACTGTTATAAGTGCATAGTGTATAAAACAACTTCAAATATAAAGGTATCAATCCAAGAAGTTATGGGTACCATATATCATGTCACTAATACTAGGCTCTATAATCAAAACGGCAATTGTCGCGTATTGGAAGTTGGATTTTCATCTGTGAACCAAGGCAAGGGATCGTCCTTACTGCTTCGAGACTCTCTAGCTCGAGCGTCAGTCAAGTACTATGTCAAGCCTTTAGATCGTCAGGGCCGGTCCACATGGAGTGGATTAAAATGCCTGAACAATGTGTTTCCCCGCCCCATGAGGCGTAAACTGGTCATATCCCGACCAAACCATCAACCCTGGAATGACCGATCTTACCGAGTCGCCTCGCAATCCATCATCCACATAAGTAAAATGTCAGGGCTAGTAAAATGCTGACACTACTCCTAGCTAGAAAGAAACGCATGTTCTCCTTGAGGTCCTCTCCCGTTTCTGGTTCACACTAGGGTGTGAGGCTCGCGAATTAACGCAACACAAATCTACGCTGTATTAAAGCTATCCTTTGATCATCAACCACAGGACTCTGCTTTTCAACAGAAGCCTTGATCATTTGCATCTCAGCATGCCACACATGCAATTCACGTTGTGCAACCGATATCTATCAATCACACAGAATGAAATCCAATGTCAGACACGCATCCATTTATAAGTTCATTCTTGTTCTGAACGAAACCGGAGGCACCTTATTCCTCAGCCCATATGTCCAATACAGGAGAGAGGTCCTCGCAAATCCGGTCGATCTCCAAGTACGTCTGGACGATCACCACTTATTACCTTATCTTGGGTGTACAACCCAATCAAGACATCAGTAATCATCCAAACGATGTGAAGACCTCCGGTCTTCGACCACCGTCTTCATCCTCGACATATCATCGATTCAGTTATTCAGAATGGGATAAACCCGGTCTTTCCGAATAACTCGCATATAAAATAAACAAGTGCTATAAAACACAACATACGCCTTATTCTAATCCAGAATATTCCTTTATTCTTATATTTTGGAAAGGTTCCCATCAATTTTATCAAAGATAAATTCTTTAAATTTATTCTTTAATCTTCCTTTGAATATCAATTCAAACTAAATTATAGTTTATCCAAACTAGTTGGGATTAGCGCACCTTACTGAAGTAATCATTTGTTTTATTTCCCGATCCCAACCTATTCATCCCATGAAGAAAAACTGGTAATACTTCATATCTAACACCACGGTGTTATCGATAAATCCAATTACCATTTCACGTTCAAATCTAATTTAAGATTTAACTATCGCCTGGAGCAAAACTGGTGATACTCCATTCTCGATCATTTCAATCTAATTAAAGATTCATTAAAACTCCACTTGGTTTTAATCTTCCCAAAGATCAATATTAATGATTGTTTAACTTGGGAAATCATATCTTATCTTTAACTTGGTTAACAAACCAATGTCATTTTAAACACGATTCATGATAAACCCAAAATCACATTCCATTCCATCAGCCTCTAACTGTAAATTAGCAAGTGAACAATTCCCTAAGAATAAACCCCGAAGGCCGAAACCAACATCAGATCAATACCCAGAAAACCATTCAACTTAACTATCTCCAGTTAGTTTCTGATTTTCTTAACTCCATTGGTTCTAAGAACAATATTATTAAAGATACCATTCACGACAACCCAAATTCTCATTCCATTCCATCGGCCTCTAACCGTAAATTAGCAAGTGAACAATTCCTTAAGTATTAACCCCGAAGGCCGAAACCAACATCAGATCAATACCCAGGAAACCATTCAACTTAACTAATCTCCAGTTAGTTCCTGATTTTCATAACTCCATTGGGTCTAAGTACAGTATTATTAAAGATACCATTCACGACAACCCAAAATCTCATTCCATTGTTAATCGGGTTAAAGAACAAGTGTTATTTAAAACACTATTCACGACAAACCCAAAATCACATTTGATATTAAATACAATGCTCTGAATAGAAAATATATCTGCTTATATTCAATATCAAATTCTGGAATCAACAAACACCGTATTGGAATATCGATATATATATATCTTCCAAATTCCTCCACAATGTCCGTATAATCACATAATCCAATATCAAAATATTTCGAAGATAATTCTGATTCACATCCATTCCAATTCATATATTGGAAATTCTGGTTATTTATAAAACCACTTCAAATCCAAATTATTTATTTAAAAATATTGGATTATAATTCTAGTTAATAAGTAGTTTATTTCGATAAAAATCTATTTTTATCTTTTCAAATATGGAATTTTTCATCCCAATTCTTTCCAAATCATTTCTTATGATTTTACACTAATTATTGATATTTTTAATAATTTTATCAAGGCCCATACATTCAATTTCCATAAACGGCTATCGAACTACACTAACAACGACCTTTTCCAAATTTGATTTGGACATAATTCAAAATTCAACTATTAGATTTAAAATCTCTAATATTCGTTGGAAAGCTCTTATCGATATGAAACCAATGGTTCTGCTTTTAGGAGAACCCGATGGTCGGATCTCCCGTAATGCCCATTCGAAGTCAATGGTCGAAATTCGCGAACTGCCGCAGCATGGCGCGTTCTATTCAGGCCATTATATATATATTGTTAGATCCAAAGTTGGCTCCAACACCCAAATTGTTCAATTATGCAAGGATTAATATCAGGAAACATGCAAGAAAAGCAGAAAAGACACGAGATTTATAGTGGTTCGGCATTAACAAGCCTACGTCCACTTTATATCTACGATTATACTTAAGATTCGAGTACAATCAATGATTTATCTCTCAACCTCACTTTTACAATGTTGGTTCACTTAGTGAATTCAAGACAACTCTGAATAGGAATAATGGAGATATTATAATGGTGCAATCAGAGCTCAGAATTGCCAAAAGATCCTAAAAAATGCCAAGCCTGGGGGTATTTATAGGTGATATCTGTAGACGGATCATGGTCATACGTGGCACAAATCCCGAAGATCTCGTACTAGTTCGTGGCTTGATGGAGAAATAGTCAATATAGCCATTGTGGATAGGTGTCATGAGATCTTATATTATCAGATCGTGTATGACTCAGTCGTGGCCTTCAGTTCTCAGCTTCAGAGGTCGGATCGTGGAGTGTTTGAGTGGACGGATCGGGTCGAACAGAGCTGGTGTGAGCGGATCGGATCATGGTCATGGGGGGTGATCGCGAACCGTGAAGGATGCAACTTCATGAACAAGGCTTCGTATTAGACATGTGCTTGGATCTTGGTGGCTTGGTTTAAAAGCTGGCCAACATTTTGCCCCCTCGAAGTATGTTTTATCAAGGATGAACATGCTTCGAAATTACTAAGTTATCTTTTCATGAAACGACATGAACCAACGGTCGTGCCTGTTTGGGACGTCGCATTACTCCTAAGAGTTGTGTTCTCTGACTGGTATAAATATCCAGTTGATTTTCCAGTCATTCCTTTATTCATCGATTAACTTTCAGCTTCTGATCTTCAGAGTGAATTACCGATAATTTGCGAGGTAAGCCTTCAAATTTTTATGTTTTCCCTTGGTCGTTCTTGAGTTCAGGTTTTCGGACCTTATCACGGTCCGTGAGCATAACATTCATTAGAACCGATGGCCAAGCTGGCTTCTTTTTGAGTCGTGGCAGCTCTTTTGGTTCCGGCCTAGGCGTTTAGCGGAATGGACCCTATCATGAGTCGAAATGGGCTCCTATTCACGGCTCGTTTGCTCCAAATAAGGCAAAAAAGGGGAATACGAACGGACACCGTTTTGCCTATATAAATCAGACCCTTCTCCTCCTTCCCCTTTCTTCTTCCTTTCGCAGCCATTACCAATTCTCCTAAGTCAAATCCTTAATTTAAATTTCCAAAAACCCACTCGCCTCCTAACTTTAGAAAGGTATTCATGTTAAAAATGTTTTCATGCAATTTCATCCTCGTTTTTCTTGAGTTTTCACTGATTTGAGAGGAGAGAATGGCAAAATTTTGTGGTGGCCAAGGCTTTAGAGGCGACGATGGTTGATAGGTTTAGCTCTCCGAGTTTGTGAGTGAAGAGGAGGAAAGAAGAGGAAGAAGGAGTTGGTCAGTTCGGATCGCAGATGTGGTTGGAGTCGATCGGATCGGGTCGATTCGTGGGCAAGGCCTTGGCTCGGGTCGTGGGAACAAGAGGACCAGGGAGGAAACTGTGATGTAATACTGGATAGCAGATTGGATCGCAGTAATTGAGAAGCATTGTGCCATGGCGTTGGACATTAAAGTTGATCGTGGGGGGTTGTCACGACCTGTTCAGATAGAGAACAATAGGTCAAGTATTTCAGTGTTCCACGATCCAAAGCTCTTCCACGATCCGGAGATTTTCTGCGACCCAGCTCATTCTTCACGAACCATCGACACATAACAATCCGAACCTTATCTCACGATCCAGTCTGATGAATGATCCGATGCACAGGTTGACTAAATAATTCGATTTAATCCTAATATTCCAATGGACAGTTAGGTTAGGGCCTTCGAGACGAACTTTCTGGACTAAACAACTTAAGTTGATGGCATATCATGACCAATGTCCTGTTCATTTAACTAACTTCATGCTTTTCTTATATGTACGCACAAGCACACACTTGCACTTACACACACACGGGGAACAGGTAATTGTGTTCTAATTTTTACTCGCCAACACAGCTATGTCGGATAAACAAGTGACTAAGACACCGAATGAAAGTACTGAATCAGAGACATCAATACATCATAACCCTGAAGTGCTTCCCTTAAATTCAAATAAGGAAAAGTCCAATCCTAATTACGATATGGGCACCGATATAGAGTCAACGACTTCAGAGAGCACGTCCCTTGAAGATGAGGATGATCGAGCTCCTGATGAAATTCCGAGTGTTAAGGAAATAGAGAAGTTCACCGATTCTTTACCCTCCAAGTTAGACGATATAAAAATTAAGAAGATATTTTTAAGACATGGAATTTCCTGGGACGACGTGAAAACTCCAAAAGCGAAGACAGACCTCATTCTTCCCTAGAGGGGTACATGACTGTTAGTCGACTCATGTGTTGGGTAGGGGCTATTCCTCCTTTTCCTCCACTTGTTGTCGATCTCTTAAGACAGTTACACATTGCGCCCATGCAACTCCATCTGAATGCCTATGCGGCTCTGTATACTCTGTATATCGCTTATATGGAGATTCTGCAGACCGAACTTACCCTTAAAGATTTGAAGTTCTATTATCATTTCTAGCATCGTTCTGCATGGGCTCCTAATTTTTCTTTCTTCAAATCAGTTGCCAACGGAAAAGTTGTGATGGATGGTTATAGTAACATAGGGGATATCAAATCCGACCAGTTTTACATAAAAAACCAAGCTGGACATGCGAGGAAGTGGCTACAAGCAAGTATGTTTTTGGCTTTCCCGTGTTTAATTCAAATGCTAGTCTCAGTGCTAACAAATCATTTTGTTCCATACAGATCAAAATTTGAGAGAACGGAAGGATCGATATATGAAGACCGATTGTCCTGCTTTCTCAAGAGTAACTCAGATTTCTTAAGGATTAAAAAATGTATCACCGACGAGAACCTTCACAAACACCATCTTTTAGACATAAGATTGGACTTGGAGTAGGCAGCAAACCTTACAAGTATATACCTTCGAATGAGGGAGAAGGAACTTCTCAAGCTGTAAAGACAACTACCCTTCGCAAGAGTCCTTCTCCATTGATTATTCAGGATGACGAGGATTTACTGGTATACAAAGGAAACGAGGGACGATCCGACGAATCAAAGGAGGTCCCGACCTCTGAGGGGCAGTCTTCCTTAAGAATTTCATCATCGGTTGAGTCTGCTGCTCAAGATGAATTAACGGAGGAACATATATTCGGGGAATTAAATAATATTCCTTTACCAGACGATATTTATACTCAGGAAGATTTCGGAGGGGAACCAATTTTTCCCTTCTCTGAAGAGATGAGTGCCCCAGTTGGAGAAAAAGAAGTCATCCAAACGAGCCTAACTCCAGGACCTGGTCCGTTAAAAAGGGGATTTCACGGGATGCACAAATCACATGCACCATTTACTATAACACTCTTTTACCACTGTCGTTCATAGCTTTAACATGCACTTGTTTCTTTTGCAGGAAAAATGACTCGCAAACGGTCTTATTCTTACCGTTCTCTTCG
Organism: Allium sativum; assembly: GCA_030737875.1. NCBI lineage: Eukaryota > Viridiplantae > Streptophyta > Magnoliopsida > Asparagales > Amaryllidaceae > Allium > Allium sativum. The sequence continues at coordinate 27,733,513 of CM060927.1, read as the reverse complement.
CGAGGGCACACAAGCCTCCTCCTAGATCCCGAACATGCTCGCAGTGATAGTCGGGGAAGGGATAGTCGTCGGCCCTAGGATTCCTATCAACCTTATTCCACACGATCTCAGTCTCCATCAAAGCAAGGTTCTGAAAGGCCTCACAGTCGTGCATCGTTACTGACTAAGGGAAAACAACTTCCTAGAGATTTGACCCTTCTGAAGAGTATGCCTTCTCATGTCCCGCATCTTGAACCGATCCCCGAGGATTGGGACATAGAGGTAAAAGGGTACGTATGCCATGTGGCTAAACAATACGGGGTAATGAAGAAGCATGCTGCTACACTTTCTACTATCATCTGCCAAATGGAGACGGAAGCAGCCAAAGTCAAAGTAAAGATTGATAATGATGCTAGGGCTAGGAGCAAAATGGAAAAAGAACTAGAGGATGCACATGCCCAACTGGCTTTAGCTCGGCGAGATGCAGAGAATTACAGGTCCGAGCTGGAGAGTGCTAGGGAGCGTTTTCGCAGTGAGCTTGACTTAAACAGCCAGGAACTGGTGGCCCTGAGGAAGGAAGCGGAAGATCTCAGGGCAAATAATACCGAACTGAAGACAGCACAGGAATGCTTTGCTGCCGAGAAAGATGCTTGGGAGAAAGAGAGGGCGATCTTAAAAGATGACCTCGCTCTCGCCAAAAAGGAAAAGGAGGTTTTAAATGATCAACTTGTCCAAGCTGAGGAGCGTGCAGCTCTCGCTGATGGTAACGCCAATAATGCCCTTGAATCTGCCACTGCTGCTGCTGATAAGCTCGCTGAAAAAGAGAAAGATATAGCTGGTTTTGAGGAACTATTGTTCGACTTCTTTGGTCAAGTCATCAAGACTCGAGACATCCCTTGGATTCCGGACTATCATGTTACTTTGGCCAATGTATGTGATGCAATTGTCGAAGGCGAGAAGCGGCGATTGATGGTCGACGAGATTGACGAGAACCAGCCGATGCAGACCTTTCTTGGAGGTGAAGAACCTGAGGCTTTAGAGAAAGGTAGACATCTAATCCATGAGGAGATCGAAAGGGAGAAGAGTAGGCTCAAGGGAAAGGATAAAGTTGGCGAAAGCTCGAGCTCGGTGGTGGAGCCCAAAACCTATGAAGTTGAGGAATATAAACCTGATGATCCATTGATCCCCTTGGCTCCAACCCCTCCAATTGTTGGGACCACCAGTACAAATCTGGGAGATGAGTCGACTGAAGGTATCTCCATATTCTCTCCACAGTTCATCAAAGCAATCGTAACTTTTCGTCGTCTCACGGGACAAACAACTGACATGGCCACATCTCCTCCTGATTCACAAACCTTTGCTTCTCATGGTGTAGGTTCCAAAGTGGTCGAAAAAGGTGCAGAGGAGAAGGCAGTGGCAAAGAAAGTTGATGTCCCCTCGGGTTTTGGTATTGAAGTTTCCGAGATTCCAAAGCAAACCGAGGGCACGAGAGAGTCACGGTAGCACCCATGGAATCCGGCACTGGCGCTCCTGCAGACGCTGAGATTATTGCTGCTTTGCATGACACAAATGGCGGTCATAGAGATGAGGAAGAGGAGGTTGAAATCATAGGCGAGGCCGAGGATGGTGATAGTGAAACCTTGGCTGACACGCATGCTTGGAAAGAAAAGCAGTTGGTTCTTAAGAAGGGGGAACAGGACCCTGTGTTCATGACCCCTATTTCTGAAATCGACCCCAAGACGGGGTTGGTTATAAGATTCTCTTCCATATCAATAACTTCACAACTTGCCTCCCAACCTTCTAGTCCTCCCCCGGAGCCTCTTGTTGATAAGAGAAAGAGGAAGAAAAGTGACCGCTCTGGTACTGATAAAGAGGAGTTGGAGAAACAGAAGAAGGAAAAGAAATCAAAGTCATCTCCCAAGCTTAAATAGAATGCACTTATTAGCTCATATTTTAGCTTTTAGGCTTTCCACTAGCCAGAAAATGCAGTGGTGAGAGTGGCCCTCACTTTTGTTTAGCTTCTTGTTCTTGTAGATCTGCTTTTAGTAAATTAAAATCTATTTCTTTTCCGCCATTGTGTTCCTGCTAGTTCATTATGTTTGCAGAGTTTAAATAATCATAACCGAAACAATCGTAACTAAATGTTGAAGTCATGAGTAATAATCATTAATCATAACCGAAACAATCATAACTAAATATTGAAGTTATGAGTAAGAATCATTGAAAAGTTCATGTGCTAAGTAAATGTGTAGTGCCGTACATATATGCCCTAAATCAATCGTCATTATAGTGCCTGGCCAGGGCTTATTGGCGATTGATTAGAGTCACATTTGGACTCCCCCCTTGTCCAGAAATGAGGGATTCGAATCGTTTATTGGCATATGCCACTATGCCTTTATGCTTTCCCGATCCTTACGCGGGATAGGATTTCTCGTGGCGTTAAGTCTCTAGCAACTTTATACTCTCCCGATCCTTCAGCGGGTTAGAGTTCGAGCTTGGTTCTTAGTCTGCTCACTGATCCTTCAGCGGGGCAAAAATTCTGGGGGCTTTAAGTCTCTAGTGCCTTTATACTCTCCCGATCCTTCAGTGGGTTAGAGTGTTATCAAGGAGGTTTTATCATGGTGCACCTTCACACCTTGGGGACGGTATCTTTGCGTCCTTTATACTCTCTCTCTAATCTCGAGAGTTAGAGTGCAAGCAGTAGTGTGATTTACCTCGTTGCACCTTTTAGAGCTTTAGTTATCGTTAGCTTTCCGATCTGATAGATGGCATTTTGGATCAGCAGTTTTGAGATTACTACATAATTTAAAACAAACTTCAAAATGGTAATGATATATTAATCAAAATAAAAGAGTGGATAAGAAACGGTGCAGTAAAGATAAATGACACGCGGTATTTTTATAGTGGTTCGGTCGAATCATGACCTACGTCCACTTTATAATATTTTGTTCAAGTAACCAGACTATTCTAGGCAAGTCGAGCCTTTTTACATGGTCCTAGAAAACAAAAGAGTAAAACTGACAATTTCACGTCAGATAAAGCCGCAGATGCTGGGCATTCCACACTTAGGGGATTTCATCTCCATCCGCGGTTGCTAGCTTGAAGGTTCCATTATCAAGCTTTCGTAAAATGGAGTACGGTCCTTCCCATTTCGGGACCATATGTACTAGGGGTGGAAAGACGCGCTTCATAACCACGTCTCCAGGTTCAAATGTTCGAGCTCAGACTCTTTTGTTGTAATACCGAGCTATTTTTTGTTTATGTCTCAGGGAACATAAGTCGTCATGGTCCCTTTTTTCCTCAACCATGTCCAGGGATTCAAGGAGCAACTCATTGTTGGTCATCGAATCGTAATAAATGGTTCAATGAGATGGGACTTCCAACTCGACCGGAATGAGCGCCTCAGCTCCAAAAGCAAGGGAAAACGGGGTGTGACCCGTCGCCAACTTGTACGTTGTTCTATAGGCCCATAGTGCCAGGGGTAATTCATTAACCCACATGGTTTTGGCCCTCTTCAATATTTTCTTTAGAATGGATTTGATCACCTTGTTTGCCGCTTCGACTTGTCCATTCGACTGTGGATGTGCCACAGAGGTGTATCTTTTCTTGATGTGATACTTCCGACAGAAATCTTGAAACTCGGTATTGTCGAATTGGGTCCTATTATCGGTTACGATGACTTTTGGAATCCCAAATCGACATATAATGTTCTTAACGAAAAAGGTGATCACTCGCTTGGTTGTGATCGTGGTCAAAGGATCTGCTTCTACCCATTTAGTAAAATAATCCACGGCCACAATAGCGAACTTTGCTCCACCCTTTGCTATGGGAAGGCTCCCAATAATGTCAATTTCCCAAATTGCAAAAGGATACGGGCTTGTCATTGTCTTCAACTGGCTAGGTGGCGCTCTAGGAATCTTGGAGATTTTCTGGCAAGCGTCACAACGTTGTGCATACTTGGCTGTATCCTTGTTTATGGTGGGCCAGAAGTAGCCGTATCGTAATATCTTCTTTTCCAACGTTTGCCCTCCAGTGTGGTCGCCACACTCAGCTTCGTAGACTTCCCTCAGTACACGCTTGATGTCGCCATGGGCGATGCACCGGAGGAGAGGCATCGAGCAACCTTGTCTGTACAGGACTTCGCCTTGCAACACATACCGGGAAGCCTTACGGATAACTGCACGCCCCCCACATTTCTTTATTGGGAGCGTTCCGTTCATCAAAAAATTCTTTAGGGGGGTCATCCATGACTCCTCTCAGGTTCATTCTCTAGCACCGGATCAACTTCCATCTGATCGACGCTAGGGAACTGTAGTATTTCAATCGGGACTAGCTCCGTATGTTCTGGATTACCGGAACTAGCCTCTTCGCTAACTTGTCTGCTCTTTGATTCTCCGCTCGAGGAATGTGAGATATGCTATATTGATAAAAACCATCCAGCAACTTCTTCACTTTTTCCAAATGTGATATCAACCTTGGACTCTTAGCCTGAAACTTTTCATTAACTTGGTTCACAACTAAATTGGAGTCGCAAAAGATGTCTAGCTTTGTTATCCCCAATTCCTTTGCAAGCTTAACCCGGTAATTAGAGCTTCATACTCGGAATCATTATTAGTTGCGTGGAACTCTAATCTAAGAGCGTAATATATTAGTTATTTCTCTAGAGTTTGAAGAACCACTCCGGCACCAGATCATCTATCATTTTTAGCTCCATCAGTATATAGTTTCCAGGCATTAGGGTCAAGGAGTAGCTTTGGCGAATCGTCTTCTTCGGTTACCACATCATCTTCTGGGATGGTAAACTCTGTTATAAAGTTTGCAAGTGCCTGCCCTCTAATTGACCTTCGGGGTTGGAAGTTCAGGTCGAATTGACTCAGCTCAATGTTCCATTTAAGCAACCTTCCTGATGCTTCTGGCGTTTGTAGGACTTGCTTAAGCAGGTGTTCAGTGTAAACAGTAATAGGGTGAGCTTGGAAGTAGTGACGAAGCTTCCTAGATGCAATCAGCAAACTGTACGCAAGCTTTTCTATTTTTGGGTAATTCCATTCTACGGCTGCCAAATTCTTACTCACATAGTACACCGGTCCTTGCACCTTATCCTCCTCTCTTACCAAAGCCGAACTGATTGCTTGGGATGACACTGCCAAGTACACAAATAAATCCTCGTAATCCACAGGCTTAGACAGTATCGGGGGTCTTTCCAGATGATTCAATAGATTCTGGAATGCTTCTATACAATCAGGAGTCCATTTAAAGTTGCACTTGCCTTGCTTTATCAGCTCGAAAAAGGGATGAACTTATCTATAGCTTTTGAGATAAATCTACTGAGCGCTGCCACTTTTCCAGCAAGGCTTTGCACGTCTTTAATCTGCTTTGGTTCTTGAATATTTCAGATTGCTGTAATTTGATCTGGATTGACCTCGATTCCGCGCGAGCTAACAATGAACACTAGGAATTTTCCGGATGCTAACCCAAACGAGCACTTCAAAGGATTTAACTTCATCCCGTATTTCCTAACAATATCAAACATCTCTGTTAAATCTGCAGTATGGTCTGACGACTGTCTGGACTTTACCAACATGTCGTCAACGTATACCTCCATCATTTTCCCGATTTGGTTGTAGAACATTCTATTCACCAATCGCTGATATGTGGCACCAGCATTTTTCAAGCCGAAAGGCATCACCACATAACAGTATAATCCCATATTTGTAATGAAGCTGGTATATTCTTGGTCTGGGACATGCATGGGGATTTGGTTGTGCCCTGAGTAGGCATCCATAAAAGAAAGAAGTTTGTGACCCGCAGTTGAATCTAGCAACTGATTGATTCAAGGTAACGGAATGTTGTTGTAACAACCCATATTTTCAATAACCTGTTATAACATAAATCGAGGAAGAATTTAATTCTAAAATCTGAATCAAGGGAAACGGGCTATGCCATTGCGTTCGTCTCGGAAAAATATGCGAAATAGAGTCCGAGTTTTCGAAAATCGGAGTCCGTATGACCCGATTAAGGCCCAACGAAGTTTTTAGAAAATTCCTAAGTAAAAACAGATTTCAAATTCAAATCAAAAATTGGGAATTGGGCCAGTTTGGGCCAGGCAGGAAAATTCCCGCCATAGTACCCAAGTCGACAGCCCTGTCGACTTGGGAGTCGACTGGGTCTGACCAGGTCGACAGCCCTGTCGACTTGGCTGTCGACTTGGCTCAGACGCCCAATTCTGCCTGGTGCACCACTTTGGGTTTGTGTTGAGCTTGGGGGCCAGATTCGATTTGGAGGGTTGAGATGAGAACTAGGGTTTAATCCTATGGTCTAAATCACTAGCCTAATCTATAAATAAGACCCTAACCTACCCTAAATCATCATTAATCTATCCTACAACTAAACTATGGCAAAATCAAACCTCTCATGGCCTCCACTCTCTTCATACAATTCCTAAACAAATTTCTAAGAGATTACCATGCATACAAGTGTATTTAGGCTTGTATGATCCTCTTTAGCTTGCATTAAAGTCTTGTTTCTCTATTGGCATCATAAAGGAGGAGTCTTGATCAAGTTTGCTTGCATTTTTGGGGTTTTAATTTGTTGCATAAGGGGTTTCTTACATTTGCTATACTCATTTGAGTCCGCATAAGCATTGTAAGCCCTATTCCTTTCATACTTGAACTTTAAAGTTAAATGCATGATATGCAAGTTGTCATATGTTATGCAAGTTTGTTTATGCAAGTATGATATGCAAGATTGACATATGTTATGCAAGTTTGTTTATGCAAGTATGATATGCAAGATTGACATATGTTATGCAAGTTTGTTTATGCAAGTATGATATGCAAGATTGACATATGTTATGCAAGTATGTTATGCAAGTTTGGGATGGTCATATGGTTCATGTTATCATGTTATGCATGCTTTTTGGGCCTAAAAATGTAATATGCAAGTGTGTGAACACATGAACATTTCATATGTCACCATGTTGAACTTGTGGCTTTAACACTTTTATGTCATGATTATGCCAAGTTTCCTCTTTCTATCCTTTATGTGCTATGGCGATATGTAAGCGATGGGATTGCGTTTGGGGTTGGGTAAACTTAAAAGACATAGAAATATGAGCTTGGGAATTTACCTATTAAGTTAGGTCTACCCATTGGGAATTTACCTATTAAGTTAGGTCTACCCAATTGCTTGAAAACTTGTAATGTGATGGACATGACACTTAGAAAAGATAAGTGTGGCCAACTCGAGGTTGGGTTGAGTTTGTAGCGTAAACCTACCCGAAACCGACCGGCGTAACTAGTTGCTACAAACAATAGGACCCAATGTGAGAAGTTGGTCATGTTGTACCTTGGACCCGAGGTTAGACCAAGTTGTGGTGTAAAGCTACCCGGACCCGCCCGGCTTAACTAGTAACCACAACAAAGTCTAATGTGAGAGGTTAAGGCGCATTAATTAATTAATGCCTCATGATTAGGGTTAAGTCATGGACCATTTAATACTTAACCAATTTGGGCTCGGTAGATTAATCGGGGTTAAGTCGTGAACTCATAGTTACACTTAACCAAGTTAATCCATGATTAGTGAAGGGGTTAAACCGTACTTAACCCACTAGAAAAATCCTAGTAATGGGGGTCCACTCCGCAGTAATCCCAAGTTTGTATCATCAAGGCCCTAGGGACTAGGCTAGGGAGGGGGCACGATTACTGGGCCGGAGGTAAGCGACCAAAAGCGACGGCCGAGTGGTACGCCGGTGTAGTTCTGGGCGGACTCTGGTCGTGCACATAGTCCGTAGCCGGAGAAAACAAGCACGGGTACCGGTAGACCGCGACTGTGCACTCATGTTTATGGTGTCCAGGGGTTGACACCCTAGGGCTTGATACACCCGACGGGTGGACCCGGCACAGTTCGACTACATTCATGTTTGGGCCGTATTGACACCAACACGTGACGAGTTAGGCTTAGGGAGCCGATCGACTAGACCGTTGGGTTGGGCCTCGTGGTAGGGTCACTTCATGGACCTCGTGGTAGGGTCACTTCATGGGCCTCGTAGGAGGGTCACTTCATGTTATTGGGCCAAAGCTAGGGCCGTGGGATCAATACTTGTTTAATCAAGTCATGTTAGTTTGCTAGTACACCTGTGGTGCAAAACCTTAGTCCTGATTATGCGATGACACCTTTATCTACTTTGTTAGTATATCATCATGTTAGTATCCTTATGTTCATACCTGCTGCTCATGCCAGTTAACCTTATCAGTTTATATTGATTGTAGTAGGGCTTACTCAGTCTTTTTGACTGACCTGTTTTCTTTCGCCTCTTTTCTTCCGTTTCCCCCCCTCCCCCAGGTCCTCAGGGAGGGAATACAGGAGCTTAGCTTGGATCTTACCTGCTTTCTTGGATAGCTCATGTATGCTTTGGACTTGAGCTCGCTATGGTTTTTCTGCTTTGGGGATAGCTACTTATGTTTTTCTGTTCAGTTTCAGATGATGTTGTTTTATGTACTAGACTTATTTATTTGGAAAATTGACATTATGATGTACTAGACTGGATTTGAAATGGTTTGAACATCTTCCGCTGTTTTATCTATGTTATTTACTCTGATTACATACATATGTCCTTGTTCTGCCTTGATATATCCTTATGCATGTTTACCTGATTCAAACGCCCCTCCAAAGTCAGAGTGCTTGCAAGAGTCACCCTGGCGGAGGCGGGGCGTTACAATTTGGTATCAGAGCATATGGTTTACGAGAAGGAAGAAAAAGGTTTTTTTTAGAAAACTTTTGGAAAATTATTTTCAAAACCAAGTATAAAGTATTTTCCAATGAAAAGTCTAGTTTATTTTAAAAAGCCTATTCCCGAAAAAGCCATTAGCAAAATCCTTTCGTTTTTCTCCATAATGAATCTGTCTTTTTCTTTTTCCGTATGGCCGATAACTTTGCCATTCCGGAGGGAGTACATGTACCTGTTTGGTATAGGAGACTTTTGGAGGCTAGGGTGACCGAAGCCGGCCCCGCAGATGTCCCTCCTCCTCCTCCTCCAGTAGTTAATATTCTTCCTCCCGTTGCTAATATTCCTCCTCCCGTTGCTAATGTTCCTCCTCCTCCTGTTGCTGAGGGTCCTCTTCCTCCTCCCCCTCAGCATCCTCAAGCTGACTTTGCCAAGATTTGCAAGGATTTCAAAGCAATGGGTGGCAAGAACTTTCAAGGCACAGAGACTTTTGTAGAGGCCAGAAATTGGTTGAAAGAGACCGAGGATTTATTTGCCATCTTTGGGATAGACGATCAGAGGAAGATCTTGTTGGCGGTTTGGCTTATGAAGGATGAAGCCGCGTATTGGTGGGAGGTCACCAATGGTACTAGGCCTGTTGAGACTTGGGCCGATTTGAGGGCAAGGTTCATGCTTAAGTTTCTATCTTCTGCTGAGGAGAATCTGCAGATGGAGAGATTCATAACTTTGAAGCAAGGAGATATGTCTGTCAAGGAGTATGTGAACAAGTTTAATCAGTTAGCTCGTTTTGGCTTGGATATGGTGAATACTCCTCAGAAGAAGGCCCTTCGTTTTGCTAGGGGATTGAATGAGCCGTTGCAGGGATTGGCCATGTCACATATTCCTCATGGGGCCACGTTTGAGAGCTTGGTTGATATGGCGTTACTTCAGGGAGATGTCAAGAAGAATGATACTCAAGTCAAGAAGACCGATTCCCAGGGAAAGGGAAATCAGGGCAATACTAGTGGTCAAAGCGGTCAAGGCAATCAGAACAAGAACAAGGGTCAAGGCAACAAGGGGAACAACAACAAGGGCAAGAACAACAAGGAGAAGTGCCATTATTGCGGTACAGTTGGGCATCTTATTAAGGATTGTAGGAAGAGAAAAAGAAAGAATGGTGAATGCTTTTTATGCGGTAAGGCTGGACATCTCAGCAAGGATTGCCCGAAGAAACAGGGGCAAGGCCAGGGTCAGACTCAGCGTGCTGGACCCGCAGGAGGGCAAGTTCATGCTCTCACTACCGCTCCAGTTCCCGATCGGGATAGTATTTCTGTTAAGAGCCTTGTATATATTTCTGATTTTCCAGTTCGTACTTCGTTTGATTCTGGTGCATCGCATAGTTTTATCTCATCTGATCTTGTTGATAGTTTGCACCTTAGTATCAGCTTGGTAGAGGATCCCGTTTGTGTCTCAAATCCTATTGGGGGTTCCGCCCATTTGTCTATGATATGTGGGGATTTGAGGATCTCTATACTGAGTGTAGAGTTCTTGTGCAGTGCTTATGCCCTTGGTTTCAGGGGATACGGATTGATATTGGGCATGGATTGGCTGTCCAGATATGGAGCCATCCTAGATTGTGAGCATAGGGTTGTGAGGCTCGTGACTCGCCTCGGGAACACCCTAGAAATTTCTTGTGATCCAAGAGGTCCCGTCATGTTGTGCTATCTTGAATCTCTCGACTCGTCAGTGGAGACTCTTCAGTCTGTAAGAGTGGTCCGGGAGTATCCGGATGTTTTCGATGAAGTTAGGGGGTTGCCCCCCTAAGCGAGAGATTGATTTCCGCATTTATTTGGTGGATAATGCAAAGCCGGTTTCTTTGCCCGTTCGGCATATGGCTCCGCGTGAAAGGCGGGAGCTCGGCAAGCAAGTGAAAGAGTTGCTTGAGAAGAACTTCATTAGATGAAGTATATCTGAGTGGGGAGCGCCTGTGGTGTTTGCTACCAAGGCGGATGGTTCTCTCCGACTTTGTGTTGACTATCGAGAGTTGAATAAGCTGACTAAGAAGAACAGACACCCGTTACCGAGGATCGATGATCTCTTTGACCAGCTTGTTGGTGCTTCTATTTTCTCTCATCTTGATCTTGCTACTGGATTCCATCAGCTCAGGGTAGCTGAGGATAGTATAGACAAGACTGCGTTCAGAACTCCAGACGGATTCTTTGAATGGCTCGTCATGCCGTTCGGCTTGACGAATGCACCTGCATATTTCGTGGACTTGATGAGTAGGGTGTTCAGGGAGTTCTTGAACAAGTTCGTCGTGGTCTTCGTAGATGATATTCTGATCTTCTCTAAGGATGAGGAAGAGCACGCAAGGCATCTCGTGGAGGTGATGGATACGCTTAGAGCGCATCAGTTGAAGGCCAAGTTCTCCAAGTGTCACTTTTGGAGAAGGGAAGTTAGATTTCTTGGGCATATAGTGTCTAAGCAAGGCTTAGCGGTGGATCCCGCTAAGGTGGTTGCAGTTCAGGATTGGAAGACTCCAAGGAATGCAATCGAAGTCAGAAGTTTTCTTGGTCTTGCAGGATTTTATCGGAAGTTCATCAAGGACTTCGCGAAGATTTCTGCTCCTCTCACTAAATTAACGAAGAAGAATTTAGTTTTTGCTTGGAGCATAGAGTGCGAGCTTGCTTTTCAGAAGCTCAAGAGAGCTCTCACATCAGCACCCGTTCTAGCTTTGCCCGATGGAGGGAAATTATTTACAGTATACACCGATGCGTGTGGCACGGGGTTGTGAGCTGTTCTGATGCAAGAAGGAAGGGTGATATGCTTTGGCGGTAGACAACTCAAAGTGCATGAGAAGAATTATCCCACTCATGACTTAGAGTTGGCAGCAATAGTATATGCACTCAAGGCTTGGCGCCATTATCTTCTGGGAGAAAGATTTGAGCTTTATACCGATCACAAGTCTTTGAAGTATCTCTTTTCTCAGAAGGATCTAAATCTGAGGCAGCAAAGATGGATGGAATTCTTGGCGTCCTATGATTTTGAAATAGCTTATACCCCTGGAAAGGGGAATGTGGTAGCTGATGCATTGAGTAGAAAAAGGTTGACCCTAAGTCCTCTATTCGTTGAGATGAAGAATTTAGAGTATGTGGCAACCTTTGATTTCTCTTTGGCGGTCGAGTCGATGACCGGTTCTTTAGCATCTCTGGAACTCAGACCTACCCTTCTTGATCAAGTTGGGGCTTCACAGAGGGAAGACCCTCAGATAGTTGACATTATGGATAAGCTGACTCGAGGAGAGACGTCTAGTCATCTCGCTCGATATTCTGTTGATGACAAGGGTTGACTGAGGAGAGATGGAAGGTTATGTGTTCCCATGGTAGAAGATTTAGTAAGAAGAGTTCTTGAGGAAGCGCATTGCTCTAAGTTGACTATACATCCAGGCGGGGATAAGATGTATAAAGATATGAAGCGTATTTTCTTTTGGCCCGGGATGAAGAAGGATGTGGCAGAGTTTGTCTCTAGATGTATTATTTGCCAGGAAGTTAAGGCTGAGTCAAAGAAGCCCGGTGGGCTATTGCATCCTCTAGACGTTCCACTTTGGAAGTGGGAGAGTATCTCCATGGATTTTATCGATGGGCTTCCAAGGTCAAGGAAAGGGAATACGAGCATTTGGGTTATTGTAGAAAGACTTACAAAGAGTGCTCATTTCATTCCGGTAAAGAGCAAGAGGACCGCATCTTGGCTAGCGTCCGTATATCTTCGTGAGATTGTGAGACTTCATGGGGTCCCTTCTAGTATTGTCAGTGACCGTGACCCAATCTTTACAAGTCAGTTCTGGAATAGCTTGCAAGAGGCTATGGGCACGAGGTTGAATTTGAGTACTGCTTATCACCCACAGACGGACGGCCAAACCGAAAGGGTGAATAGGGTACTCGAGGATCTGTTGAGGCTGTGTATTCTGGATTTTGGTGGTACTTGGGAAGACCATCTTCCTCTTGTTGAGTTTGCATATAATAACAGTTATCAGGCAAGCATAGGGATGGCACCATTTGAAGCTTTATATGGGAGGCCGTGCAAGTCGCCTACATGTTGGTGGGAGACTACAGATAAGCTCATACTTGGGCCTGATATGATCAGAGATACATCCGAAAAGATCGAGTTGATTCGGAGACGGATGAAAGTGGCCCAAGACCGACAGAAATCCTATGCTGATAAGCGAAGATCTGATTTGGAGTTTGACGTTGGGGATATGGTTTTCGTAAAGGTTTCTCCTTTGCGGAATGTGGTCCGATTTGGAGCCGTTGGGAAGTTAGCACCGAGATTTGTTGGACCATTCCCTATTATAGAGAGGATCGGGCAGATGGCTTATAGAGTGAAGTTGCCCGAGAAGCTTGCCGGAGTACACGATGTTTTTCATGTCTCGCATCTCCGGAAGTGTTTACATGAATCAACAGAGGTTGTGGAGCCAAGTGTTTTGGAAGATGTGGAAGTGGAGAAAGAGGCTACCTTGAGGAGAGCTCCGATTTGTATCTTGGGGACGGAGACCAAGAAGCTAAGGAATCGAGAGATCAGATTAGTGAAGGTTCAATGGGGTGAAGCCGAAGAAGACGCAACTTGGGAAACCGAGGAGAAGATGCGTGGGCTTTATCCATTCCTTTTTGAGGGTACACTCTCAATCTCTTTTCTTTGTTAGCATATCTTTCTCTTTGCTATCCATATTTATCTAGTTTATCGTGTTAATCTTGTCATGAGAACCTTAGGTAGAAACCCTTTGGATGAAACATGTGTTTGAAACATGTTATGCTTGATGGTTGCAAGTGGTTGCAAGTGTTTGCAAGTGGTTGCTCGTGGATGCATTATACACGTTAGGCACTAGATCGGCTCGCACACTCCTCATATTGCATATGCATGAGTGTTTATGCTTATTCATGGATGAAAATTGTGTGTTATCACATGGATGCTGCATATGGGTGTATGATATGTGCACACATATAGATGATATACATTAGGTTAGGAATTGCATACATATGGATTCATTTCACTAACATAATTTGCATTGATGATATTTGCATTAGATAAGTACATATACACACACCTTTGCATATGTTCATACAGCATCTAGAATCTTGTAAGGACAATGATTGCTCGTGGATGATGTTTTGAGTAGATGGATGATTGGATGGTAGGATACGTTCTTCCTAACTTGAAGATTTCGGGGACGAAATCCTTTAAGGAGGGGAGAATGTAACAACCCGTATTTTCAATAACCTGTTATAACATAAATCGAGGCAGAATTTAATTCTAAAATCTGAATCAAGGGAAACGGGCTATGCCATTGCGTTCGTCTTGGAAAAATACGCGAAATAGAGTCTGAGTTTTCGAAAATCGGAGTCCGTATGACCCGATTAAGGCCCAACGAAGTTTTCAGAAAATTCCTAAGTAAAAACAGATTTCAAATTCAAATCAAAAATTGGGAATTGGGCCAGTTTGGGCCAGGCGGGAAAATTCCCGCCACAGTACCCAAGTCGACAGCTCTGTCGACTTGGGAGTCGACTGGGTCTGACCAGGTCGACAGCCCTGTCGACTTGGCTGTCGACTTGGCTCAGACGCCCAGTTCTGCATGGTGCACCACTTTGGGTTTGTGTTGAGCTTGGGGGCCAGATTCGATTTAGAGGGTTGAGATGAGAACTAGGGTTTAATCCTATGGTCTAAATCACTAGCCTAATCTATAAATAAGACCCTAACCTACCCTAAATCATCATTAATCTATCCTACAACTAAACTATGGCAAAATCAAACCTCTCATGGCCTCCACTCTCTTCATAAAATTCCTAAACAAATTTCTAAGAGATTTCCATGCATACAAGTGTATTTAGGCTTGTATGATCCTCTTTAGCTTGCATTAAAGTCTTGTTTCTCTATTGGCATCATAAAGGAGGTGTCTTGATCAAGTTTGCTTGCATTTTTGGGGTTTTAATTTGTTGCATAAGGGGTTTCTTACATTTGCTATACTCATTTGAGTCCGCATAAGCATTGTAAGCCCTATTCCTTTCATACTTGAACTTTAAAGTTAAATGCATGATATGCAAGTTGTCATATGTTATGCAAGTTTGTTTATGCAAGTATGATATGCAAGATTGACATATGTTATGCAAGTTTGTTTATGCAAGTATGATATGCAAGATTGACATATGTTATGCAAGTTTGTTTATGCAAGTATGATATGCAAGATTGACATATGTTATGCAAGTTTGTTTATGCAAGTATGATATGCAAGATTGACATATGTTATGCAAGTTTGTTTATGCAAGTATGATATGCAAGATTGACATATGTTATGCAAGTATGTTATGCAAGTTTGGGATGGTCATATGGTTCATGTTATCATGTTATGCATGCTTTTTGGGCCTAAAAATGTAATATGCAAGTGTGTGAACACATGAACATTTCATATGTCACCATGTTGAACTTGTGGCTTTAACACTTTTATGTCATGATTATGCCAAGTTCCCTCTTTCTATCCTTTATGCGCTATGGCGATATGTAAGCGATGGGATTGCGTTTGGGGTTGGGTAAACTTAAAAGACATAAAAATATGAGCTTGGGAATTTACCTATTAAGTTAGGTCTACCCATTGGGAATTTACCTATTAAGTTAGGTCTACCCAATTGCTTGAAAACTTGTAATGTGATGGACATGACACTTAGAAAAGATAAGTGTGGCCAACTCGAGGTTGGGTTGAGTTTGTAGCGTAAACCTACCCGGAACCGACCGGCGTAACTAGTTGCTACAAACAATAGGACCCAATGTGAGAAGTTGGTCATGTTGTACCTTGGACCCGAGGTTAGACCAAGTTGTGGTGTAAAGCTACCCGGAACCGCCCGGCTTAACTAGTAACCACAACAAAGTCTAATGTGAGAGGTTAAGGCGCATTAATTAATTAATGCCTCATGATTAGGGTTAAGTCATGGACCATTTAATACTTAACCAATTTGGGCTCGGTAGATTAATCGGGGTTAAGTCGTGAACTCATAGTTACACTTAACCAAGTTAATCCATGATTAGTGAAGGGGTTAAACCGTACTTAACCCACTAGAAAAATCCTAGTAATGGGGGTCCACTCCGCAGTAATCCCAAGTTTGTATCATCAAGGCCCTAGGGACTAGGCTAGGGAGGGGGCACGATTACTTGGCTGGAGGTAAGCGACCAAAAGCGACGGCCGAGTGGTACGCCGGTGTAGTTCTGGGCGGACTCTGGTCGTGCACATAGTCCGTAGCCGGAGAAAACAAGCACGGGTACCGGTAGACCGAGACTGTGCACTCATGTTTATGGTGTCCAGGGGTTGACACCCTAGGGCTTGATACACCCGATGGGTGGACCCGGCACAGTTCGACTACATTCATGTTTGGGCCGTATTGACACCAACACGTGACGAGTTAGGCTTAGGGAGCCGATCGACTAGACCGTTGGGTTGGGCCTCGTGGTAGGGTCACTTCATGGACCTCGTGGTAGGGTCACTTCATGTTATTGGGCCAAAGCTTGGGCCGTGGGATCAATACTTGTTTAATCAAGTCATGTTAGTTTGCTAGTACACCTGTGGTGCAAAACCTTAGTCCTGATTATGCGATGACACCTTTATCTACTTTGTTAGTATATCATCATGTTAGTATCCTTATGTTCATACCTGCTGCTCATGCCAGTTAACCTTATCAGTTTACATTGATTGTAGTAGGGCTTACTCAGTCTTTTTGACTGACCTGTTTTCTTTCGCCTCTTTTCTTCCATTCCCCCCCAGGTCCTCAGGGAGGGAATACAGGAGCTTAGCTTGGATCTTACCTGCTTTCTTGGATAGCTCATGTATGCTTTGGACTTGAGCTCGCTATGGTTTTTCTGCTTTGGGGATAGCTACTTATGTTTTTCTGTTCAGTTTCAGATGATGTTGTTTTATGTACTAGACTTATTTATTTGGAAAATTGACATTATGATGTACTAGACTTGATTTGAAATGGTTTGAAAATCTTCCGCTGTTTTATCTATGTTATTTACTCTGATTACATACATATGTCCTTGTTCTGCCTTGATATATCCTTATGCATGTTTACCTGATTCAAACGCCCCTCCAAAGTCAGAGTGCTTGCAAGAGTCACCCTGGCGGAGGCGGGGCGTTACAGTTGTCTTTTGGGTAGGCTTTGTTTAGATTTGAAAAGTCGATGCACGTATGCCACTTTCCATTGGCCTTTTTTTAACCAAAATCGGGTTTGAAATCCAGTCAGGGTACGTCGAATCTTTAATAAATCCATTACTCCTCAGTTTTTCGACTTCTTCCTTCAAGGTGGCATACCTTTGTGGACCAAGCATTCGCCTTTTCTACTTGACAGGAGGATGTTTCGGGTTAATGCTTAACGAATGACTCATAATCGAGGGAGATATCCCACACATGTCCGCATTGGTCCAGCCGAATACATCCAAGTTAGCTTTCAGGAAATTTGTTAATTCTTTGGCTCGAACAATATCCAACTAGGATCCAATCTTCCAACCTTCTCTGGGTCACTATCATCAATTGGTACATCCACAGTCGCTTCATTGGGAGTCGCCATTCTTCCCCCAGGCTCTTCATCCTCTCTGGGATCTATGTCCTCGGGCAACTCTCAGGGCGACCCTCCTAGTGGTATTTTCTTTAGTTGCTACGACGATTCCTCCCTCGGAGGGGAATAATCACCTTTTGCTTCTACATCTTTCCCTTTGCGGAGCAACTTTAACTCTGCAATGTAGCATGCTCGTGCAACAACTTGATCTCCTCTGATTATGCCTATGCCGGCATCCGTCGGGAACTTCAACAACAGGCATCAGGGTGTAATGCAGGACCTGAATTTGTCTAGGTCTGGCCGGCCTAAGAAGGTATTGTACGACGACTCAATGTCCAAGACCACGAAGGGGAGGATCCTCACTCTCTGGCGTTCTCCTTCTCTAAGGGTTGCTGATAGTTCCACATATCCCATTGGAGCGGTCGAGGGTCCATTAAATCCACATATCTAACCCTCGCATGGTTTCAAGTCCTTCGGCTCGAGTTTCATTTGGTCGAATGTTTTTCTGAATAGAATGTTGACTGAACTCCCGTTATCTACCAAGGCTTTATGAACTATCGCTGGGCCGATGGTGACAGTGATCACCAATGTGTCTTCAGTTGGGGAGTGTACTCCAATACTCTCTCGCTCGCGAAATATGACGTCATCGGACATCGTCTTTTATTGCTTAAATGGAGCGTTATTCTCGGGGTTGCTACATTCTCCTACTTCGAGGTGCTGTTTATTTGCATTCACGTATTGATCCATAGCTCTAAAACTGTGCCCTGCCAGGTGAATCCCTCTGATGATGGTGTTGATGACGAGGTTCTTTTCTTTCTACTGAGTTATTGGTCTGGCAACGGGTTGGTTTTGGTTCCGCTTTGGGGCCTATACAGCCTGCCCCCTGTCCCTGGGAGCCACCTTATACTCATCAAGCTTCCCTTCTCGGAACATCCTTTCAATCACATCTCTCAAATGACAACATTCGTTTGTGGAATGACCATGGATCTGGAGAAAAAGACAAAATTTCCCAGTTTCATGCTCCTTTTCTATAGAATCTCTCGGAGGAGGCCTTTTGTATTGGAGGACATTACATGTATCCAGGAAAATGTTCTCCAACGTACCATTTAATTGTGTGAAGCTCTCAAATGGTCTGGGCCAGGATCTTCTCTGAGAGTCATTCCCTTGATTTCTCTTTTGATTATTGTTAGTATTATTCCCTGATTGACGACCGTTTCTGTAGTGACCCAAAATTCCAGTCCAATTTGAGCTGACCAAATAACACATGTCCAACCCCAATTACACTGGAAAATCAGAAAACTAATAGAAAGAAGTTAGAGGGTGAGAATAAATAAGATAGAAACTTAGAATAGAAGAAGAAGAAGAAGAACACAAAATCAGGGTAACGCGAACCTCACAGCGGAACGAATAACATATAATATATATAACATAACTTGAAATATATATCTGTACTTAAATATACATCATTATCAAAGTACATCACTTACAACACAGCGGAAATAAACTATAGCTATATGATCCTGAAGCCTCCTGCTCCAGCTCTTCAAGTACCTGTAAATCCCGACTACTTGACTGCCCGTACAAAATTGGGCACCTAAGAGTTTAGGGAAAACAAAACAAAATAAACTCCGGGTCAGTCATGGGACTGGTATGAGTAAAATAGTTTAAAACAGTTCGAACAAGTAAACGATATCTCATAAGACCACGCTGTATAACAGAACGGGTTTTTCCCTTATGTGAATCCAAAATATCTTTATATCAAAAACCTTTTGATGTTATAATAATGTCTATCAACCACAATATAATAATCAACTAGCAGAAACGCTTTCATCTCATGTTCTACATATATAGTATACAATCAAAACCGCAAGCACGTATTGGGTAATGGATTTCCAACTATGACAAGGTATGGAACCACCTTTCGCTAGTCTACCTCTAGAGAGGAATACACTGGGTTTAACAAGAACATCTTGCAACCCGGCCACACATGACCGACCACTCATTTCGCTTGAGTGTGTCGAATGTATATCACCATCGATTGGGATCAACAACCGTTTCCCGAATGGGACAACATCAAAAATAGATTTTTAGAAGTAAATGAAACTTTAGATTAGGTGATTTTACACCCTAATAGGTGCGACCTACATTGCCATGCTGCCTGCCCGATTTCTGTCATTTACCGGATGTTGAGGCACGAGCTTACGGCTACTATTCATTCATTGATAACACGATCACTTTGAATGCCACATTACCAAATCCGTTAATCATTAATTGGTTTACACAAATATTCTGGATGTTATGCTAAGGGAATAAATCTGTTACAACCATATATATTTATATAGACCAACCCATTCGATCATTGGATATACTTTGTCAAAAATTCGTCCATTTACGTTCGTTTTGTGACTGAACAAAACCGAAGGCACTATTCGGTACATCCATCCTAGGCAATCTCTACCTAGGACTTATACAACAGCCCTTGCACTTTACTCCATCTTCAATTTTCTTTAGCATATATGATTCGCAACGCTCATGCCAATACGGAGTGGTTCTTTGGATAAAAATCCAACCGGTCTCTCCATATTAACAATGTAAATATGGTCAAAACTTGATAGTCTGTGATTTAACTATCAAAAGAAAACATGTCGGTGTACAAACAACGATCTTATTGCCAAACGGAATTATCGATTAATTCATCCAACGTATACATATACATATATTCATATTTCATTATTTTCTCTGATTAGAAAATATACGTTATTAACATTGGAAAACATTTCCAATCCTCATTCACGCATCACTATCATTCCATATCTATTAGTCCCTAACTGTAAACTAGTAAGAGAACAATTCTCTAAGTATAAACCCGAAGGCCGAAACCAACATAAGATCGATACTCAGAAAACTATTCAGCTTAACTAATCTCAAGTCAGTTTCTAATTTTTTCTTAACTCTATTTCTTTAACTCTATTCGGTTAACTCTATTTGATTAACTCTAACTGGTTAACTCTAACTCGGTTAACTCTAACTGATTAACTCTACTGATTAACTCTAACTGGTTAACCCAAATTCGAATAACTTATATTCGATTAACTCCTAATAACGTTTATCCATT
This sequence comes from Allium sativum, assembly GCA_030737875.1. NCBI lineage: Eukaryota > Viridiplantae > Streptophyta > Magnoliopsida > Asparagales > Amaryllidaceae > Allium > Allium sativum. Next base: position 27,713,127 of record CM060927.1, on the reverse strand, counting down.
TATAAAGATTTACTTTTAGTAACGGTCCTTCACTTTGAAATGTCCTTTTTATAACGTTTCTCCATTTATAAAGATTTCCTTTATTAATATCTTATTTATTTTCTAAATAAATATTCCTTTATTACTTCACTTCTATTCATTAGATCCTTATTATAAATTAGTAAGTGAATAAATTTCTCAGTGTAAATCCCGAAGGCCGAAACCAACATCAGATCAACACTTTGAGATTTACTCAACTCAAGCAACGTATAACAAGTTCCAATTACTCAAAAACCATACCTCATTCTCTTTAACCTTTTTAAATCGATTCTATTTATTTTCTAATAAATATTCCTTTTATAAAATCCTTCGATTTTATAAATAATTCATTTTCAATAACTCTTTGAAAATTTCTCTTTCTATATTCCAGTATCACTTCTGGGGTTTAACGTGTCATATCACAATGATCAGTATCATTCAAACATACAAAATCAACGACAGATTTTATAGCACAACATATATCACAATATATGAAAACGGTAAAATAAATGTTGAGGAATCCCGTCAGAATCCTCCAATCTGTTTTCCTGTAACCGCAGATGTTACACAGTATAATATACATCAATTTCATTCCAACATGAAATATACTGATACAGAATCAAATATTGATTGTCGATTTTTTTATCTATAACTAGATCTACGTTTTCAATCAAATCTATTTAACAATCCAAACAATTAATACATAACAATCAAAAAATAAAGTACAGTTTATAAAAATACAAACTGAATAGAGTTGGTGAGTTTTACTCACATTGTCCATAATCGTTAACTAACGATTTACGGTCGTCAATTCAGACCAACGTTTTATTTTGACTGAAAAATATCAGTTGGTTCCAACACGTCTAGTAACTCCAACCTTCTCCACAAAACCACGCCTCACTCCAAAACGACTAACTTGTCGGTTCCAGCCGTGAATAGAATAGCCAAGCACTTCAGTTCAGTTCCAGCCGAGCACTTCAGTTCCAGCCATGCTCCTCTCTCCAGATCCATTCCTCACCAAAACAGTAAAGAACTCTCACCATTTCCCACTGTACACGTTAGCCCATAACCCCACAACAATGTAAACGAACTCCCACATCTCCTCTGACTTCATCCCCTTCAATATTCAACAGCCGTTTTCCATGGCAAATCACCAAAACCCCGAGCTCCCCTTCACATTAGAAACACACTACCCACTGCAAATACAATGTGAAACACACTACCCATGGCAAATACCTACTCACCCAACTCTCACCTTCCTGCACGACTCTATCTCCATCCCATTCTCAGGTTAACTACACCGAAACCAAAACCCAAAGTTCAAACGCGCCCGTCCACTCCTATTTCTCTGCCTTCAGTCCATCTAACTGCCGAAGACCACCACCTGTTCAAAGCTCCGACAATCCTCTTCGACTTCCATGTACCCAGAAATGGATTGCATCCGAAAATTTTGGGCATAGCAACGAGAAGCAGGCTCTCAGGATTTCGAGAATCATGGTTTAGGAATTTAAAGATTTTGGTTTGATTTTTCATTGATTTTACTTTGATCGATTTTTGGTTTCCACGAATGGAACTGGCGGTGCAGGAATTTAATAGAGAATTAGGTTTTGAGAAGGGGTATGGCATATTTATAGAGCAAAATAAAAGGACGTGTACGCTCAAGGGCCAAGGAAATTTAATGTATTTCAACTATCATATATGTTAATTTAGGATACATCATTACGTAACACTTCGTTCAATTATGTACTGCTATCGACAGAAATAAAAACTCCATCGTGACGGGCGAGGTGTCCCGACTCCAGAAATATAATAATATCGGTAGGTGAATTCATATTGTGAAACCCCAAAATATTGGTATAGAGTGCAAAATATTCCAAATAAAAAGTTGCTTATTTAATTAATTAAAAATTACAGTAAAATTCTAAAAATTAAATTATCACTATGTCTCAAAAGAACCATGTCTAAATTCGAAACCGATATATAGTTATATCGAATAAACTGTTATGGTCAATAAATGATTCTATAACGACTATTTTAAAATTTGATTTGGACATAACTCCCAATTTCCACGACGAAATCCTGATTTTTCTCTTCCATCAGAAAAATATACTTCACCAGCTCCTAACGTTTCTTGTTTCACAGAAATCCGCCTTAAAAAGGCTTTTGTATATTTAGTTGAAGTTCGAATCGCTAATTTACGAACTGCAGCGCCATTTCGAGCTCGGTTTTTAATTATAATATAATTATACGTTCAAACTGCCGTTTATATAATGTATTCGTTATTCAAATTCAATTCCAAGCTGAATTAAATATCACAGATGATCCAGTTTACACCATATCGCCATTTCAGCCAATTTTTATTATTTCAGAATTAAATATATTATTTAATTTATTATTTTAATTAAATATTCACCATTATTTAATCCAACGACCATGAAATCATTTTAATCACCTTTTAAATAATTAAATTATTATACTGCTGAAAATGTGGGTCATTACATTCTTCCTCACTTAAAATAATTTCGTCCTCGGAATTGCTAAAGTAGAAAACAAACCCTATCGACTGGGTTAAAAATATTTCTTCACTTCCTAACTCTGGTTTCACTGAACCAATTTATTTTAATTAAATTATTAATTAATTTTTATCAACGAAAATTTTCAAAAATCCTGAAAGATTTCTAACGCCTTAACTTTTCGAAAAATTTCATTAGCACCTCCCTTGTATTGGTCAATAGGTCAAACTCCAACTCGCCTCTCTGGGCCATCTCCAACCCAAAAGAAAATCAAACAGCCAAGTAGCTTGCCAAATCGGCTCATAAATCTCATATTCGTATAAAATATAAACTGGTACCTTTTTGCTGGGCATATCCTTATATCCCTTCCCCCTGTTACCAATTCAACATATACCCAGGTCATCCCAATCAAACTCCAATCAATTTATCCTTAAAACCACATCACTCGCTTATAACCAAGCCAAATTTCATTTTTAAATCCAACACTTAACTTATCAATTTCAACATAAGTCCAGATACCTCCCAATCCAATTTTATTTGATATTTTCTATTACACTTCAATTTCCACTTAGCTGGTTTCAATTCTAGTTTCAATTTGCTTTCCACAAATTCACATTTAATTTGTTTTAAATTAAACCATCTATTTCTGGGAGTTTTTAAACATCTTTGTTTTTCTCAAAAATCAAATTTTCCTTTTGAAGTTCAAAACAACTTGTTTTTCTCAAAACAATTCAAAACTAAAATTTTGGTAGTAATCTGTCACTTAGAAACTCGAAAATGAACACCGGTGATGCACCATCGGAATTTATTTCCCAGCGATCAAAGTAAGTTCAATACTATATCACTTTTCAAAACTATTTCTTAAACCATTCCCATTTTGAAATCACTTCAAAATATCATTCCAATGTTTGTAAACAAATTTAAAATCTCATAGGATCATAAAATTCTCATATATTTAATCTATGTTCATCTACAAACACTTATTCAAATTTCTAGGTTTTAATCCCAATTCTGATTTGAATTCCAGATTTCATTTATTTGCTTTCATATTTCTTTCTTATATGAATTCTGATTGGTTATTTACATAACCATTTCGCATTTTTATAATCTTACTCGATTATAATAACAACCAATATGTCCACTATATTATAATTTTGATATATATATATATATATCTTTTCTATATCAAGATATACCTTGGGTAAACTTATTTTAATTTACCCTCTTTTCAAAACATATCGTGTCGACCCATCGTATATGAGTGTTTATAAACACCTACCGATACAGTGGATCAAACTGATCGACCAGAACCCATAAACAACTCAACCAATGAATATCCACAATATAAAACCACTTTATATCAAATTACAAATACGCACTCGTATATATACACTCAAACTCAATCTAGGATATTACTAACCCTATCTCTAATGAGTCACGCCACGGAGCCAAGGTAATTCACTTAACCTCGCTCTGATACCAATTGTAGTGACCCGAAATTCCGGTTCAATTTGAGCTGACCAAATAACACAAGTCCAACCCCAATTACACTGAAAAATCAGAAAACTAATAGAAAAAAGTTAGAGGGTGAGAATAGATAAGATAGAAACTTAGAATAGAAGAAGAAGAAGAACACAACATCAGAGAAACACGAACCTCACAGCGGAATGAATAACATATAATATATATAACATAACTTGAAATATATATTTGTACTTGAATATACATCATTATCAAAGTACAACACTTACAACACATCGGAAATAAACTATAGCTATATGATCCTGAAGCCTCCTGCTCCACCTCTTCAAGTATCTGTAAATCCCGACTACTTGACTGCCCGTACAAAATTGGGCACCCAAGAGTTTAGGGAAAACAAAACAAAATAAACTCCGGGTCAGTCATAGGACTGGTATGAGTAAAACAGTTTAAAATAGTTCGAACAAGTAAATGATATCTAATAAGACCACGCCGTATAACGGAACGGGTTTTTCCCTTATGAGAATCCAAAATATCTTTATATCAAAAACCTTTTGATTTTTTAATTATCTCTATCAACCACAATATAATAATCATCTAGCAGAAACGCATTCATCTCACGTTCTACATATATAGTATACAATCAAAACCGCATGCACGTATTGGGTAATGGATTTCCATCCATGACAAGGTGTGGAACCACCTTTCGCTAGTCTACCTCTAGAGAGGAATACACTGGGTTCAACAAGAACATCTGGCAACCAGACCACACATGACCGACCACTCATTTCGCTTGAGTGTATCGAATGTATATCACCGTCGGTTGGGATCAGCAACCATTTCCCGAATGGGACCATCTACAATAGATTTTTAGAAGTAAATGAAACTCTAGATCAGGTGATTATACACCCTAATAGGTGCGACCTACATAGCCATGTTGCCTGCCCGATTTCTGTCATTTACCGGATGTTAAGGACATAGGTTACAGCTACTTTTCATTCATTGATAACACGATCACTTTGAATGCCATATTATCAAATCCGTTAATCATTAATTGGTTTACACAAATATTATGGATGTTATGCTAAGGGAATAAATCCGTTGCAACCATATATATTTATACATACCAACCCATTAGATCATTGGATATACTTTGTCAGACATTCGTCCGTTTACGTTCGTTCTGGGACTGAACGAAACCGAAGGCACTATTCGGTACATCCATCCTTAGCAATCTCTACATAGGACTTATACAATAGCCCTTTCACTTTACTCCGTCTTCAATTTTCTTTGGCATATATGATTTGCAACGCTCATGCCAATACGGAGTGGTTCTTTGGATAAAAATCCAACTGGTCTCTCCATATTAACAACGTAAATATGGTCAAAACTTGATAATCTGTGATTTAACTATCGAATGAATACATGTCGGTGTACAAACAACGATCTTATTACCAAATGGAATTATCGATCAATTCATCCAACGTATATATACATATAATATATTCATATTCCTTATTTTATATGATTAGAAAATATACGTTATTAACATTGGAAAACATTTTCAATCCTCATTCATGCAGCACAATCATTCCACGACTATTAGTCCCTAAATGTAAACTAGTAAGAGAACAATTCTCTAAGTATAGACCCAGAAGCCCGAAACCAACATAAGATCGATACTCATAAAACTATTCAGCTTAACTAATCTCTAATCAGTTTCTAATTTTTGCTTAACTCTATTTCTTTAACTCTATTCGGTTAAATCTATTTGATTAACTCTAACTGGTTAGCTCTAACTCGGTTAACTCTAACTGATTAACTCTACTGATTAACTCTAACTGGTTAACTCAAATTTGAATAACTTATATTCGATTAACTCCTTTTAATAATGTTTATTTATTTATAAAGATTAACTTTTAGTAACGGTCCTTCACTTTAAAATGTCCTTTTTATAACGATTCTCCATTTATAAAGATTTCCTTTATTAATATCTTATTTATTTTCTAAATAAATATTCCTTTATTACTTCACTTCTATTCATTAGATCCTTATTATAAATTAGTCAGTGAATAAATTTCTCAGTGTAAATCCCGAAGGCCGAAACCAACATCAGATCAACACTTTGAGATTTACTCAACTCAAGCAACGTATAACAAGTTCCAATTACTCAAAAACCATACCTCATTCTCTTTAACCTTTTTAAATCGATTCTATTTATTTTCTAATAAATATTCCTTTTATAAAATCCTTCGATTTTATAAATAATTCATTTTCAATAACTCTTTGAAAATTTCTCTTTCTATATTCCAGTATCACTTCTGGGGTATAACGTGTCGTATCACAATGATCAGTATCATTCAAACATACAAAATCAACGACAGATTTTATAGCACAACATATATCACAATATATGAAAACGGTAAAATAAATGTTGAGGAATCCCGTCAGAATCCTCCAATCTGTTTTCCTGTAACCGCAGATGTTACACAGTATAATATACATCAATTTCATTCTAACATGAAATATACTGATACAGAATCAAATATTGATTGTCGATTTTTTTATCTATAACTAGATCTACGTTTTTAATCAAATCTATTTAACATTCCAAACAATCAATACACAACAATCAAAAAATAAAGTACAGTTTATAAAAATATAAACTGAACAGAGTTGGTGAGTTTTACTCACATTGTCCGTAATCGTAAACTAACGATTTACGGTCGTCAATTCAGACCAACGTTTTATTTTGACTGAAAATATCAGTTGGTTCCAAATCGTCCAGTAACTCCAACCTTCTCCACAAAACCACGCCTCACTCCAAAACATCCAACTCGTCGGTTCCAGCCGTGAACATAAAAGCCCAGCACTTCAGTTCAGTTCCAGCCGAGCACTTCAGTTCAGTTCCAGCCGAGCACTTCAGTTCCAGCCATGCTCCTCTCTCCAGATCCATTCCTCACCAAAACAGCAAAGAACTCTCACCATTTCCCACTATACACGTTGGCCCATAATCCCACAACAATGTAAACCAACTCCCGCATCTCCTCTGACTTCATCTCCTTCAATATTCAACAGCCGTTTTCGATGGCAAATCACCAAAACCCCGAGCTCCCCTTCACGTTAGAAACACACTACCCACTGCAAATACAACATGAAACACACTACCCATCGCAAATACCTACTCACCCAAATCTCACCTTCCTGTACGACTCTATCTCCATCCCATTCTCACATGAACTACACCGAAACCAAAACCCAAAGTTCAACCGCGCCTCTCCACTCCTATTTCTCCACCTTCAGTCCATCTAACTACCGAAGACCACCACCTGTTCAAAGCCCCGACAACCCTCTTCGACTTCCATGTACCCCGAAATGGATCGCATCCAAAAATTTAGGGCATAGCAACGAAAAGAAGGCTCTCAGGATTTCGAGAATCATGGTTTAGGAATTTAAAGATTTTGATTTGATTTTTCAATGATTTTACTTTGATCGATTTTTGGTTTCCATGAATGGAACTGGCGGCGCAGGAATTTAATAGAGAATTAGGTTTTGAGAAGGGGTATGGCATATTTATAGAGCCAAACAAAAGGACATGTACGCTCAAGGGCCAAGGAAATTTAATGTATTTCAACTATCATATAAGTTAATTTAGAGTACATCATACGTAACACTTCGTTCAATTATGTACTGCTACCGACAGAAATAAAAACTCCATCATGACGAGCGAGGTGTCCCGACTCTAGAAATATAATAATATCGGTAGGTGAACTCATATTGTGAAACCCCAAAATATTGGTATAGTGTGCAAAATACTCCAAATAAAAGATTGCTTATTTAATTAATTAAAAATTACAGTAAAATTCTAAAAAATAAATTATCGCTATGTCTCAAAAGAACCTTGTCTAAATTCGAAACCTATATCTAGTTATATCGTATAAACTGTTACGGTCGATAAACGATTCTATAGCGACTATTTTAAAATTTGATTTGGATATAACTCCCAATCTACACAATGAAATCTTGATTTTTCTCTTCCATCAAAAAAATATACTTCACCAGCTCCAAACATTTCTTGTTTCACATAAATCCGACTTAAAAAGGCTTCTGTATATTCAGTTGAAGTTCGAATCGCCAATTTACGAAATGCAGCGCCATTTCGAGCTCGGTTTTTAATTATAATATAATTATATGTTCAAACTGTCGTTTATATAATATATTCATTATTCAAATTCAATTCCAAGCTGAATTAAATATCACAGATGATCCAGTTCACACCATATCGCCATTTCAGCCAATTTTGATTATTTCAGAATTAAATATATTATTTAATTTATTATTTTAATTAAATATTCACCATTATTTCATCCAACGACCATGAAATCCTTTTAATCACCTTTTAAATAATTAAATTATTATAACGCTGAAAATGTGGGTCATTACAGTTTCCTTGATTCATGTTCCCAACATTAACTTCGACCTTTCCTGAGGTATCTCCCATCTGCTTGATGGCCACATTTCTTTGGATATCTTCCTAATCAGTAGCCTTGCTTTTCCTATTAGCGTATATCTCCTCCTGATGCAAGCGAACATTAGCTTTTTCATAAAATATTTCTCTGGTCGGGGGTGGCTTGCCGGCCAGATATCTCCCAAACTCGGTATCTTTGTCGACGCCATCGATCAGGGCCATTAACACAGTTTACTCATGCGGATCTCTGCCTTTTGTGACAGCCATGTTGAAACGATCCAAATACGACCTTAGGCTTTCGTCCGGTCGTTGTTTAATAAGGGATAACTCAATTACATTCTTAGACCCCTGGGCATGAAGACAGAATTGGTACACGAATTTCTCACTCAGTTCCCTGAAGCTAGATATTGACCGTGCTGGGAAGTGGGTAAACCACAACAACGCCACATCTTCCAGGAATATAGGGAATGCTTTATATTTTACCGCGTTTGTAGCTGCAGCGACATTCATTGACTAGGAGTATCACATTAGATGCTGAATTGGGTCAGTCCTGCCCGCATAGCGATTCATGGTTGGCATATTGAAGTGCCTCGGGAATGTAACATCTAGTATGTCATCAGTTAAAGGCGTATGACTGCGATCTGTGCCCCAATCTTCGTTCCTCTGCCCAAGGCTATCTTCCATGACTTGCCTAATCATTGTTTCAACCTCTGCATGGGTCAGGGTAGATTCGGGGTCAGCACTTCTTGCCCGGCGGCCCCCTCCAGCATTTCTTTGACGTGCTGCTGCAAAGTCTGGGCCTGAGAAGAACTCCTTTGCCCCCTATTGTCGCGGTCGATCATGCGACGGGCGGGAGGAACGTTGTTCCTCGGTGGTAGACTTAAGTTGCAGTTACTAGTTCCCTGGTTAAGTGCCTCTTCTTTTCGAGATGGAAGTGACCAAATCGAAGCCGCTCTATGTTCTCAGCCCTTTCTAACGAGGCCATCGTCGGTTCCTTCGGGGTTCTTCAGATGACGATGTATGTTCCGGGATAAAGGGTAAGCTGGAGGTGGCGAAACCTGCCTTTGAATATCATCAATTCGTCTACCTAGGGCAGTAATATTCTAACGCAGCAACGAGCTCTCCTGCCTCTGAGCGGCCAATTCATCAGTTTGCCTGTCCAATGCTTCAAGTATTCGAGTCTGATGTCCTTCGGTAACTGGGGCAGAAGGGTCGAACTGGTCATCTTCTCTTATACGCAAGGAACTTGAACTGGGTTGAGCAGAAGTTCCAGCACGAGCGGAATGAGCCATAATTTCCTTCCCAGGTCGGGTAGTAGTCTGATTGTCACTTCGGATCGTGGTCACTCTAGGTTGATGGCTCGTGGTACCCTCTTGGCGTCGGTTCGTGGTAGTCCCCTGGGATCAGATCGTGATGATGGGGGCAGGAGGGATCGCGACGTTGTCCTGCGATCGTGTAGTGACTCCTTCGGCTGCTTGGTTCGTGGTACGTCCTTCGGCTCACGATCCCCCCTTTCCTCACGATTCGAGGACTGTAGCTCAAATTCGACCTGTTCCTGCGCACTTTCTTTGATTGCTTCATTTGCAGCTTCGTTCGCCTGCGAAGCTCGTACTTCCTTAGACTTCTTTTCGGCCATGGTATCTGAACTTTGCTGGAATCTTCATAAATAAAAACTGTTAAGTTTTGGACTATCTTCTTCGGACTTGAATATCCAAACAATAGAGAAACAATCCAATATACCCTGAGTTCAATTCTCAGTGAAAGCACCAAAAATGATAGATACATAATTGGCTCCAACACCCAAATTGTTCAATTATGCAAAGATCAATATGAGAAAAAATGCAAGAAAAGTAGAAAAGACACGAGATTTATAGTGGTTTAGCGTTAACAAGCCTACATCCACTTTATATCTATGATTATACTTAAGACTCGAGTACAATCAACGATTTATCTCTCAACCTCACTTTTACAATGTTGGTTCACTTAGTGAATTCAAGACAACTCTTAATAGGAATAATGGAGATATTATAATAGTGGAATCAGACCTCAGAAGTGCCAAAATATCCTAAAAAATGTCAAGCCTGGGGCTATTTATAGGTGATATCTGCAGATGGATCATGGTCATACGTGGCACAAATCATGAAGATCTCGGACTGGTTCGTGGCTTGATGGAGAAATAGTCAATATAGTCGTTGTGGACAGGTGTCGTGAGATCCTATATTATCGGATCGTGTATGACTCAGTCGTCGGCTTCAGTTCTCAGCTTTAGAGGTTGGATCGTGGAGTGTTTGAGTCGACGGATCGGATCGGATCGAGCTGGTATGAGCGGATCGAATCGTGGTCATGGGGGGCGATCGCGAACCGTGAAGGATGCAACTTCATGAATAAGGCTTCGTATTAGACATGTGCTTTGATCTTGGTGGTTTGGTTTAAAAGATAGCCAACATATATATATATATAATATTATATGTATTTCATCAATTTCCATTTAAAACAAATTTTATAAATCGTTTAAATTCGTTTTCAAAATGATTTCAACTTCAAATTCAATTTCAAATCAAAATTGAATATTCCATATCATCGATATATATAAATGATTATTTTCCAAACATTCGATTTTGAAATCAATTCCTTTTCGATATTCATTATAAAAATGGATAAAGTCGATATAAATATCATTCACGTCAAAATGGCGTTAATCTAATCAACACGGCTTTATATATTTAAATATATTCGTGTCCATGCCAAATCGGACATCAAAATCATATTTTGATCTTTTACTGAATATTATTTCAAAATATTCATTATTTTAAAATATTTGTTATTTTAAAATATTCTTTCTTTCTGAACTGGAATCAGACACAGTCAATTACCATATAATGTGATTTATATGGATTTCATACACACATGTACACAACAACAATCAAACACAGTCAACCATCATCCAAAGTGCATTCTACAATGCATAAGCAACAAATATAAATATTTAACGCTCATAACAATGTGTCAACCAATCGATTGACATATAGCTAATTATTGGGATTAGTGCATGTCCAATATCATCCCAATACCTGTGTGGGGTTTCAAACAACAAACACAGATTTATTTGTGCAGTTGGGCGATGTGTAAAATTTATCATCCCAATCAACATCAGTCAAATGTGAGTACATAAACAAATCGTTCGATTTGTAAATGAATATTCAATTCTATTCATATACATGTTAAAAATTATATTTTTAACTATACAATATTTTATTCCATTCCACAACACACAATCAATTTTCACAACATAATCAATCAAACAAACAAGTCATACATGGTCTGTGGACGACGGGTGTCGGGTGCTGCTAAGCAACGTCTGCATCCTAGTATATATTTTAACTAGAAATAAAATTAAAGTGAGAAGTTCTCACCTTTGGGTTCCACTCCACCAGTTTTATTTCTGAATTTCAGAACAGTCTTGATTTGCCCGTAACTCCAACGCAATCTTTTTCACGCTGTTCATATTAGGAATCACATTTTTAATATGATGTTTATATATTTAAAAATTGCATTTTTATACCGCTATATATATATATTTATAAAAGATCACATCTTTATATAACTAAAAATCGAGTTTTTATACAACTAAAAATCGAATTTTTATAAAACGCTACTACATAGACAAAAATCATATTTTTATCTAGCTATCATAATGAATAAAAATCGAATTTTCATTTCTCTTCACATGTAAAAAAATCTATTTTTATCCTACTCCAAAATAATATTTTAATCTACTAAAAATAATATTTTCATATCGCTTTTCATATACAAAAAAAATCTAAACTTTTTATAACTAAAAATCTAAACTTTTTGTTAAATAAAAATCATACTTTCCTTTAATAAAAATTAAAGAAAATATATTCTTGAAATCAACGAAAATCTATTTTTGAAGTAAAAAAAATCTATTTTTTTTCTTCTAACATAGGAAATCTAATTTTTCTAATAATAAAAATCTCATCTTTATGATATTAAAAATCTTAACTTTCTTAAGTTAAAAATCTTATCTTTACTATGTTAAAAATCGAATCTTTTCTATAAATAAAATCGAAACTTTTCTTTAAATATATTCGAATCTTTACAGTTTTTTAAATCATTTAAGTTTTAAAAATCTTATCATTTCAGTTTTAAAAATCATAGAAAAGAAAAGGTAAAAAAGGAAGAACTTGTAGTAAAAAATTCCTAGGGTTTTTGGATCGCCTGAGGCGCTATGCGTCGGTTGGAAGGTAGGGGTGTTCTACGTCCACGGAGGAGGGTGGAGATGGTGATGTGGCCGGCGGTGGTCTGGTCGGGGGAGTAGTGGCTTCAGATCTGGTTTTGGGGGTAAGGGGCTACGGGTTCTTCACGTTAGAGAAGGGCGAAGAGGGAGAGGCAACGGGGAGGAGGTTCACCAGAGCAGGCGACGACAGCAGAGGGCGTAGCAGCTTGGACTCGGCGGCAGCGGCGAGTGTTGGAAGGGCGTCGACAATTTGAACAAGCAGGGGTTTTTTTCTTCTGAAGGGGCGTTGACCAAATGAGAGAGGAAAGGGGAGGGGATTTGAATATATATATATATATATATATATATTATTATTTTATTATCTAAAAAGTCAATTTTTCATTTGAACCTAGAATCGAACCCAAAGACCGTCGCCCCTAGCTTACTACCCCCATTCCGAACACAATGGTATATGTTTCTTAAGCCAATTCGGCTGTTTTGATCAGCTTCTGTTAAAATCAAAATATAAATCTATATATTGAATTTGAAGCACATTTCAATTTACTGGGGCCACATACGGACCCCAAAAATTCCAGAAAAATAAATCTGGCTATGTTTTGATGATACGATCCTAACAAAACTGATTTCGTCGAATTTGGAGACTATTTGAAAAATGGCCATTTTCTGGTTGATCCAAATTGACTAAAACTGACAAAACACATTTTCTTTTGCCACGCTCACATATTAATCCCAAAAATTATGAATTTTGGAATCTAGAAATAATTTGACATCCAGAATCCAACAAAAGTGATTTCGTCGAAACGGAGGTCGTTTCAAAAATTGCTATTTTTAAGGGCTATATTTTCCATAGCGACTATTCTCAATTTTCAACTGGGCATAACTTTTTATTCCCGCTATGAAATTTCAATTTTTCAGATTCTTTGGAAAGATATTTTCAAATAGATTATATTATTTTTGGTTTCGCTAAAATCCAGTTTATTTTGAATCCTGTACGTTCATTTGAAATTTGAAATCGAGTTGTTAAACTACCGCGCCATTTTCAATTCCTTTTATAATTAAAAATAAATATTATATTCTAACGTCGATTCAAATAAATATATACATTCTAATTCTATTCAAAATAAATTTCTTGCCGTTATTATTTAAAATAATTCATTTTAAATATTCAAAATCCGCTAAAATTGCCAAAATAAATTTTTTAAATAGGTTTTGATTTTCCGGGTTATTACAATCTCCCCCACTTAAAATCTTTTCGTCCTCGAAAAGGAACAGAGCTGAATGTTGTTTTACAAACCAACTCAATTATCATTATTTACATTATAGCCTAAGTTCTTCAACTTTTCAGTTTCTAAGAACTTTTCAAATTTTTCAAAAATTTGGCTAACACGCTAAATTTTCGAATTTTTTTGCCATAACCTCCTTTGTACGGGAGCGCCAGGAAAATCCCCAAACCGCCACACAGGCCTCTCCAATCAAAAAGAAAAAGAAACAGCCAAGCGGCTAACTAATCGGCTTATAAAATCATCAAAACCCCCCAAGAAATACAATAAACATGTACCTATTTGTCGGGCAAACAATTTTATTCCTCTTCTCTAGTCTCTTTCCTATGACCTGTTCAATGTATATACATGTACAAGTATGCAATTCTAACAAATTTTTAATACAGTTCAATGTTTGATACAATTTGGTTACATGTACCGTTCTTCCACATAATGGTTTTAAAGGAATAATCATACAACACAGTAAAAAATCAGCAATCAATTAGTTGATTAGCTTTTCAAATTCATAACTTTGATACATAGTCCAAAAATCAGATTTTTGATGCCAATTCACAACAATAGACCCTATCTAGTTTTGGTTCTCACACCAGTCAATTGGAAATAAATAGAAATCCCACTTTCGAAACTCGAACACAAACACTGATGATGACGCATCATCATCAAAATTATCCCTGGGCAACTAGAGTGTGATTCTATATCTATTCAGTATATTAAAACTTCGAATATACGTTTGCAAGTCGTATATGCAAAATCTTTATATATTGGATTGTCCAAATTCAATACAAATAAATATTAAATACGTATAAAATGGTTTAAATTTTCAAAACAAAATTTGTTTTCATTTTTATTTTAAAAACACTACTCTTCACACTCGTTCTAGGACGCTACTGATCCTATCTCTAACGAGTCATTCTCATTGGATATTACTAATCCAATCTCTGATGAATTCTATCGTACGGTTCTAATGTGTCTTGTTCTCGAGCTCAGTAAACCGAAGCACTGATACCAGTTATAACGACCTGAAATTCCCCGTAAAGGAAAGAACGAATTGCTTTGAGAACAAGACGAATTAGAACAACAACAGAAGAATATTCATTGCTTATTACAACAATTTCATCAGAATACCAGAATATACAGTAACACCCCGAATTTCGGTTAATGCTAAAATTCACTAATTGCAGAATAAATAATCTTAGATGTGAGAATTGGGGGAAACGGGCTACGTCATTACGTTCGTCTCGGAAAAATACGCGAAATAGAGTTTGAGTTTTCGAGAATCGGAGTCCGTATGGCCCGGTTATGGCCCAATGAAGTTTACAGAAAATTCAAAGTTCAAAACAGATTTAAAATTCAGGTTCAAATTTCAAAATTGGGGCCATTGGGCGCAGGCGGGGAAAATTCCTGCCTAGCTACCCAAGTCGACAGCCCTGTCGACTGGGCAGTCGACTTGGCTAGGACCAAGTCGACAGCCCTGTCGACTTGGGTGTCGACAGGGGGTGCTCGGCCAGTTTGGCCTGGTGCACCATTTTAGTGTTTGGGCTGTGTTTTGGGGCTGGTTTCTGGAAGCTTCCGAGATCTGATGGCCCTAATCTAATTTAGGGTTAATCTAATGGCCTAAAACACTTGCCTAATCCTATAAATAAGACCCTAAGCTAGCCCTAAATGATCATAATCCTATCTCCTAACTAAACTATGCCAAAATTTTCTATGATCATGGCCTCCACTCAAAACCCTAGCCTCCATCCTATTTCTAAACTATTTCTATGAAGGCTTTCATGTTCATACAAGCATCTTTGAGTTGTATGAGTGATCATTAGCTTGCATTCATCATCAAGTTGCAAGCTTTATGTTCAAGGCTAGAGTTTTTGGGTGATTTTTGGCAAGGGTTTGCTTATAGGAGTTTAGTGGTGAGTTTCTATAACCTTAATAATCAATTGTTAAATTGATTATGATAGGATATGATAAGATATGGCTATGTTTGTGGAATCAATGTGTTTATGCAAGTTTAGTATAGTGTATGTTGTGTGTTTTGCAAGTTTAATGCTATGTTTTATGATGCAAAACACTATGTTGAACATTGATTCATATGTAACATGTTATGCAAGCTATATGTGAGATTATATGCAAGTTTATATGTAACATGTTATGCAAGTTATGTATTTGGTTTTATGCATGCTAAGTATTTGGTTTTATGCATGCTAAGTATTTGATTTTATGCATGCTAAGTGTTTGGTTTTATGCAAGTTATGATGCAAATTCATATGCAAGTTATGATGCAAGTTCATATGCAAGTTATGATGCAAGTTCATATGCAAGTTTGTCTCTTTTTATGATATGCATAATATATGCAAGTTTGCCTCTAAGTATGGCATGTTATGCAAGTTCATATGCAAGTTATGATGCAAGTTCATATGCAAGTTATGATGCAAGTTCATATGCAAGTTATGATGCAAGTTCATATGCAAGTTTGCCTCTATGTACGACATAAGTACATGTGCAAGTTCATCCCTTTTAGACCTATGACATGTATGCAAGTTGACACCTTTATGATAGGTCTATGACATGAACATTTAAGCAAGTTACCATCTTTATGACATATGTGATTCATGCAAGTTTGGGTTGGTTATTTATGCAAGTTGGGTTTATGGTCATATATACAAGATGACACCTTTTAAACCCATGATAATGCTAATGATATGCTAAGTTGAACCCATTGTGTGTATGATGAATCTTCTCTTTTGAAGTATGTCATGTTAACGTATTTAAGTGGGGACGATGGGGTAAAAAAATTAATGAACACATAAAATTGTGTGAAGTGGGTATGATTAAACATACCGTAAAGTGGATGGACATAATTGGGAATTTACCTATTAAGTTAGGTCTACCCATATTATGGAATTGGGAATTTACCTATTGAGTTAGGTCTACCCATATTCTTAAATATTTGTAATTAATTAGGGATAATTAATACAAATTATGGGGGTGATTAATTAGGTGTAATTAATCTACTAAGACACGAGGTTGGACCCTTTTGTAGCATAAGACTGCCCGGAACCGACCGGCAAATCCAGCGGCTACAAATGATTGGCCCAATGTGAGAGGTCTTAGTCATAAAATAAATACGTGACAAGTGTAAAGACACGAGGTTAGACTCTGTTATGGTGTAAGGCTGCCCGGAACCAACCGGCATATCCAGCTGCCATAAAAGACAGTCTAATGTGAGAGGTCTTTACAAAGGTTACGATCTTAATTAATTAAGAAACACTTAACCAAATTAGCATGTTGAGGGGCATGAGGGGTTAAGTGGGTGCCTTGGGTGGCATGTAGTAACTAGTGGGGGTGCCTTGGGTGGCATAAGGAAACTACTGGGTTGCCTTGGGTGGCAATAGAAAATACGATTAGAATACTTAACCAAAGTGGAACATGTAATTAAACATGATTAAAGGGTTAAGTAAGTGCCTTGGGTGGCATGTGGGAATTAAGTAAGTGCCTTGGGTGGCATGTGGAAATCTAGTGGGGGCCTTAAGTGGCAATTGAAATAT
This sequence comes from Allium sativum, assembly GCA_030737875.1. NCBI lineage: Eukaryota > Viridiplantae > Streptophyta > Magnoliopsida > Asparagales > Amaryllidaceae > Allium > Allium sativum. The sequence continues at coordinate 27,695,569 of CM060927.1, read as the reverse complement.
AATTAAATGACAAGCTTAAGTAGTAGCTTGTGGGGGCCTTAAAGTGGCAATGGAAATATAATTAAATAACAAGCTTAAGTAGTAGCTTGTGGGGGCCTTAAAGTGGAAATTGAAATATAATTAAATAACAAGCTTAAGTAGTAGCTTGTGGGGGCCTTAAAGTGGCAATTGAAATATAATTAAATAACAAGCTTAAGTAGTAGCTTGTGGGGGCCTTAAAGTGGCAATTGAAATATAATTATATAAAAAGCTTAAGTAGTAGCTTGTGGGGGCCTTAAAGTGGCAATTGAAATATAATTAAATAACAAGCTTAAGTAGTAGCTTGTGGGGGCCTTAAGTGGCAATTGAAATATAATTAAATGACAAGCTTAAGTAGTATCTTGTGCGGGCCCTAAGTGGCAATTGAAATATAATTAATGACAAGCTTAAGTAGTAGCTTGTGGGGGCCTTGAGTGGCAATTGAAATATGATTAGATGACTTAACCAAACCTTAACATGTAAGTGGGCATGATTATAAAAAGGGGTTAAGTGGGATGCACTAGATAAAATGACAAGCTTAAGTAGTAGCTTGTGGGGGCCCATTTCAACCAATATCCCAAACGTATCTTTGTGGGCTCGACCCAAGTCGAGGACGGGACATGCATATTGGGCTTGACTATAAGAGGCCAAAATGGGGTAGCGGTGGCAACGCGAGTCCAAGGGTTTCATATGCGTGTGTGGACCCGGGCTGGTAGGTAAGACGTTGTTGCATCGTGTAGGTATAAGTCGTGCACCATTGATTATCGGGTAGCCACTTTGGGGAGTGATAAACCCCACTGTGGGGCCAGCACGGGTATCTACGGTAGGGAGCCGATCGCTTGGGGAGTAGTGGGTACACCTAGTGGAGATAGGGGCAGACGGCACCTATGTAGTCAGCTAGGGGTACAAGAAACTACTGGGTAAAATTACTAAGTACACTTAGTGGGATCAACCTTTAAGTAGGAATTACCCTGGGGTGGGTAGAACTGGTGTGGTGCAGTGTAGGAATTACCCTTGGGTGGGTAGATCTGGGGTGGTGCAATCTAGTAATGATCCTTGGGTGGATAAATGCGTCTTTTCGGTTATCTTAGTACATCCTGTGTTTAGTTGGCTACTTAGTGTAGTCATTATCCCCAGAGGTACCGTACCTTGTTTATATCATACCCTAATTACTTTAATGATTGTATTGTTAGGGTTATAGGACTCACTCAGACTTATGTCTGACCCCGTTGTTTCTTTATCTTTTTCCCAACCCTCAGGTTTTCAGAGTGGGCCTAGCACTAGTGGGCTTTGATCAGACTGCTTTATCTATCTTTTGGAGCTTGGACCGTGGATGTAAAGCTCAGTTTATCTTTTCTATTATGGCTATTAGGTTATGTAGTGGGATTATGTACTTTTGTTTTTATCAGGATGGATATTATGTACCTGACTCTTATTTATGGTTTTGGTGTAACCAAACATGTTTTACTTTCCGCTGGAATGAAATGATGTTTTAAATTCTCAAGTATTACTTATATCTGTCTTGTTGTAATTTTTCTGTTCTATATTCACTTAAAATACTCCACCGATGTTATGGCATTCCCTTAGTGAGTGACCGTAGCGGGTGTGGGGTGTTACACGTGTTATCAGAGCTTAAGGTTACCAGAACAGATAAAATTTTTAGAAAAACTATTTTCTAAGAATATTTTTGAAAGGAGTATTTTCAAAAACATGTCTTTTAAGAGAAAAGATTTTGAAAGAAAAGCATAATCCCCAATAGCCATATCTATATCTTTCAAATTCTCCGTTTTGAATCTCTTCCTCTCTCGTTTTGAGTTCCCCTCCGCGTATAGATGATCTTTCTAAGATAGATAAGAATAGAAAACCACTTCAAGGGACTTAGACATTAGTCGGATTGGAAGTTGGTTCAAGAAGGAGGAGGACTTGTAGGGTACCTATTGGATAGACGATGGGAGGAAGGCTCAAATAGTTGTTTGGTTAATGAAGGATGAAACCTCATTGGTGGGAGGTTACGAGTGGAGAATGGGAAGAAAAAGGCGAGTAGTTATCCTTTTGGAGGAATAGGACACCTTATTAGGATTGTCCAAAGAGGCAAGGGCAAGGTACGGAATCTTTTAGAGGGTAGTTGTTTTCCCTCACGGCTAGTGTACCAAATGGGGATAGGACCGTCTAGGTTGGAATTTGGATTTCTTTATTATCCGGTTCGAACTTTATTTGATTCTGACGCATCGAGTTCGTTTATCTCATCATTGTCAGTTGAGTCACTGCACTTAGACACCAGTTTAGTAGATGATCCCTTAGTTGTTTCAAACCCAATTGGGGCTCCATGATGTGTTTGGGTTTGAAAGTTTCTATACTTAGCGTTGAGTTTAGATGTGATGCTTTTTGGGCTTCACGGGCTATGGGATAGTTTTGGGCATGGACTGGTTATCCAGTAGGGGTGTCGTTCTTGATTTTGAAGGGAGAGTTGTTAGGCTTATGACCCGCTTGGGTAACACTCTCGAGATCTCTTGTAATCCCATGGAATCTGTTATGCTAAGTTATCTAGATTCGCTTGACACGTCGGTCGAGAGTTTGCGATCTGTTAGAGTGGTCCGGGAATACTCGGATGTGTTTGAGGAGGTGAAGGGCTTACCTCCGGAGTGGGAGATTGACTTCCAAATATATCTGGTAGACAATGCAAAACCAGTATCTTGGCCAGTGTGCCACATGGCTCCTCGTGAGAGGAGGGAACTCCATAAGCAAGTAGGCGATTTGCTTGAGAAGGGGTTCATAAGACGAAGTATATCGGAGTGGGGTGCTCCAGTAGTTTTTTCGACGAAGACGGATGGGTCCCTCAGACTTTGTGTAGGTTAAAGAGAACTAAATAAACTCACAAAGAAGAATAGACACCCATTGCCAAGGATTGATGATCTCTTTGATCAGTTAGTCGGCGCCTCAGTATTTTCGCAGTTGGACTTAGCCACGGGGTTTCGTCAGTTGAGAGTGGCTGAGGGTAGTATAGAGAAGACTGCCTTTAGGACTCCGGATGGTTTTTATGAGTGGCTGGTGATGCCATTTGGTTTGACGAACGCCCCCGCATACTTTGTTGAATTGATGAGAAGGGTGTTCAGGGAGTACCTAAATAAGTTCGTGATGGTCTTCGTAAATAGGAGCGAAATAAGTTTTCATATGTGCTCAATAGGCTGAGCAAAGCCAGTTATGGGATAAACGGTGGTTTTGGAGCGAGACTGGCGAGGACATCCAAAGTTGGACAAGGGCTTAATTATTTAGCCGTTTTTACTAGTATCATCTCACGTAGGTCGTCTGAGTTCGAAGGAGGTATCCCTTGGGTGTTTGTCTGATATTGGTTTAGGCCTTTGGGGCTTGCACTTGGGGGATGTCAAGTTCGACTAGGATGGTCTGCGTGAGAGATGGACAGTTAGGATGATTTTGGATGGGGTAATATCCTGGTTTTCTCTAGAAGTGGAGAAAAGCATGCCCTACATCTTAGGGAAGTGTTGGAGACTCTGTGAGCGCAATTGTCTTAGGACAACAAAAGTGGATGGGATTCTTAGCATCCTATGAGTTTGAGATAGCGTATACCCATGGCAAGGGTAACGTGGTAACGAACGCCTTAAGTAGAAAAAGGTTGTCCTCGAGTTCATTGGTTCGGTGAACGACGGAGCTCAGAGTTTATTACTATGTTTGACTTTAGACCTTCCGTTGACTTTGTACCCAGTTTGCTAGCCTCCTTGGAGGTTAGGCCTACTCTTTTAGGGCGGATTGGCGGAGCGCAGCGAGACGACCCACACTGGTTGAGTACGAGAGAAGCTCATGAGGAGGGAGTCGTCCAGCCATTTGAGTAGGTACACCCTAGATGGTAAGGGGTGGTTGCGCAGAGACGGTAGACTTTGTGTATCACAAGACGAAGGTTTGAGGAAGGCTATTTTAGATGATGCACATCGTTCAAAGATGACCATTCATCCCGGTGGGGACAAGATGTACCAAGACATGAAGCGAGTTTTCTTTTGGGCCGGTATGAAGAAAGATGTGGCCGAGTATGTCGCTAGATGCTTGGTGTGCCAACAGGTGGAAGAGAAGCAAAAGAAACCAGGTGGGTTGCTTCACTCATTGGAAGTTCCGCAATGGAAGTAGGATAGCGTCTCGATGGATTTTATTGATGGGTTACCAAGATCGGGGAAGGGTAATACGGGAATTTGGGTTGTGGTAGATAGACTTACTAAGAGTGCCCATTTCATACCCGTGAAGAGCAAGAGGACTGTTCCATGTCTAGCTTCAGTTTATATTCGAGAGATAGTTCGGTTGCATAGGGAACATGACATATTCCATGTGTCACATTTGAGGAAGTGCCTACATGAGACCGCAGAGGCGGTAGAGCCGAGCTTGCTTAATGAAGTAAAGGTAGAGCGTGATGTGATTATTCGACGAGCTCCTACCCGCATCCTTGGGTCAGAGATTAGGAAGTTGAGAAACAGAGAGGTTCGACTAGTCAAAGTAAAAAAGGGAGAAGGTGAGAGTAATGCTACTTGGGAGACAGAAGCGAAGATGCGTTCGTTATACCCATTCCTTTTTGAGGGTATGTCCTTTAAACGTCTCCTTTATCGTTTGTCTAGTGCTTATCTTATCTTTAGTATGTCCTCTCATTAGTATCTTGGACCTTTAGATAGGGTAAACCTATGGTTGAAACATGTGTTTGAGACATGTTATGATTGATGGATGCATGTGGATGCAAGTGTTTGCTAGTGGTTGCTCGTGGATGCATATACACACACTCTAGAAACTAGATCGGCTCAATCACTTCATATTGCATATTGCATAAAATTGTGTGTAGGTAACTATATTAGTGGATGTATAATGGTTGTGTTATCACATGGATGATGCATTTTGGTGAATGATTGTGCACTCATGTAGAAATAGTATGTGTCGATAGGGATCTTTCGCATACATATTGGATGCATGGCACTATCATGGTTTGCATATGTTCATACATTAGATAGGGAACATAAACACACACTTTTTGCATATGCTCATACATCATTAGAAATTGTTTTAAGGACAATGGATGCCCGTGTTTGATGGATTGAGTAGATGGTTGTTTGGATGGTAGGATATGCGTTCTCCTTAGCTTAGAGATTTCGGGGACGAAATCCTTTAAGGAGGGGAAAATGTAACACCCCGAATTTCGGTTAATGCTAAAATTCACTAATTGCAGAATAAATAATCTCAGATGTGAGAATTGGGGGAAACGGGCTGGGTCATTGCGTTCGTCTCGGAAAAATACGCGAAATAGAGTCCGAGTTTTCGAGAATCGGAGTCCGTATGGCCCAGTTATGGCCCAATGAAGTTTACAGAAAATTCAAAGTTCAAAACAGTTTTAAAATTCAGGTTCAAATTTCAAAATTGGGGCCATTGGGCGCAGGCGGGGAAAATTCCCTCCTAGCTACCTAAGTCGACAGCCCTGTCGACTGGGCAGTCGACTTGGCTAGGACCAAGTCGACAGCCCTGTCGACTTGGGTGTCGACAGGGGGTGCTCGGCCAGTTTGGCCTGGTGCACCATTTTAGTGTTTGGGCTGTGTTTTGGGGCTGGTTTCTGGAAGCTTCCGAGATCTGATGGCCCTAATCTAATTTAGGGTTAATCTAATGGCCTAAAACACTTGCCTAATCCTATAAATAAGACCCTAAGCTAGCCCTAAATGATCATAATCCTATCTCCTAACTAAACTATGCCAAAATTTTCTATGATCATGGCCTCCACTCAAAACCCTAGCCTCCATCCTATTTCTAAACTATTTCTATGAAGGCTTTCATGTTCATACAAGCATCTTTGAGTTGTATGAGTGATCATTAGCTTGCATTCATCATCAAGTTGCAAGCTTTATGTTCAAGGCTAGAGTTTTTGGGTGATTTTTGGCAAGGGTTTGCTTATAGGAGTTTAGTGGTGAGTTTCTATAACCTTAATAATCAATTGTTAAATTGATTATGATAGGATATGATAAGATATGGCTATGTTTGTGGAATCAATGTGTTTATGCAAGTTTAGTATAGTGTATGTTGTGTGTTTTGCAAGTTTAATGCTATGTTTTATGATGCAAAACACTATGTTGAACATTGATTCATATGTAACATGTTATGCAAGCTATATGTGAGATTATATGCAAGTTTATATGTAACATGTTATGCAAGTTATGTATTTGGTTTTATGCATGCTAAGTATTTGGTTTTATGCATGCTAAGTATTTGATTTTATGCATGCTAAGTGTTTGGTTTTATGCAAGTTATGATGCAAATTCATATGCAAGTTATGATGCAAGTTCATATGCAAGTTATGATGCAAGTTCATATGCAAGTTTGTCTCTTTTTATGATATGCATAATATATGCAAGTTTGCCTCTAAGTATGGCATGTTATGCAAGTTCATATGCAAGTTATGATGCAAGTTCATATGCAAGTTATGATGCAAGTTCATATGCAAGTTTGCCTCTATGTATAACATAAGTACATGTGCAAGTTCATCCCTTTTAGACCTATGACATGTATGCAAGTTGACACCTTTATGATAGGTCTATGACATGAACATTTAAGCAAGTTACCATCTTTATGACATATGTGATTCATGCAAGTTTGGGTTGGTTATTTATGCAAGTTGGGTTTATGGTCATATATACAAGATGACACCTTTTAAACCCATGATAATGCTAATGATATGCTAAGTTGAACCCATTGTGTGTATGATGAATCTTCTCTTTTGAAGTATGTCATGTTAACGTATTTACGTGGGGACGATGGGGTAAAAAAATTAATGAACACATAAAATTGTGTGAAGTGGGTATGATTAAACATACCGTAAAGTGGATGGACATAATTGGGAATTTACCTATTAAGTTAGGTCTACCCATATTATGGAATTGGGAATTTACCTATTGAGTTAGGTCTACCCATATTCTTAAATATTTGTAATTAATTAGGGATAATTAATACAAATTATGGGGGTGATTAATTAGGTGTAATTAATCTACTAAGACACGAGGTTGGACCCTTTTGTAGCATAAGACTGCCCGGAACCGACCGGCAAATCCAGCGGCTACAAATGATTGGCCCAATGTGAGAGGTCTTAGTCATAAACTAAATACGTGACAAGTGTAAAGACACGAGGTTAGACTCTGTTATGGTGTAAGGCTGCCCGGAACCAACCGGCATATCCAGCTGCCATAAAAGACAGTCTAATGTGAGAGGTCTTTACAAAGGTTACGATCTTAATTAATTAAGAAACACTTAACCAAATTAGCATGTAGAGGGGCATGAGGGGTTAAGTGGGTTCCTTGGGTGGCATGTAGTAACTAGTGGGGGTGCCTTGGGTGGCATAAGGAAACTAGTGGGTTGCCTTGGGTGGCAATAGAAAATACGATTAGAATACTTAACCAAAGTGGAACATGTAATTAAACATGATTAAAGGGTTAAGTAAGTGCCTTGGGTGGCATGTGGGAATTAAGTAAGTGCCTTGGGTGGCATGTGGAAATCTAGTGGGGGCCTTAAGTGGCAATTGAAATATAATTAAATGACAAGCTCAAGTAGTAGCTTGTGGGGGCCTTAAAGTGGCAATTGAAATATAATTAAATAACAAGCTTAAGTAGTAGCTTGTGGGGGCCTTAAAGTGGCAATTGAAATATAATTAAATAACAAGCTTAAGTAGTAGCCTGTGGGGGCCTTAAAGTGGCAATTGAAATATAATTAAATAACAAGCTTAAGTAGTAGCTTGTGGGGGCCTTAAAGTGGCAATTGAAATATAATTAAATAACAAGCTTAAGTAGTAGCTTGTGGGGGCCTTAAAGTGGCAATTGAAATATAATTAAATAACAAGCTTAAGTAGTAGCTTGTGGGGGCCTTAAGTGGCAATTGAAATATAATTAAATGACAAGCTTAAGTAGTAGCTTGTGGGGGCCTTAAGTGGCAATTGAAATATAATTAATGACAAGCTTAAGTAATAGCTTGTGGGGGCCTTGAGTGGCAATTGAAATATGAGTAGATGACTTAACCAAACCTTAACATGTAAGTGGGCATGATTATAAAAAGGGGTTAAGTGGGATGCACTAGATAAAATGACAAGCTTAAGTAGTAGCTTGTGGGGGCCCATTTCAACCAATATCCCAAACGTATCTTTGTGGGCTCGACCCAAGTCGAGGACGTGACACGCATATTGGGCTTGACTAGAAGAGGCCAAAACAGGGTAGCGGTGGCAACACGAGTCCAACGGGTTTCATATGCGTGTGTGGACCCGGGCTGGTAGGTAAGACGTTGTTGCATCGTGTAGGTATAAGACGTGCACCATTGATTATCGGGTTGCCACTTTGGGGAGTGATACACCCCACTGTGGGGCCAGCACGGATATCTACGGTAGGGAGCCGATCTCTTGGGGAGTAGTGGGTACACCTAGTGGAGATAGGGGCAGACGGCACCTATGTAGTCAGCTAGGGGTACAAGAAACTACTGGGTAAAATTACTAAGTACACTTAGTGGGATCAACCTTTAAGTAGGAATTACCCTGGGGTGGGTAGAACTGGTGTGGTGCAGTGTAGGAATTACCCTTGGGTGGGTAGATCTGGGGTGGTGCAATCTAGTAATGATCCTTGGGTGGATAAATGCGTCTTTTCGGTTATCTTAGTACATCCTGTGTTTAGTTGGCTACTTAGTGTAGTCATTATCCCCAGAGGTACCGTACCTTGTTTATATCATACCATAATTACTTTAATGATTGAATTGTTAGGGTTATAGGACTCACTCAGACTTATGTCTGACCCCGTTGTTTCTTTATCTTTTTCCCAACCCTCAGGTTTTCAGAGTGGGCCTAGCACTAGTGGGCTTTGATCAGACTGCTTTATCTATCTTTTGGAGCTTGGACCGTGGATGTAAAGCTCAGTTTATCTTTTCTATTATGGCTATTAGGTTATGTAGTGGGATTATGTACTTTTGTTTTTATCAGGATGGATATTATGTACTTGACTCTTATTTATGGTTTTGGTGTAACCAAACATGTTTTACTTTCCGCTGGAATGAAATGATGTTTTAAATTCTCAAGTATTACTTATGTCTGTCTCGTTGTAATTTTTCTGTTCTATATTCACTTAAAATACTCCACCGATGTTATGGCATTCCCTTAGTGAGTGACCGTAGCGGGTGTGGGGTGTTACATATACAGAGTATGAATAAATATTACACATTTATTAAATATCAGAGATTTACAAGTTACAATGCAACGGAAAAATAATACAATACACAACTGAAAGAGATAAACGGATACAGAGCTTTCCGAGTATCATTCCAGCTGTAAACCAGGATTCTATGAATATAAATCTGCAAAACCAAAACTACTAACTGCCCATGTTGAAAATAGGGGCACCAAGAGTTTAGGTTAAAACAATAAACTCTAGGTCAGTCATGTGACTGGTGTGAGAACTAAAAAAGTGATTTAAAACTTTACTTTAAATCAGATATATCAAGGGACCAAGCCTTATAACATGGAACTTGTTTGCTCCCAAGAATACCAGTGCATATAATAAAACAACGCAGTGCTTTTTGGAAAAATGAGACTATTATAAGACCCAAGTCCCATCACACAATGCAACGCAAGCAGGAGGATAGTGTTTTCCCTTATAACCAAACATGCTTGGTACGTTAAAACAAATCATTTGAAACTATTATAAGTGCATAGTGTATAAAACAAATTCAAATATAAATGTATCAATCCTGGATGGCATGAGTACCATATATCACATTGCCAATACTAGGCTCTACAATCAAAATCGCAATTGTCAGGTATTGGAAGTTAGATTTCCATCTGTGAACCAAGGAAAGGGATCGTACTTACCGCTTCGAGACTCTCTAGCTCGAACCTCAGGCAAGTACTCTGTCAAGCCTTTAGATCGTCAGGGTCGGTCCATACGGAGTGGATTAAAATGCCTGAACAATGTGTTTCCCGCCCCATGGGGCGTAAACTGGTCATATCCCAACCAAACCATCAGCCCCGAAACGACCGATATAACCGAGGTGCCTCACAATCCATTATCTACATAAGTAAAATGTCAGGGCTAGTAAAACGCTGACACCACTCCTAGCTAGAAAGAAACGCATGTCCTCCCTGAGGTCCTCTCCCGTTTCTGGTTCACAACGGGGTATGAGGCTCGCGAATTAACGCTACACAAAGATATGCTGTATTAAAGTCATGCTTTGATCATCAACCACAAGACTTTGCTTTTCAACAGAAGCCTTGATCATTTGCATCTCAACATGCCACACAGGCAATTCACGCTATGCAATCGATGTCTATCAATCACACAAAATGAAATCAGATGTCAGATACATATCCATTTACAAGTTCGCTCTAGGTCTGAACGAAACCAGAGGCACCTTATTCCTCATCCCATATGTCCAATATAGGAGAGAATTCCTCGCATATCCGGTCGATCTCCAAGTATGTATGGACGATCACCACTTATTACCTTGTCTTGGGTGTACAGCCCAATCAAGACATCAGTAATCATCCAAACGATGTGAAGACCAATGTTCATCGACCATCGTCTTCATCCTCGACATATCGTCGAATCAGTTATTCGAAATGGGATATACCTGGACTTTCCGAATAACTCGCATATAAAATAAACAAGTGCTATAAAACACAACATACGCCTTATTCCAATCCAGAATATTCCTTTATTCTTATACTTTGGGAAAGGTTCCCATTAATTTTATCAAAGATAAATTCTTTAAATTTATTCTTTAATCTTCCTTTGAATATCATTCAAACCAAATTATGGTTTATCCAAACTAGTCGGGATTAGCGCACCTTACCGAAGTAATCATTTGTTTTATTTCCCAATCCCAACCTATTAATCCCATGAAGCAAAACTGGTAATACTTCATATCTAACACCACCGTGTTATCAGTAAATCTAATTACCATTTCACGTTCAAATCTAATTAAAGATTTAACTATCGCCTGGAGCAAAATTGGTGATACTCCATTCTCAATCATTTCAATCTAATTAAAGATTCATTAAAACTCAAATTGGTTTTAATCTTCCCAAAAATCAATATTAATGATTGTTTAACTTGGGAAATCATATCCTGTCTTTAACTATGTTAAAGAACCAATGTCATTTAAAACACGGTTCACGATAAACCCAAATTCACATTCCATTCCCACAGCCTCTAACCGTAAATTAGCAACTGAAAAATTCTCTAAGTATTAACCCCAAAGGCCGAAACCAACATCAGATCAATACCTAGGAAACCATTCAACTTAACTAATCTCAAGTTAGTTTCTGATTTCTTAACTCCATTGGGTCTAAGAACAGTATTGTTAAAGATACCATTCACGACAACCCAAAATCTCATTCCATTCCAACAGCCTCTAGCCGTAAATTAGCAAGTGAACAATTCCCTAAGTATTAACCCCGAAGGCCGAAACCAACATCAGATCAATACCCAGGAAACCATTCAACTTAACTAATCTCTAGTTAGTTTTTGATTTTCTTAACTCCGTTGGGTCTAAGAACAGTATTATTAAAGATACCATTCACGACAACCCAAAATCTTATTCCATTGTTAATCAGGCTAAAGAACAAGTTTTATTTAAAACACCATTCACGATAAACCCAAAATCACATTCGATATTAAATACAAGGCTCTGAATAGAAAATTTATCGGCTTGTATTCAATATCAAATTTTGGAATCAACAAATACTATATTGGAATAACGATATATATATCTCTTCCAAATTTCTCCACAATATCCGTATAATCAAGGAATCCAATATCGAAATATTCCGAAGATAATTTCGATTCAAATCCATCCTAATTCATATATTGGAAATTCTGGTTATTTTTAGAACCACTTCAAATACAATTTATTTATTTAAAAATATTGGATTATAATTCTAGTTAATAACTAGTTTATTTCGATAAAAATCTATTTTTGTCTTTTCAAATATGGAATTTTTCATCCAAATTCTTTCCAAATCATTTCTTATGATTTTACACTAATTATTGATATTTTTAATAATTTTTTCAAGGCCCATACAGTCGATTTCCATAAACGGCCAACGAACTGCACTTACATCGACAATTTCCAAATTTGATTTGGACATAATTCCAAATCCAATAGTTAGATTTCAAATCTCTAATATTCGTTGGAAAGCTCTTTTCGATACGAACCCAACGGTTCCGGTTTTAGGAGAATCCGACAGTCGGATCTCCTGTAATGTCCATTCGAAGTCAATGGTCGAAATTCGCGAACTACCGCAGCGCAGCGCATTCTATTCAGGCCATTATATATATAATATATATTATATATATATTTTGTCGAATTCCTTTTAAAATGTATTTTATAAATTGTTTTAAATTCATTTTCAAAACGATTTTAACTTCATATTCAATTTCAAATCAAAATTGAATATTCCATATCATCGATATATACAAATGATTATTTTCAAAACATTCGATTTTGAAATCAATTCCTTTTCTATATTCGTTATAAAAATGAGTAAAATTGATATAAATATCGTTCACATCAAAATGGCGTTAATCTAATCAACACGGCTTTATGTATTTAAATATATTCGTGTCCATACCAAATAGGACTTCAAAATCATATTTTGATCTTTTACTGAATATTATTTTAAAATATTCATTATTTTAAAATATTCGTTATTTTAAAATATTCTTTCTTTCTGAACTGGAATCTGACACAGTCAATTACTATATAATTTTATTTATATGGATTTCTTACACACATGTACACAACAACAATAAAACATTGTCAACCATCATCCCGAGTGCATTCTACACTGCATAAGCATCAAATATAAATATTTAACGCTTATATCAATGTCAACCAATCGATTGACATATAGCTAATTATTGGGATTAATGTATGTCCAATATCATCCCAGTACCCGTGTGGGGTTTTCAAACAACAAACACAAATTTATTGCGCAGTTGGCCGATGTGTAAAATTTATCCTCCCAATAAATATCATTCAAATGTGTGTACATAAATAAATTGTCCGATTTGTAAATGAATATTCAATTCTATTCATATACACGCTTAAAATTATATTTTTAACTGTAAAATATTTTATTCCATTCCGCAACACACAATCAATTTTCACAACACAATCCATCAAACAAACAAGTCATCCATGGTCTTTGGACGATGGGTGTCGGGTGCTGCTAAGCACCATCTTCATCCTAGTATATATTTTAACTAGAGGTAAAATTAAAGTGAGAATTTCTCACCTTTGGGTTCCACTCCACCAGTTTTATTTCTGAATTTCAAAACAGTCTGGATTTACCCGAAACTCCAATGCAATCTTTTTCACGCTATTCAGATTAAAAATTACATTTTTAATATGATGTTTATATATTTAAAAATAGCATTTTTATATCGCTATATATATTTATAAAAGATCACATCTTTATATAACTAAAAATCGAATTTTTATATAATGCTACTACATAGACAAAAATCATATTTTTATCTAGCTATCATATATAATAAAAATCGAATTTTCATTTATCTTCACATGTAAAAATTCTATTTTTATCCTACTCCAATATAATATTTTAATCTACTAAAAATAATATTTTCATGTCGCTTTTCTTATATTAAAAAAAATCTAAACTTTTTATAACTAAAAATTTAAACTTTTTGTTAAATAAAAATCATACTTTCCTTTAATAAAAATTAAAGAAAATATATTCCTGAAATCAAAGAAAATTTATTTTTGAAATCAAAGAAAATCTATTTTTTTTCTTTTAAGGTAGGAAATCTAAATTTTTTATAATAATGAAAATCTCATCTTTATGATATTAAAAATCTTAACTTTCTTAAGGTAAAAATCTTATCTTTACTAAGTTAAAAATCGAATCTTTTATATAAATAAAATCGAATCTTTTCTATAAATAAATCGAATCTTTATAGTTTTTAAAATCACATCATTTCAATTTTAAAAATCATATCATTTCAATTTTAAAAATCATATCATTTTAGTTTTGAAAATCATAGAAAAGAAAAGGGAAAAAAGAAAGAACTTCCAGTAAAAAAATCCTAGGGTTTTGGATCGACTGAGGCGTTGTGCGTCGGTTGGAAGGGAGGGGTGTTCAGCATCCGCGGAGGAGGGTGGAGATGGTGATGTGGCCGGCGACGGTCTGGTTAGGGGGTAGCGGCTTCAGATCTGGTTTTGGGGGTAAGGGGCTACGGGTTCTTCACGTTGGAGAAGTGGGAAGAGGGAGAGGCGACATGGAGGAGGTTAGCCAGAGCAGGCGACTGCAGCAGAGTGCGCAACAGCTTGGACTCAACGGTGGCGTCGAGGATTGGAAGGACGTCGATGATTTGAACCAGCGGTTTTTTTTATTTCTTCTGAAGGGGCGTTGACCAAATGAGCAAGGAAAGGGGGGATTTGAATATATATATTTTATTATTTTATTATCCAAAAAGTCAGTTTTTCATTTGAACCCCGAATCGAATCGAACCCAACGACTGTCGCCCTAGCTAACTACTCCCATTCCGAACACAATGAGATATGTATCGTAAGCCAGTTCGGTTGTTTCAATCGGTTTCCGTTAAAATCAAAGTACAAATCTATATATTGAATTTGAACGCACATTTCAATTTACGGGGTCTACATATGGACCCCAAAAATTCCAGAAAAATAAATCTGCTTATGTTTTGACGATACGACCCTAACAAAACTAATTTCGTTGAATTTGGAGACCGTTTGAAAAATGGCCATTTTCTGGTCGATCCAAATTGATTGAAACTGGCAAAACACGTTTTCTTTTGCCACGCTCACATATTAGTCCCAAAAATTATGAATTTAGGAATCTAGCAATAATTTGACATCCTGGATCCAACAAAAGTGGTTTCATCTAAAATGGAGGTCGTTTGCAAAATCGCTATTTTTAAGGGCTATATTCTCCATAGCGACTATTCTGAATTTTCAACTGGGCATAACTTTTTATTTCCGCTATGAAATTTCAATTTTTCAGATTCATTGGAAAGATATTTCCAAATAGATTATATTATTTTTAGTTTCGCTAAAATCCGGTTTATTTTGAATCCTGTACATTCATTAAATCGAATTTTCAACCTACCGTGCCATTTTCAATTCCTTATATAATTAAAAATAAATATTCTAACATTGATTCAAGTAAATATATACGTTCTAATTCTATTCAAAATAAATTTTACGCCGTTATTATTTAAAATAATTCATTTTAAATATTCAAAATCCACTAAAATTGCCAAAAAAAAAAATGGTTTTGATTTTCCGGGTTATTACAATCCGATAGTCGGATCTCCCGTTACGTCAATTCGAACTTACGGGTTGGTCTCCACGAACTACCATTGCGCGACGCATTCTATTCAAGCCCAAATTCAATTTATAATTAAAATTAAAATCGAAAACATTTATAAAATAATTTATAAATACTATAAATATTGACAACTACCCTTTGAAATTTATTTTTAATTGTTTTCCTTTCAAAATCAAATATATTCATATTAACCCATTATATTATATAATAAATTAATTAAATTTCTATTCAAAACGTAATATATAAATGTTTATAAACTCGTTTTAAAAATGATTTCAACTTCGATTTCAATTTTAAATTTAAATTGAACACTCATATTATTATAATATTAAAATAATAATATATTTAAAATATCGCATTTTGAAATCAAATCTTTTTTATATTCATTATCAAAAATGAATAAAATCGATAAACAAATCTATTCGAGTTAAAATGACAAATATATACTTAAATCGGTTTCATATTCATTTCAGTTATGAATATTTCAATATTTTCATGTCCATCGAAAATCGGACATCAAAATCATATTTTGATTCTTCACTAAATATTATATTTAATAATATTCGTTATTTCCGAATTGGAATGAGACTCAATCAATTACCATATAATTTTAATTATATGGATTTCATACATCGCATGTATTTAAGAATAATTATAAAGAATAATTGAACATCCAATTCACATCCAGAGTGCAATTTACAACTGTATAAGCATTAAATGATTAAATAACACTTAAAATGGTCTATCAATCATTCGGCTGTCATATAATTAAATACAAGGGAGATGTGTAAATTGATTATCATCCCCAGACCCGCGTGGGGTTTTCAACCATTAAACTGATATTATTATTCGTATACTTGGGCAATGTGTAAAATTATCGTCCCAATACTTGTATGAGTCTTACATCACAATCCATGTGAACTTATCAAATATTTGGGAGATGGGTGGGTAATTTTCAACCTAGAATAATTCATAATATAAACATTTTATTTGACAACGTATATATATAAACAACTTATAATGATAACATCAAAACTGAAAACATCCATCAATCACCAAAAAATATTGCAATCATAGGTAATCAATATATATATTCAGTTGTAAAAATAAATAATTGTACAAAAGAATTGAGTGAGAGAATTCTCACATTGATCGGTTTCTGAAATCGTTATTAAAACAATTATTTTTGCGAAATTAAACCAGACGTTTAACTTAGTTAAAATTTGTATCTTGCTCCGTTTTCTCCTAATTGGCTTCATTGTGTAGAGTTTGTTGGCAGGGCTCCAACGTTTACAGTTTCGTTCCATTCTGAACTCGTATGAAGGAGATATGAATTTTATAAGCTTGAATCTATTTTAAGAGTAATTAACTTAAATTAAAATCTAATTAAAAATCCTTAATCACCATTATCAATGAATTATTCCCATGCTTACCCTAACACACGTCTTCCTCCAGCTCGTTTAAAAACTTTGCTCTATATTGATTTTCTCCACATCACGACAAACGAGTTGACCTAGACTCGATCGGTCGCCTCCACGACGACGACCGTCACACCGCCCTCCTACACCAGCATTGGCACGAAATCCGATGTCCCAATGACCTCCAGTCTAACTACGAACGACACCGGTTCTAGTGGGAAATACAACCACCATAGGTCATGGTTTCAGATCTTGACCGTTCAAATTATAGATCTCAGTGTTCTCTTCGATTTTGTAGTTATGAATTTATGAAATCGTTTAATGGATTTTGAGAAAGAAGAGGGTTGTTTCTGAGTGTCGCGGCCATTGATAAGTTGAAAGGCAACGAAAATCTAAGAATTGAACTAGGGTTTTGAAAATAAACGTTTATATATATATAGTATAATGTAAATTAATATTTAATTCTCTAATTGGTTCCTTTGCATTCGAACTCCAAACGAGACATAACGACTTTTGCCCCTAACATATATCCCCATTCTAAACACAATGGGATATGTTTAGTAAGCTGATTCGAACGTTTTGATTAGTTTTTATCAAAATTAAAATAAAATTTTAAATATTGAATTTAAATGTACATTTTAATTTACTACAACTACGTACTGGCTCCAAAATTTATGAAATTTGAAATCTCGCTATGTTCTTCAAATATCGTTCAAACAAAACTAATTTCATCAAATTTGGAGACCATCTAAAAAAAGGCCATGTAACTAGCTTATTAAATTATAACTGAAATTCAACACGCGTTAAAATTTACCATGCTTACATATGAATTCCAATTGACTTGAAATTTTAAACCTAACAATAATTTAACATTTCAGATCCAACAAAATTAGTTTCATCGAAAATGGAGGTCGTTTGCAAAATAACTATTTTTAAGGGCTTAAATAATATTAAACTATTTAATAAATTCCATAGCGACTATTTTAAATTTAAATCTGGAAATAACTTACAATTCTTAACTCAAAATCTAAAATTTTCACATTCATTAGAAAGATATAATTAAATAGATTCTAACATTTCTTTGATTCGACTTATTTTGAATTCTATACATTCAATTGAAATTGAAAATCGAATTTCCAAATTACCACATCATTTCGATTTCGTTTTAATTAAATGTAAAATTCATACATTCGAACTTCAATATAAATAAATTTTAAATTGTTAATTCTCAAAATAAATCATTTTAAATTCTTAAAATCCATTAAAATAAATTAAAAATAAATTTTAAATTGGTTTGAAAAATCAGGGTTGTTACTGGAAGAGGAGAAATAGTCTTTGCAGAAGAACAAGACTTGGGATTTGGTACCGCTACCTTAAGGAAGCCAAGCCATAGGTTGCAAGTGGGTGTTCAAGGTGAAAGATGATGGTAGATACAAGGCAAGATTATTAGCCAAAGGGTTTTCACATAGAAAGAGGTTAGACTATGATGAAATATTTGCTCCGGTTGTTAGACAACTTCAATTTGAATCCTACTTGCAATAGTTGTTGCTCACGATTTGGAATTAGAACAACTCGATGTGATGACCGCTTTCTTGCATGGTGATTTGGAGGAAACCATTTACATGAAGCAGCCAAAAGGATTTATTGTAGATGGAAAGTCAAATTGGGTATGCAGGTTAAAAAAATCTCTTTATGGTCTAAAACAACCGCCTAGACAATGGTACAAAAGGTTTGATTCTTTTATGCTTCCACATGGTTTCAATCATAGTACTAAAGATGCATGTGTTTATTCCATGTATTTAAAGAATAATAATTGGGTGTATTTGCTTTTGTATGTGGATGATATGCTGATTACTTCCAAGGATAAAGCTGAAATTGATGAGTTGAAGTTGAAATTAAAAGCGGAATTTGATATGAAAAATCTTGGAGAAGTGAAATTTTTTTTGGGGATGGAAATCCAAAGAGAAATAAAGCTTGGACTTTTGAGACTTACTCCAAAATAAATATATTCAAAAGGTGCTTGCTCAGTTTAGCATGGATGGAGCAAAGGTTATCATGCCTTTGCATATACAGCTTTCTAGCCATGGCTCTCTAATCTCAAAAAAGGACAAGGCTTATATGAAAAGGTGCCTTATGCGAGTGCAGTAGGTAGCTTATATATGTGATAGTGTGAATGCACTAGACCGGACATTGCTCAAGCTATTGGACTAGTTAGTAGATATATAGCAAATCCAGAAAAATCGCATTGGGAGGTAGTGAAGTATATTTTTAGAAATCTTAGAGAAACATCAAATTATGGGCTTGTTTTTTTGTGGCAGAAATAAAGATTTAACTTTGATCGGATTTTGTGATTAAAGCCATGCCGAAGATAGAGATAAAAGGAAGTCAACCTCAGGCTATGTGTTCACTCTTGGAGGAACAACTATTATTTGGAAAGTGAGGTTGCAGACTATAGTTTCTTTGTGTACTACAGAGGCAGAGTTGATGGCTGCAGTTGAGGCAACCAAGAAGGCACTTTATGTGAAGAAGTTGTTGTGTGATTTGGGCTTTATAAAGGATACTTGTTTGGTGAATTGTGACAGTCAGAGTGCAATTGATTTAGCTGAAAATATGGCTTTCAGTTCTAGAACAAAGCATATAGGGGTAATAGAGTCTTTCCTTATCTTTATGAAAGAGAAGAAGTTAGTTCTTCTTCAGAATATTCACCCAAATGACAATGCAACGTACATGTTTACGAAGGCATTACCTTCTACTAAGTTCGAGCATTTCTCGAACTTGATTCACTTGATGAAATGCTAGGTGCCACATGGTGGCAATATAGGGAAGATAGCGATTTGGTTGAAGTCAAGAAAAGACGTGGTAATCTTCTTGTATGAAGAAATAGGAGTTGGTTGCATAATGTCTACCTTGTTTTTTGAATGTTTCCAACACTTTGTTGGTGGGCGATGGCCTTGCCGGAGTTCATTAACAAAGTGCAATGAGGGGTGGCTTTTGCAGGAACTCATTGGGAAACATTCACATGAAGTTTCTTGGTTACAAGAGATATTGTATCAGGGTGGAGATTATTGAAATTTTGGTGATACGATATTTCCAAAATTAATTAGATTTTGGAGATATTCTCTGTAATTTGGTTACCTGTTTTGTGCAAGAAAGAAATGGAAAGGAATATTAAGGAGATAGGGATATTGGAGACATTCACCATTTATGTTTTTGCCATATTTCATGAAAAAAGAAACAGAAAGGAATTAAATTAGGAAAGAATTGACTGATGGAGAAAAGAGAAAGTTATCAATCAATTATATGACAATAAAATTAATGGGAATATTAGTGTTCCATGAATTGAGTTATTTACATAAATCTATTAGTTCATCCCCAAGTAATTTTTCCTCTATGTGAAGAGAGGCATAGAGAGTGTTATTATCTTTAGATCATCTGTATTTGTTATTCCTTTGCGCTACTGTAAAACTCTGTAATCTCTTGAATATTAACAAAATCTCTTTCCCATTGAAGTGAACGTACACTATCTCGCGAAAGTGGAACCACTATAAGTATTGTGTGTTCTCCGTTGCCTTTATTATTTTTTGTGGTCTGTGATTGATAATCATTTCAGTCTGTTTGTTCTATCACATCATTGCAAGATTCTATTAAGGTTTTTCTGGTGAAAGGGATTGATCACCACTTACAGAGAGTAACCCTATTTCTACGACACCCCAAGTCCGTTAATGTCACTCATTAAGAGAATGCATTAAGTTTCGTGAAACATTAAAGGTAAGCAGAAACAGAAACACTACAAGACAGATGTAAAATAGCAGTGGAATTTTAACACTTTATTTATTATAAAACATCGTGGCTCAAAACATAGTTGCATCATAAGTCTGAAATACATAAAATCCAATACATCAACTTTAAACTTCTGTTTTGTACGAAAATCATCATAGTACAATAATAAAAGAAGCATAGTTCCCCATAAATATTGCCATAGTAAAAAAAATACAGAATCAAAGAAGTACATCTAGCAGCTCCAAGCAGAATGAAAGAAGAATCCTGATCAAGCTTAATTATTCCTACTTTAAGAAATAGTGGGGAGGGAAGGGGAACGGAAGAGAAAGAAGTGGAAACAAAACAGGTCAGACATAAAGTCAGGCGAATCCAACTACTTTTAGCATATAAATAAGTAAAAGTATCATCACAGGCATATAAACAAGATAAGAGAGATAGAGCATATAAGACAGGTATGACAAGTAAATAGGATAAACTGAACAGAATGTGCAATGCGCTTCTATACTACTTTTCTCTTTCTCTGCACCAATACTAGTATAACAGTAACATGATGATCCCAACCAGTATAAGATGGTTGGCATAGGTGTACTTCTAGTAAGAGATTTTAACCCCATACAATATCAGGTAGCCTAACAGAACAAACGGGTGTTATCCCCAAACGATAATAACGGGCTCCTGAACAGATGTGACTAGATGTACCCTAATTACTATCCTAATAGATCGTCTCCCTAACTCTCGTGGATACCCTGTGTTGGCCATATAGTAGGATGTATCACTTCCTAAAGTGGCATCCCTGATACAAACAAGATGCACAACTATATCTACAAATGTCATGGCATCTTAATCCTCACTGATCCGGACCCATAATCGCACATGACCCCGTCGGAATGCACCGCCCACACCTCCTCTCAAGTGACCACTTACAACCACCTCAGTAAGCTTGCCCTGACCCCGACCTAGTTCGGGGTTCCCATTTGATACCGATATAGGTTACTAACTGATAGGGGTCCCACATACAAGACAATACAAGCTTCCCCTTAGGCTTGTATCCCCATTACTAGGTTTTCCACAGGTTATGCCTACCGGTTTCTCAAGAGTGCCTAACCACAATAGGTTAAGTTTGTGGGCCTATATATACAAATATTACCCACCAACACAAGATTACTTAACCCTCCCTCTGATTCAAGCACCCTACTCAAGTTAACAGGTTCATGTAATCTTTAAGGACCAAAACTGGTTAATTTTTACAAGTTCATTATCATTTCCATTTATGTTTATAATGCGATAGACCTCCCACATTAAGCCTACAACTTGTGGATGCTGGTTATACTGGTCGGATCTGGGTAGACTTCCTCCACAAGTTGGACTTAACCTCATGTCTTAGCACGTTATGTGTTTATACACTTAGACCCCTCACATTAGATTCACCACTTGTGGTCGCTAGATATGCCGAGCGGGTCCGGGCAGACTTCTACAACAAATTTAATCTAACTTCATGCCTAAGCACGGTTATAGTTTCATGTTACTATAATTCTAGGCATTTAATTCTTTATTTAACAATTATGCGTTAAGTTTCGTGAAGTTTTAAAGGTAAACAATAACAGAAACATTACAAGATAGATGTAAAATTGAAGCGGGATTTTAAAACTTTATTTATCATAAAACATCGTGGTTCAAAACATAGTTACATCATAAGTCTGAAATACATAAAACCTAATACATCAACTTTAAACTTCTGTCTTGTAAATAAATCATCAAAGTACAATAGTAAAAGAAGCATAGTTCCCCATAAATATGTCCATAGTAAAGAAAGTACAGAATCAAGGCAGTACATCTATCAGCTCCAAGCAGAATGAAAGAAGAATCCCGATCAATCTTGAGTATTCCCATCCTGAGAACCTGGGGGGGGGGGGGGGGGGGGACGGAAAAGAAAGAATAGGAAACAAAATTGGTTAGACATAAAGTCTGGCAAGTCCAGTTACTTTTAGTATATAAATAAGTAAAAGTACCACGACAGGTATATAAACTGGATAAGAGAGATATAACATATAAGGCAGGTACGACAAGGTAAACATGATAAACTGAACAGAATGTGCAATGCACTTCTCTACTACTTTTCTCTTTCTCTGCACCAATAATAGTATAACTATAACATGATGAACCCAACCAGTATAACATGGTAAACTTAGGTGTACTTCTAGTGAGAGGTTTTAACCCCATACAATAACAGGTAGCCCAATAGAACTGATGGGTGTTATCCCCAAACGATAATAACGGGCTCCTAAATAGACGTGACTAGATATACCCTAATTACTACCGTAATCGACCGGCTCCCTAACCCTCGTAGATACCCTATGCTGGCCCCACAGTAGGATGTACCACTTCCTAAAGTGGCAGCCGTGATACAAACAAGACGCACAACCATATATACATATCTCACGGCGTTTTAATCCTCCCTGGTCCGAACCCATGCACGCATATGACCCCGTCGGAATGCGCCGCCCACACCTCCTCTTAAGTGACCTCTTACAACTAGTTCACTAAGCGTGCCCTGACCTCGACCTAGTTCGGTGTTTTCCGTTTGATACCGGTATAGGTTACTGACTGATATGGGTCTCATATACAAGATGATACAAGCTTTCCCCTTGGCTTGTGTCCCCACTTCTAGGTTTTCCATGGTTTATGCCTACTGGTTACTCAAGATTGCATAATCCCAACAGGTTAAGTTTGTGGACCTATATATACAAATATTACAAACTAACCAAAGGTTTACTTAACCCTCCCACTGATTCAAGCAAGTTTATTTAACCCCTACTCGAGTTAACAGGTTCATGTAATCCTTAAGGATAAAAAAAGTTTAAGTATTACAAGTACATTATCATTTCCATTTATGGTTATAATGCACTAGACCTCCCAATTATGCCTACAACTTGTGGATGTCGGATATGCCAGTCAGGTCCGGGCAGACTTCCTCCATAAGTCGGACTTAACCTCGTGTCTTAGCACATTACATGTTTATACACTTAGACCCCTCACATTAGATTCGCCACTGGTAGTCGCTGGATATGCCGAGCGGGTCCGGGCAGACTTCTATCATAAATGTAATCTAACCTCGTGTCTAAATGCGGTTACACTTTCTTATTATTATAATTCTTGGCATTTCATTCTTTATTTTAACAATTATCCCTATTTCATTATAGGTTTTCATGCCCCTTTTCCAAGTCATATCCATCATGTACCATATGCCCAAAATTAGGATCTTTAATCACAGTTTGGATTATGCCCCAAATCCATATTCGTATATTTAATTTAAGTTATGTCCAAATTTCCCAATACAAGTTATCCCCCAATTCTAACATTTTCCCCTTGTTCCCAATTTCACGCGTTCACATATTTCAGCGGTACGCCTAGGCTCGAAAGTAGCCTGGCTATAAAATAAAATGGGAAAAGAAGAAGGTAAGAGAACTGAAATAATCATAATAACAAGACTGACATATGATGGCAGAAATAGGCATGGCAACTAATAAACATATAGTGACAAAGTTGAGCAAAATGACAAGATAGGTATAAAGGCACATATCCGATGAACATGCGACAATAGAACTGATTAGGCATAGTGTCATGATCATAAAAAGGCATCATGAGATCTAATCAGTGAATTAGATGTACAAAAAAAGGCAGATCTAACATGATAAATAGGAATAGGCCTAGATCCAATTCATAATCATGTCAAAATAACTTAGATACTCAGGTTATGGCAGATTTGATATGATTCAATTAGTCACAGGCCTAGATCAAATTCATATCACGCCAAGATTAACTTTTAAGTACTCATATCTAAAAATAACGTAGACTCACAGTCAACAGATCTATGAACAAAAGAATAATTGCAGATGTTGTAGAATAGGTCTCTAAATCTGAATAACTTAATTGCAGAAGAAGAATAGGCTATTTTCAATCTAGGCAGAGGCAGCATATAGTTCTCCGTTGTTTTAGGATGAATAAAACAATGAGAATAGGGTGTTATTTATAGCCTAGGGTTCACGAACTGGCCAAAAAACAAGCTACATATGCAGAAATGTACTGAGCTCGGATCTGGGGGT
Source organism: Allium sativum (assembly GCA_030737875.1). NCBI lineage: Eukaryota > Viridiplantae > Streptophyta > Magnoliopsida > Asparagales > Amaryllidaceae > Allium > Allium sativum. The sequence goes on along the minus strand of CM060927.1, from coordinate 27,670,880 downwards.
GTCGACCTAGGTGATGGCATTGGTGTCGACACCCCCTTATGGTGTTGACCCATGGGTCCATACCTCTAGGGTTGGGGTCGACCCCCAACGGGCCTGGTTCCCATGTTGGTTCCCGCCTATGAATTCGAAATGATTCGAACTGATTTTGAATTTCTAAAATGTTCATTATATATATAATTAGCTTATATATGTGCAAACTTCAAACCTTAATTACTTTTTCATACGGTGTCCGTTTTATGCAAACTCGGAGTCTATCTCAAGAAGAATTCCGAGATGAACGCAATGGCACAATTCATTTCACTTAATTTTGAATATTTAATTAAGTATTCTTCTAGTTTATCATGTTTAGTGTCGTTAAAATTACGGGGTGTTACATTCTCCTCTACTTAAAGGATTTCGTCCCCAAAATCTCCAAGTTAAGAAGAATGTATATCCTAACATCCATCATCCATCTAATCCTCCACCAATTGTAGGCATTCATTGTCCTTAAAAGTTTTCTAATGATTGTATGAACATATGCAACGATGTGTGTATATGCCCTATACTAGTGCGAAAGATCAGGTGGTCTACTAATTCAATCGACCACCTTAATTCAATATTTGTTAGTGCCATGAATCCAACATGTATGCAAACAATCGAATTATAACATGTAGGTTCTTTATGCATGTGCAATCATTCATCCAAATGCAACATCCACATGATGATACGCCTACTTTCATCCATTAAAAGAAAAAAATGCACAAACATCCAAATGCAATATGAGAGTGATTGAGTTGATCTAGTGCCTAATGTGTGTGTATATGTATCCACGAGCAACAACTAGCAACCATTTGCATCCATCAAACATAACATGTCTCAAACACATGTTTACATCCGTGGGATTCCTACCTAAAGGTCGAAGATTGGATAGATAGGATATACTTAAATGATAGAAACAAGCATTAATAAAAGCTTTCGAAAGGAAGTTAAGAACATACCTTTGAAAAGAAAAGGGTACGAAGTGCGAATCTTGTCTTCGGTCTCCCAAGTTGCATCATCTTGGTTATCTCCCCACTGACCTTTAATTAATTTGACTTCTCTGTTATGTAGCTTCTTAACCTCTGATCCAAGAATACGAGTTGGAACTCGTCTAACTGTCACCTCCCATTCTTCCTCTACTTCCTCCAATATACTCGGCTCAACTAATACGAGTTGGAAATCATCTAACTATCACCTCCCGTTCTACCTCTATTTTCTCCATTATACTCAGCTTGATTACTTCTGTGGTATCATGCAAATACTTCCGTAAATGAGAAACATGGAAAACATCATGAACGCTGGATAGTCTCTTTGGTAGATTTTCTCTATAGGCCATTTGGCCAATCCTTTCTGTTATGGGAAATGGCCCTACAAACTTTGGTGCCAATTTCCCTACAGATCCAAAGCAAACCACATTACTCAAAGGTGATACCTTTATGAAAACCATGTCTCCCACCTCAAACTCAATATCAGTCCTTCTCTTATCTACGTAGGACTTTTCCTGTCCTAAGCTGTCTTCATGCGTCTGCGAACAAGGTCAATCTTTTGTGAAGTCTCTCTAACCATATCCGATCCAAGTCGAAGTCTTTCTGTAGATTCCCACCAACAAGTCGTTTATCTACAAGGTCACTCGTACAATGCTTCGAAGGGTGCCATGCCAATACTAGCCTAATAGCTATTTTTGTAGGTGAACTCAACTAAAGCAAGATGCTCTTCCCAAGTCCCTCCGAAGTCTAGGATACACAGTCTTAAAAGATCCTCAAGGACTCTATACACTCTTTCCGTCTGTCCATCGGTCTAAGGGTGATAAGCAGTGCTCAGACATAATTGTGTACCTAATTCTTCTTGCAAGCTCCTCCAAAATTCATTGGTGAAAATGGGGTCATGATCACTTACGATACTAGAAGGTACTCCATGAAGACGAACTATCTCACAAACGTAAATTGCTGCCAATCATGCCGCCATCCTCTTACTCATAACTAGAATGAAATGAGCGCTCTTAATAAGTCTGCCAACTATAACCCAAATGCTGGTGTTGCCTTTCCTTGATCTAGGAAAACCATCGCGAAATCCATAGAGAATCTCTCCTACTTCCATTGTGGGACCTCCAAAGGATGAAGTAAACCACTGGGCTTCTTTTGCTCAGCCTTGACTTGCTGGAAAATCAAACATTGAGAAACAAACTCCTCTATATCTTTCTTCATCCGAGCCTAAAAGAAAACCCTCTTTATATCTCTATGCATCTTATCCCCGCCTAGATGAATGGTCATCCTAGAATAATGGACTTCCTCAAGGACCATTTTCAATAGACTCCCAATACAGGGAACACAAAGCCTTCCATCTCACCGCAACCGCCCTCTATTGTCCGTGGAATATCCACTGAGTTGACTAGAAGTCTCCCCTTTATTGAGTCTACACAAGATGTCTGAAATCTTGGATCCTTTCACTGCGAAGTCTCTATCTGATCCAACAGCGTAGATCGCACCAATAATGATGCCAACATAACAAATGTAAACTCGGTGGGGGGGGGGTCTGAAATCAAATGCCGATATGAACTCCAAGTTTTTCCTCTCCACAAACAAAGGACTCAATGTCATCCTCTGTCTACTCAATGTGTCTGCGACTACATTAGCCTTGCCAGGGGCATAAGTAATCTCGAAGTCATAGGATGCTAGGAACTCCATCCATCTTTGCTGCCTTAGATTGAGTTCCTTTTGCGAGAACAAGTACTTGAGGGATTTATGATCGATGTACAACTCGAACTTCTCTCCAAGTAGATAATGGCACCAAGTCTTAAGCGCAAATACTATGGCAGCTAACTCTAAGTCATGGGTAGGGTAATTCTTTTCAGGAGCTCTTAGTTGTCTTCCTCCATAACATATTACCCTTCCGTGTTGCATCAGAACCACACCAAGCCTTGTACCACATGCATTTGTGTATATGTGAATATTTTGTTCCCATCAGGCAAGGTCAAAATTGGGGCTGTTGTCAGAGCCCTCTTCAATCGCTGGAAAGCATCGTCACAATCTACAACCCATGAAAATGTAGATTCTTCTTTACCAGCCTGGTGAGTAGGGCTGATATCTTTGCGAAGTCCTTAATGAACTTCCTATACTAGCCCGCTAATCCTAGAAAACTCCTCACCTCCGTTGCATTCTTTGGGATCTACCAATCTTGAACTGCAACTACCTTCGCGGGATTTACTGCAATCCCATTTTAGAAACAACATGCCCTAGGAGTCTCACTTCTTTTCTTCGAAAATGAATTTTGGAGAACTTTGCCTTAAGCTAATGCACACAGAGAGCTTTCAAAACCTCCCTTAAATGTTGGGCATGCTCTACCTCACTCTTCGAGAAAATCAAGATATCATCAACGAAGACCACAATGAACTTGTATAGAAACTCCCAGAACACCCTACTTATCAGATCAACAAAATAGGCGGGTGCATTCATCAACCCAAAAGTCATAACGAGTCGCTCGAAGAAACCATCTGGAGTTCTAAAAGCAGTCTTGTCTATACTGTCCTCGACCTCCCTCAATTAATGAAACCCAGTGGCCAAGTCTAACTGAGAGAAAATAGATGCATCAACAGGCTGGTCAAACAGATCATCTATCCTAGAAAGTGGGTGCCTATTCCTCTTGGTGAGCTTGTTCAACTCTCTATAATCCACACATAAACGAAGTGAGCCATCCGCCTTAGTAGCAAGCACCACCGTAGCACCCCATTCAGATATGATTCACCTAATAAACCCTTTTCAAGTAGCTCCCTCCTTTCCCTTGGTACCATGTGGCGCACAGGCAATGCAACTGACTTTACATTGTCCACTAAGTATATACGGAAATCAATATCGTGCCTCGAAGATAAGCCCCGAACCTCATCAAAAACATCGGGATACTCACAGACTACTGGTACAGATCGTAAATCATTGATAAATGGATCAAACGACTCTAGGAAACTAAGAATAACCGACCCTTTAGGGTCACAAGAAATCTCGAGGGTCCTCCACGGCAAGTCATAAGTCTAACGACCCTCCTTTCACAATCCAGAATGGAACCTTACATGGCAAGCCAATCCATCCCTAGAATCAAAACATACCCCATGAACCCAACCATATATGCATTGCACTCAAACTCGATGCCTAACATAGATATTCTCAAACCCCAACAAATGATAGACAGATGAGTCGTACACCCAATCAGATTTGAGGCAACAACGTGATCTAAAACCATACTAGTACTAAGGTGCAGAGACTCAATCACAGAATTAGATATAAAAAATGCGAAGTGCCATAATCAAAAAGGGTTCTAATTGGATGATTGGAAAGAGAATTCAAACCTTCAATGGAAACTTTCCTACCTCTATCTGGCACACTAGCCACGAGAGCATGCACCTACCCTCTAGAAGATCCTTCCCTTTGACCCTGTCTTTGCTTCTTCGGGCACTCCTTAGAAAAGTGTCCGACCTCTCCATAATGAAAACAAGTGTTCTTTCTATTCTTGCATGATCATATGATCCTCTCATCCACAATGATGACATTTCCTCTTATCTCAAGCTTTTTCGTTCTAAACGCCCTTCTTCTATTGATGTTGTTCATTCTTAGGCCACACTTTCTTGTTTTGTGTTTCCTCAACCCTAGCTTCTTTCTTTTCACCTTTACCCTCCCCATGCATCAATGCTATATCATCAAGGTTCTCAAAAGTTTCTTCCATTGAAATATGAGACATAGCTAACCCATGGAGCGGTTCATTCAATACTTTAGCAAACCTCAAAGCCTTCTTGTACGGGGATCCACTAGTTCCAAACCAAACCTCACCAATTGATTAAACTTATTAACATATTCTCTAATAGTCATGCTCCCTTGCTTAAGCGCCAAGAACCTTTCCATTTGCATACCTTGCTCGGCTTGAGAAAGAAACTTCATTCCGAATATCTATTGGAAATCATACCAAGTCTCCACTGGACGTCTTGCATGTGTCACTTCCCACCAAAATGAGGCCTCATCTTTCAACAGCCAAGCGGCTAACTGAATCTTCCTACGATCATCAACTTTGAAAATCCCAAACAAATCCTCCGTTTCTTTAAGCCAATTCTTTGCCTCCAAGAAAGTCTCAGTTCCTTTGAATGGCTTCCCGCCCGTAGCACAAAAATATTTGCATATCTTAGAGAAATTATCAACACGCGGATGAGGAAGAGGAATAACGGCTGCAGTTGGGGGAGGAACATCTGCTTGACCACCGGCAGGCGCTGTGTCCTCTACATACCTACGGAACCAGCCTGGTATCATGACGCCCTCAGGAATATTTGGTTCCCCAGACATGCTGAAAAGAAAAGGAAAAGGGATTAAAATAGATAAATGAAAGATATTACATATGGCCTTGGGGAAAATGTTTTTCAAAGCAGACTTTTCTTTTGGAAATGCTTTCTTTTAAAACCTCTTCAAAACAATTTTCAAAATCTTTTATCTGATCTGGTAACCTTCAGCTCTGATACCAAGTGTGAAACCCCACGTCCGCTAATGTCACTCATTAAGAGAATGCATTAAGTTTCGTGAAGCAATAAAGGTAAGCAGAAATAGAAACAGAAACACTACAAGACAGATGTAAAATAGCAGCGGAATTTTAACACTTTGTTTATTATAAAACATCGTGGTTCAAAACATAGTTGCATCATAAGTTTGAAATACATAAAATCCAATACATCAACTTTAAACTTCTGTCTTGTACTAAAATCATCATAGTACAATAATAAAAGAAGCATAGTTCCCCATAAATATTGCCATAGTAAAGAAAGTACGGAATCAAAGAAGTACATCTAGCAGCTCCAAGCAAAATGAAAGAAGAATCCTTATCAAGCTTAACTATTCCTACTCTGAGAACTAGGGGGGAGGGAGGGGGAACGGAAGAGAAAGAAGAGGAAACAAAATAGGTCAGACATAAAGTCAGGCGAGTCCAACTACTTTTAGCATATAAATAAGTAAAAGCATCATGACATGCATATAAACAAGATAAGAGAGATAGAGCATATAAGACAGGTATGACAAGTAAACATGATAAATTGAACAGAATGTACAATGCGCTTCTCTACTACTTTTCTCTTTCTCTGCACCAATACTAGTATAACTGTAACATGATGATCCCAACAAGTATAAGATAGTAGACATAGGTGTACTTCTAGTAAGAGGTTTTAACCCTATACAATAACAGGTAGCCTAACAGAACTGATGGGCGTTATCCCCAAAGGTTAATAATGGGCTCCTGAACAGACGTGACTAGATGTACCCTAATTACTACCCTAATTGATTGGCTCCCTAACCCTCGTAGATACCCTGTGTTGGCCCTATGGTTGGATGTATCACTTCCTAAAGTGGCATCCCAGATACAAACAAAATGCACAACCATATCTACAAATGTCATGGCATCTTAATCCTCACTGGTCCGGACCCTTAAACGCACATGACCCCATCGGAATGCGCCGCCCACACCTCCTCTCAAGTGACCACTTACAACCACCTCAGTAAGCTTGCCCTGACCCCGACCTAGTTCAGGGATCCTGTTTGATACCGATATAAGTTACTAACTGATAGGGATCCCACATACAAGACAACACAAGCTTCCCCCTAGACTCGTATCCCCACTACTAGGTTTTCCACAGGTTATGCCTACTGGTTTCTCAAGATTGCCTAACCACAATAGGTTAAGTTTGTGGGCCTATATATACAAATATTACCCACCAACCCAAGATTACTTAACCCTCCAATCGATTCAAGCACCCTACTCAAGTTAACAAGTTCATGTAATCTTTAAGGATCAAAACAGGTTAAGTTTTACAAGTTCATTATCATTTCCATTTATGTTTATAATGCGCTAGACCTCCCGCATTAAGCCTACAACTTGTGGATGTCAGATATACTGGTCAGATCTGGGTAGACTTCCTCCACAAGTTGGACTTAACCTCATGTCTTAGCACATTACGTGTTTATACACTTAGACACCTCACATTAGATTCACCACTTGTGGTCGCTGGATATGCCGAGCAGGGCCGGGCAGACTTCTACCACAAATTCAATCTAACCTCTTGCCTAAGCACGGTTATAGTTTCTTGTTACTATAATTCTAGGCATTTAATTCTTTATTTAACAATTATACCTATTTCATTATAGGTTTTCATGCCCCTTTTCCAAATTATATCCATCATGTACCATATGCCCAAAATTAAGATCTTTAATCACAGTTCGGTTTATGCCCCATATCCATATTCATATATTTAATTCAAATTATGCCCAAATTTCTCAACACAAGTTATACCCCAATTCTAATCTTTTCCCCGCATTCCCAATTCCACACGTTCGCATATTTAAGCAGTATGCTTAGGCTCGAAGGTAGCCTGACTATAAAATAAAAAGGGTAAAAAAGAAGGGAAGAGAACAAAAATAATCATAATAACAAGATTGACGTATGATGGCAGAAATAGGCATAACAACTAATAAACATGTAGTGACAAAGTTGGGCAAAATGAGAAGATGGGCATAAAGGCACAGATCTAATGAACATGTGATAATAGAACTTATTGGATCTAAGAACATAAGAATAATTGCAGATGTGGTAGAATAGGTCTCTAATCCGAATAACTTGATTGCAGAAGAAGAATAGGCTATTTTCAATCTAGGTAAAGGCAGCATCTAGTTCTTCATTGTTTTAGAATGAATAAAACAATGAGGATATGGTCTTATTTATAGCCTAGATTTCACAAATCTGGTCAGAAAACAAGTCTACATATGCAGAAATGTACCAGGCTCGGATTTTGGGGTGTCGACACCCCTTTATGGTGTCGACCCCATGGGTCAACACCCGTAGGGTAGGGGTCGACCCCCAATGGGCCTGGTTCCCGCATTGGTTCCTGCTTACAAATTTGAACTAATTCGAATTGATTTTGAATTTCTGAATTGTCTATTTTATATATAAAATTAGCTTATATATGTGCAAACTTCAAACCTTAATAACTTCTTCGTACTATGTCCGTTTTACGCAAACTCGGAGTCTATCTCAAGCAGAATTCCGAGACGAATGCAACGGCATAGTCATTTCATTTAATTCGGAATATTTAATTATGTATTCTTTTAGTTTATCTTTTTTAGTGGCTGTAACACCCCGTAATTCTGTAACACTAAGATTCACGAATCAAGGAAGAATTAAATTTTAAAATCAAAATCAAGGGAAACAGGCTACGCCATTGCGTTCGTCTCGGAATTCTGCATGAAAACGAGTTTGAGTTTGCATAAATCGGAGTCCGTATGAGGAAGATATGGCTTCCGGAAGATTCAGCGAAGTTCAAATTTCAAAACAGGTCAGAAAACAAGTTCAAAATTCAAAATCGGACCCAAATTGGGCTGGGCAGGAATTTTCCTGCCCAAGGCACCCAGGTCGACTGCGTAGTCGACCTGGGGCACCCAGGTCGATAGGGTAGTCGACCTGGGGCACCCAGGTCGACAGGGTAGTCGACCTGGGGGTCGACCCCCCTGCTTTTTCCAGTTTTCTGAACCTGGTTCATTCTGATGAATTTGGTCACGTTTTCTGCCTAGGTTCGTCCTCCTAATCCTATATAAACAGCCTTAGCCTCCTTCTCTATTCACAATTCTTTTCTATCCATATGCTGCCTCCGAGAAAATGTATAAATAAATAATATATAAAATAAATCAAGACGAGGAAATGTTGCTCAAGACTTTCAAGAAGAGGTTCAAGTCAAGCTAGGATTTCAAGTGAAGATTCAAACGACTGCAACGGCTATTTTTCTACGAATCTAATCTAATCTCTGTAAGTCAGTTATTTTTAGATTTGAACATTTTTCTCTGTTCGTGACATGAAATTAAAGGAATAAAAGAATATGCTAAATCTCTCTATTCGAATCTATGCCTATATCTTTGGACCTAATTAAGAACTGTTATGATTCGATGACCAATTAGGCCTTGCCTATGACTATGAACATTGCTTATAACTATGAACATTGCCTATGACTGTGACTGTGACTATAAGAATTATTTCCTTGACTATGAACACAAGCCTATGCCTTTGATTATGAAACATAAACTATTGCCTATGACATAACAAGGATTACTGTGATTAAAAACCTATGATTCATGACTAGGAAAGTGTTGCTTAAGTTTTGTGATTATGAAATTGGGTCTAAACCCAATTATCTATTCTGTCTATTCTTGGTTTTCTCTGGTTTTAGATCTTGGGAATTTACCTATTAAGTTAGGTCTACCCATGTTCATCTATTCTGTCTATTCTTGGTTTTCTTTGGTTTTAGATCTTGGGAATTTACCTATTAAGTCAGGTCTACCCATGTTCTTGAACCTACGTCGTTATTCACCCCTTTTTATGCCAGTTATTATGTCTATATTTTTCATAGCATCTTTGGTTCATTCCCTATCTTCTACGAATCTAGAATTATCTATAATCTAGATTGAATCACGATTATACGAATGGTGGGAATACGATTTGGGCAAAATATGAAATCTACTAAAAATGTAGTTTTTAACTTGGAAATTGGCATAAATTGGGAACATGTATTTTGGCATGTTCATAGAAATGCAAATTGAATAAATTTAACACGAATCGTAGGATGTGTAATTTGAATCTGGTATTGACTGGTAAATCTAGCATTTACATGAATTGTGAACTAGAATAATAAGTCTAGTTGGACATGAACTGTAATTAGAATGTTAAATCAGAATCGTAAATCTAGTATTGACATGGCCATAATTGGGAGTACTTGTCAGGTTTAGCAAAATCATGGTTAGTGACACTTAGTTTGGTATAGTTTACATACCAAAAAGCATAAATATGATATAGAGGGAAGAATGGGCCATAAGAATAAATGTTGACAATTTACATTAAAAGAGTAATTAGGAAATAAGTAAATTAGGAATAATTTACTTATAGAATCTGTCCTAAATGAGAAAGTGTATATTTAGACAAATTAAAGGTTTGTTAACGACATCTCTTTTAATAATACACCAGAAAGTTCTAGGGTGACAGAGAGGATATTGTCTGGACTTGGGTTTGGAAAATACAAGTTTCCTGCTCTCCCTGGCTATCCCTAACTAATCCGACGGACGGGATGGTTACTTTCAAAACCTGATTTGAAAATTAATCAAAACCCTTTGAACTTAGAAAACACGAATATGCCTAACCCGAGGTTAGACTGAGTTGTAATGTAAACCTGCCCAGAACCAACCGGCACATCCAGTAATCGCAACAATATCTGTCTAATGTGAGTGGTAGCGGCTTTAATTTATTTAGTTAAAGCTAGAACAAGAATGCTAGGGTTAAGTTAACTAAGACACTTAACCAATTCAACATGATAACAAGACTGGTGGGTGAGGTTAGGTTCATACAGTTAAGCTAGAATGGGAGGGTTAAGTCCATAGGAACACTTAACCACACGGATAAGCTAGAATGAAGGGCTAAGTCCATAGGGACACTTAACCAAACTCATGGTAACAAGACAAAATTTGTATGGGTTAAGTAACTAAGAAAACACTTAGCCAAATTAACATGTTAACTAGACTAGAAGGTGGGGTTAAGTAAAGTTAATACACTTAGCCAAATTAACATGTTAACTAGACTAGAGGTTGGGGTTAAGTAAATACACTTAGCCAATTTGATATGTTAGCTGGGCTAGACCGTAGGGTTAAGTAAGCTTGAACACTTAACCATCGGATTGTGGTAAAGGAATAGAGTTAAGTCTAAAACATGAAGGGATAATACTTAACCATTAATAATAACATGTCAGTTAAAACAGACGGGCAAGGAACACTTAACCAATACAGGATGAATGGGTAGGGTTAAGTAATAAGAAATACTTAACCAATATAACTTGGTTTGTGGTAAGGTTAAGTCATCATGAATTACTGATAACACTTTACCAGTTTAATAGGATGAATGAAGAGAGTTAAGTTGGCTTGAATTGACTAATGACACTTAACCAATCCAAATTGACGGGAAAGAGAACTAAGTAGTAAACCTTAGTTAAGAAAACAACGATTCTGGAAACTAAGTGGTAAATCTTAGTTAGTAAAACTAAGTAGTAATTCTTAGTATAACACGGGAAGGAGCGAATGTCCGTCTGAGTAAAAAGGAGGCTCCAACGAATTGGGTTACGAAGCCCGAGGCTTCGAGGGGACGTGAGGGTACTCTTGGTATCCCTCTGTGAGGTTGCAGATGATCCTCCTGGGCTCACAGAGGTTAAGGTCTGCGTAGAAGAACCAGGGGTATGCCATGGTTGCAATATATGGCAACCTAAAGACTAGGATGGACCGGCGTGATTCAGCGAGAAAACGGTAGCCCTGTGATAGCAACTCGTCGTCTACCATCCATCTTGAGTCAATCGAGATACGTGAAGCGGAAAGGTGGAGAACTCCAAAAGACCATATACTTGCTATCTAGTTATGGGTGAGGATGGCCATAGGATAGTGGGGCATCGGGGGCCTGCATATAGTTCTCATTTTTCAAGGTGTGCCTTTCATTAGTTGAGGGAGGGGTCAAGTGGGACCATAGCCACTGGAGTAAAAACAGACCTTAGCATCTGCATCGGCAGATATCTGAAAGCTCCCCACCGAGTTCTGTATTCCTTTATTTGCCCTGCCACAGGACTCGGGCTGCACATTACAGGACATGTGCATCTAGACAAGTGATAACGATTCGCGATACATGCGTGGGGAAGTATAGGAACGTATACCACTCTATGTAGTGTATCCTAGACTTGGGGGCATCATTCGACAAGTAGCATAATCCCTAGTAGGACTAGGTGGCATAAACCCTGAATCCGAGAAGCGTTCAGCAGATAGCGTAAACTCTAGTTGAATCTAGAAAGCACTTGATAGAAAACCCTAGATTAGATCTAGTTAACAAATAATGAATGTATGCCTGAAGGCAACGGAAACTACAGGGATTGGGATCACGTTGTCGTTACTAGTTGGGACACTAGTTGGGTGGTGCAGAGATATAGAAACCAGTATAACAAGGAAATGGCGAAGCGGCGAATGTACTAGAGCATATCCAGTTTATCTTAGCTTAGCATATCTTGTGTTAATCTTGTCTAATCTTGCCAACCCTATCATCACGGTGTTATCTTGTATTCAGTTAATTCATGTCGTTTTGTTTTTCCATGTTCACATGCTAGAAGTTACTGAACTTACTCAGGCTTTATGTCTGACTCTGTTTTTCTTTCGTCTTCTTTTCTTCCGTTTCCCCCCAGGTAGTAAAGGAGGGAATAGTATAGCTCAGGTTAAGTTGGACTGTCACTCTTTCCCAGCTTGAAGATTTGTCGAAGTTTGCTTGGATTCGCTTTTCAGATGCTATGGCTGGCTCTTGCTAAAATTGGGGAATATAAATGTTGTTTTATGCTTCTTTATTTTGTAAGACAGATGATACTCTGATATTGTAAAGAAATCATTATACAAAGTATTTTATCAATAAAGCAAAGTTTTATTTTCCGCTGTTTAATTTCTGTCTGTCTTGTAATTTATCTGCATCTTTTACCCTAAATGCTCCAAAGAACTTAGTGCATTCCCTTTGTGAGTTACACTAACGGATGTGGGGTGTTACAGTGGCGTTAAAATTACGGGGTGTTACAATTTCTCTCACTAATTCCCTCTATTTATATCTGCTGTCCTACGTCTAATGGGATTGGCTGACCAGCTCATTAGTTACTAACCAGTTTGCATAAACACAAACTGAAACATAAAACAGTGATTCCTCCCAAACAGCTAAACCAAATCATTCATGTGACCACTCTACGGAAATGTAAATAACCATTTCAACTTAATGGAATCGACCTCAGCATCTAATTCAATCCTATCAAAAGTTATGGCCTAAACAGCAAAATCAAGGGCAAAATGGTCATACTTGAATTCGGTAAAAATCATGGACATGTCTCAAATCCCAATGAATGACATACTAAAATACAAGAGTGATCCGACCACTAGAGAATAAAATATAATTATTTTACAATCGATCGATACATAAAATATGGTTGTTACATTCTCCCTCCATTTAGGAATTTTGCCCCCAATTCCCAAGCAATCCAAGCAAACACAATATCCCGCGTGGCTACCATCCACAAGTAGCCAATCTACCATCCAATCTAGCATTCAACAATCCATGCAATCAAAATCCTATCCTAGCCTGCGAAATTCTAATAGCACAAGACACAATGGCATAAGTAAGATACGATATATTGGACATACCACTCAAAGTGTTTTGGATGGTTTAACTTCATACTCTCTTCCGTTTCTCACATGCAAGCATCGTCGTTCTCGCTCCATTGTACCTTGACTAGTTCAACAATCTTCCTCCTAAGTCATTTCGTCTCATTCCATATAACACGAAGTGGCTTGCAAGGCCTAGAAACGTCAGGTTCGACCTCAAAATCTTCAAATTGATCCGAAGATACCGTAACATTCGAGTCGTGCACGAACTTCCATAGAAACGATATGTGAAAATCATTATGCACACTCGCCATCTTCTCAGGTAAGTCCAACATTCTCGATAATTGGAAGCGGCGTAACAAACTTTGGCCCTAACTTTCCTTTCTTCCCAAAATGAATGGTATTCCTTATAGGCGAAATCTTAACAAACAACATATCTCCAACTGAGAATTTAAATCCTTACATCGTTTATCGGCATAACCTTTCTGATGATCTTGGGCAGCCTTCATTCGCTATTGAACAATCTTTGTAACAACCCGAATTCTAACAGACCGATTTTTTTTTCGAAATTCTAATCTATCGAAACTCATGTTGGTTTGTCTGGTATCCAACATAAAAGACATAGATAATGAACATATCAGAGATCAGAAAACATCTCACAGCGGAATGGAATAAAATATAATATAATCAAATATAGCCGTACCCAAATAATAATACCGCCTAACCAGTATCCAAAGACATCTTATCTCTTCCAAAAATCTAACCGGCAAGTATGTTATGAGGAGGGGGCAGACCACAAGTTCTAGTGACTGGGTTTAAACAACACATTTTGGATAACCCTACATATATCGTTTAGTTACATTTTCATATTTATTTGGTTACTTGGGTTAACAACACTCAAGGCTTACACACACATCGTACCTATCTACTCCCTAGTAGATTAATCTAATACAGTACATATGAAGCTACCCCCAATATTAAGGTACACCCCATGGTATCCCACTCACACAGTCTCCGCTGTAATGTTAGAGGAATATATGCAGTCCTTCATCCTATGCCAGAGCGACGTACCGACCTCTGTATAATAATGCTATGTACCACAAAGAACCGCCATCACCATACTACGTAAGCGTGTAGACTGCCACCTTTGATCGAATCAGATTCAATCACAGAGTAATGCCCTAGAGTATATGATACACCACCCACTGTAGACATGCGTGTATCTAGACTTCCTTACGTACGTATCGTCAATCATACTCGATGCCTTAACCTTTACGATACACCATCCGAAAAGGTTATGCACGTATCTGCACATATTATCTATGGTACACTGAGTTCCGTAACAAGGCCGTACAAGAAACACAGAACTATGTCAGAGCTTTTCAGATATCTGTATACACAGATATCATGGTCTAGTTTTCACGGTGGCTATGGTCCTCCAGACCCCTCCCTCAACTAGTGAAGGACAAACAGATGAGAGCTAGTGACTTGGCCCAGAAAAACAACAAACAATATCCTAATTGTCCTGTCCCGCAACAAAAGCCTTAATAGTGAAAGTCGATGGTCTGTAGGTTTAGCTCCCCGTCTTTCTGCATCACGCATCACGCATCACGCTGACTGTCGATGACTAGTACCCGACGATTAATATCAATCAGATGGCTAGACCCTCCAAAGACAAACAGAAAAGATCATCGTAACCCGCCTAGTCATATGGCAAAAAGATCGTCGAATCATCTATGACACCCTACAGCCTTCTGACTGCCCCTTGTGGTAGTCAAGGTATATCACCGGGAAGTAACGCGCAGACCCAACCCCTGCGAGCATAGCCTAAGTGTTGTCACTGCACAGAGGACAAGTCGGAGTACCCTCCACGTCCCAGGAAGCCACGTGCTTCCCCTTCCAATCCTTCAGAGCCAGCAGAATATCAGTAGAACAACAAATAAAACAGACAGACCAATTAGATGGACGTGCGCTCAAATCGTGTCTCATGACACCACAATGATCTATCCCGTTGGGTTATTCACCTTCAGACGTACGGACTGGTCCAAGTGCCTTCGGTTACTGTTATTAGACCCTATGTCTAAACATTTACTTACACGCTTGCTCTACCTCATCAGATTTTCAGTTAACTTGGTTATTTCAATTTATATTGACTTATTATTAAGATTACGAAGTTCTTCGTGCTTATTAATTTCAGTTATATAACTTACCCCATTTAAGTTCATTAATATGCCTTTAACATGTTATTCCCGTCAGCAGATTTCAGATTTCTCATGTTTTCAAACAACATGTTTTTCTTATCAGTAGGATTCAGATTCTCAGTTTTACAGATTACTTAATTTATAATTAAGTACAATTTATTGCATTTCATAAGTTTTCCCATCTTTTCCCTACTTATTACAAACAGTAGGTTTCAGGTTTCCAGATTTACAGATTCTTAGTTTATAATTAATTACAACTTATCTCATTCCCCCTATTGTTTATTATAACCTAAGTTATAATTTCCACTTATCCCAGGGATAGGCCTACCTATTATCTTTTCTTTTCCCTTTAGGTTATTCATAATAGGTTATTATCATTCCCCGTCCATTCCAATATTTATATTGTTGTGACTTTCATTCATTTCCATTAATTACAATTAATGCCATCTAATTCTTTTCGGTTATATACATATATGTTAATGCAGCAGACCTCTCACATTAAGCCAACTACTTGTGGACGCTGGATTTGGTGGGTGGTTCTGGGAAAACTTCTACCACAAGTTGGACTTAACCTCGTGTCTTAGCACTATTACATGTATATTTACGCATTAGACCCCTCACATTAAATTAACCACGTGTGGATGCTGGATTTGTCTGGCAGTTCCGGGCTGACTTCTACCACAAGTTGAATTTGACCTCATGTCTAAGTGCAGTTACAATTTTTTATTTAATGTAAATTTAGGCATATTCATTCTTTCAAATTTTATTGTAATTCTTATGTATAATATTTTCGCTTAATAATATTCTTAAACAAATATTCATGTTCATTGTAAATTTCATAATTATAGTGTTCTCAGAAATTCCCAATTCGGATAGGTGATTAATGGAAACCGGTCTTATACAATAGAAAAGTTCTAACTGATGTAATTTCAGTTAGCACAATTGTTTCCAAATTCATTGCAATTTAACTTACAATATCCAATTAACAATGCATTAAATCAGTCTATATACAACATTAATCCTTTCCACATATTCTAACAGGTTTTTACATTTCAACAGATTATACATTTCAATAGCTTTATACATGTTAAGGGGGAATGCCAAACAGTAGATATACCATTATCAAAAAGTATAAATCCACTCACCTAATA
The DNA here is from genome assembly GCA_030737875.1 of Allium sativum. NCBI lineage: Eukaryota > Viridiplantae > Streptophyta > Magnoliopsida > Asparagales > Amaryllidaceae > Allium > Allium sativum. The sequence continues at coordinate 27,654,299 of CM060927.1, read as the reverse complement.
TCCTTCCAATCCACGAATCCAAAACTAACATTCCATGGCTCCAATAACTGAATCTAGAACCTAAATAACCATGGATTAACAATTCTCAAACTAAAAGAAAAGGGAAGAAAGAAGAGAAATCTAAATTGACCATATCCGAGAAATTACTTCACTTCGATCAGAATTCTGAACACCCATTTGCGGATATATGTTCTTTTCCTTCAGATCTTGAATCATAATTTCCTAAGACAAATTAATCTATTTTTTGAAGAGATTTGAGGAGGAAGAAGAACATCAGAGTCTAGACAGCCTCTTAGAAAATATGAGATTTAGGTTCTGCTCTACTAGCCTATTTATAGGTGTTCAAGTAAGTGGATATGATCTTCTACACGCAATGTTGAGTCTGGAACAAATTTTGACTGAAAAATGTCCAGATTCATCAAATTAATTTGCCCAGATCAGGGGTGTGTCGACCCTTGGGTCAACCCTAGGATCGACCGAGCCCCCTTGGGTCGACCTATGGGTCAACCTAGCCCCCTTGGGTCAACCTATGGGTAGACCCGACCCTTGCTTTGGTCGACCCATAGCTTGACCAAGTCCCTAGTTCGGTTTCTTTTTTTTTTCTTCTTCTACGCATTGTCTTTAGTTTGAATTTATTTGAATTATGTTCATATATAATGTCCTTATACGTATACAAAACTTCTAATGCCCACTTTACATGTATATATGCGCACAACTTTTATTTCATTTTCAAAATTCAAATGGCGCTCTGCCTTGTTTAATTCTTACCAATTTTCATTAATTGCAGGTTTATTTTGAATTTCTCATTTATGTGTGCGTGTGTTTGTGTGTGTGTGTATATATATATATATATATATATATATATATATTTACACACATATATATATGCATATATTTACAATGCATTTATACATATATTTGTTTATACTTCCTTATATGTTTAATTTTCCTTATATGTGCATTTGTACATATTTTCCCTTTAGACCATGCATTATTTTGGCTGTTTCTCTAAAATAAAAATATGGTGCCCGCGGGAATCGAACTTGTGCCACTCTCTTGGAAGTCACATGTCTTTACCAACTGAGCTACGAGGGATTTTTTTTATCAAGGCTAAAAACAATGGTGGTCATTGTTCTTTTCTTATACCTCCTTTTCATATTTGTTGTAATATTTCATTTAAATGTATCTCTTTCATTTTAAATCCGTTTTCAGCAATCCATGGGTCTAAATTGACCAGAAAATTGCCATGGACGCAATGACGCTAATCCCATGACCAAATTATAGAAGCTCTTCAAATTTTATTTAATTGAAAATGCGGGGTGTTAGATTCTCCCACCTTTAGGAAATTTCGCCCCCGAAATTTGGTAATGGTAAATCAAGTAATTCCTCACATAAATCAAATCCATCATGTGTGCATCCAATTTTGCAACCATTTGTTTACTAGTGCAAAGTGTAACTCAACATAGTAATACATGTATGCCTAAGCGGTACCTCCTATATGTATACTAATTTTTCAAAAATTCTATAAGAATATGATGCATACATCATAAATTTACTGGCAATTCTACATAAATGCAATATTTTGAAAATCAAAATACATTTTCATCCAAATTTTTCCTACACTCTTGCAGAGCAAGAGCGCAGTTCATCTAGTTATTGCATCCAAAATCCTACAAGCCCTCTTTATTTTTTTAATTTTAGAAAAAAATCTAATTTTGTAAATTCGATTTCTTATGTTACAAAAAGGTGGAAAACGGAAAACATCACATCTTCCGTTTTTCTTTATATACCTTTTTCTGACTGTACTTGGATTTCATGAAATTATTATATAAAAGCACAGCCCACATAAGAAAACTTTTTTTGTTACAAATTTTCTTTAACTGCCATGTTTTTTATTTTACTGAATTTGTTGTTTCCATTTTAGTTATGCCATTGCTCTTTTCTTAGCTTATTTAACTTAATCCTCTGATCTAAGTTTAGTTTCAAATAAGCCTTCTAGTCCTTCAACTAAAATAGAAAAACAAACGCTTTACACATCTACTACTAAGGGCCAAGAATCTCAGGACTATGTCCCTACCAGACGGAAAAGTTCAAACCACCGGATTAATAACAAGTTTGGGTGCTACCCTAACTACCAAACTGGAGCAAAATAATAGAACGGTCCCAACAGAAATGTATTAACGAGTTTTACCTATGACAAACCGAGATACGACATACCGATTTTTTTTTTTAAATTCTAATCTATCGAAACTCGTGTTGGTTTGCTCTTGTATCCTACAGAAAAGACAGAGACATAAAATATGTCAGAGCTCATAAAATATCTCCCGGCAGAATGGATAAAATATAATATAATCAAAGTACAGCCCTACCGTATTAATAATACTGCCTAACTAGTATCCAAATCTATAATGTCTCTACCGCAAATATAATCTACGAGTATGTGATTAGTAGGAGGTTAGAACACAAGTTCTGGTGACCGGATTTAAACTATACACTTTAGGCAATCCTATATATACCATTCAATCACATATTCTTATTTATTGGGTTACTTGGGTTAATAGCACTCAAGGCTTAAACACACGTCGTACCCATTTACTTCCCAGTGGCTTAAACTAAAACAGTATATATGTAGCTACCCCCAATATTAAGGTACACCACAAGATACCCCACTCGCACGGTCTCCATCGTAATACCATCAAAATATGCGTAGTCCCTCATCCTACGCCGGAGTGACGTACGGATATATGTATAACAATGTTACGTTTTACATATATCTGTCAATTTTGTGCTACATAAGCGTGTGGACTGGGACCTTCGATCAAATCAGATTTCATACCAGAGTAATGCCCTCAAGTCTATGATATACCGCCTAGAGTAGACATGCATGTATCTAGACTTTCCCACATACGTATCATCAATTGTAGCTCGATGCCTTAACTGCACATCCTCTTATGTGCACCGGTTCTATGGCAGGGCGATACAAGAAACACGGAACTTGGTTGGGAGCTTTTTCATATCTATACAGGCCCACCTTTGAGAGCCTCAAAATATAGATATTCCTAGCGTCTGTTTTTCCTGGTGGATATGGCCCAACCTCGGCCCCTCCCTCAACTAGTAATGACTACAAGAGCTAAGCAATATGCCCTAACCATCGTACCTCGATAGTGAAAAATGAATGGTCTATTGGGTTTAGCTCTTATCTTTTCGCAACCCACTAGTTGCCGACGACGGGTATGCGATGATCTACTATCCTTGTTGGTCGTGACCCTCTACCTTCCCGTTGGGGCGACCACCGAATCACCCTAGTGTCACCTCGTCAAAGCATTCTGACTACAAAGCTACTTTTGTTGTTAAGGCGTACCCACCTAGTAGTTACGCGTAGACCCAACCTCTGAGAGCATGGGCTAAACATCTTCCATCACATAGAGCATTACCAGGAGCACCTTACGTACCTCAGGAAATCGCGTGTTTCCCCTTCCAGTCCTTCGGAGTCGACAGAATAACCTGATGAACGTGCGCTCCCCTCGTGCCTTATGACACAACGATGATCTACCCTATTGGGTTATTCATCCTCAAAGTGCGGACTAGTCCAAGCGCCTCACTTTAGTATGTTATTAGACCCTATGTCTAAACATTTTTTTATGCGCTTACTTTACCTCCTCGGGTTTCCATTTAACCTTGTTATCATCTTAACTTTTTAATCAGGTTACCAAGTTTTTTCTAGCCCCTTATATCAATAAGGAATGGGCCCCACTCGCTTATTAATTTCAATCATATAACTTACCCATTTAAGTTTATTAATATGCCCACAACATGCTATTCTCTAGATTGTGATCCAAGGCCTATAACCCACAATCCTTTTGTATCCTTATTTGATTCAAGTTACAATAAAATGTTTTAGTTAATATGCAATTAAGAAATTTACATGTTTTCTGTATAACATGTCACTTATCATTTAAGATTAAATATAACTTATTTCATTTCATAAGTTTTCCTCACTCTTTCCTATTTAATCATAATTCCATATTACATTGTCACTACAACTTATCGTTGTTTACTTCTTAACTTAGTTCTCTTAACTAAGGTTCACTGATAAGTCTCCTTTCCATTTATTATAACCTATGTTATAGTTTCCTCTTGTCCCTAGGACAATCCTAAAGATGTTATTCTTATCAGCATATTTCAGAATTCCAAGTTTACAGATTATTTAATATATAATTAAGTACAATTTCTTATATTTCATAAATTTTCCCTCTTTTCTCTACTAATTACAAACAACTGGTTTCAGGCTTCCCCATTTACTGATTACTTAATTTACAATTAAGTGTCACTTATCTTATTTCACCAGTTATCTCATTTCCTTACTAGTTTATTATAACCTAAGTTATAGTCATCACTTGTTCCTAGGACAAGTCTACATATTATACAACATTCTCATTAATGTAATTTATTTATAATAGGTTATTATCATTCCCCGTTTATTTCCATTTCCTTTTACTGTTGTAATCATCTTTTATTCAGTTTCATTCATTTCCATTAATTACAATTAATTCCATTTATCAATACTGTCATTTACATATATTTATATATGTTTATGCACTAGACCTTACACATTAAGCCTAAACTTGTGGATGCTGGATTTGCCGGGCGGTTCCAGGTAGACTTCTTCCACAAGTTGACTTAACCTCGTATCTTAGCACTGTTATATGTTTTATTTATGCACTTAGACCCCTCACATTAGATTTACCACCTGTGGATGCTGGATGTGCCGGGAGGTTCCGAGCAGACTTCTACCACAAGTGTAATCTAACCTCGTGTCTAAGCACGTTTATAGTTTCTTATAACTGTAATTTTTTTATATAATCTAGGCATGTCTATTCTTCCAAATTTCCACTGTAATTTACATGCCATCATATTATTCGTATTTTATGTCATATGTTCTTTCTAACATATAAACATTATATTCTAACATGTAATCAATTAATCAGATAATTGTTCAAATTTAACAGCAATATGTGACCGCCAAACCATGTAATTATTCTAACTTAACATATAATTTTCTCAATTCCTACCATTAATGGTCCAGGTACATAAATTTCACAAGTTAACATGGAATAGAAGAAACAGTAACCGCTACGCATATTTTGACAAGTTTATCTTTCAACATATAAATTTTCCCACATATTAATATCTTAGCATATTAATTTTCCAACATGTCATATTCATCACTTTAATCCTTTTAACATATGTTTAAACATTTCAACATATCATATTTAAACATGTCATAATAACATTTCAATACATTCAATTATTCTAGCAAATTTACATTATATGATAACGGGGAATGTTAAACGATAATATATCATTATTAAAAATGATATAACTTAAATCCATTAACCTTATCTAATTACCAAATCCTGGATCTGGTCCAAATCTAGCATTCCATGGTTTTCTCCTAATTGGATTCAGAATTTAACAAACATGGATTCATAATTTTTACTAAAATAAAAAGGAAAGAAAGAGGAAGAAAAATGAATAAACCAGATCTAGAAAATTACCTCACTTCGCATTTGTTTCTGAACACCTTTTTATTAGCGTCAATTCTTTTCCTCCAAATCTTGATTTTGAATTTTTTTCTAAACTAATAATCTTAATTTTCTGAAAATATTTGAGGAGGAAGAAGAAATATGGAGTATAAACATCGTCTCAGAGAACGTGAGATTTAGGCTAGGCTCTGCTAGCCTATTTATAGGTGTTCAGGATCTTATTGTACACGCAGCGCCGAATCAGCATTGAACCTAGTTAAGAAAATGGTCCAGATACAAGGGTGGCTAGATAAGCGCTGAGTCAGCATGGAGCAGTTTTGGCGCAGAAATTTGAATTTCGAATGTTTGAATTTTCTGGAATTTATCTAACTGTTATATTCACATGTAATTTTCTTATACATATACAATTCTTCTAATGATCATTTTATGCATATATATATATATACATATATATATATATATGCACAATTTTTGTTTCTTTTTCAAAATTCAAACGGTGTCGCACTGTTATTTGATTCTTGTTATATTTCATTGACTGTAGCCTTATCTTGAATTTTATCTTTTGTATACATATATTTCCACATATATAAATATTCTCATGTATATATATATACACACATATATTTTCTTTATTTCCTTATATGTACGTTCTTTATCCTTCCAAATTTTGAATTTTTATGCACACTTATATTTGTATGTTCAGTAGACCCTCTCTAAAACAAAGATAAATATTATATCACCGCCAGGGTTCGAACCCCTTACCTCTATGTTACATATCCAATGTCTTAACCAACTGAGTTACATTGCCTTTTGTTAATAAGTTTAGAAACGATGGTAGTCATTGTTCTCCTTCTTTTACCTTATTTTCATGTTTTGCCACAACACTTCATTAAAAGGTATCTCTTTCATCTTAAATCATTTTTCTGCAATTCATAGGTCTAAGTTGAGCAGAAAATCGCCACGATTGCAATGACGCTAATCCTGTGGCCAAATTCTGGAAGCTCTTGAAAATTTTCTTTTCTTTTTAAAATATTTAATTGCATTGCATTTATTTTATTTATCTTTTATTATTAATGCATACTTAGTGCATGCAACATATTTACACTGCATGCAACCTATCCTTTCTTTTTCGATGCATACATTTTTTATTTGCATTAACATTTTCTTCTTTTAAATATATATATCAATGCATATAAATACACATATAATTGTTTAATTTTTTAATTGTTACAAAATGCGGAGTGTTACATTCTCCCACCCTTTGGAAATTTCATCCCCGAAATTTGATAAGGGTAAAAGAAATCAATTAACCCCTCATGTAATGTACATCCATCATGTGTGCATCCAATTTTTACAAACATTGTGAACTTGTGCAAAGTGAAATACAACATAATAATACATGTATGCCTAAGCGGTATCTCCTATATGTATGCAAAATTTCAAAAATTCTTTAAAAACATGATGCTTACATCCTAAATATACCAGCAGTTCTACATGAATGCAATATTTTGAAAATAAAAAATGTTATTCATCCAAAGTTTCCCACACTCTTACTGAGCAAGAGCGTAGTTCATCCGATTTTTTGCATCCAAAACCCTACCAAGCAACTTTATCTTTCGAATTTCAGAAAAAAACTAATTTTCTAAGTTCGATTTCGTATGTTACAAAAAAGGTGGAAAACAGAAACTTCATATTTTTCGTTGTTCTTTTTCAACCTTTTTCCGACCGTGCTTGGATTTTATGAAACTATTTATAAATATTACTCTATTTTCCTATCCAAGCATTGCTCCCATAAGAAAATTTTCTTTATTACATATTCTCTTTTTCAAATTATCTTGGAAATTTTACTCTTATTCATCTTTTCTCATAATTTTTCCCATTTTTCTTTAACAGTCATGTTTGTTGCTGAATTTGATATTTCCTTTTAGTTATGCCATTACTTTTCCCTTAGCTTATATAATCATCTGATCTAAAAACAAGCCTTCTAGTCTTTCAACTAAAACAGGAAACATATGCTCTACATAGCTACTACTAAAGGCCAAGAAGCTCAGGACTATATCCACCTCAGATAGAAAAGTACAAACCATGGGATCCACAACAGGTTTAGGTGTTACCCTAACTACCCAACATGAAACAAAACAACAGAACGATCCCAATAAAAATACAGTAATGAGTTGCACCCCTAACACTAAAATTAGCAACAGGATCTAAAGACTTACTTGCCATTTACTATCTAGTAGTCACCGCTAGTCCTAGCTGTGTACCAACAATTATTTCAAGCAACACTCTAGGATTTTCAATGCTTATGCATTCTACGGGAACTTACTATTATTACAAGATAATTTTCGCTATTTTCTTCATAGCCTCAATTTTTTTTTCTCATCTTTCCTAGGCTCTAATCCTTACCTACTCCACACTTTTTAAAACAAGGTTTGGCCTTTTCATTTCACTTTTCTTCCAAAAATTAAAAGTGTCAAAACTTTATTTTCCTCATCGAAGCTTAGTTTCACCAAACCATAAAACATGTCATCTTAAAAAAAAATGTAAATCATCATCATTCATCATTTTGTTTTTTCAAATCACAAAAACAGAATTAAACAAGGACCACTAATTCCCAATCAGGCTTACGAATGGTTCTCATCTATAAGGTCGGTTCAGTCTCTTACTACAAGGTGCAAACATCTACTCTACTCTTAATTTCTACAACTTATTTTGTCCACCCAACAAAATTATGTTGTTAAAATAATTTATGAAAAGGATTATCATAAAATAGAGACTTCAAAACTTACTTTATTAAAAATTCTTGTTATGGAGTATAACAAGAAAACTAGCAAGCTATATATGCTCTATAATGTGCACCTTTTACTGAGAGAATTTTATTTTAGATATAATTTTGGCAAGAAATTACTATTCACAAAATATACCCCATTTTACTTCAAAACCCAATATGTACTTCTTTACATATTTTAAAACTATAACTTCTAAGATTAAAACTTGAAAATATCATAAATCATTTTCTCAAAACTTTTACAATTTCAAGTTCTTAAAAGTAATAATGGGGTTAGGCTCAAAACGGGTTTCTAATCTTTCTAGGCTTTCCTAGCCGCTCCCACAAACTCAATCCTCTCAACTATATATATTCCTAATCCAATTTTATCTTTTTAACCTTTTACAGTTTATAAGGTTTTACTACCAAGCCCACTAATATGAAATATCAACATATGGGATCCTCCTTTTTCTTATTTCAAAATATATTGTACACTTTCCACCCAAATTACCTAAGGGTCTTAGATTTCCATATTTACTCCTTTAGTGTACAAAACAGTCATCCCAATTCTTATCATATTATTCTCTTTCTACTTAGTGGGTTCCTCTATGGATCTAGGTATAAATATAATATATTTATATTTTTTAAAATACAAATATGTTCACTCACTATCTATATAGGAATCCTAAACGTAAGTTTTGATAACAGATGTGACAAACCCGAATTCAAATAGACCTTTTTTTTAAATTCTAATCTATCGAGACTCGCGTTGGTTTGCTCTGGTATCCTGCAGAAAAGGCAGAGACATAAAACATGTCTGAGCTCAGAAAATATCTCATAGCGAAATGGATAAAATATAATATAATCAAAGTATAGCCTTACCGTATTAATAATACTGCCTAACCAGTATCCAAAGCTATCATGTCTCTACCACAAATCTAACCTATGAGTATGTTATGAGGAGGAGGTCAGAACGCAAGTTCTGGTGACTGGATTTAAACTATACACTTTGGATAATCCTACATACACCGTTCAATCACATTTTCTTATTTATTAGGTTACTTGGGTTAACAACACTCAAGGCTTAAACATACGACATACCCATTTACTTCTCAGTGGATTAACCTAATACAGTATATATATAGCTACTCTCAATATTAAGGTACACCCCAAGGTACCCCACTCGCATGGTCTCCATCGTAATACCATCGAAATATATGCAGTCCCTCATCCTACACCGGAGTGACGTACGGATCTCTATATAACAATGTTATGTTCCACATAAATCTATCAATTCTGTGCTACGTAAGCATACGGACTGCCACCTTCGATCGAATCAGATTTCATACCAGAGTAATGCCCTCAAGTCTATGATACACCGTCCAAAGCAAACATGCATGTATCTAGACTTTCCCACGTACGTATCGTTAATTGTAGCTCGATGCCTTAATCGTACGTCCTCTAATATGCATCGAATTCCATGGCAGGGCGATACAAGAAACATGGAACTCAATCGTGAGCTTTTCATATTTGTACATGCCCGCCATTAAGAGCCTCAAAATACAGATATCCTAGGATCTGTTTTTCCTGGTGGTTATGGCCCCACCTCGGCCCATCCTTCGACTAGTAAACACTAAAAGAGCTAATCGACAAGCCCTTAACAACAAACAATCTAAATGTAACACCCCGTATTTTCTGTGAACTTAAGAATTACAAATCTAAGTGTAATTAAAATACAAAGTAAGAATCAGGGAAAGCGGGTTGCTCCATTGCGTTCGTCTCGAAATTCTGCTTGAAAACAAGTCCGAGTTTGCGAGAATTGGAGTCCGTATGACCAAGTTATGGCCCTCCAAAGTTTCAGGAATTTTCAGAGTTCAAAACAGCTCGAATTCGAATTCAAATTTTGAATTCAAAACCCAGAACAAACTGGGCGGGAAATTTCCCGCCCAGTACCCAGGTCGACTGGGGAGTCCACTGGGCAATCGACCCCCCCTCCCCGACCAGGTCGACTGGGGAGTCGACTGGGCAGTCGACCCCCCCTCCCCCGACTAGGTCGACTGGGCAGTCGACCTGGGGGTCGACCTGGTCCCCAAACCTGATTTTGGGCCTGGGTGAATTCTTATGTATCTGGTATCGTTTTCTGCCTAGATTCATCTGCCTAAACCTATTTAAACAGCCCCAAACCTAGCCTTCTCTACACACAATTCAATTCTGCTTCTACTCTGCCTCTGTTCTAAATAAAAATAAAAATGGCGTCGCTACTCTGCTAGAATCAAAACTAGAAGCTAGTCAACATCAACCTAAGCAACTCAATTCAAGCTTGAAACTTCAACAACAGTTAAAGAAGATCAACTAACGTCGCTACAACTATCTTTCTTTTAAAATCCAATCAAGGCAAGTACAGTTATTTTCCGATATAAACGTTAATTCTGATTGTGACATGAATTGTAAATCTGAATCTGAGATTATGTCTGTTCTGTTCTGTTTAGATCTACCTTATTCTGTATTTCTTTCTGCTTTCTGATCTATAGCCAGGCTACCACGAGCCTGAGCCAATCTCATAAGAGATTAACATGCGCTAAAATATTTGGGACAATAAAATGAATAATGCATGAAATGGGCATGACCGATATGTGACTGATTCGAGGAAAGAACATAGGTTGAACTTGGAACTTAGGACATAAATCTAAGGCATATAATTGAACCTATGACTTGAGTTTTGTGGCATAAAGAATATTGAACATACGACTTGAGAAGTTGAGGCATAAAATTTACATTGGACATATGACTTAGGAATTGGGGCATAAATTTGACCATAGGCATGTAATTAGTTTAGATACATATTACATGTTGTAAACTAGATCTGAGCAAGCTATGTATGATAATCTGTGATTTGGGAACATAATTCAATATCTGATTTTAAGAATAGGATACCCGATTAAAACCTAGATTTGTGGCACATTTTAAGAAGGGGAAGATATGTGACTTAGGTGTAGAAATTAAAATCTATAATAAGATTTGAGGACTATTAAGTGTGAATACACCTAAATAGGGATTTTTGGATATATGGCATGCATTGTAATATTTTGTATAATTTATAGATGAATCTGCTGTACAATGCTAGTTTAACCAAAATGGGAACATATGTTATATGGTTAATTATGTCCATATTCTGTGTTATGTAAACATGGGGTATATGATCATATTGTGAATCATGATAATTATTTAGGCCCAATTTATGAGTAAGTAAGGCATGTAAATAGAACCTTTAGAAATATTAAATCTGCTAAATCTGTCATCTGCTAAGTCTGTTGAAAATGCCAAATCTGCTAAACTAAATCTGTTGAGATACCTAATATGTTATCTGCTAAAATCTGCTAGTTTACTAAATCCGTTAAGTCGCCTAATCTGCAAAATCTGTTATCTGCTATATCTGTTGAGTTGATATAATTAGTCTGCTATTGACATAATCTGAATTGGCTATAGTTATGAATAATTAACATGTATATTAGGCGTGGGCATAAATGGTAAATTATTAATTAATTGGCCGCAAAGATGAACATGGCTAACTCGAGGTTAGAATGAGTTTGCGGCGTAATCCTGCCCGGAACCGCCCGACACATCTAGTGGTCGAAAACAATAGGTTATAATGTGAGAAGTTAGTCATAATATGCTTAGACACGAGGTTAGGTTTGGCTTGTGGCAGAAGTCTGCCCTGAACCGCCCGGCCCATCCAGCGGCCACAAGCTAGCGACCTAATGTGAGAGATCTGTGCATTAATAATTAATTAATGCAAATCTGAGATAAAAATGACGTCCAAAACGTGTTGGGTGGATAAGGTTAAACCAACTGGTCTAATATATAAAATAAACCCGTTCTTGAATCTGTAGGCCCAATACAAAGTTAGACAAATCTGAAATTCTGTTAAGTCAGTACATCTGATCCATTAGTCTGAAAACTTGTTGATTTGATTTTCTAATCTGTGAACTAGTAAATCTGATCTCTGTATGTCTGAAACTTGTAAACAAGTTAATCTGAAATCTGTTAGTCTGGGGACACAAGGTTTGGAGGGGAATTACTTGTGTCATATGTTGTTTGGGACCCATATTAGTCAGTAACCCTTTCTGGTATCAAAACTTTGACCCAACAGTAGGTAGGGTCCGGGCACGCTTACTGAACTAATTATAAGCGGTTCATTCTGATAATGGCGAGGGGTGTTGATGGTGTGTTCCAACCGAGTCATGTGCGTGCATGGATCCCGGTCTGCCTCTGAGGATGTAAGACGCCATGACATCTGTAAATAGGTCTGTGTCATTTAAAGGTTGCCACTTTTGGAAGTGATACATCCTTTTGTGGGGATGGCACATGGTATTTATGTATTAGGGAGCCGATCGCTTGGGGTAGGGTTTTAGGGTACACTTAGTTCTGTCTGTTTTTGTTGGTACTGTCTATTTCTGTTGGGTGGTAACACCTGTCTATTTCTGAGTGGTACCGTCTGTTCGGGTGGTAAAGGCCCATTACTAGTGTACACCTAATTCTACATTCTGTTTCCGTAGGGATTAATCTATTTCTGCTTCTGTCTGTTCCTGTTCAGGTGGTAAAGGCCCATTACTAGCACTCTCTTCTGTGTAAATTATTCTGTACCCGTTTCTGTTTCAGTTTAGACATTAGGGTGACACCTAATTCTGTTATACTAGTATTAGTGCAGAGAAGTGTAAAGAAATAGCTTATGTCATTCTGTTCTTCTGTTATATCCGCTACACCTGTTACTGTTATCTCTCATCCAGTTTTATTTTCATGTCATGTTATTATTATCTGTTCATAACTGAAAATCACTGGGCCAGACTTTTTGTCTGACCCTTGTTGTTTCGCCTCCTTTCTTCCGTTTCCCCCCCAGGTTTTGTAGAAGGGAGTACTCTAGCTTGATCCAGATTTCTTCCGCTTGAAGTGCTTAAAGTATGGCTCATCTTCTTCTGTGGGGATTATGATTTTAAACTATGCATTCTGAAGGCTTTTGTACAAGACTGATATTTTGTACTTGAATTCTGATATTGTGATTTGAAAGGATGTAACCAAGCTTATTTTGGTTTCTGTTGTAATAAAGTTATAAAATTTTCAAGTACTATTTTATCTTTCTTGTAAGTTTTTGTTCTGTTTACTAAAATGCTCCATCAAAGTTAAGGCATTCCCTTTGTGAGTGACCTTAACGGAGGTGGGGTGTTACGCTAAACATCCAGTTGGCGCCTCCGCTTGACCACTGTACGTCTACAGTGAAAGATGAATGGTCTATTGGGTTTGACTCTAGTCTTTTCACTACCCACTTGCTTCCGCTGACGGGTATTCGACGATCTACTATCCTTGTTGGTCGTGACCCTCTGCCTCCACGTTGAGGCGACCGCCGAATCACCCTAGTGTCACCTCGTCACAACATTCTAACTGCAAAGCTACTTTTGTAGTCAAGGCCCACCCACCTAGTAGTTATGCGCAGACCCAACCTCTGAGAGCACAACCTAAACATCTGCCACCACACAGAGTACTACCAGGAGCACCTTACGTAGATCGGGAAGCCGCGTGTTTCCCCTTCCAGCACTTTGGAGCTGACAGAATAATCAGATGAACATGCACTCCCCTCATGCATTACGACATCACAATGATCTACCCTATTGGGTTATTCACCCTCAAACGTGCAGACTAATCCAAGCGCCTCACTTTAATAAGTTATTAGACCCTATGTCTAAACATTTTTGTATGCTCTTGCTTTGCCTCATTGGGTTTCCATTTAACTTGGTTATCATCTTAACTTTTTATTCAGGTTAACAAGTTCTTTCTAGCCCCTTTTATCTCTAAGGAATGGGCCCCTCTCGCTTATTAATTTCAATCATATAACTTAACCCATTTAAGTTTACTAACAAGCCCACAACATGTTATTCTCTATATTGTGATCCAAGGCCTGTAATCTACAATCCTTTTGTATTCTTGTTTGATTCAAGGTTACAATAACATATTCTACTTAATACACAATTAAGTATGTCTCAATTTACATGTTTTCTGTCTAACATGTCACTTATCATTTATGATTAAATATAACTTATTTCGTTTCATAAGTTTTCCTCACTCTTTCCTATTTAATCATTATTCCATATTACATTGTCACTACAACTTATCGTTGTTTACTTATTAACTTTGTTCTCTTAACTAAGGTTCACTGATAAGTTTCCTTTCCATTTATTATAACCTATGTTATAATTTCCTCTTGCCCCTAGGACAAGCCTAAACATGTTATTCTTATCAACAGATTTCAGACTTCCAAGTTTACAGATTACTTAATTTATAATTAAGTACAACATCTTACGTTTCACAAATTTTCCCCCTTTTCTCTACTTATTACGAACATCTGGTTTAAGGCTTCACCATTTACTGATTACTTAGTTTACAATTAAGTGTCACTTATCTCATTTTACCAGTTATCTCATTTCCTTACTATTTTGTTATAACCTAAGTTATACTCTTCACTTGTCCCTAGGATAAGTCTACCTATTATACAACATTCTCATTAATGTAATTTACTTATAATAGGTTATTAACATTCCCCGTTTATTCCCATTTCCTTTTACTGTAATCATCTTTCATTCAATTCCATTCATTTCCATTAATTACAATTAGTGTCATTTATCAATCCTGTCATTTACATATATTTATATATGTCTATGCGCTAGACCTCTCACATTAAGCCTGCACTTATGGATGCTGGATTTGTCAGTCTGTTCCGGGCAGACTTCTTCCATAAGTTGAATTAACCTCTTGTCTTGGGACCCTTACATGTTTTATTTATGCACTTAGACCCTCATATTAGATTTACCACTTGTGGATGCTGGATGTGCTGGGCGGTTCCGAGAAGACTTCTACCACAAGTGTAATCTAACCTCTTGTCTAAGCGCGATTATAGTTTCTTATTACTGTAAATTTTCTGTATAATCTAGGCATGTCTATTCTTTCGAATTTCCACTATAATTTACATGACACCTTATTATGCCTATTTTATGTTATATGTTATTTCTAACATATAATCAATTATTTTCTAACATTTAATCAATTAGTCAGATAATTGTTCAAATTTATAAGTAACCTATGACTGCCAAATCATGTAATTATTCTAACTTAACATGTAATTTTCTCAATTTCTACCATTAATGGTCTAGGTACATAAATGACACAAGTTAGCATGGAATTGAAACAACAGTAACTGCTATGCATATTTTGACAAGTTTATCTTTCAACATATAAATTTTCCCACATATTAATATTTTAGCATAATAATATTCCAACATGTCATTTTCGTCACTTTAACCCTTTTAACATATATTTTAACATTTCAACATATCATATTTAAACATGTCATGATAACATTTCAATACTTTCAATTTTTCTAGCAAATTCACATTATACAATAACGAGGAATGTTAAATGATAATGTATCATTATCAAAAATGATATAACTCAAATCCACTCACCTTATTTTCTTTCGAAATCCCTGATCTGGTCCAGACCTAGCATTCCATGGTTTTCTCCTAACTGGATTTAAAACATAACAACCATGGATTCGGAATTTTTACTAAAAGAAAAAGGGAAGAAGAAGTAAGAAAATTGAATAGACCAGATCTAGAAAATTACCTCACTTCGCATTTGATTCTGAACACCTTTTTATTAGCATCAATTTTTTCCTCCAAATCTTGATTTAGAATTTTTTTTCTAAACTAATGGTCTTAATTTTATAAAGAGATTTAAGGAGAAAGAAGAAAGGTAGAGTATAGACGTGGTCTCAAAGAATGTGAGATTTGGGCTAGGCTCTACTAGCCTATTTATAAGTGTTCAGGATCTTATCGTACACGCAACGCTGAGTTATCATTGAACATGGTTAATAAAAGGTCCAGATACAGCGCTAAGTCAGCATTGAGCAGTTTTGGCGTAGAAATTTGAATTTTAAATGTTTGAATTTTCTATAATTTATTTAACTGTTATATTCACATGTAATTTTCTTATACGTATACAATTTTTCTAACGATCATTTTACGCGTATATATATGCACAATTTTTGTTTCGTAATCAAAATTCAAATGTTGTTGCACCGTTATTTCATTCTTGCCATATTTCATTGACAGTAGCCTTATCTTGAATTTTATCTTTTGTATACATATATTTCTGCATATATATATTCTCATATATATATATATATATATAGGAATTTTCTTTATTTACTTATATGTACGTTCTTTATCCTTTCAAATTTTGAATATGTATGCATACATATATTTGTATGTCCAGTTGGCCTTCTCCAAATATATATATATATATATATATATATATATATATATATATATATATATGTTTCACCGCCGAGGTTTGAACCCCTGACCTCTATGTTACATATCTGATGCCTTAACCAACTGAGCTATATTGCCTTTTGTTAATATGTTTAGAAAAAATGGTAGTCATCATTATCCTTCTTTTACCTTATTTTCATGTTTTGCTACCACGCTTCATTTAAAGGTATCTATTTCATCTTAAATCAGTTTTTTGCAATCCATATGTCTATATTGACCAGAAAATAGCCACGAACGCAATGACGCTAATCCCATTGTCAAATTCTGGAAGCACTTAAAAAAAAAAATCTTTTTAAAATATTCATTTTAATTGCACTGCATTTCTTTTATTTCTCTTTTATTATTAATGCATAATCGGTGCATGCAACATATTTACACTGCATGCAATCTATCCTTTCTTTTTCTATGAATACATTACATTTTTATTTGCATTAATACTTTCTTCTTTAAATATATATGTCAATGCATATATATACACATATAAATTGTTTAATTATTTAATTGTTACAAAATGTGGGGTGTTACATTACCCCTAATAGGAAAATTAGCAATATGATCTAAACACTTACTTGCCCTTCATTATCTAGTAGTCACCACTAGTCCTTATTGTGTACTAACAAACATTTCTAAGCAACAACCTATGCTTCTCAATGCTTACGCATTCTATGGGAACTTACCAGTATTCCAAGACAATTTTCGCTATCGGCTTCATAGCCCCAAAACTTTCCCCGTCTTCCCTAGGTACTAATCCTTACCTACTCCATGATTTTAAAAACGTAGTTTGACAACCTTATTTTACTTTCCTTCCTAAAGTTAAAAGTGTTAAAACTTTTTTCCTTATCAAAACTTATTTTTGCTAAATCATAAAACATGTCATTTTATAAAAAAATGTAAATCATTTTTTTTTTCAAATCACAAAAACTGGAGTAGATAAGGACAACTATTACTCAATCAGGTTTACAATGATTCTTACTTACAATTAGGTGCAAGCATCTACTCTATTCTTTAATTTCTGCAACTTATTTGGTCTATCCAACAAAATTTTATGTTAAAGCAATTATAAAAAATGATTGTCAAAAGAATAGAGATTTCAAAACTTTCTTTACTGAAAATTCTAGTTTTCAACAAAATGCAACATTTTATATGGTTTGCTTTTTAATCCTTTCATTCAATATAACATAAAAACTAGCCGGCTATACACGCCCTATAATAAGCATCTTTTACTGAGATAGTTTTATTTTAGACAAAATTTTCACAAGAAATCGCTATTTCCAAAATATACCTTATGTTACTTCAAAAATCAATATATACTTTTTCAAATATATTCTTTACATAATTTGAAACTGTATCTTTTAAGATCAAAACTTGAAAGCACCATAAACCATCTTCCAAAAGCTTTTACAATTTCAAGTTCTTAAAAGTTAACAATGGGGCTAGACTCAAAGTGGGTTTCCATCTTAACTGGGCTTTCATAGACATTCCTACAAAATCAATTATCTCAACTATATATATTCCTAATCCATTTTTCTCTTTTTAACCTTTTCCAAACTTATAAGGTTTTATTTCCAAACCTACTAATCTGAAATGCAAACACATGGGATTCACCTTTCTTCCATACAAAGTATACTGTACACTTCCTACACAAATTACCAAAGGGCCTCAGATTTCGATATTCGTTCATTTACCGTACAAAACAGATATCCCAATTCCCACCATAGTATGCTCTTTCTATTTAGTGGGTTCCTCTATGAATCTATGTATATATATAATATATTTATGTTTCAAAAATACAAATATGTTCACTCACTATCTATACTGGAATCCTTAACCTAAGCTCTAATACTAAATGTAACACCCCGAATTCCGACAGATCGCCTTTTTTTCAAAATTCTAATCTATCGAAACTCGTGTTGATTTGTCTGGTATCCTGCAGAAAAGACAGAGATAAAAAACATATCAGAGCTCAAAAAACATCTCACAGCGGAATGCAATAAAATATAATATAATCAAATATAGCCTTACCCAGCTAATAATATTGCCAAACCAGTATACAAAGCTATCTTATCTCTGCCACAAATCTAAGTTGCGAGTATGTTATGAGGACGGGGTCAGAACACAAGTTCTAGTGACTGGATTTAAACTACACATTTTGTATAACCGTACATGTACGTTCAGTTACATTTTCTTATTTATAAGGTTAGTTGATTAATAGCACTCAAATCTTACACACACGTCATACCCATCTACTCCCCAATAGATTAACATAATACAATATAAATGAAGCTACCCACAATATTAAGTTACACACTGTAGTACCCCACTCGCATGGTCTCCGCCGAAATGTGACAGCAACATACGTAGTCCCTCATCCAATGCCGGAACGACGTACAAATATCTTTAATACAATGCTACGCCCCCACATAGAACCACCATCGCCATGCTGTGTAAGCAAACAGACTGCCTCTTTCGATCGAATCAAATTCCATCACAGAGTAATACCCTAGAGTCTACGATATACCACCCATAGCAGAGATGCATGTATCTAGACTTTCTCGTGTACGTATCGTCATTCGTACTCGATGTCTTAACCTTTACGATATACCATCCGAAAAGGGTATGCATGTATCTGCACGTACTATCATCTGTGCACCGAGTCCCGTATTAGGGCTATACAAGAAACACGGAACTCGGTCGGGAGCTTTTCATATATCTATATACACAGATGCTATGGTCTGCATTTTCACGACGGCTATGGTCCCACCAGACCCTTCCCTCAACTAGTAAACGGCAAACAGTTGAGAGCCAGTGGTGTGGCCCAGCAGAACAATAAAAAATATCCTAATTGGCATGTCCAACAACCAAAGCCTTGATAGTGAACGGTCGACTGTCTGTAGGTTTAGCTTCCCATATTTGCTCATCACGCATCATGCATCACGCTGACTGTCGATGACTGGTAATCGATGATTACTATCAATATGATGGTTAGACTCACCAAATGAAAACAGATAAGATCATCGTAACCCACCTAGTCACAAGGCAACAAGATCGTCAAATCACTTATGCCACCCTACAACATTCTGAATGCCCCCAATCGTGGCAGTCAAGGTATACTCACCGGGTAGTAACGCGCAGACCGAAGCCCTGCGAGCACAGCCTAAGCGCTGCCACTGCACAGAGGACTACCAGGAGTAGCCTCCACGTCCCAGGAAGCCGCGTGCTTCCCCTTCCTGTCCTTCGGAGCCGACAGAATATCAGTAAAACAACAGACAGAACAGGAAGAAAAATCAGATGGACGTGCGCTCAACTCGTGTCTAATGACACCGCGATGATCTACACCGTTGGGTTATTCACATTCAGATGTATGGATTGGTCCAAGTGCTTTCGGTTAACGTGTTATTAGACCCTTGTCTAAACGTTTACTTACGCGCTTGCTCTACCTCATCAGATTTCCAGTTAACTTGGTTATTTTCATTTATATTGACTTCTTATTAAGGTTACCAAGTTCTTCTTACTTATTAATTTCAATTATATAACTTGCCCCATTTAAGCTCATTAATAAGCCGTTAACATGTTATTCCCATCAGTAGACTTCAGAATTATCATGTTTTCAGACAACATGTTTTTCTTATCAGCAGGATTCATATTCTCATGTTTATAGATTACTTAATTTATAATTAAGTACAACTTATTGTATTTTATATGTTTTCCCTTCTTTTCCCTACTTTATAAACAACAGGTTTCAGGTTTTCAGATTTACAAATTTCTTAATTTATAATTAAGTTCAACTTATATTATTACATAAGTTATCTCATTCCTCTTATCGTTTATTATAACTTAAGTTATAATTACCACATGTCCCAAGGACAAGCCTACCTAATATCTTTCCTTTTCCCATTCAAGTTTATTCATAATATGTTATTATCATTCCCCATTCATTCCAATATTTATATTGTTGTAACTTTCATTCATTTCCTTTAATTACAAGTACTGTCATCTAATTCCTTCCAGTTATATATATATGTATGTATGTTAATGCACCAGACCTCTCATGTTAAGTCGACCACTTGTGGATGCTGGAGTTATCGGGTGGTTTCTGACATACTTCTACCACAAGTTAGACTTAACCTCGTGTCTTAGCACTGTTACATGTATATTTATGCACTAGACCGCTTACGTTAAACTAATCACTTGTGGATGCTGGATTTCCGGGCGACTTTGGGCGAACTTCTACCACAAGTTGAATTTAACCTTGTGTCCAAGTGCGGTTACAATTTTCTATTTACTTTAAATTTAAGAATATTCATTCTTCGAAATTTTACTATAATTCTTATTTACAGTCTTTTGGCATAATAATATTCTTAAACAAATATTCATATTTATTGTAAATTTCATAATTACATTATTCACAAAAATTCCCAATTCAGACAGGTGATTAATGGAAACTGGTATTATACAACAGAAATGTTCTAGCAGATGTAATTTCAATTACCATAATTATTCCTAATTTCAATGCAAATTACAATATCCAATTAACAAGTTATTAGAGCAGGTCTATATACACCAGTAATCCTTTACACATATTCTAACAGGTTTTTACATTTCAGCAGATTTATACATTTCATTAGATTTATACATATTAACGGGGGAATGCCAAACGATAGATATACCATTATCCATAAGTATAACTTAAATCCACTTACCTAATAGCTTTCCAATTTGTGAATCTAGTCGATACCTAGCAATCCATGGCTCCCCTAACTGAATCTAGAACTTAAATAATCATGGATTCACAATTCTCAAACTAAAAGAAAATGAAAGAAAGAAGAGAAATCTAAATTGACCAGATCTAAGAATTTACCTCACTTCGATCAGAATTCTGAATACCCTTTTAGAGATATACGTTCGTTTCCTTCAGATCTTGAACCAGAATTTCTTAAGACTAATTATTCTATTTTTGAAGAGAATTGAGGAAGAAGAATGACAGAGTCTAGACAACCTCTTAGAAAATATGAGATTTAGGCTAGGCCTGCTAGCCCATTTATAAGTGTTCCAAGAAGTGCATATGATCTTGTACAAGCAGCGTTGAGTCAGCGATGATTTTCTTTTTGAAAAATAGTCCAGATTTGTTAAACGAATCTTCCCAGATTTGGGGTGTGTCGACCACTGGGTCGACCATAAGGTCGACCCAGCCCCCTTGGGTTGACCATGGGTCAACCCGACGCTTGCTTGGGTCGACCCAGGCCCTGGTTCGGTTTTTTTTCTTTTTCTTCAGTGCATTGTCTTTATTTTTAAATGATTTGAATTATATTCATATATAAGGTCCTTATATGTATGCAAAACTTCTAATGTCCACTTTACACGTATATATATAATGTATATATATATATATATATAAACACACAACTTTTATTTTGTTTTCAAAATTCAAACGACACTATGCTGTTATTTAATTCTTACATATTTTCATTGATTGCAGGTTTATTTTGAATCTCTCCTTTGTGTGCGTGTGTGTATATATATGCATATATTTACATATGCATGTATACATATATTTTTTATACTACCTTATATGTATAATTTTCCTTATATGTGTGTTTATACATATTTTCCCTTTAGACCATGCATTATTTTAACCGTTTCACCATAGTAAAAATATGGCGCCCGCAGGAAACGAACGTGCGACACTCTCTTGGAAGTCATATGTCTTTACTAACTGAGCTACAAGGTCTTTTGTTATCAGGGCTAAAAACAATGGTGGAAATTTTCTTTTCTTATACCTCCTTTTCATGTTTGTTGTAATATTTCATTTAAATGTATCTCTTTCATTTTATATCCTTTTTCTACAATCCATAGGTCTAAATTGATCAGAAAATTGCCACGGATGCAATGACACTAATCCCGTGACCAAATTGTATAAGCTCTTCAAATTTTTGTTTAATTAAAAATGTGGGTGCTACAATCTCAATAATGTTTGTTGTTTCTCTTATCATATCAGGCCCTAGTACTAACTTCTCACCAGTTCCTAACCAACAAGCTGAAGAATTACATGGCTTCTTGTGACGACCGCCCATAACCCCTGCACTAAACAAGAGAATTAATGCGCTAAAAGATGTGTGAAACAACTATGGCGATCATCAGAGTAGGTAAACACAAGCGGAACCTGTCATAGAACTCACAACACAAGGATAAAATATAATAGAACTTACATAACAGGTAATTGTAGTAAAGCATCATATGGCAAACTTTTCAAACTTTAACAACATACTGAAATATTATCCAACGAATACTAAAGTTTGTACATAAGGCCTCACTACAACCCTTATAGAGCACTCAATAGCAGAAACAGAAATACAAGATAGTAATAAAACTGGTACGCCAGCCTCATGCTCGCCTCCGCACAACATCATCGTCCTCACTAATAACCTCTAATCTGCTACTTAGTACCGTATGAACTGCTCAAGGTAATAAGAGGAAACATAAAACCTTGAGTCAGACTGAAACACCCCACCTCCGTTAGGGTCACTCTCAAAAGGAATGCCCTAATTTTGGTGGAGGTTTATAAGTATAAGTCACAGATATAGAAGACAAATATAAGAACACATATATTTGAACAGCGGAAACAACAACTTTTATTTCATTAAAATATGTGTTACACCAACCATACCATAATTGTCTTACAATACTTCCAAAAATATAACATCTTCATAACTGTCTTGATTACATTATTTAAAGAAGCATAAAGAAAACATAAATAAACTGCAAAAGTCCCATAATTGCTGTCCAAAGCCACAGTCCAAAACGAAAAGATCCAAGCAATACATTCTTTCTCTTCAAGCTGGATATGAAGGCTGGTCAAGCTGCGGTATTCCATTCCTGTGGACCTGGGGGGGAAACGGAAGAAAAGAAGACGAAAGAAAAGTAGAGTCAGACATAAAGCCTGAGTAAGTCTAGGACTATTCAGTCTATGAATAAAGAACTGGGTATGATAAGTATAAACTACAAATGGGAAAGCACCATAAACCAAGTTAAGTTGTCTTGGGTCGAATATACTATCGTACCCCATATTAATCTCTGTACCCATATAAACTAGTTCCCAACAGGCACACCATAATCAGGGTGAATTGATCCATTTTATGATGATCGGCTCCTACTCGCATAGTTACATGTGTCTTACGGCCCCCGATGTTGTAGTTACCTATGCTGGTCCCACCATGGGGTGTATCAAGTCCCATGGTGGCGGCCCGACACAATACTAGAATGCACAGGTATGCTACTGGTGCCCAGTGCCTTATTTTTCTGCGCCGGAGTGTGTGCACGCCCACACACCTTTAGAACCTACACTGCTACACCACCTCCGTCAATTTGACCTCTTACAGTCAGCCCAGTAATCGTGCGCCACCCTGCCCAGTTTCAGGGTATCATGATATGCCTTGTAGGGTTACTGCTGAAAAGGGTCCCCCGCTACTAGGTTTTCTATTTCTAGCCAACATGCTAAGTTGGTTAAGTGTTTTATAAACCTAACCCCCAATCAGTCTGTTTAGTTTAGGATGTTCTATTTTGATTAAGTCTTAATTCACTTAATCCTATCAATCCTGACTCAGCATTAATTGTCTTATTAAAGCCTTGACCTCTCACATTAGACAGGTATTGTTGTGGTTGCCTGTTGCCGGTTAGGTCCGGGCAGCCTTACGCCACAACTCAGTCTAACCTCGGGTCCTTATTGGGCTCCGTGTTTAACCACCCACATTGGATAGGTATTGTTGTGACTACTGGATAGCCGGGCGGTTCCGGGCAGGTTTACATCACAACTCAATCCAACCTCGGGTTAAACACATCGTATTTTCTACATTTACATATTTTGTCTCTTTTCTTTTTATATGTAAATATTTGCGGCCCATTATTCAAATTCATCTTTATTGGTTAAGATTTATTTATGCCACTTAATTGTTTTTCAAGGTTGTTGGCGTGCGTCAAACATGCCAACACATATGTTCTATATTTTAGCCCAAACGTCATTTCCCCCGTTTTATACGTTCGCTCCAATGTAAGGTGTGTTGGGTTTAATACTTAAACCCAATTTAGCCATATGAAAAGGGGAGGCTATAACATGGTGTTTATAAGGTAACATAAAAAGGGGAGTGTGAACGCATGAACTTGCAACATAATGATTCAATTAACATAAGCTAGGCATATATGAACTTGCAATTGTAACAACATATAATATAAGCAATACTTAAAAATGAATCATTCTATTCACATAATCATGGTATAAACAAAACATGAATCATTCTATTCGTGTAGTCATGGCATAAATGATACCTAAACATGAACCATGCTAATCATATAATTATGGCATAATCATAATTGAACATGAGTCCTTCTATTCATATAGTCATGGTTCTTATCCTATCTATGTAACTTGTAAGTGGGATGTAATTCTAGTGTAATTTCTAATGTAACTTATGTGCCAAATATATTATCATATGATTATGATAACAACATAAGCCTAGAAACATGTTTTCAACTAGGCATAATAACAAACATAGTTTAGTCATGTTCATACAAGCTTACAAAGACGCTTGCTTTTGTCACTATCACAAATCATGATTCTTATACTTGAAACTATGATGCCAATTCCAACATAACCTTCCTATGAATCATAATACTTAAGTGGATCAAATTACACTAAAGATGACCATAGAATTATACATCATGTTGGTATAACAATAAATAATATACTTGCACGAATTTCAAATAAACTATTACAACATATAGTTGTTATTTTCAACATAAACAATATACTTGCAATTATCAAATGGGTGTTGTAAATAACTACCACAAACATGTAGTTTTCAATATGAATCATATGCTTGCATGAATCCCAATTAAAATTCCACAACATGTGGTTGTCAACATAAACCATATACTTGTATGAATCAAATCGTACACCATAGCATTGCCAAATCAAAATAACATACAAACATAAGTCATTATCGCCACAATTCCATTTCGTTGTTAACTTCCAACGCAAATCGCGTACTTGCAAATATCCAATCGTATACCATAATATTCCCAAATCGTTTAGCATCAAAGCAACATACAAATATAGATTATTATCGCCACAATTCCATTTCTTACTTTACACAAATCAACACGGTTATTTAATTCACATCGGAACAGCACTCTACTTACAACGTGTGATGAATCTTCAATTCAGGAATCTGAATTCTGAATTTGGAGATGCTATCCTTTGTTGTAGGCGTTGCTTTGATTTGATTAACGTTGCTTTAAGCTTTGAATTATCTCCTAATTGTCTCTCTATTTCTAACGGCTATCCTCAGTCTCTCCTCAGCAGCATGACGGTCTCATCTCCATTTTAGTTTATGAGAATTAGGGTTAGTCTTAGGTCCATTTTATAGAGTTTGTGAGTCGATTTAGACCGTCGATGAAGCTTGGTTCAATAATAGCCGTTCGTTCAAAGGAGAGACCAACCAGGAGCTGACACCTAGCCCTAGTGACAAGGCAAGGCTCAGAAAATCGACCAAACACAGACTAGGCCAGCCAGGGTGGGCTGGGTTCGACCTGGCTCAGGGGCCAGGTCGACTCCCCAGTCGACCCCCAGGTCGACACTAGAGTCGACCTGCCTGGGCAGGTCGACACCTAGGTCGACTCCCAGGTCGACCTGGCCTGGCAGGTCGACCCTAGGCTCGACCCCCAGGTCGACCTGGTGGGTTTGGGCGGGAATTTTCCCACCTACTCTGATTGGGCTGAGATTCAAATCTGTTTTCGAATTTTGAATTTTCTGAAACTTCATCGGGCCATAATTTGGTCATACGGGCTCCGTTTTTCGAAAACTCGGACTCTATTTCGCGTATTTTTCCGAGACGAACGCAATGGCATGTCCCGTTTCCCTTAATACTTTGATTTGAAATTTATTATACTTTAATTTGTGAATTTCACTATTATAAAATACACGGGGTGTTACATTCTCCCCCACTTAAAAGGATTTCGTCCCCGAAATCTTCAAGTTTAGGAAGAATGTACTTCCTAACATCCAAACATCCATCTACTCATCCATCAAACACGAGAATCCATTGTCCTTAAAAGACTTCTAATGCTTCATGATAATATGCGAAGTGTGTGTGTACATGTACTTATCTAATGCAAAATCAGGCGGTCTACTGATTCAGTTGACCTCCTTAATGCGAATTATGTAAGTGCTATGAATCCATTATGTATGCAAATCCTCCTATTCATGATTCTACATGAGTGCAAAATCATTCATACAAATGCAACATCCATATGACAACACATTAAAGTTCAACCTTATACGAATGCAAACATATATGCATATGCAATATGAAGTGATTGAGCCGATCTAAAACCTAGATTGTGTGTGTATATGCAACCACGAGCAACCACTAGCAATCACTTGCAACCACTTGCAATCATCATCCATAACATGTTTCAATTACATGTTTTCATCCAAAGGGTTTCTACCTAAAAGATAGGGTCGAGGAGATATACCTAAAAAGATAGATAAAAGCGCAACTTAAGGAAAAAAGGAAAGATCAAAGATGTTCCCTCGAAAAGAAAAGGGTAGACTGCGCGTATTTCAGCTTCAGTTTCCCAAGTTGCATCTCCTTCGGCGTCGCTCCACTGTACTTTGATGAGCTTGACTTCGCGGTTGCGTAGCTTCTTCATTTCTGTTCCTAATATGCGGGTTGGAACTTTCCTTATGGTTGCTTCGCGTTCCACTTCAGCTTCTTCTAGGATATTTGGCTCTACCACTTCAGCAGACTCATGTAGACATTTTCGGAGATGTGAAACGTGAAAGACGTTGTGAACTCCGGCCAATTTTTCAGGTAGCTCTAATCTATAGGCCATTTTCCCAATTTTCTCAATGATAGGGAATGGCCCTACGAACCTTGGTGCTAGCTTTCCTGTGGTTCCAAAACGAACAACGTTCCTTAGCGGAGATACCTTAAGAAAAACTCTGTCCCCAACCTCAAATTCAAGGTCGGTCCTCCTCTTGTCGACGTAGGACTTTTGTCTGTCTTGGGCCGTCTTCATCCTTCTTCGTATTAAGTCTACTTTTTCTGAAGTCTCTCGGATCATATCTGGTCCAAGTATGAGCTTATCAACGGACTCCCACCAACAAGTGGGCGATCGGCACGGTCTTCCATATAAAGCTTCGAAGGGCGCCATTCCGATGGTTTCTTGATAGCTGTTGTTGTAGGCAAATTCTACCAAAGGAAGATGGTCTTCCCACGTCCCTCCGAAGTCAAGGACGCACAGTCTTAGAAGGTCCTCCAAAACTCTGTTCACTCTTTCTGTTTGGCCTTCAGTTTGGGGATGATAGGCTGTGCTCAAGCATAACTGTGTGCCTACCGCTTCTTGCAGACTCCGCCAAAACTCACTGGTGAAGATAGGGTCTCGGTCGCTAACAATGCTGGATGGTATTCCATGGAGTCGAACGATTTCCTTGAGGTAAAGAGATGCTAGGGATGAGGCAGTTCTTTTACTTTTGACAGGTAAAACGTTGGCGCTTTTAGTAAGCCTATCCACTATTACCCAAATGCTAGTGTTGCCTCTCCTAGACCTAGGCAGCCCATCGATGAAGTCCATTGAGATGCTATCCCACTTCCACTGTGGGACCTCTAGAGGATGTAGCAGACCGCCAGGCTTTTTCTGTTCCGCCTTAACCTGTTGGCACACCATACACTTAGAGACGAATTCTGCCACGTCCTTCTTCATGTCGTTCCAAAAGAAAGTTCTTTTTATGTCCTTGTACTTTTTATCGCCGCCTGGGTGTATCGTCATCTTGGAGTGATGTGCTTCCTCGAGAACCTTCTTTACTAAATCTCTTGTCTGTGGGACGCATAGTCTTCCGTCTCGCCTTAGCCAACCCTTATCGTCGATGGAGTATCTGTTGAGGTGACTTGAAGTCTCACCCCTAATTAGCCTATCAATCGTCTCCACAAGCTGAGGGTCCTCGCGTTGTGTTGTCCCTATCGAGTCCACTAAAGTCAAGCGTACTTCGAGAGATGCTAGCAAGCCTGGTACAAAATCGGAGGAAGGCCTAAAGTCGAAGCTGGCTATAAACTCTAGGCTTTGTCTTTCAACAAACAGCGGGCTTAGGGTCAGTTTCTTTCAGCTCAACGCGTCTGCCACTACGTTGCCTTTGCCCGGAGTATAGGAGATCTCAAAATCATACGAGGCAAGAAACTCCATCCACCTCTGTTGCCTCAAGTTAAGTTCCTTCTGCGAGAAAAGGTATTTCAATGATTTATGGTCAGTGTAAAGTTCAAACTTCTCACCTAGGAGATAGTGTCGCCAAGACTTGAGTGCAAAGACGATGGCAGCTAACTCAAGATCGTGGGTCGGGTAGTTTCGTGCACTTTCAATTGTCTCCTTCCATAAGCTACTACCCTTCCTTCTTGCATTAAGACGACGCCTAACCCTGTCCCACATGCATCTGTATAAACTGTGAACATCTTGCTTCCATCTGGTAACGTTAAAACTGGGGCTGTTGTGAGAGCCCTTTTTAGTCGCTGGAAAGCAAACTCGCAATCCAAGTCCCAATTGAACACTAGATTCTTCTTGGTCAACTTTGTGAGCGGAGCTGAGATTTTCGCAAAATCCCTTATGAACTTTCGATAGAAACCTGCTAGTCCAAGAAAACTTCGGACCTCAGTTGCATTCCTTAGTGTCTTCCAATCCTATACCGCCACTACCTTAGCAGGGTCCACTGCTAACCCTTGTTTGGATACTATGTGCCCAAGGAACCTCACTTCTTCTCTCCAAAAGTGGCATTTGGAGAATTTGGCTTTTAGCTGATGGACTCGCAGAGTTTCCATGATTGCCCTCAAGTGCTGAGCATGTTCCTCTTCATTCTTTGAGAAGATAAGGATATCGTCTATGAAGACCACTACGAACTTATTGAGGAAATCTCTGAATACCCTACTCATCAGGTCCACGAAGTAAGCAGGTGCATTTGTCAAGCCAAAAGTCATGACAAGCCATTCAAAGAAGCCGTCTGGGGTTCTGAATGCCGTTTTATCGATACTATCTTCAGCCACCCTTAGCTGATGAAAACCGATCGCTAAATCGAGTTGGGAGAAAACAGCCGCTCCTACAAGCTGATCAAACAGATTGTCAATTCTGGGGAGAGGATGCCTATTCTTTTTCGTTAGCTTGTTGAGCTCCCTATTGTCAACACATAGACAGAGTGAACCATCCGCCTTTGTAGCGAACACCACTGGAGCGCCCCATTCTGAAATACTCCTCCTAATGAACCCCTTTTCTAGAAGCTCTTTAATCTGTTTACTGAGCTCTTTCCTTTCCCGTGTAGCCATGTGTCTAACGGGCAACGCAATGGGCTTTGAATTATCTACAAGGTATATGCGGAAGTCTATCTCCCGCTTCGGAGGCAAGCCCTTCACCTCTTTGAAGACATCCGGATATTCCCGGACCACTCTAACCGATTGCAAATTTTCAACAGAGGCATCTAGCGATTCAAGGTAACTAAGCATAACCGCATACGAGGGATTACAAGAAATTTCCAAAGTATTACCGAGCTGGGTTAGGAGCCTAACAACTCTTTTCTCACAATCGAGGATGGCCCCATTACTGGATAGCCAATCCATGCCCAAAATCAAACCATATCCCGAAAAGCCCAAAACAAAGGCACTACATTTAAATTCTACGCTCAGAATAGAAATTTTCAATCCCAAACAGATCATAGACAAATGAGCCGGGCCCCCAATTGGGTTTGAAACAATTAAGGGGTCCTCTACCATACTAGTTTTTAGGTGCAGAGATTCTACTAAAGTAGACGAGATAAAGGAGTGTGATGCGCCAGAATCAAATAAAGTGCGAACGGGGTGATCATAAAGATAAACTATACTTTCTACAGAAGTATTTGTACCTCGCTGTTGCAGAGGTGGCACTTCTAGCACATGAACTTGTGCCCCTGAGGTGGATCCAGCCCTCTGCCCCTGTCCTCGTTTCTTTGGGCAGTCCTTTGCCATGTGGCCTGTCTCACCGCAAGAAAAGCACCCACCATTCATCTTGGCCTTCTTTTTCCGGCAATCTTTCACTAAGTGCCCTACTTTGCCACAGAAATTACACTTCCTCTTCTCTTTGTTGCCTTTCCCGCCCTTCTTAAAGTCTGTCTTCTTAGGCTGCAAACCCTCTTTCTTCCCTTGAGAGTTTTCTGCCTTTGTCTTCTTCTTGCCCTTATCCTCTTCGTTCAGCAACGCCATCTGTACCAACCTTTCATACGTAGCCCCCATGGGTATATGGGTCATGGCCAAGCTGTGTAATGGCTCATTCAACCCTTTGACAAACAGAGAGCCTTCTTGTGCGGGGTGTTGACTAGGTCCAGTCCGAACCTAGCCAGCTCATCGAACTGATTAACATACTCTTTGACTGTCTTGTTCCCTTGCTTAAGAAATAAGAATTTTTCCAACTGCAAACTACTTTCCGCATCTGAGAGAAATTTAGCCTCAAACCTTGCCCTAAAGTCCTCCAATGTTTCCACTGGTCTTTCTGCATTAGTGACTTCCCACCAGTAGGAAGCCTCGCCTTTAAGTAACCATACTGCCAGTTGTACTTTCTGTCTATCCTCTACCTCAAAGATGATGAATAAGTCCTCGGTCTCTTTCAGCCAATTTCTAGCTGCCACGAAGGACTCAGTTCCATGAAAATCCTTTCCTCCCATAGCTTTAAAATCTTTACATATCTTAGCAAAGGTGTTTCCCCGCGGAGGAGGTGGAGGAAGAGGTGCTGCTGCAGCTAGATGATTTCCTGCAGCTGGGGGAGGTGGAACGGTAGGACCTGGCTGAGTGGCCCTTGCTTCTAAGAACCGTCTAAGCCAACCAGGTATTGGTACACCCTCCGGCAAGTTAAGTTCTTTGGACATGCTGAAACAAAAAGGATAGATTCAAAACGAAGGATAAGAGATAGTTCCTATGGCTTTGGGGGGGGGGGGACTTTGCCTTTTAAAATAAAACAATATTTTATCTTAAAAATGCTTCTTTAAATTTCTTTTTGAAAAATAAATTTTCAAAACTTTTTATCTTATCTGGTAAACCTATGCTCTGATACCAATTGAAACACCCCACCTCCGTTAGGGTCACTCTCAAAGGGAATGCCCTAATTTTGGTGGAGGTTTATAAGTATAAGTCACAGATATACACGACAGATATAAGAACACATATTTTTGAACAGCGGAAACAACAACTTTTATTTCATTAAAATACGAGTTACACCAACCATACCATAATTGTCTTACAATACTTCCAAAAACATAACATCTTCATAACTATCTTGATTACATTATTTAAAGAAGCATAAAGAAAACATAAATAAACTACAAAAGTCCCATAATTGCTGTCCAAAGCCATAGTGCAAAACGAAAAGATCCAAGCAATACATTCTTTCTCTTCAAGCTGGATATGAAGGCTGGTCAAGCTGCGGTATTCCCTCCCTGTGGACCTAGGGAGGGGGGGGGGGAACGGAAGAAAAGAAGACGAAAGAAAAGTAGAGTTAGACATAAAGCCTGAGTAAGTCTAGGACTATTCAGTCTATGAATAAAGAACTGGGTATGATAAGTATAAACTAGAAATGGGAAAGCACCATAAACCAAGTTAAATTGTCTAGGGTCGAATATACTATCGTACCACATATTAATCTCTGTACCCATATAAACTAGTTCCCAACAGGCACCCCATAATCAGGGTGAAGTGATCCATTTTATGATGATCGGCTCCTACTCGCATAGTTACATGTGTCTTACGGCCCCCGATGTTGTAGTTACCTATGCTGGTCCCACCATGGGGTGTATCAAGTCCCATGGTGGCGGCCCGACACAATATTAGTATGCACAGGTATGCTACTGGTGCCCAGTGCCTTATTTTTCTATGCCGGAGTGTGTGCACGCCCGCACCCCGTTAGAACCTACACTACTACACCACCGCCGTCGATTTGACCTCTTACAGTCAGCCCAGTAATCGTGCCCCACCCTGCCTAGTTTCAGGGTATCATGATACGCCTTGTAGGGTTACTGCTGAAAAGGGCCCCCCGCTACTAGGTTTTCTATTTCTAGCCAACATGCTAAGTTGGTTAAGTGTTTTATAAACATAACCCCCAATCAGTCTGTTTAGTTTAGCATGTTCTATTTTGATTAAGTCTTAATTCACTTAATCCTATCAATCCGTACTCAGCCTTAATTGTCTTATTAAAGCCTTGACCTCTCACATTAGACAGGTATTGTTGTGGCTGCCTGTTGCCGGTTGGGTCCGGGCAGTCTTACGCCACAACTCAGTCTAACCTCGGGTCCTTATTGGGCTCCGTGTTTAACCACCCACACTGGATAGGTATTGTTGTGACTACTGGACAGCCGGGCGGTTCCGGGCAGGTTTACATCACAACTCAATCCAACCTCGGGTTAAACACATCGTATTTTCTACATTTACATATTTTGTCTCTTTTCTTTTTGTATGTAAATATTTGCGGCCCATTATTCAAATTCATCTTTATTGGTTAAGATTTATTTATGCCACTTAATTGTTTTTCAAGGTTGTTGCCGTGCATCAAACATGCCAACACATATGTTCTATATTTTAGCCCAAACGTCATTTCCCCCGTTTTATACGTTCGCTCCAATGTAAGGTGTGTTGGGTTTAATACTTAAACCCAATTTAGCCATATGAAAAGGGGAGGCTATAACATGGTGTTTGTAAGGTAACATAAAAAGGGGAGTGTGAACGCATGAACTTGCAACATAACGATTCAATTAACATAAGGTAGGCATATGTGAACTTGCAATTGTAACAACATATAATATAAGCAATACTTAAACATGAATCATTCTATTCACATAATCATGGTATAAACAAAACATGAATCATTCTATTCGTGTAGTCATGGCATAAATGATACCTAAACATGAACCATTCTAATCATATAATTATGGCATAATCATAATTGAACATGAGTCCTTCTATTCATATAGTCATGGTTCTTATCCTATCTATGTAACTTGTAAGTGGGATGTAATTCTAGTGTAATTTCTAATGTAACTTATGTGCCAAATATATTATCATATGATAATGTTAACAACATAATCCTAGAAACATGTTTTCAACTAGGCATAATAACAAACATAGTTTAGTCATGTTCATACAAGCTTACAAAGACGCTTGCTTTTGTCACTATCACAAATCATGATTCTTATACTTGAAACTATGATGCCAATTCCAACATAACCTTCCTATGAATCATAATACTTAAGTGGATCAAATTACACTAAAGATGACCATAGAATTATACATCAGGTTGGTATAACAATAAATCATATACTTGCATGAATTTCAAATAAACTATTACAACATATAGTTGTTATTTTCAACATGAACAATATACTTGCAATTATCAAATGGGTGTTGTAAATAACTACCACAAACATGTAGTTTTCAATATGAATCATATGCTTGCATGAATCCCAATTAAAATTCCACAACATGTGGTTGTCAACATAAACCATATACTTGTATGAATCAAATCGTACACCATAGCATTGCCAAATCAAAATAACATACAAACATAAGTCATTATCGCCACAATTCCATTTCGTTGTTAACTTCCAACGCAAATCGCGTACTTGCAAATATCCAATCGTATACCATAATATTCCTAAATCGTTTAGCATCAAAGCAACATACAAATATAGATTATTATCGCCACAATTCCATTTCTTACTTTACACAAATCAACACAATTATTTAATTCACATCGGAATAGCACTCTACTTACAACGTGTGACGAATCTTCAATTCAGGAATCTGAATTCTGAATTTGGAGATGCTATCCTTTGTTGTAGGCGTTGCTTTGATTTGATTAACGTTGCTTTAAGCTTTGAATTATCTCCTAATTGTATCTCTATTTCTGAAGGCTATCCTCAGTCTCTCCTCAGCAGCATGACGGTCTCATCTCCATTTTAGTTTATGTGAATTAGGGTTAGTCTTAGGTCCTTTTTATAGAGTTTGTGAGTCGATTTAGACCGTCGATGAAGCGTGGTTCAATAATAGCCGTTCGTTCAAAGGAGAGACCAACCAGGAGCTGACACCTAGCCCTAGTGACAAGGCAAAGCTCAGAAAATCGACCAAACACAGACTAGGCCAGCCAGGGTGGGCTGGGTTCGACCTGGCTCAGGGGCCAGGTCGACTCCCCAGTTGACCCCCAGGTCGACACTAGAGTCGACCTGCCTGGGCAGGTCGACACCTAGGTCGACTCCCAGGTCGACCTGGCCTGGCAGGTCGACCCTAGGGTCGACCCCCAGGTCGACCTGGTGGGTTTGGGCGGGAATTTTCCCACCTACTCTGATTGGGCTGAGATTCAAATCTGTTTTCGAATTTTGAATTTTCTGAAACTTCATCGGGCCATAATTTGGTCATACGGGCTCCGTTTTTCGAAAACTCGGACTCTATTTCGCGTATGTTTCCGAGACGAACGCAATGACATATCCCGTTTCCCTTGGTACTTTGATTTGAAATTCATTATAGTTTAATTTGTGAATTTCACTGTTATAAAATACACGGGGTGTTACATTCTCCCCAACTTAAAAGGATTTCGTCCCCGAAATCTTCAAGTTTAGGAAGAATGTACATCCTAACATCCAAACATCCATCTACTCATCCATCAAACACGAGCATCCATTGTCCTTAAAAGACTTCTAATGCTTCATGATAATATGCGAAATGTGTGTGTACATGTACTTATCTAATGCAAAATCAGGCGGTCTACTGATTCAGTTGACCTCCTTAATGCGAATTATGTAAGTGTTATGAATCCATTATGTATGCAAATCCTCCTATTCATGATTCTACATGAGTGCAAAATCATTCATACAAATGCAACATCCATACGACAACACATTAAAGTTCAACCATATACGAATGCAAACATATATGCATATGCAATATGAAGTGATTGAGCCGATCTAAAACCTAGATTGTGTGTGTATATGCAACCACGAGCAACCACTAGCAATCACTTGCAACCACTTGCAATCATCATCCATAACATGTTTCAATTACATGTTTTCATCCAAAGGGTTTCTACCTAAAAGATAGGGTCGAGGAGATATACCTAAAAATATAGATAAAAGCGCAACTTAAGGAAAAAAGGAAAGATCAAAGATGTACCCTCGAAAAGAAAAGGGTAGGCTGCGCGTATTTTAGCTTCAGTTTCCCAAGTTGCATCTCCTTCGGCGTTGCTCCACTGAACTTTGACGAGCTTGACTTCGCGGTTGCGTAGCTTCTTCATTTCCGTTCCTAATATACGGGTTGGAACTTTCCTTATGGTTGCTTCGCGTTCCACTTCAGCTTCTTCTAGGATATTTGGCTCTACCACTTCAGCAGACTCATGTAGACATTTTCGGAGATGTGAAACGTGAAAGACGTTGTGAACTCCGGCCAATTTTTCGGGTAGCTCTAATCTATAGGCCATTTTCCCAATTTTCTCAATGATAGGGAATGGCCCTACGAACCTTGGTGCTAGCTTTCCTGTGGTTCCAAAACGAACAACGTTCCTTAGCGGAGATACCTTAAGAAAAACTCTGTCCCCAACCTCAAATTAAAGGTCGGTCCTCCTCTTATCGGCGTAGGACTTTTGTCTGTCTTGGGCCGTCTTCATCCTTCATCGTATTAAGTCTACTTTTTCTGAAGTCTCTCGGATCATATCTGGTCCAAGTATGAGCTTATCAACGGACTCCCACCAACAAGTGGGCGATCGGCACGGTCTTCCATATAAAGGTTCGAAGGGCGCCATTCCGATGGTTTCTTGATAGCTGTTGTTGTAGGCAAATTCTAACAAAGGAAGATGGTCTTCCCACGTCCCTCCGAAGTCAAGGACGCACAGTCTTAGAAGGTCCTCCAAAACTCTGTTCACTCTTTCTGTTTGGCCTTCGGTTTGGGGATGATAGGCTGTGCTCAAGCATAACTGTATGCCTACCGCTTCTTGTAGACTCCGCCAAAACTCACTGGTGAAGATAGGGTCTCGGTCGCTAACAATGCTGGATGGTATTCCATGGAGTCGAACGATTTCCTTGAGGTAAAGAGATGCTAGGGATGCGGTAGTTCTTTTACTTTTGACAGGTAAAAAGTGGGCGCTTTTAGTAAGCCTATCCACTATTACCCAAATGCTAGTGTTGCCTCTCCTAGACCTAGGCAACCCATCGATGAAGTCCATTGAGATGCTATCCCACTTCCACTGCGGGACCTCTAGAGGATGTAGCAGACCGCCAGGCTTTTTCTGTTCCGCCTAAACCTGTTGGCACACCATACACTTAGAGACGAATTCTGCCACGTCCTTCTTCATGCCATTCCAAAAGAAAGTTCTTTTTATGTCCTTGTACATTTTATCGCCGCCTGGGTGTATTGTCATCTTGGAGTGATGTGCTTCCTCGAGAACCTTCTTTACTAAATCCCTTGTCTGTGGGACGCATAGTCTTCCCTCTCGCCATAGTCAACCCTTATCGTCGATGGAGTATCTGTTGAGGTGACTTGAAGTCTCACCCCTAATTAGCCTATCAATCGCCTCTACAAGCTGAGGGTCCTCACGTTGTGTTGTCCCTATCGAGTCCACTAAAGTCGGGCGTACTTCGAGAGATGCTAGCAAGCCTGGTACTAAATCGGAGGAAGGCCTAAAGTCGAAGCTGGCTATAAACTCTAGGCTTTGTCTTTCAACAAACAGCGGGCTTAGGGTCAGTTTCTTTCGGCTCAACGCGTCTGCCACTACGTTGCCTTTGCCCGGAGTATAGGAGATCTCAAAATCATACGAGGCAAGAAACTCCATCCACCTCTGTTGCCTCAAG
Source organism: Allium sativum (assembly GCA_030737875.1). Taxonomy (NCBI): domain Eukaryota; kingdom Viridiplantae; phylum Streptophyta; class Magnoliopsida; order Asparagales; family Amaryllidaceae; genus Allium; species Allium sativum. The sequence goes on along the minus strand of CM060927.1, from coordinate 27,616,724 downwards.
TTAAGGTCCTTCTGCGAGAAAAGGTATTTCAATGATTTATGGTCAGTGTAAAGTTCAAACTTCTCACCTAGGAGATAGTGTCGCCAAGACTTGAGTGCAAAGACGATGGCAACTAACTCAAGATCGTGGGTCGGGTAGTTCTTTTCGTGCACTTTCAATTGTCTCCCGCCATAAGCTACTACCCTTCCTTCTTGCATTAAGACGGAGCCTAACCCTGTCCCACATGCATCTGTATAAACTGTGAACATCTTGCTTCCATCTGGTAACGTTAAAACCGGGGCTGTTGTGAGAGCCCTTTTTAGTCGCTGGAAAGCAAACTCGCAATCCAAGTCCCAATTGAACACTAGATTCTTCTTGGTCAACTTTGTGAGCGGAGCTGAGATTTTCGCAAAATCCCTTATGAACTTTCGATAGAAACCTGCTAGTCCCAGAAAACTTCGGACCTCAGTTGCATTCCTTGGTGTCTTCCAATCCTGTACCGCCACTACCTTAGCAGGGTCCACTGCTAACCCTTGTTGGATACTATGTGCCCAAGGAACCTCACTTCTTCTCTCCAAAAGTGGCATTTGGAGAATTTGGCTTTTAGCTGATGGACTCGCAGAGTTTCCATGATTGCCCTCAAGTGCTGAGCATGTTCCTCTTCATTCTTTGAGAAGATAAGGATATCGTCTATGAAGACCACTACGAACTTATTGAGGAAATCTCTGAATACCCTACTCATCAGGTCCACGAAGTAAGCAGGTGCATTTGTCAAGCCAAAAGGCATGACAAGCCATTCAAAGAAGCCGTCTGGGGTTCTAAATGCCGTTTTATCGATACTATCTTCAGCCACCCTTAGTTGATGAAAACCGGTCGCTAAATCGAGTTGGGAGAAAACAGCCGCTCCTACAAGCTGATCAAACAGATTGTCAATTCTGGGGAGAGGATGCCTATTCTTTTTCGTTAGCTTGTTGAGCTCCCTATAGTCAACACATAGATGGAGTGAACCATCCGCCTTTGTAGCGAACACCACTGGAGCGCCCCATTCTGAAATACTCCTCCTAATGAACCCCTTTTCTAGAAGCTCTTTAATCTGTTTACTGAGCTCTTTCCTTTCCCGTGGAGCCATGCGTCTAACGGGCAACGCAACGGGCATTGCATTATCTACAAGGTATATGCGGAAGTCTATCTCCCGATTCGGAGGCAAGCCCTTCACCTCTTCGAAGACATCCGGATATTCCCGGACCACTCTAATCGATTGCAAATTTTCAACAGAGGCATCTAGCGATTCAAGGTAACTAAGCATAACCGCATACGAGGGATTACAAGAAATTTCCAAAGTATTACCGAGCTGGGTTAGGAGCCTAACGACCCTTTTCTCACAATCGAGGATGGCCCCATTACTGGATAGCCAATCCATGCCCAAAATCAAACCATATTCCGAAAAGTCCAAAACAAAGGCACTACATTTAAATTCTACGCTTAGAATAGAAATTTTCAATCCCAAACAGATCATAGACAAATGAGCTGGGCCCCCAATTGGGTTTGAAACAATTAAGGGGTCCTCTACCATACTAGTTTTTAGATGCATAGATTCTACTAAAGCAGACGAGATAAAGGAGTGTGATGCGCCAGAATCAAATAAAGTGCGAACGGGGTGATCATAAAGATAAACTATACTTTCTACAGAAGTATTTGTACCTCGCTGTTGCAGAGGTGGCGCTTCTAGCACATGAACTTGTGCCCCTGAGGTGGATCCAGCCCTTTGCCCCTGTCCTCGTTTCTTTGGGCAGTCCTTTGCCATGTGGCCTGTCTCACCGCAAGAAAAGCACCCACCATTCATCTTGGCCTTCTTTTTCCGGCAATCTTTCACTAAGTGCCCTACTTTGCCACATAAATTACACTTCCTCTTCTCTTTGATGCCTTTCCCGCCCTTCTTAAAGTCTGTCTTCTTAGGCTGCAAACCCTCTTTCTTCCCTTGAGAGTTTTCTGCCTTTGTCTCCTTCTTGCCCTTATCCTCTTCGTTCAGCAACGCCATCTGTACCAACCTTTCATACATAGCCCCTATGGGTATATGGGTCATGGCCAAGCTGTGTAATGGCTCATTCAACCCTTTGACAAAACGGAGAGCCTTCTTGTGCGGGGTGTTGACTAGGTCAAGTCCGAACCTAGCCATCTCATCGAACTGATTAACATACTCTTTGACTGTCTTGTTCCCTTCCTTAAGAAATAAGAATTTTTCCAACTGCAAACTACTTTCCGCATCTGAGAGAAATTTAGCCTCAAACCTTGCCCTAAAGTCCTCCCATGTTTCCACTGGTCTTTCTGCATTAGTGACTTCCCACCAGTAGGAAGCCTCGCCTTTAAGTAGCCATACTGCCAGTTGTACTTTCTGTCTATCCTCTACCTCAAAGATGATGAATAAGTCCTCGGTCTCTTTCAGCCAATTTCTAGCTGCCACGAAGGACTCAGTTCCATGAAAATCCTTTTCTCCCATAGCTTTAAAATCTTTACATATCTTAGCAAAGGTGTTTCCCCGCGGAGGAGGTAGAGGAAGAGGTGCTGCTGCAGCTGGATGATTTCCTACAGCTGGGGGAGGAGGAACGGTAGGACCTGGCTGAGTGGACCTTGCTTCTAAGAACCGTCTAAACCAACCAGGTATTGGTACACCCTCCGGCAAGTTAAGTTCTTCGGACATGCTGAAACAAAAAGGATAGATTCAAAACGAAGGATAAGAGATAGTTCCTATGGCTTTGGGGGGGGGGACTTTGCCTTTTAAAATAAAATAATTTTTTATCTTAAAAATGCTTCTTTAAATTTCTTTTTGAAAAATAAATTTTCAAAACTTTTTATCTTATCTGGTAAACCTATGCTCTGATACCAATTGAAACACCCCACCTCCGTTAGGGTCACTCTCAAAGGGAATGCCCTAATTTTGGTGGAGGTTTATAAGTATAAGTCACAGATATACAAGACAGATATAAGAACACATATTTTTGAACAGCGGAAACAACAACTTTTATTTCATTAAAATACGAGTTACACCAACCATACCATAATTGTCTTACAATACTTCCAAAAACATAACATCTTCATAACTATCTTGATTGCATTATTTAAAGAAGCATAAAGAAAACATAAATAAACTGCAAAAGTCCCATAATTGCTGTCCAAAGCCATAGTCCAAAACGAAAAGATCCAAGCAATACATTCTTTCTCTTCAAGCTGGATATGAAGGTTGGTCAAGCTGCGGTATTCCCTCCTTGTGGACCTTGGGGGGGGGGGGGGGGGGAAACGGAAGAAAAGAAGACGAAAGAAAAGTAGAGTCAGACATAAAGCCTGAGTAAGTCTAGGACTATTCAGTCTATGAATAAAGAACTGGGTATGATAAGTATAAACTAGAAATTGGAAAGCACCATAAACCAAGTTAAATTGTCTAGGGTCGAATATACTATCGTACCACATATTAATCTCTGTACCCATATAAACTAGTTCCCAACAAGCACCCCGTAATCAGGGTGAAGTGATCCATTTTATGATGATCGGCTCCTACTCGCATAGTTACATGTGTCTTACGGCCCCCGATGTTGTAGTTACCTATGCTGGTCCCACCATGGGGTGTATCAAGTCCCATGGTGGCGGCCCGACATAATATTAGAATGCACAGGTATGCTACTGGTGCCCAGTGCCTTATTTTTCTACGCCGGAGTGTGTGCACGCCCGCACCCCGTTAGAACCTACACTGCTACACCACCGCCGTCGATTTGACCTCTTACAGTCAGCCCAGTAATCGTGCCCCACCCTGCCTAGTTTCAGGGTATCATGATACGCCTTGTAGGGTTACTGCTGAAAAGGGCCCCCGCTACTAGGTTTTCTATTTCAAGCCAACATGCTAAGTTGGTTAAGTGTTTTATAAACCTAACCCCCAATCAGTCTGTTTAGTTTAGCATGTTCTATTTTGATTAAGTCTTAATTCACTTAATCCTATCAATCCTTACTCAGCCTTAATTGTCTTATTAAAGCCTTGACCTCTCACATTAGACAGGTATTGTTGTGGCTGCATGTTGCCGGTTGGGTCCGGGCGGTCTTACGCCACAACTCAGTCTAACCTCGGGTCCTTATTGGGCTCCGTGTTTAACCACCCACACTGGATAGGTATTGTTGTGGCTATTGGACAGTCGGGCGGTTCCGGGCAGGTTTACATCACAACTCAATCCAACCTCGGGTTAAACACATCGTATTTTCTACATTTACATATTTTGTCTCTTTTCTTTTTATATGTAAATATTTGCGGCCCATTATTCAAATTCATCTTTCTTGGTTAAGATTTATTTATGCCACTTAATTGTTTTTCAAGGTTGTTGGCTTGCGTCAAACATGCCAACACATATGTTCTATATTTTAGCCCAAACGTCATTTCCCCCGTTTTATACGTTCGCTCCAATGTAAGGTGTGTTGGGTTTAATACTTAAACCCAATTTAGCCATATGAAAAGGGGAGGCTATAACATGGTGTTTATAAGGTAACATAAAAAGGGGAGTGTGAACGCATGAACTTGCAACATAACGATTCAATTAACATAAGGTAGGCATATGTGAACTTGCAATTGTAACAACATATAATATAAGCAATACTTAAACATGAATCATTCTATTCACATAATCATGGTATAAACAAAACATGAATCATTCTATTCGTGTAGTCATGGCATAAATGATACCTAAACATGAACCATTCTAATCATATAATTATGGCATAATCATAATTGAACATGAGTCCTTCTATTCATATAGTCATGTTTCTTATCCTATCTACGTAACTTGTAAGTGGGATGTAATTCTAGTGTAATTTCTAATGTAACTTATGTGCCAAATATATTATCATATGATAATGTTAACAACATAAGCCTAGAAACATGTTTTCAACTAGGCATAATAACAAACATAGTTTAGTCATGTTCATACAAGCTTACAAAGACGCTTGCTTTTGTCACTATCACAAATCATGATTCTTATACTTGAAACTATGATGCCAATTCCAACATAACCTTCCTATGAATCATAATACTTAAGTGGATCAAATTACACTAAAGATGACCATAGAATTATACATCTTGTTGGTATAACAATAAATCATATACTTGCATGAATTTCAAATAAACTATTACAACATATAGTTGTTATTTTCAACATGAACAATATAATTGCAATTATCAAATGGGTGTTGTAAATAACTACCACAAACATGTAGTTTTCAATATGAATCATATGCTTGCATGAATCCCAATTAAAATTCCACAACATGTGGTTGTCAACATAAACGATATACTTGTATGAATCAAATCGTTCACCATAGCATTGCCAAATCAAAATAACATACAAACATAAGTCATTATCGCCACAATTCCATTTCGTTGTTAACTTCCAACGCAAATCGCGTACTTGCAAATATCCAATCGTATACCATAATATTCCCAAATCGTTTAGCATCAAAGCAACATACAAATATAGATTATTATCGCCACAATTCCATTTCTTACTTTACACAAACCAACACAATTATTTAATTCACATCGGAATAGCACTCTGCTTACAACGTGTGACGAATCTTCAATTCAGGAATCTAAATTCTGAATTTGGCGATGCTATCCTTTGTTGTAGGCATTGCTTTGATTTGATTAACGTTGCTTTAAGCTTTGAATTATCTCCTAATTGTCTCTCTATTTCTGAAGGCTATCCTCAGTCTCTCCTCAGCAGCATGACGGTCTCATCTCCATTTTAATTTATGTGAATTAGGGTTAGTCTTAGGTCCTTTTTATAGAGTTTGTGAGTCGATTTAGACCATCGATGAAGCTTGGTTCAATAATAGTCGTTCGTTCAAAGGAGAGACCAACCAGGAGCTGACACCTAGCCCTAGTGACAAGGCAAAGCTCAGAAAATCGACCAAACATAGACTAGGCCAGCCATGGTGGGCTGGGTTCGACCTGGCTCAGGGGCCAGGTCGACTCCCCAGTCGACCCCCAGGTCGACTTTAGAGTCGACCTGCCTGGGCAGGTCGATACCTAGGTCGACTCCCAGGTCGACCTGGCCTGGCAGGTCGACCTTAGGGTCGACCCCCAGGTCGACCTGGTGGGTTTGGGCGGGAATTTTCCCACCTACTCTGATTGGGCTGAGATTCAAATCTGTTTTCGAATTTTGAATTTTCTGAAAATTCATCGGGCCATAATTTGGTCGTACGGGCTCCGTTTTTCGAAAACTCGGACTCTATTTCGCGTATTTTTCCGAGACGAACGCAATGGCATATCCTGTTTCCCTTAATACTTTGATTTGAAATTTATTATACTTTAATTTGTGAATTTCACTGTTATAAAATACACGGGGTGTTACATTCTCCCCACTTAAAAGGATTTCGTCCCCGAAATCTTCAAGTTTAGGAAGAATGTACATCCTAACATCCAAACATCCATCTACTCATCCATCAAACACGAGCATCCATTGTCCTTAAAAGACTTCTAATGCTTCATGATAATATGCGAAGTGTGTGTGTACATGTACTTATCTAATGCAAAATCAGGCGGTCTACTGATTCAGTTGACCTCCTTAATGCGAATTATGTAAGTGCTATGAATCCATTATGTATGCAAATCCTCCTATTCATGATTCTACATGAGTGCAAAATCATTCATACAAATGCAACATCCATATGACAACACATTAAAGTTCAACCATATACGAATGCAAACATATATGCATATGCAATGTGAAGTGATTGAGCCGATCTAAAACCTAGATTGTGTGTGTATATGCAACCACGAGCAACCACTAGCAATCACTTGCAACCACTTGCAATCATCATCCATAACATGTTTCAATTACATGTTTTCATCCAAAGGGTTTCTACCTAAAAGATAGGGTCAAGGAGATATACCTAAAAAGATAGATAAAAGTGCAACTTAAGGAAAAAAGGAAAGATCAAAGATGTACCCTCGAAAAGAAAAGGGTAGGCTGCGCGTATTTTAGCTTCAGTTTCCCAAGTTGCATCTCCTTCGGCGTCGCTCCACTGAACTTTGACGAGCTTGACTTCGCGGTTGCGTAGCTTCTTCATTTCCGTTCCTAATATGCGGGTTGGAACTTTCCTTATGGTTGCTTCGCGTTCCACTTCAGCTTCTTCTAGGATATCTGGCTCTACCACTTCAGCAGACTCATGTAGACATTTTCGGAGATGTGAAACGTGAAAGACGTTGTGAACTCCGGCCAATTTTTCGGGTAGCTCTAATCTATAGGCCATTTTCCCAATTTTCTCAATGATAGGGAATGGCCCTACGAACCTTGGTGCTAGCTTTCCTGTGGTTCCAAAACGAACAACGTTCCTTAGCGGAGATACCTTAAGAAAAACTCTGTCCCCAACCTCAAATTCAAGGTCGGTCCTCCTCTTCTCGGCGTAGGACTTTTGTCTGTCTTGGGCCGTCTTCATCCTTCTTCGTATTAAGTCTACATTTTTTGAAGTCTCTCGGATCATATCTGGTCCAAGTATGAGCTTATCAATGGACTCCCACCAACAAGTGGGCGATCGGCACGGTCTTCCATATAAAGCTTCGAAGGGCGCCATTCCGATGGTTTCTTGATAGCTGTTGTTGTAGGCAAATTCTACCAAAGGAAGATGGTCTTCCCACGTCCCTCCGAAGTCAAGGACGCACAGTCTTAGAAGGTCCTCCAAAACTCTGTTCACTCTTTCTGTTTGGCCTTCGGTTTGGGGATGATAGGCTGTGCTCAAGCATAACTGTGTGCCTACCGCTTCTTGCAGACTCCGCCAAAACTCACTGGTGAAGATAGGGTCTCGGTCGCTAACAATGCTGGATGGTATTCCATGGAGTCGAACGATTTCCTTGAGGTAAAGAGATGCTAGGGATGAGGCAGTTCTTTTACTTTTGACAGGTAAAAAGTGGGCGCTTTTAGTAAGCCTATCCACTATTACCCAAATGCTAGTGTTGCCTCTCCTAGACCTAGGCAGCCCATCGATGAAGTCCATTGAGATGCTATCCCACTTCCACTGCGGGACATCTAGAGGATGTTGCAGATCGCCAGGCTTTTTCTGTTCCGCCTTAACCTGTTGGCACACCATACACTTAGAGACGAATTCTGCCACGTCCTTCTTCATGCCGTTCCAAAAGAAAGTTCTTTTTATGTCCTTGTACATTTTATCGCCGCCTAGGTGTATCGTCATCTTGGAGTGATGTGCTTCCTCGAGAACCTTCTTTACTAAATCCCTTGTTGTGGGACGCATAGTCTTCCGTCTCGCCTTAGCCAGCCCTTATCGTCGATGGAGTATCTGTTGAGGTGACTTGAAGTCTCACCCCTAATTAGCCTATCAATCGTCTCCACAAGCTGAGGGTCCTCGCGTTGTGCTGTCCCTATCGAGTCCACTAAAGTCGGGCGTACTTCGAGAGACGCTAGCAAGCCTGGTACAAAATCAGAGGAAGGCCTAAAGTCGAAGCTGGCTATAAACTCTAGGCTTTGTCTTTCAACAAACAGCGGGCTTAGGGTCAGTTTCTTTCGGCTCAACGCGTCTGCCACTACGTTGCCTTTGCCCGGAGTATAGGAGATCTCAAAATCATACGAGGCAAGAAACTCCATCCACCTCTGTTGCCTCAAGTTAAGGTCCTTCTGCGAGAAAAGGTATTTCAATGATTTATGGTCAGTGTAAAGTTCAAACTTCTCACCTAGGAGATAGTGTCGCCAAGACTTGAGTGCAAAGACGATGGCAGCTAACTCAAGATCATGGGTCGGGTAGTTCTTTTCGTGCACTTTCAATTGTCTCCCGCAAAAAGCTACTACCCTTCCTTCTTGCATTAAGACGGCGCCTAACCCTGTCCCACATGCATCTGTATAAACTGTGAACATCTTGCTTCCATCTGGTAACGTTAAAACCGGGGCTGTTGTGAGAGCCCTTTTTAGGCGCTGGAAAGCAAACTCGCAATCCAAGTCCCAATTGAACACTAGATTCTTCTTGGTCAACTTTGTGAGCGGAGCTGAGATTTTCGCAAAATCCCTTATGAACTTTCGATAGAAACCTGCTAGTCCTAGAAAACTTCGGACCTCAGTTGCATTCCTTGGTGTCTTCCAATCCTGTACCGCCACTACCTTAGCAGGGTCCACTGCTAACCCTTGTTTGGATACTATGTGCCCAAGGAACCTCACTTCTTCTCTCCAAAAGTGGCATTTGGAGAATTTGGCTTTTAGCTGATGGACTCGCAGAGTTTCCATGATTGCCCTCAAGTGCTGAGCATGTTCCTCTTCATTCTTTGAGAAGATAAGGATATCGTCTATGAAGACCACTACGAACTTATTGAGGAAATCTCTGAATACCCTACTCATCAGGTCCACGAAGTAAGCAGGTGCATTTGTCAAGCCAAAAGGCATGACAAGCCATTCAAAGAAGCCGTCTGGGGTTCTGAATGCCGTTTTATCGATACTATCTTCAGCCACCCTTAGCTGATGAAAACCGGTCGCTAAATCGAGTTGGGAGAAAACAGCCGCTCCTACAAGCTGATCAAACAGATTGTCAATTCTGGGGAGAGGATGCCTATTCTTTTTCGTTAGCTTGTTGAGCTCCCTATAGTCAACACATAGACGGAGTGAACCATCCGCCTTTGTAGCGAATACCACTGGAGCGCCCCATTCTGAAATACTCCTCCTAATGAACCCCTTTTCTAGAAGCTCTTTAATCTGTTTACTGAGCTCTTTCCTTTCCCGTGGAGCCATGTGTCTAATGGGCAACGCAACGGGCTTTGCATTATCTACAAGGTATATGCAGAAGTCTATCTCCCGCTTCGGAGGCAAGCCCTTCACCTCTTCGAAGACATCCGGATATTCCCGGACCACTCTAACCGATTGCAAATTTTCAACAGAGGCATCTAGCGATTCAAGGTAATTAAGCATAACCGCATACGAGGGATTACAAGAAATTTCCAAAGTATTACCGAGCTGGGTTAGGAGCCTAACAACCCTTTTCTCACAATCGAGGATGGCCCCATTACTGGATAGCCAATCCATGCCCAAAATCAAACCATATCCCGAAAAGCCCAAAACAAAGGCACTACATTTAAATTCTACGCTTAGAATAGAAATTTTCAATCCCAAACAGATCATAGACAAATGAGCTGGGCCCCAAATTGGGTTTGAAACAATTAAGGGGTCCTCTACCATACTAGTTTTTAGGTGTAGAGATTCTACTAAAGCAGACGAGATAAAGGAGTGTGATGCGCCAGAATCAAATAAAGTGCGAACGGGGTGATCATAAAGATAAACTATACTTTCTACAGAAGTATTTGTACCTCGCTGTTGCAGAGGTGGCGCTTCTAGCACATGATCTTGTGCCCTTGAGGTGGATCCAGCCCTCTGCCCCTGTCCTCGTTTCTTTGGGCAGTCCTTTGCCATGTGGCCTGTCTCACCGCAAGAAAAGCACCCACCATTCATCTTGGCCTTCTTTTTCCGGCAATCTTTCACTAAGTGCCCTACTTTGCCACAGAAATTACACTTCCTCTTCTCTTTGTTGCCTTTCCCGCCCTTCTTAAAGTCTGTCTTCTTAGGCTGCAAACCCTCTTTCTTCCCTTGAGAGTTTTCTGCCTTTGTCTCCTTCTTGCCCTTATCCTCTTCGTTCAGCAATGCCATCTGTACCAACCTTTCATACGTAGCCCCCATTGGTATATGGGTCATGGCCAAGCTGTGTAATGGCTCATTCAACCCTTTGACAAAACGGAGAGCCTTCTTGTGCGGGGTGTTGACTAGGTCCAGTCCGAACCTAGCCAGCTCATCGAACTGATTAACATACTCTTTGACTGTCTTGTTCCCTTGCTTAAGAAATAAGAATTTTTCCAACTGCAAACTACTTTCCGCATGTGAGAGAAATTTAGCCTCAAACCTTGCCTTAAAGTCCTCCCATGTTTCCATTGGTCATTCTGCATTAGTGACTTCCCACCAGTAGGAAGCCTCGCCTTTAAGTAGCCATACTGCCAGTTGTACTTTATGTATATCCTCTACCTCAAAGATGATGAATAAGTCCTCGGTCTCTTTCAGCCAATTTCTAGCTGCCACGAAGGACTCAGTTCCATGAAAATCCTTTCCTCCCATAGCTTTAAAATCTTTACATATCTTAGCAAAGGTGTTTCCCCGCGGAGGAGGTGGAGGAAGAGGTGCTGCTGCAGCTGGATGATTTCCTGCAGCTGGGGGAGGAGGAACGGTAGGACCTGGCTGAGTGGCCCTTGCTTCTAAGAACCGTCTAAACCAACCAGGTATTGGTACACCCTCCGGCAAGTTAAGTTCTTCGGACATGCTGAAACAAAAAGGATAGATTCAAAACGAAGGATAAGAGATAGTTCCTATGGCTTGGGGGGGGGACTTTGCCTTTTAAAATAAAATAATATTTTATCTTAAAAATGCTTCTTTAAATTTCTTTTTGAAAAATAAATTTTCAAAACTTTTTATCTTATCTGGTACACCTATGCTCTGATACCAATTGAAACACCCCACCTCCGTTAGGTTCACTCTCAAAGGGAATGCCCTAATTTTGGTGGAGGTTTATAAGTATAAGTCACAGATATACAAGACAGATATAAGAACACATATTTTTGAACAGCGGAAACAACAACTTTTATTTCATTAAAATACGAGTTACACCAACCATACCATAATTGTCTTACAATACTTCCAAAAACATAACATCTTCATAACTATCTTGATTACATTATTTAAAGAAGCATAAAGAAAACATAAATAAACTGCAAAAGTCCCATAATTGTTGTCCAAAGCCATAGTCCAAAACGAAAAGATCCAAGCAATACATTCTTTCTCTTCAAGCTGGATATGAAGGCTGGTCAAGCTGCGGTATTCCCTCCCTGTGGACCTGGGGGGGTGGGGAAACGGAAGAAAAGAAGACGAAAGAAAAGTAAAGTCAGACATAAAGCCTGAGTAAGTCTAGGACTATTCAGTCTATGAATAAAGAACTGGGTATGAAAAGTATAAACTAGAAATAGGAAAGCACCATAAACCAAGTTAAATTGTCTAGGGTCGAATATACTATCGTACCACATATTAATCTCTGTACCCATATAAACTAGTTCCCAACAGGCACCCCGTAATCAGGGTGAAGTGATCCATTTTATGATGATCGGCTCCTACTCGCATAGTTACATGTGTCTTACGGCCCCCGATGTTGTAGTTACCTATGCTGGTCCCACCATGGGGTGTATCAAGTCCCATGGTGGCGGCCCGACACAATATTAGAATGCACAGGTATGCTACTGGTGCCTAGTGCTTTATTTTTCTACGCTGGAGTGTGTGCACGCCCGCACCCCGTTAGAACCTACACTGCTACACCACCGCCGTCGATTTGACCTCTTACAGCCAGCCCAGTAATCGTGCCCCACCCTGCCTAGTTTCAGGGTATCATGATACGCCTTGTAGGGTTACTGCTGAAAAGGGCCCCCCGCTACTAGGTTTTCTATTTCTAGCCAACATGCTAAGTGGGTTAAGGGTTTTATAAACCTAACCCCCAATCAGTCTGTTTAGTTTAGCATGTTCTATTTTGATTAAGTCTTAATTCACTTAATCCTATCAATCCTTACTCAGCCTTAATTGTCTTATTAAAGCCTTGACCTCTCACATTAGATAGGTATTGTTGTGGCTGCCTGTTGCCGGTTGGGTCCGGGCAGTCTTACGCCACAACTCAGTCTAACCTCGGGTCCTTATTGGGCTCCGTGTTTAACCACCCACATTGGATAGGTATTGTTGTGACTACTGGACAGCCGGGCGGTTCCGGGCAGGTTTACATCACAACTCAATCCAACCTCGGGTTAAACACAACGTATTTTCTACATTTACATATTTTGTCTCTTTTCTTTTTATATGTAAATATTTGCGGCCCATTATTCAAATTCATTTTTATTGGTTAAGATTTATTTATGCCACTTAATTGTTTTTCAACGTTGTTGGCGTGCGTCAAACATGCCAACACATATGTTCTATATTTTAGCCCAAACGTCATTTCCCCTGTTTTATACGTTCGCTCCAATGTAAGGTGTGTTGGGTTTAATACTTAAACCCAATTTAGCCATATGAAAAGGGGAGGCTATAACATGGTGTTTATAAGATAACATAAAAAGGGGAGTGTGAACGCATGAACTTGCAACATAACGATTCAATTAACATAAGGTAGGCATATGTGAACTTGCAATTGTAACAACATATAATATAAGCAATACTTAAACATGAATCATTCTATTCACATAATCATGGTATAAACAAAACGTGAATCATTCTATTCGTGTAGTCATGGCATGAATGATACCTAAACATGAACCATTCTAATCATATAATTATGGCATAATCATAATTGAACATGAGTCCTTCTATTCATATAGTCATGGTTCTTATCCTATCTATGTAACTTGTAAGTGGGATGTAATTCTAGTGTTATTTCTAATGTAACTTATGTGCCAAATATATTATCATATGATAATGTTAACAACATAAGCCTAGAAACATGTTTTCAACTAGGCATAATAACAAACATAGTTTAGTCATGTTCATACAAGCTTACAAAGACGCTTGCTTTTGTCACTATCACAAATCATGATTCTTATACTTGAAACTATGATGCCAATTCCAGCATAACCTTCCTATGAATCATAATACTTAAGTGGATCAAATTACACTAAAGATGACCATAGAATTATACATCATGTTGGTATAACAATAAATCATATACTTGCATGAATTTCAAATAAACTATTACAACATATAGTTGTTATTTTCAACATGAACAATATACTTGCAATTATCAAATGGGTGTTGTAAATAACTACCACAAACATGTAGTTTTCAATATGAATCATATGCTTGCATGAATCCCAATTAAAATTCCACAACATGTGGTTGTCAACATAAACCATATACTTGTATGAATCAAATCGTACTCCATAGCATTGCCAAATCAAAATAACATACAAACATAAGTCATTATCGCCACAATTCCATTTCGTTGTTAACTTCCAACGCAAATCGCGTACTTGCAAATATCCAATCGTATACCATAATATTCCCAAATCGTTTAGCATCAAAGCAACATACAAATATAGATTATTATCGCCACAATTCCATTTCTTACTTTACACAAATCAACACAATTATTTAATTCACATCGGAATAGCACTCTACTTACAACGTGTGATGAATCTTCAATTCAGGAATCTGAATTCTGAATTTGGAGATGCTATCCTTTGTTGTAGTCGTTGCTTTGATTTGATTAACGTTGCTTTAAGCTTTGAATTATCTCCTAATTGTCTCTCTATTTCTGACGGCTATCCTCAGTCTCTCCTCAGCAGCATGACGGTCTCATCTCCATTTTAGTTTATGTGAATTAGGGTTAGTCTTAGGTCCTTTTTATAGAGTTTGTGAGTCGATTTAGACCGTCGATGAAGCTTGGTTCAATAATAGCCGTTCGTTCAAAGGAGAGACCAACCAGGAGTTGACACCTAGCCCTAGTGACAAGGCAAGGCTCAGAAAATCGACCAAACACAGACTAGGCCAGCCAGGGTGGGCTGGGTTCGACCTGGCTCAGGGGCCAGGTCGACTCCCCAGTCGACCCCCAGGTCGACTCTAGAGTCGACCTGCCTGGGCAGGTCGACACCTAGGTCGACTCCTAGGTCGACCTGGCCTGGCAGGTCGACCCTAGGGTCGACCCCCAGGTCGACCTGGTGGGTTTGGGCGGGAATTTTCCCGCCTACTCTGATTGGGCTGAGATTCAAATCTGTTTTCGAATTTTGACTTTTCTGAAACTTCATCGGGCCATAATTTGGTCATACGGGCTCCGTTTTTCGAAAACTCGGACTCTATTTCGCGTATTTTTCCGAGACGAACGCAATGGCATATCCTGTTTCCCTTAATACTTTGATTTGAAATTTATTATACTTTAATTTGTGAATTTCACTGTTATAAAATACATGGGGTGTTACACAGACAACAGTCTTAGTGAGCGATAAAACAGCTGACAAACTTCAACAATAAAGTGTATGATAGTAGGTAGATTAACAAACCGATCTACCAACCACTTGAGAAGAACTCAACTTATGTCTTCCCCACATCGGACAGTGATTGCCTTTACATTAAGAAATTCAACTGTTCATCCATGGAAATCAGAACACTCATTCAATCATGGTAAAGCACTTATAACATCCAGATTATATATATCTCATGTAGACCATCCTGGTCGAATTCAACATCCCTTAAGTACAAGCCCCAGAGGGCTAAACCAACATCAGACAAGCTCCCAAGAAACATCTCCTTCGACTTTGGACAACCTACATGGGACAGTTCAAAAAGAACAACCAATAATCCATGAATGACTCTGCCTATCACTACCAATCCTGTTTTGTAACCATCGTTAATCGTATGACGACCCATCATGACTACCATATGTCAAGGGCTAATTGTAACCCCAGTTCTAGCACAACTCCATACGCCATCATGGCCCGTATGTTTGTCTTCTCAAATCTCAACAACTAGGCCCTTCATGACTGCCCAAGGTACGAGGCCCTTTATGACTGCCCAAAGTACCTCTGCTTTGTGTCTGCTAGAACTTACGATAACGACAATCTCTCAGCCTTCGTATCTCTAGTCGTCATCTCCGGCGACTAATCATCAACTCAAGTCCCACTCGAGTAACCATTATCCACACATTCGTTGCTTTTCACCGATCTACGAACATACCACATCACTTTGAACATCCCCTTCTAGACTCTCGTCGAAGTCAACATCATCGTCGAACCAAACA
Organism: Allium sativum; assembly: GCA_030737875.1. NCBI lineage: Eukaryota > Viridiplantae > Streptophyta > Magnoliopsida > Asparagales > Amaryllidaceae > Allium > Allium sativum. The sequence goes on along the minus strand of CM060927.1, from coordinate 27,600,917 downwards.
GCATCAATATAAGGTTTAAAACCGTCCATAGCATTCATACATACAAGCTAAGGAAACCAACCACAACACTTAAGCCATTCACAACAACGTTTAGAAGCGCTGTTGAAAAACCCATCTTGACAGACCAGTATTAGGACTGACCCGATCCAAACTTCCCTGTACTTCATGGCCGACCCGACCCAGTTGCACCGACATGACCGACCCGACCCGATCATCCCCTCTCTGGAACATGACCGACCCGACCCAGTTGCACCAACATGATCGACCCGATCCGATCACCGCCTCTCTAGAACATGACCGACCCTACCCGGTTGCGTTAACATGACCGACCCGACCCGATCACCCCCTCTCTCTAACGTGACCGACCCGACCCGGTTGCACCAACATGACTGACCTGACCCAACTAATGACCGACCCAAAACCTGCTATTGCAATTTTAACTCCGATTTCGACCAAAACTTGGCCAAATGACAAATCCGACAAAACCAACTCAACCAAATCATCAAACACAATCATAAACATGTCATAACATTGCTAATCAACATGAATACGATGATTATCACAAAAATGATGTAAACTCACCAAAAAACATTAAAAAGAACATATGATCAAAATGAGAGATCTAACTTGAATAAACATAAGAAATGGTATGAAATCAACCAGTTAAACTTGCTAAATTAGATCATAGAGTGATTCATATGAAAGTGGCCATATAATGATATAGATCTATGGCAAAACACTTACAATTGATGAAAAACATGCATAGACACTCATATACTTCATTGCATTCATGTGAGAGATGTAAATCACTCTCTGATTCTCCGAAACAAGTTAAAATGATAGAATTATGAATCCGAACAACGAGCAATTCAGCCCAAACTCCTCGATCCAATTGAATTCGCCCTTGAAGTGATGTAGATTTAGTCTCCAATGGTGTAGATCTATGATTTTCCTTCTTAGATTTGGATTTTTAATGGTGGAAACGTGTTAGAGGAAGAAGGAGCAGAAGGCCACTCAATGAGGAAATGAAAAATTAAACCATTTCCCCTATCCCTCACCCCCTATTTTTACCCTCCCATCAGCCCACTAATGGGCCTTTCCAGTTCAACCCATTATGGCTTACCAAACCTGGACAACCAACTGAAAAACCTTAAAACAACGATATAACGATGAGAAGAAAAATTTATCATTTAAACTACAACGATATAACGATGATACGATATCAAAGAGTCCTACGGACGAAGAGTTACGATGAGCCACTCTCATGTTCACTTCCGGCTCCCATGTACAATCGTCAACATCTTCGCTCCATTGTACCTTGACTAGCTTAACCGTCTTCCACCTAAGCTATTTCGTGTCATTTCCCACAACATGAAGCGACTTACAAGATTTCGGAACTGCGGTCTCTACTTCTAAGTCTTCGTACTACTCTAGAGATACCACCACATTCGAATCATGTACGAACTTCCGTAGAAACGACACATGGGACACATTATGCACACTCGACATCTTCTCGGGTAACTCCAATCTATATGCGAGCTTTCCAATTCGCTCGACTATCGGAAATGGTCCAACAAACCTTAGAGCTAACTTTCCTTTCGCACCAAATCTAACCATGTGCTTCAATGGTGAAGCTTTCATGAAAACCATATCGCCCACGTCGAATTCGAAGTCCTTACGACGCTTGTCGGTGTAACTCTGCTGACGGTCCTTGGCTGCGTTCATTCATTGCCGAACTACCTCGATACAATCCGAGGTTTCTCTAATCATCTCTGGCCCCAGTACCAACTTATCTCCAGTTTCTAACCCATTTACTGGAGAATTGCATGGCCTCTCATACAACGCTTCGTATGGTGCCATCCTAATGCTAGACTGGTAGTTGTTATTATATGCAAACTCAACTAGACATAGATGCTCTTCCCATGATCCTCCGAAGTCTAACACACAAGCTCTCAGGAGATCTTCTAAAACTTGATTGACTCTCTTGGTTTATCCATCAGTTTGCAGATGATATGTCGTACTCAAGCCCAACTCGGTTCCCAAAACTTCTTGCAAACTTTTCCAAAATCCACTCGTGAATAATGGATGTTGGTCACTCACTATACTCTTTGGGACACCATGGAATCGAACTATCCATTTCACATAAAGTTCAGTCAATTTCGATGTCATCCTAGTCAACTTGACAGGAATGAACCTTGCACTTTTGGTCAAGCGATCCATGATGACCTAAATTCCTTTATTTCTTGCCCTGGTTCTAGGTAGTCCAAGATAAAGTCCATCGATATCTACTCCCACTTCCATGTAGGAACTTCCAATGGCTGAAGCAAACCACTCGGCTTCTTCTGTTCACCTTTCACCAACTGATAGTTTATGCATTTGGAAATGAACTTTCCAATATCTCGCTTCATCCCTTCCCAGTAGTAGACTCTCTTCATGTCCTGATACATCTTCTTCCACCGGGATGAATCTTCAACTTCGAGTGATGACATTCTCTCATAACTTCATCTCTCAATCCGTCGATATCAGGAACAACTGATCGCCCTTGCTTTCGAAACCAACCTTCTCGATCGACCTCGAACTCTTTATCTTTTGGTTCTTGTTTCTGAATGAAATCGACAAGCTTTGCATCTTTCTTTTGGCTCTCGCCAATCCTTTTGATAAGAGTAGGTCTTATATTGACAAACTTGTCAACATTTCAGGTTCCAACTCACACCTTGGCCTGAAATCGAACTTTGCCAAGTACTTAAGTCTCTTCCATTCCAAAAACATCGCTTCTAAACTTGAATGTCTTCGACTCAATGCATCTGCAACTACGTTGCCTTTGCCTGGAGCATAGGCTATATCAAAATCATATGGCGCGAGAAATTCTAACCATCTTTGCTACCGAAGATTCAAATTGTTTCGGGGGAAAGATACTTCAATGACTTATGATCCATAAACAACTCGAATCGAACCCCCAATAGGTAATTTCTCCGCATCTTTAGAGCAAATACAATTGACGCCAACTCTAAATCATGAGTTGGGTAATTCTTCTCATGAGGCTTTAGCTGTCGACTCGCGTAGGCCACAACCTTATCCTTTTGCATCAGTACTGCTCCCAGTCCAGTGCCACATGCATTGGTATATACCACCATCTCTTCATTCCCACTCGGGATGGTCAACACAAGAGCAGTCGTCATTCTCTCCTTTAGGATCCCAAATGCTTGTTCACACTTTGCATCCTATATGAAAACTTGGTTCTTCTTTGTCAATCTTGTCAACGGTGCAGCTACCTTGGAGAAATCCTTGATAAACCATCGGTAATATCCTGCCAACCCAATGAAACTCCGAACATCCGTCGCACTCTTAGGTTTATCCCAGTCCTGGATTGTTGCCACTTTAGCGGAGTCAACCGCTATCCCATTTCCAGAAACAACATGACCTAAGAACCTCAATTCATTCTTTCAGAAGTGACACTTTGAAAACTTAGCTCTCAGCTGATGCTTTCGCAAGATCTCTAACACAACTCTCAAGTGAGCCTTATGTTCTTCTTCATTCCTGGAGTAAACCAGAATGTCATCCACGAACACAAGCACAAACTTATTCAACTAGTATCTGAAAACTCTATTCATAAGATATACAAAATACGCTGGCACGTTAGTCAACCCAAATGGCATCACCAGCCATTCAAAGAAAACAGATGGTGTCCTAAAAGCTGCCACTATGCTTAGACACTCTCAACTGGTGATATCCCATTGCTAAATCCATTTGAGAAAATATTTTGGCCTCGTGAAGATGATCAAACAAGTCATATTTCATGGCAAATTATACTTGTTCTTTTTAGCCACCTTGTTCAGCTCACGATAGTCCACACACAATCTTAACGAGCCATCTTCCTTGGTTGCAAACACGACCGATACACCCCCTTTGGATACACTCCTCCAAATGAATCCTTTTTCCAAAAGGTCACGAACTTGTACCTCCAACTCTCGCTGTTCCTTAGATGCCATCCGCCTAAGAGGCATAACGATTGGTCTTGCACCCTTGACCAAATCGATCCAAAACTCAATCTCACGATGTGGCGACAACCCTTTGACCTCATCAAAAACATCCTCATACTCATTAGCGATCAGTACAGATGACAAGTCTTCTTGTGGAATCCCAAGCGAATATAGATAGCTAACAAAGACATCCTCTTCGCGCTTACATCCAATCAATACTTTTTGCCCTTCCACATCCCCGACCCTCACCTCTAGCTTCTCGCAATTCACCCTTGCCGCATACCTCTTAATCCAATCCATGCCCTAGATGATCCCAAACCCTGCGAAGTTAAGAACAAAGCAATCACACACAAAAGAGAAACCATGACTCGACAACACTAGACCACGACATATCATGCAAAGATTTGATGAACCCCCAGCTGGATTAGTCAGTATGAAGGGTCTATCACAAATATCCAGTTCCAATGCCAAGAGACACAGAAGCTCATTGCAAATGAAAGAGTGCGATGCTCCAGTATTAAAAAGCACCCGAACTGAAACACCATTAATAGAAAGAGTACCTTGCAACACGACGCCCTTTCCTTTTTCCTCAGCAATAGGAGCCATTGAAGAAGATGGTACAACTTCCAAAGCATATGCCTTCACAATCTGCTTCCCTTTAGCCGGTTTTAGGTAGTACTTTTTGGGATGCCCAGCCTTGCCACAATTGTGACACTACCTCTCAGCCTTCAGATTCTTACACTCATTAGAAAAATGGCCTTTCAGTTGGCAATTAATGAAAACCATCTCACTCTTAGGTTTCTTTTGGCCATCTTTTCCCTTCTGCTGTTGCTGCTTCCTCTTCTTATTATTACCACCTTGCTGTAGTTTCTGAGCCTCTTTGGTTGCAGCGGCAACATTTGCTTCCTTAGGAAACAAGCTCTCATGACAAATAGCTTTTTCCATAATCTTCTCAAATGAATCATCAAGATGGTCCACTAATGGCTTTCTGATATAAGCATCCAAACCCAAGACAAACTTCTCGTTCTTCTGATAGGGTGTATCAATGTATGAACAAGCATATCTAGACAAAGCTTCAAAGTCAGAGATATTGTCAAGAACTGATCTGCCATTTTGCTTCAATATTTCATAAACTTCATGAAGAGAACGGACTTCTAAGTAGTGGAGATAAACTTTGCATCAAACTTAGCTTGGAATTGCTCCCATGAAATTTCTTCCTCCAGAGTCTCGAATGTGACAGAATCCCACCATTCCATGGCCCTGCCCTGTATTTCCCTTGATGCAAGCTTTCTCTTTATTGCATCTACAATACCCTAGTCTGCAAAAATTCGGAGACAGGAATCCATCCACCTCTGAACCTCTTCAGGTGGTTCAGTTCCCTTGACTGGTTTCCCCCTGGAGATGTAAAGTCCTTGCATAGCTTTGAAAAATCTACTACTCTAGGAACTCACACACCAACATCTACCGTTCCTGCCACTAGAGCGGGTGCCCTTCGCATAATTGCTTCTGACATGGCTTCAAAAATGGCTGTGTAATTAGGTTCACCGCCATTTCGTCCACCAGTATTAGCTCCCCAAGCAGCGTTTCTTCTTTCTCGTCTACTGATTCTAAATCTGCAATTTAGAATAATTAGCCACTTTCAAGAAAATCTGCTAAATAGATAAAACCGCTACTACTATATATGATAATATATATAGTAAGCATCCAATTGAAATCTACAAGTACGTCTCTTATACTTAATTACGTCTTAGAACCTTGGCTAAATTCGTTGACCAGAGCTTTGATACCAAATGTGATGACTGCCCATAACCCCTGCACTAAAGAAGAGAATTATTGCGCTGAAAGATGTGCTAGGCAGCTATAGACGATCATCAGAGTAGGTAAACACAAGAGTAACCTATCGTAGAACTCACAGCGCAAGGATAAAATATAATAGAACTTATATAACAGGTAATAGTAATGAAGCATCATATGGAAAACTTTTCAAACTTTAACAGCGTACCAACGAATACCAAAGTTTGTACATAAGGCCTCACTACAACCCTCATAGAGCACTCAACAGCGGAAATGAAAAATACTAGATAGTAATAAAACTGGTATGCCAGCCTCCTGCTCTCCTCCGCACAACATCATCGTCCTCACTAATAACCTGTAACCTGCTACTTAGTCTGCCCATCCAAAACCGGATGAACAGCCCAAGGTAATAAGAGGAAACATAAAACCTTGAGTCAGACAACAGTCTTAATGAGCGATAAAACAACTAACAAACTTCAACAATAAAGTGTATGAGAATACGTAGATTAACAAACAATCTACCAACCACTAGAGAAGAACTCAACTCATGTCTTCCCTATATCGGACAACGATAGCCTTCGCATTAAGAAATTCAACTATTCATCCATGGAAATCATAACACTCATTCAATCATGGTAAACCACTCATAACATCTAGATTATATATATCTCAAGTAAACCATCCTAATCGAATTCAACATCCCTTAAGTACAAGACCCAGAGTGCTAAAACAATATCAGACAAGAACCCAAGAAACATCTCCTTCGACTTTGGACAACCATTATGGGACGGTACAAATAGAACAACCAGTCATCCATGACTGACTCTAGCTGTCACCGCCAATCCTGCTTTGAAACTATCGTTAATCATATGATGAGCCATCATGACTACCATACGTCAATGGCTTATGGTAACCCCAGTTCTAGCACAACTCCAGACACCATCATAACCCGTATGTCTGTCTTCTTAAATATCAACAACTAGGCCCTTCACGACTGCCCAAAGTATGAGTCCATTCATGACTGCACAAAGTTCTCCTGCTTTGGGTCTACTAGAACTTACGATAACGATAATCTCTCATCCTTCGCCTCTCTTGTCGTCATCTCCGGCGACTAATCATAAACTCAAGTCCCATTCGATTAAACGTTATCCACACATTCATTGCTTTTCACGGATCAACGAACATACCACATCACTTCGAACATCCCCTTCCGTACTCTCGTCGAAGCCATCATCATCGTCGAACCAAAAAATATCAATATAAGGTTCAAAACAATCCATAGCATTCATGCACACCAGCTAAGGAAACCAACCACACCACTTAAGCTATCCACCATAGCATTTAGAAGCACTGCTTAAAAACCCATCTTGACCGACTAGTATTACGACCGTCCCGATACAAACTCCCCTGTACTTCATGGCTGACCCGACATAGTTGCACCGACATGACCGACCCGACTCGATCACCCCCTCTCTGGAACATGACCGACCTGATCAAATCACCCTCTTTAGAACATGACCGACCCGACCCGGTTGCACCAACATGACCGACCCGACCCGATCACCACCTCTCTGGAGCATGACCGACCCGACCCGGTTGCACCAACATGACCGACCCGACCTAACTTATCGCCGACCCAAAACCTGCGTATTGCCATTTCAACTCCGATTTTGAACAAAACTTCACCAACCGACAAATCCAATGAAACCAACTCAACCAAATCATCAAACACAATCATAAACATGTCATGACATTGCTAATCAACATGAATATGATGATTATCACAAAAATGATGCAAATTTCACCAACAACCATTAAAATGAACATATGACCAAAATGAGAGATCTAACGAGCATAAACATATGAAATTGTATGAAATCAACCGGTTAAACTTGCTACATTAGATCATAGGATGATTCATATGAAAATGGCCATATAATGATATAGTTCTACAGTAAAGCACTTGCAATTGAAAAAAACATGCATAAACACTCATATACTTCATTGCTTTCATTTGAGAGATGTAAATCACTCACCTATTCTCCAAACAAGCTAAAATGATAGAATTATGAATTCGGACAGTGAGCAATTCAACCCAACCTCCTCGATCCGATTGAATTTTCCATTGAAATGATGTAGATCTAGCCTCCAATGGTGTAGATCTATGATTTCCCTCCTTAGATTTGGATTTTTGATGGTGGAAAGGTGTTAGTGGAAGAACGAGAACAAGGCTACCCAATGAGGAAATGAAAAACTAAACCATTTCCTATATCCCTCACCCCCTATTTATACCCTCCCATCAGCTCACTAATTTGCCTTTCCAATTCAACCCATTATGGCTTACCAAATCTGGACAGGCTAATGAAAAAAAATAAAACAGCAATTCCTCCCAAACAGCTGAGCCAAATCTTCAATGTAACCACTCTACGGAAAGGAAATCATCAATTCCTTTCCAATGGCACAGGTCTCACCCTCTGATTCAACATGAGTCAAAAGTTATGCCCTGTACATGATTGACAAGGGTAAAGTGGTCACACAAAAATTGGTAAAAATTATGGACATGTCTCACATCCCCATAAGCAACATATTAAATGATAAGAATGATCCAACCCTCAGGGAACAAAATAAAATTATTTTACGATCTTCCGATGCATAAAATGTGGGCTGTTACACTTCCCGTACAATGCCTCATACGTTGCCATCCTAATACTCGACTAGTATCTGTTATTTTAGGCAAACTCGAATAAATTTAGATGATCTTCCCGTGATCCTCCAAAATACAATACACAAGCTCTAAGAAGATCTTCTAATATTTAGTTGACCCTTTCAATCTGACCATCTGTTTGGGAATGATAAGCCATATACATAAGTAGCTCGGTTCCCAATGTCTCTTGCAAACTCTTCCAAATTCCACTGGTAAATAATGGATCTCAATCGCTGACGATAGTTTTTAGAATTCCATGGAATCGGACTATCCATTTAAGATATAATTCACCTAATTTCAATGTCATCCTAGTTGATCTGATAGGAATAAACCTTGCGCTTTTGATCAAGTGATCCACGTTAACCCAAATACTATTATTTCCTACCCTTGTCCTAAGCAATCCATTGATAAAGTCCATCGATACTTGCTCCCATTTTCATGTAGGAACTTACAACGGTTGTAACAATCCGCTCGAATTTTTCTACTCGGCTTTAACAAATTAACAGTTCATACACTTTGAGAAAAATTTTCTAACATCTCGTTCCTTACCTTCCCAATAGTAAACTCTCTTCATGTCTTGATACATCTTATTACCTCATGGATGTATCGTCAATTAAGAGTGATAACACTCCCTTAGAACCTCATCTCTCAATCCATCCAAATCATGAACAACGAATCGTCCATTCTTATGAAGATAACCATCTCGATCAACTTCGAAATCCTTATTCTCTTCTGGTTTTACTCTCATCTCTAATCTTCAAACGATTTCCACAAGCTTATCATCTTACCTTCGGTTTTCGCCAATCCTTTCAATGAGAGTTAATCTAATCTACAAGCTTGCTAACATCTCGCGTTCTAACTCACAATAAGGTCTTAAATACAATCTGGACAATTACTTGAGATGCTTCCATTTTATGAGCATGGCTCCCAAACTCGCATATCTTCGACTTAACGCATTGGACATTGCGTTACCCTTTTCTAGAGTATAGGTTATTCCAAAATCGAACAACGCTAGAAACTCTAACCATCGTTGTTGCCGAAGATTCAAATCCATTTCGGAGAAAAGATATTTCAGTGACTTATGATCAGTAAACATCCCGAACCTAACTCTTAATAAATAATGCCTCCAAATTTTAAGAGCAAACACTATCGTTGCTAACTCCAAATCGTGAGTCGGGTAATTCCTTTCGTGCGACTTCAATTGTTGAATCGCATAAGCCATAACTCTATCATTCTGCATTAGCACTGCTCTATGTCCCGTGACACTTGCATTGCTATACACCACCATCTCTTCATCCCCATTTGGAATGGTCATCACATCAATATTTCTTTCAAAATTCCAAAGGCTTGATCACACTGGGCGTCCTACGTGAAGACTTGGTTCCTCTTCATTAATCTTGTTAATGGTACAACTGTCTTAGAGAAATCTTTGATGAATCATTGATAATATTTAGCTAAACTAAGGAAACTCCCAACATCCATCACATTTTTGGGTCGATCCCAGTCCTGGATTTCTGCTACCTTAGCTGGATCCACCACTATTCCTTGTCCCGATACGGCACGACCCAAAAATCTGACTTCTTCCTTCCAAAAGTGAAATTTCGAAAACTTAGGTCTTAACTGATGTTTCCGTAAAATTTCCAAAATGATTCTTAAGTGCATCTTATGTTATTTCTCATCCCTTGAGTAAGCCAATATGTCATCCACGAACTTGTTCAATTGATCCATAAAAACTTGATTCATAAGATCCACAAAATATGCTGGCATGTTAGTCAATCCAAACGGCATTACCAGCCACTCATAAAATTTGGCTAGTGTCCCAAAAGTAGTCTTCGGCACACTATCCCTATCCACTCTCAATTGGTGAAATCACGTCACCAAATCCATTTTGGAAAACACATTGGTTTCATGAAGTTGATCAAACAAGTCATATATTCTTGGCAATGGATATTTGTTCTTCTTAGTCACCATATTCAGTTCATGATAATCCACGCATAATCGCAATGATACATCAGCCTTGGTCACAAACAAAAAAGGTGCACCCCACTCAGATACACTTCTCCAAATGCATCCCATACTCAAAAGATCATCCACTTGCACCTCTAACTCTCATTGTTCCTTATGTGCCATCAGCCTAAGAGGCATAACAATTGGTCTAGCTCTATCCACTAAGTCAATTAGAAAATCGATCTCTCGATAAGTGGCAACCCCTTGACTTTATCAGACACATCGGAAAGCTCTCGTATGATTGGCACTAATGACAACCCATCTTGTGGAATCACAAGTAAATATAAAAAGCTAACCAGAACTCCATCCTCTGGTAGACAACATATCACAATCGTTTTCCCTTCCACATTCCCGATTGTCACTTCAAGCCTTTCGCAATCAACAATAGCCGCGTACTTCTTGAACCAGTCCATACCTAAAATAATCCCAAACCAAGCAAAATTAAAAACAAAACAATCACACAGAAAAGAGAAAACATGACTCGTTAATATTAGACCACGATAAAGCATACAAAGGCTAGATGAATCCCCTGCTAGATTAGTCCCGACTAATAGTCTATCAACAATTACATGTTCTAAACCCAACTTGCAAACAAGCTCATTACAAATAGAAGAACATGATGCTCTAGGATCAAACATAGCTTGAAATAAAACGTCTCGAACAGAAAGCGTACCTTGTACCACAACATTCTTTCCTTTTTACTCCGCAGTTGGACCCCTCGAAGAAGATGAAATAGCCTCCACAATATATGCCTTCTGAATATGCTTAACTTTTGGTGGTTCTGGAGAGTTCTTCCTCATATGCACGGGTTTATCACAGTTATAACACTTTTCCTCCACCATAGGGTTCTTACATTCATTGGAATAATGTACCTTCTACTGGTAATTAAAACGAGTAATCTCTCCCATAGGATTCTTTTGGCCATTCTTCCCTTGCTGTTATTTCCATTTTCCATTCCACTTTTTCTTAATACCACTATCTTGCTATGGTTTAAAATCCTCCTTTTTTACTTTCAACAACAACCTCAACCTTTTGTGGAAACAAACTTTCCTTCCTTAATGCTTTCTCGACCAATATATCAAATGAGTCATCGATATGGTCGATTCTAATATTCTCATCTAATCCCAAGATAAATTTCTCGTTCTTCTGATAAGAAGTCTCAATATATGAATGGGCATACTTCGACAAAGCTTCAAACTCAGTCACATATTCAGATATAGGCCTCCCACCTTGCTTTAACTCAATAAATTTCTTAAACAACAAAGATTTTTGGATTATAGAAATGAAATTCTCTTTAAATTTAGTCCTAAACTGATCCCAAGTAATCTGGTCCTTCGGAGTCTCTAACGTAATAGAGTTCCTCCAATCCATTGCTCGTCCTTGCAGTTGTCTTGATGCAAGTATTCGCTAAGTTGCATCGTCAATCACCAAATCTCCAAAAATTTGAACATAAGTATCCAACCAGTTCTGAACTTCAACAATGGGTTTCATCCTAATAAACAGCTTGCAGCCTAAAGAAGCATAGTCCTTGCTGAGCTTCGCAAAATCAACCCCAGGTTCTTGCAAAGGAACACCTTGCTTTACTTCTGCTCTTGGAGTGGGCATCCTCCTCATGATAGTTTCCATCATGGCCTCGAACATATCAGGATAATTAGGCATACCAACTGCAGCTCCCGGCCGGCAATCGTCGGCTACCCCTCCAGTCATATGCTCACTCCTAGCAGCATGTCTTGAAATTTGATGTAACAACCCGAATTTTAACAGTGAAAACAAGAAATCAAGGTATAATTAAAAATGAAATAAAATATATAAAAATATGTTTAGATAGGTAAATAATGGTGATGCATAAGAAGAATTAATTAATATTTGGAAGAGAAGAAAAATTAGTTCGGTAACGGTGTGTGTAACGGAAAAGATAGTAAAATAAGGATAATTAATTTAAGAATCAGGAATTAGGTAAAATGGACTTCACGGTTGTGTTCCTCTCGAAAAAATACGCGAAATAGAGTCCGAGTTTTCGAAAATCGGAGTCCGCATGACCAAGATATGGCCAAAACAAGTTTCAGCAGACTTTCTGGCAAATAGAACCGAGTCGACCCTAGAGTCGACCCTAGAGTCGACCTCCCTAGGCCAGGTCGACCCTAGAGTCGACCCCACCCTACAGGTCGACCCGGTCGGCCTGGTTTGGCCCAGAACCCATTTTTGAAGCCCGGTATGTGTTTTGATGGTCCGGATTGACTCTGGGGTTGATCTAATGGCCTAAATGAGTTGCATACAACTATTTAAAGACCCTAAGACCTAGCCTAAATCATACTATTTCATTTTAGCACTCATGCAGCCGCCATTAAACCTAGAACTCTAAATTAAAAACACAAAGAACAAAAAATTAAAGAAGACGAAGGATGATTCTTGAAGGCTACAACTAGAAGCTACAACAACTACGACGCTTTAGACAACGGATTTGGGGCTATTTGTTTTAAAGTTTTGATTTGGATTACTTGCTTCATATAGTAAGTTCTAAGTCACTTTTTAGGCAAAAACGCTAAAATAACATGGACATGCTATGAATTGAAACCGGATTTAAGAACTATTATTAATCCATGTTTATATTGTTTAACTTTGAATCAAAATTTGGGAATATTGCTATGTTAATGTTACAAGTTAAACTTATCATGATGTTGAGGTTGTTATGAATCACTTGGGCTTAATTTTATTGCAAGTTGAACAAATACATGTCCATGGAATCATTATGTTCATTGATATCCTCATGTTGATTAATCCATGCCTATGGTGCTAATTAAACCATGTCTATGATATTAATGAAACTATGCCTGAGATGTTAATATACCTATCATGTTAAGGACAAATTGGAAATTGCTAGGTTATGATGAAAAGTTGGAATCATTATGTTTATAATGCTAGATGAGAATCATTATGTTAAAAATGCTAAATTGGAATTCGCTATGCCTATTAGAATTACCATGCCTTTAATGTTTCATGTTTGTAATAAAATTATTATTATGCCTGCAATGATTATTATGCCTATGATGTAAAGTTGAATTCATCATGTTAAACTAAGATGGAACCATTACTATGCCAAGTTATCATCATGCTAGTATTGAAACCATGTGATATGTTATAGCCTGTTTATTATGCAAGTGATGTTGGAATTGTCACATATGCCTATCACATGTTTTTTGTTATTCCTCTTTATCTCTTGAATTGTTTATGCTTGTGAACGAAGTACGTTTATATGCGTTGGGGATACGATTGGGTAGAATAGGCAAAACTTGAATTGATTATAATCATAAATCGTGAAATTTGGCATAAGTAGAACATGAAATATGGCACGAAAAACTTGACTTGAACATTCCATAACTGGACTTGGAACATGCCTTAGTTGGGCACGAAATTGACATATGAACATGCTATGAAAATAGCACGAAGCTGATAAGAACATGGGCATGACTTTAGAAAACAAGAAAGTGGCAAACTCGAGGTTGGGTTGAGTTTGTAGTGTAAATCTGCCCGGAACCGCCCGGCAAATCCAGTTGCTACAAACAATAGGATCCAATGTGGGTAGTTGGTCATATCGCACTTGAAACAAGAGGTTGGGTTGAGTTCGTAGCGTAAACCTGCCCGGAACCGCCTGGCAAATCAAGTGGCTACGAACAATAGGATCCAATGTGAGTGGTTCGGTGCATTAACGAATCATTTAATGCCAATTAGGGTTAAGTCATGAACATGGAAAGACAACTTAACCAACATGAACACGATTTGTAGGGCTAAGTCATGAACTTGAAACGACAACACTTATCCAACTTGACATGACACGTAAGCGGGTTAAGTCACGAATTTAAATGACATACTTAATCATCTTGACATGACTAGACTGGAAAAGGATTAAGTCACGAATTACATGACTTAATCGGTTAGGCGGGTTAGGCCACGAATTACATGACCTAATCTGTAGGCAGAACCCTAGACACGACCCTTTTCAGCAGTAACCCTCTAGATGTATCAAGGTACCCTAGGGCTAGGCCGGGTGGGGCACGATTACTGGGCTGATTGTAAGAGGTGAACGACGGCAGTGGGGTATGCCAGTGTAGGTTCGGTGGACTACGGTCGTGCACGTATTCCGGGGCAGGCACTGGGTATCCGTAGATTTATCTGTGCATCTTGAATCGTGTTAGGGGTTGACACCCTAGGGCTGATACACCCGAAGGTGGACCCAGAACAGGTGAGTACATTCGTGATTAGCCGTATGACACGGACACTTGACGAGCTAGAACTTGTAGGGAGCCGATCGACTAGATAATCGCTCCGTAGGACCCCGTACTTGGGTCAGACCCCGTTTCAGGGTCATTTCATGATATTGGGCCGTGGGATTTATTTCGTGATTAACTAGTGACATGGGCTTAGTATACTAGTACGGTCGATGCAACGAATCTTGAACATGTGTTGCTTTATTTGACTTGTCTTGACTTATCCTGATCACCTTAGTCTATCTTGTTCACCTTGACACTATTCTTAAGTTTAGTTCCAGTTCATACATGGCAGGTTGTTTTAACCGTTTTTACACTGAAAGTCACTAGGAATTACTCAGTCTTTATGACTGACCCTTTTCCTTTCGCTTCTTTTTCTTTCGTCCCCCCCCCAGGTTCTCAGGGAGGAAACACTAGCTCTTAGCTTGGATATCACTTGCTTTGGCTCAGCATGTATGGTTTGCTATGGCTGCTTCTTTTTACTGCACTTGGGGAATAAGTTATTATTCTGTTTTTAAGTTATTGCTTCTTTGGCTATTACTACAAGACAGTTGTAATGAAGTTATTTGAAATGCTTGTAAGAGACATGGTTTATTTTGGAATAAAATGAAGTTCTGTTTTGCTCATAAATTCTTCCGTTGTTCACTTAAATTTTTGTTAATGTTCTGTCTTGTGATAATTCTGTGATGTTATCTCGATAATACCCCTCCAAAACTAGTGCATTCCCTTTGTGAGTGACCCTAGCGGAGGTGGGGTGTTACATTTGGTATCAAAGCAGAAGGTTACCAAGACTGGGCAAAAGTTTTGAAAACCTTTTGATTTTTCTTCAAAACCATTTACAAAGAAGCACTTTTCAAGAAAAGTTGGTTTATTTCAAAAGGCTATTCCCCAAAAAGCCATTAGCACTATCTTTGTTTCCTCGTTTGAATCTTTTCCTTTTTCGTTTTCAACTTATCATGGCCGACGATCTTAATCTTCCCGAAGGTGTCAATATACCCACTTGGTTCCGTCGTTTCCTCGAGGCTCGGGCCAATGTGAAAGGCCCAGCCAATCCTCCTCCTCATCCTCCTCAACCTCCGCGAGAAACCGCTTTTTCAAAGGTATGCAAGGACTTTAAGGCCATGGGCGGAAAGGATTTCCTAGGAACTGAGACTTTTGTTGAGGCACGGAATTGGTTGAAGGAAACCGAAGACTTGTTTGTTATCATGGAGGTAGAGGACAATAGGAAGGTACAGTTGGCAGCGTGGCTCATGAAAGAGGAAGCTTCTTATTGGTGAGAAGTCACCAACGCTACTAGGCCCATTGAGACTTGGGCGGACTTTAGAGGGAGATTTGGGCTTAAGTTCTTGTCATCGGCAGAGGAGAGTCTCCAAATGGAACGGTTTCTGGCCCTTAAACAAGGAAATATGAAAGTTAAAGAATATGTGAACCGTTTTAATCAGCTTGCTCGCTTCGGATTGGAGTTAGTCAACACTCCTCAGAAAAAGGCGCTACGTTTTGCACGAGGCTTGAACGAGCCACTACATGGTTTGGCCATGACTCATGTGCCCATGGAGGCGACCTTTGAAAGCTTGGTGGATATGGCCCTACTGTATGAGGAAGATAAGAAGGGCAAGAAAGAGGTCAAGCCCAACGATTCTCAGAATAAGAAGGTATACTCCGAGAAAGGAGGCAAGAACGACAACTCACGTGATAAAAGGAAATGCAATTTCTGTGGTACGGAAGGGCACATAGCCAAGGATTGTAGAAAGAGGAAGAGAAAGCAAGGTGAATGTTTTCATTGTGGGGAGACTGGACACATCAGCAAGGACTGCCCTAAGAAGCAGACCGGACCTTCCGGGGGTACATCTTTAACTTCTTTTTCTAGATGCTTTGTTTTATCTTGTTATCTCCTCGATCCTATCTTGAGAACCATAGGTAGAATCTTTTTGGATGTAAACATGTAATTGAAACATGTTATGATTGCAAAATGGTTGCAAGTGGTCGCAAGTGGTTGCTCGTGGATGCATGAATACACATTAGGCACTAGATCGACTCAGTCACAGTTTCATACTTGCATATGAATGAGTGATTATTTTGGAAACTTGGTTGTGCTATCATTTGGTTGTTGCATATGATTGAATGTTTGAGCACTCATATAGAAATTATGAATTATAATAGGAAATTTTTTGCATACATATCGGATTCATTTCACTAAACATATTTTGCATTTGAGAAGATCAATCAGGCCTGATCATTTGCATTAGATAAGGAACATATACACACACTCTTTGCATGTGTTCATAAAACATTAGAAGTCTTTTAAGGACCTTGGTTTCTTGTGGATGACGTTTTGAGTAGATGGATGATGGATGGTAGGACACATTCTTCTTAACTTGAAGATTTCTGTAACAACCCGTATTTTTGAATAACATGTTATAACACAAATCAAGGCAGAATTAAACTGTAAATTCTGAATCAAGGGAAACTGGCTGTGCCATTGCGTTCGTCTCGGAAAAATACGCGAAATAGAGTCCGAGTTTTCGAAAATCGGAGTCCGTATGACCAAGATATGGCCTCGCGAATTTTCACGAAAAATTCAAATTCAAATTCAAAACAGATTCAAAAATTTCAATTTTCAGAAGTGGAGGGAAAATTCGCGCCAGACCCAGGGGGTCGACTGAGGAGTCGGCCTCCCCCCCCAGGTCGACTGGGGAGTCGACCCTAGGGTCGACCTGGGGGTCGACCTCCCTGGTCGGCCAGGTCTGCCTGGTGCACCTGTTTTGGCTGTTTGGACCTGTTTTGGAGGCTTGTGACGCGATTTGATGGCTTGGATTGAATCTAGGGTTAATCCTATGGCTAATACTATCCTAATCTTCTATAAAAAGACCCCTAAACCTAGCCTAAATCACCATTATTCAATCCTACAACTAAACTATGTCAAATTTGTTCCTCTCATGGCCTCCACTCTCATGCTAAAATTCTAAATTTATTTATATGAGAGATTTTGAGTGCATACAAGTGTTTTCAAGCTTGTATGAGTGTTCTTAGTTTGCATTCAAGTCAAGTTGCAACATTTCTATTACAAAGCAAGGGTTTTTATTTATTTGGCTCAAGGGTTTTTCATTTGGAGCTTTCATATTTGGGTTTTTGGTGCTTGCATAAGGGCTTCGTCTCAATCTTTTAATAAATATTCATTTGTGTCTTCATAGCATTGTAAGCCCTTTTCTACTTTCATTTTTGAACTCTAAAGTTAAATGAATGATGCAAGTTTGGGGTTGATCATTATGATATGAAAGTTTGGTTGATCATTATGATATGCAAGTTTGGTTGATCATTATGCAAGTTGACACATGTTGCTATGTTATGCAAGTTTGGTTTGATCATGTTATCATGTTATGCAAGTTGACACATGTTGCTATGTTATGCAAGTTTGGGTTGATCATGTTATGCAAGTTAAACTCGAGTTTGTGAGCTCAAAGCTTCAAGCTTTATGTTAAAGGTTGCATTTTGGCAACATGGAAGTTATCATATCCCTTATGATAACTTGCATGTGAGGCAAAATGCGAACTTCTAGCAACTTCTACATGTCATTTATCACCATGTATCACTTATATGCTAAGTTTGGTTTTATGCATACATTTGAAGCCTAATAATGCAATATGCAAGTATATGAACATATGTACATTTCATATGCCACCATGTTAAACTTGTGGCTTCAACACCTTTTTGTCATGATTATGCCAAGTTCCATATTTTATCCTTTATGCGTTGTTGCGATTATGTAAACGATGGGATTACGTTGGGGTTGGGTAACATTATGACATGAACATGGTTTTTATAAGATGACGTGATATGTAATTATGTTTTGGAAACATAATGGACATGACACTTAGAAAATATGAGTGTGGCCAACTCGAGGTTGGGTTGAGTTTGTAGCATAAATCTACCCGGACCCGCC
This sequence comes from Allium sativum, assembly GCA_030737875.1. Lineage (NCBI taxonomy): Eukaryota > Viridiplantae > Streptophyta > Magnoliopsida > Asparagales > Amaryllidaceae > Allium > Allium sativum. The sequence continues at coordinate 27,582,227 of CM060927.1, read as the reverse complement.
CGGCTTAACTAGTGGCTACAAACAATAGGACCCAATGTGAGAAGTTGGTCATGTTGTGCTCGAACCCGAGGTTAGACCAAGTTGTGTTGTAAAGCTACCCGGACCCGCCCGGCTTAACTAGTAACCACAACAAGGTCTAATGTGAGAGGTTTAAGGACAATAAGTTAATTAATGCCTCATGATTAGGGTTAAGTCATGGTCCACTTAATACTTAACCAATTTGGGCTTGATGGGTTAATCGGAGTTAAGTCATGAACCTTGGGTATACTTAACCAATTTAATCCACGTTTGGATCGGGTTAACCACATTTAACCCGTTAAGAAACCCTAGTTGCATGGTCCTTTTCAACAGTAACCCTCTTGATAGTATCATAAGACCCTAGGACTAGGCTAGGGTGGGGCACGATTACTGGGCTGACATGTAAGCGACCAAAACGACGGTTGAGTAGGTACGCCGGTGTAGGTCCAGGCGGACTATGGTCGTGCACATAGTCCGGAGTTGGAGAATCAGGCACGGGTACCAGTAGATCTAGACTGTGCATACTTGATTGGTGTCCGAGGTTAACACCCTAGGACTTGATACAACCTAGGGTGTACCTAGCACAGTTAACTACATTGCATGTTTGGGCCGTATGACACCGAAACTTGACGAGTTAGGCTTGTAGGGAGCCGATCAACTAGACCTTGTAGTTGGACCTTGATTTAGGTCACCTCATGATATTGGGCCTAGCTTGGGCCAAGCTTGGGCCAAGGGATCAATTCTTCTTTTTACTTGACATGTTAGAATGCTAGTACACCCGTGGTGCAAAACTTAACCTTGATTATGCGATGACACCTTTATCTATCTTGTTAGTTAATCATCCTGCCAGTATGTTGTTCTCATGCCAGTTAACTTTACTAGTTCATGGACTGGTAGTAGTAGGGCTTACCAGTCTTTTTGACTGACCTGTTTTCTTTCGCCTCTTTTCTTCCGTTCCCCCCCCTCAGGTCCTCAGGGTGGGAACATTGGAGCTTAGCTTGGATCTTTACAGCTTGCTTACTGGATTTGCTCATGTATGGTTTTGGACATTGAGCTAGCTATGGTTTATCACTTCATTTTGGGGATAGTACTTTATGTATTTTAGTTTTTCAGTTTATGCTTTTCTCTAGACTTTGTTTGTTGGAAAATAATGACCAAGTACTTTGTTGTAATATGACTATGGTTTTGAAATGCTAGTTTTATCCGCTGCTTTACTACTCTGTTTTACTTATATGTTCTGTCTTGTGATATCTGCATGCATGTTTACCTCGTTTAACGCCCCTCCAAAGCCAATGTACTTGCAAGAGTTACCTTGGCGGAGGTGGGGTGTTACATTTGGTATCAGAGCATAAGGTTTACAAGATTTGAGCAAAAGTGTTTTTGAAACTTATCTTTTGAAAAACTATTTTCAAAACCAATTAAGTATTTTCCAAGAAAAGTCTAGTTATTTTGAAAGGTTATTCCCCAAAAGCCATAGCACTATCCTTCGTTTCTTCGTTCTGAATCTATCTTTTTCTTTTTCAGTATGGCCGATCTTAACCTTCCCGAGGGAGTGACCATTCCCGGATGGTTCCGGAGGTACTTGGAAGCTAGGGCCAACGATGTGGGCCCAGCAAATACCCCTAATATAACTGAGGTTCCTCCTCCTCCCCCTCCTCAGAATCCACAAGCGGATTTCGCAAAAGTTTGCAAGGACTTTAAGGCGATGGGTGGCAAAAATTTCATAGGGACGGAGACTTTTGTGGAGGCACGAAATTGGTTGAAAGAAACCGAAGATCTTTTCGCTATCTTTGATGTGGAAGACCATAGAAAGGTTTTATTGGCAGCATGGCTATTAAAAGAAGAAGTTGCTTATTGGTGTGAGGTCACCAATGCTACGAGGTCTATAGAGACTTGGGCCGACTTTAGGACAAGATTTGGGCTTAAGTTTCTATCATCAGCTGAGGCGAATCTACAATTGGAGAAGTTTATATCTTTGAAGCAAGGGGACATGACAGTGAGGGAGTATGTGAATAAGTTTAACAAGCTCGCCCGATTCGGTTTGGACATGGTTAATACTCCCCAGAAGAAGGCTTTACGCTTTGCACGAGGGTTGAATGAGCCATTACAAGGTTTAGCCCTATCTCATATACCCATGGGGGCCACTTTTGAAGGACTAGTAGACATGGCATTGCTTCAAGGAGACGATAAGAATGGCAAGAAGGAAGTCAAGCCTAATGAGACTCAAGCCAAGAAGACAGACTCCAAGTGGGGAGGAAATCAGAGCAATCAGAACAACAAAAACAACAAGAACAACAAGGGCAACAAGGCCAAGGCAAAGGATCCAAGAAAATGCCACTACTGTGGGAATGTTGGGCACATAGCTAAAGACTGTAAGAAGAGGAAGAGGAAGTCGGGCGAATGCTTTCATTGTGGAGAGACCGGACATTTTAGCAAGGATTGCCCCAAGAAGCAAGGGCTGAATCAGCGTGCAAGACCTTTTGGAGGGCAAGTGCATGCTCTCACTGCTGCTCCAGTCCAGGACCGAGGTAGTATTTCTGTAGAAAGTCTTGTTTATATTTCCGATTATCCTGTTCGCACCTTATTTGATTCTGGCGCATCGCATAGTTTTATTTCTTCTGACATTATTGAAAGTTTGCACCTAAGTACTAGCCTAGTTGAGGATCCCGTTTGTGTTTCAAATCCAATTGGGGGTTCCGCCCATCTATCTATGATTTGTGTGGATTTGAAGATTTCTATCTTGGCCGTAGAATTCACGTGTAATGCTTATGTTCTCGGATTCACGGGATATGGGTTGATCTTGGGCATGGATTGGTTGTCCAGTTATGGAGCCATCCTCGATTGTGAGCATAGGGTGGTGAGGCTCATGACTCGCCTCGGTAATACCCTAGAAATTTCTTGTAACCCTAGAGGTCCCGTCATGTTATGTTATCTTGAATCTCTCGAGTCGTCCATCGATGATCTGCAATCTGTAAGGGTGGTCCGAGACTATCCTGATGTCTTTGAAGAAGTTAAGGGGTTACCCCCTAAACGAGAGATAGATTTCCGCATTTATCTAGTCGATAATGCCAAGCCAGTATCATTGCCCGTTAGGCACATGGCCCCTCGTGAGAGAAGGGAGCTCAGTAAGCAAATCAAGGAGATGCTTGAGAAGAATTTTATTAGGCGAAGCATTTCTGAATGGGGTGCTCCGGTGGTATTCGCTACTAAGGCGGTTGGTTCGCTTCGTCTATGTGTTGATTATCGAGAGTTGAACAAGCTGACAAAGAAGAATAGGCACCCGTTACCAAGGATTGATGATCTCTTTGACCAGCTTGTAGGTGCTTCTGTTTTCTCTCAGCTAGATCTAGCCACCGGATTCCATCATCTTAGAGTAGCTGAGGATAGCATTGATAAAACTGCGTTTAGAACTCCAGATGGATTCTTTGAATGGCTTGTCATGCCATTCGGTTTGACTAATGCACCCGCCTACTTCGTAGACTTGATGAGTAGGGTGTTCAGGGAGTTCCTTAACAAATTTGTTGTTGTCTTCGTGGATGATATTCTGATCTTCTCAAAGGATGAGGAAGAGCATGTTAGTCATCTCAAGGAAGTGATGGATACGCTTAGAGCGCATCAGTTGAAAGCCAAGTTCTCCAAATGTCATTTCTGGAGAAGGAAAGTTCGGTTTCTTGGACATATAGTTTCTAAGCAAGGCATAGCGGTGGATCCCGCGAAAGTGGTTGTGGTTCAAGACTGGAAGACTCCGGGGAATGCAACCGAAGTAAGAAGCTTTCTCGGTCTGGCGGGCTACTATAGGAAGTTCATCAGAGACTTCGCTAAGATTTCGGCCCCTCTTACTAAGTTGACGAAGAAGAACTTAGTCTTTCCATGGGACTTGGAGTGTGAGCTTGCTTTTCAAAGGCTCAAAAGAGCCCTTACCTCAGCTCCAGTTTTGGCATTACCCGATAGTGGTAAGATGTTTACCGTGTACACTGATGCATGTGGCACGGGGTTAGGTGCTGTTTTGATGCAAGAGGGAAGAGTGATATGTTATGGGGGTAGGCAACTTAAAGTTCATGAGAAGAACTATCCCACTCATGATTTGGAGTTAGCAGCAATCGTCTTTGCACTCAAATCCTGGCGCCACTATCCTCTAGGCAAAAGGTTTGAGTTGTATACTGATCACAAGTCACTCAAGTACCTCTTCTCGCAAAATGATCTGAATCTAAGGCAGCAAAGGTGGATGGAATTCTTGGCATCTTATGACTTCGAGATAGCTTATACCCCTGGCAAGGTTAATGTTGTGGCAGATGCACTAAGCAGAAGGAGGTTGACTTTGAGCCCCTTGTTCATTGAGATGAAGAACTTAGAATTCTTGGCGACCTTTGATTTCACGACGACTGTTGAGTCGATGACGGGTTCTTTAGCATCCCTTGAGCTTAGACCCACACTTCTTGATCAAGTTGGGGCTTCACAGAAGGAAGATCTGCAAATAGTCGAAGTCGTGGATAAGTTGATTTGTGGTGAGACGTCTAGTCACCTTGCTAGATATACTATCAATGATAAAGGTTGGCTAAGGCGTGATGGGAGGTTATGTGTTCCTCGAGTGGGAGATTTAGTCCATAGAGTTCTTGAGGAAGCGCATCACTCGAAGATGACTATACATCCTGGAGGGGACAAGATGTATAGGGATATGAAGCGCATTTTCTTTTGGGATGGAATGAAGAAGGATGTAGCAGAGTATGTTTCAAGGTTCATGGTGTTCCAACAAGTGAAAGCCGAGTCAAAGAAACCAGGTGGGCTATTACATCCATTGGAGGTCCCGCAATGGAAGTGGGAGAGTATTTCTATGGATTTTGTGGATGGATTGCCTAGGTCAAGGAGAGGGAACACAAGCATATGGGTCATAGTTGACAGAGTTACGAAGAGTGCTCACTTCATTCCAGTAAAAAGCAAGAGGACCGCATCATGGCTGGCATCTATTTATCTCCGAGAGATAGTGCGGTTGCATGGAGTTCCTTCTAGCATAGTTAGCGATCGTGACCCGATTTTCACTAGCCAGTTCTGGAACAATTTGCAAGAAGCGATGGGTACGCGATTGAATCTGAGTACAGCCTATTACCCCCAGACGGATGGCCAAACCGAAAGGGTGAATAGAGTGCTAGAAGATCTCTTGAGGCTTTGTGTTCTCGACTTTGGTGGTACTTGGGAAGACCACCTTCCTCTTGTAGAGTTTGCGTATAATAATAGCTATCAAGCCAGCATAGGGATGGCACCATTTGAAGCTTTGTATGGGAGGCCGTGTAGGTCACCATCTTGTTGGTGGGAGACAACAGATAGGCTTATACTTGGGCCCTATATGATACGGGACACATCCGAGAAAGTTGAATTAGTGAGAAGAAGGATGAAAGCGGCCCAAGATAGACAGAAATCCTATGCTGACAAGCGAAGGGTAGATTTGGAATTCGAAGTGGGAGACATGGTTTTCGTGAAGGTTTCTCCTTTGTGTAATGTAGTACGTTTTGGAGCAGTTGGGAAGCAAGCACCAAGGTTCGTAGGACCCTTCCCTATCATAGAGAGAATTGGAAAGATGGCCTATAAGGTGGAATTGCCCGAAAAGCTAGCCGGAGTGCATAATGTCTTTCATGTCTCGCATCTCCGAAAGTGCCTACATGAATCCGCTGAGGTGGTTGAACCAAGCATTCTTGAAGACTTTGAGGTAGAGAAAGAAGCAACCTTGAGAAAAGCTCCGATTCGTATTTTGGGAACAGAGATCAAGAAGTTAAGGAATCGAGAGGTCAAGTTGGTGAAAGTTCAGTGGGGTGAAGCCGAGGAAGACGCAACTTGGGAAACCGAGGAGAAGATGCATGGGCTTTATCCATTCCTTTTTGAGGGCACATTCTCGATCTCTTTTCCTAATTAATACATCTCTCTTTTGCTATCCATGTTTATCTTGTTTATCTAGTTGTCTCGTTAATCATGTTATGAGGACCTTAGGTAGAAACCCTTTGGATGAAACATGTATTTGAAACATGTTATGCTTGATGGCTGCAAGTGGTTGCAAGTGTTTGCACGTGGATGCATGATACACATTAGGCACTAAGATCGGCTCACACACTTTCATGTTGCATATGCATGAGTGCTTGTACTTATTCATGGATGAAACTTGTTATGCTATCACGTGGATGTTGCATATGGATGAATGTTATGTGCACTCATGTAGATATTATAAATTATGTTAGGAATTTGCATACATATGGACTCATTTCACTAACATGTTTTGCATTAAGGAGGTTTACTGTATCAGTAACCGCCTGATTTTTGCATTAGATAAGTACATATACACACACCTTTGCATGTGATCATACAACATTTAGAATCCTTTAAGGACAATGACTGCACGAGGATGATGTTTTGAGTAGATGTATTATGGATGGTAGGATACGTTCATCCTAACTTGGAGATTTCGGGGACGAAATCCTTTAAGGAGGGGAGAATGTAACAACCCGTATTTTTGAATAACATGTTATAACACAAATCAAGGCAGAATTAAACTGTAAAATCTGAATTAAGGGAAACAGGCTGTGCCATTGCGTTCGTCTCGGAAAAATACGCGAAATAGAGTCCGAGTTTTCGAAAATCGGAGTCCGTATGACCAAGATATGGCCTCGCGAAGTTTCACGAAAAATTCAAATTCAAAACAGATTCAAAATCAATTTTCAGAAGTGGCGGGAAAATTCCCGCCAGACCCAGGGGGTCGACCTCCCCCCCTCCCTCCAGGTCGACTGGGGAGTCGACCGTAGGGTCGACCTGGGGGTCGACCTCCCTGGTTGGCCAGGTCGGCCTGGTGCACCTGTTTTGGCTGTTTGGACCTGTTTTGGAGGCTTGTGACGGGATTTGATGGCTTCGATTGAATCTAGGGTTAATCCTATGGCTAATACTATCCTAAACTTCTATCAAAATACCCCTAAACCTAGCCTAAATCACCATTATTCAATCCTACAACTAAACTATGTCAAATTTGTTCCTCTCATGGCCTCCACTCTCATGCTAAAATTCTAAGTTTATTTATATGAGAGATTTTGATTGCATACAAGTGTTTTCAAGCTTGTATGAGTGTTCTTAGTTTGCATTCAAGTCAAGTTGCAACATTTCTATTACAAAGCAAGGGTTTTTATTGATTTGGCTCAAGGGTTTTTCATTTGGAGCTTTCATATTTGGGTTTTTGGTGCTTGCATAAGGGCTTCGTCTCAATCTTTTAATAAATATTCATTTGTGTTTTCATAGCATTGTAAGCCCTTTTCTACTTTCATTTTTGAACTCTAAAGTTAAATGAATGATGCAAGTTTGGGGTTGATCATTATGATATGCAAGTTTGGTTGATCATTATGATATGCAAGTTTGGTTGATCATTATGCAAGTTGACACATGTTGCTATGTTATGCAAGTTTGGTTTGATCATGTTATCATGTTATGCAAGTTGACACATGTTGCTATGTTATGCAAGTTTCGGTTGATCATGTTATGCAAGTTAAACTCGAGTTTGTGAGCTCAAAGCTTCAAGCTTTATGTTAAAGGTTTCATTTTGGCAACATGGAAGTTATCATATCCCTTATGATAACTTGCATGTGAGGCAAAATGCGAACTTCTAGCAACTTCTACATGTCATTTATCACCATGTATCACTTATATGCTAAGTTTGGTTTTATGCATACATTTGAAGCCTAATAATGCAATATGCAAGTATATGAACATATGTACATTTCATATGCCACCATGTTAAACTTGTGGCTTCAACACCTTTTTGTCCTGATTATGCCAAGTTCCCTATTTTATCCTTTATGCGTTGTTGGGATTATGTAAACGATGGAATTACGTTGGGGTTGGGAAACATTATGACATGAACATGGTTTTTATAACATGACGTGATATGTAATTATGTTTTGGAAACATAATGGACATGACACTTAGAAAATATGATTGTGGCCAACTCGAGGTTGTGTTGAGTTTGTAGCATAAATCTACCCGGACCCACCCGGCTTAACTAGTGGCTACAAACAATAGGACCCAATGTGAGAAGTTGGTCATGTTGTGCTCGAACCCGAGGTTAGACCAAGTTATGGTGTAAAGCTACCCGGACCCGCCCGGCTTAACTAGTAACCACAACAAGGTCTAATGTGAGAGGTTAAAGCACATTAAGTTAATTAATTCCTCCTGATTAGGGTTAAGTCATGGTCCACTTAATACTTAACGAATTTGGGCTTGATGGGTTAATCGGAGTTAAGTCATGAACCTTGAGTATACTTAACCAATTTAATCCACGTTTGGATCGGGTTAACCACATTTAACCCGTTAAGAAACCCTAGTTGCGTGGTCCTTTTCAGTAGTAACCCTCTTGATAGTATCATAAGACCCTAGGACTAGGCTAGGGTGGGGCACGATTACTGGGCTGACATGTAAGCGACCAAAACGACGGCTGAGTAGGTACGCCGGTGTAGGTCCAGGCGGACTATGGTCGTGCACATAGTCCGGAGTTAGAGAATCAGGCACGAGTACCAGTAGATCTAGACTGTGCATACTTGATTGGTGTCCGAGGTTGACACACTAGGACTTGATACACCCTAGGGTGTACCTAGCACAGTTAACTACATTGCATGTTTGGGCCGTATGACACCGACACTTGACGAGTTAGGCTTGTAGGGAGCCGATCAACTAGACCGTGTAGTTGGACCTTGATTTAGGTCACCTCATGATATTGGGCCAAGCTTGGGCCAAGGGATCAATTCTTGTTTTTACTTGACATGTTAGAATGCTAGTACACCCGTGGTGCAAAACTTAACCTTGATTATGCGATGACACCTTTATCTATCTTGTTAGTTAATCATCCTGCCAGTATGTTGTTCTCATGCCAGTTAACTTTACTAGTTCATGGACTGATAGTAGTAGGGCTTACCAGTCTTTTTGACTGACCTGTTTTCTTTCGCCTCTTTTCTTCCGTTTCCCCCCGCCCCTCAGGTCCTCAGGGTGGGAACATTGGAGCTTAGCTTGGATCTTTACAGCTTGCTTACTGGATTTGCTCATGTATGGTTTTGGACATTGAGCTAGCTATGGTTTATCACTTCATTTTGGGGATAGTACTTTATGTATTTCAGTTTTTCGGTTTATGCTTTTCTCTAGACTTTGTTTGTTGGAAAATAATGACAAAGTACTTTGTTGTAATATGACTATGGTTTTGAAATGCTAGTTTTATCCGCTGCTTTACTACTCTGTTTTACTTATATGTTCTGTTTGTGATATCTGCATGCGTGTTTACCTCGTTTAACGCCCCTCCAAAGCCAATGTACTTGCAAGAGTTACCTTGGCGGAGGTGGGGTGTTACAATTTCGGGGACGAAATCCTTTAAGGAGGGGAGAATGTAACAACCCGAATTTTAACAACATGTGAAAACAAGAAATCAAGGTATAATTAAAAATGAAATAAAATATATAAAAATATGTTTAGATAGGTAAATAATGGTGATGCATAAGAAGAATTAATTAATATTTGGAAGAGAAGAAAAATTAGTTCGGTAACGGTGTGTGTAACGGAAAAGATAGTAAAATAAGGATAATTAATTTAAGAATCAGGAATTAGGTAAAATGGACTTCACCATTGTGTTCCTCTCGAAAAAATACGCGAAATAGAGTCCGAGTTTTCGAAAATCGGAGTCCGTATGACCAAAATATGGCCAAAACAAGTTTCAGCAGACTTTCTGGCAGACAGAACCGAGTCGACCCTAGAGTCGACCTCCCCAGGCCAGGTCGACCCTAGAGTCGACCCCCCCCCCTACAGGTCGACCTGGTCGGCCTGGTTTGGCCCAGAACCCATTTTTGAAGCCCGGTATGTGTTTTGATGGTCCGGATTGACTCTGGGGTTGATCTAATGGCCTAAATGAGTTGCCTACAACTATTTAAAGACCTTAAGACCTAGCCTAAATCATACTATTTCCTTTTAGCAATCATGCAGCCACCATTAAACCTAGAACTCTAAATTAAAAATACAAAGAACAAAAAATTAAAGAAGACTAAGGATGATTCTTGAAGGCTACAACTAGAAGCTACAACAACTACGACGCTTTAGACAACGGATTTGGGGCTATTTGATTTAAAGTTTTGATTTGGATTACTTGCTTCATATAGTAAGTTCTATGTCACTTTTTAGGCAAAAACGCTAAAATAACATGGACATGCTATGAATTGAAACCGGATTTAAGAACTATTATTAATCCATGTTTATATTGTTTAACTTTAAATCAAAATTTGGGAATATTGCTATGTTAATGTTGCAAGTTAAACTTATCATGATGTTGAGGTTGTTATGAATCACTTGGGCTTAATTTTATTGCAAGTTGAACAAATACATGTCCATGGAATCATTATGTTCATTGAAATCCTCATGTTGATTAAACCATGCCTATGATGCTAATTAAACCATGTCTATGATATTAATGAAACTATGCCTGAGATGTTAATATACCTATCATGTTAAGGACAAATTGGGAATTGCTAGGTTATGATGAAAAGTTGGAATCATTATGTTTATAATGCTAGATTAGAATCATTATGTTAAAAATGCTAAATTGGAATTCACTATGCCTATTAGAATTACCATGCCTTTAATGTTTCATGTTTGTAATAAAATTATTATTATGCCCGCAATGATTATTATGCCTATGATGTAAAGTTGAATTCATCATGTTAAACTAAGCTGGAACCATTACTCTGCCAAGTTATCATCATGCTAGTATTGAAACCATGTGATATGTTATAGCCTGTTTATTATGCAAGTGATGTTGGAATTGTCACATATGCCTATCACATGTTTGTTGTTATTCCCCTTTATCTCTTGAATTGTTTATGCTTGTGAACGAAGTACGTTTATATGCGTTGGGGATACGATTGGGTAGAATAGGCAAAACTTGAATTGATTATAATCATAAATCGTGAAATTTGGCATAAGTAGAACATGAAATATGGCATGAAAAACTTGACTTGAACATTCCATAACTTGACTTGGAACATGCCTTAGTTGGGCACGAAATTGACATATGAACATGCTATGAAAATAGCATGAAGCTGATAAGAACATGGGCATGACTTTAGAAAACAAGAAAGTGGCCAACTCGAGGTTGGGTTGAGTTTGTAGTGTAAATCTACCCGTAACCGCCCGGCAAATCCAGTTGCTACAAACAATAGGATCCAATGTGGGTAGTTGGTCACATCGCGCTTGAAACCCGAGGTTGGGTTGAGTTCGTAGCGTAAACCTGCCCGGAACCGCCCGGCAAATCCAGTGGCTACGAACAATAGGATCCAGTGTGAGTGGTTCGGTGCATTAACGAATCATTTAGTGCCAATTAGGGTTAAGTCATGAACATGGAAAGACAACTTAACCAACTTGAACACGATTTGTTGGGCTAAGTCATGAACTTGAAACGACAACACTTAGCCAACTTGACATGACATGTAAGCGGGTTAAGTCACGAATTTAAATGACATACTTAACCATCTTGACATGACTAGACTGGAAAAGGATTAAGTCATGAATTACATGACTTAATCGGTTAGGCGGGTTAGGCCACGAATTACATGACCTAATCTGTAGGCGGAACCCTAGACACGTCCCTTTTCAGCAGTAACCCTCTAGATGTATCAAGGTACCCTGGGGCTAGGCCGGGTGGGGCACGATTACTGGGCTAATTGTAAGAGGTGAACGACGGCAGTGGGGTATGCCAGTGTAGGTTCGGTGGACTACGGTCGTGCACGTATTCCGGGGCAGGCACTGGGTATCCGTAGATTTATCTGTGCATCTTGAATCGTGTCAGGGGTTGACACCCTAGGGCTGATACACCCGAAGGTGGACCCAACACAGGTGACTACATTCGTGATTAGCCGTATGACACGGACACTTGACGAGCTAGAACTTGTAGGGAGCCGATCGACTAGATAATCGCTCCGTAGGACCCCGTACTTCGGTCAGACCCCGTTTCAAGGTCATTTCATGATATTGGGCCGTGGGATTTATTTCGTGATTAACTAGTGATATGGGCTTAGTATACTAGTACGGTCGATGCAACGAATCTTGAACATGTGTTGCTTTATTTGACTTGTCTTGACTTATCCTGATCACTTTAGTCTATCTTGTTCACCTTGACACTATTCTTAAGTTTAGTTCCAGTTCATACATGACAGGTTGTTTTAACCGTTTTTACACTGAAAGTCACTAGGACTTACTCAGTCTTTATGACTGACCCTTTTCCTTTCACCTCTTTTTCTTTTGTTTCCCCCCCAGGTTCTCAGGGAGGAAACACTAGCTCTTAGCTTGGATATCACTTGCTTTGGCTCAGCATGTACGGTTTGCTATGGCTGCTTCTTTTTACTGCACTTGGGGAATAAGCTATTTTTCTGTTTTTAAGTTATTGCTTCTTTGGCTATTATTACAAGACAGTTGTAATGAAGTTATTTGAAATGTTTGTAAGAGACATGGTTTATTTTGGAATAAAATGAAGTTCTGTTTTGCTCATAAATTCTTCCGCTGTTCACTTAAATTTTTGTTAATGTTCTGTCTTGTGATAATTCTGTGATGTTATCTCGATAATACCCCTCCAAAACTAGTGCATTCCCTTTGTGAGTGACCCTAGCGGAGGTGGGGTGTTACATTTGTCGATTACTCCTTACTATGAAACGAGAGTCAACCCACATTAGAGAAGGATGTATTGGTGTTCAAGTGCTTATTAATCTACTATATTGTACTATATTCGTATACATAAAATAGTAATCATTCAAATAAAATAAGAAATATGTCTCCAATATGTTTATTCGCTCACGAACTTTAGGCAAAACCGATTAACCAAAGCTCTGAAACCAAATGTGATGACAATCCCGTACCTCCTGCACAAACCAAGTAGAAGTGCGCTATGTGACATGCCAAGCTGATACGGGACAATTGTCAACGTAGAACAATTCGAAAACAGAACCTGTTGCATAACTCACAGCACGTGGATAATATATAGTAATAAAATATACAATAGGATATAGTAATGAAGCACAACTGAACATAGAATCAAATTTCCATAAACCCATAGAATTTTGGGTATAATACTTCTCGATACAAGAATCTCTGAATATAACATGCCTCACTACATCCCTTAGAGTCTTAAGAACTTTAACATACGGCGAAAATAGGAAAGAAATAGCTAAAATAGTAGGAGGTAATAATATGTCAGCCGCCTGCTCTTCACCGTACAACAACACCGACACTAAACCTGCTACATGCTACTCAGTCTACTTACCATCAAATTGGTAAATATTCCAAAAACCCAAGATAATAAGTGGGAAACATAAAACCCTGAGTTACACAACTATCTTAGTGAGAGGTAAAATATCTAACAAATAGTTACATAGGATAATATGAGTATAGGAGGATCAACCAATCGATCTACCCAGCAACCAACAAGTTAACTTGTGAAGTCCATCCAACATATCAAAACTAGGAAAGGACCAACCTTAATCCTGCTTCTCTTCAACATCCTACGGTGATAGCCTACCCATAGAAAAACAGAGAAGAAAGCACATAGAATCAAATATAACATCCATAACATCCAATATTCTAATTATCACCGTCTACATCCATGAGTCCATCAGTTATCGAACTTGCATTTCACCGATCAAAAGGGCTAATGGAAAACCCTGGTTCTAACCAAACTGCCATACGCTACAGTGAGTCATATGTTTGCCTCCTACCTGAGACAATTTGACCACTCCTATTTGAGTGATCCAAGGTACTCATCCTACATGATCCTTATGGGCGCCTCACGATACCCCTGCTTTGAGTCTGCTAGTACACTTCGATAACCAATGATTCCTTGGCGCACCAAATTTGTCAAGCCTTTTTTATTGGTGATTTCACCTTTTTAGTCAAGCTGCCTCTTGAACTAGTTCCATTATCATCCTTGGTTAGCTCCTACCTGAGTCAACAATTTTCATCCTTGATTAGCTCCTACCAAAGTCAGCCCTTCAACAAATTGTATCTTATACCATCCTACTACCAGTATCACATTAATTTAGCTTCCACCACTCCAGCCTGAGTTCACAATCGAAGCACCATTCATCTTTGAGTATCACATTGATGATATGAATTCCATTTCAATCCAAACTTCACTAGAAACTTCCGGAAGCCAGGACATCAAAGCCCCAAAAATTTCACCTCTCCAGGGACAACCTTCATGGGTCGGCGCCCACCCTCGCACTTAGCTAATTTTGGCTATGTGGTTGGCCCACATTCATCCTTCCTTCTAGTAATTTCCTCCAACCCATTCTCCAATAGTTTTGGTGTTCGCATTGAAGCCTCTATCGGTTTGTCCATATCTCGAGTAATCTGCCTTCGAACCATCCTAAATCAACCTTGAATGACTTGAAATTTCATCAGTAGCTTTGATTTATCATCACGACGCCACTCCCTAAAATTCAGAGCCACTTGACCCTTCCACATGGGTCGGTGTCGAACTTCATGGGTCGGTGCTGACCCATTTCCTTAGCTCTTATGGACACGAAATTTTTCTAGCCCCAATTTCACATCTTCTAGAGCGCCTCCACCAAGTTTCGTTTGATTCCGATCGTCGAAGCTCCGATTTTGCTCTATTCTTCAATCCTATGATTCTACGGTAAATAATCTAACACACAACTCAAGAAATGCAATCAATTCAATCAAAACAAACATCAATCCATGCAGTTATTATCATACAAACATGAACAATCCATAAACATAGCATAAACGTATCACAGTTATGAGATCAAGCATGGTTTGGATATAAACATATGAATAAGCATGATTAATCGAATAGGTATTCATTTAATATGATCAAATTAGGATTCCTAGGGGTTTCTAGGTCCAAGTCAAGCATATATGACCAAATATAAGGTGATTTTAACATGAAACATATGAATATGATACTAATTTACCCATAAAATCCGTTGCTTCCGTGTGAGAGATATCACTCACCAAGTTCTGGATTTGATGTCGATTCAATGAGATCAGATTGGAGAGCGTTGAAACTCCTTGAATTTGATGCAATATGATGTGATCTAATCCTATTTGATGATGATGTACACTTCCCTGATGATGAGTTTTCTTCTAGATGCAATCTGCAATGAATTTTTTGAAGAAGAGTGGAGAAATAAGGTTTTAGGCTGAACTTGGGGAATCACAGACGCCCGACCTAAAACCTAGAATAAAGAGAGTAATCCTAGTTCTCTCCGCAAGTCCCACTATTTATATTCGTCGGCCTAGGTATAATGGGTTTGGCTGACAAGCCCAATAGCTGCAGACCAGTCTTCCTAAACACAGGATGAAACTTAAAACGGTGATTCCTCCCAAACCGCTGAACCAAATCCCTCTTGTGACCATTCTACGGAATTGTAAATAACCATTCCGATCCAATGGAATCTACCTTAGCACCTGATTCAATTCCTATCAAAAGTTATGGACCAAAAAGTAAACTCAATGGGAAAATGGTCATACTTGAATTTGGTAAAAATCATGGACGTATCTCACATCCCCATGAACGACTTACTAAAATTTGAGAATGATTCGGCATTAGAGAATGAAATATAATTATTTTACAATCGGTCAATACATAAAATACTAGTCATTTCAAATTCATCATACAACTAGCACACGTCATTCAATTATCATTTATCAATTCTAAAATATGTTTATAAAATTATAAAACTGAATAGAGTTAGAGAGTTTACTCACTTTGGTTATTTAAATAGCGGTAAATAGCCAATAGATCTGATCGGGCATTTTATGTTGCCATAAATTGTAACAAGCTCCAAATCGCCCCAAATAAGTTTCCTGCGTCCATATGATCTCAAAGGGTCTTATTTTGTCAGTTTCTAATAACATATGAGTAGGATATTAATTTTATAAGTTTTAAATGCATTTAAAGATCATTAACTTTAAATTAATTATTAACTAAAAATGCTTAATTACCTTTTAAACCTAACTAACCGCCAATACATCTTCCTTCCCTCTCCACTATTCACCGGATGCCATTACTAGATGTTAACCCTCACGCTCTCCTCTGTTTCTTTATGAACACCAAAACTGATAAACCCAGTGATCATTTCTTCTCAAGGACAAGCCAACCACCACAATCATAAAACGTTCCTAAACCTCCTGCCAGGTCCGAACCTCCAACTCAACGCCCAGCTATAGCGCCCCTACCAAACAAAAACATCACCATGCTCCTAGGCAATTAGCATATAGGTGTAATTACACCATCTCAATCCAAAAAAAGACAGCAAAAACACAAATCGATGCTCCAATAACCCGTAAACACCAACCCTATGTTCGATGTTCTCTAAAACGTGCAAACGGAAATGATTTCGAATATTACAGAATATGTATAGAAATGAGAAGGAACATGCCAGGAATCCATAAACATATATCAAGAGATTTATAGCAATTTATTTGAATTTGTGTGAATTTTTAAACCTTGAATTGCTCACGTTTTTTAAATAATGATGGCGGCGTGAACGGGTATTGACCATGGAAGAAGGAAGTTAGGGTTAAGGTAAGTGATGTATTTATAGGGTAGGGTATATAATTTTTTATTACATTATTTTATTAATTTTTATTCATTTAAAATTCGTATAGTCACATATGATACAAATTTCGATGAAAATGGATATTCAACTATAGTTTAACATTACAGATCCAATGAAACAGGTTTCATTGAAATCCGAGTCTGTTAGCTCACATAGTGTATTTTTAAAGTCAAATTATTGACCGGTTCACACTTTAATTACGCAAGGTCACAAAACAACTTTGATTGGCAGGAAACTTAAAATCTAGTAATAATAAATCATTACGTATTTAATAAAATTTGTTTCATTGAAAACAGAGGTCGTTTCCAAAATGGTTGTTTTTAAGGCGTAAATAAAACCAATAAAATATTTATAAATTTGAAAATAATTTAATTTAAAAATAATAAATTAACATTTTCGTATACATCCAAATAGAATATCATATAGCTCCAAAATAAACATACTTGGATTTATAACTTGATATTTCAAAATCCAAGTTAAATCGATATTCAATAAATATATATAAACCGTTTTATTATATAAATAAATCGTTATGGTTTATAAACGATTACATAGCGACTTGCCGAAAATTTGATATGGACATAACTCAAAATCTACAATATGAAATGTCGATTTTTCTTTCCATTAGAAAAATATAACTTAATAGATTCGAATGTTTCATGTTTCAAAGAAATCCGACTTATAATGAATTTTGTACATTCATTTAAAGTTCGAAACATAGTATTATGAACTACAGCGATGTTATGAGCTCGATTTAAATTTAATTATAAAATATACATTCAAACTTCATTTTCAAATAAATTGGTTATTATAATTCGAATCTAAACTCAATCAAATCTCTTAAATTATACAATTCACAAATTATAGTAGATTCAACTATTCTCGACTATTTCTGAATTAAATATATTGTCCCACTATTTATATTAATTAGATAATCAAAATTATTTAATTCAAGTCATTTAAATCTCTGAATAAACTTTCAAATAAATAAATAAATAAATTATTTAATTACTAAAAATCCGGGATGTTACATATGTTTTGGTTCCGACCAACGGGATACATTTGTGTATTGTAGATAGTGTTATATATTTTCTACTGACCAGGGCTTGTTGATCTAGTTCCTTTCCTCATAACAACTCTCATGTTTGGCTTGAGAAAGACGGGCCTTCGCTTGTGTTCAATTTGATCTTTGGTTCTCATTCCCTCATGCTCGATATCAAAGTAGCGATATACATTAAGGTAGTTGGTGTAACAAACCAGAATTTTGGAACCAATTTAAAATTTATTTTTAATTGATTTTAATAGAAATTAAATATTTTAAATGACTTATTTTGAGAATAAACGACTTAAAATTTATTTGAAACGAAGTTTAAGTGCATAAATTTATAATATTTATATAAAACGAGCTCATAATGGCATGGTAGTTTGGATTTAGTTTTAAACTTTAAACGAGTATACAAAATTCAATATAATTCAGAATTTGATGAAACAAGAAATGTTAGGATCTAACTAACTATACCTTTCTAATGAATTTAAGAAATTGAGTTTTCACTTTACAGATTGTAAGTTATGTCCAAATTAAAATTTTAAATAGTCGTTGTGAAATTTTTATTATTTTAATATTATTAAAGCCCTTAAAAATATCCATTTTGCAAATGATCTCCGTTTTCGAAGAAATTAATTTTGTTGGACCCGGAACATCAAATTATTATCAGGTTTAAAATTTCATGTCATTTGGAATTAATATGTAAGCGTAGTAAATTTAAATGCGTTTTTGTAAATTCAATTATAAATTTAATAAGCTAGTTAAAAGGCCATTTTCAAACGGCCTTCAAATTCGATGAAATTTGTTTTGTTGGAACCAAATTGGAGAAACATAGCGAGATAACAAATTTCTTAATTTTTGGAGGTAGTATGTGGCCATGTGAAATAAATTGTGAATCGATTAGCCGTTTGAGCCTGAAATAGAGCTTTTTGTGCAAACGGACTTGAAATTCGATGAATTTTTTTGGTGAGGACCGTATCGTCAAAATATAACCATATGTCAATTTTCATCGCCAATGGAGTTCATGTTTGACCGGGGAATCAATAAATGTCGAACGAAGAAAGTGTTAACCAAGAAAATAATAAAACCTCAACTATATAGCATATTTTTCTCCCTAAACCCTCATTCTTTCCTCTTCTCCTTTCCAACGAAAATGGCATCCACCCTCTCTCTCTCAAACATTTTGCAAAAAAGACACTAAACACTGAATAATTTATATCCCCCAAACCGTAAAGAGTTGGGCAATGAAATTAAAAGATTTTGTAGATCTTGGGGAGAGCTACCCACGCTCAAAATTTGGGGGATATTGGAGGTCGACGTAAGAAGTTATGGTAGTTGAACAGAATATCTTCATTTTTTTCTCGCTGCGGGCCCAACGAACGGTATTAGGTCGAGTTGTTTGGAGGGATGGTAAAGTGGAAGTATATGAAGGTTTTGGCTATGGTGGCATGGTCTCTAGTGGCCGGAGCTGGCCGAAATGTCAAGTTCATTGGAGGGGTGCTGGAAAACGAGGTGGTCATGAAAATGATCAATTTCCCATCGATCCGTGCATTTTCAGATGAAGTTCCCAAAGGGAAAGTTGTCCAGGAGGGGGAAACTGAGTTACTGGTAAAATTTGGTAGCATTTGGAGCAACGAGGCAGCCACAACACCAAGATAAACGGAAACTGCATTTTTTCAATCAACTTTGGACTGCGGAGCCCACGTGGCGAACTGGAGGAGGAGACCACGCGGCATGGAAAGAGGGGGAGATGCCAGAGATAATGGTGCTGGTTTCGTGCAATTTTGAGGTACGGTTTGGAAATGGAGAACGTTCAAAGTTGGGGGCGTCCTTTGGGGAAGAGGGTGACCAGTGATTTTATTGTTTAAGTGATATTTCGTGATTGTATGTCAATATCTTTTTGCTACGTACTCAGAAGCGCGCGAAACTGGATCCGTTGCGATCACAGAGTCGAGAGCTTCGCACCAAAACTAATTTGGTCAAATTTGGTGCTAGTTGGAAATTTGAGTTAAATTAAGCCCACATTTAATTTAACACAAAAGCGATTGTTATTATAACAATCAAAAATCTGTATGAGAACTCTCTCATTCATTTATTTTGTTATGTTATTATATCATAAATTGTTATATGATGTCGGATAGCTCACATCACATTTTCTTGCTAGCCCGTGGATGAATGGACGATTATTTATGTTACGATTTAAATGTGGATTTAAATAATTAACAAGTTAAGAAGTGGTGTTAATATATATATATATATATAGTAGCTGAAATTTGATTAAATCTCCATTTATGGTTCAAATGGTGAATTTATCATTGTTTGTTAAAGTAAAATTGATTAGATTGAAAAATAATTTGAATTGAATTAGTTATGATCAAGTTCATGAATTAATAATCGATTTGAATTGATTATTTATTGGTTGAAAATCCCATATGGGTCTTGGGATGATAGTTGACTCACACATCTCCCTTGTGTGTAATTGTGGTTAATCAGTTGATTAACAGATTGATATAAACGTAAAATATTTAATTTCAAGCTTATATAAATATAAGGGCACCCTGGATGTTATTTGGATGCAGATAGTTGTTTACAACTATCGTTGGATGTACAAAATTCATGTTAGTAAAATTGTATGGTTATGGTTGAGTTTCATTCCAATTGGGAATAAAAATGGATATTTTTATAAAATAATATTCAATGAAAATTGATTTTTGATTCGGAAGTCCAATTTTGGATGGATGCAAAATTAAAGATGAATATTTGTAACGTAACGAATGGTTTTGAAGTAAAAATGATATCAAAATTTATTGTACATTGAAATATGAAATTTTGAATGTAAACAATTAAAACTAGTTTTCAAAGATAATTATATAATATTTTATATAATTTATAAAAGGGTTTTGGAGCGTTTCGATTTGTAATATAAACCGAATCCGGGCTTGAATAGAACGCGCAGCGATAGTTCGCGAACGTTAACCCGCAACTTCGAATTGACGTACCGGGAGATCCGACCGTTACATTTTCCTGAATTTGGAACCATTGGAACTTTAATGAAATGAGATTTTCTATAAAATGTGAATTTTTTAAATCCGACGATTAGATTTTATTTTCTATCTAAATCAATTTTGAAAAAGGTCGCTATGGATGCAATTCGGTGACCGATATTGGAAACCGACTATAACGGCTTTAATAAAATGATTAAAAATATGAATAAATTATGTAAAATCATAATAAAAGATTTGGAAAGATTTTGGATGAAATATTCCATATTTGAAAAGATAAAGATATTTTTATCAGAATGAACTAGTTAATAACTAGAATAATAACCCGATGATTTTTAAAAATAATAAATTGGATTTGTGAATGGTTTTGTCATAACCAGAAGTTTCCAACAAATAGATTGGAATTAGAAGTCATTCTTTCTTACCAAGAACCTGGTACTAAACTAAACTAATGGTGGGTCTCAAACCCATTGTAGAAGGCATTCTCCTTAATAAGGCGGATACTTCCGATCCTGCTTGGACGAAACAAAAGAAATTGTCGATGAATAGAAGCACGTATTGCTCATTAACATCCCGGAAATATTTTTCCATGGTTAGAAATGTATATACTGGTCCATTTCTGCAGTCCCAACTGAGGAAGAAGGGAAAGAAAGTGAGTCCCTAAACTTAGAAGGCGATTCTTTCTTCGATTGTTAATGTCAAGGCAGAGGTCCAGGATAGACTGAAATTATAGAAACTAATTATATTAATATCCCAAACGTTAGAACATCCATGATTAAGGATCACCCAATTAATATACCAAGCTCCAATTAATATACTGGCTTAAGATTAGGTACTATTATTTATACAAGCTAGGTTAGACCCTGTCTTATCCAAACAGGTCTATTTATTTATGAAATCTTCCCACGCTATGTATGAATAAGAAAAATGGTGTAAATAATAGCCGCGTATCACTTGAATTCTAGGACAAATTTCGATACCTAAAATCGTATGCTAGTATATTAATTTGGGGGCGAAGAATTCCTTTTTGGTCCCTTTCGTCCAGCGGTTAGGACATCGTCTTTTCATGTCGAAGTCGATTAATGGAAAATGGGATTTTGGGTTTGTCGTGAATGGTATCTTCAGTGCTTGAACCCATTTGTGAATGGAATAAATCTTTTAAATAAGGTTTAGAGAAGTTTTCTGATCTATTTAATTAAATTGGAATTGAATGGAATTCGAGTTAATAATAATCGGAATGAGCTTCTACAAAGGAAGGCCTTTACTATTTATGAAATTTAAAAGGCTTTGCTGCTTTTTGACTTATATCATTAGTCTGATACAAAAATTTATATCGATTATGGATTGTTCAAATTTCTGAAGATTCCATATTAATGGAAGTTGATTTTGGGTTTATTGTGAATGGTGTTCTTACATGACATTTGTATTTTAACCCGAGTAAAGAAAGGATAAATTTCCTAAAGTTGAGTAATCATTAAGTGTTGATTTTTGAAGATTAAAATTAAGTTTGAGTTTTAATGAATCTTTAATTAGATTGAAAGTTTTATGGTAATTAAATTTACCAAAACGAGAAGTATTCAAAATGGAGTACCACCATTTTTACTCAGTGTGATAGTTAAGTCTTTAATTAGATTTGAATGTGAAATGGTAACTATATTTACCAATAACACTATGGTTGTTAAATATGGAGTACCTTAAGTTTTGCTCCATGGGATAAATATGTTGGGATTGGGAAAAATGAAATAAATGAATACTTAGGTAAGGCTCGATAATCCCGCCAAGTTATATAAAACTTAATTTGATTTAAGATGTGAAAGGATGAAATAAGACCATTTAAAATAATATCCAAAGGAAGATTAAACTATAGGTTTGAAGGAATTTACCTTTGATAAAATTAATGGGAACCTGTCCCCAAATATATGAATATTTGAATTAAAGAATATTTGGGATTGGAATGAGGTGTGTGATGTATATATGTATCACATGATTATAAAATGCGCAAGTTATTCGAAAAGACCAGGTTTAACCCATTCTGAATAACTATTACGACGATTAAAAGTCGATGATAATGAAGACGATGCAAGACCAACAATCTTCACATCGATTGGATTACTAGTGATCCTCTTGATTGGAGTTGCTGCCTTGAAGGGCTTATAGTGGTAGTTGTCTAGACGTACTTGTTGATTGTCCGAATATGCAAGGGCCTCTCTCCTGTATTGGACATATGGGACGAGGAATAAGGTGCCACCGGTTTAATTCAAACCCAGAATGGACTTGTAAATCGATTTTATGTCTAACGTTGTACTTCGTGCTGTATTCGTTGATCTTTACTAAATGTATATCTGTTTAGTGGTGGAGAATTTATTCTCTTTCTTAACACCCTTCTCTGAGACGTACAAGCTTAGAGGTTATATATTAGTGGAAATCAATGATACAGTATGGATTAACAATAAGGCATGCTTAGATGCAATGATCAAGGCTTTTGTTGAAAAGCAGAGTTTTGTGCGTGATGATCAAAGCACCACTTTAATTAGCATTGTTTTGTGTAAAGCGTTAATTCACGAGCCTTACATCCCGATATGAGCCGAAAACGGAACGAGGGACCGTAGGGAGAACATGTGTTTCTTTCGAGCTAGGAGTGATGCTATGATATAAAGCCCAGGCATTTTAATTTTGTGGATGGTGGATTGCTAGGATTCTCGGATATAGAGCCGACTAAAAGGCTCAAGTGATATGTCTGATAGGACCGAAAAACATACTATTAAGTAATAACTAGTCCACAAAAGTAATAGTGGACCAACCCTACCACATACGGGGGTTACTAAAGTCGTGATCCTAAGATATGTGCTAGAGTGTCTCAAAACCGGTGAGGAATATCCCTTGCATCGAATCATTGATGGAATCCAATTTCCAATACATGATTTTTCGGTTTTAATTGTAAACCTATATGACGACATAGTAAGATGGGGTACTATGCTATCTATGATTGATACATTATATTCGAAGAGGTTTTCTACATTATGCACTTATATAATATCAAAACTATTTGTTTTAAGACGTACCAAGCATGTTTGTTTATTATAAGGTAAAACTCTATCCTCTGGCTTGTGTTGCATTGTGTAATGGGACCTGAGTCCTATAATAGCTTCGTTTTTCCAAAAAGCATTGCGTTGTTTCTAAATTGTTTTTTTTTCAAGGTATTTATGGGAGTAAACCCATTCTGTGATATACGACGTGGTCCCGTGATTTACCCTATTTTAAATTAAATTTTAATAACTGATTTAAGTTCTCATACATGTCCCATTACTGACCTAGAGTTTTTTGCTTTCACCTAAACTCTGGGTGCCCATATTTTTTACATGGGCAGTTAGTAGTTTTGGTTTAGCAATTTTCTATTTAACAGGATTCTGGTTTGCAGCTGGAGCTATATTCGGAAAGCTTTGTATCCGTGTATTTCTTTCAGTTGTGTTTGATTTGTGTATATCCGCTGTGTATGTTATTTATTCATACTCTGATATATTCTTGTACTTTGATGTATTTTATTGTAAAAAGGCAATGAAAAGTTCTTTGCTTTTGCGTTCCATTGCGCCGTGTTCTCATACAATCCGCGTTCTTGAACGGTCTTGGTCAGTTTAGCGATCAATTCGGACCAGCGAAATTCGGTGTGTAATAGTTTGGTATTAGAGCTTTTGTTCATGAAGCTGAGAGAAAGACACATTAGAACTGAACGAAAGAATTCATCAGGGATAGAATTAGTGACATTCTATTTAAAAATACTCATTAGAGATAGGATCAGTAGTATCCTAGAATGGGAAACTCATTGAGGATGGGATTAGTAATGCCCTAGAATGAGTTGAGAGTGACACATTTATAAGTAACATATTTGTGATTATATATATAATCTGATCTTAGAAAATATATTTTAGAGTATATGAAAGTCATATTTTTAGAAATTTAAATAATCAATTTATTGTTTGTGTGATTGTTTGATATCATGTTTAATTACTTAGGACGTCTGATTTAAATAAATTAGACGAAATCTTCGCTATTTTGGGCATTGAATTTAAGAAAACACTTTTTATTTATTTGAATTGAGTTAAAATGCACTGGAAATTAAAATTAGAGTTGGATATATATATATACATATATATATATGTTGATAAGGTTACTGGCTTAATGTTGAGTAAAGAAATAAATTGCGTGTCTGATAAACAGGTGCACCTTATTCGATTGGTTGCACAATTTTTTTATTATTATACCACTGTGAATGATTTGGATGAACTACGATGGTTGATCTATGTGAAATTAAACATACACCATAAGATAGTAACCAATAAATCGTGGATGATAACGTGTAGCATATTACCGAAGACTGCACAACATAACACAATCCATATAAGCATTTGGTGCTTATATGACGAGGTTTGGATGAACATTTGAGCAAGATGCTTGTATGGCAAGGAATGAACTACAGGTTGAACTGAGGACTGATTATGGACTAAATAACATATAACGGAAAATTTTTAGGATTTAATATCAAACCCTACACAGGTCTTGAGATGACAAAAATACACACATCTCTCTTGTTCTAGATACGGCACAAGGATTATGACTAATTCCCATCACTGGGTCAAGGGGTGATTTTCACACATCTCCCTTAAGCATAAATAAGTCACAACTGATTTGTATGCGATTTATTAATTTATCGAAGCCCGATAAGGCCATATAAATTTGTTCAGATCAACTAGTACAAAGGAGGTTATGGCGAAATTTTTCAGAAATTTAAGGCATTAGCCAAATTTTAGGAAAATTATAAAGTTCTTAAAAACTGAAAAGTTGAAGAACTCAAGCCAGAACGAAAGTTGAGTTAATTAGTTAAAGAATTTTCAGCTCCGTTCCTTATACGAGGAAGAAAAAGTTTTAAGTGGGGGAGATTGTAAAAACCCGTAATTTCAGAACTAATTTAAAATTTATTCTAATTGATTTTAATAGAAATTAAATATTTTAAATGATTTATTTGAGAATAAACGAATTAAAATTTATTTCAAACGAAGTTTTAATGTATTAATTTATAATATATATAAAACTAGCTCGTAATGGCGCGTTAGTTTGGAAATTTAATTTTAAATTTTAAATGAGTATACAGAATTCAATATAATTCAGAATTTGACGAAACAAGAAACTTTAGGATCTAATTAACTGTATCTTCCTAACGAATTTAAGAAATTAAGATTTCACTTTATAGATTGTAAGTTATGTCCAAATTAAAATTTCAAACGACCGCTACGGAAATTATTATTATTTTAATATTATTAATGCGCTTAAAAATAGCCATTTTGCAAACAATCTTCGTTTTTGATGAAATTAATTTTGTTGGATCTGGAACATCAAATTATTGTTAGGTTTAGAATTTCATGTCATTTGGATTAATACGTAAGCATAGAAAATTAAACGCGTTTTGTAAATTTAATTATAAATTTAATAAGCTAGTTAAAAGGCCAATATTCAAATTGTCTCCAAATTTGACGAAATTTGTTTTGTTGGAACCGTATTTGAAAAACACTACGAGATTCCAAATCTCTTAATTTTAGAGCTAGTATGTGGTTGTGCGAAATAAATTGTGAATTGTTTAGCCGTTTGTGCCTAAAATAGAGCTTTTTAAGCAAATGGACTCGGAATTAGACGAATTTTTTTTCTAGGACCGTACCATAAAGACATAGCCGTATGTCAATTTTCATTGGCAACGGAGTTCGTGCGTGACTGGGACATTAATAAACATCAAACGAAGAGAGCGTTAACTATGAAAATAATAAACCCTCCACTATATAACATCTTTTTCTCCCCAAACCCTCATTCTTTCCTCTTCTCCTTTCCTTCAAAAATAACAGCCACCCTCTCTCTCCCAAACATTTTGCAAAAAAGACCCCAAAGACTAAATAGTTTATATCTCCTAAACCGTAAGGAGTTAGGCGATGAATTTAAAAGGGTTGGTAGATCTTAGGGAGAGCTACCCATGCCAAAATTTGGGGGCCATTGGAGGTCGGTGTCGGAAGTTATGGCAGTTGAATGGAAAATCTTCATTTCTAGATTTTTGCTCACTACGGGCCCTACGAAGGATATTAGGCCGAGGTATTTGGACGGATGGTAGAGTGGAAGCGTAAGGTTTTGGCGATGATGGCATGGTTCAGGTGGCCGTAGTTGGCTATAATGCCAAGTTCATCGGAGGGGTGCTAGAAAACAAGGCAGTCACAAAAATGATCAATTTTCCATCGATCTGTGCATTTTCAGATGAAATGCCCATATGGGATGTTATCTGAGACTTCCAGGCCGAGCTACTAGTAAAATTTGTTGGCATTTCGAGCACCGAGGTGGCCACAACACCAAGATAAACAGAAATTGCAGTTATTCGATCAAATCCAGACTACTGGGCCCACGTGGAGAACGGGAGGGGAGACCAGCAGGCGTGGAAAGAGGAGGAGATGCCAGAGACAATGGCGCTAGTTTCGTGCAATTCCGAATTATAGTTTGGCCATTGCAAGCGTTTAAAGTTGAGGGTGTCGTTTGGAGAAGAAGGTTAATTTTGATTTTATTGTTCAAAAGATGTTCCATGTTCGTATGTTAATATCTTATTGCTACGAACTCAGAATCATGTGAAACTGGATTCTTTGAGATCGTGGGGTCGAGAGCTTCACAATATAACTATTTTGGTCAAATTTGGAGCTAATTGGAAATTTGAGTTAAATTAAATCCGTGTTTAGTTTAGCTCCAAAGCGATTGTTATTATAACGATTAAAATCTCTGTGAGAGCTCTATCACTCAATTATTTTGTTATGTTATTATATCATAAATTGTTATACAGTGCTTGGTAGCTCACATCACAGTTGTTTGCAAACTTATGGATGAATGGATGATTATATAGGTCATGATTTAAATGTGGATTTGAAATAATTAACAAGTTAAAAATGATGTTAAAGTATATGTGGTAGTTGAAATTTGATTAAATATCCATTTATAGTTTAAATAATGAATTTATCATCGTTTATTAAATTAAAATTTATTATATCGAAAAATAATTTGAATTGAATTAGTTATGATCAAGTTCATGAATTAATAATTGATTTGAATTGATTGTTTATTGGTTGAAAATCTCACATGGGTTTTGGCATGATATTTGACTCACACATCTCCCATGTGCGTAATTGCAGTTAATCGGTTGATTGACAAACTGATATAAGAATTAAATATTTAATTTAAAGCTTATATAAATGTAAGGGAACTATGGATGTCATTTGGATGTAGATAGTTGTTTTCAACTACCATTGGATGTACAAAATTCATGTTTATAAAATTGTATGGTTTGGGTTGATTTCCATTCCAATCAGAAATAAAATTGGCTATTTTTATAATATAATATTCAATGAAAATTAAAGTTTTATTTAGATATCATACTTTGGATGGACGCAAAAATAAAGATGAATATTCACAACTGTAACGAATGGTTTTGAAGTAAAAATGATATCAAAATTGACAGTACACTGAATATTCAATTTTGAATATAAACGACTGAAACAAGTTTTCAAATATGATTATATATTTTTTATATAATTTATAAAAGGGTTTGAAGCATTTCAAATTATAATTAAAATTTATAAATCAAATTCAGGCGTGAATAGAACGCGACGCACAGCGACAGTTCGCGGACATCAACTCGTAACTTCGAGTTGACGTACCTTGAGATACGACCGTCGGACTCTCCTGAAATTGGAACCGTTGGAACTGTAATGAAATGATATTTCCAATAAAATGAGAATTTTTGAAATCCAACGGTTATATTTTAATTTATGTCCAAATCAGTTTTGAAAAAGGTCGCTATGGATGCAGTTCAGTGACCGGTATTGGAAACCGACAGTAAAAGCCTTAATAAAATTATTAAAAATGTGAGTAAACTATATAAATCATAATAAATGATTTGGAAAGACTTTGGATGAAATATTCCATACTTGATAAGACAAAAGATATTTTTATCCGACTGAACTAGTTAATAACTAGAATAATAACCTAATGACTTTTGAAAATAACAAATTGGATTTATGAACGGTTTTGTCATAACCAGAAGTTTCCAACATATAGATTGGAATTAAATGGAACATGGCATTTTGGGTTTGTTGTGAATGGTATCTTCAATAATATTGTTCCTGAACTCATTTGTGAATGGAATAAATCTTTTAATTAATGTTTGGAGAAGTTTTCAATCTATTAAATTAAATTGTAATTGAATGGAATTCGAGTTAATAATAATCCAGACGAGCTTTTTTAATAGAAGGTGTTTACTATTTATGGAATTTAAAAGGCTTCGTCGCTATTCCACTTGCAGTATTAGCCTAATACGGAAATTTATATCGATTATGAATTATTCAAATTTTCGTGAAGATTCCATATTAGCGGAAGGTGATTTTGGGTTTATTGTGAACTGTGTTTTTACACAACATTTGTTCTTTAACCCAAGTATAGAAAGGATAAATTTCCTAAAGTTGAATAATCCTTAAGTAATGATTTTTGAAGATTAAACTAAGTTAGAATTTTAGTGAATCTTTAATTAGATTGATATTTTAATGGTAATTAAATTTAACAAACACGAGTATTATTCGAGATGGAGTACCACCAGTTTTACTCCATGCGATAGTTAAATCTTTGATTGGATTTGAACTCGAAATGGTAAATAAATTTACCGATAACACTATGGGTGTTAAATATGGAGTACCACCAGTTTTAACCCATAGGATAAATAAGTTGGGATTGGGGAAAATGAAATAAATGATTATTTCGGTAAGGATCGATAATCCCGACTAGTTATATAAACCTTAATTTGATTTAAGTTGTGAAAGGATAAAATAAAAATGTTTGAAATAATATCCGAATGAAGATTAAACTATAAGTTTAAAGGAATTTATTTTGGTAAAATTAATGGGAACCTTTCCTTAAAGATATGAATATTTGAATAAAAGAATATTCAGGATTGTAATGAGGCGTATGATGCATTGATATATCAAATGATTACAAGATGCGCAAGTTATTCAAAAAGACCAGGTTTAACCCATTCTGAATAACTGTTACGACGATTAAAAGTCGAAGACATTGAAGACGGTGCAAGATCGACAATCTTCATATCAAATGGATTACTATTGATCCCCTTGATTGGGGTTGCTGCCTTGAAGGGGTTATAGTGGTAGATACTTGGACGTACTTATTGATTGTCCAGATATGCGATGGTCTCTCTCCTGTATTGGACATATGGATGAGGAATAAGGTGCCTTTGATTTCGTTCAAACCCAGAATGGACTTGTAAATGGATTTTGTGTCGACTTTGTACATCATGCTGTGTTCGTTGATCTCTGCTAAATGTATATTTGTTTGGTGCAGAGAATTTACTCTCTTACTTAACACCCTTCTGTGATATGTACAAGCTTAGAGGTTATATATTGGTGGAAATCAATGGTACAGTATGAATTGGCAATGTGGCATACTGAGACGTAATTATTAAGGCTTTTTTTGAAAAGTAGAGTCTTGTGGGAGATGATCAAAGCACCGCTTTAATTAGCATTGCTTTGTATATAGCATTAATTCATGAGCCTCACACCCCAGTATGAGTCAAAAATGGGATGAGGGATTGTATGGAGAAAATGTGTTTCTTTCTAGCTTGGAGTGATGTCATGGTATGGAGCCCGGGCATTTTACGTATGTGGATGATGAATTGTGAGGCGCTTCAGATATAAAACCAACTAAAAGGCTCAAGTGATAGGTCTGGTAGGACAGGGAAATGAATTGTTCAAGAAAAACTAATCCACAAAATTAAGAGTGGACCGGCCCTACCGCATCCCAGGGTTACTAAAGGTGTGATCCTGAGACATGTACTAGAGAGCTTCAAAACCAGTGAGGAAGATCGCTTTCCTCGACTCATTGATGGAATTCAATTTCCAATACGTGACTTTTTGGTTTTAGTTGTAAACCTATATGGCGACATAGTAGGATGGGGTACTATGTCGTCTATGATTGATACATTTATATTTGAAGAGGTTTTCTACACTATGCACTTATATAATATCAAAACTATTTGTTTTAAGATGTACCAAGCATGTTTGGCTATTACAAGGTAAAACTCTATCCTCTGACTTGTGTTGCATTATGTGATGGGACCTAACTTGTGACGGCCCACCCTGTGCCAGCCGACATTTCCATAGAAGTGCGTTGTACTGATGTCTAACTAGCACGGGACAGTCATTAAAGGAAAAGGATTTGGAACTATGAATCACCAAAGAACCTGTAGTATATCTCAAGCGCATGGAATAAAATATAATAATAACATAACTTGACATAAAACAGGCGAGACATTGCATAAGCTGAAAACTAAACCATCATAGCAGCGAAATCCAAAATATAGCTTATGATCCAAACCATCATTATTACAACTTCAGAATACTGTCTCTAAAGCAAAATAGGAAAGTTACTCTACTAATGCTCAAAGTAGTGACCAACAACAACACAAGGAGAATATATGTAAATAGTACGTGCGAGCCTCCTGCTCATCTCCGGACAGCTACTTGTGAAAATGGGCATATTCGACACTAATTTGTGTGCGTTGCATGAAAATTGTGGCAAAAGCTATGCTTTCTTTGATCTTCAGCAACAATATTCATACGTTGTTGCATTAGACATGAACGCACTGTTGTCGTTGGAATTTCAGTTGTATGACATGCAACACGAGTTAAAAGCGTTGCGTTACACTAATTAAAAGTACACCTCACCAATCCACGCCCTCATAAATGAAAGATCGTAGCCGTCCATCAACGCCCATCAATCCATTTAACACCCTTCTATTTCCAGCTAAGATATTCAATCCCGCGGTACTTCATTTCATTTCTCCACCATCCAGATCCCTAAAACATATATTTCTTCAATTCGCACCCAAAGGCATTTATGCCGACGTTCCTATATTTGGTTTATCTACCCCTAATTTGTCCTCCGTCGTCTGTTGTCGACGGTTAGGGCCCTGTGCCATATCTGCAAGTGAATAGGTAAATGATTTGAAACCATAATTACTGTATGGGACGATCGTTCCCCTTCTAGTAATCAATGTCAACCATAATTCATCTTGTCGACAGGCTCTTCCCTTTAACAAAGCCATAGAAGCTTCTGCTTAGTGACTAAAAATATGTAGGGCACTAAATTCACGCGATACGAGGCCCTAGAAGAAGAAAATCCCTAATTCGCAATCCATGAACACGTTGAACTAATACCGATGGCGACTAAACTCCAACTAGGTAGCAAAAGAGTCTCTTCATCATCCCCGCGCAGCAGGCTATATCCCGACAGCTAAGGTGCAACTACACACCATATGGCTCCATCTCCTCGATAATAAGGCAGAACACAAATTTAAAACCCAGATGAAAGGTACCTATACTACTTAATTTGGATTTTCTTTTTATATGTTCTAAATTTTTAATTCTTGAGTTAGTATATTATTGTATGTAATTAGATCAATATGATAGTAATATATGGATTCAGTTTAGGCATGTTAATGGGTCGTTGAAAAGTACACTTTGTACTTATGTTCAGTTCAGCAGGTGATTGGTATCATTTAAAGGGTGCAGGAATCAAATTTGGCTGTAATGTTATGATTGAAGATCTTGATGTGGATTAGATTATAACGGACAGTCGGACATATACATGATAATATGTTTTGTTTGATCAGCTGTAATGGTTTGTTTGACCACACATATACATGAAAATATGTTAATTGCTCTCAAACATTTTCAAAGGTTGCATTACCTCTATGGCAGCCATATAACACATTAATATAAAGAAGAAACTACTAGGAGTCAAATATGATTTGGGTTTTGTGGTGGCATATTCTCTCCATCATTTATGTTTGTAGTTGTGCTTTTGTAGTGTAACTTTTAGCCAGTCAGTTACCCCTGTTGTTGATTTTATTTCTTATTTGGAATGAATGAATTGAATCACACATGAACGTACTCGACGATTGCGACTCTTCATCTACTGGCGACGATGAGTGGAAAATTTCCATCTCCAAGTTGCAACTCTCGGATCTCAGGCCTCTTAGCAGTAGACAACAGCAAGGGCACAGACAAAGCAAACACTAATTCAATTTCACTATTTGGTTAAAGGTACTAAATGTTTTATGGTTTAAACATTTAATTACTGGAATTTACTATCTAGTCATTTGTGAAATGATCTTACGAATGGCGATGCAGCATGTCAGCATCTATGTTTCGTGAAAAGTATAATACAATGCAAAATTTAATCTATTTTATGAATAGTAGACTACAATGTAAAATTTAATCTTAAGATCTAATTTTAGATAAGTAGTTGTATATTAAATTTAAAGTTGATTTGAGTTTTATGCATTTGTTGCAAACAAAGTTATTTTTTTCATTTAACAATATAAATTGTTTTTATGTAAAGCATTACGTGGTTTTTTTTTTTTTTTTTTTTTTGTATTTTGTGTTTTAAACATTAGCTACAAAAAATGAATAAGAGAAAACACAAACCTGGATGATACTAGTTGTGTTAGGCTTTCTTGTCTGAACTTGAACCTTATTTCTTTAAAATATCATTATGAATCCAGGTTGGGACTTGAGTTATAGTCTTGTGTTGCTGAATTATGATTGGGGAAATTATCAGAAAAGAAATAAAACTAAAATAAAAAAAAAGACTATGTTACTTGTCTTGATCACTTGGTACTAACACTTGATTTTCTAATATTGGACTATTTCAATGTAAATACATCAGATGGTGTGTTGCTGAATTATGATTTGATCTCAGAAGCTTGATATCTGTTGCAGCCCCTCAAAACACGAAGTCATTTATTCACAAAGATAGGCTTATATTATGTATCAAGCCATTGTATATTGATCTACTTCTATATTGTATTTTTTTTTTGTATGTAAGTTTCTCATTTTTCATGTTTGGGGAAATTATTTTGTTTGTTAATAGCTATATAGTAACTGGTTATCTTTTCCATTTAACACAAAATTTTGGTGGTTCAGGTCAAAAAAGTCGTCTATTTTCAGCTAAAGTATGGTTTTCACAAAGAAAATGCTAACAAAGAGAATATGGACAAAGGGTACTCTCTCTTGCTCGATGATGAATGGATTTCAAAAGAAGATTTTATATATCGCCTTTGCAAGGTATCATACACAATTCCAAAATTTTCATTTCTTGAGTTGCATGGTAATTCTTCTCTTTGATCGTAAGTTGACTATTTATGGCACATGGATTATTAAATGGTTGCTTCCTATTCCATCTCTCGCTTTCCACATGTGTGCGCACACATTTGATACCAGTTTGATTAGTGTGAACTTGGATGTTTTTCTGATGCAAGCGCTGTTAAACTTGTTATACAAATTCATGGAGTCGAATACAAGTGCTTACCCCCCTACATGCACATGCACACACACAATGTAGTCGGTTCTGGGAAGTTGTGGACTTGGCTAACAAAAAGGTTATGAGTTTGAATCCTAGTATTGACACTAACTATAAACGCAGCTTTCCATTGGGTCAATTGTAATTTTTATGTATGGCATCCATACATATTACATGGTGACCCATGTGGAAAGCCATTGAGTCAAGAGTGACAAAAATGCAATGAGTTCAAGTCCTACTGTTGACACTCACAGTAACAGATAGTTTTGAAATTCATTTCCATTGTGTACCTATTGCCATGATTGTAATTTTTAGTGATAAGAAGTAGATTGTATTGTCGAGATAATTTTCAAGCTACATCTTGCAAGACAAAAAGAGGCACACATGCCACTTGTTAACGCTAAATGATTTAGATAGGACTTTGTTCTACTATTTATGTACACAAATGAGGAAAATTTTAGAATGTAAACTTTGGTGAGACTAACAGTCATACTCCATTATCCATGTTCGTTCTACTGTTTATAATACGGAACTGGACTTGATTTTTGCTCATAAAAAAGAAGAAAAAAGATAGTTTGGACTCTCGTTGAATAATAATGAATGATAAGTTCACATGGATCTTTTTGGAAATGTTTTTATGTTCATGGATCCAAATTTGCCTTCTTTCTTGCAACTTATGTCAAAGGACAACAATAGCAGTTCTGTTTAATCTTATGAAGTAGGCATATGGTACACATCATTCAGTTATATCAGTGAAAAGAAGAGAAATGAATCTGTATATAATATACACATTCTTCTCCTGATTTCATGATGTGTATAATATATGCAAAGGGTAAATGAACTTGCTACTAGTTAAATGCTAGATGAGGATACTCCTAGTATATGCTAAATTAATGTTTATTAGATGTGTTTGAACACATTATTAATGTGGTTGAATTTTTGAAAATTCTATTTTTTAATCTACGATACAAACATCGGTGTGCCTTGCTTGAATAGGTAAAGAATGGAGTCAGTAACAAATTTTGAACGCATCCAAAATAAAATGCTAAAGTAAATTGTGGCCTACAATTCTTATAATTTACAAAATAACATATATGAAAAATTGCAGGAACATGCGATATTTATGGGTTGCACCATGAACAATGCAAGCTCAACGAGGTAGCTATCAAAAATGGATTTTAGAAACCCACTAAGCAAGCATTTTTTAAATGGTATGAGAAATTACGTTCAATGATGAAAACAGTAAGAGAAATTAGTTATCCTATTATGATAACTAAATGTATGGCATTTGTATTTGTAGCTCAACATTTACTAGGTCAACATGGATAGAAAAGATCGTACTTGAAGCAACAACAAGAAGCAGCCTAAAACCAGTGACTTTGAAGCTAGGGGAAAATACAATTTGAAGACGTGGTTTAGTATGTAGAATATTTTGTTTGTTTGAATGTGATGATGAAAGTTTTGGGTGGATTTATTCTATGTACAATATTTTGGATTGGTTTATTGTATATACGAAGCTGGTACTGCAGAATTTATAATTACAGCGCTGTATTTTCCTTCTTCTAATGTTGCATTTGTCTTCTTTACTGTTGCAGTTGATTTTCTTTCTGATGTTGCATTATATGATAGTGTTGTTGCATTGCATAATGCTGTTGTGTTGCATTAAGTGCAATATTATTAATTCCATAATGGTACGGCAGGTGGGGCCCACATTTTTGTGGTGCCACATGGATAGCTGATGTGGCATGTGACACATGTGCAGCTGACGTGGAGAGCTGACATGGCATGTGATACATTGGCAGCTGACGTTGAAAGTTCATGTGGACCCCACTATCATGACCTGGAAACCAGGCTCTGGCTTCTGCTTAAGGCAACGATGTTTGTTGTTGCATTACTTGCATATACTATTGCAATATGGTTATAATGCAATGCTTTCTTTCTATTGCCGTAGATGGGCAAAAGCGTTGCATTAGATGGCTAATGCAACAGTCGCGGATGCCACGCCTCCTAGGTATTGCCTATTTAAAAAATGGCCTACGACAACGCTTTTTTGATCTATGACCACTGCAAAATAGTGTCGAATATGCCCACTTTTTTAGTAGTAGCCACCTAACCTGTCTCTATCAGCTCATTTAGAAGCACCCAGAGTAATGAGAAGACACATAAAATCTGGGTCAGACAAATGTTTGGTATAAGCGATAGCAGCAAAACAGAACAATAACAGGTATAAATAATCATACCTGAACCTGGACCTACAACTAAAGAGTTAGCACAACAAGATGTACAGTACTCTAAGGTAACACTAACATACGGTGTAAAGTGGAAGTGTGCATGTCATGGAGATAACAAACATCAAACATAGCAATCATCCTCACATCTCTAACTCACTGCGTAAAGCATACAATATCCACAACT
The DNA here is from genome assembly GCA_030737875.1 of Allium sativum. Lineage (NCBI taxonomy): Eukaryota > Viridiplantae > Streptophyta > Magnoliopsida > Asparagales > Amaryllidaceae > Allium > Allium sativum. The sequence continues at coordinate 27,545,679 of CM060927.1, read as the reverse complement.
TTGATCACCAAAATCCTTTTCTACGACCACTTTGCCCTTGTGGTCTTAATGACCCCATTGCATTGGTCCATAGCCACTAATCCCTTGCTACGATCACCTTGACCTTGGGAGTCCTAATAGCCCCATTGCACTGATCCATAACCATGCTACATGCCCCTGGGTGTCTTACTGATCCCATGCGCTGATCCATAGCCACTAATCTGTCTCTCAATGGTGAACTAAAGCTATAGATATCGATAACCCCTTTGCATACACCCCGCAGCAAACCCCAACTCATGAAGTTAACTCGTTGGTTCCCATCTAGATCCCGAGTAATAACTTCTCATATTGGACTTCCTTTGCATCTCGGGTTTTGGTCCTCTCCAGTATGGTTCAGTTTCCATTCAGGTAATCTCATACCCTTCATCATGTCTCGGTTCGATGTTCAAGTTCTCAGCTCGACTCGCTGATCGTGGATGCTCCGGGTCGCGACTCATGGTCGGCTCATGGACCGCATTTGGGTCGTGCGACCCACTCTTGATCCCTGTCCTGGTCTTCTGGTTTGGCTCGTGGTCCTTATATGGACCCAATTCGTGGTACTTCCTGTGTGGCGGTTCGTGAAGCGTCCTCTGGTCCGGTTCACGATGCATCGTTTTGTGAGGGGGTGGTCGGCTCGTGAGGTAGGTTCACAACCGTGGTCGGGTCGTAGTCATGATGCGCCTCATGATTGGGGACCTGCTCTGATTTCCTGCAACTTTCCAGCAAGCTATTTATGCCACACGATGGCATTTTCGATCATTTTAACTGTTCTGTGCATTCAAAAATCATATCGAACAGTAATAACAACATATAGAATCGACCATAATCATCAAAACAATGAATAATCATGTAAATATGGATCAAACACATCCAAAAACCATGTTTTCCCTTTAATCATGTTTAACTATATATAGCTATAGGATTAACAAATTTAATCCAAATTAATCCAAATTTCTAACAGAGGCACAAAATAATATTTCAAAATTTCTACATATTTTTCCATATTTTTACGAGTCATAATTTTGCTAATTATCACTAATCACCCCTAATTAGCCGTAATTAGTAAATAAAAGGGCAAATCACTCACCTTAGCCATAAATAAATCTCAGATTGTAAATTATCTCTAATTTGGTTGAAGTCCCAATGCAATAAAGCAGCTTTACCTCCAATTTGATGTTGGTTTTCCTTAATTTGATGTTGATTAGCATAATATTGTACTAAAATGTGATTAGGAGGTAGTTTAGAAGGTGGAGGCCATTATTAGGGTTAGAGGAAGATAAATGGCAGCTAGAAAATGAATAAAACTGATTTCCCAAACAGATCCTATCAGTCCTCCCATAACCATAATCCCGAAATGGGTTATGGGCTTAGCTGCTATCACCCAGTGAAGCACAATAATGCTGTTTTTTACCTTCCAAACCTTATTTCATCCATATCTCCCAAACTATAAGTCCGTTTGATTAATGTAACCACTCTACAGAAAGGTAAACCATCATTCAAATCCAATGGAAGTAGCTTCAGATAAAAAATCCTTACCAATCAAAAGTTATAGGCCACACAAGATTCGTTAGGGGCAAAACGGTCATTTAAAATTCGGTAAAAATTGTGAACATGGGAAATGACCCCAGTAGTCGCTTCCCAAAGTTACATGACCATATGACTTCATATGTAAATGAAATAAATATTTTATGATCCTCCAATGCGTAGAATGCGGGTCGTTACACTCTCCCCTCTAAGAAATTTCGCCCTCAAAATTCCTTAACCAAAACCTAAAATGGTGTCCCGCATGCCTATCAGTAATTTACAAACAATCAAACATAATAATAACACAACAAGCCTATCCTAGCATGCAGTTTACTAACAAAAGAATAACTATTACGCGATTAAAATCTTACCAGGCAAGAGTTATGGATATAACTTTCTTATGCTTTCCTCGGTTTCCCAAGTACAGTCCTCGTATTTGCCCCACTGGACCTTGACTAGTTCCACCGTCTTCCTTCGAAGTTGTTTCATATCGTTTCTGACAATACGAATTGGTTTGCTGTTCCCAACTGCCTCGGGTTCTACTTCGATATCATCCAACTGATTTAGTGAAATAGTAATATCAGAATCATGCACTAACTTCCTTAACTGGGAAACATGAAATATGTTGTGGACTCCTGCCATCTTTTCAGGCAATCCAACTTTATACACCAAATTCTCAACTTGCTTTAGGATTGGGAATGGGCCAACAAATTTTGGTGCCAACTTGCCTCTCCTATCAAATCGAGTCACACTCTTCAATGGAGAAATCTTGACGAATACCAAGTCCCCAACGGAGAATTTCAAATCTCTTCTTCTTTTATCAGAGTTACTCTTCTGCCTATCTTAGGCAACCTTCATTCGATGTTGAATAATCTTGATCTTTTCTGATGTTTCCCTTATTACATCTGGCCCAAGCATAAATTTCTCACCGTTTTCCAACCAAAATGATGTTGAGTTGCATGGTCTTCCATGCAAAGCTTCAAATGGAACCATACCAATACTAGACTGATAACTATTATTATATGTGAACTTAACCAGATGAAAATGGTCATCCCAAGATCCTCCCAAATCTAATATACAAGCTCTCAAGAGATCCTCAAATTCATGATTCACCCTCTCTGTTTGACCGTCGGTTTGACGATGGTATGCAGTATTGAGATGTAATTCTGATCCTAAAGCCTCCTGTAAGCTCTTTCAAAACCCACTAGTAAATAATGGATCTCTGTCACTCAAAATACCTATGGATACTCCATGAAACCTCACTATCCACATTATATACAGTTCTGCTAACTTAGCTGCCATTCTATTCGACTTAACCGATATAAACCTTGCACTTTTGGTTAATCGATCCACAATCACACAAATACTATCATGACCCGATCTAGTCCTTGGCAAACCATCAATATAATCCATTGAGACTTGTTCCAATTTCCAGTCGGGAATTTCCAACGGTTGTAACAAACCACTAGGCTTATTTTGTTCGGCTTTAATTAACTGGCAGTTCATGCACCTGGATATAAACTTTCCAACGTCTCTCTTCATCCCTTCCCATTAGTACGTCTGCTTCATGTCTCGATACATTTTTACCACCGGGATGTATAGTCAGTTTTGAGTGATGACATTCTTTAAGCACTTCATCTCTCAATCCATTAACGTTGGGTACAACTAGTCTACCATTCTTTCGAAGCCATCCTTCTCGATCGAGCTCATACTTGTTTATCTCCTCACCGTCTATACCCATCTCTACCTTGGAGATGATTTCCAACAGATTAGAATCGTCCCTTTGGTTGGAGCTGATCCGATTAATCAAAGTCGGTCTGATCATCAAACTTTCTAACATCTCTGGATCCAATTCGCACTTAGGTCTGAAATCATATCTCGTGATATATTGCAGTTGCTTCCATTTAAGAAACATAGCCCCCAAACTGGCATACTCAATGCATCAGCTACCGCATTACCCTTGCTGGGTGTATATGCGATATTGAAATCATATGAAGCCAAGAACTCCGACCATCTTTTCTAACGAAGATTTAAATCCTTTTGAGATAAAAGAAACTTTGGTGACTCATGATCGGTAAACAACTCAAATCTTTCTCCCAAGAGATAATGTCTCCACATCCTCAATGCGAACACAATCGCTGCCAATTCCAAGTCATGGGTAGGGTATCTTTTCTCATGTGGTTTCATTTGTCGACTAGCATAAGCTAAGCTAAACCGGGTTGACCTGGGGGTTGACCTGGTTGTTGACTTACCCCCCGGGGCAGATCTGAAATGAGACGATTCTAACTTGTTGCTGAGTCTTTCTTGACCTATTGCTGAGTCACTAGGGCATAGGTGGTAATTCTGGATAACTCTATCTAGTTTGGATGGTTGTGATTACTCCTATGAAAATCTAACGACTTATGTTGATTTAAATTTCTATATAAGCACGCATAGACTCAAGCCCTAAACTTAAACTAAATTTGTCTCTTGGCCTCCATGTTGCTGCTAGAATAGTTCTTCTTACTAAAGCTTAGGGATTTGCAAGTCATAATTCTAATTCAAAACGATGAACGAATTATTCTCTTCTCTAACCTGTCTTGGTGAGTACAATTTCTTTCACAAAATAATTAATAAGTTAATTATGATGAGTTATAATTTGGATTATGAGAACATTACCGTTAAATCATATGATGTTATTTAACTTTGTTATCATCTATTGGTGAATATATGACAGTTTTGTTATCTTATATTGGTAGATCTATTTCATATTTCCAATTATATATGTTTAACTTGATTCATTTTATGACATTAGTATATATGCAAGTTTGGGATGTAAATCATATGCTAGTTTATATGTGAATCTTATGCAAGTTTGTTTCTACATATGCTAGTTTGTATGTGAATCTTATGCAAGTCTGTATGCGAATTATACACGAGTTTATATGTGAATCAAGTATATACATATGCTAGTTTATATGAAAAATATGTGATATTTGTTGTATATAACAGTGTTGTATACACAATTATATGATTTTTGTTTGATGATAACAACCAAATATATTTTTATTATTGAATGTGTTTGTAAATACACTGATACAGAAATTTGAACAATCACACAGTATTTTATAAAAATATTTTATTTCAATATCAAAAGTACATCTTTTTACTCCACTATTTGACATATTACATTTCATTCATACAACTCTGTCACTCACTCTATACAACTGCACATATAAACACTTTCATACATTGACATTTTTTTTACTGTCTTCTATCGTCCATCTTCTGTCTTTACAGCCTTCAGTCAAATCCTGACTTCATACCTGTCACAAAAAGAACACACAGTAGACTGCAACAAAAATAAAATAAAAGCAAATAAAAATTTATTTTTAAAATTTTATTTGCCTCAGAATTACAGTGTGTTTCTCATCATTTTTCTAGACTTTGTCTGATATGCAGGGACAGGAAAACTCGTCTGGATGGCTGCATATACACACGTGTATACACGTGTGTACTGCCACGCCAATCCAGTATCGCGACTGAGGAGTAGCCAAAAAGACCATCTCAACCCAGTGTACAATCAACAATAGGAAAATCAAATACAAGTCCAAGAAAGAAAGTCAATGCAACATGAATGAAAAAGTGATCAAGTGCAAGGGTCAGACATAATGGTCGAACCAGCAAGCTACATATATGCATGATAGCAGAGGAGTCCACACAGAAATTTCAATGTACAAGTAGTTCGGGTCAAGTATAGTTTTTAAAGTCAAGAAAATCAATGTGGAGTACCTATTCAAATAGCAGCAAGGCTCAAACATTAAAAAAAAAGTCATATAAGGAAGCAGCAAATGTAAGGAACAACTCAGGTTATAGTACAATAGTGATCAGTCAAAAATGGTCAAGACAGTTTCATCAATGGTCGAGCCGCAGCTCAATATCTATGGTCGAGCAATCATTCAACTTAAAGGGACAGTGAAACTACTACAAATAAATCAAATGGTGCTAAAATACATAGCAGTGGTGATAATGCAACTGCAAGTGTAAAATAGTACAACTGACAATGCAACAGCCAAGTAAATATGAATTCAAGTGAACAGATGGAGTCAAGTACATAGGAGGTAGCATGTCAAAACAATGGTGCAACCAACTCAACTCTGTTTTGTATAAATGAATTAATTATGTCCAAAAGTCCATTCAAGTCAAGCAAGGAGCAAGTACTACATGAAGCAGCTAAGGAGTATTCGTTTTAACAAAACAGCGCAAGTGTATGGCAAGATCAATCAAGGGTCAAGTAAAGCTCTTGTTCTTATCAATTCAAATAAACAGAAGAGTTCAAAGCAAAGTATTAAGTGTAATGACAAGAGTATCAAGAATAATTTCTTGTTCAAATATATGGCAGAACAAGTTGAGTATCTATTCATCAAGTCATTGCTAATAAGAATAACATCGGTTCAAACAAGTTATACAAAGTTAAAACTGTATAACAGCAAAGAACAAATCAAGAATATACAACAAATCAGCAAAAATTAAAGTGAAGCAACAAAGAAATCTAAGTGTAGTACAAGCTAAGTACAGACTGCTTAATAAAACATTTGTTCATCAGTTTTTTTTATAGAAAAGAACAGTGTAAACATTGCCAAGGGCCTACATCAATGCACAAAGAAGGACAACAGGTGCACGGCTGAATCAAGGTATAACAGAGCATGAATTTCAAGTGCCTAAACAATATGGCAAAATAAAGCAAAGTATCTGTTCTTATCATTGCTCAAGTATTCACGACAGTCAAAGTATCAGTCTATAGTCTGTGGCAAAACAAAGAGAACAATTGGTCATATTTTTAAAACAGATTTTTTTGAAGATATTTCAGTTTAAAAGCATGTTGAAAAAGTATAATCGGATCTTCAGAAAAATTGATTTAAGGGTGTAATAGGTAAAGACCAATTCAAGTCAGACAGTTCACACACAAGGTCGAAGAATTCAAATTCCAGAAATCACGCCAAAGACCAAGATTTAAGCAATATACTTTCCAGCCCCGAATAAAAGAAATAAACAGATCAATTCAAAGCCATCGCAATATCATAGCCAAGTCTCAAGGTCGAAATCAGAGCAGAATTTTAGGGATTTTAACCCTATAAATAACACCCAATCGTCATCGGCACATATCAGAAAAGATCAAGCATATCAATATCAAAAATCGAATAGTAAAAACCATACCCGAAATCGAGAAAAGCCAGAAACCAAATCAGTTCCTATAAATTCGATCGCAAGAGATACAAGCCGCCAGAGATTGAAGCTAAGGAGAATCGAGCAGCAGAAAACTGAGTTTCATCAATCAGCAATCGCAATTTAGCACCTTCAGAAACCCTAGTTGCTCTAAGCCGCCATTTCCATTTCCAAGAAGAGACAAAGGAGGCTAGGGCTAAATAGTATAAAGCGGTGGAGTGATAAAAAGGGAGCCGCCTTTTTATGTTAAAAGGGGATAACCCTAAATAGTTAAAACCTAGGGTTTCATTTTCTTTTTTATTTTTATTTTGTTTAAAAAATTTTTTTTGATTCCTTAAAGTCAATAACTACTAGTGTGAGTAGTTTGAAAAATCACAACATAAGAGGTCGAGTTGTGTCAAGGTCTTGAGCGTAGGGTTTTAACAGTCGGGAGCGAAGGTCGCAAGTTTACAAGATTCTGTAAGCGAAGAGATTGTTTAAAATTCCTAGTAGAAACCTTGAATGCAGCAGTAGGCATAGTTTTTGCCGAAGCTGGGTATTTTCTGTGTGTGATCTTTTATTTCTGCAATTATTTTAAATATACTTAATTTGCAATAAACCCTATTCACCCCCCCTCTAGGGTTAATTTAGATCCTACAAGTGGTATCAGAGCAGGTATTTTTAACTCTAGAGTCATGAATTTGTCTAACAACGCTTTTTCTGAGGGTCAGTCCATAGCTAGGCCACCAATGTTTAATGGAACTGATTATGCTTATTGGAAAGCTAGGATGAAAATTTACTTAAGTTCAGTTGATTATGATGTATGGGATATCGTTGAAACAGGCTATAAACCTCCAGTTACGATTATCAATGATATTGAAATTCCTAAATCAAATTGCCCATTACTTCAGAAAGACAGAAAGAAGAAGAAGAAAAAGAAAGCCTTTGCAGCTACATGGGACGATGAAGAAGGAGAAGAAGAAGACTCTGACAGTGATAAAGAGGAAGCCAATTTATGCCTTATGGCACAGTCAGATCCAGACAGTAGCGAAGATGATTCCACTGAGGTACCAAATTACTCTTATAAAGATTTAATTTTAATGTGTCATAATCTCACCAAAACCGTTGATTCACTTGAACTAAAAATCAAGAAACTAAAATCTGATAGGTTAAAATTGGTCCACGAAAACAATAGGTTAGAAGATGAGCTTGGAAAAATGACAAACCTTGATTGTGAAAACTGCAAGTTATTAAAACAAGAGCAAACAGAATTTAAGGCAAATTTTGAAAAATTAAAACAAGAACACTTGGCTTTAAGAGAAAGTGATGACACAAAAAGAAAGAACTTTATTAACAGATGTACTTCTCTTGTAAATGAAAATGAAGCACTTAAAACCAAAGTAAAAAATCTGGAAATAACATTGAGTAAGTTTTCAAAAGGGGAAAAGTCATTTAGAATGCTGCTTGGAAACCAATTATATGCTAATAATAGAAAAGGATTAGGATTTGAGAAAACATACGTTAATATGAATGATAATGCGAAGGGTGGAAGTGTTTTTCCTAAATGTACAAAATGTGGAAAAATTGGACATAGCTATGAAAAATGTCAAAATAGGAACAATAATAAAAAATTCATACAAATTTGGGTTCCAAAAGGGTTGACGAGTGATTGTAATAGATTTGGATTTAATAAAAACAAACAAATTTGGATTCCAAAAGGATCTGTTGTTCAAAATCAAAATTTGTCAGTTACTAATTTTATTAGACCTATGAGTTTCTCTAGGTCATTCTCTTCTTCTTGTGTGTAGGTATGTTGGCGGGCTAAGGAACAACAAGAATGGTACTTGGATTCAGGTTGTTCCAAACATATGACAGGAGATAAATCAAAGTTCCTTAGCCTTGAAAAATATAAAGGAGGAAGTGTGATAATGGGCGATAACAGAAAATGTAAAATTATCGGTAAAGGTAAAGTAGGTAATAGTACCTTCTCCTTAACTGATGTTTTATATGTTGAAAACTTGCATCATAATCTAATTTCCATAAGCCAACTATGTGACAAAGGAATGAGTGTGATATTTGATAATGAATACTGCAAGATTATTGAAAAATCCACAAACAATATTGTGTTCACGGGAAAAAGAAAAGGAAATGTTTATACTATTTCATTTGATGATTTGACTCTCTCACGATGTTTAGTAGCTACGGATGAAGAAGTATTCTTATGGCATAGGAGATTGGGTCACGCTAGTATGAGTCTCTTGGAAAAACTTGAATCAAAAGAATTGGTAAGAGGTCTACCACATCAGAAATATAAAAATAATAAAGTATGTAAATCATGTGCTATGGGAAAATTCAGTCGTTCATCATTTCGTCCCAAAAATGTTGTTAGCACTAATAGGGTACTTGAATTGATTCACATGGATTTATTTGGACCAAATGAAATCGCTAGCTTAAATGGAAAAAGATATTGTTACGTGTTAGTTGATGATTATTCTATATTTACATGGGTTTATTTTCTAGCCAAAAAATCCGAAACTTTTGATTACTTTTCAAAGTTTGCAAAACTCGTTCAAAATGAAAAAGGTGTTTCAATAAAAACTTTAAGAAGTGATCATGGTGGTGAATTTGAAAATTTGGATTTTGAAAATTTTTGTGAAGAAAATGGTTTTAAACACGAATTTTCTGCTCCTCGAACACCCCAGCAAAATGGGGTAGTCGAAAGGAAAAATCGTACATTACAGGAATTGGCTAGATCTATGTTAAGTGAATATAATTTGCCTTTGACTTTTTGGGCAGAGGCAGTTAATACATCCTGCCATGTAATGAACAGAGTAATGATTAGACCAATACTTAACAAAACATCCTATGAATTGTGGTTTGACAGAAAGCCTAACATTTCATATTTTAGAGTGTTTGGATGCCCTTGTTATCTTCTTAATACAGGTGATCATCTTGGTAAGTTTGAATCAAAGGCTGACGAGGGAATTTTCATGGGTTACTCGTCAAGAAGCAAGGCTTATCGAATTTTCAACAAACGATCAAAAACCATTGTTGAAACCATAAACGTGAAATTTGATGAATCAGATCTGGATACGATGGAAAAAGAGAAAAACGATGAGGAAATTACACATGAGGGTGAAAAAGAAAATAGCAAAGAGAAGACTGGAAGTGATGATCAAACAAAACAAACATTTGAAGTCGAAAAGTTGAAATTCAAAACCAACCATCCTCCAGAATTGGTGATAGGAAATCCAACGGTAGGTATACGAACTCGTTCATCATTTAATAAAGATATCTGTACTTTTTGTATTCACAGTTGTTTCATCTCAGAAATCGAACCTAAAAATGTTGAAATTGCACTTAATGATGAAAGTTGGATTTTAGCGATGCAAGAAGAACTTAATCAATTTGAACGGAATAAAGTTTGGAAATTAGTTCCTAGACCGAATGACTATCCAGTAGTAGGAACTAAATGGGTGTTCAAAAATAAACTTGATGAATCCGGAAATGTAATTAGAAACAAAGCTAGGTTGGTTGCAAAAGGATATAATCAAATTGAAGGCATTGATTTTGATGAAACATTTGCACCAGTAGCTAGGTTAGAAGCCATTAGAATTTTGCTCAGTTTCACGTGTTATAAAGGTTTCAAACTAAAACAAATGGACGTAAAAAGTGCATTTTTAAATGGAGAATTAAAAGAAGAAGTTTTTGTGGAACAACCCCCCGGTTTTGAAAATTATGAATTTCCAAACCATGTATTCAAACTTGAAAAAGCATTATATGGTCTTAAACAAGCTCCTAGAGCTTGGTACGATTGTTTAAGTGCATATCTTTTGGAAAACGGATTTAAAAAGGGCAGTGCTGACACTACATTGTTTCTATTACATGAAAGTGATGATTTTTTAATTGTCCAAATTTATGTTGATGATATTATATATGGTGCTACTAACAATTGTTTGTGTGAGAAATTTGAAAAAGTCATGCAGGATAAATTCGAAATGAGCTTGGTAGGTGAATTAAAATATTTCCTTGGATTTCAAATTAAACAAAGCTCCAAGGGAATTTTCATATCACAAACAAAATACATTGCTGAATTGCTGAAAAAATTTGGACTAGAAAATGCAAAACCACTCAGAACACCGATGAGTCCTTCAACCAAGCTTGACAAAGACGAGAAAGGAGTTGCAGTTGATCAGAAGAAATATCGTGGAATAATTGGTTCGCTTCTTTATCTCACTGCATCTAGGCCTGATATTATGTTTGTTGTTTGTTTATGTGCTCGCTTTCAATCCAACCCAAAAGAATCTCATTTAAAAGCCACAAAAAGAATTTTAAGACATCTTTTGCACACACACAAATTTGGTTTATGGTACCCCGCATGCAATAATTTCAAACTAATCGGATATTCTGATGCTGATTATGCTGGATCTCTTGTTAATAGAAAAAGCACTAGTGGAACTTGTTTTATGCTAGGACACTCGTTAGTCTCATGGTCAAGTCGGAAACAAAATTGTGTTGCTTTATCCACAACTGAGGCTGAATACATTGCTTTGGGAAGTTGTTGTGCACAAATATTATGGATGATGCAAACTCTTTCAGACTTTGGCCTAATTTATAAAAAAGTACCACTAAAATGTTATAGTAAAAGTGCTATAGACTTGTCTAATAATCCTGTTCACCATTCACGCACTAAACACATAGATGTGAGACATCATTTTATTAGAGATCACATTTCACGAGAAGATATTTGTATTGAGTTTATTACAACTGACGATCAACTTGCTGATATCTTTACAAAACCTCTTCCCGAAGATAGATTTTCACGATTACGCTTAGATTTGGGAATTATAGAAATAGATTAATCATTATCCATTAAAAATATATATATATATATATATATATATATATATATGTGTATATATATAATAATAATAAAATAAAATTTCTTAAATGGTTATTCAAAAGTTAAATGATTGATCATTTGAACTACTTTGGAATTCGTTGAAATTATGACAGATCTTGAAATTGTGATGAGTATTGACTATAATATATTTTCATCATAAGGAAATATTTTAAATCTCATGATGATTGGACAGATTTTATAATATTTTTTGAATTAAAGCTTATTTCACGACCATCTTCTATATCTACCATACTTCTGTCACTCATCATGGTTTTATTTAATTTGGGGAGTTCTAATTATTCTTGAAATTTAGAAATAAATAAATAAATAAATAATAATATCCTTGGTACTCACTCCCATTTAAAAGTCCTCGCGGTTATGTGTGCGTGAAATACCTTAATCTCTATGTGCTTTCATTCTCACTTAAAAGACCTTCGGGCTGTGCATGGATGGAACTCATCAGAGAGGATAAAGTTAAGTTACTACTAACCCCATTTAAAAGACCTTTGGGCTATGCGTGGTTAGAAAGTGCTTAACATATTTTTTAAGCATATTTGAAACCTTTAAATTTTATATTCAAATATTGGACTCTCCTAATTCTATAAAATCCATAGTAAATCCATTCATTCTGAAAGTGAAATTTGTCTCTAACTCAAAGAATATTATGATTTTTGTTTGATTCAATGAGATTTACGATATATTATCCTCTTGATCCGAATTTATATTTCTAGTTTATATTCATCACTATTTTAATTTATTGTTATTCTTTTGATGATAACAAAAGGGGGAGAATGATCAAGATTTTGATGGATGAGTAAACATTTATAGAATATTTTAAAATTTGGGATTGATTAATTCATTTCAAAATTTTCAAATCTATGTGCATCAATAAGGGAAGCTTAGTTGTAGGGGGAGCATACAAATAGGGGGAGTAACATACCTCACGTTATCAAACACATTCACACATTCAAAATCTTTTATTTGTTTGTCATCATCAAAAGGGGGAGATTGTTGTATATAACAGTGTTGTATACACAATTATATGATTTTTGTTTGATGATAACAACCAAATATATTTTTATTATTGAATGTGTTTGTAAATACACTGATACAGAAATTTGAACAATCACACAGTATTTTATAAAAATATTTTATTTCAATATCAAAAGTACATCTTTTTACTCCACTATTTGACATATTACATTTCATTCATACAACTCTGTCACTCACTCTATACAACTGCACATACAAACACTTTCATACATTGACATTTTTTTTACTGTCTTTTATCGTCCATCTTCTGTCTTCACAGCCTTCAGTCAAATCCTGACTTCATACCTGTCACAAAAAGAACACACAGTAGACTGCAACAAAAATAAAATAAAATAAAAGCAAATAAAATTTTTTTTTTAAAATTTTATTTGCCTCAGAATTACAGTGTGTTTCTCATCATTTTTCTAGACTTTGTCTGATATGCAGGGACAGGAAAACTCGTCTGGATGGCTGCATATACACACGTGTATACACGTGTGTACTGCCACGCCAATCCAGTATCGCGACTGAGGAGTAGCCAAAAAGACCATCTCAACCCAGTGTACAATCAACAATAGGAAAATCAAATACAAGTCCAAGAAAGAAAGTCAATGCAACATGAATGAAAAAGTGATCAAGTGCAAGGGTCAGACATAATGGTCGAACCAGCAAGCTACATATATGCATGATAGCAGAGGAGTCCACACAGAAATTTCAATGTACAAGTAGTTCGGGTCAAGTATAGTTTTTAAAGTCAAGAAAATCAATGTGGAGTACCTATTCAAATAGCAGCAAGGCTCGAACATTTAAAAAAAAAGTCATATAAGGAAGCAGCAAATGTAAGGAACAACTCAGGTTATAGTACAATAGTGATCAGTCAAAAATGGTCAAGACAGTTTCATCAATGGTCGAGCCGCAGCTCAATATCTATGGTCGAGCAATCATTCAACTTAAAGGGACAGTGAAACTACTACAAATAAATCAAATGGTGCTAAAATACATAGCAGTGGTGATAATGCAACTGCAAGTGTAAAATAGTACAACTGACAATGCAACAGCCAAGTAAATATGAATTCAAGTGAACAGATGGAGTCAAGTACATAGGAGGTAGCATGTCAAAACAATGGTGCAACCAACTCAACTCTGTTTTGTATAAATGAATTAATTATGTCCAAAAGTCCATTCAAGTCAAGCAAGGAGCAAGTACTACATGAAGCAGCTAAGGAGTATTCGTTTTAACAAAACAGCGCAAGTGTATGGCAAGATCAATCAAGGGTCAAGTAAAGCTCTTGTTCTTATCAATTCAAATAAACAGAAGAGTTCAAAGCAAAGTATTAAGTGTAATGACAAGAGTATCAAGAATAATTTCTTGTTCAAATATATGGCAGCAAGTTGAGTATCTATTCATCAAGTCATGGCTAATAAGAATAACATCGGTTCAAACAAGTTATACAAAGTTAAAACTGTATAACAGCAAAGAACAAATCAAGAATATACAACAAATCAGCAAAAATTAAAGTGAAGCAACAAAGAAATCTAAGTGTAGTAAGAGCTAAGTACAGACTGCTTAATAAAACATTTGTTCATCAGTTTTTTTTATAGAAAAGAACAGTGTAAACATTGCCAAGGGCCTACATCAATGCACAAAGAAGGACAACAGGTGCACGGCTGAATCAAGGTATAACAAAGCATGAATTTCAAGTGCCTAAACAATATGGCAAAATAAAGCAAAGTATCTGTTCTTATCATTGCTCAAGTATTCACGACAGTCAAAGTATCAGTCTATAGTCTGTGGAAAAACAAAGAGAACAATTGGTCATATTTTTAAAACAGATTTTTTTGAAGATATTTCAGTTTAAAAGCATGTTGAAAAAGTATAATCGAATCTTCAGAAAAATTGATTTAAGGGTGTAATAGGTAAAGACCAATTCAAGTCAGACAGTTCACACACAAGGTCGAAGAATTCAAATTCCAGAAATCACGCCAAAGACCAAGATTTAAGCAATATACTTTCCAGCCCCAAATAAAAGAAATAAACAGATCAATTCAAAGCCATCGCAATATCATAGCCAAGTCTCAAGGTCGAAATCAGAGCAGAATTTTAGGGATTTTAACCCTATAAATAACACCCAATCGTCATCGGCACATATCAGAAAAGATCAAGCATATCAATATCAAAAATCGAATAGTAAAAACCATACCAGAAATCGAGAAAAGCCAGAAACCAAATCAGTTCCTATAAATTCGATCGCAAGAGATACAAGCCGCCAGAGATTGAAGCTAAGGAGAATCGAGCAGCAGAAAACTGAGTTTCATCAATCAGCAATCGCAATTTAGCACCTTCAGAAACCCTAGTTGCTCTAAGCCGCCATTTCCATTTCCAAGAAGAGACAAAGGAGGCTAGGGCTAAATAGTATAAAGCGGTGGAGTGATAAAAAGGGAGCCGCCTTTTTATGTTAAAAGGGGATAACCCTAAATAGTTAAAACCTAGCGTTTCATTTTCTTTTTTATTTTTTTTTGTTTAAAAATTTTTTTTTGATTCCTTAAAGTCAATAACTACTAGTGTGAGTAGTTTGAAAAATCACAACATAAGAGGTCGAGTTGTGTCAAGGTCTTGAGCGTAGGGTTTTAACAGTCGGGAGCGAAGGTCGCAAGTTTACAAGAGTCTGTAAGCGAAGAGATTGTTTAAAATTCCTAGTAGAAACCTTGAATGCAGCAGTAGGCATAGTTTTTGCCGAAGCTGGGTATTTTCTGTGTGTGATCTTTTATTTCTGCAATTATTTTAAATATACTTAATTTGCAATAAACCCTATTCACCCCCCCCCCCCCTCTAGGGTTAATTTAGATCCTACAATATTAGTTTACATGTTTAAATTTATATGCAAGTTTGTAGGAATCCATATGCAAGTTTGGGTAAGAACTATATTCCATATATGCAAGTTTAGGTGAAAACTATATTCACATGTTTTTGGTGGAAACTATATTAATATATGCAAGTTTAGGTGAAAACTATATCCTATATATGCAAGTTTAGGTGAAACCCATATTCATATATGCAAGTTCACAATTTCATGTTTAGATCTATATTTAGATCCATGGTAGCTTATGCAAATTTATGTTCTATATGTCTGTTGCCTATGCAAGTTATTGGCTATGCAAACTTATGTTATAATTCTTATTTGCATGTTAGATCTATTTTATGTGTTATGCAAGTTGTGATGTTTCTTTTCGTTTTATGAGTTAGACTATTTGCGAGTCTAACATAAATCATATTAAAACATACGAATAGCGTGGGGACAATGGGAAAATATTAATTATGCAAATTGTGAATTGTCATAAAATGGCTTTATAGGCATATAATTAAATTGAGACATTAATTGGTACAATTTATAAACTAAAAATTATGGACATAATTTAGTTGACAATTATGGACATAGTTAATTTGGAAATTATTGTCAATTTGAATAGGGATAATTAATTCATATTGGGGTGAAATAATTATGTGTAATAATAAACGCCTAAGACACGAGGTTAGACTTGTTTGTGGTATAAGATTGCCCGGACCCGCCCGGCAAATCCAGCAACCACAAACGGTAGTCTAAAGTGAGAGATCGAAGGAATGAATTAAATGCGTAACAATTGTAAAGACATGAGGTTAGGCTCGTTTGCGGTATAAGACTTCCCGGACTCGCCCGGCCAATCCAGCAACTGCAACGGTAGTCTAATGTGGGAGGTATTACATGGTTATGGTTATAATGAATCAAGTAACACTTAACCAAGATAAACATGTGGTGGGACATGGGGGTTAAGTGGGTGACATGGGTGACATGTGAAATACGATTAGAAACACTTAACCAAATTGAAACATGTAAGAGGACATGAATAATAAGGGGTTAAGTGGGAAATATTAGTGGCGACCTAGCATATGTGGAAAGCTCGTGTCTAGTTTGGGGGCCCTTTTCAAACTAGTAACCTTTTAAGCATCTTTGTGAGCTTGAGTTAGATCGAGGACGGGACACGCTTACTGGGTTTGATTGTAAGAGGTCAAAACGGGTTAACGGTGGCAACGCAAGTCCAACAGGGTCATGTGCGTGCATGGGCCCGGGCTGGTAGGTAAGACGTTGTTGCATCGTGTAGATATAAGCCGTGCATCTTTTGTGGTATCAAGTTGCCACTTAAGGGAGTGATACTCCCCACTGTTGGACCAGCATGGGTATCTACGAGTTAGGGAGCCGATCGCATGGGGGTAGTGGGTACAACTAGTGGAGGTAGGGGCAGGCAGCACTTATGAAGACAGCTAGGGGTACACGAAACTACCATTATGATTATTATGTTCAGTAGGCGGGGTCAACTTTTAGGGTGACTAGTAATGGTCCAGTATAGTAATTATCCTATAGTAATTAGGAGCGAGATTAACGCCAGAAAATTCCTCTTGTTTGTTTTGTCTTGCCCACTTGTTTCACAGTCATTCCTTGTTTTACCAGTTTATGCCTTATCCTAATTACTTTAATAATTATATTGTTAAAGTTATTGGACTCGCCAGACTTTATGTTTGACCCCCTTTGTTTTTGCCTCTTTTCTTCCTTCATCCCCCCCAGGTTTCTCAAGATGGGACTAGTGCTAGTGGAGCTTGATTTGGATATCTTTCTCTCTCTTTTGGAAGTGCTTGGATTGCTGAAAGTAAAGATTAGCTTATCTCTTTTATGGCTACTTATGTTGGGGTTATGCTTTTTAACTTTATGTACTCAGAAAATAATTTGTCAAGATGGATACTAAGTGTACTCGGTTTTACTATTGGTTTATGATATTGTTGTAATCAAACTATTTCTCCCCTGCAATAAAAGTTGTTTTAAATTTTTCGAGTACCAATATATGTATCTGTCTAGTTATATTCTGTCCTATACACCAATAATACTCCATGAAAGTTAATGCATTCCCTTTGAGAGTGACATTAATGGACGTGGGGTGTTACATGTGGTATCAGAGATGAAGGTTACGAGAACAGATAAGAGAATTTGAAAAACTATTTTTCAAAAGTATTTTATAAAGAAATACTTTCAAAAGTATGTTTTAAGGAGAGTATTTTCAAGAGGAAAATTTGTTCTAAAAACATAACCTCCAAGTGTCATATATCTTTCTTTCGATTCTCCGTTTTGAATCTCTTCCATTTTCTTTTCAGCATGTCTGGGTTACCCGAGATACTCGAGGGAATACCGATACCAACCTGGTTCAGAAGGTATCTGGAGGCTAGGGCTACCGCCATAGGCCCAGCAGACATTCCTCCTCCCCCAGCTGCAGCCGCTCCTCCTCCTTCCCCTACCCACGTTGATACTTTTTCGAAGATATGCAAAGACTTTTGGGCAATGGGCGGGAAACCTTTTCACGGATCAGAGACGTTTGTTGAAGCTCGAAATTGTCTTAAGGAGGTGGAAGATTTGTTTGGTATCTTCAAGATAAAAGATGGAAGGAAGGTCTAATTGGATGCTTGGTTAATGAAGGACGAAGCCTCGTTTTGGTGGGAGGTCACGAATGGAGAGCGTCCAGTGGAGACATGGATGGATTTCAGGATTAGGTTCGAGATGAAATTTCTCTCATGAGCAGAAGAGAATTTATACATGGAGAATTCTTGGCATTGAAGCAGGGAAATTTATCAGTAAAGTAGTACGTCAACAAGTTCAATCAGTTGGCGAGATTTGGCTTAGACTTGGTGAAAACACCTGAAAAGAAGGCCCTGAGGTTCGTTAAAGGTTTGAATGAGCCACTGCATGGGCTGGCTATGGCCCACTTTCCTATAGGGGCTATCTTTGAGAAACTGGTTGACGTGGTGCTTATGCATGAAGAGGAGAAAGGCGCTAATGCTAATAAGGCACCTAAAAAGAAAGGAGATCAAAAGAAGTCACAGAAGCAACCTAAGAAATATGGTAA
Organism: Allium sativum; assembly: GCA_030737875.1. Taxonomy (NCBI): domain Eukaryota; kingdom Viridiplantae; phylum Streptophyta; class Magnoliopsida; order Asparagales; family Amaryllidaceae; genus Allium; species Allium sativum. The sequence continues at coordinate 27,527,093 of CM060927.1, read as the reverse complement.
GGATAACAATAGCAAAGGAAAGAAAAGGTGCTTTAATTGTGGAATACCAGGCCATCTGAGCAAGGACTGTAGGAAGAAGAAGAAGTCTGGCTGCTTCAACTGTGGTGAGGCAGGACATTTGATCAAAGACTGCCCGAGAAGACAAGGACAAGGGAAAAGGACATGGTCTACTTGGCACAAGGGCAGGCAAGAGGGCAAGTTCATGCTCTCATGTCACCAGGACAGAAGAGAGGTAGAAACATTTCTGTTGAAAGTTTGGTTTTTCTGCTTGATCATCCTGATCGTACTTTGTTTGATTCAGGCGCTTCACAGTTGTTTGTATCTGCTTCGTTAGTTGGAACACTGTACCTAAATACTAGTCTAGTTACGGATCCCATAGTAGTCTCAAATCCTATTGGTGGTTCGGTTCATCTTTCAATGATTTGTCGGGATTTGAGAGTGTCTATCTTGAGCGTTGAGTTTGAATGCAAAGCCTTCGTTCTTGGCTTTATGGGCTATGGGTTGGTTCTAGGCATGGATTGGTTATCTAGTAATGGTGCCATCCTCGATTGTGAAAAGAGAGTGGTTAGACTTATGGCTCACCTCGGTAACACTCTTGAAATCTCTTGTAATCCCATACATTCTGTTATGCTTAGCTTCCTAGAATCTCTTCATGCGTCTGTTGAAAACTTGCAGTCAGTTAGGGTAGTGCATGAATACTCAGATGTATTTGAAGAGGCGAAGGCCTTATCTCCAAAGCGAGAGATAGACTTCCGCATATACCTTGTTGATAATGCAAAACCCGTAGCTCTACCCGTTAGACATATGGCTCCAAGGGAGAGAAAAGAGCTCAGCAAGCAAGTCAAAGAGTTGCTCGAAAAAGGGTTTATAAGGCGGAGTATTTCTGAATGGGGTGCTCCAGTCGTATTCGCAACCAAAGCGGATGGTTCACTTCGCCTTTTTGTTGATTATAGGGAACTACACAAGCTGACCATGAAAAATAGTCACCCACTTCCAAGAATAGACGACTTGTTTGATCAGCTTGTAGGTGCATCGGTTTTCTCCTAACTAGATCTGGCCACCGATTTCATTAACTAAGAACGGATGAAGACAGCATTGATAAGACCACGTTTATAACCCCGGATGGTTTCTTTGAATGGCTTGTCATGCCTTTCAGCTTGACAAACGCACCTGCTTACTTCGTTGACTTGATGAGCAGGGTGTTCAGGGAGTTCCTCAATAAGTTTGTGGACGTCTTCGTAGACGACATTTTGATTTTCTTGAAGAATGAAGAAGAGTATGCTTTTCATTTAAGGGAAGTCATGGATACTCTTCGTGCACGTCAACTGAAAGCCAAATTGTCCAAATGCCAATTCTGGAGAGAAGAAGTGAGGTTTCTTGGGTATATGTATCCAAAGAGGGGTTAGCTATAGACCCCGCAAAAGTAGCTGTGGTGCAAGATTGGAAGGTTCCACGGAATGCAACCGAAGTCCAGAGCTTTCTCGGGCTAGCGGGCTTTTACCGTAAGTTCATTAAAGACTTTGCAAAAATCTCAGCCCCACTCACAAGATTGACAAAGAAGAACCTAACTTTTGCTTGGAATTTGGATTGCGATATAGCTTTCCAACGTTTGAAAAGGGCTCTAACAACAACCCCAGTTCTGACATTTCCTGATGGGAGAAAAATGTTTACCGTATACACAAACGTATGCGGTACATGGTTGGGCGCTGTCTTGATGCAAGAAGGCAAGGTAGTTTGTTATGGGGAAGGCAATTGAAGGTACATGAGAAGAACTACCCAACTCATGATTTGGGTCTAGCTGCCATTGTTTTTCCTCTAAATTCATGGCGTCGTTACCTACTAGGAGAAAGGTTTGAATTGTTTACTGACCATAAATCATTAAAGTACCTTTTCTCACAGAAAGACCTTAACTTAAGACAACAAAGGTGGATGGAATTTCTGGCCTCATATGATTTTGAGATTTCCTATACCCCAGGAAAGGGCAATGTGGTAGCAGATGCCTTGAGTAGAAAGAAGCTGACCTTGAGTCCTCTCTTTGTAGGAAGGAAAAGCTTGGAGTACATAGCAAACTTTAGCTTTAGACCCTCCTCTGAAATTGTACCTGGTCTGTTAGCATCGCTAGAGGTGCGGCCTACTATTTTGGACTCAATAGGAACCATGCAATGAGAAGACCCTCAGCTGGTTGATGTGATGGATAAGCTAGTTAGGGGTGAAACTTCTAGTAACCTCAGTAGATATGTACACCCCACCTCCGCCAAGGTGGCTCTTGCAAGCAACTCTGACTTTGGTGGGGCGTTTTTAAAACAAGGTAAACATGCATAATGATATAGCAAGGCAGGACATGACATATATATATGTAAATAAACAGAGTAAGTACATAAAACAGCGGAAGAATTTTAAACCATTTCAAAAACAAGTCTGCTACATCATAATGTCAATTTCCCAAATAAACAAGTCTAGTACATAAAATAACATCATCTGAAACTGAAAAGGAAAACATAAAAGTAGCTATCCCCAAAGTGGAAAAACCATAGCGAACTCAAGTCCAAAGCATACATGAGCTATCCAAGAAAGCAGCTACGATCCAAGCTAGGCTCCTGTATTCCCTCCCTGAGAACCTGGGGGGGGGGAATGGAAGAAAAGAGGTGAAAGAAAACAGGTCAGTCAAAAAGACTGAGTAAGCCCTGCTACGATCAGTCTATAAACTAATAAAGTTAACTGCATGATGGAAACTGAGATGATCATAGATAACAACATACTGGCATGATAAATTAACTACAAGATAGGTAGAGGTGTCATCGCATAAACAAGGTTAAGTCTTGCACCACGGTGTACTAGCAAACCAACATAACAGGTATTGATCCCTTGGCCCACGCTTTGACCCAATAACTTGAAGTGACCTTAATATAAGGTCCAACCAAACGGTCTAGTCGATCGGCTCCCTATAAGCCTAACACGTCAAGTGTTGGTGTCCATACGGCCCACATATGGATGTAGTCAGACTGTGCTGGGTCCACCTTCGGGTGTATCAAGCCCTCGGGTGTCAACCCCAGACACTGAAGCAATAATGCATAGTCCAAACCTACTGGTACCCGTGCCTCGAGTTTGTCCAATACCGGATTACGTGCACGTCCGTAGCCCGCCTGGACCCGCACCGCTGTACCACTCAGCCGTCGCTTTGGTCGCTTACATCCGTCCAGTAATCGTGCCCCGCCCTAGCCTAGCCTCTAGGGTTGTAATGATACCAAACTGGGATTACTGCTGGAACAGACCACGTTGCTAGGGTTTCCTAAGAGGGTTAAGTGCGATTTAACCCTTCACTAATCATGGATTAAATTGGTTAAGTGTATCCGACAGTTCACATCTTAACCCCATTTCAATCCCTAAACCCCCAAATGGATTAAATTGGTTAAGTGTAACCGACAGTTCACACTTAACCCCATTTCAATCCCTCGAATCCCCAAATGGATTAAATTGGTTAAGTGTAACCGACAGTTCACACTTACCCCCATTTCAATCCCTCGAATCCCCAAATTGGTTAAGTATTAGTGGACCCTGACTTAACCCTAATCATGAGGCATTAATTAATTTAATGCACCTTAACCTCTCACATTAGACCTTGTTGTGGTTACTAGTTAGGCCGGGCGGGTCCGAGTAGCTTTACACCACAACTTGGTCTAACCTCGGGTCTTGGCACCACATGACCAACTTCTCACATTGGGTCCTATTGTTTGTGGCCACTAGTTAAGCCGGTCGGTTCCGGGTAGAATTACGCTACAAACTCAACCCAACCTTGAGTTGGCCACACTTATGTTTTCTAAGTGTCATGTCCACTTTATTTCAAAACATAATTACAAGTCAACAAATACTTGGGTAGACCTAACTTAATAGGTAAATTCCCAAGGGGTAGACCTAACTTAATAGGTAAATTCCCAATCTTATATTTTCATGTATTTTAAGTTTACCCAAACCCCCCAACGTCGTTCTATCGCTTACATATTCGTAATAACGCATAAAGGATAGGAAGAGGGAACTTGGCACAACATACATGATGAACTTGCATATCACAACAAACATGCATAACATGTTAGACTTGCATAACTTAGCATAGTGAACTTGCATATTACCATAAACATGCATAACATGTTAAACTTGCATAACTTAGCATAGTTAACTTGCATATTACCATAAACATGCATAACATGTTAAACTTGCCTAACATGGCATAGGGGACTTGCATAAACATGCATAACTTGTCAAACATGCACAACATGTCATGGTGAACTTGCATAAGCATGCATAACTTATTAAACATGCATAACATGGCATAGTGAACTTGCATTAACATGCATAACTCAATAAACTTGCAAATCATGGCATAGTGAACTTGCATAAACATGCATAACTCAATAAACTTGCAAATCATGGCATAGTGAACTTGCATAAACATGCATAACTCAATAAACTTGCAAATCATGGCTTGGTGAACTCGCATAAACGTGCATAACTCAATAAACTTGCAAATCATGGCTTAGTGAACATGCATAACTCAATGAACTTGCAAATCATGGCTTGGTGAACTTGCATAAACATGCATAACTCAATAAACTTGCAAATCATGGCATAGTGAACTTGCATAACTCAATGAACTTGCAAATCATGGCTTGGTGAACTTGCATAAACATGCATAACCAAATAAACTTGCAAAAATCCCAACTTTCATCACATATTAACTTTAGAGTTTCTAAAATGAAGGTAAGAGGGCTTACAAGTATTATGAAGACACAAATCTACTAATAAAGATTGAGAAGCCCTTTGTGCAAGCATATAAAAACCCAAAAAAAAGCTCCAATTAACCAAAAATCCCAAAAACTCTAGCTTAGCAAATAAAGCTTGCAACTTGATGATGTATGCAAGCTAATGATCATTCATACAACTTAGAAATGCTTGTATGAACAACAAAATCTTCATAGGAATTATTTTTTTGAAGAGGGTGGAGGCTAGGGTTTTTAGGTGGAGGCCATTTGAGAATTCAATTTGACATAGTTTGGTTGCTAGAATGAATAATGGGGTTTTAGGGTAGGATTAGGGGCTTATTTATAGAAGATTAGAGTGTTTTTAGCCCTAGGATTAACCCTAGGTTAGTTTAGGTCCGTCAGATTTCGGAACTTTCTAGAACCAAGCCACAAGACCAAGCCCAAATCAAAATGGTGCGCCAGGCAAAACTGCCTGGCCACCCCCTGTCGACAGGGCAGTCGACACCCTGGGGACCCTGTCGACAGGCCTGTCGACATGCGGGTCCTGACGGGAGTTTTCCCGCCTGCGCCAGTTTGCCCTAACCCTTGCTTTTAATTTCAAATTTAAATCTGTTTTTACTTAGGAATTTTCTGAAAACTTCAATGGGCCTTAACTGGGTCATACGGACTCCGATTTTCGAAAACTCGGACTCTATTTCGCGTATTTTTCCGAGACGAACGCAATGGCATAGCCCGTTTCCCTTGATTCAAATTTTTGAATTAAATTCTGCCTCGATTTATGTTATAACAGGTTATTGAAAATGCGGGTTGTTACATTCTCCCCTCCTTAAAGGATTTCGTCCCCGAAATCTTCAAGTTAGGAAGAACATATCCTACCATCCAATCATCCATCTACTCAAAGCATCATCCACGAGCAATCATTGTCCTTACAAGATTCTAAATGCTGGATGAACATATGCAGAGGTGTGTGTATATGTACTTATCTAATGCAAATATCATCAATGCGAATTATGTCAGTGAAATGAATCCATATGTATGCAATTCCTAACATAATGTATATCATCTATATGTGTGCACATAACATACAACCATATGCAACATCCATGTGATAACACACAATTTTCATCCATGAATAAGCATAAACACTCATGCATATGCAATATGAGGAGTGTGCGAGCCGATCTAGTGCCTAATCGTGTATAATGCATCCACGAGCAACCACTTGCAAACACTTGCAACCACTTGCAACCATCGAACATAACATGTTTCAAACACATGTTTCAACCAAAGGGTTTCTACCTAAGGTTCACATGACAAGATAATCACGATAAACTAGATAAACTAGATAAACATGGACAGAGAGATATGCTAAAAAGAGATCTTAGAAGATAAGCAAGATAAACTCCTTTTTGGATTACAAGAAATCCATTCAAACTCTGACATATAGTACTAACCGATGAGTCATAACCCCCTTATGGAGTTTATAACAGATATAAGATCGAGAATGGGACCGAGAGGATATATACAAAAGATAACTCGCAAGCAAGCTCCACAGGAAAACAAGGATCAAGGATGCACTCTAAAAAAAAGATATGACGCGCGTATCTAGTCTTCACTCTTCTTAGTCACGTTTCCTTGAGCTTAACCCCACTGTGCTTTGACCGTCTTTTACTTCCTGATTCCTTGGCTTCCTAACTCCTATTTACCAAACTCGAGTTGGAACTCATTTCATTATCGTCTCTCGTCTTCCTCTTTCACTTATTCTTCTTTCATCATACTCGGCCTAAACATAACTGTAACCTCATGGTTTCATGCAAGCTTTCCAAAATTCACTAGTGAATCCTGGATCTCGTCTACTTATTATAAAGTATTCCACGCAGCAGAACTTTTCTTGAAAATACCAATCCACGTTGCCAATTGCCCTTATAAACGTGATTTTCTATAACTAATGCTTAATCGAAATGAACCATTCGCCTATGAGTGATAGGCCATACCTAGATTCAGTTGCCTACCCATGGCTTCCTGTAGGCTATTTCAAGACTGGCCAACTTCTTGAGGGTAAACCATTGCTAACCATGACGTAGTCCTCTCGCTCTTCACCGGACTGAAGTGAGCACTCTTCGTGAGTCTACCTATTACGACCCTCATGCCCGCATTCCTTTTCTTTGATCTAGGTAGTCCATCCACATAATCTATCGAGATGTTTTCACACTTCCCTTGCGGAACCTCCAATGGAGGGAATGGCCTGCCGGGCTTCTATGACTTGGCCTTAACCTGGTGGCACAACATGCATCCTGAGTCCAGCTCGGCCACCTCCTCGAGTGACGCGCATCTTTACGAACCTTCTTTACCAAGTTTTTCACTCGAAGAACACATAATCTCTCATCGCGCCTTAGTCATCCCCTGTCATCTATAATATATCTAGCGAGGTGACTTAATATCTCGTCTCGAATCAACTGGTCCATGTTCTTGACTAACTGCAGGTCTTTCTTCCTGTGAAACCCCCTTCTTGATCCTGAAGAGGAAGTCTAAGCTCAGGGAATGCTAACTAACTAGCCAAACGGAGAAAGCTTTCAATTGCCCTCCTCAGGGTTTTCCGGTCTTAGACCGCAACCACTTTAACGGAATCCACCGCTAAGCCTTACTGAGGAACTATGTGCCCAAGAAATCCAACTTCTTTCCTCCAAAGTGACATTTGGAGAACTGGACCTTCAACTGGTGGCTCTAAACGTATCCATCACCTCCCTGAGATGTCTAGCATGTTCTCCCTCGTTCTTTTAAGGAGATCAAAATATCGTCTATGACGACCACGACAAACTTGTTCAAGGACTCCCTAAACACCCTACCCATCAAGTTCACGTAATATGCGGGTGCATTAGTCAAACCAAATAGCATGACTAGCCGTTCTAAAAATCCATCTAGAGTCCTAAACGCAGTCTTGTCAATTCCATCCTCAGCCATCCTAAGCTGATGGAATCCGATAGCTAGATCAAAAGAAGACAGATGCTCCTACAAGCTGATCAAACAAATCATCGATCCTTGGTGACGGTTGTCTGTTCTTCTCACGAAAATCAACACATAAGCGAAGCAAACTGTCCACATTAGTAACGAATACTACTGGAGCACCCTACTCGAAAATGCTTCGTCTCAGGAAGTTCTTCCCAAGCAACTCCTTGACTTTCTTTCTTAACTCTCATCTCGTGAGGTCATGTGCCTAACCGGCCACGAAACTGGCTTGGTATTACCAACCAGATAATGCGGAAATCTATCCCACGTCTAGGGGTAACCCCTTTTCTTCCCCAAGATATCAGGATATTCTCGGACCACCCTTACCCATTGCAAACTATCGATAGACGAGTTGAGGGATTCAAGATAACATAACATGACGGGACCCATAGGGTTGCTAGAAATTTCTAGGGTACTACTGAGGCGAGTCATGAGCCTCACAACCCTATATACAAAAACCAAGAATGGCTCCAAAACAGGACAACCATTCCATGCCCAAAACCAACCCATATCCCCTGAAACCGAGAATATAAACATCCCACGAGAATTCTGTACTCCAGATAGAAATTTTCAAATCCACTCAGACCACAGACAAACGGGCAGAACCCCCCAATTGGATTTGAAACACATACGGGATCATCAACTAGACTAGTACTTAGGTGCAAACTTTCAACTAGATCAGGTGAAATAAAACTATGCGATGTGCCAGAATCAAACAAAGTACGCATAGGGAAAATCAGAAAATGTAAACAAGACTTCCAATAGAAGCACTACCTCTATCATGAGCTGGAAGAACGGTGTTGAGGGGAGGAACTTGCCCTCCAGATAGTCCTGCACACTGAGTCTGACCTTGCCCTTGTTTCCTTGGGCAATCCTTGCTCAGGTGCCCAGACTCACCACAATGAAAGCATTCGCCCCGCTTTCTCTTCTTCTTCCTACATTCCCTGGATATATGTCCAGCTTTACCACAGAAGTTGCATTTCCTATTCTCTCTTGGCTTGTCCTTGCGGTTGTTGTTTTTCTTGCCTTGTTTCCCGGAGTTTACCCTCTTGCCTTGAGACTCATTCGCCTTGACCTCTTCCTTGTCATAGTTATCTTCTTCTTGAAGTAGGGCCATATTCACCAAATTCTCGAAAGTCGCCCCCAAGGGTATATGAGACATGGCCAAACCATGTAATGGCTCGTTTAATCCTAGAGCAAAGTGTAGGGCCTTCTTCTGAGCTGTATTAACCAAGTCTAAATCGACCCGAGCCAGTTGATTAAACTTATCTATGTATTTCCTAATAGTCATGTCCCCTTGCTTCAGTGATAGGAACCTCAGTCCAAACCTTCCTCTAAAGTCATCCCAAGTCTCAATTGGCCTAGTAGCGGTGGTGACTACCCACCAACGTGCAGCTTCTTCCTTTAGCAACCATACTGCTAATAAAACCTTCCTGCGGTCACCTATATCAAAGGTGGCTAAAAGATCTTCGGTCTCTTTCAACCAATTCCTTGCTTCTACAAAAGTCTCTGTTCCACTAAAATTCTTGCCACCCATCATCTTAAAGTTCTTACAAGTTTCCGCAAAATCCGTTTGTGGAGGCTGAGGGGGAAGAGGAACATCAGCTACGGGAGGAGGAGGAGGAACAGCGGCCTCGACTGGAAAGACAACATTAGAGACACCCGGGACCGGTGCCGTGACTTCCAAGTACCGATGAAACCAATCGGGTATTGTTACTCCTTCGGGCAAGATGAGATTATCAGACATGCTGGAAACGAAAAGAGTTCAAACGAGGGGTCAAAGGATAGTGCTAATGGCTTTTGGGGAATAGCCTTTTAAAATAACTAGACTATTCTTTGGAAAATACTTTATACTTGGTTTTGAAAATAGTTTTTCAAAAGTTTTAAAAACCTTTTTATCCCTTCTCGTAAACCATATGCTCTGATACCAAATGTAACACCCCACCTCCGCCAAGGTGGCTCTTGCAAGCAACTCTGACTTTGGTGGGGCGTTTTTAAAACAAGGTAAACATGCATAATGATATAGCAAGGCAGGACATGACATATATATATGTAAATAAACAGAGTAAGTACATAAAACAGCGGAAGAATTTTAAACCATTTCAAAAACAAGTCTGCTACATCATAATGTCAATTTCCCAAATAAACAAGTCTAGTACATAAAATAACATCATCTGAAACTGAAAAGGAAAACATAAAAGTAGCTATCCCCAAAGTGGAAAAACCATAGCGAACTCAAGTCCAAAGCATACATGAGCTATCCAAGAAAGCAGCTACGATCCAAGCTAGGCTCCTGTATTCCCTCCCTGAGAACCTGGAGGGGGGGGGGAACGGAAGAAAAGAGGCGAAAGAAAACATGTCAGTCAAAAAGACTGAGTAGGCCCTGCTACGATCAGTCTATAAACTAATAAAGTTAACTGCATGATGGAAACTGAGATGATCATAGATAACAACATACTGGCATGATAAATTAACTACAAGATAGGTAGAGGTGTCATCGCATAAACAAGGTTAAGTCTTGCACCACGGTGTACTAGCAAACCAACATAACAGGTATTGATCCCTTGGCCCACGCTTTGACCCAATAACTTGAAGTGACCTTAATATAAGGTCCAACCAAACGGTCTAGTCGATCGGCTCCCTATAAGCCTAACACGTCAAGTGTTGGTGTCCATACGGCCCACATATGGATGTAGTCAGACTGTGCTGGGTCCACCTTCGGGTGTATCAAGCCCTCGGGTGTCAACCCCAGACACTGAAGCAATAATGCATAGTCCAAACCTACTGGTACCCGTGCCTCGAGTTTGTCCAATACCGGATTACGTGCACGTCCGTAGCCCGCCTGGACCCGCACCGCTGTACCACTCAGCCGTCGCTTTGGTCGCTTACATCCGTCCAGTAATCGTGCCCCGCCCTAGCCTAGCCTCTAGGGTTGTAATGATACCAAACTGGGATTACTGCTGGAACAGACCACGTTGCTAGGGTTTCCTAAGAGGGTTAAGTGCGATTTAACCCTTCACTAATCATGGATTAAATTGGTTAAGTGTAACCGACAGTTCACAACTTAACCCCATTTCAATCCCTAAACCCCCAAATGGATTAAATTGGTTAAGTGTAACTGACAGTTCACACTTAACCCCATTTCAATCCCTCGAATCCCCAAATGGATCAAATTGGTTAAGTGTAACCGATAGTTCACACTTACCCCCATTTCAATCCCTCGAATCCCCAAATTGGTTAAGTATTAGTGGACCCTGACTTAACCCTAATCATGAGGCATTAATTAATTTAATGCACCTTAACCTCTCACATTAGACCTTGTTGTGGTTACTAGTTAGGCCGGGCGGGTCCGGGTAGCTTTACACCACAACTTGGTCTAACCTCGGGTCTTGGCACCACATGACCAACTTCTCACATTGGGTCCTATTGTTTGTAGCCACTAGTTAAGCCGGTCGGTTCCGGGTAGAATTACGCTACAAACTCAACCCAACCTCGAGTTGGCCACACTTATGTTTTCTAAGTGTCATGTCCACTTTATTTCAAAACATAATTACAAGTCAACAAATACTTGGGTAGACCTAACTTAATAGGTAAATTCCCAAGGGGTAGACCTAACTTAATAGGTAAATTCCCAATCTTATATTTTCATGTATTTTAAGTTTACCCAAACCCCCCAACGTCGTTCTATCGCTTACATATTCGTAATAACGCATAAAGGATAGGAAGAGGGAACTTGGCACAACATACATGATGAACTTGCATATCACAACAAACATGCATAACATGTTAGACTTGCATAACTTAGCATAGTGAACTTGCATATTACCATAAACATGCATAACATGTTAAACTTGCATAACTTAGCATAGTGAACTTGCATATTACCATAAACATGCATAACATGTTAAACTTGCCTAACATGGCATAGGGGACTTGCATAAACATGCATAACTTGTCAAACATGCACAACATGTCATGGTGAACTTGCATAAGCATGCATAACTTATTAAACATGCATAACATGGCATAGTGAACTTGCATTAACATGCATAACTCAATAAACTTGCAAATCATGGCATAGTGAACTTGCATAAACATGCATAACTCAATAAACTTGCAAATCATGGCATAGTGAACTTGCATAAACATGCATAACTCAATAAACTTGCAAATCATGGCTTGGTGAACTCGCATAAACGTGCATAACTCAATAAACTTGCAAATCATGGCTTAGTGAACATGCATAACTCAATGAACTTGCAAATCATGGCTTGGTGAACTTGCATAAACATGCATAACTCAATAAACTTGCAAATCATGGCATAGTGAACTTGCATAACTCAATGAACTTGCAAATCATGGCTTGGTGAACTTGCATAAACATGCATAACCAAATAAACTTGCAAAAATCCCAACTTTCATCACATATTAACTTTAGAGTTTCTAAAATGAAGGTAAGAGGGCTTACAAGTATTATGAAGACACAAATCTACTAATAAAGATTGAGAAGCCCTTTGTGCAAGCATATAAAAACCCAAAACAAAGCTCCAATTAACCAAAAATCCCAAAAACTCTAGCTTAGCAAATAAAGCTTGCAACTTGATGATGTATGCAAGCTAATGATCATTCATACAACTTAGAAATGCTTGTATGAACATCAAAATCTTCATAGGAATTATTTTTTTGAAGAGGGTGGAGGCTAGGGTTTTTAGGTGGAGGCCATTTGAGAATTCAATTTGACATAGTTTGGTTGCTAGAATGAATAATGGGGTTTTAGGGTAGGATTAGGGGCTTATTTATAGAAGATTAGAGTGTTTTTAGCCCTAGGATTAACCCTAGGTTAGTTTAGGTCCGTCAGATTTCGGAACTTTCTAGAACCAAGCCACAAGACCAAGCCCAAATCAAAATGGTGCGCCAGGCAAAACTGCCTGGCCACCCCCTGTCGATAGGGCAGTCGACACCCTGGGGACCCTGTCGACAGGACTGTCGACATGCGGGTCCTGGCGGGAGTTTTCCCGCCTGCGCCAGTTTGCCCTAACCCTTGCTTTTAATTTCAAATTTAAATCTGTTTTTACTTAGGAATTTTCTGAAAACTTCAATGGGCCTTAACTGGGTCATACGGACTCCGATTTTCGAAAACTCGGACTCTATTTCGCGTATTTTTCCGAGACGAACGCAATGGCATAGCCCGTTTCCCTTAATTCAAATTTTTGAATTAAATTCTGCCTCGATTTATGTTATAACAGGTTATTGAAAATGCGGGTTGTTAAAAGATACTTCATCAATGATAAGAGTTGGTTGAGACGGGATAGAAGACTATGCGTCCAACAAGCAAGGGATTTAGTGAAGATGGTTCTCGAAGAAGCACACCATTCTAAGCTGACCATACACCCAGGTAGAGACAATATGTATAAAGATATAAAAAGGGTTTTCTTTTGGAATGGCATGAAGAGAGATGTAGCTGAGTTCGTTACTAAGTGCTTGATATGCCAGCAAGTCAAAGCGGAGCAGAAGAAGCCTGGTGGTCTGCTTCATCTTATAGAGGTCCCACAGTGGAAGTGGGATAGCATTTCGATGGACTTTGTTGATGGGTTGCCTAGGTCGAAAAGGGGCAATATCAGTATTTAGGTAATAGTGGACAGACTCACTAAAAGCGTTCACTTTATACCTGTTAAGAGTAGAAGGACTACCTCGTCCCTAGCATCCATTTATCTTAAAGAGATAGATCGACTCCATGGGATACCCTCTAGCATAGTGAGCGATCGAGATCCTATCTTTACGAGCGAGTTTTGGAAGAGTTTGCAAGAGGCTGTCGGCACACAATTATGCTTAAGCGCGGCCTATCACCCCTAAACCGATGGTTAGACGGAAAGGGTGAATAGAGTATTGGAAGACCTCTTGAGATTGTGCATTCTTGACTTTGGAGGGAGATGGAAGGATCATATTCCTTTGATGGAATTTGCTTACAACAATAGCTACCAAGCCACCTTAGGCATAGCGCCCATCGAAGCTTTATATGAAAGACCATACTGATAACCAACTTGTTGGTGGGAGTCTACAGACAAGCTCGTACTTGGGCCAGACATGATTAGAGAAACCTCAGAAAAGATGGACTTGATAACAAGACGGATGAAGGCTGCACAAGATAGACAGAAGTCCTATGCAGACAAAAGAAGGACCGACCTTGAGTTTGAGGTTGGAGACAGGGTGTTCCTTAAAGTATCTCCTTTGAGGAATGTCATTCGCTTTGGGTCCGTAGGAAAGCTAGCACCAAGATTCATAGGACTATTTCCTATCACTGAAAGGATTGGGACGATGGCTTACAGAGTATAGCTACCTAAAAGACTGGCTTGAGTTCATAATGTTTTTCATGTTTCTTAACTACAAAAGTGCTTGCATGATTCTGCGGAAGTGGTAGAGCCAAGTATACTAGAGAAACTAGAAGTGGAACGAGAAGCGACTGTGAGAAGAGTTCCAACTCATATCTTGGTATGGAAGTCAAAAAGCTAGGCACCCGTGAAGTCAAGCTTGTTAAAGTTCAATGGAGTGACGCTAAGGAAGGCACGACTTGGGGAACTGAGAGGAAAATATGCGCAACCTACCCTTTTCTTTTTGAGGGTACCTCCTTGATCTCTTTTTCCATAAGTTTATTCATGCTTATATCTATCTTTTAATTATATCTCATCGGTCCTATTCTTTATCCTTAGGTAGAAACCAATTGATGTAAACATTTATTTGAAACATGTTATGATTGATGGTTGCGAGTGGTTGCAAGTGGTTGCTAGTGGTTGCTCGTGGATGCATGTACACACATATTAGGCACTAGATCGGCTCAATCACTTCCATATTGCATATAAATATGTGTGCATATTTAAATTAATGGATGTATAATGGTTGGGTTGTCATATGGATGCTGCATTTTGATGAATGGTTGTGCACACATATAGAAGTAATATGTATCGTTAGGATTCTTTTGCATACATAATGGACGCATGGCACCATCAAGATTTGCATTAAGGAGGTCAACTGAATCAGTGGACCACTTGATTTTGCATTGGATAAGGAACATGTACACACACTTTTTGCATGTGTTCATATGGCATTAGAAATCTTGTAAGGACAATGGATGCCTATGTTTGATGGTTGAGTAGATGTATGATTGGATGTTAGGATATACATTCTCCTTAGCTTAGAGATTTCGGGGGCGAAATCCTTTAAGGAGGGGAGAATGTAACACCCTGAATTTTCTGTTACTATTAAAAGAACAAATTTAAGAATACTTAATTGTTAAAGCGAGAAATACGGGAAACGGGTTACGCCATTGCGTTCGTCTTGAAATTCTGCTTGGAATAGAGTCTAAGTTTTCGTAAATCGGACTTCGTATGAGGAAGTTATGGGCCATACAAGTTTCAGTAACTTAAATAAATTAATAACAGTTCAGAATTAAAAATAAAAATTCAAAATTCAAACGAGGAATTGGGCTGGGCGGGATTTCTCCCACCCAAGGCCAGGTCGACCAGGGGGTCAACCTACCACCCGGGGCAAATCTGAAATAAGACGATTCTGACTTGTTGTTGAGTCTTTCTTGACCTGTTGCTGAGTCACTAGGGCCTAGGTGGCTATTCTAGATAACTCTATCTAGTCTGGACTGTTGTGATTGCTCCTATGATAATCTAACGGCTTATGTTGATTTAAATTTCTATATAAGCATGCATAGACTCAAGCCCTAAACCTAAACTAAATTAGTCTCTTGGCCTCCATACTGCTGCTAGAGTAGTTCTTCTTCTGAAAGCTATGGGATTTGCAAGTCAAAATTCAAATTCAAAACGACGAACAAATTATTCTCTTCTCTAACCTGTCTTGGTGAGTACAATTTCGTTCACAAAATAAATAATAAATTAATTATGATGATTTATAATTTGGATTATGAGAACATGACTGTTGAATCATGTGACGTTATTTAACTTTGTTATCGTCTGTTGGTGAACATACGACAGTTTTTTTATCTTGTGTCGGTAGATCTATTTCATATGTCCAATTACATATGTTTAACTTGATTCATTTTATGACATCAGTTTATATGCAAGTTTGGGATGTAAATCATATGCTAGTTTGTATGTGAATCTTACGCAAGTTTGTTTCTACATATGCTAGTTTGTATGTGAATCTTATTCAAGTCTGTATGCGTATTATACACAAGTTTATATGTGAATCAAGTATATACATATGCTAGTTTATATGCAAAACATGTGATATTAGTTTACATGTTTAAATTTATATGCAAGTTTGTAGGAATCCATATGCAAGTTTGGGTGAGAACTATATTCCATATATGCAAGTTTAGGTGAAAACTATATTAACAATTTTTAGGTGGAAACTATATTCACATATGCAAGTTTAGGTGGAAACTATATCCTATATATGCAAGTTTAGGTGAAATCCATATTCGTATATGCAAGTTCACAATTTCATGTTTAGATCTATATTTAGATCCATGGTAGCTTATGCAAATTTATGTTCTATATGTCCATTGCCTGCAAGTTATTGGCTATGCAAACTTATGTTATAATTCTTATTTGCAAGTTAGATCTATTTTATGTGTTATGCAAGTTGTGATGTTTCTTTTCTTTTTATGAGTTAGACTATTTGCGAGTCCTAACATTATCATTTTAAAACGTACGAATAACGTGGGGATAATGGGAAAATATTAATTATGCAAATTGTGAATTGGCATAAAATGGCTTTAAAGGCATATAATTAAATTGAGACATTAGTTGGTATAATTTATATACCTAAAAAGTATGGACATGATTTAGGTAACAAATATGGACATAGTTAATTTGGAAATTATTGACAATTTGAATAGTGATAATTTATTCATATTAGGTTGAAATAATTACGTGTAATAATAAACGCCTAAGACACGAGGTTAGACTCGTTTGTGGTATAAGACTGTCAGGACCCACCTGGCAAATCCAGCAACCACAAACGGTAGTCTAATGTGGGCGGTCGAAGGCATGAATTAAATGCGTAACAATTGCAAAGACATGAGGTTAGACTCGTTTGCGGTATAAGACTGCCCGGACCCACCCAGCAAATCCAGCAACCGCAAACGGTAGTCTAATGTGGGAGGTCTTACAAGGTTACAGTTATAATGAATTAAGTAACACTTAACCAAGATAAACATGTGGTGGGACTTGGGGTTAAGTGGGTGACATAGGTGACAAGTGAAATACGATTAGAAACACTTAACCAAATCGAAACGTGTAAGAGGACATGAATAAGAAGGGGTTAAGTGGGAAATATTAGTGGGGACCAAGCATAGGTGGAAAGCTTATGTCAAGTATGGGTGCCCTTTTCAAACCAATAACCCATTAAGTATCTTTGTGAGCTCGAGTTAGATCGAGGACGGGACATGCTTACTGGGTTTGATTGTAGGAGGTCAAAACGGATTAACGATGGCAACGCAAGTCTAATGGGGTCATGTGCGTGCGTGGGCCCGAGCTGGTACGTAAGACTTTGTTGCATCGCATAGATATAAGTCGTGCATCTTTAGTGGTATCGGGTTGCCACTTTGGGGAGTGATACACCCCGCTGTGGGACCAGCATGGGTATCTACGAGTTAGGGAGCCGATTGCATGGGGGTAGTGGGTACAACTAGTGGAGATAGGGGCAGGCGGCACCTATGAAGACAACTAGGGGTACACGAAACTACCATTATGATTATTATGTTCAGTAGGCGGGGTCAACTTTTAGGGTGACTAGTAATGCTGAAGTATAGTAATTATCCTATAGTAATTAGGAGCGAGACTAACGCCAGAATATTCCTCTTGTTTGTTTTGTCTTGCCCACTTGTTTCACAGTCATTCCTTGTTTTACCAGTTTATGCCTTACCCTAATTACTTTAATAATTATATTGTTAGAGTTATTGGACTCGCCATACTTTATGTCTGACCCCCTTTGTTTTTGCCTCTTTTCTTCCTTCCTCCCCCCCCCCCAAGGTTCTCAGGGTGGGACTAGTGCTAGTGGAGCTTGATTTGGAAATCTTTCTCTCTTTTGGAAGTGCTTGGATTGGTGAAAGTAAAGATCAACTTATCTCTTTTATGGCAACTTATGTTGGGGTTGTGCTTTTTTACTTTATGTACTCAGAAAACAATTTGTCAAGATGGATACTAAGTGTACTTGGTTTTACTGTTGGTTTATGATATTGTTGTAGTCAAACTATTTCTCCACTGCAATAAAAGTTGTTTTAAATTTTTCTAGTACCAATTTGTGTATCTGTCTTGTTATATTCTTTTCTATACACCAATAATACCCCATGCAAGTTAATGCATTCCCTTTGAGAGTGACAATAATGGACATGGGGTGTTACACTTCATCACCTTATTCAACTCGCGGTGGTCCACACACAATCGAAGGGAACCATCTGCCTTTTAACAAATACAACTGGTGCTCCCTACTCGGAAACACTTCTTCGGATAAATCCCTTCTTCAAAAAAATTCTTCAAAAGATTGCTTACTTGCACCTCGAGATCTCGCTACTCCCTAGGCGCCATACGATAAAGAGTCATCACTATAGGCCTGGCACCTTTCACTCAATCAATCTGGAACTCGATCTCTTGGAGTGGTGGAAGTCCGGACACTTCCCCGAAGATGTCCGGATACTCGCCAGCAATAGGCACATCTGACAACTCATCATACGGGATGTCTAGGGAATTTAGAAAACAAGTAATCACCCTATCACTAGTTAGGCCACCAAATAGTACCCTCTGCCCATCATCCGCGCTAATGGACACCGAAGACCCCTCACAGCGTACCAGCACCCCATACCTTTGGAGCTAACCGACTCCCAAAATAATGCCAAACCCAGTAAATCCCAAAACAAATCAATCGCAAGAAAACATGCATCCATGACTCGATAAGGCCAAATTACGACAAATCATACTAAGTCGAACCACCGATCGGGTTCATCACAACTAAAGGTCTATCGAAAATCTCGGGTTCTAATCCCAACCTATCTACCAGGTCACTAGATATGATGGAATGGGAAGCCCCCGTATCAAACAGTACTCGAACAGGAACATCATACAGGAAAGCATACCATGAATAACGATGCCCTTTCCCTTCTGCGCTGTAGTTGGGGCATTTGACAAAGAAGGAACAACGTTGATAGCATATGCTTTCACAATCTGCTTCTCTTTAGGAGTTGTGGGCATTTATCCTTGTGATGTCCCACTTGGCCGCAATTGAAGCACTTCCTGTCCGCTGGCTTTGCTCGACAATCTTTGGCATAGTGTCCCTTCTTGCCACAACTATAGCACTCAACATCTTTCTCATTCTTCTTCTGACCATCCTTAGCTTGGTTTTGTTTCCTCTTATTCTTCGAATTATTCTTGTCTCCACTGCTTGCCTGCGGTTTTGGCTCTACTACAGATGTAACAGCATCCTCGGTCTTTGACTTAAGGTAAAGGCTCTCAGATCTCAATGCCTTTCCTATAATAGACTCGAATGTCTCATCTATATGGTTTATCAGCCTTTCCCCCAATTACTCATCTAAGTCGGTTATGAACTTCTAGTTCTTCTTCTCGGCGGTATCGATAAGAGATAATCCAATCTTCAATAATGTATCGAACTCAGTAATATATTCCGAGATTGCCTTATCATTCTGCTTAAGCTCCAAGAATTTCCTAAATAATTCTGATTTCTGAGCAGCTAGGATAAACTTATCAATTAAACGAGTCTTAAACCGATTCCAAGTAACTTGATCCTCATAAGTAGCTGCTTTAATAGCATTCCACCAATTCATAGCCCATCCTTGAAGTTGATGCGATGCTAATTTTCTTTTCATTGCATCGTCGATTCCTAAATTCTCGAAGATGTTCTCTCAACCATCAAGACAATCATGAACATCCGAAGCCAATTCCTTTCCATGGAACGGCTTCCCACTAAGGTTAGTATAATCCTTGTTAAGATTGGGGAAATCGGCTTTAGGCGCCTACACCGCTGCACCACCAACGTTAGCAGAATTAGGAACCGCTCCCTGAACAACCCTAAGCATCTTCCTTATATCAAGGACATTCCTATCATTGGCCCCTAAACCCGTACTCCTTGTATATCGGCTCATCGTTCAATCTGTAAAGAGAAAACAATTAACCATTTCCATAGTGGTGCCAGTGCAGTGCGACTTCATCCTTAGATATACTAATAGTCTATATATAGCTTTTGAAAACAAAGTATAACAAATACACACTTTCACATACGTATACTATCTCTCCCTGATGTCTTCCCCTAGGTTAACTACGCAACCTAGGCTCTGATACCAAGTGTGATAGCTTGTCCTGCACCAGCCGACATTTCCATAGAAGTGCGCTATACTGATGTCTAACTAGCACGGGACCGTCGTTAAAGGAAAAGGATTTGAAACTATGAATCACCAAAGAACTTGTAGTATATCTCACATCGCATGGAATAAAATATAATGATAACATAACTGGACATAAAACAGGCGAGACAGTGCATAAGCTGAAAACTAAAGCAACGTAGCAGCGGAATCCAAAGTACAGCTTATGATCCAAACCAACATTATTGCAACTTCAAAATACTGTCTCTAAAGCAAAATAGGAAAGGTACACTACTAATGCCCAAAGCAGTGACCAGCAATAACATAGGGAGAATGTATATAAATAGTACGTGGAAGCCTCATACTCGTCTTCGGACAGCTACTCGTGTATAACCACCTAACCTGTCTCTAGTCTGCTCGTTTAGGAGCACCCAGAGTAATAAGAAGAGACATAAAACTCTAGGTCAGACAAAAATCTGGTATGAGCGATAGCAGCAAAACAGAACAATACCAGGTATAGATAATCATACTAGAACGTGGACCTGCAACTAAAGAGTTAGCACAACAAGACATACAATACTCAAAGGTAACACTAACATAGGGTGTAAAGTGGAAGTGTGCATGTCATGGTGATAGCAAACATCAAACATAGAAATGATCCTCACATCTCTCACTCTGTGTGTAAAGCATACGATATCCACCACTTTGATAACCCAAATCCTTTGCTATGACCACTTTGCCATTGGGGTCTTAATAACCCCATTACGCTGGTCCATAGCCACTAATCCCTTGCTACGATCACCTTGCCCTTGGGAGTTCTAATGGCCCCATTGCCCTGATTGCTAGCCATGCTAAGATCACTTGCCCTTGGGATTCTTAATGATCCGATTGCACTGATCCATAGCCAATAATCCATCTCTCAGTGGTGAATTAAAGCTATAGATATCGATAACCCCTTTGCACATGTCCCGCAACAAATCCTAACTCATGAAGTTAACTCGTTGTTTCCCATTTGGATCCTGAGTAATAACTTCTCATTTTGGACTTCCTTTGCATCTCGGGTTTTGGTCCTCTTTGGTGTGGTTCAGTTTCCATTCAGTTCGGCTCATACCCTTTATCATGCCTCGGTTCGATGTTCAAGTTCTTAGCTTGACTCACGGTTCATGGATGCTCCGGTTCGTGACTCATGGTCGGCTCGTGGACTACATTCGGGTCATGGGACCCACTCGTGATCCCTGTCCTAGTCATGGTCTTCTGGTTCGACTCGTGATCCTTCTATGGACCCGATTCGTGGTACTTCCTGTGTAGCAGTTCATGGAGCGTCATCTAGTCTAGTTCGTGATGCGTCGATTCGTGAGGGGATGGTCGGCTCGTGTGGTGGGTTCACGACTGGGGTCTGGTCATGGTCATGATGTGCCTCACGATCGAGAACCTGCTCCAATTTCCTGCAACTTTCCAGCAAGCTATTTATGCCACACGACGGCATTTTCGATCATTCTAACTGTTCTATGCATTAACAAATCATATCAAACAGTAATAACAGCACATAAAATCAACCATAATCATCAAAACAATGAATAGTCATGTAAATATGGATCAGACACACCCAAAACCCATGTTTTCCCTTTAATCATGTTTAACTATATCTAGCAATAGGATTAGCAAACTTAATCTAAATTAACCATAATTTCTAATAGAGGCATAAAATAGTATTTTATAATTTCTACATATTTTTATGAGTCATAATTTCGCTAATTTTCATTAATTACCCCTAATTAGCCGTAATTAGTGAATAAAAGTGCAAATCACTCACCTTAACCACAAATAAATCTCAGATTTGAAAATATCTCTACTTTGGTCTGAATCCCAATGCAACACATTAGGTCTACCTCCTATTTGATGTTAATTTGCCTTGATTTGATGCTGATTAGCTTAGTATTGGACTAAAATGTGATTAGGAAGTAGTTTAGAAGGTGGAGGCCATTACTAGGGTTAGAGGAAGGTAAATTGCGGCTAGAAAAATGAATAAAACTGATTTCCCAAACCCTGTCTGCCCTCCCATAACCGTAATTCGAAATGGGTTATGGGCTTAGCTACTAATCACCCAGTTAAGCCAAATTATGTCGTTTTTCACCTTCCAAACCTTATTTCAGCCATATCTCCCGAACGGTAAGTCCGTTTGATTAATGTGACCACTCATGGAAAGGTAAACCACCATCTGAATCCAATGAAAGTAGTTTCATGTCAACACTCCTTATCAATCAAAGGTTATAAGTGAAAAAAGATTCGCCGAGGGCAAAACAGTCATATAAAGTTCAGCAAAATTGTGAACATGGGAAATGACCCCAATGGTCGCTTCCCAAAGTTACATGACCATATGACTTCGTATGTTAATGAAATAAATATTCTACAATCCTCCGATGCGTAGAACGCGGGTCGTTACATGAGTCTTATAATAGCTTTATTTTTCCAAAAAGCATTGCGTTGTTTCTAAATTGTTTTATTTCAAGGTATTCATGGGAGTAAACCCATTCCACGATATACGGTGTGGTCCCGGGATTTACCCAATTTTAAAGTAAAGTTTAATAGTTGTTTTAAGTTCTCACACCAGTCCCACGACTGGCCTTGAGTTTATTGTTTTCGCCTAAACTCTTGGTCCCTTTATTTTCCACGCGGGCAGCTAAGTTTTGTTTTTGCAGATTTTGTTACACCCCACATTCGCTAATGTCACTAATTAAGAGGATGCATTAAGTTTCGTGAAGCGTTATAGTTAAACAGAAACAGAAACATTACAAGATAGATATAAAATAGCAGCAGAATTTAAAACTTTATTAATCATAAAGCATCGTGGTTCAAAACATGGTTACATCATATGCCTGAAAAACATAAAACCCAGTACATCATTAAAATTTCTGTCTTGTACTTGAAACATTAGAGTACAATAATAAAAGAAGCATAATTCCCAAAATAAAAACATAGCCATAGTAGAAAGTAAAAGAGCTCGAGCAATACATCTAAGAAGCTCCAAGTAGAATTAAAGAAGAATCCTGGTCAAGGTTGAGTATTTCCACCCTGAGAACCTGGGGGAGGGGGGAACGGAAGAGAAAGAAGAGGAAACAAAATGGGTTAGATATAAAGTCTGGTGAGTCTAGTTACTTTTAGCATATAAATGAATAAAAGTATCATGACAGGCATATAAAGTGGATAAGAGAGACAACACCATAATAGGCAGGTATGACAAGGTAAACAGGACAAACATGATAGAGTATATTGTGCTTCTCTAATGATTTCTCTGCACCAATACTAGTGTCTTATTAGCAACATGATCCCCAACAAGTATAAGATGGTAGACTCAGGTGTACTTCCAGTGAGAGATGTTCACCCTATACAGTCAATAGGCAGCCCAACATACCGGAGTTACCCTAAGTATAATAATTGGCTCCTAAACATACTGGAGTCTGGATGTACCCTAATTACTACCCTAATCGACCAGCTCCCTACTCCGTAGATACCCTGTGCTGGCATCACAGTAGGGTGTATCACTACCTAAAGTGGCAACCCTTCGTTTTCAGGATGTGCACAACCATATCTATAGGTGTCACGGTGTCTAAACCTCCTCTGCCGGACCCATGCACGCACATGACCCCATCGAAATGCGCCGCCCATACTGTCCCCCACGTTTGGATCTTTTACATTCATCCTAACAAGCGTGCCCCGACTCCTACCTTGTTCGGAGTACTCGTTTGATACCTATATATGGGTTACTGACTGAAACGGGTCCCACACATAAGATGATACAAGCTTTCCCCTACGCTTGCATCCCCACTAGGTTTTCCACAGGTTATGCCATACCGGAGTAAAAGATTGCATAACCCCACAAGTTAAGTTTGTGGACCTATATATATAAATATTACCCACTCACCCAAGATTTACTTAACCCATACACTATTTCAAACAAGTTTACTTAACCCCTACTCAAGTTATATGTTCATACAATTCCTATGGATTCAACTAGGTTAAGTATTCCAATTCATTACCATATTCATTTATGGTTATAATGTGCTAGACCCCCCACATTAAGCCTACCATTTGTGGATGCTAGATATGTCGGTCGGTTCAGGGTAGACTTCTTCCATAAGTCGGACTTAACCTCGTGTCTTAACACGTCTCGTGTTTATACACTTAGACCCCTCACATTAGATTCACCACTTATGGTCGCTAAATATGCTGGTCGGTTCCGGCAGACTTCCACCACTAATGTAATCTAACCTCATGTATAAGCACGGTTATAGTTTCTAATTACTATAATTCTAGGCATTTCCATTATTAATCAACTGTTTATATGTCGTTATAGGTTTTCATTCCCCTTTCCCAAGTTATGTTCATTATGAACCATATACCCCAAATTAAGGTCTTTAATCACAAGTTGATTTGTGTCCCCAAACTGTTGTTCATATATTTCATTCAATTTTTGCCCAATTTCCAGTTACAAGTTATGCCCCAATTTTAACGTTTTCCCCTCGTTCCCAACTTAATGCATTCGCATATTTCAGCGGCCTGCCTTGGCTCGAAGATAGCCTGACTATAAAAATAAAGGGGAAAAGATAAACGGAAGAGGACAGAAATAATCATACTAATAAGTTTGACATATAATGGCATAAATAGGCATAAACATATAGTGGCATAATGATAAGATAGGCATATAGGAATAGATCTGATGAACATGTGACAATGGAACTGATTCTATCATAATAGGGATTTCATAAACAGGCATGATATTTAAACAATGAATTAGATCACCAGCTAATAGTAGATCAGTAGCCACAAACATAATAGGAACAGACATAGGGTGATCTAAATAGTGAATTAGATCTACAAGTAATGGAAGGTCTGACACGATAAATAGGTATAGGTTCAGATTAAGTTCATAGTCATGTCAGAATAACTTAGATAAACAGGTTATAGCAGATTTGCTAGGATTCAAATAGTCACAGGCATAGATCCAAGTTATAGTCATATCAAGATTTACTTTTAAACATATAGATCTAAAAGTAACGTAAACTCATTGTTATTAGGTATAGAAAAATAGAAGAAAGAATTGCTGATATTGAATCACAGATCTCTAAACTCTAGTTGATTGCTAAAGAAGAAAAGAGTTGATTTTAATCTGGGTAGAGGCAGCATCTAGTTCTCCATTGTTTTTGGTGTAGAGAAACAAGAGAAATGAGGTCTTATTTATAGCCTAAAGCCAAAGAACCAAGTCAAGAAAGGAGTCCACATTCAGTCAGAAGAATCTGCCCTGATAGGTCGTATGGGGTTGACCCCCTTTATGGGGTCGACCCATGGGTCGACACCCCCTGGTGGGGTCGACATCCCTAGACGGGAATTTTCCTGCTCCCCCAAAAAGCTCAATTTTGAACTGATTTTGCTTGTTATGTACATATATATATTCCTCCTATGCATATATAAATTTTAAACCTCAATAACTTCTTCATATGATGTCCGTTTTACGCAAGCCAAGTGTCTATTTTGACCAAAATTCCGAGATGAACGCAATGGTACAGCCCGTTTCACTTAATTCAGAATATTAAATTAATTATTCGTTAATTTATAATATTTTAGTGTTTTTAAAATATGGGGTGCTACATACTCCCCTACTCAAAGGATTTCGTCCCTGAAATCCTTAAGTTAAGAAGAATGTCTATCCTACCATCCATCATCCATCTACTCATCCACCAATCACATGTATCCATTGTCCTTAAAAGAAATGCTTATATGAACATATGCAAAGGTGTGTGTATATGTCCCAATACTAATGCGAAGATTAGGCAGTCTATTAATTCAGTCGGCCTCCTTAATGTAATTTATGTTAGTGCCATGAATCAAACATGTATGCAAATAATCCTATTATAACTTGTAGGTTCTATATGTTTGCACAATCATCCATCCAAATGCAACATCCATATGATGATACATCCACATTAATCCATTAAAAAGAAGAAAAATGCACACACATCCATATGCAATATGAGAGTGATTGAACCGATCTAATGCCTAATGTGTGTGTATGTGCATCCACAAGCAACCACAAACAAACACTTGCATCCACTTGTATCCATCAAACATAACTTGTCTCAAGCACATGTTTGCATCCATGGGTTTCCTACCTAAAGTTCGAAGATTTGATCGATAGGATATACTCAAATGATAGAAACAAGCATAAATAAAAGATTTGGAAAGGAAGTTAACAACATACCCTCGAAAAGAAAAGGGTACGAAGCACGAATCTTGTCTTCGGTCTCCCAAGTTGCATCCTCTGGGTTATCTCCCCACTGAACCTTCATTAACTTGACTTCTCGGTTGCGTAGCTTCTTAACTTCAGATCCAAGAATACGGGTAGGAACTCGTCTAACTGTAGCCTCCCGTTCCACCTCTACTTCTTCCAATATACTCGACTCAACTATTTCGGCAGTATCATGCAAGCATTTCCGCAAATGAGAAACGTGGAAAACATCATGAACACCAAACAGTCTCTCTAGTAGCTTTACTATGTAGGCCATTTGGCCAATCCTTTCTGTTATGGGAATTAGCCCTACGAACCTTGGTGCTAATTTCCCTACGGATCCAAAGCGAACCACATTCCTTAAAGGTGACACCTTAATGAACATCATATTTGCCACCTCAAATTCAATGCCAGCCGTTATCTTATCTACACAGGACTTCTGCCTATCCTGAGCTGTCTTCATTCATCGTCTAATAAGATCAATCTTGTGGGATAATTCTCTAACCATATCTGGTCCAAGTAAAAGTCTTTATGTATATTCCCACCAAAAAGTTGGTGATCTACAGGGTCGTCTGAGCAATTCTTCGAAGGGTGCCATGCCAATGCTAGCTTGATAACTGCTGTTGTAGGGAGTTCCACTAAAGGAAGGTGCTCTTCCCAAGTCCCTCCGAAGTCTAGGATACATAGTATTAAAAGATCATCGAGAACTCTATTAACCCTTTCTATCTAACCATCAGTCTGTGGGTGATAAGCGGTGCTCAAACACAACTGTGTACCTAATGCTTCTTGCAAGCTCCTCCAAAATTCAATGGTGAAAATGGGGTCATGATCACTTATGATGCTGGAAGGTACTCCATGAAGACAGACTATCTCACGGACGTAAACTGCTGCCAACCATGATGCTGTCTTCTTACGCTTAACCGGAATGAAATGAGCGCTCTTAGTATGTCTGCCTACTACAACACAAATACTGGTGTTGCCTTTCTTCGATCTAGGCAAACCTCTATGAAATCCATAGAGACTCTATCCCACTTCCACTGCGGAACCTCCAAAGGATGAAGTAAACCACCGGGCTTCTTTTGCTCAACTTTAACTTGCTGGAAAACTAAACATTGAGAAATAAACTTCAACACATCTTTCTTCATCCCAGTCCAAAAGAAAACCCTCTTCATATCTCTATACATCTTATCACCACTTGGATGAATATTCATCTTAGAATGATGGGCTTCCTCTAGGACTGTTTTCAACAAACTCCCAATTCGGGGAATACAAAGCCTCCCGTCTCGTCGCAACCGCCCTTTATAGTCTATGGAATATCTACTGAGGTGACTAGAAGTCTCCCCTTTACGGAGTTTATCCAAGATGTTTGAAATCTGTGGATCCTCTCGATGTGAAGCTCCTATCTGATCCATAAGAGTAGGTCGCACCTCCAGCGATGCAAATAAGCCAAGAAAAAAACTCGGTGGAAGGTCTAAAATCAAAAATCGATACAAACTCCAAGCTTTTCCTTTCCACGAAAAAAGGAATTGAGGCCACCCTCTGCCTACTCAGTGCATTTGCCACCACATTACCCTTGCCAGGGGTGTAAGAAATCTCAAAGTCATAAGATGCTGGGTACTACATCCACATTTGTTGCCCTAACTTAAGATCCTTTTGCGAGAAAAAGTACTTGAGAGATTTATGATCGGTGCACAACTCGAACTTCTCTCTAAGAAAATAATGATGCCACGTCTTAAGCGCGAATACTATAGCAGCTAGCTCTAAGTCATGGGTAGGGTACTTCTTATTATGAACCCTTCGCTGTCTACCACCATAACACACTACCCTTCCCTCTTGCATCAGAACCGCACCAAGCCCTGTTCCACACGCATCAGTATAAACTATGAACACTTTGTTTCTGTCAGGCAAGGTCAAGACTGGGGATTTTGTCAGAGCCCTCTTCAATCATTTAAGCAATATCACAATCTGTATCCCATGAAAACGTCAAATTCTTCTTCGTTGGCCTGGTGAGTGGGGCTGATATCTTTGCGAAGTCCTTAATGAACTTCCTATAATAGTCGGCCAATCCAAGAAAGCTTCTCACTTCTGCTGCATTCTTTGTAATTTTCCAATCTTCAACTGCAACTACCTTTGCGGGATCTACTGCTATCCCATCTTTAGAGACAACATGCCCTAAAAATCTCACCTCTTTTCTCCAAAAATGGCATTTGGAGAATTTCGCCTTAAGCTGATGTGCACATAGAGTTTTAAAAACCTCTCTCAAATGTTGGTAATGCTTTTCCTCGCTCTTTGAGAAGATCAGGATACCACCAAAAAAACCACGACCAACTTATTTAGAAACTCTCGAAACACCCTACTCATAAGATCAACAAAGTAGGCGGGTGCATTGGTCAACCCAAAAGGCATAATGAGACATTCTAAGAAACAATTTGGAGTCCTAAAAACTGTCTTGCTTATATTGTCCTCGGCCACCCTCAACTGATGGAACCCCGTGGCCAAGTTTAACTACAAGAATAATGATGCACCAATAAGCTAGTCAAACAGATCATCTATTCTTGAGAGTGGGTGCCTACTCTTCTTCGTGAGTTTATTCAACTCTCTATAGTCTACACATAAGCAAAGCGAACCATCTGCCTTAGTTGCAAATACCATTGGAGCACCCCATTCAGATATGCTTCTCCTAATAAACCCTTTCTCAAGTAGCTCCTCTACTTGCTTCCTAAGCTCCTTCCTTTCTCTTGGAGTCATACGATGCATAGGTAATGCAACTAGCTTTGCATTGTCTACCAAGTTTATACGAAAATCAATCTCGTGCCTTGGAAGTAAGCCCTGAACCTCCTCAAAAACATCTAAATACTCACAGACTATTAGTACAAATCGCAGATCATCGATAGATGCATCAAGAGACTCTAGGAAACTAAGCATGGCAGACCCCTTAGGTCACAAGAAATCTCGAGGGTCATCCCATGGCAAGTCAAAAGTCTAACAACCCTCCTCTCACAATCCGAAATGGAACCATACATGGCTGGCCAATCCATCCCTAGAATCAAGCCATAGCTCATAAAACCGAGCACATATGCATCGCACACAAACTCGATGACTAACTCAGATATTCTCAATCCCCAACAAATCATGGAAAAATGAGCCGAACCACCAATGGGGTTTGAGACAACAATGGGATCCACTACTATATTAGTATTAAGGTGTAGAGACTCAACTACAAAATCAAATATAAATCAATGCGAAGTGACAGAATCAAAAAGAGTTATAATAGAATGATTGGGAAGAGAAATCAAATCTTCCATGGAAACTTTCCTGCCTTGATCTGGAGCACTGATCGCAAGAGCATGCACTTGCCCTCTAGAAGCTCCTGCATTTTGACCTTCTGCTTCCTTATTTGGGCACTCCTTAGAAAAGTGTCCAACCTCTCCACAACTGAAGCAAGCATTCTTCCTTCTTTTGCAGTCCTTGATCAAATGACCCTTGCGTCCGCAATTATGGCACATTCTCTTATCCTTAGCCTTGTCGTTCTTTCCGCCCTTCTTTTGTTGTTGTTGTCCCTTCTTTGGCCACAGTTTCTTATTTTGTGTTTCCTCCACCTTAATTTCTTTCTTGTCGCCCTAGTCTTCCTCATGCATTAATGCAATATCAACTAGCCTTTCAAAAGCTACTCCCATTTGAATATGAGACATAGCTAACCCTTGAAGGGGTTCATTCCGTCCTCTAGCAAACCGCAAAGTTTTCTTATACGGAGTATCCACTAGCTCCAACCCAAATCTCGCTAATTGGTTGAATTTGTTAACACACTCTTTGACAGTCATGCCTCCTTGCTTGAGTGCCAGAAATATTTGGATTAACATGCTTTTCTTAGCTTGAGAAAGAAACTTCATTTCAAACCTTTGCCAAAAATCATCCCAAGTCTCCACTGGACGCCCTGCTTGCGTCACTTCCCACCAGAACGAAGCTTCATTTATAAGTAGTCAAGCGGCTAACTGAATCTTCCTACGATCGTCCACTTCGAAAATTCCAAACAGATCCTCTGTCTCTTTGAGCCAATTCCTTTCCTCTACGAACGTCTTGGTTTCATGGAATGGCTTTCCTCCCATAACACATAAATCTTTGCAGATCTTAGAGAAATTTTCATCACATGGAGGAGGAAGAGGAACAATGGGTGCAGCTAGGGGAGGAACGTCAGCTTGACCACCTGTAGGCAAAGTGGCCTCTAGATACCTATGGAACCAGCCTGGTATCGTAACTCCCTCAGGAATATTAGATTCCCCAAACATGCTGGAAAGAAAATGAAGGATTCAAACAAAGGATCAAAAGATATTACATATGGATTTGGGGAACATGTTTTTCAAACAGACTTTTCTTTTTGAAAATGCTTTCTTTTAAAACCTTTTTAAAAATAATTTTCAAAATCTTTATCCGATCTTGTAACCTTCATCTTTGATACCAAGTGTGACACCCCACGTCCATTAATGTCACTCATTAAGAGAATGCATTAAGTTTCGTGAAGCGTAATAGGTAAGAAGGAACAGAAAAATTACAAGATATACATAAAATAGTAGCGGAATTTAAAACTTTATTAATTATAAAGCATCGTGGTTCAAAACATGGTTACATCATATATCTGAAAAACATAAAACCCAAAACTTCATTTAAATTTTTGTCTTGTACTTAAAACATGAGAGTACAATAATAAAAGAAGCATATTTCCCCAAATAAAAACATAGCCATAGTAGAAAGGATAAGAGCTCGAGCAATACATCTAAGCAGCTCCAAGCAGGATGAAAGCAAAATCCTGGTCAAGCTTGAGTATTCCAACCCTGAGAACCTAGGGAGGGGGGAACGGAAGAGAAAGAAGATGAAACAAAATGGGTCTGACATAAAGTCTGGCGAGTCCAGTTACTTTTAGCATATAAATAAGTAAAAGAATCATGACAGGCATATACACTGGATAAGAGAGACATCATAATAGGCAGGTATGACAAGGTAAACAGGTCAAACATGATAGAGTATATCACGCTTCTATAATGATTTCTCTGCACCAATGCAAGTGTCTTATTAACAAAACGATCCCTAAAAAGTATAAGATGTTATACTTAGGTGTACTTCGAGTGAGAGGTTTTCACCCCATACAATCAACAGGCATCCCAACGTACCAGAGTAACCCCTAAAGATAACAACGGGCTCCTAGGAATATAGATGTACACTAATTACTACCCAAATCGATCAGCTCCCTACTTCGTAGATACCCTGTGCTGGCACCACAATAGGGTGTATCACTCCCTACACTTGAAACCCTTCGTTTCCAGAATGTGCACAACCATATCTACAGGTGTCACGGCGTCTAAACCTCCTCTGCTGGACACATGCACGCGCAAGATCCCATCAGAATGCGCCGCCCACACCATCCCCCATATTTGGATCTCTTACAATTATCCCAGTAAGCGTGCCCCGACTCCGACATAGTTCGGAGTACTAGTTTGATACATATATATGGCTTACTGACTGAAACGGGTCCCATACACAAGATGATACAAGCTTCCCCCTACACTTGCATCCCCACTAGGTTTTCCACAGGTTATGCCAACTAGAGTAAAAGATTGCATAACCCCACAGGTTAAGTTTGTGGGCCTATATATATAAATATTACCCACCCCCCAAGATTTACTTAACACACCCACTGTTTCAAACAAGTTTACTTAACCATTACTCAAGTTATATGTTCATACAATCCCTATGGATTCAACTAGGTTAAGTATTCCAATTCATTACCATATTCATTTATCGTTAAAATGTGCTAGACCTCCCACGTTAATCCTACAACTTGTGGATGCTGGATATGCCGACCGGTTTCGGGCAGACTTCTTCCATAATTTGGACTTAACCTTGTGTCTTAGCACATCTTGTATTTATACACTTCGACCCCTCACATTAGATTCACTACTTGTAGTCGTTGTATATGGTGGTTGGTTCCGTGCAGACTTCGCCTACCAGTGTAATCTAACCTCGTGTCTAAGCACGATTACATTCTAATTACTGTATTTCTCGGCATTCCCAATATTAATCAATTGTTCCTATGTCGTTATATGTTTTCATGCCCCTTTCCCAAGTTATGTTCATAATGAACCATATACCCCAAATTAGGCTCTTTAGTCACAAGTTGATTTATGCCCTAAATTCATGTTTATATATTTCATTCAAGTTATGCCTAATTTCCAATTACAAGTTATGCCCCAATTTAAACGTTTTCCCCTGATTCCCAATTTAATGTGTTTGCATATTTCTACGACATGCCTAGGTTTGAAGGTAGCTGACTATAAAAATAAAAGGGAATATATGAAGGGAAGAGAAAAAAATGATCATACTAATAAGTTTGACATATAATGGCAGAAATAGGCATAAACATATAGTGACATAATGACAAGATAGACATATAGGAACAGATCTGATGAACAAGTGACAACAGAACTGATTCTAACATAACATGGATTTCATAAACAGGCATGATAGGATCTAAACAATGAATTAGATAACCAACTAATAACAGATCTGATTTAGCCACAAACATAATAGGAATAGGCATAAGGTAATCTAAATAGTGAATTAGATCTACAAACAACGGCAGATCTGACATTATAAATAGGTATAGGTTCAGATCTAGTTTATAGTCATGTCAGAATAACTTAGATAAATAGGTTATAGCAGATCTGATATGATTTAAATAGTCACTGGCATAGATCCAAGTTATAGTCATGACAAGATTTACTTTTAAACATTTAGATCTAAAAGTAATGTGAACTCACTGTGATTGGATCTAGAAAAATAGAAGAAAGAATTGCTAATGTTGAATCAAAGATCTCTAAACTCTATTTGATTGCTGAAGAAGAAAATACTTGATTTTAATCTGGGCAGAGGTAGCATCTAGTTCTGCATTATTTTTGGTGTGGAGAAACAAGAGAAATGGGGTCTTATTTATTGCCCAAAGCCAACGAACCAGGTCAAGAAAGGGGTCCACATTCAGGCAGAATCTACCCAGATATGTCGTAAGGGAATCGACCCATGGGTCGACGCCCTCCTTATGGGGTTGACCCAGGGGTCAACACCTCCTCGATGGTGTCGACACACCCAGGAGGGAATTTTCTCGCTCCCCCCAAAAGCTCGATTTTGAACTGTTTTGAACTGACTTTGCTTGTTATGTATAAATATAATCCTCTTATGCGTATATAAACTTCAAACCTTAATATCTTCTTCATACGGTGTTCGTTTTATGCAAACCAGGTGTATATTTTGACCAGAATTCCGAGAAGAACGCAATGGCACAGTCCATTTCACTTAATTCCGAATATTAAATTAATTATTCTTTAATTTGTCATCTTTTAATGTCATTAAAATATGGGGTGTTACAAATTTCAATTTAACAGGATCCTGGTTTGCGGCTAGAGCTACATTCGTAAAGCTTTGTATCCATGTGTTTCTTTCAGTTGTGTTTAATTGATGTATTTCTACTGTGTTTGTTATTTATTCAAACTATGATATATTCTTTTACTCTGATGTATATTGTTGCAAAAAGGCAATGAAAAGTTCTATGGTTTTGCTTTTTGGTGCATCATGTTCTCATACAAGTCGCGTTCTCAACGGTCTTGGTCGGTTTAGCGATCGATTTGGATCGGGTGAAATTCGATATGTAACAGTTGCCTCAGTCAGTTTTAGTGGTTTTATTTTGTTTACACTGTGAGTTAGTTTTATTTTACTTTGATTATGCTCATGGTCATTATTTGTAGATACCAGATTTATACTCTTCATTCTTCGATGGGTTTGAGTTTTGATTTTATTGAAATTCGGTCTTGGAAAAGTGTAGGGTGTTACACAGAAGGTACCCAAATTGCCTCAAGTGATAATTAATAAACTTGCTCATAAGTTTATTCTCAAGAAGATGACACTATGTGATATAACCTCCAATAGTCCAATGGCTAAGAATCAACTTGACAACAATATTGGATCCAACTACATATGCCAACACCCAAATAACACAATTGGATCCTAAACCCCAGAGCTACATGAACGACAACAACAATAAGATTAATTTGCCAAGTACTATAAATTTGGATCTACCTAGTAATACAGCTCTTGATCAACCTAGTAATTATAACATTTGGATCAACCCAAAATTTGTAACATTTGGATCTACCTAGCAATCACTCGTTAGGGTCTACCTAATTATATAATATTAGGATCTGCCCAGAAATCTCAATATTCAGTTCTACCACAGATTATAAATGTTTCAATCTACCTAGGATTGGCCAAATATTTTGGTCCTCCCTAGAATTCCCGATAATATTTGTTCTACCCAGCATCGCAATATATAATTAGATCTACCCAAAAACACTAAGCAATATTGGATTTCCCCAGATGTACAGCTATTAGAACTACCAAGCTACTCAAATTATTGGATCTACACAGAACCATGACATAGTTTACCCGAAGATCTAGTACTATTCAATGAGATGTGTCTTAGACTTTCAAATAGTAATTCGAAAAGTAAGATCAACAACTCCCATACTGCATGTTCCACAAATCGATTCACCGGTAGTTGGTCTACTCCACACTAGAAATCCCAAGAAAACAGAAATACACCATATTAACAGAAATACCACGTAAGGAAAACATCAATTTTTTTGATGGATGATTGTAAAATTAACTGATATTATATACCTTTGCGTCTTATACCATAAGGTTTGCTATACCATTTAATCGCATTCATGTCTTCTCGATAGGTGCTATTATGTGTGTATATTTTTATAAATATAGAAACTAGTGTGGAGAAAAGAGTTACAAAACAATTTTCTGAAAAGTTTGTGAAATCATTATCTTCAAAATTGTTCCCTCTATAGCGAGGATGATATAGATTATATGTTAATAAAATACTTGAAAAAAATATATATAATAATTATTTATCAATTTCGAAAATCATTTTGAAATATTTTATTAGAAAACAGTTATGTAAATGTGTACGAAATCGATGGATTTCAACGGAATTACTCCATCGGTTTTCACCTAAAACGACACAAATTCATTTATACAAATCATAGTTAATAATGGCATTCCACTACTAGAATTCACTACCATTTCAAAACACTTACTATCCTTAAAAGAATGCACTAATTCTTATTTAAAACATCATGAGTTCAAGTGCAAAACTAGTCACCCAAAGCAACAAAAATACACTGCAAACATCAGGAAGAGGCTGCGCTTCTTTACACCCAAGGTGTCTACCAAGAGGTCGAAACTTTCCAGCAGGAGGTCAACCTATTTGGCATAGGCGATCAACCACTAAACTGACCCTTTGAGGGTAGGAGGTACCATTTTGAAGCTTAAAGATTCGGGTATTTTTCAGCGTTCCTCCTCGACTTTTGCTCGATGTTTGATGTGTAAACAACCTCAGAACGCAGTGAAATTTTACATGCATAAAGTTAACGATCTAGACTATGATCCAGGATAATATTTTAGTATTTTGCTGTAAATTGAGTAAGAAATAGTTTCTCAAAGTAGGCACCAAGTCAATATGGCAACATGGAAAGAATTTTACCGTAAAAGAATTGGAAGTAACCCCAATTCCTTCGCAAACACTCGGACACAGAGAATATCACAAATAATGATTTCAACTTGAAAGTGCAAGGCTCACTCACGAGATATGAGAATCAATAGCAAGAATATGAAACAAAATAGGGGCTTGAAACTTCAATTGACCTTCTCAAAACCTGCTAGAGAGTTCAATTTGCAATCTAAATTCACTAGTTCGAAAGATTTAGGTTGGATTGATTTCTCATCCAATTCATTTTACAATTCTTTTTGAAAATACAAAAGATGAAGGAGCATGTATTATGGTGGTTTATTCCAGAATCCTTCTTTTCTAATTTCTAGTCAAGGCCCATTAAGCCAAATCAAAGCCGCAAATTGATGCATAAGCTTTAGTTAATCACTTTTGCACTTGATTAGCCATGCTAAACCATGTTCACGCAATCTTTACACCCAATTTCCTATTATTTGTTGTACTCATTGCAACTACACTTGAAAAAATTTCCAATAGATGTTTTTAATCATTCTTTATGTAATAACCTTGAAATCCGAGCCAATTTAAAAAAATTATTTTGGCAATTTTAATGAATTTTGATTATTTAAAATGAATTATTTTAAATAATAACGACTAGAAATTTATTTTGAATAGAATTAGAATGTATATATTTATATAGATCATCGTTAGAATATAAATAATTATTTATAATTATAAAAGGAATTGAAAATGGCGCAGTAGTTTGAAATTTCGATTTCAAAGCTCAAATGAATGTACCGGGTGCAAAATAAACCGGATTTTAGTGAAACCAAAAATATTAGAATCTATTTGAGAATATCTTTCCAAAAAATCCGAAAAATTGGAATTTCATAGCGGGAATCAAAAGATATGTCCAATTGAAAATTCAGAATAGTCGCTATGGAATTTCGGCCCTTAAAAATGGAAATTATGCAAACGACCTCGGTTTTCGACGAAACCACTTTTGTTGGGTCCGTGATGTCAAGTTATTGCTAGATTCCAAAATTCATAATTTTTTGAATCAATATGTGAGCGTGGCAACGGAAAACGCGTTCGACCAGTTTCAGTTGATTTTAATCGATTGGAAAATGCCCATTTTCCAAACGGTCTCAGAATTTGACGAAACTAGTTTTGTTAGGACCGTATCGTCAATACGAAGTTAGACAATATTTTTTACGAATTTTTAGAGTCCGCATGTGACCCCAGTGAATTGAAATGCGCGTTCAAGTTGAATATATAGATCTATATTTTTCTTTTGACGAAAACTGATCGAAACGATCGAATCAGTCTACGATACATATCTCATTGGGTTCGGAATGGGGGTAATTAGCTAGGGGTGATAGGCGGTGGGCCCCGTTTAGAGGTCGAATAAAAAGTCAACTTTTTGAAATTAAATAATTAAATAAATATATAATATAACTCAACCACCCCATCTCTCCCCTCATTCCCCCAAAACCCGATTCAGTATAAAAAAAGGGGGGCATCGCGCCCTAGACCCATCGCCGCCTCCTCCAGGGTCACCGCCGCCGAAGGTGGCGCACTGCCCTTACCCTCCACCTCTCCTTCCCTTCTCCTCTCTCCTCTTATGCGCGATGAAGCCCCAAACACGTCTAAAACCCTCCGTGCCCCCCCAAAGACCTTGCGCCATCTAAAGACCATCGTCGGTCACTTCTAGCCGCGCTGCCTCCTCTGGCAAGCCACCACCGACCATAGGCCACCTTCTTCAACTTCAACGCCTCCGCTACATCCGGCGCTAGCACCAGCAGCCCTCCGAATCGAAGAAACCCCACCCGCTCCGCCAAATTACAGTGTGTTCTTCTTTTCTTTTCTATTTGTAAATAGCATAGTTTTAATTCAGTTTTTATTTTATTTATATAAACGAAAAGCATTGTATAAAGTTTTGATTCTTTATTTATAAAGCTATGTTCTTCGCATATAAAAAATATGATGTTTGTTCATGAAAAAATATGATTTTATGATTTCTAAGGTTAATGAAAACAAGATTTGTTTGAATTGAGAGTGTGTTTTTATTTGAATTGAAAGATAGGATTTTTCATTAGAGAAAAATATGATTTTCATTATAGAAATTATGATTTTTATGATGAGAAAGACAAGATTTTTGAATTATATGAAGAAGGAATGATCTTTATATGAGAATAAAAATATGATGTTTATATTAGTAAAGTATTAAAAATATAATTTTTATATAATGTAGAGCATAAAAATATGATTTTTACGTAGTAGAGATTATAAAAAAATACGATTTTTATATTATATAGATAATAAAAATTTGATCTTTATATATGTAGCGAAATAAAAATCTGATTTTTATTATATATATATGTTGAAATAAAAATGTGATTTTTATAGCGATGATATAAAAATTCAATCTTTATAGAAGGAGTAGAAATATAAAAATATAATTTTTATATAGAAAGAAGCGTTGTAAATATATATGAAGAAGATATAAAAATATGATTTTTCCTTAGTGAAATAGCATGATAAAAATATAATTTTGATTATGTTACTAACGAGATAAAAATAGAATTTTTATCTATATAGTAGCGGTGTAAAAATAGAATTTTTATTTATACAGTAGTAGTTTAAAAATGTGATTTTATATACATGGAAACAATATAAAAATGTGATTTTTATATATGTAGTGGCTACGAACAACGAAAGTGACAAAAGGCGAGTACGGCGAAGATTTATACATATGAAGAGTCGTGGCGTTTGGTTTAGCTAGTCGGTGAGAACTCCTCACTTTTATTTTTATTTCTAGTTTGAAATATATACTAGGATGCAGACAGTGCTTAGTAGCACCCAACACCCGTCGTCCACAGACCATGGATGACTTGTTTGTTTGGTTGCTGTGTTGTAAATTTTGATTGTGTGATGTGAAATGAAATAAAATATTTTATAATGGAAAATATTTTATAGTTAAAAATATGATTTTTAAGGTGTATATAAAATAAATATTTATAAACAAATCGGACGATTTGTTTATATACACTGATTTGAATGATATGGATTGGGACGATAAATTTTACACATCGCCCAATTGCACAAATAAGATTTGTGTTTGTTGATTTGAAACCCCACATGGGTATTGGGATGATATTTGACATACACTAATCCCAATTATTTAGTTGTATGTCAATCGATGGGTTGACAGACTGTGTAAGCGTTAATTATTTATATTTAATGCTTATGTAGTTGAGTAGTGCACTATTGATGATGGTTGATGATTTATCGTTGTTGTTATATACATGTGTTGTAGGGAATCCATATAATTAACATTATATGGTAATTGGTTGAGCCTCTTTCCAATTTAGAAAAATAAATTCATGTGTTGAATTGAAAATAAATATTCATGTGTTGAATTGTAAATATACATTCATGTGTTGAATTGAAAATAAATTCATGTGTTGAATAGAAATAGAAATATTCATGTATTGAATAGAAAATATAAATTCATGTGTTGAATAAAATATATATTCATGTGTTGAAGGAAATATTCATTTGTTGAATAGAATAACGAAATTATTGAAATATATAAAGCCGTGTTGGTTAGATATGCGCCATTTTGACGCGAACGATATTTATATCGATTATATTGATTTTTATAATGATTATAGAAAACATAGTGATTTCAAAATATAACGTTTTGAAAATAATATCATTTGTATATCGATGATGTGGAATATTCAATTTTGATTCGAAATTGAATATGAAGTTGAAATCGTTTTGAAAACGAATTTAAAACGATTTATAAAATATGTTTTGAAAGGAAATCGATGAAATATATATTATATATTATATATATATATATAATGGCGTGAATAGAACGCTCTGCGCTGCGGTAGTTCGCGAATTTCGACCATTGACTTTGAATGGATATTGCGGGAGATACGACCATCGGATTCTCCTAAAACCAGAACTGTTGGGTTCGTATCGAAAAGAGCTTTCTAACGAATATAAGTGATTTGAAATCTAACGGTTGGACTTGGAATTATGTCCAAATCAAATTTGGAAAAGGTCGCTGTAAGTGCAGTTCGATGGTCGTTGATGGAAATCGACTGTACGGGCCTTGATAAAATTATTAAAAATATCAATAATTTGTGTAAAATCATA
Organism: Allium sativum; assembly: GCA_030737875.1. NCBI lineage: Eukaryota > Viridiplantae > Streptophyta > Magnoliopsida > Asparagales > Amaryllidaceae > Allium > Allium sativum. The sequence continues at coordinate 27,486,975 of CM060927.1, read as the reverse complement.
AGAAATGATTTAGGAAGAATTGGGATGAAAAACTCCATATTTGAAAAGATAAAAATAGATTTTTACTGAAATGAACTAGTTTTGAACTAGAATTATAATTCTATTTAATTTTAAAATAAATAAATTGGATTTGAAATGGTTTTAAAAATAACCAGAATTTCCAATAATTGAATTGGAATGGATTTGAATCGAAATCATCTCCGGAATAGTTCGATGTTGGATTTCGTGATTATACAGATGTTGTTATGGAAATTTGAAAGATATATTTATATCGTTATTTCCAATACGATATTTGTTGGTTCCAGAATTTGATATTGAATATAAGCCGATATATTTTCTATTCAGAGCCTTGTATTTAATATCAAATGTGATTTGGGTTTGTCGTGAATGGTGCCTTCATTAACACTGTTCTTGAACCCAGTTGAGAAAAAGATTAAATCTTTTTATTTGGATATAATGAGGTGTACCAATTAAATGGAATTTAATTAGAATTGAATTCGAATTGATTTTTGGGTTTATCGTGAATGGTGTTTTAAATAACACTTGTTCTTTAACCCAATAATGAATTGAATGTGATTTTGTGTTTATAGTGAACCATGTTTTAAATGACATGGGTTCTTTAACCCAGTTAAAGAAAGGATGTGATTTCCCAAGTTAAATAATCATTAATATTGATCTTTGGGAAGATTAAAACTAAGTGGTGTTTTAATGGATCTTTAATTAGATTGAAATGGTCGAGAGTGGAGTATCACCATATTTGCTCCAGGCGATAATTAAATCTTTAATTTGATTTGAACGTGAAATTGTTATTAAATTTGCCTATAACACTGTGGTGTTAGATATGAAGTATTACCAGTTTTACTTCATGGGATGAATAGGTTGTGATTGGGAAATAAAATAAATGATTACTTCGGTGTGGTTCTCTAATCATGACTAATTTGAATTGATATTCAAAGGAAGATTAAAGAATAAATTTAAAGAATTTATCTTCGATAAAATTAATGGGAACTTTTCCCAAAGTATAAGAGTATTTGAATAAAAGAATATTCTGAATTGGAATGAGACGTATGTTGTGCTTGTGTAACACTTGTTTATTATATACGCGAGTTATTCAGAAAGACCGGGTTTATCCTATTCTGAATAACTAATTCGACGTGGTGTCAAGGATGAAGATGGTAGTTGAAGACCGGAGGTCTTCACGTTGTTTGGGTGATTACTGATGATCTTGATTGGGTCATACACTCAAGAGGAGGGAATCAGTTAGTGGTCGTCCAGACGTACTTGAAGATCGATGGATATGCGGGGTACTAGGTGCCTCTAGTTTCGTTCAGACCCAGAACGAACTTGTAAATGGACTGTGTGTCTGACATTGGATTTTATTCTGTGTGATTGATTTCTGTTAAATATATATCTGTTTGGCGGCAGAGAATTTATTCTCTTGCTTAACGCCCTTCTCTGAGACGTACGAGCTCAGGGGTTATATATTGATGGATATCAAACGCAAGGAGTGAATTGCCTGTGTGGCATGCCTAAGTGGCAAATGATCAAGACTTTTGTTGAAAAGCAAAGTCTTGTGGGTGAAGATCAAAGCATGGCCTGTGTGGCATAGCTTTGTGAAGCATTGATTCGCGAGCCTCACACCCCGGTTGTGAACCAGAAACGGGAGAGGACATCAGGGAGGGCATGCGTTTCTTTCTAGCTAGAAGTGGCGCCAGTGGTTTTACACACCCTGACGAGTTTGACTTATTTGTTTGTCGCTGTTGCTAGGCGCCTCAGATATATCGGTGACTATGTGGAGCCGATGGAGTCATTTGGCTCATTTACGCCCCAAAGGGTGGGGAAACGCAGTGTTCAGGCATTTTAATCCACATCGGTGGACTGGCCCTGACGATCCAAGGGTCACCCGAGCTCTGATCCTGAGGCTCGGGCTAGAGAGTCTTGAATTCGGTGAGGACTATCTTTTGCCTCGGTTCACATGTGGAAATCCAGCTTCCAATACATGACTTTGCGGTTTTGTTTGTAGAGCCTAGTATGGCAACATAGTAGGATGGGGCACTCATGCCGTCTATGATTGATACTTATGATCAAAATTGTTTTATGCACTATGCACATATAATAGTATCAAATGATTTGGATTTTTAGCGTATCAAGCATTCTTTGGCTATTATAAGGTAAAAACCCTATCCTCCGGCTTGCGTTGCATTGTGTGATGGGACCTGGGTCTTATAATAGCTTCATTTTTCTTTATTTAGCATTACGCTGTTTGTTTTATGCACTGGTATTCTTGGGAGGAAACACGTTCCGTGTTATACGGCGTGGTCCCTTGACTTACCTAACTTTAAAATAAAGATTAATAACTGTTTTAGTTCTCACACCAGTCACATGACTGACTTGGAGTTTATTGTTTTAACCTAAACTCTAGGTGCCCTTATTTTTGACACGGGCAGCTAGTAGTTTTGGTTTTGCAGATTTATATTCACAGGATCCTGATTTACAGCTGGAATGATACTCGGAAAGTTCTGTATCCATGTATTACTTCTAGTTGTGTTTTGTATTATTTCCGTTGCGATGTATTTAAATGTAATTTAAATCTTTGATATTTTCAGTGAAATACTTTCATACTCTGTATATTCTTGTATTCTGAAGGAATTGTTGTAATAAGCAATGGAATGTTCTTCTGTTTGCGTTCCGATGTGTCTTGTCCTCAACTCAATCTGGGCTTTCCTTACCGGGGAAGTTCGGGTCGCTTCATTTGGTATTAGAGCATTGGTTTACAAAGCTCAGAGAACAAGACACGTTAGAACCAAACGAAAGAATTCATCAGAAATTGGATTAGTAATATCCAATGGGAATGACTCGTTAGAGATAGGATCAGTAGTATCCTAGAACGAGTGTGAAGAGTATATTTTTAAAAATGAAAACAATTTTTGTTTTGAAAATTTAAATCAATTATTCGTATTTGATTATTTATTTTATATTGAATTTGGACAATCTAGTATATAAAGATGTTGCGTATACGTCTGATCCACGTGTATTCAAGTTTTAATATACTAGATAGATATAGAATCACGCTCTAGTCGCCCGGAGATGGTTCTGATGATTGAAGCTTCATCATCAGAATTTATGTTCGAGTGACGAAAGTGGGATTTCTTTATATTTCCAATTGACTGGTGTGAGAACAAAAATTAGATAGGGCTTATTGTTGTGATCTGGCATCAGAAATCTGATTTTTGGACTATATATCAAAGATATGAATATGAAATGATAATCAACTAATTGATTGCTGGTTGTGTTGTTTGTTTATTGGTTTGATATTTTGAACCATTTATGCCAAATTAAACCGAATATTGAACTGTATTGAAAATTGTTTGAAAATGCATGCATATACATGTACTTTACATTGAATAGGTCATAGCAAGGAGCCTAGAGAAGAAGAATAAAATTGTTTGCCCGACAAATAGGTACCAGTTTATTGTATTTGAGACGATCCCAAAACCCCGTGTCATGGTGTTAAGGATAATCATTGGAATATAACACATTAACCATCATTAGTAGAGTACAGATAATAGCATAAACAAGAAATAGAATAATTTACACGAATATGACAGCGGAATCATATATATATCACCACATCAGAGAGCGCAGTGCAGGATACTACTTAGTACATAATAATACATAATCAGTCTACATCGCCTGTGGCGGAATCATATATAGAGAATACATAAACTAAACATCAGTCTACATCGCCTGTGATGGAATCATAATACATATACAATAATGGCGGAAAAGTCACAATCATCACAATGTAGTCAAGCCTCGCCATGAGTCCAAAAGTGCACCTCTACTGCGGTGCCAAGCCAAAACATGTATGCTACCTGTAACTAGGCTGCCCGTGTGAAAATGAGGGCACCCGGGTTTGCAAGGTGAAACAAACTACGAGTCAGTCATGGGACTGGTATGAGAAATCTACTTAATTGATTAAATCACAGTTAAAAGGCAATTCAAAGGACCACGCCACTTTTGCGGAACGGGTTTACTCCAATGAGTGCTAATGCATGAAATAAAGTAAATGATTAAATCATCGCAATGCTTTTTGTAAAAATGAAGCCATTATAAGACTCAGGTCCCATCACACAATGCAACGCAAGCCGGAGGATAGAGTTTTACCTTATAATGGCCAAAAATGCTTCATACGTATAAAACAAAAGTGTTTGATATTATTACTAGTGCATATATGTTTTCAAAAGAAAATTCAATCATAAATACCAATCCTAGGTGGCATAGCTACCATCTACTATGTCTCCATACTAGTAATACAACCACATCCGCAATTTCGTATCGGAAATTCGATTCCATCATGAGTCGAAGCAAGGGGAAAGCTCCTCTCTGTTCGAGACACTCTAACAAATGCCTCAGGACCGCACACAGCAATCCCTGGATCTTCAGGGCCGGTCCTCTCTTACTTTTGAGGATTAGTTATTCTTGAACACACGTTTCCCGGTCTTTACAGACCTATAATCGAGGCGCCTCGCATTCCAACAACCACACAGGTGAAAAGTAGATATAAATGTCAGGCTGGTAGGTCACTGACACCACCATAGCTAGAAAGAAACGTTGTGCTCTCCCTCCAGTCACTATCCCGTTCTTGACTCATACCGAGGCGTGAGGCTCGCGAATCCACGTTATACACAAAGCTACGTCACACAGACCATGCTTTGATCATCAACCACAAGACTTTGCTTTGCAACAGAGGCCTTGATCATGTGCCACTTAGGCGTGCCACACAGGCAATTCACTCCATGCGACTGATTTCTATCGATATATAACCTCTAAGCTCATATGTCTCAGAGAAGGGCATTAAGCAAGAGAATAAATTCTCCACCGCCAAACAAATATATATTTAACATAGATCCATCAGCATAGAACAAAATCCAATGTCAGACACACAGTCCATTTACAAGTTCGTTCTGGGTTTGAACGAAGCCAGAGGCACCATATTCCTTGCATATCTGCACAATCAACAATACGTCCGGACGGCTACCACTTCAGCTCCTTCAAGGTAGCTACTCCAATCACGAGCATCAGTAGCGCCCATCCACCCAATGTGAAGATCGCCGGTCTTGAACCGTCTTCATCTCTTCGACTTCTCACCGTTGATCGATTATTTGAAATGAGAATTAACTTGGCCTTTTCAAATAACCACGTATATTTAGATTTTCAAATCGATTCTTCACATGGTTAAATTACTTAACATTCACATTTCAGTTCCTTAGTATAATTTTCATGTTAAATACATTCAACCATCACATATCAAGCAAACACAGCAAAATTGGTTTATTTCCACTCTATATCGTTTATAATATTTTATAACGACATATTGCCATTTTTATTTCTTTGAAAACGGTCACATTTAATTAAACGGCGTTACAGGTCGTGCCGAGGCACTGGGGCTGTTTTTTAATAAATTTGTTTTACACATATCTGAAAATCTAACCTTTGGATCTTCACAAATTTTATTTCATTAGAAAGATCCTTTCAAAACGAATCCAACGGTTTCAGTATTGGGAAAATCCGACGGTCGGATTTCCCACACTAGTCGTTTGAAGTTACGATTTCAAAATACGAACAACAACGTCGTTATTCGATTTAATTTAATTATATTTATATTTATATATAAATATAATCGATTATGGCGTTGTTTTTCTTCAGATTTGAATTAAACATTCTAGAGAATCCAATCGTCGGTTCTTTACAAAGTTGGTGCCGTTGGAAAGATATTTCCAAGGCGAACCCAACGGTTGCGGTTTCGGGAAAATCCGATGGTCAGATTTCCCGCACTAGTCGTTTGAAATCACGGTTTCAAAACATGAACTACACGGCCACGATTCGTTTTAATTATATTTATATTGATATATATATATATATATAGTTCATTCGATGATTTCTATATCATTTTCACTTCAAATATTTCACTAACGCCTTTAAATTTTGGAAAATTTCGCCATAACCTCCTTTGTACGGGAGGGGTTAGGAAAATTCCCAAATAGCCACACGGGCGTCTCATCTCAAAAAGAAAAAGAAAAAGCCAAGCGGCTAGCCAATAGGCTCATAAAATCATCACCCAAGCAAAACAGTAAACATGTACCTATTTGTTGGGCACACAATTTTATTCCTCTTCTCTAGCCTCTTTGCTATAACCCGTTCAGTAAATATGCATGTACATATGTGCAATTCTTATCACTTATCATTTTCCATTCAACTTCATATTTGATTATTTTGGTTTAAAGTCACCATTCATTCTAATGTTGCATACACAAGCAAAAATCATATCATTAGCTAATTAATGAATATTTCAACTCATGCATATTTATTTGAACAAGTGGTTATTTTTAACACTTCACATTTCAAAAATGATATTTTTGGCGAACTAAAATATATTTCAACACATGACTATTTCATTTAGTTCCTATATATGTTAAAAATAATATTCATAGCAAACAAATATTTATTTCAACACTCGTATATTTTTAGCGAATCACGTACATGATAAAAATGGTATTTTTATCATCTAAAATATTTATTCAACACATGAATATTTTTAACACCTCATATTTTGAATAAAAATGTAATTTTTATGGTTCAATCCTTTTATTCAACACATGAACGTTTTCCACACACGCACCTCTCAACACATTAGCATTTCCACACATGGATATTTTATATAGTTGGTACATATAAGAAAGATTTAATTTTTATTGTTGAAACAATTTATTTATAACGTGAATATTTCACATACTTCATATATATTATAAAAATGTGATTTTTATTGTTTAAACACTTTATTCATTCAACACATGAATTTAATTTTCAACACATTACTTCTCAACACATGAGCATTTTCCACACATGGATATAGTTTCAACACATGACTTCAGTTTCAACGCATGAAAATAATTCAACATATGAAAATAATTCTAACACATGAATATTATTCAAAATTTCGGCAGCATAACGGCAGGGTAGTTAAAACCGGCACCGTCCCGAGTACGGCTCCTCACTCTACCTTAAGCCTCCCGGTTTTTTACAATGGGGATTTCATGCATCTAGTTCGCACGCAGGCGGCATGTTTTATTTTCATTTCCACGATTATTTCAAATTTGTTTCAATCACCAATGGGTATTTTTCAACCATAACCAAACAATATCAACTACAAACAATTATTTTCAACCATTCGCATTATTCACCAAATTTTTCACACCAATTCACAATCAATAAATATCGTCCATGGTTTGTGGACGAGGGGAGTAGTGTGAGTAAATATATATATATATATATTATTTCTATATTTCACTTGCATTTCAACACACATATCATTTATACAATGCATGTATAATTCATACTTCGCTCATATAGCTTACACATCGCATGTACATGAGCTATACGACACGTGTATAATTTATATTTCGCTTATATAATTTATACATGACATTTCCATTCACACATTTCAGTTAGAAATCTCACTTTGGTTGTCGAGGTGCTAAAAATCCTAGCGAGCTCAGAAAAATCCGTAGTCACTTCTAGGTGGTAGAGAGCCTCCTTGCGGTCACGATGTTTCCTGTTTCATCGAATTTCGTCAACACACCATAAAGATATGATTTTTCAAAGTTTGCAACACTTAAAAGTGTTATTTTCAATTCAATTAAACTAAAGTTGATACCTTTCAAAGATGTTCAAAACTAGGTTTTGAAAATTCGTGAAATCCGTAGCACTTCGTCCCGATCAGGTTGTATGACGTCGAAGAGGGTGGAAAGGGCTTCAGGCGCAAGGGTTTCGTCGGGATCGGTGGTCGAAAGAAGCGGCGGAGGCACTGGAAAGTCGCCGACTTTGTCGAGCTCGTTCTCATCGATGGGGCGACGTGGGGTGTCGAGGGTTGGTCGGATTTGAAGAGGGGAGGCGGCGCTGTCGAGTCTGGGTGGTGGCGGAGGTGTCAGGTAGCTGAGGCGGCGGCAATTTGGTTGGGAAGTGGGGAGCGGTATTCCGTCGTTGATCAAGAGCAATCGGGGGGGGGGGGGGGGTTGGTTTCTGATTTTTTTTTTTGAATGGAGAGATTCTATTGGCCGAGGATTTTACTAGATTTTAAAACAGTGTTTCTCTACACAGATCCCAATTCAAACCCAACGACTGTCGCCCCTCGCTAAATACCCCCATCCCGGACACAATGGGATATGTTTCATAGGCCAATTCTACTGTTACAGTCAGTTATTTTTCAAATTAATGTATAAAACGTTTAATATTCAATTCGAACGTACATTTCAATTTGCCAAGGCCACAAACAGATTCAAAAAATTCCAGAAAAATAAATCTACCTTTGTTTTGACTCTACGGTCCCAACAAAAATAGTTTCGTCAAATTCTGAGATCGTTTGAAAAATGGTCTTTTTCTAGTCGATCCAATTTAACAAAAATTGACCAAACACATTTTCTTTTGCCCCGCTCACATACTAGCTTCAAAAATTATGAAATTTGAAACCTAGCAATAGTTTGACATCCCGGATCTAACAAAAGTGGTTTCATCGAATTCCGAGGTCGTTTGCAAAATGTCTATTTCCATGGGCTAAATATTCTATATAGCGACCTTTCTGAAAATTTATTTGGACATAACTTTTGATTCCCGCTATGAAACTTCGATTTTTCAGATTCGTTAGAAAGGTATTCATAAACAGATTTAAATATTTTTGGTTTCACTAAAATCCATTATATTTTGCACTCGGTGCAGTTAGTCAAAGTTTGAATTCAAATTTTCAAACTTCTCCACTATTTCTAATTCACTATTTTATTGAAATATTATATTTCAATTGTTTAAATTCCTTTGAAATAACCAATTTAAAAAAATTTAATTGGCTCTTATTTTCCGGGTTGTTACAGTATTTCTTGGGTTTTGGATGATTTTATAAGCCGATTGGCTAGCCGCTTGGCCTTTTCTTTTTCTTTTGGATCAAGAAGGCCATGGGAGGCTATATGAAATATCCCCAAGTCCCTGGTGTGGGGGAGGTTATGGCGAAATTTTTCGAAAATTTAGGGTGTTAGCCAAATTTTTGAAAAATTTGAAAAGTTCTTAGAAAATGAAAAGTTGAAGAACTTAAGCCATAGTGAAAAAAATGAAAATTGAGTTGATTAGTTAAACAACTTTCAGCTTCGTTCCTTTTCGGGGACGAAAAGTTTTAAGTGGAGAAGACTGTAATAACCCGGAAATCCGAGCCAATTTAAAAATTTTATTTTCGCAATTTTAGTGAATTTTGATTATTTAAAATCAACTATTTTAAATAATAACGACGAGAAATTTATTTTGAATAGAATTAGAACGTATATATTTATATAGATTGTCGTTAGAATATAAATAATTATTTATAATTATAAAAGGAATTGAAGATGCCGCGGTAGTTTGAAATTTCGATTTCAAAGTTCAAATGAATGTACCGAGTGCAAAATAAACCGGATTTTAGTGAAACCAAAAATATTAGAATCTATTTGAGAATATCTTTCCAACGAATCCGAAAAATTGAAATTTCATAGCGGGAATCAAAATATATGTCCAATTGAAAATTCAGAATAGTCGCTATGGAATGTCGGCCGTTAAAAATGGAAATTTTGCAAACGACCTCGGTTTTCGACGAAACCACTTTTGTTGGGTCCGTGATGTCAAGTTATTGCTAGATAGCAAAATTCGTAATTTTTCGAATCAATATGTGAGCATGGCGAAGGAAAACGCATTCGACCAGTTTTAGTTGATTTTAATCGACTGGAAAATGGCCATTTTTCAAACTGTCTCAAAATTCGACGAAACTAGTTTTGTTAGGACCGTATCATCAATACGAAGTTAGAAAATATTTTTTTAGGAATTTTTAGAGTCCGTATGTGACCCCAGTGAATTAAAATGCGCGTTCAAATTCAATATATAGATTTATATTTTGCTTTTGACGAAAATTGATCGAAACGATTGAATCAGCCTATGATACATATCTCATTGGGTTCAGAATGGGGGTAATTAGCTATGGATGACAGGCGGTGGGCCTCGTTTAGAGGTCCAATAAAAAAGTCAACTTTTTGAAAATAAATAAATAAATAAATATGTAATATAACTCAACCCCCCATCCCTCTCCCCATTCCCCCAAAACCCGATTCAGTATATAAAAAAAGGGGCATCACGCCCTTGACCCATCGCCGCCTCCTCCAAGGTCACCGCCGCCGAATGTGGCGCACCGCCCTCACCCTCCGCCTCTCCTTGCCTTCTCCTCTCTCCTCTTCTGCGCGATGAAGCCCCAAACCCGTCTAAAACCCTTCGTGCCCCCCCAAAAGCCCTATCTAAAGACCATCGTCGATCACTTCTGGGCCACATCGCCTCCTCTGGCAAGCCACCACCGACCTCAGGCCACCTTCTTCAACTCCAGCGCCTCCGCTACATCCGGCGCTAGCACCAGCAGCCCTCCGACTCGAAGAAACCCCACCTCCTCCGCAAAATTACAGTGAGTTATTCCTTTTTCTTCTATTTGTAAATAACATTGTTTTAGTTCAGTTTTTATTATATTTTATTTATGTAAATGAAAAGCATTGTATAAAGTTTTGATTCTTGATTTATAAAGCTATGATTTTCGCATATAGAAAAATATGATATTAGTTCATGAAAAAAAATATGATTTTATGATTTCTAAGGTTAATGAAAACAAGATTTCTTTGAATTGAGAATGTGTTTTTATTTGAATTGAAAGATATGATATTTCATTAGAGAAAAATATGATTTTTCATTATAGAAATTATGATTTTTATGATGAGAAAGACAAGATTTTTGAATTATATGAAGAAGGAATGATCTTTATATGAGAATAAAAATATGATGTTTATATTAGTAAAGTATTACAAATATAATTTTTATATAATGTAGAGCATAAAAATATGATTTTTATGTAGTAGAGATCATAAAAAAAAAATACGATTTTTATATTATGTAGATAATAAAAATTTGATCTTTATATATGTAGCAAAATAAAAATATGATTTTTATTGTATATACGTTGAAATAAAAATGTGATTTTTATAGCGATAATATAAAAATTCGATCTTTATAGAAGGAGTAGAAATATAAAAATATATTTTTTATATAGAAAGAAGCGTTGTAAATATATATGAAGAAGATATAAAAATATGATTTTTCATTGTTGAAATAGCATGATAAAAATATAATTTTTATAATATTACTAACGAGATAAAAATAGAACTTTTATCTATATAGTAGCGGTGTAAAAACAATATTTTAATCTATATAGTAGCGGTGTAAAAATAGAATTTTTATCTGTACAGTAGCAGTGTAAAAATGTGATTTTTATATACATAGCAACAATATAAAAATGTGATTTTTATATATGTAGTGGCTACGGACAACGAAAGTGACAAAAGGCGAGCACGGCGAAGATTTCTACATATGAAGAGTCGAGGCATTTGGTTTAGCTAGTCGGTGAGAACTCCTCACTTTTATTCTTATTTCTAGTTTGAAATATATACTAGGATGCAAACGGTGCTTAGTAGCAGCCGACACCTGTCGTCCACAAACCATGGATGACTTGTTTGTTTGGTTGCTGTGTTGTAAAATTTGATTATGTGATGTGAAATGAAATAAAATATTTTATAGTGGAAAATATTTTATAGTTAAAAATATGATTTATAAGGTGTATATAAAATAAATATTTATAAACAAATCGGACGATTTGTTTATATACACTGATTTGATTGATATTGATTGGGACGATAAATTTTACACATCGTCCAATTGCACAAATAAGATCTATGTTTGTTTATTTGAAATCCCACATGGTTATTGGGATGATATTTGACGTACACTAATCCCGATTGTTTAGTTGTATGTCAATCGATGAGTTGACAGACTGTGTAAGCATTAATTATTTATATTTAATGCTTATGTAGTTGAGTGGTGCACTCTGGATGATGGTTGATGATTTATTGTTGTTGTTTTATACATGTGTTGTAGGGAATCCATATAATTAACATTATATGGTAATTGATTGGTCCTCATCCCAAATTAGAAAAATAAATTCATGTGTTGAATTGAAAATAAATTTTAATGTGTTGAATTGAAAATAAATTCATGTGTTGAATTGAAAATAAATATTCATGTGTTGAATTGAAAATATACATTCATGCGTTGAATTGAAAATAAATTCATGTGTTGAATAGAAATATAAATATTCATGTGTTGAATAGAAAATATAAATTCATGTGTTGAATAAAATATATATTCATGTGTTGAAGGATATATTCATTTGTTGAATAGAATAACGAAGTTATTGAAATATATAAAGCCGTGTTGGTTAGATATGCGCCATTTTGACGCGAACGATATTTATATCGATTATATTCATTTTGTAATGATTATAGAAAATGAAGTGATATCAAAATATAACGTTTTGAAAATATTATCATTTGTATATCGATGATGTGTAATATTCAATTTTGATCCGAAATTGAATATGAAGTTGAAATCGTTTTGAAAACGAATTTAAAACGATTTATAAAATACGTTTTGAAAGGAAATCGACGAAATATAAGTAATATATATAATGGCCTGAATAGAACGCGCCGCGCTGCGGCAGTACGCGAATTTCGACCATTGAATTCGAATGGATATTGCGTGAGATCTGACCGTCGGATTCTCCTAAAACCGGAACCGTTGGGTTCGTATCGAAAAGTGCTTTCTAAGAATGTAAGTGATTTGAAATCTAACGGTTGGATTAGGAATTATGTCCAAATCAAATTTGGAAAAGGTCGCTGTATGTGCAGTTCGATGGCCGTTGATGGAAATCGACTGTACGGGCCTTGATAAAATTATTAAAAATATCAATAATTTGTGTAAAATCATAAGAAATGATTTGGGAAGAATTGGGATGAAATGAAAAGATAAAAACAGATTTTTATCGAAATGAACTAGTTTTGAACTAGAATTATAATTCTATTTATTTTTAAAATAAATAACTTGGGTTTGAAATGATTTTAAAAATAACCAGAATTTCCAATAATTGAATTGGAATGGATTTGAATCGAAATCATCTCCGGAATAGTTCGATGTTGGATTTCGTGATTATATAGATGTTCTTATGGAAGTTTGAAAGATATATTTATATCGTTATTTCCAATACGATATTTGTTGGTTTCAGAATTTGATATTGAATATAAGCCGATATATTTTCTATTCAGAGCCTTGTATTTAATATCAAATGGGATTTGGGTTTGTCGTGAATGATGTCTTCATTAACACTGTTCTTGAACCCAGTTGAGAAAAAGATTAAATCCTTTTTGTTTGGATTTAGTGAAGTGTACCAATTAAATAGAATTTAATTGGAATTGAATACGAATTGATTTTTGGGTTTATCGTGAACGGTGTTTTAAATAACACTTGTTCTTTAACCCAATAATAAATTGAATGCGATTTGGGGTTTATTGTGAACCGTGTTTTAAATAAAATGGGTTCTTTAACCTAGTTAAAGACAGGATGTGATTTCCCAAGTTAAATAATCATTAATATTGATTTTTGGGAAGATTAAAACTAAGTGGTGTTTTAATGGATCTTTAATTAGATTGAAATGGTCGAGAATGGAGTATCACCAGTTTTGCTCCAGGCGATAATTAAATCTTTAATTAGATTTGAATGTGAAATGGTAACTGAATTTACTGATAACCCCGTGGTGTTAGATAGGAAGTATTACCAGTTTTACTTCATGGGATGAATAGGTTGGGATTGGGAAATAAAATAAATGATTACTTCGGTGTGGTTCGCTAATCCCGACTAATTTGAATTGATATTCAAAGCAAGATTAAAGAATAAATTTAAAGAATTTATCTTTGATAAAATTAATGGGAACCTTTCCCAAATTATAAGAGTATTTGAATAAAAGAATATACTGAATTGGAATGAGGCGTATCTTGTGTTTGTGTAACACTTGTTTATTATATACGCGATTTGTTCAGAAAGACCGGGTTTATCCCATTTTTAATAACTGATTCGACGTGGTGCCGAGGATGAAGACGGTGGTTGAAGACCGGAGGTCTTCACGTCGTTTGGGTTATTACTGATGATCTTTATTGGGTCGTACACCCAAGAGGAGGGAATCAGTTAGTGGTCGTCCAGACGTACTTGGAGATCAATGGATATGCGGGGTACTAGATGCCTCCGGTTTCGTTCAGACCCAGAACAAACTTGTAAATGGACTGTGTGTCTAACATTGGATTTTATTCTGTATGATTGATTTCTATTAAATATATATCTGTTTGGCGGCAGAAAATTTATTCTCTTTCTTAATGCCCTTCTCAGAGACGTACGAGCTCAAGGGTTATATATTGATGGATATCAAATGCATGGAGTGAATTTCCTGTGTGGCATGCCTAAGTGGAAAATGATCAAGGCTTCTGTTGAAAAGCAAAGTCTTGTGGGTGATGATCAAAGCACGGCCTGTGTGGCATAGCTTTGTCTAGCGTTGATTCGTGAGCCTCACACCCTGGTTGTGAACCAGAAATAGGAGAGGACATCAGGGAGGGCATGCGTTTGTTTCAAGCTGGAAATGGCGTCAGTGGTTTTACACGCCCTGACGAGTTTGACTTATGTGGTTGTTGCTGTTGCGAGGCGCCTCGGATATATCGGTGACTGTGTGGAGTCGATGGAGTCATTTGTCTCATTTACGCCCAAAGGGTGGGGAGACGCAGTGTTCAGGCATTTTAATCAACATCAGTGGACCGGCCCTGACGATCCAAGGGTCACCCGAGCTCTGATCCTGAGGCTCGGGCTAGAGAGTCTCGAATTCAGGGAGGACTATCTTTTGCCTCGGTTCACAGATGGAAATCCAGCTTCCAATATGTGACTTTGCGGTTTTATTTGTAGAGCCTAGTATGGCGACATAGTGGGATGGGGAACTCATGTCGTCTATGACTGATACTTATGATTGAAATTGTTTTATACACTATGCAGTTATAATTGTATCAAATGATTTGTTTTTTTAGCGTATCAAGCATTCTTTGACTATTATAAGGTAAAAACCATATCCACCGGCTTGCGTTGCATTGTGTGATGGGACCTGGGTCTTATAATAGCTTCATTTTTCTTTATTTAGCATTGCGCTGTTTGTTTTATGCACTGGTATTCTTTGAAGGAAACCCGTTCCGTGTTATACGGCGTGGTCCCTTGACTTACCTAACTTTAAAATAAAGATTAATAACTATTTTAGTTCTCACACCAGTCACATGACTGACCTGGAGTTTGTTGTTTTAACCTAAACTCTGGGTGCCCTTATTTTGACATGGGCAGCTAGTAGTTTAGGTTTTCCAGATTTATATTCACATGATCCTGATTTACAGCTGGAACGATACTCGGAAAGCTCTGTATCCGTGTATTACTTCTAGTTGTGTTCTGTATTATTTTCCACTACGATGTATTTAAATGTAATTTAAATCTCTGATATTTTCTGGGTAATATTAATTCATACTCTGTATATTCTTGTATTCTGATGGAATTGTTGTAATAAGCAATGGAATGCTCTTCTGTTTGCATTCCGATGTGTCTTGTCCTGAACTCAATTCGGGCTTTCCTTACCAAGGTAGTTCGGGTCGCTTCACTTTAAGATTATTTTAAAGGACTACTACCAAAATTTACTAATGTTAACACTTGTTCATAAATTTTCCTTCTTTTTTGAAAAACACTTAAAATTTTAGATGTTATAATAATTCAAGGACTATATTTTTGCTATAGAAAAAATCTACAATCTGACAATATTAGTTTCAACATACACATTTTTATTTCTTTATACAAAAATTACATTTTATAAATTATTTCAACAAAAGGTTAAAAAACACCCGACACTCCTAGCTCAGTTAGTTAGAGGTGGGCGAATTGGGATAAGACATAGGTCTCAGGTTCGAGGTCCACCTCTACTAATTTTTAGGGTTGACTACCAAGATAGTGTGAAGTCATTGAAAAATCAAGGTATATCACTACCTATGGGGTTTTCTAAGACCGACAAGCAATGGCTTGAGTGAAGTCTTAGGTTCCACACGTAAAAAAAAAAAGTTTAAGAAACACCGTTTTAACATACAATAGTTGTTACTTATATTTTTGCCAATACATTGCGCTAAGTAGCCCAAAACTCATAAAACACTAATTTTATCACAGAACTTCTTACCGAACATTTTCTTTTTTATACTATCCCAATTACTGCTGTAAAAAGTAAAATCCAATTTATCTCAAAATCCGATATATATGTGTGTGTGTATATATATATATATATATACACACACACACTCACATATATATTTAATTTGCACACTTTCACCAAACTCCTATAAATTCTTCCTTTCCCAAACCTCAAAATTCCCAATTTAGATTAAATGAAACTCCAACCAAGCTCAATTTATATTTTGAAAGGAGTTTATTTCTTAATTAACAAATTATAGTTCTCTTTATAATTCATTAATTACTACAATAAGTAATCGTCTAAAATAAGGGTTGTTACACATACCTACAGATAGTAACCCGGGGCTGATAACTATGTGTCCCATACCATACGTTCTCACTATGGTTTACCATTCGTTCATTAACTTCACACCGTAGAACAACATAGCAACAAAATACTAATTCATCATAAACACTGAAACAACATAAACAATGAATTGTCTGCTTCAATTAGGCTGCTATTAATCGATAAACATAACTTTGTGTCCCATACCACGAGGTTTACAATATCATTTAGTCACAACTACGTCCTCTAGAAGGGTGCAATAGTGTGCATTTATATAAGAAAATACTGGTTTTCAGTAATGGGTTTTTTAATCAGTTTTCCAAAAATATTAGAAAACGTTTCCTTTAAAATCTTCCATATATATCGGGGATAATATAGATTTTACAGTCCTAAATACTTAAAAAATGTATAAGACAAATATTTATTGAATTAGAAAATCACTTGAAAACGTTTGATGGAAGTAGTTCATAAAACGTATTTGTAAATAAGAGAAAACTTCACATATAATCCTCAGAAATTGACCAAAAACATCGTCAATTTGATACCTGAATCGAAGCTAATACTGGCAGATCATATTGGAGATATTTGTCAAAACTATTATCATTCACAATCATCAACAAACGGGGACTAAAATCATGTAGCAATCGCTGTAAATCAGTTGCAGAAACCAAGAAATTAAGGCCAAATCAAATCCATGCACTTCATAAAAATTCACGGACAGTATCCTCTTAAAGGTTGACCTGGTGGTCGATCTCTTGTGCTTAGGGGTCGAACCCTATAGGGGATTTTGCATAGGATGTTAACGGGGAAGCTATAGGATGTTAACAAGCTTTGTATTCAACTTTGGCTACTTATTTCAAGGTGTAGGCAACTTCAAAAGCACACCGAATTTTGCACGCATAATGAGGATTATCAGACAACAGTCCCGGATAAGTTTGATAATAATTCTTGGAGAATTTAGGAAGTTATACTTTATTAAAGAGGACACTAGACTTAGATGAGATAAAAACAACAATTCCCAACAAAAAGAAACAAAAATGTACGTATTTTTACAAATTATACTCTGATAGTAGAAAATATCAAAAACTAGAAAGCATGAATCGCACAACTCACCCGAGATTAGATTAAAGTCGATTTCCCATGCTTTAAGCTTGTAAAGAGGTATCTTTAAGCTCCCAAGACCCAAGGAAAAAGGAAGAAGCAGCATGCAAAGTCCTGAAGATAGCTATAATTTTCATCTCTTTAATTTCACGAACGATACTTGAATTTGAGAATTAACTTTATAAGAGAACATTATGCTTATCTCTCTTTTGATTTCTTATAAATTAACCTAGATTTAGATAATTGGGAGTAAGAGAGGCCATGGTTTTTGCATTGGCTTTTCTTTTGTAAAAGGAGGAAGAAGGATAATAGAAGGAAGTGTCGTATCTTTCTTCATTCCCTTACCAGAAGTAATGGAAGTGTAACAACCCGTAATTTCTGAACCAATTAAATTTTTTTATTCTTGCTATTTTTATGGATTTTGAATATTTAAAATGATTTATTTTTAATAATATTGATTTAAAATTTATTTGAATCGAAGTTAGAACATATAAATTTATTTTAATTATAAATAAAGTTTGAAATGGCGCGGTAGTTTGAAAATTCAATTTTAAATTTTAATTGAATGTACAGAATTCAAAGTAAATCGAATTTCAGTAAAACAAGAAATATTCGAATCTATTTAATTATATTTTTCTAATGAATGTAATAAACCAGGATTTCGTAATAGAAATTGTATGTTATGTCCAGTTTAAAATTCTAAATAGTCGCTATGGAATGTATATATATATATATATATTTAAATAATATATACCCTTAAAAATACCCATTTTGCAAACGACCTCCATTTTCATCGAAACCAGTTTTGTTGGATCCGGAACATCAAATTATTGTTAGGTTTCAAATTTCATAATTTTTGGAATTAATATGTGAGCGCAGTGAATTTAAATGCCTGTTCAGTTTTAACAGTGAATTTAATCGACTAAAAAAGGGCCATTTTTCAAATGGCCCCTAAATTCGATGAAATTAGTTTTGTTAGGACCATATCATTAAAACATAGTCAGATATAATTTTTCTATGATTTTTGGAGTCAGTATGTGGCCCCAGTAAATTAAAATGTACGTCTAAATTCAATATATATTGATTTATATATTAATTTTGATGAAAACTGATCGAACCAGTCAAATTGGCTTATGAAACCTATCCCATTGCATCTGGAATGGGGGTACTTGGCTAGCGCCAATAGTCGTTGGGTTTGATTTGGAGTTCATAACGATTAACAAGTTAAATTTGAATTAAATAATAATTAAATTATATTTTATATACACCACCAGGTCAAAACCCTAGCCTTTCTCTCCCCGTGGTCAAACCCCATCGTCAGCCGCCCACATTTAAAAACCGACATCCAGAATTTTCAGAATTTCGATCACCAAAATCCCTTAATCCATTGCGAATTATAACACGAAATCAAAACAAAAATTAAAGTACTATCTTAGATTTTCAAATCCATAGTAAAATGATCGATTTTAGTGCTATAATTTGGGAGAATTTATGTTGCAAAGAGGGCGCATTCAAACCGGAATTAGAGGCCCTGGAGCCTCGAACGACGTGCTGTCGTGAGGGTGGGGAGGCGCCATGGAGGCGGTTCATGGGGTGGACGTCGATCTTTGACCGGCGGTCTGGAGGAAGTGCATGGTAAAACCCTAGTGGGTGATGTTGGGTTCTTCAGTTTCAACGAGAAAGAAATAGAATGTCAGTGAGATGGTTAAGTAATTGTATTAATAAATTATGCATTTAATTTTCTTAAGTATTTAACTAAAGTTCAAATCTTTTTAACTTGTTCAAACAGGATCAGAATTGGACAATTTAAGATGCGTTGGAATCGTAGAGAGGAGAGCTACACAACAGAACAGACTAAAACCAAAATGAAGCAAATTAGAATTTGAATCAAATTCAAATCCGACCAGTAATGAAATTCAGACATAAAGACTAATCGAGTGGAACCCAATGTGAGAACTCCTTCACACTCAAAATTATTTTATCATGTTATTGTATTCATGTATAAAAATATATATATAATTGCTAGTGTAGATTTTTATGAGTTTAATCATTATAAATTGTATACGGTACCTGTAAGCTCACCTCCCTCGTCTACAGGCTATGGACGTTTTGATTGACTATATTGTGTCTTGTTTGTGATGTTGGAATGTTTAACATACTAAAAAAGGATGTTAATATTATTGTGGTAATTAAAATTAAATTATGAACATCCATTTATAATTTAAACAGTAAAATGGGAATAAATATTCATTTACAAGTCAGACGGCTTATTTATGTACACCAATTTAAGTGATATTGATTGGGACAATAATTTTTACACATCGCCCAAGTGCGCAAATAATAATCAGTATTTGCTGTTTGAAAACCCCACATGGGTATTGGGATGATATTTGACATACACTAATCCCAATATTTAGTTTTATTTCAATTGATAGCTTGACAGGCTGTAATGAGCATTATTTGTTTATTTTTATGCTTACACAGTTGTAAAATGCACCCTAGATGATGTTTGAATGTTGAACAATTATTTATCATTACTGTGAACACATGCGATGTATGAAATCTATATAACTGAAATTATATGGTAATTGAATGAGTCTGATTCCAATTCAGAAATAAAGAATATTATGAAATAATATTTAGTGAATAATCAAAATATGGTTTTGGTGTTCAAATTTGGATGGACGCAAAAATATTGAATTGTGAAGCCCAGTTAAGTAGTAAACTCCTTTTTAACCTGAACGGGTTTATCGATTGATTTTACTCATTTTATGAAGAATTAGAAAAGGAAATGGATTTCAAAATTGGATATTTTAAAAATATTATCATTTCAATATTACAATGATGTGGAATATTCAATTTTGATTTAAAATTGAAATAGAAATTGAAATCATTTTAAAATGAATTTATAAATGATTTATTAACTATGTTTTAAATAGAAATCGATGATAAATATATTATATATTATAATGGCCTGAATAGAACGTGTCGCACAGCGACCGTTCGTGAATTTCAACAATTAACTTCAAATTGATGTAACGGGAGATCCGACCGTCGGATTCTCCTAAAAATGGAACCGTTGGGTTTATATCGAAAGGAGCTTTCCAATGAATATAAGATATTTAAATTTGAACGGTTGTATTTTAAGATATATCCAAATCAATTTAAAAAAAGGTCAGTATGGATTCAGTTCGGTGGCCGTTATTGGAAACCGACTGTATGGGCCTTAATAAAACTAATAAAAATATAAAAAATTGTGTAAAATCATAATAAATGATTTGGAAAGATTTTAGATGTAAAATTCCAGTTTTAAAAGGATAAAAATATATTTTTATCCAAATGAAGTAGTAAAATACTAGAATAAAAATCCAATTATTTTTAGAAATAATAAAATGGATTTATAAATGGTTTAATATAACCTGAATTTTTCATCGAATAAATTGGAATGGATTCGAAATGGGAATTATCATCGGATATTTCAATATTGGATTCCGTGGTTATACAGATATTGTTGAGGAATTTGGAAGATATATATATCGTTATTCCCAATACGACATTTGTTGGTTTCAGAATTTGATGTTGAATATAAGCTGATATAATTTCTACTGAGAGTCTTGTATTTAATATCAAATTGGAATTTGGGTTTGTCGTGAATGGTGTCTTTATCAACACTGTTCTTAGAACCTGATGAGAAAAGAACAAATCTTTTAAATAATATTTAGAGAAGTTTACCAACTAATTAAAATTTATTTGGAATTGAAAGGGAAATTGGATTTTGGGTTTATCGTGAACTGTGTTTTAAATAACATTTTGTTCTTTAACCCGATTAACAGTGAAGATACGATTTGGAATTTATAAGTCTTTTTATTAAGATTTAATGGAAATTTTCCAAAGTAAAGTTTTCCAATTTAATACATTAAATTGGAATTGAATGGAATTCGATTTGGTAATAATCGAGTTGAACTTCTGTGAATGAAAACCGTTACTATATATGGAATTTAAAAGCCTTTGCCGCTATTCCATTTATATTATTATTCTAATACGGGAATTTATACCAGTTATACACTGATATGATTTCCGTGTAGATTCCATTATGATGGAAGATGATTTTGGGTTTATCATGAATGATATTTTAAAGGACATTTATTCTTTAACCTAGTTAAAGATGGGATTTATTTCCTAAATTTGAATAATCATTAAATAATGATTTTTGGAGATTAAAACCGAGGTGGAGTTTTAATGAATCTTAAATCAGATTTAAATGTTAACGTGGTAATTAAATTTTCCAAATTTGAGAAGTGATCGAGAATGGAGTACCAACAGTTTTTCTCTAGGCGATAGTTAAATATAATTTTACCGATAACACAGTGGGTGTTAGATATGGAGTATTACCAGTTTAGCTCCATGAGATGGATAGGTTGGGATTGGAAAGATAAAATAAATGATTACTTTGGTAAGGCGATAATCCCGACCAGTTAATAAATCTTAATTTGGTTTAGAATTGTTAATGGATAAAATAAAATCTTTTGAAAAGGAAGACTAAATTTAGAAGAATTTATCGTTGATAAAACTAATGGGAACCTTTCCCTAAAGATGTGAATGTTTGAATAAAAGAATATTATGAATTGGAATGAGGTGTATGATGTGTTTTTGTAGAACTTGATTATAAGATTTGCGAGTTATTCGGAAAGATCGGGTTTAACCCATTTTGAATAACTGAAACGACGATTAAATGTCGGTGATATAAAGACGATGGTTGAATACCGGAGATCTTCACATCGTTTGGATGATTACTTATTTCTTGATTGGGATATACACCCAAGAGAAGGTAATAAGTGTTGATCATCCAGACGTACTTGGAGATCGACCGGATATGCGAGGGTCTCTCTCCTGTATTGGACATATGGGACGAGGAATAAGGTGCCTCCCGTTTCGTTCAGACCCAAAACGGACTTGCAAATGGATAGTTTGTCTGATATTGTATTCCTTTATACTGTATTCATTGATCTCTACTAAATATATATCTGTTTGGTGGATGAGAATTTATTCACTTGCTTAACACCCTTCTCTGAGACGTACGAGCTTAGAGGTTATATATTGGTGGAAATTAGTGGTACGGTATGAATGGACAGTGTGTCATGCTGAGATGCAAATGATCAAGGCTTTTGTTGAAAAGAAGAATCTTGTGGTTGATGATCAAAGCACAGCTTTAATTAGCATAGCTTTGTGTAGCGTTAATTCGCGAGCTTCACACCTCAATATGAACCAGAAATGGGATAGTGATTGCATGGAAATGGGCATATGTTAGTTTCTAGCTATGAGTAACGTAATGGTATGAAGCCAGACTGTTTACTTATGTGGACGTTGGAAAATTTTATTGTTGGAAAGCGAGGTACCTCGGATATGATTTGACTCCCTAGAGGCTCATATGGTCGAAAACAGACAGTAGTGTCGACATACTTACTATTTTGGAGGTTCGATAGAACCGGCTAATATATAGTTTATGGTATTGCCAATAATCGACGGATGACCGACCATAAATATCCAAGGGTTCACTTTGGGGGATCCTGAGGCATTTCTAGTGTGTCTCGAAATCGGTGAGGACGAACCCTTGCCTCGATTCATAGATGAAAACAAAATTTCCAATACGCGATTTTACGGTTTTAGTTGTAAACCTATATAGCAAGGTAATATAATGGGTCTTACGCTGCTATGACTGATACATTTATATTTGAAGTTGATTTCTTCACTTATAGTAATAATAAAAGATAAAATTTCGAGTATCAAGCATATTTGGCTATTATAAGGGAAAACTCTATCCTCGATTGCATTCATTGTGTGATGGGACTTGAGTCCTATAATAGCTTCATTTTTCTCCTTAGCATTGCACTGTTTATTTTTATGCACTGGTTTTCATGGGGGATAAACCCGTTCCGTGTCATACGGCGTGGTCCCGTGATCTACCTAACTTTAAAATAAAAAGCTAATAACTGTTTTAGTTCTCACACCAGTTCCACGACTGACTCGGAGTTTATTGTTTCTACCTAAACTATGGGTGCCCATATTTCCACACGGTAGCTAGTAGTTTTGGTTTTCGTAGATATTCTATTCACAAGATCCTGGCTTACATCTGGAGCTATATTAGGAAAGCTTTGTATCCGTATATCTCTTTCAGTTGTGGTTGTAGTTGATTTCCGCTATACATTATGTTTCTATATATATATTCCGCTGTTATGTAATTAAATCTCTAGTATTTTTCTACTATAAATTATTTGAACTCTGATATATTCTTGTACTCTGATCTAATTGTTGTAATAACAATGAATTTTTCTGTTGTTTGTTTTTGATGAGTCGTGTTATCAAAGCAATCCACTGTTTTCCGTCTCTTCGAAGACCGGGTGTAACAACCCGTAAAATGCGAGCCAGTTTGAAATTTTTATTTTTGCAACTTTAGCGAATTTTGAATATTTAAAATAGATTATTTTAAATAATATCAACGAAAAATTTAGTTTGAATAGAATTCGACGTATATGTTATACGCGTCGTCGTTAGAATATAAATATTTATATATAATTATAAATAGAATTGAAAATGGCGCGGTAGTTCGATAATTCGATTTCAAACTTCAATTGAATGTACCGGGTGCAAAACAATCCGGATTTTAGTGAAACCAAAAATAATGGAATCTAATAGTGAATATCTTTCCAACGAATCCGAAAAATCAAGATTTCATATCAGGAATCAAAAGATATGTCCAGTTGAAAATTCTGAATAGTCGCTATGGAATTCAGGCCCTTAAAAATGGACATTTTGCAAATGACCTCGGATTTCGACGAAACCACTTTTGTTGGGTCCGTGATGTTGAATTATTGTTAGATTCCAAATTTCATAATTTTTCGAATCAATATGTGAGCGTGGCAAAAGAAAACGCGTTTGACCAGTTTCAGTTGATTTTAATCGACTAGAAATTGGCCATTTTTCCAACGGTCTCAGAATTCGACGAAACTAGTTTTGTTAGGACCGTATCGTCAATACGAAGCTAGAAAATATTTTTCTGGAATTTTTCTAGTTAGTATGTGACCCCGGTAATTTGAAATGTACGTTTAAAATTCAATATAATGATTTAAATGTAAATGCAACGGAAACTGATCGAAACGGTCGATTCAGCTTGCGGTACATATCCCATTGTGTTCGGAATGGGGGTGAAACGCTATGGGCGACAGGCGGTGGGCCTCGTTTCGAGGTCGTATGTAAAAGTCAACTTTTTAATAATTAAATAATAATAATAAAAAAAATATCTTCTCCCCTTAACAGAAGCCCCCCCCCCCGACTAAAATCATTTCAAACAGAAAAGAAAAAAAAACCGCTTCCAATCGATGCCGCCCCCAGCCGCCACGACGCGACCGCCTGCCCCCTGAGCTGCCGTCGGTGATCGAGACCTCTTCCCCCCCCTTTTTCCCTCTCCTCCCTCTCTCCAGTATCCAACCTCCTCCTCGATTTCCCGCCCTCGCACGGATCGAGATCCGAACCCACGTCCGACGCCCTGGCTTGGCCGACGACCGCCTGCCACCCTGCCAACGCCTCCCTCCGACGATTTTGAGCCACCCTCCGACGCTGGCGCACAGAAGACCCCCCCCCCTCTGCGCAGGCAAAAGTAAGTTGTTTTTATTTTTATTTCATTTTTATTTTTTTTAATCAGAAAATTTCGATTATAAGGATTTTAAAACTGTTTTTTTTAAAGTATAAAACTGATTTTTAAAAGTCAAAATCATATTTTTTTTATATTGAAAGCAAAGGTAAAAATCATATTTTTCAATATTGAAAGCGAAGTCAAAATCATATTTTTATATATTGAAAGCAAAGGTAAAAATCATATTTTTCAATATTGAAAGCGAAGTCAAAATCATATTTTTTTATATTGAAAGCAAAGGTAAAAATCATATTTTTCAATATTGAAAGCGAAGTAAAAATCATATTTTTCAATATTGAAAGCGAAGTCAAAATCATATTTTTATATATTGAATAGCGAACTAAAAATTCGATTTTTATATATGGAATAGCGAACTAAAAATTCGATTTTTATATATTGAATAGCGAAATAAAAATTCAATTTTTATATATTGAATAGCGAAATAAAAATTCAATTTTTATATATTGAACTTTGAAATTAAAATTCGATTTTTATATATTGAACTTTGAAATTAAAATTCGATTTTTATATATTGAACTTTGAAATTAAAATTCGATTTTTATATATTGAACTTTGAAATTAAAATTCGATTTTTATATATTGAACTTTGAAATTAAAATTCGATTTTTATATATTGAATAGCGAAATAAAAATTCAATTTTTATATATTGAACTTTGAAATTAAAATTCGATTTTTATATATATAGTGGCCTTGGGCAACGAAGGTGACAAAAAGGCGAAACGACGAAGACTTCTGCAAATGAAGTGCTGTGGAGCTAGGATAGCTATCGGTGAGAATTTCTCACCTTTCAATTTCTTTTTCTAGTTATATATATACTAGGATGCAGACGGTGCTTAGTAGCACCCGACACAATCGTCCACAGACCATGGACTTGTTTGTTTGGCTGTTTGGTTATTGATTGCGATATTGGTTTGAATGTGGTTTGTGGTGTGAAAAATCGAATCGATAAATTGGTTAGGATTAGACGTGCGCCGTTATAAGGCGAAGGAGTAAGGCTAGGTTAGACGCTTACTCCAAACTTTGTGGGTTGCATAATGAAATTGATTTGATTGATGTGTGAATGGCGTGGGCCTTCACTAGACCGGGGATAAGGCTAGGCCTTGTCCCGTTTCTAGTATCGTGCCGTTATGCCGCCGAAATTTTCTAAAATATGTTAGAAAATAAAAATATCATTTTATCGTGTAAATGAATACTAGAAATTCATAGGTTGAAATAAAATGTTTTATCGTTAAAAATATAATTTTTAACGTGAAGTGAATAAAATAGAATATTCATTTACAAACCAGACGGTTTGTTTATGTACACCTATTTGAATGACATTGATTGGGACGATAAATTTTACACATCGCCCAACAGCACAAATAAAATATGTTTTGATTGTTTGGAACCCCACACGGGTGTTAGGATGAAATTTGAAGTTCACTCATCCTGACTGATTAAATATGTCGATTGATCGATTGACATGCTGTTATAAGCGTTAGATATCTTTATTTGATGCTTATACAGTGTAGTGCACTTTGGTTGATGGTTGATTATTTTTCAATGCTATGATATACATGTGTTGTATGAAAATCCATATAATTAACTTTATATGGTAATTGATTGGGCCTCTTTCCAATTTGAAAAATAAAGAATATTATAAAATAAAAGTTCATGTGTTGACAGTACTCATTCATTGAGATTGGTCATGTGTTGAACGAAATATTTTGATAATAACAACTATTTTGAAAAGGAAATATTTGAAATAGAATATTTGAAAATAGAAATTTATGAAGCCGTGTTGATTAAATTGACGCCATTTTGACGTGAACGATATTTATATCGATTTTATTCATTTTAAAATGAATTGAGTTGAAAACGCTTTCGAAATGAATTGAATTGAAAACGATTTCGAAATGAATTGAATTGAAAACGATTTCGAAATGAATTGAATTGAAAACGCTTTCGAAATGAATTGAATTGAAAACGATTTCGAAATGAATTGAATTGAAAACGATTTCGAAATGAATTGAATTGAAAACGAATTGAAATGAATTCAAATTGAATTGAAATTTGAATTGAATAGAAATGGATTTGAAGACGAAATTATAGAGAAGAATTCAATTTTGATTTGAATTGAAATGGAAGTTGAAATTGCTTTTGAAACGAATTTAAAACTATTTATATAATTCGTTTTAAATAGAAATCGACGAAATATATATTATATATATTATATATATAATATAATGGCCTGAATAGAACGCGCCGCGCCGCGGCAGTTCGCGAATTTCGACCATTTATTTCAAACGGACATTACGGGAGATCCGACCGTCGGATTCTCCTAAAACCGGAACCGTTGGGTTCGTATCGAAAAGAGCTTTCTAACGAATATTAGAAATTTGAAATCTAACGGTTGGATTTGGAGATACGTCCAAATCAAATTCGAAAAAGGTCGCTGTAAGTGCAGTTCGATGGCCATTGTTGGAAATCGACTGTACAGGCCTTGATAAAATTATTAAAAATAGTAATAATTTGTGTAAAATCATAAGAAATGATTTGGGAAGAATGGGGATGAAAAACTCCATATTTGAAAAGATAAAAATAGATTTTTATCGAATTGAACTAGTTTTGAACTAGAATTATAATTCTATTTATTTTTAAATAAATAAATTGAATTCGAAAAGGGTTTTAAAAATAACCAAAATTTCCAATGATTGCATTGGAGTGGATTTGAATCGAAATTGTCTTCGGAATATTTCGATGTTGGAATTCGTGATTATACAGATGTTGTTATGGAAATTTGAAAGATATATATTTATATCGTTATTTCCAATACGACATTTGTTAATCGTAGAATTTGATATTGAATATAAGCCGGGATATTTTCTATTCAGAGCCTTGTATTTAATATCAAATGTGATTTGGGTTTGTCGTGAATGGTGTCTTCACTAACACTGTTCTTGAATCCAGTTGAGAAAAGATTAAATCTTTTTATTTAGATTTAATGAAGTGTACCAATTAAATAATATTTAATTGGAATTGAATGGATATTGATTTTTGGGTTTATCGTGAACAGTGTTTTAAATAACACTTGTTCTTTAACCCGATAATTAATGGGATGTGACTTTGGGTTTATCGTGAACCGTGTTTTAAATGACACTGATTCTTTAACCCAGTCACAGATTAAAACTAAGTGGAGTTTTAATGAATCTTTAATTAGATTGAAAAGATCGAGAATGGAGTATCACCAGTTTTGCTCCAGGCGATAGTTAAATCTTTAATTAGATTTGAACGTGAAATTTAGAAACTAACTGTCGGTTAGCTAAGTAGAATGGTTTTCTGGATATTGATCTGATGTTGGTTTCGGCCTTCGGGGTTAATATTTGGGGAATTATTCTCTTGATTAATTTACGGTTAATGACTAATGAGTTGGAATGAGGCGTATGTTGTGTTTGTGTAACACTTTTATAATATATACGCGAGTTATTCGGAAAGACCGGGTTTATCCCATTCTGAATAACTGATACGACGATAAGTCGAAGATGAAGACGATGGTCGAAGACCGGAGGTCTTCACGTCGTTTGGGTGATAACTGATGATCTTGATTGGGCTGTACACCCAAGAAGATGGAAACAGTTAGTGATCGTCCAGACGTACTTGGAGATCGATGGATATGCGGGGTACTAGGTGCCTCCGGTTTCGTTCAGACCCAGAACGGACTTGTAAATGGACTGTGTGTCTGACATCGGATTTCATTCTGTGTGACTGATATCGGTTGCATAGGATGGTTTGCCTGTGTGGCATGCTAAGATGCAAATGATCAAGGCTTCTGTTGAAAAGCAAAGTCTTGTGGTGATGATCAAAGCACGGCCTTTGTGGCGTAGCTTTGTGTAACGTGTACCTCGCGTGTTTCACACCCGGTATGAACCAAAAACGGGAGACGGACCTCAGGGAGGACTTGCGTTTCTTTCTAGCTAGAAGTGGCGTCAGTGGTTTTACACGCCCTGACGAGTTTGACTTATGTGGTTGTTGCGGTTGCGAGGCGCCTCGGTTATATCGGTTTCGGCCGAATGCATTCTGGTCGGCTGACGGACCAGACTTACACCCCATAGGGTGGGGAGACGTATTGTTCAGGCATAATAATCCACTCCGTGTGGACCGGCCCTGTCGCTCCAAGGGGCAGTTGCGGCTGTTCCTGAGGCTCGGGCTAGACAGTCTCGAATCGGTTGAGGACTATCTTTTGCCTCGGTTCATAGATGGAAATCCAATTTCCAAATACGTGACTTTGCGGTTTTGATTGTATATCCTATATATGGCGACATAGTGGGATGGGGCGCTTATGCCGCCTATGATTGATACTTATGATTTGAAGTGTTTTATACACTATGCACTTATAATAGTATCAAATGATTTGTTTTAAAACGTATCAAGCATTCTTTGGCTGTTATAAGGGAAAACCCTATCCTCGACTGCGTTGCATTGTGTGATGGGATCTGGGTCTTATAACAGCTTCATTTTTCTTTATTTAGCATTGCGCTGTTTGTTTTATGCACTGGTATTCTTGGGAGGAAACCCGTTCCGTGTTATACGGCGTGGTCCCTTGATTTACCTAACTTTGAAAATAAAGATTAATAACTGTTTTTAGTTCTCACACCAGTCACATGACTAACCTGGAGTTTATTGTTTTAACCTAAACTCTGGGTGCCCCTATTTTGACACGGGCAGCTAGTAGTTTTGGTTTTGCAGATTTATATTCGCAGGATCCTGGTTTACAGCTGGAATGATATCCGGAAAGCTTTGTATCCGTATATCTCTTCTAGTTGTGTATTGTATTATTTTCCGCTGCTATGTATTTAAATGTAATTTAAATCTCTGATATTTCTGTGTAATATTTATTTGTTTATACTCTGTATATTCTTGTAATCTGATGCATTGTTGTAATATACAATGAAATGTTCTTTTATATGCGTTATGTTGTGGTTTGTTCTCGAACTATCCGGCGCTTTCCTTTACGGGGAAGTTACGGGTTTTCACAGTTGGTATCAGAGCTTTGGTTTATAAAGCTCAGAGAACAAGACACATTAGAACCTTACGAAAGAATTCATCAGATATTGGATTAGTAATATCCAGTTAGAATGACTCGTTAGAGATGGGATCAGTAGTATCCTAGAACGAGTGTGAAGAGTAAATTTTTAAAATGAAAACAATTTTGGTTTTGAAGATTTGAATCAATTATTCGTATTTGATTATCTATTTATATTGAGTTGGACAATCCAGTATATATAGGTTTTGCGTATACGTCTGATCCGCGTGTATTCAAAGTTTTAATATATTGGGTAGATATAGAATCACATTCTAGTTGCCCGGGGATGATTCTGATAATGCTGCAGCGCTACCAGTATTTATTTTCGAGTGACGAAGGTGTGATATCTATATGTTTCCATTAGGCTGGTGTGAGAACCAAAATTAGATAGGGCTTATTGTTGTGATTTGGCATCAAAAACATGATTTTTGTATATGTATCAAAATTATGAATTTGAAACTCTAATTCACTAATTGATTGATCATTGTGTTGTTTGTTTATTTGGTTGATAATTTTGAACCATTATGCCTAATTGAAACAAATATTGAATTGTATTGAAAATTGGTTGCATTTGCTTGCATATACATATATATCATTGAACAGGTCATAGCAAGGAGGCTAGAGCCAGAGAATAAAATTTGTTTGCCCGACAAATAGGTACATGTTTACTACATAATTTCCTGTTTTGTTTGGGTGATGATGATTTTGTGAGCCTATTGGCTAGCCGCTTGGCTTTTTCTTTTTCTTTTTGAGATCTGAAGGACCGGGGAAGCTATTTGAAATTCCCCGATGCTCCCGGTGCAGGGGAGGTTATGGCGAAATTTTTCAAAAATTTAGGGTGTTAGCCAAATTTTTGAAATTTTGAAAATTCTCAGAAACTAAAGAGTTGGAGAATGGAAGCCCGATTGAATGTAGAGCTGAATAATCAAACCACTTTCGACTTTGTTCCTTTTCGGGGACGAAAAGTTTTAAGTGGGGGAGATTGTAACAACCCGTAAAATGCGAGCCAGTTTGAAATTTTTATTTTTGCAACTTTAGCGAATTTTGAATATTTAAAATAGATTATTTTAAATAATATCGACGAAAAATTTAGTTTGAATAGAATTCGACGTATATGTTATACGCGTCGTCGTTAGAATATAAATATTTATATATAATTATAAATAGAATTGAAAATGGCGCGGTAGTTCGATAATTCGATTTCAAACTTCAATTGAATGTACCGGGTGCAAAACAATCCGGATTTTAGTGAAACCAAAAATAATGGAATCTAATAGTGAATATCTTTCCAACGAATCCGAAAAATCAAGATTTCATATCAGGAATCAAAAGATATGTCCAGTTGAAAATTCTGAATAGTCGCTATGGAATTCAGGCCCTTAAAAATGGACATTTTGCAAATGACCTCGGATTTCGACGAAACCACTTTTGTTGGGTCCGTGATGTTGAATTATTGTTAGATTCCAAATTTCATAATTTTTCGAATCAATATGTGAGCGTGGCAAAAGAAAACGCGTTTGACCAGTTTCAGTTGATTTTAATCGACTAGAAATTGGCCATTTTTCCAACGGTCTCAGAATTCGACGAAACTAGTTTTGTTAGGACCGTATCGTCAATACGAAGCTAGAAAATATTTTTCTGGAATTTTTCTAGTTAGTATGTGACCCCGGTAATTTGAAATGTACGTTTAAAATTCAATATAATGATTTAAATGTAAATGCAACGGAAACTGATCGAAACGGTCGATTCAGCTTGCGGTACATATCCCATTGTGTTCGGAATGGGGGTGAAACGCTATGGGCGACAGGCGGTGGGCCTCGTTTCGAGGTCGTATGTAAAAGTCAACTTTTTAATAATTAAATAATAATAAAAAAAAAAAAATATCTTCTCCCCTTAACAGAAGGCCCCCCCCCCCCCCCGACTAAAATCATTTCAAACAGAAAAGAAAAAAAAAAAAACCGCTTCCAATCGATGCCGCCCCCAGACGCCACGACGCGACCGCCTGCCCCCTGAGCTGCCGTCGGTGATCGAGACCTCTTCCCCCCCCTTTTTCCCTCTCCTCCCTCTCTCCAGTATCCAACCTCCTCCTCGATTTCCCGCCCTCGTACGGATCGAGATCCGAACCCACGTCCGACGCCCTGGCTTGGCCGACGACCGCCTGCCAACGCCTCCCTCCGACGATTTTGAGCCACCCTCCGACGCTGGCGCACAGAAGACCCCCCCCCCCCCTCTGCGCAGGCAAAAGTAAGTTGTTTTTATTTTTATTTCATTTTTATTTTTTTTAATCAGAAAATTTCGATTATAAGGATTTTAAAACTGTTTTTTTTAAAGTATAAAACTGATTTTTAAAAGTCAAAATCATATTTTTTTTATATTGAAAGCAAAGGTAAAAATCATATTTTTCAATATTGAAAGCGAAGTCAAAATCAAATTTTTATATATTGAAAGCAAAGGTAAAAATCATATTTTTCAATATTGAAAGCGAAGTCAAAATCATATTTTTTTATATTGAAAGCAAAGGTAAAAATCATATTTTTCAATATTGAAAGCGAAGTAAAAATCATATTTTTCAATATTGAAAGCGAAGTCAAAATCATATTTTTATATATTGAATAGCGAACTAAAAATTCGATTTTTATATATGGAATAGCGAACTAAAAATTCGATTTTTATATATTGAATAGCGAAATAAAAATTCAATTTTTATATATTGAATAGCGAAATAAAAATTCAATTTTTATATATTGAACTTTGAAATTAAAATTCGATTTTTATATATTGAACTTTGAAATTAAAATTCGATTTTTATATATTGAACTTTGAAATTAAAATTCGATTTTTATATATTGAACTTTGAAATTAAAATTCGATTTTTATATATTGAACTTTGAAATTAAAATTCGATTTTTATATATTGAATAGCGAAATAAAAATTCAATTTTTATATATTGAACTTTGAAATTAAAATTCGATTTTTATATATATAGTGGCCTTGGGCAACGAAGGTGACAAAAAGGCGAAACGACGAAGACTTCTGCAAATGAAGTGCTGTGGAGCTAGGATAGCTATCGGTGAGAATTTCTCACCTTTCAATTTCTTTTTCTAGTTATATATATACTAGGATGCAGACGGTGCTTAGTAGCACCCGACACAATCGTCCACAGACCATGGACTTGTTTGTTTGGCTGTTTGGTTATTGATTGCGATATTGGTTTGAATGTGGTTTGTGGTGTGAAAAATCGAATCGATAAATTGGTTAGGATTAGACGTGCGCCGTTATAAGGCGAAGGAGTAAGGCTAGGTTAGACGCTTACTCCAAACTTTGTGGGTTGCATAATGAAATTGATTTGATTGATGTGTGAATGGCGTGGGCCTTCACTAGACCGGGGATAAGGCTAGGCCTTGTCCCGTTTCTAGTATCGTGCCGTTATGCCGCCGAAATTTTCTAAAATATGTTAGAAAATAAAAATATCATTTTATCGTGTAAATGAATACTAGAAATTCATAGGTTGAAATAAAATGTTTTATCGTTAAAAATATAATTTTTAACGTGAAGTGAATAAAATAGAATATTCATTTACAAACCAGACGGTTTGTTTATGTACACCTATTTGAATGACATTGATTGGGACGATAAATTTTACACATCGCCCAACAGCACAAATAAAATATGTGTTTGATTGTTTGAAACCCCACACGGGTGTTAGGATGAAATTTGAAGTTCACTCATCCTGACTGATTAAATATGTCGATTGATCGATTGACATGCTGTTATAAGCGTTAGATATCTTTATTTGATGCTTATACAGTGTAGTGCACTTTGGTTGATGGTTGATTATTTTTCAATGCTATGATATACATGTGTTGTATGAAAATCCATATAATTAACTTTATATGGTAATTGATTGGGCCTCATTCCAATTTGAAAAATAAAGAATATTATAAAATAAAAGTTCATGTGTTGACAGTACTCATTCATTGAGATTGGTCATGTGTTGAACGAAATATTTTGATAATAACAACTATTTTGAAAAGGAAATATTTGAAATAGAATATTTGAAAATAGAAATTTATGAAGCCGTGTTGATTAAATTGACGCCATTTTGACGTGAACGATATTTATATCGATTTTATTCATTTTAAAATGAATTGAGTTGAAAACGCTTTCGAAATGAATTGAATTGAAAACGATTTCGAAATGAATTGAATTGAAAACGATTTCAAAATGAATTGAATTGAAAACGCTTTCGAAATGAATTGAATTGAAAACGATTTCGAAATGAATTGAATTGAAAACGATTTCGAAATGAATTGAATTGAAAACGAATTGAAATGAATTCAAATTGAATTGAAATTTGAATTGAATAGAAATGGATTTGAAGACGAAATTATAGAGAAGAATTCAATTTTGATTTGAATTGAAATGGAAGTTGAAATTGCTTTTGAAACGAATTTAAAACTATTTATATAATTCGTTTTAAATAGAAATCGACGAAATATATATTATATATATTATATATATAATATAATGGCCTGAATAGAACGCGCCGCGCCGCGGCAGTTCGCGAATTTCGACCATTTATTTCAAACGGACATTACGGGAGATCCGACCGTCGGATTCTCCTAAAACCGGAACCGTTGGGTTCGTATCGAAAAGAGCTTTCTAACGAATATTAGAAATTTGAAATCTAACGGTTGGATTTGGAGATACGTCCAAATCAAATTCGAAAAAGGTCGCTGTAAGTGCAGTTCGATGGCCATTGTTGGAAATCGACTGTACAGGCCTTGATAAAATTATTAAAAATAGTAATAATTTGTGTAAAATCATAAGAAATGATTTGGGAAGAATGGGGATGAAAAACTCCATATTTGAAAAGATAAAAATAGATTTTTATCGAATTGAACTAGTTTTGAACTAGAATTATAATTCTATTTATTTTTAAATAAATAAATTGAATTCGAAAAGGGTTTTAAAAATAACCAAAATTTCCAATGATTGCATTGGAGTGGATTTGAATCGAAATTGTCTTCGGAATATTTCGATGTTGGAATTCGTGATTATACAGATGTTGTTATGGAAATTTGAAAGATATATATTTATATCGTTATTTCCAATACGACATTTGTTAATCGTAGAATTT
The DNA here is from genome assembly GCA_030737875.1 of Allium sativum. Classification (NCBI taxonomy): domain Eukaryota; kingdom Viridiplantae; phylum Streptophyta; class Magnoliopsida; order Asparagales; family Amaryllidaceae; genus Allium; species Allium sativum. Next base: position 27,451,389 of record CM060927.1, on the reverse strand, counting down.
GATATTGAATATAAGCCGGGATATTTTCTATTCAGAGCCTTGTATTTAATATCAAATGTGATTTGGGTTTGTCGTGAATGGTGTCTTCACTAACACTGTTCTTGAACCCAGTTGAGAAAAGATTAAATCTTTTTATTTAGATTTAATGAAGTGTACCAATTAAATAATATTTAATTGGAATTGAATGGATATTGATTTTTGGGTTTATCGTGAACAGTGTTTTAAATAACACTTGTTCTTTAACCCGATAATTAATGGGATGTGACTTTGGGTTTATCGTGAACCGTGTTTTAAATGACACTGATTCTTTAACCCAGTCACAGATTAAAACTAAGTGGAGTTTTAATGAATCTTTAATTAGATTGAAAAGATCGAGAATGGAGTATCACCAGTTTTGCTCCAGGCGATAGTTAAATCTTTAATTAGATTTGAACGTGAAATTTAGAAACTAACTGTCGGTTAGCTAAGTAGAATGGTTTTCTGGATATTGATCTGATGTTGGTTTCGGCCTTCGGGGTTAATATTTGGGGAATTATTCTCTTGATTAATTTACGGTTAATGACTAATGAGTTGGAATGAGGCGTATGTTGTGTTTGTGTAACACTTTTATAATATATACGCGAGTTATTCGGAAAGACCGGGTTTATCCCATTCTGAATAACTGATACGACGATAAGTCGAAGATGAAGACGATGGTCGAAGACCGGAGGTCTTCACGTCGTTTGGGTGATAACTGATGATCTTGATTGGGCTGTACACCCAAGAAGATGGAAACAGTTAGTGATCGTCCAGACGTACTTGGAGATCGATGGATATGCGGGGTACTAGGTGCCTCCGGTTTCGTTCAGACCCAGAACGGACTTGTAAATGGACTGTGTGTCTGACATCGGATTTCATTCTGTGTGACTGATATCGGTTGCATAGGATGGTTTGCCTGTGTGGCATGCTAAGATGCAAATGATCAAGGCTTCTGTTGAAAAGCAAAGTCTTGTGGTGATGATCAAAGCACGGCCTTTGTGGCGTAGCTTTGTGTAACGTTTACCTCGCGTGTTTCACACCCGGTATGAACCAAAAACGGGAGACGGACCTCAGGGAGGACTTGCGTTTCTTTCTAGCTAGAAGTGGCGTCAGTGGTTTTACACGCCCTGACGAGTTTGACTTATGTGGTTGTTGCGGTTGCGAGGCGCCTCGGTTATATCGGTTTCGGCCGAATGCATTCTGGTCGGCTGACGGACCAGACTTACACCCCATAGGGTGGGGAGACGTATTGTTCAGGCATAATAATCCACTCCGTGTGGACCGGCCCTGTCGCTCCAAGGGGCAGTTGCAGCTGTTCCTGAGGCTCGGGCTAGACAGTCTCGAATCGGTTGAGGACTATCTTTTGCCTCGGTTCATAGATGGAAATCCAATTTCCAAATACGTGACTTTGCGGTTTTGATTGTATATCCTATATATGGCGACATAGTGGGATGGGGCGCTTATGCCGCCTATGATTGATACTTATGATTTGAAGTGTTTTATACACTATGCACTTATAATAGTATCAAATGATTTGTTTTAAAACGTATCAAGCATTCTTTGGCTGTTATAAGGGAAAACCCTATCCTCGACTGCGTTGCATTGTGTGATGGGACCTGGGTCTTATAACAGCTTCATTTTTCTTTATTTAGCATTGCGCTGTTTGTTTTATGCACTGGTATTCTTGGGAGGAAACCCGTTCCGTGTTATACGGCGTGGTCCCTTGATTTACCTAACTTTGAAAATAAAGATTAATAACTGTTTTTAGTTCTCACACCAGTCACATGACTGACCTGGAGTTTATTGTTTTAACCTAAACTCTGGGTGCCCCTATTTTGACACGGGCAGCTAGTAGTTTTGGTTTTGCAGATTTATATTCGCAGGATCCTGGTTTACAGCTGGAATGATATCCGGAAAGCTTTGTATCCGTATATCTCTTCTAGTTGTGTATTGTATTATTTTCCGCTGCTATGTATTTAAATGTAATTTAAATCTCTGATATTTCTGTGTAATATTTATTTGTTTATACTCTGTATATTCTTGTAATCTGATGCATTGTTGTAATATACAATGAAATGTTCTTTTATATGCGTTATGTTGTGGTTTGTTCTCGAACTATCCGGCGCTTTCCTTTACGGGGAAGTTACGGGTTTTCACACCGGGGGATTTCAGATCGTTACAATGGTATTGGAGCTTTGGTTAACTCTAATCTTTCGAGTGAAACTCACTAGAACAGAATGAAAGACTCATCAGAGATTGGATTAGCAATATCCTATGAAAGAAAACACATTAGAGATAGGATCAGTAGTGTCCTAGAATGAGAAACTCGTTAGAGATAGGGTTAGAAATGCCCCCGAATGAGTTGAGAGTTATATATTTAAAAGTAACATATTTGTGAGCATTCGATCTTATAAAATATATTTTTGAGTATATAAAATATATATGTTTTAAAAAAAATAACAAATTGATTACTAGTTGTGTTGGATGACAATTAGTTTCACTAATTAAAATAGTGGAATGATTAAACCAATGTTAAAATGAAATGTAGTTTCAGCCAAATCGAATCAAGTATTGAACTAAATTGAAAATTCATTGCAATTGGACACATATGCATGTATATATAATGAACAGGTCATAGCGTGGAAGCTAAGAAGAGGAATAAAATTGTATGCTTGACAAATAGGTACATAATTACTGCATTTATTGGGGTTTGATAATTTTATGAGCCGATTGGTAAGCCGCTTGGCTTTTTCCTTTTCTTTTGGGTTGATGAGGGCCCTGTGAGGCAAGTTGCGGTTTTACCAGTTAGCCCGTACAAAGGAGGTTATGCTGAAATTTTTCGAAAATTTATGGTGTTAGCAAAATTTTTGAGAAATTAGAAAATTCTTAGAAACTAAAAAGTTGAAGAATGAAAGCTAGAATGAAAGTTGAGTTGGTTGATTATAGCTCCGTTCCTTTTCGAAGATGAAAAGATTTTAAGTAGGGCAGATTGTAACAACCCGGAATTTCTTAACCAACTTAATTTTTTATTTTAGCTATTTTTATGGATTTTGAATATTTAAAATGATTTATTTTAAATAATAACGATTTAAAATTTATTTAGATCGAAGTTAGAAATATAAATTTATTTTAATTATAAATAGAGTTTGAAACGGTGCGGTAGTTTGAGAATTCGATTTTAAATTTCAATTGAATGTACAGAATTCAAAATAAATTAGATTTCAGTAAAACAAGAAATATTAGAATCTGTTTAATTATATCTTTCTAACGAATGTAAGAAACATGGATTCATAATAAGAACTTTAAGTTATGTCCAGTTTAAAATTCTAAATAGTCGCTATGGAATATATATATATATATATTTAATTAATATATAGCCCTTAAAAATAGTCATTTTGCAAACGACCTCCATGTTCAAAGAAACCACTTTTGTTCGATCCGAAACGTCAAATTATTTTTAGATTTCAAATTTCATAATATTTGGAATTAATATGTGAGCACAGTGAATTTAAATGCCTGTTTAGTTTTAATTGTTAATTTAATCGACTGAAAAGGGTCACTTTTCAAACAGCCTCCAAATTCGACGAAATTAGTTTTTTTAGGACTGTATCGTCAAAGCATAGTTAGATATAATTTTTCTGTAATTTTTGGAGTCAATATGTGGCCCCTGTAAATTAAAATGTACGTTTAAATTCAATATTTATTGATTTATATTTTAATTTTTATGAAAACTGATCGAAACAGTCGAATTGTCTTATGAAACATGTTCCATTGTGTCTGAAATGTGGGTATTTGGCTAAGGGCAACAGTCGTTGGTTTTGATTTGGAGTTCGTAACGATAAACAAGATAAATTTGAATTAAATAATAATTAAATTGTATATACCCCACCTAGTCAAAACCCAAGCCATTCTCTCCCCGTGGTCAAACCTCATCGGTAGCCGCCCCTAATGAAAAACTGACGTCTAGAATTTTCAGAGTTTTGATCATTAAAATCCCTTAATCCATTGTGAATTATAACATGAAATCAAAACAAAAATTAAAGTCCTATCTTAGCTCTTCATATCCATAGTAAAATGATCAATTTTAGTGTTATAACTTGGGAGAATTTGTGCTATAATGAGGGCGCGTTCAAACCGGATTTCAAAGGCCCTGGAGGCCTCGAATGGTCTGTTGTCACGAGGTTGGGGAGGTGTCATAGAGGCGATTCATAGGGTGGACGTCGATCTTTGACCGGCGGTATGGAGGAAGTGCGCGGTGGAAGTGTAGTGGGTGATGTTGGGTTCTTCAGTTTTGTAACAACCTATATTTTGATAACGTGTTATAACCATAAATCTAGGAAGAATTAAATTTAAAAATAAGAACCAAGGGAAATGGGTTGCGCCATTGCGTTTGTCTCGGAATTCTGCATGAAATCGAATCCGAGTTTGCGAAAATTGGAGTCCGTATGACCAAGTTATGGCTCCCCAAAGTTTCATAATTTTTTAGAGTTCAAAACAGTTCGAATTCGAGTTCAAATTCGAATTTCAAAACCCAGACAGACTGGGCAGGAAATTTCCCGCCCAACACCCCAGATCGACTGGGGAGTCGACTGGGCAGTCGACACCCCCAGAACCAGGTCGACTGCGTAGTCGACTTGGGTGTCAACCTGGTCCCCGAACCTGGTTTGGGCCTAGTTGCTCCTGCTTGACCCTGTTGGTTTGTTTGAGGGGCTGTGACAATTTTTGGCGGTTCAGATCGATTCTAGGGTTTATCCTATGGCCTAAACTAGTTGTTGCAACTATAAAAACACCCTAAGACCTAGGCTAGTCCACAACAAATCTTTCTAACACCATTATGCTGCTAAGTCTCCTCTTGAACCTTGGCTGCCGCCTCCAACTTGAAGCTTAAACATTCAAACTAGATCCAAATCGAAGTCCAACGTTTCTACAACAATTAAAGGGAATAGATCAACATCTCAACAACGATCCTACGATAATTTCTGTTCTTAGTTCTCAAAAACCACGATCTGTAAGCCCTAGTTAATCTTAGATCTAAACTCTAAACTTAATATGGACATGTGTAAATTGAAGTTGGACATAAACACGATAACTACTTGAAACCTACTCTTGTATATCTTTGATCTATGACTATTCCTTTTTGATCTATTATTTTAGATCTACTCTTGTTCACCCTAGATTTATTCACCTTGAACCTAGTACCGTTCATATTGAACCTTGATTTGTGGAATACTGATAAGAACTTGATTTAGGGGCATGTTCATGTCATAACCTAAACCCTATCATTATTTTAACATGCCTGTGATGTTGTGATGTTGAAACTATTGCTAGTAACAAGTTTAGGATTATCATCTTATGTCATTTATTGCTATGTTTATCACCCTATTTCATATGCCAGCGATGTTATAATCATATCTCAAGTTACACCATGCTTGCCTTGAAATCACCTTTGCCACTTTATACCCATCCTTGTTATGTTATTCCCTAGTTACATCTATTGCCTTGATTCGAATTCACGAGCGTTGGGGATGCGATTTGGGTAGTTTAGGAAAACCTGAATTTAGTATGAACTTGAAAACATGAATATCGTTATAACTTGAGCTTGGATAGGAACATGAACTTGACATGAAATTATACTTGAAAATATGAATTTAGGACTTGAAACTTAGATAACTTGAATGTGGCCAACTCGAGGATGGGTTGAGTTTGCAGTATAAATCTGCCCGGAAACGCCCGACGAATCCAGTAACTACAAACAATAGGACCCAATGTGAGTTGTTGGTCATATCACACTCGAAACCCGAGGTTAGACTAGGTTATGGTGTAAAACTGCCCGGACCCGCCCGACACATCCAGTAACCATAACCAAGTCTAATGTGAGAGGTTAGGGGTGCATTAAGTAAATTAATTCCACTGGATAGGGTTAAGTCATGGACCACTTGAATATACTTAACTAATTTGACACGTTGATTTGATAGGGTTAAGTCATGAACCGCTTGAACACATTTGACCAACCTGACACATGATTCGTAGGACTAAGTCTTAAACTAGAACGACACACTTAGTCAATTTGACATGACACGTAGATGGGGTTAAGTCTCGATTTTAAATGACAACTTAACCCGCTAAACGAAACCCTAGTTACGCGGTCCTTTTTAGCAGTAACCCACTAGATGTATCACGGTACCCTGGGACTAGGCAGGGTGGGGCACGATTGATGGGCTGATTGTAAGCGACCAGAACGACGGCTGAGTTGGTGCGCCATTGTAGGTTCAGGCGGACTAGGGTCGTGCACTTAGTCCGGAGTTGAAAAAGCAGGCATTGGGCATCAGTAGGATTATCTGTGCATTCTTGATTCATGTCGGTGGTTGGCACCCTAGGGCTTGATACACCGTATGGTAGACCTAGCACAAGTGACTACATTCGTGATAGGGCCGTATGACACAGACACACGACGAGCTAGACTTGTAGGGAGCCGATCGATTAGATCATACCGTTGGACCCCGAATCGGGTCACTTCATGATATTGGGCCAAGGGATTATTTCTTGATTTATAGTTGACACGGGATTAGTATACCAGTATAGGTGGTATGGCGAACCTTGAATATGCAATGTTGGACTTGAGTTATCTTGTTAGCTTAGTTATCATGTCATACTTATCATCATTCCTAGGTTTAATTCCAGTTTATTCATGTCTTGTTAACTTTACTAATTTCCATGCTGATAGTCACTAGGGCTTACAGTCTTATTGACTGACCCGTTTTCTTTCGCCTCTTTGTTTTTCGTCCCCCCTAGGTTCTCAAGGAGGAAACTCTAGCTCTTAGCTTGGACTTTGCTTGCTTTCTGACAGCTCATGTACAGTTTGGTCTTGAGCTATGCTATGGCTGCACTAATGCACTTTTTGGGGAATAATATTTTACTTATGTTGTTTTAAGTACTTTGCTTCTTTAGAACTTGATGTAATGAAATAATGACTTGGCATTTTGATTTAAGAGGTTTTGACTCTATTTTTCAGTAATGAGATTTGGTTTTAAAGTTTATATCCACTGCTTTATATACTCTTTTTTATCTATGTTCTGTCTTGTGTTATCTCTGTGCCTGTTTACTAGATAATACCCCTCCGAAACTAGGGCATTCCCTTTGTGAGTGACCCTAGCGGAGGTGGGGTGTTACATTTGGTTTCAGAGCAGAAGGTTACCAGACTGGGCAAAAGTTTTAAAAACCTTCTGAAACTATTTTCAAAACCGTTTATAAAGAAGCATTTTTCAAGAAAAGTTTTATTTTTAAGAAAATGCTATTCCCCAAAAGCCATTAGCACTTTCCTTTGTTTCCTCGTTTGAATCTTTTTCCTTTTCGCTTTTCAGCATGTCTGATCTTAACCTTTCTGGGGGAGTACCCATACCTGGCTGGTTCCGAAGATAGTTGGAAGCTTGGGCCAACGGCGCGGGCCTGGCAGATATTCCTCCTCTTCCTCCCCCGGTGGCCACGGTTCCTCCTCCTCCTCCTCCGGGTACCGCCTTCGCCAAAATATGCAAGGACTTTATAGGAATGGGCGGCAAGAACTTCGTTGGAACTGAAACCTTCGTTGAGGCACAAAATTGGCTAAAAGAGACTGAAGACTTGTTTGTTATTTTCGATATGGAGGATCATAGGAAAGTTCAGTTAGCAGCATGGTTGTTGAAAGAGGAAGCTTCATTTTGGTGGGAAGTCACCAACGCTACCAGGCCAATTGAGACATGGGCAGACTTTAGAGAGTGGTTTGGGCTTAAGTTTTTATCATCCGCAGAAGCGAGCCTTCCTATGGAGAGGTTCCTAGCACTCAAGCAAGGGACATGTCAGTTATGGAATACATGAATAATTTTAATCAGCTTTCTCGGTTTGATTTGGACTTAGTCAACATGGCTGAGAAGAAGGCTCTACGCTTTTCTCGAGGATTGAGCGAGCCACTCCACACTATGGCCATGACTCATGTACCCATGGGGGCGACCTTTGAAAGCTTGGTGAATATGGCCCTACTTCATGAAGAAGACGAGAATGGCAAGAAGAGGGTCAAGGCGAATGAGTCTCAAGACAAGAAGATAGACTCCGAGAAAGGAGGAAAGAACAACAACAACAAGAATGACAAGTCACGTGAGAAAAGAAAATGCAACTTCTGTGGTATTAACGGGCATATAGTCCAGGACTATAGGAAGAAGAAGATGAAGATAGGAGCATGTTTTCAATGCGGTGAAACTGGACACATCAGCAAGAACTGCCCTAAGAAGCAAGGGCAAGCCCCGCAAGAAGGACCTTCTAGGGGTACATCTTTAACTTCCTTTCCCTAGATACTCTGTTTTATCTTGTATATCCTTTCGATCCTCTCCTGAGAACCTTACATAGAATCCTATGAATGTAAACATGTATTTGAAACATGTTATGCTTGATGTTTGCGAATGGTTGCAAGTGGTTGCAAGTGATTGCTCGTGGTTGCATAACACACATTAGGCACTAGATCGGCTCAGACACATTTTCATATTGCATATGCATGAGTGCTTATACTTATTTATGGATGAAATTGAATGTGTTATCATATGAATGTTGCATATGGATGAATGTTTGTGCACACATATAGTGCTTACGTGACTATGATTTGTTTGCATACATGTTGGATTCATGACACTAAACATATTTTGCATTAGAAAGATCAATCAGGCCTGATCATTTGCATTAGATAAGGAACATATACACACACTTTTTGCATATGTTCATATAGCACTAGAAATCTCTTAAGGACAATTTTTGCTTGTGAATGATGTTTTGAGTAGATGGATGATGGATGGTTGGATACGTTCTTCCTAACTTAGAGATTTCGGGGACGAAATCCTTTAAGGAGGGGAGAATGTAACAACCCGTATTTTGATAACGTGTTATAACCATAAATCTAGGCAGAATTAAATTTTAAAATAAGAACCAAGGGAAACGGGTTGCGCCATTGCGTTGGACATGGAATTCTGCATGAAATCAAGTCCGAATTTTTGAAAATCGGAGTCCGTATGACCAAGTTATGGCTCCCCAAAATTTCAGAAATTTTCAGAGTTCAAAACAGTTCGAATTCGAGTTCAAATTCGAATTTCAAAACCCAGACAGACTGGACGGGAAATTTCCCGCCCAGCACCCCAGGTCGACTGGGGAGTCGACTGGGCAGTCGACACCCCTAGGACTAGGTCGACCGCGCAGTCGACTTGGGTGTCGACCAGGTCCCCGAACCTGGTTTGGGCCTGGTTGCTCGTGCTTGACCCTGTTGGCTTGTTTGAGGGCCTGTAACGATTTTTGGCGGTTCAGATCGATTCTAGGGTTTATCCTATGGCCTAAACTAGTTGTTGCAACTATAAAAACACCCTAAGACCTAGGCTAATCCACAACAAATCTTTCTAACACCATTATGCTGCTAAGTCTCCTCTTGAACCATGGCCGCCGCCTCCAACTTGAAGCTTAAACATTCAAACTAGATCCAAATCGAAGGCCAACGTTTCTACAACAATTCAAGGGAATAGATCAACATCTCAACAACGATCCTATGACAATTTCTGTTTTTAGTTCTCAAAAACCACGAACTATAAGCCCCAGTTACTCTTAGATCTAAACTCTAAACTTAATAAGGACATGCGAAATTGAAGTTGAACATAAACATGATAACTATTTGAGACCTACTCTTGTATATCTTTGATCTATGGCTATTCCTTTTTGATCTATTATTTTAGATCTACTCTTGTTCACCCTAGATCTATTCACCTTGAACCTAGTACCGTTCATATTGAACCTTGATTTGTGGAATACTGATAAGAACTTGATTTAGGGGCCTGTTCATGTCATAACCTAAATCCTATCATTATTTTAACATGCCTGTGATGTTGTGATGTTGAAACTATTGCTAGTCACAATTTTAGGATTATCATCTTATGTCATTTATTGCTATGTTTATCACCCTGTTTCATATGCCAGTGATGTTATGATCATATCTCAAGTTACACCATGCTTTCCTTGAAATCACCTTTGCCACTTTATACCCATCCTTGTTATGTTATTCCCTAGTTATATCTATTGCCTTGATTCGAATTCACGAGCGTTGGGGATGCGATTTGGGTAGTTTAGGAAAACCTGAATTTAGTATGAACTTGAAAACATGAATATCGTTATAACTTGAGCTTGGATAGGAACATTAACTTGACATGAAATTATACTTGAAAATATGAATTTGGGACATGACACTTAGATAACTTGAACGTGGCCAACTCGAGGTTGGTTTGAGTTTGCAGTATAAATCTGCCCGGAACCGCCCGGCGAATCCAGTAACTGCAAATAATAGGACCCAATGTGAGCAGTTGGTCATATCGCACTCGAAACCCGAGGTTAGACTAGGTTATGGTGTAAAACTACCCGGACCCACCCGGCACATCCAGTAACCATAACCAAGTCTAGTGTGAGAGGTTAGGGGTGCATTAAGTAAATTAATGCCACTGGATAGGGTTAAGTCATGGACAACTTGAATATACTTAACTAATTTGACGCGTTGATTTGATAGGGTTAAGTCATGAACCGCTTGAACACGCTTAACCAACCTGACATATGATTCGTAGTACTAAGTGTTGAACTAGAACGACACACTTAGTCAATGTGACATGACACGTAGATGGGGTTAAGTCTCGATTTTAAATGACAACTTAACCTGCTGAACGAAACCCTAGTTACGCGGTCCTTTTCAGCAGTAATCCACTAGATGTATCACAGTACCCTGGGACTAGGCAGGGTGAGGCACAATTGCTGGGCTGATTGTAAGCGATCAGAACGACGGCTGAGTTGGTGCGCCATTGTAGGTTCAGGCGGACTAGGGTCGTGCACTTAGTCCGGATTTGAAAAAGCAGGCATTGGGCATCAGTAGGATTATCTGTGCATTCTTGATTCGTGTCGGTGGTTGGCACCCTTGGGCTTGATACACCCTATGGTGGACCTAGCACAGGTGACTACATTCGTGATAGGGCCGTATGACACAGACACACGATGAGCTAGACTTGTAGGGAGCCGATCGATTAGATCATACCGTTGGACCCCGAATTGGGTCACTTCACGATATTGGGCCAAGGGATTATTTCTTGATTTATAGTTCACACGGGATTAGTATACCAGTATAGTTGGTATGGCGAAACTTGAATATGCAATGTTAGACTTGAGTTATCTTGTTAGCTTAGTTATCATGTCAGACTTATCATCATTCCTAGGTTTAATTCCAGTTTATTCATGTCTTGTTAACTTTACTAGTTTCTATGCTGATAGTCACTAGGGCTTACCAGTCTTTTTGACTGACCCGTTTTCTTTCGCCTCTTTGTCTTTCGTTCCCCCCCAGGTTCTCAGGGAGGAAACTCTAGCTCTTAGCTTGGACTTTGCTTGCTTTCTGACAGCTCATGTACGGTTTGGTCTTGAGCTATGCTATGGCTGCACTCATGCACTTTTTGGGGAATAATAATTTACTTATGTTGTTTTAAGTACTTTGCTTCTTTAGAACTTGATGTAATGAAATAATGACTTGGCATTTTGATGTAAGAGGTTTTGACTCTATTTTTCAGTAATGAGATTTGGTTTTAAAGTTTATATCCGCTGCTTTATATACTCTATTTTATCTATGTTCTGTCTTGTGTTATCTTTGTGCCTGTTTACTAGATAATACCCCTCCAAAACTAGGGCATTCCCTTTGTGAGTGACCCTAGCGGAGGTGGGGTGTTACAAGTTTCAACGAGGAAGAAATAGAACGTTAGTGAGATGGTTAAGTAATTTTATTAATAAATTGTATATTTAATTATCTTAATTATTTAGTTAAAGTTCGAATCTTTGTAACTTGTTCAAACAGGATCAGAATTGGAAAATTTAAGATGCGTTGGAATCGCAAAGAGGAGAGCTACGCAATGAAATAGACTAGAACCAAAACGGAGCAAATCAGAAATTTGAAGCAAATTCAAATCCGAGCAATAATAAAATTCAGAAATAAAGACTGATGGAGTGGAACCCAATGTGAGAACTCCTTCTCACTCAAAATTATTTTACCATGTTATTGTATTCATGTATACAAATATATAGAATTGCCAGTGTAGATTTTTATTAGTTTAATTATTATAAATTGTATACGGTGTCTGTCAGCACACCTCCCTCGTCCACAGACCATGGACAATTTAATAGAATGTATTGTGTCTTGTTTGTGATGATGGAATATTTAACATATTAAAAAAGGATGTTAATATTATTGTGTTAATAAAAATTAAATTATAAATATCCATTTATAATTTAAACAGTAAAATGGGGATAAATATTCATTCACAAGTCGGACGGCTTGTTTATGTACACCTATTTAAGTGATATTGATTGGGATGATAATTTTTTACACATCGCCCAAGTGTACAAATAATAATCAGTATTTGTTGTTTGAGAACCCCACACAGGTATTGGGATGACATTTGACATACACTAATCCCAATATTTAGTTGTATGTCAATAGATGGGTTGACAGGTTGTGATGAGCGGTATTTATTTATTTATTTTAATGCTTATACAGTTGTAAAATGCACCCTGGATGATGTTTGAATGTTGAAATATTATTTATCATTATTGTGAATACATGTGATGCATGAAATCTATATAACTTAAATTATATGGTAGTTGATTGAGTCTAATTCCAATTTAGAAATAACGAATATTTTGAAATAATATTCAGTGAATAATCAAAATATGATTTTGATGATCGATTTTGGATGGATACAAAAATATTGAAATGTAAAGCCGAGTTAAATAGTAAATGCCATTTTAACCCGAACGGGTTTATCGATCGATTTTATTAATCTTATAAAGAATTCGAAAGGGAAATGGAATTTAAATTTAGATATTTTGAAAATATTATCATTTCAATATTATAATGATATGGAATATTCAATTTTGATTTAAAATTTAAATAGAAGTTGGAATCATTTTAAAATGAATTTATTAACGATTTATAAGATACGTTTTAAATAGAAATCGACGATAAATATATTATAATGACCTTAATAGAACTCGTCGCATAGCGACCATCCACGATTTTCGACCATTAACTTCAAATAGATGTAACGAAAGATCCGACCATCAGATTCTCCTAAAACGCGAACCGTTGGGTTCGTATTGAAAAGAGCTTTCCAATGAATATATGAGATTTAAATTTGAATGGTCGAATTTTAAGATATGTCCAAATCAATTTCAGAAAAGGTCGCTATGGATGTAGTTCGGTGGCCGTTATTGGAAACCGACTGTACGAGCCTTAATAAAATTATTAAAAATATGGAAAAATTGTGAACAATCATAAAAAATGAATTGGAAAGATTTTGGATGAAAAATTATATTTTTTAAATGATAAAAATATATTTTTATCAAAATGAACTAGTTAAAAACTAGAATAAAAATCCAATTATTTTTAGAAATAATAAAATTGATTTATAAATTGTTTTAATATAACCAGAATTTTCCAACGAATAAATTGGAATGGATTTGGAATGGGAATTATCTTCAGATATTTTGAGGAATTTGGAAGATATATATATCGTTATTCCTAATACGATATTTGTTGGTTTCAAAATTTGATATTGAATATAAGCTGATATAATTTCTACTCAGAGTCTTGTATTTAATATCAAATTGGATTTTGGATTTGTCGTGAATGGTGCCTTTATCAAAACTGTTCTTAAACCCCAATGTGAAAAGAATAAATCTTTTAAATAGGATTTAGAGACGTTTACCAATTAATTAAAATTTAATTAGAATTGAATGGAAAATTGAATTTTGGGTTTACCATGAACTGTGTCTTAAATAACATTTTGTTTTTTTAACCCAATTAAAAGTGTAGATATGATTTGGAATTTATAAATCTTTTAATTAAGCTTTAATGGAAATATTCCAAAGTAAAGTTTTCAAATTTAATAGATTAAATTTGAATTGAATGAAATTCGATTTGGTAATAATCGAGATGAACTTCTGTGAAGGAAGACCATTACTATATATGAAATTTAAAAGGCTTTTCCGCTATTCCATTAATATTATTAGTCTGATACGGGAATTTATATTGATTGTACACTGTTATGATTTCCGTGTAGATTGCCTTTTGATGGAAGATGATTTTGGGTTTATCGTGAATGATGTTTTAAAGGACATTTGTTCTTTAACCCATTTAAAGACGGGATTTATTTCCTAAATTTGAATAATCATTAAATAGTGATTTTGGAGATTAAAACTGAGGTAGAGTTTTAATGAATCTTTAATTAGATTGAAATGTTTATGTGGTAATTAAATTTTCCAAATTTGAGAAGTGATCGAGAATGGAGTACCACCAGTTTTTCTCCAGGCGATAGTTAAATATTTAATTAGATTTGAATGTGAGCTGGTAATTAATTTTACCGATAACATAGTGGGTATTAGATATGGAATACTACCAGTTTTGCTCCATGGGATGGATAGGTTGGGATTGGAAAGATAAAATAAATGATTACTTCGGTAAGGCGATTATCCTGACGAGGTAATAAACCTTAATTTGGTTTAGAATTGTTCAAGGATAAAATAAAATCTTTTGAAAAGGAAGATTAAATTTAAAATATTTTATCTTTGATAATATTAATGGGAACCTTTACCTAAAGATGTGAATGTTTGAATAAAAGTATATTCTGAATTGGAATGAGGCATATGATGTGTTTTTATAGCACTTGATTATAAGATACGCGAGTTATTCAGAAAGACTGGGTTCAACCCATTCTGAATAACTGATACAGTGACTAAATGTTGATGATATGAAGACGGTGGTTGAAGACCGGAGAACTTCACATCGTTTGGATGATTACTAATGTCTCGATTGGGATGTACACCCAAGACAAGGTAATAAGTGGTGATCGTCCAGACGTACTTGGAGATCGACCGGATAAGCAAGGGCCTCTCTCTTGTATAGGACATATGGGACGAGGAATAAGGTGCCTCCAGTTTCGTTCAGACCCAAAACGGACTTGCAAATGGATAGTTCGTCTGACATCATATTCCTTTATACTATATTCATTGATCTCTGCTAAATATATATCTGTTTGGTGGCAGAGAATTTATTCTCTTTCTTAACACACTTCTCTGAGACGTACAAGATTAGAGGTTATATACTGGTGGAAATCAGTGGTACGGTATGGATTGACAGTGTGGCATGATGAGATGCAAATTGTAACAACCCGACTTTTTGCCCGGTTTTCGCCCGTAATTAAACCAACTTAAACAATTCATAAAGATGGATTGTTAGGGCACTTACACATTTGCATAAAATAAAAGGAACTTTTCCAGTATCATTAAAATAATATTACATCAGAGTTACAGGAGGTACATCAGAGTACATCAGTTACACAGCGGAAAAGATACTAAACTCAATGGAATGTGAATATGCGAACCAAACTAATAGACTTCCCATGTAAAAATTATGGGCACCCAGAGTTTAGGTGTGGGAACAATAAACTCTAGATCAGTCATGGGACTGGTGTGAGAACTCAAAACAGTTGTTTTTAGGGTTTATTTTTAATTTAGGTAATTCACCGGACCACGCCGCTAATGTGGAACGGGTTTACTCCATGTGAATACCAGTACATAGAAATTCGCAATGAGTTTTTGAAAAATGAAACTAACATAAGGTCTCATGGCACACGCACAATGCAAACGCATACATGGGCGAGGTTTCTCCTTATGCAGTCAAAAATACTTGATACGTGAAAATCCACTTTCAATGCTATAATATAGCACGAAAACAATTTCGAAAGTAAATGTATTAATCCTAGTCAGCATAGGTACCATATACTATACTGACGTATGGTACACAATCGAAAGCGTACGGGCTCGTAACGGAGATTGGGTTTCCAACAATGACCAGCCAAAGGAACTTCCTTCCGAACCGAATTTTGAACACCTCTAGAGGGATGTCCGAGGATCAACAGTGATGCTCCTCATGCCAACATAAGGCCGAGTTAACCCTTAACTGGGTAACTTAGAGTATGCCTGAGTATGTTATCTCTCGGTCATTATCGAATGTAACAACCCGAACTTCCCCGTGAAGGAAAGCCCGGATTGCTTTGAGGACAAGAAAGATCAGAACACAAACATAAGAACATTTCATCGCTAATTACAACAATTCCATCAGAATACAAGAATTTAACAGAGCATGAATAAACATTATACATTTGATAAATATTAGAGATTAAAGTGCATTACATAGCAGCGGATAAATAATACAAATCACAACTGAAAGAGATAAATGGATACAGAGCTTTCCGAATATCGTTCCAACTGTAAACCGGGATCTCGTAAATATAAATCATTTCTTACTAATTGTTCAACTTTCTGGAAATTAATCCTGCTTTTACTCGGGTTAAAGAACTAATGTCATTTAAAACACAGTTCACGATAAACCCAAATCACATTCCATTAATTATGGAATCTTCACGGAAAAACAAATCAATATATAATTGATATCAATTTCTGTATCTGACTAATAATATAAATGGATTAACGGCAATGCCTTTTAAATTCCATAAATATTAACAGTCTTCCTCCAGAGAGTTCATTTCGATTATTATCTAATCGAATTCCATTCAATTCCAATTTAATATATTTAATTGGAAAACTTTACTTTGGAAAATTCTCGTTAAATCTTAATAAAAGGATTTATAAATTCCAAATCACATTTCACTGTAAATTGGGTTAAAAGCGCGCGCCAATAACAACCACAAAACTAGATGCTTTTACCACATAGGTTAATACCTGAGCTCCATACCATAGTACATCTTTTATCTAGAAGGAGAAAACACCCTATAACCCTGCTACATTTATTCATGTTTTGACCACCTACCGTGGTGTGAGGCTTGCCGAGGTCCCGGTATACACAAAACTACATTTAAATAAGCCATGCTTTGATCATCCATAGCTCATCACATAACTTTAGTATGCCACACTGTCCATTTACAACGCATCACTGATTTCTGTCGATATATAACCTCTAAGCTCATACGTCTTAGAGAAGGGTGTTAAGCAAGAGAATAAATTCTCTACCACCAAAAAAATATATATTTAATAGAGATCAGTACTACGCAGTCAATTACAATGTCAGACACACAATCCATACAAGTCCGTTCTGGGTCTGAACGAAACCATAAATCCGGAATTCCTTCACATACGTTTGGACTTCTTGCCACTTAGCTAATATAAATTCCATCTTCAAAAGGGAGCTACCCATTTGATACATTCTGCAAGTCTTCCTTTCGATATAAAGGGTCCCAGTCTTCAATACTGTCTTCAATACCTTCAATTGCTCCATAACGCTGTATTATTACTTCGAATGTTTTTCGGACATACATCTAATCCTGGTCTTTCCAAATAACAAGCGCAATTTTTGAAAAATACAATTACGGAACACACAAGCTTTTAACCAAATCTCCTTCCATCTTGGATTTTGTTAAATTAAGCTTCTTTAAACCATTCTCAAATTATAACAAAATCCATATTTAACCTTTCATTTTTACAACACATCCCTTAAATCAAAGAAAATTTAGCCTTAAAGCCTTAATTAATTTTCCATTTGATAACTCGTTATCAAAACCCAGTTTCCCTTGAAAATCCATTAATCCATATTTCTACCATGGTTTCCAATTAAATTAATTTTCCAACATTCAATTCTTTAATCTTAACTAAAAGATTATACTTGATTCCCAATTTCTTATTTTTAATTTCCTCAAATCAAAGGTTTGATTAAATACCAATTTACGATATGAGTTTCCACAACTCAATCTCATTGGGCTTCAAGAATGATACTGTTAAAGATATGATTCATGACAAAACCCAAATCAGTCGATATTGAATATAAGTTGAACAGAAATTGTATCTACTTATATTCGACATCAATTCTCATAGTCAACGAATACTATAAGTGGAATAACGATATAATAATAACATCTTCCAAATTCCTCAAATAGTACACGTTTACACCAAAGAATTTCATATCAAATATCCAAAGATTATTTCTATCCAACTTATCCAAATCAACCCATATCTTACCTAAAAGATTTATCCAACTCTTTGACATTAGATCTAGATAGAAATACCATCAACTTGTACGTAATATTAATCTCGATATTTAATTCACACTATTAGCGGAATAATGGTGAACTACCTTTTAAATTCCTCAAATACTAAGAGCCGTCATCTACCAAATTAATATCAAACATCCGAAGATTTATCTCCAACCATATCCAACTATTTAAAATACGAAAACTCGTTTTAATATTAAATAAATCAATTTAAATTCCATCTAAAGTATTTCCAATACTTTTAAACCTTTGAAAACATTCCACAAATCATTACTTATAGTTTGGAAGATAGTTTACGGGTTAAAACATCAAAATAGATTGTTTTCAAAGATAATGTTACAATAGTGTTTCAAAAGTGTTACAAAAGTGTTACAAAACAGTTATCTTATCTATTTTGATCAAAATATCATTTATCATAGCCAAAACTTAAACTTTACAATTCAAAACACCTTTTCATAATTTGTAATGATTTTACAATTTTCTTTCCATATTTTTAAACATTTTAAAATTGCTGTTTATAGCTATGGTCAAAAATTGTTCTTACATCAACCTTTTCCAAAACGGTTTCAAACATAACTTGAAAATTATAACTCGAATTTAAAATCTGCTTTCACTCATTTGAAAGTTCTTGTTAATGGAAATCAAACGTTTTTCATTTTATGGAAATCTGATTTAGATTGCAAAAATTATAAGCGTTTAAAGTTTGCATCTAAAATACGTAAATTATCGTTATGCGACAAGCTCTTTTTTGATCATACTAACCATTATTCTACGATACTTCAAAATATCTTAGAAAACCATTATATCCTTATATAACCCTTTTAAAATCATTTAAATTTACTTTCCAAATTATTTTGGATCTAAAATTCAACTTTTTTTAACTTAATAAATCAAATTCCAATTCATTTCTAAATTCAAATAACTTCAAATTAACCATCCCATTCGTCGGATCAGTTAGGGATTTCCAGGGAATGCAGGAAACTTTATTTCCAAACCCAAGCCTAGACACTATCCACTCTGTCATCCTAGAATGTTTCGGCATTTATTTATTCATTTAAAGAACTTTAGCAATATATATGAATTCATACATATTGTCTTTCCCAATTATTAACCTTCAAATTCAATAATGATATTGCTTCTAATTTTGAAGGAGATTTGTCGATCACCAATGTGATACCACAATTGTTGTGTTACAATGTTTGCAAAACAACATCAACTAACGCTTAATAGTGTGTGTGGTCTAAAGTATGCATCCACCACAACAAACAACAATCATCACTAACCGCTAATAATTCATCACTGTATTTAAATTAACCTAACCACTAATTAAATACATAAATTGTGGTTAAAGATTTCTCACCTAACAGCTTTCCAAATCTTCACGGTATGCGAGCCTAGTTGAGCGAACCATCGGACTTTATTTCAGCGCACCGTCTACTTCACCAAAATATATATTATATAATATATACTAATCTTTCTCTCTCTATATATTATAAGAGGAGGAGGAGGAGGATGACGAACTTCAGCAAGGTGGTGGCGGAAAAGAAGAAGATTTATGCCATGGAAACCATGTCCATAAGCTTTAAGAAGAAGATGAAAAGAAGAAAATGGAGTGGAATGGTTAAAAAATTGAGGTAATGCCTCATAATATAGGAATGGATGGTTAAGGAGGTAATGGCACATAAGGGGGCAAGTGTAAAACATGCATGAAAGGAGGCATGCAAAAATACAGTGTCCTTACACTTGTCTTAAGGAGGGAAAGTGATCTTTTGGTAGCATTTCCTTTAAAATGCTATAGAAACTAAGGACAACACTTAGTTCTAACGCTACTAATTCATTTTATGCTTTGACAAATCCAACCAAATGACAAATTGTATCAATAAACCCAAACTTATTAATAGTCATTTTCATTTATAATTCAAGTAAAATCTATCATATTTCTTATCAAAATTATTAAATATTGTAAACTATATATATATATATGTCAAATTCAAATTTAAATTCATATTAAGTAATAAAAATTCCAATTTTAAATTGATTAAAAATTCTGGATCATAACATTCACCCCCCCTCCCCCTTAAAGTTTTCGTCCTCGAAAAGGAAAGGAAATCGTAATTACACATTTTACATCTTGTAGGTTTTCAGACACAAGATTAAAATTCTTTATACCAAAGCTCCCCGTTCTCATAATGGATATACCGGGTAGAATATTCTAACACACATATTTATGGATAACCATATTTGCATGTCCTCCAACGATATCTTCCAATCACCCATTATATTCGATTCATCGTTTACTGGGCCAATTACTTATACTCAACCATTTACCTCCTTCAAGAAAATTCAGAGTTATTAATTTATTCTCTTAGATCTAATCCTGCATATACAATGGTTATGAAACTTATTCCTTTTCAGTTTCCAAAATTTACTATTATTCGTTACACGAAAAACTTGATCATCTCCGAACTCAGCTTGTATAAATGTTTTTGTTTAGATAATTTCTTCTTACCATTCCTGCTTGCCAAATATCCTTTAATCAAATTGTGAAACTTAATTCACAAGGTACTCATGCTTACTTAAACAGTTCCTTTTTGTAACCACAATATATGTTACGACCTGGATTTTTGACCGTTCAAATCGACAATAAACCACACATGTTGACCCAAACAAATCACCAACACAGGTAGTTATTGGGAAAAAGGAGAAAAAGAAGAAAGAAGAGAAAAACATTCACAGAATCTCACAGCGGAAGGCCAACATATAATAACAAATAATTATTCAAAAGTATTTAAAACACATACATTTGAGTTACACTTCTTTCAGTCATCAGAGTTTCACTAGTACGCGAATATACAGTAATGCAGCGGAAACAAAATGCAGCGGGAAATATGCATATATATAATAGGTGTGACACCCTGAATTTTCCATGTCTATTAAAAGAATGAATAAAAGAATACTTAATTTTTAAACTGAGAATTAAGGGAAACAGGTTACACCATTACGTTTACTTCGAAATTCTGCTTGGAATAGAGACCAAGTTTTCATAAATCGGACTTCGTATGAAGAAGTTATAGCCCTCAGAAGTTTCAGAAATTTAAATAAATTATAACAGCTCAGGTTTAAAATTCAAAATTCAAACGAAAGACGAAGAAGAGGGCTGGGCAGGATGTTTCCCTTCCCAGGCCAGGTCGACCCCCCCTAAACAGGACGACCAAGGGGTCGACCTGGGGTTCGACCTACCCCCCTCACCCAGATCCAAAACTGTGACGATTCTGACTTGTTGCTGAGTCCTTTCTGACCTGTTGCTGAGACACTAGGGCATTGGTGGCAATTTCGGATAACTCTACCTAGTCTGGATGGTTGTGATTGCTCCTAAAATAATCTAATGGCTCACATAAGATTAAACTTCTATAAAAGCAACCCTAGTCCTCAAACCCTAAATCACACAAATTCATTCCAAGGAGCCACCATGCTGTCCATGATCGTTCTAGCCTAGCCACCATTTCTTCTTCAATTAGAAAACAAGTTAAAAGCTATGAATCAAAACTAACTTAGAGAATTGATAGTCTTCTTCAAGGGATTGCTTTTCAGTTTCAGAAAACATATCCCAGAAAACAAGACTTTCTTTTGTTTGTAAGTCCTGTTATTATTTAGATGTGAATGATTAAAAGTTATGGTTTGTAATAAAGTGAAAACTAGCGTTATTCCTAGTTGTAAGATAATGATGATGCTGATTCATGTCTATTCTTGTAACGATACTATCGTATATTCTTATGAAACTATTGTTCTTATTATGTTGGTGTTAAACCAATCATGTATTATGTACATTTGGTGACTTATTCATGTTATGTTACATGCAAGTTGTTAGGCTATTGTGGTTATTATGTTGATGTAAACCAATCATGAAAATTTGGTGACTTTTTCATGTTATGTTACATGCAAGTTGTTAGGCTAAGACATGTATTATGTTTAGATCTACATTTAGATCTATGAAAATTGGATCCAAGATAAAAGTTTACATCTACATGCCTAGTTGAACTTGTGTAAAACCATATGCTTATCTCATGTTTATTGGATCCAAAATGAAAGTCCACATCTACATGCCTAGTTGAACTTGTGTAATTCCATATTCTTATTTCATGTTTATTGGATCCAAAATAAAAGTTTACATTCACATGCCTAGTTGAACTTGTGTAATTCCATATGCTTAAGATTCATATTTATTGGATCCAAATTGCAAGTTTACATTTACATGCCTAGTTGGATTTGGGTAATTTCATATGCTTAAGACTCATGTTAAATTAGATCCAAAAATGCAAGTTCGTTGTTTATGCCAAAATTTATATGACACATGTTTAGTTAGATCCTTATTATGTTGTATGAATGGCACATGTTCCCTTCTTTCCCCTTTTGTATATAAGTTAGGCTAAGTTACGAGCCTAACATTCTACGTGAATTTTGCAAACGTATGACGAGGGTAACATTGGGAAAACCTTAAATTTATATTATTGGTATAATTTGGCCCATAAATATATGAATGATTAGTGGCATAAAAACGGTATAATTTATATACCAAAATTTTTAAAAATGATTTAGAGGAAAAATGGGGCATGGCTTAAATGGCAATAATTGTCGAAAATTTACATACAAATATGGAAAGTAAATATGTAAATTAAGTAAAAGACGAATATGCCTAACCCGAGGTTAGATTGGGTTGCGGTGTAAGACTGCCCGGAACCGCCCGGCACATCCAGCAACCGTAATAATATATATCTAATTTGAGAGGTTAGTACATCAAGCCCAAAAGAACCCGAGGTTAGACTGAGTTGCGGTGTAAGACTGCCCGGAACCGACCGACACATCCAGCAACCACAACAGTACATATCTAATGTGAGTGGTTGGTACTTTAATGAATGAATTAAAGCTAAGAAAGGAATGGTAGGGTTAAGTAAATTAAGGCAACACTTAACCAATGCAACATGTTAACTAAACTGATGGGTAGGGTTAGGTTAATTTGAGAACACTTAACCATTTTAACATGTTGATTAGGAAACCTTAGTAACGGGGACCCATTTCAGCAGTAACCCATGTAAAAGTATCACGGTACCCTGAACTAAGCATGGTGGGGCACGATTACTGGGCTGATTATAAGCGGTCAAAACAATGGCGGGTGGTGCATCAGTGTAGGTTACGATGGAGTGTGGTCATGCACGTGCTGCAGAGTAGAAAAAGAAAGCACTGGGCATCAGTAGTTATACTCTGTGCATCTTAAATTGTGTTAGGTTTCCACCATAGGACTTGATACACCCCATGATGGGATCAGCACAAGTATCTACAATCATGCGGGGCCGAATGACACAAGTGGTAAACGTATACGAGTAGGAGCCGATCGATAAATGGGGCTCATCTATCTTAAACACATAGTGCTAGTTGAAACACTTAAAAGGGGGTGCAGAGAAGTGAAATGAGTTTGATAGCATGTTCAGTCTTATTATTATATTTCTAGGGTGTTGTCCTAGATTTAGTTTATTCATGTCATAAACTTTTTCTTGTTTACATGCTAAATAGTCACTAGACATACCAGACTCATGTCTGACCCATTTTGTTTCATCTTCTTTTCTTCCATTTCCCCGCAGGTCCGCAGGGAGGGAATACTTCAGCTTAGATCGAATCATTTCCAGCTTGAAGAGATTAGATGTATTGCTTGGAATCTTTTTCATTGGTTTTTGGCTTATTGGGGATTTATGCTGCCTTACTATTGTTTTAATTCTTCTTTATGTTTTAATTCAAGACAGAGATTTTGTTATAATAATTTGGAAGTTGGTTTGTGTTGTATATGACGTAGTTGTATACACAATTTTTGTTTGATGACGTCAACCAAATAAATATTATTTTAAATGTGTTTGTCACTGTACTGTTCTATATATACATCACAGACAGGAATATAATATTTATATTTAAATAAAATACGACTGTACAGACATTTATATATTCATATAGTATTTTATTTAAATTTAATACTATATTTCAAACATTCAAACAGTACAACTATTTATAACTCCACTATTTGAACACATCACAGATATCACATACATTTACAGAACGTTGTACTTGTATATAAACTGAATACGATAAACAAATTTGTTTGAACACAAGGATGAACATAATATACTATTATTATTTTTAATCAAATTTGTTAATTACAAATAACAGTACAATGCTTTCACTCTATACATCATCTCCTCACTACAACACTCAACTCTCCGTATACAATCATATTTACATACATTGACACTTTTACATATTGACACTTATACACAGTCTTCTGTCAGCACAGTCAGTCCAGGTCATCATCTTCTCACCTGTCACATGGAACAGAAACACACAGTACACTGCAACACGAATAAAACTGAAGGGCATATATATATATATATATATATATATGAATATTTTTTATTTGCCTCAGAATTTCAGTGTGTTTCTCATCATTTTTTTGACTCGATCTGATTTTTCATATCCATCCAACTGTGTCTAGACAGCTTATGATATTCACAATGATACACTGTAAATACCATAAGGCAAATAACATATATATGTATATCAATGCAGGGATAAGAAAATTTGTCTAGATGACTGCATGTACACACGTGTGTATATATACATGTGTGCATTGCCTCGCCAATCCTGCGTGAAATTGAGGAGTAGCCACGTGGACCTTCTCGACTCAGTGCAATTGAAAACAAATATACGAAGCCGAAGTGGTCGAGCCATATTCAAACTCGGTCAAGCCTTGTTCAAACACAAATGGTCGAGGCAACCCAAAAACAATGTGTTTCAAGCCAAAGTGGTCGAGCCAAACATACCTGAAGCATAACATGAACAAGTAAACCAGTTCAGAATAGCATGAATACAAGTAACATGATGGCAAATAGAAATAATGAAATGGATATACATGATAATCAGCAAGTAGACTCATGCCACATGCACAAGGAGCAGGTGCACCAAGCCAACAGATCAGCTTTTTTATGTGTCAAGCAGCATATACAAGAATGGTGGAACATACAATTGCACAAGCTTAAAACATGATGGCAGATCACTTCAAGTGAAGACTATAGCAAGATCATGGATGATCAGTCCAGTTTTTACATACAGCAGATCAGTTAAGTAGCAGCAAAGATGATACAAAGAATGCAAGTACAATGTTCATAGCAGCATGGACATAAGAGGCTCGAGCATGTCAAGTTCAAAAGTGCATCAGTAAGACAGTTCAATACAGACATAACAAACAAGTCAGTAGGAACAGGTGTATGTGTGAACATGAGCAAGTGCACATTTTTGAGCCAAAATATGAACAACATGGTCACAAAGTCAAGTGCAAAATCAGTGGGAAAAACTGTTTTTATTTTTTTGGTAGAAAACTTTTTATTTGCTTCCAAAGATTCAAAGCAGAGAAGAAATCATGCATGAATAGGTTTAATCAGGAACAATATTTTGGTAAGAAATCAAATATGTTTAAGGAATACAA
This sequence comes from Allium sativum, assembly GCA_030737875.1. NCBI lineage: Eukaryota > Viridiplantae > Streptophyta > Magnoliopsida > Asparagales > Amaryllidaceae > Allium > Allium sativum. Next base: position 27,425,703 of record CM060927.1, on the reverse strand, counting down.
AAATCTTTCAAGTGACAACAAATATTTTAATCTGTATTCAGAAAAGAAAACCTCTTTCCAGTTTTTGACAAAGTATTCAAGTCGAATATATTGGAAAAATTGTTTTGGCATTAAACAATCAAGGCAGAGATTATTTTCATTCCAGAAATGGAGTAGCATATTTGGCAACTGTTTTCTATCAAGCAAATCAGGAAATTAATTCATGACAACATATTTTGGCAAGATGAAATCAAACTGTAAATTTTGCAAATCAATATTCAAGTGGCCATAAATAACAAGCAGAAATCACATGAGCCTTTAATTCTACAAATTCAAAGTTTTCTTTTTCTGGAAACAAATAAATTTGTTTCCAAGAAGGTTTCCAGAAATGCCAATGTTAATTTTGAAGCCAGAAATAAATCATTTGAATTTTATTCCAGAGAACATACAAGGGACAAAATTATATGTCCAGGTTCATTTCAAATCGAAGCCAATCAAAAAAGGAAACCCACAAATCAGATCGAAATCAATGTGCGAAATCAGAGTTTATAGGATGATTATAATCCTATATAAACACCCACTACATCACTGGAAGAGTGAATTGAAATCCAACAAATTCAATTCAAAGAATTCAAGATAAAAATCACTCACAAGTTTATTAGGGTTTCGATCGATTGCCAGAAAGGAATGTCTAAATGAAAGCATAAGAAAGCCACAACAATTCAAAGACATAGAGAACCAGATTCCAGATGCAATTGACTTCGATTTTCGGGATTTTTCGGCAAACCCTAGATTGCCATTTATTTTCTCCAGAGATAAAAATAATTCGGACAAAACAAACGACAATGGACACAAGCAAATGGGCCGGCGCACTTACTATTTGGATATAGCCTTTTTTAATTGTCTATCTATTTTAGGCTAGAATTTGTTTTTAAATATCTAGGGTTTTAGATTTAATTTTTGTATTGTATTTTTTGTTCTTGTAAAACCGTCAAATCAGTTGCTAGAGTCTGTAAAATTCTAAGGGGATTCAGTCAGGGTGTTGACTGACAGTTGACAGAGTCTGTAAAATCTGGGTTATTGGTTACGGGGTCGTAATCAGGGGAAATCGGATCGAGGGTATATCAGTCAGTCTAGGGTTTTGAGCGTAGGGTTAGAATAGGAGCATGGTTTACGAGTGTACATGGTCTTGTTTGCGGGATCTGTTCTATCACCTAGTAGAAACCTTAGGAATGCAGCAGTAGGCAGGGTTTTGCCGAAGCTGGGTATATCTGTGTGTGATTTATTTTCTGCATTTCTGTTTCTGTTATATTCTGTGATTTGTTTATTATTATATATCCCGTCAGTTTTTTAATTCAGTTAAAAATTGTGATAAACCCGATTCACCCACCTCTAGGGTTGATCTAGAGCCAACAAGTGGTATCAGAGCAGGTATTTTTAACTCTAGAGTCATGGGTAACCCTAGTTGTCTGTTTAGCGAGAGTCAGTCTAGTTCATCTCCAACTATTTTCAGTGGAACGGATTATTTAAACTGGAAATCCAAAATGGAATTTTATTTAAAATATGTTAATATTAAATGTTGGGATGTTGTTATCAATGGGTACGATATGGTATATAAAGTTTTTAATTCTCATGGTACACGTATTCTTTATTCTCATCTTGTTGATGATCAATACAGTTTGATCTCCCATTGTTTAACTGCACAGGGAATCTGGGATATTCTCAATACGAAGTATGGAAAATCTGACAACTACAGCTCAAAACCCGAGAAAGTAGACTCACATTCAGAGTTCTGCTTAACTGGATTTACAGATGAAATTTCAGGTAGATCGAATGATGGAGATTCAACAGATGACAAGACAGAAATTTCTCATATGAAGATTTAATTTATATGTGTGCTGATTTAACAAAATCCATTGATAAACTCCAATTGAAAAACAAAATTCTGAAATCTAAAAATCTTGAGTTGACTAGCAAAAATAACTGCTTGGAATTAAAACTTGAAAATATCAGGAAATTTGAAAATTCTGATTGTAGAAATTGTTTGAAATTAAAGACATATCTCTTTCATCTCAATAATAATATTTAAAGACTTGAAGAAAAAAATCTGATTTTGAAAGATAACGAGATTGAGCTGAAAGATGCAAACAATTCTTTACAAAAGGAATTTGAAAAATTTTAAGGATATCAAAAATTCCAAACATGAAATTGCTGGAAAAAAATTTGTTGAAAACAGATTTGATATTGAAAGAGCAAGAAGATGAGATTGAAAATTTGAAGAAACTTGAATCTGAAAAGCAAAATCATTTTGAACTTGAAATTTCCAAATCCCAAACCAAAATTAAATTACTTGAAAATGAGAATTTGGTTTTGAAATGGTTCAATGCTGAACAGGAGATCACTATAAATCATTACTCAAATTGGGTAAAAGAAAATACCGAACTTAAATCCAAAATTCAACGATTAGAATCAACTTTGGATAAATTTTCTAATGGGGAAAAATAGTTGAATATGTTGTTGCAAAACCAAGTTTCTGCTGGAAATAAATGTTGTCTTGGCTTTGGAAAAATTAATGTTTTATAAAAATGAAATTCAAATGATTGGAAAAATCCTTCAAACTTCTTTTAAAAGAATTGACTAAATAATTTGAATTCTGATAATTCAAAAAGGTTTCTGAATCACAAACGAGACAAGAATTGGTTTGATAACAATCCAGTTGAACAATTGTGGACCTCAAAAAGAAATAAAATGATTTTTGTAAAAGCTAAGCGAATTTGGGTTCCAAACGGTGCTCTTGTTGATTCTAACGGATTATTATACAAACAGTTTTGGGTACCAAAAGATGTGAACAAAATTGTGAGTGGTTTTACAACCTTTGTTAGACCACTCGATTCTACAAACTGTTAGGTACCGGTGGAGGCTGAGGAACTGCTGTGCAAAAGGAAATTTGAAATCAAATTGGTTTATACTTCTGTATCATTCACGGTTCCTCCAGCCAGGATTTGTTGAGTTAGAGATTCTGATTCACATTGGATTATGGTATAACCTCTAAACTCACCTTTGTAATTTTTTTTCTTGTTTATTTCTCCTTCTATCTCCTTCTGTTTTTTTTTTTGATTTATCACTGCCATATTTTCTTTCTTTTATTATGGGCTTTCTTGAACTTCCAATTTTAGAATTCATATTTTCTAGAAATTTGCTTCTCTTGAATAAAACTCTAATGTTTTTAATCTTTTCCAGATCTTGAACTTAATCCTGTAAATCCCTGCCATTGTTTTGAAGTTTGCTTTCTGATTCTCTGAATTCCTAACAGTGTTGATATATTTTTGTTATATCTTGAACATTGTCAATATGAATTCTAATTTTTTTTAGGATCTGAAAAACAATTGAAATTTCACACATCTCTACTATTCTGAGGTTCTTCTAATTCATTTTAGAAAGGCTTGAAAATTTATACTCATTACAGCACATTATTATTTCTCAGTCGTGATAATTTCATTGGTTCTCAGATTGTCTTGGATATTTTTTTTGATCTGTCTTGAACATCTTGAAATCCTTTTTATATTCATGATCAGTATGGTTGAATTTGTTTATGTGAAATCATCTGAAATTCTTGATATTTTGAATTTCACACATCTCATAAATTTGAAATTATCAACCTTGTGTGAATAATTCATTATATCTCAAACTTAACATTGATTCAAGTGATCTCAAATAAATTATTTTTGTCATGAAAACCTCTCAAACTTGATATATATGATCTGAAAGTATTCTTATACTTGTCAGAAATTTTTGTGAAAAATTCTTTGAAAATTTGGTCTTGAAACTCAGTGTTATTTTATGATTTAAATATTTGTTTGTTTAAAATCATTTGAAATTATTGATTTACTGAATCACACACATATCTTGGATCTGAAATTTATAATCTGGTGTGATTGATTCATTAAATCCTGATTTTTCAATTTACCTCAAATGATTTCAAATAAACTAAATTTTATAATCTTGAATCATGGAATATATTTTGTGACTATTAGTAACATTTTCTAATAAGTATGTTGTGCTATTGGTTTCTGTGTTGCTCTGATACTGCTTTTGAAAATGATCTTAGATAACTACTTGTTTTGATTAAAATTGACTGCTGCTGAAATTACTTTGCTTGTCTTGTTTATTTGGACCTTATGATTGAATTTCTGTTTGTTTGTGATATCCTGGTTTGTCTCCAGTGTCTTGTTACAATCCTAATTAATAGGGACACCAAGTGGTATCAGAAGTGCCTTATATTTGTCTCACTCATCTTTACTTAGATTCTAATCTTCACCTTATATAGATCCACACACTCTTTTTGCCTTGTACAAATTTATCCCTCTTGGCATGTATAGATTTTTCATATCCCTCTTGTAATTGATTTTCAATTTTAAAATTATTTATTGATTATTCATTTAGAAATCGAAATCAATATCCAAATTGAACTTTATTAATAATTCATCAAAATTATTATCAGATTTTGAAATAGTGATGAATTGTGACTGCAGTATATTTCACAAATAAGAGAAGATTTTATTTAAATTTTTCAGGATGATTGAACATTTATTATAATATCTTTGAATTGGAAATTATTTCACGACCATATTCTTTATCTATCATCATTCTGCCATCCATGATAATTTTATATTAATGAGGAGAGTTAACTTGTTTTAAATTTAGTTTTTGAATAAACAGTGGAAATATTTGTGATAGAAATGGGACTATGTTATTTTTCAGAATTAGTGACAATTGAAAATTTTCAATGATCTTGGCACAGTTGATCATATTTCATAATATAATTAATTTAGAAATTTATTTCACAGTCCATTTCTGTACCTACCACATTTCTATCATTCATATTGGTTGTATATACCAAGGAGTTTTTCTATTTAAAGCCGAAAATAATAAATTATATAATTAATACATAAGAGTGTCTCTAACCTCAATTAAAAATCCAAGCTCTTGTTATGCATGTTTATGAGACAACTTATAATTTAAGCTGCGACTGACCTCATTTAAAAATCCAAGCTCTGGTTATGCGTGGTCAGTGTGCTCTTAAATAAAATAAAAAGAAAAAGGAAATAATGCATTATAAATTAAAATCAATATGAAATTCTCCTTGGTGTATAAAATTCAGTTTATCAATCCATTATCTAATCTGTGAAATGTATTAATATTTTATGACGTATTATGATTTGTTGATTGATAGCTATTGGGATTTGAGATTATACAAATTTGACACTTAAATTGAATTATTAACTAAAGTCCAAATCCATCACTGTTTTTTTCTGAGCTTTATTTTTATAAAAATAAAAAAATTGAAAAAAATATTGGAAATCATTTTTTTGAAACACTCTCCATTTTATATAAAATTCATCGTAAATTCGTCATTCTCTACAATGTGAAATATGCCATCTGTTCTCAGTTTATTATGATTTTTGTTTGACTGATTGAGATTTATGATGATAATTCTTCCTCATAAGCTGAAATTATATTTTTTAGTCACTTTTCTTCTGTATTTTAAATTCTATATCCTTTTGATGATAACAAAAGGGGCAGAATGAATTGAGATTTTGATTTATGAGTGAATATTTTATAAATATTTATAATTTTGAAAATTCATTATTATTCATTCATTTCAATCATGCACAGTTATAGGGGGAGTTGTCTGTTGTAGGGGGAGCTAATATATAGGGGGAGTTCAATATTCACTATCAAACACATTTATTGTGCTCAAAATCTTTTATTTGTTTGTCATCATCAAAAGGGTGAGATTACTGTATATGATGTAGTTGTATACACAATTTTTGTTTGATGGTGTCAACCAAAATAATATTATTTTAAATGTGTTTGTTACTATACTGTTCTATATATACATCATAGACAGGAATATAATATTTATATTTAAATAAAATATGACTGTACAGACATTCATATATTCATACAGTATTTTATTTAAATTTAATACTATATTTCAAACATTCAAACAGTACAACTATTTATAACTCCACTATTTGAACACATCACAGATATCACATACATTTACAGAATATTGTACTTGTATATAAACTGAGTATGATAAAAGAATTTGTTTAAACACAAGGATGAACACAATAATATAATACTTTATTTCAATCGAATTTGTTTATTACAAATAATAGTACAATGCTTTCACTCTATACATCATCTCCTCACTACAACACTCAACTCTCAGTATATAATCATATTTACATACATTGACACTTTTACATATTGACACTTATGCACAGTCTTCTGTCAGCACAGTCAGTCCAGTCATCATCTTCTCACCTATCACATGGAACAGAAACACACAGTACACTGCAACACGAATAAAACTGAAGTGCATATATATATATATATATATGAATTTTTTTAATTTTATTTGCCTCAGAATTTTAGTGTGTTTCTCATCATTTTTCTGACTCGATCTGATTTTTCATATCCATCCAACTGTGTCTAGACAGCTTATGATATTCACAGTGATACACTGTAAATACCATAAGGCAAATAACATATATATGTATATCAATGCAGGGATAAGAAAATTTGTCTAGATGACTGCATATACACACGTGTGTATATATACACGTGTGCATTGCCTCGCCAATCCGGCGTGAAATTGAGGAGTAGCCACGTGGACCTTCTCGACTCAGTGCAATTGAAAACAAATATACAAAGCCAAAGTGGTCGAGCCATATTCAAACTCGGTCAAGCCATGTTCAAACACAAATGGTCGAGGCAACCCAAAAACAATGTGTTTCAAGCCAAAGTGGTCGAGCCAAACATACCTGAAGCATAACATGAACAAGTAAACTAGTTCAGAATAGCATGAATACAAGTAACATGATGGCAAATAGAAATAATGAAATGGATATACATGATAATCAGCAAGTAGACTCATGCCACATGCACAAGGAGCAGGTGCACCAAGCCAACAGATCATCTTTTTTAAGTGTCAAGCAGCATATACAAGAATGGTGGAACATACAATTGCACAAGCTCAAAACATGATGGCAGATCACTTCAAGTGAAGACTATAGCAAGATCATGGATGATCAGTTCAGTTTTTACATACGGCAGATCAGTTAAGTAGCAGCAAAGATGATACAAAGAATTCAAGTACAATGTTCATAGCAGCATGGACATAAGAGGCTCGAGCATGTCAAGTTCAAAAGTGCATCAGTAAGACAGTTCAATATGGACATAGCAAACAAGTCAGTAGGAACAGGTGTATGTGTGAACATGAGCAAGTGCACATTTTTGAGCCAAAATATGAACAACATGGTCATAAAGTCAAGTGCAAAATTAGTGGGAAAAACTGTTTTTATTTTTTTGGTAAAAAACTTTTTATTTGCTTCCAAAGATTCAAAGCAGAGAAGAAATCATGCATGAATAGATTTAATCAGGAACAATATTTTGGCAAGAAATCAAATATGTTTAAGGAATACAAAAATCTTTCAAGTGACAACAAATATTTTAATCTGTATCCAGAAAAGAAAACCTCTTTCTAGTTTTTGACAAATTATTCAAGTCGAATATATTTAAATTTGTTTTTGGCATTAGACACTCATGGCAGAGATTATTTTCATTCCAGAAATGGAGTAGCTTATTTGGCAACTGATTTCTATCAAGCAAATCAGGAAATTAGTTCATGACTGGCAGAGTGAATTGAAATCCAACCAATTCAATTTAAAGAATTCAAGATAAAAATCACTCACAAGTTTATTAGGGTTTCGATCGATTGCCAGAAAGGAAAGTCCAAATGAAAGCATCAGAAAGCCACAAAAATTCAAAGACATAGAGAACCAGATTCCAGTTGACTTTGATTTGGGGATTTTTCGGCAAACCCTAGATCGCCATTTATTTTCTCTAGAGATAAAAAGAATTGGGACAAAGCAAATGACAATGGACACAAACAAATGGGCCAGCGCACTTACTATTTGGATCTAACCTTTTTTAATTATCTATTTATTTTAGGCTAGAATTTGTTTTAAAAGATCTAGGGTTTTAGATTTAATTTTTGTATTGTATTTTTTGTTCTTGTAAAACCGTCAATTCAGTCGCTAGAGTCTGCAAAGTTCTAAGGGGATTTAGTTAGGGTGTTTACTGACAGTTGACAAAGTCTGTAAAATCTGGGTTATTGGTTACGCGGTCGTAATCAGGGGAAATCTTATCGATGGGATATTGGTCAGTCTAGGGTTTTGAGCGTAGGGTTAGAATAGGAGCAGGGTTTGCGAGTTTACATGGTGTTGTATGTGGGATCTATTCTATCACCTAGTAAAAACCTTAGGAATGCAACAGTAGGCAGGGTTTTACCGAAGCTGGGTATATCTCTGTGCGATTTATTTTCTGCGTTTCTGTTATATTCTGTGATCTATTTATTATTATATATCCCATTAGATTTTTAATTCAGTTAAAAATTGTGATAAACCCTATTCACCCCCCTTTAGGGTTAATCTAGATCCAACAGTTTGAGACAGTTGTTGTAATGTTTTAACTGAACCTCGTACTTATGAAATAAATTTAGTTTTTCCACTGTTTATATGTCTATCTTGTAAATTATTTGTATCTTTTACCTATAATGCTCTACCGAAGTTAAGGCATTCCCTTTGTGAGTGACCTTAACGGAGGTGGGATGTTTCACTTGGTATCAGAGCTGATGGTTGCCAGATCAGATTAAAATTTGGAAACTAATTTTCAAAAAGAAGTTTAAAGAAGAATTTTCAAGAAAAAGTGTTGTTTTAAAAGGCATAATCCCCCCAAAGCCATATGCACTATCTTCCTATCCTTTGTTTTGGATCTTTTCTTTTTTAGTTTCATCATGTCTTGGGATCTTAAACTTTCAGAGGGTGTACCGGTACCTGGTTCGTTTAGAAGGTACCTAAAGGCTAGGGCTAATGTTGCAAGCCCAACAGACGTTACTCATCCCCCAGTCACAGCTGTTCCTCCTCCTCTTCGTGCAAATGCTTTCTCCAAGATATGTAGGGATTTTCGAGCAAGGGGTGGAAAGAACTTTAGTGGGACAGAGTCGTTTGTAGAAGCAAGAAACTGGCTCAAAGAAACCAAGGACTTGATTGTTAACTTCGAAGTGGAAGATAGGCAGAAGATACAGTTGGCCGTGTGGTTGCTTAAAGACGAAGCCTCTTATTGGTGGGAAGTTACTAATTCTAAGAGACTAGTAGAAACATGCGAGGATTTCAGAATGAGGTTTGAAATGAAATTCCTCTCACAAGCTGAGCATAGCCTACAGATGGAGAAATTGTAACACCCCACGTCCATTAATGTCACTCACAAAGGGAATGCATTAACTTCTATGGAGCATTTTAAGTGAGTATAGAACAGAAACTTAACAACAAGACATATATAAACAGTACTTAAAAATTTAAAACTTTATTCATTGCAGCGGTAAACACATAAGTTTGATTACATCATCAAAAACTAGAGTCAAAGTACATAATATCCATCTTGACTAAATCAAAGTACATAAATTGAAAGACATAACCCCAGTACAAAATAGCCATAAATAAGAGAGGCTGAACTTTACTTCAACGATCCAAGCAACTTCTAAAAGCAAGAGATACAGCTATCCAAAATCAAGCTCCACTGGTGCTGGTTCCAACCAGAGCACCTGGGGGAGGGGGCGGGGGGAGGGGGGGAAGAAAAGAGGAGAAAAACAAAGGGGGTCAGACATAAAGTCTGGCGAGTGCGATAACTTTAACAATATAATTACCAAAATAATTAGTCTAAGGCATAAGTTGGAAAATAAGGAAATGACTGTGAACAATTGAGTATGGCAGAGTATACAAGGAAATAAGGTTGAACTAAGAAAACGTTAAAGCGCACCTAAACCACTATAAGATAATTACTATACTACACCACCACTAGTCACTCTAAAGGTTGATCCCGCCTACAAAACTTAGTAATGATAATGGTAGTTTCGTGCACCCCCAGCTGCCTTCTTAGGTGCCGCCTGCCCCTATCTCCACTAGGTGTACCCACTACCCCCAAGCGATCAGCTCCGTAAATCATAGATACCCGTGCTGGCCCCACAGTGGGGTTTATCACTCCCCAAAGTGGCAACCCGATACCACCAATAATGCACGGCTTATACCTACATGATGCAACAACGTCTTACCTACCATCCCGGGTCCACACACGCATATGAACCTGTTGGACTTGCGTTGCCACCGCTAACCCGGTTTGGCCTCTTACAGTCAAGCCCAGGGTGCGTGTCCCGTCCTCGAATTGGGTCGAGCCCACAAAGATACGTATGGGTTACTGGTTGAAACGGCCCCCCATTACTTGACACAAGCTATCCAACTAAGCTTGGTCCCCTCTAGTACATCCCACTTAACCCTCTTCTTATTCATGTTCACTTACATGTTTCAATTTTGGTTAAGTGTTTCTAATCGTATTTCAAATGCCACCCAAGGCACCCACTTAACCCCCTCATGTCCCACTAAATGTTTATCTGGTTAAGTGTTTCTTAATTTATTAAGACCGTAACCTCATAAAGACCTCACACATTAGACTGGCATTTGTGGCAGCTGGATTTGCCGGGCGGGTCCGGGCAGTCTTACAACAAAAATGATCCTAACCTCGTGTCTTTAAATTGTTACGTATTTAATTTATGCCTAAGACCTTCCATGTTAGACTAGTATTTGTGGCAGCTGGATTTTCCAGGCAGTTCCGGGCAGTCTTACACCAAAAAAGAGCCTAACCTCGTGTCTTAGACGATTAATTACTCCTAATTAATCATTCCCCAATTTGAATTAATTTCCATATTCAAATTATCAATCAATTACAAATTTAACTATGGCCATAATTGACTCAATTATGTCCATCTATTTATGGTATGCAAAATCATACCAATTTTCATCACAAATTAGTTTTATGCCGTTTAAGGCATTTTTGCCAATTCTCAATATTAAATCTGTTAATATTATCCCATTGCCCCATGTTGTACGTTCGTTCATTTAACGTAAAATACATGTTAGACCTGAATAGTCTAACTCGTGGAATAAAGAGAAAACATCATAACATACATATAATTAAAGATAGATCTAAACATAAGAGGTAATCTTGAATGTGTGAATGATGTCCTACATCTAAAACTTGCATAGGCCAAAGTTACAACTTGCATAAAACTACATATGTCATAGATCCAAATCTAAAGGCGTAAACTTGTTTAGGTAATGATCACAACTTGCATAAATCATGTATGTCATGGATCTACATCTAAAGATGTAAACTTGCATAGGTAATAACCACAAACTTGCATAACATGATTCATATTCCAAACTCATATATTTATATAAACTTGCATGTGATTTATGCAACATAACAATAGTGTAAACTTACATCTAAACATGTAAACTAGCATGTAGAATTTATCATAGAACTCACACATGTCATAGCCTAACTTTAGATCAAAATTTCACATAAACTAGATGTCATGAAACATGTAATGTTACATATAATTTTCCCCAACTTGCATATGATTCATGTCTAAATCAAAATATAAACTTGCATACATACATATGATTTACCATATGTATCAACATAACCAAACTAGCATATGAATAACATGATAATTTGATTATACATAAGCCAATCATAGAATTACAACATAGGTGGTAGCATCATAACTTTACAACATAGATGATAACATCACAACATAACATAATAGAATTTACAACATGTATGATAACATCACAATTTTAGAACATAATTATAACATGTGGTCAATAATTCACATCATATCCATATAATCCACATCATAACTAAATCCAATTAAATTGTTAATTATTTTATTAAAGAAATCGAACTCACAACTCAAAGAAGGTCTTGAGTTTTGAATTCTGAGTTCTGAAGTTGAATTAGCTTTCCTTTGAAGAAGATTCGTTGTTAGAGTTGAAAAGAATTGAATTTGATTAGCTTTCTTCCTCTCTAATTGGTGCCGGCTATTTTGAGTTGCAAGGTGACGGCATGGAGGCCATGAATCCAATTTTAATTTGATTTTTAGGTTTGAGTCTTCATGTCTTTTTATAGAGTTTAGAATTATTTTAGGTCGTCCGATCAACCCAGAATTGATCCCAGCCAATCAGAGCAGATCAAAAACCTTAATGAGTCAGGACACAGTCATTAACAGGTCACTAATCAAATCTGCCCGGGGGGGTAGGTCGACCCCTAGGTCGACCCTATGGTCGACCTGGTCAGGGTAGGTCGACCCCCAGGTCAACCCTATGGTCGACCTGGCGCTGGCGGGAAATTTCCAGCCTAGCCCATTTGACTCTGAAATTTGAATTTTTTAAATCTGTTTTAAATTTTCTGAAACTTCCGATGGCCATAACTTCTTCATACGAAGTCCAATTCATGCAAACTCTGACTCTATCTCAACCAGAATTCCGAGATGAACACAATGGCGCAACCCATTTCCCTTAATTCTCAAATCTGAAATTAGTTATTCTTTAATTTGTTACTATAGTGTTAACAGGAATACGGGGTGTTACATTCTCCCCTCCTTAAAGGATTTCGCCCCCGAAATCTCCAAGTTGAGGAGAATGCATATCCTAACTTCCAAACAACAATCTACTCAACTACCAAACACAAGCATCCATTGTCCTTATAAAATTCCTAATGTTGTATGAACATATGCAAGAAGTGTGTGTATATGTTCTTTATCTAATGCAAAATTAGGCGGTCTACTGATTCAGTTGACCTCCTTAATGCAAACCATGATAGTGCCATGCGTGCATTATGTATGCGAAAGAATCCTATTGATACATATTATCTCTACATGTGTGCACAACCATTCACCGAAATGCAGCATCCATATGATAATACAACCATCATACATCCATTAACTTAAATATGCACACATATTTTTATGCAATATGCAATATGAAGTGACTGAGCCGATCTAGTGCCTAAAGTGTGTGTATATGCATCCACGAGCAACCGCTAGCAAACACTTGCATCCACATGCATCCATCATACATAATATGTCTCAAACACATGTTTCAACCATAGGATTACCCTATCTAAAGTTCAAAGATACTAGCAAGAGGACATACTAAAAATAAGATAAGTACAAGCTAAGCGATAAAGGAGAAATTAAAAGACATACCCTCAAAAAGAAAAGGGTACAATGAACGCATCTTCTCTTCCGTCTCCCAAGTAGCGTTGCTCTCATCATCTCCCTATTGCACTTTGACTAGTATGACCTCTCGATTTCTCAACTTCTTAATCTCCAACCCAAGAATGCACGTAGGAGCTCGTCGAATCGTCACATCACGCTCTATCTCCACCTATCTAAGCAAGCTCATCTCTACCACTTCCGCGGTCTCATGCAGGCACTTCCTCAAGTGTGATACATGGAATACGTCGTGTACACCACTAAGTGTCTCGGGCAACTCCACTCTATACGCCATCTGTCCAATCCTCTCCTTAATAGGAAACGGCCCTACGAACCTTGGTGCTAACTTCCGATCGGACCCAAATCGAACGACATTCCGTAACGGAGACACCTTGACAAAGACCATGTCCCCTATATCAAAATCAAGATCTGTCCTCCTCTTGTCCGCATAAGATTTCTGCCTTTCTTGCGCCGTCTTCATCCTCCTTCGAATCAGATTAATCTTTTCCGAAGTCTCTCTAATCATATTGGGCCCAAGCAAGATCTTATCTGTAGACTCCCACTAACATGTAGGTGAACGACATGGTCGTCCATAAAGAGCCTCGAACGGTGCCATGCCGATGCTAGACTGAAAGTTATTATTATATGCAAACTCCACCAACGGAAGATGTTCCCCCCATGTACCTCCGACGTCTAAGACATACAACCTCAACAAGTCATCTAGAATACGATTCACCCTCTCGCTCTGGCTGTCTGTCTAAGGATGATATGCGGTGCTCAAACATAACTGAGTCCCTACCGCCTCTTGCAAGCTCTTCCAAAACTCGCTAGTAAAGATAGGATCGCGGTTGCTCACTATGCTAGAAGGAACACCGTGCAAACAAACTATCTCTCGAATGTATACGGAGGCTAACCATGGAGCAGTCCTCTTACGCTTTACGAGAATGAAATGGGCGCTCTTAGTAAGTCTGTCTACCACAACCCAAATCCCCGTATTACCCTTCCTCGATCTCGGTAACCCATCAATAAAGTCCGTCGAGACACTTTCCCATTTCCATTGTGGAACCTCCAATGGGTGAAGCATCCCACCGGGCTTCTTTTGCTCTGCTTTTACTTGTTGGCACACCAAGCATCTAGCGACAAACTCGGCCACACCCCTCTTCATGCCGGCCCAAAAGTAAAATCGTCTCATGTCCATGTACATCTTGTCCCTACCGGGATGGATGGTCATCTTCGAACGATGTGCATCATCAAGAATGGTTTTCCTCAAATTCTCGTCCCGTGGTACACAAAGTCTACCGTCCCTACGTAACCAACCCTTATCATCTAGGGTATACATACTGAGATGGCTCGATGACGCCCCTCTTTTGAGCTTCTCTACCAACTCAACCAACTATGGGTCATCTCGCTATGCCTCACCAATTCGTCCCAAAAGCATAGGTATGACCTCTAAGGATGCTAGCAAACAGGATACAAAGTCAACGGAAGGTCTGAAATCAAACATCGAGATGAACTGTAAGCTTCGCCACTCAACAAACAATGGGCTCAAGGATAACCTTTTCCTACTTAAGGCGTCTGCCACAACGTTACCCTTGCCGGGGTTATATGCTATTTTGAAGTCGTAGGATGCTAAGAATTCCATCCACCTTTGCTGCCTCAAGTTCAAGTCCTTCTGAGAGAACAAGTATTTTAGTGATTTGTGGTCAGTGAACAATTCGAATTTCTCGCCAAGAAGATAATGGCGCTAAGACTTAAGCGCGAAAACAATAGCGGCCAACTCTAGGTCATGTGTAGGGTAATTTCTCTCATGCACTCTCAGCTGCCTTCCACCATAGGCTATTACCCTTCCCTCTTGCATTAAGACTGCGCCTAGTCCTGTCCCATAAGCATCGGTATAAATGGTAAATGGCTTACTCCATCTGACAACAATAATGCTGGGGTTGTGGTCAAGGCTCTCTTTAAACGTTGGAACGCATCATCACATTCTATGTCCCACATGAAGACTAAGTTCTTCTTTATCAAGCGTGTTAATGGGGCTGATATTTTTGCGAAGTCTTTGATAAACTTCCTATAGTAGCTAGCCAACCCTAAGAAACTCCTCACCTTGGTAGCATTTTTAGGAACCTTCCAATCTTGGATGGCCACTACCTTCGTGGGATCCACAGCTATCCCTTCTTTGGAAACCACGTGCCCTAAGAATCGCACTTCCTTCCTCCAAAAGTGACATTTAGAAAATTTATCTTTAAGGCTATGCGCTCGAAGGGTCTCCAACACTTCCCTAAGATGTAGGGCATGCTCTTCCTCGCTTTTTGAAAAAATTAAGATCTCGTTCACAAAGACTACCATGAATTTATTAAGGTACTCCCAAAACACCCTACTCATTAAATCAACAAAGTATGCGGGGGTGTTTTTCAAACCGAAGGGCAACACAAGCCACTCGAAGAAACCGTCTAGATTTCTAAAGGCAGTCTTATCTATGCTATCCTCAGCCACTCTCAATTGATGGAAACCCGTGGCTAAGTCCGACTGCGAAAACACTAAGGCGCCAACTAACTGATCGAAGAGATCGTCAATCATCGACTATGGGTGTCTATTCTTCTTAGTAAGCTTATTACGTTCTCTATAGTCCGCACAAAGTCTAAGGGACCCATCTGCCTTCGTGGCAAATACTACTAGAGCACCCCACTCTGATATACTACGTCTGATGAACCCCTTCTCAAGCAATTCTTTCACTTGCTTACTGAGTTCTCTTCTCTCTCTTGGAGCCATGTGGCGCACTGGCAATGCAACTGGCTTTGCATTATCTATTAGACATATTCGAAAGTCTATCTCACTTTTGGGGGTAAACCCCTCACCTCATCAAAGACATCAACATTTCACGGACTATACGAACAGAATGTAAATCATCATCGGATGCGTCAAGGGATTCTAGGTAGCTAAGCATTACTGGACCTCTAGGGTCACAAGAAATATCAAGGTTCTTTCCACAACAAGTCATCAACCTAACTACCCTTCTTTCACAATCTATGATGGCCCCGTATCTAGTTAGCCAATCCATACCTAGAATCAAGCCGTAGCCCATGAAACCAAGAACAAAGGTGTTGCATTCAAACTCAACGCCCAAGATACACACTCTCAAATCCCAACAAATAATAGAAAGGTGAGCCGAACCACCAATAGGATTTGAGACTACTAAGGGATATGTAACTAGACTAGTATCTAGGTGCAGTGTTTCAACTAATGATGTAGAAATAAACGAATATGATGCGCCAGAATCGAATAAATACGGATAGGATGATCAAACAGAAAACTAAACCTTCAACGGAAATTGCTCTACCTCTTTCTTGCAGCGGTGGGACCACGAGAGCCAAAACTTGTCCCCTTGCCTGCCCTTGTGCCATAAGAGCCTGTACCTGTCCTCCCAAGGTAGACCCTGCCCTCTGCCCTTTCCTTGGGCAGTACTTAATCAGATGTCCCGCTTCGCCACAGTGGAAACAACCAGTATTCTTTTTCTTCCTACAATCTTTGCTTAGATGGCCTGGTGTCCCACAGTTAAAGCATCTTTTCTTTCCCTTACCATTGTTGCCTTTGCCACCTTTCTTGTTCTACTGTTGCTGTTGCGGCTTCTTTTGATCCCCTTTCTTCTCGGGTGCCTTATTAGCATTGGTGCCCTTCTCCTCTTCCTGCATAAGTGCCTTGTCAACTAGTCTCTCCATGGGGATGTGGATCATAGCTAACCCATGAAGCAGCTCGTTCAAACCCTTAACAAATCTTAGGGCCTTCTTTTCTGGTGTATTCACCAAGTCCAAGCCAAATCTCGCCAATTGGTTGAACTTGTTGACGTATTCTTTCATTGATAGATTCCCTTGCTTCAACGCCAAAAATCTTTCCATATATAAATTCTCTTTAGCCCGTGAGAAACTTTGCTTCAAACCTCTCCGCCTGAAATCTGGCCATGTATCAACTGGACGTTCTCCATTAGTGACCTCCCACCAAAACAAGGCCTCATCCTTTATTAGCCAGGCAGCTAACTGGACCTTTCTTCCATCTTCGTCTTCAAAGATCCCAAACAATTCTTCCACTTCCTTTAGCCAATTTCGAGCTTCAACAAATGTCTCCGTCCTGTGAAAAGGTTTTCCACCCATTGCCCGAAAGTCCTTAAATATCTTCGCAAAAGTATAGAAACGAGGAGGAGGAGGAGCATTTGCTGGATCTACAGTGGCGGCCCTAGTCTCGAAATACCTCCTAAACCATCCTGGTATCGGTATCCCCTCGGGTATCTCGGGAATTCCAGACATGCTGAAACGAAAAAGAAAGATTCAATACAAAAGGACCGAAGGAAAGATATATGGCTCTTAGGGTTATGCTTTCTAAAATAAGCTTTTCTATTGAAATTACTTTCCTTAAAACATAATTTTGAACGTACTTATTTATAAAAGTTGTTTTTCAAAAACATTTTTCAAAATTCGTATCTGTTCTGGTAACCTTCAGCTCTGATACCACGTGTAACAACCCACATCCATTAATGTCACTCACAAAGGGAATGCAATAACTTCTATGGAGCGTTTAAGTGAGTATATAACAGAAACTTAACAATAAGACAGATATAAACAGTACTAAAAAATTTAAAACTTTATTCATTACAGCGGTAAACACATACATCGTCAAAAACCAGAGTCAAAGTACATAATATCTATCTTGACTAAATCGAAGTACATAAATTGAAAGACATAACCCCAGTACAAAATAGCCATAAATAAGAGAGGTTGAACTTTACTTCAGCGATCCAAGCAACTTCTAAAAGCAAGAGATAAAGTTGTCCAAAATCAAGCTCCACTGGTGCTAGTTCCAACCTGAGCACCTAGGGGGGAGGGAGGAAGAAAAGAGGAGGAAACAACGGGGTCAGACATAAAGTCGGGCGAGTGCGATATAATTAACAATATAATTACCAAAATAACTAGGCTAAGGCATAAGTTGGAATACAAGGAAATGATTGTGAATTATTGAGTATGGCAGAGTATACAAGGAAATAAGTTTGAACTAAGATAACATTAAAGCGCACCTAAACCACTATAAGATAATTACTATACTGCACCACAACTAGTCACTCTAAAAGTTGATCCCGCCTACAAAACTTAATAATGATAATGGTAGTTTTGTGCACCCCTAGCTGCCTTCATAGGTGTCGCCTGCCCCTATCTCCACTAGGTGTACCCACTACCCCCAAGCGATCGGCTCCCTAACTCATAGATACCCGTGCTGGCCCCACAACGGGGTGTATCACTCCCCAAAGTGGCAACCCGATACCACCAATAATGCACGGCTTACACATACACAATGCAACAATGTCTTACCTACCAGCCCGGGTCCACACATGCATATGAACCCATTGGACTTGCGCTGCCACCGCTAACCCAGTTTGGCCTCTTACAGTCAAGCCCAGTATGCGTGTCCCGTCCTCGACTTGGGTCGAGCCCACAAAGATACGTATGGGTTACGGGTTGAAACGGGCCCCCGTTACTTGACACAAGTTATCCAACTAAGCTTGGTCCCCTCTAGTACATCCCACTTAACCCTCTTCTTATTCATGTTCACTTACATGTTTCAATTTTGGTTAAGTGTTTCTAATCGTATTTCAAATGCCACCCAAGGCACCCACTAAATTCCACATGCCACCAAAGGCATCCACTTAACCCCCTCATGTCCCACTACATGTTTATCTGGTTAAGTGTTTCTTAATTCATTAAGATCGTAACCTCATAAAGACCTCCCATATTAGACTGGCATTTGTGGAAGCTGGATTTGCCGAGCGGGTCCGGGCAGTCTTACACCACAAATGAGCCTAACCTCGTGTCTTTACAATTGTTACATATTTAATTTATGCCTAAGACCTCCCACATTAGACTGGCATTTGTGGCAGTTGGATTTGCCGGGCGGTCCGGGCAATCTTACACCACAAAAGAGCCTAACCTTGTGTCTTAGACGATTAATTAATCCTAATTAATCATTCCCCAATTTGAATTAATTTCCCTATTCAAATTATCAATCAATTCCAAATTTATCTATGGCCATAATTGACTCAATTATGTCCATCTATTTATGGTATGCAAATTCATACAAATTTTCATCACAAATTAGTTTTATGCCGTTTAAGGCATTTATGCCAATTCTCAATATTAAATCTTTTAATATTATCCCATTGCCCCATGTTGTACGTTCGTTTAACATAAAATATACGTTAGACTCGAATAATCTAAATCATGAATAAAGAGAAAACATCATAACATACATATAATTAAAGATAGATCTAAACATAAGGGGTGAGCTTGCATGTGTGAATGATGTCCTCCATCTAAAACTTGCATAGACCAAAGTTACAACTTGCATAAAACTACATATGTCATAGATCCAAATCTAAAGGCGTAAACTTGTTTAGGTAATGGTCACAACTTGCATAAATCATGTATGTCATGGATCTACATCTAAAGGTGTAAACTTGCATAGGCAATAACCACAAACTTGCATAACATGATTCATATTCCAAACTCATATATTTATATGAACTTGCATATGTGATTTATGCAACATAACAATTGTGTAAACTTACATCTAAACATGTAAACTAGCATGTAGAATTTATCATAGAACTCGCACATGTCATAGCCTAACTTTAGATCAAATTTTCACATGAACTAGATGTTATGAAACATGTAAGGTTACATATAATTTTCCCTAACTTGCATATGATTCATGTCTAAATCAAAATCTAAACTTGCATAAATCCATATGATTTATCATATGAATCAACATAACTAAACTAGCATATGAACAACATGATGATTTGATTGTACATAAGCCAATCATAGAATTACAACATAGGTGGTAGCATCATAACTTTACAACATAGATGATAACATCACAACATAACATCATAGAATTTACAACATGTATGATAACATCACAATTTTACAACATAATTATAACATGCGGTTTGTAATTCACATCATATCCATATAATCCACATCATAACTTAATCCATTTAAATTACCAATTATTTTATTAAAGAAATCGAACTCACAACTCAAAGAAGGTCTTGAGTTCTGAATTCTGAGTTCTGAAGTTGAATTAGCTTTCCTTTGAAGAAGATACATTGTTAGAGTTGAAAAGAGTTGAATTTGATTAGCTTTCTTCCTCTCTAATTGGTGGCTGCTATTCTGAGTTGCAAGGTGACGGCATGGAGGCCATGAATCTAATTTTAATTTGATTTTATGGTTTCAGTCTTCATGTCTTTTTATAGATTTTAGGATTAGTTTAGGCCGTCTGATCAACCCAGAATTAATCCCAGCCAATCAGAGCAGATCAGACACCCTAAAGAGTTAGCACACAGTCAATAACAAGTCACTAATCAAATCTGCCCGGGGGCCAGATCGACCCCCAGGTCGACCCAATGGTCGACCTGGTCAGGGTAGGTCAACCCCCAGTTTGACGCAATGGTCGACCTGGCCATGGTGGGAAATTTCCCGCCTAGCCCATCTGACTCTGAAATTTGAATTTTTCGAAATCTGTTTTAAATTTTCTGAAACTTCCAATAGCCCTAACTTCTTCATAAGAAGTCCAATTCACGCAAACTCGGACTTTATCTCAACCAGAATTCCGAGACGAACACAATGGCGCACCCCTTTCCCTTAATTCTCACATTTTAGATTAGTTATTCTTTAGTTTGTTACTATAGTGTTAATAGAAATACGGTGTGTTACAGAAATTCTTAGCTCTCAAACAGGGAAGTATGTCGGTCAAAGAATGCGTCAACCAATTCAACCAGCTGTCTATATTCAGACTGGAGTTACTGAACACTCCCCATAAGAAGGCTCTCCGTTTTGTTAAAGGGTTGAATGAGCCATTGCACAGCCGTGCTATGTCCCATATACCTATGGGTGCAACTTATGACAAACTCTTGGACATGGCACTGCTACAGGAGGAAGACAAGGATGGCAAGAAAGAGGCAAAGGTGGAAGTACCTTAAAATAAGAAAGTGGAGGGATCCCAGAATAAGAAGACAAACTCAAAGAAGGGAGGGAAGAACAACAAATCTCGTGACAAGAGGAAGTGTAATTTATGTGGCATTCCTGGACATCTTCTTAAGGACTGTAGGAAGAAAAAGAGAAAGATGGGTGGTTGTTTTCACAGTGGCGAGACAATACACATGGCTGACTTCCCATGAAATCAAGGGCAAGGGCAGAGGACTGGATCTACTTCTGGAGGGCAGGTTCACGCTCTCATGGTATCTCCGCAAGAACAAGGTAGAAATATTTCAATTGAGAGTTTAGTTTATCTTTTTGATCATCATGTTTGTACACTCTTTGAATCTGGCGCATTGCACTCTTTTATATCCACTGCTTTAGTTAAATCTCGACACCTAGACACCAGTATAGTAGAGGATCCCTTGGTTGTTTCAAATCCAATTGGAGGCTCAGCCTATTTGTTAATGATTTGTTTGGATTTGGAAATTTCTATACTAAGCATTGGGTTTAGATGTAATGCCTATGTTTTGGGCTTCACGGGCTATGAGTTGATTCTAGGTGTGGATTGCTTATCCAGTAATGGTGCCATCCTCGATTGTGAAAAGAGAGTGGTTAGACTTATGACTCGCCTTGTTAACACTCTCAAATTCTCTTGTAATCACATATATTCTTTTATGCTTAGTTACCTAGAATCTCTTGATGCGTCTATTGAAAACTTGCAGTCTGTTAGAGTAGTCCGTGAATACTCAGATGTATTCGAAGAGGTGAAAGGCTTACCTCCGAAGCAGGAGACAGACTTCCGCATATACCTTGTTGATAGTACAAAACCTGTAGCTTTACCCATTAGACACATGGCTCCAAGGGAGAGAAAAGAGCTCAGAAAGCAAGTCAAAAAGCTGCTCAAAAACGGGTTTATAAGACGGAGTATTTCTGAATGGGGTGCTCCAGTAGTATTCGCAAACAAAGCGGATGGTTCACTTCGCTTATGCGTTGAATATAGGGAGCTAAACAAGCTGACTAAGAAGAATAGGCACCCACTTCCAAGAATAGACGACTTGTTTGATCAGCTTGTCGGTGAGTCGGTTTTCTCCCAACTAGATCCGGCTACCGGGTTTCATCAGCTAAGAGTGGCTGAAGACAGCATTGATAAGACCACGTTCAGAACCCCTGATGGTTTTTTCGAATCGCTTATCATGGCTTTCGGCTTGACAAACGCACCCGCTTATTTCATTGATTTAATGAGCAGGGTGTACCTTAATAAGTTTGTGGTGGTCTTCGTAGACGACATTTTGATTTTCTCAAAGAATGAAGAAGAGCATGCTTTGCATTTAAGGGAAGTCATGGATACTCTTCATGCACATCAACTGAAAGCCAAATTCTCCAAATGTCGTTTCTGGAGAGAAGAAATGAGGTTTCTTGGACATGTGATGTCCAAAGTGGGGATAGCTGTGGACCCTGCAAAAGTAGTTGCGGTGCAAGATTGGAAGGTTCCAAGGAATGCAACTGAAGTCTGAAGCTTTCTCGGGCTAGCGGGCTTTTATTGAATATTCATTAAAGACTTTGCGAAAATATCAGTCCCACTCACAAGATTAACAAAGAAGAACCTAACTTTTGTTTGGGATTTGGATTGCGATATTGCTTTCCAACGTTTGAAAAAGGCTCTAACAACAGCCCTAGTTCTGACATTGCCTGATGGGAGCAGAATGTATACCGTATACACATATGCATGCGGTACAGGATTAAGTGATGTCTTGATGCAAGAAGGCAAGGTAGTTTGTTAGGGGGGGAGGCAGTTGAAGGCACATAAGAACTACCAAACTCATGATTTGGAGCTAGCTGCCATTGTTTTCGCTCTTAAGTCATGGCATGATTATCTACTAAGAGAAAGGTTTGAATTGTTTACTAACCATAAATTGTTTAAGTACCTTCTCTCACAGAAAGATCTTAACATAAGACAACAAAGGTGGATTGAATTTCTGGCCTCATATGATTTTAATATTTCCTATACCCCTGGCAAGGGCAATGTAGTAGCAAACGCCTTGAGTAGAAAGAAGCTGACCTTAAGTCCTCTCTTGCAAAGCTTAGAGTACATAGCAAACTTTAACTTTATACCCTCCTCTGAAATTGTACCTGGTCTGATAGCATCGCTAGAGGTGTGCCCTAATCTTTTGGACTCAATAGTAACCGCGCAACGAGAAGACCCTCAGCTAGTTGACCTTAATAGATACTCCATCGATGATAAGGGTTGGTTGAGATAGGATGGAAGACTATGCATCCCACAAGCAAGGGATTTGGTGAAGACGGTTCTGGAAGAAGCTCACCATTCTACGCTGATCATACACCCAGGTGGAGACAAGATGTAAAAAGACATAAAAAGGGTTTTCTTTTGGAATGGCATGAAGAGGGATGTAGCTGAGTTCGTCGCTAAGTGCTTGATATGCCAGCAGGTCAAAGCAGAGAAAAAGAAGCCTGGTGGCCTGCTTCATCCTCTAGAGGTGCCACAATGGAAATGGGATAGCATTTCGATGGAATTTGTTGATGGGTTGCCTAGGTCAAGAAGGGGAAATACCAGTATTTGGGTAATAGTGGATAGGGTCACTAAAAGCGCTCACTTTATACCTGTTAAGAGTAGAAGGACTGCCTCATCCCTAGCAACCATCTATCTTAAAGAGATAGTTCGACTCCATGGGATACCCTCCAGCATAGTGAGTGATCGAGATCCTATCTATACGAGCGAGTTTTTGAAGAGTTTGTAGGAGGCTGTAGGCACACAATTATGCTTAAGCACGACCTATCACCCCCAAACCGATGGTCAGACGGAAAGGGTGAACAAAGTATTGAAAGACCTCTTGAGATTGTGCATTCTCGACTTTGGAGGAACATGGCAGGATCATCTTCCTTTGGTGGAATTCGCCTACAACAATAGCTACCAAGCCACCATAGGCATGGCACCCTTAGAGGCTTTATATGGAAGACCATGTCGATTACCAACTTGTTGGTGGGAGTCCACAGACAAGCTCGTACTTGGGCCAGACATGATTATAGAAACTTCTGAAAAGGTGGAATTGATAAGAAGACGGATGAAGGCTGCACAAGATAGACAGAAGTCCTACACAGACAAAAGAAGGACCGACCTTGAGTTTGAGGTTAGGGATAAGTTGTTCCTTAAAGTATCTCCTTTGAGGAATGTCATTCGCTTTGGGTCCGTAGGAATGCTAGCACCAAGATTTGTAGGACCATTTCCTATCATTGAAAGGATTGGGACGATGGCTTACAGAGCAGATCTACGCGAAAGACTAGCTGGAGTTCATAATGTTTTTTATGTTTCTCACCTACAAAAGTGCTTACATGAGTCTGCGGAATTTGTGCAGCCAAGTATACTAGAGGAAGTAGAAGTGGAACGAGAAACGACTGTGAGAAGAGTTCCAACTCGTATCTTAGGAACGGAAGTCAAAAAGCAATGCAACCGAGAAGTTAAGATTGTTAAAGTTCAATGGAGTGACACTGAGGAAGATGCGACTTGGGATACTGATAGAAAAATACGCGTAGCCTACATTTTTCTTTTTGAGGGTATCTCCTTGATCTATTTTTTTTTCATAAGTTTATTCATGCTTATATCTATCTTTTAAGTATGCCTCCTAGGTCCTATTCTTTAACGTTAGGTAGAAACCAATGGATGTAAACATGTATTTGAAACATGTTATGATTGATGGTTGCAAGTGGCTGCTAGTGATTGCTCGTGGATGCATATACACACACATTAGGTACTAGATCGGCTTAGCCACTTTCATATTGCATATGAATATATGTATTTGTATATGGATTGGAACTCGATGTGTTATCATATGGACATTGCATTTGTATGAATTATTGTGCACTCATGTAGAAAGTATGATTAGGAATAATTGCATGCATAATGGACTCATGGTACTGACATAATTTGCATTAAGGAGGTCAACTGAATCAGTAGACTGCCTGATTTTAAATAAGATAAAGACATGTACACACAATATGCATATGATCATGAAAGCATTAGAAGTCTTTTAAGGACAATGGACGCCTGTGTTTGATGGTTGAGTAGATGGACGGTTGGATGTAGGATATACATTTTTCTTGACTTGAAGATTTCGGGGACGAAATCCTTTAAGGACGGAAGAATGTAATGCCCTGAATTTTCCGTGTCTATTAAAAGAACGAATTTAAGAATACTTAATTTTTAAAGTGAGAATTAAGGGAAACTGTTCATGCCATTACGTTCATCTCGAAATTCTGCTTGGAATAGATTCCAAGTTTTCATAAATCGGACTTCGTATGAAGAAGTTATGGCCCACGGAAGTTTCAGAAATTTAAATAAATTATAACAGCTCAGGTTTAAAATTCAAAATTCAAATGAAAGACGAAGAAGCGGGCTGGGCGGGATATTTCCCGCCCCGGGCCAGGTGGACCAGGGGGTCGACCTCCCCTAAACAGGTCAACCAGGTGGTCGACCTGGGGGTCTACCTACCCCCCTCGCCTAGATCCAAAACTGTGACGATTCTGACATAGGTGGCAATTCTGGATAACTTTATCTAGTCTGGACGGTTGTGAGTGCTCCTAGAATATTCTAACAGCTCACATAAGATTAAATTTCTATAAAAGCAACCCTAGTCCTCAAACCCTAAATCACACAAATTCATTCCAAGGAGCCACTATGCTGTCCATGATCGTTCTAGCCTAGCCACCATTTCTTATTTAATTAGAAAAAAAGTTAAAAGCCATGAATCAAAACTAACTTAGAGAAATGGTAGTCTTTTTCAACAAATTTCTTTTTAGTTTCAGAAAAAAGATCCCAGAAAACAAGACTTTCTTTTGTTTGTAAGTCCTCTTATTATTCAGATGTGAATGATTAAAAGTTATGATTTGTAATCAAGTGAAAACTAGCGTTATTCCTAGTTGTATGATAATGATGATCCTGATTCATGTCTATTCTTGTAACGATTCTATCGTATATGCTTATGAGACTATTGTGCTTATTATGTTGGTGTCGAACCAATCATGTATTATGTAAATTTGGTTACTTATTCATGTTATGTTACATGCAAGTTGTTAGGCTATTGTGGTTATTATGTTGATGTAAACTAATCATGAAAATTTGGTGACTTTTTCATGTTATGTTACATGCAAGTTGTTAGGCTAAGACATGTATTATGTTTAGATCTACATCTAGATCTATGAAAATTGGATCCAAGATAAAAGTTCACATCTACATGCCTAGTTGAACTTGTGCAAAACCATATGCTTATTTCATGTTTATTGGATCCAAAATAAAAGTCCACATCTACATGCCTAGTTGAACTGGTGTAATTCCATATGCTTATTTCATGTTTATTGGATCCAAAATAAAAGTTTACATTCACATGCCTAGTTGAACTTGTGTAATGAACCGCACTGGCAGAGGTATTATAATTAATTTATTTAACTATATAAATAGTGATATATTGAATTTAATGGTCGTGGAATTAAATAATGGTGAATATTTAATTTAAAATAATAAAATTAAATAATATATTTAATTCTGAAATAATCAGAATTGGCTAAAATGATGATATGGTGTGAACCGGATCATCTGTGATATTTAATTCAGCTTGGAATTGAATTTGAATAACGAATATATTATATAAACGACAGTTTGAACGTAAGTTATAATATAATTATAAACGAGCTCGAAATGGCACTGCAGTTCATAAATTGGCGATTCGAACTTCAACTGAATGTATAGGATTCGTTTTAAGCCGGATTTCTGTGAAACAAGAAACGTGTGGAGCTGGTGGAGAATATCTTTCTAGTGGAAGAGAAAAATCAGGATTTCGTCATGTAGATTTTGAGATATGTCCAAATCAAATTTTAGAAAAGTCGCTGTGGAATTCCGTTATAAATTATAAAGGAATTATTTATATTTTAAAAAGGAATTTCAATATAAATCGAATATCGGGTTGACCTAGATTTGAAATATCGAGTTAGAATCCATATAAGGTTTTTCTGAAGATGTATGGTATTCCACTGTGTATATAGACGATAATATTTATTTTCAAATATTAAATTTAATTATATTCAAATATATTTATATATTTAAATGGGTCATCCAGAGCTTTAAAAATAGCCATTTTTGCAAACGGAGTCGGAATTCGACGAAACTAATTTTGTTGGATCCGCAATGTCAAATAGTTGCTAGATGTCAGTTTCCGTGATTTATAGAGTCATTGTGTGGTCGTACGGATTTTTAGAGTGAGAAACGGTCAGTATTTCGACAGTTAAAAATACGCTGTGTGAGCATACGAAGTCGGAATTCGACGAAACCAGTTTCGTTGGTACCGTAATGTCAAACTATAGCTGCATGTCTAGTTTGGTGATTTTTTGATATCATGAGTGATCACAGGAACTTTTAAAGACGAGAATGATAATTTAAATTAAATAAAAACCAAAATATCTAGATATTTGTGAACCCTATAAATACTCTACCAACCAAAATCCTTAAGATCTAATTTTCATCTTTCTGTGGTCAACGAGAAATGCACCGTTGGTTTTCTTTTTCCAGTAAAAAAAAATTTCGATCCTCTTTGAAAAATCCATATAACATCAATCCAAATTCCATCACTCCCAACACTTAAATCCTTGAACAAGTTTTTCAGTCCTCTTCAATCTGATGTGCTTTCTGTAGCATGCGATCAATGTAACACCCCGTATGTTGAATAACTTGCTGTAATATAAAACAGGGCAGAGTTAAATTTAAAAATCTAAATCAGGGGAAACGGGCTATGCCATTGCGTTCGTCTCGGAAAAATACGCGAAATAGAGTCCGAGTTTTCGAAAATCGGTGTTCGTATGACCAAGATATGGCCTCGCGAAGTTTCACGAAAAAATCAAATTCAAAACAGGTTCAAATTTCACAAAAATCAGGGTAGGCGGGAAAAATCCCGCCAGACCCAGGGGGTCGACCTGGGGGTCGAATGGGGAGTCGACCTCCCCCCCAGGTCGACTGGGGAGCCTACCCTAGGGTCGACCTGGGAGTCGACCTCCCTGGTCGAGCCCAGGTGACCTTGGAGCATCAGTTTGGCTTTTGGGCTGAGTCTGGTGGCTTGTGACGAGATCTGACGGCTCTAACCTAATCTAGGGTTAATCTAAGGGCCTAAACTACATCCTAATTCTATAAATACACCCTAAGACTACCCTAATTCATAAATAAATTGGAGACAACGTCGTTATGCCGTC
This sequence comes from Allium sativum, assembly GCA_030737875.1. Taxonomy (NCBI): domain Eukaryota; kingdom Viridiplantae; phylum Streptophyta; class Magnoliopsida; order Asparagales; family Amaryllidaceae; genus Allium; species Allium sativum. The sequence goes on along the minus strand of CM060927.1, from coordinate 27,397,272 downwards.
AAAATGCAACTAGGAGGAGCCACCAACAAATTAAAGAGGAGGAAAGCTTCTCAAATCAACTTCTAATCAACTCTAGCAACTTAATCTTCTTCATTTACATGCTAATCAACAAGTGGTGAGTTTTCTATAGCCTTAATGACCAATTGTTGAAGTGATTATGATAGGATATGATGAGGTTATGGCTATGAATGTGGATCAATGCATGTTATGCAAGTTATATGCTATGTGTTAATGATGTTATGCAAGTTATGTGATATATGTTCATGAAGTTATGCAAGTTATGCAAGTCATATGATACATATTCATGATGTTATGAAAGTTATGCAAGTCATATGCTATGTGTTCGAGGTATTATGCAAGTTATGCAAGTCATATGATATATGTTCATGAAGTTATGCAAGTTATGCAAGTCACAGGCTATGTGTTTGAGGTGTTATGCAAGTTATGCAAGTCATATGATATATGTTCATGAATTTATGCAAGTTATGCAAGTCATATGCTAGGTGTTTATGATGTTATGCAAGATTTGCAAGTCATATGAGAAACATTGATCCATTATGACACCATGATATGCAAGTTTGGTGTATGATTATATGCTAGTTCATACATGATATGTTATGCAAGTTTTGTGTATGATTATACGCTAGTTCATACATGATATGTTATGCAAGTTTGGTGTATGATTATATGCAAGTTCACATATGACATGTTATGCAAGTTTGGTGTTTGAAGATATGCAAGTAACATGTGCAAGTTTACACCTTAGTATAATATGCATACATATGCAAGTTAACCCCTTTGTGACATATGTGATTCATTCAAGTTTGGGTTGATTATTTATGCTAGTTGGGTTGATGCTATATGCATGTTGACACCTTTAAACCCATGTTGATGTTATGCAAGTTGAACCCATTGTAATTGTGATGAATCTTTCCTTTTATGTCATGTTCGCGAATTACATGGGGAACGATGAGGTTAATATACATGTTAATGAAATGGTGTGAAGTTGGTATGATTATGCATACCATAAAGTGGATGGACATAATTGAGTCAATTATGTACATCGTTAAATTTGTAATTAATTAGGGATAATTAATACAAATTATAGGGGTGATTAATTACGTGTAATTAATCGACTAAGACACGAGGTTGGACCCTTTTGTAGTATAAGACTGCCCGGAACCGACTGGCATATCCAGCGGCTACAAATGATTGGCCCAATGTGGGAGGTCTTAGGCACAAACTAAATACGTGACAAGTGTATAGACACGAGGTTAGACTCGGTTATGGCGTAAGGCTGCCCGGACCCAACAGGCAAATCCAGCTGCCATAAAAGATAGTCTAATGTGAGAGGTCTTTACAATGGCTACGTTCTTAATCAATTAAGAAACACTTAACCAGATAAGCATGTAGTGGGGCATGAAGGGTTAAGTGGGTGCCTTGGGTGGCATGTGGAGATTAAGTAAGTGCCTTGGGTGGCATGAGAAAATCTAGTGGTTGCCTTGGGTGGCAATAGAAAATACGATTAGAATACTTAACCAAAGTGGAACATGTAATTAAACATGATTAAAGGGTTAAGTGGGTACCTTGGGTGGCATGAGGAAATCTAGTGGTTGCCTTGAGTGGCAATAGAAGATAAGATAAGAATACTTAACCAAAGTGGGACATGTAATTAAACATGATTAAAGGGTTAAGAGGGTGCCTTGGGTGACATGTAGAAATCTAGTGGGTGCCTTGAGTGGCAGTTGAAATATGATTAGATGACTTAACCAAACCTTAACATGTAGGTGGGCATGATTATGAAAAAGGGGTTAAGTGGGATGCACTAGATTAAATGACAAGCTTAAGTAGTAGCTTGTGGGGCCCTTGAGTGGAAATTGAAAAATGATTAAATGACAAGCTTAAGTAGTAGCTTGTGGGGCCCTTGAGTGGCAATTGAAATATGATTAGATGACTTAACCAAACCTTAACATGTAAGTGGGCATGATTATGAAAAGGGGTTAAGTGGGATGCACTAGATAAAATGACAAGCTTAAGTAGTAGCTTGTGGGGGCCCATTTCAACCAGTAACCCATATGTATCTTATTGGGCTCGACCCATGTCGAGGACGGGACACGCGTACTGGTCTTGACTGTAAGAGGCCAAAACGGGGTAGCGGTGGCAACGCGAGTCCAACGGGTTTCATATGCGTGTGTGTGGACCCGGGCTGGTAGGTAATACGTTGTTGCATCGTGTAGATATAATCCGTGCACCATTGATATTATTGGGTTGCCACTTTGGGGAGTGATACACCCCACTGTGGGGCCAGCACGGGTATCTACGGTAGGGAGTCGATCGCTTGGGGAGTAGTGGGTACACCTAGTGGAGATAGGGGCAGACGGCACCTATGTAGTCAGCTAGGGGTACAAGAAACTACTATTAAAAATTACTAAGTACACATAGTGGGATCAACCTTTAAGTAGGAATTACCCTTGGGTGGGTGGAACTGGTGTGGTGCAGTGTAGGAATTACCCTTGGGTGGGTAGATCTGGGGTGGTGCAGTGTGGTATTTATCCTTAGGTGGATAGGCGCGTCTTTACCGTTATCTTAGTTTATCCTAAGTCTAGTTGGCTACCTAGAGTAGTCATTTATCCCCAGTCGTACCGTACCAGGTTTATATCATACTCTAATTACTTTAATGATTGTATTGTTAAGTTTATAGGGCTCACTCAGACTTATGTCTGACCCTGTTGTTTTTATCTTTTTCCCCAACCCTCAGGTTCTCAGAGTGGGCCCAGCACTAGTGGGCTTTGATCAGATTGCTTTATCTATCTTTTGGAGCTGGGACTCTTGAAGAAAAGCTCGGTTATCTTTTCTATTATGGCTATTAGTATGTAGTGGGATTATGTATTTATGTTTTAGCGAGATGGATATTTTGTACTTGACTCTTGTTGGTTTTTGAGATGTAACCAAACATGTTTACCTTCTGCTGCAATGAAATGATGTTTTAAATTTCAAGTATTTATATCCGTCTTGTTGTAATTTTTCAGTTCTATATTCACTTAAATACTCCACCGAAGCTAAGGCATTCCCTTTATGAGTGACCTTAGCGGGCGTGGGGTGTTACATGTGGTATCAGAGCTCAAGGTTACCAGAACAGATAAAATTTTTAGAAAACTACTTTTCTAAAAAAAAACATTTTTGGAAGAAGTATTTTCAAAAACATATCTTTTAAGAGAAAAGTTTTTGAAAGAAAAGCATAATCCCCAATAGCCATATCTTTATCCTTCGGATTCTCCGTTTTGAATCTCTTCCTCTTTCTCTTTTTGAATTTCCCCTCCGCGTATAGATGTCTTTTTAAGATAAGTAAGGACTTCAGTATGAAGGACGGAAGAATCACTTCAAGGGACTAAGTCGTTTGCCAGGCTAAGAAGTTAGTCCAAGGAGGTGGAGGGCTTATGGGTACCTTTAAGATGGACGAGAGAGGAAGGTTCAAATAGCTATTAGGTAAATAAAGGACGAAACCTCATCGTGGTAAGAAGGCCATGAAAGGAGAATGCGAAGGGGAAGGCTAGTTGTTTTGGAGAAATAGGGGTTGTCTAAAGGGGTAAGGACGAAGTACAGGATCTTCTGGAGGATAGATGTATTCCCACACGACGGGTATACCTGATGGGGGTAGGACCGTCTAAGTTGAAATTTGGTTCTCTCGATCATCCTGTTCGAACTTTATTCGACTCTGGCGCACCACATTCGTTTATCTCATCATCATTAGTTGAGTCACTGCACCTAGACACCAGTTTGGTAGATGATCCCGTGGTTGTTTCAAACCCAATTGGGAGGGCTCCACTTATTTGTCCATGATATGTTTGGGTTTGAAGATTTCCATACTTAGCGTTGAGATTAGAGGTGATGCTTTTGTTTGGGCTTCACGGGCTATGGGTTGATTTTGGGCATAGACTGGTTATCCAGTAATTGTGCCATTCTTGATTGTGAAAGGAAAGTTGTTAGGCTTATGACCCGCTTGGGTAACACTCTCGAGATCTTTTGAAATCCCATAGATTCTGTTTTGCTAAGTTATCTTGAATCGCTTGACGCTTCGGTCGAGAGTTCGCGATCTGTTAGAGTAGTCCGGGAATACTCGGATGTTTTTGAGGAGGTGAAGGGCATACCTCCGAAGTGGGAGATAGACCTCCGAATATGCCTGATAGATGATGTTAAACCAGTATCTTTGTCAGTGCGCCGCATGGCTCCTCGTGAGGGGAGGGAACTCCATAAGCAAGTAGGGGAGTTGCTTGAGAAGGGGTTCATAAGACGAAGTATATCGGAGTGGGGTGCTCCAGTAGTTTTTGCCACGAAGGCGCATGGGTCCCTCAGACTTTGTGGAGACTATAGAGAACTCAACAAGCACACAAAGAAGAATAGACACCCATTGCCAAGGATTGATGATCTTTTTGATCGGTTGTTTGGCGCCTCAGTGTTTCGCAGTGGGACTTGGCCACGGATTTTCATCAGTTGGGAGTGACTGAGGATAGTATAGAGAAGACCGCCTTTAGGACTCTGGACGGTTTCTATGAGTGGCTTGTGATGCCATTTGGTTTGACGAACGCCCCCGCATACTTTGTTGATTTGATGAGTAGGGTGTTCAGGGAGTACCTAAATAACTTCGTAATGGTCTTTGTGGACGACATCTTGGTCTTTCCTAAAAGCGAAATAAGTTTTCATATGTGCTTAATAGGTTAAGCAAAGCCAGTTATTTGATCAACGGTGGTTTTGGAGCAAGACTGGCAAGGACATCCAGAGTTGGACAAGGGCTTAATCATTTAGCCGTTTTACTAGTACCATCTCACGTAGGTCGTCTGAATTCGAAGGAGGTGTCCCTTGGGTGTTTGTCTGATATTGGTTTAGGCCTTTGGGGCTTGCACTTGGGGAATGTCAAGTTCGACTAGGATGGTCTGCGTGAGAGATGGGTAGTTATGACGAGTTTGTATGGGAGAATATCTTGGTTTTCTCCAGAAGTGGAGAAAAGCATGCCCTACATCTTAGGGAAGTGTTGGAGACTCTTCGAGCGCATAGTCTTGAGACAGAAAAGGTGGATGGAGTTCTTAGCATCCTATGATTTCGAGATAGCGTATACCCTTGGCAAGGTAACGTGGTGGCAAACGCCTTGAGAGGAAAAAGGTTGTCCTTGAGTCCATTGTTCGTGGAACGACGAAGGTTGGAATTTATCTCGATGTTTGATTTCATACCTTCAGTTGACTTTATACCCGGTTGGCTAGCATCCTTGGAGGTCAGACCTACTTTTTTGAGACGGATTGGCGAGGCACAGCGGGACGACCCACAATTGGTTGAGTTGGTAGAGAGGCTCATAAGGGGGGAGTCGTCCAGCCATTTGAGTAGGCATACCCTAGACGATAGGGAGTGCTTGCGTAGAGACGGTAGACTTTGTGTACCGCAAGACAAGGGTTTAAGGAAGACTATTCTTGATGATGCACACCGTTCTAGGATGACCGTTTATCCCGGTGGGGACAAGATGTACCAGGACATGAAGCGAGTTTTCTTTTGGGTCGGTATGAAGAAAGATGTGGCCGAGTATATCGCTAGATGCTTGGTGTGCCAACAAGTGAAAGCGGAGCAAAAGAAACCCGGTGGGTTGCTTCAACCATTGGAAGTTCCGCAATGGAAGAGAGATAGCGTCTCGAATGATTTTATTAATGGGTTACCTAGATCGAGGAAGGGTAATACAGGAATTTGGGGTTGTGATAGACAGACTTATTAAGATTGCCCATTTCATACCCGTGAAGAGCAAGAGGACTGTTCCATGTCTAGCTTCAGTTTATCTTCGAGAGATAGTTCGGTTGCATAGGGAACATGACGTATTCCATGTGTCACATTTGAGGAAGTGCCTACAGGAGACCGCAGAGGTGGTAGAGCCGAGCTTGCTTAGAGAAGTAAAAGTAGAACGTGATGCGATTATTCGACGAGCTCCTACCCGCATCCTTGGGTCAGAGATTAGGAAGTTGGGAAACAGAGAGGTTCGACTAGTCAAAGTGCCAACGGGAGAAGATGAGAGTAATGCTACTTGGGAGACAGAAGCGAAGATGCGTTCATTGTACCCATTCCTTTTTGAGGGTATGTCCTCTAAACTTCTCCTTTATCTTTTGTCTAGTGCTTATCTTATCTTTAGTATGTCCTCTCATTAGTACCTTTGACCTTTAGATAGGGTAAACCTATGGTTGAAACATGTGTTTGAGACATGTTATGATTGATGGATGCGTGTGGATGCAAGTGGTTGCTAGTGGTTGCTCGTGGATGCATATACACACACTCTAGGCACTAGATCGGCTCAATCACTTCATATTGCATATTGCATAAAATTGTGTGTAGGTAGCTATATTAATGGATGTATAATGGTTGTGTTATCACATGGATGATGCATTTTGGTGAATGGTTGTGAACACATGTAGAAATAGTATGTTTCGATAGGGATTTTTCGCATACATATTGGATGCATGGCACTATCATGGTTTGCATTAAGGAGGTCAACTAAATAAATGGGCTGCCTAATTTTGCATTAGATAAGGAACATATACACACAGTCTTTGCATATGTTCATACAGCATTAGAAACTCTAAGGACAATGGATGCCAGTGCTTGATGGTTTGAGTAGATGGTTGTTTGGATGGTAGGATACGTTCTTCTTGACTTAGAGATTTCGGGGACGAAATCCTTTAAGTAGGGGAGAATGTAACACCCCGTATGTTGAATAACTTGCTATAATATAAAACAGGGCAGAATTAACTTTAAAAATCTGAATCAGGGGAAACGGGCCATGCCATTGCGTTCGTCTCGGAAAAATACGCGAAATAGATTCCGAGTTTTCGAAAATCGGAGTCCATATGACCAAGATATGGCCTCGCGAAGTTTCACGAAAAATTCAAATTCAAAACAGATTCAAATTTCACAAAAATCAGGGTAGGCGGGAAAAATCCCGCCAGACCCAGGGGGTCGACTGGGGAGTCGACCTCCCCCCCAGGTCGACCGGGGAGTCGACCCTAGGGTCGACCTGGGAGTCGACCTCCCTGGTCGAGCCCAAGTGACTTGGGTGCATCAGTTTGGCTTTTGGGCTGGGTCTGGTGGCTTGTGACGAGATCTGACGGCTCTAACCTAATCTAGGGTTAATCTAAGGGCCTAAACTACATCCTAATTCTATAAATACACCCTAAGACTACCCTAATTCATACTAAAATTGGAGACAACGTCGTTATGCTGTCAAAATGCAACTAGGAGGAGCCACCAACAAATTAAAGAGGAGGAAAGCTTCTCAAATCAACTTCTAATCAACTCTAGCAACTTAATCTTCTTCATTTAAGTGCTAATCAACAAGTGGTGAGTTTTCTATAGCCTTAATGACCAATTGTTGAAGTGATTATGATAGGATATGATGAGGTTATGGCTATGAATGTGGATCAATGCATGTTATGCAAGTTATATGCTACGTGTTAATGATGTTATGCAAGTTTTGTGATATATGTTCATGAAGTTATGCGTTATGCAAGTTATATGATACATGTTCATGATGTTATGCAAGTTATGCAAGTCATATGCTATGTGTTTGAGGTATTATGCAAGTTATGCAAGTCATATGATATATGTTCATGAAGTTATGCAAGTTATGCAAGTCATAGGCTATGTGTTTGAGGTGTTATGCAAGTTATGCAAGTCATATGATATATGTTCATGAAGTTATGCAAGTTATGCAAGTCATATGCTAGGTGTTTATGATGTTATGCAAGATTTGCAAGTCATATGAGAAACATTGATCCATTATGACACCATGATATGCAAGTTTGGTGTATGATTATATGCTAGTTCATACATGATATGTTATGCAAGTTTGGTGTATGATTATATGCTAGTTCATACATGATATGTTATGCAAGTTTGGTGTATGATTATATGCAAGTTCACATATGACATGTTATGCAAGTTTGGTGTTTGAAGATATGCAAGTAACATGTGCAAGTTTACACCTTAGTATGATATGCATACATATGTAAGTTAACCCCTTTGTGACATATGTGATTCATGCAAGTTTGGGTTGATTATTAATGCTAGTTAGGTTGATGCTATATGCATGTTGACACCTTTAAACCCATGTTGATGTTATGCAAGTTGAACACATTGTAATTGTGATGAATCTTTCCTTTTATGTCATGTTCGCGAATTACGTGGGGAACGATGGGGTTAATATACATGTTAATGAAATGGTGTGAAGTTGGTATGATTATGCATACCATAAAGTGGATGGACATAATTGAGTCAATTATGTACATCGTTAAATTTGTAATTAATTAGGGATAATTAATACAAATTATGGGGGTGATTAATTAATTGTAATTAATCGACTAAGACACGAGGTTGGACCCTTTTGTAGCATAAGACTGCCCGGAACCGACCGGCATATCCAGCGGCTACAAATGATTGGCCCAATGTGGGAGGTCTTAGACACAAACTAAATACGTGACAAGTGTATAGACACGAGGTTAGACTCGGTTATGGCGTAAGGCTGCCCGGACCCAACCAGCAAATCCAGCTGCCATAAAAGATAGTCTAATGTGAGAGGTCTTTACAACGGTTACGTTCTTAATCAATTAAGAAACACTTAACCAGATAAGCATGTAGTGGGGCATGAAGGGTTAAGTGGGTGCCTTGGGTGGCATGTGGAGATTAAGTAAGTGCCTTGGGTGGCATGAGAAAATCTTGTGGCTGCCTTGGGTGGCAATAGAAAATACGATTAGAATACTTAACCAAAGTGGAAAATGTAATTAAACATGATTAAAGGGTTAAGTGGGTGCCTTGGGTGGCATGAGGAAATCTAGTGGTTGCCTTGAGTGGCAATAGAAGATAAGATTAGAATACTTAACCAAAGTGGGACATGTAATTAAACATGATTAAAGGTTTAAGTGGGTGCCTTGGGTGGCATGTAGAAATCTAGTGGGTGCCTTGAGTGGCAATTGAAATATGATTAGATGACTTAACCAAACCTTAACATGTAGGTGGGCATGATTATGAAAAAGGGGTTAAGTGGGATGCACTAGATTAAATGACAAGCTTAAGTAGTAGCTTGTGGGGCCCTTGAGTGGCAATTAAAATATGATTAAATGACAAGCTTAAGTATTAGCTTGTGGGGCCCTTGAGTGGCCATTGAAATATGATTAGATGACTTAACCAAACCTTAACATGTAAGTGGGCATGATTATGAAAAGGGGTTAAGTGGGATGCGCTAGATAAAATGACAAGCTTAAGTAGTAGCTTGTGGGGGCCCATTTCAACTAGCAACCCATATGTATCTTATTGGGCTCGACCCATGTCGAGGACGGGACACTCGTACTGGGCTTGACTGTAAGAGGCCAAAACGGGGTAGCGGTGGCAACGCGAGTCCAACGGGTTTCATATGCGTGTGTGGACCCGGGCTGGTAGGTAAGACGTTGTTGCATCGTGTAGATATAAGCCGTGCACCATTGATATTATTGGGTTGCCACTTTGGGGAGTGATACACCCCACTGTGGGGCTAGCACGGGTATCTACGGTAGGGAGCCGATCGCTTGGGGAGTAGTGGGTACACCTAGTGGAGATAGGGGCAGACGACACCTATGTAGTCAGCTAGGGGTACAAGAAACTACTATTAAAAATTACTAAGTACACTTAGTGGGATCAACCTTTAAGTAGGAATTACCCTTGGGTGGGTGGAACTGGTGTGGTGTAGTGTAGGAATTACCCTTGGGTGGGTAGATCTGGGGTGGTGCAGTGTGGTATTTATCCTTAGGTAGATAGGAGCGTCTTTACCGTTATCTTAGTTTATCCTAAGTCTAGTTGGCTACCTAGAGTAGTCATTTATCCCCAGTCGTACCGTACCAGGTTTATATCATACCCTAATTACTTTAATGATTGTATTGTTAAGGTTATAGGGCTCACTCAGACTTTTGTCTGACCTCGTTGTTTTTATCTTTTTCCCCAACCCTCGGGTTCTCAGAGTGGGCCCAGCACTAGTGGGCTTTGATCAGATTGCTTTATCTATCTTTTGTAGCTGGGACTCTTGAAGAAAAGCTTGGTTATCTTTTCTATTATGGCTATTAGTATGTAGTGGGATTATATATTTATGTTTTAGCGAGATGGATATTTTGTACTTGACTTTTGTTGGTTTTTGAGATGTAACCAAACATGTTTACCTTCTGCTGCAATGAAATGATGTTTTAAATTTCAAGTATTTATATCCGTCTTGTTGTAATTTTTCAGTTCTATATTCACTTGAATACTCCACCGAAGCTAAGGCATTCCCTTTATGAGTGACCTTAGCGGGCGTGGGGTGTTACAATCAACTTCCTGGAACATGGCGGAAGCTAACAGTGAGGCTAGGGTTCCACTTTCAGATCGTTACAAGAGGAATCAAGGGAATTGAAGTTCGGATTGGTTATCGTGGTGAAAAACTGCACCCATACGAGGGAATTCAGGGATTTCGGTGGTGTTTTCGTTCGATCCTGTACTGGGTAGGTGCATCATGAACTCGAAGTCGCCCACCACGATTTGGGTGCGGGTTCATTGAAATTGGGGAGGAGGTGCTCGGAAATTGATGAGAAGTGAAATGGTGTTGCAGAAATTTAGAACCGTGAAGTAGTGAAGGGATGAATTGTTGGCAAATGGAAGAGGAAAGCTGGAGCTCGTTTTGGGGGAGAAGAACCAGCGAGGAGTATTGAAAAAATGGGTATGGGCCGATTTATTGAAAGGGAAAGGCCCATTTGAAAGTAAAAATCAAGTTTTATTTATTTAAATGTACCTTAACTAGTGTAATTCATAACTTATACATATGTGATCGAAATTCAGCGAAACAAGATCCGTTGGGATCGTATGGACGGGAGCAACACAATGACACTTACCGGGAGAGAAACTGAGCTCGTTACAATTTACGGTAAAATAAATTGTCCGACTCAAATCAAAGAACGCAAATCGATTATTTAACGGTTAATGCGCCAATGTGAGTAAATCTCACTAACTCTGAACAGTTTATAATTTCATGTTGTATTTTTAGAACTGTTAAATATTGACTGATTGACTGTGTGTTGACTGTTTGATTGAACTGCTAGTCAGTTAGTTGAATTTCTATATTGATTCTGTTTTACAGAATATATCATATGAAACTGAAAGTGATGTTGATTTTATTGTGTAACATCTGTGGATGCAGGGAAACAGGTTGGAGGAATCCATCCAACTGGATTCCTCAACAATTATTTTATTGTTTTTCATATATTGTGATATATGATGTGATATATAATCTGTTGTCGATTATATGTGTTTCGATGATACTGATCATCGTGATTTGATATGTTGAGTACCATAACATGCCGTAAATGTTGATAAGGGAATATTTTCTAAGTGATATTTGAAAATAAAATATTTATAAATGGAATATTTATAAATAGGAAATATTTATGAATTGGAATATTTATAAATAGGAGATATTTAGAAAAGGGAAATTATAAAATCAAAGAATAGATTTGAAAAGGAAATATTTGCAAACCATTTGCAAATAGAATAATAGAAAAGGAAATATTTGCATAATCATTTATAAATAGAATTGATAGGAAATATTTAGAAAATAAGTAGGGTTAAAAAAGGGAAATTTGTTTATAACGGAATAGGACATTATAAAATGGAAAACGTTATTAGGAGGAAATCATTTTAATGTGGAGAACCATTACTAAAAGTAAATCTTTAAAAACGAATAAACATTGTTAAAAAGGAAATCTTTATAAAGCGAATAAAGGAGTTAAATCGAATATGGTATTCAAAAGGAGTTAAATCGAATATAAGTTATTCGAAGGGAGTTAAATCGAATATGGTGTTCGAAAGTAAGTAAATCGAATTAGTTATTCGAAATGGGTTAGTCGAGTCGAGTTAGTTGAAAAGAGTTAATCGAATATTAGTTATTCGAATAAGAGTTAACCGGTTAGAGTAAAACCATTAGGGTTAACCAGTTAGAGTTAAACAGTTAGTGTTAATCAATTAAAGTAAATCGATAGAGTTATATCGAACTAGAATTTATTTAATAGAGTTAAATCGAACTAGAGTTATTCAATGGAGTTTATCGAATATTAGTTATTCGAATAAAGTTAATCGAAAGGAGTTATCGATTATAGTTTAATCGAAAGTAGTTATAGATTATAGTTGAATCGAAAAGAGTTAACGATTTGTTAAATCAAAGTGAGTTATAGAATATTGGTTATTCGAAGGAGTTATAGAATTTAGTTATTTGATGGAGTTAATCGATTAGAGTTAAAATAAAGGAGTTGATCGAATATAGTTTATTCGAATAGATTCAATTGAGTTAATCGAATATTAGTGATTCGAAATAGAGTTAACTAGAGTTATCGAATATTAGTTATTCGAATAGAGTAAAATGGAGTTAAAGGAATAAATCGAATATAGTTTATTCGAATGGAATTAAAGGAGTTAATCGAATTTGATTCATTCGAATAGAGTTAAAGGAGTTACCGACAAGTGTTAAATCAAATAGAGTTAATCCAATAGCGTTAGTCCAATAGAGTTAATTGATAAGGGTTAATCGAATAAAGTAAATTGAATAGAGTTATCGAATATACCTTATCGAAAGAAAGAATCATCGAATAGAGATGATTCGAAAGAGAGTTACGTAAGGAAGTTTGTTAAAGAATTAAAAGGTGAACTTTGTCTATTTCAAGGTTAGAAACGTTGTTCAGTTAAGGTCTGAGTAGTAGTATTACCCCAACTTGATTGACTTCATTTTTAACTAAGGAATGGTTAAGGTTCGATAGTGAAGGTGGGTTAAAGGAATTTAGTTAATAAGCGTAATGGTTTGTGTTGGCATCACGATGGTTTGTTTAAACATCTGTCTAAGTCCGATGAAGGAGTTTTGGAAATGTTTTCCAAATAAGAACCAGAAATGTTTTCTGATATAGAAAAAAAGAAATGGAAATGTTTTCCAACGGTAATAACATATATTTTCTAAATTTAGAAAATAAGAAATGTTGAAAATAGGGAAACAGGAGATGAAAAATGAACTAAGGAGATAAATGTTAAATGATGTTTGATCGATAAAATTTTCCATCTGGAAATAATATCGTTGTTTGCACACCAGTTTTTCTTCGATAGTTAAATAACAGTCTATCGAAGTTTTGACCATTTTAACGTTGTTAATATGGAGGGATCGGTTGGATAATTATCCAAAGAACCACTCTGTATTGGCATAAGCGTTACGAATCATATATGCCAAAGAAAATTGAAGACAGAGTTATGCAAGGGCTATCATGTTTACAGAATAGTGCCTTTGGTTCATCCTGTTCCTGGATGACTTGTATGGACGGATGTGTAACAGAGTATTTCCAGACGATCATGTATATTGATTTCTCCAACCGTACCAAGAGTGGAAGCGGAGAAGGAAACTTCTTTTAGCTAACACATAATGTATGGTTGAGGACGTCAATCGGTGATTTGATGGATTTGACGATGTGGCATTCAAAGTGAATCTGGTATGATGATAAATCGTAGCTTTTAGCCTCACATCCGGTAAATGACAGAAATCGGGCAGGCAGCATGGCTAAGTCGGTCGCTTCAAAGTAGGGTGTATAATCACCTGATCTAGAGTTTTATTTACTTCTAATAATCTATTGTTGATGTTGTCCCATTCAGGAAACGGTTGCTGATCCCAACCGTGGGTGATATACATTCGATACACTCAAGCGAAATGAGTGGTCGGTCATGTGTGGCCGGGTTGCAAGATGTTCTTGTTGAATCCAGTGTATTCCTCTCTAGATGTACACTAGCGAAAGGTGGTTCCATACCTTGTCATGGTTGGAAACCCATTGCCCAATACGTGCTTGCGGTTTTGATTGTATACTATATATGTAGAACGTGAGATGAAAGAGTTTCCGCTAGATGATTATTATATTGTGGTTGATAGACATTATTATAATATCAAAAGTTTTTAATATAAAGATATTTTGGATTCTCATAAGGGAAAACCCGTTCTGTTATACAGCGTGGTCTTATGAGATATCGTTTATGGCTCAAACTGTTTTTAAATTGCTTTACTCATACCAGTCCCATGACTGACCTGGAGTTTATTTGTTTGTTTCCATAAACTCTTGGGTGCCTAAATTTGTACTGGCGGTCAAGTAGTCAGGATTTACAGATATACTGGAAGAGCTTCGAGCAGGAGGCTTCAAGATCATATAGCTATAGTGCATTTCCGCTGTGTTGTAAGTGTTGTACTTTGAAATGATATGTATATTCAATTACAAATGTATATTTCAAAGTTATGTTACATATGTTATATGTTATTCGTTCCGCTGTGAGGTTCGTGTTACTCTGATGCTGTGTTCTTCTTCTTCTTCTTTTCTAAGTTTCTATCTTATCTTTCCTCACCCTCTGTCTTCTTTCATTAATGACCGGTATTTTTCGATGTTTGGTTAGTCATCATTGAGTTTATGGCGATAACCAAAGTCGACAAAAACCCGGGTCATTACAGTTGGTATCAGAGCTTAAGTTAAGAGAATTACCTTGGCTCTGTGGCATGACTCGGTGGAGATAGGGTTAGTAACACCCTAGATTGAGTTGAGTGTATATATATGAGAGAGCGTATTTGTAATTTGAAAAAATTTGTTTTATATTGTGGAGATTCATTGGTTGAGTTGTTTATGAGTTCTGGTCGATCAGTTTGATCCACTTATCGGTAGGAGTTACTAAACACTCGAATACGATGGGTCGACACGATATGTTTTGAAAAGAGGGTAAATTAAAATAAGTTAACCAAGGTATATCTTGATATAGAGAAGATATATATATCAAAATTATAATATAATGGATATATTGGTTGTTATTATAATCAAGTAAGATTATAAATGGTTATGTAAATAACCAATTAGAATTCATAAGTGAAATACATGAAATCAGATGAGTTGAATCTGAAATTTTAAGCCAGAAATTGAGTTAAAATTCTGGAGAATTGGATAAGTGTTTGTAAATGGATTTGGATTAAAAATAAGGAAGATTTAAGATCCTGGGAGATTTTAAATTGATTTACAAACAGTGTGAATTATATTTTGAAATGAATTTCAAAGCGGAAATGTAAAGAAATGGTTTTATAGTGTTGAACTCACTTCGATCGCTGGAAAATAGATTTTGATGATGACAGCTGCATCATCAGTATTCATTTTTGAGTTGTAAGTGACGAATTACTACCAGAGATACTATTTTGAATTTGTTTTGGGAAAGACAAGTTGTGTTGAATTTCAAAATGGGATTTATATTATAGAATTGAATATAGAATTTGAATAAAGAGAATTCAAACAGAATTCAATATAGAAATTCAAAGGGAGTTTGAGTGTATGAAATTCAATGGAATTGAAATAGAATTTGAATATAGAAAATATAAAGGAATTTAAACTATAGAATTTGAATATATAGAATTTGAATAGGATTTGAATAGAATTTGATATATAGATTTGAATAATAGAAGTAATATAAAATTTGAATAGAAATTGAATAAAATTAACTAAGTCGAAGAGAAATTAGTTAATCGAGTTTTGAATTTGAAGTTGAACTTTGAAAGGTGAATTGGATTTGTAAATGGATATTCAAAATCGAATATAGAACTTAAATTTGAAATTTTGGATTCAAATTAGTTAATAAGCAAGTCAAAATATATTTGAACATGTCATGTTCAAATATAAAAGTGAAATAGACTAAAGAGTTAATTAACAATTTGAGTTAAAACGATCAGGTATAGTTAAAATAGATTGGGCAGGTATAAATATACATGAGATAGGTATGGATAAGGTATGAAGGTATATAAATAGAATGCCCGACAAAAAGGTATGTATTTAATTCATATATGAGATTTTATGCGCCGTATCGGCTAGCTGCTTGGTTTTTTCTTTTTCTTTTGGATTGGTGAGGGCCATGGAAGGCTATTTGAAATATCCTGATGCTCCTAGTACAAAGGAGGTTATGGCAAATTTTTCCGGGAATTTAAGGAGTTAGAATATTTTTAAGATAATTTGATAGTTAGAAATCAACGTATCGATATATATATATATATATATATATATATATATATATATATATATATATATATATATATATATATAGAAGTCGATAAGGAAACGAACTTAGAAATAGAATTGTAAAATAAAAAAGGAAGACTGAGAATAAAATCTAGCAAGAATAGAAAGAGGAAGTGTATACGTGTTTAAAGGTGAATAAGCAGTTGTATGGTATTGATTATTCGAGTAAGTAGTCATATCTGTTTTGACGTTATAAATGTTATTCAGTCAAGGTCTGAGAGGTAGTTATACCCCAACTTGATTGATTTCATTATTAACATATAAATAGTAAGATTTCAGGCTTGAAGATCAATGTTGAATAAGAGTTAGTTGAATATAGTATTTGGGTTGTCGTAACAATGTTTTACACAACATCCGTTTTAACCCAAATAAGTGTAAGCTTGGAAATATAATAAAGAATATTTCCTAAGTATTGAAATAAATGAGATTAGAAAAGAGATAAGTAATTGGAATATTTTCTAATTATAAATAGCATATATTTTCTAAAGTTTAGAAAATAAAGGAAGTCGATATTCGGAAATGTTTTCCAAATAACATAAAAGGCCAATATGTTTATTGAAAATATTTGGTAAACAAATATTGATAAAGAAATAGAGAAGTGATTTTACTAATGGAATTTTAATTAAGGGCTCAGTGACATGTTTAAAAGGAAAATTTGATTTTTGAAAAGAGTAAACTATTTGAAAACTCCCAGGGAAAGACTGTTTGAATTAAAAACAAATTTAACAGAAATTTGTGAAAGCAAATTTGAATTAATGTAAAGCAAGTAAAGTGGTAACTGAGATTGAATTAGAATGATATCAAGTCAAATTGGATTGTGAGATTCAAATTTGAAGTGTAATGTGATAATCAAGTTAAGAGTTGGGAATCGAGAAGAAACTCGAGTTGAAATGATATTTTGCTCGGGTATAAGCGAATGGTGGCGTTGTGGATAAAAGCAGATTGGAATTTGATTGGGATGACCCTTGTATCCGCTGACTTGATAACAGGTGGAAAAGTTATAAGGATATGCCGACAAAATGTACAAGTTTATATTTCTATTGGATATAATATTTATGAGCCGAATTGGCAAGCCGCTAGGCTGTTTGATTTTCTTTTGGGTTGGAGATGGTCCAGAGACGCGAGTTGGAGTTTGACCGATTGACCAGTACAAAAGAGGTGCTGGCGAAATTTTTCGAAAAGTTAAGGAGTTAGAAAATTTTCAGGATTTTTGGAAATTTTCGTTGATAAGAATTAATTAATAATTTAATTGAAATTAAATTGGTTCAGTTGAAACTGAAGTTAAGAAGTGAACAAAAATTTTCTAACCATTCGATAGGGTCGTCCTCTACCTTTTAGAAATTTCGAGGACGAAATTATTTTAAGTGGGAAAGATTGTAATGACCCGCACTGGCAGAGGTATTACAATTAATTTATTTAATTATATAAATAGTGATATAGTGAATTTAATGGTCGGGGAATTAAATAATGGTGAATATTTAGTTTAAAATAATAAAATTAAATAATATATTTAATTCTGAAATAATCAGAATTGGCTAAAATGACGATATGGTGTGAACCGGATCATCTGTGATATTTAATTCTGCTTGGAATTGAATTTGAATAACGAATATATTATATAAACGACAGTTTGAACGTAGAGTTATAATATAATTATAAACGAGCTCGAAATATCGCTGCAGTTCATAAATTGGCGATTCGAACTTCAACTGAATGTACATGATTCGTTTTAAGCCGGATTTTTGTGAAACAAGAAACGTGTGGAGCTGGTGGAGAATATCTTTCTAGTGGAAGAGAAAAATCGGGATTTCATTGTGTAGATTTTGAGATATGTCCAAATCAAATTTTAGAAAAGTCGCTGTGGAATTTCGTTATAAATTATAAAGGAATTATTTATATTTTAAAACGGAATTTCAATTTAAATCGAATATCGGGTTGACCCAGATTTGAAATATCGAGTTAGAATCCATATACGGTTTTTCTGAAGCTATATGGTATTCCACTGTGAATATAGATGATAATATTTATTTTTAAATATTAAATTTAATTATATTTAATATATTTATATATTTAAATGGGTCATCCAGAGCTTTAAAAATAGCCATTTTTGCAAATGGAGTCGGCATTCGATGAAACTAATTTTGTTGGATCCGCAATGTCAAATAGTTGCTAGATGTCAGTTTCCATGATTTTTAGAGTCACTGTGTGGTCATACGAATTTTTAGAGTGAGAAACAGTTAGTATTTCGACAGTTAAAAATACGCTGTGTGAGCATACGAAGTCGGAATTCGACGAAACCAGTTTCATTGGGACTGTAATGTCAAACTACAGCTACATATCAAGTTTGGTGATTTTTGGGTATCATGAGTGATCACAGGAATTTTTAAAGATGAGAATGATAATATAAATCAAATAAAAACCAAAATATCTAGATATTTGTGAACCTTATAAATACTCTACCAACCAAAATCCTTAAGACCTAATTTTCATCTTTCTGTGGTCAACGAGAAATGCACCGTTGGTTTTCTTTTTCTAGTAAAAAACATTTCGATCCTCTTTGAAAAATCCACATAAAATCAATCCAAATTCCATCACTCCCAACACTTAAATCCTTGAACAAGTTTTTCAGTCCTATTCAATCTGATGTGCTTTCTGTAGCATGCGATCAACTTCCTGGAACACGGCAGAAGCTAACAGTGTGGCTAGTGTTCCACTTTCAGATCGTTACAAGAGGAATCAAGGGAATTAAAGTTCAGATTCGTTATCGTGGTGAAAAACCGCACCCATACGAGGGAATTCAGGGATTTCGGTGGTGTTTTCGTTCGATCCTGTATTGGGTAGGTGCGTCCTGAACTCGAGGTCGCCCACCAGGATTTGGGTGCGGGTTCGTTAAAATTGGGGTGGAGGTGCTTGGAAATTGATGAGAAGTGAAATCGTGTTGCTGAAATTTAGAACTGTGAAGTAGTGAAGGGATGAATTGTTGGCAAATGGAAGAGGAACGCTGGAGCTCGTTTTGGGGGAGAAGAACCAGCGAGGGGTATTGAAAAAATCGGTATGGGCCGACTTTATTGAAAGGGCAAGGCCCATTTGAAAGTCAAAATCAAGTTTTTATTTATTTATATGTACCTTAGCTAGTATAATTCATAACTTATACATACGTGATCGAAATTCAGCGAAACAAGATCCGTTGGGATCGTATGGACGGGAGCAACACAATGAGACTGACCGGGAGAGAAACGGAGCTCGTTACAATTTATGGCGAAATAAATTGTCCTACTCAAATCAAAGAACGAAAACCGATTATTTAACGGTTAACGCACCAATGTGAGTAAATCTCACTAACTCTGAACATTTTATAATTTCATGTTGTATTTTTAGAACTGTTAAATATTGGCTGATTGACTGTTTGTTGACTGTTTGATTGAACTTCTAGTCAGTTAGTTGAATTTCTATATTGATTCTGTTTGACAGAATATATCATATGAAACTGAAAGTGATGTTGATTTTATTGTGTAACATCTTTGGATGCAGGGAAACAGGTTGGAGGAATCCATCCAACTGGATTCCTCAACAGTTATTTTATTGTTTTCATATATTATGATATATGATGCGATATATAATCTGTTGTCGATTATATGTGTTTGGACGATACTGATCATCGTGATTTGAAATGTTGAATACCACAACATGACGTAAATGTTGATAAGGGAATATTTTCAAAGTGATAATTGAAAATAAAATATTTATAAATGGAATATTTATAAATAAGAAATATTTATAAATTGGAATATTTATGTAACACCCCGTAATTCTACAACACTAGGATTCACAAATCAAGGTAGAATTAAATTTTAAAATCAAAATCAAGGGAAACGGGCTGCGCCATTGCGTTCGTCTCGAAATTCTGCATAAAATCGAGTCCGAGTTTGCGAGAATCGGAGTCCGTATGAAGGAGATATGACCCTCCGAAGTTTCAGAATTTGATTTAAAATTCGAACAGGTCAAAAACGAGTTCAAAATTCGAAAAACAGACCCAGATTGGGCGGGAAAATTCCCGCCCAGGACCCAGGTCAACTGGGTAGTCGACCTGGGGGTCGACCCCCCCTCCCCGCTTTTTCCAGTTTTCTGAACCTGGTTCGTCCTGATGTACTTGGTCACGTTTTCTGCCTAGGTTCGTCCTCCTAATCCTATATAAACAGCCTTAGTCTCCTTCTCTATTCACAATTCTTTTCTATCCTTATGCTGTCTCTGAGAAATTGTATAAATAAAATAATATATAAAATAAATCAAGATGAGGAAATGCTGCTCAATACTTTCAAGAAGAGATTCGAATCAAGATTAAAGCTTCAAGATAAGAATCAAAGGCTAACTCAAACGGTTTCAAGCAACTTCGCACGAATCATATTTGGACCTAATTAAGAACTGTTATGATTCGATGACCAATTAGGCCTTGCCTATGACTACGAACATTGAATATGACTATGAACATTGCCTATGACTATGAACATTGCCTATGACTATGAACATTGCCTATGACTATGATCATTGCCTATGACTGTGATTGTGACTATAAGAATTATTTCCTTAACTATGAACACAAGCCTATGCCTTTGACTAGGAGGCATACACTATTGCGTATGACATAATAGGGACAACTGTGATCAAACACCTATGATTCATGACTAGGAAAGCGTTGCTTAAGTTTTGTGACTATGAAATTGGATCTAAACCTGTTTATCTATTCTGTCTATTCTTGGTTTTCTTTGGTTTTAGACCTTGGGAATTTACCTATTAAGTTAGGTCTACCCATGTTCTTGAACCTACGTCGTTATTCAACCCTTTTTATGCCTGTTATTAAGTCTATCTTTTTCATAACATCTTTGGTTCATTCCCTATCTTCTACGAATCTAGAATTATCTATAATCTAGATTGAATCACGATTATACGAACGGTGGGAATACGATTTGGGCAAAAATATGAAATTTACTAAGAACGTAGTTATAAACTTGGAAATTGGCGTAAATTGGGAACATGTATTATGGCATGTTCATAGAAGTGCAACTTGGATAAATTTGACATGAATTATAGGATGTGTAATTTAAATCTAGCATTTGCATGTACTGTGAACTAGAATAATAAGTCTAGTTTGAACTGTAATTAGAATGTTAAATCAGAATTTGATTAGCTAATTTGGCATATTGGCATAAATTTGAAATTGGCCATAATTGTGAGTAATTGTCATGTTTGAAAAAAATCATGGTTAGTGACACTTAATTTTGGTATAGTTTACATACCAAAAAGCATAAATATGATATAGAGGGGAAAATGGGCCATAAGAATAAATGTGGACAATTTACATTAAAAGAGTAATTAGGAAATAAGTAAATTAGGAATAATTTACTTATAGAATTTTTCCTAAATGAGAAAATGTAAATTTAGACAAATTAAAGGTTTATTAACGAAATCTCTTTTAATAATACACCAGAAAGTTCTAGGGTGACAGAGATGATAGTGTCTAGGCTTGGGTTTGGAAAATACAAGTTTCCTGCTCTCCCTGGCTATCCCTAACTGATCCGACGGACTGGATGGTTACTTTCAAAACCTGATTTGAAAATTAATCAAAACCCTTTGAACTTAGAAAACACGAATATGCCTAACCCGAGGTTAGACTGAGTTGCGATGTAAACCTGCCCGGAACCAACCGGCACATCCAGTAATCGCAACAATATCTGTCTAATGTGAGTGGTAGCGGCTTTAATTTATTTAGTTAAAGCTAGAACAAGAATGCTAGGGTTAAGTTAACTAAGACACTTAACCAATTCAACATGATAACAAGACTGGTGGGTGGGGTTAGGTTCATACAGTTAAGCTAGAATGGGAGGGTTAAGCCCATAGGAACACTTAACCAACTTAGCACAGTTAAGCTAGAATGGAGGGCTAAGTCCATAGGGACACTTAACCAAACTCATGGTAACAAGACAAGATTTGTAGGGGTTGAGTAACTAAGAAAACACTTAGCCAAATTAACATGTTAACTAGACTAGATGGTGGGGGTTAAGTAAAGTTAATACACTTAGCCAAATTAACATGTTAACTAGACTAGAGGTTGGGGTTAAGTAAGATTTAATACATTTATCCAATTTGATATGATAGCTGGGCTAGACTGTAGGGTTAAGTAAACTTGAACACTCAGATTGGGATAAAGGAATAGGGTTAAGTCTAAAACATGAAGGGATAATGCTTAACCATAACATGTTAGATAAAACATACGGGCAATGTTAAGTTAAAAAGGAACACTGAACAAATACAGGGTAAATGGGTAGGGTTAAGTAATAAGAAATACTTAACCAATATAACTTGGTTTGTGGTGGGGTTAAGTCAACATGAATTACTGATAACACTTAACCAGTTTGACAGGATAAATGAAGAGGGTTAAGTTAGCTTGAATTGATTAATGACACTTAACCAATCCAAATTGAAGGGAAAGAGAACTAAGTAGTAAACCTTAGTTAAGAAAACAACGATTCTGGAAACTAAGTGGTAAACCTTAGTTAGTAAAACTAAGTAGTAATTCTTAGTATAACACGGGAAGGAGCGAATGTCCGTCTGAGTAAAAAGAAGGCTCCAACGAATTGGGTTACGAAGCCCGAGGCTTCGAGGTGACGTGAGGGTACTCTTGGTATCCCTCTATGAGGCTGCAGATGATCCTCCTGGGCTCACAGAGGTTAAGGTCTGCGTAGAAGAACCAGAGGTATGCCTTGGTTGCAATATATGGCAACCTAAAGACTAAGATGGACCAGCGTGATTTGGCGAGAAAACAGTAGCCCTGTGATAGCAACTCGTCGTCTACCATCCATCTTGAGTCAATCGAGATACGTGAAGCGGAAAGGCGGAGAACTCCAAAAGACCATATACTTGCTATCTATTTATGGGTGAGGATGGCCATAGGATAGTGGGGCACCGGGGGCCTGCGTCTAGTTCTCATTTTTCAAGGTGTGCCTTTCATTAGTTGAGGGAGGGGTCAATTGGGACCATAGCCACCGGAATAAAAACAGACCTTAGCATCTGCATCGGCAGATACCTGAAAGCCCCCGATCGAGTTCTATGTTTCTTGATTTGCCCTGCTACAGGACTCGGGCCGCACATTACAGGACATGTGCATCTAGATAAGCGATAACGATTCGCGATACATGCGTGGGAAAGTCTAGGAACATATACCACTCTAGGTAGTGTGTCCTAGACTAGGGGGTATCGTTCGATAGGTAGCATAATCCCTAGTTGGACTAGGTGGCATAAACCCTGAATCCGAGAAGCGTTTAGCAGATAGCGTAAACTCTAGTTGAGTCTAGAAAGCACTTGATAGAAAACCCTAGATTAGATCTAGGTAACAAATAATAAATGTATGCCTGAAGGCAATGGAAACTACAGAGATTGGGATCACGTTATCGTTACTAGTTGGGACACTAGTTAGGCGGTGCAGAGATATAGAAACCAGTATAATAAGGAAATAGCGAAGCGATGAAAGTATTAGAGCATACCCAGTTTATCTTATCTTAGCGTATCTTGTGTTAATCTTGTCTAATCTTGCCAACCCTATCATCATGGTGTTATCTTGTATTTAGTTAATTCATGTCGTTTTGTTTTTCCATGTTCACATGCTAGAAGTTACTGAACTTACTCAGGCTTTATGTCTGACTATGTTTTTCTTTCGTCTTCTTTTCTTCCGTTCCCCCCCCCCCTAGGTAGTAAAGGAGGGAATAGTATAGCTCAGGTTACATTGGACTGTCACTCTTTCCCAGCTTGAAGATTTGTCGAAGTTTGCTTGGATTCTCTTTTCAGATGCTATGGCTGGCTCTTGCTAAAATTGGGGAATATAAATGTTGTTTTATGCTTCTTTATTTTGTAAGACAGATGATACTTTGATACTATAAGGAAATCGTTGTACAAACTATTTTATCAATAAAACAAAGTTTCATTTTCCGCTGTATTAATTTTTGTCTACCTTGTAATTTATCTACATCTTTTACCCTAAATGCTCCATAGAACTTAGTGCATTCCCTTTGTGAGTGACACTAACGGATGTGGGGTGTTACACGTGGTATCAGAGCTGAAGGTTACCAGATCAGATAAAGGATTTGAAAAATTATTTTCAAAACGGTTTTAAAAGAAGCATTTTCAAGAGAAAAGATTTATTTTAAAGGCATATTCCCCAAAGCCATACGCACTATCTTCTCTTCCTCTGTTTGAATTCTTATCTCCTTCTTTATTGAGTCTCTGGGGCTCCTGGCTTTCTGGGAGGTAACCTCATCGAAGGGCGAAGTAATGCCCGACTTCCATCTATAACCATAGTAGTTTCACCTGCGGCTAGTTTTCTTTCAAGCTTATAGGGTTTTCTGTACGATGGAAGCCGCTTTCGAAATATTTGTCAACATGGTTACACACGGAAGGGGATGAGGAGTTTGGCTAGGGAGCACAACCCTAGGATGAGAAATTCATGGATGTAGGTTTAGCTCACGAAGGAGGAAGTATCTTTACCAGGGTATGATAGGGCATATAATTAAGGACAAGGGAAAGAATGAGGAACAAGATTTTCAGAAGGGAAAGTGCATACTTTCACCACCAAGCGTACCTAGGAGAAAGGTAGTAAAGTTCTGTTGGAAGAGTCTAGTTTTGCTGTTCGTACTCTTTCCTTTGGTTTTAGAGCTTCTCATTTGTTCATATCCACTTTCATAGTTGAGTCTCTGCACCATACCACTTTTATAGTAGAAAGATACCACTAGAGTCTCAAAATCCAATTGGTGGTCCGACCAGTTTATTTTTGGTTAGTAGGGATTTGAGAATAGCTATCGAGTTTGCTTATATCATCTCACGTAGATCGTCTAAATTCGGAGGAGATACTCCTTGGGTGCTTGTCTGATATTGGTTTAGGCCTTTGGGGCTTGTACTCGAGGAATGTCGAGTTAGACTAGGATGGTTTGCGTGAGAGATGAATAGTTGTGGCAGGCACTCTAAAAAAAAAGCGCGTATTGACTTTTCGACCCTTATAGTTATGGCATGGTGGATAAGAGGGAGACCTCTAATCATCTTAGTACATACACTTGGTACCGTGATTGACATGTGTTTATTTTGGAAATGGAGATCAGGAACTTCACAATCGTGAAGTTAAATTAGTTAAGATACAGTGGAGTAAAGCTCAAGAAGGCTAGATACTAGCATCATACCCTTTTCCTTAAGGGTGCATCCTTGATTTCTTTTTTTGTAGGAGCTTTACGCATAATTGTTTCTCTCTTTCCAAAGTATATCCTCTAGGTCGTATCTTCGATCCTTAGGTAGAAGCCAATGGATGTAAACATGTATTTGAAACATGTTATGGTTGATGGTTGCAAGTGGTTGCTAATGGTTGCTCGTGAATGCATATACATACGTATTAGGCACTAGATCAGTTCGGACGCTTTCATATTGCATTTACAGATATGTATTTGTTTGTAAGTTGAAATTGATATGTTATCATATGGATGTTGCATATGGATGAATGGCTATGCACACATGTAGTATTTACATAACTAGGGATGCTTGCATACATGATTGGACGCATGGCACTGACATGATTCGCATTAAGGAGGTCAACTGAATCAGTAGACCGCCTGATCTTGCATTAGATAAAGACATATACACACTATGCATATGAACATGAAAGCATTAGAAATCTTTTAAGGACAATGAATGCCTTTGATTGAATGGCTGAGTAGATGGGTGACTGGATGGTGGGACACATTCTTCCTAACTTTAAGATTTCGGGGACGAAATCCTTTTAAGTGGGGGAGAATGTAACACCCGGTAATTCTGCAACACTAGGATTCACAAATCAAGGCAGAATTAAATTTTAAAATCAAAATCAAGGGAAACGGGCTGCGCCATTGCGTTCATCTCGAAATTCTGCATAAAAACGAGTCCGAGTTTGCGAGAATCGGAGTCCGTATGAAGGAGATATGACCCTTCGAAATTTCAGAATTTGATTTAAAATTCGAACAGGTAAGAAATGAGTTCAAAATTCGAAAAATAGACCCAGATTGGGCTGGGCGGGAAAATTCCTACCCAGGACCCAGGTCGACTGGGTAGTCGACCAGGGGGTCGACCCCCCCTCCCCCCGCTTTTTCCAATTTTCTGAACCTGGTTCGTCCTGATGTACTTGGTCACGTTTTCTGCCTAGGTTCGTCCTCCTAATCCTATATAAACAGCATTAGTCTCCTTCTCTATTCACAATTCTTTTCTATCCTTATGCTGCCTCTGAGAAATTGTATAAATAAAATAATATATAAAATAAATCAAGATGAGGAAATGCTGCTCAAGACTTTCAAGAAGAGATTCGAATCAAGATTAAAGCTTCAAGATAAGAATCAAAGATTAACTCAAACGTTTTCAAGCAACATCGCATGAATCATAGCAACGCCATCTTTCTAATCTAATCTAATCTTTGTAAGTTAGTTATTTTTAGATTTGAACGTTTTCTCTGATCGTGACATGAAATTAAAGGAATAAAAAAATATGCCAAATCTTTCTATTCGAATCTGTGCCTATATCTTTGGACCTAATTAAGAATTGTTATGATTCGATGACCAATTAGGCCTTGCCTATGACTATGAACATTGCCTATGACTATGAACATTGCCTATGACTATGAGCATTGCCTATGACTGTGATTGTGACTATAAGAATTATTTCCTTGACTATGAACACAAGCCTGTGCCTTTGACTAGGAGGCATACACTATTGCCTATGACATAATAGGGACAACTGTGATCAAACACCTATGATTCATGACTAGGAAAGTGTTGCTTAAGTTTTGTGACTATGAAATTGGGTCTAAACCTGTTTATCTATTCTGTCTATTCTTGGTTTTCTTTGGTTTTAGACCTTGGGAATTTACCTATTAAGTTAGGTCTACCCATGTTCTTGAACCTATGTCGTTATTCAACCCATTTTATGCCAGTTATTATGTCTATCTTCTTCATAGCATCTTTGGTTCATTCCCTATCTTCTACGAATCTAGAATTATCTATAATCTAGATTGAATCACGATTATACGAACGGTGTGAATACGATTTGGGCAAAAATATGAAATTTACTAAGAACGTAGTTATAAACTTGGAAATTGGCATAAATTGGGAACATGTATTATGGCATGTTCATAGAAGTGTAACTTGGATAAATTTGACATGAATTATAGGATGTGTAATTTAAATCTAGCATTTGCATGAAATGTGAACTAGAATAATAAGTCTAGTTTGAACTGTAATTAGAATGTTAAATCAGAATTGGATTAGTTAATTTGGCATATTGGCATAAATTTGAAATTGGCCATAATTGTGAGTAATTGTCATGTTTGACAAAAATCATGGTTAGCGACACTTAATTTGGTATAGTTTACATACCAAAAAGCATAAATATGATATAGAGGGGAAAATGGGCCATAAGAATAAATGTGGACAATTTACATTAAAAGAGTAATTAGGAAATAAGTAAATTAGGAATAATTTACTTATAGAATTTGTCCTAAATGAGAAAATGTAAATTTAGACAGATTAAAGGTTTATTAACGACATCTCTTTTAATAATACACCAGAAAGTTGTAGGGTGACAGAGAGGATAGTGTATAGGCTTGGGTTTGGAAAATACAAGTTTCCTGCTCTCCCTGGCTATCCATAACTGATCCGATGGACAGGATGGTTACTTTCAAAACCTGATTTGAAAATTAATCAAAACCCTTTGAACTTAGAAAACACGAATATGAATAACCCGAGGTTAGACTGAGTTGCGATGTAAACCTGCCCGGAACCAACCGGCACATCCAGTAATCGCAACAATATCTGTCTCATGTGAGTGGTAGCGGCTTTAATTTATCTAGTAAAAGCTAGAACAAGAATGCTAGGGTTAAGTTAACTAAGACACTTAAACAATTCAACATGATAACAAGACGGGTGGGTGGGGTTAGGTTCATACAGTTAAGCTAGAATGGGAGGGTTAAGTCCATATGAACACTTAACCAACTTAGCAAAGTTAAGCTAGAATGGAGGGCTAAGTCCATAGGGACACTTAACCAAACTCATGGTAACAAGACAAGATTTGTAGGGGTTAAGTAACTAAGAAAACACTTAGCCAAATTAACATGTTAACTAGACTAGATGGTGGGGGTTAAGTAAAGTTAATACACTTAGCCAAATTAACATGTTAACTAGACTAGAGGTTGGGGTTAAGTAAGATTTAATACACTTAGCCAATTTGATATGATAGCTGGGCTAGACTGTAGGGTTAAGTAAACTTGAACACTTAACCATCAGATTGTGATAAAGGAATAGGGTTAAGTCTAAAACATGAAGTGATAATGCTTAACCATAACATGTTAGATAAAACAGACGGGAAAGGTTAAGTTAAAAAGGAACACATAACCAATACAGGGTAAATGGGTTGGGTTAAGTAATAAGAAATACTTAACCAATATAACTTGGTTTGTGGTGGGGTTAAGTCAACATGAATTACTGATAACACTTAACCTGTTTGACAGGATTAATGAAGAGGGTTAAGTTAGCATGAATTGACTAATGACACTTAACCAATCCAAATTGACGGGAAAGAGAACTAAGTAGAAAACCTTAGTTACAAGGAACTGATTAGTAAACCTTAGTTAAGAAAACAACGATTCTGGAAACTAAGTGGTAAACCTTAGTTAGTAAAACTAAGTAGTAATTCTTAGTATAACACGGGAAGGAGCGAATGTCCGTCTGAGTAAAAAGAAGGGTCCAACGAATTGGGTTACGAAGCCCGAGGCTTCGAGGGGACGTGAGGGTACTCTTGGTATCCCTCTATGAGGCTGCAGATGATCCTCCTGGGCTCACAGAGGTTAAGGTCTGCGTAGAAGAACCAGGGGTATGTCTTGGTTGCAATATATGGCAAACTAAAGATTAGGATGGACCAGCGTGATTCAGCGAGAAAACGGTAGCCCTGTGATAGCAACTCGTCGTCTACCATCCATCTTGAGTCAATCGAGATACGTGAAGCGGAAAGGCGGAGAACTCCAAAAGAACATTTACTTGCTATCTGGTTATGGGTGAGGATGGCCATAGGATAGTGGGGCACCGGGGTCTTGCGTCTAGTTCTCATTTTTCAAGGTATGCCTTTCATTAGTTGAGGGAGGGGTCAAGTGGGACCATAGCCACTGGAATAAAAGCAGACCTTAGCAACTGCATCGACAGATATCTGAAAGCTCCCGACCAAGTTCTATGTTTCTTGATTTGCCCTGCTACAGGACTCGGGCCGCACATTACAGGACATGTGCATCTAGACAAGCAATAACGATTCACGATACATGTGTGGGAAAGTCTAGGAACATATACCACTCTAGGTAGTGTGTCCTAGACTAGGGGGCATCGTTCGACAGGTAGCATAATCCCTAGTTGGACTAGGTGGCATAAACCCTGAATCCGAGAAGCGTTCAGCAGATAGCGTAAACTCTAGTTGAGTCTAGAAAGCACTTGATAGAAAACCCTTGATTAGATCTAGGTAACAAATAATAAATGTATTCCTGAAGGCAATGGAAACTACAGGGATTAGGATCACGTTATCATTACTAGTTGGGACACTAGTTAGGCGGTGCAGAGATATAGAAACCAGTATAATAAAGAAATAGGGAAGCGGCGAAATTATTAGAGCATATCCAGTTTATCTTATCTTAGCATATCTTGTGTTAATCTTGTCTAATCTTGCCAACCCTATCATCATGGTGTTATCTTGTATTCAGTTAATTCATGTCGTTTTGTTTTTCCATGTTCACATGCTAGAAGTTACTGAACTTACTCAGGCTTTATGTTTGACTCTGTTTTTGTTTCGTCTTCTTTTCTTCCGTTCCCCCCCCCCCCCAGGTAGTAAAGGAGGGAATAGTATAGCTCAGGTTAAGTTGGACTGTCACTCATTCCCAGCTTGAAGATTTGTCGAAGTTTGCTTGGATTCTCTTTTCAGATGCTATGGCTGGCTCTTGCTAAAATTGGGGAATATAAATATTGTTTTATGCTTCCTTATTTTGTAAGGAAGATGATACTCTGATATTGTAAGGAAATCGTTGTACAAACTATTTTATCAATAAAACAAAGTTTTATTTTCCGTTGTTGTAATTTTTGTCTGTCTTGTAATTTATCTGCATCTTTTACCCTAAATACTCCACAAAACTTAGTGCATTCCCTTTGTGAGTGACACTAACGGATGTGGGGTGTTACAATTTATTAATAGGAGATATTTAGAAAAGGGAAATTATAAAATCAAAGAATAGATTTGAAAAGGAAATATTTGCAAACCATTTGCAAATAGAATAATAGAAAAGGAAATATTTGTATAATCATTTACAAATAGAATTGATACGAAATATTTAGAAAATAAATAGGGTTAAAAAAAGGAAATTTATTTCTAACGGAATAGGACGTTATAAAAGGGAAAACGTTATAAGGAGGAAATCATTTTAAAGTGGAGAACCGTTACTAAAAGTAAATCTTTAAAAATGAATAAACGTTGTTAAAAAGGAAATCTTTATAAAGCGAATAAAGGAGTTAAATCGAATATGGTATTCGAAAGGAGTTAAATCGAATATAAGTTATTCGAAGGGAGTTAAATCGAATATGGTATTCAAAAGTAAGTAAATCGAATTAGTTATTCGAAAGGGGTTAGTCGAGTCGAGTTAGTTGAATAGAGTTAATTGAATATTAGTTATTCGAATAAGAGTTAACCAGTTAGAGTGAACCGGTTAGAGTAAATCAGTTAGAGTTAAACCAGTTAGAGTAAAACCATTAGGGTTAACCAGTTAGAGTTAAACAGTTAGTGTAAATCAATTAAAGTAAATCGATAGAGCTATATCGAACTAGAATCTATTGAGTAGAGTTAAATCGAACTAGAGTTATTCAATGGAGTTTATCGAATATTAGTTATTCGAATAGAGTTAATCGAAAGGAGTTATCGATTATAGTTTAATCGAAAGGAGTTATCGATTATAGTTTAATCGAAAAGAGTTATCGATTTGTTAAATCAAAGTGAGTTATAGAATATTGGTTATTCGAAGGAGTTATCGAATTTAGTTATTTAATGGAGTTAATCGATTAGAGTTGAAATAAAGGAGTTGATTGAATATAGTTTATTCGAATAGAATCAATTGAGTTAATCGAATATTAGTGATTCGAAATAGAGTTAAATAGAGTTACCGAATATTAGTTATTCGAATAGAGTTAAATGGAGTTAAAGGAATAAATCGAATATAGTTTATTCGAATGAAATTAAAGGAGTTAATCGAATTTGATTTATTCGAATAGAGTTAAAGGAGTTATCGACTAGAGTTAAATCAAATAGAGTTAATCCAATAGCATTAGTCCAATAGAGTTAATTGATAAGGGTTAATCGGATAGAGTAAATTGAATAGAGTTATCGAATATACCTTATCGAAGGAAAGAATTATCGAATGGAGATGATTCGAAAGAGAGTTACGTAAAGAAGTTTGTTAAAGAATTAAAAGGTGAACTTTGTCTATTTCAAGGTTAGAAACGTTGTTCAGTTATGGTCTGAGAGGTAGTATTACCCCAACTTGATCGACTTCATTTTTAACAAAGGAACGGTTAAGGTTCGATAGTGAAGGTGGCTTTAAGGAATTTAGTTAATAAGCGTAATGGTTTGCGTTGGCATCACGATGGTTTGTTTAAACATCTGTCTAAGTCCAATGAAGGAGTTTTGGAAATGTTTTCCAAATAAGAACCAGAAATGTTTTCTGATATAGAAAACAAGAAATGGAAATGTTTTCCAATGGTAATAACGTATATTTTCTAAATTTAGAAAATAAGAAATGTTGAATATAGGGAAACAGGAGATGAAAAATGAACTAAGTAGATAAATGTTAAATGATGTTTGATCGATATAAATTTCCATCTGGAAATAATATCGTTGTTTGCACACCTGTTTTTCTTCGATAGTTAAATCATAGACTATCGAAGTTTTGACCATTTTAACGTTGTTAGTATCGAGAGAACGGTTGGATTATTATCCAAAGAACCACTCTGTATTGGCATAAGCATTGCGAATCATATATGCCAAAGAAAATTGAAGACGGAGTTATGCAAGGGCTATTCTGTTTACAGAATAGTGCCTTTGGTTCATCCTGTTCGTGGATGATTACGGATGTCTAACAGAGTATTTCCAGAATCACGTATATTGATTTCTCCAACCGTACCAAGAGTGGAAGCGGAGAAGGAAACTTCTTTTAGCTAACACATAATGTATGGTTGAGGACGTTAATCGATGATTTGATGGATTTGACGATGTGGCATTCAAAGTGAATCTGGTATGATGACAAATCGTAGCTTCTAGCCTCACATTCGGTAAATGACAGAAGTCGGGCAGGCAGCATGGCTAAGTCGGTCGCTCCGAAGTAGGGTATATAATCACCTGATCTAGAGTTTCATTTACTTCTAAAAATCTATTGTTTATGTTGTCCCATTCGGAAAACGGTTGTTGATCCCAACCATTGGTGATATACATTCGATACACTCAAGCGAAATGAGTGGTAGGTCATATGTGGCCGGGTTACAAGATGTTCTTGTTGAATCCAGTGAATTCCTCTCCAGAGATACACTAGCGAAAGGTGGTTCCATACCTTGTCATAGTTGGAAACCCATTACCCAATACGTGCTTGCGGTTTTGATTGTATACTATATATGTAGAACGTGAGATGAAAGTGTTTCCGCTAGATGATTATTATACTGTGGTTGATAGACATTATTATAATATCAAAGGCTTTTGATATAAAGATATTTTGGATTCTCATAAGGGAAAAACCCGTTCCGTTATACGGCATGGTCTTATGAGATAACGTTTATGGCTCAAACTGTTTTTAAACTGTTTTACTCATACCTGTCCCATGACTGACCCGGAGTTTATTTGTTTGTTTCCCTAAACTCTTGGGTACCTAAATTTGTACGGGCAGTCAAGTAGTCGGGATTTACAGATATACTGGAAGAGCTTGGAGCAGGAGGCTTCAGGATCATATAGTTATAGTGTATTTCCGCTGTGTTGTAAGTGTGGTACTTTGAAATGATATGTATATTCAATTACAGATGTATATTTAAAAGTTATGTTACATATGTTATATGTTATTAGTTCAGCTGTGAGGTTCGTATTACTCTGATGTTGTGTTCTTCTTCTTCTTCTATTCTAAGTTTCTGTCTTATCTTTCCTCACCCTCTGTCTTCTTTCATTAATGACCGGTATTTTTCGATGTTTGGTTAGTCATCATCGAGTTTATGACGATAACCAAAGTCGACAAAAACCCGGGTCATTACAACTTGTGTAATTCCATATGCTTAAGATTCATATTTATTGGATCCAAATTGCAAGTTTACATTTACATGCCTATTTGGATTTGGGTAATTTCATATGCTTAAGACTCATGTTAAATTGGATCCAAAAATGCAAGTTCAATGTTTTATGCCAAAATTTATATGACACGTGTTTAATTAGATCCTTATTATGTTGTATGAATGGCACATGTTCCCTTCTTTCCCCTTTTGTATATAGGTTAGGCTAAGTTACGAGTCTAACATTCTATGTGAATTTTGCGAACGTATGACAGGGGTAACGTTGGAAAAAACCTTAAAATTTATATTATTGGCATAATTTGGCCCATAAATATATGAATGATTAGTGGCATACAAACGGTATATTTTATATACCAAATTTTTTTAATATGATTTAAAGGAAAAATTAGGCATAGCTTAAATGGCAATAATTGTGGAAAATTTACATATAAATATGGAAAGTAAATATGTAAATTAAGTTAAAGACGAATATGCCTAACCCGAGGTTAGATTAAGTTACGGTGTAAGAATGCCTGGGACCGCTCGGCACATCCAGCAACCGTAACAATATATATCTAATGTGAGAGGTTAGTGCATCAAGCCCAAAAGAACCCGAGGTTAGATTGAGTTGCGGTGTAAGACTGCCCGGAACCGACTGGCACATCCATCAACTGCAAAAATACATATCTAATGTGAGTGGTTGGTGCTTTAATGAATGAACTAAAGCTAAGACAGGAATGGTAGGGTTAAGTTAATTAAGGCAACACTTAACCAATGCAACATGTTAACTAACTGATGGGTGGGGTTAGGTTAATTTGAGAACACTTAACCATTATAACACGCTGATTAAGAAACCCTAGTAACGGGGACTCATTTCAGCAGTAACCCACATAGATGTATCACGGTACCCTGAACTAGGAAGGGTGGTGCACGATTACTGGGATGATTATAAGCGGTCAAAACAACAGCGGGTGGTGCGTCAGTGTAGGTTCCGACAAAGTGCGATCATGTACGTGCTCCGAAGTGGAAAAAGCAGGCACTGGGCATCAGTAGTTATACTCTGTGCATCTTGAATTGTGTCGGGTTGCCATCATAGGACTTGATACAACCCATGGTTGGACCAGCACATGTATCTACAATCAATCGGGGCCGAATGACACAAGTGGTAAACGTATACGAGTAAGAGCCGATCGATAAAAACGGGCTCATCAATCTTAAACACATGGTGCTAGTTGAAACACTTGTAAGGGGGTGCCGAGAAGTGAAATGAGTGTGATAGCATATTCAGCCTTATTATCTTATTTCTAGGGTGTTTTCCTAGATTCAATTTATTCATGTCATAACCCTTTTTCTTGTTTACATGCTACATAGTCACTGGACTTAACAGACTCATGTCTGACCCATTTTCTTTCGTCTTCTTTTCTTCCTCCCCCCTCCCAAGGTCCGTAGGGAGGGAATACTTTAGCTTAGATCGGTTCATTTCCAAATTGAAGAGAGTAGATGTATTGCTTAGAATCTTTTTCCTGGGGCTATGACTTTGGATACTCTATTATTGGGGATTTATGCTGCCTTACTGTTGTTTTAATGCTTCTTTATGTTTTAATCCAAAACAGAGATTTTGTTGTAATAATTTGGAAGTTGGTTTGAGACAGTTGTTGTAATGTTATAACTGAACCACGTACTTATGAAATAAATTTAGTTTTTCCGCTGTTTATATGTATGTCTTGTAAATTATCTGTATCTTTTACCTATAATGCTCCATCAAAGTTAAGGCATTTCCTTTGTGAGCGACCTTAACGAAGGTGGGGTGTTTCAATAGGTAAATACCAAATCTTCGTCTTCACTCTCCAAGGCAGAATGATCTTCACTAACTGCAAACTTCTGCTGACCCGAGCGTATTGCATAAAAAGAAAACATAACAAACACTCGGATCAGCACTTGATCATTCTCATACTAGTCAAATTAAAATTCGAAATAACATGGGTGTCATGGATGTAGTAACTCAAGAGATGTTACGAGATTTTCCATCACTAAAGGATCCATTAAACTAATACATACATAGTATAATACGCTATTATGATAGTGATTTTTTAGTAAAGTAAATATCATAAAAATAGCATAAGCGGGATTACATTTTTACCCTTGCACCATTTACAATACCTTATTCTATACAGTACTGTAAACCCACTATAAACTGATGGCATCAGAGGGCACTCCATAGGTATGGTGTAACGACCCGGAAAATGTGAACCAATTTAAAAATTTTAAATTGGCTAAAATAGTGGATTTTAAATATTTAAAATAAATATTTTAAATAATAGCAATGAAAAGTGAGTTTGAATCGACGTTTGAAAATAAATATAATTAATTCTAGTTATAAACAAGGCCTGAAATGGCGCGGTAGTTTCAAAATTTAAATTCAAACTTTGACTGACTGTACCGGGTGCAAAACAAAACGGATTTGAGTGAAACAAAAAATATTTAAATTTGTTAGTGAATACCTTTCTAGTGAATCTGAAAAATCGAAGTTTCATAGCGGAAAACAAAAGTTATGGCCAAATGAATTTTCAGAAAGTTCGCTATGGAATTTATATAGCCCGTGAAATTGGCTATTTTGCAAACGACCTCGGAATTCGACGAAACCACTTTTGTTGGATCCGGGATGTGAAGTTATTGCTAGGTTTCAAATTTCATAATTTTTGAAGCTAATTTGTGAGCGTGGCAAAGGAAAATGTGTTTTGGTCAATTATAGTCAAATTGGATCGACCAGAAAAGGGCCATTTTACAAACATTCTCAGAATTCGATGAAACTAGTTTTGTTGGGACCGTATCTTCAAAACATAGCCAGATTTATTTTTCTGGAATTTTTCGAATCAGTTTGTGGCCCTGGCAAATTGAAACGTACTTTCAACTCGAATATTGAATGTTATATATTTGAAATTAAGGGAAAATTGACTAAAATAGTTGAATGGGCCAACGAAACATATCCCATTGTGTTTAGAATGGGGGTAAAATGCTAGTGATGACAGTCGTTGGGTCTGAATTGGTGTTCGTGTGTGAAAAGGGGTATTTTCGGATTTTTAAAACTTTATAAATAAATAAAAAGGTCACTGGTCCACATCAGCCCCCCCCTCCCCGACTTTCTCTCACCCATAGCTCGATCGAAGGCGGAAACCCATCCTCCAGTTGAAGATTTTGTAGAGCTAGGGAAGATCTTCAAATCCATATATAGTTTGGATTTATTCGAGCAGAATTGGAGGAGAATTCGAGCTCGAAAGTTGAGCCCTTCATCTTGCCGCTGCCATCAGCCGGAGCCACCGAACTGGCCCCACTTCTTGGCGCACGTGCGCCTCTCCTAGCTCTACGCTGTGGCACTAGCCGATCATCCTGAAGTTGCACGGATTTCGACAAAAGTGAAAACCTAGTTTTGAACGAACGTGTGAGGTAACGGCTGAAACTATTTAATAGCAGTTTAAAGCACTACGGTTTTTGATTTCACTGTAAAAATCATATCTTTTTCATTTGTTGATGAAATTCAGTGAAACAAGAGACAGTGGACTCGTGTGGACGTCTTCTACATTCTAGAAGAGACCGCATATTTTTCTGAGCCTTCTGCTATTTTTGGTGGAGTGGAACCCAATGTGAGATTTCTAATTTATAAACGATATGGAAAACAACGATGTTTAAATTATATAGTTGACGTATGAGTTATATAAGCATTGTACACATCTTGTATAAGCGTTGTATAAGTTGTACGTTCGATGTATAAGTTATATATGCATTGTAAAAATTATATATGTGTTGAAATAGAAGTGAAATGCTTATATATATATATATATATATATATATATATATATATATATGCGCCCCTCGTCCACAAACCATGGACGATATTTATTGGCTTTGATTGGTGTGAAAATTGGTTGATTACGAATGGTTGATTGAAATTGTATGTGGTTGAAATTGATTGATTGTGGTTGGAAAATACCCGTTTGTGGTTGAGAATTATTTGGTTGAAACCACATAGGATTAGTTTGTGGAAACGAAAAAAAAAATATACATGCCGCCTGCGTGCGAACAAGATGCATGATTCCCCATTGTCAAAAGCTGCGAGGATTTAAGGTAGAGCGAGGAGTCGTACTAGGGACGATCCCGGTTTTAACTACACTGCCATTATGCTGCCGAAATTTTGAATAATATTCATGTGTTAGAATTATTTTCCTGTGTTGAAACTATATTCGTGTGTTGAATAGAAAACCTACATGTGTTGAATCGAAATTCATTCGTTGAATAGAAATTCATGTATTGAATGGTATTCGTGTTTTAAATAAACTGTTTTAACAATAAAAATCACAATTTTACTCTATATATTCAAACTATAGAAAACCTTCATGTGTTTAATCGAAATTCATTCGTTGAATAGAAATTCATGTGTTGAATGGTATTCGTGTTTTGAAATAAATTGTTTTATAATAAAAATCATATTTTAACATCTATATGAACTATATAAAATAGTAATGTTTTGAAATAAATTGTTTTGCAATAAAAATCACATTTTTACTATATATATACAAACTATAGAAAACCGTTCATGTGTTGAATAGAAATTCATTCGTTGAATAGAAATTCATGTGTTGAATGGTATTCGTGTTTTGAAATAAATTGTTTTATAATAAAAATCATATTTTAACATCTATATGAACTATATAAAATAATAGTGTTTTGAAATGAATTGTTTTACAATAAAAATCACATTTTTACTATATACACGAATAGTTGAAAATAGCGAAGTGTTGGAATAATTGTCGGTGGGATAAAAATATCATTTTTATCAAATGTATGAAAAGAATATAATTTTGAAATCGAAGAATCGATATATATATATATATATAAATAGAATTGAAATATATCAATTAACGAAGTTGCAGTTCGTGTTTTGAAACCGTGTGTAACGACCCGGATTTTTGGCGACTTTGGTTATCGATATAAGCTCGATGTCGATAACCAAAACATCGAAAAATCCCGGTAATTAATGAAAGAAATTAGAAGGAGAGAATAGATAAGATAGAAACTTAGAATAGAAGAAGAAGAACACAACATCAAAGTAACACGAACCTCACAGCGGAACGAATAACATATAATAGATAACATAACTTTGAAATATAACAGTTATGTATACAATAGCACTTATCAGAGTACAACACTTACAACACAGCGGAAATAACTATAGCTATATTATATTGAAGCCTCCTGCTCCATGCTCTTCCAATATATCTATAAATTCCTGACTACTTGACTGCCTGTACAAAATTAGGCACCCAAGAGTTTAGGGAAAACAAAACAAATAAACTCCGGGTCAGTCACGGGACTGGTATGAGTAAAACAGTTTAAATAGGTATATGAACAAGTAAACGATATCTCATAAGACCACGCCGCAGAACGGAATGGGGTTTTCCCTTATGAGAGTCCAAAATATTTTTATATCAAAAACCTTTTGATATTATAATAATGTCTATGTACAAATAGATATCAACTAGCAGAAACGCTTTCATCTCACGTTCTACATATACAGTATACAATCAAAATCGCAAGCACGTATTGGATAATGGATTTCCAACTATAACAAGGTATGGAACCACCTTCCGATCAGTGTACTCTAGGAACGATACACTGGAGTTCAACAAGAACATCTTGCAACTCAGCCACACATGACCGACCACTCATTTCGCTTGAGTGTATCGAATGTACATCACCAACGGTTGGGATCAGCAACCGTTCACATATATATATGGGACAGCATTGATAGATTTAAGAAACAAATGAATATTCTCTAGATAGGTGATTAGACACCCTACTTCGGTGCGACCGACTTAGCCATGTTGCCTGCCCGATTTCTGTCATTTACCGGTTGATGAGGCTTGAAGCTACGCTTTATCATCACATCAGATTCACTTCGAATGCTACATTGTCAGATCCATCGAAAATCACTAATTGACGTCTACAACAGTACATTACGTGTTAGCTAAAGAAGTTTCCTTCTCCGCTTCCACTCTTGGTACGGTTGAAAAAATCAATGTATGTGACCTTTCTGAAAATACTCTGTCAGACATTCATCAACACAAGTCATCCTCATTCACTTAGAATGTCACATCGTCATACCCGCCAAATCACAAATTGATTTATCCAAAAGTAACACGGGTATACAACTTAGAGAAACGAATTCCTCCGCCACCAAACGTGAATAAGTTTGAACAGATCAACTTACGCGATCCATTGGATATACTATATCAGACCTTCGTCCATACAAGTTGTCCTGGGACTGGACAAACCGAAGGCTTTATTCAGTACATCCATCTTAGTCACTGTTATCTAAGACTTATACAACAGCCCTTGCATTTTACTCCATCTTCAATTATCTTTGGCATGTATGATTCACAACGCTTATTCCAATACAGAGTGGTTCTTTGGATAATAATCCAACCGGTCTCTCCATATTAACAACGTTAAAATGGTCAAAACTTCGATAGTCTGTGATTTAACTATCAAAGAAAAACAAGTGTGCAAACAACGATATTATTTCCAGATGGAAATTATATCGATCAATCATCAACATATACCTATATATATATATTCATATTGCCTTATTTTCTATGTTTAGATAATATATGTTATTAACACTGGAAAACATTTCCATCTGCTTATTTACAAATCACTACTCTTCCCCAACTATCAGTCCCTGACTATAACTAGTATGAGAACAATCCCCTAAGTATAAATCCTGAAGGCCGAAACCTGCATCAGATAGACACTTAGAAAACCATTCAATTTACTAATCTCTAGTCAGTTCTAATTTTACTTAACTCTATTTGATTAACTCTGATTGATTAACTCTAACTGGTTAATTCTAACCGATCAACTCTAACTGGTCAACCTTAATTAATTAACTCTAACTGGTTTTACTTGGTTTGACTAACTCAATTTATTAACTCGACTAACTAATTTAACTCGATTAACCTAACTTGATTTACTTATCTCGATTAACTGAACTAATCACTTTGATTAACTCGACAAATTCACTTTGGTTAACTTAACCAATTTACTTAACTAATTCACTTAGCTTAACTTAACTAATTCACTTAACCCATGTCGAATAAACTATATTCGATAACTCCTCTAACTCTATTCGAATAAACTATATTCGATTAACTCCTTTACTCGATTCGAATAAA
Source organism: Allium sativum (assembly GCA_030737875.1). Lineage (NCBI taxonomy): Eukaryota > Viridiplantae > Streptophyta > Magnoliopsida > Asparagales > Amaryllidaceae > Allium > Allium sativum. The sequence goes on along the minus strand of CM060927.1, from coordinate 27,356,529 downwards.
CTATATTCGATTAACTCCTTTGATTTAACTCTAATCGATGAACTCCATCGAATAAACTATATTCGATAACTCCTTCGATTTAACTAATATTCTATAACTCACTTCGATTAACTAATAATCGATAACTCCTTCGAATAAACTACATTCAAAAATCTCCTCTCGAATAAACGATATTCGATAATCTTCCCTTTCGATTTAACAAATCGATAACTCCTTTTCGAATAACTAAATTTGATAACTCCTTTCGATTTAACTAATCGATAACTCCTTTCGATTTACCTAACTGATAACTCCCCTTCGATGAAACTAACATCGATTAACTCCTTTCGATGAAACTAACATTGATTAACTCCTTTCGATGAAACTAACATCGATTAATTTAACTCGACGAACTTAACTCGACTAACTCGACTTACTTGGTTCGACCAATTCTATTCGATTAACTAGGCTCGACTAACTTGGTTTATTTAACTCAACCTGATTAACTCCTATCGAATAACTAATATTCGATTTAACTTCATTTACTCCATTCGAATAACTAATATTCGATAACTCTATTTAACTCCATTTAACTCTATTCAACTCCATTCGAATAACTAATATTCAATAACACTATTTACTCCATTTAACTCTATTCAACTCCATTCGAATAACTAATATTCGATAACTCTATTTACTCCATTTAACTCTATTCAACTCCATTCGAATAACTAATATTTGATAACTCTATTTACTCCATTTAACTCTATTCAACTCCATTCTAATAACTAATATTTGATAACTCTATTTAACTCCATTCGCTTGACTCTAGATCGCAGCGATCACAATGGTTACGGCTGATTCCCTCAGGAAACATCCGACCGCCTTAGGCTATATGCAGCCCTGCGAATTACGCTAGCAGTCGTGCTAAATGGCAACTCATTTGGATTAACCTTAACTGATTAACTCTAACTGATTAACTCTATCAGTTTAACTCTAACTGATTTACTCTAACTGGTTAACCCTAATTGATTAACTCTACTGGTTAACTTTAACTGATTAACTCTATTGAACTGGTTAACTCTATTCAACTAACTCGACTCGACAAACCCCTTTCGAATAGCATAATCGTTTTACTAACTTTCGAATACCATATTTGATTTACTCCCTTCGAATACCATATTCGATTAACTCCTTTCTAATTACGTTTATCCATTTAAAGGATTTCCTTTTTAACAACGTTTATTCATTTGAAAAGATTTACTTTTAAATAACGGTTCTACACTTTAAAAATGATTTCCTTTTTTATAACGTTTCCTTTTCAATTCTATTTGTAAATGGTTTACAAATATTTCCTTTTCAAATTTATTCTTGAAATATTCTAACTCCTTAAATTCTCTGAAAAATTCGCCATAACCTCCTTTGTACGGGAGCATCGGGAAAATCCCCAAACCCGCCACACAGGCCTTTCCATTCAAAAAGAAAATGGTTTGTAATTATTTACTTCTTGAATATCTCCTATTTATAAATATTCCAATTTATAAAAATTTCTTATTTATAAATATTCCACTTTATAAATATCTCTTATTTATAAATATTCCAATTTATAAATATCCTATTTTCAATATCACTTTGAAAATTCCCTTATCAACATTCCGGCATGTTATGGTATTCAATCATATCAAATCACGACGTTCAATATCGTCCAAGCACATATAATCGCCCATAGATTTTATATCACATCATATAACAATATATGAAAAACAATAGAATAACTGTTGAGGAATCCCGTCAGATTCCTCCAACCTGTTTCCCTGCATCCACAGATGTTACACAATATGATTATCATAACTTTCAGTTCAATATAAATTATTCTGATAGCAGAATCAATATATAAATATTTAACGGTTTATATATATATATATATATACATATATAATTACATATATATATATAATTTTCACTAACAGACTAGCAGTTCAATCAATCAACCAACACACAGCAAATCAACAGATGATTAACAGTTCTAAGAATACATTATAAAAATATAACTGTTCAGAGTTGGTGAGTTTTACTCACATCGACGCGTTAACCGTTAAATAATCGGTTTGCGTTATTTGACTCAGTTGGACAATTTATTTCTCCATAAATTGCAACGAGCTCGGATTCACTCCCGGTCAGTCTCATTGTGTTGCTCCCGTCCATACGATCCCAACGCAACTTGCGGTACGTGATTCTGATACCGTATGAGATAGATATACTATTTAGAAGTTAATACACAGTTATGAATAAATAAAAACTTGAATTGATTTACGAACGGGCCTTAACTTTTAATACCGGACCAACAACCCTTCACCACGGCCCAGACCATTTAAGCCCGCTCCCCTTTCAATTCTTCTTCCCTGTCTCCACATTTCGTGCTCCAGGAAATAACCCAAATCGGCCGATCTTCATGTGGCCAATACTCCTCCACCTTCTCACCGATCAATCAACGGCCACCACCATTAGCTCGCGCTTCCCATCCTCTACCTTCCTATACCCAAACCATCGAACTCGAGTGAACCATTCCTGGTGCGTCGCGAGACATCGAAGCACCGACAACGAACCAGTTTGGGTCTGAACACCCTCAACAACTCAAAACAGATGCTATACACCCTTCCTATCTCAAATCCAAACTTGCTTTCATGAATTTGCTCCTCTACCTCACTAAAATGTCAGCCCTAGGTCTACTGTGTTACGCTGAACCCAACCCTGACATGATCGAATCCATTGAAATGTGTATGAGGTTGAAGAGGATCTCATGGTGAATCAGAACATATGTATTGATTGATTTATGGGAATTTGTTTGATTTCTTTGGATTTTTAAAAGGAGGACATTTTACTGTAAAAATGAAAAGTGACGGCGCACCAAATTTCAATAGAGAAATGAAGTTGAAAATTAGGTTTAGGCAAATGTTAGGCTATTTATAGGAAGAAATAATATCTAGATATTTTTATATTAATAATTTAATATTTTTATTAAATCCTTTATATTCATTTCTGACTTCTAAAAATCCATGTGATCACACATGATGTCCATAAATCACGAAACTGGACATGTGGCTAGAGTTTGATATTACGGTCCCAACGAAATTGGTTTCGTCGAATTCCGACTTCGTATGCTCACACAGCGTATTTTTAACCATCGAAATACTGACTGTTTTTCGCTCTAAAAATCCGTACGGCCACACGGTGACTCTAAAAATCACGAGAATGGAAATGTAACAACTATTTGACATTGCGGATCTAACAAAATTAGTTTCGTCGAATTCCGACTCCGTTTGCAAAACCGGCTATTTTTAAAGCTTTGGATGACCCATTTAAATATATAAATATATTTAAATATTATTAAATTAAATATAAATAAATTTATATTATCGTATATCTTCACATATGATATCGTACAGCTCCAGAATATCATATCAGAATATACAGTTTGATATTTCAGATTCCAGATTATCCCGGTATTCAGTTTATACTGAAAATCTCTTTTATAACGTATATAAAGCGTCGCAAATATAAAGGAATTTTACAGCGACTTTTCTGAAATTTGATTTGGACGTAAATCAAAATCTACACGACGAAATCCCGATTTTTCTCTTCCACTAGAAAGATATACTCCACCAGCTCCACACGTTTCTTGTTTCACAGAAATCCGGCTTAAAACGAATCCTGTACATTCAGTTGAACTTCAAATCGCCAAATCGCGAACTACAGCGCCATTTCAAGCTCGATTTTAATTATAATATAATTATACGTTCAAACTGACGTCGATTGAATATATTCGTCAATATAATTCAACTCTAAGCTGAATTAAATCTAAGGGACGACCCCGTTCATAGAATATTGTGATTTCCAATATTTTTGATTATTTCTGAATTAAATATATTATTAATTATTATTTTAATTAAATATTCCCAGTTATTTAATTAACGACCATTTGAATTCTCTAAACCACCATTTATATAATTAAATTAATTAATTATATACCGCAGTAAATGCGGGTCATTACATTCTTCCCCACTTAAAATAATTTCGTCCTCGAAATTGCTAAGTTAGAGGACGACCCCATCTATTGGAACTCCTAAGATTTGTTTACCCCTTATTTCTGATTTCATCTGAACCAACTAATACCGACTAAAATATTAATTCCTTCCGAATAACTAAAATTTTCAAAAATTTTGAAAATTTTGTAACAGTTTAAATTTTCGGAAAATTTCGCCATAACCTCCTTTGTACAGCCCTATCGGTAAAACCACAACTCGCCTCTCCGGGCCTTCTCCAACCCAAAAGAAAATCAAACAGCCAAGTGGCTTGCCAATTCGGCTCATAAATCTCATGCTTATATCAAATATAAATTTGTACCTTTTTGTTGGGTATATCAACTTTATCCCTTTCACCTGCTGTCAATTCAGCATATACCAATGTATTTCCAATCAAACACCAACCAAGTTATTCTTAACACAACCATTCGCTTATTCAAGCCGAATTCAATTTCAAATTCGAGTTTCAAATTCCAAACTCTTAACTTATCATTTCAAATCCAAATCCAGATTATCCGCTAATCAATTCCATTTTCATTTAACTTAGTCAAGGTTAAATTCTAATTTATTATTCACTTTCACCATTTAAATCCATTTAACTTCAGAAGTTAAATTTAAATTTCAAATTTCAAATTTCAAATTCCTGGGTTAATTTCAAATTAATTTGAAATCACAATACCAATTCAAAACATTTGAATTTCTAAACACCTTGTTTTCTCAAAACAATTCAAATCCAAATCTTTGGTAGTAATCCACCACTTAGAACTTGAAAATCACACCGATGATACTGCGCAGTCATCATCGGAATTATTTTCCAGCGACCCAAGTGACTTCAATACTATATCATTTTCAAAACCATTACTGAATACTTCCATTTTGAAAACATTTCAAAATCTCCTAGAAACTTAAAATTTCCTTATTTTAATTCCAAATCTGATTTAAATTCATATTTAGTTCATCTTATTTCATATACTTTACTTATATGATTCTGATTGGTTATATATAACCATTTCACTTTTATAATCTTACTCGATTATAATACAACCAATATATCCACTATATTATAATTTTGATATATATATATCTTCTGTATATCAAGATATACCTTGGGTAAACTTATTTTAATTTACCCTCTTTTCAAAACATATCGTGTCGACCCATCGTATTCGAGTGTTTATTTACTCCTACCGATACAGTGGATCAAACTGATCGACCAGAACTCATAAACAACTCAGCCAATGAATCTCCACAATATAAAACCATTTTTATATCAAATACAAATACGTTCACTCGTATATATACACTCAAACTCAATCTAGGGTATTACTAACCCTATCTCTACCGAGTTACGCCACAGAGCCAAGGTAAAACTTAACTTAAGCTCTGATACCAACTGTAACGACCCGGATTTTTGGCGACTTTGGTTATCGATATAAGCTCGATGTCGATAACCAAAACATCGAAAAATCCCAGTAATTAATGAAAGAAATTAGAAGGTGAGAATAGATAAGATAGAAACTTAGAATAGAAGAAGAAGAACACAACATCAGAGTAACACGAACCTCACAGCGGAACGAATAACATATAATAGATAACATAACTTTGAAATATAACAGTTATGTATAAAATAGCACTTATCAGAGTACATCACTTACAACACAGCGGAAATAACTATAGGTATATGAACTTGAAGCCTCCTGCTCCACGCTCTTCTAGTATATCTGTAAATTCCTGACTACTTGACTGCCCGTACAAAATTAGGCACCTAAGAGTTTAGGGAAAACAAAACAAATAAACTCCTGGTCGGTCATGGGACTGGTATGAGTAAAACAGTTTAAACAGGTATATGAACAAGTAAACGATATCTCATAAGACCACGCCGCAGAACGGAATGGGGTTTTCCCTTATGAGAATCCAAAATATCTTTATATCAAAAACCTTTTGATATTATAATAATGTCTATGTACAAATAGATATCAACTAGCAGAAACGCTTTCATCTCACGTTCTACATATATAGTATACAATCAAAATCGCAAGCACGTATTGGATAATGGATTTCCAACTATGACAAGGTGTGGAACCACCTTCCGATTAGTGTACTCTAGGAACGATACACTGGAGTTCAACAAGAACATCTTGCAACTTAGCCACACATGACCGACCACTCATTTCGCTTGAGCGTATCGAATGTACATCACCAACGGTTGGGATCAGCAACCGTTCCTGTATATATATGGGACAGCATTGATAGATTTGTGAAATAAATGAATATTCTCTAGATAGGTGATTAGACACCCTACTTCGGTGCGACCGACTTAGCCATGCTGCCTGCCCGATTTCTGTCATTTACCGGTTGATGAGGCTAGATGCTACGCTTTATAATCGCATCAGGTTCACTTCGAATGCTACAATGTCAGATCCATCGAAAATCACTAATTGACGTCTACAACAGTACATTACGTGTTAGCTAAAGAAGTTTCCTTCTCCGCTTCCACTCTTGGTACAGTTGAAGAAATCAATGTACGTGACCTTTCTGAAAATACTCTGTCAGACATTCATCAACACAAGTCATCCTCATTCACTTAGAATGTCACATCGTCATACCCGCCAAATCACAAATTGATTTATCCAAAAGTAACACGGGTATACACCTTAGAGAAACGAATTTCTCCGCCACCAAACGTGAATACGTTTGAACAGATCAACTTACGCGATCCATTGGATATACTATGTCAGACCTTTGTCCATACAAGTTGTCCTAGGACTGGACAAACCGAAGGCACTATTCAGTACATCCATCTTAGTCACTGTTATCTAAGACTTATACAACAGCACTTGCATTTTACTCCGTCTTCAATTATCTTTGGCATGTATGATTCGCAACGCTTATGCCAATACAGAGTGGTTTTTTGAATAATAATCCAACCGGTCTCTCCATATTAACAACGTTAAAATGGTCAAAACTTCGATAGTCTGTGATTTAACTATCAAAGAAAAACAAGTGTGCAAACAATGATATTATTTCCAGATGGAAATTATATCGATCAATCATCAACATATATCTATATATATTCATATTGCCTTATTTTCAATGTTTAGAAAATATATGTTATTAACACTGGAAACATTTCCATCTGCTTATTTACAAATCACTACTCTTCCCCAACTATCACTCCCTGACTGTAACTAGTATGAGAACAATCCCCTAAGTATAAATCCCGAAGGCCGAAACCTGCATCAGGTAGACACTTAGAAAACCATTCAATTTACTAATCTCTAGTCAGTTCTAATTTTACTTAACTCTATTTGATTAACTCTGATTGATTAACTCTAATTGGTTAATTCTAACCGATCAACTCTAACTGGTCAACTTTAATTAATTAACTCTAACTGGTTTTACTTGGTTTGACTAACTCAATTTATTAACTCGATTGACTAATTTAACTCGATTAACCTAACTTGATTTACTTATCTCGATTAACTGAACTAATCACTTTGATTAACTCGACAAATTCACTTTGGTTAACTTAACCAATTCACATAACTAATTCACTTAGTTTAACTTAACTAATTCACTTAACCCCTGTCGAATAAACTATATTCGATAACTCCTCTAACTCTATTCGAATAAACTATATTCGATTAACTCCTTTACTCTATTCGAATAAACTATATTCGATTAACTCCTTTGATTTAACTCTAATCGATTAACTCCATCGAATAAACTATATTCGATAACTCCTTCGATTTAACTAATATTCTATAACTCACTTCGATTAACTAATAATCGATAACTCCTTCGAATAAACTACATTCCAAAATCTCCTCTTGAATAAACGATATTCGATAATCTTCCCTTTCGATTTAACAAATTGATAACTCCTTTTCGAATAACTAAATTCGATAACTCCTTTCGATTTAACTAATCGATAACTCCTTTCGATTTAACTAATCGGTAACTCCCCTTCGATGAAACTAACATCGATTAACTCCTTTCGATGAAACTAACATCGATTAACTCCTTTCGATGAAACTAACATCGATTAACTCCTTTCGATGAAACTAACATCGATTAATTTAACTCGACGAACTTAACTCGACTAACTCGACTTACTGGGTTCAACCAATTCGATTCGTTTAACTAGGCTCGACTAACTTGGTTTATTTAACTCAACTTGATTAACTCCTATCGAATAACTAATATTCAATTTAACTCCATTTACTCCATTCAAATAACTAATATTCGATAAATCTATTTAACTCCATTTAACTCTATTCAACTCCATTCGAATAACTAATATTCGTTAACTTTATTTACTCCATTTAACTCTATTCAACTCCATTCAAATAACTAATATTCGATAACTCTATTTACTCCATTTAACTCTATTCAACTCCATTCGAATAACTAATATTTGATAACTCTATGTACTCCATTTAACTCAATTCAACTCCATTCGAATAACTAATATTTGATAAATCTATTTAACTCCATTCGCTTGACTCTAGATCGCAGCGATCACAATGGTTATGCGTGATTCCCTCAGGAAACATCCGACCGCCTTAGGCTATATGCAGCCCTGCGAATTACGCTAGCAGTCGTGCTAAATGGCAACTCATTTGGATTAACCTTAACTAATTAACTCTAACTGATTAACTCTATCAGTTTAACTCTAACTGATTTACTCTAACTGGTTAACCCTAATTGATTAACTCTACTGGTTAACTTTAACTGATTAACTCTATTGAACTGGTTAACTCTATTCAACTAACTCGACTCGACTAACCCCTTTCGAATAGCATAATCGTTTTACTAACTTTCGAATACCATATTTGATTTACTCCCTTCGAATACCATATTCGATTAACTCTAATTACGTTTATCCATTTAAAGGATTTCCTTTTTAACAACGTTTATTCATTTGAAAAGATTTACTTTTAAATAACGGTTCTACACTTTAAAAATGATTTCCTTTTTTATAACGTTTCCTTTTCAATTCTATTTGTAAATGGTTTACAAATATTTCCTTTTCAAATTTATTCTTGAAATATTCTAACTCCTTAAATTCTCTGAAAAATTCGCCATAACCTCCTTTGTACCGGGAGCATCGGGAAAATCCCCAAACCTGCCACACAGGCCTTTCCATTCAAAAAGAAAATGGTAATTATTTCCTTTTTGAATATCTCCTATTTATAAATATTCCAATTTATAAACATTTCTTATTTATAAATATTCCACTTTATAAATATCTCTTATTTATAAATATTCCAATTTATAAATATCCTATTTTCAATATCACTTTGAAAATTCCCTTATCAACATTCCGGCATGTTATGGTATTCAATCATATCAAATCACGATGTTCAATATCGTCCAAGCACATATAATCACCCACAGATTTTATATCACATCATATAACAATATATGAAAAACAATAAAATAACTGTTGAGGAATCCAGTCAGATTCCTAGAACCTGTTTCCCTGCATCCACAGATGTTACACAATATGATTATCATCACTTTCAGTTTAATATAAATTATTCTGGTAGCAGAATCAATATATAAATATTTAACGGTTTTTTTATATATGTATATTTAATTACATATATATGTATATATATATATATATATATAATTTTCACTAACAGACTAGCAGTTCAATCAATCAACCAACACACAGCAAATCAACAGATGATTAACAGTTCTAAGAATACATTATAAAAATATAACTGTTCAGAGTTGGTGAGTTTTACTCACATTGACGCATTAACCGTTAAATAATCGGTTTGCATTATTTGACTCAGTTGGACAATTTATTTCGCCATAAATTGCAACGAGCTCGGATACACTATCGGTCAGACTCATTGTGTTGCTCCCGTCCATACGATCCCAACGCAACTTGCGGTTCGTGATTCTGATACGGTATGAGATAGATATACTATTCAGAAGTTAATACACTGTTATGGATAAATAAAAACTTGAATTGATTTACGAATGGGCCTTAACTTTTAATACCGGCCCAACAACCCTTCACCACGGCCCAGACCATTTAAGCCCGCTCCCCTTTCAATTCTTCTTCCCCGTCTCCACATTTCGTGCTCCAGGAAATAACCCAAATCGGCCGATCTTCATGTGGCCAATACTCCTCCACCTTCTCACCGATCAACCAATGGCCACCACCATTAGCTCGCGCTTCCCATCCTCTACCTTCCTATACCCCAACCGTCGAACTCGAGTGAACCATTCTTGGTGCGTCGCGAGACATCGAAGCACCGACAGCGAACCAGTTTGGGTCTTAACACCCTCAAAAACTCAAAACAGATGCTATACACCCTTCCTATCTCAAATCCAAACTTGCTTTCATGAATTTGCTCCTCTACCTCACTAAAATGTCGACCCTAGGTCTATTGTGTTACGCTGAACCCAATCCTGACATGATCGAATCCCTTGAAATGGGTATGAGGTTGAAGAGGATCTCATGGTGAATCCGAACATATGTATTGTTTGATTTATGGGAATTTGTTTGATTTCTTTGGATTTTTAAAAGGAGGACATTTTACTGTAAAAATGAAAAGTGACGGCGCACCAAATTTCAACAGAGAAATGAAGTTGAAAAATAGGTTTAGGCAAATGTTAAGCTATTTAAAGGAAGAAATAATATATAAATATTTTTATATTAATATTTTAATATTTTTATTAAATCCTTTATATTCATTTCTGACTTCTAAAAATCCATGTGATCACACATGATGTCCATAAATCATGAAACTGGACATGTAGCAAGAGTTCGACATTACGGTCCCAACGAAATTGGTTTCGTCAAATTCCGACTTCGAATGCTCACACAGCGTATTTTTAACCGTCGAAATACTGACTGTTTTTCACTCTAAAAATCCGTAAGGCCACACGGTGATTCTAAAAATCACGAGACTGGAAATCTAACAACTATTTGACATTGCGGATCTAACAAAATTAGTTTCGTCGAATTCCGACTCCGTTTGCAAAACCGGCTATTTTTTAAGCTTTGGATGACCCATTTAAATATATAAATATATTTAAATATTATTAAATTAAATATAAATAAATTTATATTATCGTATATCTTCACATATGATATCGTACAGCTCCAGAATATCATATCAGAATATACAGTTTGATATTTCAGATTCCAGATTATCCCGGTATTCAGTTTATACTGAAAATCTCTTTTATAACGTATATAAAGCGTCGCAAATTATAAAGGAATTTTACAGCGACTTTTCTGAAATTTGATTTGGACGTAAATCAAAATCTACACAACGAAATCCCGATTTTTCTCTTCCACTAGAAAGATATACTCCACCAGCTCCACACGTTTCTTGTTTCACAGAAATCCGGCATAAAACGAATCCTGTACATTCGGTTGAACTTCGAATCGCCAAATCGCGAACTACAGCGCCATTTCAAGCTCGATTTTAATTATAATATAATTATACGTTCAAACTGACGTCGATTGAATATATTCGTCAATATAATTCAACTCTAAGCTGAATTAAATCTAAGGGACGACCCCGTTCACAGAATATTGTGATTTCCAATATTTTTGATTATTTCTGAATTAAATATATTATTTAATTATTATTTTAATTAAATATTCCCAGTTATTTAATTAACGACCATTTGAATTCTCTAAACCACAATTTATATAATTAAATTAATTAATTATATACCGCAGAAAATACGGGTCATTACACCGTGATTTCAAACGATTAGTGCGGGAGATCCGACCATCGGATTTTCCCGAAACCGAAACCGTTGGGTTCGCTTTGGAAATATCTTTCCAACAACACCAACTTTGTAAAGATCCAACGGTTGGATTGTCTGGAATGTTTAATTCAAATCTAAAGAAAAACAGCGCCAGAATCAATTATATTTATATATATAAATATAATTAAATTAAATAGAATAACCACGCTGCAGTTCGTATTTTGAAATCGAAACATCAAACGATTATACCGGGGGATCTGACCGTCGGATTTTCCCGAAACTGGAACCGTTGGATTCGTTTTGTAAAGCTCTTTCTAATGATAAAATTTTTGTGAAGATCCAACGGTTAGATTTTTGGATATGTGTAAATCAAATCTGAAGAAAAACAGCGCCAAGGCCGCGTTATGGCCGAAGCGTCGTTTGAATAAATTGGCTATTTTACAATAAATAAAATGGCGATGAATCGTTATAAAATATTACAAACGATATGGATGTGAAATTTAGAAACTAACTGAAAGTTGGCTAAGTCGAATGGTTTCCTGGGTTTTGATCTGATGTTGGTTTCGGCCTTCGGGGTTAATATTTGTGAAATCGTTCTCTTACTGATTTACGGTTAGTGACTAATGAATTGAAACGATGTGTATGTTGTGTTTGTGTAGCACTTGTTTGTTATATACGCGAGTTGCTCAGAAAGACCTGGTTTATCCCATTCTGAATAACTGAATCAACGATAAGAAATCGATGATGAAGACAGTGGTTGAAGACCGAAAATCTTCACCTCGTTTGGATGGTAACTGATGTCCTGATTCGGAGGCATCCCGAAATATGTATAATGAGTGGTGATCGTCCAGACGTACGTGGAGATCGATGGGTTTGCGAGGTATATAGTGACTCCGGTTTCGTTCCGACCCAGAACGGACTTGTAAATGGATTGTGTGTCTGACATTGGAATTTATCCTATGTGATTGATAGCCATCAGTTGCATGGTGTGAATTGCCTGTGTGACATGCTAAGATGGAGTGATCAGGGCTTCTGTTGAAAAGCAAAGTCTTGTGATTGATGATCAAAGCATCGCCTATGTGGCATAGCTTTGTGTATAACATGTATTCGCGAGCCTCACACCCCGGTATGAACCAGAAACGGGAGAAGGACCTCAGGGGGGACATGCGTTTCTTTCTAGCTAGAAGTGGCGTCAGTGGTTTTACACGCCTTGACGAGTTTGACTTATGTGGTTGTGCTATTGCGAGGCGCCTCGGTTATATCGGTCGATCCGGGACCGATGGAGTCATTCGTTGGCTCATTTACGCCCCAAAGGGCGGGGAAACGCAGTGTTCATGAATTTTAATCCACATCGGTGGACCGGCTCTGTCGCTCCAAAGGCTTGACTGAGTACTTGCCTGGGACACAGGCTAGAGCGTCTCGAAGTCGGTAAGGACTATCTTTTGCCTTGGTTCATGATGGAAATCCAATTTCCAAATACGATACTGCGCGGTTTTGATTGTATATATATATATATATATATGGCGACATGATATATTGTACCCATGCCATCTATGATTGATAGTTATGATTCGAAATTGTTTTTGAAACATGTAAACACTAGTAATAATATCAAATGCTTTTGGTTTATTCGTATCAAGCATATTTTGGCCATTATAAAGTAAAACTCTATCCTCCGGTTTGCGTTGCATTGTGTGATGGGAACTGAGTCTTATAATGGCTTCATTTTTATAAAAAGCATTGCGATGTTTAAAAGAATGATTTGTTTTGAAGCACTGGCAAACAGATGGAGTAAACCCGTTCCACGAAAGTGGCATGGTCCTGATATTGGCCATTTTTTAAATGTGTTGAGTAGATTTCTCATACCAGTCCCATGACTGACACGTAGTTTGTTTCACTTTCAAACTCGGGTGCCCCTTTTTCTACATGGGCAGCCTTGTGTTCAGGTTTTAGCAGGCTTTTTCTGGATAGCTGGAGCTGAAGATGGATTCTATCATTTATCTATTTTATGCTGTTCGGCTCCTATTGTACATATTTTGTTTGTTTTCCATTGTAGACATTTATGTATAGCTGAACTGTATTTGTACTAAGTATGATCTTGTATACTGTGTAACTCTTATGATTACGTTTATCCAGTATATTCTATTGTGCATTATCTGGTGTATTTATTTAATTCTGTTCTGCTTTTATCTGTTAATGTGTTATATTCCAATGATTGCCCTTGCCACCGTTAGTACGGGGTTTGGGGTTGCGAGGTATTGATATACACGTAAATGTGTATATTTTATCCGCTTATTTATCTTATTTTCCCTTTAAAATAATTGATACTTTGTATTTATAGCTGTATTTTCAGATTGTTGACAAAAAGCATGGTTTAGAGCATTTGATGGATAAAGCATGAAGAATTTGCTTAAAAAGAGTGAAGTTTAAAATTACTAAAGCTTGAAGGGTTTAAAGCTTGAAGAACGGTTGCAATTATATTTCAGTTAAGAAGATTTGGCTCAATAAAGACTCAAACTGCATTCACATTAGCTCATTTGGAAGGCCTCTAACTCATGTTGCGTTCACACTAGCCTATTTGCTAGACCACTCACTCTAAAGCTGCGTTCACACTGGGTTATGTGTTATTTGGGTTATTTCTTTAGTCCCACATTATGTAATTAGCTTGCTAGCCTTTGTCATATCAGCTATAAATACATTGTATCTTAGTCTTGTAAAAACACACTTAGTTTTATTCTGTAATCCTCTACTTGGAATAAAACTCTTCTTTCTCTCTTCTATTTAGTTTTTATTTGCATTTTATTTATGTTCATGTCTGTTATTTTCTTCTTCTTTAGCTATGTCTAGCTAATCCCCTTTGATTAGGGGGTGATGACGCTAATAGATATGATTCGATATGAATCACATAGCCAAAGGATGAGGACTTTATATATGTAGATCTAGATCTGTTCAAGGGTTAGATCTCAGCCTTCATATTCTGTGTCGTTTAAGAGCTATGCTCCTTCACAGGGTATATTCGTGTTCGGTCTAACAATTATTAGATTTAGATCTAATTTTAGGGTTTTAGAAATTAATTAGTGAATCTGTCCTAATAGTCTATGGTTGTAGAGCTGAGCTCCTGCATATGCTATGCTTGTCGTTATTTACATATTTGTTTCTAAAAACCTATTATCGTTGATTCATGTTTGTAACAGAAACATGTATTAGATCTGGTTAATCTTTTGGCTATTGATGATTATGAATCCGATCTATGTCATTATCCCCTAATTGCTTTCACTTATTGTTAAAACTCTCTTTTATTTAATTTCTGCTATTTTCTTTGTTTTCCACCAATCAAAAGTTAGGGATAACTTGATTGGATTTATTAATAAAATAATTTGGTCACAGAGTTCGACACCCTCTACAACAATCCTTGTTGTTTAGGAAAGACGAACGAATTTTACAGTTGTTTACAATTGTTTAATTTGTTCGCAAACAAATTTTGGCGCCGTTGCCGGGGACCAAAATAATTTTTGTTTTTAAATCCTTCGGGTTATATATATTTTTTCTTTAGTTTTCCTTCATATAAAAAAAAACAACATTTTTTCTTTCTTTTTCCTTTTATTTTCTCAGTTTTTCCATTATAAAAAAAAACACAAAAATATTTTTTTTTTCTTCCAAGTTGGTTTTAGTTTTATTTTTTATTTTGTTGTCTTTTATATATAGCAGAAAATTCTTGATTGGTTTGATTTGGTGTCAGTCAACGATACTGTAATCTTCCTATCAAAAGAAAAAAAAACTTGCCTTTTGTTTTCTATTTCTTTCCTAGTTTCAATACATTTTCCCCTTTCTACAAATTTCTTTCTTTTTCTTACAAATAAATAAATAAATAAAAATTGCCAACTCTTTTCTGATTTCTTTCTTAGTTTTCTTTTCATTTTTCTTCTACACAATCTTTCCTTCCTTCTATTTGCAATTTCTTTATTAAAAAAAAAAAATTAGAATCCTCTGTGTTTTTATTCCACTACAAATTTCCTTCTACGGCACCATTTTTTTTCCATCCTCACTTGGCAAAACACATACAACCGTCTTCTCCTCGGACTTATACATCACCAACGCCCAACCCAGAACTGGCAACTTTGCTTACACTCTTAAACCAAACAGCCTTCATCCAAACATCACGCCACAACCCATTAAAAAACCGCACCTCAATCCCCAAACGTAATCACCTCTACAACCAGACAATCACTTCCATTTTCCCTATTGCCAAACATCAATACCATCTTCACGCACCCAGTCACTTTCCTACAAAACCATCACTTCACTACTGCATCTTCATTAAGCACCAGTCCACCATATTCCTAACCCTTCACGCAACACCTACTTTGACTCAAACCCATACGGACATCAAAGCTTACGCACAAGCCAGATCACCACCATACACTACTTTACACGCATCACCTTTTCCTCCTACTGTCATCACGCCATTCACACCACTGCCCTCTCTCGCCACCGACTCCTTTCAATCAACACACCCCACTTCTGTTCATCACATTCAAGCAAAAATCCCTTCCTCCCAAACGACCACAAACAGCTACCGTGAAGAAAACGCCACAAAACATCTCCTGCCAATACCACACTGATTATCTCACATCGCAACACCATGCCCCTTTCTTTCGATCATCAAGTCACAGCAAACCCGAGCAAACCAATCAGCCATCCTCAACCAGAATTGATCCACCAGAAACCGTGTTCTCCCAAAAATCAGTGAAACTCCCTCCGTTCATAAGCTTCAACAATCCGCATATCCAAAATCGAACACAGATTCAAAACAAACTGACAAACCTAGAAAAAGCCATCGCACTCAGCAAATCCAAATTGCAAACCTGATTCGTCAATTCCAACCCTAAAACCCATCACAATTATCCAAGCCCTCTCCCCGATCAAGTTCCCGCCTCTCTACAACTTCAGAGATCGACCCGAAATCCATCACAGAAAAAGAAAGAAAAAAAAAGAGGGTCGTACCCTTTTGATTATTTTTGCAGTACCACAGATTTCGTATTGTGATTGTATAAGTTTAGAAAGGGGCGATTTTGTTTGGGGGTGTACTGTTTGTCTGAGTTTTTGTTTTGAGATTTATGGTGCTGAGCCTTTTGCGTTAGTATGGGGGTTTCTAGAAAAATATAGAGGGCTTATGTTCCCTTTTGAAATTGTGGGTGGACCATGCAGGTTGAAAGCTGTTTTGATTTGTCGAGCTTCTCATTTGTTTTGGTTTCATAATCTCAATTGATTTTTCCTTTGGGTTTATTAGTCAAAGTGTTAAAGTTAGGGTAGGATAATATGTTTTCTTCTTTCATGTTTCTGTAGAATCAGTTGTTTGTTGCTTTATTTTGTTTTCTTTGCTTTCTATTTTTTGTTTGTGATTTCCTTTCTTTTCTTCTAAAAAAAAAAGAAGAAGAAGAAGAAAAAAAAATCGAAAGCAGGTACGGTGGATTTTAGAAAAAGGCCTAAAAAAATAATAGGAGGCAAGAAAATAATAGGAGGCAACAAATACAGAAAGCAGAGGACAATTCAGGGTTCGAGCGGTTGCACACCAAGTGGGGTTTGAACGCGCTAGCGCGACTCAACTGCACTGGACGGACTGCCGATCAAGGTGAGTATTTTCTAACTTTACAGGGACCGCTGCTGCAAATAAAATATATATATAGACATTGCTTGTAAAAATCTTCTGCAGGGCATCGACTTGCTTGATTTTTTTTTTTATTTATCTCTGCAATTGACTATTTTGTGACTATTCTG
Source organism: Allium sativum (assembly GCA_030737875.1). Lineage (NCBI taxonomy): Eukaryota > Viridiplantae > Streptophyta > Magnoliopsida > Asparagales > Amaryllidaceae > Allium > Allium sativum. The sequence goes on along the minus strand of CM060927.1, from coordinate 27,338,941 downwards.
AGACTGATCATTCTGTGACTGGAAAAAAAAAATTGCATTCATCGTAGTTTTGTTTTTACTTTCTAAGGACTTCATTATATTTTGACAATTTGGTTTAGTTCAAACGGATTATTTCTCGGTGTCTAGACTACGGCAGAGTAATAACTGTTTATAAATATTACGGTGATTCGTAAATATTATATCGGTTGTTCCTCTGAAGGTACTTAAACCTCCGGCTGCATTGCTAGGGTGATTCCTGGTGCACCGATAACTCCTGTCCGTTAACTGGCTGAGAAGTCTTTTGTTGAAATAAATCAAACCGTCATTATATAATTCTAGAAATTGTAAATTGCATTAGGTTCATTTAAAAAAAATCTTTTGTGTCTAATTATTTTTCTCTAAAAAAACAAATTCAAAATTAATCTCATTTTGTAAAAAAAATATAAAAATAAAAAAAAATTCGTTTCTCAAATTTGTTTTTTCTCGTCTTCCTTATTCTTCTCGCTAGTGCATGCGTCATTGGACTCGTGATCCTTCAGACAGTCGTCTAGTTCGAACAAACAGTTCTTTAACCATGGCCGAAGAAAATCCCCCTCGATCTCTTATGGATAGATACTTCCCAGATCGGGTTTCTATTCCTTCTTGCATCATATTGCCCGCCCCAACGGGTAACCACTTTGAAATTCATTCGAATCACATAAATACTCTTCCAAAGTTCGGCAATTTTGAATGTGATGATCCTTATATTTTCCTGACCAAATTTGAACAAGTTTGTGCAACCATGAAATTTCAACAATTAAGTGACGATGGAATCAAACTTAGGTTAATTCCATTTGCACTTACCGATTATGCTGAGAAATGGTTGTATAGCTTGCCTTCAAATACGATTGGAACTTGGGGTGAATTTGTAAACATTTTTCTAAAGAAATTTTACCCTCTGGAAAAAACATCTAAAATTCGAAATGAAATCGTCAATTTGGGGGTGAATCCTTTGCAAAATATTTTGAAAGATTTAAAGAGCTTCAAGTCAAATGTCCACATCATAATTTCGAAAAATGGGCTCTTTGTCAAATTTTATACGATGGACTTGAAAATAACTCTCGAACCATGCTCGAATCAATGTGCCAAGGAAATTTTCTAGCCCAAGATCACAATGCCGCTTGGCAATTTCTCGAAAATTTGGCCGAAAAATCAGCTCAATGGGAAAGATCTAACGAGAAATTGATTTATTCCCGATCTAACGCTCATTCAGTAGGATCATCAGTAGCCTTAGAAGCAAAAATAGACGAGATGATATCCAAATTCGATAATGTCCTTTCATCAACGCAAATAAATCAAGCTCAAGCGTCTCAGACCTCATGTTACAAATGTAACGATCCTAACCACATAGCCGATCAATGCCTACATTCATTGGAACAACTCAACGCATTTAACAAAGCTAGGAACGACCCATTCTTCCCAACATACAATCCAGGTTGGAGAAACCATCCTAACTTCTCTTGGACCCAAAACAATGCAAATTCGAATGCGGTTCGACCACCTTTTCAGTCATTTTCGAATAATCCTTCGAAACATCCCTTTCAACAAACTCAATTCCAACATCCTGCGCGACCTTTTCAAAACCAAGCACAACAATCTTTTGTTCCCCAAGACGATAAACGATTGACATCACTGGAGAAAACTCTCGAAGAATTGACTAAAGCGACGACTCAAAATCTCCAATCAAATACCAATCTTCAAAATTTATTGACTTCGCACATGCAAAACACGAGTCAATCGATTGCTAAACTTGAAATGCAAATGAGTCAGTTAGCCACTTCAGTAAGCGAACGGGAAAGAGGCACTTTCCCGAGTCAACCCATTCCAAACCCCAACCGTCAAAATCCTAACTCCAACCAAATTCACATCATTCAAGATTCAAACGTGAGTCACTTGAATGCGGTCACGACTCTTAGATCCGGTAAAAAGATTGACAACCATGTGGTCAACCCAAATGCTTTACCGGACGATCTTCCAAACCCTATCGAAAATTCAACCAACTCAGATCAAAACATTGAGCCAATTTCTGACAAGGACCGTCCTCAAACTCAAGTAGCCCAACCTACTGAGTTGTCTGCTCCATTTCCTCGTAGACTCCGACCTAGGAAAAAGACGGATCAGCTAGAAAAAATCCTTGAAATATTTAAGCAAGTTAAAGTGAACATTCCTCTTTTAGATATTATACAACAAGTTCCACAATACGCAAAATTTCTAAAAGATATGTGCACTCAAAAACGTCATACACATGTACCTAAGAAAGTGTTTCTAGCGGCAACTCTAAGCGAAGTCTTGTCCCAATCAATGCCAGTGAAATACAAAGATCCTGGCTGCCCCACAATATCATGTACTATTGGGGACAAGAAAATCGATAGATGCCTGCTAGACTTAGGTGCTAGTGTTAACTTGCTTCCATATTCCGTCTATCGCCAATTAGGGCTAGGAGAATTGAAACCCACCAAGGTTACCCTTCAGCTTGCTGACCGATCAATTAAGAAACCTGTGGGAGAAATTGAGGATGTGTTGATCAAAATTGGCGAATTCATCTTTCCAGTTGATTTCATTGTCTTAGAAACTCAACAGGTTAGCAATCCTGCAAACCAGATCCCTTTGATTCTAGGACGACCCTTCTTAGCAACCTCTAATGCTCTCATCAATTGTAGAAATGGGTCTATGAAACTTTCTTTCGGTAACATGACTGTCGAGCTAAACATCTTCAGAACTGAAAACTCTCCTAACTCTTATGTGGACCAGTTTTCTGAAATCCATGCTGTCCACGATAATGAGTCTGAGCTCGACCATCTGAATAACGAAATTGAATCAGATTACGAAACTTTGTTTCAAGATACTCCCGAAAATGTCTCTGATTCGATTCCTGTCGAGCCTCTCGCAAATGAGTCTATCCCTCAACCAATTTCTTCGGTTGAGTCGCCCCCAAAATCTGACCTCAAAGTGCTGCCCAATCATCTTAAGTACGCTTACTTAGGAGACAATGAAACTTTTCCTGTCATTATCGCTTCTGACTTTACTTTAGAGCAGGAACAATTGCTCCTTCCCATCCTTAAGAAAAATAAGGAAGCAATTGGTTGGTCCATGGATGATATTAAGGGGATTAGTCCTTCGATTGTCCAACATCGAATCCACCTTATAGATGATGCCAAACCCACTCGGGATCCCCAGCGTCGAATAAACCCTATCATGAAAGAAGCAGTTCGTGCTGAAATCCTTAAATGTCTAGACAATGGAATCATCTACCCTATTTCCGATAGTCAATGGGTTAGTCCGATTCATGTTGTACCTAAGAAATCAGGGATTACCGTGGTTCAAAATGAAGCTAACGAGCTTATCCCAACCAGCACCCAGACCGGTTGGCGTGTTTGCATTGACTATAGGAAACTTAACGCTGCAACACGTAAGGATCATTTCCCTTTGCCATTTATCGATCAAATGTTAGAACGATTAGCTGGTCACGAGTACTATTGTTTCCTTGATGGGTACTCGGGCTATAATCAAATCCCTATCGCTCCAGAGGACCAAGAGAAAACCACTTTCACTTGTCCGTTTGGTACATTTGCGTACCGACGTATGCCTTTTGGTCTCTGTAATGCACCTGCAACCTTTCAGAGGTGCATGATTAGCATTTTTCTGATATGATCGAGCGATTTTTGGAAGTGTTCATGGATGATTTTTCCATATTTGGTGATTCTTACTCTGAGTGTTTACATCATCTCGATCTTGTTCTTAATCGCTATAAAGAGAAACACTTAACGCTTAATTGGGAAAAGTGTCACTTCATGGTTAAACATGGCATTGTTTTGGGACATGTCATCTCTAACAAAGGAATTGAAGTAGACAAAGCCAAAATCGAAGTTATTTCAAATCTTCCCATTCCCAAATCAGTTAAGGACATCCGATCCTTTTTAGGTCATGCTGGTTTTTACCGTCGCTTTATAAAAGATTTTAGCAAAATCACTCGACCTTTGACCAATCTTCTTGGTAAGGATGTTCCTTTCGACTTCAATTCTGAATGCATTTCATCTTTTGAGCATCTTAAAAACGAACTTGTCTCTGCTCCGATCATCTGCTCTCCCAACTGGAAGCTGCCTTTTGAAATCATGTGTGACGCCTCGAATTTTGCTGTTGGCGCTGTCTTAGGACAACGTATCGATAAGATTCTTCACGTCGTTTACTACGCGAGTAAGACTCTGAACGACGCTCAAATCAATTATACGACCACTGAAAAGGAACTCTTGGCAGTCGTTTTCGCTTTAGAAAAATTCAGACCTTATCTAGTTGGCTCACACATCACTGTTCATACCGATCATTCCGCACTTAGATATCTTTTCTCTAAAAAGGATGCTAAGGCTCGTCTCATTCGTTGGATCCTTCTACTTCAAGAATTTGACCTTACCATTAAGGATAAAAAAGGATCTGACAACGTTATTGCGGACCACTTGTCTCGTCTTCCAAATGCCCCGTCTTCTTCTCTTCCGATCAACGAGAATTTCCCTGATGAACAGTTGTTTTCTCTATCCACTGATCCTTGGTTTGCTGACATTGTCAACTACTTAGTCACTAAGCAGACCCCTTCTTTTTGGTCTAAGCAGGATAAACACAATTTCTTTTCCCAAGTGAAACATTTTTATTGGGACGACCCCTATCTTTTCAAGTATTGTCCCGATCAAATCATTCGAAGATGTGTTCCTGACACTGAAATTCACAGTGTCCTCTCTTTTTGTCATGACCAAGCATGCGGTGGTCACTTCGGTCCCAAAAAGACAGCCGAAAAGGTTCTCCAATCGGGTTTCTATTGGCCCAACCTTTTCAAAGACGCGTATGAATTTTGTAAAACTTGTGATCGATGTCAATTCTTAGGGAAAATTTCTAAACGGAATATGATGCCCCTAAACCCCATTCTAGAGGTCGAAATTTTTGATGTGTGGGGTATAGACATCATGGGACCCATCCCTAATTCTTTTGGGAACATTTACATTCTCTTGGCTGTTGACTATGTTTCTAAATGGGTCGAAGCTGTTCCATGCAAAACGAACGACAATAAGGTTGTTGTGCGCTTCTTAAAAGAAAACATCTTTTCTAGGTTTGGCACACCTCGCACAATAATCAGCGACAACGGGACACATTTCTGTAATCGTACTTTTGAAGCCCTCATGAGAAAGTATTCGATAACCCATAAGTTATCCACTCCTTACCATCCCCAAACTTGTGGGCAGGTTGAAGTATCGAATAGGCAGATTAAACAAATTCTTGAGAAAACTGTGAATCGAAATCGTAAAGATTGGTCCCAAAAGTTAACTGACGCTCTTTGGGCTTACCGCACCGCTTTCAAAACCAACTTGGGTATGTCCCCTTATCGGTTGATTTTTGGTAAGCCATGTCACTTGCCAGTTGAACTAGAACATAGGGCATTATGGGCAATAAAAACTTTGAATCTTGATTTAGAGCAAGCAGGTGAACATAGGAGGCTTCAACTTAATGAACTTGATGAAATTCGAAATGATGCCTATGAAAATGAACGAATTTACAAGGACAGAACAAAAGTTTTTCATGATAAATCAATTTTACGTAAAAATTTCATGCCAGGTCAAAAAGTTCTGTTGTATGACTCAAAACTGCATTTATTTCCGGGTAAGTTAAAATCTAGATGGACAGGACCTTACACTGTACGGACTGTTTTTCCATATGGTGCAGTAGAAATTGAGAATCCAACCGATGGATCATCCTTTAAGGTCAATGGTCAATGCCTTAAACCTTACTTGGAACCAATACCCAACCAAGAGGAAGAGCTCATGGTCCTCCATGAGCCACATTACATTCGGTAAGACGCACTAACCCTCTTTTGTACATATGTAAATATTCTCTTATTTGTTTTTCCCTTTCACTAAGATATGTCTGATTAAGACTGTGAGGACACAGTCACACTCAAGTGTGGGGGGAATTTACATTACATCAGCAATCAAATTTTATAAGCTAGGTCATTCATTGGACAAGGATTAACTTAAAATTCATAAATAACACCTTGGTTCTTGTTTGATAAGTTGAATTGTTGGGTGATGAGAATGAACATTATTTATTCATTGAATCGTAATGTGTCTTTTTAAGATGCTAGCTTGAGACTGTGCAGACGTTATTCGTGTTCTGGAGTAAGCGTGTCAACCTTTGTTATACATGTTAGAATGTGCAAGTAAAAATAATCAGAAAAAAAAAATCAAGAAATAAAAATGATTTTGCACCTACATTTGTTGGATTTTCTGAGTTCGTTTTCATGCATAATATTTTTCTCACTCAAATTTTCACACTTGTAAGTTCTAAAATCCACTTGGCCTAATTAAGGAGAAATGACTCATTGTAGCGTTCTTCTTCGATACCCCACATTATTCAAACCCAAGTTTTAGTCGATTTACATCCATGTGTCGACAAGTTTATCTTATATTGGTGTAACACCCCGAAAATTCTATAACTGTGAAATTAACAAATTAAAGTATAATTAATTTGAAATCAAAGAACCAAGGGAAACGGGATACGCCATTGCGTTCGTCTCGGAAAAATACGCGAAATAGAGTCCGAGTTTTCGAAAAACGGAGTCCGTATGAAGAAGATATGGCCTTCGGAAGTTTTGAATTAAATTTAAAATTCAAACAGAATTAAATAATTAAATATTCCGAAGTGGGGCCCAATGGGCCAGGGTGGAAGAACACCCGCCTGGGCCACCCAGGTCGACTGGGCTGTCGACCTGGGATACCCATGTCGACAGGGCTGTCGACAGCCCTATCGACAGGGGTATCGACCTGGTCGAGCCCAGTCAACCTGGCTGGCCAGGTCGGTGTGTGGTCGAATTTCTGTGGTCTGCTTTGTCATTAGGGCTAGGTGGCGGGTTTTTATTGGTCTCTCTTCCTAATGAATGGCTATGATCTAACCTAGCAACATCAAGGGTCCTAATCAATTCCTAACCTCTATATAAACAACCCTAGACTAAACCCTAATCTATTCATTCAAATTAAGAACATAGCCGCCATGTTGCTGAGGAACGACAAAGAGTAGCCGCCAACTAGAGAGAGAATTAGGAAGACTGTTCTAAAGCCTAAAGCAATTCAAGCAACCTAAAGCCAATCAATTCAACAAAGGAATCATATCTCTTAATTAGAGAATTCGCCGCAACCATTGTAAGTAGAGTATTACTTTGGTATAAATAAACAACTGTGTTGATGTGTATGCTTGAATTGTGGCAATGGAAGTAATTCATATTTGTGCGTTCTTATCAATTTATATACGTTTGGATATTCTTGAATTATTTTATTCATTATAAAGAACTACATGCGGTAGTTCTATGCAAATATACGTTTGGAATATTGCGCAAATTATGTAGTCTATGTTGAAGCTACATGTATATAGTTGAGTGAAATTTATGCAAGTTTGGGCTTTGTGATTATGCCATCATGATGTATATTTTTGTGCATAAATCATTTTGCAAGTAATTGAAACAAGTTTGGTTGTTATAGTTCATATGAAACTATGTTGGAATTTTGACACCATAATCCATGTATTAAGTCATGCTTTTGCAAATTTATGAATATGGCTAGGCCTTGAATGATATTTGGCATAATTGGAATCCATGATTAAGTCTATCTTGTTTACAAGAATTATATGATGACATATGTGAGACATGGCTAGGTTAGACTCAAAAATCCCTTTTTGCAAGTTTAAAGCAAACACCATGATTAGGAATTTTTATGCATAAGTATGTTTATACCATCGTTATGTGATTAGACTTAAACCATGATTAAGTTGAACTATGCTTTTGTGTTAGTAACAAAGTATCCCCTTTGTAAACATGTAGGAACCTTATGAACATGACTTGTTTATTTTTATGCCATGAACAAACTTAACTTTACTTATGCCATGCTTATGTTTGACATTATGCTATGCCTATGCTAGGAATATTTATGACATGCTTATGTTTGACATTATGCCCAAATAAGAATATAGGTTCATGTTGTAGTTAAACCTATGCAAGTTCACATGCTTTGATTCATGTCACCTATGTTGCCACTATGCAAGTACACCAATTTCTATTTTGTATTTCCAACATCGTATTGCAAGTTCATGCGCTCACCTTCCCCTCTTTGTGTATACGCCATAAGCCTCCCCTTTTCGCATGGCTAAATTGGGCTTTAAAAGGCTAAGCCCAATATATATGAACGGACGTGTAAAACGGGGGAAAATAACGTTGGGTTAAAATTAATTAATGAATGAAAATATAAAATAGAAGGGCCCAAATTCAAGTATGGGTCGGGCCCGTGATTGGTGTAACCTTTACACCATTAACTTAATAATGGGCCGCAAATATTTACATATAAATATAGAAGAAGGACAAGATATGTAAATGTAGAACATACGATGTGTTTAACCCGAGGTTGGATTGAGTTGTGATGTAAACCTGCCCGGAACCGCCCGGCTGTCCAGTAGTCACAACAATACCTATCCAATGTGAGAGGTTAAACATGGAGCCCAATAAGGACCCGAGGTTAGACTGAGTTGTGGCGTAAGACTGCCCGGAACCAACCGGCAACAGGCAGCCACAACAATACCTGTCTAATGTGAGAGGTCCGGGCCTTAATAAGACAATTAAGGCTGAGTCAGGATTGTTAGGATTAAGTGAACTAAAGACTTAATCAAAATGGAACATGCTAAACTAAACAGACTGGTGGGGTTAGGTAGGGAACACTTAACCAACTTAGCATGTTGGCTAGAGATAGAAAACCTAGTAACGGGGGGACCCTTTTCAGCAGTAACCCTAAAAGGTGTATCATGATACCCTGAAACTAGGCAGGGTGGGGCACGATTACTGGGCTGATTGTAAGAGGTCAAAGCGACGGCGGTGGTGTAGCAGTGTAGGTTCTAACGGAGTGCGGGCATGCACACACTCCGGCGCAGAAAAATAAGGCACTGGACACCAGTAGCATACCTGTGCACTCTAAGGTTGTGTCGGGTTGCCACTATGGGACTTGATACACCCCATGGTGGGACCAGCATAGGTAACTACAGACATCGGGGGCCGTAAGACACATGTAACTATGCGAGTAGGAGCCGATCATCATAGAATGGATCACATCACCCTGATTATGGGGTGCAAATTGGAAACTAGTTTATATGGGTTCAGAGATTAACATGGGGTACGATAGCATATTCGACCCTAGACAACTTAACCAAGTTATAGTGTTTGCCCACTTCCTGTTATTACTTATCATACCCAGTTCTTTATTCATAGACAAAATAGTACTAGACTTACTCAGGCTTTATGTCTGACTCTACTTTTCTTTCGTCTTCTTTCTTCCGTTTCCCCCCCCCCCACCCAGGTCCTCAGGGAGGGAACACAGCAGCTTGACCAACCTTACCATCCAGCTTGAAGAAGAAGAGAAATGTATTGCTTGGACTTTCCTGTTTTGAACTATGGCTTTGGACAATCCACTATGGGGCTTTTGCAGTTTATCTATGTTTTATTTATGCTTCTTTAAATCATGTACTCAAGACAGATTATGAAAATGTTATGCTATGTTTTTGGAAAGGATGTTGTTGTAACACGTATTTGACATTTTGGAATAAAGTTTGTTGTTCTTCCGCTGTTTACAAATATGTGTTCTTATATCTGTCTTGTATATCTGTGACTTGTACTTATAAACCTCCACCAAAATTAGGGCATTCCCTTTGAGAGTGACCCTAACGGAGGTGGGGTGTTTCACTTGGTATCAGAGCATAGGTTTACCAGATAAGATAAAAAGTTTTGAAAAATATTTTCAAAAAGGAAATTTAAAGAAGCATTTTTAAAAGAAAAATATTATTTTATTCTAAAAAAGGCAAAAGTCCACTCCCCAAAGCCATAGGAACTATCTCTTATCCTTCGTTTTGAATCTATCCTTTTTGTTTCAGCATGTCCCAAGAACTTAACTTGCCGGAAGGGGTGCCAATACCTGGTTGGTTTAGACGGTTCTTAGAAGCAAGGGCCACTCAGCCAGGTCCTACCATTCCTCCTCCTCCATCGGAAGGAAATCATCCAGCTGCAGCAGCACCTTTTCCTCCACCTCCTCCACGGGGAAACACATTTGCTAAGATATGTAAAGATTTTAAAGCTATGGGAGGAAGGGATTTCCATGGAACTGAGTCCTTCGTAGCAGCTAGAAATTGACTGAAAGAAACTGAGGACCTATTCATCATCTTTGAGGTAGAGGATAGACAAAAAGTACAATTGGCAGTGTGGCTATTGAAGGGCGAGGCTTTCCTACTGGTGGGAAGTCACTAATGCTGAAAGACCAGTGGAGACATGGGAGGACTTTAGGGCAAGGTTTGAGACCAAATTTCTCTCAGATGCAGAAAGAAGTTTGCAGTTGGAAAAATTCTTATTTCTTAAGCAAGGAGACAAGACTGTCAGAGAGTATGTGAATCAGTTCGATGAGCTGGCTAGGTTTGGGCTTGACCTAGTCAATACCCCGCACAAGAAGGCTCTCCGTTTCGTCAAAGGGTTAAATGAGCCATTACACAGTTTGGCCATGACCCATATACCCATGGGGGCCACGTATGAAAGATTGGTACAAATGGCATTGCTGAATGAAGAGGATAAGGGCAAGAAGAAAGAGGGTTTGCAGCCCAAGAAGACAGACTTTAAGAAGGGCGGAAAAGGAAACAAAGAGAAGAGGAAGTGCAATTTCTGTGGCAAAGTGGGGCACTTAGTAAAGGACTGCCGGAAAAAGAAGGCCAAGGAGAATGGTGGGTGCTTTTCATGCGGTCAGACAGGCCACAGGGCTAAGGACTGCCCAAAGAAACGAGGACAGGGGCAGGGCACTGGATCCACCCCAGGGGCACAGGTTCATGTGCTAGAAGCGCCACCATTGCAACAGCGAGGTATAAATACTTCTGTAGAAAGTGTAGTTTATCTTTATGATCACCCCGTTCGCACTTTGTTTGATTCTGGCGCATCACACTCCTTTATCTCGTCTGCTTTAGTAGAATCTCTGCACCTAAAAACTAGTATGGTAGAGGACCCCTTAATTGTTTCAAACCCAATTGGGGGCCCAGCTCATTTGTCTATGATCTGTTTGGATTTGAAAATTTCTATTCTAAGTGTTGAATTTCAATGTAGTGCCTTTGTTTTGGGCTTTTCGGGGTATGGTTTGATTTTGGGTATGGATTGGCTATCCAGTAATGGGGCCATCCTTGATTGTGAGAAAAGGGTTGTTAGGCTCCTAACCCAGCTCGGTAATACTTTGGAAATTTCTTGTAATCCCTCGTATGCGGTTATGCTTAGTTATCTTGAATCGCTAGATGCCTCTGTTGAAAACTTGCAATCAGTTAGAGTGGTCCGGGAATATCCGGATGTCTTTGAAGAGGTGAAGGGCTTACCTCCGAAGCGGGAAATAGACTTCCGCATATATCTTGTAGATAATGCAAAGCCCGTTGCGTTGCCCGTTAGACATATGGCTCCACGAGAAAGGAAAGAGCTCAGTAAACAGATTAAAGAGCTTCTAGAAAAGGGGTTCATTAGGAGGAGCATTTCAGAATGGGGCGCTCCGGTGGTGTTCGCTACAAAGGCGGATGGTTCACTCCGTCTATGTGTTGACTATAGGGAGCTCAACAAGCTAACGAAAAAGAATAGGCATCCTCTCCCTAGAATTGACGATTTATTTGACCAGCTTGTAGGAGCGTCTGTTTTCTCCCAACTCGATTTAGCAACCGGTTTTCATCAGCTAAGGGTGGCTGAAGATAGCATCGATAAAACGGCGTTCAGAACCCCAGACGGCTTCTTTGAATGGCTTGTCATGCCTTTCGGCTTGACAAATGCACCTGCTTACTTCGTGGACCTGATGAGTAGGGTATTTAGAGATTTCCTCAACAAATTCGTAGTGGTCTTCGTAGATGATATCCTTATCTTCTCAAAGAGTGAAGAGGAACATGCTCAACACTTAAGGGCAATCATGGAAACTTTGCGAGTCCATCAACTAAAAGCCAAATTCTCCAAATGCCACTTTTGGAGAGAAGAGGTGAGGTTCCTTGGGCACATAGTATCCAAACAAGGGTTAGCGGTGGACCCTGCGAAGGTAGTGGCGGTACAGGATTGGAAGACACCAAGGAATGCAACTGAGGTCCGAAGCTTTCTAGGACTAGCAGGTTTCTATCGAAAATTTATAAGGGATTTTGCGAAAATCTCAGCTCCGCTCACGAAATTGATCAAGAAGAATCTAGTGTTCAATTGGGACTTGGATTGTGAGTTTGCTTTCCAACGACTAAAAAGGGCTCTCACAACAGCCCCAGTTTTGACGCTGCCGGATGGGAGCAAGATGTTCACTGTTTATACGGATGCATGTGGGACAGGGCTAGGCGCCGTCTTAATGCAAGAAGGAAGGGTAGTAGCTTATGGCGGGAGGCAGTTGAAAGTGCACGAAAAGAACTACCCAACCCACGATCTCGAGTTAGCCGCCATCGTCTTTGCACTCAAGTCTTGGCGACACTATCTCCTAGGTGAGAAGTTCGAACTTTACACTGACCATAAATCGTTGAAATATCTTTTCTCGCAGAAGGATCTTAACTTGAGGCAACAAAGATGGATGGAGTTTCTTGCCTCGTACGATTTCGAAATCTCCTATACTCCGGGCAAAGGCAACGTAGTGGCAGACGCGTTGAGCCGAAAGAAATTGACCCTAAGCCCGTTGTTTGTTGAAAGACAAAGCCTAGAGTTTATAGCCAGCTTCGACTTTAGGCCTTCCTCCGATTTCGTACCGGGCTTGCTAGCATCTCTAGAAGTGCGCCCAACTTTAGTGGATTCAGTAGGGACAGCACAACGCGAAGACCCTCAACTTGTGGAAATAATTGATAGGCTAATTAGGGGTGAGACTTCAAGTCACCTCAACAGATACTCCATCGACGATAAGGGTTTGCTAAGGCGAGACGGAAGACTATGCGTCCCACAGACAAACGATTTAATAAAGAAGGTTCTCGAGGAAGCACATCACTCCAAGATGACGATACACCCAGGCGGGGATAAAATGTACAAAGACATAAAAAGGACTTTCTTTTGGAATGGCATGAAAATGGACGTGGCAGAATTCGTTTCTAAATGTATGGTGTGCCAACAGGTTAAGGCGGAACAGAAAAAGCCTGGCGGACTACTACATCCTCTGGAGGTCCCGCAGTGGAAGTGGGATAGCATCTCAATGGACTTCATCGATGGGCTGCCTAGGTCTAGGAGAGGCAACACTAGCATTTGGGTAATAGTGGATAGGCTTACTAAAAGCGCCCACTTTTTACCTGTCAAAAGTAAAAGGACTGCCTCATCCCTAGCATCACTTTACCTCAAGGAAATCGTTCGACTCCATGGAATACCATCTAGCATTGTTAGTGACCGAGACCCCATCTTCACCAGCGAGTTTTGGCGGAGTCTGCAAGAAGCAGTAGGAACGCAGTTATGCTTGAGCACAGCCTATCATCCCCAAACCGACGGCCAAACGGAGAGAGTGAACAGAGTTTTGGAAGACCTTCTAAGACTATGCGTCCTTGACTTCGGAGGGACATGGGAAGACCACCTTCCTTTGGTGGAATTTGCCTACAACAACAGCTATCAAGCAACCATAGGAATGGCGCCCTTCGAAGCTTTATATGGAAGACCGTGCCGATCACCAACTTGTTGGTGGGAGTCCACGGATAAGCTCATACTTGGACCAGATATGATCCGAGAGACCTCAGAGAAAGTAGACTTAATACGAAGAAGGATGAAGACGGCCCAAGACAGACAAAAGTCCTATGCCGACAAGAGGAGGACCGACCTTGAATTTGAGGTTGGAGACAGAGTTTTTCTCAAGGTATCACCGCTAAGGAACGTTGTTCGTTTTGGAACCACAGGAAAGCTAGCGCCAAGATTCGTAGGGCCATTCCCTATTATCGAGAAGATTGGGAAAATGGCCTATAGATTAGAGCTACCCGAGAAGTTGGCTGGAGTCCATAACGTCTTTCACGTTTCACATCTCCGAAAATGTCTACATGAGTCTGCTGAAGTGGTAGAGCCAAATATCCTCGAAGAGGCCGAAGTGGAACGCGAAGCAACCATAAGAAGAGTTCCGACCCGCATATTAGGAACGGAAGTGAAGAAGCTACGCAACCGCGAAGTCAAGCTCGTCAAAGTTCAGTGGAGCGACGCCGAGGGAGACGCGACTTGGGAAACTGAAGCTAGAATCCGTACAGCCTACCCTTTTCTGTTCGAGGGTACATCCTTGATCTTTCCTTTTCCTTAAGTTGCGCTTTTATCTATCTTTTAGGTATCTTTCCTCGACCTTATCTTTTAGATAGAATCTTTTTTGGATGGAAACATGTAGTTGAAACATGTTATGTATGAATGGTTGCAAGTGGTTGCAAGTGATTGCTAGTGGTTGCTCGTGGTTGCATATACACACACAATCTAGGGTTTAGATCGGCTCAGTCACTTCATATTGCATATGCATATATGTTTGTATTCGTATGTGGTTGAACTTTAATGTGTTGTCATGTGGATGCTGCATTTGTATTGAATGATTGTGCACTCATGTAGAATCATGAATAGGAAAAATTTGCATACATAATGGATTCATGACACTTACATAATTCGCATTAAGGTGGTCAACTGAATCAGTAGACCGCCTGATTTTGCATTAGATAAGTTCATATACACACACTTCGCATATGATCATGAAGCATTAGAAGTCTTTTAAGGACCATGGATGCTCGTGTTTGATGGATGAGTAGATGGATGATTGGATGTTAGGATATACATTCCTCCTAACTTGGAGATTTCGGGGACGAAATCCTTTTAAGTGGGGGAGAATGTAACACCCCGAAAATTCTATAACTGTGAAATTAACAAATTAAAGTATAATTAATTTGAAATCAAAGAACCAAGGGAAACGGGATACGCCATTGCGTTCGTCTCGGAAAAATACGCGAAATAGAGTCCGAGTTTTCGAAAAACGGAGTCCGTATGAAGAAGATATGGCCTTCGGAAGTTTTGAATTAAATTTAAAATTCAAACAGAATTAAATAATTAAATATTCCGAAGTGGGGCCCAATGGGCCAGGGTGGAAGAACACCCGCCTGGGCCACCCAGGTCGACTGGGCTGTCGACCTGGGCTACCCATGTCGACAGGGCTGTCGACAGCCCTGTCGACAGGGGTATCGACCTGGTCGAGCCCAGTCAACCTGGCTGGCCAGGTCGGTGTGTGGTCGAATTTCTGTGGTCTGCTTTGTCATTAGGGCTAGGTGGCGGGTTTTTATTGGTCTCTCTTCCTAATGAATGGCTATGATCTAACCTAGCAACATCAAGGGTCCTAATCAATTCCTAACCTCTATATAAACAACCCTAGACTAAACCCTAATCTATTCATTCAAATTAAGAACTTAGCCGCCATGTTGCTGAGGAACGACAAAGAGTAGCCGCCAACTAGAGAGAGAATTAGGAAGAAATTTCTAAAGCCTAAAGCAATTCAAGCAACCTAAAGCCAATCAATTCAACAAAGGAATCATATCTCTTAATTAGAGAATTCGCCGCAACCATTGTAAGTAGAGTATTACTTTGGTATAAATAAACAACTGTGTTGATGTGTATGCTTGAATTGTGGCAATGGAAGTAATTCATATTTGTGCGTTCTTATCAATTTATATACGTTTGGATATTCTTGAATTATATTATTCATTATAAAGAACTACATGCGGTAGTTCTATGCAAATATACGTTTGGAATATTGCGCAAATTATGTAGTCTATGTTGAAGCTACATGTATATAGTTGAGTGAAATTTATGCAAGTTTGGGCTTTGTGATTATGCCATCATGATGTATATTTTTGTGCATAAATCATTTTGCAAGTAATTGAAACAAGTTTGGTTGTTATAGTTCATATGAAACTATGTTGGAATTTTGACACCATAATCCATGTATTAAGTCATGCTTTTGCAAATTTATGAATATGGCTAGGCCTTGAATGATATTTGGCATAATTGGAATCCATGATTAAGTCTATCTTGTTTACAAGAAATATATGATGACATATGTGAGACATGGCTAGGTTAGACTCAAAAATCCCTTTTTGCAAGTTTAAAGCAAACACCATGATTAGGAATTTTTATGCATAAGTATGTTTATACCATCGTTATGTGATTAGACTTAAACCATGATTAAGTTGAACTATGCTTTTGTGTTAGTAACAAAGTATCCCCTTTGTAAACATGTAGGAACCTTATGAACATGACTTGTTTATGTTTATGCCATGAACAAACTTAACTTTACTTATGCCATGCTTATGTTTGACATTATGCTATGCCTATGCTAGGAATATTTATGACATGCTTATGTTTGACATTATGCCCAAATAAGAATATAGGTTCATGTTGTACTTAAACCTATGCAAGTTCACATGCTTTGATTCATGTCACCTATGTTGCCACTATGCAAGTACACCAATTTCTATTTTGTATTTCCAACATCGTATTGCAAGTTCATGCGCTCACCTTCCCCTCTTTGTGTATACGCCATAAGCCTCCCCTTTTCGCATGGCTAAATTGGGCTTTAAAAGGCTAAGCCCAATATATATGAACGGACGTGTAAAACGGGGGAAAATAACGTTGGGTTAAAATTAATTAATGAATGAAAATATAAAATAGAAGGGCCCAAATTCAAGTATGGGTTGGGCCCGTGATTGGTGTAACCTTTACACCATTAACTTAATAATGGGCCGCAAATATTTACATATAAATAAAGAAGAAGGACAAGATATGTAAATGTAGAACATACGATGTGTTTAACCCGAGGTTGGATTGAGTTGTGATGTAAACCTGCCCGGAACCGCCCGGCTGTCCAGTAGTCACAACAATACCTATCCAATGTGAGAGGTTAAACATGGAGCCCAATAAGGACCCGAGGTTAGACTGAGTTGTGGCGTAAGACTGCCCGGAACCAACCGGCAACAGGCAGCCACAACAATACCTGTCTAATGTGAGAGGTCCGGGCCTTAATAAGACAATTAAGGCTGAGTCAGGATTGTTAGGATTAAGTGAACTAAAGACTTAATCAAAATGGAACATGCTAAACTAAACAGACTGGTGGGGTTAGGTAGGGAACACTTAACCAACTTAGCATGTTGGCTAGAGATAGAAAACCTAGTAACGGGGGGACCCTTTTCAGCAGTAACCCTAAAAGGTGTATCAGGATACCCTGAAACTAGGCAGGGTGGGGCACGATTACTGGGCTGATTGTAAGAGGTCAAAGCGACGGCGGTGGTGTAGCAGTGTAGGTTCTAACGGAGTGCGGGCGTGCACACACTCCGGCGCAGAAAAATAAGGCACTGGACACCAGTAGCATACCTGTGCACTCTAAGGTTGTGTCGGGTTGCCACTATGTGACTTGATACACCCCATGGTGGGACCAGCATAGGTAACTACAGACATCGGGGGCCGTAAGACACATGTAACTATGCGAGTAGGAGCCGATCATCATAGAATGGATCACATCACTCTGATTATGGGGTGCAAATTGGAAACTAGTTTATATGGGTTCAGAGATTAACATGCGGTACGATAGCATATTCGACCCTAGACAACTTAACCAAGTTATAGTGTTTGCCCACTTCCTGTTATTACTTATCATACCCAGTTCTTTATTCATAGACAAAATAGTACTAGACTTACTCAGGCTTTATGTCTGACTCTACTTTTCTTTCGTCTTCTTTCTTCCGTTTCCCCCCCCCCAGGTCCTCAGGGAGGGAACACAGCAGCTTGACCAACCTTACCATCCAGCTTGAAGAAGAAGAGAAATGTATTGCTTGGACTTTCCTGTTTTGAACTATGGCTTTGGACAATCCACTATGGGGCTTTTGCAGTTTATCTATGTTTTATTTATGCTTCTTTAAATCATGTACTCAAGACAGATTATGAAAATGTTATGCTATGTTTTTGGAAAGGATGTTGTTGTAACACGTATTTGACTTTTTGGAATAAAGTTTGTTGTTCTTCCGCTGTTTACAAATATGTGTTCTTATATCTGTCTTGTATATCTGTGACTTGTACTTATAAACCTCCACCAAAATTAGGGCATTCCCTTTGAGAGTGACCCTAACGGAGGTGAGGTGTTTCAATTGGTATACTCAAGAACTTTTGTTTAAAGGTCAAAAACGTCACTTTTTATACCAATATTACACCACCCACTCCGTACTTGTTTTAAGGTAGGATAACCATATACCACATCTTGTTTTATATGGGTTATCTATCTTACGAAACTTTGCTTATCATTCCTTTCAGCTTTTTGTATAACAACAATCCAGACTTGTGTGTTGAATTAAGGTTATAGAAGTAGAGTAACTAGGGCACAAAACTTTCCTTTCATGAAGTGTTGGTTTAGTAGAGGAGGAATCAAATGAAATAATGTACGGTATCATTCCATTCCATCTCCATTCATCATTCATCATGCAAAAAAAAATAGAAGAAAAAAAAGAAGAAAGAAAAAAAAGAGAAAAAAAAGAAGAGAAAAAAAAATGAAATAAAGAGAGAGTCTCTCAGAATAAAATAGTCATTCATCATTCTTGACTATAAAGCATTCAGTTCCATTCCATCCACATCCATTATACCGTACTTGGAAGTGAGGATTGTAGTAGAGGAGACGAAAGGAAATAAAAATGTTCATATGTGCCTTAGTATTACTTTATCTTTTGTAGCTTGAAGTTCAACTAATACACTTGACCTCTTATCTATAACATTTTTAGAACTTACAAAATTTTCCTTTATCTATGCATAACTCACATCCAATACATTACAGTTACATTGGTGCAAAATTATTCAAAAAAAAAAAGGTTAAATAAATGATTGGGTGTACATTGTCGATGTGTAGAACTTTGGTTGACACCACGCTCTTAACCTTCAAGACAATTACAGTGTTATCAAGGAATTACGATTCAGCTTGAAATTTTTTATTCATTTTTGCACCAACAATGGGATGGACAATTTGGGACTAAACCGTTATTATTGAAGTTAGGTGAAATCCTTGGAATATGAAAGACTTCAAATCTATTGTTTGATTAATCTGCGTACATAAGACGCTTTGGATTTTGTGGGTAGTATCCGCTGAAAACCCTCACGAGACAACACTCGTCCTACTGGGGACACCCAGAGGTTTAACGGCTTGTTGCATACGCTAAATGCAATCGTGTTTCCTACGAAAGTGTGACATATCTTAGTTTAGTTTATTCGAGGACGAATAAAAAGATAAGTGTGGGGGTATTTGATATACACGTAAATGTGTATATTTTATCCGCTTATTTATCTTATTTTCCCTTTAAAATAATTGATACTTTGTATTTATAGCTGTATTTTCAGATTGTTGACAAGAAGCATGGTTTAGAGCATTTGATGGATAAAGCATGAAGAATTTGCTTAAAAAGAGTGAAGTTTAAAATTACTAAAGCTTGAATGGTTTAAAGCCTGAAGAACGGTTGCAATTATATTTCAGTTAAGAAGATTTGGCTCAATAAAGACTCAAACTGCATTCACATTAGCTCATTTGGAAGGCCTCTTACTCATGTTGCGTTCACACTAGCCTATTTGCTAGACCACTCACTCTAAAGCTGCCTTCACACTGGGTTATGTGTTATTTGGGTTATTTCTTTAGTTCCACATTATGTAATTAGCTTGCTAGCCTTTGTCATATCAGCTATAAATACATTGTATCTTAGTCTTGTAAAAACACACTTAGTTTTATTCTGTAATCCTCTACTTGGAATAAAACTCTTCTTTCTCTCTTCTATTTAGTTTTTATTTGCATTTTATTTATGTTCATGTCTGTTATTTTCTTTTTATTTTCTTCTTCATTAGCTATGTCTAGCTAATCCCCTTTGATTAGGGGGTGATGACGCTAATAGATATGATTTGATATGAATCACATAGCGAAAGGATGAGGACTTTATACATGTAGATCTAGATTTGTTCAAGGGTTAGATCTGAGCCATCATATTCTGTGTCGTTTAAGAGCTATGCTCCTTCACAGGGTATATTCGTGTTCGGTCTAACAATTATTAGATTCAGATCTAATTTTAGGGTTTTAGAAATTAATTAGTGAATCTGTCCTGATAGTCTATGGTTGTAGAGCTGAGCTCCTGCATATGCTATGCTTGTCGTTATTTACATATTTGTTTCTAAAAACCTATTATCGTCGATTCATGTTTGTAACAGAAACATGTATTAGATCTGGTTAATCTTTTGGCTATTGATGATTATTAATCTGATCTATGTCATTATCCCCTAATTGCTTTCACTTATTGTTAAAACTCTCTTTTATTTAATTTCTTCTATTTTCTTTGTTTTCCACCAATCAAAAGTTAGGGATAACTTGATTGGATTTATTAATAAAATAATTTGGTCCCAGAGTTCGACACCCTCTACAACAATCCTTGTTGTTTAGGAAAGACGAATGAATTTTACAGTTGTTTACAATTGTTTAATTTGTTCGCAAACAGGTATATAGTGACTCCGGTTTCGTTCCGACCCAGAACGGACTTGTAAATGGATTGTGTGTCTGACATTGGAATTTATCCTATGTGATTGATAGCCATCAGTTGCATGGTGTGAATTGCCTGTGTGACATGCTAAGATGGAGTGATCAGGGCTTCTGTTGAAAAGCAAAGTCTTGTGATTGATGATCAAAGCATCGCCTGTGTGGCGTAGCTTTGTGTATAACGTGTATTCGCGAGCCTCACACCTCGGTATGAACCAGAAACGGGAGAAGGACCTCAGGGGGGACATGCGTTTCTTTCTAACTAGAAGTTGCGTCAGTGGTTTTACACGCCTTGAGGAGTTTGACTTATGTGGTTATGCTATTGCGAGGCGCCTCGGTTATATCGGTCGATCCGGGACCGATGGAGTCATTCGTTGGCTCATTTACGCCCCAAAGGGCGGGGAAACGCAATGTTCATGAATTTTAATCCACATCGGTGGACCGGCCCTGTCGCTCCAAAGGCTTGACTGAGTACTTGCCTGGGACACAGGCTAGAGCGTCTCGAAGTCGGTAAGGACTATCTTTTGCCTTGGTTCATGACGGAAATCCAATTTCCAAATACGATACCGTGCGGTTTTGATTGTATATATATATATATATATATATATATATATATATATATATATGGCGACATGATATATTGTACCCATGCCTTCTACGATTGATAGTTATGATTCGAAATTGTTTTTGAAACATGTAAACACTAGTAATAATATCAAATGCTTTTGTTTTATTCGTATCAAGCATATTTTGGCCATTATAAGGTAAAACTCTGTCCTCCGGTTTGCGTTGCATTGTGTGATGGGAACTGAGTCTTATAATGGCTTCATTTTTATAAAAAGCACTGCGATGTTTAAAAGAATGATTTGTTTTGAAGCACTGGCAAACAGATGGAGTAAACCCGTTCCACGAAAGTGGCATGGTCCTGAGATTGGCCATATTTTAAATGTGTTGAGTAGATTTCACATACCAGTCCCATGACTGACTCGTAGTTTGTTTCACTTTCAAACTCGGGTGCCCCTTTTTCTACATGGGCAGCCTTGTGTTCAGGTTTTAGCAGGCTTTTTCTGGATAGCTTGAGCTGAAGATGGATTCTATCATTTATCTATTTTATGCTATTCGGCTCCTATTGTACATATTTTGTTTGTTTTCCATTGTAGACATTTATGTATAGCTGAACTGTATTTGTACTAAGTATGATCCTGTATACTGTGTAACTATGATGATTACGTTTATCCAGTATATTCTATTGTGCATTATCTGGTGTATTTATTTAATTCTGTTCTGCTTTTATCTGTTAATGTGTTATATTCCAATGATTGCCCTTGCCACCGTTAGTACGGGGTTTGGGGTTGCGAGGTATATAGTGACTCCGGTTTCGTTCCGACCCAGAACGGACTTGTAAATGGATTGTGTGTCTGACATTGGAATTTATCCTATGTGATTGATAGCCATCAGTTGCATGGTGTGAATTGCCTGTGTGACATGCTAAGATGGAGTGATCAGGGCTTCTGTTGAAAAGCAAAGTCTTGTGATTGATGATCAAAGCATCGCCTGTGTGGCGTAGCTTTGTGTATAACGTGTATTCACGAGCCTCACACCCCGGTATGAACCAGAAACGGGAGAAGGACCTCAGGGGGGACATGCGTTTCTTTCTAGCTAGAAGTGGCGTCAGTGGTTTTACACGCCTTGACGAGTTTGACTTATGTGGTTGTGTTATTGCTAGGCGCCTCGATTATATCGGTCGATCCGGGACCGATGGTGTCATTCGTTGGCTCATTTACGCCCCAAAGGGCGGGGAAACGCAGTGTTCATGAATTTTAATCCACATCGGTGGGCCGGCCCTGTCGCTCCAAAGGCTTGATTGAGTACTTGCCTGGGACACAGGCTAGAGCGTCTCGAAGTCGGTAAGGACTATCTTTTGCCTTGGTTCATGACGGAAATCCAATTTCCAAATACGATACCGTGCAGTTTTGATTGTAAATATATATATGGAGACATGATATATTGTACCCATGCCGTCTATGATTGATAGTTATGATTCGAAATTGTTTTTGAAACATGTAAACACTAGTAATAATATCAAATGCTTTTTTTTATTCGTATCAAGCATATTTTGGCCATTATAAGGTAAAACTCTGTCCTCCGGTTTGCGTTGCATTGTGTGATGGGAACTGAGTCTTATAATGGCTTCATTTTTATAAAAAGCACTGCGATGTTTAAAATAATGATTTGTTTTGAAGCACTGGCAAACAAATGGAGTAAACCCGTTCCACGAAAGTGGCATGGTCCTGAGATTGGCCATATTTTAAATGTGTTGAGTAGATTTCTCATACCAGTCCCATGACTGACTCGTAGTTTGTTTCACTTTCAAACTCGGGTGCCCCTTTTTCTACACGGGCAGCCTTGTGTTCAGGTTTTAGCAGGCTTTTTATGGATAGCTGGAGCTGAAGATGGATTCTATCATTTATCTATTTTATGCTGTTCGGCTCCTATTGTACATATTTTGTTTGTTTTCCATTGTAGACATTTATGTATAGCTGAACTGTATTTGTACTAAGTATGATCCTGTATATTGTGTAACTCTGATGATTACGTTTATCCAGTATATTCTATTGTGCATTATCTGGTGTATTTATTTAATTCTGTTCTGCTTTTATCTGTTAATGAGTTATATTCCAATGATTGCCCTTGCCACCGTTAGTACGGGGTTTGGGGTTGCGAGGTATATAGTGACTCCGGTTTCGTTCCGACCCAGAACGGACTTGTAAATGGATTGTGTGTCTGACATTGGAATTTATCCTATGTGATTGATAGCCATCAGTTGCATGGTGTGAATTGCCTGTGTGACATGCTAAGATGGAGTGATCAGGGCTTCTGTTGAAAAGCAAAGTCTTGTGATTGATGATCAAAGCATCGCCTGTGTGGCGTAGCTTTGTGTATAACGTGTATTCGCGAGCCTCACACCCCGGTATGAACCAGAAACGGGAGAAGGACCTCAGGGGGGACATGCGTTTCTTTCTAGCTAGAAGTGGCGTCAGTGGTTTTACACGCCTTGACGAGTTTGACTTATGTGGTTGTGCTATTGCTAGGCGCCTCGGTTATATCGGTCGATCCGGGACCGATGGAGTCATTCGTTGGCTCATTTACGCCCCAAAGGGCGGGGAAACGCAGTGTTCATGAATTTTAATCCACATCGGTGGACCGGCCCTGTCGCTCCAAAGGCTTGATTGGGTACTTGCCTGGGACACAGGCTAGAGCGTCTCGAAATCGGTAAGGACTATCTTTTGCCTTGGTTCATGACGGAAATCCAATTTCCAAATACGATACCCTGCGGTTTTGATTGTATATATATATATATATATATGGCGACATGATATATTGTACCCATGCCGTCAATGATTGATAGTTATGATTCGAAAGTGTTTTTGAAACATGTAAACACTAGTAATAATATCAAATGCTTTTGTTTTATTCGTATCAAGCATATTTTGGCCATTATAAGGTAAAACTCTGTCCTCCGGTTTGCGTTGCATTGTGTGATGGGAACTGAGTCTTATAATGGCTTCATTTTTATAAAAAGCACTGCGATGTTTAAAAGAATGATTTGTTTTGAAGCACTGGCAAACAGATGGAGTAAACCCGTTCCACGAAAGTGGCATGGTCCTGAGATTGTCCATATTTTAAATGTGTTGAGTAGATTTCTCATACCAGTCCCATGACTGACTCGTAGTTTGTTTCACTTTCAAACTCGGGTGCCCCTTTTTCTACACGGGCAGCTCTGTGTTCAGGTTTTAGCAGGCTTTTTCTGGATAGCTGGAGCTGAAGATGGATTCTATCATTTATCTATTTTATGCTGTTCGGCTCCTATTGTACATATTTTGTTTGTTTTCCATTGTAGACATTTATGTACTGCTGAACTGTATTTGTACTAAGTATGATCCTATATACTGTGTAACTCCGATGATTACGTTTATCCAGTATATTCTATTGTGCATTATCTGGTTTATTTATTTAATTCTGTTCTGCTTTTATCTGTTAATGTGTTATATTCCAATGATTGCCCTTGCCACCGTTAGTACAGGGTTTGGGGTTGTCACAACGTGGTATCAGAGCTTTGGTTAAGCTTAGTGCTGGAATATAACATATTAACGAACTCGTCAGAGATAGAACCAGTAGTGTTCTAGGACGAGTAACTCATTACATATAGGATTAGTAATATCCTAGTATGAGTATAGCAGAATCAGAATAGCTCGTTAGAGATGGGGTCAGAAGTGCCTCAGAACGAGTCGAGGGTAATATGTTTTTAAATAACGTATTTGTGATTATATATATAGCTTGGTTTTAGAAATATGATTTTCGAATATATAAAGGATATATTTTTGAAAAGTTAAAAACAAATTGCTTGTTGTTTGCATTGTGTGATAGTAAATTGGATTAATTAAATTATTGAAACGATAGTTAATTTAATTAATAATAGAATGAATGGTAGAATTTATTCGATTAAATCACACATTGAACTGATAAAAAAATTAGATAGAAATATATACATGTGCATTATATATGTTTGAACAGGTAAATGGATAGCTATTGAGTAAAGAATTTATTTGCATGCCCAACAAATAGGTAAATCTTAATGAGTTGGATGCAAAATATTATTATATCAACTCCTGTGAATGCCATTGAATGTGGAGTGCTGGTTGTTCTATGTGTAATAATGAACGTCGTCATAGGATAGTAACAAATAATTTTGAACTACACTATATGGCATACTTCTTGAAGATAGTCATGCTTCATCACATACCACATAAGCATTTGGAGCTTGTGTGACAAGGCGGAAGATTTACCATACGAGCGAGAGGCTTGTATAGCGATAACTATATTTTACAGTTGAACTGATGACTGATATGACCATATAGAAATGTAACGATAAATTGTCAGATTAATAAAAACCCCACATGGGTCTGGAGTTGACAATAATCACGTATCTCTAGTCATTAGATACAGCACATGGATTATTTATTTCCTACACGGGACGAGCTGCCGAGGATTTATCCTCTGGAGCAATTAAAATACACACTCCCTCAGGCTTTGACAGGGTGACGAGAATTTATTCTCTGGAGTTATTATCTATACACGCTCCCCTGTAAACACCATATTTTATCACTATAAATATGTGTATGCTTTATAGGATTTATTGGGTAACTAATATGGCCCAATAAATTTCCAAACCTCTCCCCGTACAAAGGAGGTTATGGCTAAATTTTTCGAAAATTCCGAATGTTAGCCAAATTTTTGAAGAATTTGAAAATTTTCAGAAACTGAAAAGTTGGAGAATGGAAGCCAGATTGAACATAGAGTTGATTAATCAAACCACTTTCGACTTTGTTCCTTTTCGGGGACGAAAAGTTTTAAGTGGGGGAGATTGTAACGACCTGGAAAATGTGAACCAATTTAAAAATTTTAAATTGGCTAAAATAGTGCATTTTAAACATTTAAAATAAATATTTTAAATAATAGCAATGAAAAGTGAGTTTGAATCGACGTTTGAAAATAAATATAATTAATTCTAATTATAAACAAGGCCTGAAATGGCGCGGTAGTTTCAAAATTTGAATTCAAACTTTGACTGACTGTACCAGGTGCAAAACAAAACGAATTTGAGTGAAACCAAAAATATTTAAATCTGTTAGTGAATACCTTTCTAACGAATCTGAAAAATCGAAGTTTCATAGCGGAAAGCAAAAGTTATGGCCAAATGAATTTTCAGAAAGGTCGCTATTGAATTTATATAGCCCGTGAAATTGACCATTTTGCAAACGACCTCGGAATTCGACGAAACCACTTTTGTTGAATCCGGGATGTGAAGTTATTGCTAGGTTTCAAATTTCATAATTTTTGAAGCTAGTATGTGAGCGTGGCAAAGGAAAATGTGTTTTGGTCAGTTATAGTTAAATTGGATCGACTAGAAAAGGGCCATTTTGCAAACGGTCTCAGAATTCGACGAAACTAGTTTTGTTGGGACCGTATCGTCAAAACATAGCCAGATTTATTTTTTTGGAATTTTTTGAATCAGTTTGTGGCCCTGGAAAATTGAAATCTACGTTCAAATCGAATATTGAATGTTATATATTTTAAATTAAGGGAAGACTGACCGAAACAGTCGAATGGGACTACGAAACATATCCCATTATGTTCGGAATAGGGGTAAAACGCTAGGAACGACAGTCGTTGGGTTTGAATTGGTGTTCGTGTGTGACAAGGGGTATTTTTCGGATTTTTAAAACTTTATAAATAAAAAAAGGTCACTGGTCCACATCTGCCCCCCCCCCCCCCCGACTTTCTCTCTCCCCGTAGCTCAATCGAATGCGGAAAACCGCTCCCCCGTTCCTGTTCATTTTCTGATCAATCCACCCAATTAAAGCCCATCCTCCAGTTGAAGATTTCATAGAGTAAGGGAAGATCTTCAAATCCATATATAGTTTGAATTTTTTGCATGCAGAATTGGAGGTGAATTCGAGCTCGAAAGTCGAGCCCTTCATCTCGCCGCCACTGTCAGCCGGAGCCACCGAACTGGCCCCACTTCCTGGTGCACGTGCACCTCTCCTAGCTCTACGCTGTGGCGTTGGCCGATCGTCCTGAAGATTCACGGATTTTGAGAAAAGTGCAAACCTAGTTTTGAACGAACGTGTGAGGTAACGGCTGAAACTATTTAATAGCAGTTTAAATCGCTATGGTTTTTGATTTCACTGTAAAAATCATATCTTTTTCGTTTGTTGATGAAATTCAGTGAAACAAGAGACAGTGGACTCGTGTGGGCGTCTTCTACTATCTAGAAGAGACCGCATATTTTTCTGAGCCTTCTACTATTTTTGGTGGAGTGGAACCCAATGTGAGATTTCTAATTTATAAACGATATGGAAAACGACGATATATAAATTATATAGTTGATGTATGAGTTATATAAGCGTTGTACACCTCTTGTATAAGGGTTGTATAAGTTGTACGTTCGATGTATAAGTTATATATGCATTGTAAAAATTATATATGTGTTGAAATAGAAGTGAAATGCTTATATATAAATATATATATATATATATATATATATATACACACACACGCCCCTCGTCCACAAACCATAGACGATATTTATTGGTTGTGATTGGTGTGAAAATTGGTTGATTACAAATGGTTGATTGAAATTGTTTGTGGTTGAAGTTGATTGGTTGTGGTTGAAAAATACCCGTTTGTGGTTGAGAATTATTTGGTTGAAACCACATAGGATTAGTTTGTGGAAATGAAAAAAAAAAATACATGATGCCTGCGTGCGAACTAGATGCATGATTCCCCATTGTCAAAAGCTGTGAGGCTTTAAGGTAGAGCGAGGAGCCGTACTAGGGACGGTCCCGGTTTTAACTACCCTGTCGTTATGCTGTCGAAATTTTGAATAATATTCATGTGTTAGAATTATTTTCCTGTGTTGAAACTATATTCGTGTGTTGAATAGAAAACCTTCATGTGTTGAATCGAAATTCATTCGTTGAATAGAAATTCATGTGTTGAATGGTATTCGTGTTTTAAATAAACTGTTTTAACAATAAAAATCACATTTTTACTCTATATATACATACTATAGAAAACCTTCATGTGTTGAATCGAAATTCGTTCGTTGAATAGAAATTCATGTGTTGAATGGTATTTGTGTTTTGAAATAAATTGTTTTATAATAAAAATCATATCTTAACATCTATATGAACTATATAAAATAGTAATATTTTGAAATAAATTGTTTTGAAATAAAAATCACATTTTTACTATATATATATATGCAAACTATAGAAAACCCTTCATGTGTTGAATCGAAATTCATTCGTTGAATAGAAATTCTTGTGTTGAATGGTATTCATGTTTTGAAATAAATTGTTTTATAATAAAAATCATATTTTAACATCTATAGGAACTATATAAAATAATCGTGTTTTGAAATGAATTGTTTTACAATAAAAATCACATTTTTACTATATACACGAATAGTTGAAAATAGGGAAGTGTTGGAATAATTGTCGGTTAGATAAAAATATCATTTTTATCAAATGTATGAAAAGAATATAATTTTTAAATCGAAGAATCGACATATATATATAAAAATAGAATTGAAATATATCGAATAATGAAGCTACAGTTCATGTTTTGAAACCGTGATTTCAAACGATTAGTGCGGGAGATCCGACCATCGGATTTTCCCGAAACCGAAACCGTTGGGTTCGCTTTGGAAATATCTTTCCAATGACACCAACTTTGTAAAGATCCAACGGTTGGATTGTCTGGAATGTTTAATTCAAATCTGAAGAAAAACAGCGCCAGAATGGATTATATTTATATATATATAAAAATATAATTAAATTAAATAGAATAACGACGCTGCAGTTCGTATTTTGAAATCGAAACTTCAAACGATTATACCGGGAGATCCGACCGTCGGATTTTCCCGAAACTGGAACCGTTGGATTCGTTTTGAAAAGCTCTTTCTAATGATAAATTTTTTTTGAAGATCCAACAGTTAGATATTCAGATATGTGTAAATCAAATCTGAAGAAAAACAGCGCCACGGCCGCGTTATGGCCGAAGCGTCGTTTGAATAAATTGGTTATTTTAAAATAAATAAAAATGGCGATAAATCGTTATAAAATATTATAAACGATATGGATGTGAAATTTAGAAACTAACTGAAAGTTGCCTAAGTCGAATGGTTTCCTGGGTTTTGATCTGATGTTGGTTTCGGCCTTCGGGGTTAATATTTGGGAAATCGTTCTCTTACTCATTTACAGTTAGTGACTAATGAATTGAAACGATGTGTATGTTGTGTTTGTGTAGCACTTGTCTATTATTTACGTGAGTTGCTCAGAAAGACCGGGTTTATCCCATTCTGAATAACTAAATCGACGATAAGAATTCGAAGATGAAGACGGTGGTTGAAGACCGGAAATCTTCACCTCGTTTGGATGGTAACTGATGTCCTGATTGGGAGGCATCCCAAAATATGGATAATGAGTGGTGATCGTCCAGAGTACGTGGAGATCGATTGGTTTGCGAGGTATATAGCGCCTCCGGTTTCATACCGACCCAGAACGTACTTGTAAATGGATTGTGTGTCTGACATTGGAATTTATCCTATGTGATTGATAACCATCAGTTGCATTGTGTGAATTGCCTATGTGACATGCTAAGATGCAGTGATCAAGGCTTCTGTTGAAAAGCAAAGTCTTGTGGTTGATGATCAAAGCATCGCCTGTGTGGCGTAGCTTTGTGTATAACGTGTATTCGCGAGCCTCACACCCCGGTATGAACCAGAAACAGGAGAAGGACCTCAGTGGGGACATGCGTTTCTTTCTAGCTAGAAGTGGCGTCAGTGGTTTTACACGCCTTGACGAGTTTGACTTATGTGGTTGTGCTATTGCGAGGCGCCTCAGTTATATCGGTCGATCCGGGACCGATGGAGTCATTCGTTGGCTCATTTACGCCCCAAAGGGCGGGGAAACGAAGTGTTCATGAATTTTAATCCACATCGGTGGACCGGCCCTGTCGCTCCAAAGGCTTGACTGAGTACTTGCCTGGAACATAGGCTAGAGCGTCTCGAAGTCGGTAAGGACTATCTTTTGCCTTGGTTCATGACGGAAATCCAATTTCCAAATACGATACCGTGCGGTTTTGATTGTATATATATATATATGGCGACATGATATATTGTACCCATGCCGTCTATGATTGATAGTTATGATTCGAAATTGTTTTTGAAACATGTAAACACTAGTAATAATATCAAATGCTTTTGTTTTATTCGTATCAAGCATATTTTGGCCATTATAAGGTAAAACTCTGTCCTCCGGTTTGCGTTGCATTGTGTGATGGGAACTGAGTCTTATAATGGCTTCATTTTTATAAAAAGCATTGCGATGTTTAAAAGAATGATTTGTTTTGAAGCACTGGCAAACAGATGGAGTAAACCCGTTCCACGAAAGTGGCATGGTCCTGAGATTGGCCATATTTTAAATGTGTTGAGTAGATTTCTCATACCAGTCCCATGACTGACTCGTAGTTTGTTTCACTTTCAAACTCGGGTGCCCCTTTTTCTACACGGGCAGCCTTGTGTTCAGGTTTTAGCAGGCTTTTTCTGGATAGCTGGAGCTGAAGATGGATTCTATAATTTATCTATTTTATGCTGTTCGGCTATATTGTACATATTTTGTTTATTTTCCGCTGTAGACATTTATGTATAGCTGAACTGTATTTGTACTAAGTATGATCCTGTATAATGTGTAACTCTGATGATTACGTTTATCAAGTATATTCTATTGTGCATTATCTAGTGTATTTATTTAATTCTGTTCTGCTATTATCTGTTTATGTGTTATATTCCAAAGATCACCCTTGCAACCATCAGTACAGGGTTTGGGGTTGTCACATATGGTACAAACCAAATTGTATGGGGCTCGATAAGGATAAATATGACAAGGCACTCGAGGCAATACCCAGGGTAGGATTCTACCAATTGCACTCCCAGATCGGTGGTAACACATAGCAGCCACTACCGCCCACCTCGGAACACACTCCCAAATCAAAATAGGTCCAAATCATCATCGTAGTCATAGAAATAGTATCGGAGAAGTGCGTCCGATCAGAGGTGCTACCTCATTTAGTTATGGTATAGCTCATGTTTTAGTCATTTCAATTATGACCCAAAGGTCAAGGCCGTTTCTTCATCAATCGCCTTCTCATTCCAATCATCGCCTCCAAGTCATCATGCTTCGTACTAAATACTTCATCACGTGCACATTTGTTAAAGTGGTATCAGCACTGACAGAGAGTATGCCACTTACCGACTCCGGTCTCTTTAACAACCAGCACTTACATTTTTCACATCGGTCGTTCTTTCACTTTTCACAAAGGTTCGCTTCCATATCCAAAATATCATGTTTGTTCCGAACCCCATTTATACTCAAATAGAATATAATTCCATATCAAAATATCATAATCATTCCACAATTGATTATATTCTAAACTAGAATATATTTCATTTCATTATATTATAGTCATATAATATTTCACAAATCGATTTATATTCAAGTAGAATATACTTCATATCAGAGATTATAATTATTTCAATTCGATTTATGTTCGAATTCCATTCATATTCGAATAGAATATATTTTTTTCATTACAACTCATTTCAATCCCTTAGGAGATCCAATAATATTTGAGTAAAATATAACTTACATTTCCATATTAAAATCGGTTTAAAATCGATTCATATTCAAATAGAATATATTTTTTCTCAATGCCATTTGAATCAACAGTTTAAATCCATACACTTTCCATTCAAAGAAATTTACAATTCATAAAATATAATTTTGAAAAAAATAAATGCTTATATGAAAATCTTCATATAAAATATATATGTAATATAATAGTTAAAATAAGATAAGATAATTTAAAACACTATGTATATACATAAATTTAAGGAATAATTTATTTATAATAAAATAATTTTTAATTTAAGAGGTTTTTAATAAATAACCTTTTAAGGAAGGAAATAGCCTATTTGTAAGTAAGTGGTGTATTTTACATATAATTTTTTTTATAAAATAAATTTTAAACCATAATTTTTTCTTTCTTCTGAATTTCCAACACTTGAATCTATAACCCAGTTTCAATAGATTTTACATTTGTCTCATATCTTATTTCAAACATCATCTTAACCAACCGTTCGATTTAAAGGATTCAACCCATATTCATACCAAAAAACGAAGTAATTCCAAATATTCCCAAATGACTTTCATTTCCAAAACTTAGTTCATAGAGAATTATAAATTTCACACCTTACCATAAATTTTGAAAATCCCAAGTCATACTGAAAATTCCCATTTTTAAAATTCTCAAATTTGTTTTGGATAATTCCCTTGCCAAATTCAAAATCATTAAAGGTTCAGGTTTTAAAGGGAAATAAAACTTATCGAAAATCGATACCTTTCCTTTAAATAAAATTTCCATCGAATAGAATTTCGAATATTTAAAAATCATTTAACAAACTGATGTCCATATATAATTTGCTATCCTATGGACAAGTGATTTTAATTTTAATTCTTCGATATTTCAAGGATGGATATATCATTTCAATCCAAACAGGGTCACAGATATTTATCATTTCAATCTGTGTTCTTAGTTCATTTAAATCAATTAATCCCGGTTTATTTAATGCCCATAACACCTAGGGTGAAAAATGTGATTAATCGTCACAATAAACATACAACATCTATATACATAATAACAGAACATTTTAGTATCAATATCATCTTAGTACCCAAATCAGCCAATGCATCCATCATAACCATTTTATTCAAATGGTGAATATTAAATCATTTCACTGGTTAACAAGTGTCGGGATTTCTAACTAGAAATTAAATTAAATTTAAATAACTAATTATCAACTTTCATTTGCATGTTAACACACTTGCATGTCAATTTTAAGCAATAAATCAACGATCAATCACAACCATGCAACCAAACTTATTTCATATTTTAATTCAATAAGAATGAGAATAATTCAGTTAATCATGAGTGATAAATTCACTCACCGTTGGGTCTTTAGTGGATCGAACGTTCAACCAAAGCCCAAAAAGTTTCAGCCTCCAAATGCAGCCAAATTAGTGCCAGAACGTCTGAAATTTCGCCACGATTCTAACGTAACAAACCATGCTCGAATCCGACCTCGTATGAAGAAGTCATGCATGTTTTACCATTTGAATTTTAAATATATGTAAAATTAATAAAACATATTCCTCACCAACCATAGATTTCCACGTCATCTCCCCACTTGTTCTTTCCGCTCTCGTTCCTTTCGCTACAGTGAATCAATGGAAGAAAACCCAATTCGCACCAAACTTTGACCAATTCTCCACCGCGATTCTTACAATCGAAATCACCAAGACCTCCGGAAATCGAACTCCCTACTTCAGAAGCACCTTCCACACCGAGCACGGCCCATCCGATGGCTTCCTCCCCTACCGGCGATTCTATGAACGAAGTGGGTTTTCACCACTTAAAGACCAAAATCCGACGAACTGCTTGACGATTGAAGCTCCAACCACCACCACCAATGAGCTCGTGTCAATCTACTCTCCAATACCCAGATTCCAATTTCTATGATTAACCCCGAAATCAAAAATCCTGTAACACCCCGCGAATTCTATAACGTTAAGCTTCACGAATTAAAGTATAATTAATTATAAATGATGAAATAAAGGGAAATGGGTTACGCCATTGCGTTCGTCTCGAAATTCTGCTTGAGATAGTGTCCAAGTTTGCGTAAAACGGATAGCGTATAAAGAAGATATGGACGAACGAAGTTGGGCAGAAAAACCAGAAAACGGGTCAGAATGCACTGGCGCACTTGCGAAGTGCGCCAGAACAGAAATGAACTGGCGCACTTGGGAAGTGCGCCAGTACATTTTTGGCCTGGTGCACCTGCCAAGTGCGCCCAGGTCAGAATGACCTGCTGGTCAGGTCTTGGCTGGCCTAATCAGGGTCTGGACGAATTCTGAGGCTTGGCTGAGTCACTAGGGCTTACATGTCACTTTCTGATTGGCTTCTCTTGAGATGGATGGTCTGGATTCACTCTAGCTTCATCAACGACTCTAATTAGATTGAAATTCTATAAATACAACTCAAACATAACCCTAAACTCACACAAATAATAGAATACAATAGCCGTCATGCTGCTGGAAAGGAACTAGGAATGGCCGCCAATTAGAAAACCTAAGGACAAGCCAACACTAAAGCTTAGAGATGAATCAAACAATGAAGAAGATAAAAGTTAAATCAAAATAAATCAACGCAACGTTAGTCTACCCAAAGGAGCGCATCTCAGTTTCAGAATTCAGAATCCAGAATTCAAGATTCTGCAATCGTTGTAAGTATAGTAACCTTTCAGAATATGAATAAAAACTGTGATGTGATTCGATGTATATGAAAATAGAATTGTGTTATTATTCTATGTATTGTGATGGTTCTATCATGACTTATGTATTGATGTTTGTGGCATAAAATTGATTGACGCAAGCCTATTGAAAGATTGTACTTGCAAGTTTGTGGCAAAAATTAGAATTTGATCATTTTATGTGTATGGTGATGGCATGGACTATGTCTAAGTTGGAATTTATGTAAGCATGTTATAGACCTTTTATGCCTACATGATCCAAAACCTATGATATTGTTCTTATGTTTATTTGCAAGTATAATTAGATCTATGTTTCATAAACTATGCAAGTTCATTTGCAAGTATAATTGGACCTATGTTTCATTAAGTATGATTAGATCTATGTTTCATAAACTATGCAAGATTTTGTTTATTTGCAAGTATAATTGGATCTATGTTTCATAAACAATGCAAGGTTATGTCTATTTGCAAGTATAATTGCATCAATGTTTCATAAACTATGCAAGTTCATAGGCTATATGATTAGATGTTAAAATTGTACATTTTGGTGAACATACATCATGCTAGTCTTGTGTTTGACATTATGCTAAATTAATCATGTTTAAACACAAGTTTGTGTTAGCCTAAACTATGCCATCTCATATGTCACCAACTTAGTTATATTTTGATTTGAATGCAAGTTCACATGACCCATCATTTATGTTAGTATCGCTAAATTGCAAGTTCATGCGCCACACACCCTTATATGTTGAAAAATATTACATGTTTTTTATTTCCCCTTTTCTTACGCTTATAAGGTTGGGCTGAATTGTGTCGAGCCCAACACTTGTTATAACATTGCGAACGTATAAACGGGGTAATAACGTTGGGTGTAAAACATGAAAATATATGTTGGCATGTTTGGCACATGCCAATGACAATGACATTTAAAGCGGTATGAATTAATATACCCAAAAATAAAAGATATGACATTTACATATATATTTGAGAAATAATAAAATATGTAAATTTAGAAAACACGACATGCTTAACCCGAGGTTGGATTGAGTTGTGATGTAAACCTGCCCGGAACCGCCGGGCTGTCCAGTAGTCACAACAATACCTATCCAATGTGGGTGGTTAAGCAATGAGCCCAATAATGACCCGAGGTTAGACTGAGCTACGGTGTAAACCTTCCCGGAACCGACCGGCATATCCAGTAACCATAGCAATACCTGTCTAATGTGAGTGGTCAGGTGATCCTAAGAGGCTAAGGACAGATGGTAGGGTTAAGTCAACTATAACACTTAACCAAATTCAACATGTTAACAAGAGTCGATGGGTGGGGTTAGGTAAATACATACACTTAACCACTTAACATGCTTGACTAGAAAATCCTGGTAACGTGCGACCCGTTTCAGCAGTAACCCAAGTTAGGTATCAACGTTACCCTGAAACTAGGTAGGGTGGGGCACGATTACTGGGCTGATTGTAAGCGGTCAAAACGACGGCGGTGGGTGCACAGTGCAGGTCTAACGGGGTGCGGGCGTGCACACACTTCGGAGCAGACAACCAGGGCACTGGGGACACCAGTAGTATAACCTATGCCTTCTAGAATTTGTGTCGGGGCCGCCACCATGGGTCTTGATACACCCCATGGTGGGACCAACATAGGTATCTACAGTTCTTGGGGGCCGTATGACACATGTTAACGCGAATAGGAGCCGATCTTTCGAAAATGGGGATCACTTCACCCTCACCATGGGGTGCCAGTTAGAATAAACTTAAGTAGATGCAGAGATATAGTATGGGTGCGAGAGTACATTCGACACTTCCTTAGCTTGTTACACCATCCTATTTTCAATATATATCTATCACGACCTTTTCTTATTCACATACTAAAGAGTTACTAGATTTACTCAGGCTTTGTGTCTGACCCTATTTTCTTTTTGTCTTCTTTTCTTTCGTTCCCCCACCAGGTCCATAGGGAGGAAACAGCTCAACTCAGTCAGGCTCTGTACAAGCTCCAAGAACGTAGATGTATGATTTGGGACTCTTTTGCTCGGACTATGGCTTTGGATATCACTTTGGGGATTTTTGTAAATTTATTTATGCTTTGTGCTTCTTTAATAATCAAGACAGTTTTGAGGTTGTAATAATGGAAGTATTTTGAGACAACTATGGAATGTTATGTTTTGAACACGTATTGATGAAATAAAAAGTATGTTTGGTTTCTACTGTTTAAAATATGTGTATTTATATCTGTCTTGAGTTTATCTATGGCTTTTACTTATAAACCTCCACCAAAATTAAGGCATTCCCTTTGTGAGTGACCTTAATGGAGGTGGGGTGTTTCACTTGGTATCAGAGCATAGGTTTACCAGACAAGATAAAAGTTTTTGAAATTTTTCAAAAAGAAAGTTTAAAGGAGCATTTTTTTAGTAAAAAAAGTGTTATATTAATAAAAAGACAAAATCTCCCAAAACCATGTGCCCTATCTATCCTTCTCTATCCTTCGTTTTGAATCTTTCCTTTCTGTTTCAGCATGTCTGGAGACCTTAACCTTCCGGAAGGAGTGCCGATTCCCGGCTGGTTTAGGAGGTACTTAGAAGCAAGGGCCAATGGCACAGGCCCAGCAGACATCCCTCCTCCAGTGGCTGCGGTTCCTCCTCCTCCTCCGCCTCCTCTAGGAAATGCCTTCGCAAAAACATGTAAAGACTTCAAGGCTATGGGTGGAAAAGACTTTTATGGGACAAAATCTTTTGTTGGAGCAAGAAACTGGTTAAAGGAGACTGAGGATTTGTTTGTCATCTTTGGAGTGGATGACAGGCAAAAGATACAACTTGCTGTGTGGTTACTTAAGGATGAAGCTTCCTATTGGTGGGAAGTTACTAATGCTCAGAGGGTGGTGGAAACATGGGAAGACTTCAGGACAAGGTTTGAGATGAAATTCCTCTCCCAAGATGAAAGAAGCCTGCAAATGGAAAATTTTCTAACTCTGAAACAGGGAAGCATGACGATCAGGGAATATGTTAATCAGTTTAATCAGCTGGCCAGATTTGGGCTAGACTTAGTGAACACCCAACACAAGAAGGCACTTCGCTTCATCAAGGGTTTGAATGAGCCTCTACATAGCCTTGCCATGACCCATGTATCCACAGGTGCGACTTATGAAAGCCTGGTGGACATGGCGTTGCTACACGAGGAAGACCACGGCAAGAAAGAAACTAAGGGGGAAGAGAAGAAAGAAGGGCTACAAGCAAAGAAAACATACTTCAAGAAAGGAGGGAAGAACAATAAGCCCCATGAGAAGAGAAGGTGCAATTTCTGTGGCATTGTGGGCCATATATCAAAAGACTGCCGGAAAAGGAAGGCGAAGATGGGTGGCTGCTTCCATTGTGGAGAAACTGGACACTAAGCTAAGGACTGCCCAAAGAAGAAAGGGCGGGGACAGAAAGCCGGATCCACTTCAGGGGGGTCAGGTTCATGCGCTAGTGGCACCTCAGCAGGAATGAGGTAGTAATATTTCTGTAGAAAGTGTAGTCTATCTTTATGATCATCCAGTTCGTACACTTTTTGACTCTGGCGCATCGCACTCTTTTATTTCATCTGCCTTAGTAGAATCTCTGCATCTAGACACTAGTATGGTAGAAGATCCCTTAGTAGTTTCAAATCCAATTGGGGGCTCCACTTACTTGTCAATGGTTTGTTTGGGTTTGAAAATCTCTATTCTCAACGTTGAGTTTAGTTGTAATGCCTTTGTTTTGGGCTTCTCGGGGTATGGTTTGATCTTAGGCATGGACTAGTTATCCAGTAATAGTGCCATTCTTGATTGTGAGAAAAGGGTAGTTAGGCTCTTGACTCAGCTTGGCAACACTCTAGAAATTTCTTGTAATCCCTTGAATGCTGATATGCTTAGTTATCTAGAGTCGCCTGATGCCTCTGATGAGAATTTGCAATCAGTTAGAGTCGTCCGGGAATACCCGGATGTCTTTGAGGAAGTGAAAGGCTTACCTCCGAGGCGGAAATAGACTTCCGCATATATCTGGTGGATAACGCAAAGCCTGTAGCTTTACCTGTCAGACACATGGCTCCAAGGGAGATAAAGGAGCTCAGTAAGCAGGTTAATGAACTTCTCGAAAAGGGGTTCATTAGACGGAGCATTTCAGAATGGGGTGCTCCAGTGGTGTTCACAACCAAAGCAGACGGTTCGCTTCGCCTTTGCGTCGACTATAGGGAGTTAAACAAATTGACCAAGAAAAATAGGCACCATCTTCCCCGAATCGACGATTTGTTTGATCAGCTTGTAGGTGCGACGGTCTTCTCCCAACTTGATCTGGCAACTGGGTTCCATCAGCTAAGAGTAGCTGAAGACAGCATTGATAAGGCAGCGTTCAGAACCCCAGACGGTTTCTTCGAGTGGCTTGTCATGCGTTTCGGCTTGACAAACACACCCGCTTATTTCATAGACCTAATGAGCTGGGTGTTCAGAGAATTCCTCAACAAATTTTTGGTTGTCTTCGTAGATGATATCTTAATCTTCTCAAAGAGTGAGGAAGAACATGCTCAGCATCTGAAAGAAATCATGGATACTCTCCATGCACATCAACTAAAAGCCAAATTCTCCAAGTGTCACTTCTAGAGAAAAGAAGTAAGGTTTCTTGGGCATATAGTGTCCAAAGAACGGTTGGCCGTGGATCCCGCGAAAGTGGTGGAAGTACAAGATTGGAAGACACCAAGAAATGCAACCGAAGTTCGAAGCTTTCCTGGACTAGCCGGTTTTTACCGAAAGTTTATTAGGGATTTTGCGAAAATATCAGCCCCACTCACAAGGCTAACGAAGAAGAATCTGGCGATCACTTGGGATTTGGACTGCGAGTTTGCTTTCCAACGATTAAAATGGGCTCTCACAACAGCCCCAGTTCTGACCTTGCCGGATGGAAGCAAAATGTTCATAGTATACACGGATGCATGTGGAACGGGACTAGGCGTTGTTCTAATGCAAGAAGGAAGGGTAGTAGCTTATGGTGGAAGATAATTGAAGGTTCATGAAAAGAACTACCCAACTCACGATCTTGAGTTAGCCGTCATCATCTTTGCGCTTAAGTCTTGGCGCCATTATCTCCTAGGTGAGAAGTTTGAATTATACACTGACCATAAATCGTTGAAATATCTCTTCTCGCAGAAGGATCTTAACTTGAGGCAGCAAAGATGGATGGAGTTCCTTGCCTCGTATGACTTTGAAATTTCCTATACTCCCGGCAAAGGCAACGTAGTAGCAGACGCGTTGAGCCGAAAGAAACTGACCTTAAGCCCGCTCTTCGTAGAGAGGCAAAGCTTGGAGTATATAGCCAATTTTAACTTTAGGCCCTCCTCGTATTTTGTACCGGGTTTGTTAGCATCTCTCGAAGTACGCCCTACTCTCTTGGATTCAATAGGGGCTTCACAACGTGAAGACCCTCAGCTTGTTGACGTGATTGATAGACTTATTAGGGGTGAGACTTCTAGTCACCTCAGTAGGTACGCCATCGATGATAAGGGTTGGCTGAGGCGAGATGGGAGATTATGCGTCTCACAAGCAAGGGGGTTGACAAAGAAGGTTCTTGAGGAAGCGCATCATTCCAAGATGACTATACACCCTGGCGGTGATAAGATGTACAAGGATATAAAAAGGACTTTCTTTTGGAGCGGCATGAAACAAGACGTGGCAGATTTCGTTTCTAAGTGCATGACCTGCCAACGGGTCAAGGAGGAACAAAAGAAGCCTGGAGGACTACTTCACCCTCTAGAGGTCCCACAGTGGAAGTGGGATAGCATTTCAATGGACTTCGTTGATGGATTGCCTAGGTCGAGGAGAGGCAACACTAGCATTTGGGTAATAGTGGATAGGCTTACTAAAAGCGCCCACTTTATACCTATCAAGAGTAGAAGGACTGCCTCATCTCTAGCATCTCTTTATCTCAAGGAAATAGTTCGACTTCATGGGATACCCTCCAGCATTGTTAGTGACCGAGACCCTATCTTCACAAGTGAGTTTTGGCGGAGTCTACAAGAAGCTGTAGGCACACGGTTATGTTTGAGCACGGCCTATCACCCACAAACTGATGGTCAGACAGAAAGGGTGAATAGAGTTTTAGAGGATCTTTTGAGACTTTGCGTTCTTGACTTTGGAGGGACTTGGGAGGATCACCTTCCTTTAGTGGAATTTGCCTACAACAACAACTACCAAGCTACCATTGGTATGGCACCCTTCGAAGCCTTGTATGGAAGACCGTGCAAATCACCAACTTGTTGGTGGGAGTCTACAGATAAGCTTATACTTGGGCCAGACATGATTCGAGAAACTTCAGAGAAAGTGGACTTGATACGTAGGAGAATGAAGACAGCCCAAGACAAACAGAAAACCTACGCCGACAAAAGAAGGACCGACCTTGAGTTTGAGGTTGGGGACAGGGTTTTCCTTAAGGTATCCCCTTTAAGGAATGTCGTTCGCTTTGGATCCACAGGAAAGCTAGCACCAAGATTTGTAGGACCGTTCCCTATCATCGAGAAGATTGGAAAAATGGCTTATAGAGTAGATCTGCCTGAATGATTGGCTAGAATTCACAACGTCTTTCACATTTCTCATCTCCAGAACTGTCTACATGAACCAGTGGAAGTGGTGGAGCCAAGCATTCTAGAAGAAGCCGAAGTGGAACGCGAAACAACTGTGAGGAGAGATCCAACCCGCATCATAGGAACTGAAGTGAAAAGGCAACGCAACCGCGAAGTCAAACTCGTTAAATTTCAGTGGAGCGACGCCGAGGAAGACGC
Source organism: Allium sativum (assembly GCA_030737875.1). NCBI lineage: Eukaryota > Viridiplantae > Streptophyta > Magnoliopsida > Asparagales > Amaryllidaceae > Allium > Allium sativum. The sequence goes on along the minus strand of CM060927.1, from coordinate 27,297,574 downwards.
GACTTGGGAAACTGAGGACAGAATACGCGCTGCCTACCCTCTTCTTTTTAAGGGTACATCTTTGACCTCTCTTTTTCTTAAAGTTGTGCTAGTATCTATCTTTTTAGGTATATCTCCTCGATATTATACTTTATCCTTAGGTAGAAACCCCTATGGATGTAAACATGTATTTGAAACATGTTATGGTTGATGGCTGCAAGTGGTTGCAAGTGGTTACTAGTGGTTGCTCGTGGATGCATATACACACACAACCTAGGTCTTAGATCAGCTCAATCACTTCATACTGCATATGCATATATGTATTCTTATTTTTATATGGTTGTAAACTTGATATGTTGTCATATGGTCGTCGCATTTGTATGAATAGTTGTGCGCTCATGTAGAATTATGAGTAGGAAAAATCTGCATACATAATGGATTCATGACACTTACATGATCACATTAAGGAGGTCAACTGAATCAGTAGACCGCCTGATTTCTGCATTAGATAAGGACATGTACACACACTATGCATATGATCATGAAACATTAGAAGTCTTTTAAGGACAGTGGATGCCTGTGTTTGTTGGTTGAGTAGATGGACTGTTGGATGGTAGGATATACATTCTTCCTAACTTGAAGATTTCGGGGACGAAATCCTTTTAAGTGGGGGAGAACGTAACACCCCGTGAATTCTATAACGTTAAGCTTCACGAATTAAAGTATAATTAATTATAAATGATGAAATCAAGGGAAATGGGTTACGCCATTGCGTTCGTCTCGAAATTATGCTTGAGATAGAGTCCAAGTTTGCGTAAAACGGATATCGCATGAAGAAGATATGGACGAACGAAGTTTGGCAGAAAAACCAGAAAATGGGTCAGAATGCACTGGCGCACTTGGGAAGTGCGCCAGAACAGAAATGAACTGGCGCACTTGGGAAGTGCACCAGTACATTTTTGGCCTGGCGCACCTGCCAAGTGCGCCCAGGTCAGAACGACATGCTGGTCAGGTCTTGGCTGGCCTGATCAGGGTCTGGTCGAATTTTGAGGCTTGGCTAAGTCACTAGGGCTTACATGTCACTTTCTGATTGGCTTCTCTTGAGATGGATGGTCTGGATTCACTCTAGCTTCATCGACGGCTCTAATTAGATTGAAATCCTATAAATATAACTCAAAACTAACCCAAAACTCACACAAATAATAGAATACAATAGCCGTCATGCTGCTGGAAAGGAATTTGAAATGGCCGCTAATTAGAAAACCTAGAGATAAGCCAACACTAAAGCTTAGAGACGAATCAAACTAAGAAGAAGATAAAAGTTTAATAAAAATAAATCAACGCAACGTTAGTCTACCCAAAGGAGCGCATCTCATTTTTAGAATTCAGAATCCAGAATTCAAGATTCTGCATTCGTTGTAAGTATAGTAACCTTTCAGAATATGAATAAAAACTATGATGTGATTCGATGTATATGAAAATAGAATTGTGTTATTATTCTATGTATTGTGATGGTTCTATCATGACTTATGTATTGATGTTTGTGGCATAAAATTGATTGATGCAAGCCTATTGAACGATTGTACTTGCAAGTTTGTGGCAAAAATTAGAATTTGATCATTTTATGTATATGGCGATGGCATGGACTATGTCTAAGTTGGAATTTATGTAAACATGTTATAGACCTTTTATACCTACATGATCCAAAACCTATGATATTGTTCTTATGTTTATTTGCAAGTATAATTAGATCTATGTTTCATAAACTATGCAAGTTCATTTGCAAGTATAATTGGGCCTATGTTTCATCAATCATGATTAGATCTATGTTTCATAAACTATGCAAGATTTTGTTTATTTTCAAGTATAATTGGATCTATGTTTCATAAACTATGCAAGATTATGTCTATTTGCAAGTATAATTGGATCTATGTTTCATAAACAATGCAACTTCATAGGCTATATGATTAGATGTTAAAATTGTACATTTTGGTGAACATACATCATGCTAGTCTTGTGTTTGACATTATGCCAAATTAAACATGTTTAAACACAAGTTTGTGTTAGCCTAAACTATGCCATCTCATATGTCACCTACTTAGTTATATTTTGATTTGAATGCAAGTTCACATGACCCATCATTTATGTTAGTATCGCTAAATTGCAAGTTCATGCACCACACACCCTTATATGTTTAAAAATATTACATGTTCTTGATTTCCCCTTTTCTTACGCTTATAAGGTTGGGCTGAATTGTGTCGAGCCCAACACTTGTTATTGCATTGCGAACGTATAAACGGCGGTAATAACGTTGGGTGTAAAACATGAAAATATATGTTAGCATGTTTGGCACATGCCAATGACAATGACATTTAAAGAGGTATGAATTAATATACCCAAAAATAAAAGATATGACATTTACATATATATTTGAGAAATAATAAAATATGTAAATTTAGAAAACACGACATGCTTAACCCGAGGTTGGATTGAGTTGTGATGTAAACCTGCCCGGAACCGCCCGGCTGTCTAGTAGTCACAACAATACCTATCCAATGTGGGTGGTTAAGCATTGAGCCCAATAATGACCCGAGGTTAGACCGAGCTACGATGTAAACCTACCCGGAACCTACAGGTATATCCAGTAACCATAGCAATACCTGTCTAATGTGAGTGGCCAGGTGCTCCTAAGAGGCTAAGGACAGAAGGTAGGGTTAAGTCAACTATAACACTTAACCAAATTCAACATGTTAACAAGAGTCGATGGGTGGGGTTAGGTAAATACAGACACTTAATCACTTAACATGTTTGACTAGAAAATCCTGGTAACGTGGGACCCTTTCAGCAATAACCCAAGATAGGTACCAACGGTACCCTGAAACTAGGCAGGGTGGGGCACGATTACTGGGCTAATTGTAAGCGGTCAAAACGACGGCGGTGGGTGCACAATGCAGGTCTAACGGGGTGCGGGCGTGCACACACTTCGGAGCAGACAACCAGGGCACTGGGGACACCAGTAGTATAACCAATTCCTTCTAGAATTTGTGTCGGGGCCGCCACCATGGGTCTTGATACACGCCATGGTGGGACCGACATAGGTATCTACAATTCTTGGGGGCCGTATGACACATGTTAACGCGAATAGGAGACGATCTTTCGAAAATGGGATCACTTCACCCTCACAATGGGGTGCCAATTAGAATAAACTTACGTAGATGCAGAGATATAGTATGTGTGCGAGAGTACACTCGACACTTCCTTAGCTTGTGACACCATCCTATTTTCAGTATATATCTATCACGCCCTTTTCTTATTCACATACTGAAGAGTTACTAGATTTACTCAGGCTCTATGTCTCACCCTATTTTCTTTTTGTCTTCTTTTCTTTCGTTTCCCCCACCCCAGGTCCACAGGGAGGAAACAGCTCAACTCAGTCAGGCACTGTACAAACTCCAAGAACGTAGATGTATGATTAGCGTCTCTTTTTCTCGGATTATGGCTTTGGACATCACTTTGGGGATTTTTGTCAATTTATTTATGCTTTGTGCTTCTTTAATAATCAAGACAGTTTTGAGGTTGTAATGATGGAAGTATTTTGAGACAATTATGGAATGTTATGTTTTGAACACTTATTGATGAAATAAAAAGTATGTTTGGTTTCCGCTGTTTAAAATATGTGTATTTATATCTGTCTTGAGTTTATCTGTGGGTTTTACATATAAACCTCCACCAAAATTAAGGCATTCCCTTTGTGAGTGACCTTAACGGAGGTGGGGTGTTTCAAATCCCTAATTCGAGCTTTAGGGTTTCGAATTTTAGAAACTTTGAGCACTGATTCTGGTCAATCTGCTTAATGCATGTTGAAACAGAGGGTGCTCATAGCTTCGTATCGTCGAGAGCTTCGAATTGGTATATAATTTGCTATGGTTTGAGGAGATTTGAATTTAAATTTTGTATTTTGCTTTAATCTAGGGTTTTGAAAACTTTGCTCTGCCATTAGAGAAAAAGATCAGACAGAGGAAGGTGTACATGAAAATGAAAATGGGCTGAATGAGGTGGATATGGAGTTTTATTCATATATGTAGAAGCCCAAAATTAGAAACAAAAAATTATCATATTGCATTGGTTCCTTTCACATTTTCTCCCATATGATCATATTACAAGTCAAATTTTAAAGCAAGTTGAAACTCTACAATAATTAACCATTAGGATCCAATGAAACTGGTTTCCTCGGATTCTGAGACAGTTACCAGAATCGTTAAATTTAACAGCTAATTAATTAATAAAATATTCAATTATTCATTTAACTGTTTTAATTCAATTAAGTATTTATAAATTCCATTTTAAATTTAATTACAACTTAAATAAAATTTATAAATCGATTTCACAAAATTTCAAGTTCCCAAATTGATTACTTGAATTTAGATTGGAATTTCAGTTATTATTAAACAACTTAGAATTCCACCATTTAACCAATTAAATTTTGAAATTCCAATTCTAAGTTAAATAACTCAAATTTATCTAGTTACTAGAATATTAATTCCCAAATTACAACATTTCTAAATAAACTAAATTTAAAAATCTATCTGTACTTAATTCAAATAATCATCATCATTATAATCAACAAAATTGATTTTTACCTAATATTATTCCATTTATTTATTTTAAATCTAATTTTAAATATACAGAAAATCATGGGTTGTTACAATATACTTTAGATCTTATCATCTGTCCAAAATTTCCGATAATTCGACATTTTAATTCCTTATATAGTTTTTGCTATTCTCATTAATTATTCGAAATTCAAGGTTACAAAACTTATTTCCTTCAAACATTAGAGAAACCATTTAGATATATTTTTATTAACAACTTTAACCACCATGGTCCTTAACCAAAATATCGTCAAAAATCTTATAGTCATATTGTGAAATTGAATTCTCAAGATATTTGCAATTTAAATTTAATTAGTTGGGAAGGACTAATTATAAAATATCTTGATTTATTAATTCCAACTTAGCCTTTAAGTCATTTCACAAACTACATTTTCTATTTTTGGATTGCTTATGTAAATTACAACTTTGCATAAATGTCTTCTAATCAACTTAGAAATCCCAATCACAAGATGTCCATGCTCAAGTTTTTAATTTCCGAGTATTTTCAAATATCTTTTTCCTTAGATTCAAAATATATTCTTACAAAATCAATTCCAAAGTAACAACCAATTCTTACTCAAAATTTTGATTTGAGTTTTCAAATTATACATCTTTACAAAACACCTTTTTATATATATCGCAAATAAACTTTCTCAAAACTCTTTACTGGCTTATCCCTTACTAACAAGTTTACCTGGTATAATTCTTATAACCTAATCAAATTTTCACTTTTCTATTTAAGTTCACATCAATTTACCAAACAATGTCAAACACTTACCTAAATGGGTTCAAGTATATATTAATGTTTTAATCGATATAGTCATCCCACTTTCGAAACTCGAAAATACATACTGATGATGCTACAGTCATCAACATAATCATCTTCAAGCGACTAGAGTGTGATTCTATATCTATGTAGTATACTTAAGACTTCGTATATACGTTAGCTAGGCATATATTCAAAATCTTCTTATACTCGATAGTCCAACCTCAACATCGAATACAATACTCAAATTCTAATTTTTAATTTCAAACCATATTGATTAGTTACCTTAACAATTTTGACTCAAGTTTATCGATATTTCGAAATGTTACCTAATAGTGACATTAAATCCAAAAGGCATTTGTACTCGGATCATTTTCCTGATCCGTGGAAGGGGCTTAATTACTGTGCCACAAGAATTATTTTCTATGTAATTATAATCACAAAATGTAAACTTAACCTTAATCGTTTGATTAAGTATCAGGTTATAATTAGCCATATATTTCTAAAATATGTTTCTTTCTTAAAATATAACTTTTCAAAACTCAATTCATATTTTCAAATATGCTCTCTCAATTATAATATTCTAAAATCTCATTCTAGGGCATTACTAACCCAATCTCCAATGAGATATTATAACTCTGATGAGTCTGTCCTTTCGTTCAAATGTGTCGTACCCCATAGCTTTGTATAAACCAAAGCTTTGATACCAAATGTAACGACCCAGTCTTTTTCGACCATCGGACAGGAGCTAATACTCTGCCGTGGCATTACACTAGTACCCCAGAACCTTATTTTATGGCCAGCCTCTCGATTGTCGCGGGACTATGCCAAACCAACCCCTCTTGGGACGTGTAGAGGTAAGAGCCACCCGCTCACCACCAAACCAAGAGCGAGAACCCTCTATCACGCTGCCTTATTGCCAAACAAGGACTGGTGTGAGAACTCAAAACATTTGTTTTTAGGGTTTATTTTAAAGTCAAGAAATTCACTGGACCATGCCGCTAATGCAGAACGGGTTTACTCCATGTGAATACCATTGCATAGAAATTCGAAATGATTTTTTGAAAAATGAAACTAACATAAGGTCTCATGGCACACACAAAATGCAAATGCACACATAGGCGAGGTTTCTCCTTATGCAGTCAAAAATGCTTCGTATGTGAAAATACTCTTTCAATATTATAATATAGTGCGAAAACAATTTCGAAAGTAAATGTATTAATCCTAGCCAGCATAGGTACCATGTATTATACTGACGTATGGTATACAATCGAAAGCGTGCGGGCTCGTAGCGGAGATTGAGTTTCCAACAATAGCCAGGCAAAGGAACTTCCTTACAAACTGAATTTTGAAATCCTCTAAAGGGATGTCCAAATATCAATAGTGATGCTCCTCATGCCAACACAAGGCCGGGTTACCCCTTAGGTTGGTAACTTAGAGTAAGCCTGAGTATGTCATCTCCCGGTCGTTACCAACCTTTTCAAGTGCGTGCCAACAACAACCACAAAAGTAGATGCTTTTACCACATAGGTTAATACCCGAGCTCCATACTATAGTACACCTTTTATCTAAAAGGAGACAACACCCTATAACCCTACTGCATTTCTTCCTGTTTTTGCCATTTATCGGGGTGTGACGCTTGCCAAGGTCCCGATATACACAAAGCTACACTTAAATAAGCCATTCTTTGATCATCCATAACTCAATACATAACTTAAGTATGCCATATTGTCCATTTGCAATGCATCACTGATTTCTATCGATATATAACCTCTAAGATCATACGTCTTAGAGAAGGGTATTAAGCAAGAGAATAAATTCTCTACCACCAAAAAGATATATACCAGAGATCAGTACTATGCAGTCAATTACGATGTTAAACACACAATCCATACAAGTCCGTTCTGGGTCTGAATGAAACCATAAATCCGGAATTCTTTCACATATGTTTGAGCTACCCATTTGAGACATTCAGCAAGTCGTCTTTACGATATGAAGGGTATCGGTCTTCAATACTGTCTTCAATATCTTCGATTGCTCCATAACGTCGTATTATTAAGTGGAGTGGTTTTATGACATACATCTGATCTCGGTATTTCCAAATATTAAGCACAATTTAAAAAAATACAATTATGGAACACACAGGCTTTCAACCAAATCTTCTTCCATCTTGGATTTTGTTAAAATAAGAGAAAAGACCCAAACTCGCCCTTTCGGGAAAGCCCGGACTGAGTTGAGAACATGACAATCAGAACACAAACAAAAAAACATTTTGTTGCTATTACAACAATTTACATCAGAGTAAAAGAATATACAGAGTACGAAGAAATAGTGTACATTTTATGAATATCAGAGATTTACAAATTACAATTCAATGAAAAATACAAAATACAACTACAAGAAATACACGGACGTTGAGCGCTCCGAATATGGGTCCAGCTATGAACCTGGATCCTATGAATATAATATCTGCAAAACCAAAACTACTAGCTAACCTTGTGGAAAATAGGAGCACCCAGAGTTTAGGTTAAAAGACTAAACTCCAGGTCAATCATGTGACTGGTGTGAGAACTAAAATAGTTATTTATAACCTTACTTTAAAAATAAGGTAAATCAAAAGACTATATCGTATAACACAAAACGGGTTTTCTCCCCACAATACCAGTGCATATAACAAAACAACGCAATCTTTTTGGAAAAATGAAGCTATTATAAGACTCAGGACCCATCACACAATGCAACGCAAACCAAAGGATAAAGTTTTGCCTAATAGTAGCCAAACATGCTTGGTAAGTTTAAAACAAATCATTTGATACTATTATAAATGCATAGTTTATAAAACAATTTCAAATATAAATGTATCAATCATAGGCAGCATGGGTACCATCTATCATGTCGCCATACTAGGCTCTACAATTAAAACCAAAATGTCACTTATTAGAAATTGGATTTCCGTCATGAGTCAAGGCAAGGGATGTACACCTCGCCGAATTCAAGACACTTTAGCAAATGCCTCAGGATATCCCGTAGAAGACACATAGATCCTCCAAGGCTGGTCCTCCCTTACATTTAAGGGTTAGTATTCCTGAACACATGTTTCCCGGTCCTATAGGACCTATATCCATCGGCTCCGTAGTAACCGATATATCTGAGGCGCTTCGCTATCCATCATCCACATAGGTAAAAATATAATAAATGTCTAGGCTCCATACCATGATACCATCCATAGCTAGAAAGAAACATCATGTCCTCCATGGGTCCCTTATCCCATTTTTGACTCATACCGAGGTGTGAGGCTCGCGAATTAACGCTGTACACAAAGCAATGCCCTTCAAGACCGTGATTTGATCATCAACCACAAGACTCTGCTTTTCAACAGAAGCCTTGATCAACTGCATCTCAACATGCCACACTGACAATTTATGCTATGCAACTAATGTCTATCGATATATAACCTCTAAGCTCGTACTTCTCAGAGAAGTGTGTTAAGCAATAGAATAAATTCTTCACCATCAAATAGATGTATATTTAATAGAGATCAATCAACACATAATAAAATCCAATGTAAAACACACATCAATTTAATAGTTCGTTCTGCGTCTGAACGAAAACGGAGGCATCTTATTCCTCGTCCCATATGTCCAATACAGGAGAGAGGTCCTCGCATATCCGGTCGATCTCCAAGTACGCCTGGACGATCACCACTTATTACATTGTCTTGGGTGTACCACCTAATCAAGATATCAGTAATCCTCCAAACGATGTGAAGACCTCCAGTCTTCAACCACCATCCTCATCGTCGACTTATCGTCGAATTAGTTATTCAGAATGGGTATAAACCCGACCTTTCCGAAAAACTCACGTATATAATAAACAAGTGCAATAAAAACACAACATACGCCTCATTCCAATCCAGAATATTCTTTTATTCAAATATTCTTATACTTTGGGAAAGGTTCCGATTAATATTATCAAAGATAAATTCTTTAAATTTATTCTTTAATCCTCCTTTGGATATTAATTCAAACCAAATTAAGGTTTATCCAAACAAGTCGGGGCTATCGCACCTTACCGAAGTAATCATTTCTTTTATTTCCCAATCCCGACCTATTCATCAATGTGGAGCAAAACTGGTAATACTCCATATCTGGCACAAGGTGTTATTGGTAAAATTAATTACCATTTCACGTTCAAATCTAATTAAAGATTTAACTATCGCTTGGAGCATACTGTTGATACTCCACTCTCAATCATTTCCCAAATTTGATAATTAAATTATCAATTCACATTTCATTTAATTAAAGATTCATTAAAACTCCACTTAGTTTTAATCTTCCTAAAAATCAATATTAATTATTATTTAACTTTGGAAACAAAAACATGTCGCATCGACAATCTGCATCGTACTATTGATTTCTGCTGATAAATAACCTCTAAGCTCGTACGTCTTAGAGAAGGGTGTTAAGCAAGAGAAAAAATTCTCCGCCACCAAATAGATACATATTTAGCAAAGATCAACAATAAAGTTCGAAATACCATGTTAGACATGTGATCCTTCCTTTAACTGGGTTAAATAACTAATGTCATTTAAAACATAGTTCACGATAAACCCAAAATCACATTCCATTAATTATGGAATCTTCATGGAAAACAGATCAATATATACATATATATATATATATATATATATATAATCGATATCAATTTCCGTATCCGACTAATAATACAAATGGAATAGCAACAAAGCTTTTTAAATTCCATATATATTAACAGTCTTCCTTCACAAAAGCTCACTTTGATTATTATCAAATCGAATTCCATTCCAATCAATTTGTTGTATTAAATTGGAAAACTTTACTTTGGAAAATTCTCGTTAAATCTTAATAAAAAGATTTATAAATTCCAAATCACATTCCATTGTAAATCGGGTTAAAGAACAAATGCAGTTAAAAACATAGTTTATAATAAACCCAATTCACATTCCATTTTATTCCAATTATTAAATATAATTGGAAACTCTAATAATCTTAATTAAAAGATTTATTCTTTTCACATGAGGTTTTAAGAACAGTGTTATTGAAAACACCATTCACAATAAACCCAAAATCCAATTCTTTTATTCTATTCCAATTAAATATCAATTAATCAGAAAACTTCACTAAATCTTAATTAAAAGATTTATTCTTTTTCACAACTGGGTTTAAGAAAAGTGCTAATGAAGTACCATTCACAACGAACCCAATATCCAATATGATATTCAATACAAGGCTCTGAATAGAAATTATATCGTCTTATATTCAATACTAAAGTCTGAAATCAACAAATATCATATTGGAAATAACGAAATTTCAAAAACAATATCCGTATAATCACGGAATCGAATATCGAAATATTCTAAAGATAATTTCCATTCCAAATCCATTCCAATTTGTTTGTTCGAAATTTCTGATTATATTAAAATCATTTACATATACAATTTATTTTATTTAAAAATTATTGGATTTCAAATCTAGTTAATAACTAGTTCATTTTGATAAAAATATATTTTTATCTTTACAAACGTGGAATTTTTCATCCCAATTCTTTCCAAATCATTTATTATTATTTTACACAAATAAGCAATATTTTTAATAATTTTATTAAGGCCCTTTTAGTCGGTTTCCATAAACGGTCATCGAACTTCACTTGTAGCGACATTTTCCAAATTTGATTTGGACATAATTCCAAATCCATCCGTTAGATTTCAAATCTCTTATATTCGTTGGAAAGCTCTTTTCGATATGAACCAAACGATTCTAGTTTTAGGAGAATCCGACGGTCGGACCTCTCGTAATCTCAATTCGAAGTCAATGGTCGAAATTCGCGAACGGCCGCGGCGTAGCGCGTTCTATTCAGGCCATTAAATAAATATAATATTTATATTATATATATATATATTTCGTCGATTTCCATTTAAATCAAATTTATAATTCATTTATAAATTCGTTTTAAAACGATTTTAACATCATTTTCAATTTTAAATCAAAATTGAATATTCCTTATTATTATATTATATAAATGATAATATTTTTAAAATATCAGATTTTGAAATCATTTCCTTTTCGATATTCATTATAAAAATGAATATAATCGATATAAATATCGTTCACATCAAAATGGCGTTAATTTAATCAACACGGCTTCATATATTTCAATATTTTTATATACATCCCAAATCCGACATCAAAATCATATTTTGATCCATTACTGAATAATATTTTAAAATATTCATTATTCGTCATTTTAAAATATTCGTTAAATTAAAATATTCGTTCTTTCCGAATTAGAATAAGACATAGTCAATTACCATATAATTTTATTTATATGGATATCATACACACATGTACACAACAATAATCAAACACAGTCAACCATCATCCAGAGGGCATTACACAACTGCATAAGCGTTAAATATGAATAATTAACGCTTACAACATCATGTCAACCAATCGATTGACATACAACTAAGCAATTGGGATTAGTGTATGTCAAATATCATCCCAATACTCGTGTAGGGTGTTAATTGACACACACTGATTTTATTTGTGCAGTTGGGCTATGTGTAAAGTATATCATCCCAATCAATATCAGTTAAAAGTATGTACGTAAACAAATCGTTCAATTTGTAAATGAATATTTATTTTATTCATATACTCGTTAAAAAATTTATTTTTAACGATAAAATATTTATTTCAACACACGAATATTTTATACATTTCATTTATACAATAAAAATTATATTTTTATTGTTCCATCATTTTTAGAAAATTTCGGTAGCATAACAGCGCGATACTAAAACCAGAATAAGGTCTTGCCTTATCCCTCACCTAATACTGGCTCGCGCCATACACATACTGATTCCAATCAATTCATTTCACTTCCCAAACCAAGTTCAAACGAATAAAATAATCAACCAAACAAACATGGTTTCAAACAAAGGTGTCGGGTGCTACTAAGCACCGTCTGCATTCTAATATACATATATATATATATATATATATATATATATATATTACTAAAAAATGAATTAGAGTGAGAAGTTCTCACCTTTGGGATCCACTCCATCATTCTTTATTGGATGGTATAAATTTCTTTTTGCTTCCAGTCAGTTCCACCGCAATCTGTTTCACGCGGTTTTTATATTAAAAATTCCATTTTTATTTCAACGCTATATATAAAATTGAAAATCACATTTTTATAATGCTGTGTATACATTAAAAATCATATTTTTACTGTGTTATGTATACATTAAAAATCATATTTTTAATTTGCTACATATATAAAAAATCATATTTTTAATTCGCTACATCATATGAAAAAAAATCACATTTTTCCTTCGCTACTTCATATAAAAAAAGTCACATTTTTATTCGATACTGCATTTGAAAACAAAATCACATTTTTCTTTGTTACTTCATATGAACAAAAATCGCTTTTTTCTTCGCTACTTCATATGAAAAAAAATCACATTTTTTCTTCGCTACTTCATATGTAAAAATTACATTTTTATATGACCATTCAAACAATAAAAAACAAATTTTTATATGACCATTCAAACAATAAAAATCAATTTTTTATATGGCAGTTCAAACAATTAAAATCAAATTTTTATATGACCGTTCAAACAATAAAAATAAAATTTTTATATGACCATTCAAATAATAAAAATCAAATTTTTATCATGCTTCTACGTATGTCAAAATCATATTTTTATTTCACTATATAAAAAAACTGATTTTTAGATCTATGCTACATGAAAAAACTGATTTTTTTTATATGTTTCTAAAACTAATTACATTAAATTAAAATCAAAATAAAAATTCACTTTTTCTTGTAGAAAATTGAATTTTTGTTAGAGGAGGGCCTACGGATCGGATGTGGGGTGCTGGGGGGCGGCGTACTGCTGAGGGAGTGGTGCGGGTGGTGGGTGGTGGCGCCAGGGGCACTCGCGGGGGCTGGAGTGGCTGATTTGGGGAGGTAGGGTTTTCAATTCAAAGAAGAGAGAGAGGAGGAGGAGGGGAAGAGGAAGGGAAGAGGAGGAGGGGCAGTGGGCGGTGCGGCGGTGGGTAGCGCGAGGGGGGGCGCGGTGGAGCTAAACAACGTGGCGGTGTGCGGTTTTCTTTTTTCTTTTAATTTCGTTTTGAACGAACGGTGAATGAGAAGTGAGGGAGAGAGAGAAAACACGGGTTGACTTTATAATTATATATATTTTTTATTTAATTTAAATTCCAAAAAGTAAATTTTCCATTCGAACTCCAAATCAAGTCCAACGACTGTCGCCCCTAACTAATTACCCTAATTCCGAACACAATGGGATATGTCCGGTTAGCCAATTCGACTATTCCGATCAGTTTTCATCAAAATTGAAATATAAATTAATATAAAGTTCAAAATTGATTTCGGTGTACATTTTAATTTACTGGGGCCACATACTGACTCCAAAAGTTCCAGAAAAATAAATCTAGCTATGTTTTGATGATACGGTCCTAACAAAACTAATTTAATCGAATTTGGAAACAATTTGAAAACCGTCATTTTCCAATCGATTAAATTCAAATTGAATTGACCAAATGCGTTTAAATTCTCCACGGTCACATATTAATTCCCAAAAATCTGAAAATTGTAATCTAGCAATAATTTGACATTCCGGATCCAACAAAAGTGGTTTCGTCGAAAACGGAGGTCATTTGCAAAATCGCTATTTTTAAGGGCTATATTTATATAAAATTCCATAGCGACTATTTTGAATTTTCAACTGGACATAACTTTTTATTACCATTATGAAATCTAGATTTTTCACATTCTTTGGAAAGATATTTTCAAATAGATTCAAATATTTCTGGTTTTACTGAAATCCGATTTATTTTGAATCATGTACATTCATTTGAAATTTGAAATCGAATTTTCAAACTGTCGCGCCATTTTAGGATCGTTTTATTATTAAATAAATTTATTCATTCTAACTTCGATTTAAAATAAATTTTTAGTCATGAATATTTAAAATAAATCATTTTAAATATTCAAAATTCATTAAAATTGCCAAAATAAAATTTTTAAATTGGTTTTAATTTTTTGGGTTGTTGCAATCTCCCACACTTAAAATCTTTTCGTCCTCGAAAAGGAATGAAGCTGAAAGTTATTTAACCTACCAACTCAACTTTCATTCTGGCTTTCATTCTTCAACTTCTCAGTTTCTATGAATTTCCAAATTCTTCAAAAATTTGGCTAACACCCTAAATTTTTGAAAAAATTCGCCGTAACCTACTTTGTACGGGGAGACATTTAAAACCGCAACTAGCCACGCAGGGCCCTCATCATTGAAAAAGAAAAAGCCAAGCGGCTAGCTAATCGACTCATAAAATCAATCCAAATCCAAGAAATATAATAAACATGTACCTATTTGTGGGGCATAGAATTTTATTCCTCTTCTTAGCCTCTTTGATATGACATGTTCATTATATACACATGTACATATATGCAATTGGAATCAATTTTCAAGTCAGTTCAATATTTGATTCAATTTTGCTTAATGGTTCAAAATTTTAATTAATCAAACCAATAATTAAACTACATAATCAACAATCAATTAGTTGATTTTCGTTTCAAACACATAACTTTTTTGTATAGTCAAAATCATATTTTTGATGCCAATTCACAACAATAAACCCTATCTAGTTTAGGTTCTCACACCAGTCAGTTGGAAATATACAAATATCCCACTTTCGGCACTCGAACATAAACATTAATGATACTAGTAATCATCAGTATTATCTCCGGGCGACTAGAGTGTGATTCTTTATCCATCCAGTATATTAAAACTTCGAATATACATTTGCAAGGCATATATGCAAAATCATTTTATACTCAGTTGTCAAATTCAATATAAAAATGAATATTCAAATACGTATAAAATGGTTTAAATTTTCAAAACAAAATTTGTTTTTATAATCAATACTCTTCTAACTCATTCTACTATATTACCATCCTTTCTCTAATGAGCCATTCTTATTGGATATTGCTAATCCAATCTCTGATCAATTCTTTCGTTCGGTTTGAATGTGTCTTGTTCTCGTGTTCAATCAACCAAAGCTCTGATACCACAAAGAAACGACCCAAACTCGCCCTTTTGGGAAAGCCCAGATTGAGTTGAGAACATGACAGATTAGAATACAAATAGAAGAACATTTCGTTGCTATTACAACAATTTACATCAGAGTACAAGAATATAAAGAGTGTGAACAAATAATATACATTTGATGAATATCAGAGATTTACAAATTACAAATCAGTGGAAAATAAAACAAAACACAACTGAAAGAAATACACAGATACAGAGCGTTCCGAATATAGCTCCAGCTATAAACCAGGATCCAGTAAATATAATATCTGCAAAACCAAAACTACTAGCTGCCCGTGCGGAAAATAGGGGAACCTAAAGTTTAGGTTAAAACAATAAACTCCAGGTCAGTCATGTGACTAGTGTGAGAACTAAAACAATTATTTATAACTTTACTTAAAAAATAAGACAAATCAAGGGACCACGCCATATAACACGGAACAAGTTTCTTCCTAAGAACACCAGTGCATATAACAAAACAACACAATGCTTTTTGGAAAAATGAAGCTATTATAAGACTCAGGTCCCATCATATAATGCAATGCAAACCGGAGGATAGATTTTTACCTTATAATAGTCAAACATGTTTGGTACGTTTAAAACAAATCATTTGATACTATTATAAGTGCATAGTGTATAAAACAATTTCAAATATAAATGTATCAATCATAGGCGGCATGGGTACCATCTATCATGGCGTCATACTAGGCTCTACAATTAAAACTGAAATGTTACGTATTGGAAATTGGATTTTCGTCATGAGTCGAGGCAAGGGATGTACTCCTCG
Source organism: Allium sativum (assembly GCA_030737875.1). Lineage (NCBI taxonomy): Eukaryota > Viridiplantae > Streptophyta > Magnoliopsida > Asparagales > Amaryllidaceae > Allium > Allium sativum. The sequence continues at coordinate 27,281,234 of CM060927.1, read as the reverse complement.
CCGGCTTCGAGACACTTTAACAAATGCCTTAGGATCTCCTTGAGAAGACTCTTGGATCCTCCAAGGCCGGTCCTCCCTTACGTTTGAGGATTAGTATTCCTGAACACATGTTTCCTGATCCTATAGGACTTATATCCATCAGCTCCGTAGTAACCGATATATCCGAGATGCCTCACTATCCATCATCCACATTGGTAAAAATATAATAAATGTCTGGGCTCCATACCATGACACCACCCATAGCTCGAAAGAAACGTCATGTCCTCCTTGGGTTCCTTATCCCGTTTTTGACTCATACCGAGGTGTAAGGCTTGCGAATTAACGCTATACACAAATCTATGCCCTTCAAGACTGTGCTTTGATCATCAACCACAATACTCTGCTTTTCAATAGAAGCCTTGATCAATTGCATCTCAGCATGCTGTAACAACCCGTATTTTCAATAACCTGTAATAACATAAATCGAGGCAGAATTTAATTCTAAAATGGGAATCAAGGGAAACGGGCTATGCCATTGCGTTCGTCTCGGAAAAATACGCGAAATAGAGTCCGAGTTTTCGAAAATCGGAGTCCGTATGACCAAGATATGGCCTCGCGAAGTTTCACGAAAATTCCCAAATTAAAGTATACTTAATTAAGTGAAATGGGTTGTGTAGATATATATATATATATATATATATTGATATATATATATATATATATATAATTGAAAATTTAATAAATAAATATGCAAAAATGCTCAAAACAGCGAATTGGGAGAGGGGAATAACCGAACCGGCCGATTTTTGAAGTCGACCCGAGCCCGCTGGGTCGACTAGGGGTTAATCCAGGGTGTTTGGCTGTCAACCCGTGGGCCGATTCGCGCAAGTGCAGATTTTGCATTTGAATGGTTCTCATGGTCCATCTTTAATCTAAAGGCCCTAGATGGTTCCTACACTTGACTTCTTCCCCAAGACATGCTTTGATGGCTTGGATTGAATCTAGGGTTAATCCTATGGCCTAAAACACTTGCCTAATCTATAAATAAGACCCTAACCTACCCTAATTCATTCATAATTAAACCTAGTGACTAAACTATGGCAAAATGCTAGCTCTCATGGCCTCCACTAATTTTATGAAGAGGGTTGCATACTAATCACTCTCTAATCAACTTCTAATCCCTTCTTAGCATCTTAATCTTCTTCATTTGGTGTTCAAAGTTGCTAGTTGTGAGTTTCTATCACTTTGATGATCTTTTGGTAAACTAATTAGATGAGATGTGATGAGATTTATGGTTTTGTATGTGGGTTAATGAGCTTTGAATCATATGATATGATGTTAGCATTAATCTTATGTTTATGCATGTTGAGTATGTAAGCTTATGCAAGTTTAATATGATGTATGTTATGTTTGCATGATGCTAAATATGCAAGTTGTGGGCTATGTAATCATATGCATGTTATGCAAGTTCATGGTAATATGCTATGCAAGTTACATGTATGTAAATATGCAAGTTACATGTTTGTTAATATGCAAGTTACATGTATGTAAATATGCAAGTTACATGTTTGTTAATATGCAAGTTACATGTTTGTTAATATGCAAGTTACATGTATGTAAATATGCAAGTTACATGTTTCTTTATATGCAAGTTACATGTTTGTTAATATGCGAGTTACATGTATGTAAATATGCAAGTTACATGTTTATTAATATGCAAGTTCATGATGACACATTATGCAAGTCTATAAGCTAATATGCAAGTTTGTTATGCAAAATGAATATGTAAGTTATGTGACATATTATATGCAAGTTATGTGACATGTTATGCAAGTTCATATGCAAGTTATGTGTTTGTTAATATGCAAGATGGCACCTTTGAAACATGTTCATTCATATGCAAGTTGACACCTTTTATATGTGTTATATCATGAACGAAATTACGTGGGAACGATGGGGTAATTAAATGCATAAGTTAATAAGATTGTGTGAAATTAATATAATTATGCATAACACAAAATAAATAAACATAGTATGGGAATTTGCCTATTTGGTTAGGTGTACCCATACTATGTGTTGGGAATTTACCTATTGAGTTAGGTCTACCCCATGGGAATTTACCTATTAAGTTAGGTCTACCCATGTTAAGAAAACTTGATTAATTAGGGATAATTAATATAAAATTATGAGGGTGATTAATTAGGTGTAATTAATTGACTAAGACACGAGGTTGGACTCAGTTGTAGCGTAAAACTGCCCGGACCCAACCGGCTTAACCAGTTGCTACAAATGTTAGCCCAATGTGAGAGGTCTTAGGCACAAACTAAATACGTAATTAATGTAAAGACACGAGGTTAGACTCTGTTATGACATAAGGCTGCCCGGACCCAACCGGCTTAACCAGCGGTCATAAAAGACAGTCTAATGTGAGAGGTCTTTACAAAGGTTACGTTCTTAATTAATTAATTAAGAAACACTTAACCACATTAGCATGTAGAGGGACATGAGGGGTTAAGTGGGTGCCTCGGGTGGCATGAGAAAATCTAGTGGTTGCCTTGGGTGGCAATAGAAAATACGATTAGAATACTTAACCAAAATGGAACATGTAATTAAAACATGATTAAAGGGTTAAGTGGGATATACTAGAAAAAGGGACAAGCTTAGGTGGGTAGCTTGTGGAGGCCCATTTCAACCAGTAACCCATACGTATCTTTGTGGGCTCGACCCATGTCGAGGACGGGACACGCATACTGGGCTTGACTGTAAGAGGCAAACGGGTTAGCGGTGGCAACGCAAGTCCAACGGGCTTCATATGCGTGAGTGGGCCCGGGCTGGTAGGTAAGCCGTTGTTGCATCGAGTAGATATAAGCCGTGCACCTTTAGTTTCATCAGGTTGCCACATTGGGGAATGATACATCCCACGGTGGGGCCAGCACGGGTATCTACGTTAGGGAGCCGATCGAATGGGAAGTAGTGTGTACACCTAGTGGATTGTAGGGCCCCGTGGCGCCTACTTGGTCACCTAGGGGTACGCAGGTACTAATTAGTAAATTTTATAAGTCCTTGGGTGGGATCAACCTTTAAGTTAGGAACGACTGGTGTGGTGCAGTTTAGTAATTTACCTTAGGGAGGGTAGATGCGTTTTTATCCTTTATCTTCGTTTAGTTGACTGCTTAGGGTAGCCATTCATCCCTATATGTTACCGTATATCAGTTTATGTCTTCTCTGGTTACTTTAACGATTGTATTGTTAAAGTTATAGGACTCGCTCAGACTTATGTCTGACCCCGTTGTTTTTTATCTTTTTCCCAACCCTCAGGTCCTACGGTGGATCCTAGCAGTAGTGGAGCTTGATCGGATTGCTGTTCCAGTCTTTAGGAGCTTGGATAGATGTAAAGCTCCAGTTATCCAGTTATCTTTTCTTTTGTTTGGCTATTGTATGAGAGTGGGATTATGTACTTCTTTATTTTGATGGATATTGTACTTGACCTTTATTGTGGTTTTATGATGTAACCAGACATGTTTTACTTCCGCTGTTATGAGATGATGTTTTAAAATTTCAAGTACTATTTATATCTGTCTTGTTGTAATTTTTCTGTTCTATATTCACTAAAATACTCCACCGATGCTATGGCATTCCCTTAGTGAGTGATCATAGCGGGAGTGGGGTGTTACACGTGGTATCAGAGCTTAAGGTTACCAGAACAGATAAAATTTTTGAGAAAAACTATTTTCTAAGAGTATTTTCGAAGAAAGTATTTTCAAAAGCATGTCTTCTAAGAGAAAAAGTTTTTGAAAAAGAAAAGCATAATCCCCAATAGCCATATCTTTATCTTTCGGAATCTCCTTTTTGAATCTTTCCTCTTTCGTTTCAGCATGGCTGAAGATCTTAACATCCCGGAGGGTTTAGTTATACCACTATGGTATAGGAGGTTGCAAGAGGCTAGGGCCGCGGCTGCGGGTCCGGCCAATGCTACTACACCAGAGACAACCGCTCCTCCTCCTCAGCCTAGAGTGGATAATTTTGCTAAGGTTTGCAAGGAGTTCAAGGCTATAGGAGGAAAACCTTTTCTTGGTTCAGAGACTTTCGTAGAGGCTAGAGATTGGCTTAAGGAAGTGGAAGAGTTGCTAGATATCTTTGAAGTGGAAGAGGGAAAGAAAGTCAAGTTGGCGGCTTGGTTAATGAAGGGAGAGGCCTCATTCTGGTGGGAGGTCACTAATGGAGAACGCCCTGTTGACTCTTGGGCAGATTTTAAGCAAAGGTTTGGGGCTAAGTTTCTCTCAATGGCGGAAGAGAATCTGTTTATGGAGAAGTTCTTGAATTTGAAGCAAGGGAATCTCACGGTGAAAGAATATGTCAACAAATTCAATCAATTAGCAAGGTTTGGCATAGAGTTGGTGAATACACCGGAGAAGAAGGCTTTGAGGTTCGTTAGAGGCTTGAACGAACCATTGCAAGGAATAGCTATGACTCACATTCCTATGGGGGCCACTTTTGAGAAGCTTGTCTACATGGCACTTATGCATGAGGATGATAAGAATTCTAAGGCACCAGAGAAAAAGGGGGATCAGAAGAAACCGCAACAGCAACAACAAGGCAAGGGCGGAAAAGGCAATGGTGACAAAAAGAAGACGAAGAAGAAGTGCTTCAATTGTGGAACACCAGGACACCTTAGTAAGGATTGTCGCAAAAAGAAGAAGACCGGTTGCTTTCATTGTGGTGAAGCAGGGCATCTTGTGAAAAACTGCCCAAAGAAGGGGCAGAAGACGGGGTCTACCTCAGGAGGCCAGGTGCAAGCTCTTATAGCACCACCTCAGTCAGGGGGGCAAGTTCAGGTTCTCTCAGTTCCACCGATTCAGCAGAGAGGTAGAACTATTTCCGTTGAAAGTCTGGTTTTTCTGTTTGATCATCCAGTTCGTACTTTGTTTGACTCTGGCGCATCGCATTCTTTTATCTCATCATCGTTAGTTGAGTCACTGCACTTAGACACCAGTCTAGTTGATGATCCCTTGGTTGTCTCAAACCCAATTGGGGGCTCCATATATCTGTCTATGATATGTTTGGGTTTGAAGATTTCTATACTTAGCGTTGAGTTTAGATGTGATGCTTTTGTATTGGGCTTCACGGGCTATGGGTTGATCTTGGGCATGGACTGGTTATCCAGTAATGGTGCCGTTCTTGATTGCGAAAGGAGAGTTGTCAGGCTCATGACCCGCTTGGGTAACACTCTCGAGATCTCTTGCAATCCCATGGAATCTGTTTTGCTAAGTTATCTTGAATCGCTCGATGCTTCGGTCGAGAGTTTGTGTTCTGTCAGAGTAGTCCGGGAATATCCGGATGTGTTTGAAGAAGTAAAGGGTTTGCCTCCGAAGCGGGAGATAGATTTCCGAATTTATTTGGTGGATAATGCCAAACCAGTGTCTTTGCCAGTACGCCACATGGCTCCTCGTGAGAGAAGAGAACTTCATAAGCAAGTAGGGGAGTTGCTTGAGAAGGGGTTCATAAGGCGAAGTATATCGGAGTGGGGAGCTCCAGTAGTGTTTGCCACGAAGGCGGATGGGTCCCTCAGACTTTGTGTGGATTATAGAGAACTTAATAAGCTCACGAAGAAGAATAGACACCCATTACCGAGGATAGATGATCTCTTTGATCAGTTGGTTGGCGCGTCAGTATTTTCGCAGATGGACTTAGCTACAGGGTTTCATCAGTTAAGAGTGGCGGAGGACAGTATAGAGAAGACTGCTTTCCGGACTCCGGATGGTTTTTATGAGTGGCTAGTGATGCCATTTGGGTTGACAAACGCCCCCGCATACTTTGTTGATCTCATGAGTAGAGTGTTCAGAGAGTATCTGAATAAGTTTGTAGTAGTTTTTGTGGATGACATCTTGGTCTTTTCCAAGAATGAAGAAGAGCATGCCTTACATCTCAAGGAAGTGTTGGAGACTCTTCGAGCGCATAGTCTTAAAGCTAAATTCTCTAAATGCCATTTTTGGAGAAGAGAAGTGCGATTCTTAGGGCATGTGGTCTCTAAGGAAGGGATAGCTGTGGATCCCGCAAAGATAGTATCTATCCAGGATTGGAAAGTTCCTAGAAATGCTACCGAGGTAAGAAGTTTCTTTAGGTTGGCAGGATATTATAGGAAGTTCATCAAAGACTTCGCGAAGATATCAGCCCCATTAACCCGCTTGACGAAAAAGAATCTGGTTTTCTCGTGGGATGTAGATTGTGATGATGCTTTCCGACGGTTAAAGAGAGCTTTGACCACCGCTCCAGTTTTAGTGCTCCCGGATGGGAGTAAGCCGTTTGTTGTTTATACCGATGCTTGTGGAACAGGATTAGGCGCAGTCTTGATGCAGGAGGGAAGGGTAATAGCCTATGGAGGGAGACAATTGAGAGTGCATGAGAAGAATTACCCTACCCATGATCTAGAGTTGGCCGCGATTGTTTTCGCACTTAAGTCTTGGCGCCATTATCTTCTTGGTGAGAGATTCGAGTTGTTCACCGACCATAAATCATTGAAGTACTTATTCTCTCAGAAGGATTTAAACTTAAGACAGCAAAGGTGGATGGAGTTCTTAGCATCCTATGATTTCGAGATAGCGTATACCCCTGGTAAGGGTAACGTGGTGGCAGACGCCTTAAGTAGAAAAAGGCTATCTTTGAGTCCATTGTTCGTGGAACGACGAAGCTTGGAGTTTCTTTCTTTGTTTGACTTCAGACCTTCTGTTGATTTTGTACCTGGTTTGTTGGCATCCTTGGAGGTTAGACCTACTCTTTTGAGACGGATTGGCGAGGCTCAGCGAGACGACCCACAGTTGGTTGTGTTGGTAGAGAAGCTTATAAGAGGGGAGTCGTCCAGCCATTTGGGTAGATACACCATAGATGATAAGGGATGGTTGCATAGAGACGGTAGACTTTGTGTACCGCAAGATGAGGGTTTGAAGAAGGCTATTTTGGATGATGCACATCGTTCAAGAATGACTATTCATCCCGGTGGAGACAAAATGTACCAAGACATGAAGAGAGTTTTCTTCTGGGCCGGTATGAAGAAAGATGTGGCCGAGTATGTGGCTAGATGCTTAGTGTGCCAACAAGTTAAAGTGGAGCAAAGGAAACCCGGTGGGTTGCTACACCCATTGGAAGTTCCACAGTGGAAGTGGGATAGTGTCTCGATGGATTTCATCGACGGGTTACCGAGATCGAGGAAGGGCTATACGGGAATTTGGGTTGTGGTAGACAGACTTACCAAGAGTGCCCATTTTATACCCGTAAAGAGTAAGAGGACCGCTCCATGGCTTGCTTCAGTCTATGTTAGAGAGATTGTTAGATTGCATGGCGTACCATCCAGCATTGTGAGTGATCGAGATCCTATTTTCACTAGTGAGTTTTGGAGAAGTTTGCAAGAGGCGGTAGGGACTCAGTTGTGTTTGAGCACCGCATATCATCCTCAGACGGACGGTCAGACTGAGAGGGTGAATCGTATCTTAGAAGATCTTTTGAGGCTTTGTATCTTGGATTTTGGAGGTACATGGGAAGAACATCTTCCTTTGGTGGAGTTCGCATATAATAACAGCTTTCAGTCCAGTATTGGTATGGCTCCTTTCGAAGCTCTTTATGGAAGGCCTTGTCGATCTCCTACATGTTGGTGGGAATCTACGGATAAGATCTTGCTTGGGCCGGATATGGTTAGAGAGACTTCAGAGAAGATTGATTTAATTCGAAAAAGGATGAAAGCAGCGCAAGATAGACAGAAATCTTATGCGGATCGGAGAAGGACGGATCTTGAGTTTGAGGTTGGGGACATGGTTTTTGTCAAAGTATCTCCATTGAGAAATGTTGTTCGCTTTGGGTCCGTAGGGAAGTTAGCACCGAGATTTGTTGGGCCGTTTCCTATTAAGGAAAGGATTGGACGGATGGCATATAGGGTGGAGTTGCCCGACAGACTTAGTGGTGTTCATGATGTATTCCATGTATCACATTTGAGGAAGTGCTTACATGAGACCGCGGAGGTGGTAGAGCCGAGCTTGCTTAGAGATGTAGAGGTAGAGCGTGATGCGACGATTCGACGAGCTCCTACTCGCATCCTTGGGTCAGAAACTAGGAAGTTGAGGAACAGAGAAGTTCAGCTAGTTAAAGTGCAATGGGGAGATGACGAAAGCAATGCTACTTGGGAGACGGAAGCAAAGATGCGTTCTTTGTATCCATTTCTTTTTGAGAGTATGTCTTTTAACTTCTCCTTTATTGCTTGTCTAGTACTTATCTTATCTTTAGTATATCCTCTCGCTAATACCTATGACCTTTAGATAGGGTAAAACCTATGGTTGAAACATGTGTTTGAAACATGTTATGGTTGATGGATGCATATGGATGCAATTGTTTGCTAGTGGTTGCTCGTGGATGCATATACACACACATTAGGCACTAGATCGGCTCAGTCACTTCATGTTGCATATTGCATAAATGGATGTGGTAGTTAGATTGATGGATGTATCATGGCTGTGTTATCATATGGATGATGCATTTTTGTGTATGGTTGTGCACGCATGTAGAAATTTGTATGTGTCAATAGGGTTTCGCATACATATTGGATGCATGGCACTATCATGGTTTGCATTAAGGAGGTTTACTGTATCAGTAACCGCCTGATTTTCGCATTAGGTAAGTACATATACACACACTTTTGCATATATCCATCCAGCATTTAGAATCTTGTAAGGACAATGATTGCTCGTGGATGATGCTTTGAGTAGATGGATGATTGGATGGTAGGATACGTTCTTCCTAACTTGAAGATTTCGGGGACGAAATCCTTTAAGGAGGGGAGAATGTAACAACCCGTATTTTCAATAACCTGTAATAACATAAATCGAGGCAGAATTTAATTCTAAAATGGGAATCAAGGGAAACGGGCTATGCCATTGCGTTCGTCTCGGAAAAATACGCGAAATAGAGTCCGAGTTTTCGAAAATCGGAGTCCGTATGACCAAGATATGGCCTCGCGAAGTTTCACGAAAATTCCCAAATTAAAGTATACTTAATTAAGTGAAATGGGTTGTGTAGATATATATATATATATATATATATTGATATATATATATATATATATAATTGAAAATTTAATAAATAAATATGCAAAAATGCTCAAAACAGCGAATTGGGAGAGGGGAATAACCGAACCGGCCGATTTTTGAAGTCGACCCGAGCCCGCTGGGTCGACTAGGGGTTAATCCAGGGTGTTTGGCTGTCAACCCGTGGGCCGATTCGCGCAAGTGCAGATTTTGCATTTGAATGGTTCTCATGGTCCATCTTTAATCTAAAGGCCCTAGATGGTTCCTACACTTGACTTCTTCCCCAAGACATGCTTTGATGGCTTGGATTGAATCTAGGGTTAATCCTATGGCCTAAAACACTTGCCTAATCTATAAATAAGACCCTAACCTACCCTAATTCATTCATAATTAAACCTAGTGACTAAACTATGGCAAAATGCTAGCTCTCATGGCCTCCACTAATTTTATGAAGAGGGTTGCATACTAATCACTCTCTAATCAACTTCTAATCCCTTCTTAGCATCTTAATCTTCTTCATTTGGTGTTCAAAGTTGCTAGTTGTGAGTTTCTATCACTTTGATGATCTTTTGGTAAACTAATTAGATGAGATGTGATGAGATTTATGGTTTTGTATGTGGGTTAATGAGCTTTGAATCATATGATATGATGTTAGCATTAATCTTATGTTTATGCATGTTGAGTATGTAAGCTTATGCAAGTTTAATATGATGTATGTTATGTTTGCATGATGCTAAATATGCAAGTTGTGGGCTATGTAATCATATGCATGTTATGCAAGTTCATGGTAATATGCTATGCAAGTTACATGTATGTAAATATGCAAGTTACATGTTTGTTAATATGCAAGTTACATGTATGTAAATATGCAAGTTACATGTTTGTTAATATGCAAGTTACATGTTTGTTAATATGCAAGTTACATGTATGTAAATATGCAAGTTACATGTTTCTTTATATGCAAGTTACATGTTTGTTAATATGCGAGTTACATGTATGTAAATATGCAAGTTACATGTTTATTAATATGCAAGTTCATGATGACACATTATGCAAGTCTATAAGCTAATATGCAAGTTTGTTATGCAAAATGAATATGTAAGTTATGTGACATATTATATGCAAGTTATGTGACATGTTATGCAAGTTCATATGCAAGTTATGTGTTTGTTAATATGCAAGATGGCACCTTTGAAACATGTTCATTCATATGCAAGTTGACACCTTTTATATGTGTTATATCATGAACGAAATTACGTGGGAACGATGGGGTAATTAAATGCATAAGTTAATAAGATTGTGTGAAATTAATATAATTATGCATAACACAAAATAAATAAACATAGTATGGGAATTTGCCTATTTGGTTAGGTGTACCCATACTATGTGTTGGGAATTTACCTATTGAGTTAGGTCTACCCCATGGGAATTTACCTATTAAGTTAGGTCTACCCATGTTAAGAAAACTTGATTAATTAGGGATAATTAATATAAAATTATGAGGGTGATTAATTAGGTGTAATTAATTGACTAAGACACGAGGTTGGACTCAGTTGTAGCGTAAAACTGCCCGGACCCAACCGGCTTAACCAGTTGCTACAAATGTTAGCCCAATGTGAGAGGTCTTAGGCACAAACTAAATACGTAATTAATGTAAAGACACGAGGTTAGACTCTGTTATGACATAAGGCTGCCCGGACCCAACCGGCTTAACCAGCGGTCATAAAAGACAGTCTAATGTGAGAGGTCTTTACAAAGGTTACGTTCTTAATTAATTAATTAAGAAACACTTAACCACATTAGCATGTAGAGGGACATGAGGGGTTAAGTGGGTGCCTCGGGTGGCATGAGAAAATCTAGTGGTTGCCTTGGGTGGCAATAGAAAATACGATTAGAATACTTAACCAAAATGGAACATGTAATTAAAACATGATTAAAGGGTTAAGTGGGATATACTAGAAAAAGGGACAAGCTTAGGTGGGTAGCTTGTGGAGGCCCATTTCAACCAGTAACCCATACGTATCTTTGTGGGCTCGACCCATGTCGAGGACGGGACACGCATACTGGGCTTGACTGTAAGAGGCAAACGGGTTAGCGGTGGCAACGCAAGTCCAACGGGCTTCATATGCGTGAGTGGGCCCGGGCTGGTAGGTAAGCCGTTGTTGCATCGAGTAGATATAAGCCGTGCACCTTTAGTTTCATCAGGTTGCCACATTGGGGAATGATACATCCCACGGTGGGGCCAGCACGGGTATCTACGTTAGGGAGCCGATCGAATGGGAAGTAGTGTGTACACCTAGTGGATTGTAGGGCCCCGTGGCGCCTACTTGGTCACCTAGGGGTACGCAGGTACTAATTAGTAAATTTTATAAGTCCTTGGGTGGGATCAACCTTTAAGTTAGGAACGACTGGTGTGGTGCAGTTTAGTAATTTACCTTAGGGAGGGTAGATGCGTTTTTATCCTTTATCTTCGTTTAGTTGACTGCTTAGGGTAGCCATTCATCCCTATATGTTACCGTATATCAGTTTATGTCTTCTCTGGTTACTTTAACGATTGTATTGTTAAAGTTATAGGACTCGCTCAGACTTATGTCTGACCCCGTTGTTTTTTATCTTTTTCCCAACCCTCAGGTCCTACGGTGGATCCTAGCAGTAGTGGAGCTTGATCGGATTGCTGTTCCAGTCTTTAGGAGCTTGGATAGATGTAAAGCTCCAGTTATCCAGTTATCTTTTCTTTTGTTTGGCTATTGTATGAGAGTGGGATTATGTACTTCTTTATTTTGATGGATATTGTACTTGACCTTTATTGTGGTTTTATGATGTAACCAGACATGTTTTACTTCCGCTGTTATGAGATGATGTTTTAAAATTTCAAGTACTATTTATATCTGTCTTGTTGTAATTTTTCTGTTCTATATTCACTAAAATACTCCACCGATGCTATGGCATTCCCTTAGTGAGTGATCATAGCGGGAGTGGGGTGTTACACATGCCATACTGACAATTCACGCCATGTAACCGATGTCTATCGATACGTAACCTCTAAGGTCGTACGTCTCAGAGAAGGGTGTTAAGGAAGAGAATAAATTCTCCGCTACCAAAAAGATATATATTTAATAGAGATCAATCAACATAGAATAAAATCCAATTTCAGATACACACATCCATTTAATAGTTCATTCTGGGTCTGAACGAAAGCGGAGGCACGTTATTCCTCGTTCAATATGTCCAATACTAGAGAGAGGTCCTCACATATCTGGTCGATCTCCAAGTACGTCTGGACGATAACCACTTATTACATTGACTTGGGTGTACCGCCCAATCAAGACATCAGTAATTATCTAAACGATGCGAAGACTACAGTGTTCAACCATTGTCTTAATCATCGACTTATCGTCGAATCAGTTATTCAGAATTGGTATAAACCTGGCCTTTTCGAATAACTCGCACATATAATAAAGAAGTTGTATAAAAACACAACATACGCCTCATTCCAATCTAGAATATTCTTTTATTCAAATATTCTTATACTTTGGGAAAGGTTCCCATTAATTTTATCAAAGATAAATTCTTTAAATTTATTCTTTAATCCTCTTTTGGATATCAATTCAAACCAAATTAAGGTTTATCCAAACTAGTCGGGATTAGCGCACCTTACCTAAGTAATCATTTCTTTTATTTCCCAATCCCAACCTATTCATCACATAGAGAAAAACTGGTTATACTCCATATTTAACACCATGGTGTTATCGGTAAAATTAATTACCATTTCACATTCAAATCTAGTTAAAGATTTAACTATCGCTTGGAGCAAAAATGGTGATACTCCACTCTCCATCATTTCCCAAATTTGATAACTTAAATTATCAATTCACATTTCATCTAATTAAAGATTCATTAAAACTCCACTTAGTTTAAATCTTCCCAAAAATCAATATTAAAGATTATTTAACTTTCGAAACAAAAACATGTCGCATCGACAATCTACACCGTACTATTGATTTATGCCAATATATAACCTCTAAGCTCGTACGTCTTAGAGAAGGATGTTAAGCAAGAGAATACATTCTCCACCACCAAATAGATATCCATTTAGCAAAGATCAACCATACAGTTCGAAATACAATGTTAGACATGTAATCCTGTCTTTAACTGGGTTAAAGAAATAATGTCATTTAAAACACAGTTCACGATAAACCAAAAATCACAATCCATTAATTATGGAATTTTCAGGGAAAACAAATCAATATATATAATCGATATCAATTTCCGTACTCGACTAATAATATAAATGTAATAACGACAAAGCCTTTTAAATTATATATATATATATTAACAGTCTTCTCCACCAAAGCTCACTTCGATTATTATCAAATAGAATTCCATTCCAATCCAATTTGTTGTATTAAATTGGAAAACTTTACTTTGGAAAATTCCCGTTAAATCTTAATAAAAAGAATTATAAATTCCAAATCACATTCTGTTGTAAATAGGGTTAAAGAACGAATATCGTTAAAAACACAATTCACAATAAACCCAATTCACATTCCATTTTATTCCAATTATTAAATATAATTAGAAACTCTAATAATCTTAATTAGAAGATTTATTCTTTTCACACGGAGTTCAAGAAAAGTGTTATTGAAAACACTATTCATGACAAACCCAAAATCCAATTCTTTTATTCTATTCCAATTAAATATCAATTAATCGGAAAACTTCACTAAATTTTAACTAAAAGATTTATTCTTTTTCTCAACTGGGTCTAAGAATAATGTTAATGAAGACATCATTCACGACAAATCCAAAATCTAATATGGTATTCAATACAAGGCTCTGAATAGAAATTATATTGGCTTATATTCAATACCAAATTCTTAAATAAACAAATATCATATTGGAAATAACGATATATGAGATGACCTGAACTTCCCCGAGAAGGAAAGCTTGGATTGCTTTGAGAACAAGACTAATCAGAACATAAACAGAAGAACATTTCATTGCTTATTACAACAACTTCATCAGAATACAAGAATATACAGAGTATGAATAAATATTTTACATCAGGGAAATATTAGAGATTTAAATTACATTACATAGCAGCGGAAAACAGTACAAAACACAACTGAAAGAGATAAACGGATACAAAGCTTTCCGAATATCGATCCAGCTGTAAACCAGGATCCTATGAATATAAATCTGCAAAACCAAAATTACAAGCTGCCTGTGCGGAAAATAGGGGCACCCAGAGTTTAGGTTAAAACAATAAACTCCACGTCAGTCATGTCACTGGTGTGAGAACTAAAACAGTTATTTAAAACTTTATTTTAAATCAGATATATCAAGGGACCGCGCCGTATAACACGGATCGGGTTTCCTCCCAAGAATACCAATGCATATAACAAAATAGCACAATGGTTTTGGGAAAAATGAGGCTATTATAAGACCCAGGTCCTATCACACAATGCAAAGCAAGCCGGGGGATAGGGTTTTCCCTTATAATAGCCAAACATGCTTGGTATGTTAAATCATATCATTTGATACTATTATAAGTGCATAGTGTATAAAACAACTTCAAATATAAATGTATCAATCCTAGACGGCATGGGTACCAAATACCATGTCGCTAATACTAGGCTCTACAATCAAAACCGCAATATCATGTATTGGAAGTTGGATTTCCATTTGTGAACCAAGGCAAGGGATCGTCCTTACCGCTTCGAGACTCCCCAGCCCATGTCTCAGGACCCAGACTCAGGTGGCTCCTTGGAACGTCCAGGCCGGTCCACTCGATGTGGATTAAAATGCCTGAACACTACGTTTCCCCGCCCTATGGGGCGTCAGTGAGCCAAATGGCTCAATCGGGCCCGCTAACACCACGCCTATCTAAAAGGAAACCATGCCCTACCCGATGTCCTCTCCCATTTCTGGTTCACACCGGTGTGTGAGGCTCGCGAATTAACACTACACAAAGCTATGCTATATCAAAGCTGTGCTTTGATCAGCAACCACAAGACTCTTCTTTTCAACAGAAGCCTTGATCATTTGCATCTCAGCATGCCACACGGGCAATTCACGCTATGCAACCGATGTTTATCAATCACACAGAATGAAATCCGATGTCAAACACACATCCATTTACAAGTTCGTTCTGGGTATGAACAAAACCAGAGGCACCTTATTCCTCCCCCATATGTCCAATACAGGGGAGAGGTCCTCGCATATCCAGTCGATCTCCAGGTACGTATGGACAATCACCACTTATTACCTTGTCTTGGCTGTGCAGCACAATCAAGACCTCAGTAATCATCCAAATGATGTAAAGACCTCCAGCCTTTTACCACCGTCTTCATCCTTGACATATCGTCGAATCAGTTATTCCGAATGGGATAAACCCAGTCTTTCTGAATAACTCGCGTATATAATAAACAAGTGCTACAAAAACACAACATACGCCTTATTCCAATCCAGAATATTCCTTTATCCAAATATTCTTGTACTTTGGGAAAGATTCCCATTAATTTTATCAAAGATAAATTCTTTAAATTTATTCTTTAATCTTCCTTTGTATATCATTTCAATCTAATTAAAGATGCATTAATACTCCACTTGGTTTAATCTTCCCAAAAATCAATATTAACGATTGTTTGACTTGGGAAACCATATCCTGTTTTTAACTGCGTTAACGAACCAATGTTATTTAAAACACGGTTCACGATAAACCCAAAATCACATTCCATTCCATCATCCTTTAACCGTAAATTGGCAAGTGAACAATTCCCTAAGTATTAACCCTAAAGGCCGAAACCAACATCTGATGAATACCCAGGAAACCCTTTAACTTAACTAATCTTCAGTTAGTTTCTGATTTTCTTAACTCCATTGGGTCTAAGAATAGTATTATTAAAGATACCATTCACGACAACCCAAATCTTATTTAACTGTTAATCGGGTTAAAGAACAAGCATTATTTAAAATACTATTCACGATAAACTCAAAGATCAATTTCAATTCAATTCCAATTAAATATTAATTAATTGGTATATTTCATTGAATCTAAATAAAAAGATTTAATCTTTTCTCAACCGGGTTTAAGAACAGTGTTAATGAAGACACCATCCACGACAAACCCAAAATCACATCAATCTCTAACCGTAAATTAGTAAGAGAACAATTCCCTAGGTATTTACCCCGAAGGCCGAAACCAACATCAGATCAAGACCCAGGAAACCATTCAACTTAACTAATCTCCAGTTAGATTCTAATTTTCTTAACTCCATTGGGTTTAAGAATAGTACTATTAAAGATACCATTCATGACAACCCAAAATCCAATTTGATATTAAATACAAGGCTCTGAATAGAAAATATATCGGCTTATATTCAATATCAAATTCTGAAAACAACAAATATCGTATTGGAAATAACGATATATATATATATATATATATATATTTCAAATTTCCATAACAATATCTGTATAATCACGAAATCCTACATCGAAATATTCCAAAGACAATTTCGATTCAAATCCATTTCCAATTTATATATTGGAAATTCAGGTTATTTTTAAAACCATTTCAAATCCAATTTATTTATTTTAAAAAAATTGGATTATAATTCTTGTTCAAAACTATCTCATTTCGATAAAAATTTATTTTTATCTTTTCAAATATGGAATTTTTCATCCCAGTTCTTTCCAAATCATTTCTTATGATTTTACACTAATTATTGATATTTTTAATAATTTTATCAAGGCACGTACAGTCGATTTCCATAAACGGCCATCGAACTGCACTTACAACGACCTTTTCCAAATTTGATTTGGACATAATTCCAAATCCAACCGTTAGATTTCAAATCTCTCATACTCGTTAGAAAGCTCTTTTCGATAGGAACCTAATGGTTCCAATTTTAGGAGAATCCAACGGTCGGATCTCCCGTAATATCTGTTCAAAGTCAATTGTCGAAATTTGCGAACTGCCACAGCGCGACGCGTTCTATTCAGGCCATTATATTATATATATTATATATATAATATATATTTCATCGATTTCCATTTAAAACGTATTTTATAAATCGTTATAAATCCGTTTTCAAAACGATTTCAACTTCATATTCAATTTCAAATCAAAATTGAATATTCCATATCATCGATATATAATTGATAGTATTTTCAAAACATTAGATTTTGAAATCAATTCCTTTTCGATATTCATTGCAAAAATGAATAAAATCGATATAAATGTCATTCACGTCAAAATGGTGTTAATCTAATCGACACGGCTTTATATATGGAAATATATTCGTGTCCATCCCAAATCGGACATCAAAATCGTATCTTGATTCTTTTACTGAATATTATTTTAAAATATTTGTTATTTTAAAACATTCATTCTTCTTAACTGGAATCAGACACGTTATGTGATTATATGGATTTCATACAAAACATGTACATAACAACAATCAAACACATTCAACCATCATCCATAGTGCATTCTACACTGCATAAGCGTCAAATATAAATATTCAACGCTTATAACAGCCTGTCAATCATTCAATCGACATACAACTAATTATTGGGTTTTAGTGTATGTCCAATATCATCCTAATACCCGTGTGGGCTTTTCAAACAACAAACACAAATTTATTTGTGTAGTTGGCGATGTGCACAATTTATCGTCCCAATCAATACCAATCAAATGTGTGTACATAAACAAATCGTCTGATTTGTTTATGAATATTTATTTAATTTATATACACGTTAAAATTATATTTTTAACTATAAAATATTTTTAACTATAAAATATTTTATTCCATTCCACATCACAAAATCAACTTTCACAACACAGTCAAACAAACAAACAAGTCGTCCATGGTCTGTGGACGAAGGGTGTCGGGTGCTGCTAAGCACCGTCTGCATCCTAGCATATATTTCAACTAGAAAATAAAATTAAAGTGAGGAGTTCTCACCTTTGGGTTCCACTCCGCTATGCTTTGATTGTCGACCTATGTAGTATACCTACGTTAAAAATTATATTTTTGACCAACTAATAATTATTTCTTTGTATGATTATTTTATAAATGACATACATAGGCTAAAAATTATATTTTTATCTTTCTAAAAATAATTTATATTTTTACAACAATGCTACATAGATAAAAATCACATTTTTATGCTGCTATTATATAGATAAAAATCAAATCTTTCTATCGCTAATGAATATATAAAAATCACATTTTTAAATTGCCATTCCAACGATAAAAATCAAATTTTTGTTTTGCTACACATATGATAAAATCAAATTTTTATATCGATGTTTACCATGTAAAGATCATGTTTTTTATTTGTTCACTTTCACTATAAAAATTATATTCTAATAATTCTCCTTATATAATAAAAATCATATTTTTATTTGAACGCTATCCATATAAAAATAATATTTTTATATTCTCTATTATATAAAATCCTATTTTTAATCCGCTACTCATATACAAATAATATTTTTATATTCTCCATCATATAAAAATCCTATTTTTAATCCGCTACTCATATAAAAATAGTATTTATATATTCTCCATTATATAAAAATCCTATTTTTAATCCGCTACTCATATAAAAATAGTATTTTTATATTCTCCGTCATATAAAAATCCTATTTTGAATCCACTACTCATATAAAAATAATATTTTTATATTCTCCATTATATAAAAATCCAGTTTTTATATTATGAGAAATCATATCTTTTTATAATTAAAAATCTAATCTTTCCTATTTGAAATTCACTTCTTTTCTAAATTAAAAATCACTTCCTCTCTCATGTTAAAAATCTCATCTTTATAAATATGCAAAATCGTTTCTTTTGTAAATTAAAAATGATTTCTTTCTATAAATGAAAATCTTATCACTATATAAATTAAAAACCATAACATATATAAACCTCATATTTTTAACTTATTAAAAACCAGTGTTCATAAAAAACGAATAAATAAAAATTATAAAAATCATAGGACTTACAGTTAATCAGAGGGGTGGGGGGTTTAGGGCGCGCAGTAGGTGGTTGGGGAAGCTAGGGTGGTCGAGGCGTCGAAGTGGGGCAGAACTCGGTGGTAGGGACCCCTTCTGGCACGGCGGTAGTCTCGTTTAGGGTGAGAAGGTTTGGAGAGGGCGCATTTTTCATTAGGGAATAAGGAGGCGATTAAGAGGAGGAGGGAGAGGCATTGGAGGAGGCGGTGGAGGCGATGACACCACCGCATGGGGGCGCGACTCAGGGGCGAAGGGAGGGGGCACCGCGGGATTAAGGGTTTCTTATTTTTTTTATATGAACATTTACTTGGTAAAGGAGAGAAAGGGGTGAGATTTATATAAATTAATTTATTAAATCAATTTCATTTTCAAAAAGCAACTTTTTCGTTCTATCTCCGAATCGGACCCAACGACCTTCATCCATAGCTAATTACCCCATTCCGAACACAATGGGATATGTATCATAGGCTGATTCGATCGTTACGATCAGTTTTCATCAAAATCAAAATTTAAATCAATATATTGAATTTGTACGAATATTTCAATTTACCGGGGCCACATACGGACTCTAAAAATTCAAAAAAAATTTTATAGCTTTATATTGACGACACGGTTCTAAAAAACTAATTTCGTCAAATTTGGAGACCGTTTGAAAAATGGCAAATTTATGGTCAATCCAAATTGACTAAAACTATCAAAACACGTTTTACTTCGCCACGCTCACATATTGATTTAGAAAATTATGAATTTTGGAATCTAGCAATAACTTGACATCCCGGATCCAACAAAAGTGGTTTCATCGAAAGCGGAGGTCGTTTGCAAAATTTCCATTTTAAGGGCTATATTTTCTATAGCGACTATTTTAAATTTTCAACTACGCATAACTTTTTATTCTCGCTATGAAATTTTGATTTTTCGAATTCGTTGGAAAGATATTTTCAATTAGATTCTAATATTTTTGGTTTCACTAAAATTTGGTTTATTTTGAATCATGTACATTCATTTGAAATTTGAAATTGAATTTTCAAACTACCACGCCATTTTTCAATTCCTTTTATAATTAGAAATAAATTTCTTGTCGTTATTATTTAAAATAAATCATTTTAAATATTCAAAATTCATTAAAATTTCCAAAATAAAATTTTTAAATTGGTTCGGATTTTCCGGGTTATTACAATCTCCCCCACTCAAAATCTTTTCGTCCTCGAAAAGGAACGGAGTTGAAAGTTGTTAACTAATCAAGTCATTTCATTATTTCCATTATGGCTTAAGTTCTTCAACTTCTCAGTTTCTAAGAACTTTTCAAATTTTTCAGAAATTTGGCTAACACCCTAAATTTTCGAAAAATTTCGCCATATCCTCCCCTGTAAGGGAGCACCGGGAAAATCCCGAAATCGCCATATAGGCCTTTCGAATCCAAAACGAAAAGGAAACAGCCAAGCGGCTAGCCAATCGGCTCATAAAATCATCCAAAACCAAAGAAATACAATAAACATGTACCTATTTGTCAAGCAAACAATTTTATTCCTCTTCTCTAGCCTCCTGTTCAAACATATATATGTACATGCATGCATTTCCAAACAATTTTCAATACATTTCAATATTTGACTAGATTTGGCTAAATGGTTAAAAATATCAAACCAATAATCAAACAACACAACCATCAATCAATTAGTTTATTAGTTTTTTAAATTCATAATTTTAGTACATAGTCCAAAAATCAGATTTTTGATGTCAACTCATATCAATAGACCCTATCTAATTTTGGTTCTCACACCAGTCAATTGGAAATATATAGACATCCCACTTTCGAAACTCGAGCATAAATACTGGTAATGAGATCACAATTACCAGTATCATCCGCGAGCGACTAGAGTGTGATTCCATATCTATCCAGTATATTAAAACTTCGAATATACGTTTGCAAAGCGTATATGCAAAATATTTATATATTGGACTGTTAAAATTCAATACAAATAAAATATTCAAATACATTGAATAAGGTTTAAATTTTCAAAACAAAGTTTATTTTCATTTTTATTTAAAATATACTCTTCACACTCGTTCTAGGATACTACTGATCCTATCCCTGTCGAGTCTTTCTCATTGCATATTACTAATCCAATCTCTGATGAATTATTTCATTTGGTTCTAATGTGCCTTGCTCTCGAGCTCAGCAAACCAAAGCTCTGATACCAAACTGACACGACTTGAACTTCCACGTGAAGAAAATCCCGGATTGCTTTGAGAATAAGACGAATCGGAACACAAACAGAAGAACATTTCATTGCTTATTACAACAACTTCATAAGAATACAAGAATATACAGAGTATGAATAAATATTATACATCAGAGAAATATCAAAGATTTAAATTACATTACATAGCAGTGGATAGCACAAAATACAACTAAAAGAGATAAACGGATACAGAGCTTTCCGTATATCGTTCCAGCTGTAAACCAGGATCCTGTGAATATAAATCTGCAAAACTACAAGCTGCCCGTGCGGAAAATAGGGGCACACAGAGTTTAGGTTAAAACAATAAACTCCACGTCAGTCATGTGACTATTGTGAGAACTAAAATAGTTATTTAAAACTTTACTTTAAATCAGATATATCAAGGGACCACGTCGTATAACATAGAACGGGTTTCCTCCCAAGAATACCAGTGCATATAACAAAACAACGCAATGCTTTTTGGAAAAATGAGGCTATTATAAAACCCAGGTCCTATCACACAATGCAACGCAAGCCGAGGGATAGGGTTTTCCCTTACAATAGCCAAACATGCTTGGTACGTTAAATCAAATCATTTGATACTGTTATAAGTGCATAGTGTATAAAACAAGTTCAAATATAAATGTATCAATCCTAGACGACATGGGTACTATATATCATGTCGCCAAGACTAGGCTTTACAATCAAAACCGCAATATCATGTATTGGAAGTTGGGTTTCCATCTGTGAACCAAGGCAAGGGATCGTCCTTACCGCTTCGAGACGCTCCATCCTGTGTCTTAGGACCCAAACTCAAGTAGGACCTTGGATCGTCAGGGCCGGTCAACTCGATGTGGATTAAAATGCCTGAACACTGCGTTTTCCCACCCTATAAGGCATCAATGAGCCAAATGACTCCATCGGTCCCGGATCGACCGATATAACCAAGGTGCCTCGCTATCCATCATCCACATAAGTAGAATATTAGGGCGTGCAAAATGCTGACACCACTCCTAGCTAGAAGGAAACGCATGCCCTCCCTGATGTCCTCTACCGTTTCTGGTTCACACCAGTGTGTGAGACTCACGAATTAGCGATACACAAAGCTATGCTATATCAAAGTCGTGCTTTGATCATCAACCACAAGACTCTGCTTTTCAATAGAAGCCTTGATCATTTGCATCTCAGCATGCCACACAAGCAATTCACGCTAAGAAACCGATGTCTATCAATCACACAGAATGAAATCCGATGTAAGACACACATCAATTTACAAGTTCGTTCTAGGTCTGAATGAAACCGGAGGCATCTTATTCCTTCCCTGTATGTCCAATACAGGGGAGAGGTCCTCGCATATCCGGTCGATCTCCAAGTACGTCTGGATGATCACCACTTATTACCTTGTCTTGGGTGTAAAGCCGAATCAAGACCTCGGTAATCATCCAAATGATGTGATGACCTCCGGTCTTCTACTTCCATCTTCATCCTCGACATATCGTCGAATCAGTTATTCAGAATGGGATAAACCTGGTCTTTCCGAATAACTCGTGTATATAATAAACAAGTGCTTCAAAAACACAACATATGCCTTAGTCCAATCCAAGATATTCCTTTATTCAAATATTCTTATACTTTGGGAAAGGTTCCCATTAATTTTATCAAAGATAAATTCTTTAAATTTATTCTTTAATCTTCCTTTGGATATCATTTCAATCTAATTTAAGATGCATTAAAACTCCACCTGGTTTTAATCTTCCTAAAAATCAATATTAACGATTGTTTAACTTGGGAAACCATATCCTATCTTTAACTGGGTTAACGAACCAATGTTATTTCAAACACGGTTCCAGATAAACCCAAAATCACATTCCATTCCATTAGCCTTTAACCATAAATTAGCAAGCGAACAATTCCCTAAGTATTAACCTCGAAGGCCGAAACCAACATCAGATCAATACCCAGGAAACTATTCAACTTAACTAATCTCCAGTTAGTTTCTGATTTTCTTAACTCCATTGGGTCTAAGAACAGTATTATTAAAGATACCATTCACGACAATCCAAATCTTATTTCATTGTCAATTGGGTTGAAGAACAAGCGTTATTTAAAACACCGTTCACGATAAACTCAAAGATCAATTTCAATTCAATTCCAACTAAATATTAATTAATTGGTATACTTTATTGAATCTAAGTAAAAATATTTAATCTTTTCTCAACTGGATTTAAGAACAGTGTTAATGAAGACACCATCCATGACAAACCCAAAATCACATCAGTCTCTAACCGTAAATTAGTAAGAGAATAATTCCCTAAGCATTAACCTTGAAGGTCGAAACCAACATCAGATAAAGACCCAGGAAACCATTCAACTTAACTAATCTCCAGTCATATTCTAATTTTCTTAACTCCATTGGGTTTAAGAACAATATTATTAAGGATACCATTCACGACAACCCAAAATCCAATTTGATATTAAACATAAGGCTCTGAATAGAAAATATATCGGCTTATATTCAATATCAAATTCTAAAATCAACAAATATCATATTGGAAATAACGATATATATATCTTTCAAATTTCAATAACAATATCTTTATAATCACGAAATTCTACATCGAAAAATTCCGAAGACAATTTCGATTCAAATCCATTTCCAATTTATATACTGGAAATTATGGTTATTTCTAAAACCATTTCAAATCCAATTTATTTCTTTTAAAAATAATTGGATTATAATTATAGTTCAAAACTACTTCATTTCGATGAAAATCTATTTTTATCTTTTCAAATATGGAATTTTTCATGCCAGTTCTTTCCAAATCATTTCTTATGATTTTACACTAATCATTGATATTTTTAATAATTTTATCAAGGCCCGTACAGTCGATTTCCATAAACGGTCATCAAGCTGCACTTATAGAGACCTTTTCCAAATTTGATTTGGACATAATTCCAAATCCAGCCATTAGATTTCAAATCTCTCATATTCGTTAGAAAGCTCTTTTCGATACGAACACAATGGTTCCGGTTTTAGGAGAATCCGACAGTCGAAGCTCCCGTAATGTCTGTTCGAAGTCAATGGTTGAAATTCGCGAACTGTCGTAGCGCGACGCGTTCTATTCAGCCCATTATATAATATATATATAATATATATTTTGTTGATTTCCATTTAAAATGTATTTTATAAATTGTTTTAAATCCGTTTTCAAAACGATTTCAACTTCATATTTAGCTTCAAATCAAAATTGAATATTCCATATCATCGATATATAAATGGTAGTATTTTCAAAACATTAGATTTTGAAATCAATTCCTTTGCGATGTTCATTGTAAAAAAGAATAAAATCGATATAAATCTCGTTCACGTCAAAATGGCGTTAATCTAATCGACATGGCTTTATATATTGAAATATATTCGTGTCCATCCCAAATCGGACATGAAAATCATATCTTGATTCTTTTACTAAATATTATTTTAAAATATTCTTTATTTTAAAATATTTGTTATTTTAAAATATTCATTATTTTAAAACATTCATTCTCCTGAACTGGAATCAGACACAGTCAATAACCATATAATGTGATTATATGGATTTCATACAACACATGTACATAATAACAATCAAACACATTCAACCATCATCCAGAGTGCATTCTACACTGCATAAGCGTCAAATATAAATATTTAACGCTTATAACAATTTGTCAATCAATCGATCGACATACAACTAATTATTGGGATTAGTGTATGTCCAGTATCATCCCAATACCCATGTGGGGTTTTCAAACAACAAACATAGGTTTATTTGTGCAATTGGACGATGTGTAAAATTTATCATCCCAATCAATATCAGTTAAATGTGTGTACATAAACAAATCGCCTGATTTGTTTATGAATATTTGTTTAATTTATATACACACTAAAATTATATTTTTGACTTTAAAATATTTTTAACTATAAAATTATATATTCCATTCCACATCACAAAATCAACTTTCACAACACAATCAAACAAACAAACAAGTCATCCATGGTCTGTGGACGACAGGTGTCGGGTGCTGCTAAGCACCGTCTGCGTGCTAGTATATATATCAACTAGAAAATAAAATTAAAGTGAGGAGTTCTTACCTTTGGGTTCCACTCCGTCGTGCTTTGATTGTCGACCTATATATTATACCTACGTTAAAAATTATATTTTTAACCAATCAATAATTGTTTCTTTGTATGATTATTTTATAAATAACATACATAGGCTAAAAATTATATTTTTATTTTTCTAAAAATAATTTCATATTTTTACAACAACGCTACATAGATAAAAATCACATTTTTATGCCGCTATTATATAGATAAAAATCAAATCTTTCTCTCGCTAATGAATATATAAAAATCACATTTTTACATTGTCATTCCAACGATAAAAGTCATATTTTTGTTTTCCTACATGTATGATAAAAACACATTTTTATATCGATGTTTATCGTATAAAGATCATGTTTTTTATTCGTTCACTTTCACTATAAAAATTATATTCTTATAATTCTCCTTATATAATAAAAATCATATTTTTATTTGAACGCTATCCATATAAAAATAATATTTTTATATTCTCTATTATATAAAAATCCTATTTTTAATCCGCTACTCATATAAAAATAAAATTTTTATATTCTCACTTATATAAAAATCCTATTTTTAATCCGCTACTCATATAAAAATAATATTTTTATATTCTCAATTATATAAAATCCTATTTTTATATTATGAAAAATCATATCTTTTTATAATTAAAAATCTAATCTTTTCTATTTGAAATTCACTTCTTTTCTAAATTAAAAATCATTTCCTTTCTCATGTTAAAAATCTCATATTTATAAATATGCAAAATCGTTTCTTTTGTAAATTAAAAATGATTTCTTTCTATAAATGAAAATTTTATCACTATATAAATTAAAAACCATAACATATATAAACCTCGGATTTTTAACTAATTAAAAATCAGTGTTAATAAAAACAAAATAAACGAATAAATAAAAATTATTAAAATTAGAGGACTTAAGGTTAATCGGAGGGGTGGGGGGTTTAGGGCGCGCTGTATGTGGTTGGGGAAGCTAGTGTGGTCGAGACGTTGGAGTGGGGCAGAACTCGACAGTGGGGCCCCCTTCTGGCGTAGCGGCAGTCTCGATTAGGGTGAGAAGGTTTGGAGTGGGCGCGTTTTTCATTGGGGAAGAAGGAGGCGATGGAGAGGAGGAGGGAGAGGCGTTGGAGGAGGCGGTGGAGGCGACGACACCACCGTAGGGGGCACGACTCATGGGAGAAGGGAGCATCGCGGGATCGAGGGTTTCTTCTTTTTTATATGAACGTTGACTTGGTAAAGGATAGAGAGGGTTGAGATTTATATAAATATATTTATTTAATTAATTTAATTTTCAAAAAGCTACTTTTTCGTTCTATCTCCGATTCGGACCCAACGACTGTCGTCCTTAGCTAATTACCCCCATTCCAAACACAATGGGAAATGTATCATATGCTGATTCGATGGTTACGATCAGTTTTCGTCAAAATCAAAATATAAATTTATAGATTGAATTTGAACGAACATTTCAATTTACCAAGGCCACATACGGACTCTAAAAATTCCTGAAAAATTATTTCTAGCTTCGTATTGACGATACGGTTCTAAAAAAACTAATTTCGTCAAATTTGGAGACCGTTTGAAAAATGGCCATTTTTTGGTCGATCCAAATTGACTGAAACTGTCAAAACATGTTTTACTTCGCCACGCTCACATATTGATTTAAAAAATTATGAATTTTGGAGTCTAGCAATAACTTGACAACCCAGATCCAACAAAAGCGGTTTCGTAAAAAACGGAGGACGTTTGCAAAATTTCCATTTTTAAGGGCTATATTTTCCATAGCAACTATTCTGAATTTTCAACTGGGCATAACTTTTTATTCACGCCATGAAATTTTGATTTTTCAGATTCGTTGAAATGATATTTTCAATTAGATTCTAATATTTTTGGTTTCGCTAAAATCCAGTTTATTTTGAATCCTGTACATTCATTTGAAATTTGAAATTGAAGTTTCAAACTACTGCGCCATTTTTCAATTCCTTTTATACTTGAAAATAAATTTCTCGTCGTTATTATTTAAAATAAATCATTTTAAATATTCAAAATTCATTAAAATTGCCAAAATAAAATTTTTAAATTGGTTCGGATTTTCTGGGTTATTACATTATAAAATATATCTTTCAAATTTCCATAACAATTTCCGTATAATCCCGGAATCCAACATCGAAATATTCCGAAGATTATTTCCATTCCAAATCCATTCCAGTATCATTCCAATTTGTTTGTTGGAAATTTCTGATTATACTAAAACCATTCACATATCCAATTTATTTTATTTAAAAATTATTGGATTTCAAATCTAGTTAATAACTAGTTCATTTTGATAAAAATATATTTTTATCTTTACAAACATGGAAATTCTCATCCCAATTCTTTGCAAATCTTTTATTATGAGTTACACAAATTCTCAATATTTTTAATAATTTAAGGCCCTCTCTGTCAGTTTCCATAAACGATCATCGAACTGCACTTACAACGACCTTTTCCGAATTTGATTTGGACATAATTCAAAATCCAACCATTAGATTTCAAATCTCTTATATTCTTTGGAAAGCTCTTTTCGATACGAACCTAACGGTTCCGGTTTTAGGAGAATCCGACGGACAAATCTCCCATAATCTTAATTCGAAGGTAATGGTCGAAATTTATGAACGGCCACGGCGCAGTGCGTTCTTTTCAGGCCATTAGATATATATTATATATATTTCGTCGACTTCCATTTAAATCGTATTTATAAATCGTTTCTAAATTCATTTTAAAATGATTTTAACTTCATTTTCAATTTTAAATCAAAATTGAATATTCCTTGTCATTATATTATATAAATGATAATATTTTCAAAATATCAGATTTTGAAATCATTTCCTTTTCGATATTCATTATAAAAATGAATAAAATCGATATAAATATCGTTCGCGTCAAAATGGCGTTACTCTAATCAACACGGCTTCATATATTTCAATATTTTTGTGTCCATCCCAAATCGGACATCAAAATCGTATTTTGATCCATTACTGAATATTATTTTAAAATATGCATTATTCTTCATTTTAAAATATTCGTTAATTAAAAATATTAGTTCTTTCCGAATTGTAATCAAACACGGTTAGTTACTACATAATTTTATTTA
Source organism: Allium sativum (assembly GCA_030737875.1). Taxonomy (NCBI): domain Eukaryota; kingdom Viridiplantae; phylum Streptophyta; class Magnoliopsida; order Asparagales; family Amaryllidaceae; genus Allium; species Allium sativum. The sequence goes on along the minus strand of CM060927.1, from coordinate 27,252,669 downwards.
TATGGATTTCATACACACATGTGCACAACAATAATCAAACACAGTCAACCATCATCCAAAGTGCATAATGCAACTGCATAAGCAATAAATGCGAATAATTAACACTTACAACAGCCTGTAAACCAATCAATTGACATACAACTAAATAATTGGGATTAGTGTATGTCAAATATCATCCCAATACCCATATGGGGTTTCAAAAAACACACACTGATTTTATTTGTGAAGTTGGGCGATGTATAAAATATATCGTCCTAATAAGTATTAGTTAAATGTGTGTACGTAAACAAATCACCCGATTTGTAAATGATTTTTTTTTATTCATATACTCAGTAAAAATTATATTTTAATGATAAAATATCTATTTCAACACATGAATATTTTATACAGTTCATTTATACAACAAAAATGATATTTTTATTGTTTCATCATTTTTAGAACATTTCGGCAGCGTAGCAGCGCGATACTAGAACCGGAATAAGGTCTAGCCTTGTCCCTCGCCTAATACTGGCTCGCGCCATACACACACCAATTCCAATCAATTCATTTCACTTCCCAAACCAAATTCAAACAAATAAACCAATCAACCAAACAACCAAACAAACATGGTTTCAAACAAAGGTGTCGGGTGTTACTAAGCACCATCTGCATCCTAGTATATATATTTAACTAGAAAATAAATTAGAGTGAGAAGTTCTCACCTTTGGGATCCACTCGGTCATTCTTTATTGGATGGTATAAATTTCGTTTTGCTTCCAGTCAGTTCCATCGCAATCTATTTCATGCTGTTTTTATATTAAAAATCTCATTTTTATTTCAATGCTATATATATAATTGAAAATCAATTTTTTATAATGCTATGTATACATTAAAAATCATATTTTTACTGTGCTATGTATACATTAAAAATCAAAATTTTAATTCGCTACATATATAAAAATCATATTTTTAATTTGCTACATCATATGAAAAAAAATCACATTTTTCCTTCGCTACTTCATACAAAGAATTTCACATTTTTCTTCGCTGCTTCATATGAAAAAAAATCACATTTTTCTTCGCTACTTCATATGAAAAAATCATATTTTTTCTTCGCTACTTCATATGAAAAAAAATCACATTTTTTCTTCGCTACTTCATATGTAAAAATTACATTTTTATATGACCATTCAAATAATAAAAATCAAAATGTTATATAGCTATTCAAACAACAAACATCAAATTTTTATATGACCATTCAAACAATAAAAATCAAATTTTTATATGACAATTCAAACAATAAAAATCAAATTTTTATCTTGCTTCTACATATGTCAAAATCATATTTTTATTTCACTATATAAAAAACCTGATTTTTAAATCTAAGCTACATAAAAAAACTGACTTTTATATATGTTCCTAAAACTAATTACATTAAATTAAAATCAAAATAAAAACTCACCTTTTCTTGTAGAAAATTGAATTTTTGTTAGAGGAGGGCCCATGGATTGGACGTGGGGTGCCGGGGGGCGAAGTAGTGCTGAGGGGGTGGTGCGGGTGGTGGGTGCTGGCGCCAGGGGGTCTCATAGCGGCTGGACCAGGTGATTTGGGGAGGTAGGGTTTTCAATTCAAAGAGAGGAGAGACAGAGGAGGAGGAGTAGGGGAGGAGGAGAGGCTGCGGGTGGCACGAGGGGGGCGCGGTGGAGCTGAACGAACGTGGGGGAGGGGTGCGGTTTTTCTTTTTTCATTTATTTTGAAAGAACGGTGAAAGAGAAGCGAGGGAGAGAAACCAATGGTTGACTTTAAAATAATATATATTTTTTATTTTATTTAAATTCCAAAAAGTAAAATTTCCAATCGAACTCCAAATCAAGTCCAATAACTGTCGCCCCTAACTAATTACCCCCATTCCGAACACAATGCGATATGTCAGGTAAGCCAATTCGACTGTTACGATCAGTTTTCATCAAAATTAAAATACAAATTAATATAACCCTCAAAATTGATTTCAACGTACATTTTAATTTACCGGGGTCTCGTACCGACTCCAAAAATTCCAGAAAAATAAATCTAGCTATGTTTTGACGATACGGTCCTAACAAAACTAATTTCGTCAAATTTGGAGACCGTTTGAAAAACGGTCATTTTCCAGTCGATTAAATTCAAACTGACTTGACCAAACATGTTTAATTTCACCACGATCACATATTAAGTCCAAAAATTCTGAAAATTGGTGTATAGCAATAATTTGACATTCCGGATTCAACAAAAGTAGTTTCATCAAAAAAGGAGGTCGTTTGCAAAATTGCTATTTTAAGGGCTATATTTATATAAAATTCCATGGTGATTATTATGAATTTTCAACAGGACATAACTTTTTATTTCCATTATGAAATCTGGATTTTTCACATTCGTTGGAAAGATATTTTCAAACAGATTCAAATATTTCTAGTTTTACTGAAATCTGATTTATTTTGAATCCTATACATTCATTTGAAATTTGAAATCGAATTTTCAAACTACCGCGCCATTTCAGGCTCGTTTTATTATTAAAATAAATTTATTCGTTCTAACTTCGATTTAAAATAAGTTTTTAGTCGTTATTATTTAAAATAAATAATTTTAAATATTCAAAATTCATTAAAATTGCCAAAATAAAAAATTTTAATTGGTTTCGATTTTTTGGGTTGTTACATTAAGCTTCTTTAAATCCATTCTCAAATTATAACAAAATCCATATTTAACCTTTGTCTTTTACAAGACGTCCCTTAAATCAAAGATAATTTAGCCTCAAAGTCTTAATTAATTTTCCATTGGATAACTCGCTATCAAAGCCCAGTTTCCTTTGAAAATCCCTTAATGCATATTTCAACCATAGTTTCTAATTAAATCAGTTTTCCAACATTCAATTCTTTAATCTTAACGAAAAGATTATTCTTGGTTCTACAACTCAATCTCATTGGGCTTCAAGAATGATATTGTTGAAGATATGATTCATGACAAAACCCAAATCAGTCGATATTAAATATAAGTTACACAGAAATTGTATCTACTTATATTCGGTATCAATTCTCATAATCAACAAATACTATAAGTGGAATAACGATATAATAATAATATCTTCCAAATTCCTCAAATAGTATACGTTTACACCAAAGAATTTCATATCAAATATCCGAGGATTATTTCTATCCAACTTATCCCAATCAAATTGGGAAACCCGTATCTTACGTAAAAGATTTATCCAACTTTTTGACATTAAATCTGGATAGAAATACCATCAACTTATACTTAATATTATTCTCGATATCCAACTCACACTATAAACGAAAAAATGGTGAACTACCTTATAAATGCCTCAAATACTAATAGTCGTCATCTATCGAATTAAAATCAAACATCCAAAGATTTATCTCCAACCATATCCAATTATTTAAAATTGGAAAACCCATTTTAATATTAAATAAATCAATTTGAGTTCCATCTAAAATATTTCAAACAATTTTAAACCTTTGAAAACATTCCACAAATCATTACTTACAGTTCGGAAGATAGTTTACGGGCTAAAACTTCAAAATAGATTGTTTTCGAAGAAAGCTTTACAATAGTATTTCAAAAGTGTTACAAAAGCGTTACAAAACAATTATCTTAACTATTTTGATCAAAATATCTTTATCTTAGCCAAAACTTAAACTTTAAAATTCAAAACACCTTTACATAATTTGTAATGATTTTACAATTTTTTTCCATATTTTTAAAACATTTTAAATTAGCTGTTTATAGTTATGGTCAACAATTGTTCATACATCGACCTTTTCCAAAACAGTTTCAAACATAACTTGAAAATTATAACTCGAATTTAAAATCTGCTTTCACTCATTTGAAAGTTCTTGTTAATGGAAATCAAACGTTTTTCATTTTATGGGAATCCGACTTAGACTACAAAAGTTATAAGCATTTGAAGTTTGCATCTAAAATACATAAATTGTCATTATGCGATAAGCTCTATTTTGACCATAATAATCGTTATTCTACGATACTTCAAAATATCTTAGAAAACCATTATATTATATAACCCTTTTAAAATCATTTAAATATACTTTCCAAATTATTATGGATCTAAAATTCAACTTTTATTTTTTTACTTAATAAATCAAATTCCAATTCATTTCTAAATTCAAATAACTTCAAATTAACCATCCCATTCGTCGGATCAGTTAGGGTTATCCAAGGAGGGAAGGAAACTTTATTTCCAAATTCAAGCCTATACACTATTCTCTTTGTTATCCTACAATGTTCTGGTATTTATTTATTCATTTAAAGAACTTTAGCAATATATATGAATTCATACATTTGGTCTTTCCAAATTGTTAACCTTCAAATTCAATAATGATATTGCTTCTAATTACGAAGGGGATTTGTCGATCGCCAATGTGATACCATAATTGTTGTGTCATAGTGTGCGCAAAACAACATCAACAAACATTTAAACATCCATAGCAACCATCATCAACATAATTAAATAAATCATAAGTGTGCACAAGCGTTATAACACCAACGCTTAATAGTGTGTGTGGTCTAAACTATGCATCCATCATCCATCACAACAAACATCGGTCATCACTAACCACTAATAATTCATCACTATATTTAAATTAGCCTAACAACTAATTAGATATATAAATTGTGGTTAAAGAGTTCTCACCTAACAAATTTCCAAATCTTCATGGTATGTGAGCCTAGTTGAGCGAACCGTCGGACACTATTTCAACTCACTGTCTACTTCACTAAAATATATATTGTGACGGCCCGCCCCGCACCAACCGACATTTACTCCAAAAGTGCGCTGTACACATGTCCAGTTAGCACGGAACGGATCGTCAGAAGAAAAAGGGAAAGAAATGAACTAAAAGAACCTGTAAAATGTCTCATAGCACATTGAATAAAATATAATAACAACATACTTGACATAAAACAGGTGAGACAGTGCATAAGCTGAAAACAACTAACATAGCAGCGGAAAATCCAAGTACAGCTTATGATCCAAAGTTAACATTATTACAACTTTTTCAAACTGTCTCAAAACAAAAGCAAGGTAAAGAAGGTACACTACTAATGCCCAAGTAGCGACCACCAACGACACAGGGAGAATATCTATATATCATACGTGGAAGCCTCCTGCTCGCCTCCGAATCAGCTACTCGTGCATCACCAGCTAACATGTCTCTAATATGCTCGTGTGAGCACCCAGAGTAATAAGAGGAGACATAAAATTCTTGGTCAGACATAAAGCCTGGTATGAGTGATAAGCATCTAAACAGAACAATAACAGGTAGACTAAAACATACCTGAACCTACAACCAAAGAGTTAGCACTACATATTGTACAACACTCTAAGGTGCCATTTGAAATGGTGTAAAGATAACGGGGGTGGGGGTGCGCATGTCATAGTGATGGCAACAATCAAACATAGCAACCATCCTCACATCTCTCACTCAGTGCCTAAAGCATACGATATTCACCACTTCGATCACCCAAAATACCTTGCTATGATCACTTTGCCCCATGAAGTCATAAATGGCTTCACTGCATTGATACATAACCACAAATCCTTCGCTATGTCCACTTTGCCATATGGAGTCACAATGACCCCACTGCACTGGCTCATAGCCTTACTAATCCTTTACTATGTCCACTCTGCCTCATGGAGTCACAATGACCCCACTGCACTGGCTCATAGTCTTACTACGCATCACTTTTCCCCTCGAGTCGTAATGACTCTAGTGCACTGATAACGTAGTCTTGCTACCATCACCTTGCCCCTTGAGTCATAATGACTCTCCTACACTGATAAGTAGCCCATCATCCATTTTAGTGGTGAATCGAAGTTATGAACGTCGACAACTTTTAGCACACGTCCCGCAGCAAAGCCCAACCATGAATTGAACTCATTGGTTCCCAACTGGATCCTGAGCTCCAACTTCCATTTGGACTACCTTTGCATCTCGGGTTATTGGTCATCACCGGATCGGTTCGGATCTCCCCTAGTCGTCAGTTCGGTTCGGATCGGAATGCTCCTTCTTCACTGGATCATATCGGGTCATCATCACCTCAACGGATCGGATCGAGTCTACACGTCCAGTCGCCATCATCGGTTCGGATCAGAGTCCTCCAATTTGCCACGGTTCGGATCGGCTCCTTCTCATCACCCCGGGTCGGGTCATAGTCTCCTTGCCTCGTCGTAGTACATTGGTTCGGGTCGGGATACCATGGCGGATCGGGTCGGAGAACACCAGGCGGGTTGGATTGGACGATGCATGCCACGAGAAGAGCGAATAGATCGAAGAATGAAGTATGGGAGCGGATCGGGTCCTCCCTCCATTCCGATCCGGATCGGTCTGTTTTTTGCACTTTTCCAGCGAGCAGTTTTACGCCACTCGATGGCGTTTTCGACTATTCCAACTATTCTAATCAATCACAAAGCATACCATACAGTCATAGCAACATGCGTAATCAACCACAAACATCAAAACAACAATATAACGTTAAAATGGATCAAACCTAGCCAAAACCCCATATTTCCCCTTAAGCATGTTTAGGTGAAACTAATTATGTGATTAGCAAAACTTAACCAAATTAACCCAAATTCATATCAGAGGTCTAAAACATCATTTCGAATTTCATAAATATTTTTCCAGAATTTTGTCATGTTTAAATTCGCTAATTAACACTAATTACCCTTAATTAGCCATAATTAGTGAGGAACTATGCAAATCACTCACCTTAGCCACAAATAAACTAAGATCTGAAATAAATCTCTGATTTGATGCGAATCCCAACGCTAAATAGTAGCTACAATGTTGATTTGGTGTAGATCTCCCTTGATTTGATGTTGCTAAGCTTAATCCTTGATTAGAAGATGATTTAGAGGTGATTTAGAGGTTGGAGGCCATTTTTAGGGTTTCTAAGAGGTAAGTGGAGGCTAGAAAACTGAAATGGAATGATTATCTAAGCCTTTTCAGCCTCCCCATAATACTAATCCCGAAATGGGTTATGGGCCCATTCACTAATCACCCTATTTGGCCCGGTTAAGCAGTTTTTCACCTTTCAAACCTCATTTCAGCCATATCTCCCAAACGGTAAGTCCGTTTTTCACATGTAACCACTCTACGAAAAGGTAAACCATGAGACGAATCTAATGGAAGTGGTTTCAGGACAAAATTCCTTTCCAATCAAAAGTTATTGCCAAAACAAGATCAGCTAGGGGCAAAACGGTCATTAAAAAATCGACAAAAATCATGAACATGGGAAATGACTCGAATGGTTGTTTCCCAAAGTTACATGACCATACGACTTCATATGGGAAAGAAATAAATATTCTACGATCCTCCGATGCGTAGAATGCGGGTTGTTACATTCTCCCCCCCCCCCCCCTTAAGAAATTTCGCCCCCGAAATTCCCTAACCAAAACATACATAAGGATCCCGCATGCCTACCAGTCATGAAACAACAATCAAACAAGCAAAACAAGTCTATCCTAGCATGCAGAATAACTAAATTGCAAAGTAAATCTTACCAGGCAAAGAGTTCTGGATACGTCTTCCTAATGCTCTCCTCTGTCTCCCAAGTACAATCATTCTCGTCCTCGCCCCACTGAACCTTGACTAGTTTCACCGCCTTCCTTCGAAGTCGCTTCGTATCGTGCTCGATAATACGAATTGGATTGCGGTTCTCAACCGCCTCTGGTTCTACTTCGAAGTCCTCTAACTGATCAGGTGAAATAGTCAAATTTGGGTTGTGTACAAACTTCCTTAGTTGGGAAACATGAAATACGCTGTGAACTCCCTCCATCTTCTCTGGTAAGCCAACTCTATATGCCAAATTCCCGACTAGTTCAAGAACAGGGAATGGGCCAACAAATCTTGGTGCCAACTTGCCTCTGCTGCCAAATCGTATCACGCTCTTCAACGGAGAAATCATGACAAACACCAAGTCACCAATGGAGAATTTTAAATCTCTTCTCCTCTTTTCAGCATAACTCTTCTGCCTATCTTGGGCAGCCTTCATTCATTGTTGAATGGTCTTAATCTTATCTGAAGTTTCCCTCACCACATCTGGTCCAAGCATAAACTTCTCGCCAGTCTCTATCCAACATGATGGTGTGCTGCACGGTCTTCCTTACAAATCTTCATATGGAGCCATACCGATACTGGATTGGTAGCTATTATTATACTCAAACTCTACTAGATGCAAATGGTCATCCCATGATCCACCAAAATCCAATATACAAGCTCTCAAGAGATCTTCCAATATACGATTCACCCTCTCCGTCTGACCGTCGGTCTGAGGATGATATGCGGTACTGAGACGTAATTCTGACCCTAGAGCCTCTTGTAAGCTCTTCCAAAACCCACTAGTAAACAACGGGTCTCAGTCACTCACAATGCTTTTAGGTACTCCATGAAATCTCACTACCCACTTCATATACAATTCTGCTAATTTAGCTGCCATTCTGGTTGATTTGACTGGTATAAATCTTGAACTTTTAGTCAATCGATCCACAATTACCCAAATGCTATCATATCCCGATCTAGTCCTTGGTAAACCATCGATGAAATCCATCGAGACTTGCTCCCATTTCCATTCGGGAATTTCTAATGGTTGCAACACCCCACTAGGCTTCTTTTTCTCAGTTTAACTAGCTGGCAATTCCTGCATTTGGATATAAACTTCCCAACATCTCTTTTCATCCCTTCCCAGTAGTAAGTCTGCTTCATGTCTCGATACATCTTATTACCACCGGGATGTATAGTCAGTTGAGTGATGACATTCTCTTAGCACTTCATCTCTCAAACCATTCACGTTGGGTACAACTAGTCTTCCATTCTTTCTAAGCCATCCATCTCGATCAAGCCCATACAAATTCATCTCCTCACCGTCGATGTCCATCTCTAACTTGGAGAAGATTTCCAATGGATTAGGATCGTCCCTCTGGCTGGAACCAATCCGCTCTATCAAAGTGGGTTTGATCGCCAAACTAGCTAGCATGACTGGATCCAATTCGCACTTTGGTCTGAAATCAAACCCCGTGATATACTCCAGTTGCTTCCATTCAAGAAACGTAGCCCCTAAACTGGCATGTCTCCTACTCAAGGCATCGGCTACCGCATTACCTTTCCCAGGTGTGTATGAAATATCAAAATCATACGAAGCCGATAACTCTAACCATCTCTGCTGACGAAGGTTCAGATCTTTCTGAGAGAAGAGATACTTTAACGATTTATGATCGGTAAACAACTCAAATCTTTCTCCCAAGAGATAATGTCTCCACATCTTCAACGCAAATACGATCGCTGCTAATTCCAAATCATGGGTAGGATACTTCTTCTCATGCGGCTTTAGCTGCCGACTAGCATAAGCTACAACCCTACCTCCTTGCATCAATACAGCACCTAATCCGGTACCACAAGCATCAGTGTATACCGTCATCTCTTCATTCCCCTTAGGAATGACCAATACTGGCACACGCGTCAAATTTTCTTTTAGACTCTTGAATGCATTCTCACACACTCCGTCCTAGATGAAGGACTGATTCTTCTTAGTCAACTGAGTCAACGGTGCTGCTATCTTGGAGAAATCCTGGATAAACTTACGATAATATCAAGCTAACCCCAAGAAACTTCTTACATCTGTTACATTCTTGGGCGTTGGCCAATCCTGTACTGTAGCCACCTTCGCAAGGTCCAGGCAATACCATTCTCTGAAACAACATGGCCCAAGAATCTCACTTCCCTTCTCCAAAAGTGACACTTAGAGAATTTCGCTTTCAATTGGTGTTTCCTCAACACCTCCATCACTATCCTCAAGTGTCCCTTGTGTTCCTCCTCTGTCCTCGAGTAAACAAGGATATCGTCTACGAACACAAGAACAAACCTATTCAGCTGATCTCTGAATACTCGATTCATAAGATCCACAAAGTAGGCTGGTGCATTGGTCAACCCAAATGGCATGACCAACCACTCATAGAATCCAGATGGCGTCCTAAATGCCGTTTTTGGAACACTCTCATCTGCTACTCGGAGCTGATGAAATCCTGTCGCGAGGTCCAACTGGGTGAACACTCTTGCTCCTTCCAGTTGATCAAATAAATCATCTATCCGCGGTAGAGGATACTTATTCTTTCTCGTTATCTTATTCAACTCGCGATAGTCCACACACAAACGAAGGGAACCATCTACCTTAGTGGCAAACACAACGGGTGCTCCCCACTCGGAGACACTTCTTCTAATAAATCCCTTCTTCAAAGGATTGCTGACTTGTATCCCGACCTCTCGTTGCTCCCTTGGTGCCATACGACGAAGTGGCATCAATATAGGTCTGGCATCTTTCACTAAATCAATACAGAACTCAATCTCTCGGTGTGGTGGAAGCCCGGTCACCTCCTTGAAGACGTCCGGATACTGGCCAACCACGGGCACATCTGGCATCTCATCCTGCGGGATGTCGAGGGAATTTATAAAACTAGCCAGTACCCCATCACTAGGTAGACTACCAAACACTACCCTCCGCCCATCATCCGCCCTAACTGTCACCAAAAACCCCTCACAGTCTACCACCACCCCGTATCTTTGGAGTCAATCGACCCCCAATAAAGCTCAAAACAAAGCAATCACAAACAAACATACATCCATGACTCGATAAGACCACATTTCGGCTAATCATACTAAGGCTGGTCGAACCACCAATCGGGTTCGTCACAACCAATGGTCTATCGACTATCTCGGGTTCCAGTCCCAACCTATCTACCAGGTCACTAGATATGAAGGAACGGGAAGCCCCAGCATAAAACAAAACTTGAACTGGTACATCATAAATAGAAAGCATACCTTGAATAACAACATTCTTTCCTTTCTCCGCCGCAGTTGGGGCAATCAACGAAGAAGGAACAACATCAATAGCATATGCTTTCACAATCTGCTTCTCCTTAAGAGGTTGTGGACACTTATCCTTATGATGTCCCACTTGGCCACAGTTGTAGCACTTCCTTTCCGCTAGCTTGGCCTGACATTCTTTAGCATAATGGCCCTTCTTACCACGGCTGAAGCACTCAACATCTTTCTTGCTCTTTTTCCGGCCATCCTTAGATTGGCTCTACTTCCTCTTATTCTGAGAGTTATTCTTACCTCCACCGTCTGCTTGCGGCTTCAGCCCTTCTACAGATGCAACCTCAGTCTTTGACTTAGGGTAAAGACTCTCTGATCTCAAAGCTTTCCCCACAATCGATTCAAAAGTCTCATCGATGTGGTTGATAAGCCTTTCCCCCAAGTATCCATCCAAACCAGTAATGAACTTCTCATTCTTCTTCTCAGGAGTATCGATAAGAGATAGTCCAAACTTTGACAAAGTGTCGAATTCAGCAATATAGTCAGAGACTGCCCGACCATTCTGCTTGAGTTCCAAGAATCTCTTAAACAATACTGACTTTTGGGCAGCTGGAATGAACTTCTCGCTAAAGCGAGCCTTGAACTGATCCCAAGTAACCTGATCTTCTAGAGTAGCTCTTCTAATGGCATTCCACCAATTCATCGCTCGCCCTTGCAGCTGACGAGACGCTAGCCTTCTCTTCATCGCATCCTCAATACCCAAGTCGTCGAAGATACGATCACATCTATCCAACCAATCCTGAACATCTGTGGCCGACTCCATTCCGTGGAACGGCTTCCCACCAAGGTTAGTGTAATCCTTGCACAACTTGGCGAAGTCGACCCTAGGCGCCTGCACTACTGGACCACCACCAATTCCGGGATTGGGAACTGCCCCTTGCACCTCCCTAAGCATGTCTCTCATGAGGTCAGTAAACATCGCCCTCATGTCAGCATCATTCCCATTATTGGCTCCCCTACCAGCACCTCTAGCATATCGGCTCATCGTCAATCTGTAAAAGGGGAAACGGTTAACGACCCCATAGTGGTGCTAGTGCAGTACGACTTCATTCTTATACTACTAATTGTATATACATATATAGCTTTTGAAAACCTAAGTAATCACAAATACGCTCTCTCATATGCGTACTATCTCTCCCTAGTGTCTTTCCCTAGGTTAACTACGCAACCTAGAGCTCTGATACCAAATGTGACGGCCCGCCACGCACCAACCGACATTTACTCCAAAAGTGCGCTGTATACATGTCCAGTTAGCACGGGACGGATCGTCAGAAGAAAAAGGGAAGAAGGAAATGAACTAACAAAGAACCTGTAAAATGTCTCACAGCGCATGTAATAAAATATAATAACAATATACTTGACATAAAACAGGTGAGACAGTGCATAAGCTGAAAACAACTAACATAGCAGCGGAAAATCCAAGTACAGCTTATGATCCAAAGTTAACATTATTACAACTTTTCCAAACTGTCTCAAAACAAAAGCAAGGTAAAGGAGGTACGCTACTAATGCCCAAGTAGCGACCACCAACGACACAGGGAGAATGTCTATATATCATACGTGGAAACCTCCTGCTTGCCTACGATTCAGCTACTCGCGCATCACCAGCTAACCTGTCTCAAATCTTCTCGTGTGAGCACCCAGAGTAATAAGAGGAGACATAAAACTCTGGATCAGACATAAAGCCTGGTATGAGCGATAAGCATCTAAACAGAACAATAATAGGTAGACTAAAACATACCTAAACCTGGACCTGCAACCAAAGAGTTAGCACTAAATACTGTACAACACTCTAAGGTGCCATTTGAAATGGTGTAAAGATAACGGGGGTGGGGGTGTGCATGTCATAGTGATGGCAACAATCAAACATAGCAACCATCCTCACATCTCTCACTTAGTGCCTAAAGCATACGATATTCACCACTTCGATCACCCAACATACCTTGCTATGATCACTTTGCCCCATGAAGTCATAAATGGCTTCACTGCACTGATACATAACCACAAATCCTTCGCTATGTCCACTTTGCCGTATGGAGTCACAATGACCCCACTGCACTGGCTCATAGCCTTACTAATCCTTTACTATGTCCACTCTACCCCATGAAGTCACAATGCCCCCACTGCATTGGCTCATAGTCTTACTACGCATCACATTGCCCCTCGAGTCGTAATGACTCTATTGCACTGATAACGTTGTCTTGCTACCATCACCTTGCCCCTCGAGTCATAATGACTCTACTGCACGGATAAGTAGCCCATCATCCATTTTTAGTGGTGAATCGAAGTTATGAACGTCGACAACTCCTTAGCACACGTCCCGCAGCAAAGCCCAACCATGAAGTGAACTCATTGGTTCTCAACTGGATCCTGAGCTCCAACTTCCATTTGGACTACCTTTGCATCTCGGGTTATTGGTCATCACCGGATCGGTTCGGATCTCCCCTAGTCGTCAGTTCGGTTCGGATCGGAATGCTCCTTCTTCACTGGATCGGATCGGGTCGTCATCACCTCAACGGATCGGATCGAGTCTCCACGTCCAGTCGCCATCATCGGTTCGAATCGGAGTCCTCCAATTTGCCACGGTTCAGATCGGCTCCTTCTCATCACCCCGGGTCGGGTCGTAGTCTCCTTGCCTCATCGTAATACATTGGTTGGGGTCGGGATACCATGGCGGATCGGGTCGGAGAACACCAGGCAGGTCAGATCGGACGATGCATTCCACGAGAAGAGCGAATAGATCGAAGAATGAAGTATGGGAGCGGATCGGGTCCTCCCTCCGTTCCGATCCGGATCGGTCTGTTTTCTGCACTTTTCCAGCGAGCAGTTTTACGCCACTCGACAGCGTTTTCGACAATTCCAACTATTCTAATCAATCACAAAGCATACCATACAGTCATAGCAACATGCATAATCAACCACAAACATCAAAACAACAATATAACAGGTTAAAATGGATCAAACCTAGCCAAAACCCCATATTTCCCCTTAAGCATGTCCAGGTGAAACTAATGATGTGATTAACAAAACTTAACCAAATTAAGCCAAATTCATATCAGAGGTCTAAAACATCATTTCGAATTTTATAAATATTTTTCCAGAATTTTATCATGTTTAAATTCGCTAATTAACACTAATTACCCTTAATTAGCCATAATTAGTGAGGAACTATGCAAATCACTCACCTTAGCCACAAATAAACTAAGATCTGAAATAAATCTCTGATTTGATGCGAATCCCAATGCTAAACAGTAGCTCCAATGTTGATTTGGTGTCGATCTCCCTTGATTTGATGTTGCTAAGCTTAATCCTTGATTAGAAGATGATTTGGAGGTGATTTAGAGGTTGGAGGCCATTTTTAGGGTTTCTAAGAGGTAAGTGGAGGCTAGAAAACTAAAATGGAATGATTCTCTAGCCCTTTTCAGCCTCCCCATAACCCTAATCCCGAAATGGGTTATGGGCCCATTCACTAATCACCCTATTTGGTCCGGTTAAGCAGTTTTTCACCTTCCAAACCTCATTTCAGCCATATCTCCCAAACGGTAAGTCCGTTTTTCACATGTAACCACTCTATGGAAAGGTAAACCATCAAACGAATCTAATGGAAGTATTTTCAGGTCAAAATTCCTTTCCAATCAAAAGTTATGGCCAAAACAAGATCAGCTAGGGGCAAAATGGTCATTTAAAAATCGACAAAAATCATGAACATGGGAAATGACTCGAATGGTTGTTTCCCAAAGTTACATGACCATACGACTTCATATGGGAAAGAAATAAATATTCTACGATCCTCCGATGCGTAGAATGCGGGTTGTTACATATATTATATAATATATACTAATCTTTCTCTCTATACATATTATAAGAGGAGGAGGAGTAGGATGACAAACTTCGGCAAGGTGGTGGTGGAAAAAAGGAAGACTTATGCAATGGAAGCCATGGCCATAAGCTTTAAGAAGAAGAAGATAAAAAGAAGAAAATGGAGTGGAATGGTTAAAAAATGGAGGAAAGGCCTCCTTATATAGGAATGGAGGGTTAAGGAGGCAATGGCACATAAGGGGGCAAGTGTAAAACATGCATGAAAGGAGGCATGAATAAATACAAGTGTCCTTACACTTGTCTTAAGGAGGGAAAGTGATCTTTTGGTGGCATTTCCTTTAAAATGCTATGAAAACTAAGGACAACACTTAGTTCTAATGCTACTAATTCATGTTATGGTTTGACAAATCCAATCAAACAACAAATAATATCAATAAATCCAAACTTATTAATAATCATTCTCATTTATAATTCAAGTAAAATATATCATATAACTTATCAAAATTTTCTTAAAAATTCTAAACGATATATATGTATGTAAAATTCAAATTTAAATTCAAATCAAGTAATAAAAATTCCAATTTTAAATTGGTTAAAAATTCTGGATCATTACACAAATGACCAAGGCTTTTGTTGAAAAGAAGAGTCTTGTTGTTGATGATCAAAGCATAGCTTTAATTAGCAAAGCTTTGTGTAGCGTTAATTCGCGAGCTAAATACCCCTGTATGAACCAGAAACGGGATAGTGACTGCATGGAAATGGACATATGTTAGTTTCTAGCTACGAGTAACATCATGATATGGAGCCCAGACTGTTTACTTATGTGGATATTTGAAAACTTTATTGTTGGAAAGAAAGGTAACTAGGATATGATTTGGGTCCCTAGAGACTCATATGGTCAAAAACAGACAGTAGTGTCGACGTACTGGCCATTTTGGTGGTTCGATAGAACCGGCTAACATATAGTTTACGGTTTTGCCAATCATCGACGGATGACCGGCCATGAAGATCCAAGGGTTCACTGTGGGGTATCCTGAGGCATTGCTAGTGTGTCTCGAAATCGATGAGGACGATCCCTTGCCTCGGTTCATAGATGGAAACCCAATTTCCAATACGCGATTTTATGGTTTGAGTTGTAAACCTATATGGCGACGTAATATAAAGGTACTTGCGCCGCCTATGATTGATACATTTATATTTGAATTTGATTTCTTCACTTATAATAATAATAAAAGATGAAATTTTTCTTGTCAAGAATATTTGGCTATTATAAGGGAAAACTCCGTCCTCGACTGTGTTCATTGTGTGATGGGACCTGGGTCTTATAATAGCTTCATTTTTCTCTTTAGCATTGCGCTGTTTATTTTCATGCACTGACATTCATGTGGATAAACCCATTCCGTTTTATATGGCGTGGTCATGTAATTTACCTAACTTCAAAATAAAAAGCTAATAACTGTTTTAGTTCTCACGCTAGTCCCATGACTGACTCGGAGTTTAAAGTTTCTACCTAAACACTGGGTGCCAATATTTCCACACGGGCAGCTAGTAGTTTTGGTTTTCGCAGATATTTCTTTTCACATGATCCTGGATTACAGCTGGAGCTATATTCGGAAAACTTTGTATCCGTATATCTCTTTCAGTTGTGGTTGTAGATGATTTCCGCTGTACATTATATTTATGTATATATTTTCTGCTGTTATGTAACTAAATCTCTAATATTTTTGCGTTGTAAATTATTTGAACTCTAATATATATTCTTGTACTCTGATGTAGTTGCTGTAATAACAATGAAATGTTCTGTTGTTTGTTTCTGATGAGTCGTGTTCTCAAAGCAATTCGGGCTTTCCCGTAAGAGGAAATTTGGGTCATTTCAGAAAGTAAAAGAGAAATGGGCTAATTAACCCAACAAGGCCCAATATAGCTTAATTATGCAAATTAAACCCAAACGCACTATATTAAGTATTAACCGTACATTAACAACTCAATTATGTAAACCTTGTTCAATTAAATTACAACACACACAAAACACTTTGTGTTTAATTTATAAGCACAAATACACACTATGATAAACTTTACAACTATTAAACAACTTTTACATATCAATTTAGGTATAATCCACTAGTATAAATATGTTTGATACAATACTATTTTATCCTTTGAACATATTTATATTTCTACAACAATGTTTACATTCTATATTGGTTTAAATAATTAAATCAATTACCATAATAAACATTTCAAAACCTCAATATTGTTTCACAATCAATATTTATATTCTAAATTGACAACAAGCAATTAGAACATCAATGTTGTCATTAATATTATTAATTTACAATTAAAAAAACCTTCCGAACATAATTCAATCCTCACCCTTAATTTATTTTTTTAAGAAATACGTCTTACAACCAAAAACAAAAATCAATAGTTTAATAATTATTACAACCAACAATTAATTATCACTATTGAAAATATATTTTCCACCTAATATTGATTCCCAATCAATATAATATACTTTTTCAAAATTAACATTAATCAACCAGCGATGATTTATGAACACATATTGAAATAAATTACTTATTAAATTAAGAATATGTACTCTATTCCAAACATACTAATTGTGAAAACCACATTTTCCTTATTTCTTTCTTTTTATAATATAAGTTGGACTTTTGAATTTGTGACAACCCCAAACCCCGTACTGACGGTGGCAAGGGTAATCTTTGGAATATAACACATAAAAAGATAATAGCAGAACAGAAATAAATAAATACACCAAATAATGTACAAATAATACACTGGATAAACATAATCATCAGAGTTACGCAGTATACAGGATCATACTTAGTACAAATACAGTTTAGCTATACGTAAATGTCTACAGCGGAAAACAAACATAATATGTACAATAGGAGCTGAACAGCATAAAAAGAGATAAATTATAGAATCCATCTTCAGCTCCAGCTATCCAGAAAGAGCCTGCTAAAACCTAAATACAAGGCTGCCCGTGTAGAAATAAGGGTACCTGAGTTTGCAAGTGAAACAAACTACGAATCAGTCATGAGACTGGTATGAGAAATCTAATTAACACATTTTATAATATGGCTAATTACAGGAACACGCCGCTTTCGCGGAACGGGTTTTCTCCATTGGATTGCCAGTGCTTTAAAACAAGTCAATATTTTAAACATCGCAATGCTTTTTATAAAAATGAAGCCATTATAAGACTCAGTTCCCATCACACAATGCAATACAAACCGGAGGATAGAGTTTTACCTTATAATGGCCAAAATATTCTTGATATGAATAAAACAAAAGAATTTGATATTATTACTAGTGTTTATAGATTTCAAAAACAATTTCAATCATAACTATCAATCATAGACGGCATGGGTACCATATATCATGTCGCCATATATATATACAATCAAAACCGCAAGGGTCGTATTAGGAAATTGGATTTCCGTCATGAACCAAGGCAAAAGATAGTCCTTACCAAATTCGAGACAATCTAGCCTTTGTCTCAGAATCAGAGCTCGAGTGACCTTTGGATCGTCAGGGCTGGTCCACCGATGTGGATTAAAATGCCTGAACACTACGTCTCCTCACCCTTTGGGGCGTAAATGAGCCAACGAATGGCTCCATCGGCTTCACATAGTCACCGATATATCCGAGGCGCCTCATAACAGCAACAACCACATAGGTGAAGAATAGTATAAATGTCAACCAGTTTAAGCACTGACACCACCTCTAGATAGAAGGAAACGCATGCCCTCCCTGAGGTCCTCTCCCGTTTCTGGTTCATACCGAGGTGTGAGGCTCGCAAATTCACGTTATACACAAAGCTACGCCACACAGGCGGCGCTTTGAACATCACCCACAGGACTTTGCTTTTCAACAGAAGCCTTGATCACTTCATCTTGGCATGCCACAAAGACAATTCCCACCATGCAACTGATGGCTATCAATCACACAGAATGAGTTCCCATGTCAGACACACAGTCATTTGCAAGTCCGTTCTGGGTTTGAACGAAACCGGAGGCACTATATACCTCGCATACCCATCGATCTCCACGTACGTCTGGACGATCACCACACATTATCCATATTTCGGGATGCCTCCCAATCAGGACATCAGTTATCATCCAACCGAGGTGAAGATCTCCGGTCTTCAACCACCGTCTTCATCTTCGATTTCTAACCGTCGATTCAGTTATTCAGAATGGGATAAACCCGGTCTTTCTGAGCAACTCGCATATATAATAAATAAGTGCTACACAAACACAGCATACGCCTTATTCCAATTCATTAGTCACTAATCGTAAATCAGTAAGAGAACGATTTCCCAAATATTAACCCCGAAAGCCGAAACCAACATCAGATCAAAACCCAGGAAACCATTTGACTTAGCTAACCTTCAGTTAGTTTCTAAATTTCACATTCCATATCGTTTATAATATTTTATAACGATTTATCGCTATTATTTATTTATTTATAGCCAATTCATTCAAATGACGCTTCGGGCCATAACGTGGCCGTGGCGCTGTTTTTCTTTAGATTTGATTTACACATATATATAAGTCTAACCGTTGGATCTTCACAAATTTTATATCATTAGAAAGATCTTTTCAAAACGAATCCAACGGTTCCAGTATTGGGAAAATCCGACGGTCGGATCTCCCGGTACACTTGTTTGAAGTTTCAATTTCAAAATACGAACTACAGCGTCGTTATTCGATTTAATTCAACTATATATATAAATATATATATATAATCGATTCTGGCGCTGTTTTTCTTTAGATTTGAATTAATCATTCCAGACAATCCAACTGTTGGATTTTCACAAAGTGGGTATCGTTGGAAAGAGACTTCCAAGACAAACCCAACGGTTATGATTTCGAGAAAATCCGATGGTCGGATCTCCCGCACTAATCGTTTGAAATCACGGTTTCAAAACACGAACCGCGGCTTCATTATTTGATTTATTTTAATTATATATATATATAATCCATTCTTCGATTTCAAAACCATATTCTTTTCATACATTTGATAAAAATGATATTTTTATCCAACTGACCTTTATTTCAACAATTTACTATTTTTAACACTTCATGTATATAGTAAAAATGTGATTTTTATTGTAAAACAATTTATTTCAAAACACGACTATTTTATATTGTTCATATAGATTATAAAAATAGGATTTTTATTATAAAACAATTTATTTCAAAACACGACTATTTTATATAGTTCATATAAATGATAAAAATAGGATTTTTATTATAAAACAATTTATTTCAAAACACGAATACCATTCAACACATGAATTTCTATTCAACGAATGAATTTCTATTCAACACATGAACATTTTCTACAGTTCGTACATATAAAATAAAATTGTGATTTTTATTGTTAAAATAATTTATTTAAAACACAAATACCATTCAACACATGAATTTCTATTCAACGAATGAATTTCTATTCAACACGTGAATATTTTCTATTCTACACACGAATATAATTTCAACACATGAAAATAATTCTAACACATGAATATTATTCAAAATTTCGACAGCATAACGGAAGGGTAGTTAAAACCGGCGTCGTCCCTAGTACAACTCCTCACTCTACCTCAAAGCCTCGCAGCTTTTGACAATGGGGATTTCATGCATCTAGTTCGCACGCAGGCGGCATGTATATTTTTTTCATTTCCACAAACTAATCCTATGTGGTTTCAACCAAATAATTCTCAACCACAAATGGGTATTTTTCAACCACAATCAATCAATTTCAACCACAAATAATTCTAATCAACCATTCGCTATCAACCAATTTTCACACTAAAAGCAACCAATAAATATCGTCCATGGTTTGTGGACGAGGGGCGTGTGTATATATATATATATTTCACTTCTATTTGACACATATATAATTTTTACAATGCATATATAACTTATACACCGAACGTACAACTTATACAAGAGGTGTACAACGCTTATATAACTCATACATCGACTATATAATTTATACATCGTTGTTTTCCATATCGTTAATAATTTAGAAATCCCACATTGGGTTCCACTCCACCAAAAATAGTAGAAGGCTCAGAAAAGTATCCGGTCTCTTCTAAAATGTAGAAGACGTCCACACGAGTCCACTGTCTCTTGTTTCACTGAATTTCGTCAACAAACAAAAAAGATACGATTTTTACAGTGAAATCAAAAACCGTAGCGCTTTAAAGTGCTATTAAATAGTTTAATATATAATTAGCCGTTACCTCTCTATTTTCTTCAAAACTAGGTTTTAGATTTGCGCTAAATCCGAAGCACTTCAGGCCGATCGGGTTTTGCAGCGTTGAAGAGGGGCGAGAGGCGCTCAGGCGCACGGTGGAGGGGGTCCACTCGATCTGGCCAGGAATCAGCGGCGGCGGCTTGAAGTCCTAGACTTTGGGGCATCAAATCTCTCAAATTACTCCACGGTGGAAGGCGAGACCTATATTTATTTGAAGGTGGTGGAGAGCACGACAAAAATCTCCAAAGGAGCACCCTGTTTTGATGCGTGTGGAAGGAGAAATCGGAGGGGGAAGCTCTGAACGTTTTCCGTCGTTCATTCGGGTGAGGGAAAGAGAGAAAACGGGGAGACAAAGTGGGCGTTGACCAATGAGATTTTTTTATATATTTATAAATTTTAAAAATCCAAAAATACCCTCTTTCACACACGAACCCCAATCCAAACCCAACGACTGTCGTCCCTAGCTAAATACCCCCATTCCGAACACAATGGTATATGTTTCGTAGGCCCATTTGACTGTTTGAGTTAGTTTCTCTTCAAATTAAAATATAAAACATTCAATATTTAATTTGAACGTACATTTCAATTTGCCGGGGCCACATACTGATTCGAAAAATTCCCGAGAAATAAATCTAGCTATGTTTTGACGATATGGTCCCAACAACACTAGTTTCATCGAATTCTGAGACCGTTTGAAAAATGGTCTTTTTCTGGTCGATCCAATTTAATAGAAATCGACCAAACACATTTTCCTTTGCTACTCTCACATACTAGCTTCAAAAATTATGAAATTTGAAACCTAGCAATAATTTGACATCCTGGATCCAACGAAAGCGGTTTCGTCGAATTCCGAGGTCGTTTGCAAAATGGTCATTTTCACGGGCTATATAAACTCTATAGTGACCTTTCTGAAAATTCATTTAGCCATAACTTTTGCTTCCCGCTATGAAACTTCGGTTTTTCAGATTCATTAGAAAGATATTCACTAACAGATTTAAATAGTTTTGGTTTCACTAAAATCCATTTTGTTTTGCACCCGGTATAGTAAGTCAAAGTTTGAATTCAAATTTTAAAACTACCGCGCCATTTCAGGCCTTGTTTATAATTAAAATTAATTATATTCGTTTTCAAACATCGATTCAAACTTAATTTTCGTCGTTACTATTTAAAATATTTATTTTAAATATTTTAAATTCACAAAAATAGCCAAATTAAAATTTTCAAACTGGTTTAGATTTTCCGGGTTGTTACAATCTCCCCCACTTAAAACTTTTCGTCCCCGAAAAGGAACAAGGTCGAAAGTGGTTTGATTAATCTACTCTACTTTCAATCTGGCTTCCATTATCCAACTTTTTAGTTTCTGAAAATTTTCAAATTCTTCAAAAATTTGGTTAACACTCTAAATTTTCGAAAAATTTCGCCATAACCTCCTTTGTACGTGGAGGGTCTGGAAATTTATTGCACCGTATTAAGTACCCAATAAATCCTAATAAGCATGCACATATTTATAGTGATATCTTCCGGTGTCCACAGGGGAGTGTGTATAGATCATAACTCCAGAGAATAAATTCTCGTAACCCTATAAATGGTTTTTGTGCCTTAATGACCAGAGAGACGTGTTTATTGTCATCTCCAGACCCGTGTGAGGTTTTTATTAATCTGGCAATTTACCGTTACATTTTATATGGTCCATATCAGTCATCAGTTCAACATGTAATATATAGTCATCGCCATACAAGCCTCTCGCTCGTATGGTAAATCTTTAACCTCGTCACATAAGCTCCAAATGCTTATGTGGTATATGATGAAGTATGCCTATCTTCACGAAGTATGCCATGTAATGTAGTTCAAAATTTATTGTTACTATCCTATGGCGACATTTATTATTACACACAGAACAACCAGCACTCCGCATCCAATGGCTTTCATAGGAGTTGATATAATAATAAAATTGTGCATCTAACTCATTAAGGTTTACCTATTTGTCGGGCACGCAAATAAATCCTTTACTCAACAGCTAATCCATTTACCTGTTGAAACATATATAATGCACATGTATATATTTCTATCTATTTTTAAATCAGTTTAATGTGTGATTTAATCGAATAAATTCTACCATTCATTCTCTTATTGATTAAATTAACTATCGTTCTAATAATTTAATTAACCATATCCACTATCACACAACACAAACAACAATCAATTTTATTTTAAACTTTTCAAAAATGTACTAATCAATTCCTATAGTCTTTTACATTTCAAATATATATCCTTTATATATTCAAAAATCATATTTGTAAAACCAGGCTATATATATATAATCACAAATACGTTATTTATAAACATATAACTCTCAACTCGTTCTTGGGCATTTCTGACCCCATCTCTAGCGAGTTGTTCTGATTCTGCTATACTCGTACTAGAATATTACTGATTCTATCCATATTGAGTTACTCGTCCTAGAACACTACTGGTTCTATCTCTGACGAGTTCGTTAATGTGATATATACCAGAGCTAAGCTTAACCAAAGCTCTGATACCATGTTGTGACAATCCCAAACCCCGTACTGACGGTGGCAAGGTTAATCTTTGAAATATAACACATAAACAGATAATAGCAGAATAGAAATAAATAAATACACCAGATAATGTACAAGTTATACACTGGATAAATATAATCATCAGAGTTACGCAACATACAGGATCATACTTAGTACAAATACAGTTCATCTATACATAAATGTCTACAGTTGAAAAAAACATAATATGTACAATAGGAGCTGAACAGCATAAAAAGAGATAAATGATAGAATCCATCTTCAGCTCCAGCTATCCAGAAAGAGCCTGCTAAAACCTGAATACAAGGCTGCCCATGTAGAAATAAGGGCACCCGAGTTTGCAAGTGAAACAAACTACTAGTCAGTTATGGGACTGGTATGAGAAATCTATTAAAACATTTTATAATATGGCTAATCACAGGACCACGCCGCTTTCAAGGAACGGGGTTTCTCCATTGGATTGCCAGTGCCTTAAAACAAGTCAATCTTTTAAACATCGCAATGCTTTTTATAAAAATGAAGCCATTATAAGACTCAGTTCCCATCACACAATGCAACGCAAACCGGAGGATAGAGTTTTACCTTATAATGGCCGAAATATGCTTGATACGAATAAAACAAAAGAATTTGATATTATTACTAGTGTTTATAGGTTTCAAAAACAATTTCAGTCATAACTATCAATCAAAGACAGCATGGGTACCATATATCATGTCGCCATATATATATATACAATTAACACCACATGGTGTCATATTTGGAAATTGGATTTCCGTCATAAACCAAGGCAAAAGGTAGTCCTTACCTAATTCGAGACAATCTAGCCCATGTCTCAGGATCAAAGCTCGAGTGACCCTTGGATCGTCAGGACCGGTCCACCGATGTGGATTAAAATACCTGAACACTACGTCTCCCCACCCTTTGGGGGCGTAAATGAGCCAACGAATGGCTCCATCGGCTTCACATAGTCACTGATATATCCGAGGCGCCTTGCAACAGCAGCAACCACGTGGGTGAAGAATAGTATAAATGTCAGCCAGTTTAAGCACTGACACCACCTCTAGCTAGAAGGAAACGCATGCCCTCCCTGAGGTCCTCTCGCGTTTCTGGTTCATACCGGGGTGTGAGGCTAGCGAATTCACGTTATACACAAAGCTACACCACACAGGCGGCGCTTTGATCATCAACCACAAGACTTTTCTTTTCAACAGAAGCCTTGATCACTGCATCTTAGCATGCCACACAGACAATTCCCACCATGCAACTGATGGCTATCAATCACATAGAATAAATTCCCACGTTAGACACACAGTCCATTTGCAAGTCCGTTCTGGGTCTGAATGAAATCGGAGGCACTATATACCTTGCATACCCATCGATCTCCACATACGTCTGGATGATCACCACTCATTGTCCATATTTCGGGATGCCTACCAATCAGGACAACAGTTATCATCCAACCGAGGTGAAGATCTCCGGTCTTCAACCACCGTCTTCATCTTCAATTTCTTATCGTCGATTCAGTTATTCAGAATGGGATAAACCCGGTCTTTCTCAGCAACTGCGTATATAATAAACAAGTGCTACACAAACACAACATACACCTTATTCCAATTCATTAGTCACTAACCGTAAATCAGTAAGAGAACCATTTCCCAAATATTAACCCCGAAGGCCGAAACCAACATCAGATCAAAACCCAGGAAACCATTCGACTTAGCTAACCTTTAGTTAGTTTCTAAATTTCACATTCCATATCTTTTATAATATTTTATAATGATTTATCACTATTTTTATTTATTTATTTATAGCCAATTCATTCAAAGGACGATTCGGGCCATAACGTGGCCGTAGCGCTGTTTTTCTTCAGATTTGATTTACACATATATGAAAATCTAACCATTGGATCTTCACAAATTTTATATCATTAGAAAGATCTTTTCAAAACGAATCCAACAGTTCCAGTTTTGGGAAAATCCGACGGTCGGATCTCTCGGTACACTCGTTTGAAGTTTCGATTTCAAAATACGAACTGTAGCGTCGTTATTCGATTTAATTTAATTATATTTATATTTATATATATATATATAAATATAATCGATTCTGGCGTTATTTTTCTTCAGATTTGAATTAAACATTCCAGACAATCCAACCGTTGGATTTTCACAAAGTGGGTATCGTTGGAAAGAGATTTCCAAGACGATCCTAACGGTTATGGTTTCGGGAAAATCCGATGGTCGGATCTCCCGCACTAATCGTTTGTAATCAAGGTTTCAAAACGTGAACTGCAGCTTCGTTATTCGATTTATTTTAATTGTATATATATAAATATAATCCATTCTTTGATTTCAAAACCATATGCTTTTCATACATTTGATAAAAATGATATTTTTATCTAACAGACCTTTATTTCAACACTTCACTATTTTAAACACTTCATGTATATAGTAAAAATGTGATTTTTGTTGTAAAACAATTTATTTCAAAACACGACTATTTTATATAGTTCATATTGATGATAAAAATAGGATTTTTATTATAAAACAATTTATTTCAAAACACGACTATTTTATATAGTTCATGTAGATGAAAAAAATAGGATTTTTATTATAAAACAATTTATTTCAAAATGCGAATACCATTCAACACCTGAATTTCTATTCAACGAATGAATTTCTATTCAACACATGAAAGTTTTCTATAGTTCGTATATATAAAATAAAAATGTGATTTTTATTGTTAAAACAATTTATTGAAAACACGAATACTATTCAACACATGAATTTCTATTCAACGAATGAATTTCTATTCAACACATGAATGTTTTCTATTCTACACACGAATATAATTTCAACACATGAAAATAATTCTAACACATGAATATTATTCAAAATTTCGACAGCATAACGGAAGGGTAGTTAAAACCGGCGTCGTCCCTAGTACAACTCCTCACTCTACCTCAAAGCCTCGCAGCTTTTGACAATGGGGATTTCATGCATCTAGTTCGCACGCAGGCGGCATGTATATTTTCTTCATTTCCACAAACTAATCCTATGTGGTTTCAACCAAATAATTATCAACCACAAATGGGTATTTTTCAACCATAATCAATCAATTTCAACCACAAACAATTCCAATCAACCATTCGCTATCAACCAATTTTCACACCAATCACAACCAATAAATATCGTCCATGGTTTGTGGACGAGGGGCGTATATATATATATATGCATATATATATATACAAGTATATATATACAAGTATATTTCACTTCTATTCAACACATATATAATTTTTACAATGCATATGTAACTTATACATCGAACGTACAACTTATACAACGCTTATACATGAGGTGTAAAACGCTTATATAACTCATACATCGACTATATAATTTATACATCGTCGTTTTCCATATCGTTTATAATTTAAAATCTCACATTGGGTTCCACTCCACCAAAAATAGCAGAAGGCTCAGAAAAATATCCGGTCTCTTCTAGAATGTAGAAGACGTCCACACGAGTCCACTGTCTCTTGTTTCACTGAATTTCGTCAACAAACGAAAAAGATATGATTTTTACAGTGAAATCAAAAACCGTAGCGCTTTAAAGTGCTATTAAATAGTTTAATATATAATCAGCCGTTACCTCTCTATTTTCTTCAAAACTAGGTTTTAGATTTGCGCTAAATCCGAAGCACTTCAGGCCGATCGGTTTTTGCAGCGTCGAAGAGGGGCGATGTAACACCCCGTAAATTCTATAACTGTGAAATTAACAAATTAAAGTATAATTAATTTTAATCAAAGAACTAAGGGAAACGGGATACGCCATTGCGTTCGTCTCGGAAAAATACGCGAAATAGAGTCCGAGTTTTCGAAAAACGGAGTCCGTATGAAGAAGATATGGCCTTCGGAAGTTTGAGAATCAAGTTTAAATTCAAACAGAATAAATCAGGTTTAAATTCGAAAATGGGGCCCAATAGGCCAGGGCGGAAAAACACCCGCCTGACCCACCAAGTCGACTGGGCTGTCGACCTGGTCTAACCAGGTCGACAGGCCTGTCGACAGGGCTGTCGACAGGGGTGTCGACCTGGTCCAGACCCAGGTCGAGCCCAGTCTAACCCGGCTGGCCTATTCTCTATGTGGTCGATTTTCTGTGGTCTGCTTTGTCATTAGGGCTAGGTGGCAGGCTCTAATTGGTCTCTCCTTAGGATGAATGGCTACGATCAATCCAAGCAACATCAATGGTTCTAATCAGTTCATTATCCCTATAAAAACAACCCTAGACTAACCCTAATCTATTCATTCAAAAATAAGAACAAAGCCGCCATGTTGCTGAGGAACGACTAGGGGTAGCCACCAAATTGGAGAGAAGATTAGGAGGAAAATTCTAAAGCATAAAGCAATTCAAACAAAGCAAATCAACGCCTACGTCAAAAGGAATCGCATCTCTAAATTCCTAAATTAGAGAATTCGCCGCAACGATTGTAAGTAGAGTATTACTTTGGTATGAACAAATGATTGTGTAGATATGTATACTTGATTTGTGGCGATAAAGTAATTCATATTTGTGCGTTGGAATATTGTATACGTTTGGACATTCTTGAATTATGTTGTTCATTATGAAAAACTACATGCGGTAGCTTTATGCAAGTATGACGTTTGGATATTCGCAAATTATGTAATCCATGTTGAAGCTACATGTATGTAGTTGATCGAAATTCATGCAAGTTTGGGGCTTTGCTATTATGCCATCATAATGTGTATTTTTATACAACCATCATTTTTGTGAAGTAATTGGAATAAGTTTGGGTTATCATAATCCATATGAAATTAGGTTGAAAATTTGGCATCATGTAATAAGCCATGCTTTTGTACTAGAAAACCTATTTGCAAACTTATGACTAGGCTATGATTGATAATTTGCATAATTGAAATTGTTAACAAGAATTATAGGATGACATATGTGGTACATAGCTAGGTTAGATTCAAAAATCCCTTTTTGCAAGTTTGCATGACTAAAGTAAAAATCATGATTTCATGTTAGAAATATTTATGCCATGGTTATGTGAACAAATACTTATGCCATGCTTATGTTTAACATTATGCCATGTTTATGTTTGACATTATGCCATGCTTATGTTAGAAATATTTATGCCATGCTTATGTTTGACATTATGCCTAAATAAAAATATAGGTTCATGTTGTAGTTATGACTATGTGTCAATAATGATACCCAATTTAGATTCTTATCTCAACTACAAGTTTACATGGCTTGATTCATGTCACCTATGCTTTATGACCAAAGTATATGTTACCACTATGCAAGTACACCAGTTTCTATTTTGTATTTCCAACGTCATATTGCAAGTTCATGCGCTCACCTTCCCCTTTTTGTGTATGTAATCACGCTTTAAGCCTCCCCTCTCGCATGGCTAAGTTGGGCTTTAAAAGGCTAAGCCCAATATATATATAATAAACGGACGTGTTAAACGGGGGAAAATAACGTTGGGTTAAAATCACTAATGAATGAAAATATAAAATAGAAGGGCCCAAATTCAAGTATGGGTTGGGCCCATGATTGGTGTAACCTTTGCACCATTAACTTAATAATTGGCCGCAAATATTTACATATAAGAAAATAAAGAAGAAAGACAAAATATGTAAGTGTAGAACATACGATGTGTTTAACCCGAGGTTGGATTGAGTTGTGATGTAAACCTGCCCGGAACCGCCCGGCTGTCCAGTAGTCACAACAATACCTATCCAATGTGGGAGGTTAAACATGGAGCCCAATAAGGACCCGAGGTTAGACTGAGTTGTGGCGTAAGACTGCCCGGAACCAACCGGCAACAGGCAGCCACAACAATACCTGTCTAATGTGAGAGGTCAGGGCCTTAATAAGACAATTAAGGCTGAGTCAGGATTGTTAGGATTAAGTGAACTAAAGACTTAATCAAAATGGAACATGCTAAACTAAACGGACTGGTGGGGGTTAGGTTAGAAAACACTTAACCAACTTAGCATGTTGGCTAGAGATAGAAAACCTAGTAACGGGGAACCCTTTTCAGCAGTAACCCTAGAAGGTGTATCAGGATACCCTGAAACTAGGCAGGGTGGGGCACGATTACTGGGCTGATTGTAAGAGGTCAAATCGACGGCGGTGGTGTAGCAGTGTAGGTTCTAACGGAGTGCGGGCGTGCACACACTCCGGCGCAGAAAAATAAGGCACTGGACACCAGTAGCATACCTGTGCACTTTAAGGTTGTGTCGGGCCGCCTCCATGGGACTTGATACACCCCATGGTGGGACCAGCATAGGTAACTACAGACATCGGGGGCCGTAAGACACATGTAACTATGCGAGTAGGAGCCGATCATCATTGAATGGATCATATCACCCTGATTATGGGGTGCCAGTTGGAAACTAGTTTATATGGGTTCAGAGATTAACATGGGGTACGATAGTATATTCGACCCTGGACAACTTAACCAAGTTTATAGTGCTTGCCCACTTCTTGTTTATACTTATCATACCCAGTTCTTTATTCATAGACAAAATAGTACTAGACTTACTCAGGCTTTATGTCTGACTCTGCTTTTCTTTCGTCTTCTTTTCTTCCGTTTCCCCCCCCAGGTCCACAGGGAGGGAACACAGCAGCTTGACCAGCCTTACCATCCAGCTTGAAGAAGAGAAATGTATTGCTTGGACCTTTTCACTTTGAACTATGGCTTTGGACAATCCACTATGGGGCCTTTGCAGTTTATCCATGTTTTATTTATGCTTCTTTAAAAGATGTAATCAAGACAGATTATGAAAGTGTTATGTTATGTTTTTGGAAAGGATGTTGTTGTAACACGTATTTGACTTTATGAAATAAAGTTTGTTGTTTTTCCGCTGTTTACAAATATGTGTTCTTATATCTGTCTTGTATATCTGTGACTTATACTTATAAACCTCCACCAAAATTAGGGCATTCCCTTTGAGAGTGACCCTAACGGAGGTGGGGTGTTTCACTTGGTATCAGAGCATAGGTTTACCAGATAAGATAAAAAGTTTTGAAAAATTATTTTCAAAAAGGAAATTTAAAGAAGCATTTTTAAAAGGAAAATATTATTTTAAAAAGGCAAAGTCCCCACAAAGCCATAGGTACTATCTCTTATCCTTCGTTTTGAATCTATCCTTTTTGTTTCAGCATGTCCCAAGATCTTAACTTGCCGGAAGGGGTGCCAATACCTGGTTGGTTTAGACGGTTCTTAGAAGCAAGGGCCACTCAGCCAGGTCCTACCGTTCCTCCTCCCCCAGCTGAAGGAAATCATCCAGCTGCAGCAGCACCTTTTCCTCCACCTCCTCCATGGGGAAACACATTCGCTAAGATATGTAAAGATTTTAAAGCTATGGGAGGAAGGGATTTCCATGGAACTGAGTCCTTCGTGGCAGCTAGAAATTGGCTGAAAGAAACGGAGGACCTATTCATCATCTTTGAGGTAGAAGATAGACAAAAAGTACAATTGGCAGTATGGCTATTGAAGGGCGAGGCTTCCTACTGGTGGGAAGTCACTAATGCTGAAAGACCAGTGGAGACATGGGAGGACTTTAGGGCAAGGTTTGAGACTAAATTTCTCTCAGATGCGGAAAGAAGTTTGCAGTTGGAAAAATTCTTATTTCTTAAGCAAGGGGACAAGACGGTCAGAGAGTATGTGAATCAGTTCGATGAGCTGGCTAGGTTTGGGCTTGACCTAGTCAACACCCCGCACAAGAAGGCTCTCCGTTTCGTCAAAGGGTTAAATGAGCCATTACACAGTTTGGCCATGACCCATATACCAATAGGAGCCATGTATGAAAGATTGGTGCAAATGGCATTGCTGAATGAAGAGGATAAGGGCAAGAAGAAAGAGGGTTTGCAGCCCAAGAAGACAGACTTTAAGAAGGGCGGGAAAGGCAACAAAGAGAAGAGGAAGTGCAATTTCTGTGGCAAAGTGGGGCACTTAGTAAAGGACTGCCGGAAAAAGAAGGCCAAGGAGAATGGTGGGTGCTTTTCTTGCGGTGAGACAGGCCATAGGGCTAAGGACTGCCCAAAGAAACGAGGACAGGGGCAGAGGGCTGGATCCACCCCAGGGGCACAGGTTCATGTGCTGGAAGCGCCACCTCTGCAACAGCGAGGTATAAATACTTTTGTAGAAAGTGTAGTTTATCTTTATGATCATCCCGTTCGCACTTTATTTGATTCTGGCGCATCACACTCCTTTATCTCGTCTGCTTTAGTAGAATCTCTGCACCTAAAAACTAGTATGGTAGAGGACCCCTTAATTGTTTCAAACCCAATTGGGGGCCCAGCTCATTTGTCGATGATCTGTGTGGGATTGAAAATTTCTATTCTAAGTGTAGAATTTCAATGTAGTGCCTTTGTTTTGGGCTTTTCGGGTTATGGTTTGATTTTGGGTATGGATTGGCTATCCAGTAATGGGGTCATCCTTGATTGTGAGAAAAGGGTTGTTAGGCTCCTAACCCAGCTCGGTAATACTTTGGAAATTTCTTGTAATCCCTCGTATGCGGTTATGCTTAGTTATCTTGAATCGCTAGATGCCTCTGTTGAAAATTTGCAATCAGTTAGAGTGGTCCGGGAATATCCGGATGTCTTCGAAGAGGTGAAGGGCTTGCCTCCGAAGCGGGAAATAGACTTCCGCATATATCTTGTAGATAATGCAAAGCCCGTTGCGTTGCCCGTTAGACATATGGCTCCACGAGAAAGGAAAGAGCTCAGTAAACAGATTAAAGAGCTTCTAGAAAAGGGGTTCATTAGGAGGAGCATTTCAGAATGGGGCGCTCCAGTGGTGTTCGCTACAAAGGCGGATGGTTCACTCCGTCTATGTGTTGACTATAGGGAGCTCAACAAGCTAACGAAAAAGAATAGGCACCCTATCCCTAGAATTGACGATTTATTTGACCAGCTTGTAGGAGCGTCCGTTTTCTCCCAACTCGATTTAGCAACCGGTTTTCATCAGCTAAGGGTGGCTGAAGATAGCATCGATAAAACGGCGTTCAGAACCCCAGACGGCTTCTTTGAATGGCTTGTCATGCCTTTCGGCTTAACAAATGCACGTGCTTACTTCGTGGACCTGATGAGTAGGGTATTTAGAGATTTCCTCAACAAATTCGTAGTGGTCTTCGTAGATGATATCCTTATCTTCTCAAAGAGTGAAGAGGAACATGCTCAGCACCTAAGGGCAATCATGGAAACTTTGCGAGTCCATCAACTAAAAGCCAAGTTCTCCAAATGCCACTTTTGGAGAGAAGAGGTGAGGTTCCTTGGGCACATAGTATCCAAACAAGGGTTAGCGGTGGACCCTGCTAAGGTAGTAGCGGTACAGGATTGGAAGACACCAAGGAATGCAACTGAGGTCCGAAGTTTTCTAGGACTAGCAGGTTTCTATCGGAAGTTCATAAGGGATTTTGCGAAAATCTCAGCTCCGCTCACGAAATTGACTAAGAAGAACCTAGCGTTCAATTGGGACTTGGATTGCGAGTTTGCTTTCCAACGACTGAAAAGGGCTCTTACAACAGCCCCAGTTTTAACGCTGCCAGATGGGAGCAAGATGTTCACTGTTTATACGGATGCATGTGGGACAGGGCTAGGCGCCGTCTTAATGCAAGAAGGAAGGGTGGTAGCTTATGGCGGGAGGCAATTGAAGGTGCACGAAAAGAACTACCCAACCCACGACCTTGAGTTAGCCGCCATCGTCTTTGCACTCAAGTCTTGGCGACACTATCTCCTAGGTGAGAAGTTCGAACTTTACACTGACCATAAATCGTTGAAATATCTTTTCTCGCAGAAGGATCTTAACTTGAGGCAACAAAGATGGATGGAGTTTCTTGCCTCGTACGATTTCGAAATCTCCTATACTCCGGGCAAAGGCAACGTAGTGGCAGACGCGTTGAGCCGAAAGAAATTGACCCTAAGCCCGTTGTTTGTTGAAAGACAAAGCCTAGAGTTTATAGCCAGCTTCGACTTTAGGCCTCCCTCCGATTTCGTACCGGGCTTGCTAGCATCTCTCGAAGTGCGCCCAACTTTAGTGGATTCAGTAGGGGCAGCACAACGCGTAGACCCTCAGCTTGTGGAAATGATTGATAGGCTAATTAGGGGTGAGGCTTCAAGTCACCTCAACAGATACTCCATTGACGTTAAAGGTTTACTAAGGCGAGACGGAAGACTATGCGTCCCACAGACAAAAGATTTAGTAAGGAAGGTTCTCGAGGAAGCGCATCATTCCAAGATGACGATACACCCAGGCGGAGATAAAATGTACAAAGACATAAAAAGGACTTTCTTCTGGAACGGCATGAAAAAGGACGTGGCAGAGTTCGTTTCTAAGTGCATGGTGTGCCAACAGGTTAAGGCGGAACAGAAAAGGCCTGGCGGACTGCTACATCCTCTGGAGGTCCCGCAGTGGAAGTGGGATAGCATCTCAATGGACTTCATCGATGGGCTGCCTAGGTCTAGGAGAGGCAACACTAGCATTTGGGTAATAGTGGATAGGCTTACTAAAAGCGCCCACTTTTTACCTGTCAAAAGTAAAAGAACTGCCTCATCCCTAGCCTCACTTTACCTTAAGGAAATCGTTCGACTCCATGGAATACCATCTAGCATTGTTAGTGACCGAGACCCCATCTTCACCAGTGAATTTTGGCGGAGTCTGCAAGAAGCAGTAGGAACGCAGTTATGCTTGAGCACAGCCTATCATCCCCAAACCGACGGCCAAACAGAGAGAGTGAACAGAGTTTTGGAAGACCTTTTAAGACTATGCGTCCTTGACTTCGGAGGGACATGGGAAGACCACCTTCCTTTGGTGGAATTTGCCTACAACAACAGCTATCAAGCAACCATCGGAATGGCGCCCTTCGAAGCTTTATATGGAAGACCGTGCCGATCGCCCACTTGTTGGTGGGAGTCTACTGATAAGCTCATACTTGGACCAGATATGATCCGAGAGACTTCAGAGAAAGTAGACTTAATACGAAGAAGGATGAAGACGGCCCAAGACAGACAGAAGTCCTATGCCGACAAGAGAAGGACCGACCTTGAATTCGACGTTGGAGACAGAGTTTTTCTCAAGGTATCACCGCTAAGAAACGTTGTTCGTTTTGGAACCACAGGAAAGCTAGCGCCAAGGTTCGTAGGGCCATTCCCTATCATCGAGAAAATTGGGAAAATGGCCTATAGATTAGAGCTACCCGAGAAGTTGGCTGGAGTCCACAACGTTTTTCACGTTTCACATCTCCGAAAATGTCTACATGAGTTAGCCGAAGTGGTAGAGCCAAATATCCTCGAAGAGGCCGAAGTGAAACGCGAAGCGACCATAAGAAAAGTTCCAACCCGCATCTTAGGAACAGAAGTGAAGAAGCTACGCAACCGCGAAGTCAAGCTCGTCAAAGTTCAGTGGAGCGACGCCGAGGGAGACGCGACTTGGGAAACAGAAGCTAGAATACGTACTGCCTACCCTTTTCTGTTCGAGGGTACATCCTTGATCTTTCCTTTTTCCTTAAGTTGCGCTTTTATCTATCTTTTTAGGTATATTTCCTCGACCTTATCCTTTAGGTAGAATCTTTTTGGATGAAAACATGTAGTTGAAACATGTTATGGATGATGGTTGCAAGTGGTTGCAAGTGATTGCTAGTGGTTGCTCGTGGTTGCATATACACACACAATCTAGGTTTTAGATCGGCTCAGTCACTTCATATTGCATATGCATATATGTTTGCATTCGTATATGGTTGAACTTTAATGTGTTGTCATATGGATGTTGCATCTGTATTGAATGATTGTGCACTCATGTAGAATCAAGAATAGGAAAATTTGCATACATAATGGATGCATGGCACTTACATAATTCGCATTAAGGAGGTCAACTGAATCAGTAGACCGCCTGATTTTGCATTAGATAAGTTCATGTACACACACACTTCGCATATGATCATGAAGCATTAGAAGTCTTTTAAGGACAATGGATGCTCGTGTTTGATGGATGAATAGATGGATGATTGGATGTTAGGATATACATTCCTCCTAACTTGAAGATTTCGGGACGAAATCCTTTTAAGTGGGGGAGAATGTAACACCCCGTAAATTCTATAACTGTGAAATTAACAAATTAAAGTATAATTAATTTTAATCAAAGAACTAAGGGAAACGGGATACGCCATTGCGTTCGTCTCGGAAAAATACGCGAAATAGATCCGAGTTTTCGAAAAACGGAGTCCGTATGAAGAAGATATGGCCTTCGGAAGTTTGAGAATCAAGTTTAAATTCAAACAGAATAAATCAGGTTTAAATTCGAAAATGGGGCCCAATGGGCCAGGGCGGAAAAACACCCGCCTGACCCACCAAGTCGACTGGGCTGTCGACCTGGTCTAACCAGGTCGACAGGCCTGTCGACAGGGCTGTCGACAGGGGTGTCGACCTGGTCCAGACCCAGGTCGAGCCCAGTCTAACCCGGCTGGCCTATTCTCTATGTGGTCGATTTTCTGTGGTCTGCTTTGTCATTAGGGCTAGGTGGCAGGCTCTAATTGGTCTCTCCTTAGGATGAATGGCTACGATCAATCCAAGCAACATCAATGGTTCTAATCAGTTCATTATCCCTATAAAAACAACCCTAGACTAACCCTAATCTATTCATTCAAAAATAAGAACAAAGCCGCCATGTTGCTGAGGAACGACTAGGGGTAGCCACCAAATTGGAGAGAAGATTAGGAGGAAAATTCTAAAGCCTAAAGCAATTCAAACAAAGCAAATCAACGCCTACGTCAAAAGGAGTCGCATCTCTAAATTCCTAAATTAGAGAATTCGCCGCAACGATTGTAAGTAGAGTATTACTTTGGTATGAACAAATGATTGTGTAGATATGTATACTTGATTTGTGGCGATAAAGTAATTCATATTTGTGCGTTGGAATATTGTATACGTGAAACACCCCACCTCCGTTAGGGTCACTCTCAAAGGGAATGCCCTAACTTTGGTGGAGGTTTATAAGTACAAGTCACAGATATACAAGACAGATATAAGAACACATATTTGTAAACAGCGGAAGAACAACAAACTTTTATTTCATAAAGTCAAATATGTGTTACAACAACATCCTTTCAAAAAAACATAGCATAACACTTTCATAATCTGTCTTGAGTACATGATTTAAAGAAGCATAAATAAAACATAGATAAACTGCAAAAGTCCCCATAGTGGATTGTCCAAAGCCATAGTTCAAAACAGGAAAGTCCAAGCAATACATTTCTCTTCTTCAACCTGGATGTTGAGGTTGATCAAGCTGCTGTGTTCCCTCCCTGAGGACCTGGGGGGGAAACGGAAGAAAGAAGACGAAAGAAAAATAGAGTCAGACATAAAGCCTGAGTAAGTCTAGTACTACTTTGTCTATGAATAAAGAACTGGGTATGATAAGTATAAGCAAGAAGTGGGCAAGCACTATGAACTTGGTTAAGTTGTTTAGGGTCGAATATACTATCGTACCCCATGTTAATCTCTGAACCCGTATAAACTAGTTTCCAATTGGCACCCCATAATCAGGGTGATGTGATCCATTCAATGATGATCGGCTCCTACTCGCATAGTTACATGTGTCTTACGGCCCCCGATGTCTGTAGTTACCTATGCTGGTCCCACCATGGGGTGTATCAAGTCCCATAGTGGCAACCCGACACAACCTTAGAGTGCAAAGGTATGCTACTGGTGTCCAGTGCCTTATTTTTCTGCGCCGGAGTGTGTGCACGCCCGCACTCCGTTAGAACCTACACTGCTACACCACCGCCGTCGCTTTGACCTCTTACAATCAGCCCAGTAATCGTGCCCCACCCTGCCTAGTTTCAGGGTATCATGATACACCTTTTAGGGTTACTGCTGAAAAGGGTCCCCCGTTACTAGGTTTTCTATCTCTAGCCAACATGCTAAGTTGGTTAAGTGTTTCTAACCTAACCCCCACCAGTCCGTTTAGTTTAGCATGTTCCATTTTGATTAAGTCTTTAGTCCACTTAATCCTAACAATCCTGACTCAGCCTTAATTGTCTTATTAAGGCCCTGACCTCTCACATTAGACAGGTATTGTTGTGGCTGCCTGTTGCCGGTTGGTTCCGGGCAGTCTTACGCCACAACTCAGTCTAACCTCGGGTCCTTATTGGGCTCCATGTTTAACCTCTCACATTGGATAGGTATTGTTGTGACTACTGGACAGCCGGGCGGTTCCGGGCAGGTTTACATCACAACTCAATCCAACCTCGGGTTAAACCCATCGTATTTTCTACATTTACATATCTTGTCATTCTTCTTTATTTATATGTAAATATTTGCGGCCCATTATTAAGTAAATGGTGTAAAGGTTACACCAATCATGGGCCCAACCCATACTTGAATTTGGGCCCTTCTATTTTATATTTTCATTCATTAATTAATTTTAACCCAACGTTATTTTCCCCCGTTTTACACGTCCGTTCATATATATTGGGCTTAGCCTTTTAAAGCCCAATTTAGCCATGCGAAAGGGGAGGCTTATGGCGTATACACAAAGAGGGGAAGGTGAGCGCATGAACTTGCAATACGACGTTGGAAATACAAAATAGAAGTTGGTGTACTTGCATAGTGGTAACATAGGTGACATGAATAAAAGCATGTGAACTTGCATAGGTTTAACTACAACATGAACCTATATTCTTATTTAGGCATAATGTCAAACATAAGCATGTCATAAATATTCCTAGCATAAGCATAGCATAATGTCAAACATAAGCATGGCATAAATATTCCTAGCATAAGCATAGCATAATGTCAAACATAAGCATGGCATAAATACTTCTAGCATAAACATGGCATAATGTCAAACATAAGCATGGCATAAGTAAAGTTAACTTTGTTCATGGCATAAACATAAACAAGTCATGTTCATAAGGTTTCTACATGTTTATAAAGGGGATACTTTGTTACTAACACAAAAGCATAGTTCAACTTAATCATGGTTTAAGTCTAATCATATAACGATGGTATAAATATACTTATGCATAAATATTCCTAATCATGGTGTTTGCTTTAAACTTGCAAAAAAGGATTTTTGAGTCTAACCTAGCCATGTCTCACATATGTCATCATATAGACTTAATCATAGATTTCAATTATGCCAAATATAATTCATAGCCTAGCCATATTCATAAGTTTTGCAAAAGCATGACTTAATACATGGATTATAGTGTCAAAATTCCAACATAGTTTCATATGAACTATAACAACCAAACTTGTCTCAATTATTTGCAAAATGATTTATGCACAAAAATATACATCATGATGGCATAATACCAAAGCCCAAACTTGCATAAATTTCACTCAACTATATACATGTAGCTTCAACATAGACTACATAATTTGCGCAATATTCCAAACGTATATTTGCATAGAACTACCGCATGTAGTTCTTTATAATGAATAACATAATTTTGCACAAATATGAATTACTTCCATTGCCACAATTCAAGCATACACATCAACACAGTTGTTTATTTATACCAAAGTAATACTCTACTTACAATGGTTGCGGTGAATTCTCTAATTAAGAGATATGATTCCTTTGTTGAATTGATTGGCTTTAGGTTGCTTGAATTGCTTTAGGCTTTAGAACTTTCTTCCTAATTCCCTCTCTAGTTGGCGGCTACTCTTAGTCGTTCCTCAGCAACATGGCGGCTATGTTCTTAATTTGAATGAATAGATTAGGGTTTAGTCTAGGGTTGTTTATATAGAGGTTAGGAATTGATTTAGGACCCTTGATGTTGCTTGGATAGATCGTAGCCATTCATTAGGAAGAGAGACCAATAAAAACCCGCCACCTAGCCCTAATGACAAAGCAGAGCACAGAAATTCGACCACACACCGACCTGGCCAGCCAGGTTGACTGGCCTCGACCAGGTCGATACCCCTGTCGACAGGGCTGTCGACAGCCCTGTCCACATGGGTAGCCCAGGTCGACAGCCCAGTCGACCTGGGTGGCCTAGGCGGGCGTTTATTCGCCCTGGCCCACTGGGCCCGATTTTTTTAATTATTTTATTCTGTTTGAATTTTAAATTTAATTCAAAATTTCCGAAGGCCATATCTTCTTCATACGGACTCCGTTTTTCGAAAACTCGGACTCTATTTCGCGTATTTTTCCGAGACGAACGCAATGGCGTATCCCGTTTCCCTTAGTTCTTTGATTTGAATTTGATTATACTTTAATTCATGAATTTCACAGTTATAGAATTCTCGGGGTGTTACATTCTCCCCCACTTAAAAGGATTTCGTCCCCGAAATCTTCAAGTTAGGAGGAATGTATATCCTAACATCCAATCATCCATCTACTCATCCATCAAACACGAGCATCCATTGTCCTTAAAAGATTTCTAATGCTTCATGATCATATGCGAAGTGTGTGTGTACATGTATTTATCTAATGCAAAATCAGGCGGTCTACTGATTCAGTTGACCTCCTTAATGCGGATTATGTAAGTGCCATGAATCCATTATGTATGCAAATTTTCCTATTCATGATTCTACATGAGTGCACAATCATTCAATACAAATGCAGCATCCACATGACAATACATTAAAGTTCAACCATATACGAATACAAACATATATGCATATGCAATATGAAGTGACTGAGCCGATCTAAAACCTAGATTGTGTGTGTATATGCAACCACGAGCAACCACTAGCAATCACTTGCAACCACTTGCAACCATCATACATAACATGTTTCAACTACATGTTTCCATCCAAAAAGATTCTACCTAAAAGATAAGGTCGAGGAAATATA
Organism: Allium sativum; assembly: GCA_030737875.1. Classification (NCBI taxonomy): domain Eukaryota; kingdom Viridiplantae; phylum Streptophyta; class Magnoliopsida; order Asparagales; family Amaryllidaceae; genus Allium; species Allium sativum. The sequence goes on along the minus strand of CM060927.1, from coordinate 27,212,242 downwards.
CCTAAGAAGATAGATAAAAGCGCAACTTAAGGAAAATGAAAGATCAAGGATGTACCCTCGAACAGAAAAGGGTAGGCTGTACGGATTCTAGCTTCAGTTTCCCAAGTCGCGTCTTCCTCGGCGTCGCTCCACTGAACTTTGACGAGCTTGACTTCGCGGTTGCGTAGCTTCTTCACTTCCATTCCTAAGATGCGGGTTGGAACTCTTCTTATGGTTGCTTCGCGTTCCACTTCGGCCTCTTCGAGGATGTTTGGCTCTACTACTTCAGCTGACTCATGCAGACATTTTCGGAGGTGTGAAACGTGAAAAACGTTGTGGACTCCAGCCAACTTCTCGGGTAGCTCTAATCTATAAGCCATTTTCCCAATTCTCTCGATAATAGGGAATGGCCCTACGAATCTTGGCGCTAGCTTTCCTGTGGTTCCAAAACGAACAACGTTTCTTAGTGGTGATACCTTGAGAAAAACTTTGTCTCCAACTTCGAATTCAAGTTCGGTCCTCCTCTTGTCGGCATAGGACTTTTGTCTGTCTTGGGCCGTCTTCATCCTTCTTCGTATTAAGTCTACTTTCTCTGAAGTCTCTCGGATCATGTCTGGTCCAAGTATGAGCTTATCCGTGGACTCCCACCAACAAGTGGGCGATCGGCACGGTCTTCCATATAAAGCTTCGAAGGGCGCCATTCCTATGGTTGCTTGATAGCTGTTGTTGTAGGCAAATTCCACCAAAGGAAGGTGGTCTTCCCATGTCCCTCCGAAGTCAAGGACGCATAGTCTTAAAAGGTCTTCTAAAACTCTGTTCACTCTCTCTGTTTGGCCGTCGGTTTGGGGATGATAGGCTGTGCTCAAGCATAACTGCGTTCCTACTGCTTCTTGCAGACTCCGCCAAAACTCGCTGGTGAAGATGGGGTCTCGGTCACTAACAATGCTAGATGGTATTCCATGGAGTCGAACGATTTCCTTGAGGTAAAGTGATGCTAGGGATGAGGCAGTTCTTTTACTTTTGATAGGTAAAAAGTGGGCGCTTTTAGTAAGCCTATCCACTATTACCCAAATGCTAGTGTTGCCTCTCCTAGACCTAGGCAGCCCATCGATGAAGTCCATTGAGATGCTATCCCACTTCCACTGCGGGACCTCCAGTGGATGTAGTAGTCCGCCAGGCTTTTTCTGTTCCGCCTTAACCTGTTGGCACACCATACATTTAGAAACGAATTCTGCCACGTCCTTTTTCATGCCATTCCAAAAGAAAGTCCTTTTTATGTCTTTGTACATTTTATCCCCGCCTGGGTGTATCGTCATCTTGGAGTGATGTGCTTCCTCGAGAACCTTCTTTATTAAATCGTTTGCCTGTGGGACGCATAGTCTTCCGTCTCGCCTTAGCAAACCCTTATCGTCGATGGAGTATCTGTTGAGGTGACTTGAAGTCTCACCCCTAATTAGCCTATCAATTATTTCCACAAGTTGAGGGTCTTCGCGTTGTGCTGTCCCTACTGAATCCACTAAAGTTGGTCGTACTTCGAGAGATGCTAGCAAGCCTGGTACGAAATCGGAGGAGGGCCTAAAGTCGAAGCTGGCTATAAACTCTAGGCTTTGTCATTCAACAAACAACGGGCTTAGGGTCAATTTCTTTCGGCTCAACGCGTCTGCCACTACGTTGCCTTTGCCCGGAGTGTAGGAGATTTCGAAATCGTACGAGGCAAGAAACTCCATCCATCTTTGTTGCCTCAAGTTAAGATCTTTCTACGAGAAAAGATATTTCAACGATTTATGGTCAGTGTAAAGTTCGAACTTCTCACCTAGGAGATAGTGTCGCCAAGACTTGAGTGCAAAGACGATGGCGGCTAACTCAAGATCGTGGGTTGGGTAGTTCTTTTCGTGCACCTTCAACTGCCTCCCGCCATAAGCTACTACCCTTCCTTCTTGCATTAAGACGGCGCCTAGCCCTGTCCCACATGCATCCGTATAAACAGTGAACATCTTGCTTCCATCTGGCAGCGTCAAAACTGGGGCTGTTGTGAGAGCCCTTTTTAGTCGTTGGAAAGCAAATTCGCAATCCAAATCCCAATTGAACACTAGATTCTTCTTGGTCAATTTCGTGAGCGGAGCTGAGATTTTCGCAAAATCCTTTATAAATTTTCGATAGAAACCCGCTAGTCCTAGAAAACTTCGGACCTCAGTTGCATTCCTTGGTGTCTTCCAATCCTGTACCGCCACTACCTTAGCAGGGTCCACCGCTAACCCTTGTTTGGATACTATGTGCCCAAGGAACCTCACCTCTTCTCTCCAAAAGTGGCATTTGGAGAATTTGGCTTTTAGTTGATGGACTCGCAAAGTTTCCATGATTGCCCTTAAGTGTTGAGCATGTTCCTCTTCACTCTTTGAGAAGATAAGGATATCATCTACGAAGACCACTACGAATTTGTTGAGGAAATCTCTAAATACCCTACTCATCAGGTCCACGAAGTAAGCAGGTGCATTTGTCAAACAGAAAGGCATGACAAGCCATTCAAAGAAACCGTCTGGGGTTCTGAACGCCGTTTTATCGATGCTATCTTCAGCCACCCTTAGCTGATGAAAACCGGTTGCTAAATCGAGTTGGGAGAAAACAGACGCTCCTACAAGCTGGTCAAATAAATCGTCAATTCTAGGGAGAGGGTGCCTATTCTTTTTCGTTAGCTTGTTGAGCTCCCTATAGTCAACACATAGACGGAGTGAACCATCCGCCTTTGTAGCGAACACCACCGGAGCGCCCCATTCTGAAATGCTCCTCCTAATGAACCCCTTTTCTAGAAGCTCTTTAATCTGTTTACTGAGCTCTTTCCTTTCTCGTGGAGCCATATGTCCAACGGGCAACGCAACGGGCTTTGCATTATCTACAAGATATATGCGGAAGTCTATTTCCTGCTTCGGAGGCAAGCCCTTCACCTCTTCGAAGACATCCGGATATTCCCGGACCACTCTAACTGATTGCAAATTTTCAACGGAGGCCTCTAGCGATTCAAGATAACTAAGCATAACCGTATACGAGGGATTACAAGAAATTTCCAAGGTATTACCGAGCTGGGTTAGGAGCCTAACAACCCTTTTCTCACAATCAAGGATGGCCCCATTACGGGATAGCCAGTCCATACCCAAAATCAAACCATAACCCGAAAAGCCCAAAACAAAGGCACTACATTGAAATTCAACACTTAGAATAGAAATTTTCAATCCCACACAGATCATAGTCAAATGAGCTGGGCCCCCAATTGGGTTTGAAACAATTAAGGGGTCCTCTACCATACTAGTTTCTAGGTGCAGAGATTCTACTAAAGCAGACGAGATAAAGGAGTGTGATGCGCCGGAATCAAATAAAGTGCGAACGGGGTGATCATAAAGATAAACTACACTTTCTACAGAAGTATTTATACCTCGCTGTTGCAATGGTGGCGCTTCTAGCACATGAACCTGTGCCCCTGGGGTGGATCCCGCGCCCTGCCCCTGTCCTCGTTTCTTTGGGCAGTCCTTAGCCCTGTGGCCTGTCTGACCGCATGAAAAGCACCCACCATTCTCCTTGGTCTTCTTTTTCCGGCAGTCCTTTACTAAGTGCCCCACTTTGCCACAGAAATTGCACTTCCTCTTCTCCTTGTTGCCTTTTCCGCCTTTCTTAAAGTCCGCCTTCTTAGGCTGCAAACCCTCTTTCTTCCCTTGAGAGCTTTCTGCTTTTGTCTCTTTCTTGCCCTTATCCTCTTCATTCAGCAATGCCATTTGCACCAATCTTTCATACGTGGCTCCCATGGGTATATGGGTCATGGCCAAACTGTGTAATGGCTCATTCAACCCTTTGACGAAACGGAGAGCCTTCTTGTGCGGGGTATTGACTAGGTCAAGCCCAAACCTAGCCAGCTCATCGAACTGATTCACATACTCTCTGACAGTCTTGTCCCCTTGCTTAAGAAATAAGAATTTTTCCAACTGCAAACTTCTTTCTGCATATGAGAGAAATTTAGTCTCAAACCTTGCCCTAAAGTCCTCCCATGTCTCCACTGGTCTTTCAGCATTAGTGACTTCCCACCAGTAGGAAGCCTCGCCCTTCAATAGCCACACCGCCAACTGTACTTTTTGTCTATCTTCTACCTCAAAGATGATGAATAGGTCCTCCGTTTCTTTCAGCCAATTCCTAGCTGCTACGAAGGACTCAGTTCCATGGAAATCCCTTCCTCCCATAGCTTTAAAATCTTTACATATCTTAGCAAACGTGTTTCCCCGAGGAGGAGGTGGAGGAAATGGTGCTGCTGCAGCTGGATGATTTCCTTCCGCCGGGGGAGGAGGAATGGTAGGACCTGGCTGAGTGGCCCTTGCTTCTAAGAACCGTCTAAACCAACCAGGTATTGGCACCCCTTCAGGCAAGTTAAGTTCTTGGGACATGCTGAAACAAAAAGGATAGATTCAAAACGAAGGATAAGAGATAGTTCCTATGGCTTTGGGGAGTGGACTTTTTGCCTTTTTAAAATAAAATAATATTTTTCTTTTAAAAATGCTTCTTTAAATTTCCTTTTTGAAAATAATTTTTCAAAACTTTTTATCTTATCTGGTAAACCTACGCTCTGATACCAAGTGAAACACCCCACCTCCGTTAGGGTCACTCTCAAAGGGAATGCCCTAACTTTGGTGGAGGTTTATAAGTACAAGTCACAGATATACAAGACAGATATAAGAACACATATTTGTAAACAGCGGAAGAACAACAAACTTTTATTTCATAAAGTCAAATATGTGTTACAACAACATCCTTTCAAAAAAACATAGCATAACACTTTCATAATCTGTCTTGAGTACATGATTTAAAGAAGCATAAATAAAACATAGATAAACTGCAAAAGTCCCCATAGTGGATTGTACAAAGCCATAGTTCAAAATAGGAGAGTCCAAGCAATACATTTCTCTTCTTCAAGCTGGATGTTGAGGCTGATCAAGCTGCTGTGTTCCCTCCCTGAGGACCTGGGGGGGGGGGGAACGGAAGAAAGAAGATGAAAGAAAAATAGAGTCAGACATAAAGCCTGAGTAAGTCTAGTACTACTTTGTCTATGAATGAAGAACTGGGTATGATAAGTATAAGCAAGAAGTGGGCAAGCACTATGAACTTGGTTAAGTTGTCTAGGGTCGAATATACTATCGTACCCCATGTTAATCTCTGAACCCATATAAACTAGTTTCCAATTGGCACCCCATAATCAGGGTGATGTGATCCATTCAATGATGATCGGCTCCTACTCGCATAGTTACATGTGTCTTACGGCCCCCGATGTCTGTAGTTACATATGCTGGTCCCACCATGGGGTGTATCAAGTCCCATAGTGGCAACCCGACACAACCTTAGAGTGCAAAGGTATGCTACTGGTGTCCAGTGCCTTATTTTTCTGCGCCGGAGTGTGTGCACGCCCGCACTCCGTTAGAACCTACACTGCTACACCACCGCCGTCGCTTTGACCTCTTACAATCAGCCCAGTAATCGTGCCCCACCCTGCCTAGTTTCATGATACACCTTTTAGGGTTACTGCTGAAAAGGGTCCCCCGTTACTAGGTTTTCTATCTCTAGCCAACATGCTAAGTTGGTTAAGTGTTTCTAACCTAACCCCCACCAGTCCGTTTAGTTTAGCATGTTCCATTTTGATTAAGTCTTTAGTCCACTTAATCCTAACAATCCTGACTCAGCCTTAATTGTCTTATTAAGGCCCTGACCTCTCACATTAGACAGGTATTGTTGTGGGTGCCTGTTGCCGGTTGGTTCCGGGCAGTCTTACGCCACAACTCAGTCTAACCTCGGGTCCTTATTGGGCTCCATGTTTAACCTCTCACATTGGATAGGTATTGTTGTGACTACTGGACAGCCGGGCGGTTCCGGGCAGGTTTACATCACAACTCAATCCAACCTCGGGTTAAACACATCGTATTTTCTACATTTACATATCTTGTCATTCTTCTTTATTTATATGTAAATATTTGCGGCCCATTATTAAGTAAATGGTGTAAAGGTTACACCAATCATGGGCCCAACCCATACTTGAATTTGGGCCCTTCTATTTTATATTTTCATTCATTAATTAATTTTAACCCAACGTTATTTTCCCCCGTTTTACACGTCCGTTCATATATATTGGGCTTAGACTTTTAAAGCCCAATTTAGCCATGCGAAAGGGGAGGCTTATGGCGTATACACAAAGAGGGGAAGGTGAGCGCATGAACTTGCAATACGACGTTGGAAATACAAAATAGAAGTTGGTGTACTTGCATAGTGGAAACATAGGTGACATGAATAAAAGCATGTGAACTTGCATAGGTTTAACTACAACATGAACCTATATTCTTATTTAGGCATAATGTCAAACATAAGCATGTCATAAATATTCCTAGCATAAGCATAGCATAATGTCAAACATAAGCATGGCATAAATATTCCTAGCATAAGCATAGCATAATGTCAAACATAAGCATGGCATAAATACTTCTAGCATAAACATGGCATAATGTCAAACATAAGCATGGCATAAGTAAAGTTAACTTTGTTCATGGCATAAACATAAACAAGTCATGTTCATAAGGTTTCTACATGTTTACAAAGGGGATACTTTGTTACTAACACAAAAGCATAGTTCAACTTAATCATGGTTTAAGTCTAATCATATAACGATGGTATAAATATACTTATGCATAAATATTCCTAATCATGGTGTTTGCTTTAAACTTGCAAAAAGGGATTTTTGAGTCTAACCTAGCCATGTCTCACATATGTCATCATATAGACTTAATCATAGATTTCAATTATGCCAAATATAATTCATAGCCTAGCCATATTCATAAGTTTTGCAAAAGCATGACTTAATACATGGATTATAGTGTCAAAATTCCAACATAGTTTCATATGAACTATAACAACCAAACTTGTCTCAATTATTTGCAAAATGATTTATGCACAAAAATATACATCATGATGGCATAATACCAAAGCCCAAACTTGCATAAATTTCACTCAACTATATACATGTAGCTTCAACATAGACTACATAATTTGCGCAATATTCCAAACGTATATTTGCATAGAACTACCGCATGTAGTTCTTTATAATGAATAACATAATTTTGCACAAATATGAATTACTTCCATTGCCACAATTCAAGCATACACATCAACACAGTTGTTTATTTATACCAAAGTAATACTCTACTTACAATGGTTGCAGTGAATTCTCTAATTAAGAGATATGATTCCTTTGTTGAATTGATTGGCTTTAGGTTGCTTGAATTGCTTTAGGCTTTAGAACTTTCTTCCTAATTCCCTCTCTAGTTGGCGGCTACTCTTAGTCGTTCCTCAGCAACATGGCGGCTATGTTCTTAATTTGAATGAATAGATTAGGGTTTAGTCTAGGGTTGTTTATATAGAGGTTAGGAATTGATTTAGGACCCTTGATGTTGCTTGGATAGATCGTAGCCATTCATTAGGAAGAGAGACCAATAAAAACCCGCCACCTAGCCCTAATGACAAAGCAGAGCACAGAAATTCGACCACACACCGACCTGGCCAGCCAGGTTGACTGGGCTCGACCAGGTCGATACCCCTGTCGACAGGGCTGTCGACAGCCCTGTCGACATGGGTAGCCCAGGTCGACAGCCCAGTCGACCTGGGTGGCCTAGGCGGGCGTTTATTCGCCCTGGCGCACTGGGCCCGATTTTTTTAATTATTTTATTCTGTTTGAATTTTAAATTTAATTCAAAACTTCCGAAGGCCATATCTTCTTCATACGGACTCCGTTTTTCGAAAACTCGGACTCTATTTCGCGTATTTTTCCGAGACGAACGCAATGGCGTATCCTGTTTCCCTTAGTTCTTTGATTTGAATTTGATTATACTTTAATTCATGAATTTCACAGTTATAGAATTCTCGGGGTGTTACAATACGTTTGGACATTCTTGAATTATGTTGTTCATTATGAAAAACTACATGCGGTAGCTTTATGCAAGTATGACGTTTGGATATTCGCAAATTATGTAATCCATGTTGAAGCTACATGTATGTAGTTGATCGAAATTCATGCAAGTTTGGGGCTTTGCTATTATGCCATCATAATGTGTATTTTTATACAACCATCATTTTTGTGAAGTAATTGGAATAAGTTTGGGTTATCATAATCCATATGAAATTAGGTTGAAAATTTGGCATCATGTAATAAGCCATGCTTTTGTACTAGAAAACCTATTTGCAAACTTATGACTAGGCTATGATTGATAATTTGCATAATTGAAATTGTTAACAAGAATTATAGGATGACATATGTGGTACATAGCTAGGTTAGATTCAAAAATCCCTTTTTGCAAGTTTGCATGACTAAAGTAAAAATCATGATTTCATGTTAGAAATATTTATGCCATGGTTATGTGAACAAATACTTATGCCATGCTTATGTTTAACATTATGCCATGTTTATGTTTGACATTATGCCATGCTTATGTTAGAAATATTTATGCCATGCTTATGTTTGACATTATGCCTAAATAAAAATATAGGTTCATGTTGTAGTTATTACTATGTGTCAATAATGATACCCAATTTAGATTCTTATCTCAACTACAATTTTACATGGCTTGATTCATGTCACCTATGCTTTATGACCAAAGTATATGTTACCACTATGCAAGTACACCAGTTTCTATTTTGTATTTCCAACGTCATATTGCAAGTTCATGCGCTCACCTTCCCCTTTTTGTGTATGTAATCACGCTTTAAGCCTCCCCTCTCGCATGGCTAAGTTGGGCTTTAAAAGGCTAAGCCCAATATATATATAATAAACGGACGTGTTAAACGGGGGAAAATAACGTTGGGTTAAAATCACTAATGAATGAAAATATAAAATAGAAGGGCCCAAATTCAAGTATGGGTTGGGCCCATGATTGGTGTAACCTTTACACCATTAACTTAATAATTGGCCGCAAATATTTACATATAAGAAAATAAAGAAGAAAGACAAAATATGTAAGTGTAGAACATACGATGTGTTTAACCCGAGGTTGGATTGAGTTGTGATGTAAACCTGCCCGGAACCGCCCGGCTGTCCAGTAATCACAACAATACCTATCCAATGTGGGAGGTTAAACATGGAGCCCAATAAGGACCCGAGGTTAGACTGAGTTGTGGCGTAAGACTGCCCGGAACCAACCGGCAACAGGCAGCCACAACAATACCTGTCTAATGTGAGAGGTCAGGGCCTTAATAAGACAATTAAGGCTGAGTCAGGATTGTTAGGATTAAGTGAACTAAAGACTTAATCAAAATGGAACATGCTAAACTAAACGGACTGGTGGGGGTTAGGTTAGAAAACACTTAACCAACTTAGCATGTTGGCTAGAGATAGAAAACCTAGTAACGGGGGACCCTTTTCAGCAGTAACCCTAGAAGGTGTATCAGGATACCCTGAAACTAGGCAGGGTGGGGCACGATTACTGGGCTGATTGTAAGAGGTCAAATCGACGGCGGTGGTGTAGCAGTGTAGGTTCTAACGGAGTGCGGGCGTGCACACACTCCGGCGCAGAAAAATAAGGCACTGGACACCAGTAGCATACCTGTGCACTTTAAGGTTGTGTCGGGCCGCCTCCATGGGACTTGATACACCCCATGGTGGGACCAGCATAGGTAACTACAGACATCGGGGGCCGTAAGACACATGTAACTATGCGAGGTAGAGCCGATCATCATTGAATGGATCATATCACCCTGATTATGGGGTGCCAGTTGGAAACTAGTTTATATGGGTTCAGAGATTAACATGGGGTACGATAGTATATTCGACCCTGGACAACTTAACCAAGTTTATAGTGCTTGCCCACTTCTTGTTTATACTTATCATACCCAGTTCTTTATTCATAGACAAAATAGTACTAGACTTACTCAGGCTTTATGTCTGACTCTGCTTTTCTTTCGTCTTCTTTTCTTCCGTCCCCCCCCCCCCAGGTCCACAGGGAGGGAACACAGCAGCTTGACCAGCCTTACCATCCAGCTTGAAGAAGAGAAATGTATTGCTTGGACCTTTTCACTTTGAACTATGGCTTTGGACAATCCACTATGGGGCCTTTGCAGTTTATCCATGTTTTATTTATGCTTCTTTAAAAGATGTAATCAAGACAGATTATGAAAGTGTTATGTTATGTTTTTGGAAAGGATGTTGTTGTAACACGTATTTGACTTTATGAAATAAAGTTTGTTGTTTTTCCGCTGTTTACAAATATGTGTTCTTATATCTGTCTTGTATATCTGTGACTTATACTTATAAACCTCCACCAAAATTAGGGCATTCCCTTTGAGAGTGACCCTAACGGAGGTGGGGTGTTTCAGGCGAGAGGTGCTCAAGCGCGCGGTGGAGTGGGACCACTTGATCTGGCCAGGAATCGGCGGCGGTGGCTTGAAGTCCTGGACTTTGGGGCCTCAAATCTCTCAAATTACTCCACGGTGGAAGGCGAGACCTATATGGATTTAAAGGTGGTGGAGAGCGCGACAAAATTCTCCAAAGGAGCACCCTGTTTTGATGCGTGTGGAAGGAGAAATCGGAGGGGGAAGCTCTGAACGTTTTCCGTCGTACGTTCGGGTGAGGGAGAGAGAGAAAGCGGGGAGACAGAGTGGGCGTTGACCAATGAGATTTTTTTATATATTTATAAATTTTAAAAATCCAAAAATACCCTCTTTCACACACGAACCCTAATCCAGACCCAACAACTTTTGTCCCTAGCTAAATACCCCCATTCCAAACACAATGGGATATGTTTCATAGGCCCATTCGACTGTTTGAGTCAGTTTCTCTTCAAATTAAAATATAAAACATTCAATATTTAATTTGAAAGCACATTTCAATTTGCCAGGGCCATATACTGATTCGAAAAATTCCCGAAAAATAAATCTAGCTATGTTTTGACGATACGGTCCTAACAAAACTAGTTTCGTCGAATTCTGAGACCATTTGAAAATTGGCCTTTTTCTGGTCAATCCAATTTAATAGAAATCGACCAAACACATTTTCCATTGCCTCGCTCACATACTAGCTTCAAAAATTATGAAATTTGAAACCTAGCAATAATTTGACATCCTGGATCCAACAAAAGTGGTTTCGTCGAATTTTGAGGTCGTTTACAAAATGGCCATTTTCGCGGGCTATATAAACTCTGTAGCGACCTTTCTGAAAATTCATTTAGCCATAACTTTTGCTTCCTGCTATGAAACTTTGATTTTTCAGATTCGTTAGAAAGATATTCACTAACAGATTTAAATATTTTTGGTTTCACTAAAATCCGTTTTGTTTTGCACCCAGTACAATCAGTCAAAGTTTGAATTCAAAATTTGAAACTACAGCGCCATTTTAGGCCTTGTTTGTAATTAAAATTAATTATATTCGTTTTCAAACATCGATTCAAACTTACTTTTCATCATTACTATTTAAAATATATTTTTTAAATATTTTAAATTCACTAAAATAGCCAAATTAAAATTTTCAAACTGGTTCAGATTTTCCGGGTTGTTACAGAATTCACATTTTATTCTCTTCAAATTAAAAATTTAGAAAACATCTTGTAGTCTATTTAGCCCGGGTATCCAAAAATCTGGGTTGTCACAACTGTACTGAACAACTTAAGTATTTCCTCAAGGTATTTTCTAAATAAAATATGATCCATATTTGGTAGTCTCTTATTTAACTATCAAATGTCACACACAAAACAATCTTAGGTTTAATTCCCATAATAATCACTAAGCCTCGTTCTAATTAATTTATTATTAGTTAAATTTCAAATCTCATATCCCAGCATTTACATACTTAACCCTTCGATAAAAGTATGTTCCTCAAAACCAATTACGATGGTTTATTATTTCTAATTTACAATTAGTGGGTTATTAGAACCCAAGTTACTTTATTTCAACTTCTAAGACCTTTATCGTTTAAGTAACAAATCATTTACGAAAATAATGATTTAATTTCCAAAATCAACTCTCATTCTCAAACTAATTTTGTTCCTTAGATAGATGAAGTTGTTCAAGTTGGGGTATTTATTTACCTCTTACACCCGGAATTGACAACACTCTCGTCCTTGGAATAATATAATTTTTCTATCACATGCTTCGAATGTCTACAATTTAGTTGACCAATTCCCAAATTAGTTCTAACCCATCTTTCCTTATTTTCGAATTTCATAACCCATTTTACTTCATTTAATTTATTCAAGTAAATTTCTTTGTCATAATTTACTTATAAGCTTAAAGTCTTAGTTCAAAAATGGATTTAAATTTAAAGCTAATCTCAAGTTAATTAGATTAACCTTTCTAGTTAATAAATGAATTAACTAAACCCAACTACTTATCTTGAATACATTTAGGAAAATGATTCATTTAATTCTTGACCTCATTCTTTAATAAATCGATAAACCTTTGAAACACATTTAAAAAGTAGTTAACAAGACTAATGCTAGTTAGTAAAATAATTAATTTGTTTGAAAACCCTTATTAAAGTAATTAATTTACTATTAAACATCATTAATTAATAATTTCATTAATTTAAAATAATCATTTATAAAAATGAAATAACTTAATCACTTTTAAATTAAGATAATAATAATGTTAAACAATTATTAATTACATAAGAATTAACTATTAGACATAAATTAAACCAGTATTTATCCTTAGAATAAATATTGAAGTATTTATTTAACATTAAAATAAATAAATAAATAATAATTAATCATTAAATAAATAATTTAAAGATTTAAATAATCTTTTTTAGTAATAGGTTAATAATTAAAAACCTTTATTAATAATGAAGTAAGTACTTAAAACACTTTGTAAACAAACAGATAGTCTTAAATCTTAATCAAATAGTTTAATAATAACAATTTATCCACAAAGTAAGTCATTAAACATTAATTTAATTATAATAATTATAATTTACTACTATTTTAAAATTTAGGCATAAATTACTTTTAAACAACATTACAAAGTAATTAGTAAATCCAAATATCATTAATATACAATTTCATAAGTTTTAAAACCATCATTAATGAATAATGATTTTCTTTGAAACTTAATCAATAAAATTAGTCTAAAACAATTTGATCAACTCAAACCATTTTAAAAAGTACTCAAACAAATTCTTAAATCTTTGATCAGTACTCTTTAAACGTTCCTAAACATAACATTTAGCTGCTTAACTAATTATGGTTAGAAATTTATATAACTGAAAAAGATTTAGATTTTTATGCTTAGTAACCACAACGGAACTTAAATAAGTTACCATAAAGTCCCATATCCAAATGAGTTAACATGTCAATGTCACATGCAATATGGCCAAGTTGCAAAGGTTTTGGCATCCAATATTTCACAGTCAATAGTTATATAACTATTCAATCCATATCAATCAATATTGATAGCAACTAATCAAAAAAATTAAACTAACACTTAACAAGCATGGAATTAGGTTTTATTCTACTCAATAGATGTTTGTAATGATCCATACTATTTAAATCAACCTGGCAGTATTTTATTTGGCCAATTAAACAAAATATATTGGGTGTGCACTTTTAAATGACGTTATTATTTAAGATAACGTTATTTAAATCATGTCTATTTTTATGCTATCATAAATTCCATAATATATAAATATCAATAGATTATACTAATGTATTGTGCTCGCTGTTACGGACCCGACGTAAAAATCCACTCGAAAATCTGATTGAATACGAGCAACTTATTTATGTTTAACATGTCACACTAAATTAAATAATAGTAAACATAAATTTAGCAAGTATTATCGTACCAACATATTTAGGCATAACCCGCTTCATCCAGTTCGACCCGGCTTATTTCCCTACCTCATTCTTATCCCTCTTCCCATTTAAACTCCTAAAGCCATTAGCGTTCACAGTCGTGCACCACGCACCATCGATCCGACCATTGATCATCCAATCGCAGCCACCCGCACATGGGCCTCCATCTACTATACCCATTGAACCTCACGACAATATGACTCCTCCTGAAAATCAAAATATGACCTCCCAATTCCTGTAGGACCACCCAATTTCGTGCAACACTTTTATGTCACTATCACTGCTAAACATTGCCTTCGGCTGTGTCTCATCATGACAAACATCGCTACATCCTCCCTTTCCCCTCTGGTCACCATCGCTCGCAATAATCTCTAACCCAAGCAAGTGATACAAATGGCTATACCCATTGTATTGTGCTTTAGACCCCTCAAACCACCATCTATCAACCCACACTAGTACAAAACGGGGTATTTACGTCTCCTCATTTGCATCTAGTGCACAAGCAACTGACGCAAATATTACAACTTGCATCTTCTTTTAACCAACATTAGATGCAAATAAGTGAAACAAAAATATTGCCCAAACTTTTACATCCATTGATCTTTGTGAGCAGACGCGGGAGGGAGTAAGGAAAATTAAATGGAGCCTTTTGCGTCTGTTTGTTGTATAGTTGGATGCAAATAGGCAGTAGAATAATTTGCGTCTGCTCTTTTAAATTAGATGCAAATATATTGAGTGGAAATTAAAAAAAGAAGGCTCTAATGGGTTAAAATAATTGGGGCTTTGTATCCGCTAGGTTAAACAGACGCAGATATAATCTGGTAGGAAAAAATAAAAAAGGCCGCCATCGTGGAGGGAAAAGTAAAAAAAATACGCGAGTTTAATGAAATTAGTAAACAAAAAAATAAGTTCTTCATTCGAAATAAAAAGTCATGCCGCTGACCTCGTTCATCTCCACCACTAGTTGATCTGCTTCTGCTCTACATTCAGTTCAATCCAATTTTCGATTCTAATCACTGCAAAGTTGAAGACTTATAACGCTGTCACTTTTTAAGGTTAGATTTATATTAATTTGGGTATTTCAATTGATATGTAAAATTTTATTTGGATTGATTTGGTTCGATTTGGATTGGGATGTGTAATTTTGCTTCAGTATTTTAACTTATAATTTAGGTATTTTGATTGATCTTTTGCCCCATAATAGCGTAGCTCGATTTGGATTTGACTGTATTTCAGTTGGTAAGTTTCGATTTTAGTTGACTTATAATTTTTTTTTGATAACTTAAAATTTATGATTGACTTGGGGGCTATCCTGTCATGCACATGTCTGTTGACTGGTTGGGTTGAAACTGATATTGCGGTGGTATTGTGTATATATGCTTTATACTATATGATGCATAGTCCACTAGCACCCTTTTTTTTACCTCATTTGGACACTGAAAATGAGTCCCTTATTAGGTTTTGGACTAACTGGTAAAACAATATTATGCTTTTCTTTTAACTTCTCGATTTCTGCTGCCAGTGGTATGTGGTGTTTTAAAGAGATCCCTTTCTGCTGCTTTTATGGAGTTGATCGACGCTAATCTATGAATTAGAAAAGCGCGACATTTGTAATAAATTCTGCAAGCATATAGGCGTGTAGCATACAGGTCGAACACAGGGAGGTTTAATTAAAAATTATTATTTATTTTTTCTTGGGCGTATTAGACGAAGCTGGAGGTTGATTTTGCAAAACAAAATAAAATTTGAAACTACAAATAAAAGATGCAATTAAATTCACTGCAGATTCGAATCTAATCGGATCTGTAATGAATTCAATGATGAAAGATAAAATATAACAATGGAAATAAAATTGCAGACCAAAATTAAACGAACAGAAAATAAGAATTAGGATTACCGCTGAATCTAATCAGACGGTCAATCGCTAATGAAAATAAGTGAAAAATACAATTAATGCTCTACCGAATCTAATCGTGTAGACAACACTAATTGCTAAGAAATTAGAAAATAGCAGAAAAATAAGAAGAAGAACTTTGTTAATGGCAGAAGAATTACAGAATAAAAAATGGATGGTTGTTACAATGAATACAATGGGTATTTATAGGGGATGTAGCCTCCATCCTATATGACTTTTGGACCAAGAAATATCTCTTGAGATATTCTATTTACAAATAAAAGAGATATGGATATAGATTTGAGATGTTCTATGAAGATTCTCCCTCCTTGATTGCTGACATGTGGCATTTGATTGAGTTGCATTCTGGTAAATATATGTCAAGTCTTCTCCTCAATGGCAATGCAAGATTTTCAATTGATTTCTTTGAGAAGAAAATGTCTAGCTCTTCAAATCTTAGTGCATATGTTATATACATATAAATATATATATATAATATAGCACTAGTCTTCTTATTCTTCAAAGCGACGGAGGCAATGTATATGTTCTTTTCTTCAGCAAAAAAAAATAGGGCTTTGACGGTGGTTGAACTCAGAACATTCTGTCCAAATTTCCAAGCTTTATCAGTGTGCTACAGCTTCCTTTATGATTGAAAATTTGTTGATTCCAAGAAGTACCATTTGCTATGCAATTGGTCTATAATTGAATGAAGGAGACATTTATTTAACAACCTGTGAAAACACATGAAAATACCCAAAGTAATATTTATTTACAATAAAGATAAGATATGAGCGTAAAAATAAACACATTTCTATGTCAATCAAATACCCCCACACTTATCTTTTACTCGTCCTCGAGTAAAACAAGAAATGAAAAACTAAACTAGATAGGTCACACTTTCGTAGGAGACACGATTGCATTGAGCGTATGCAACAAGCCGTTAAACCTCTAGGTGTCCCTAGTAGGACGAGTGGTGTCTCGTGAGGGTTTTCAGCGGATACTACCCACAAAATCCAAATGCAGTATGCTATGATTCTAATGAAACTACATGAATGCAATGGACATATGCAAATAAAAACGAAAAATGAAAACACGACTTATTTCAGGAAAGTGGTACAACAAATTAAGTTAACAATTTCTAGTCAGTTGATTTTATTTTAGATACCTCGACTTGTCACAAATTTTCAATATAAATCAAGTTTTCAAATGTTAAATTCCAGTTTGGCCAGTTAGTTCGGTCGATAACATAGTGCAGCCATGAAATAAATTCTTAGTTTGCTTGGCACAGTTTGCAAAGTGGTATTCTAATTTTCTCTTTTATGGCTAGTCAAATCAGTAAGGTCAAGAAGTGTTTGGGTATCATCGCTTATTCTTTATTCTATAAAATTTTAAGATTTATGATTAAGTACATACACCTAACTAAAAAGACCAAGGTTTACCACCCATGCACTGCCTCGCGGACTAACGGAGAGTGGGTAAAGAGCTTGGCGGATTGTGCAGACCGACTTTGACTTTGTCAACAACGTGTCGGTAATCCTTAGGTGTCCAATCTCATAAAATGAGACCAAGATATTCCAACTTTGACTTTGTCAACAACGTGTCGGAGAGAGCTTGGCGGGTTTGCACACCAACGCTCGATATACAAGCAATGTTGGATACCCTTGGAATACTATTATTATTATTGAAAATATAAGCACAAAAGAGAGTTACGCGAATTCAACTTAACACAACTTAGTTTTAAAGATTTGAAAAGCCAATATAAGTATTTTAAGTCCTCCACTTGTTTAAACAAAGTCTACAATATAGAATAGATTTCATGGCCATCACCTAAGAATCTCCCTATGTACTGGTTACACTATTATCCCTCAAAATTAAACTTTTCATTATATTTCCTATTCGATCTAAGTTTAGAGAGAAAAATACTATCAACTAGCTAAAAATTGTAAACTTATTTTGCTGTATCAATTGAAAATGAGTCGTATTTCAAAAAAAAAAAATGGCATGTTAGTATGATCTAAATGCATGATGGTCCTATTTAAATGGCTGAAAATGAAAAGAAAGAAAAATAAAGAAAAAAAACAAAAGAATGCAATGCAGACTCCCCTCCACACTAGAACTATACAGTGTCCACACTGTAAACGTTTCCTAAATTTGAAAGATAAAACCCATAGATGGATTAGATGCAAAATGATTTGAAGCATGAAATGGAGTTTAACCACATGTAAGAACGGATCATATGTATAATGATATATGTGTTTACGATGTATGCGATGCAAAGAGTGCCACCAATGTTTTCCCCCACACTTGGTTCGAGCTCTATGAGTCCCATTCCCACTGTGTCTAGACGTGTTTTCTAACAAGCAAGAGTTTTTGAAAACCATCTCATCTTTATACCTAGATTTATAGTCTAGGAGATAAATATCCACGGTTATCCTAACATGAAGTTTCTCAATCAAGCTAACATTCCAAAAATAATTCATGTGCTCCACAAATTTATCAGTGTAATTTTTCAAAAATTTGTGATTGTACATAAATTCAGTGAAATTTGAATTCTGAGTGTTGTTCAAGAGTATGTGATCACAATTCTCATCATTAATTGACAATTTGTTTTCAACACTGACAATTTCAAGCTTGTTTGAAACCTCAATATCAAAATTTTCAAACTCGTGACTTGAATCTACGTCTTCCTCATTTGGCAACTCATCCTCGTACAATCCAAAAAATTCATGTTCATTAAAATCCATTTCCACTTCTGAGTTTTTGAAAAATTCACCATTTTCATTTGGTTCAATTTCAAAAGTTTCAATTTCCTCACAGCCCGAAAGAGGAAGATCAAAATTTGAGCTTAAATCTTTTTCTTGAAAAGAGTCGAAGTTCAAATCATTGGTTGAATTTTGAAAAACTTCATCAAGATGATTATTCTCAATTTCAAAAGTCGTTATTTGAAAATTTTCAATGTCAGCAAAGAATGGATTATTTCTTGATTCATCGCTCGTTTGAATTTGATTTTGTTGCTCTCGTTGTTCTTTCAAAGATGTCAATAAACAAAGAAATTCATTCATCTTTCTATCTTTTTCATTAAGCTGTCTATCTAGCCTTTCTACCCTCTCTCTAAAAATGTTAAGACGATCGTTGATTTGAGAGCTCTCGTTTGGAATTTCCTGATTTTCAAAATTATAATCCACATCAATTTTACAATCAATATTATTTCCAATGTGGTAGTTGTTTGAATTTTCAGAAAACTGACAATGATATTGGAAATCATTTTGATCATAGAAATTTTGTTCATAACCAAAACTGTTAAAATTCGAGTGAAAATTGCAATTTTGGTCATTTTCAAGATGTTGATATGGGTTGTAGTTTTGAAAATTTTGATCGATTTGAAAATCATTTTCAAAATTATTTTCGAATTGGTTTCCAACCCCATATTGATGTGGATCAAAGCTATTTTGCGATTCAAAACCGTTTTGATGTGGATGTGACCCATAATCGAAATTATTGAAATTTAAATTGAAATCATCATTTCGATTATATCTATGATTTTGAAAATGTTGGTCAGTTGGAAAATTTTGAAAATTGTTGACATTGGGCTCACGAAATTTTGGAAAATCTTGTTTCATGAGTTGCAATTCATACTCATACTCTTCAAGAGGACGTCTACTTCGATTATTATCCCACATTACTCTCAATGATTTTTTTTGAATTAGACAATTGAAATGAAATCACGGCAAGACAGAAATTATTCTCAATTCAAAATAATATAAAATAATGAGTTGTGCTCTATTAATTAACTGACTCAATTGGAAGGGGGAAGAGGGTCTTATGGCCGTTCACGTATAGTATAAAACTAAGGGATACGACCAATGTTTTACGGGTAGTATGCAACCTCTTTTGCTAAAAGTTCAATAAATTGAACTAATATATATCCGCGATCCAATTGTACGAGACAGTCAACTTCACAAAGCACCACTTTTCAGTTATATTATTTTGAAAATCAAAATCACCACGTGTTAAAATTGAAAATCGATGAGTGTGATTAGTTATGGAAAACCGTTCCTCACCACAAATTCAGAAATATCAGTCCCCAGCAACGGCGCCAAAAACTTTATCGACGCTAATCTATGAATTAGAAAAGCGCGACATTTGTAATAAATTCTGCAAGCATACAGGCGTGTAGCATACAGGTCGAACACAGGGAGGTTTAATTAAAAATTATTATTTATTTTTTCTTGGGCGTATTAGACGAAGCTGGAGGTTGATTTTGCAAAACAAAATAAAATTTGAAACTACAAATAAAAGATGCAATTAAATTCACTGCAGATTCGAATCTAATCGGATCTGTAATGAATTCAATGATGAAAGATAAAATAGAACAATGGAAATAAAATTGCAGACCAAAATTAAATGAACAGAAAATAAGAATTAGGATTACCGCTGAATCTAATCAGACGGTCAATCGCTAATGAAAATAAGTGAAAAATACAATTAATGCTCTACCGAATCTAATCGTGTAGACAACACTAATTGCTAAGAAATTAGAAAATAGCAGAAAAATAAGAAGAAGAACTTTGTTAATGGCAGAAGAATTACAGAATAAAAAATGGATGGTTGTTACAATGAATACAATGGGTATTTATAGGGGATGTAGCCTCCATCCTATATGACTTTTGGACCAAGAAATATCTCTTGAGATATTCTATTTACAAATAAAAGAGATATGGATATAGATTTGAGATGTTCTATGAAGATTCTCCCTCCTTGATTGCTGACATGTGGCATTTGATTGAGTTGCATTCTGGTAAATATATGTCAAGTCTTCTCCTCAATGGCAATGCAAGATTTTCAATTGATTTCTTTGAGAAGAAAATGTCTAGCTCTTCAAATCTTAGTGCATATGTTATATACATATAAATATATATATATATATAATATAGCTCTAGTCTTCTTATTCTTCAAAGCGACGGAGGCAATGTATATGTTCTTTTCTTCAGCAAAAAAAAATAGGGCTTTGACGGTGGTTGAACTCAGAACATTCTGTCCAAATTTCCAAGCTTTATCAGTGTGCTACAGCTTCCTTTATGATTGAAAATTTGTTGATTCCATGAAGTACCATTTCCTATGCAATTGGTCTATAATTGAATGAAGGAGACATTTATTTAACAACCTGTGAAAACACATGAAAATACCCAAAGTAATATTTATTTATTTACAATAAAGATAAGATATGAGCGTAAAAATAAACACATTTCTATGTCAATCAGGAGTAAAGGTAGAAATTAAGAAAAATAATCAATCTTAAAGTCAAGTATCTCTTTATAGAGACCAAACCAGAAGAAAACTGATGGTTCTTATGATATTTCAAGTCTTTCACTGGTATAGCTACAGATAAGGATCTTGAAGGCATATAGTACAACATTATTTGCATAGGTAAAGACTTTATAATACAACAACATAGTAAGTCAACAAGACAAAAAAAGAAGAACATAAATATTTCAATTTTCAATATAATAATGGAGACTAATTATTTTAAAATATTGATAGGGTACAACTAACTACTCTGGGTATAATGCAAGTTTCAAAGAGTTTATTACACAGAAAATATTCACAATACATATCAGAAATTTTAAATTTAATTGTCAAACCATTACATGCACTGATAAAGACCTATTATGACTTGTAAACTATAAGTTACAATAAAAAGTTGGTGACAGGGATTTGTGAGGCTTGGATATAGCATCAAAACATATTTCAATATTTGCAACTTGAGCGCTGACTGTATGAAACATCGATAAACATAATTGTTAAAGGTATAATTGACAGTTTCCAGTAATTAACCAACGTTCATAGATGCACTTTTTTTGGTCCTATTTAATAGTTAAAGCATGAATTATAATCCAATTGAGATGAAATTTGTCCAAATGAAACAAACTGAGGTCGTGGTTCGGAACAAAGAATAATTGTCTCAAAATGACATGCACAAAATGGTAAAAGGTGAAGATAGGAAGTCATTCGATAATTGAAAAATAAATAGTCAAATTGAAAGAAGGTGGGCACTAATATGGTATGTCACTCATCAATTTCTAGATGGAATGGAGTTCCACCAAAGAAAGAATATGAAATCCATGAAAGCTGTAGAATGGTTTAAAGTTGAATAAGTAGAAAGTGTCATAAGCAAGGCTTTTTGACCAGTTATGACCAGTTATGTTACCTGTTTTTTAATTACTCATTAAAAGAACTGATATCATCTTATAAAATAGCAATATGGATTAAGGTGTGAAATTAGTTCATTTATAAATTATGCCAGTGACCGTTATTGTAACATCAGGGATTTTTGACCATTCGAATCGATAATGGTCCTACATATCGACTTAAACAAATAAAAAATATAGATAGTTATTGGGATTTATATAAGAAAAAGAAGAAAGAAAAGCAAACAAAGAATCCCACAATGGAAGGACAAAATATAATAAATAAATAACAGTTCATGAAGCTGTTAAAACGTACATTTGATTATATTTTACAACAATTATCAGAGTTAACTACCATAAACATACTAATGTTTGCAGCGAAGTAATAATAATAAAAACGTTTGTTGAGCTCCATCTTCATCTTCATAACATTGTCTTCAATAACTGAAAACTCAGGCTGACCCGAGCACAGATGAAAAGATAAAAATACTTGGATAAGAACTAAAATATTCTCATATTAGTTAAATCAAATTCATGCAATAATATGAGTGCAATAACTTAAGAGATGTTACGGGAATTTCCATCTCCTAAGGATTCGTTAAACTAGATACTATATAATACAATACGCTATTATAATAGTGTCTTTGGTTAAATATAACATAATTGAAAAGCATAAGCGGGATTACATTTTCACCCTCACACCGTTTATAATTCCACAATCTATACAGATACCGTAAAGTCCACAGTACGTAGTGGCTACCAGAAGGCACTCCATATGTACGGTACAAATCAAAATCGTAAGGGGCTCGATAAGGATAAAAATGACAAGGCATCGAGGCAATACCCATCAGTAGGACTCTATAGGATTTCCGACCCAGGCTGGTGGTAACGCATAATCGTTACTACCGCCCACCACAAACAATACTCCCAAAATCAAAGGCACCATTCAACCACAAAGTAATATATATGTTATCGAAGAGCATGTCTGCTAAGAGGATCTAGCTTACATTAACCTGGATGTGGCTCCTGTTTTAGTCATCTAAATTATGACCCGAAGGTCACGGCTATCCGTCATCGTTCTCTTTCTTCAAATCCAGTAACCGCCTCCAAATCCATCCTACTTCATTTTGGAACTCCACCGCGTACACAGTTGTTAAAGTGGTTTTCGGTATTGTCAGCGAGTATGACAATATACGATCTCGGTCTCTTTAATAACCAAACGTTTACATTTTTCACATCGGTCGGTTCTTTACATTTCAAAGGGGTTCGTACTTCATATCAAAATATCATCTTTTCATAAAAATCATTTCAATATTCACGAGAGAATATTATTCATCATAAAATCTACATTTAAACTAAGTTAAAATCTTGAAACAATTCCAACTTTAAAATAATTTGAATATTAAAATAGATAAAAATAAATTTGATATAGATTAGATATATAATTTAAATAGTTTGAAAAATAAATAGTTTGTAATTAAAAATAGAATAATCAAATTTTGTAAAATCTATACTCGAGATAATAAAGTAGTTCATAAAATAAATAGTAACTTATTATTGTGTTTTATTTAAATAATTAACAAAACGAAGTAGTTGTAAGGTAAATTAGTTTACAAAGAAAATAATTATTATAAAATTGTTTATAAAATAAATAGTTAATTATTAAAATGGTTTATTTAAATTAAGTGGTAAAATAAATTAGTTATAAGAAAATAGTTTATAAAGGAAATAATTAATATAAAATAGTTTTCGAAATGTTTTAAAATACTATAGTCGGAATTAGAATCATTTCTTCAAAATTTAACCAAACTGGATATCATATTTCAGTTTCAAATCAATCGACTCAATTTCGATATTTTAATCCAAAAGGATTGACTACCGATTCATGTTCAATTTGATTCAATAGTTCGATTTCAAATAATTCGATTTAATAATTTGATTCACATAATTGAATTTCAATTATAATTCTCAATTTGAATAATTCGTTTATAAAAAATCTCGAGTTCACAATTCAATTATTACTATAAATCAAGATAATTTAAAGTAAATATCAAAGATTCAATTTCGATAACTTTATATTTTATATTCAATTCAGTTTCAACTTCAGTTATTCACATTTACGAATTTTTAAAAGTGAAAATTAGGAACACAACCCTAAAAGCAAAGTTAATTAGGCTCACATCCTATCATAAACTTATTATAAATTAGGTCCCTATTTTTCAAAACTTTATGAAATAATAATTAAAAAAATTCGTAAATTAATATTAAAATAAATTATGCATTCTACAAAAATTTAGTCCAAAAAATAACAAAATGCACGCAAAAAACAAAAAACAACATAAAAAAGAAAAAAATGCAGTTAAATGCATAATATTATGCACATATTTGATTTTGTTGCATGCATATGTGCATGTATTCCAGTTCTTCCATCCGTCTTGATTTATTTGCATATTTCTGTGTATATATTTCATTTTTCCTGCATATAAGTATGTAATAATTTGTAACAGTCCAACTCAGTTCATTTTTATTTGCATTCAAGTGTGCAAATAAAACTGAAAACATGCACACATGTGAGCAACATATCTGCAGGCAAAAATGTTAACTGAACTCCATTCATGCAATAGTTGCATACATTTATGCAACTATAGGCAATAGTTGCATACATGTATGCAATTTTTTTTTATTGGCGTGGATCTCTAGGATTATTTTATGATTTTAGAATATATAGTTTTTATGTAGTGCCGCATGGTTTTCTTGTAAGAAATGGAGGAGGCGAAAGGGAATAAAGGAGGAGGCGGAAGTTTCAAAATGTGTCAGGCAAAACAAATTATAGGGACCGGGTTTTAAGAAATAATATAGGAGGGGCGTGATTTTAATTTCAAACCTTAATAGGGACCTCTAAAAAACGCACCGTTTTTAAAATTTAAAATTTAAAATTTCAAAGTTTAAAGTTCAAAGTTAAGAAAATAGACTAATATTATCATTTATTAGTCTTTAAAACAAAATTTCAAAATTCAAGGTTATTTTTTATTTATTTAACCAACCGGTGTCTGTATATAAGTTTCTATCTTATGGCCAAGTGATACTTAAAATTTAATTTCAATATCTTGGGAAAGGATATGTATCATTTCAATCCAAACCAGGGTCATAGTTATTTATCATTTCAACCTGCGTTCTTAATTCGTTTTAATGATTTATCTCGGGTTTATTTGATGCCCGTAACATCTAGGGTAATAGTTAGGATTAATCAATAGAAATCAGTAATATATATAAACAATATCGATAACAAGATGAATTTCATATCAATATGTTAAATATATAAATTCAAGGCATACATCAAATCAACACATCTAAATAGTTCAATAATATCAGGTATTAGTCATCAGGCATGAGGTTCTTTTTATTATTATTATTAAGACTAGAAATTAATCTCTAACAGTACAATTTATATAACAGTTAAATTAAATTATACAATCTATGCAGATTTAACATAAATATGCAATTTAAACAATCAAACAGCAAACAGCAAACAATACAATCATATCATGACATGAATTTAATTTAACCAATAATCAAATATTTTAGTTAGATGTGAGTAAATTTAATCACTCACCTTTGGTTTTGAACGAGATTAAAATCCAAAATTTAGCTTAAAAATCAACGGTCTCAGAATCAGTCCAAATCAAAGCCATCGCGATGAGCTCGTTGATACGATCCCAACGCAATTTATTTCGTCCAAAACTGACCTCATAGCAGAAAGTTATGAACATTTTAAACAATTGGAATTTAAATTGTAAAATTAAAATAAAAACAAACTCCTCACCCACTAAAATTACGCCACGTCAGCCCCTTTTATCGCCGTCCCTCTTCTTCGTTTCTCTACCCGTTCCATTAATCCACAATACCCATCGCATGCCTCCAGATCCTTTATCACACACCCAATTCGAGACCCCTATACTCCGATCCGATGTCTCCTCCTTGTGCGCCACCGAGATTTCCCCCAACGCCCAGAAGCCGGGCCCACTCCTTTGCCTCCTTAGCCCACACCGAAAACGCGCGGCTCTCCGATGCAGATTCCGACGATTATAAGTTGTTGTAATTTGATCCAACCGTAAGGATTCGTAGATCTTGAGACGAGCTATGATTTTCGCTTTGGTAGTTTGTGTTTTCATTGATCGAATGGAGAGAAAAAGAGGAAGAAAGGATTTGAGATCGCGGCCATTGAAATTGGAAGAACAGTGGCCACTATTAAATTTGGGTTTCAGAAATAATTTAATAATATTATAATTCTCGTTTAGCGTGTTTTAAACCAAAAATTTGGACTGAGCCCAAATCAGGCCCGCTTACTGCCTAAAAATAGGTTTTCACACCTTTTGAACGCAAGGGAATAGGTTTCAAGGCCCAATTCCAAAGTCTATAGCAGTTTCTTTTAAAACACGATTATTTAATTAAATTGTACATATAAATTTATACATGTTTTAATTTGTTACGAACAAACTATAATTCCGACTGCTACGAAATTTTAGATCATATAATAATTTATAACCTCGGATCCAAAAAAATCAATTTCATCGAATTCTGAGATTATTTATAAATTAACAAATTTAACCAGTCCATAAATATAATAAAAAATTCATTTTCTGTTTATTAGCCAATAAAGAATTCAAAGGTTAATAAACTATATTCAAATCGAAATTAAAATTCATATAAATTTTCAAGTCAACAAATTGTTTACTGTGAATTCAAAATTCATTATTCACAAATTCAAACTTTATTTCAGTTATTTATCACACCAATCAATTTCATTAAATGTATTGATATTAAATTCCAACGTCCATGTTAGCCAATATAAACAAGATCACAAAATTATTTACAATCAATACATGTTAAAATTATCAAAATAAGTTAAAATTAATCACTTAAATAATTTATTTAAGGTTCCACCATGTATTAATACACTTTCAATATTTAAAGTTTAATTTTAAATTTATTGACTTAATTAAGTCCAAATAACCCTCAATAATTACCATACAAATCAATTTATAATTTATATTTTAAATCCTCATAAATAATGACACTTATTACCAATCGACCTTCATTATACAAATAACGAATTTATATTATTACCATATACATTAATTTAAAATTTCCAACATATATGAAATTCCAAAATTAGTTGATTCATAAATTTTAGTACTTAAAGCAATTTTGTTCAAAAACACATTAAATTTAATGTTTTAAATTATTGTAAAACATCAAGATGTTACACTCTCCCCCACTTAAAACTTTTCGTCCTCAAAAAGGCGTAGTAAGAAAGTTGTCAATTTATATAAGTTTCGCCATATAATTTCTTATTCAACTTGTCTAACTTGTTAGTGTACGTAACCAATTTCTTAAAAATTTAATTCTGAATCGTGAATTACCAAGCCGCGATTTTTCTGAAAATTTGAACTACACATATCTTAAAATTTACAAGTCAAAATTTAAAATTTTCTCTTTCATTAGAAAACTATATTTCAGAATATCCAAAAGATTCTTGTTTCAAAGAATTCTGACTTATTTTGGATCCTATACATTCATTCAAACTTTAATTCGGAAAATTACGAACTATAGCTTCGCGACGAGCTCGTTTTATTAAATTTAATTAGTTCGTTCAATCTTCGTTTAGATTTATAATTTATAAACATATTCACATTTATTTTCAAAAAAAAGTTAAACAATTATTTTTGACTTGAAAATATTGATTATTCTAAGTCATCGAATATCTAACCATCAGTAGCTATACAATGTAATTCATAACCAAACAATTTATTTTACTAGTTTATTTCATTTAGTTTATCTTCATTACCTACTTAAATTCAATTTCAAGCATAACCAAGTATATGTCATTCATTTCATAACTTAAATTTCATTTGTATGTATAAACCATCAAATTTTTCAGCATTCATTATTTATACCCGTACTTGTATATTATCCAATTTTATTCTAATAACATGTTAACTTTTGATTAATTAGTAAGTTATATATAAGCTACAGAATAAAATTGATTATTATATAAATTCAATAGTCTCCAAGTTATTTTAAATCCACGATTATAAATTTCAAAGGATTACTTATTCATTTTATTTATCTGATGCTCATTTCCTTAATTTGAAAATAATACATTACTTGAGAACTTAACAATTCAACTTCGGGTTCATTTCCAAATCAAATTTCAAAATATTATATATTATATATTTATATAAACCATATTATATAAATGAATTTCAATTTTTTAAACAAGGTAAAACTTCTAAGCGGTATCCCCACTTAAGTTGTTGAAAATAAATGTCGACAATGCTTGCACTCATCACCCAAATCAATTTCCAAGACAAGGCGGCGTATACATATATCTCAAAATTTCATTTGAAAACAATTTCTATATGAAATAACTTTTTAAAATATAAATATATCATTTCAAACCATTTGCAAAACAATATTAGAAAACCACCCAAAATTTAAATTCTCAAATTCATATTTAACTTCTTATTTCATTACCAATTAAGTTTCAATATTTCGTCATCAATTTATTTTCAGTATTTATTTCTTAAACCATCAAATAACCAATAGTTTTAAATTATTGATTAATTGATTAATAATTGATAAAATTTAATATTATCATCAACAAGATCATAATTGATATATTTTCAAATAATTCTATATATAAATAAACTATAATTCAGAAAATATTATGTCAATGAGTCCTATTCAAGTGTTTAGGAATCCCTATCAATGCCTTGGCATCCCAAGTACCGACCATAATTCATAAATACTCAATAAAACAAACCAAAATAACACAAAATCAGTTTACATTGAAAATACAAGTACGCTCTCTCATATACACTCAAACTCATTCTAGGGTATTACTACCCTATCTCTAATGAGTTAATTCCCAAAAAGAGCCAAGGTTTCACTAAACCAAAGCTCTGATACCAGAAGTAACATTTGGGATTTTTGATTGTTCAAATCGACAGTGGTCCTCCATGTTGACTTAAACAAATAAAAAATATAGATAGTTATTGGCATTTATATAAGAATAAGAAGAAAGAAGAAAGAAGAAAAACAAACATAGAATCTCACAGCAGAAGTGTAACACCCCACGTCCATTAATGTCACTCACAAAGGGAATGCATTAACTTCCATGGAGGTTTTAAGTGAATATAGAACAGAAAATTTACAACAAGACAGATAATCAGTAGTACATGGAAATCTAGAACTTCATTTTATTGCAGCGGAAATTAAACATGTTTGTTACATCATAAAACCATAAATAAGAGTCAAGTACAATATCCATCTTTGTAAAAAAAAATACATAGCCCCATTACGTAAACAGCCATTAAAGAAGATAACAAGCGGGACTTTACTTCAGTGGTCCAAGCTTTCCAAGAGAGAGATAAAGCAATCTAATCAAACTCCACTAGAGTTGGGCCCAACCTGAGGACCTGGAGGCGGAAAAAGGATAGAAATAGAGGGGGGTCAGACATAAAGTCTGGCGAGTATGATGATTCTAACAATACACTAGACTAAGGCATAAGCTGGAAAACAAGGAAATGTCTATGGACTTTTGGGTATGGAAGAGCAGATAAAGATAACATTAAAGGCACACCTAATTACTAACGAATGATTACTACACTGCACCACACCAGGCACCCCAAAGGTTGATCCCACTTGCATCACTTAGAAATTATATATATATAGCCTTTCGTACCCCTAGCTGACTACATAGGTGCCGTCTTCCCCTGTCACCACCAGGTGTACCCAACTACCCACTTTCGATCGGCTCCCTACTCGTAGATACCCGTGCTGGCCCCACAGTGGGGTGTATCACTCCCCTAAAGTGGCAACCCGATACAACTTGAGAATGCACGGCTTATACCTACACGATGCAACAACGTCTTACCTACCAGCCCGGGTCCACACACGCATATGAAACCCGTTGGACTTGCGTTGCCACCGCTACCCCGTTTTGGCCTCTTATAGTCAAGCCCAGTATGCGTGTCTCGTCCTCGACTTGGGTCGAGCCCACAAAGATACGTTTGGGATACTGGTTGAAATGGGCCCCCACAAGCTACCCACCTAAGCTTGTCACCATTATTATATCCCACTTAACCCTCTTAGTCATGTTCATTTACTTGTGTGTTTGGTTAAGTCTTACTAATCGTATTTTATATGCCGCTAAGGGCACCCACTAGATTCCTCATGCCACCCAAGGCACCTACTTAACCCCTATGTCCCACCTTACATGCTTATCTGGTTAAGTATTTCTTAATTCATTCAGGCCATAACCCCATAAAGACCTCTCACATTAGACTGGCATTTATGGCAGCTGGATTTGCCGGGCGGGTCCGAGCAGTCTTACACCATAAAAGAGTCTAACCTCGTGTCTTTACAACTGTTATGCTTTAGTTCAGGCCTAAGACCTCTCACATTGGGCTGACATTTGTGACCACTGGATTTGCCGGGCGGGTCCGGGCAGTTTTACGTCACAAACGAGTCCAACCTCGTGTCCTAAGCATTGATTATCACTTATAATCTTTTACCCCAGTTTTGATTATATCCCTATTCAAATTATTAATTTATTCCATTTTTAATGATGTCCATAATTGACTCAATTATGGCCATCCACTCATGGCATGCAAAATCATATCAATTGCACCCCAACTTATCGAATCCTTAATATTACCCCTACCCAACGTTATACGTTCGCTTATTCAACGCAAAATATACGTTAGACTCGAATAGTCTAACTCATAGCAAAAAGATAAATTATCACAACATATAGACAAATAAAATAAATCTAGTCGTAATAGGGGTGAAACTTGCATAAAACTACATAGGTTATGGATCTAAAGGTGTCAACTTGTTTGGTTAAATGTCACAATTTACATGATATGATCATAACCCAAATTCATGTATAAACTTGCATATGGGGTTTTATGCAACCTAATGATGGTGTAAACTAGCATCTAACCCATAGAATTCACATATGTCATAGCATAATTCTAGATGTCATAATTGTAGATCTAAATAGATGTCATGGCATATGTTCATATCTTTACTAATCAACCTAAACTTGCATACATGATTTGTCATATAGATCAACATAGCCCAAACATTATGATTTGATTAACATGAACTAACTAGCATAGATAATAACATCATGACTTTATAACATGTATGATTTATCACAACTTAGCGTAGAAACTTTCAACATATATAACATCATCATAGCATGATTTACAACATATAGGATATCATCATCACATAACATAGGATTTACAACATACATGATAGCATAAGGTTTACAACAACATATATGACAATCCACATCATTCACTTATAATCCATTCATAACTTAATCTAATTAGTTTAATAATAATCTTGTTAAGATCATCATACTCACAATTAGAAGAGAAAGAGAGTCTTGATTTGCTTTAGAGTTGAGTAGAATTAGGGTTTTGATTAGCTTTCTCCCTTCTTAGTTGGCGGCGGCTAGACTGAGTTCCATGGCGGTGGTATGATGGTGGCTATTCTATTATTCATGTGAATTAGATTGAGAGACTACCTAGGTATTTATAGAGTTTAGTATTTATTCAGGCCGTCAGATCAACTCAGAACTAAACTGAACCGTTTAATTTACCAACTCAGCCCTAAAGACACATCAGCAGCTCAAGATTGGGCTCAGTCAAACCTTAGTCGCCTGGACAGGTCGACACCTAGGTCGACTGCCTAGTAGACTGCCCAGTCGACCTGGGGGGGGGGGGTGTCGACTGTCCAGTCGACTCCCCAGTCGACCTGGGATGCTGGGCGGGAATTTTCCCGCCTAGCCTGTTTGACTTCGAATTTTGAATTTTAAATCTTCTGAAATCTATTTTGAATTTTTCGAAACATCCGTTGGCCATAACTTCTTCGTACGAAGTCCAATTCACGCAAACTCAGACTCTATTTCAACCAGAATTCCGAGACGAACACAATGACACAACCCGTTTCCCACAATTCTCACATCTGAGATTAGTTATTCTTTAATTTGTGAATATTAATATTAACAGAATTACAGGGTATTACATTCTCCCCTCCTTAAAGGATTTCGTCCCCGAAATCTTCAAGTCAAGAAGAATGTATATCCGAACATCCAATCGTCCATCTACTCAACCATCAAACACAGGCATCCATTGTCCTTATAGACTTCTAATGCTTTCATGTTTAAATGCACCGTATGTGTATATGTCCATATCTAATGCAAAATCAGGCGGTCCACTGATTCAGTTGACCTCCTTAATGCAAATCATGATAGTGCCATGCGTCCATTATGTATGCAAAAGTACCTTAATGCTACATATTATCTCTATATGCGTGCACAATCATCATCCGAATGCAGCATCCATATGATAAAACAAATCCTCATACATCCATTTTACTAAATACATCCATATATATGCAATATGAAGTGACTGAGCCGATCTAGTTCCTAATAGTGTGTGTATATGCGTCCACGAGCATCCACTAGCAAACACTTGCATCCACTTTGCATCCATCATACATAACATGTCTCAAACACATGTTTCAACCATAGGATTATCCTAACTAAAGGTCAAGGATACTAGCGAGAGGACACTCTAAAGGTAAGATAAGTACAAGCTAAGCAATAAAGGAGAAATTAAAAGACATACCCTCAAAAAGAAAAGGGTACAACGAACGCATCTTCGCTTCTGTCTCCCAAGTAGCGTTGCTCTCATCATCTCCCCATTGCACTTTGACTAGTCTGACCTCTCGATTTCTCAACTTCTTGATCTCTGACCCAAGAATGCGTGTAGGAGCTCGTCGAATCGTCGCATCACGCTCTATCTCACCCTCTCTTAAAAAGCTCGGCTCTACCACTTCCGCGGTCTCGTGCAAACACTTCCTCAAATGTGATACATGGAATACGTCGTGTACACCACTAAGTCTCTCAGGCAACTCCACTCTATACTCCATCTGCCCGATCCTTTCCTTAATAGGAAACGGCCCTACGAACCTTGGTGCTAACTTCCCAACGGACCCAAAGCGAACAACGTTCCGTAATGGAGACACTTTGACAAAGACCATGTCCCCAACCTCAAACTCAAGATCTGTTCTCCTCTTGTCCGCATAAGATTTCTGCCTAACTTGCGTTGCTTTCATCCTCCTACGAATCAAGTCGATCTTCTCCGAAGTCTCTCTAATCATATCGGGCCCAAGTAAGATCTTATCCATAGATTCCCACCAACATGTAGGTGAACGACAAGGTCGTCCATAAAGAGCTTCGAAAGGTGCCATGCCAATGCTAGATAGAAAGCTGTTATTATATGCGAACTCCACCAATGGAAGATGCTCTTCCCATGTACCCCCAAAGTTTAGGATACATAGCCTCAATAGATCCTCTAGAATGCGATTCACCCTCTCGGTTTGGCCGTCCATCTGAGGATGATATGCGGTGCTCATACATAACTGAGTCCCTACCGCCTCTTACAAGCTTCTTCAAAATTTTCTAGTGAAAATAGGATCGCGGTCGCTCACTATGCTAGAAGGAACACCGTGCAAACGAACTATTTCTCGGACGTATACAAAAGCTAACCATGGAGCAGTTCTCTTACTCTTCACAGGAATAAAATGGGCGCTTTTAGTAAGTCTATCTACTATAACCCAAATCCCCATATTACCCTTCCTTGATTGCGGTAATCCATCCACAAAGTCCATCGAGACGCTCTCCCACTTCCATAGTGGAACCTCCAATGGGTGAAGCAACCCACCGGGTTTCTTTTGCTCCGCTTTTACTTGTTGGCACACCAAGCATCTAGCGACATACTTGGCCACGTCCCTCTTAATACCGGCCCAAAAGAAAACTCGCTTCATGTCTTTATACATCTTGTCCCCGCCGGGATGAATGGTCATCTTCGAACGATGTGCCTCATCAAGAATGATCTTCCTTAGGTCATCGTCTTTTGGTATACAAAGTCTACCGTCCCTACGTAACCAACCCTTATCATCTAGGGTATACCTACGGAGATGGCTTGATGACTCCCCTCTTTTGAGCTTTTCTACTAACTCAACCAACTGTGGGTCGTCTCGCTGTGCCTCACCAAGCCGTCCCAAAAGCGTAGGTCTGACCTCCAAGGATGCTAGCAAACTGGGTACAAAGTCAACGGAAGGTCTAAAGTCAAACATCGAAAAGAATTCTAAGCTTCGCCGCTCAACAAATAAAGGACTTAAGGATAATCGTTTTCTACTTAAGGCATCGGCCACTACGTTACCCATGCCAGGGGTATATGCTATCTCGAAGTGGCAGGATGCTAAGAACTCCATCAACCTTTGCTGCCTTAAGTTCAAGTCCTTCTGAGAGAATAAATATTTTAAAGATTTGTGGTCAGTGAATAACTCGAATTTCTCGCCAAGAAGATAATTACGCCAAGACTTAAGCGCGAAAACGATAGCGACCAACTCTAGGTCATGTGTAGGGTAATTTTTCTCATGCACCCTTAACTGCCTTCCACCATAGGCTATTACCCTACCCTCTTGCATTAAGACTGCGCCTAGTCCTGTCCCACAAGCATCGGTATAAACAGTAAATGGCTTACTCCCGTCTGGCAGCACTAAGACTGGGGTTGAGGTCAAAGCTCTCTTTAAACGTTGGAACGCATCATCACAATCTACGTCCCATGTGAAAACTAGGTTCTTCTTCGTCAAGCGTGTCAATGGAGCTGATATTTTTGTGAAGTCTTGGATAAACTTCCTATAGTAGCCAGCCAACCCCAAGAAACTTCTCACTTCGGTAGCATTTTTAGGGACCTTCCAATCTTGGATGGCCACCACCTTCGCGGGATCCACAACTATCCCTTCTTTGGAAACCACGTGCCCTAAGAATCGTACTTCCTTCCTCCAGAAGTGTCACTTAGAAAATTTTGCTTTAAGATTATGCGCTCGTAAGGTCTCCAATACTTCCCTAAGATGTAGGGCATGCTCTTCTTCATTCTTAGAAAAGATCAAGATGTCGTCTACAAAGACTACCACAAATTTGTTAAGGTACTCCCTAAACACCCTACTCATCAAATCAACAAAATATGCGGGGGCATTTGTCAAACCGAAGGGCATTACTAGCCATTCATAGAAACCGTCCGGAGTCCTAAAGGTAGTCTTGTCAATGCTATCCTCAGCCACTCTCAACTGATGAAATCCAGTGGCTAAGTCCAACTGCGAAAACACTGAGGTGCCAACTAACTGATCGAAGAGATCGTCAATCCTCGGCAGTGGGTGTCTGTTTTTCTTAGTAAGCTTATTAAGTTCTCTATAGTCCACACAAAGTCTAAGGGACCCATCCGCCTTCGTGGCAAATACTACTAGAGCACCCCACTCCGATATACTTCGTCTTATGAACCCCTTCTCAAGCAACTCCTTCACTTGCTTATTGAGTTCCCTCCTTTCACGTGGAGCCATGTGGCGTACTGGCAAAGATACTGGTTTTGCATTATCCACCAGATATATTCGAAAATCTATCTCCCGCTTCGGAGGCAAGCCCTTCACCTCCTCAAACACATCCGAGTATTCTCGGACCACTCTAACAGATCGTAGATTTTCCACCGACGCGTCAAGCGATTCTAGATAACTTAGCATAACGGAATTTATGGGATTACAAAAGATTTCGAGAGCGTTCCCAAGGCGAGTCATGAGCCTAACTACTCTCCTTTCACAATCAAGAACGACCCCATTTCTGGATAACCAATCCATTCCTAAAATTAGCCTATAGCCTGTGAAGCCCAAAACATAAGCATCACATCTAAACTCAACGCTAAGTATAGAAATTTTCAAATCCAAACACATCATGGACAAATAAGCTGAGCCCCCAAATGGATTCGAAACAACTAAGGGATCCTCTACTAAACTGGTGTTTAAGTGCAGTGATTCAACTAATGATGTAGAGATAAATGAATGCGATGCGCCCGAATCGAATAAAGTACGGACAGGATGATCAAACAGAAAAACTAAGCTTTCAACAGAAATGGTTCTACCTCGTTCTTGCAGCGGTGGGACCGCGAGAGCCTGAACTTGTCCCCTTGCCTGCTCTGGTGCCATAAGAGCCTGCACCTGTCCTCCCGAGGTAGACCCTGCCCTCTGCCCCTTCTTTGGGCAGTCCTTCACTAGATGTCCCGCTTCACCACAGTGAAAACAACTAGTCTTCCTTTTCTTTCTGCAATCCTTGCTGAGATGGCCTGGTGTCCCACAGTTAAAGCATTTCTTCTTTCCTTTTCCATTATTGTCTTTACCACCCTTCTTGTTTTGCTGTTGTGGTTTCTTCTGATCCCCTTTCTTCTCAGGTGCCTTATTAACGTTAGCGCCTTTATCCTCGTGCTTGAGTGCCATGTCTACTAGCTTCTCAAATGTGGCCCCATAGGGATGTGGGTCCTAGCCAACCCCTGCAACGGCTCATTCAATCCATTAACGAACCTCAGAGCCTTCTTCTCCGACGTGTTCACTAAGTCCAAGCCAAACCTTGCTAATTGATTAAATTTGTTGACATATTCTTTCACTGATGAGCTTCATTGCTTCAATGTCAAGAACCTTTCCATATATAAATTCTGTTCTGCCCTCGAGAGAAACTTTTCCTCAAACCTACGTCTGAAATCCGCCCAAGAATTAATAGGACGCTCCCCATTAGTGACCTCCCACCAAAACGAGGACTCTCCCTTCATTAACCAAGCTGCTAATTTGACTTTCTTCCCCTCTTCTACTTCAAAGATTTCTAGCTATTCTTCCACCTCCTTAAGCCAATCTCTAGCTTCCACAAACGTTTCTGACCCTTGAAAGGGTTTTCCACCCATAGCCTTAAATTCCTTACACGTCTTTGCAAAAGTATCAGCGCGAGGAGGAGGAGGAGGAACGGGTGCAACTGGTGGTGGAGGAACATTAGCTGGACCTGCAGCGGCCCTAGCCTCTAATAACCTCCTATACCATCCTGGTATCGTCACACCATCCGCAAGGTTAAGATCTTCAGCTATGCTGAAACGAAAAAGGAAAGATTTAAAATGGAGAATTCGAAAGATAAAGATATATGGCTATTGGGGATTATGTTTTTCTTAAAAACTTTCCTCTTTAAATTACTCATTAAAACATGTTTTTGAAAACACTTCTTCCAAAAATACTTTAGGAAAATAGTTTTTCTAAAATTTTTATCTGTTCTGGTAACCTTAAGCTCTGATACCACGTGTAACACCCCACGTGCATTAATGTCACTCACAAAGGGAATGCATTAACTTCCATGGAGGTTTTAAGTGAATATAGAACAGAAAAATTACAACAAGACAGATAATTAGTAGTACTTGGAAATCTAGAACTTCATTTTATTGCAGCGGAAATTAAACATGTTTGTTACATCATAAAACCATAAATCAGAGTCAAGTACAATATCCATCTTTGTAAAACAAAATACATAGCCCCATTAAATAAATAGCCATTAAAGAAGATAACAAGCTGGACTTTACTTCAGTGGTCCAAGCTTTCCAAGAGAGAGATAAAGCAATCCAATCAAACTCCACTAGAGCTGGGCCCAACCTGAGGACCTGGAGGAGAAAAAAGGATAGAAATAGAGGGGGGTCAGACATAAAGTCTGGCGAGTATGATAATTCTAACAATACTATTACCAAAATAACTAGACTAAGGCCTAAGCTGGAAAACAAGGAAATGTCTATGGACTTTT
Organism: Allium sativum; assembly: GCA_030737875.1. NCBI lineage: Eukaryota > Viridiplantae > Streptophyta > Magnoliopsida > Asparagales > Amaryllidaceae > Allium > Allium sativum. Next base: position 27,174,589 of record CM060927.1, on the reverse strand, counting down.
GGGTATGGAAGAGCAAATAAAGATAACATTAAAGGCACACCTAATTACTAACGAATGATTACTACACTGCACCACACCAGTCACCCCAAAGGTTGATCCCACTTGCATCACTTAGAAATTATATATATAGCCTTGCGTATCCCTAGCTGACTACATAGGTGCCGTCTGCCCCTATCTCCACTAGGTGTACACCACTACCCACTTTTGATCGACTCCCTACTCGTAGATACCCATGCTGGCCCCACAGTGGGGTGTATCACTCCCCTAAAGTGGCAACCCGATACAACTTGAGAATGCATGGCTTATACCTACACGATGCAACAACGTATTACCTACCGGCCCGGGTCCACACACGCATATGAAACCCGTTGGACTTGCGTTGCCACCGCTACCCCGTTTTGGCCTCTTATAGTCAAGCCCAGTATGCGTGTCCCGTCCTCGACTTGGGTCGAGCCCACAAAGATACGTTTGGGATACTGGTTAAAATGGGCCCCCACAAGCTACCCACCTAAGCTTGTCACCATTAGTATATCCCACTTAACCCTCTTAGTCATGTTCATTTACATGTGTGTTTGGTTAAGTCTTACTAATCGTATTTCACATGCCGCTAAGGGCACCCACTAGATTCCTCATGCCAGCCAAGGCACCTACTTAACCCCCATGTCCCACATTACATGTTTATCTGGTTAAGTATTTCTTAATTCATTCAGGCCATAACCCCATAAAGACCTCTCACATTAGACTGGCATTTATGGCAGCTAGATTTGTCGGGCGGGTCCGGGCAGTCTTACACCATAAAAGAGTCTAACCTCGTGTCTTTACAACTGTTATGCTTTAGTTCAGGCCTAGGACCTCTCACATTGGGCTGACCTTTGTGACCACTGGATTTGTCGGGCGGGTCCGGGCAGTTTTACGTCACAAACGAGTCCAACCTCATGTCCTAAGCATTGATTATCACTTATAATCTTTTACTCCAGTTTTGAATATATCCCTATTCAAATTATTAATTTATTCCATTTTTAATGATGTCCATAATTGACTCAATTATGGCCATCAACTCATGGCATGCAAATTCATATCAATTGCACCCCAACTTATTGAATCCTTAATATTACCCCTACCCCACGTTATACGTTCGCTTTTTCAACGCAAAATATACGTTAGACTCGAATAGTCTAACTCATAGCACAAAGATAAATTATCACAACATACAGACAAATAAAATAAATCTAGTCATAATAGGGGTGAAACCTGCATAAAACTACACAGGTTATGGATCTAAAGGTGTCAACTTGTTTGGTTAAATGTCACAATTTACATGATATGATCATAACCCAAATTCATGTATAAACTTGCATATGGGGTTTTATGCAACCTAATGATGGTGTAAACTAGCATCTAACCCATAGAATTCACATATGTCATAGCATAATTCTATATGTCATAATTCTAGATCTAAATATATGTCATGGCATATGTTCATATCTTTACTAATCAACCTAAACTTGCATACATGATTTGTCATATAGATCAACATAGCCCAAACATTATGATTTGATTAACATGAACTAACTAGCATAGATAATAACATCATGACTTTATAACATGTATGATTTATCACAACTTAGCATAGAAACTTTCAAAATATATAACATCATCATAGCATGATTTACAACATATAGGATGTCATCATCACATAACATAGGATTTACAACATACATGATAGCATAAGGTTTACAACAACATATATGACAATCCACATCATTCACTTATAATCCATTCATAACTTAATCTAATTAGTTTAATAATAATCTTGTTAAGATCATCATACTCACAATTAGAAGAGAAAGAGAGTCTTGATTTGCTTTAGAGTTGAGTAGAATTAGGGTTTTGATTAGCTTTCTCCCTTCTTAGTTGGCGGCGGCTAGACTGAGTTCCATGGCGGTGGTATGACGGTGGCTATTCTATTTTTCATGTGAATTAGAGTGAGACTACCTAGGTATTTATAGAGTTTAGGATTTATTTAGGCCGTCAGATCAACTCAGAACTAAACTGAACCGTTTAATTTGCCAACTCAGCCCTAAAGACACATCAGCAACTCAAGATTGGGCTCAGCCAAACCCTAGCCGTCAGGACAGGTCGACACCCAGGTCGACTGCCCAATCGACCTGTGGGGGTGTCGACTGCCCAGTCGACTCCCCAGTCGACCTGGGGTGCTGGGCGGGAATTTTCCTGCCTTGCCTGTTTGACTTCGAATTTTGAATTTTAAATCTTCTGAAATCTGTTTTGAACTTTCTGAAACTTTTGATGGCCATAACTTCTTCATACGAAGTCCAATTCACGCAAACTCGGACTCTATTTCAACCATAATTCCGAGACGAACACAATGGCGCAACTCGTTTCATACAATTCTCACGTCTGAGATTAGTTATTCTTTAATTTGTGAATATTAATATTAACAGAATTACGGGGTGTTACAAGAAGGAAAAAATATAATAAATAAATAACAGTTCATGAAGCTGTTAAAACATACATTTGATTATATTTTACAATAGTTATCATAGTTAACTATCATAAACATACCAATGTTTGCAGCGGGGTAATAATAATAAATACGTTTGTTGTGCTCCATCTTCATAACATTGTCCTCAATAACTAAAAACTCAGGCTGAACCGAGCACAAATGAAAAGACAAAAATAAACGGATCAAAACTAAAATATTCTCATATTAGTTAAATCAGATTCATGCAATAATATGAGTGTAATAACTTAAGAGATGTTACGGGAATTTCCATCTCCTAAGGATCCGTTAAACTAGATACTATATAATACAATGCACTATTATAATAGTGTCTATGGTTAAATATAATATATTAAAATAGTGTAAGCGAGATTACATTTTTACCCTTACACCAACTATAATACCGTAGTCTATACAGATACCGTAAAGTCCACAGTACATAGTGGCTATCAGAGGGCACTCCATAGGAACGGTACAAATAAAAATCGTAGGAGGATCGATCACGATAAATATGACAAGGCATCGAGGCAGTACCCATCAGTAGGATTCTACCGTATTGCGGACCTAGGCTGGTGGTAACGCATAGCCGCGACTACCAGCCATCCGGGACAATACTCCCAAAATCAAAGGCGCCATTCAATCACAAAGTAATATATATGGTATCGAAGAAGCATGTCTGCTAAGAGGAGCTAGCTCACATTAACCTGGGTATGGCTCCTGTTTTATTCATTTTAATTATGACCCGAAGGTCAAGGCTATCCATCATCGTTCTCTTTCTTCAAATCCAGTAATCGCCTCAAAATCCATCCTACTTCATTCTGGAACTCCACCGGTACACGATTGTTAAAGTGCTTTTTGGTATTGGCAGCGAGTATATCAATATTCGATCCCGATCTCTTTAACAACCAAATGTTTATATTTTTCACACCGGTCAGTTCTTTACATTTCAAAGGGGTTCGTTGTAACAACCTGGAGTTCCAGAACCAATTTAAAAATTTTATTTTAGCTATTTAAATTAATGTTGAATACTTAAAATGATTTATTTTAAATGATAACGACTAAAAATTTATTTAAATCGAAGTTAGAACGTAGAAATTTATTTTAATTATAAATAGAGTTTGAAATGGCGCGATAGTCTGAAAATTTGATTTTAAATTTCAATTGAATGTACAATATTATTAATAAATCAGATTTCAGTAAAGCCAAAAATATTTGAATCTATTTAATTATATCTTTCTAACAAATGTGAAAAATCTAGATTTCATAATATAAATTGAAAGTAATGTCCAGTTTAAAATTTAGAATAGTCGCTATGGAATTTATATATATTTTAATACAATATATAGCCCTTAAAAATAGTCATTTTACAAACATCCTCCGTTTTCGACGAAACCACTTTCGTTGGATCTGGAATGTCAAATTATTGTTATGTTTCAAGTTTCATAATTTTTGGATTTAATATGTGAGCGTGGTGAATTTAAATGTGTTTTGATAGTTTCAGTTTGAATTGGATCAACTAGAAAATGGCCATTTTTCAGACGGTCTCCAAATTCGATGAAATTAGTTTTGTTAAGACTGTATCATCAAAACATAACTAGATTTATTTTTCTGTAATTTTTGGAGTCAGTATGTGGCCCCAGGAAATTAAATTGTACATTTAAAATTCAATATATATGGATTTATATTATAATTTTGATGAAAACTGATCGAAACAGTCGAAATAGCTTATGAAACATATCCCACTGTGTTTGGAACAGGGGTATTTGGTTAGAGGCCTCAGTCGTTAGGTTTGATTTGGAGTTTGGAGCAATAAACGAGTTTTGTTGGAAAGAAATAATAAAAAAATATAATATATATACACCCTAACTAATTAAAAATCCTAGCCCTTGGTCACACTTTACAGCCGCCGCCATCTCTTGGTGCAAGGCCGATATCACTCCGATTTCCACTTTAAATTTCTCAAAATCAATTCAATTAAATTCAAAAATTATAGAACAAATTTTGTAGAGATTCTGGCGAGTTCTCTATCTGTATGGTTGTGATCTGATTTAATATCCTGAATCGATCCATTTTTAGGTGTAAAGGCAGGACTTCGTAGTTGAATTCGAGGAGAAAGGGGCAGCCGAGCTCGCTGGGGCTTCTGGCGTGGGGAGGAGAGGTTTGGGACTCGACGATGGTGTCCTCCGATCGATGGCGGAGGGCTTAGATAGAGGGGCGGCGCGGTTTTATTTTGTGAGGATGATGGGTTCGATTTTCATATCGGAGGAATCGGAAAGACATTTAACTAAAGGATTAAAATGTAGTTAATATTTATTATATTATTAATTAGTTAATTTATGTTAATAATATTCAGACACTAAATTTTTGTCATGAACTCAGAAATTAGTGAAACGTGTTGCGTTGCACTCGCATCGTCGAACACTACAACAAGGAACAGACTAGAACCAAAATTTAGAAAATTGGAATTCAGGTAAATTTCAAATCCAAACAGAACTGAAATTAAGAAATAGAAGACTGGCGGAGTGGAAACGATGGTGAGAACTCTCTCTCACTCAAATTATTTTACTGTTATTATATAATAGGTTGCAAACAGGGATTAGTAAATCCTGACACTATTATTTTGTTCAGACTATGATGGATTATTTGTTTGGATTATGATTGGGATTGTCATTGATTGATATTGTTGTATATAAAATTATTTATATAAAAATTATCATGAAAAGAAAAGAAAATAAATATTCAATTACTAGTCAGATGGCTTGTTTATGTACACCTATTTATCTGATATTGATTGGGACGATAAATTTTACACATCGCCTAACTGCACAAATAATAATCAGTATTTGTTGTTTGAAAACACCGCACGGGTATTGGGATGATATTTTACATACACAAATCCCAATTGTTTAGCTGTATGTCAATCAATGGGTTGACAGATTATATAAGCATTATTTATTTATTTATTTATTTTAATGCTTTTACAGTTGTAAAATGCACTATGGATGTGGTATGAATTTTTAATGATTGTTTATCATTATTGTTGTATACATGCGATGTATGAAATCTGTATAACTGAAATTATATGGTAATTAATTGAGTCTGATTCCAGTTCAGAATTAACGAATATTTTAAAATAATATTCATTGAATATTGAAATGTTAAGCTGTGTTAAGTAGTTAAACGCCATTTTAACACAAATGGGATTTTCTATCGATTTTATTCATTTTATAATGAATATCGAAAAGTGATTTCAAAATATGATATTTTGAAAATATTATCATTTTAAAATTATAATGATACGGAATATTCAATTTTGATTTAGCTTTTAAAAATGAAGTTGGAATCATTTTTAAAATGAATTTATAAATATTTTATAAATGCATTTTGAATGAAAATCTATGAAATATATTAATATTATATATATATATATATATTAATGGGCTGAATAGAACGCGCCGCGCAGCGACTGTTCGTGAATTTCGACCACTAACTTCAAGTAGATGTAGCGGGAGATCCGACCGTCAGATTCTCCTAAAACCAGAACCATTGTATTCGTATCGAAAAGGGCTTTTCAATGAATATAAGAGATTTGAAATCTAACGGTTAGATTTTGAGATATGTCCAAATCAATTTTAGAAAAGGTCACTATGGATGCAGTTCGGTGGCCGATATTGGAAACGACAGTACAGGCGATATTAAAATTAATAAAAATAAGGAAAAAATTATGTAAAATCATAATAAATGATCTGAAAAAGATTTTGGATGAAAAATTCCAATTTTGAAAAGATAAAAATATTTTTTTGTCAAAATGAACTAGTTAATAACTGTTGGATCTAGATAAACCCTAGAGGGGTGAATAGGGTTTATTACAGTTTATCGGATAAATAAAAATTAATCGCAGCACATATAATTGCACAGTAAATAAATGTGGAAAATAAATAACACACAGGGATACCCATCTTTGGCAAATCTTCCCTATTGCTGCATTCCTAATGTTTTTACTAGGTGTTAAAACAGATCCCGCATACAAGACCATGTACACTCACAATCCCTGCTCCTATTCTAACCCTAAGCTCAAAACCCTAGACTGGTCGATATCACCTCGATCAGATTTTCCCAAATTACAACCCCGTAATCCTTAACCCATATTTTACAAACTCTGAAACTGACAGTCAACACCCTAACTGATTCACCCTAGATTTTACAGACCTAGAACTGATTCGGTTCGATTTACAAAACAAAATTAAAATACAACAAAAAATAAAACAAGGTGAAACCCTTGTGATAAATAACTAAAGGAGTTAAATTTAAAGGTCATCCCCTTTTTCTTTTAACAATGCGCCGGCCCTTTTGTTTCTGGTTGCACCCTTATTTTTTTAATTAACCCAATCACTTTTGCTTCTTTGGAAAAATAATGGAGGCAGCTTGAGAAACCTTGGGTTTACGAATTTGTCCCCAAAACGATTCTGATTGCTGAATGATGAATTAATCTCTGATGCTTTGGAATCTTGTGGCTTGCTCCTTCGATTTGAAATTGCTCTCTGGACTTGAGAGCTGTGGCGATCGAAACCTTGGTATGTAATTTCTGGTTTAAAAAAAATTCTCTTGAGTTGATTTTGTGGTTTCGATGATTTTATGCCAGCGATGAATTGGTACTATATATAAGGTAAATGAAACCCTAATCTCTAATTTCACAAAATGATTTTGATCTGAATTGATGCGGTTTCCTCTTTTGCTTTTGATGTCTTCGGCCTTGATTTTGTCTGTGGTCTCTTTTTGATTTGGTTCGATGAAAATTGCTTCCTTGGCATGAAAATAATTGCTTGCGTGTTTGGCTTGCTGATTTGAATAAAACTGGAAAGTTTTAATTTGTTTCCCCCTTGCCAAAAAAACTTGCATTGATTTCTCTCTTTTATGTTGCAATTTTCGGCATTGAAATTGAATGATAAATGTTATGAATCATTTCTGGAAACTAATAAAACTTCTTGCAAAAACATTTTGTCCTTGAATAAATTTCTGGAAATATACCTCTTTGAATTTAAAAAAAAACTCTTCTATGAATTTCCAAAAGAAAAAATGCTTTCCTCTTTTGCTCGACATATTCTGGAAATATATTTTGTTGGCTTTGATTACTTTCCTGATTTTGTTAATGTTATCCATGTATGTAGAAAAACTTGTGTCAAATGAATGCATTCCATAAAACAAACTTTCTGGAGATTTTTCTTGCTTACTAAATTCTTGCACAAAAATTTAGTATTTGTTAAACAAGTATATGTCCAAAACTGGGAACCAGATGTTCAGCGTGTATCCCACTAACTTTTCTTCACTTCTTTCACACTAGATTTCGAATAATTGGTGAATACGTTTTTGAGTTGAGCTGTCATTTGTAAAAGCTGTAGCTCTTCATTTGATGCTATCTCACCCATAAGCATGTGCACCACTGTCTCGACCACTTTTGCACTTGAACTGTCTGCACTTGTGTTGCACCATTTGTGTAGTCTTGCATTGTTTGTTGACCCATTGGCTTGATCATCCTTCCCTGTTAGACATTGATACAGTTCAATACTTGTGTACTTGAAAATATGGACTGTTGAGATATACTAGATATTTGTCCCTTTTTCACACTGAAATGATTATGCGGCACTGTTTCTCTTCCTTTTCCGAGAATCATGAGTGTGCACACAGACTTGAACATGCTGCCGCCATGCTTGAACTTTGTTGCACTGTTTGCATTGTATACTTGACCATGCTGAAACATACTTGAGCTCGCACCATACATATGCTGTCTTATTGAAATTGTTTTGCTGAACCATTTTAGAGATGCTTGCCCACTATGTATCAGCACCATTATGCTTGATGTTGGATGTGTATCAACTTTGAACTGTCTTGGGCTTGACTATGTTGACATGTGCACTGAGTCGAGAAGGTTCACGTGGCTCTCAGTTGCGCGCTGATTGGCGAGGCAGTGCACACGCGTATATTTATACACGTGCGTATATGCAGCCATTAGACTAATTTTCCTGTCCCTGCACTGTATATACATACAATCTGCCTTGTGGTATTTACAGTGTATCACTGTGAATATCAAAAGTTTTCTAGACACAGACTAATGGTTATATAAATCAGATCAATTCATGAAAAATGATGAGAAACACACCAAAAATACCGAGGCAAATAAAATTTTAAAATAAAAATTATATCTGCTAGAATTTAGAATATTATTTCTGTTCCAGATACTCTGTGTGTGTTTTTTGTATATGACAGGTATGAAGACTGGTGAATGGACTGACAATGAAGATGCTGTGAAGACAGAAGATTGAAGATGAAGACAAGAATTGTGTTAGTGTGTGTCTGTATTTGAAATGTCAATTGAGTGAAGTGTTAGTGTATAAAAGTGATTGTATATACATATGTATAGCCAGAGTGTTGTAGTGATTCTGTAGAAAAGGAGCTGTATATGAAAAAGATAATTGTTCTGTTATTTGTGATAAACAAATTTTGTTTGAAATAAAATATTATTTTATTGTGTTCAAACGAATTTGTCTATCTATTCAGTTTATATACAAGTACAGTTTCATGTGAAGTGTTCAAATATTGGAGTTATAAATAATTGTACTATTTGAGTGTTTGAAATATAATATTTTATTTAAATAAAATACTGTCTGAATATATGAAATTCTGTACATTCTTATTCTATTTAAATATAAATATTATATTCCTGTCTGTGTTGTTATATAACAGTACAATAACAAGCACATTTAAAATAATATATATTTGGTTTTTATCATCAAACAAAAATAATATAATTGTGTATACAACACCGTTATATACAACAATCTCCTCCTTTTGATGATGACAAACAAATATTAAGATTTTGAATACAATAAATGTGTTTGACAGTGAAAAACTGAACCCCCCTACTTGAATGCTCCCCCACAATAGAAACTCCCCCTATAACTGTGAATGAGTGGGAAAAAATGAAAATTGAATTAATTTTCAAAGATAAAAAATTTATAAAATATTCACTCATAAATCAAAATCTCAACCCATTCTCCCCCTTTTGTTATCATCAAAAGGATTCAAAAATTAAAATATAAATGAAAAATGACTAAAAATATAATTTCAGCTGAAGAGGAAGAACGGTAATCATAAATCACAATCAGTCAAATAAAAATCATAATATTCTGAGAAATAGTGGCATATTTCACATTGAGAATGACGGACTTACAATGAATTTTATATATAATGGAGAGAGTTTTAAAAATATTATTTCCAATTATTTTCAAAAGAATTTTAAAAAGTTTATCACAAAAACAGTGATGGATTTGGACTATAATTAATCAATCAATTTAAGTGACAAAGTCGTATAATCTCAAATCCTAATATCTACCAATCCCCAAATCATAATACGTCATAAAATTTTAAAACATTTCACAGAATAGAATATGGATTGATAGGTTGGTTTTATACACTAAGGGGAATTCCAGTTTAATTTCAATTTAGCATATTATTTCCTTTTCTATTATTTTTATTAAGAGCACACTGGCCACGCATAACCAGATCTTGGATTTTTAAATGAAGTTAGTCGTAGCTTAAAATATAAGTTGTCTCATATCAACGCATGACCAGAGCTTGTATTTTTAAATGAGGTTAGAGACACACTTATGAATTAATTATATTTATTATTTTCAGCTTCAAAATGGAAAAAACTCCTCAGTATATAAAACCAGTATGAATGATAGAAATGCAGTAGGTACAGAAAAGGACTGTGAAATAAATTTCTAAATTAATTATATTATGAAATATGATCAACTGTACCGAGATCATAGAAAAATTTCAATTGTCACTAATTCTGAAAAAAACATAGTCCCATTTCTATCACAAATATTTCCACTTTTTAACAAAGATTTTAAAACATATTAACTCTCCACATTAATATAAAATTAGCGTGGATGGCAGAATGATGATAGATAAAGGAGATAGCCGTGAAATAATTGTCAGTTCAAAAGATATTATAATTTATGTTTAACCATCATGAAAATCTAAATAAAATCTCCTCTTGCTGCAGTCACGATTCATCACAATTTCAAAATCTGATAATAATTTTGATGAATTATAAATACAGTTCAATTTGGATATTGATTTCAATTTTTGAATGAATAATCAATAAGTAATTTTAAAATTGAAAAACAATTACAAGAGGGATATGAAAAACTATACATGCCAAGAGGGATAAATTTGTACAAGGCAAAAAGAGTGTGTGGATCTATTCAAGGTGAAGATTAGAATCTAAGTAAAGATGAGTGAGACAAATATAACGCACTTCTGATACCACTTGGTGTCTCTATTAATGAAGATTTTAAAAATGATATTGGAGACGAACAAAGATATCTTAGACAACAGAATCTTACTTACAAAGCCAAAGCAGACACGGTTAACAAATCAAGAAAATTAATTTCATCAATCAGAGCATGGTATAAACAAGCATTCACCAAAAAAATATGTTCAAGATTAATATATGTGCAGCACAAAAATCAGAATCAACTCAGACTTGTCAAGATGACGGTCACATAAGATGACTCGCGATCTAATAAATATACTGTTTATTTGAAATCATTTGAGATATATGAAACTCTCAAGATTCAGTAAATCAGTTACACCAAAATGTAAATATCAGATTCAGAATATGTGTGTGATTCAACAAATCAGTAACTTCAAATGATTTTAAACAAACATATATTCAAATCAAATAATCATGAAAACAAAGAGATTTAAGACCGGATTTTCAAAGAATTTTTCACAAGAATTTCTGAAAAGTACAAAGAATTTTTCACAATATTTACATCAAGTTTGAGTAATAGTTCATGATCCAAAAAATGGTTTATTCAAAATCACTTGAACAAATGTAAATCTTGAGATACAATGAATCAATCACACAAGATTAAAATTTTAGATCTGAGAGGTATGTGAGATTCAAAATATCTGAAATTTTCAAGTGATTTCAAACAAACAAAAAAAACATAATAATCATGAATAAAGATGAATTTCAAGATGTATCGCTGATTCAGGATAAAAAAATCAACATATCCAAGCCAATCTGAAAAATAATGAAATTATCACAACTGATAAATGTTGATGTGCTGTAATGCGTATAATATTTCGAGCTTTTCTAAACTGAATTAGAAGAAACCCAAAACAGCAGATATATGTGAAATTTCATTAAATATTCGGATCTTAATTTTTTTTAGAATTTATAGTAGCAGTGTTCAAGATATGATATGAATGCTTCAGCACTATTAGAAATTCAAGGAATAGAAAATAAACTTCAAAACAATTGTAGAAATATTTACAAATTTGAATTCAAGATCTGGAAATAATTAAAACATCAGAGTTCTATTCAAAAAAAGTGAATTTCCAGAAAATATGAATTCTACAATTGGAAGTTTAATAAAGTACAAAAGAAAGACAAAAATATATGGTAGTGACAAAACAGAAGAGATAAAGAAAATAAACAGAAAGGGTAGAAGAAGGAATAAACAAAGAAAATAAAAACAGAGAGAATATACAAAGGTGAGTTTAGATATCATACCAGAATACAATGTAAAACAGAATCTCTAACTCAACATACTTGGCTAAGGAAATGTGAATGATATAGAATTATATACCAGCTAGATTTCAAATTTCCTTTCAGCACAGCAGTTCCTCAGCCTCCTTTGGTACCTATCTGTTAAGAAGATTGAGTGGTCTAACAAAATTAGTAAAACCACTCACAGTTATGTTAACATCTTTTGGTACCCAAACTTGTTTGTATAACAATCCATTTGAATCTACCTTTGTGCCCTTAGGAACCCAAATCTGTTTAAATTTAGTCCAAGCTGTTTTATTTCTTTTTGGGATCCAAAAATGTTTAAATGGATTGATATCAAACAAATTCACATCACGTTTATGATTCAAAAATCCTTTGAAATTATCAGAGTTCAAGTTGTCAAGACGATTCTTTTTAAAGAAGTTTGAAGGATTTTTCAAACCGTTTGAATTTTGTTTTTCAAAAACATTATTTTTTCCAAAGCCAAGACCACATTTATTTCCAATAGAAACTTGGTTTTGCAACAGCATATTCAACGATTTTCCCCATTTGAAAATTTATCCAAAGTTGATTCTAATCGTTGAATTTTGGATTTAAGATCGCTATTTTCTTTTATCAAATTTGAGCAATGATTTATAGCGATCGCCTGTTCAACATTAGACTGTTTCAAAAACAAATTCTCATTTTCAAATAATTTAATTTTGGCTTGGGATTCGGAAATTTCAAGTTCAAAATGATTTTGTTTTTCAAATTCAAATTTTTAAAAATTCTTGAATTTTTCAATTTCAGATTCAAGCTCTTTCAAAATCAAATCTGTTTTCAACAAATTTTCATTTTCAAGAATTTCATGTTAGAAATTAATCTTATTCAACTCCTTTTGCAAAGCGTTATTTTTATGAATTAACTCATCTTCGTGATTTTTCAAAATCAAAATTTTATTTCCAAGCTTTCTAGAATGTTCATCAAGTTGAGCTAAATCAGTTTTCAAATCATACAATTTTTGCAGTCGTAGTTTTCAAGTATTTTTTTTCAAATCATTATTTCTACATCGTAACTCAGAGTTTTCAGATTTCAAAATTTTATTTTTACTTTGGAGACGATTTACAATTTTAGTTAAATCAGTAGGACGAGAAACCAATTCTTCATATGAAGAGCGTCCATCATCTGAATCGTTGTTAATAGCTCTAGTTAAGCACACATCTGAATCTGAGTTGGCTTTCTGGAGTTTTGAGTAGTTGTATGTTTTTCCATACAGCGCGTTGAGAGTTTGTGTAACGAAAATATGAACCGGTTTGAAAATTTTAAATTGCTATTTTGGTGGATTTTAAGTATTTAAAATAAAATATTTTATATAATAACGTCAAAAAGTCTGTTTAAATCGATGTTTGAAAATGAATATAATTATTTTTAATTATAAACAACGCCTGAAATGGCACGGTAGTTTCAAAATTTCAATTCAAACTTTGACTGACTATACCGGGTGCAAAACAAAACGGATTTTAGTGAAACCAAAAATATTTAAATCTGTTAGTGAATATCTTTCTAGCGAATCTGGAAAATCGAAGTTTCATAGAGGGAAGCAAAAGTTATGGCCAAATGAATTTTCAGAAAGGTCGCTATATAGTTTATATAGCCCGTGAAAATGGCCATTTTGCAAACGACCTCAGAATTCGACGAAACCACTTTTGTTGGATCTGGGATGTCAAATTGTTTCTAGGTTTCAAATTTCATAATTTTTGAAGTTAATATGTGAGCGTGGCAAAGGAAAATGTGTTTGGTCGATTTCTATTAACAGAAAAGTGCCATTTTGCAAACGGTCTCAGAATTCGACAAAACTAGTTTGTTGGGACCGTATCGTCAAAACATAGCTAGATTTATTTTTCTGGAATTTTTGGGGTCAGTATGTGGCTCTGGCAAATTGAAATGTACATTCAAATTAAATATTGAATGTTTTAAATTTTAATTTGAAGGAAAACTGAGTGAAATAGTCGAATGGGCCTTCGAAACATATCCCATTGTGTTCGGAATGGGGGTATTTGGCTAGGGACGACAGTCGCTGGGTTTGGATTGGAGCTAGTATATGGAGAGGGGTATTTTAGAGTTTTAAAAATATATTAATAAATTAAAAAATCCTATTAGCCCGTTCATTCTTTCTCTCTCCCCGATAGACCTTCAACTGACGAAGGAAACAACTTCCACCTTTCCTCCCTCAAATCCATTCGATCCACTTGATAAAAACCACCGACCCAGTTGAAGATTTTGTAGAGAATTCTTGGATCTTCAAATCTATAGTGGTAGGTTATTTTATTAGGGCGAGTTTCTCGAGATCGGGGCACCTGAAATCGTCAACTTCAAAGCGCCATATCTCCCCGGATCCAGCATCAAGTTCATCAGGGTGGGTCCCCTCAGGCGCGTCATTCGAAGCTCCCCACCATGGCGAAGTCCGATCGTCCTGAAACATCGTGGATTGGTTGCAAATTCGTGCCCTAGTTTCGAACATCCTGCTGAGGTATGCAGTTTATATATTTTAAACCATATAATAGAACTTTAAAGCACCACGGTTTATGATTTCACTGTAAAAATCATATCTTTTTGCTACGTTGACGAAATCCAGTGAAACAAGAGACAGTGGACTCGTGCGGACGCCTTCTACATTCTAGAAGAGACCGCATATTTTTCTGAGCCTTCTGCAATTTTTGGTGGAGTGGAACCCAATGTGAGATTTCTAAATTATAAACGATATGGAAAACAACGATGTATAAATTATGTAGTCAGTGTATGAGTTATATAAGCATTGTACACCTCATGTATAAGCGTTGTATAAGTTGTACGTTCGATGTATAAGTTATATATGCGTTGTAGAAATTATATGTGAGTTGAAATAAATTGAAGTGAAGGAAATATACTTATATATATATATATATATACGCCCCTCGTCCACAAACCATGGATGATATTTATTTGTTATGATTGGTGTGAAAATTGGTTGATAGCGAATGGTTGATTAGAATTTTTTGTTGTTGGAATTGATTGATTGTGGTTGAAAAATACCCATTTGTGGTTGAGAATTATTTGGTTGAAACCACATAGGGTTAGTTTGGGGAAAAGAAAAAAATAAACATGCCGCCTGCGTGCGAACTAGATGTATGAAATCACCATTGTCAAAAGCTGCGAGGCTTTAAGGTAGAGCGAGGAGCCGTACTAGGGACGGTCCCGGTTTTAACTACCCTGCCGTTATGCTGCTGAAATGTTCTGAAATATTTCTGTGTTTGATTTAAATTCATGTGTTGAATGTTGAAATAAAACTCATGTTATGAATGTTGAAATAATATTCATGTGTTGAATGTTGAAATAAGTTCATATGTTGAATGGAGTCCGTGTATTGAATAAATTCTTTGAAAAATAAAAATAACATTTTTACCTTATATAAAACTATATAAAATAATCGTGGTTTGAAATAAATTGTTTTAACACCAAAAATAACATTTTTACCTTATATATAAACTATACAAAACAATCGTGTTTTGAAATAAATTGTTTTAACACCAAACATAACATTTTTACCTTATATATAAACTATATAAAATAATCGTGTTTTGAAATAAATTGTTTTGCAATAAAAATCACATATTTATTATATATATATATATATATAAACTATAGAAAATATTCATGTGTTGAATGTTGAAATGAAATTCATGTGTTGAATAGAAATTCATGTGTTGAATAGAAATTCCTGTGCGGAAATAAAATAAACAAAATTCATGTGTTGAAATAAATATCTGTTGGATAAAAATATCGTTTTTGTCAAATATGTGAAGTGAAAATGGTTTTGAAATCGAAGAATCGATTATGTGTATATATATATATATAACTAGAATATATCGAATAACGAAGCTGTAGTTCGTGTTTTGAAACCGTGATTTCAAACGATTAGTGCGGGAGATCCGACCATCAGATTTTCCCGAGACCGAAACCGTTGGGTTCGCTTTGGGAATATCTTTCCAACGATACCCACTTTGTGAAGATCCAACAGTTGGATTGTCTGGAATGTTCAATTCAAATCTGAAGGAAAACAGAGCCAGAATCGATTATATATATATATATATAATTAAAATAAATCGAATAACGACGCTGCAATTCGTATTTTGAAATCGAAACTTCATACAGTGGACTGGGAGATCCGACCGTCGGATTTTCCCAAAACTGGAACCGTTGGATTCGTTTTGAAAAGATCTTTCTAATGATATAAAATTTGTGAAGATCCAACGGTTAGATTTTTAGATATGTGTAAATCAAATCTGAAGAAAAACAGTGCCATAGCCGCGTAATGGCCTGAAGCGTCGCTTAAATGAAATGGATATTTTTTTAATAAATAAAAATAGCGATAAATCGTGATAAAATATTATAAACGATATGGAATGGGAATAAACTGAATTTGCTCGGTTTATGTGATATTTGATGGTTGAATGTATTTGGCGTGAATTGTTGTCGAATAATTTAACCATTGAAATGAATTGATTTAAATTCTAAATATACGTGAATTATTTGAAAAGGTCGAGTTAAATCTCAATTCAAATAATTTATCGGTGATAAGAAGTCGATGATGAAGACGGTGGTTGAAGACCGGAAATTTTCACCTCGGTTGGATGATAACTGATGCCTTGATTGGGAGGCATCCCGGAATATAGATAATAAGTGGTGATCATCCAGACGTACGTGGAGATCGATGGGTATGCGAGGTATATAGTGCCTCCGGTTTCGTTCAGACCAGAACGAACTTGCAAATGGACTGTGAGTCCGACATTGGATTTTGTTCTGTGCTGATTGATCTCTATTAAATATATATCTGTTTGGCGGTGTAGAATTTATTCTCTTGCTTAAGCCCTTCTCTGAGACGTACGAGCTCAGAGGTTACATATCGATAGAAATCAGTCGCACAGCGTGAATTGCCTGTGTGGCAGATGATCAAGGCTTCTATTGAAAAATAAAGTCTTGTGGTTGATGATCAAAGCACGGCCTGTGTAGCATAGCTTTGTGTGTAACATTGATTCGCGAGCCTCACACCCGGTATGAACCAGAAACGGGAGAGGACATCAGGGAGGGCATGTATTTCCTTCTAGCTAGAGGTGGTGTCAGTGTTTAAACTGGCTGACATATATATTATTTTCACCTGTGTGGTTGTTGCTGTTGCGAGGCGCCTCAGATATATCAGTGACTATGTGGAGCCGATGGAGTCATTCGTTGGCTCATTTACGCCCCAAGGGGCGGGGAAACGCAGTGTTCAGGCATTTTAATCCACATCGGTGGACCGACCTTGACGATTCAAGGGTTTGACTGAGTACTTGCCCTGAGACTTGGGCCAGACAGTCTCGAATTCGGTAAGGACTATCTTTTGCCGTGGTTCATGATGGAAATCCAATTTCCAAATAAGACACCGTGTGATTTTGATTGTATATATATATATATATATATGGCGACATGATATATAGTACCCATGCCATCTATGATTGATAGTTATGATTGAAATTATTTTCGAAACATATAAACACTAGTAATAATATCAAATACTTTTGTTTTATTCGTATCAAGCATATTTTAGCCATTATAAGGTAAAAACTCTATCCTCCGGTTTGCGTTGCATTGTGTGATGGGAACTGATCTTGTAATCGCTTCATTTTTGTTAAAAGCATTGCGATGTTTAAAAGATTCGTTTTAAGCACTGGCAATACAATGGAGTAGACCCTTTCCGCGAAAGTGGCGTGGTCCTGTGATTGGCCATATTATAAAATGTGTTAAGTAGATTTCTCATACCAGTCCTTGTTGCAGTCATGATGGGGGGTTCTCACCATGTGGTTTGGTGGATAACAGTGGGCTCTTACCCGCACATGTCCCTTATGGGGGTTGGTTGATGTGTGATGATAGTCGAGAGGTTGGCCGTTAAACAAGTGGTATTGGGGGACCATTGTGAGCCACGGTGGGTTTTACCTACTGTACTGGAGGATGAAGGGATGGTTGCAAAGCCTACCGGATTTTGCGGTAACGTCGCAACGTGGTATCAGAGCTTTGGTTAAGCTTAGTTCTGGAATATAACAGATTAACGAACTTGTCAGAGATAGAACCAGTAGTGTTCTAGGATGGATAACTCATTGCAGATAGGATCAGTAATATCCTAGTATGAGTATAGCAGAATCGGAATAACTCGTTAGAGATGGGGTCAGAAATGCCCCAGAACGAGTTGAGAGTTATATGTTTATAAATAATGTATTTGTGATTATATACATAGTTTGGTTTTAGAAATATGATTTTTGAATATATAAAAAGGTATATTTTTGAAAAGTTAACAAACAAATTGATTGTTGTTTATGTTGTGTGATGGTGGATTTGGTTAATTAAAATGATATTAATTCAATCAATGAATAAGGGTAAATCTGTGCAATTAAATCATGTATTGAACTGATTTAAAAATAGATAGAAATATATACAAGTGCATTATATATGTTTGAATAGGTAAATGGATTAGCTGTTGAGTAAAGGATTTATTTGTGTGCCCGACAAATAGGTAAACCTTAATGAGTTAGATGTGCAAATTTTATTATTATATCAACTCCTGTGAATGTCATTGGATGCGGAGTGCTAGTTGTTCTGTGTGTAATAATAAACGTCGCCATAGGATAGTAACAATTAATTTTGAACTACACTACATGGCATACTTCTTGAAGATAGGCATACTTCATCATATACCACATAAGCATTTGGAGCTTGTGTGACGAGGTTGAAGATTTACCATACGAGTAAGAGGCTTGTATGGCGATGACTATATATTATAGGTTGAACTGATTACTGATATGGACCATATAAAATGTAACGGTAAATTGCAAGAATAATAAAGACCTCACATGGGTCTGGAGATGAAAATAAACATGTCTCTCTGGTCATTAAGGCACAAAAACCATTTATAGGGTGACGAGAATTTATTCTCTAGAGTTATGATTTATACACACTCCCCTGTGGACACCGGAATATACCACTATAAATATGTGCATGCTTATTAGGATTTATTGGGTACCTAATACGGCACAATAAACTTCCAAACCCCTCCCCGTACAAAGGAGGTTATGGCGAAATTTTTCGAAAATTTAGGGTGTTAGTTAAATTTTTGAAGAATTTGAAAATTATTAGAAACTGAAAAGTGGAAGAATGGAAGCCAGATTGAAAGTAGAGTTGGTTAATGAATCCACTTTCGACTTCCTTCCTTTTCGAGGACGAAAAGTTTTAAGTGGGGGAGATTGTAACAACCCGGAAAATCTGAACCAGTTTGAAAATTTTAAATTGGCTATTTTGGTGGATTTTGAATATTTAAATAAAATATTTTAAATAATAAGATGTTTGAAAATGAATATAATTATTTTTAATTATAAATAAGGCCTGAAATGGCGTGGTAGTTTCAAAATTTCAATTCAAATTTTGACTGACTGTACCGGGTGCAAAACAAAACGGATTTTAGTGAAACCAAAAATATTTAAATCAGTAAGTGAATATCTTTCTAACGAATCTGAAAAATCGTAGTTTCATAGCGGGAAACAAAAGTTATGGCCAAATGAATTTTCAGAAAGGTCGCTATAGAGTTTATATGGCCCGTGAAAATGGCCATTTTGCAAACGACCTCAGAATTCGATGAAACCACTTTTGTTGGATCCGGGATGTCAAATTGTTTCTAGGTTTCAAATTTCATAATTTTTGAAGTTAATATGTGAGCGTGGCAAAGGAAAATGTGTTTGGTCGATTTCTATTAAATTGGATCGACCAGAAAAGGGCCATTTTTTAAACTGTCTCAAAATTCGATGAAACTAGTTTTATTGGGACCATATCATCAAAACATAGCTATATTTATTTTTCTGGAATTTTTGGGATCAGTATGTGGCCCCGGCAAATCGAAATGTACGTTCAAATTAAATATTGAATGTTTTATAGTTTAATTTAAAGGAAAACTGACTGAAACAGTTGAATGGGCCTTCAAGGCATATCCCATTGTGTTTGGAATGAGGATATTTGGCTAGGAACGACAGTCGTTTGGTTTGGATTGGAGCTAGTATGTGGAGAGGGGTATTTTAGAGTTTTAAAAATATATAAATAAATTAAAAAAATCCTATTGGCCCGTTCATTCCTTCTCTCTCCCCGATAGACCTTCAACCAATGACGGAAACAACTTCCACCCTTCCTCCCTCAAATCCGTTCGATCCACTTGATAAAAACCACCGATCCAGTTAAAGATTTTGTAGAGAATTCTTGGATCTTCAAATTTATAGTGGTAGGGTATTTTATTGGGGCGAGTTTCTCGAGATCGAGGCACGTGAAGTCGTTGACTTCGAAGCGCCGTATCTCCACGGATCCAGCGTCGTGTTCATCAGGGTGGGTCCCCTCAGGCGCATCGTTCGAAACTCCCTCTGTGGCGAAGTCCGATCTTCTTGAAACATCGTGGATTGGTCGCAAATTCGTGCCCTAGTTTCGAACATCCTACTGAGGTATGCGGTTTAAATATTTTAAACTATATAATAGCACTTTAAAGCGCTACGGTTTATGATTTCACTGTAAAAATCATATCTTTTTGCTATGTTGACGAAATCCAGTGAAACAAGAGACAGTGGACTCTGGCGGACGCCTTCTACATTCTAGAAGAGACCGCATATTTTTCTGAGCCTTCTGCAATTTTTGGTGGAGTGGAACCCAATGTGAGATTTCTAAATAATAAACGATATGGAAAACGATGATGTATAAATTATATAGTCAATGTATGAGTTATATAAGCGTTGTACACCTCATGTATAAGCGTTGTATAAGTTGTATGTTTGATGTATAAGTTATATATGCATTGTAGAAATTATATGTGAGTTGAAATAAATTGAAGTGAAGGAAATATACTTATATACTTATATATATATATATATATATATATATATATACGCCCCTCATCCACAAACCATGGACGATACTTATTGGTTGTGACTGGTGTGAAAATTGGTTGATAGCGAATGGTTGATTAGAATTGTTTGTGGTTGGAATTGATTGATTGTGGTTGAAAAATACCCGTTTGTGGTTGAGAATTATTTGGTTGAAACCACATAGGATTAGTTTGTGGAAATGAAAAAAATAAACATGCCGCCTGAGTGCGAACTAGATGCATGAAATCACCATTGTCAAAAGCTGCGAGGATTTAAGGTAGAGCGAGGAGCCGTACTAGCGACGGTCCCGATTTTAACTACCCTGCCATTATGCTGCCGAAATTTTCTGAAATATTTCTGTGTTTGATTTTAATTCATGTGTTGAATGTTGAAATAAAATTCATGTGTTGAATTTTGAAATAATGTTCATGTTTTGAATGTTGAAATAAATTCATGTGTTGAATGGAGTTCGTGTATTGAATAAATTCTTTGAAAAATAAAAATAACATTTTTACCTTATATATAAACTATATAAAATAATCATGTTTTGAAATAAATTGTTTTAACACCAAAAATAGCATTTTTACCTTACATATAAACTATATAAAATAGTCGTGTTTTGAAATAAATTGTTTTAACACCAAAAATAACATTTTTACCTTATATACAAACTATATAAAATAATCGTGTTTTGAAATAAATTGTTTTGCAATAAAAATCATATTTTTATTAAATATATATATATAAACTATAGAAAATATTCATGTGTTGAATGTTGAAATGAAATTCTTGTGTTGAATAGAAATTCCTGTGTGGAAATAAAATAAACAAAATTCATGTGTTGAAATAAATATCTGTTGTGAAAAAATATCTTTTTTATCAAATATGTGAAGTGAAAATGGTTTTGAAATCAAAGAATCGATTATATTTAAATATATAAATATAATTAAAATATATCGAATTACGAAGTTGCAGTTCGTGTTTTGAAACCATGATTTCAAATGATTATTGCGGGAGATCCGACCATCGGATTTTCCCGAAACCAAAACCGTTGGGTTCGCTTTGGGAATATCCTTCCAACGATACCCACTTTGTGAAGATCCAACGGTTGGATTGTCTGGAATGTTCAATTCAAATCTGAAGGAAAACAGCGCCAGAATCGATTATATATATACATATACATATATATATAATTAAAATATATCGAATAACGATGCTGCAGTTCGTATTTTGAAATTGAAACTTCAAATGAGTGTACTGGGAGATCCGACCGTTGGATTTTCCCAAAACTGGAACTGTTGGATTCGTTTTGAAAAGATCTTTCTAATGATATAAAATTTGTGAAGATCCAACGGTTAGATTTTCATATATGTGTAAATAAAATCTGAATAAAAACAGTGCCACGGCCGCGTTATGGCCTGAAGCGTTGTTTAAATGAAATGGCTACTTTTAAAATAAATAAAAATAGCGATAAATCGTGATAAAATATTATAAACGATATGGAATGGGAATAAACTGAATTTGCTCGGTTTATGTGATATTTGATGGTTGAATGTGTTTGGTGTGAATTGTTGTCGAATAATTTAACCACTGAAATGAATTGATTTAAATTCTAAATATACATGAATTATTTGAAAAGGTCGAGTTAAATCTCATTTCAAATAATTGATCGGTGATAAGATTTCGATGATGAAGACGATGGTTAAAGACCGGAAATCTTTACCTCGGTTGGATGATAACTGATGTCCTTATTGGGAGGCATCCCGAAATATAGATAATAAGTGGTGATCGTCCAGACGTACGTGGAGATCGATGGATATGCGAGGTATATAGTGCCTCCGGTTTCGTTCAGACCCAGAACGAACTTGCAAATGGACTGTGTGTTCGACATTGGATTTTGTTCTGTGCCGATTGATCTTTATTAAATATATATCTACTTGGCGGCGGAGAATTTATTCTCTTGCTTAACGCCCTTCTCTGAGACGTACAAGCTCAGAGATTATATATCGATAGAAATCAGTCGCATAGCGTGAATTGCCTGTGTGGCACGCCTAAGCGGCAGATGATCAAGGTTTCTGTTGAAAAGCAAAGTTGAGACGACCCGAACTTCCCCGTGAAGGAAAGAGCGGATAGAATTGAGGACAAGACAAAACAGAACGCAAACAGAAGAACATTTCATTGTTATTACAACAATTCCATCAGATACAAGAATATACAGAGTATAAATGAATAAATTACATTCGATAAATATCAGAGTTACAATAAATTACATAGCAGCGGAAAAATAATATAAAACACAACTGAAAGTGATACACGGATACAGAGCTTCCCGAGCATCATTCCAGCTGTAAATCAGGACCCTGTGAATATAAATCTGCAAAACCAAAACTACTAGCTGCCCGTGTGGAAAATAGGGGCACACAGAGTTTAGGTTAAAACAATAAACTCCAGGTCAGTCATGTGACTGGTGTGAGAACTAAAACAGTTATTAATATTGGTTTTAAAGTTTGGTAAATCAAGGGACCACGCCGTATAACACGGAACGGGTTTCCTCCCAAGAATATCAGTGCATAGAACAAACAGCGCAAAGCTAAATAAAGAAAAATGAAGCTGTTATAAGACCCAGGTCCCATCACACAATGCAACGCAAGCCGGAGGATAGGGTTTTCCCTTATAACAGCCAAAGCATGCTTGATACGTTTAAAACAAATCATTTGATACTATTATAAGCGTATAGTGTCAAAACAATTTTCAATCATAAATATCAATCATAGGCGGCATGGGTACCATATATCATGTCGCCATACTAGTTCTACAATTAAAACCGCAATACACGTATTGGAAATTGGATTCCATCATGAGTCGAGGCAAGGGGCAAGCTCCTCTCCGCGTTCGAGACACTCTAGCAAATGTCCCAGGACCCCACTTTGATCCTTGGAATCGGCTGGGCCGGTCCTCTCTTACTTTTGAGGATTAGTTATTCCTGAACACACGTTTCCCGGTCCTTACAGACCTATATCCGAGGCGCCTCATATCCAACAACCACACAGGTGAAAAGTATATAAATGTCAGGGCTGGTAGGTCACTGACACCACCCTAGCTAGAAAGAAACGTCGTGCTCTCCCAGCGGTCCGTCTCCCGTTTTTGACTCATACCGAGGTGTGAGGCTCGCGAATTCACGTTATACACAAAGCTACGCCACACAGGCCGTGCTTTGATCATCAACCACAAGACTTTGCTTTTCAACAGAAGCCTTGATCAATTGCCACTTACGCATGCCACATTGGCAATTCACTCCATGCGACTGATGTCCATCGATATACAACCTCTGAGCTCGTATGTCTCAGAGAAGGGCGTTAAGCAAGAGAATAAATTCTCCGCCGCCAAACAGATGTATATTTGATAGAGATCAATCAACACAGAATAAAACCCAATGTCGGACACACAATCCATTTACAAGTTCGTTCTGGGTCTGAACGAAACCGGAGGCACTTTCCTCGTATATCCATCCATCTCCAAGTATGTCTGGACGATCACCAACTGATTCCCTCATCCTGGGTGTACAGCCCAATCAAGATCATCAGTAATCACCCAAACGATGTGAAGACTTCCGGTCTTCAACCACCGTCTTCATCTTCGACATCTCGTCGAATCGGTTATTCAGAATGGGTATAACCCGGCCTTTCTGAATAACCCACGTATATAATAAACGAATGTTACACAAACACCACAAACGCCTCATTCCAATTCAGAATATTCTTTTATTCACAAAATCACATTCTTAGGGAAAGGTTCCCATTAATTTTATCAAAGATAAATTCTTCTAAATTTATTCTTTAATCCTCCTTTGGATATCATCTCAAACTAGTCGGGATTAACGAACCACACCGAAGTAATTATTTAGTTTATTTCCCAATCCCAACCTATATATCCCATGGAGCAAAACTGGTGATACTCCATATCTAATACCACGGTGTTATCGGTAAAATTAATTACCATTTCACGTTCAAATCTAATTAAAGATTTAACTATCGCTTTGGAGCAAAACTGGTGGTACTCCATTCTCGATCACCTTTCAAATTTGATAATTTAAATTATCAATTCACATTTTTAATCTAATTAAAGATTCATTAAAACTCCACTTAGTTTTAATCTTTTCAAAAATCAACATCTTGCCTTTAACTGGGTTAAAGAACCAATGTCATCTAAAACACGATCCACGATAAACCCAAATCACATT
Source organism: Allium sativum (assembly GCA_030737875.1). NCBI lineage: Eukaryota > Viridiplantae > Streptophyta > Magnoliopsida > Asparagales > Amaryllidaceae > Allium > Allium sativum. The sequence continues at coordinate 27,149,300 of CM060927.1, read as the reverse complement.
TGATATTCAATACAAGGCCCTGAATAGAAAATATATCGGCTTATATTCAATATCAAATTCTGAAACCAACAAATATCGTATTGGAAATAACTATATAAAATATATCTTTCAAATTCCCATAACAATATCTGTATAGTCACGAAATCCAACATCGAAATATCCCGAAGATAATTTCGATTCAGCTCCAGTCCAATCCACGTATTGGAAATTATCGATTATTTTCAAAATCACTTTCAAATTCAATTTATTTATTTCAAAAATAAATTGATTTTAATTCTAGTTCAAAACTAGTTCATTTCGATAAAAATCTATTTTTATCCTTTAATGTGGAATTTTCCAGCCCAATTCTTTCCAATTCACATATTATAATTTTACACAAATTATAGATATTTTTAATAATTTTATCAAGGCCCGTACAGTCGATTTTCCATCAACGGCTATCGAACTGCACTTACAGCGACCTTTTCTGAAATTGATTTGGACATAATTCCAAATCCAACCGTTAGGTTTCAAATTTCTAATATTCATTGGAAAGCTCTTTTCGATACGAACCCAACGGTTCCGGTTTTAGGAGAATCCGACGGTCGGATCTCCCGTAACGTCGATTCGAAGTCAATGGTCGAAATTCACGAACTGCCGCGGCGCGGCGCGTTCTATTCAGGCCATTATATATATAATATATATATATATATTATATATATTTAGTCGATTTCCTTTTTAAAACGTATTTTATAAATCGTTTTAACTTCGTTTTCAAAACCATTTCAACTCTATATTCAATTTCAAATCAAAATTGAATATTTCATATCATTACTATATAAATGATAATATTTTCAAAATGTTATATTTTGAAATCACTTCTTTTCTATATTCATTATAAAAACGAATATAATCGATATAAATATCGTTCACGTCAAAATAGCGCAACTCTAATCAACACGGCTTTATATATTTCAATAAATCGTTATTCTATTCAACAAATGAATATTTATCCCATTCAACACATAAATCTATATTTCTTTCAACACATGACTAATCTCAACACATGAGTACTGTCAACACATCACTATTTTTGTTATGTAAAATATTTTATAAAACTATGGTATCTATCGTTTGATTTTCAATTAGACTTCTACTGGGAAGTAGTTCTAAATTTAAATGTGATATAGATGTAATTTTTATTGTATAAAATATTTCACTCAACACATGAACATCGTCAACACATGACTATTTTTATATTCAACACATGAATTTTCTTTTATAATATTCCTTATTTTCCCGATTGGAATGAGGCCCAATCAATCACCATATAATGTTAATTATATGGATTCCATACAACACATGTATATAATAGCATTGAAAAAAAATAATCAACCATCAACCAAAGTGCACTACACTGTATAAGCATCAAATATAGATATCTGACGCTTATGACAGCCTGTCAATCGATCGATCGACATATTTAATCAATCAGGATGAGTGAACATCAAATTTCATCCCAACACCCGTGTGGGGTCTCAAACAATCAAACACAGATTTTATTTGTGCAGTTGGGCGACGTGTAAAATTTTATCGTCCCAATCAATGTCCTTCAAATAGGTGTACATAAACAAACCGTCCGGTTTGTAAATGAATATTTTATTTTATTCACTTCCACGTTAAAAATTATATTTTTAACGATAAAATATTCTATTTCAACACATGAATTTCTATTCATTTCATTTACACAATAAAAATGATATTTTTATTTTTCTAACATATTTTGGGAAATTTCGGCGGCATAACGGCACGATACTAGAAACGGGACAATGCATAGCCTTATCCCCGGTCTAGTGAAGGCCCACGCCATTCACACATCAATCAATCCATTCCATTTCACCAAACGATTCAATTCAAACCAATTAGACTAACTAACTACACAACCAATCAATTTAACAAACAAGCCATCCATGGTCTGTGGATGACGGGTGTCGGGTGCTACTAAGCACCGTCTGCATCCTAGCATATATATATATATATATATATAACTAGAAAAGAAATTTAGAGTGAGAAGTTCTCACCGATAGCTATCCAAACACCTTGACTCTTCTTTGATAGAAATCTTCTTCATTCTCGCCTTTTTATCATCTTCGTTGCCCGTAGTCACTATATATATAAAAATCACACATTTTTATATTTTGATGTCTTTAAAATAAAAATCACATTTTTATTTATTCATTTTCAATTTAGAAATCATATTTTTATAATCACTTCATATATTTAAAAATCGAATTTTTACTATGCTATTCAATATATAAAAATCTAATTTTTACTATGATGTTCAATATATAAAAATCTAATTTTTACTATGATGTTCAATATATAAAAATCTATTTTTTCTATGATGTTCAATATATAAAAATCTATTTTACTTCTCTATTTTCTATATAAAGATCTCGCCTTTTTACATAAAAAGATTTTAGCTTTTCAAATATAAAGATTGAACTTTTTCATATACATCATTATAAAAATCACATTTTTATTTTTCTACACATATAAAGATGCTATTTTTAATATTGCTATCATGTAAAAATTATATTTTTAATTCTCTACCTAATAAAAATCGTTTCTTTATATTCTCTACTATATAAAAATTGTATCTTTATATTCTCTACTATATAAAAATCATATCTTTATATTCTCTAACTTTATAATAAAAACCACATTTTTTTAATCGATGAGATTACATAGAAAAATCTAATCTTTACTTTAAAAATCTCGACTTTTATTCATATCATGTTTTAAATTAGAACAAAACTGATTTTCATATTTTTAAACTAACAAAGATCGTATTTTTAAATTGTTTACTTGAATAAAAATGGAAATAAACACTTACAGCTGCTGAACGAAGAGGTGGAAGGGCGTCTGACGAATCGGGGAGGGTTCTGATGGTCCAAGGCGGGCTGTGGAGGTGGTGGCGGGCTGTTTTGGCTCGGTTTAGGTGCGGTTTCACATCAGAGACAAGAGGAAGGGGTTCGCTGAGGTGGTGGGGTCTTCCAGTGGTCGGCGGTGGGTCATGGGAGGTGGTGGCGGCTCTGACGTGGTGGGCGCAGGCGGTTCTGGGCTAGGGCACGTGGTTCATTCGATTTGGGGCTCTCGGGGTGGGTTCTCGCGCCAGACAGAGGGAAGAGGGAGAGGGCGTCGCGAATGGGTGGGGCCCGCCTGGGCGGCGGCGCGGTGGCGCAGTCGGGAGCGATGCGGCGGCGGCTCCCCCCCCCCCCCCCCCGTCGCTCTCGTCTCCTTTTCTTTTCTTTTATTTCGAAATGAACGGTAAGGGATAGGGGGATAATAATATATAATTAATTTATTTTATTTATTTATTATTTAATTTAAAAAGTTGACTTTTACCACCGAACTCGAAACGAGGCCCACCGCCTGTCGCCCATAGCGTTTCACCCCCATTCCGAACACAATGGGATATGTATCGTAGGCTGATTCGACTGTTTGAATCAGTTTCCGTTAAATTTACATTTAAATCACTATATTGAATTTTAAACGTACATTTCAAATTACCGGGGTCACATACTAACTAGAAAAATTCCAGAAAAATATTTTCTAGCCTCGTATTGACGATACGGTCCTAACAAAAGTAGTTTCATCGAATTCTGAGACCGTTGGAAAAATGGCCAATTCCCAGTCGATTAAAATCAACTAAAACTGGTCAAACGCGTTTTCCTTTGCCACACTCACATATTGATTCGAAAAATTATGAAATTTTGAATCTAGCAATAACTTGACACTGCGGATCCAACAAAAGTGGTTTCGTCGAAATCCGAGGTCATTTGCAAAATGTCCATTTTTAAGGGCCTGAATTCTATAGCGACTATTCAGAATTTTCAACTGGACATATCTTTTGATTCCCGCTATGAAATTTTGATTTGTCGGATTCGTTGGAAAGATATTATCAATTAGATCCTATCATTTTTGGTTTCACTAAAATCCGGATTGTTTTGCACCCGGTACATTCAATTGAAGTTTGAAATCGAATTATCGAACTACCGCGCCATTTTCAATTCTATTTATAATTATATATAAATATTTATATTCTATCGACGACGTATATAATATATACGTCGAATTCTATTCAAAACAAATTTCTCGTCGTTTTTATTTAAAATAATCTATTTTAAATATTCAAAATTCACTAAAATTGCCGAAATAAAAATTTTAAACTGGCTCGCATTTTACGGGTTATTACAATCTCCCCCACTTAAAACTTTTCGTCCCCGAAAAGGAACAAAGTCGAAAGTGGTTTGATTAATAAGTTCTACATTCGATCTGGCTTCCATTCTCCAACCTTTCAGTTTCTGAGAATTTTCAAAAATTTCAAAAATTTGGCTAACACCCTAAATTTTCGAACAATTTCGCCATAACCTCCCCTGCACCGGGAGCATCGGGGAATTTCAAATAGCTTCCCCGGTCCTTCTAATCTCAAAAAGAAAAAGAAAAAGCCAAGCGGCTAGCCAATAGGCTCATAAAATCATCATCACCCAAACAAAACAGTAAATTATGTAGTAAACATGTACCTATTTGTCGGGCAAACAAATTTTATTCTCTGCTCTAGCCTCCTTGCTATGACCTGTTCCATGTAAGTATATGTATATGCAAGCAAATGCGACCAATTTTCAATACAATTCAATATTTGGTTCAATTAGGCATAATGGTTCAAAATTAGCAAACAAATAAACAAAACAACACAAACAGCAATCAATTAGTGAATTAGAATTTCAAATTCATAATTTTGATACATATACAGAAAATCATGTTTTTGATGCCAATTCACCACAATGTGTTCTAACTATATTAGTTTTGGTTCTCACACCAGTCTAATGGAAATATATAGATATCACACCTTCGAAACACGAACATAAATACTGATGATGCACGTGCTATCATCAGTACCATCTTCGGGAGTCTAGAATGTGACTCTATATCTATCCAGTATATTAAAATTTCGACTATACGTTCATGACGCGTATACGCGAATTCTATATATACTCGATTGTCCATATTCAAAATAAATAAATATTCAAATACGTATAAAACGATTTAAATTTTCAAAACAAAATTGTTTTCATTTGATAAATATACTCTTCACACTCGTTCTAGGATACTACTGATCCTATCTCTAACGAGTAATTCTAATTGGATTTTACTAATCCAATATCTGATGAATTCTTTCGTATGGTTCTAATGTGTCTTGTTCTCGAGCTCTGTAAACCAAAGCTCTGACACCAAACTGAGACGACCCGAACTTCCCCGTGAAGGAAAGAGCGGATAGAATTGAGGACAAGACAAAATAGAACGCAAACAGAAGAACATTTCATTGTTATTACAACAATTCCATCAGATACAAGAATATACAGAGTATAAATGAATAAATTACATTCGATAAATATCAGAGTTACAATAAATTACATAGCAGCGGAAAAATAATATAAAACACAACTGAAAGTGATACACGGATACAGAGCTTCCCGAGCATCATTCCAGCTGTAAATCAGGACCCTGTGAATATAAATCTGCAAAACCAAAACTACTAGCTGCCCGTGTGGAAAATAGGGGCACCCAGAGTTTAGGTTAAAACAATAAACTCCAGGACAGTCATGTGACTGGTGTGAGAACTAAAACAGTTATTAATATTGGTTTTAAAGTTTGGTAAATCAAGGGACCACGCCGTATAACACGGAACGGGTTTCCTCCCAAGAATACCAGTGCATAGAACAAACAGCGCAATGCTAAATAAAGAAAAATGAAGCTGTTATAAGACCCATGTCCCATCACACAATGCAACGCAAGCCGAAGGATAGGGTTTTCCCTTATAACAGCCAAAGCATGCTTGATACGTTTAAAACAAATCATTTGATACTATTATAAGCGTATAGTGTCAAAACAATTTTCAATCCTAAATATCAATCATAGGCGGCATGGGTACCATATATCATGTCGCCATACTAGTTCTTCAATTAAAACCGCAATACACGTATTGGAAATTGGATTCCATCATGAGTCGAGGCAAGGGGCAAGCTCCTCTCCGCGTTCGAGACACTCTAGCAAATGTCCCAGGACCCCACTTTGATCCTTGGAATCGGCTGGGCCGGTCCTCTCTTACTTTTGAGGATTAGTTATTCCTGAACACACGTTTCCCGGTCCTTACTGACCTATATCCGAGGCGCCTCATATCCAACAACCACACAGGTGAAAAGTATATAAATGTCAGGGCTGGTAGGTCACTGACACCACCCTAGCTAGAAAGAAACGTCGTGCTCTCCCAGCGGTCCGTCTCCCGTTTTTGACTCATACCGAGGTGTGAGGCTCGCGAATTCACATTATACACAAAGCTACGCCACACAGGCCGTGCTTTGATCATCAACCACAAGACTTTGCTTTTCAACAGAAGCCTTGATCAATTGCCACTTACGCATGCCACATTGGCAATTCACTCCATGCGACTGATGTCCATCGATATACAACCTCTGAGCTCGTATGTCTCAGAGAAAGGCGTTAAGCAAGAGAATAAATTCTCCGCCGCCAAACAGATGTATATTTGATAGAGATCAATCAACACAGAATAAAACCCAATGTCGGACACACAATCCATTTACAAGTTCATTCTGGGTCTGAACGAAACCGGAGGCACTTTCCTCGCATATCCATCCATCTCCAAGTACGTCTGGACGATCACCAACTGATTCCCTCATCCTGGGTGTACAGCCCAATCAAGATCATCAGTAATCACCCAAACGATGTGAAGACTTCCGGTCTTCAACCACTGTCTTCATCTTCGACATCTCGTCGAATCGGTTATTCAGAATGGGTATAACCCGGCCTTTCTGAATAACCCACGTATATAATAAACGAATGTTACACAAACACCACAAACGCCTCATTCCAATTCAGAATATTCTTTTATTCACAAAATCACATTCTTAGGGAAAGGTTCCCATTAATTTTATCAAAGATAAATTCTTCTAAATTTATTCTTTAATCCTCCTTTGGATATCATCTCAAACTAGTCGGGATTAACAAACCACAACGAAGTAATTATTTAGTTTATTTCCCAATCCCAACCTATATATCCCATGGAGCAAAACTGGTGATACTCCGTATCTAACACCACGGTGTTATCGGTAAAATTAATTACCATTTCACGTTCAAATCTAATTAAAGATTTAACTATCGCTTTGGAGCAAAACTGGTGGTACTCCATTCTCGATCACCTTTCAAATTTGATAATTTAAATTATCAATTCACATTTTTAATCTAATTAAAGATTCATTAAAACTCCACTTAGTTTTAATCTTTTCAAAAATCAACATCTTGCCTTTAACTGGGTTAAAGAACCAATGTCATCTAAAACACGATCCACGATAAACCCAAATCACATTTGATATTCAATACAAGGCCCTGAATAGAAAATATATCGGCTTATATTCAATATCAAATTCTGAAACCAACAAATATCGTATTGGAAATAACTATATAAAATATATCTTTCAAATTCCCATAACAATATCTGTATAGTCACGAAATCCAACATCGAAATATCCCGAAGATAATTTCGATTCAGCTCCAGTCCAATCCACGTATTGGAAATTATCGATTATTTTCAAAATCACTTTCAAATTCAATTTATTTATTTCAAAAATAAATTGATTTTAATTCTAGTTCAAAACTAGTTCATTTCGATAAAAATCTATTTTTATCCTTTAATGTGGAATTTTCCAGCCCAATTCTTTCCAATTCACATATTATAATTTTACACAAATTATAGATATTTTTAATAATTTTATCAAGGCCCGTACAGTCGATTTTCCATCAACGGCTATCGAACTGCACTTACAGCGACCTTTTCTGAAATTGATTTGGACATAATTCCAAATCCAACCGTTAGGTTTCAAATTTCTAATATTCATTGGAAAGCTCTTTTCGATACGAACCCAACGGTTCCGGTTTTAGGAGAATCCGACGGTCGGATCTCCCGTAACGTCGATTCGAAGTCAATGGTCGAAATTCACGAACTACCGCGGCGCGGCGCGTTCTATTCAGGCCATTATATATATATATTATATATATTATATATATTTCGTCGATTTCCTTTTTAAAACGTATTTTATAAATCGTTTTAACTTCGTTTTCAAAACCATTTCAACTCTATATTCAATTTCAAATCAAAATTGAATATTTCATATCATTACTATATAAATGATAATATTTTCAAAATGTTATATTTTGAAATCACTTCTTTTCTATATTCATTATAAAAACGAATATAATCGATATAAATATCGTTCACGTCAAAATAGCGCAACTCTAATCAACACGGCTTTATATATTTCAATAAATCGTTATTCTATTCAACAAATGAATATTTATCCCATTCAACACATGAATCTATATTTCTTTCAACACATGACTAATCTCAACACATGAGTACTGTCAACACATCACTATTTTTGTTATGTAAAATATTTTATAAAACTATGGTATCTATCGTTTGATTTTCAATTAGACTTCTACTGGGAAGTAGTTCTAATTTTGAATGTGATATAGATGTAATTTTTATTGTATAAAATATTTCACTCAACACATGAACATCGTCAACACATGACTATTTTTATATTCAACACATGAATTTTCTTTTATAATATTCCTTATTTTCCCGATTGGAATGAGGCCCAATCAATCACCATATAATGTTAATTATATGGATTCCATACAACACATGTATATAATAGCATTGAAAAAAAATAATCAACCATCAACCAAAGTGCACTACACTGTATAAGCATCAAATATAGATATCTGACGCTTATGACAGCCTGTCAATCGATCAATCGACATATTTAATCAATCAGGATGAGTGAACATCAAATTTCATCCCAACACCCGTGTGGGGTTTCAAACAATCAAACACAGATTTTATTTGTGCAGTTGGGCGACGTGTAAAATTTTATCGTCCCAATCAATGTCCTTCAAATAGGTGTACATAAACAAACCGTCCGGTTTGTAAATGAATATTTTATTTTATTCACTTCCACGTTAAAAATTATATTTTTAACGATAAAATATTCTATTTCAACACATGAATTTCTATTCATTTCATTTACACAATAAAAATGATATTTTTATTTTTCTAACATATTTTGGGAAATTTCGGCGGCATAACGACACGATACTAGAAACGGGACAATGCATAGCCTTATCCCCGGTCTAGTGAAGGCCCACGCCATTCACACATCAATCAATCCATTCCATTTCACCAAACGATTCAATTCAAACCAATTAGACTAACTAACTACACAACCAATCAATTTAACAAACAAGCCATCCATGGTCTGTGGATGACGGGTGTCGGGTGCTACTAAGCACCGTCTGCATCCTAGCATATATATATATATATATATATATATATATATAACTAGAAAAGAAATTTAGAGTGAGAAGTTCTCACTGATAGCTATCCAAACACCTTGACTCTTCTTTGATAGAAATCTTCTTCATTCTCGCCTTTTTATCATCTTCATTGCCCGTAGTCACTATATATATAAAAATCACACATTTTTATATTTTGATGTCTTTAAAATAAAAATCACATTTTTATTTATTCATTTTCAATTTAGAAATCATATTTTTATAATCACTTCATATATTTAAAAATCGAATTTTTACTATGCTATTCAATATATAAAAATCTAATTTTTACTATGATGTTCAATATATAAAAATCTAATTTTTACTATGATGTTCAATATATAAAAATCTATTTTTTCTATGATGTTCAATATATAAAAATCTATTTTACTTCTCTATTTTCTATATAAAGATCTCGCCTTTTTACATAAAAAGATTTTAGCTTTTCAAATATAAAGATTGAACTTTTTCATATACATCATTATAAAAATCACATTTTTATTTTTCTACATATATAAAGATGCTATTTTTAATATTGCTATCATGTAAAAATTATATTTTTAATTCTCTACCTAATAAAAATCGTTTCTTTATATTCTCTACTATATAAAAATTGTATCTTTATATTCTCTACTATATAAAAATCATATCTTTGTATTCTCTAACTTTATAATAAAAACCACATTTTTTTAATCGATGAGATTACATAGAAAAATCTAATCTTTACTTTAAAAATCTCGACTTTTATTCATATCATGTTTTAAATTAGAACAAAACTGATTTTCATATTTTTAAACTAACAAAGATCGTATTTTTAAATTGTTTACTTGAATAAAAATGGAAATAAACACTTACAACTGCTGAACGAAGAGGTGGAAGGGCGTCCGACGAATCGGGGAGGGTTCTGATGGTCCAAGGCGGGCTGTGGAGGTGGTGGCGGGCTGTTTTGGCTCGGTTTTGGTGCGGTTTCACATCAGAGACAAGAGGAAGGGGTTCGCTGAGGTGGTGGGGTCTTCCAGTGGTCGGCGGTGGGTCATGGGAGGTGGTGGCGGCTCTGACGTGGTGGGCGCAGGCGGTTCTGGGCTAGGGCACGTGGTTCATTCGATTTGGGGCTCTTGGGGTGGGTTCTCGCGCCAGACAGAGGGAAGAGGGAGAGGGCGTCGCGAATGGGTGGGGCCCGCCTGGGCGGCGGCGCGGTGGCGCAGTCGGGGAGCGATGCGGCGGCGGCTCCCCCCCCCCCCGTCGCTCTCATCACCTTTTCTTTCTTTCTTTTTTATTTCGAAATGAACGGTAAGGGATAGGGGGATAATAATATATAATTAATTTATTTTATTTATTTATTATTTAATTTAAAAAGTTGACTTTTACCACCGAACTCGAAACGAGGCCCACCGCCTGTCGCCCATAGCGTTTCACCCCCATTCCGAACACAATGGGATATGTATCGTAGGCTGATTCGACTGTTTGAATCAGTTTCCGTTAAATTTACATTTAAATCACTATATTGAATTTTAAACGTACATTTCAAATTACCGGGGTCACATACTAACTAGAAAAATTCCAGAAAAATATTTTCTAGCCTCGTATTGACGATACGGTCCTAACAAAACTAGTTTCGTCGAATTCTGAGACCGTTGGAAAAATGGCCAATTCCCAGTCGATTAAAATCAACTAAAACTGGTCAAACGCGTTTTCCTTTGCCACACTCACATATTGATTCGAAAAATTATGAAATTTTGAATCTAGCAATAACTTGACACTGCGGATCCAACAAAAGTGGTTTCGTCGAAATCCGAGGTCATTTGCAAAATGTCCATTTTTAAGGGCCTGAATTCTATAGCGACTATTCAGAATTTTCAACTGGACATATCTTTTGATTCCCGCTATGAAATTTTGATTTGTCGGATTCGTTGGAAAGATATTATCAATTAGATCCTATCATTTTTGGTTTCACTAAAATCCGGATTGTTTTGCACCCGGTACATTCAATTGAAGTTTGAAATCGAATTATCGAACTACCGCGCCATTTTCAATTCTATTTATAATTATATATAAATATTTATATTCTATCGACGACGTATATAATATATACGTCGAATTCTATTCAAAACAAATTTCTCGTCGTTTTTATTTAAAATAATCTATTTTAAATATTCAAAATTCACTAAAATTGCCGAAATAAAAATTTTAAACTGGCTCGCATTTTACGGGTTATTACAAAAGTCTTGTGATTGATGATCAAAGCACGACATGTGTGGCATAACTTTGTGTGTAACATTGATTCGCGAGCCTCACACCCCGGTATGAACCAGAAACGGGAGAGGACATCAGGGAGGGCATGCATTTCCTTCTAGCTAGAGGTGGTGTCACTGCTTAAACTGGCTGACATATATATTATTTTCACCTGTGTGGTTGTTTCTGTTGCGAGACGCCTCGGATATATCGGTGACTACGTGGAGCCGATGGAGTCATTCGTTGGCTCATTTACGCCCCAAAGGAAGGGGAAACACAGTGTTCAGGCATTTTAATCCATATTAGTGGATAGGCCCTGACGATCCAAGGGTTTGACTGAGTAGTTACCCTGAGACTCGGGCTAGACAGTCTCGAATTCGGTAAGGACTATCTTTTTCCTTGGTTCATGATGGAAATCCAATTTCCAAATACGACACCATGCAGTTTCGATTGTATATATATATAGCGACATGATACATGGTAACCATGTCGTCTATGATTGATAGTTATGATTGAAATAGTTTTCGAAACATACAAACACTAGTAATAATTTCAAATACTTCTGTTCTATTCGTATCAAGCATATTTTGGCCGTTATAAGGTAAAAACTCTGTCCTCCAGTTTGTGTTGCATTGTGTGATGGGAACTGAGTCTTATAATGGCTTCATTTTTGTAAAAAGCATTGCGATGTTTAAAAGATTTACTTGTTTTAAGCACTGGAAATCCAATGGAGTAGACCCGTTCCGCGAAAGTGGCGTGGTCCTGTTATTGGCCATATTATAAAATGTGTTAAGTAGATTTCTCATACCAGTCCCATTACTGACTCGTAGTTTGTTTCACATGCAAACTCGGATACCCCTCTCTCTACACGGGCATCCTTGTATTTAGGTTTTAGTAGGCTCTTTCTGGATAGCTGGAGCTGAAGATGGATTCTATCATTTATCTCTTTTTATGCTGTTCAGCTCCTACTGTACATATTATGTTTGTTTTCCGCTGTAGTCATTTATGTATAGCTGAACTATATTTGTACTTAGTTTGATCCTGTATACTGTGTAACTCTGATGATTATGTTTATCTAGTGTATTCTATTGTACATTATCTGGTGTATTTATTTAATTCTATTATGCTATTATCTGTTTATGTGTTATATTCCGAAGATTACCCTTGACACCATCGTACGGGGTTATGGGTTCATCACAGTCTGCCAGATTTCCTGCGTGGTTAAACAATGGAAAATAAGGCTATATTGTACATCATAAATATAAGAATATAGAATATGAGTAGCACGTAAATTAAATTCAATATCAACCCTATTTACAATATCATACCCAATTATAATACTATTCCAACATTTAATATGAACAGATTTTAAATAGGATTTCATTTCTGATTTCCAATTTAAAAAATTTGTACCATTAAAATTAGATGGAATAAGACTGGACTGACTCTATGCAGATTGACAACAAGGAGACATGACTATAGAGATAATCAGTATTACCAGGCTTTGATACCAATTGTTGGATCTAGATTAACCCTAGAGGGGGTGAATAGGGTTTATAACAGTTTATCGGATAATTAAAAATTAATCGCAGCACAGATAATTGCAGATTAAATAAATGCAGAAAATAAATAACACACAGAGATATCCAGCTTCGGCAAATCTTGCCTACTGCTGCATTGCTAAGGTTTCTACTAGGTGTTAAAACAGATCGCGCATACAAGAACGTGTACACTCGCAATCCCTGCTCCTATTCTAACCCTAAGCTCAAAACCCTAGACTGCTCAATATCCCCTCGATCATATTTTCCCGAATTACAAACCCATAATCCGTAACCCAGATTTTACAGACTTTGAAACTGACAGTCAACACCCTGACTGATTCACCCTAGATTTTACAGACCTAGAACTGATTCGGTTTGATTTACAAAACAAAATTAAAATACAATAGAAAATAAAACAAGATGAAACCCTTGTGATAAATAACTAAAGGAGTTAAATTTAAAGGGTCATCCCCTTTTTCTTTTAACAATGCGCCGACCCTTTTGTTTAGGTTAGCACCCTTATTTTTTAATTATCCCGATCACTTTTGCTTCTCTGGAAAAATAATGGCGACGGCTTGAGAAACCTAGGGTTTACGAATATGTCCCCAAAACGATTCCGATTGCTGAAGGATGAATTATTCTCTGATGCTTTGGAATCTCGTGGCTTGCTCCTTCGATTTGAAATTGCTCTCTAGACTTGAGAGTTGTGGCAATCGAAACCTTGGTATATAATTTCTGATTTAAAAAAATTCTCTTGAGTTGATTTTGTGGTTTCGATGATTTTATGCCAGTGATGAATCAGTAATATATATAGGGTAAATGAAACCCTAATCTCTGATTTTACAATATGATTTTGATCTGAATTGATGCGGTTTCTGTTAGATCGAAATTTGGACCTAACACCCAAATTGTTGTGAACAGTAAAGAATTTCAAATGAAGAGCAAGGAAAAAGAAAATAACACTCAGAATTTATAGTGGTTCGGCGTTAACGAGCCTACGTCCACTTTATATATTATAGATTATGCTTTAAAAGCTAATACAACAATGATTTCTCTCAATATTTCAGTAGTTTGACAACAATGGCGGATTCAGTACTCAGTATTGCCAAAAAGATCCCGAAAAATGCCAAGCTCTGGGCTATTTATAGCTGATTTTGTCAGGCGGATCGTGGACACGTGGCACGAATCCCGAGAGTATCGGATCGCATTGCCACCGCTGAAGAGACAGTCAAATTAGTCGTTGTGGACAGGTGTCGTGATCTGCTTGAAAATCGGATCGTGCAGATGGGGAGAATTGGTCCAGATGATGGTTGGGGACACGTGTCGCCAGATCCGTGCGATTCGGATCGCTGAAGACTAGCTCGCGCTTGAACAGGTCTGAGGGTTCGCCATGCACCAGGGGATCGGATCGGTTCGCTCGGGGGTAACAATGTATGTTTCGATCGGATCGCCCGACTGCCTCGTTCGCGGATGAGATGGGGGCGAGACGATGGTGCGCGATCTGATACTGGACGAGACGATGGTGCGCGATCCGACACTGGACGAGACGATGGTGCGCGATCCGATCCTTCGTATTCTTGGGGAACATGGTTTCCTGCTTTCCTCTTACAGACGATCCTGGCTGGCTTGATCAAAAAGCGAGCCAACATTTTGCCCCCTCGAAGTATGTTTTATCGAAGATGGAACATGCTTCGAAAAATTGTATCTTCCCATCGAATCGCGGGTCACAAAACTCTTCTTTTTCTGTGATTTTCTCAGAATCCTTATTTCCGAATTCACCGATTCGTATCGCGGTTTCGAATCGCGTAACGTCAGCAAGACGTTTGTTTCGTTCATGGGTGTGGACCTTGTCCTCGGAACGAAGTGGGCTCCCCCTCGAGTTGTGGTGGGCCCTTGGTTCGCAGCCCATGGGTCTTTCGTGGATCGAGCAGGACAAAGAAGGGGAGACGAACGGTCGCCCCCGTTGCCTATATATGCCAACTTTCCCCTCTTCACTCTCCTTCTTCTTTCCCTCTGCAGTATCGTTTCGCCTTAGCCGTTGAAAAACGAACCCAACTTTTGCAATCTTTCGAAATTTCAGGTATCGTCTCAGTTTTTAGAAAGGTAACTTCATAGAAAACGTTCTCATTTGTAAACGCAGCACTTTCTTGAATTTTTTACGACTGATTCGAGAGAGAAACGGTAGAAATCCGTAATTTTTTGAAGAAATCACCAAGTTGCCATGGCCATCGGGCGTAGAGCTCAAAGTTCGAGGATGGGAAGGAGAGGAGGAAGACGAAGGAGGCAGAAGGAGAAGGAAAGCCGACTCGGATCGTGGTCAAAGATAGAAGATGAAAGCGAGTGGCGAGACGAAAGATCGAGTTGGCAGCAAAGGGACGTATCGTGGGGGTCGCAATGGTTCGTGAAGAAGTGATTCCTTCGCCTGGCGATTCGATGGGGGCGATCCCCCTATCCTGCGATCCGAAAGGGGCGATCCATATGCCTTACGAGTCGAAAGGGGCGATCCCCGTGCTTTGCGTTCCGACCCATAGTTGACGATACGAAGAAATTTCAGACTTTAATCAACACCTTGCCACCATAAAACTCTGAATAGTTAGGATAGAGCCTTGATGTTGGACTTTCTGGACCAAATGACTTCATACTTTGATTGCATATGACGACTAATGCTTCTGATAACCTTGACTGCTTTTATGCTTTATTTTTCGATAATGCGCACACACAAGCACACACACCGGCACTTGCACACACGGGGGACGGGTAGCATTAATCTTGTAACACCCCACGTCCATTAATGTCACTCACAAAGGGAATGCATTAACTTCCATGGAGGTTTTAAGTGAATATAGAACAGTAAAATTACAACAAGACAGATATAAAATAGTACTTGGAAATTCAAAAACTTTATTTCATTGTAGCAGAAGTCAAAACATGTTTGATTTCATCATAACACCATATTCAATGTCAAGTACAATATCTATCTTGATAAAACAAGTACATAATCCCATTACATGAATAGCCATTAAAAAGAAAGATAACAAGCTGGACTTTACTTCAGCAGTCCAAGCTTTCCAGAAGATAAGCGATCCAACTAGACTCCACTAGAACTTGGCCCAACCTGCGGACCTGAAGGGAGAAAAAGGATGGAAAAGAGGGGGTCAGACATAAAGTCTGGTGAATATGATAATTCTACAATACTATTACCAAAATAACTGGACTAAGGCATAAGCTGGAAAACAAGAAAATGTCTATGAAGAGAAGATTAAGGACATAGACAATCGCTAAAGGCAACGTTATAGGCGCTCCTAAATACTAAAGGATAAACACTATACTGCACCACACCAGTCACCCTAAAGATTCATCCCACTTAGCTTCACTTAGAAACTTTCCCAATGGCTTTACGTACCCCTAGCTGACTACATAGGTGCCGCCTGCCCCTATCTCCACAAGGTGTACCCTACTTCCCATTATTCGATCGGCTCCCTAACTCGTAGATACCCGTGCTGGCCCCACAGTGGGGTGTATCACTCCCCTAAAGTGGCAACCTGATACAACGGACATGCACGGCTTATACCTACACGATGCAACAACGTCTTACCTACCAGCCCGGGTCCACACACGCATATGAAACCCGTTGGACTTGCGTTGCCACCGCTCCCTGTTTTGGCCTCTTATAGTCAAACCCAGTATGCGTGTCCCGTCCTCGACTTGGGTCGAGCCCACAAAGATACGTTTTGGGATACTGGTTGAAATGGGCCCCCACTATTTACCACAAGCATTCCACCTAAGCTTGTCCCCATTAGTCCATCCCACTTAACCCACTTAGTCATGTTCATTTACATGTGTGTTTGGTTAAGTCTAATCGTATTTCAAATGCCTCTAAAGGCAACCACCAGATTCCTCATGCCACCCAAGGCACCTACTTAACCCCCATGTCCCACCTTATATGATTATCTGGTTAAGTATTTCTTAGTTCATTAAGGCCATAACCTCATAAAGACCTCTCACATTAGACTGGCATTTATGGCAGCTGGATTTGCCGGGCGGGTCCGGGCAGTCTTACACCATAAAAGAGTCTAACCTCGTGTCTTTACAACTGTTATGCTTTAGTTTGGGCCTAGGACCTCTCACATTGGGTCGACATTTGTGACTACTGGATTTGCCGGGCGGGTCCGGGCAGGTTTACATCACAAACGGGTCCAACCTCGTGTCCTAAGCATTGATTATTAATAATAATCCACTTTCCCCCAATTTTAATAATTCCCTACTTGAATTATTAATTACTTCCAATTTTTAACAATGTCCATAATTGACTCAATTATGGACATTCATTCATGGTATGCAACATCTTACAAAATTGCACCCAATTTATTAATTCCTAATATTACCCCTACCCCACGTTTGAACGTTTATTCGCAAAATATATGTTAGACTCGAATAGCCTAACTCATAGCATAAAAGAGATTATCATAATAACAACATGTATATGTGACCAAATGAATCATAATGAGGGGTGAAACTTGCATATGTCCAACTTGCATAGATTATACATGTTATGGATCTAAAGGTGTCAACTTGTTCAAAATTCACCTAATATGATCTCAATCAATTTTCATAAACTTACATATGAACATGTGTGAATCAACATCATCTAATTTTTTAACAACATGGTTTTATATGGGTACACCTAACTCAATAGGAAAATTCCCATAATCAAGTTTTATTTAATTATAGTTTCAAGTTTATGGGTACACCTAACCTAATAGGCAAATTCCCATAAACAAGATCCATTTAAATTAAGAAAAAAAACATAACTTTAAGCATGATCCAACAACATGATTTTTCAACATAATATAGCATGATTTATAACATGGCATAGTATGATAGTATAACATAGCTTGACATGATTCTCAACATAGCACGACATAGCATAAGAGAATTTACAACATAGCATGACATAGCATATATAATTTACATCATACGACAACATAATAACATAATAAGAGATCCACAATATATAGAATTTACAATTACAAATCACATCACTTTCTTGTGATCCATTCATAACTGAGTCAAATTAGTTTGTAATAGTCTTGTGAGAATCATCATACTCACCAACAAAAGAAAAGAATTAGAGAAAGAGAGATCTTTTGATTTGATTTGTGTAGATTTAGTTGTAGATGATTAGGCTTCCTCTTCTTAGTTTGTGACGGCTATGCTGAACTCCATGGAAGCAACATGACGGTAGCTTCTCTAATTTTACAAGTGATTTAGGTCTAGGGTCTACCCACTTATTTATAGATTTTAGAATTCATTTAGGCCATTAGATTTAACCTAGAAATAACCGCAGCCGTTCAGACAAGATGGGGTTTATCTTGTTGACTCAGCAATGAGTCAGAAGTGACTCAGCAAACACTCAGCATATTAATAAACTTCTATTCATGTCATAAATATATATATATTTTCTACAATGTACATATTAGATACATCCCCCTTTACTTATTATTGTTTTTATACATATTAGATACATCCCCTCTCTTACATACTTATTAATATTTTTATATTCATATTAGATACATCCCCTCTCTTACACACTTATTAATATTTTTATATTCATAATAGATACATCCCCTCTTTTACACACTTATTAATATTTTTATATTCATAATAGATACATCCCCTCTCTTACACACTTATTAATATTTTTATATTCATAATAGATACATCCCCTCTCTTACATACTTATTAATATTTTTATATTCATATTAGATACATCCCCTCTTCTACACACTTATTATTATTTTAGCAACTTTAGTGTTAATAGAAAATTCGGGGTGTTACATTCTCCCCTCCTTTTAGGATTTCGTCCCCGAAATCTTCAAGTCTGGAAGAATGTATATCCTACCATCCAAACGTCCATCTACTCATCCATCATACACAGGCATCCATTGTCCTTAAAAGACTTCTAATGCTTTATGATCATATGCAAGTGTGTGTACATGTCCTTACCTAATGCGATATCAGGCGGTCTACTGATTCAGTTGACCTCCTTAATGCAAATTATGTAAGTGTCATGAATCCATTATGTATGCAAAAGATCCTAATTGCTTACATACTACTTCTATATGCGTGCACACCCATTCAACCGAATGCAGCATCCATATGATGGTACAACCATTATACATCCATTATACTAAATACATCCATATATATGCAATATGCAATATGAAGTGACTGAGCCGATCTAGTGCCTAAAGTGTGTGTGTATATGCATCCACGAGCAACCACTAGCAAACACTTGCATCCATTTTGCATCCATCATACATAACATGTCTCAAACACATGTTTCAACCATAGGATTATCCTAACTAAAGGTCAAAGATACTAATGAGAGGACATACTAAAGATAAGATAAGATAAGCTAAGCGATAAAGGAGAAATTAAAAGACATACCCTCAAAAAGAAAAGGGTACAACGAACGCATCTTCTCTTCTGTCTCCCAGGTTGCGTTGCTCTCATCATCTCCCCATTGCACTTTAACCAGTCTGACCTCTCGATTCCTCAACTTTTTGATCTCCGACCCAAGAATGCATGTAGGAGCTCGTCTAATTGTTGCATCACGCTCTGTTTCCACCTCTTTAAGCAAGCTCGGCTCTACCACCTCCGCGGTCTTGTGCAAACACTTCCTCAAATGTGATACATGGAATACGTCGTGTACTCCACTAAGTTTCTCAGGCAACTCCACCCTATATGCCATCTTCCCAATCCTGTCTTTTACAGGAAACAGCCCTACAAACCTTGGTGCTAATTTCCCCACGGACCCAAAGCGAACAACATTCTGTAACGGAGATACTTTGATAAAAACCATGTCCCCAATGTCAAACTCAAGATCTGTCCTCCTCTTATCAGCATACGATTTTTGCCTATCTTGTGCTGCTTTCATCCTCCTTCGAATCAACTCAATCTTCTACGAGGTTTCCCTAACCATATTGGGCCCAAGTAGGATTTTATCGGTAGATTCCCACCAACATGTAGGCGAACGGCAAGGCCTTCCATAAAGAGCTTCGAAAGGTGCCATGCCAATACTAGACTGAAAGCTATTATTATATGCGAATTCTACTAACGGAAGGTGCTCTTCCCATGTACCCCCAAAGTCTAGGATACAAAGCCTTAAAAGATCCTCTAGAATGCGATTCACCCTCTCGGTCTGGCCGTCTGTCTGAGGATGATATGCGGTGCTCAAACATAGCTGAGTCCCTACCACCTCTTGTAAACTCTTCCAAAATTCGCTAGTAAAGATGGGGTCACGGTCGCTTACTATACTAGAAGGAATACCGTGCAAACGAACTATCTCCTTAATGTATACAGAAGCCAACCACGGAGCAGTCCTCTTACTTTTCACGGGAATAAAATGGGCGCTTTTAGTAAGTCTATCTACTATAACCCAAATCCCCGTGTTACCCTTCCTTGATCTTGGTAATCCATCCACAAAATCCATTGAGATGCTTTCCCATTTCCATAGTGGAACTTCTAATGGGTGAAGCAACCCACCGGGTTTCTTTTGTTCTGCTTTAACTCGTTGGCACACCAAGCATCTAGCGACGTACTCGGCCACATCCTTTTCCATACCGGCCCAAAAGAAAACCCGCTTCATATCTTTGTACATCTTATCCCCGCCGGGATGAATGGTCATTTTTGAGCGATGAGCATCATCAAGAATGGCCTTCCTTAAGTCTTCGTCTTGTGGTACACAAAGTCTATTATCCCTTCGTAACCAACCCTTATCGTCTAGGGTATACCTACGAAGATGGCTTGACGACTCCCCCCTTTTGAGCTTTTCTACTATCTCAACCAACTGTGGGTCGTCTCGCTGTGCCTCACCAACCCGTCCTAGAAGTGTAGGTCTAACCTCCAAGGATGCTAACAGACCGGGTACTAAGTCAACGGAGGGTCTAAAGTCAAACATAGAGATGAATTCTAAGCTTTGTCGTTCAACAAACAACGGACTCAAGGACAACCTTTTCCTACTTAAGGCGTCTGCCACCACTTTACCCTTGCCCGGGGTATATGCTATTTCAAAATCGTAGGAGGCTAAGAATTCCATCCACCGTTGCTGCCTTAAATTCAAATCCTTCTGAGAGAATAAGTATTTTAATGATTTGTGGTCAGTGAACAGTTCGAATTTCTCACCAAGAAGATAGTGACGCCAAGACTTAAGCGCGAAAACAATTGCGGCTAGCTCTAAGTCATGCGTGGGGTAATTCTTTTCATGAACCCTCAACTGCCTTCCACCATAGGCTATTACTCTTCCCTCTTGCATGAGGACCGCGCCAAGTCCCGTCCCACAAGCATCAGTATAGATGGTAAACGGTTTATTCCCGTCTGGCAGCACTAAGACTGGGGCTGAAGTTAAGTCTCTCTTTAAACGTTGGAACGCATCATCGCAATCTTTGTCCCACGTAAAAACCAGGTTCTTCTTCGTTAACCGTGTTAATGGAGCTGATATTTTTGCGAAGTCTTTGATAAACTTCCTATAATAGCCAGCCAACCCCAAGAAACTTCTTACTTCGGTTGCATTTTTAGGGACCTTCCAATCTTGGATGGCCACCACCTTTGCGGGATCCACTGCTATCCCTTCTTTGGAAACCACGTGCCCTAAGAACCGTACTTCCTTCCTCCAGAAGTGACACTTAGAAAATTTTGCCTTAAGGTTATGCGCTCGAAGGGTTTCCAACACTTCCCTAAGATGTAGGGAGTGCTCTTCTTTATTCTTAGAAAAGACTAAGATGTCATCCACAAAGACTACCACGAATTTGTTAAGGTATTCCCTAAACACCCTACTCATCAAATCAACAAAATATGCAGGGGCGTTTGTCAAACCAAAGGGCATCACTAGCCATTCATAGAATCCATCAGGAGTCCTAAAAGCAGTCTTATCTATACTATCCTCAGCCACTCTCAGTTGATGAAAGCCAGTGGCTAAGTCCAACAGCGAAAACACTGAGGCGCCAACTAACTGATCAAAGAGATCGTCAATCCTCGGCAGTGGGTGTCGGTTCTTTTTAGTAAGCTTGTTTAGTTCTCTATAGTCCATACAAAGTCTAAGAGACCCATCCGCCTTTGTGGCAAAACTACTGGAGCACCCCACTCCGATATACTACGTCTTATGAACCCCTTCTCAAGCAACTCCTTTACTTGCTTATTGAGTTCCCTCCTTTCACGAGGAGCCATGTGGCGCACTAGCAAAGATACGGGTTTAGCATTATCCACAAGATAAATTCGAAAGTCTATCTCCCGCTTTGGAGGTAAGCCCTTCACCTCCTCAAACACATCCGGATATTCCCGGACCACTTCTACCGATCGAGGGTTCTCTACAGACGCGTCAAACGATTCAAGATAACTTAGCATAACGGAATTTATGGGATTACAAAAGATGTCGAGAGCATTACCAAGGCGAGTCACAAGCCTAACTACTCTCCTTTCACAATCAAGAATGGCCCTATTTCTAGACAACCAATCCATTCCTAAAATTAGCCCATAGCCCGTGAAGCCCAATACATAAGCATCACATCTAAATTCAACGCTAAGTATAGAGATTTTCAAATCCAAACATATCATGGTCAAATGAGCCGAACCCCCAATTGGATTTGAAACGACCAAGGGATCTTCTACTAAACTGGTGTTCAAGTGCAGTGATTCAACTAATGATGCAGAGATAAACGAATGAGATGCGCCAGAATCGAATAAGGTACGGACAGGATGATCAAACAGAAAAACTAAGCTTTCAACAGAAATTGTTCTACCTCTTTCTTGCAGCGGTGGGGCCGCAATAGCCTGAACTTGCCCCCTTGCCTGCCCTGGTGCCATAAGAGCCTGCACCTGTCCTCCCGAGGTAGACCCTGCCCTCTGCCCCTTCATTGGACAGTCCTTCACTAAATGTCCCGCATCTCCACAATGAAAACAACCAGTCTTCTTTTTCTTTCTACAATCTTTGCTGAGATGGCCAGGCGTCCCACAATTGAAGCATTTCTTCTTCCCTTTGCCATTATTGTTTTTACCACCCTTCTTATTTTGATGTTGGGGTTTCTTCTGATCCCCTTTCTTTTCAACTGCCTTATCCTCATGCATAAGTGCCATTTCTACTAGCTTTTCAAAGGTGGCTCCCATAGGGATGTGGGTCATAACCAACCCTTGCAACGGTTCATTCAAGCCTCTAACGAACCTCAAAGCTTTCTTCTCTGGCGTGTTCACCAACTCCAAGCCAAACCTTGCTAACTGATTAAATTTATTGACATATTCCTTTACTGATGAGCTCCCTTGCTTTAGTGCCAGGAATTTTTCCATATTTAAGTTCTCCTCTGCCCTTGAAAGAAACTTTGCCTCAAACCTTCGTCTGAAATCCGCCCATGAATCAACTGGACGTTCCCCGTTAGTGACCTCCCACCAAAACGAGGCCTCTCCCTTCATTAACCAAGCAGCTAAACGGACTTTCCTCCCATCTTCCACTTCAAAGGTATCCAACAATTCCTCAGTCTCCTTAAGCCAATCTCTGGCCTCCACAAATGTCTCAGTCCCTTGAAAAGTTTTTCCTCCCATAGCCTTGAATTCCTTGCACGTCTTTGCAAAAGTGTCAACACGAGGAGGAGGAGGAGGAATGGGTGCAACTAGGGGTGGAGGAGTATCCGCTGGGCCTGCAGTGGTGGCCCTAGCCTCCAAGTATCTCCTAAACCACCCTGGAATCGTCACACCTTCTGGGAGATTAAGATCTTCAGCCATGCTGAAACGAAAAAGGAAAGATTCAAAATGGAGAATTCGAAAGATAAAGATAATGATGTGGCTATTTGGGATTATGTTTTTCATAAAAACTCTCTTTAAATAACATGTTTTTTTTTTTTTTTTTTTTTTTTTGAAAGCACTTCTTCCAAAAATACTTTAGAAAAAAATATTTTTCTAAATTTTTTTTTATCTTTTCTGGTAACCTTATGCTCTGATACCACGTGTAACACCCCACGTCCATTAATGTCACTCACAAAGGGAATGCATTAACTTCCATGGAGGTTTTAAGTGAATATAGAACAGTAAAATTACAACAAGACAGATATAAAATAGTACTTGGAAATTCAAAAACTTTATTTCATTGTAGCAGAAGTCAAAACATGTTTGATTTCATCATAACACCATATTCAATGTCAAGTACAATATCTATCTTGATAAAACAAGTACATAATCCCATTACATGAATAGCCATTAAAAAGAAAGATAACAAGCTGGACTTTACTTCAGCAGTCCAAGCTTTCCAGAAGATAAGCGATCCAACTAGACTTCACTAGAACTTGGCCCAACCTGCGGACCTGAAGGGAGAAAAAGGATGGAAAAGAGGGGGTCAGACATAAAGTCTGGTGAATATGATAATTCTACAATACTATTACCAAAATAACTGGACTAAGGCATAAGCTGGAAAACAAGAAAATGTCTATGAAGAGCAGATTAAGGACATAGACAATCGCTAAAGGCAACGTTATAGGCGCTCCTAAATACTAAAGGATAAACACTATACTGCACCACACCAGTCACCCTAAAGATTCATCCCACTTAGCTTCACTTAGAAACTTTCCCAATGGCTTTACGTACCCCTAGCTGACTACATAGGTGCCGCCTGCCCCTATCTCCACTAGGGGTACCCTACTTCCCATTATTCGATCGGCTCCCTAACTCGTAGATACCCGTGCTGGCCCCACAGTGGGGTGTATCACTCCCCTAAAGTGGCAACCTGATACAACGGACATGCACGGCTTATACCTACACGATGCAACAACGTCTTACCTACCAGCCCGGGTCCACACACGCATATGAAACCCGTTGGACTTGCGTTGCCACCACTCCCTGTTTTGGCCTCTTATAGTCAAACCCAGTATGCGTGTCCCGTCCTCGACTTGGGTCGAGCCCACAAAGATACGTTTTGGGATACTGGTTGAAATGGGCCCCCACTATTTACCACAAGCATTCCACCTAAGCTTGTCCCCATTAGTCCATCCCACTTAACCCACTTAGTCATGTTCATTTACATGTGTGTTTGGTTAAGTCTAATCGTATTTCAAATGCCTCTAAAGGCAACCACCAGATTCCTCATGCCACCCAAGGCACCTACTTAACCCCCATGTCCCACCTTACATGATTATCTGGTTAAGTATTTCTTAGTTCATTAAGGCCATAACCTCATAAAGACCTCTCACATTAGACTGGCATTTATGGCAGCTGGATTTGCCGGGCGGGTCCGGGCAGTCTTACACCATAAAAGAGTCTAACCTCGTGTCTTTACAACTGTTATGCTTTAGTTTGGGCCTAGGACCTCTCACATTGGGCTGACATTTGTGACTACTGGATTTGCCGGGCGGGTCCGGGCAGGTTTACATCACAAACGGGTCCAACCTCGTGTCCTAAGCATTGATTATTAATAATAATCCACTTTCCCCCAATTTTAATAATTCCCTACTTGAATTATTAATTACTTCCAATTTTTAACAATGTCCATAATTGACTCAATTATGGACATTCATTCATGGTATGCAACATCTTACAAAATTGCACCCAATTTATTAATTCCTAATATTACCCCTACCCCACGTTTGAACGTTTATTCGCAAAATATATGTTAGACTCGAATAGCCTAACTCATAGCATAAAAGAGATTATCATAATAACAACATGTATATGTGACCAAATGAATCATAATGAGGGGTGAAACTTGCATATGTCCAACTTGCATAGATTATACATGTCATGGATCTAAAGGTGTCAACTTGTTCAAAATTCACCTAATATGATCTCAATCAATTTTCATAAACTTACATATGAACATGTGTGAATCAACATCATCTAATTTTTTAACAACATGGTTTTATATGGGTACACCTAACTCAATAGGCAAATTCCCATAATCAAGTTTTATTTAATTATAGTTTCAAGTTTATGGGTACACCTAACCTAATAGGCAAATTCCCATAAACAAGATCCATTTAAATTAAGAAAAAAAAACATAACTTTAAGCATGATCCAACAACATGATTTTTCAACATAATATAGCATGATTTATAACATGGCATAGTATGATAGTATAACATAGCTTGACATGATTCTCAACATAGCACGACATAGCATAAGAGAATTTACAACATAGCATGACATAGCATATATAATTTACATCATACGACAACATAATAACATAATAAGAGATCCACAATATATAGAATTTACAATTACAAATCACATCACTTTCTTGTGATCCATTCATAACTGAGTCAAATTAGTTTGTAATAGTCTTGTGAGAATCATCATACTCACTAACAAAAGAAAAGAATTAGAGAAAGAGAGATCTTTTGATTTGATTTGTGTAGATTTAGTTGTAGATGATTAAGCTTCCTCTTCTTAGTTTGTGACGGCTATGCTGAACTCCATGGCAGCAGCATGACGGTAGCTTCTCTAATTTTACAAATGATTTAGGTCTAGGGTCTACCCACTTATTTATAGATTTTAGAATTCATTTAGGCCATTAGATTTAACCTAGAAATAACCGCAGCCGTTCAGACAAGATGGGGTTTATCTTGTTGACTCGGCAATGAGTCAGAAGTGACTCAGCAAACACTCAGCATATTAATAAACTTCTATTCATGTCATAAATATATATATATTTTCTACAATGTACATATTAGATACATCCCCCTTTACTTATTATTGTTTTTATACATATTAGATACATCCCCTCTCTTACATACTTATTAATATTTTTATATTCATATTAGATACATCCCCTCTCTTACACACTTATTAATATTTTTATATTCATAATAGATACATCCCCTCTCTTACACACTTATTAATATTTTTATATTCATAATAGATACATCCCCTCTCTTACACACTTATTAATATTTTTATATTCATAATAGATACATCCCCTCTCTTACATACTTATTAATATTTTTATATTCATATTAGATACATCCCCTCTTCTACACACTTATTATTATTTTAGCAACTTTAGTGTTAATAGAAAATTCGGGGTGTTACAAATCTTATTGTTCATATTTTCTCGTCCTAGCAGCAATGTCGAACGATCACTCTTCCTCAAGATCTGTAGCAGAAGCGGAATCCGAGACTCCTGAACAGTATAATCCTGAAATTCCCCCAATCAATCCGGGAGGTGAAGATTCTGGATCTGAGTACGAAGCCACAGAATCAGATCCGACAGAAAGTACTTCATCCAGCAACAACTCTGAGACTGATGAGCGAGCTCCTGACGAAATCCCAGGCGCACTCGGGATAGATAAATTCTCTGATTCTTTAGCGTCCAAGCTTGACGAGATAAAACTTAAGAGAATCTGCTTAAGACACGGCATTCCTTGGGACGATGTCTTGACGCCCGGAAGCGAAGATAGACCCCACCTAGCACCGGAAGGGTATATGGCGATTAGTCGAACAATGTGTCTAGTAGGAGCTATCCCTCCGTTCCCTCCGATTGCCATCGAAACTTTAAGACGACTGGGCATCGCTCCGATGCAACTCCATCCAAACGCCTACGCATCGTTATATACCCTGTACATTGCATATGCAGAGATCTGACATGCCGAACTTAAATTTAGATATTTGACGTTCTTCTTTCTTTTCAAGCACTGTTCTTCGGCAACTCCAAACTTCTCCTTCTTTGAGTCGGTGGCGAATAGGAAGGTTTTATACGATGGGTACAGCAATATAGGGGACCCTAAATCGGACTGGTTTTATATAAAGAGACAGGCCGGATGCTCACGAAGATGGCTTAAATCAAGTAAGCTTTGATCACATAATCGAATATCTTGCTCGAGGAGTCTAAGTACTAACATTCTTCCGCTTTTTCCTTTGTTTCGAACAGATCATGTCTTCCCGAAAACGGAGGGTCCTCTATACAATAATCGATTATCCATTCTTTCACAAAGCAGATCCGACTTTCTAAGGATCAAAAAATGCATTACTGATGACAATCTCCATAAGCATCGCCTCCTAGACAGAAGATTTGGACTTGGCACCGGCGGCAAACCCTATAAGTACTTGCCCCCAACAGAGGGAGAGGGAACTTCACAAGCGGTAGAAACAACTAAATTTCGCAAAATTCCTTCTCCAATAGTCATCCAAGACGACGAAGACTTGAACATATACAGAGGGGATGAGTCCCGTGGTGATGTGTCGAAGGAAATCCCTATCTCTGCTCCAATGGAAACTGTTGCTGACGATGACTTGACAGAAGAGCAGTTATTTGACGAGCTGAATAAAATCCCTCTACCCGATATTGTATATACAGAAAAAGACATCGGCGAGGAGCCTTTCTTTTCTGCTCCCGAAGAGGCGATTGCTTCAACTAGGGGACGAGAAGCGGGTCAGATGAGCCTGTCTCCAGGCCCGGGTCTGTTAGGGGGAATTATATGGGATGCACACATCACACACACCGTCTGACCTTGCACTCTAACTTCACGGGTATTCAAAGTTTTAATATACTCTTTTCTTTTTTGCAGGAACAATGTCCCGCAGGAAATCTTATTCGTATCGTTCTCTCCGCGAGGGCACACCCAGCCTTCGTCCGGACACTGAGCGCCCTCGCGGTCCTCCTCATAGGCCGAGTTCCTCGCAACCTCGATCTCTGCCCAAATCAACCTCTACCAGGCCTTCGAGTCATCCGACAATTCCGACCGGGGGAAAGAAACTTCCAAAAGAGTTGACTCCTCCAAAGAGTGCGCCTTCCCACAGTCGGTCGTCCAAAAGGCGTCACGAATCCAAAGATAGGGACAGAGATTCATCCAAAGAAACTGAGAAGGAGAAAAGTGACATTGTCCCCACCAGCCAACCAGAGTTAGCTGCCCCCGGATCACGGGATTACTTCCATAGTCCTGAGATCCAAGGTAGGCTGGAAAAGCTGCGGGAACAATTTCCAGGCATGTTCTTTGACAGGATGGTCTTCGTTCCTGCCTTGGAACCGGTCCCTAAAAATTGGGATGATGAAGTTATCGGGCACATCCAGCACGCAGCAAGACAATACGAGATGATGAAAAAACACGCAGTTAATCTTTCGGAAGTCGTCCGAACACTTGAAATAGAAGCTCAGAGATCTAAAGCAAAACTTGAAAACAACGAGAGGGCTAGAACAAAATTGGAGAAGGACCTGGAAGATGCTCAGGCCCAGCTTGCTTTAGCACGGAGGGATGCTGAAAATTATAAGACTGAATTAGAGAATGCCAAACAGCGCTTTCATTCAGAATTGGACTCCAATAGCCAAGAAAAAATGGCTTTAAAGAAGGAGGTTGAAGATCTAAAAATGGCCAACGTTGAGTTGAAAACAGCACAAGGCCATTTCGAAGCTGAGAGGGCTGCTTGGGAGGCGGAAAAAGCGAGTCTAAAAGAAAGTTTGGCTCTGGCAGAAGCAGAAAAAGTGATCTTGAATAACCATGTTGCGGACGCGGAGAGACGGGCAGCTCTCGCCGAAAAGAATGTTGACAGCGCCATTGAAATGGCCACTGCTTCTAACAACTAACTCCTTGCAAGAGAGAAAGAGATTGAGGGGTTTGAAGAGATGATTTTCGATTTCCTTGGCCAAGTTCTCAAAAGTCGCAACATCTCATGGATCCCGGATTACCATGTTACTTTGGCCAACTTATGGGATGCCATTGTGGAGGGCGAAAAATATAGACTGGGGGTCGAAGAGATCAATGAGGATGAATTGATGAGGAGCATCCTAAGAGACAACGAGCCCGAGGACCTGGCAGAGGGTCGTCGCCTAATCCTGGCGGAAATGGAAAAGGAGAGAACCTTGGCTAAAGGTAAAAGCAAAATTGACGAAGGTTCCAGTTCCGCCGCGAAGCCTAAAACCTCCGAAGTTGAGGAGTACCATCCTGATGATCCGCTAATCCCTTTGGGCCTAACTCCCGTGGTTGTTGGAGCATCTGGAACTACTCAAGAGGGAGCATCTGCTGAAGGTATCTCTCTCTTTTCCCCGCAATTTGCTAAAGCGATTGCGAATTGTCGTCGTCTGGCAGAACAACCAATTGAATTAGTAATGTGTGTCTCTCGTAATGCAGGTAGCGAGCCCGTCGACAAGGGTGCTGAAAAAGAGAGAGAAGTGGAGAAAGAAACTGCCCTGCCGGGTGCTGGTATTGATGTTTCAGAGCGGGTCGAGGTCACAACAGTAGAAGGAAGCATCCCGGTGCCTAGCGCCGATGTACCCAAAGATGCTGAGACTATCGAAGCTTTAAAAGACTTGGATGGTCGTCATGTGGATGACGAAGAGGACATTACCGGCACCAAAAAGGCCGACGATAATGATGATGACGAGGAACCTCTGGCCAGTCGAAAAGCCAGACAAGAGAAAGAGTTGGTTTCAAAGAAGGTGGGAGATGAGGCTTTGGACGTAGTTCCTCTTGCAGAATTCGATCCCAAAACTGGGATGATTGTGAAAATCCAGCCCAAGTCCATCAGCCGGCAGCTTCACTTTGCAAACCCCGATGACTTCCCGGCTTCCCTCTCCAGTAGAAGCAAGAGAAAAGAGGTGGAAAAGGAGACCTCAGAGGAGTCGGATGTTCCCCTTGTAGACAAGCGGAAGAGGAAGAAAGGGGATCCATTTGAAGCCGACAAGGAGAGGCAGAAACAAGAGAAGGGGTCAAAGCGTAAATAGGATGTTTGTTGTTTGCTGATATATTGTCTTTAGGTTTTCCACTGGCCAGGAAGTGTAATTGTGAGACTGGCCCTCACCTTCTTGCCTAGGCTGTTTTTCACTTTGTTGATTCTTAGTATATAAATAAAAGTTTATCTCTTTTTGCATCCTTATGTACCTGTATTCAAGTAAACTTTCCATGTTTAGTCATTAGGTAACTAATAATAACTACAGATCAGTCAATCAAAAGGAGGAAGAATTTTCATGCTATGTCACACTGCTGTATCAAAATTCAGTGTATGTATACGAGTGCATGGTGCCTCCCGTTCAGTTGTTACTGTAGCATCTGACGGGGGTTTACTAGGGATTGATTAGTATTGTCGGCAAGTTGCCCCCTATTTCTGAATATGGGGGCATAGGAGATTTCATGGGATAACTGTAGTTCAGTCAGCCCTTGTTCCTTTAGCAGGGAATTTGTTTTTTCTCAGCGCTCAATTGGAGACGCTTTTATACTCTCTCTCTCTCTCCGGAGAGTTAGAGTTCGAGCTCAGCGATTCACTCGCTCCCCAATCCTTCAGCGGGAAAGGAGCTCTTTCTCAGCGCTCAACCGGAGACGCTTTTATACTCTCTCTCTCTCTCTGGAGAGTTAGAGTTCGAGCTCAGCGATTCGCTCGCTCCCCGATCCTTCAGCGGGAAAGGAGCTCTTTCTCAGCGCTCAATCGGAGACGCTTTTATATTCTCTCCCTCTCTGGAGAGTTAGAGTCACGGATCAAGCAGTCTGCAATCATGCATTCTCATCAAACTCATCCTTGGTGTGTACTTTAACCCATGCTCCGTGGATTAAAGCTAGTCGGACAAGCAGTTGGAGCCTTTGCCAAAGCTTTGGGTTCCTCTGATTACTTTATGGGAGGAACGGTTGGCACCGGACTTCGGGTACCTGCATTATTCACATTGATTTTCATAAAAATAAACAGGCAAATAAATAAAGACGCAATAAAGGTAAATGACACACAGTATTTTTATAGTGGTTCAGTCGAATCATGACCTACGTCCACTTTATAATCTCTTGCTTTAAGGAATCAGACTATTCTAGGCAAGTCATGCCTTGTACATAGTTTTTTAACAAAGCAAAAGAATGGATTTGAAACTCTCATGTTAAATATGGCCGTAAATGTTGGGCATTCCACACTCTGGGGATTTCCTTTCCATCTACGGTTGCCAGCTTGAAGGTTCCATTATCAAGCTTGCTGAGAATAGAGTACGGTCCTTCCCACTTCGCTCCCATATGAGTTGGGGGTGGGAAGACACGTTTCAGAACCAAGTCTCCGGGTTCCCAGGTTCGGGCTCGGACCTTTTTGCTGTAATATCGGGCGACCTGTTGTTTGCATCTCAGGGCACGCAGGTCTGCTTCATCCCTCTTTTCTTCGATCATATCCAGGGACTCAAGGAGCAATTCATTATTGGTCATTGGATCATAATAAGTCACCCGATGAGAAGGTACCTTTATCTCAACCTGGATGACTGCTTCCGTTCCAAAAGCAAGGGAGAACGGGGTATGTCCTGTCGCTGATTTATATGTTGTCCTGTAGGCCCATAGCGCCAAGGGCAATTCATCAGCCCACATGGCTCTAGCCCGCTTCATTCTTCTTTTCAGAATGGACTTAGTTACTTTATTTGCAGCTTCGACTTGCCCGTTTGATTGTGGGTGTGCCACGGAGGTGTACCGATTCTCGATGTGGTATCTTTGGCAGAAATTTCTGAATTCAGCACTATCGAATTGAGTTCCGTTGTCTGTTATCACAATCTTTGGAATTCCAAATCGGCAGATAATGTTTCTCACAATGAAGTTGATCACTCGCTTAGTTGTGATTGTAGTTAGTGGTTCTGCCTCGACCCACTTAGTGAAATAATCTACGGCCACAATAGCGAACTTTGCTCCGCCCCTTGCTATGGGGAGACTTCCTATGATATCAATTCCCCACATAGCAAAAGGCCATGGACTCATCATTGTTTTTAACTGACTTGGAGGCGCTCTAGGTATCTTTGAAAATCTCTGGCATGCATCACATCGTCGTGCATATCTTACTGCATCCTTGTTTACGGTAGGCCAGAAATAACCATGCCGCAATACCTTTTTTGCCAAAGTTTGCCCTCCAGTGTGGTCGCCACATTCGCCTTCGTGGACTTCTTGTAGCACACGTTTAATGTCATCGTGGGCTACACACCGAAGGAGGGGCATTGAGAACCCTTGTCTGTAAAGAACTCCGCCTTGTAGAACGTATCGGGTGGCTTTACGAATCACTTTACGCCTCTCGCTTTTCTTGGTCGGAAGCGTTCCATCCATTAGGAAATTCTTTATAGGGGTCATCCAGGACTCCCTTTCTAGTTCCGTCTCTAGTGCTAGGTCAATTTCCATCTGATCTATGCTGGGGGACCGAAGTACTTCAACGGGGGCTAGCCCAATCACTTCAGGGTCGTTAGAACTAGCCATCTTTGCCAACTTGTCTGCCTGTTGATTTTCTGACCGCGGAATATGAGATATGCTGTAGTGATCAAACTCATTCAACAGTTCTTTCACTTTCTTTAAGTATAGGATCAATCTTGCACTTTTAGCTTGAAATCTTCCAGTGACTTGATTCAAAACTAACTTGGAGTCGCAGAAGATGTTCAGCTTTGTTGCTTCTAGTTCCTTTGCAATCTTTAATCCGGCTATTAGAGCTTCATATTCGGAATCGTTGTTAGTGGCCTGAAACTCCATTCGGATGGCATAGGTTATCAGTCGTTTCTCGGGGGTTTCAAGTACTATTCCAGCGCCGGATCTTTCGTCGTTCCTAGCACCATCAGTATATAATCTCCAGGCATTAGGATCGAAAAGTAACTTTGAGGGTTCCACTTCTTCGTTTGCTATATCTTCTTCAGGAACAGTGAACTCTGCTATGAAGTCGGCTATCACTTGCCCCCGAATTGACCGTCTAGGCTAAAAGTTCAAGTCAAATTGACTTAACTCTATGTTCCATTTGAGTAACCTTCCAGATGCCTCCGGTTTCTGTAAAACTTGCTTGAGTGGATGATCAGTGTATATGGTGATAGGATGTGCCTGAAAGTAGTGCCGAAATTTTCTGGAGGTAATCAGTAAACTATACGCCAGTTTCTCTACCCGTGGATAATTACGCTCTGCTGCTGTCAATTTTTTGCTCACATAATACACAGGTCTTTGGACCTTATCCTCTTCCCCTACCAACGCTGAGCTGATCGCATGGGATGACACTGCCAAATACACGAATAAATCCTCGTGATCTATTGGTTTAGATAGAATCGGAGGTTTCTCCAAGTGCCTGAGCAAATTCTGAAACGCTTCTACGCAGTCAGGTGTCCATTTAAAGTGGCGTTTTCCTCGCTTTATTAATTCGAAGAATGGGATGCATTTATCCATAGCCCTGGAGATAAATCTGCTTAGTGCGGCCACTTTTCCGGCAAGGCTTTGCACATCCCTAATTTGCCTAGGTTCCTGAATGTTTCTGATTGCCGCGATCTGGTCTGGATTAATCTCAATACCGCGGGAACTGACAATGAATCCCAAGAATTTTCCAGAAGCAACACCAAATGAACACTTGGTTGGATTGAGTTTCATTCCATACTTTCGAAGAATGCCGAACATCTCCGTAAAGTCAGTAGTGTGTTGAGAGGATTGCTTGGATTTAACCAACATATCGTCGACGTATACTTCCATTGTTCTCCCGATTTGGTTATAAAACATTCTGTTGACCAAACGTTGGTACGTAGCGCCTGCGTTCTTCAAACCAAAGGGCATTACCACATAACAATATAATCCCAGATCAGTGATAAAACTAGTGTGCTCTTGATCTGGAACATGCATCGGAATTTGGTTGTATCCTGAATAAGCATCCATAAATGAGAGAAGCTCGTGACCTGCCGTCGAGTCTACCAACTGGTCAATTCGAGGTAGTGGGAAACTATCTTTTGGACAAGCTTTGTTCAAATCCGAGAAGTCGATACACGTTCGCCACTTCCCGTTGGCCTTCTTTACTAGGACTGGGTTCGAAATCCAGTCTGGGTAGGTTGAATCTCTGATAAACCCATTACTCTTTAGCTTTCCAACCTCTTCTTTCAAGGCAGCGGACCTCTCTGGGCCTAGCATTCGCCTTTTTTGCTTTACTGGAGGATGTTTGGGGTTAATGCTCAAAGAATGGCTCATGATTGATGGGGATATCCCGCACATGTCCGCGTGGGTCCAAGCAAATACATCCAAGTTGTTCTTTAGGAAATTCGTTAATTCTTCAGCAAGATTCGGACTTAACTGGGATCCAATGTTAAAGACCTTCTCCGGGTCACTGTCATCGATTGGTACATCCACAGTTGCCTCGTTGGGAGTCCCCATTCTGCCCCCGGGTTCTTGATCCTCTCTGGGATCTATATCCTCAGGCATCTCTCTGGGCGACTCTCCAACGATTATCCTCTTTGGTTGCTATAAGGTCTCTGCCCCCGAAGGGGGAGAAGTGCCTTTAGTTTCGATATCCCCTCCATTGCGAAGTAACTTTAGTTCGGCAACATAACACGCTCGCGCAGCAACTTGATCCCCTCTGACGACACCAATGCCAGCTTCTGTGGGGAATTTCAATAGCAAGCACCAGGGGGTTATACATTCTCTGAACTTTGCGAGGGCCGGTCGGCCCAAAAAGGCATTGTATGGCGATTCAACATCCAAAACCACAAAGGGAAGGATTCTCACTCTCTGGCGTTCTCCTTCCCCAAGTGTAACTGGCAACTCTACATAACCCATTGGAGCGGTGGATGCTCCGTTGAATCCATGGATCCATCCTTGGCAGGGTTTCAAGTCTTTTATTTCAAGATTCATCTGGTCAAAGGCCTTTTTGAAAAGAATATTGACGGAACTCCCGTTGTCCACCAGAACCTTATGAACAGTGGCTGGCCCAATGGGTATCGTAATTACAAGTGGATCTTCAGTTGGAGCATGGACTCCGATGCTTTCTCGCTCTCGGAATACAACATCATCGGTCATCATCTTCTGCTGCTTCACCGGGATATTGTCCTCGGGGTTGCTACATTCCCCCACCTCGAAGTGTTGTTTGGCCGCATTGACGTATTGATCCAATGCTTTGGAACTGTGTCCAGCAAGATAAAGTCCTCCGATCACGGTATTGATAACAATTTTCTTTCCTTTTTGCTGAGCAGTTGGCCTAGCAGTAAGTTGATTTTGATTCTGATTCGGGGCCTGCACCGCTTTCCCCCTGTCCCTGGGCGTTACTCTGTATTCGTCTAGCTTTCCTTCTCGAAGCAGCCTTTCGACTACATCCCTTAGGTGACGACATTCATTCGTCGAATGGCCGTGGATTTGATGAAAGAGACAAAACTTCCCTGTCTCACGCTCTTTCTCTGTCGACTCTTTAGGAGGTGGCCTCTTATTTTGGAGGACTTCGTACGCATCCAGGAAGATGTTTTCCAAAGTATCACTTATGGGTGTATAACTTTCAAAGGCCCTAGGACGAGTCCTTCTTTGGGAGTCGTTCCCTCGGCCCCTCTTCTGGTTGTTGCCGTTACCATTGTTATTGTTGTTACCTGGCTGGCGACCCCCTTGATTCTGATTTCCGACGTTAACTTCAACTTTCCCCGAGCTGTCTCCAGTCTGTTTGATGGCGACATTGCTCTGAATTTCCTCCTTATCAGTTGTTTTAGCCTTTCGGTTTGTGTATACCTCTTCCCGGCGTAGATGTACGTTGGCTTTCTCGTAGAATAACTCTCTAGTGTGGGGCGGTTTGCCTGCCAAGTGCCTCCCGAATTCAGTGTCCTTATCTACTCCGTCAATCAGTGCTGCGACAATGGTCGGTTCATGAGGATCTTTAACCTCAGTGGCGGCCAAATTGAAACGATCCAGGTACATCTTTAGACTCTCGCCTGGTTGCTGTTTGACAAGGAATAAATCGATCACGCTTTTTGTCTTCTGTGCGTAGATACGGAATTGTTCTACGAACTTCTCGCTCAGCTCCCTGAAGCTAGAAATCGATCTCGCCGGCAGGCGAGTAAACCATAGCAAAGCCACGTCCTCCAGGAATATGGGAAACGCTTTACACTTAACCGCGTCAGAAGCGGCGGCAGCGGTCATCGACCAAGAGTATCTCATTAGGTGCTGAACAGGATCAGATCTTCCCGCATATCGGTTCATTTGTGGCATGTTGAAACTCCTTGGAAAAGTCGCATCCATAATATCATCAGTAAAAGGAGTATGACTGCGGTCGATCCCCCAATCTTCGTTCCGCTGTCCGCGGCTGTCGGCCAGAATCTGGTGGACCATGGCTGCAACATTTGCACTGGTCAAAGGAGGTTCAGGGTCAGTGCCTCTGGCCCGACGAGGTTCTCTGATCTCTCTTCGGGAAGCAGCCACAAAATCTGGGGCTTAGACAGGGCTTCGCTGCCCCCTGTTATCATGAGTATGCGTGCGGCGACGGGGCTGAGGTGGTCTGTTATGCACAGGACTATTCACATCTCGAGCCCTGAGAGTCGTTGCTTGACCATTCACATTATGGTTTGTGGGCCCCGCCCCTAGTTCTTCTTCTTGTGAGGGCAGGGTTCCGAACCGAAGCTGCTCTATGTTTTCAGCTCTCTCATACGATCGCCGCGAAGGTCTCGACGATTCTTCAGACGAAGAAGAATATACTGGGGTGAGTGGACGAACCGGCGATGCTCTTTGCCTTGCTAGCTCATCAAGTCTTCTATCCATAGCCGTCATATTTTGCCGTAGGATGGAACTTTCCTGCCTTTGGGCAGCCAATTCATCAAACAACCTATCCCACATTTCGACGAAGCGGGAGAGATCCCCCTCAGTGACAGGAGCGGCGGGATCATAGTGGTCATCATCACTCTCTCTTATGCGCAAAGAGCTCGAACCGGGTCGAGCAGAGGTTCCAGGACGATAGGAGTGGGTCATAGGTTCTTTTCCAGGTCGAGTTGTATTCTGACTATCAGTTCGGATAGCTGCGGTTCGTGGAGGGCGATTCGCTGCGCCCCCCTGAGATCGACTCGTGGTCGTGGTATGCGGAGGCTGCGAGGTGTTACCTCGGGATCGAGTAACAAACCCTTCAGTAGCACGGATCGTCTCGTTCTCATCAACTCGAAACGAGGTGTCTTCGTCGGATCGGATCGCCCCCTGCGCTCCGCGATCCAGAGTTTCTTCGTTGCCCAGTTCGTGCACACTCTCCTCAATCGTTTCGTTGGTCTGCGAAACTTTAGATCTTTTTCCAGCCATGATATCCGAATCGCTGGAATCCTCAAAGAAGCGAATAGTGAAACTTTAGGACTGATCTGAGTTTCTCAGTGAAAGCACCAAAAATGTTAGATCGAAATTTGGACCTAACACCCAAATTGTTGTGAACAGTAAAGAATTTCAAATGAAGAGCAAGGAAAAAGAAAATAACACTCAGAATTTATAGTGGTTCGGCGTTAACGAGCCTACGTCCACTTTATATATTATAGATTATGCTTTAAAAGCTAATACAACAATGATTTCTCTCAATATTTCAGTAGTTTGACAACAATGGCGGATTCAGTACTCAGTATTGCCAAAAAGATCCCGAAAAATGCCAAGCTCTAGGCTATTTATAGCTGATTTTGTCAGGCGGATCGTGGACACGTGGCATGAATCCCGAGAGTATCGGATCGCATCGCCACCACTGAAGAGATAGTCAAATTAGCCGCTGTGGACAGGTGTCGTGATCTGCTTGAAAATCGGATCGTGCAGATGGGGAGAATTGGTCCAGATGACGGTTGGGGACACGTGTCGCCAGATCCGTGCGATTCGGATCGCTGAAGACTAGCTCGCGCTTGAACAGGTCTGAGGGTTCGCCATGCACCAGGGGATCGGAACGGTTCGCTCGGGGGTAACAATGTATGTTTCGATCGGATCGCCCGACTGCCTCGTTCGCTGATGAGATGGGGGCGAGACGATGGTGCGCGATCCGATACTGGACGAGACGATGGTGCGCGATCCGACACTGGACGAGACGATGGTGCGCGATCCGATCCTTCGTATTCTTGGGGAACATGGTTTCCTGCTTTCCTCTTACAAACGATCCTGGCTGGCTTGATCAAAAAGCGAGCCAACAGTTCCTCTTTTGCTTTTGATGTCTTTGGCTTTGATTTTGTCTGTGGTCCCTTTTTGATTTGGTTCGATGAAAATTGCTTCCTTGGCTTGAAAAGAATTGCTTGCGTGTATGGCTTGCTGATTTGAATAAAATTGAAAGGTTTTAATTTGTTTCCCCTTGCCAAAAAAAACTTGCGTTGATTTCCCTCTTTGATGTTGCAATTTTCTGCATTGAAATTGAATGATAAATGTTATGAATCATTTATGGAAACTATTAAAACTTCTTGCTAAAACATTTTGTCTTTGAATAAATTTCTGGAAATACACCTCTTTGAATTAAAAAAAAACTCTTCTGTGAATTTCCAAAAGAAAAACTGCTTTCCTCTTTTGCTCGACACATTCTAGAAATATATTTTATTGTCTTTGATTGCTTTCCCGATTTTGTTGATGTTATCCATGTATTTTGAAAAACTTGTGTCAAATGAATGCATTCCAGAAAACAAACTTTCTGTAGATTTTACTTGATCATTAAATTCTTGCACAAAAATTTAGTATTTGCTAAACAAGTATATGTCCAAAACTGGAAACAAAATTAACTTGTTCAGCGTGTATCCCACTGATTTTCTTCACTACTTTCACACCAGATTTCGAATAATTGGTGAATACATTTTTGTGTTGAGCTGTCATTTGTAAAATCTATAGCTCTTCATTTATTGTTATCTCACCCATGAGCATGTGCACCACTGTCTCGACCACTTTTGCACTTGAACTGTCTGCACTTATGTTGCACCATTTGTGTAGTCTTGCATTGTTTGTTGACCCATTGGCTTGATCATCCTTCCCTGTTAGACATTGATGCAGTTCGATACTTGTGTACTTGAAAATATGGACTGTTGAGATACACTAGATATTTGTCCCTTTTTCACACTGAAATGATTATGCTGCACCGTTTCTCTTTCTTTTCCGAGAATCATGAGTGTGCACACAGACTTGAACTTGCTGCTGCCATGCTTGAACTTTGTTGCACTGTTTGCATTGTATACTTGACCATGCTGAAACATACTTGAGCTCGCACCATACATATGCTGTCTTGTCGAAATTGTTTTGCTGAACCATTTTAGGGATGCTTTTCCACTTTGTAGCAGCACCATTGTTCTTCATGTTGGTTGTGTATCAACTTTGAGCTGTCTTGGGCTTGACTATGTTGACATGTGCACTGAGTCAAGAAGGTCCACGTGGCTACTCCTCAGTTGCGCACTGATTGGCGAGGCAGTGCACACGTGTATATTTATACACGTGTGTATATGCAGCCATCAGACTAATTTTCCTGTCCATGCACTGTATATACATACTGTCTGCCATGTGGTATTTACAGTGTATCACTGTGAGTATCACAAGCTATCTAGACACAGATTGATGGTTATATAAATCAGATCAAGTCATGAAAAATGATTAGAAACACACCAAAAATTCTGAGGCAAATAAATTTTTAAAATAAAAATTATATCCGCTAGAATTTAGAATATTATTTCTGTTCCAGATACTGTGTGTGTGTTTTTTGTATATGACAGGAATGAAGATTGGTGATTGGACTGACAGTGAAGATGCTGTGAAGATAGAAGATTGAAGACAAGAATAGTGTTAGTGTGTGTCTGTATTTGAAATGTCAATTGAGTGAAGTATCAGGGTATAAAAGTGATTGTATATATATGTATAGCCAGAGTGTTGTAGTGATTCTGTAGTAAAGGAGCTGTATATGAAAAAGATAATTGTACTGTTATTTGTGATAAACAAATTTTGTTTGAAATAAAATATTATTTCATTGTATTCAAACGAATTTGTCTATCGTATTCAGTTTATATACAAGTACAATTTCATGTGAAGTGTTCAAATAGTGGAGTTGTAAATAATTGTACTGTTTGAGTGTTTGAAATATAATATTTTATTTAAATAAAATACTGTGTGAATATACGAAATTCTGTACAGTCATTTTCTATTTAAATATAAATATTATATTCCTGTCTGTGATGTTATATAACAATACAATAACAAACACATTTAAAATAATATATATTTGGTTGTTATCATCAAACAAAAATCATATAATTGTGTATACAACACCATTATATACAACAATAACTAGAATAATAATCCAATTATTTTTAGACATAAATAAATTGGATTTGAAAATGGTTTTAAAATAACCAGAATTTTTCCAATGAGTAAATTGGAATGGATTTGGATGGAAATCATCTTCGGAATATTTTGATATTGGATTCCATGATTATACAGATTTTGTTGAGAAATTTGGAATATATATAAATATATATATATATCTACATTGTTATTCCCAATATGATATTGGTTGGTTTTAGAATTTGATATTGAATATAAGCCCTATTCAGAGCCTTATATTAATATCAAATTGGATTTTAGGTTTGTCGTGAACGATGTCTTAAATATCACTGTTCTTAAACCCAGTTGAGAAAAGAATAAATCTTTTAATTAAGATTTAGGGAATTTTACCAACTAATT
Source organism: Allium sativum (assembly GCA_030737875.1). NCBI lineage: Eukaryota > Viridiplantae > Streptophyta > Magnoliopsida > Asparagales > Amaryllidaceae > Allium > Allium sativum. Next base: position 27,107,755 of record CM060927.1, on the reverse strand, counting down.
AATACTTAATTGGATTGGAATTGGATTTTAGGCTTGTCATTAACGATGTCTTTAATAACATTGTTCTTAAACCCAATTGAGAAAATAATAATCCTTTAATTAAGATTTTGTGAAGTTTTCAAGATTAACTAATATTTAGTTGGAATTGAAATTGGATTTTGGGTTTGTCGTGAATGGTGTCTTAAATAACACTGTTCTTAAAACCAGTTGATAAAAGAATAAATCTTTTAATTAAGATTTAGAGAAATATACCAATTAATTAATATTTAGTCGGAATGGAATTAAGAATTGGAATTTTGGATTTATCGTGAACGGTGTTTTAAATAACAATTTTTCTTTAATCCAATTAACAGAGAAAATTATGACTGGGAATTTATTATTCTTTTAATCAAGTTTTAATGGGAATTTTCCAAAATAAAGCTTTCCAATTTAATATATTAAATTGGAATTGAATGGAATTCGATTTGATAATAATCGAAATGAGCTATTGTGAAGGAAGGCCATTACTATATATGGAATTTAAAAGGCTTTGCCGCTATTCTATTTATTGTGACGGCCCGGCCCATACCAGACTGCATTTCCTCCAAAAGTGCGCTGTACACATGCCCGACTAGCACGGGACGGTCGTCAGGAGAAAGGAAAGAAGAGAATGAACTAATCAAGGAACCTGTAGAATGTCTCACGGCGCATGGAATCAAATATAATAATAATAATATACTTGACATAAAATAGGCGAGACAGTGTATAAGCTGATACTAAAACCAACATCAACATCAAAGCAGCGGAAATCCAAATACAGCTTATTACAACTTTTCAAAATCTACTGTCTCTAAACAAAAGAAAGCCAAAGTAGAAGATACACCACCAATGCCCAAGCAGTGATCTTCAACAACACAGGGAGAATACTATTTATATGTATTACGTGGAAGCCTCCTGCTCGTCTCCGGATCATCTACCCGTGCATCACCAGCTAACCTGTCTCTAGTCTGCTCGTGTGAGCACCCAGAGTAATAAGAGGAGACATAAAACTCTGGGTCAGACATAAAGCCTGGTATGAGCGATAAGCATCTAAACATAACAATAACAGGTATACTAAACCATACCTGAACCTGGACCTGCAACCAAAGAGTTAGTACTACATACCGTACAGTACTCCAAGGTGCCATAATGAATGGTGTAAAGAATACGGGGGTGGGGTGTACATGTCATAGTGATAGCAAACAATTCAATCATGGCAACCATCCTCACATCTCTCACTCAGTGCATAAAGCATACGACATCTACCACTTTGGAACACTAGACAAATTGAGGTAACGACGAATCCCGACTTATAGAAACCCTGCTGTGACCAAGCCAAACACTTGGAGTCATGACCAAACATTTCAATGACCCACTTCATTGGTCATAGCCCCTGGTTCTACCGATGCCATAATGGCCCTGAATCCGCCTTCGTACCTCCTACCATAGTGACCCAAAGCTATAGACATCGATAACCCCTTAACACGCGTCCCGCAGCAAAGCCCAATCATGAAGCGAACTCGTTGATTCCCATCTGGATCTTGAGCTCTAGCTTCTCATTGGGGCTTCCTTTGCATATCGGGTTTGGTCGAATTGGAGTGGGTCTTCAGAAGAGTTGTCGTGCAATAACAGTCCTAGAACTCGGTTCGGTTCGGTAGCGTAGGTTCGGGTCGGTCCTCCATCCTTGTCATCTTCCATTCGGTTCGGGTCGGGTACTTCACTCCGGGTCGGGTCGGTGTCCTCCTCCGGGTCGGGTCGGGGTGCTGTCCTCCTCCAGCTCATGCTCCTTCTCAAATCAGCTCCCTCGTTTCCATCTACTCCGATCTGATCCGATCACTTCGCCTTACTCTAGTCGTAGCCTTCCATTCTTGAGCCGATCCGATCTGGCCTCCATTATCCTTCCGATCCGATCCCCTTCTCCACTCCAACTCTAAGGAAACGGCCTTCCTTTTTGCCAAGTCTTTTATGTGCCAAACTCCTGTTCGGGTCGGATTTCCTTGCCCAATTCACATATCCGATCCGAGCCCTCATCCGATCCGATCCGAAGCTCTGCACAGCTTTCTGCGACTTTTTCCAGCAACTTGTTTACGCCATTCGACGACGTTTTTGACAAATCTAACTATTCTAATCAATCACAATTCATGTCAAAAAGTCATATCAACATAGCAAACTAACCACAAACACCAAAACAATGAATTTATATGTCAAAATGGATCAAATGTGCCCAAAACCCCTTATTTTCCCTTAAGCTTGTTTAAACAAATCTAATCATAGGGTTAACAAAACTTAATCAAATCGAACCAAATTCCAACCAGAGGCATAAAACATTATTTAAGAATTTCTAAACATTTTTCAAGAGTTTATTAGTGTATAAATTCGCTGATCTTCACTAATTACTCTTAATTAACTGTAATTAGTGTCAAAATGATGCTATCACTCACCTTTGCCACAACTAAAACCCCAAAACTGAAATATTCTCTGATTTGGCGCTGTTCCCAATCTTACACTGCAGCTCTACCTCGGTTCTCGTGCTAATACTCCTTGATTTGATGTTTGCTAAGCCTAATCTTCAATTAGAAAGTGATTAAGAGGTGTTTTGAACAGATTTAGAGAGTGGAGGCCATGGCTAGGTTAAGAGGAATGAATAGTGACGGCTGAAAAATGAGAAAAAGGTATCTTCCAAACCCTAACAGCCTTTTTAAACTCCTAATCCCGAAATTCCCCTTTGGGCCTAGCTGCTAATCACCCGGTTAAGCCCAATTAAGCTGTTTTTCGTCATCTGAAACTTGTTTCAGCCATATCTCCCAAACGGTGAGTCCGTTTGGCTAATATGACCACTCTACGGAAAGAGAAACCATCATCCGGAGCCAATGGAAGTGGTTTCAGGTTAAAATTCGTTTCCAGTCAAAAGTTATGGCCGAAACAGTGCAAACTAGGGGTAAAATGGTCATTTAAAAATCGACAAAAATCATGAACATGGGAAATGACCCTACTAGTCGTTTCCCAAAAGTACACGACCATACGACTTACTAAGAAAAAGAAATAAATATTCTACGATCTTCCGATGCGTAGAATGCGGGTCGTTACACTCTCCCCCCCTTAAGAAATTTCGTCCCCGAAATTCCTTAACCCAAAACATACAAAGGATCCCGCATGCCTAACAACCACATACAACCATCAAACATGCAAAACAAGCAAACAATCCTATCCTAGCATGCGGAAAACTAAATCGAAGTCAAAATCTTACCAGGCAAAGAGTTCTGGGTGTGTCTTCCTAATGTTCTCCTCTGTCTCCCAAGTAAAATCATTCTCGTCCTCGCCCTACTGAACCTTGACTAGCTTCACCGCCTTCCTTCGAAGTTGCTTCATGTCGTGCTCGACAATACGGGCTGGCTTGCGGTTCCCAACCGCCTCGGGTTCTACTTCGAAGTCTTCTAACTGATCAGGTGAAATAGTCATATCTGAGTCGTGAATGAACTTCCTTAGTTGGGAAACATGAAATACGTTGTGAACTCCCGCCATTTTCTCTGGTAAGTCAATTCTATATGCCAAATTCCCGACTAGTTCGAGAACAGGGAATGGGCCAACGAATCTTGATGCCAACTACTGTACTTTTAGAATCTACCTGATTGCTGTCTCATGTCAATTTACGCCTCAACCCCAAAATCGGGAACCAAAATCACGTAAGCACCACACGGTCCAAATATGCGTATGGTTGTAGCGTGAAACATAACCGAAGTAGAAGCAGAGAGCCATCATTTGGTTTTTCTAATCAAGTTATCATCGTTAAGTTGACAGTCATAAATAATACTACATATCAGGTGATTACACAAATGAACTCGGAGAAATATATATAAATGAAATTGTTATAACTTGTATACTTTTTTGACTAGGTATTTATTTTTAGTATAAGCAGAAGAATATAATATAAACTTATGTAAATGCAATCAACGATTTTATATTTACAAACAAAAAACTACTGGAACTTGCAAGCCAGGATTAAAGCAGAGTTTCAAATTTTTAGCTTACAAATGCTTTTGCCTGCAATATCAGTTGCTGAAACAGTGATAACCAAAGTTGCATCACTTTCCCGATGGCATGCATCGGATGTCATGATATAATTTGTATTCAAAAATAGAAAAGCTAGATGGGAAATATACCAATATAATTTAATCAATGAGCATGAGGTTAAGGTTGGAGAAAATACTTGATACTTGATTCATGTTATGGTAAAGTATCAACGAAGGAATTTCAAATAGAGAACATAATCAATAAAAGGAAAATTATTCAATGGAAAATTTGTTAATTGTGGAAGAAAACGAAACTGTATTTAAATGTAGAAAAAATTTGCACAAAAGGAAGGTTAGGTAATTAGCATGAAACTAATATTATATGCATAATAGTGGCATGTGAAATATATTTTAAAAAGTATCAGCTGCATAAATGTAGATGAAAATGGGTGTATATTAAGTATTGAGGTAGAAAAAGTGATTGTAAAGGATATGAGTTATTAGAAAACTTTGTAAGTATTTGGCAATTATCCGTCATCAGAAGATGAAATTTCAATCAGTCGATATAACTAAACATAAAGGTTGAATAATCAATCTTGTTGATATTTGGTAGGTATCAAATGCCATAAAAAATATTAGGCAATGAAATATATCTAACTGTATCAGGAAAACATTTAGCGATAAAAACAGTGAAAAAAAAAACATTTAGTGATCTAATTTAGAAATAAAAAAATTGGTTTGCGCTGTATGGATCCAAATAGGCAGGAGAGTTGTGAAATTATTGGTTGCATAATCCTTCTTTTTATAGTGGATAGTTGAAGCCATGATAAAAAAACCAACTCAGTGCAAAATAAACATAATATGGTATGCCAGGAAACTTCTTATATTTAAAACTTCTCCATGTCTAAAGTTCGTACTTTACATTTTATACACGATGATACTGATATATAATGACAATCAATATCAATCATTGTTAAAAAAACATAATATCATGAAAATAACATCATTTAGTTTGTTCATATGAAGAATCTATACAACTAAGGTGGTAGAAGATTCAGTCTTAGGAAGACCACCACTAAACTGCTTTCCACCTCAAATTAAATTGACCGAGTTGAGAATCTAAATTAACAGAACAAAATGAAGGCGACGAAAACAAACTGATACGAATTGAATTATTTGATTATATATACCTATTTAATGCCCCAAAAGTTGATGTTTGTTGGTTATCAAAAGCCGTATCCCTAGCCCAAAATATACGCACAACCACTTCTGTCATGAACAAACAATAAAACCCAAAGCATTAGACGAAAGAGCATAATGATGTTGGCAATGCTTCTGCAATAGTGCTGCAAAGAAAATGCTACAGTAAATAAAAAATAAAAAAGGGAAACTGTATCAGCTTGAGGCCATAAGTCTGCATTCACATTAATTATGTTAGTTGTCAGCTTACAACGCTATATATTAAAACTAAAAGTTTGAATTCAATTTTTATTTTTTACATTCCATCAAATCCCATTACAATATCAGTTGCTCCCATTGCGTAGTGTAATATTGGCTGAATATTTCTTTTCAGGCAAATCAATTTTGTACCGATGCAGTTCTTTTAAAAAGAAAAACTCAAAGTTTTTATCCTAATCAAAATATTGTCTAAAGCTTAATCAAATATGAGCAACAAATAATGATTGGGTTCCTCATTTGTATCCTTCGATATCTTCTACCTCGAGTCGGTCCAGTCATGCTTACCCCAGTGATAATTCGACCAATATAGGAGCCCCTTCTATATCATATCCATAGAATACAATCAATGTTAAAGCTGCATTAAAAATGTACCATGAAAAATGTTAGAGCTAACATAGATAGCATAAAAAATGTACCATGAAATAAACCCGCATTAACACAGCAGATATACTATAAGCTATGGATTGATTTTTTAGAACTAAAAAGGATTCTGCTAATCATTAAAAAAAATCCTCAGTAATCAGACTGTTCGACAAAGGAAAAATGATGCAGGAGCAATTTGAGAGTACATAAGAATAAATGAAATTGAATAAATCAGATTTCATTCTCACTGTCAGTATAAATATCGTTCAGAATTCACAAATTTTGTTAGAAAAGTGTGAATCTCATTACGAATTTGAAGGGATATAAAGTAAGACAAAAATAAATATTATTTTTTTACTTAAATCTGAAATTCACTAATAAAAGATAATAAACTCTTACCTCTTGAAGTACATCTTTCCAGTAAGAAAGGTCAGAAGGAATCACTCAGCATCAATCCAGAACCTGTACAATCTAAGTTTATATAAAACATTCATTAATCCCATCTTTTTGGATTTGAGCAATAAATTTTAGATCCAATGTCTAATTTCTAGAAAATAAATACATCTTTTGTGCTACAAATTTATATGAAGTTCATTATGAATTTGAAGAGAAATAAACTAAAATTTATATACAATAAGGAAACCTTCAGATGGAGCTTTTAAAATGTACCCCCATTTGGTCCAAAGTTTACTTACAACAATTGCCTGCGAAGTAATTTATATAACATAAAGAAAATAATTAGTACCTTGATACTGTCAAATAAGAAGGAGGTATCCAAATCACCGTAGACACTGAACCATTCACATCTTCGAGTAACTACTTTTCAGTTCCTGCTTACTTTCTGGTAGGATCTTGATGGTAGCTTCAAATATAGATGATTTTTTAAATGTAAAAGTAGGAGATTTAGCAAGGAAGGAAAGTCAAACTATAGTAGTAAAATAATAGTACCTAAATTTGGTATATATCTCTCTTTGTACACGGGTTGTCATCGCTTCTTCTGTAAAGTCATATGAATCATTGTATTTCTTGCGAAAATAATACCGAGAAAATTAGGAATTTAAAATAAACGAATTAAAATGAAGATATTGGAAATACAGTTAAATTCAGAAAATCAAAACTTCATGTAAGGCTGCTCTGGTGTGCTATTGTACATATTTATAATCTTACGGTTGTGCAAGTATATCAGGATTGATGGTGAATAAACCAAGACAATTCTTCCATTGCTGGCATCCTAATTTTGACTTACAACAACCTATTATCTATGATGCAATGTCACCACCATATTTTCAAAAAGGCAATGCAAAAATTTCCACAAACTTTATCTAAAAAATATTGAACCTATCTATGACCTAAATAAATGACAGGCTATCAGTTTTCCAATGAATTAAATTAAGCATATAAGACCAATTAGAAATTTACCTAACTAACATCGTGTTATTACCTCCTAACTGGTATGTACAAAAATAAAGCTAAAAAATAGTCATTTTAAAAATACCTACTGATTTCAAAGAGGAGTAAGTTGCTCAATATGACTTTTTGAAATACATACGGAATGTATTGTACCATTTCCGAAGGTAACCTAACCGCCGAAGTAGACCACACCATGTCAAACCAACGGATCCGGGATGACAGACCTGATGGAAATGAACAAAGAAATTAGTGACAAAGAGTGGGTAGCTGGAAACATACAGGAAGAACAAACAGATTTTACTTCTGAAGTCGTCCGGTAGATGGAGTAAGGGTTCATCCAGACCATGGATCTTTGCTTGTGGTGGGGAAGAAGGAAGGTGTACTCGTAGATATGAAGCAGAGAAGGGTGAAGGAAGAGGAGTAGCTGGTCGGGGAAATAGTGGAATAAAAGGCGATTTGGTGATTGCAGTAAACGCTGAGTAAAGGTGAATTTTGGAGGAAAGCTAGGGTTAACAGCGGCGGAAGTAATTTGACGGTTGGAAGAAAAGGCAAATCATTTGGAGAGGGGAGCAGAAAAACGGTGGAAAGAAATTAATGGAGAACGTGGTGGGAACCGATGTTTTAGTGGATCGTAGGAAATGGGAAGTCAAATGACATATGCGGCCTCCAATGTTACCCGTTGATGTTGTTCATGTGAGTGGAAGGTAGAGGACCTTTTTGGAAAAGCATAAAAGCTTCAACACAATCTAAGAATTTGCATTATAGTATAGATTATTATTATTATTATAATGATGGCCTGAATAGAATGCGCTGCCAGCGACCATTCGCAAATTTCGACCATTAACTTCAAATTGATTTAAAGGGAGATGCGACCGTCGGATTCTCCTAAAACCACAACCGTTGGATTCGTATTGAAAAGAGATTTCAAATGAATGTAAGTGATTTGAAATCTAATGGATAGATTTTGAGATATGTCCAAATCAATTTCAGAAAAGGTCGCTATGGATGCAGTTTGGTGGCCAATATTGGAAACCGACTGTACAGGCGATATTAAAATTATTAAAAATATGGATAAAAATTATGTAAAATCATAATAATGATTTGGAAAGATTTTGGATGAAAAATTCCAGTTTTAAAAAGATAAAATATATTTTTATCAGCATGAACTAGTTAAAAACTAGAATAATAATCCAATTACTTTTTGAAATAAATAAATTCGATTTGAAAATGGTTTTAAAATAACCAAAAATTTTCTGATAAATAAATTGAAATGTATTTGGATGGAAATCATCTTCGGAATATTTCGATATTTGATTCCGTGATTGTACGTGTAACGGCCCGCAAATCCGTATTATCTAAGTTGACTAATAACATCACACGTCCAACCCAAGTTGCACCGAAATACAAATCATTTTTAGAAAGAAGTTAGAGGATGAGAAATAGAAAGAAAGAAATATTAGAATAGAAGAAAACGAATATCACAAACCACATCGAAACAAATAAAATATATTAGGTAACAAAAACTTGGAAATACGATTCGGTAACTTTATATACATACCATGATCAAAGCACAACAACTATTTCTGGAACAGTTATAAACACTTGTTTCCAGATACAAACATGGTACACAGCGGAATATATGACAGTCTATAGCTAATTAGTGAAGCCTCCTGCTTCAAACTCCTCCAAGTGAATCTTAAAAATCCCGCCTGCTTGACTGCCCGTACAAATTTGGGCACCCATGAGTTTAGGGAAAACAAAAACAAAATAAACTCTGGGTCAATCATGGGACTGGCGTGAGTAAACTCCAATCATTTGTTTAACATAAAAAAACCTTTCGAAAGAAATGATAATCGTGAGACCGATCCATATATAAACACAGATGATTTTTACCTTACGATAACCCAAAATATTTTTGATATCAAATCCAATGATATTATAATAATGTCGGCATCAAATAAGTAGAATCTAGTGGAATGCTTGCATCTCACACTCCATATATATTATAAAACCAAAAAAAAACGCAGTGCGCTCATTGGAGATTGGATTTCCAACATGACAAGGTATGGAACCTCCTTTCGATAGTGTTTCTCTAGAGGGGAATACACTGGGTTCAACAAGAAAATCTTGCAACCCTGCCCGTACATGACCGACCACTCGTTTCACTTAAAGTGCATCGAATGTATATCACCAATGGTTGGGATCAACAACTGTTTCCCGAATGAGATAGCATAAAATAGAATAAGGAATTAAATGAATTTCTCTAGATAGGTGATAATACACCCTAATGGGGCGACCCACATAGCCATGCTGCCTGCCCGATTTTTGTCATTTCCCGGTTGTTGAGGCCTGAGGCTACGATTACTTGCAATTCATTGGTAGCACAATCATTTTGAATGCCACATTGCCAAATCCGTTAATCACTAATTGATTTGCACAAATATATTGGATATTATTCTAAGAGAATAAATCCTCTGCCAATATATATATTTATATAGACCAACATATTCAATCATTGGAAATACTTTGTCAGACATTCGTCCATATACGTTCGTTTTGGGATTGAACGAAACCAAAGGCACAATTTCTATTAATAGAAAAATCCCTTGCACTTTACTCCATCTTCGATTATCTTCATATAATCTGATTCGCAACGCTACTGCCAATACGGAGTGGTTCTCGGATAATTATCCAACCGATCTCTCCATATTGACAACGATATTGGCAAACACTTCGATAGTCGGTTATTTAACAATCGAAGAAAACAAACATCCATTTAAAACATCAAACAATCTCAGGGCCCATTTTGATTAATATTTCATTAATTAAATCACTTCTCCATTTCCTTGTCAATATTTGTTAACCAAATATTTTCAATAATCATCTTGGCCTCTTACGCTATTTGGAGAACATTTCCAAATATCAACTTCTTTTATTTTCTATGTTTAGAAAATATCTTTTATTTATAACTTGAAAACATTCCAACTATTTATCTCTTTCATCACCGTTCATTTCTACACTCATAAAATATTTATTTATTATATTTCCAAAATTCCATTTCCTTGGGTTAAAACGAATGTTGTGTAAACCATCGTTACGGCAACCCAAAATACTGCATTCAACTAACTCTTATTCAAACATTTCTCTTCGAGACTGGATCTTGCTATTTATCGGTTAAAAATGAAATCAATCAAGTTGGGGTATAATTACCTCTCAGACCTTGACTGAAAACATCAATAAATTCAAAACGGACAAAACAACTTACCTCGAATAATCTACATCATATTACCAATTATCCGTATCTTCTAAACGTGTATAAGTTTCTCTTTCTATTTTTATTAGATTAAATTTATTGATTTCCTTTTTGTTTATAACATTCTGTTTTGAATTTCGTTTCATTATCGATTTCTATGTATATCGATATATTGATTCCTGAGTATCAAATATTTTTAAAATGTTCTAACTCCTTAAATTTCCAGAAAATTTCGCCATAACCTCCTTTGTACTTGTCGATAGTTCAAACCTCAACTCGCCTCTCTACGCCCTTTCCATTTAAAAAGAAATTCAAAAAGCCAAGCGGCTTGCCGATTCGGCACATAAAATCTCGTATGGAATTTAAACGTGTACCTTTTTGTTGGGTACACAAATTATAATCTTCATATACTTCATTTCATACCTGTCTAACCCACGTCCATTTACATTTTATTCCAACTCAATTTGGCCATTTTAATCACTACAACAAAAAACACTTTTCGCAACAGGCAATATCTGTTGCAGTAGACCAATTGCAACAGGCCAGCGCCTGTGGGTATAGCAGAAGTTGCTAAAAGTCTGCAACGTTTTTTGTCTGTTGCAATAAAACGTTGCTGTATACTTTTTTGCAACTGGCTTTCGTTGTTGCACCAGACCATTTTGCAACAGTTAATGCCCGTTGCAATAGATTCATTAAAAAAATTATAGCTTATAGATATTACATATTAAATGTATTTGTTTTAGTAATAGTGTATATCACAGAATGAAATAAACAAATAAAAATTTTATTTTAACAAAATTCTAATAATTCAAACAATTACAATAAAAGTTTCTACAATTTTCATACACCATTCATGTATAACAATCTCTTCTCTCACACCATTTTTTTTTCAAATAGAGTATTTCCTACTCTATCATACATATACTATAACAAGAGAATAAACTCGGGCCATTGAGGGTCTTCTTTGAGCTGCTGCTTGTGAGCAGAAGAGTGCAACTTTTGCATATCTTAATACTTCTTCTTTGGGATATCCTTCTAGACTTTTACGCAGAAGAGTGCAACTTTTTCCATCCATATAGTACGAGCAAATACAGTGCTAAATTTTCTTTTTTTTCTTTCTCTTTTTCAACCAAAAGATATTTTTCAACCAAAAACAGATGAAGACATGTACCCCAAAGGGAAGGGAAAAAAATCAGCTCTTGCTAGTAATGTCAAAGCAGAGAGCGAAGCTTACTCAGTCATTCATAGGCAGCTCCCCGCAGTTGACAATCCTGCATGGAACACGTGGCACATCGGACCTGCTTGTCTCTTGAGACTCAAGCTTGCGTACGACATCCATTCCCTCTATCACATGTCCGAACACTACGTGTCGATTATCTAACCATGGTGTCTGTTTTGAATTTGCACATGCCAATGAAGCACAGAGTCAGAGACCAAAGCATTCATTTCAAGATCATTGTTTCAAATGGTCTTGTAAAATAATAATGATTTATATGTGTATGTGTGCATATTGTGCAGTGTATGAAACCAAGCTACCTTGACCGTGCACAGGAAAAATTGGCTCCCATTTGTATCAGGACCTGCATTTTCCATGGTTAATACTCTAGGACCAACAAGCTTCACTGAAAATATAATGTCATGATTGCGAGGTTAATAGAAAAAATAAGAGTTTAAACCAAATTATTAGATGTAGAGATTAATAAATTGGAATCGCAACTTACAAGCAAAGCTTTCATCAGCAAAATTTGAGCCATAGATGCTCCTTCCTCAAGTACCCTGGAAGTTTTACATATATTTTATAGCAGAAACTTATACCTATTTTGTTTTATTGAACCAAATTAAATAAGTGAAATATTACATTTTAGAATTATGTAATTGGTACTATGGATATCAGATAAAATTATGTAATTGATACAACATTCAACATTTTAGAAACAAAAAAAATTAGAAGGTCCTCAATTACTTCTTACAATTCATAGTAGAAGGTCCGCATTACAGTGTTAAATTTACGCTACAAACAACTCAGAAAGTAAACAACCTCAACCATTCATATTTAAACTGGAAAAAATGCAAATTCCAAAGTTCGTACCTTTGCCTTCATCGAAGCAACGAATCAACTGGAAAGTAAAATCAGATTTGTTTCTGTTCATGGCTGGTTCCGAGTTCGCAATATTGTAATAATTCACTCTTTTATTGTGCCCGAGCTGTTGTCGCGATGCCTGCTTTGAAGTCGAGATGGAGATTCGCTCGCTAGGTCGCCGCCTAGATGTTGATTCGCTTGATGGTCGCAAACTTGAGAATCTGCGATGAATTTTTTTCCGGCTGTATATTGGTTAATTAGTTGAAGCTCTTGGTAGGAGCAAAATTAGGGTTTCATGTTCGTAACGCTAACCCTAAATTTTGAGAGGATGAGACTTGAGGGCTATGAATTGATTTAGAACGAGGAGATGAAGAGCAGGTAAATGGGAAAAGAGCAAGCGAAGCTGGCATATTTACATTTTGGATCCCGCCTTACATAATTTACCAAAACCTAGAGCTCCAGCCCGCCTTTTTTATTTTGATCTCGCCTTAACCGATATTGGCTGCTGCAATAACAAAGGCCAACCATTTATTAACCACTTTTGAACTTTTGCAACGGACCATTTATTGATCACTATTGCAATAGACTTGTGTCCTAAATATTGTATACTTTTGAACTTTTGAAAGGAAAAAAGGTTGACTTTAACTGATCTATAGCAATTAAATATAATATTAGAAATATAAAAATTAAATATTAATGATAACAATAAGCTCTTAATTAATTCATAAAAATATCTATATCAAACTCAAATTATAAAATAATCCATAAAAGAAATTATTATTAATTATTAATTACTCCTAAATAGTAATATTAATCAATTATCATTTATTTATTTATTATGAATATATTAATTTTTAATTATTAAATATTTAAAAATATTCATATTTCAAATTAATTTTTAGTTATTATCCATTAGTTTTTATTATTAATTTATTACTATTGAATATTTATTTATTTATTTTATTATTTTTAAAAAGTTAATTATTATTATTTGTTAATTATTAATTACTGTTATTTAATTACCAGTTATAAATATCACTTTATAATACTTAAAATTTATTATTAATTAATAACTATTAAATATTAATCTCAATTATTATATAATTACTAGTACTTAATCATTTAATAGTAACTATTTAGAATTAATTATTAAAAGTTAATCATTAAAATCTTATAATTATTTTTAATAGTACCTTTTTCGCAACTGGCTTTTCCAGTTGTAAAAAAGTACAGTTATTGCAAGTGGCGAAAACAGTTGCTAAAGATATTTATTTGCAACTGACTAGGAAGCGCATTTGGAATTAATATGTTTGTTGCAACTGTTCTGAAAGCACAGTTGCTAAAAGTATGCTTTTGCAACAGGAAGGGAAGCGCAGTTGCTAAAAATGTGCTTTTCGCAATAGGCAGAAAATGTTTGTTGCTAAAACTCATTTATTGCAAAGGCTACAGTAGGTCTGTTGCTAAATATCATTTACTGCAACTGTCATGTTTCGCCTGTTGCAAATAACTAGTTACGGTATGATGTTTTTCTTGTAGTGAATTCAATTCGCTAATTAGTTCTCTAATTAGCTCTTTTGCCTATTCCACTTTCTGTTTGAACATATCAGTTCGAATACAAATATTTACTTACTATAACACCCCGAATTTTCTGATAACTGTAACTTAACAAATTAAAGTATAATCAATTCTAAATGATAGAATTAAGGGAAATGGGTTACGCCATTGCGTTTGTCTCGGAATTCATCTAGAGATAGAGTTCGAGTTTGCGTAAAACGGATACCGTATGAAGAAGATATGGACGAACGAAGTTGGGCAGAAAAATCGGAAACAGGTCAGAATGCACTGGCGCACTTGGGAAGTGCGCCAGAACAAAATTGAACTGGCACACTTGGGTAGTGCGCCAGTACAATTTTAGCACTGGCACACCTGCCAAGTGCGCCCAGTTCAGAAAAACTAGTTGCTCAGGCCCTGGCTGGCCTGGTCAGGGTCTTGTCGAATTTTAAGGCTTGGCTGAGTCACTAGGGCTTACATGTCACTTTCTATTTGGCTTCTCCTGAGATGGATGATCTGGATTCACTCTAGCTTCATCGGCGACTCTAAATAGATTGAAATTCTATAAATACAACTCAAGTCTAACCCTAAATTCACACAAATAATAGAATACTAAAGCAGTCATGCTGCTGGAGAGAAGCTAGGAGTGGTCGTCAGTTAGAAAGCCTAGAGACAAGCCAATACTAAAGCTAAACACGAATCAAAACAACGTTAGTCTACCCAAAGGAACGCATTTCAAATCCAGAATTCAGAACCCAGAATCCAAGTTCGTCGTTCGTTGTAAGTATAGTGATTTTTCCAATGAGAATAAAACTAAGAATTGATTCGATGTAAATTGGAAGTGGAATTATGCTATTATGTAACGACGATGTTAATTCATATCTATGTTTTGAAATGATTGTGTTGCGAATGAAATTGGGATGTTTGTGATATAATTAAGATTAATGTTGATCCTATTGTACTTTTAGAATGACAACAACATCACAAGCAAGTTGTATAGTTCATGATTATGTGATTATATAGATCGTTTGTGATTAGAACCTCATGTATATACTTTATGCTAGAAAATCTTTATGCCTAAATGGTTATGTTCATATACATTCCCCTTTGTTTATGTAAAAGTTGCAAGTTCCTAATTG
Source organism: Allium sativum (assembly GCA_030737875.1). Classification (NCBI taxonomy): domain Eukaryota; kingdom Viridiplantae; phylum Streptophyta; class Magnoliopsida; order Asparagales; family Amaryllidaceae; genus Allium; species Allium sativum. The sequence continues at coordinate 27,092,473 of CM060927.1, read as the reverse complement.
AATCCATGTCAAGATCCACTTTAGTACATGTTTCATGTTGTAATTAGATATGCGATTGGATCTAGTTCACACCCTTGTCATAAAGTTATAAATATTTATGAAAAAGTCATATTCTTGTCATGTGCTAGTGATGTTCGATGTTATGCCTAGATCCAGAAACAAGTTTAGACTTATGATTGTCTAAATCATATGCTATTTCATGTGACACCTATTTGGTTAGACCTTATTTCAATGCAAATTCACATATATGTAAAATTGATTTAGACTATGTTGTAAATTCACATATATGTATATTGACTATTTTGCAAGATCACATCTATGACATTCATGTTGGCTATTTTGCAAGTTCATACCTATGATGTTTATATTGACTATGCCAAAAAATGCCAAGTTTACACCTATGTTATGTTTGTGTTTATGAGTTCCCTTATGCCTATTTGTGCGCGCTAAATTAGGCTAAGTTTTTAGCCTAATATCATATGTTAAAAACTATGCGAACGAAAATTAGGCTAAGATTGTTAGCCTAATGTTTAAACGGTGCAACGTTGGGAATATTAGAAAACTTTTCATAAAAATATGTGAAATTGGCATGTTTGTCACATGCCAAAATTGGTGGCATTTAAACGGTGTAAATTCTTTATACCAAAAAGGTTAAACTTGGAAAGTGGGCCACAGCATTTAATAGTTGACAAATTTACATATACTAAGTGATAAAGACAAATATGTAAATTTAGAAAATACGAATATGCTTAACACGAGGTTGGATCGAGTTGTGATGTAAATCTGCCCTGACCCGCCCGGCTGTCCAGTAGTCACAACAATACCTATCCAATGTGGGTGGTTAAGCATGAAGCCCAATAAGGACCCAAGGTCAGACTGAGTTACGGTGTAAATCTGCCCGGAACCGACCGGCACATCTAGTAACCGTAACAATACTGTCTAATGTGAGTGGTCGGTGCTTTAAAAGGTTAAGGACATATGGTAGGGTTAAGTTAACTAAAACACTTAACCACTTCAACATGTTAATGAAATTGATGGGTGCGGTTAGGTAAATACAGACACTTAACCACTTAGCATGTTTGACTAGAAAACCCTAGTAACGGGGACTCATTTCAGCAGTAACCCAATTAGGTATCATGGTACCCTGAAACTACGCAGATTGGGGCACGATTACTGTGCTGATTGTAAGCGGTCAAAGCGACGGCGGTGGGTGCAACAGTGTGGGTTCTAACGGAGTGCGGGCGTGCACACACTTCAGAGCAGACAAATAGGGCACTGGGGGCACCAGTAGTATAACCTATGCATTCTAAGGTTTGTGTCGGGTCGCCACCATGGGACTTAATACACCCCATGGTGGGGCAAGCATAGGTATCTAAAATTTCTGGGGGCCATAAGACACATGTAATTATGCGAGTAGGAGCCGATCTTTAAAATAAGGGGATCACTTCACTCTCAGCCAAGGGTGCATCTTTAGAAACTAGATCACTTCACCCTCAGCATAGGGTGCATCTTTAGAAACAGGATCACTTCACCCTCAGCATGGGGTGACTGTTAAGATAATACAAGTAGGTGCAGAGATATAGTGTGGGGTGCGATAGTATATTCGTTTCAGAACTACCTTATCTTAGTTTACGATACTTTCTTATTCCAGTTTATACCTATCATCCCCTTATTCTTATTTTCATACTGAAGAGTCACTAGACTTACCAGGCTTTATGTCTGACCCTTTTTTTCTTTCATCTTCTTTTCTTCCGTCCCCCCCCCCCCCGGTCCGTAGGGAGGAAATAACTCAGCTTAGTCAGATTCTCTAAAAGCTTCAAGATAGTTGATGTACGGTTTGGAGTCTCTTTCCTTGGCTATGGCTGTTGGTCACACTCTATGGGGATTTATGCAGTTTTAAACACATTTTATGATTCTTTATTTTAAAACCAAGACAGAAATGATGTTGTAATGTTTTGGAGGTTGTTATGAGACAATTATGGAAATGTGTTGTATGAACAAGTAATTTATGAAATAAAAGTCTGATGTTTTCCGCTGCTTATATATATATATATATGTGTGTGTGTGTGTGTGTGTGTGTGTGTGTGTTTGTGTGTGTGTGTGCGCGTTTATATCTATCTTGTGTTTTATCTGTGACTTTTACTTACAAACCTCCACCAAAGTTAAGGTAGTCCCTTGTGAGTCACCTTAATGGAGGGTGGGGTGTTTCACTTGGTATCAGAGCATAGATTTACTAGAATAGATAAAAAAAATTTGAAAAATATTTTCATAAAGAAGTTTAAAGAAGCATATTTTTCAAGAAAAAGTGTTGTTTTTTTTAAAGGCATAATTCCCCAGAGCCATATGCACTATCCCTATATCTCTTAATCTTGAATACTTTCCTTTTTTGTTCCAGCATGTCTGGAGATCTTAACCTTCCAGAAGGAGTACCGATCCCTGGTTGGTTTCGAAGGTACCTAGAGGCTAGGGCCAATGGTACGGGCCAAGCAGACATTCCTCCTCCTACGGTGGCAGCGGTTCCTCCTCCTCCTCCTCATGGAAACACTTTCGCTAAGACATGTAGAGACTTCAAGGCTATGGGAGGAAAGTACTTTTATGGAACAGAATCATTTGTGGTAGCAAGGAACTGGCTGAAAGAGACTGAAGATTTATTTGTTATCTTCGAAGTTGATGATAGGCAGAAGATACAGCTAGCAGTATGGTTGCTCAAGGGTGAAGCTTCCTATTGTTGGGAAGTTACGCATGCGGAGAGGCCAGTGGAAACATGGGAAGACTTCAGGACAAGGTTTGAGATGAAATTCCTCTCCCAAGCTGAGAGAAGTCTGCAGATGGAGAAGTTCCTAACTCTGAAACAGGTAAGTATGACAATCAGGGAATACGTTAATCAGTTTAATCAGCTGGCCAGATTTGGGTTGGATTTAGTAAACACCCAATACAAGAAGGCGCTCTGCTTCGTCAAAGGTCTGAATGAGCTTCTACACAGCCTTGCTATGACTCATGTATCCATGGGAGAGACTTATGAAAGCTTAGTGGACATGGCATTGCTACACGAGGAAGACAAGGGCAAGAAAGAGACTAAGGTGGAAGAAAAGAAGGAAGGTTTACAGGCTAAGAAAACAGACTTCAAGAAAGGCGGGAAGAAAAACAAATCCCATGAAAAGGGAAAGTGCAATTTCTGTGGCATTGTGGGACATATAGCAAAAGATTGTAGAAAGAAGAAGGCAAGGATGAATGGTGGTTGCTTCAGTTGTGGTGACCATGGACACTTGGCTAAGAACTGCCCGAAGAAGCGGGGGCAGGGACAGAGGACTGGATCCACCTCAGGCGGACAAGTTCACGCGCTTGTGGCACCTCCACCGGAACGAGGTAGAAATATTTCTGTAAAAAGCTTAGTTTATCTGTATGATCATCCAGTTCGTACTCTCTTTTATTCTGGTGCATCACACTCCTTTATTTCATCTGCTTTAGTAGAATCTCTGCACCTAGACACTAGTATGGTAGAAGATCCCTTGGTTGTAATCCAATTGGGGGCTCGGCTTATTTGTCGATGGTTTGCTTGGATTTGAAAATCTCTATTCTAAGTTTTGAATTTAGATGTAGTGCCTTTGTTTTGGGCTTCTCGGGATATGGACTGGTTATCCAGTAATGGTGCCATTCTTGATTGTGAGAAAAGAGTGGTTAGGCTCTTGACTCGGCTTGGTAACACTCTAGAAATTTCTTGTAATCCCTTGAATGTTTTTATGCTTAGTTATCTAGAGTCGCTTGATGCTTCTATTGAGAATTTGCTGTCGGTTAGAGTAGTCCGGGAATATCCGGATGTCTTTGAAGAGGTGAAAGGCTTACCTCCGAAGCGGGAAATAGACTTCCGCATATATCTTGTTGATAATGCAAAGCCCGTAGCTCTGCCTGTTAGGCACATGGCTCCAAAGGAGAGAAAGGAGCTCAGTAAGCAAGTTAAGGAGCTTCTCGAGAAGGGGTTTATAAGAAGGAGTATCTCGGAATGGGGTGCTCCAGTGGTGTTCGCCACCAAAGCAGATGGTTCACTACATCTTTGTGTGGACTATAGGGAGTTCAACAAGCTGATTAAGAAGAATAGATGTAACACCATATAATTCTGTTAATATTAATATTTACAAATTAAAGAATAACTAATCTCAGACGTGAGAATTGTTGGAAACGAGTTGCGCCATTGTGTTCGTCTTGGAATTTTAGTGGAGATAGAGTCCGAGTTTGCGGGAAACGAGTACCGGATGAAAAAGGTTACGGACGAACGAAGTTTGGTGGCAAAGAAAAAAAATGCACTGGCGCACTTAGGAAGTGCGCCAGTACAAATTTACACTGGCGTACCTGCCAAGTGCGCCGAGGCCGAGGCTGGAGCCTGCACAGCTTTCTGGTTCAGGCTGACCCGTGTTGTTGAGTCCATTCTGACTCCTTGCTGAGTCATTAGTGCTGACTCATCACCCTATCATAATTAAATGGTTTTTATTAACCCTAAGAACATCTGACGACTTAAATTAATTTATAACTCTATAAAAAGACCCCTATACACAAACCCTAAATCAGAAAATAAACAAAGACCATGGCCGTCATGCTGATATTTTGAGACCTAGAGCAGCCGCCATCAAATTAAAGATAAAGAACAACAACCAAATCAGAACTACCCAACACTAACAGCGATTCTTCATCAAAAGAGTGCTAATTTGACTCTCTTTCTTCTATAATTGTGAGTATGATAGTCTTAACAAGATTATTATCATTTTAATTAGGTTAAGTCATGAATGGATTATGAGTAGATGATGTGAATTGACGTATGCTATCATGTATGTTATTAATCCTATGCTATGTGGAGATGATATGCTATATGTTGTAAATCGTGCTATGATGATGTTATGTATGTTGAAAGTTTCTATGCTAAGTTGCGATGAATCATACATGAAAAAAAACCATGATGTTATTATCTATGCTAGTTAGTTCATATTAATTAAATCATCATGTTTGGGCTATCTTGATCTATATGACAAGTTACATATGCAAGTTAAATTGATTAGAAAAGTATGAACATATGCCATGACATCTATTATGACATCTAGAACTATGCTATGACATATGTGATATCCTATGCTAGTTCACACCATCATTATGTTGCTTAAAAATCCCATATGCAAGTTTATGTATAGATTTGGGCTATGATCATATCATGTAAATTGTGACATTTAACAAGTTGACACCTTTTGATCCTTAACATGTGTAGTTTATGCAAGTTTCACCCCTATTATGATTAGATTTATTTTAATTGTCTATATGTTGTGATAATTTATCTTTGTGCTATGTGTTAGACTATTCAAGTTTAGCCTATATTATGCGTTGAATAAGTGAACCTATAAACGTGGGGTAGGGGTAATATTAAGGAATTAATAATAAGATGCTGGGGTGCAATTGATATGATTTTGCATACCATGAGTGGATGACCATAATTGAGTCAATTATGGGCATCAATAAAAGTGGACTAAATTAATAATTTGGATAGGGAATTATTAAAACTGGGGTAAAAGATTGAAAGTTGTCAATCAATGCTTAGGACACGAGGTTGGACTCGTTTGTGATGTAAACCTGCCCGGAACCGCCCGGCAAATCCAGTGGTCACAAATGTCAGCCCATTGTGAGAGGTCCTAGGCCTAAACTAAAGCTAACAGTTGTAAAGACACGAGGTTAGACTCTTTTATGGTGTAAGACTACCCGGACCCGCCCGGCAAATCCAGCTGCCATAAATGGCAGTCTAATGTGAGAGGTCATTATGAGTTTATGGCCTAAATGAATTAAGAAATACTTAACCAGATAAACATGTAAAGTGGGACATGGGGGTTAAGTAGGTGCCTTGGGTGGCATGAGGAATATAGTGGGTGCCCTTAGTGGCATGTGAAATACGATTAGTAAGACTTAACCAAACACACATGTAAATGAACATGACTAAGTGGGTTAAGTGGGATATATTAATGACAAGCTTAGGTGGGTATCTTGTGGGGGCCCATTTCATCTAGTATCCCAAACGTATCTTTGTGGGCTCGACCCAAGTCGAGGACGGGACACGCATACTGAGTTTGACTATAAGAGGCCAAAACGGGGAGCGGTGGCAGCGCAAGTCCAACGGGTTTCATATGCGTGTGTGGACCCGGGCTGGTAGGTAAGACGTTGTTGCATCGTGTAGGTATAAGCCGTGCATTCTCAGTTGTATTGGGTTGCCACTTTGGGGGAGTGATACACCCCACTGTGGGGCCAGCACGGGTATCTACGAGTAGGGAGCCGATCGAAAGTGGGTAGTGGGGTACACCTAGTAGAGATTGGGGCAGATGGCACCTATGTAGTCAGCTAGGAGTACACGAAGTTACTTATAAAATTTCTAAGAGTGTAGTGGGGTACACCTAGTGGAGATAGGGGCAGACGGCACCTATGTAGTCAGCTAGGTGTACGCAAGGCTATTTTTATAGTTTCTGTGTGAAGCATGAAGGATCAACCTTTAGGGTGACTGGTGCGGTGCAGTGTAGTAATTGGAGCGGTGTGGTGTAGTAAATTGTGCGGTGCAGTGTAGTAATTGGCACGGTGCAGTGTAGTAATTGGAGCGGTGCAGTGTAGTACTGTGCGGTGCAGTATAGTAATTATTCGTTAGTAATTAGGTATGCCTTTACCGTTATCTTTAACGTTATCTTAAACGCTATCTTTATCTTCCTAAGAGTTCATAGACATTTACTTGTCTTCCAGCTTATGCCTTAGTTTAGTTGTTTTGGTAATAGTATTGTTAGAATTATCATACTCTTCAGACTTTATGTCAGACCCCCACCATTTCTATCCTTTTTCCCCTCCAGGTCCTCAGGTTGGGCCCAGCTCTAGTGGAGTTTGATTGGATTGCTTTATCTCTTTATGGAAAGCTTGGACCGTTGAAGTAAAGTCCAGCTTGTTATCTACTTTAATGGCTATTTGTGTAATGGGATTATGTATTTTGTTTTTACGAAGATGGATAATGTACTTGACTCTGATTAATGGTTTTGTGATGTAATAAACATGTATCTGCTGCAATAAAATGAAACTTTAGTTTTCAAGTACTACTTATTATCTGTCTTGTTGTAATTTTTCTGTTCTATATTCACTTATAACCTCCATGGAAGTTAATGCATTCCCTTTGTGAGTGACATTAATGGACGTGGGGTGTTACACGTGGTATCAGAGCCCAGGTTAGCAGAACAGATAATTTTTTTAGAAAAACTGTTTTTTCTAAAGTATTTTTGGAAGAATTGTTTTCAAAAACATGTTTTAATGAGAAATTTAAAGAGAAAAGTTTTTAAGAAAAACATAATCCCCAATAGCCACATATCTTTATCTTTTGAATTCTCTATTTTGAATCTTTCCCTTTTCGTTTCAGCATGGCTGAAGATCTTAATCTACCTGACGGTGTGACGATACTAGGATGGTATAGGAGGCTATTAGAGGCTTGGGCCACCGCAGGTCCGGCCAATGTTCCTCCACCACCAGTTGCACCCGTTCCTCCTCCTCCTCGCGTAGATACTTTTGCAAAGACGTGCAAGGAATTCAATGCTTTGGGTGGAAAACCCTTTCAAGGGTCAGAAACGTTTGTGGAAGCTAGAGAATGGCTTAAGGAGGTGGAAGAATTGCTAGAAATCTTTGAAGTGGAAGAAGGGAGGAAAGTCAAATTAGCAGCTTGGCTAATGAAGGGAGAGGCCTCGTTTTGGTGGGAGGTCACCAATGGGGAGCGTCCTGTTGACTCTTGGGCGGATTTCAGACGTAGGTTCGAGGCGAAGTTTCTCTCAAGGGCGGAAGAAAATCTATATATGGAAAGGTTCTTGACATTGAAGCAAGGAAGCTCATCAGTGAAAGAATATGTCAATAAATTTAATCAGTAAGCAAGGTCTGGCTTGGACTTAGTGAACACGCCGGAGAAGAAGGCGCTGAGGTTCGTGAATGGCTTGAATGAACCATTGCAAGGGTTGGCTATGACCCACATCCTTATGGGGGGCACCTTTGAGAAGTTAGTAGAAATGGCGCTTATGCATGATGAGAAAAGCGCTAAAGATGATAAGGCACCCGAGAAGAAGGGTGATCAGAAGAAACCACAACAGAAAAACAAGAAGGGTGGAAAAGACAATAATGCTAAGGGGAAGAAGAAATGCTTTAACTGTGGGACACCAGGCCATCTCAGCAAGGATTGCCGAAAGAAAAAGAAGACTGGCGGTTTTCACTGCGGTGAAGCAGGACATCTAGTGAAGGACTGCCCAAAGAAGGGGCAGATGACAGGGACTACCTCGGGAGGACAGGTGCAGGCTCTTCTGGCACCAGGGCAGGCAAGGGGACAATTTCAGGCTCTCGCGGTCCCACCGCTGCAAGAACGAGGTAGAACCATTTCTGTTGAAAGCTTAGTTTTTCTGTTTGATCATCCTGTCCGTACCTTATTCGATTCGGGCGCATCACATTCGTTTATCTCTACATCATTAGTTGAAACACTGCACCTAGATACTAGTATTGTTATTGATCCCTTAGTAGTCTCAAATCCTATTGGTGGTTCGGCTCATCTTTCTATGATTTGTCGGGATTTGAGAGTTTTTATCTTGGGCGTTGAGTTTGAATGCAACGCCTTTGTCCTTGGTTTCACGGGCTGTAGTTTGATTCTAGGGGTGGATTGGCTAGCCAAGCGGGGTGACATCGTAGACTGTGAAAGGAGGGTAGTTAGACTATTGATTCGTTGTAGAAAAACCCTCATATTTCTTGCGACCCTAGGGGTTCAGTGATGCTTAGCTGCCTAGAATCTTCTGACGCATCTAACGATGATTAGGAACCTGTTTGTGTGGTCCGTGAGTATGGAGACGTCGTTGATAAAGCGCGGGGTGTACCCATAGGCGCGGAATAAGTTTTCGTATGTGCTTAATAGATTAAGCAAAGCCCGTTATGTAATCAGCGGTAGTTTTGGAGCAAGACTGGCAAGGACGGCCAGAGTCGGTCAAGTGCTCAATTGATTGACCATCTTACAAGTATCATCCCACGTAGGTCGTCTGAATTCGAAGGAGGTATCCCTTGGGTGTTTGTCTGATATTGGTTTAGGCCTTTGGGGCTTGCACTTGGGGGATATCGAATTCGACTAGGATGGTCTGCGTGAGAGATGGATAGTTGTGACGATTTTACATGAGATAATGTCCTGGTTTTCTCTAGAAGCAGAGAAGAGCATGCCCTATGTCTTAGGGAAAGCTTAGGGACCCTACAAGTGCACTAGCTTAAAGCTAAGTTCTCCAAGATTCCATTTTTGGAGGAAGGAAGTGAGGAATTTTGGGCATGTGGTCTCTAGGGTAGGGAGATATGTTAAGGTGGATGGAGTTCTTAGCATCCTACAACTTCGAGATAGCGTATACCCCTGGCAAGGGTAACGTGGTGGCGGATGCCTTAAGTAGAAAAAGGTTATCCCTAAGTCCTTTGTTTGTGGAGCGGCGAAGCTTAGAATTCATTTCGATGTTTGACTTTAGACCTTCCGTTGACTTTGTACCCGGTTTGCTAGCATCCTTGGAGGTCAGACCTACGCTTTTGGGACATATTGGCGAGGCACAGCGAGAGACCCGCAGTTGGTTGAGTTAGTAGAAAAACTCAAAGGAGGGGAGTCATCAAGCCGTCTCCGTAGGTATACCCTAGACGATAAGGGTTGGTTACGTAGGGACGGTAGACTTTGTGTACCAAAAGACGATGACCTAAGGAAGACTATTCTTGACGAAGCACATCATTCGAAGATGACCATTCATCCCGGCGGGGACAAGATGTACAAAGACATGAAGAGAGTTTACTTTTGGGCCGGCATGAAGAAAGATGTGGCCGAGTATGTCGCTAGATGCTTGGTGTGCCAACAAGTAAAAGCGGAGCAAAAGAAACCTGGTGGGTTGCTTCACCCATTGGAGGTTCCACTATGGAAGTGGGAAAGCATCTCGATGGATTTTGTGGATGGATTACCGCGATCAAGGAAGGGTAATACGGGAATTTGGGTTATAGTAGATAGACTTACTAAAAGTGCCCATTTCATTCCCGTAAAGAGTAAGAGGACTGCTCCATGGTTAGCCTCCGTATACGTTCGAGAAATAGTTCGTTTGCACGGTGTTCCTTCTAGCATAGTGAGCGACCGCGATCCTATTTTCACTAGCGAATTTTGGCGAAGCTTACAAGAGGCGGTAGTGACTCAGTTATGTTTGAGCATTGCATATCATCCTCAAACGGACGGCCAGACCGAGAGGGTGAATCACATTCTAGAGGATCTTTTGAGGCTATGTATCCTAGACTTTGGGGGTACATGGGAAGAGCATCTTCCATTGGTGGAGTTCGCATATAATAACAGCTTTCAGTCTAGCATTGGTATGGCACCATTCGAAGCTCTTTATGGACGGCCGTGTCGTTTGCCTACATGTTGGTGGGAATCTACCGATAAGATCTTACTTGGGCCCGATATGATTAGAGAGACTTCGGAGAAGGTCGGCTTGATTCGAAGGAGGATGAAAGCAGCACAGGATAGGCAGAAATCTTATGCGGATAAGAGGAGAACAGATCTCGAGTTTGAAGTTGGGGACATGGTCTTTGTCAAAGTGTCTCCCTTACGAAACGTAGTTCGCTTTGGGTCCGTTGTGAAATTAGCACCAAGGTTTGTAGGGCCGTTTCCTATTAAGGAGAAAATTGGACAGATGGCATATAGAGAGGAGTTGCCTGAGAGACTTAGTGGTGTACACGATGTATTCCATGTGTCACATTTGAGGAAGTGCTTGCACGAGACCGCGGAAGTGGTAGAGCCGAGCTTTCTTAGAGAGGTGGAGATAGAGCGTGATGCGATAATTCGACGAGCTCCTACGCGCATTCTTGGGTCAGAGATTAAGAAGCTGAGAAATCGAGAGGTCAGACTGGTCAAAGTACAATGGGGGGATGATGAGAGCAATGCTACTTGGGAGACAGAAGAGAAGATGCGTTCACGATATCCTTTCCTTTTCGAGGGTATGTCGTTTAATTTCTCCTTTGTCGCTTATCTTTTACTTATCTTACCTTTAGAGTATCCTCTTGTTAGTATTCTTGAGATTTAGATAGGATAATCCTATGGTTGAAACATGTGTTTGAGACATCTTATGTATGATGGATGCAAAGTGGATGCAAGTGTTTGCTAGTGGTTGCTCGTGGACGCATATACACACACTATTAGGCACTAGATCGGCTCAGTCACTTCATACTGCATATTGCATATAAATGGTTGTATTTAGTAAAATGGATGTATAATGGTTGTACTATCATATGGATACCACATTTTGGTGAATGGTTGTGCACGCATGTAGAAATAATATGTAGCATTAGGGAACTTTTGCATACATAATGGACGCATGGCACTATCATGGTTTGCATTAAGGAGGTCAACTGAATCAGTGGACCGCCTAATTTTGCATTAGATATGGACATATACACACACTGTGCATTTAAAAATGAGAGCATTAAAAGTCTATAAGGACAATGGATGCCTGTGTTTGATGGTTGAGTATATGGTTGTTTGGATATTAGGATATACATTCTTCTTAACTTGAAGATTTCGGGAACGAAATCCTTTAAGGAGGGGAGAATGTAACACCCAGTAATTCTGTTAATATTAATATTTACAAATTAAAGAATAACTAATCTCAGACGTGAGAATTGTTGGAAACGGGTTGCACCATTGTGTTCGTCTCGGAATTCTATTGGAGATAGAGTCCGAGTTTGCGGGAAACGAGTACCGGATGAAAAAGTTACGGACGAACAAAGTTTGGTGGCAAAGAAAAAAAAATGCACTAGCGCAGTTGGGAAGTGCGCCAGTACATATTTACACTAGCGCACCTGCCAAGTGCGCCCAGGACGAGGCTGGAGCCTGCACAGCTTTTTGGTTCAGGCTGACCCGTGTTGTTGAGTCCATTCTGACTCCTTGCTGAGTCATTAGGGCTGACTCATCACCCTATCATAATTAAATGGTTTTGATTAACCCTAAGAACATCCGACGGCTTAAATTAATTTATAACTCTATAAAAAGACCCCTATACACAAACCCTAAATCAGAAAATAAACAAAGACCATGGCCGTCATGATGATATTTTGAGACCTAGAGCAGCCGCCATCAAATTAAAGATAAAGAAGAGCAACCAAATCAGAACTACCCAACCCTAACAGCGATTCTTCATCAAAAGAGCGCTAATTTGACTCTCTTTCTTCTATAATTGTGATTATGATAGTCTTAACAAGATTATTATCATTTTAATTAGGTTAAGTCATGAATGGATTGTGAGTAGATGATGTGAATTGACATATGCTATCATGTATGTTATTAATCCTATGCTATGTGGTGATGATATGCTATATGTTGTAAATCATGCTATGATGATGTTATATATGTTGAAAGTTTCTATGCTAAGTTGCGATGAATCATACCTGTAAAAAAACCATGATGTTATTATCTATGCTAGTTAGTTCATATTAATTAAATCATCATGTTTGGGCTAAGTTGATCTATATGACAAGTTACATATGCAAGTTAAATTGATTAGAAAAGTATGAACATATGCCATGACATCTATTATGACGTCTAGAACAATGCTATGACATATGTGATATCCTATGCTAGTCCACACCATCATTATGTTGCTTAAAAACCCCATATGCAAGTTTATGTATAGATTTGGGCTATGATCATATCACGTAAATTGTGACATTTAACAAGTTGACACCTTTTGATCCTTAACATGTGTAGTTTATGCAAGTTTCACCCCTATTATGATTAGATTTATTTTAATTGCCTATATGTTGTGATAATTTATCTTTGTGCTATGCGTTAGACTATTCAAGTCTAGCCTATATTACGCGTTGAATAAGCGAACGTATAAACGTGGGGTAGGGGTAATATTAAGGATTTAATAATAAGATGTTGGGGTGCAATTGATATGATTTTACATACCATGAGTGGATGACCATAATTGAGTCAATTATGGGCATCAATAAAAGTGGACTAAATTAATAATTTGGATAGGGAATTAATAAAACTGGGGTAAAAGATTGAAAGTTGTCAATCAATGCTTAGGACACGAGGTTGGACTCATTTGTGATGTAAACCTTCCCGGAACCGCTCGGCAAATCCAGTGGTCACAAATGTCAGCCCAATGTGAGAGGTCCTAGGCCTAAACTAAAGCATAACAGTTGTAAAGACACGAGGTTAGACTCTTTTATGGTGTAAGACTGCCCGGACCCGCCCGGCAAATCCAGCTGCCATAAATGGCAGTCTAATGTGAGAGGTCTTTATGAGGTTATGGCCTGAATGAATTAAGAAATACTTAACCAGATAAACATGTAAAGTGGGACACGGGGGTTAAGTAGGTGCCTTGGGTGGCATGAGGAATATAGTGGTTTCCCTTAGTGGCATGTGAAATACGATTAGTAAGACTTAACTAAACACACATGTAAATGAACATGACTAAGAGGGTTAAGTGGGATATATTAATGACAAGCTTAGGTGGGTAGCTTGTGGGGGCCCATTTCAACCAGTATCCCAAACGTATCTTTGTGGGCTCGACCCAAGTCGAGGATGGGACACGCATACTGAGTTTGACTATAAGAGGCCAAAACGGGGAGCGGTGGCAACGCAAGTCCAACGGGTTTCATATGCGTGTCTAGACCCGGGCTGGTAGGTAAGACGTTGTTGCATCGTGTAGGTATAAGCCATGCATTCTCAGTTGTATCGGGTTGCCACTTTGGGGGAGTGATACACCCCACTGTGGGGCCAGCACGGGTAACTACGAGTAGGGAGCCGATCGAAAGTGGGTAGTGGGGTACACCTAGTGGAGATAGGGGCAGACAGCACCTATGTAGTCAGCTAGGAGTACACGAAGTTACTTATAAAATTTCTAAGAGGGTAGTGGGGTACACCTAGTGGAGATAGGGGCAGACGGCACCTATGTAGTCAGCTACAAGGCTATTTATATAGTTTCTGTGTGAAGCATGCGGGATCAACAATAGGGTGACTGGTGCGGTGCAGTGTAGTAATTGGAGCGATGCGGTGTAGTAATTGGCGCGGTGCAGTGTAGTAATTGGAGCGGTGCAGTGTAGTAATGTGTGGTGCAGTATAGTAATTATTCGTTAGTAATTAGGTATGCCTTTACCGTTATCTTTAACGTTATCTTAAACGCTATCTTTATCTTCCTAAGAGTTCATAGACATTTACTTGTCTTCCAGCTTATGCCTTAGTCTAGTTATTTTGATAATAGTATTGTTAGAATTATCATACTCGCCAGACTTTATGTCTGACCCCCTCCATTTCTATCCTTTTTTCCCCTCCAGGTCCTCAGGTTGGGCCCAGCTCTAGTGGAGTTTGATTGGATTGCTTTATCTCTTTTTGGAAAGCTTGGACCGTTGAAGTAAAGTCCAGCTTGTTATCTTCTTTAATGGCTATTTGTGTAATGGGATTATGTATTTTGTTTTTACGAAGATGGATAATGTACTTGACTCTGATTAATGGTTTTGTGATGTAATAAACATGTTTCCGCTGCAATAAAATGAAGCTTTAGTTTTCAACTACTACTTATTATCTGTCTTGTTGTAATTTTTCTGTTCTATATTCACTTATAACCTCCATGGAAGTTAATGCATTCCCTTTGTGAGTGACATTAATGGACGTGGGGTGTTACAATAGACATCCGCTTATAGACGATTTGTTTGATCAGCTTGTAGGTGCGTCGGTCTTCTCCCAACTTGATCTGGCTACTGGGTTCCATCAGCTAAGGGTAGCTGAAGATAGCATTGATAAAATGGCGTTCAGAACCCCAGACGGTTTCTTCGAGTGGCTTGTCATGCCTTTCGGTTTGACGAACGCACCCACTTATTTCGTAGACCTAATGAGCAGGGTGTTCAGAGAATTCCTCAATAAGTTCATGGTGGTCTTCGTAGACGATATTTTGATCTTCTCAAATAATGAGGAAGAACATGCTCAACATCTGAAAGAGATCATGGATACTCTCCGTGCACATCAACTAAAAGCCAAATTCTCCAAGTGCCACTTTTGGAGAAAGGAAGTAAGATTTCTGGGGCATATAGTGTCCAAAGAGGGGTCGGCTGTGGAACCCGCGAAAGTGGTGGCAGTGCAAGATTGGAAGACACCAAGAAATGCAACCGAAGTTCGAAGCTTTCTTGGGCTAGCCAGTTTTTACCGAAAGTTCATTAGGGATTTCGCGAAAATCTCAACTCCACTCACAAGGCTAATAAAGAAGAATCTGGCGTTCACTTGGGATTTGAATTGCGAGTTTGCTTTCCAACGATTAAAATGGGCTCCCACAACAGCCCCTGTTCTGACTTTGCCAGATGGAAGCAAAATGTTCACAGCATATACGGATGCTTGCGGTATGGGGCTAGGCGCTGTTCTGATGCAAGAAGGGAGGGTAGTAGCTTATGGTGGAAGATAATTGAAAGTGCAAGAAAATAACTACCCAACTTACGATCTTGAGTTGGCCGCCATTGTCTTTGCGCTTAAGTCTTGGCACCATTATCTCCTAGGTGAGAATTTCGAATTATACACTGACCATAAATCGTTGAAGTATCTTTTCTCACATAAAGATCTTAACTTGAGGCAGCAAAGGTGGATGGAGTTCCTTGCCTCGTATGACTTTGAAATTTCCTATACTCCCAGTAAAGGCAACGTAGTAGCAGACGCGTTGAGCCAAAGAAACTGACCTTAAGCCCTCTCTTTGTGGAAAGGCAAAGCTTGGAGTATATAGCCAGTTTTAACTTTAGGCCCTCCTCGGATTTTGTACCGGGTTTGTCAACATCCCTCGATGTACGCTCTACTCTCTTGGACTCAAAAGGGGTTGCACAACGTGAAGACCCTCAGCTTGTTGATGTGATTGATAAACTTATTAGGGGTGAGACTTCTAGTCACCTCAGTAGATACGCCATCGATGATAAGGGTTAGCTGAGGCGAGATGGAAGATTATGCGTCCCTCAAGCTAGGGAGTTGACAAATAAGGTTCTTGAGGAAGCGCATCATTCCAAGATGACTATACACCCTAGCGGTGATAAGATGTACAAGGATATAAAAAGAACTTTTTGTGGAGCGGTATAAAGAAGGACGTGGCAAAGTTTGTTTCTAAGTGCATGACCTGCCAACAGGTCAAGGCGGAACAAAAGAAACCTGGAGGACTACTATGTCCTCTAGAGGTCCCGCAATGGAAGTGGGATAGCATTTCAATGGACTTCATTGATGGGTTGCCTAGGTCAAGAAGAGGCAATACTAGCATCTGGGTGATAGTGGATAGGCTTACCAAAAGCGCCCACTTTATACCTATCAAAAGTAGAAGAACTGCTTCGTCACTAGCTTCCCTTTATCTCAAGGAAATAGTTCGACTCCATGGAATACCCTCCAACATAGTGAGTGACAGAGACCCCATCTTCACGAGCAAATTTTGGCGGAGTCTGCAAGAAGCTGTCGGCACACAGTTATGTTTAATCACGGCCTATCACCCACAAACTGGTGGTCAGACAAAAAGGGTGAATAGAGTACTAGAAGATCTTCTAAGACTGTGCGTTCTTGACTTCGGAGGGACTTGGGAGGATCACTTTCCTTTAGTGGAATTCGCCTATAACAACAGTTACCAAGCCACCATCGGTATGGCGCCCTTCGAAGCTTTGTATGGAAGACCTTGTCGGTCACCAACTTGTTGGTGGCAGACCACTGACAAGATTATACTTGTGCCAGACTTGATTAGAGAGATTTCAGAAAAAGTTGACTTGATACGAAGGAGAATGAAGACTGCCCAAGGTAGACAGAAATCCTACGCCGACAAAAGAAGGACCGACCTTGAGTTTGAGGTTGGGGACAGGGTTTTCCTTAAGGTATCCCCTTTAAGGAACGTCGTTCGCTTTGGATCCGCAGGCAAGCTAGCACCAAGATTTGTAGGACCGTTCCTTATCATCGAGAAGACTGGGAAAATGGCTTATATACTACATCTGCCTGAAAGATTGGCTGGAATTGACAACGTCTTTCACGTTTCTCATCTCCGGAAATGTCTTCATGAATCAGCGGAAGTGGTGGACCCAAGCATTCTAGAAGAAGCCGAAGTGGAACGCGAAGCAACTGTGAGGAGAGTTCTAACTCGAATCGTAGGAACTGAAGTGAAAAAGCTAAGCAACCGCGAAGTCAAGCTCGTTAAGGTTCAGTGGAGCGACGCCGAGGAAGACGCGACTTGGGAAACTGAGGATAGAATACGCACGGCCTATCCTTTTCTTTTTGAGGGTACATCTTTGACCTCTCTTTTTCCTTAAGTTGTGTTGTATCTATCTTTTTAGGTATATCTCCTCGATATTATCCTTTATCCTTAGGTAGAAACCCCTTTGGATGTAAAGATATATTTGAAACATGTTATGGTTTATGGCTGCAAGTGGTTGCAAGTGGTTGCTAGTGGTTGCTCGTGGATGCATATACACACACAACCTAGGTTTTAGATCGGCTGAATCACTTCATACAGCATATGCATATATATATTTATATATTCATATTTGTAAGTGGTTGAAGCTTGATATGTTGTCATATGGATGTCGCATTTGTATTGATTGTTGCGCACTCATGTAGAATTATGAGTAAGGACAAATTTGCATACATAATGGATTCATGACACTTACATGATTTGCATTAAGGAGGTCAACTGGATCAGTAGACCGCCTGATTTTGCATTAGTTAAGGACATATACACACACTGTGCATATAAATCATAAAGCATTAGAAGTCTTTTAAGGACAGTGGACACCTGTGTTTGTTGGTTGAGTAGATGGACGATTGGATGTTAGGACTTACGTTCTCCTAGACTTGAAGATTTCGGGGATGAAATCCTTTAAGGAGGGGAGAATGTAACACCCCGAATTTTCCGATAATTGTAACTTAACAAATTAATATATAATCAATTCTAAATGGTAGAATTAAGGTAAATGGTTACTCCATTGCGTTCATCTCGGAATTCTGCTTGAGATAGAGTCCAAGTTTGCATAAAACGAATAACGTATGAAGAAGATATGGATGAACGAAGTTGGGCAGAAAAATCGGAAATGGGTCAGAATGCACTGGCGCACTTGGGAAGTGCGCCAGAACAAAATTGAACTGGCGCACATGGGAAGTGCTCCAGTACAATTTTAGCACTGGTGCACCTGCCAAGTGCGCCCAGGTCAGAAAGACCTGTTGCTCTAGCCCTGGCTGGCCTGGTCAGGGTCTGGTCGAATTCTGAGGCTTGGTTGAGTCACTAAGGCTTACTTGTCACTTTCTGATTGGCTTCTCTTGAGATGGATGGTCTGGACTCACTCTAGATTCATCGACGGCTCTAAATAGATTGAAATTCTATAAATACAACTCAAGTCTAACCCTAAATTCACACAAATAACAGAATACTAAAGTCATCATGCTGTTGGAAAGAAGCTAGGAGTGGCCGTCAGTTAGAAAGCCTAGAGACAAGCAAATACTAAAGCTAAACACGATTCAAAACAACGTTAGTCTACCCAAAGGAAAGCATTTCAAATCCAGAATTCAGAATCCAGAATCCAAGTTCGTCGTTCGTTGTAAGTATAGTGATTTTTCCGATGAGAATAAAACTAAGAATTGATTCGATGTAAATTGGAAGTGGAATTGTGCTATTACGTAACGATGATGTTAATTCATATCTATGTTTTGAAATAATTGTGTTGCGAATGAAATTGGGATGTTTGTGATATAATTAAGAATAATGGTGATCCTATTGTACTTTTAGAATGACAACAACATCACAAGCAAGTTGTATAGTTCATGATTATGTGATTATGTAGATCGTTTGTGATTAAAACCTCATGTATATACTTTATGCTAGAAAATCTTTATGCCTAAATGGTTATGTTCATATACATGCCCCTATGTTTATGTAAAAGTTGCAAGTTCCTAATTGGATCCATGTCAAGATCCACTTTAGTACATGTTTCATGTTGTAATTAGATATGCGATTGGATCTAGTTCACACCCTTGTAATAAAGTTATACATATTTATGAAAAAGTCATATTCTTGTCATGTGCTAGTGATGTTCGATGTTATGCCTGGATCCAAAAACAAGTTTAGACTTATGGTTGTCTAAATCATATGCTATTTCATGTGACACCTATTTGGTTAGACCCTTATTTCAATGCAAATTCACATATATGTAAAATTGATTTAGGCTATGTTGTAAATTCACATATATGTATATTGACTATTTTGCAAGATCACATCTATGACATTCATGTTGGCTATTTTGCAAGTTCACACCTATGATGTTCATATTGACTATGCCAAAAAATGCCAAGTTTGCACCTATATTATGTTTGTGTTTATGAATTCCCTTATGCCTATTTGTGCGCGCTAAATTAGGCTAAGTTTTTAGCGTAATATCATATGTTAAAAACTATGCGAACGAAAATTAGGCTAAGATTGTTAGCCTAATGTTTAAACGGGGTAACATTGGGAATGTTAGAAAACTTGTCATAAAAATATATGAAATTGGCATGTTTGTCACATGCCAAAATTGGTGGCATTTAAACGGTATAAGTTCTTTATACCAAAAAGGTTAAATGTAACACCCAACCTCCGTTAAGGTCACTCACAAGGGAATGCCTTAACTTTGGTGGAGCATTTTAGCAAATAGAACAGAAACTTACAAGGCAGATAAAACAGTACTTGAAATATTTATAACTTTATTTCAACAGAAGCTTGGTTACATCCTTTCAAATCACAATATCAGAATTCAAGTACAAAATATCAGTCTTGTTCAAAAGCCTTCAGAATGCATAGTTTAAAATCATAATCCCCACAGAAGAAGACAAGCCATACTTTAAGCACTGCAAGCGGAAGAAATCTGGATCAAGCTAGAGTATTCCCTTCTACAAAACCTGGGGGAGAAACGGAAGAAAGGAGGCGAAACAACAAGGGTCAGACAAAAGTCTGGCAAGTCCAGTGATTTTTCAGTTATGAACAGACAATAATAACATGACATGAAAATAAAACTGGATGAGAGATAACTGTAACAGATGTAGCAGATATGACAGTAGAACAGAATGATATAAGCTATTGCTTTACACTTCTCTGCACTAATACTAGTATAACAGAATTAGGTGTCACCCTAATGTCTAAACTGAAACAGAAACAGGTACAGAATAATTTCCACGCTAGTAATGGGCCTTTACAACCCGATCAGGAACAGACAGAAGCAGAATGTAGCATAAGGTGTACACTAGTAATTGGGCCTTTACCACCCGAACAGACGGTACCACGCAGAAACAGACAGGTGTTGCCACCTAACAGAAATAGATGGTGCTAACAGAAACAGACAGAACTAAGTGTACCCTAAAACCCTACTCCAAGCGATCGGCTCCCTAATACATAAATACCCTGTGTCAGCCCCACCGAAGGGTGTATCATTCCCTAAAGTGGCAACCTTTGAATGACACAGACCTATTTACAGATGTCACGGCGTCTTACATCCTCAGAGGCAGACCGGGATCCATGCACACACATGACCTGGTTGGAACGCACCATCAACACCCCTCGCCATTATCAGAATGAACCGCTTATAATTAGTTCAGTAAGTGTGCCCGGACCCTACCTACTGTTGGGTCAAAGTTTTGATACTAGAAACGGTTACTGACTAATATGGGTCCCAAACAACAGATGACACAATTAATTCCCTTCCTATCCTTTTGTCCCTAGACTAACAGATTTCAGATTAACAAGTTCAGACATACAGAATTCAGATCAACTAGTTCACAGGTCAGACAAGTTTTAGACTAACGGATCAGATATACGGATTTAACAGATTTACAGATTTGTCTAACCTTGTAATTGGGCCTACCGATTCATGGAACAGATTTATTAAACTCATCAGTCTAGTGGGTTTAAACCTATCCGCCCAACACGTTTTAGACATTATATTTATCTCAGATTTTCATTAATTAAATATTAGTGCCCAGACCTCTCACATTAGACTGACAGTTTGCGGCTACTGGTTAGGCCGGTTGGTTCCGGGCAGATTTCTGTCGCACACTGAGTCTCACCTCGGGTTTCAAGCACGTTATGACTAACTTCTCACATTAGAAGCTATTGTTTGCGGCCACTGGATGTGTTGGGCGGTTCCGGGCAGGATTACGCCGCAAACTCATTCTAACCTCGAGTCAGCCATGTTTATCTTTGCGGCCAATTAATTATTAATTTACCATTTATGCCCATGCCTAATATACATGTCAATTTTCATAATTATAGCCAATTCAGATTATTCCAATAACAGACTAAATATATCAACTCAATAGATATGGTAGATAACAGATTTAGCAGATTATGCGACTTAACGAATTCAGCAGATTAAGCAGTTTAGCAGATTTAGCATATAACAGTTTAGGCATCTTCAGCAGACTTAGCAGATGACAGATTTGGTATATGAACAGATATAACAGAACTAGCAGATTAGGCAATATAACAAAACTAGCAAATTAGGCAATATAACAGAACTAGCAGATTAGGCCATATAACAGATTTAATCATTCCTTAAAGTTTCATAAACATATCTTTCCTAATTATAAATTTGGCCTAAGTTTGCATGCCTAAATAGTTGTCATGATTCACATTATGGTCATATACCCCACGTTTGCATTGAATTTACATGGCATAGATTATGGTCATAATTTACCATATAACACACGTCTCAAATTTAGTTAAACTTGCCTAGTACAAAAGATTCACATATAAATTATACCAAATATAGCCATCGATTTCAATGAATGTCATATATTCAAAAATCTCCCACTTAGGTGTTATTCACATTTAATAGTTATCAAATCTTAACATAAATCTTCACACCTAAGTCATATTCCATTTTTATCTCAAATCATGAATCTCTATATAAACAATATGCCCAACAATCTAGAACTTTAAATTATAAAAGATCTTTAATTCAAAAATATGCGTTATGTCCAATGTCTCAAGTCACATGTTAATATACAATGGTTCCTCTTCTTCCAATTCACAGAACATGCACAGATCTAAATCTAGTTTTCAAGCTATGTCCTTTTAGTCACATATTAGCCATGTCCAATAATGCCATCATTCATTATTTGTCCCAAAGTTTAACGTTTGTGCGTTAATCTCTTATGAGATTTGGCGCAGGCTCGGGGTCGCCTGGCTATAGAACAGAAAGAAGAAAGAGATATAGAATAAAATAGATCAGAACAGAACATACGCAATCTCAAATTCAGATTTACAATCATGTCACAATTATAATTAAAGTTTATATCGGAAAATAAATGCACTTGCCTTGGTTGGATTCTAAAAGAAAAAGGTGTTGTAGCTGTTCTCTTTTAATCCTAATCAGAATTGGAGGAAGAAGAAGCACAAGTCCTAGCTTAGGTTTCAGCAGAGTAGAGACACCATTGATTTATTTATTTTTAGAGAGGAAGAGAGCAATGGAGGCTAGAAAATTGTATATGAGATTTAGGTTTAGGTTAGGGATGTATATATAGGTGTAGGAAGTTATTTAGGACCATTAGATTAACCCTGAATCATGAGAACCTTTCAAATGCAAAATCTGCATTTGAGCGAATCAGCCCACGGGATGACAGCTAAACACCCTGGATTAACCCCTAGTCCACCCAGCGGAGCTCGGGTCGACCTCAAAAATGGGCCGGTTCGGTAATTCCCCCTCCCAATTCGCTGTTTTGAACCTTTTTTGCATGTTTATTTATTTAATTTTTATATTTATATATATATTTCTCTCACATGCATACAAACTTCAAGTCTTAATAACTTCTTCATAATTAACCATTTTTTTTTATATTCTTAGAAAATACGGGGTGTTACATTCTCCCCTCCTTAAAGGATTTCATCCCCAAAATCTTCAAGTTAAGAAGAATGTATCCTAACATCCAACATCCATCTACTCAACCATTCAATCACAGTGATCCATTGTCCTTAAAAGGTTTCTAATGCCGTACGAACATATGCAAAGTGTGTGTATATGTTTCTTATCTAATGCAAAATCAGACGGTCTACTGATCCAGTTGACCTCCTTAATGCGAATCATGTTAGTGTCATGAGTCCAAATATGTATGCAAGAAATCCTATTTGATACACATCATTTCTATATGAGTGCATAACCATTCATCCAAATGCAACATCCATGTGAGGAGTCAATCATTCTGCATCCACCAAAATTGAAAAATGCACACACATCCATATGCAGTATGAGAGTGTTTTTGAGCCGATCTAGTGCCTAGTGTGTGTATATGCATCCACGACCAACCACTAGCAACCACTTGCATCCACTTGCAACCATCAAACATAACATGTCTCAAACACATGTTTACACCCATTAGTTTCTACCTAAAGTTCGAAGATTCGATCGATAGGATACAGTCGAATGATGGAAGCGAGTACAGATAAGACAAAGACTGGGTTCCCATTAGACATTGGTTGAGAAAATAATTCCCCTAAGTATCAACCCCGAAGACCGAAATCAACATCAGATTGACACCCAGAGGATTACCTCCTTTAGACAATGTCAAAACTGGAAAGCAGAATTATTCAAATATTTATAGACTACTGGTACAGATCAGGTTCCCTAATGATTCTTAGGAAGCTAAGCATGACAAAATCATATCCCACAAAAACTAAGAATGTATGCGTCATACTTGACGTCTAACACAGATATCCCTCAAACCCCAATCTATCATAAACAGATGAGTCATAACCCTTATAGGTTTGAGTCTACAACGGAATCAGAAACAATACTAGTATTAAAGTGCAGAGTATCAATTACGAAATCAAAACCAGAATCAGAAAGAGTCTTAACTCCATAATCAGATAAAGAAATTAAACCTACTATAGGAATTTTCCTACTTCTATCCTAGCTACTAGCCTCAAGAGTGTTCGCCTGCCCTCCTTGTCCTCGTCTCTTCGGGCGGTCCCTAGTGAAGTGTCCCATCTCCCCACAGTTGAAGCAAGCGCCCTTCCTTTTTCTGCAATCCTTGTTCGGATGAGTCGAGCTTCCACAAGTAAAGCACTTTTTCCCCTTCTTATCTTCAGACTTCTCATCCTTCCTTTGCGTTTCCTTTTTGGACCCTGCTTTCTTATTCTGTGATTCTTCCTTCTTTGTCTCTTTCGGGCCTTTGTCTTCCTCGTGCAGTAGTGCCATGTCCACCAATCTCTCGTAAGTCGCTCCCATGGGTACATGAGTCATGGCTAGGCTGTGCAGTGGCTCGTTCAATCCTTTAACAAAGCGGAGAGCCTTTTTATGCTGAGTGTTGACTAAATCGAATCCGAACCTAGCTAGTTGGTTGAAATGGTTGACGTATTCCTTGACCGTCATACTTCCTTGCTTAAGAGATAAGAACTTTTCCAGTTGTAAACTTCGTTCAGCTTGCGAGAGGAATTTTGTCTCAAACCTTGTTCTGAAATCCATCCATGTCTCAACCGGCCTCTCGGCGTTAGTGACTTCCCACCAGTAGGAAGCTTCGTCTTTGAGCAGCCATACCGCCAACTGTACCTTCTGCCTATCGTCCACCTCGAAGATAACAAATAGATCCTCAGTTTCTTTGAGCCAGTTCCTTGCTTCTACGAATGATTCAGTTCCCTTGAAATCCTTTCCACCCATGGCCCTAAAATCTCTACAGATCTTTGAGAAAGTAATTGCACGAGGAGGGGGTGGAGGAGGAGGATCATTTGCTGGACCTGCGGCGGCGGTCCTAGCCTCAAGATATTGATGAAACCAACCGGGTACGTGAACACCCTCTGGTATCTCAAATGCTTCAGACATGCTGAAACGAAAAAATAGGAAAGATTCAACACAAAAAAAAGGACTGAAGGAAAGATATATGGCTCTTAGGGATCATGTTTTTTCAAAATAAGCTTTATTTTAAAAAATACTTCCTTTCAAAACCTTTTTGAAAATAGTTTTCAAAAACTTTACCCAATCTGGTAACCTTCAGTTCTGATACCAAGTGTAACACCCAACCTCCGTTAAGGTCACTCACAAGGGAATGCCTTAACTTTGGTGGAGCATTTTAGCAAACAGAACAGAAACTTACAAGGCAGATAAAACAGTACTTGAAATATTTATAACTTTATTTCAACAGAAGCTTGGTAACATCCTTTCAAATCACAATATCAGAATTCAAGTACAAAATATCAGTCTTGTACAAAAGGCTTCAGAATGCATAGTTTAAAATCATAATCCCCACAGAAGAAGACAAGCCATACTTTAAGCACTGCAAGCGGAAGAAATCTGGATCAAGCTAGAGTATTCCCTTCTACAAAACCCGGGGAGGGGGAGAAACGGAAGAAAGGAGGCGAAACAACAAGGGTCAGACAAAAGTCTGGCAAGTCCAGTGATTTTCAGTTATGAACAGATAATAATAACATGACATGAAAATAAAACTGGATGAGAGATAAATGTAACAGATGTAGCAGATATGACAGTAGAACAAAATGATATAAGCTATTGCTTTACACTTCTCTGCACTAATACTAGTATAACAGAATTAGGTGTCACCCTAATGTCTAAACTGAAACAGAAACAGGTACAGAATAATTTCCATGCTAGTAATGGGCCTTTACCACTCGATCAGGAACAGACAGAAGCAGAATGTAGCATAAGGTGTACACTAGTAATTGGGCCTTTACCACCCGAACAGACGGTACCACGCAGAAACAGACAGGTGTTGCCACCTAACAGAAATAGACGGTACCAACAGAAACAGACGGTACTAAGTGTACCCTAAAACCCTACCCCAAGCGATCGGCTCTCTAATACATAAATACCCTGTGCCAGCCCCACCGAAGGGTGTATCATTCCCTAAAGTGGCAACCTTTGAATGACACAGACCTATTTACAGATGTCATGGCGTCTTACATCCTCAGAGGCAAACCGGGATCCATGCACGCACATGACCCGGTTGGAACGCACCATCAACACCCCTCGCCATTATCAGAATGAACCGCTTATAATTAATTCAGTAAGTGTGCCCGGACCCTACCTACTGTTGGGTCAAAGTTTTGATACCAGAAAGGGTTACTGACTAATATGGGTCCCAAACAACAGATGACACAATTAATTCGCCTCCTATCCTTGTGTCCCCAGACTAACAGATTTTAGATTAACAAGTTCAGACATACAGAATTCAGATCAACTAGTTCACAGGTTTAACAAATTTACAGATTTGTCTAACTTTGTAATTGGGCCTACCGATTCACGGAACAGATTTATTAAACTCATCATTCTAGTGGGTTTAAACCTATCCGCCCAACACGTTTTAGACATTATATTTATCTCAGATTTTCATTAATTAAATATTAATGCCCATACCTCTCACATTAGACTGATAGTTTGCGGCTACTGGTTAGGCCGGTTGGTTCCGGGCAGATTTCTTCCGCAAACTGAGTCTAACCTCGGGTTTCAAGCACGATATGACTAACTTCTCACATTAGAAGCTATTGCTTGCGGCCACTGGATGTGCCGGGCGGTTCCGGGCAGGTTTACGCCGTAAACTCATTCTAACCTCGAGTCAGCCATGTTTATCTTTGCGGCCAATTAATTATTAATTTACCATTTATGCCCACGCCTAATATACATGTCAATTTTCATAATTATAGCCAATTCAGATTATGTCAATAACAGACTAAATATATCAACTCAATAGATATGGCAGATAACAGATTTAACAGATTAGGCGACTTAACGGATTCAGCAGATTAAGCACTTTAGTAGATTTAGCATACAACAGTTTAGGCATCTTCAGCAGACTTAGCAGATGACAGATTTGGTATATGAAACGATATAGCAGATTATAGCAGAACTAGCAGATTAGGCAATATAACAGAACTAGCAAATTAGGCAATATAACAGAACTAGCAGATTAGGCCATATAACAGATTTAATCATTCCTTAAAGTTTCATAAACATATCTTGCCTAATTATAAATTTGGCCTAAGTTTGCATGCCCAAATAGTTGTCATGATTCACATTATGATCATATACCCCACGTTTGCATTGAATTTACATGGCACAGATTATGGTCATAATTTACCATATAACACACGTCTCAAATTTAGTTAAACTTTCCTAGTACAAAAGATTCACATATAAATTATACCAAATATAGCCATCGATTTCAATGAATGTCATATATTCAAAAATCTCCCACTTAGGTGTTATTCACATTTAATAGTTATCAAATCTTAACATAAATCTTCACACCTAAGTCATATTCCCTTTTTATCCCAAATCATGAATCTCTATATAAATAATATGCCCAACAATCTAGAACTTTAAATTATAAAAGATCTTTAATTCAAAAATATGCGTCATGTCCAATGTCTCAAGTCACATGTTAATATACAACAGTTCCTCTTCTTCCAATTCACAGAATATGCACAGATCTAAATCTATTTTTCAAGCTATGTCCTTTTAGTCACAGATTAGCCATGTCCAATAATGCCATCATTCATTATTTGTCCCAAAGTTTAACGTTCGTGCGTTAATCTCTTATGAGATTTGGCGCAGGCTCAGGGTAGCTTGGCTATAGAACAGAAAGAAGAAAGAGATATAGAATAAAATGGATCAGAACAGAACATACGCAATCTCAAATTCAGATTTACAATCATGTCATAATTATAATTAAAGTTTATATCGGAAAAAAACTGCACTTGCCTTGGTTGGATTCTAAAAGAAAAAGGTGTTGTAGCTGTTCTCTTTTAATCCTAATCAGAATTGGAGGAAGAAGAAGCACAAGTCCTAGCTTAGGTTTCAGCAGAGTAGAGACGCCATTGATTTATTTATTTTTAGAGAGGAAGAGAGCAATGGAGGCTAGAGAATTGTATATGAGATTTAGGTTTAGGTTAGGGATGTATATATAGGTGTAGGAAGTTATTTAGGACCATTAGATTAACCCTGAATCATGAGAACCTTTCAAATGCAAAATCTTCATTTGAGCGAATCGGCCCACGGGATGACAGCCAAACACCCTGGATTAACCCCTAGTCGACCCAGCGGAGCTTGGGTCGACCTCAAAAATGGGCCGGTTCGGTTATTCGCCCTCCCAGTTCGCTGTTTTGAACCTTTTTTGCATGTTTATTTATTTAATTTTTATATATATCTATATATATTTCTCTCATATGCATACAAACTTCAAGGCTTAATAACTTCTTCATAATTAACCATTTTTTTTATATTCTCAGAAAATAGGGGGTGTTACATTAAACTTGTAAAGTGGGCCACAACATTTAATTTTTGACAAATTTACATATATTAATTGATAAAGACAAATATGTAAATTTAGAAAATACGAATATGCTTAACACGAGGTTGGATTGAGTTGTGATGTAAATATTCCCGGACCCGCTCGGCTGTCCAGTAGTCACAACAATACCTATCCAATATGGGTGGTTAAGCATGAAGCCCAATAAGGACCCGAGGTTAGACTGAGTTACGGTGTAAATCTGCCCGGAACCGACCGGCACATTCAGTAACCATAACAATATCTGTCTAATGTAAGTGGTAGGTGCTTTAAAAGGCTAAGGACAGATGGTAGGGTTAAGTTAACTAAAAAACTTAACCAATTCAACATGTTAATGAAATTGATGGGTGGGGTTAGATAAATACAGACACTTGACAACTTAACATGTTTGACTAGAAAACCCTAGTAACGGGGACCCATTTCAGCAGTAACCCAATTAGGTATCATGGTACCCTGAAACTAGGCAGGGTGGGGCACGACTACTGGGCTGATTGTAAGTGGTCAAAGCGACGGCAGTGGGTGCAACAATGTGGGTTCTAACGGAGTGCGTGCATGCACACACTTCGGAGCAGACAAACAGGGCACTGGGGGCACTAGTACTATAACCTATGCATTCTAAGGTTTGTGTCGGGTCGCCACCATGGGACTTGATACACCCCATGGTGGGGCCTGCATAGGTATCTACAATTTCTGGGGCCGTAAGACACATGTAATTATGCGAGTAGGAGCCGATCTATAAAATAAGGGCATCACTTCACCCTCAGCATAGGGTGCATCTTTAGAACCGGGATCACTTCACCCTCAGCATAGGGTGCATCTTTAGAAACGGGATTACTTCACCCTCAGCATGGGGTGACAGTTAAGATAATACAAGTAGGTGCAGAGATATAGTGTGGGGGTGCGATAGTATATTCGTTTCAGAACTACCTTATCTTAGTTTATGATACTTTCCTGTTCCAGTTTATACCTATCATGCCCTTATTCTTATTTTCACACTGAAGAGTCACTAGACTTACCAGGCTTTATGTCTGACCCTTTTTTTCTTTCGTCTTCTTTTCTTCCGTCCCCCCCCCCCCCCTCCCTAGGTCCGTAGGGAGGAAATAACTCAGCTTAGTCAGATTCTCTAAAAGCTTCAAGATAGTTGATGTACAGTTTGGAGTCTCTTTCCTTGGCTATGACTGTTGGTCACACTCTATGGGGATTTATGCAGTTTTAGTCACGTTTTATGCTTCTTTAATTTAAAACCAAGACAGAAATGATGTTGTAATGTTTTGGAAGTTGTTATGAGACAATTATGGAAATTTGTCGTATGAACAAGTATTTTATGAAATAAAAGTCTGATGTTTTCTGCTGCTTATATATATATATATATATATATGTGTGTGTGTGTGTGTGTGTGTGTGTGTGTGTGTGTTTATATCTGTCTTGTGTTTTCTCTGTGACTTTTACTTACAAACCTCAACCAAAGTTAAGGTAGTCCCTTGTGAGTGACCTTAATGGAGGGTGGAGTGTTTCACTTACTTATAAACCCATTTGAATTCCATTTTCAATTCAATTTCCATATTCGATTTCGAATATGAATTGCAAACCCCATTCGCTTATCCATTGTCCAATTCAACCCAAAGGTTCATTAACTAATTTTTCTTCTGATTAGTTAATTCTATTCAATAAATTAAAATTTTGATTTGTGTTTCAAAAATCATTTTATTTACACAACTTGAGTTAGTATTTATTTTACAACTCAAATTCGGATTATTCTAATGGAAATTCGGATTTTATTTACTTAAAATCCTTATATTTATTTATATAAACAATTATGGGTTTTAAACGATTTTGGCGCTGCTTTTCTGAAAATTTGATTTTGACATAACTCAAAATCTATCGGACAAAATCCAGATTTTCCTCTTCCATTAGAGAACTATTATTCAACCGGCCCTGATGATTCTTTTTCCAAAGAATTCCGACTTAAATTGAGTTCCATATACTCAATTGAAGTTCGAAATGCCAATTTACGAACTGTCGTGCTGCGGCGAGTTCATTTTAATTATATTTATATATATAAACTTTTAAACTTGGTTTATAATAAATTCAACTCCATTCTGATATATTTTTAATATATATCAAACCAGTTTTCCAATTCAACATAATATTTCTTATTATCTGTAATTGTCGATTTTTCCTTACTCGGTAATATATTTATTTATACTTCGATCTTCTATAATTAATTCCAATTCCTTTTATAAATAAATTATTTATAAAATTCTATATAATCGAATTTCAATTATAAACCCGTTGAATTCTTCTCATTTCAGCTTATATTACGAATTCCGAAATATAATCAATCGTTTTGTTTCAAAACACTTCCCAATTTACTTTTAAATTCCTATTTGAATTTAAATGGTTTAAATTATCCAAATGATAATTTATTTCACCAAATTTATAACCTTATTTATAAATTCAACTTCTTTATTTCATATATTTAAACAAGTTCCCTTTTCAACTTTCTATATGAAACTCCATCTCTTTAATATTCCAAATTGCGGAATAAAAACCATTGTTCCCTTTCGAATGATTTCAAATTCTATTTTTAAATTCATATTTTAATTTAAATATTCAAATTATCTATTGATAATTAATTCATTATATTTATAAACACCGTTTTATAAATTTCCTTGTTTCATATATTTTAAACAAGTCTATTTCGAAATCTATTTAAAACCAAAATCTTATTTTGGAACTTTCTATTTATAATAGCTTATATATGACACCCAATTTATATTCGTATTCAATTTAAATTCTATTTAAATAAATTCGAATTAATCGAATTCAAATCATAAATCCTTATGGATTTGTTTTAGTTCAGTTTATATTCTGAACATCAGAATAAATTCCCTCGTTTATTTCTTTAAAACGATTTTCCCATTTCTATTTTTAAATACACATTTGAATTTAAATACTCAAATTATCCAATGATAATTTTTCCACTTTATTTACAAACACTGTTTATAAATTCATTTCAATTCTCTGCATTATTGAATTTAAAAACATCATTTATAAATTTCAATACTTGTTTTATTTATTCAAAACAAGTTAATATTTTTAGTCTATTCGAATTTCAAATTCAATTTTTAGAAAAATAGAATTTTCCATTTGAATCCCAAATATCGTTTTCACGATATTTTTATATATCAACATTTTAGCCTAGTGATATTTAAATATCCAAAAACACTCAATTATCAAATCACGGGTTTTATAACACATCATATATGATAATATATATGTGAAAACAAACAGTAATAAATTTTTAGGAATCCAGTTGGATTCCTCCAACCTGTTTTTCCTGCATCCACAAACGTTAGCCAACATAAATAATACCCATCCTTCTTCGAGGCACGATGTCGCGGTATGAAGGTCATCCACTATATATATTGTGGGGTGCATAGGGAAATCATCCGCTAATGATACCACGGGCATCCGCTAATGGTACTGCAGGAATCCAAACACCAATATATATATAATAGCCACAAACACCAATTCTTAATAACTAATATATATTTATAATAGCCATAGTAATATTTTAATGCAACCAAACAACCAATAAATATTTTTAACGATAAAAATAATTTTAATAAAATTCTTGAGTGAGAATTACTCACTGTGATATTTTATTTGCTGAATACCCTGTTAAATCCCAAATCATCTCGGCTACGAGTCGTCTTGAATAAATCTATGCCTACGATTTATATGATTTTAAATCTCGATTAAATATTTATTTATTTAATTTAACCACTAATCATAAGTCAGTAAATTATTCTATGTACATTTGAAATTTTATACCTTATTCCTCATTTATCTCCTTCTGCCTAGAATTGTTCTCTGTCCATCTTTGTAGTAGTAAACATGACTACACCCTTCTTCTCCAATTAATACTTCCATCTCCAATTATGTATTGTGAATTCCTGCGTCCATTATAATCGAACTCCCTTCATTTCAATACTTCTCCAACAGACACTTGTTTCCAGCAACTAACATCCCAAAGAACAAACACAGTCCCAGACCCTTAATTTTCCCACTTCTGAAAAAATAAGCATCACCGTTAGTCAATCATCAGTGCATCTTGTTCGAGCACCATACCTACCCATCTTCCCACATCGACTGCTGAACACTAGGTTATCACTAGAAAATTCAACCTCTACCTCGTTCATACTCACCCAATCGCATACCCTCAGAACCCCTAATCACCTCACTTCCGTCGCCAACCCTAAATCACATCATCAGTTAAATGTTATCGCACCACTCTAGTCTCCAACACCGCTAAAATTGACATTGACCTCTCCTGACACCTTCACACCACTCGTGATCT
Organism: Allium sativum; assembly: GCA_030737875.1. NCBI lineage: Eukaryota > Viridiplantae > Streptophyta > Magnoliopsida > Asparagales > Amaryllidaceae > Allium > Allium sativum. The sequence goes on along the minus strand of CM060927.1, from coordinate 27,059,771 downwards.
AAACCCCCATTACAGACCCAACTCGTCGCTTCTTCGATTACCATAGCTTTGAACATGACTTTCCAAATCAGTATCGCATTCGCAAAATTTGACTTCCTCATATCGTTTTGGTATCACATGTTGAGCTCATCCGTCGGTCATGCTTACTACAAAAGGGGCGACCCAAAATTTACTCGCATCATAAATCACACTTTCCCCTAGCTCGACTACGAGCTTCAGAGATCAATAGGGTCTTCATCGCGATTTGATTTGATTCCCCCTTCTTATAATACCGATCACCATTTTTAATTATTTGCTGAAGCTTTCATTTTGGATTTTAACAGAGATAAAGGAAGTGGTTTGATTTTTAAGAGAAGGGAAAAAAGATATAACCATGAACTAAAAAGGAAGACGTGCGGTTTATAAGGGAACAGCCATTTATTTGGTTTGCCTTAAGCTTTCAGTTTTGCCAAATAAAAATGAGAGGAAATGGTGCGTGTTAAATAGAGGAAGAAGCTTAAGCCTGAAGGAATAGGCCTGAACGCGCGTACAAAGTAGGTAGTAGCTGAAGTACTCAAATAGGATAGGTTATTTAATGTGATTTGATTACCAATTTAATTCGATTCGATATAAAGAGATTTTTAGTTTATTCAAATAGATACCAATTTGATTTCATGCTTATCCACTGATCAATTATCTCGGGGTCTATAACTAAAAATGTGAACCGCTATTTTACCGTACCGACCGACATTTCAATATAATAACATATTCTGAACTCAGTAGTAAATATTCTGAAATTTAATTTCAACATTATACCATATTAAGTTAATATAATATAATTTTAATACAAAAACCACAAATTCTTTGATAATAAATTATTATTTATTATCGTATGTATCAAATAAAATTCCTACTTATCTTATGAATCATTTTGATTCAATTTTAACTTCGATTTCAATTATATTTTGAATTAAAATAATTCGATATATTCTAAATTAAATTATATTCGATCATTAAATCGTTAACTCAATATAAAAGTTAATCTATATTGTCAACTAAAATTTTCAAATGAAAATTTAATATTTAAAATTAACAGACCAAAAATCCAGATCGTTACATTCTCCCCCCCTTAAAAGAATTTCGTCCCCGAAATTACTAAGGCAGGAAAATGCTACAAACCCATTACTTTTCAAAATCTCGCTTATGTTGAAACTCAACTCTTCATATTTCTATGACTATAATTCAAACTAAAACTTTTGGTTTCCATTCATATGCATTCTAATTCATTCAAATTGATTCTGATTCAATTTATTGACATTGATTCATTTAACTTGTTTAAGTTAACTTTAAATTTCAGAATTTAAATTCCCGGATTTTCATTTCAAATTCATTTGAACCAACATAAATATATACATATATTTATGATCTTTTCAAATTCAAAACATTTGAATTTTCCAACTAAACTTGTTTTCTTTCAAATAAATCTCCATCAAAACTCTTCTAAGGTAGCAATCCATTACTTAGAACTTGAAAATGAATACTGATGATGCTGCAGTCATCATCAAAATTATTTTCCAGCCACTGAAGTGGGTTCAGTGCCTTATCACTTTGAAAATCCATCAAAAATGATTTTGATTCAAAAGTCCTTCCAAAACAAAGCTATATTATTTCTATATACTTTGAAAAATATTTTTCAACTTCCCAGGATTTTAAATTCTGAATTCTGGTTTGAATTTAATTTTAATACATCACATTTGTATATTTTATTCATATACAAAGTATTTTTGGTTATATATATATAACCATTTCAATTTTATAATATCATTTGATTATAACTATAACAACCAACACATCCATATAATATAATAGTTCAAGAAAATTATTCCTTTTCTATAAAAATAGAATTTTAGGCAAAATTATTTCATTTACCCACTTTAAAACAATATTGCGTTCAATCTTCTGTTCAAGTATTTACAAACTCTTATCGACGTCATGGCGTCCCATGATTCGACCAGAATTCATAAGCCACTCAACAGACTAGCCAACACAATATAAAACAATTTTTTATATCAATTAACAAATACGCTCTCTTGTATATATACACTCAACTCATTATTGGGTACTAGTGACCCTATCTCTAATGAGCACAACCCCACCAAAGCGTAGGTACTCGCTCAAACTAAGCTCTGATACCACTGTAACGGCCCGCAAATCCCTACTATCTGAGTTGACTAATAACATCACACGTCCAACCCAAATTGCACAGAAATACGAATCATTTTTAGAAAGAAGTTAGAGGATGAGAAATAGAAAGAAAGAAATATTAGAATAGAAGAAAACGAAGATCATAAACTCATAGCGGAACGAATAAAATATATTAGGTAACATAAACTTTGAAATACAATTTGGTAACTTTATATACATACCATCATCAGATCACAACAGCTATTTCTGGAATAGTTATAAACACCTGTTTCCAGATACAAACATGGTATGTAGCGGAATATATGATAGTCTATAGCTAACTGGTGAAGCCTCCTGCTTCAAACTCCTCAATGTGAATTTGTAAAATCCCGACTACTTGACTGCCCGTACAAATTTGGGCACCCAAGAGTTCAGGGAAAACAAAAACAAAATAAACTCTGGGTCAGTCATGGGACTGATGTGAGTAAACTCCACTCATTTGTTTAACTTAAAAAAAACATTTCAAAAGAAATGATAATCGTAAGACCGATCCACACATAAACACGGATGGTTTTTACCTTATGATAACCCAAAATATTTTTGATACCAAATCCAATGATATTATAATAATGTCAACATCAAATAAATAGAATCTAGCAGAACGCTTGCATCTCACGCTCCATATATATTATAAAATAAAAAAAAACGCATGAGCTTATTGGAGATTGGATTTCCAACATGATAAGGTATGGAACCACCTTCCAATAGTGTATATCTAGAGGGGAATATACTGGGTTCAACTAGAACATCTTGATACCCGGCCCACACATGACCGACCACTCATTTCGCTTGAGCGTATCGAATGTATATCACCAACGGTTGGGATCAGTAACCGTTTCCCGAATGGGACAGCATTGAATAGAATAAGAAATTAAATGAATTTCTCTAGATAGCTGACAATACACCCTAATGGGGCGACCCACATAGCCATGCTGCTTGCCCGATTTTTGTCATTTCCCGTTTGTTGAGGCATGAGGCTACGATTACTCGCAATTCATTGATAACACAATCACTTTGAATGCCACATTGCCAAATCCGTTAATCACTAATTGATTTGCACGAATTTATTGGATATTATGCTAAGAGAATAATTAGTCCGCCACCATATATATTTATACAGACCAACATATTCGATCATTGGAAATACTTTGTCAGACATTCATCCATATACGTTCGTTCTGGGATTGAACGAAACCGAAGGCACAATTTCTATTAATAGAGAAAGCCCGTGCACTTTACCCCATCTTCGATTATCTTCATGTAATCTGATTCGCAACGCTTCTACCAATACGGAGTGGTTCTCGGATAATAATCCAACCGATCTCTCCATATTGACAATGATATTGGCAAACACTTCGATAGTCAGTTATTTAACTATCGAAGAAAACAAACATCCAATTAAAACATCAAACAATCACTGGGCCCCTTTTGATTAATATTTCATTAATTAAATCACTTCTCCATTTCCTTGTTATTATTTGTTAACCAAATATTTTCAATAATCATCTCGGCCTCTTATGCTATTTGGAGAACATTTCCAAATATCAACTTCTTTTATTTTCTATGTTTAGAAAATATCTTTTATTTATAATTGGAAAACATTCCAATTATTTATCTCTTTCACAACCGTTCATTTCTACACATAGGAAATATTTATTTATTATATTTCCAAAATTCCATTTCCTTGGGTTAAAACGAATGTTGTGTAAACCATCGATATGGAAACCCAAAATACTGCATTCAACTAACTCTTATTCAAACATTTCTCTTCGAGACTAGATCTTGCTATTTATCGGTTAAAAATGAAATCAATCAAGTTGGGGTATAATTACCTCTCAGACCTTGACTGAAAACATCCTTAACTTCAAAACGGACAAAACCACTTACCTTGAATAATCAACATCATATTACCAATTATCCGTATCTTCTAAACGTGTACACGTTTCTCTTTCTATGTTTATCAGATTAAATTTATTGATTTCCTTTTTGTTTATAACATTCTATTTTAAATTTCATTTCATTATCGGATTCCATATATATCGATGTATCGATTCCTGAGTATCAAATATTTTTAAAATATTCTAACTCCTTAAATTTACGGAAAATTTCGCCATAACCTCCTTTGTACCGGTCAATAGTTCAAACCTCAACTGGCCTCTCTAGGCCCTTTCCATTTAAAAAGAAAATCAAAAAGCCAAGCGACTTGCCGATTTGGCGCATAAAATCTCATATGGAATTTAAACATTACCTTCTTGTCAGGCACACAAATTATAATCTTCATATACTTCATTTCATACCTGTCTAACCTATTTGAATGACCTTAATGGAGGGTGGGGTGTCTCACTTACTTATAAACCCATTTGAATTCCATTTTCAATTCAATTTCCATATTGGATTTCGAATATGAACTGCAAACCCCATTCGCTTATCCATTGTCCAATTCAACCCAAAGGTTCATTAACTAATTTTTCTTCTGATTAGTTAACTCTATTCAATAAATTAAAAATCTGATTTGTGTTTCAAAAATCATTTTATTTACACAACTTGAGTTCGTATTTATTTTACAACTCAAATCCGGATTATTCTAATGGAAATTCGGATTTTATTTACTTAAAAGCCTTATATTTATTTATATAAACCATTATGGGTTTTAAACGATTTTGGCGCTGCTTTTCTGAAAATTTGATTTTGATCTATCAGACAAAACCCAGATTTTCCTCTTCCATTAGAAAAATATAATTCAAACGGTCCTGACAATTCTTGTTCCAAAGAATTCCGACTTAAATTGAGTTCCATATACTCAACTGAAGTTTGAAATGCCAATTTACGAACTACCATGCTGCGTCAAGTTCATTTTAATTATGTTTATATATATAAACTTTTAAACTTCGTTTATAATAAATTCAACTCTATTCTGATATATTTTTAATATATATCAAATCAGTTTCCCAATTCAACATAATATTTTCGATTATCTATAACTGTCGATTTTTCCTTACTCGGTATTATATTTATTTATACTCGATCTTCTATATTTAATTCCAATTTCTTTTATAAATAAATTATTTATAAAATTCGATATAATCAAGTTTCATTTATAAACCCATTGAATTCTTCTCAATTCAGCTTGTATTCCGAATTCCGAAATATAATCAATCGTTTTTTTTTTCAAAACAATTCCCAGTTAACTTTTAAATTCCTATTTGGATTTAAATGGTTTAAATTATCCAATGATAATTTATTTCACCAAATTTATAACCCTATTTATAAATTCAACTTCCTTGTTTCATATATTTAAACAAGTTCCCTTCTCAATTTTCTATTTGAAACTCAATCCCTTTGATATTCCGAATTGCGGAATAAAAACCGTTGTTCCCCTTCGAATGATTTCAATTTCTTATTTTAAATTAATATTCAAATTTAAATATTCAAATTATCTCTTGATAATTAATTCATTATATTTATAAACACCATTTTATTAATTTCCATGTTTCATATATGTAAACAAGTCTATTTCGAAATCAATTTAAAACCAAAATCTTATTTTGGAACTTTCTATTTATAATAACTTATATATATAACACCCAATTTATTTTCATATTCAGTTTAACTTCTATTTAAATAAATTCGAATTAATCGTATTCAAATCGAAAATCCTTACGGATTCATTTCAGTTTAATTTATATTCTGAACATCAGAATAAATTCCATCGTTTATTTCTTTAAAACGGTTTCTCCATTACTATTTTTAAATTCACATTTGAATTTAAATATTCAAATTATCCAATGATAATTTTTTCACTTTATTTATGAACACTGTTTATAAATTCATTTCAATTCTTTGCATTATTTAATTTATAAAGATCATTTATAAATTTCAATACTTGCTTTATTTATTCAAAACAAGTTAATATTTTTAGTCTATTCGAATTTCAAAGAAAAATAGAATATTCCATTTAAATCCTAAATATCGTTTTCACGATATTTTTATATATCAACATTTTAGCCCAGTGATATTTAAATATCCGAAAACACTCAATTATCAAATCACGGGTTTTATAACATATCAAATATGATAATATATATGTGAAATCAAACAGTAATAAATTTTAAGGAATCCAATTGGATTCCTCCAATATGTTTTTCCTGCATCCAAAGAAGTTAGCCAACATAAATAATACCCATCCTGCTTCGAGGCAGGATGTCGCGGTATGAAGGTCATCGACTATATATATTGTGGGGCGCATAGGGAAATCATCCGCTAATGATACCGTGGGCATCCGCTAATGCTACTACGGGAATCCAAACCCCAATATATATATATATATAATAGCCACAAACACCAATCCTAAATAACTAATATATATTTTTAATAGCCACAGTAATATTTTAATGGAACCAAACAACCAATAAATATTTTTAACGATAAAAATAATTTTAATAAAATTCTTGAGTGAGAATTACTCACCGTGATATTTTATTTGCCGAATACCCTATTAAATCCCAAATAATCTCGGCTATGAATCGTCTTGAATAAATCTATACCTATGATTTATATGATTTTAAATCTCGATTAAATATTTATTTATTTAATTTAACCACTAATCAAAAGTTAGTAAATTATTCTATGTACATTTGAAATTTTAAAATAAAGTATACCTTATTCCTCATTTATCTCCTTCTGCCTAGAATTGTTCACTGTCCATCTTTATAGTAGTAAATATGACTACACCCTTCTTCTCCAATTAATACTTCCATCTCCAATTATGTAGTGTGAATTCCAGCGTCCACTATAATCGAACTCCCTTCATTTCAATACTTCTCCACCAGACATTTTTTTCGTGCAACTAACATCCCAAAGAAAAAACATAGTCCTAGACCCTTAATTTTCCCACTTCTGAACAAATAAGCATTACTGTTAGTCAATCATCAGTGCATCTTGTTCGAGCACCATACCTCCCATCTTCCCACAGCCACTGCCGATCACTAGGTTGTCACCAGAAAAATCAACCTCGACCCCATTCATACTCACCCGTCCCATACACTCAGAACCCCTAATCACCGCACTTCCGTCGCCCACCCTAAATCACCATCATCAGTTAAATGTTATCGCACCACTACAGTCTCCAACACCCCTAAAATTGACATCGACCTCTCCTGACACCTTCGCACCACTCACGATCTAAACCCCCATTACAGACCCAACTCGTCGGACCTCTAAATACCACAGCTTTGAACGTGACTTTCCAAATCAGTATCGCACTCGCAAACTTTGACTTCCTCATATCGTTTTGGTATCACATGTTGAGCTCGTCCGTCGGTCATGCTTCCTGCAAAGGGGGCAACCCAAAATTTACTCGCATCATCAATCGCGCATTCCCCTAGCTCTACTTCGAGCTTCAGAAATCAATACGGTCTTCATCACGATTTGATTTGATTCCTCCTTCTTATAGTACCGATCGCCAGTTTTAATTGTTTGCTGAAGCTTTCACTTTCGATTTTGACAGAGATAAAATAAGTGGTTTGACTTTTAAGAGAAGGGAAAAAGGATATAACCGTGAACTAAAAAGGAAGAGGTGCGGTTTATAAGGGAAGTGGCCATTTATTTGGTTTACCTTAAGCATTCAGTTTTGCCAAATAAAAATGGAAGGAAATGGTGCATGTTAAATAGAGGAAGAAGCTTAAGCCTGAAGGAATAGGCCTGAACGCGGGTACAAAGTAGGTAGTAGCTGAAATACTCAAATAGGATAGGTTATTTAATGTGATTCGATTACGAATTTAATTCAATTCGATATAAAGAGATTTTTAGTTTATTTAAATAGATACCGATTTGATTTCATGCTTATCCACTGATCAATTATCTCGGGGTCTATAACTAAAAATGTGAACCGCTATTTTAGTGTACCGACCGACATTTCAATATAATAACCCTATTCTGAACTCAGTAATAATTATTCTGAAATTTAATTTTAACACATATACCATATTAAATTAATATAATATAATTTAAATTCGAAAGTCACAAAGTCTTTGATAATAAATTACTATTTATTATCGTATATATCAAATAGAATTCCTACTTATCAACTGAATCATTTTAATTCAGTTTTTAACTTTGATTTCAATTATATTTCAAATTAAAATAATTCGATTTATTCTAAATTAAATTATATTCGATTATTAAATCGATAACTCAATATAAAAATTAATTTATTATATCAACTAAATATTTAAAACAAATATTAAATATTTAAAATTAACAAACAAAAATCCAGGTCGTTACAATATGGATATTGTTGAGGAATTTGGAAGATATATATATATCGTTATTCCCAATATGATATTAGTTGGTTTCAGAGTTTGATATTGAATATAAGCCGATATAATTTCCATTCAGAGCCTTATATTAATATCAAATTGGATTTTGGGTTTGTCGTGAACGGTGTCTTAAATAACACTGTTCTTAAACCCAGTTGAGAAAAGAATAAATATTTTAATTAAGATTTAGGGAATTTTACCGATTAATTAATATTTAATTGGATTGAAATTGGATTTTGGGCTTGTCGTGAAAAGTGTCTTTAATAACACTGTTCTTAAACCCAATTGAGAAAAGAATAATCTTTTAATTAAGATTTAGTGAAGTTTTCCATATTAATTAATATTTAATTGGAATTGAAATTGGATTTTGGGTTTGTCGTGAACATTGTCTTAAATAACACTGTTCTTAAACCCAGTTGAGAAAAGAATAAATCTTTTAATTAAGATTTAGAGAAATATACCAATTAATTAATATTTAATTGGAATGGAATTAAGAATTGGATTTTTTGGTTTATTGTGAACGGCGTTTTAAATAACATTTGTTCTTTAACCCAATTAACAGTGAAGAATATGATTTGGAATTTATATATCTTTTAATCAAGATTTAATGGGAATTTTTCAAAATAAAGTTTTATAATTTAATATATTAAATTGGAATTGAACGGAATTTGGTTTGATAATTTTCGAAATGAGCTGCTGTGAAGGAAGGCCATTACTATATATGGAATTTGAAAGGCTTTACCGTTATTCCATTTATATTATTAGTCTGATACGGGAATTTATATCGATTATATACTGTCATGATTTCCGTGAAGATTCCATTTTAATGGAAGATTATGTTGGGTTTATCGTGAACAATGTTTTAAATGACATTGGTTCTTTATCCCAGTTAAACACAGGATTTATTTCCTAAACTTGACTAATCATTAAATAATGATTTTTGGTGCTTAAAACTAAGTGGAGTTTTAATGAATCTTTAGTTAGATTGAAATGTTAATGTGGTAATTAAATTTGCCAAATTTGAGAAGTGTTTGAGAATGGAGTATCACCGGTTTCACTTCATGCGATAGTTAAATCTTTAATTAGATTTGAACGTGAAATGGTAATTGAATTACTGATAACACAGTGGTGTTAGATATAGAGTACTACCATTTTTGCTCCATGGGATGAATAGATTGGGATGGGATAATAAAATGAACAATTACTTCAGAAAGTCGTTAATCCCGACTAGTTTGATAAACCTTAATTTGGTTTAAACTGTGAATAGACACTATAAAATCTTTTGAAATGATTTCCAAAGAAATTGATTAAACAGTGTGTTTAAAGGTGATAATCATTGATAGGATTAATGAGAACCTTTCCAGAATAAAGAAGTATGAATAAAAGAATGTTATGGATTGGAATGAGGCGTATGATGTGTTGTTGCAGTACTTGATCATAAAATATGCGAGCTATCCGAAAAGACCAGGTGTAACTCATTCTAAATAATTGGTACGACGACTAACAACCGAAGAGATTGAAGACGGTGCAAGACTGACGATCTTCACGTCGAATGGATGGGTTGCTACTGATGCCCATGATTGGAGTAGCTACCTTGAAGGGGCTACATTGGTAGTCATCCGAACGTATTTGTTGATTGCTCAGATATGCGAGGGCATCTCTCCTGTATTGGACATATAGGATGAGGAGTAAGGTGCCTCTAGTTTCATCCAGACCCAAAACAGACTTAGAAATGGATGGTGTGTCTGACATTGTATTCCAGTATGTTGTATTTGTTGATCTCTGCTAAATATATATCTATTTGGTGGCGGAGAATTTATTCTCTTGCTTAACACCCTACTCTGAGACGTACGAGCTTAGAGGTTATATATTGGTAGAAATCAATGGTATGACATGGATTGATAGTGTGACATGCTGAGATGCAGTGATCCAAACTTTTGTTGAAATGCAAAGTTTGGTGGATGTGATGATCAAAGCATAGCTTTAATCAACCTAGCTTTGTGTAGCGTTAATTCGCGAGCCTCACACATCGGTATAATGGTGAACTGATGGTTAAATCAGTAGACTTTCGATATGAGGATGGATTTGGTCGACCGAGATAGACTGGATGTAGTCACTAAATATCTGGTAGGATAGGGGCACACCTCCCGATTCCCGAAGGATAGAGTGTAACACCACGTATTTCTGTTAACACTAAAGTTACTAATTTAATAATAAATGTGTAAAGGGGAGATGTATCTAATGTGGATACAAATTTAATAATAAATGTGTAAAGGGGAGATGCATCTAATGTGCATACAAATTTAATAATAAATGTGTAAAGTGGAGATGTATCTAATGTGCATACAAACTTAATAATAAATGTGTAAAGGGGGGATGTATCTAATGTGCATACAAATTTAATAATAAATGTTAATAATGTACATTAAGAAAGTAATTGTGAACATAATTGGCTTCTCTTTAGAACAGATGGCTTTGATTAACCTTGGCTTCATCGACGGCTCAAATTAACTTGCAATCCTATATAAACAGCCCCCTAGTCTCCTTCTCTTTGCACCATTCTTCTCTATCCTTATGATGCACAAATTATTGATGGACATGGCTTCTTCTTCTTCCTCTAAATCTAAATAAATAAATTAAAATAAAATATAAATCAAGATGAGGATATCCTGCTCAAGTCTTTCAAGAGAAGATTCAAAACAAGTTAAGATTCAAGTAAAGATTCAACGGCTTCAAGCAACGCTATCTTTCTATTTTTTCTAGATCCAATCAATGTAAGTCAGTTACTTTTTAGATTTGAACGCCTTTTCTATTTGTGACGTGAAATTAAAAGAATATAAGAAATATGCCTTATCATTTCATTGAATCTGTGCTTGTTTATGACTTTGGATCTGATTCTTGATTATGGCCTAGAACACATTGTGACTAAATTGCCAATGCTATGGAACTGTGGCCTTTGAAACCATAAGCCTTTGACTATGAATATAAGCCTTTGACTATGAACATAAGCCTTTGACTATGAACATAAGCCTTTGACTAGGAGCATAAACCAATGCCTATGACTATGACAAGGACAATAGTGGATAATTACCTATGATTCATGAACATGATATTATTGCCTTGGATTATGACTGTGAGATAGGATCTAAACTTGATTATCTACTCAGTTTACTCTTAATTATCCTTGGATCTTGATTATGGGAATTTAACTATTAAGTTAGATCTACCCATATACTTGAACCTATGTTATTTGTTCAACCCTTTTTCTGTCATAATATTATCAGATCTATAGGCCTTCGATGCTTTAATCAATTTATTCAGTGTAATTTGTTAGATCTGTGATTAGTGAATTATCATCTTCTGCCAGTCATTATGTCTATCTTTTCAAGGCATTTTGGTTCATTCCCTTTTTATCCACGAATCTAGATTTATATATAATCTAGGATGAAATCACGATTACACGAACGATGGGAATACGATTTGGGCAAATCATAAATTTGACTTAAACATGGTTGTAAACTTGGAAATTGGCATAATATGGAAAATTAACATAATTATGATTGACATAATTTAGAACATGTATTATGGCATGTTTATTAGAATGCAAATTTGAAAATTTGACATGAATTATGGAATATGTAATTTGACATATTAAATTTAGTATTGGCAAGTAAGCTAAGTTTTAGGCGTAAACGGTAAACTAGAATAATAATTCTAGTCTTGCCACAAACTGTAAATTAGTGTGTTAAATCAGAATTGGGTCAATTAAAGTTAATTTGACATAATAAGTATATTAGCACAAATTTTGAATTTAGTCATAATTGTGAGTAATTGTCATGTTTAGAATAATCATGGTTAGTGACACTTAATTTGGTATAATTTACATACCAAAAACTATAAATACGATATATAGGGGAAAATGGGCCATAATAATAAATGTTGACAATGTACATTAAAAGATTAATAATGGAATAAGTAAATTAGGGAAAATTTACTTATAGAATGTATCCTAAATGAGAAAAGTAATTTTAGACAATATGAACATGCTTAACCCGAGGTTGGATTGAGTTGTGATGTAAACCTGCCCGGACCCGCCCGGCTTTCCAGTGATCACAACAATACCTATCCAATGTGGGAGGTTAAGGCATTGAGCCCGATAAAGGGCCGAGGTTAGACTGAGTTGTGGCGTAAGATGGCCCGGAACCAACTGGCATACCGGCAGCCACAACAATACCTGTCTAATGTGAGTGGCTGGTGCTTTAATAAGACAATTAAAGTTAAGCTAGAATGGGAGGGTTAAGTCCATAAGAACACTTAACCAACTTAACACAGTTAAGCTAGAATGGGAGGGTTAAGTCCATCGGAACACTTAACCAACTTAACACAGTTAAGTTAGAACGATATGGTTAAGTTAACTAGAACACTTTACCAACTTAACATGGTAACAAGACAAGATTTGTAGGAGTTAAGTAACTAAGAAAAACACTTAGCCAATTTAACATGTTAACCAGACTAGAAAGTGGGGTTAAGTAAATTCAGTACACTTAGCCAATTTAACATGTTAACTAGACTAGATTTTGGGGATAAGTAAAATTTAATATACTTAGCCAATTTAATATGTTTGCTGAACTAGACCGTAGGGTTAAGTAAGCATGAACACTTAACCATCAGAGTGTGATAAATGAAAAGGGTTAAGTTAAAAACATGAAGGTACAATACTTAACCATTAGAACATGTTAATCAAACTAATGTTAGGGTTAAGTTAACTAAGGGAACACTTAACCGTTATAACATGTTAGTTAAAACAAATAGGCAAGGTTAAGTTAAAAAGGAACACTTAACCAATAAAAGATGAATGGGTAGGGTTAAATAAATACTTAACCAATATAACTTGATGCTGGTAAGGTTAAGTCAACGTGAATTACTGATAACACTTAACCAGTTTAACATGACAAATGAATGGGTTAAGTTAACTTGTATCGACTAATGACACTTAACCAATCCAACTTGATGAGAAAGAGAACTAAGTAGTAAACCTTAGTTGAAAGGGGCTAAGTAGTAAACCTTAGTTAAGAAAACGACAATTCAGGAAACTAAGTGGTAAACCTTAGTTAGGAAAACTAAGTAGTAATTCTTAGTATAACACGAGGAGGAGCGAACGTCCATCTAATCTTAAAAAAAGGGTCCAACGAATTGGGTTACGAAGCCCGAAGCTTCGAGAGGACGTGAGGGTATTCTTGGTATCCCTCTGTGAGGCTGCAGATGAACCTCCTAGCTCACAGGGGTTAAGGTCTGCGTTAAAAGGACCAACGGTGTGCCTTGGTTGCAATATAAGGCAACCTAAAGACTAGGATGGACCAGCGTGATTCGGCAAGACCAGTAGCCCTATGATAGCAACTCGTCGTCTACCTACCATCTTGAGTCAGTCGAGATACGTAAAGCGGAAAGGCGGAGAATACCAAAAGACCATATACTTGCTATCTAGTTATGGGTGAGGATGGCCATAAGACAGTGGGGCTTAGGGGGCCTGCGTATAGTTCTCAATTTTTCAAGGGAGGCCTTTCATTAGTTGAGGGAGGCGTCAGGTGGGGCCATAGCCACTGGAAAAAAAAACAGACCTTAGCATCTGCATTGGCAGATATCTGAAAGCTCCCGACCGAGTTCTGTGTTTCTAGAATAGCCCTGCCACGGGACTTGGGTCGCACATTTCATGACATGTTCATCTAGACAGCAATAAATGATCCGCGACACATACGTGGGGAAAGTCTAGGAACATATACCACTCTAGGTAGTGCGTCCTAGACTAGGGGCATCGTTCGACAGGTAGCATAATCCCTAGTTGGACCTATGTGACATAAAATCCTGAATCCGAGAAGTATTAGATAAGTCGCATAAACCCTAGTTGAATTTAGGAAGTGCTCGATAAGAAAACCCTAGATTAGATCTAGGTAATAAATAATAAATGTAAGCCTAAAGGCAACAAAAATTACTGGGATTGGGATCGCGTTATCATTTTAGACAGATTACTAGTTGTGACACTAGATAGGTGGTGCAGAGACATAGAAACCATAATAACAGGTTAATAGCGAAGCGGAGAAAGTATTTAAGCATATCCAGTTTATCTTGTCTTAGCATATCTTGTGTTAATCTTATCCTATCTTGTTGGCCCTATCATCATGGTATTGTCTTGTATTCAGTTAATTCATGTTGTTTTGTTTTTCCTTGTTCACATGCTAGAAGTAACTGAACTTACCAGACTTTATGTCTGACCCAGTTTTCTTTCGTCTTCTTTTCTTCCGTCCCCCCCCCCCTAGGTAGTTAAGGAGGGAATAGTATAGCTCAGGTTAGATTGGACCGTCACTCTTCCCAAGCTCGAAGATTCTTTGACAAAGTCCTTTGGACTCTCTTTTTCTGCTGCTATGGCTGGCTTATGCTACATTGGGGAATATAAATGTTAATTTATGCTTCTTTATTTTATAAGACAGATGATACTCTGATATTGGAAAACAATTGTTGTACAAACTATTTTATCAATAAAGTAAAGTTTTATTTTCCGCTGTTTTAATTTTGTCTGTCTTGTAATTTATCTGCATTTTTTACCATAAATGCTCCATAGAACTTAGTGCATTCCCTTTGTGAGTGACACTAAAGGATGCGAGGTGTTACATGTGATAACAGAGCTGAAGGTTACCGGTTCAGATAAAAGATTTGAAAAATTATTTTCAAAACGGCTTTAAAAAAAGAAGCATTTTCAAAAGAAAAGTTTTGGTTTAAAGGCATATTCCCCAAAGCCATACGCACTATCTTCTGATTCTCTGTTTGAATTCTTGTCCCCTTCTTTCTTGAGTCTTCGGGGCTCCTGGCTTTCTAAGAGGTAACCTCATCGCAGCATGGTTCCGTAAGCTTGATAAGACTACGATACCTATCGAAGGGCGAAGTAGTGCCTGCGACTTCCATCTATAACCATAGTAGTTTCACCTGCGGCTAGTTTTCTTTCAAGCTTAGTAGGGTTTTCTGTGCGATGGAGGCAGCTTTCGGGAGATTTGTCAACATGATTACACACGAAAGAGGATGAGGAGTTTGGCTAAGGAGCACAACCCAAGGATGAGGAATTCATGGATGTAGACTTGGCTCACGAAGGAGGAAGGGATTATAAAACCTAAGACAAGAGGAAGTATCTTTACTATGGCAGAATAGGGCATATAATTAAGAACAAATGACAAGATTTTCAGAAGGGCAAGTACATGCTTTCACCACTAAGCTTACCTAGGAGAAAGGTAGTAAAGTTCTGTTGGAAGAATATAGCTTTTTTTCTTGTACTCTTTCTTTTGGTTTTAGCACTTCGCATTTGTTCATATTTGCTTCCATAGTTGAGTCTCTGCGCCTTAGTACTTGTATAGTGAAAAATCCCAACTAGTGCTCAAGTGTTTGGTTGTTTTTGCTTAGATCATCTCGCGTAGATCGTCCAAATTCGGAGGAGACATTCCTCAGGTGCTTGTCTGATATTGGTTTAGGCCTTTGGGGCTTGTACTTGAGGGATGCCAAGTTCGACTAGGATGGTTTGCTTGAGAGATGAATAGTTGTGGCAGGCGCTCTATATAGAGAAGGACTAACCTTAAGAGAGGTAAAAAGTACGTAGTGACCTTTTGAACCTTATAGTTATGGCATGATGGATAAGATAAGAGGAGAGACCTCTGATCATCCTAGTATATACACTCAGTATCATTGTTGACATTTGTTTATTTTGGAAATGGAGGTCAAGAAACTTCGTAATTGTGAAGTTGAATCTGTTAAGGTATAGTTGAGTAAAGCTCAAGAAGACGTGATACGAGAGATTGAAGATAAGGCATACGCGCCTCATACCCTTTTTCTTAAGGGTACATCCTTGATTCCTTTTTTTAGGAATTCTATGCATACTAATTTATAGCTTTTAAGGTATATCCTCTAGGACGTATCATCGATCCTTAGATAGAAACCCTTTTGGATGTAAACATGTATTTGAAACATGTTATGGTTGATGGTTGCGAATGGTTGCTAGTGGTTGCTCGTGAATGCATATACATACGTATTAGGCACTAGATCAGCTCAGACGCCTTCATATTTCATTTACATATATGTATTTGTTTATGAATTGAACTTAATGTGTTATCATATGGATGTCGCATTTGAGTGAATGATTGTGCACTCATATAGAAATAATATGTATCATTAGGATTTGCATACATATTGGATGCATGGCACTGACATGATTTGCATTAAGGAGGTCAACTGAATCAGTAGACCGCCTGATTTTGCATTAGATAAAGACATGTACACACACTATGCATATGAACATACAAGCATTAGAAGTATTTAAGGACAATGGGTGCCTGAGTTTGATGGTTGAGTAGATGGATGATTGGATGGTAGGATTTACATTCTTCTTGACTTGAAGATTTCAGGGTCGAAATCCTTTAAGCAGGGGAGAATGTAACACCCCATATTTCTGTTAGCACTAAAGTTGCTAATTTAATAATAAATGTGTAAAGGGGAGATGTATCTAATGTGAATACAAATTTAATAATAAATGTGTAAAGGGGAGATGTATCTAATGTGCATACAAATTTAATAATAAATGTGTAAAGGGGGGATGTATCTAATGTGCATACAAATTTAATAATAAATGTTAATAATGTACATTAAGGAAGTAATTGTGAACATAATTGGCTTCTCTTTATAATGGATGGCTTTGATTAACCTTGGCTTCATCGACGGTTCAAATTAACTTCCAATCCTATATAAACAGCCCCCTAGTCTCCTTCTCTTTGCACCATTCTTCTTTAACCTTATGCTGAACAAATTCTTGATGGACATGGCTTCTTCTTCTTCCTCTAAATCTAAATAAATAAATTAAAATAAAATATAAATCAAGATGAGGATATCCTTCTCAAGTCTTTCAAGAGAAGATTCAAAACAAGTTAGGATTCAAGTAAAGATTCAACGGCTTCAAGCAACGCTATCTTTCTATTTTTTCTAGATCCAATCAATGTAAGTCAGTTACTTTTTAGATTTGAACGCCCTTTCTATTTGTGACATGAAATTAAAAGAATATAATAAATATGCCTTATCATTTCATTGAATCTGTTCTTGTTTATGACTTTGGATCTGATTCTTGATTATGGCCTAGAACACATTGTGACTAAATTGCCAATGCTTAAGATTATGACTATGGAACTGTGGCCTTTGAAACCATAAACCTTTGACTATGAAAATAAGCCTTTGACTATGAACATAAGCCTTTGACTATGAACATAAGCCTTTGACTAGGAGCATAAACCAATGCCTATGACTATGACAAGGACAATAGTGGATAATTTCCTATGATTCATGAACATGATATTATTGCCTAGGATTATGACTGTGAGATTGGATCTAAACTTGATTATCTATTCAGTTTATTCTTAATTATCCTTGGATCTTGATTATGGGAATTTATCTATTAAGTTAGATTTACCCATATACTTGAACCTATTTTATTTGTTCAACCCTTTTTCTGTCATAATATTATCAGATCTATAGGCCCTCGATGCTTTAATCAATTTATTCAGTGTAATTTGTTAGATCTTGATTAGTGAATTAGCATCTTCTGCCAGTCATTATGTCTATCTTTTCATGGCATTTTGGTTCATTCCCTTTTTATCCATGAATCTAGATTTATCTATAATCTAGGATGAAATCACGATTACACGAACGATGGGAATACGATTTGGGCAAATCATAAATTTGACTTAAACATGGTTGTAAACTTGGAAATTGGTATAATGTGGAACATTAACATAATTATGATTGATATAATTTAGAACATGTATTATGGCTCGTTTATTAGAACGCAAATTTGAAAATTTGACATGAATTATGGAATATGTAATTTGACATATTAAATTTAGTATTGGCAAATAAGCTAAGTTTTAAGCGTAAACGGTAAACTTGAATAATAATTCTAGTCTTGCCATAAACTGTAAATTAGGGTGTTAAATCAGAATTGGGTCAATTAAAGTTAATTTGGCATAATAAGTATATTAGCACAAATTTTGAATTTAGTCATAATTGTGAGTAATTGTCATGTTTAGAATAATCATGGTTAGTGACACTTAATTTGGTATAATTTACATACCAAAAACTATAAATACGATATATAGGGGAAAATGGGCCATAATAATAAATGTTGACAATGTACATTAAAAGATTAATAATGGAATAAGTAAATTAGGGAAAATTTACTTATAGAATGTATCCTAAATGAGAAAAGTAATTTTAGACAATACGAACATGCTTAACCCGAGGTTGGATTGAGTTGTGATGTAAACCTGCCCGAACCCGCCCGGCTGTCCAGTGATCACAACAATACCTATTTAATGTGGGAGGTTAAGGCATTGAGCCCGATAAAGGCCCGAGGTTAGACTGAGTTGTGGCGTAAGACTGCCCGGAACCAACCGGCATACCGGCAGCCACAACAATACCTGTCTAATGTGAGTGGCTGGTGCTTTAATAAGACAATTAAAGTTAAGCTAGAATGGGAGGGTAAAGTCCATAAGAACACTTAACCAACTTAACACAGTTAAGCTAGAATGGGAGGGTTAAGTCCATAGGAACACTTAACCAACTTAACACAGTTAAGTTAGAACGATAGGGTTAAGTTAACTAGAACACTTAACCAACATAACATGGTAACACGACAAGATTTGTAGGGGTTAAGTAACAAAGAAAAACATTTAGCCAATTTAATATGTTAACCAGACTAGAAAGTGGGGGTTAAGTAAATTCAATACACTTAGCCAATTTAACATGTTAACTAGACTAGAGGTTGGGGATAAGTAAAATTTAATACACTTAGCCAATTTAATATGTTAGCTTGACTAGACCGTAGGGTTAAGTAAGCTTGAACACTTAACCATCAGAGTGTGATAAATGAATAGGGTTAAGTTAAAAACATGAAGGGACAATACTTAACCATTAGAACATGTTAATCAAACCAATGTTAGGGTTAAGTTAACTAAGGGAACACTTAACCGTTATAACATGTTAGTTAAAACAGATAGGCAAGGTTAAGTTAAAAAGGAACACTTAACCAGTACAAGATGAATGGGTAGGGTTAAGTAAATACTTAACCAATATAACTTGATGCTGATAAGGTTAAGTCAACGTGAATTACCGATAACACTTAACCAGTTTAACATGACAAATGAATGGGTTAAGTTAACTTGTATCGACTAATGACACTTAACCAATTTAATTTGAGGAGAAAGAGAACTAAGTAGTAAACCTTAGTTGAAAGGGGCTAAGTAGTAAACCTTAGTTAAGAAAACGACAATTCAGGAAACTAAGTGGTAAACCTTAGTTAGGAAAACTAAGTAGTAATTCTTAGTATAACACGAGGAGGAGCGAACATCCATCAAATCTTAAAAAAAGGCTCCAACGAATTGGGTTACGAAGCCCGAGGCTTCGAGAGGACGTGAGGGTATTCTTGGTATCCCTCTGTGAGGCTGCAGAAGATCCTCCTGGGCTCACAGAGGTTAAGGTCTGCGTTAGAAGAACCAAGGGTATGCCTTGGTTGTAATATAAGGCAACCTAAAGACTAGGATGGACCACCGTGATTCGGCGAGACCAGTAGCCCTGTGATAGCAACTCGTCGTCTACCTACCATCTTGAGTCAGTCGAGATACGTAAAGCGGAAAGGCGGAGAACTCCAGAAGACCATATACTTGCTATCTAGTTATGGGTGAGGATGGCCATAAGACAATGGGGCATAGAGGGCCTGCGTATAGTTCTCAATTTTTCAAGGGTGGCCTTTCATTAGTTGAGGGAGGGGTCAGGTGGGACCATAGCCACTGAAAAAAACAGACCTTAGCATCTGCATTGGCAGATATCTGAAAGCTCCCGACCGAGTTCTGTGTTTCTAGAATAGTCCTGCCACGGGACACGGGTCGCACATTTCATGACATGTGCATCTACACAGCTATAAACGATTCGTGACACATACGTGGGGAAAGTCTAGGAACATATACCACTTTAGGTAGTGCGTCCTAGACTAGGGGCATCGTTCGACAGGTAGCATAAACCCTAGTTGGACCTAGGTGGCATAAAATCCTGAATCCGAGAAGTATTAGATAAGTCGCATAAACCCTAGTTGAATTTAGGAGGCGCTCGATAAGAAAACCCTAGATTAGATCTAGGTAATAAATAATAAATGTACGCCTAAAGGCAACCACAATTACTAGGATTGGGATCTTTATCATTTTAGACAAATTACTAGTTGGGACACTAGATAGGTGGTGCAGAGACATAGAAACCATAATAACTGGTTAATAGCGAAGCGAAGAAAGTATTAAAGCATATCCAAATTATCTTTTCTTAGCATATCTTGTGTTAATCTTATCCTATCTTGTTGGCCCTATCATCATGGTATTGTCTTGTATTCAGTTAATTCATGTCGTTTTGTTTTTCCTTGTTCACATGCTAGAAGTAACTGAACTTACCAGACTTTATGTCTGACCCAGTTTTCTTTCGTCTTCTTTTCTTCCGTCCCCCCCCCCTAGGTAGTTAAGGATGGAATAGTATAGCTCAGGTTAGATTGGACCGTCACTCTTCCCAAGCTCGAAGATTCTTTGAAAAAGTGCTTTGGGCTCTCTTTTTCTGCTACTATGGCTGGCTTATGCTACATTAGGGAATATAAATGTTATTTTACATTTCTTTATTTTGTAAGGCTGATGATACTCTGATATTGGTAAACAATTGTTGTACAAACTATTTTATCAATAAAGTAAAGTTTTATTTTCCGCTGTTTTAATTTTGTCTGTCTTGTAATTTATCTGCATCTTTTACCCTAAATGCTCCACAGAAGTTAGTGCATTCCCTTTGTGAGTGACACTAAAGGATGTGGGGTGTTACATAGAGTAAGCAGCGTTTTCTCATGCACGTGACATAAGTCGTGGAGATACTCGATATCCTGGATATAGTGCGGATATGCATTACGTCGTTTCCTCATGTCTCGGACGTAAGCTGTGGGGAATTGCACTATGCGATCGATGTTTCGGATCAGTAGCCATCATGACAAAAAACCAACTTCTAATACGACATTTTACAGTTTTAGCAGTATAGTATT
This sequence comes from Allium sativum, assembly GCA_030737875.1. Taxonomy (NCBI): domain Eukaryota; kingdom Viridiplantae; phylum Streptophyta; class Magnoliopsida; order Asparagales; family Amaryllidaceae; genus Allium; species Allium sativum. The sequence continues at coordinate 27,038,090 of CM060927.1, read as the reverse complement.
AGAGGCATAGTGGTATGGGACATTCATGTCATCTAGGATTGATACATTTATATTTGAAGTTGTTTTTAATACTATGCAATTATAGTAATAATAAAATATTTGTTTTTAAAAATGTACCAAGCATATTTGGCTATTATAAGTTAAAACTCTATCCTCCAACTTGCGTTGCATTGTGTGATGGGGCCTAAGTCTTATAATAGCTTCATTTTTCTTCAATTAGCATTGTGTTGTTTTTTTTATGCACTGGTATTCTTGGGGGTAAACTCGTTCCGTGTTATATGGCATGGTCTCTTGATTTACCCAATTTTAAAATAAAGATTAATAACTGTTTTTGTTCTCACACTAGTCCCATGACTGACTCAAAGTTTATTGTTTCTACCTAAACTCTAATTGCCCATATTTTCCACACGGACAGATAGTGGTTTTGGTTTTCGCAGATATTTCTTTTCCCAGGATCTTGGATTACAGCTGGAGCTATATTCGGAAAGCTTTATATCTGTGTATTTCTTTCAATTGTGTTGTTGATGTATTTTCCGCTACACATTATATTTATACATTTTATTTCCTGTGCTATGTATTAATCTTCGATATTTTTCTCTGTTGTATATTATTCATACTCCGGTATATTCTTGTACTCTAATGTAAATTGTTGTAATAAGAAATTAAATGTTCTATTTTAAGTGTTTTGATTTGTCGTGTTCTCAATTCAATCCAGGCTTTCCCATAAGGGAGAGTTTGGGTCGTCTCATTCGTACTTCATATCAAAATATCAGATTTTCCTAAAAATCTTTTCAATATTCAAGAGAGAATATTATTCATCATAAAATCTACATTTAAACTATTGAAACAGTTCCAATTTTAAAATAATTTGAATATTAAAATAGTTAAAAATATATTTGAAATAGTTTGGATATATAATTAAAATAGTTTGAAAAATAAATAGTTTGTAATTTAAAATAGAATAACCAAATATAGTAGAATCTATAGTTGAGATAATAAAGTAGTTTATAAAATAAATAGTAACTTACTGATACGTTTTATTTAAATAATTAACAAAATGAAATAGTTGTAAGGTTTAGTTTATAAAGAAAATTATTATTATAAAATAGTTTATAAAATAAATAGTTAGTTATTAAAATGGTTTATTTAAAATAAGTGATAAAATAAAATAGTTATAAGTAAATAGTTTTAAAGGAAATAATTAATATAAAATAGTTTTCAAAATGTTTTAAAATACTATAGTCGGAATTAGAATCGTTTCTTCAAAATTTAACCAAACTGGAAATCATATTTCAATTTCAAATCAATCTTCAATTTCGATATCTTAATTCAAAAGGATTGACTTCCCATTCATATTCAGTTCGATTCAACAGTTCGATTTCAAACAATTTGATTTAATAATTTGATTCACATAATTGAATTTCAATTATAATTCTCATTTTGAATAATTCGTTTATAAAAATATTGAGTTCACAATTCAATTATTAGTATAAATCAAGTTAATTTAAATTAAATATCAAAGATTCATTCGATAAATTTATATTTTATATTCAATTCAGTTCAACTTCTGTTATTAACATTTACGAATTTCTTAAAATGTCAAAGCTTAAAGTTCAAATTTAAGAAAATAGATTGATAATATCATTTATTACTCTTTAAAACAAAATTTCAAAATTCAAGGTTAAAATCAATTTTTATTTAACCTATCGGTGTCCGTATATTAATTTCTATCCTATGCTCAAGTGATGCTTAAAATTTAATTTCAGTATTTTGGGAAAGGATATATATCATTTCAGTCCAAATTAGGGTCATAGGTATTTATCATTTCAACTTACGTTCTTAATTCATTTTAATGATTTATCCTGGGTTTATTTGATGCCGGTAACATCTAGGGTAATAGTTGGGATTAATCAACAGAAATCAACAAAATGTATAAACAATATCGATGACAAGATGAATTTCATATCTATACATTAAATATATAAATTCAAGGCATACATCAAATCAACACATCTAAACAGTTCAATAATATCAGTTACTAGTCATCAGGTATGAGGTTTTTTTATAATTATTAAAACAAGAAATTAATCTCTAACAGTACAATTTATATAGTAGTTAAATTAAATTATACAGTCTATGCAGATATAACATAAATATGCAATTTAAATAATCAAACAGCAACTAACACAATCATGTCTTGACATTAATTTAATTTAACTAACAGTCAAATATTTTAGATAGATGTGAGTGGGTTTAATTACTCACCTTTGGTTCTGAACGACATTAAAATCCGAATTTTAGCCCAAAAATAAACGGTCTTAGAATAATTCCAAATCAGTGTCATCGCGATGAGCTCGTCGATATGATTCCAAAGCAATTTATTTCGTCCAAAATCGACCTCGTAGCCGAAAGTTATGAACGTTTGAAACAATTGGAATTTAAATTATAAAATTAAAATAAAAACAAACTCCTCACCCATTAAAACTGCGCCATGTCAGCCCCTTTTATCACTACCCCTCTTCTCTGTTGCTCTACCCGTTCCAATAAAACACGGTACCCATCGCACGCCTCCAAACCATTTATCATGCACCCAATTCGAGACCCCCATACTCCGATCCGATACTGCCTCCTTGTGCTCCACTGAGAGTTCCCGCAATGCCAAGAACCCGACCCCACTCGAGAGCCTCCTCAACCCATAATTCTCCAAAAAACGCGCGACACTTCTATGCAGATTCTGGCGATTATAAGTTGTAATTTTATCCAACCGTATGGACTCGTAGAGCTCGAGATGTGCTATGATTTTTGCTTTGGTAGTTTGTGTTTTCATTGATCGGATGGAGAGAAAAAGAGGAAGAAAGTATTCGAGATTGCGGCCATTGAAATTAGAAGAACGACAACAACTGTTAAATTAGGGTTTCAAAAATAATTTAATAATATTATATTTCTCGTTTAACGTGTTTTAAACCAAGAATATGGACTAAGCCCAAATCAGGCCCGCTTACTGTCTAACAATAGGTTTTGACGCCTTCTGAATGCAATGGAATAGGTTTCAAGGCCCAATTCCAAAGTCTATAGCAGTTTCTTATAAAACATGATTATTTAATTAAATTGTACATATAAATTTGTACGCGTTTTAATTTCTTATGATCAAACTATAATTCAGTCTGCTGCCAAATTTTAGATCATATAATAATTTATAACTTTGGATCCAAAAAAAATAGTTTCATAAAATTCTGAGATTATTTATAAATTGACAAATTTAACCAGTCCATAAATATTATAAAATATCCATTTTCTGTTTATTAGCCAATAGATTAAATCAAAGGTTTATAAATTATATTCAAATAGAAATTAAAATTCATATAAATTTTCAAGTCAACAAATTGTTTACTGTGAATTTAAAATTCGTTATTTACAAATTCAAACTTTATTTCAATTATTAATTACACCAATCAATTTCATTAAATGTATTAATATTAAATTCCAATCTTCCATGTTAACCAATATAAACAAGATCACAAAATTATTTACAATCAATACATGCTATAATTACCAAAATAATTTAAAATTAATCAATTAAAAAATTTATTTAAGTTTCCATCATGTATTGATACAATTTCAATATTTAAAGTTTAATTCTAAATTTGTTGACTTAACTGAGTCCTCATAACCCTCAATAATTACCGTACAAATCAATTTATAATTTATATTTTAAATCCACATAAATAATGACACTTATTACCAGTCGACCTTCATTATACAATCAACGAATGTATGTTATTACCATATTAATTAAATCAAAATTTCCAACATATATGGAATTCCAAAATTTGCCAATTCATAAATTTTAGTATTTAAAGCAATTTTGTTCAAAAAAACTTTACATTTAATATTTTAAATTATTGCAAAATATCGGGGTGTTACAGCTTATCTAATTTGTTAGAGGATTTGAGTTCGAGCCCTCTTTACAAGCATAATATAACCATACTCAGGAAAACTGTAGGGGGTGATGCAATACAATAGAAAGTGGAATCAAACAATTTTTTGTTATGTTTTAGCTTGTTAGTTGTTATATGTTGAATGTTGTTTTCTTACGTTACTCTTTGTGGCTACATAATATTTGTGAGTTTTTTTGCTTTTGATATTGGTGTAGTCTTTTTATGCCTCTTTTATTTCTTAACTGTTTTTGCCCTATTTTATTGTAGCTACTGAGTGGGTCAAGGAGGAAAATTGAGGGGCTCTTGACCATAAGCAATATGCAAGTCTTCTTACTTTCCACCCCCATTTATTAAGGCTGATTAATATTTCTAACAAAGCTTATTATTTTTGTACTCCTAAATTAAATTTAATGAAAACTCTTGTTTGAATTAGAGATATATGACAAAAAAATCCATTGTCTGTCCTGTTTGCGAATATCGTGTAGTTTTGCTATCATGTACATAGATTTGAGTACGGAAAATGATAAAAGATTGGTTTTTCTGTTAAATTCGTTTTGTAAAATGATCTTTTCCACGATATGAGTGCATCATTCGTACTTTTGTACGTATGAAAACCGGAAACTAAAATAGAAAGAGAACGCATCCTTAATTTTTTGATCTCTCTTTTTTGTACATATTCAAGTACTACTTGGTGCACATGTTTTAGTATTTACAGTGATGGCACTATTACCTCACGGTGAGACAGTAATATGTGCCCAAGCACATTATATTTGAAGGCTTATGGTTTAATCAACAAAAATATTCATCGGAACAACTGAACCTTTACCTTTATACTTAATACTTGCAAAACGTTTTTTGTCGACTTACATCGAAGTCTAATGCTGGTCGCAGTACTATATCCTAACGAATTTATAAATGGATGTCATTGTTAAAAGTATAATTACAGTAATTACCAACCAGTGCTTTCAAATGCTTGATACTTTAACATTTACTGAATTCAGTTGCAGAATATACTTATATAGAATTGATATTGCATTTCAGAGAGTACAGTTACGTTCTTCCACAAGCAAGATAGACGATAAGCCATCAAAGGGTATGTGGTTATTTCCTATTTGTGTTAGTTATAGCAATTAATCTACGGTCACATTGGAGAGATCATATTCAAGTGTGGTTTGAAGGATTGGGTATCAGCTTGTCAAAACAAGTGAGCAGTTGGCTTCAGTAATAAAAATTATATCATTAAACAAAAGTTAAATTCCCAATATTCATTTATAAGCCTAGAGTAATAAACGTTAAGTTGCATAGTCAGTGAATTAGAGATCGTTAAACAAAGATTTATCTTAATTAAATCAAATTATGTCATTAAACAAAGAATGAATTCCCGAAATAAGATATTCATTTATAGTCTTGGAGTAATAAAAGTTGTGTAGTGAGTGAATAAAGCCTTTCCTGATATGATTTGAAGTTGACGATTTAATTTTGGAAGTGATGCTAATGAAATAGTTGATGTTAAGATATAGTTAAAAATAAAATTAATACATAATTGGTTAATATACAATTAGTTCATTTCTTGTTGATTAAGATTGATTAGCTAGAGTGGTTGGTTGATTTTTTTTTAATATGGTGCTCAAGCTAAACAAAAATGTTGGTAATAAATTAATGAAAATTAATTATGGTAATGTTTTGATTAATTGTTCTTATTGTAATCAAGAAATACTTTGTTAATCACCATCCTCTCATCTTTTGATCAACCAACAGTATGCCCTCAAACCACACGGCATATGTCTTTCAACTGTAGACGTATGTTTACTCCTCAAAAATCCTACACACATTGATGGATCAAGACATAGAGAAAGACCAGAAGTTCCCTAATTCAACTTGTAACCGGCTGGTCTGAAGAACAGGTACTAACCAGACAGTTCAAAGGATGCATACTGTGTTCTACATCAATATACAGATCTTTCGCAAATTTACGAGACCAATCGATCATGTTTTGGAATTCCAGAACAACCATCCAATAAGGATGTGACATAATCCTACCGGTCGATCAGAAAGATACATAGCCGACTGATTATGTTGGGAGTAACTCGCCAAGATGAATTTCACCACGCCGTTCAGATAAGGGGACTTACAGCCGACCGGATATATCATAAGGTCTAGACCAATCAGCCATATGAGAAAGGAAAAAGCACCAGTCAATCACCCTTAAGACACCGGTCGGTCACCCTTAAAACACTGGTTGGTCACCCTTAAAGCAAAGTACATCATTCAAGTATTATTATACCGGTCGGCCGGAAAGATTCACAACTGACTGTTCATAATATGAAATCTACAGTAGGCCAATTTCACAGGAGGGAAGAAAAGACATACGGACTGATCGGTCCTAATTTAGGTCGGTTGGTTCTGTTGACATCTGTTCACAGCTGGGCTGGTATCAATTTTCGTAAATATGACCAAGACCGACCAGTGTCCTACACATGATATCTTGGCTCTCCCTCATTCCAATAAATAGGGGGCCAACCCCACTTTTTAATGGAGGATGAATTCCCTTGCTACGAAGCGCTACAGAAATTTCTCAGCAGCCATACTAACACTCATCCATCATCATCAAGTGAATATTCATTTGTTCATTGATCATGGCTTTCATCAAGTTCATCCAGGTGATCTAAGAGTTGGAGATTTATCATTCAAGTTCAAAAAATTGAAGAAATCCTTCCAATCCTCCTCCGATCATACCTTATCTCTGTTGGTCATTCTATTTCTCCATGAATTTTTATGAATTAAAGTGTAATCTACAAGTGAGAGAGTGATATAACTTGTAAGAGTGAATCAAACCTTGTAATTAATAAATTGGTAATGGAATCCTATAGGAAAATGGGTGTAGATCTCTTATGATCGAACCACTATAAAAATGTTCTTGTGTTTTAATTTAATGTTTTTTGTGCTTGCGATTGTGGCTCCGCATACCTTTCAAGTACTTGAAAGAGTAACTTTGGTGTTTCATACAGATTTTTGGTATAAACATTTTGGCGCCCACCATGGGGCCGATTCAATCTTCCATTCTCTCACACTCTCTCACAAGGTTTAGGACCTTGCATAAAGAACCTAAGCCTATCTCATTACAATATATTTCAAATCCTTGCATGAAATTATGGGTAAACCAGGTAGACCATCAAAGAGGATCACTAGTCAAAATGTCAAGGATGATAATGCCGCTAACAATGAAACCACTCCTCTCACCTACCGATTTGAGGATGGAGAAACGAGAAGGGAGTTGGATGAAGTTGTTGCGTGCTTTACAAGCCAAATGAGCATTGCGAATAAGGCCATGATGAAGAAACTTGAGTCGATGTTTTCCATGCAAGCCGCCATGGCAAAAGTAACCATGGAAACCACCCATGCTAAGTCTGTTCAAGTAGGTCATACAAAAAGTACGTCTTCCTGTTCTTCGGGCCCAAATCGAGGAATTTCCGTCCAAGAGGTCACAGATCCTAATTGTCCTCGAAAGGAAGCAATGCCTCTAACACGCAATTGATCCAATAAAGCAACTTCTCGACAAGCGCTTGGTACCACCAAAGGGGCACCTCCCCAAGTGGGAGACCAAGGGCCCCGCATTCCAGACCGTAACCATTTGCTTAGGCAAACATCCAGTAAGGATGAAGGCGTCCGCCTCGTGGACCAGCTCAACGAGGATGAGCGTCTATCGGAAATGGTTTGCAAAATAATGGAAAAGAGCCTGAAGAAGCAAGATAATGAGAAAGACCGCGGGTTTGCTCCTACTAAAACTCTGCTTATGGAAAGAATTAAGACGACGCCGTATACAAATAAATTCAAGCCTTCAAGGGTTCAAGATTACAATGGGACAAGTGATTCCAACATGTTCTTGTTTAAATATGACCAGCATATGGACAGAGCACTGGCCACGGATGAGTTGAAGTGCTCATACTTTCCAACTTATCTCGAAGGGTAGCATCACTCTGGTTCACATAGCTACCACCCAGATCTAAGGATGGTTTTGTTACCTTAGTTAAACTATTTCAAGAGCAATTCAGGCTCCAAGCGACAAAAGTATGAGATGTCATGGAATTGAATGAGCTTGAACAAAGGGCAGGAGAATCCATAAGGGCTTTTCTCACTCGTTTCAACACCGCCGCAGTCAAGGTTGGAAACTATGAGCATCGGTTGGCTCTAATGGCTTTGAATGGAGCCTTAAGCAAGAAGACCAAGATTGAATGATGGATTAAGAAGAAAAAGCCAAGTACTCTTGAGGAACCGTTTGATAAAGATGAGGAATATATAGTTGTGGATGAAGATTTAGCCTATACTATAAACGTTCCTGAGAGCAGCATGCGACCCGAGAAGAAAAATAATGGTGCAGAAGGTGGCCAGAAGGATCCAGGTAGTCAGAAAAGTGGAAATGATGTAAGAGATAACCAACCTAGCAAAATGCTTCACTTCTTTAAGAATTTGGAATTAACTCCTTTGAGCTACACAGTGGAGAACATCTTCATGGCAACCAAAGACACTGATGAGTACCCAAAATCGAAGCAGTGAAAATTAGTGATGCGACGATCAAGTCAGGGAGGTTCTGTTGAGTCAAGAATTTCATAGAGTTTTGATTTCTGATGAAGAGATAAGTCGTTTTCGACAAAAAGAAGTTATTCATACGTTTAAAGAGACATAAAGAGCTACATACATTAGAGGTTGATTATTTGGTATGTTAGTAGTGTTATTTGTGTTAAAATATATCGCCAAATAATCTTATATATATAAGGATATATGATTGCACATTAACTGTGCAATCTGGGCCAAAGCGGTCGACCTATAGAAACTAGGCGGTCGACCGTTTCTGCCCAGAATGCACAAATAACCTGCATAAGTGTACATAACGTTTATATATTCAAATTCCTGTCTACTGGTCCTTGTTAACCTGTCGACTGTTTTCAAACAGAAGAAACCTTTCGTATAGGCACTTCCATTTCTTCATGAGTTGCTTCTCTTTCTCTTCACCAATGATCATATCCATTGTTTGTAACTTTTCACAAATGGTTACAACTATTTATTCCTTATATAAACATCATGAATTCATCATTCCAATTCACGAATTCTATCAATTTAATTTCTATTCTCTTGATTTCATTCTTGAGGCACTCAAATTGCTCATATTCCATCATATATCGTTTGAATCCTAGAATCTATTTAACATTCTTTTGATTTAATATGATATCCACTTCCAAATCTTCATATATACAAATATGTTATTTGAGGATAAGATTATAGGAAGTTTGTACTACAAGTGACAAAATCGTGTTATCAAGAACACATATTGTCAAAAACAAGGTATATTCATCTTACAAGAAGTCCTCGGTGTTGTAAGAGGCGCGTGTTGAAGTCCTCAGTGTTGCAAGAGGCATGAAATCTCATTCGTCTTCTCGGGTGTTGTATCCATGTTCCTCCGGATGAAGTGAGGTGGTTATTAGTGAGATTCCAGATAGAAGTCTGGGACTGGACGTAGGACGGTGCTCTGAACCAGTATAAAAATTCCTGGTGTGATTTTTCTTATTTACTGCATCTACTCTTATATATATATATATATATATATATATATATATCTGTGATTAGCTATTATTTCATACTTGTGTGTTATACACCATATTACACGATCCGTGTGTATTATATTAGCACGTACACGCATTTTCATTTGGTATCAGAGCACGATCATCATATAACCGTAACACGGTTATTTGATATATTCTTGTAAAATAGCAAATAATGCAAGCACCAGCACTACTATAATAACCCGGAAATCTGAGCCAATTTAAAAATTTTATTTTGGCAATTTTATTGAATTTTGAATATTTAAAATGAATTATTTTAAGTAATAATGACGAAAAATTTATTTTGAATAGAATTCAAACGCATAGATTTATTCGAATCATCGTTAGAATATAAATATTTATTTATATAAATAAAAGGAATTGAAAATGGCGCGGTAGTTCGATAATTCAATTTCAAATTTCAAATGAATGTACAGGATTCAAAATAAACCGGATTGTAGCGAAACCAAAAATATTAGAATCTAATAGAGAATGTCTTTCCAAAGAATCCGAAAAATTGAAATTTCATAGCGGGAATAAAAAGATATGTCTAGTTGAAAATTCAGAATAGTCGCCATGGAAATCTAGCCCTTGAAAATGGAAATTTTGCAAACGACTTCTGTTTTCGACGAAACCACTTTTGTTGGTTCCGTGATGTCAAGTTATTACTAGATTTCAAAATTCTTAATTTTTTGAATCAATATGTGAGTGTGGCAAAGTAAAATGTGTTCTGACAGTTTCAGTTAATTTCGATCGACCTGAAAATGGCCATTTTTCAAACGGTCTCAGTATTAGACGAAATTAGTTTTGTTAGGACCGTATCGTCAATACGAAGCTATAAAATATTTTTCAGGAATTTTTAGAATTCGTATGTGGCCCTGGTAAATTGAAATGTGCATTCAAATTCAATATATAGATTTATATTTTGATTTTGTCAGAAACCGGTCGAAACAACCAAACTGGCTTACGATACATATCCCATTGTGTCCAGAATGGGGGTATTTGGCTAGGGGCGACAGTCGTTGGGGTTCGTTTGGAGTTGTGAGCAATAAACAAGTAAAATTGGAAAAAAAAAGTAGAATTAAAATAATAATATAATTTAATATAAATCACCCCCTCCCCAAAACCATATCTCCTAGAACGCAGCCGCCATTTCATTTTTCAACGGCCAATATTATCACGATTAAACCCTAAAAATTCTCACGAACGAAATCGAATTTCAACAGCGATTCAAAACGAAAATCATAGACAAAGCCAAGGGCATTTGATTCGAATTTGTTTGATCGGATTTAGGGTTGTAATTAGCTCGTGCCAGCCTCTTAAACACGTCAGGCTCGAAGCCATTTTCCAGTGCAATGATGACATCGAGTTCGCCAGAACTCTTGGCGTTGGGTGAGGTTGTGGCGCCGCACCATGTGGTCACCTCCAATTGGCCAACGATGGCCCTCAGTGGCGGCACAGTGGAGGTCTTCGTTTGGAGCAGGGTACGGCTGATTTCAACGAGGAAGAGGAAATGTTGTGCGGCCTAGATTGTTTTGGACGTGATTAAGGTGAATTTTAAAACCCTAATTAGATTATTAATTACCTTGTTTAATCAATATATATTATTTTGGTAAAATGAAATTGCACATCGTTTTGAAAATAACATTAGCCTTATTTTTGAAAATAAAATTTCATTGTTTTTAAATAAAATATATCTCGCATAGTTTTTAAAATATATATTGCCTTGTTTTGAAAAATAGATTTGTAGCATTGTTCTTATAAAATATAGGTAGCACTATTTTTATAAAAATTAGCATATGGTTTTAGAAATAAAAAATCAGATTTTTATAAATATGATTTTCAAAAATATGAAATAGCGATGATTTAAAAATGTGATTTTTAAATAAATAGTACTGTATTAAAAATGTGGTTTTTAATATAAAGCGTGTGAAACAGATTACAATGGGACTGTCTAGAATCAAAACCAAACCGTCCAGAAATAAAGAATGGCGGAGTGGAAACCCAAGGTGAGAACTTCTCACTTTTAATTAAATTTTCTAGTTAAAATATATACTAGGATGCAGACGGTGTTTAGTAGCACTCGACACCCGTCGTCCACAGACCATGGACGGCTTGTATGCTTGTTTGTTTGATTTTGATGTGCAGTTGATTGTGTGATGTGATGTGAAATGAAATGAAATATTTTATAGTTAAAAAAATAATTTTTAATGTGTATATAAAATAAATATTTATAAACGAATGACTGATATGGATTGGGACGATAAATTTTACATATCGCCTAATTGCACAAATAAAATCTGTGTTTGATTGATTGAAACCCCACACGGGTATTGGGATGATATATGACATACACTAATCCCAATAATTAGTTGTATGTCGATCGATTGATTGACAGACTATTATAAGCGTTGAATATTTATATTTGATGCTTATACAGTGTAGAATGCACTTTGGATGATGGTTGATTATTTGTCGTTGTCGATATATACATGCATTGTATTGAAGTCCATAGAAATAAAATCTATGGTAATTGATTGGGCCTCATTCTAGTTTTGAAATAGAATATTTGAAGAGGACTATTTGAATAAAATATTTGAATTGAAATATTTGAAAAAGAAATATTTGAAATAGAATATTTGAAAATAGAAATATATGAAGCCGTGTTGATTAGATTGACGCCATTTTGACGTGAATGATATTTATATTGATTTTATTCATTTTATAATGAATATCGAAAGTGATTTCAAAATCTGATATTTTGAAAAGAATTGAAATTCGAATTGAAACTGAATAGAAATGAATCTGAATTGAAACTGAATAGAAATGAATTCGAATTGAAACTGAATAGAAATGGATTCGAATAGAAATTGAATAGAAATGAATTCGAATAGAAATTGAATAGAAATGAATTCGAATTGAATTTAAATGAATTCGAATTGAAATTGAATTGAATTGAAAACAAACAGAAATTGAATTAGAAATCAAAATGAATTGAAATCAATTTGAAATGAATTTAAAAGGAATTTATAAGGAAAAAATTCAATTTTGATTTACAATTGAATATAAAGTTGAAACTGTTTTGAAAACGAATTTAAAACGGATTATAGAATACATTTTGAAAGGAAATCGACAAAATATATAATATATATATTATATATATACATATATAATGGCCTAAATAGAACGTGCCGCGCTGCGGCTGTTCGTGAATTTCGACCATTGACTTCGAATGGACATTGCGGGAGATCTGACCGTCAAATTCTCCTAAAACTGGAACCGTTAGGTTCGTATCGAAAAGAGCTTTCTAACGAATATTAGAAATTTGAAATATAACGGTTGGACTTGGAATTATGTCCAAATCAAATTTGGAAAAGGTCGTTGTAAGTGAAGTTCGATGGTTGTTGATGGAAATCGACTGTACGTGCCTTGATAAAATTATTAAAAATAGTAATAATTTGTGTAAAATTATAAGAAATGATTTCTGAAGAATTGAGATGAAAACCTCCATCTTTGAAAAGATAAAAATAGTTTTTTATCGAAATGAACTAGTTTTGAACTAGAATTATAATTTATTTATTTTTAAAATAAATAAATTGGATTTGAAATGGTTTTGAAAATAACCAGAATTTCCAATAATTTCATTGGAATGGATTTGAATCGAAATTGTCTTCGGAATATTTCGATGTCGGATTTCGTGATTATACAGATGTTGTTATGGAAATTTGAAAGATACATATATATCGTTATTTCCAATAAGATATTTGTTGGTCGTAGAATTTGATATTGAATATAAGCCGATATATTTTCTATTCAGAGCCTTGTATTTAATATCAAATGTGATTTGGGTTTGTCGTGAATGGTGTCTTCATTAACACTGTTCTTAAGCCCACTTGAGAAAATGATTAAATCTTTTTATTTAGATTTAATGAAGTGTACCAATTAAATAATATTTAATTGGAATTGAATTGGTGTTGATTTTTTTGGGTTTATCGTGAACAGTGTTTTAAATAACACTTGTTCTTTAACCAGATAATTAATGGAATGTGATTTTGGGTTGTTGTGAACGGTATCTTCAATAATACTGTTCTTAGACCCAAAGGAGTTAAGAAAATCAGAAACTAATTGGATATTAGTTAAGTTGAATGGTTTCTAGGTCATTGATCTGATGTTGATTTCAGCCTTCGGGGTTATACTTAGGGAATTTCTCACTTGTTAATTTACGGTTAGGGACTGATTGAAATGTGATGTGATTTTAGGGTTTATCGTGAATCGTGTTTTAAATGACACTAATTCTTTAACCCAGTTAAAGATTAAAACTAAATGGAGTTTTAATGAATCTTTAATTAGATTGAAAAGATCGAGAATGGAGTATCACCAGTTTTGCTCCAGGCGATAGTTAAATCTTTAATTAGATTTGATTGTGAAATGGTAATTGAATTTACCGATAACACTGTGGTGTTAGATATGAAGTATTACCAGTTTTACTTCATGGGATGAATAAGTTGGGATTGGGAAATTAAAATAAATGATTACTTCAGTGTGGTTCGCTAATCCCGACTAGTTTGAAGTGATATTCAAATGAACATAAAAGAATAAATTTAAAAGAATTTATCTTTGATAAAATTAATGGGAACCTTTGACTAAGAATGTGAAATTTAGAAACTATCTGTAGGTTAGCTAAGCAGAACGGTTTCCTGGGTATTGATCTGATGCTGGTTTCGGCCTTCGGGGTTAATATTTGGGGAATTATTCCCTTGTTGATTTACGGTTAGTGACTGATGAATTGGAATGAGGCGTATTTTGTGTTTGTGTAACACTTGTTTATTATATACGCGAGTTATTCGGAAAGACCGGGTTTATCCCATTCTGAATAACTGATACGACGATAAGTCGAAGATGAAGATGGTGGTTGAAGACCGGATGTCTTCACGACGTTTGGGTGATTATTGATGATCTTGATTGGGCTGTACACCCAAGAAGATGGAAATAGTTAGTGATCGTCCAGACGTATTTGGAGATCGATGGATATGTGAGGAAAGTGCCTCTGGTTTCGTTCAGACCCAGAACGAACTTGTAAATGGACTATGTGTCTGACATTGGATTTCAGTCTGTGTGATTGATTTCTATTAAATCTATATCTGTTTGGCGGCGGAGAATTTATTCTCTTGTTTATCGCCCTTCTCTGAGACGTACGAGCCTAGGGGTATATATCGATGGATATCAATCGCATGGAGTGAATTGCCTGTGTGGCATGCTTAAGTAGCAAATGATCAAGGCTTCTGTTAAAAAGCAAAGTCTTGTGGTTGATGATCAAAGCACGACCTTTGTGGCATAGCTTTGTGTAATGTTTACCTCGCGAGTTTCACATCCGGTATGAACCAGAAACGGGGGAAGGACCTCAGGGGGGACATGCGTTTCTTTCTAGTTAGAAGTGGCGTCAGTGGTTTTACACGCCCTGACGAGTTTGACTTATGTGGTTGTGACTGTTGCAAGGCACCTCAGATATATATATATATCGGTGACTATGTGAAGCCGGTGGAGTCATTTGTTGGCTCATTTACGCCCCATAGGGCGGGGAAACGTATTGTTCAGGCATTATAATCCACTCTGTGTGGACCAGCCCTGACGATCCATGGTGCAGTTGCAGCTGTTCCTGAGACTCAGACTAGACAGTCTCAAATCGGTGAGGACGATCCCTAGCCTCGGTTCATACCATAAATGATAACCCAACTTCCAATACGACATTTTGCGGTTTTGATTGTATAGCTATATATGGCGGCATAGTGGTATGGGTCATTCATGCTGCCTAGGATTGATATTTATGATTGTATATAAAATCAGAAACTAACTGAAAACGAGCTAAGATGGGTGGTTTCCTGGGTATTAGTCTGATGTTGGTTTCGACCTTCGGGGTTAATACTTAGGGAATCGTTCTCTTACTAATTTACAGTTGGAGTCTGATTAAAAATTTAATACATGAAATTTAGCGTATCAAGAATTCTTTGGCTATTATAAGGTAAAACCTTATCCCCCGGCTTGCGTTGCATTATGTGATAGGACCTGGGTCTTATAATAGCTTCATTTTTCTTTATTTAGCATTGCGCTGTTGTTATATGCACTGGTATTCTTGGGAGGAAACCCGTTCTATTTTATACGGCGTGGTCCCTTGATTTACCTAACTTTAAAATAAAGATTAATAATTGTTTTAGTTCTCACACCAGTCCCATGACTGACCTGGAGTCTATTGTTTTAACCTAAACTCTGGGTGCCCTTATTTTGACATGGGCAGCTAGTAGTTTTAGTTTTGCAGATTTATATTCACAGCATCCTGACTTACAGCTGGAACGATATCCGGAAAGCTTTTTATCCGTATATCTCCTTCTAGTTGTGTTTTGTATTATTTCCGTTGCGATGTATTTAAATGTAATTTAAATCTCTGATATTTCTATGTAATATTTATTCATTTATACTCTTTATATTCTTGTATCTGATGGAATTGTTGTAATAAACAATGAAATATTCTTCCGTCAGCATTCTTTTGTGTGTTGTTCTCGAACTATCCGCGCTTTCCTTCACGGGGAAGTTACGGGTCTTTACAACTACCACTTACACAGAAGGTCAATCGACATAAAGACCTCCATTATTCAATGGTCCCAACTATAGCTATTGGGCAACACGTATGTCAATCTTTATGCAATCAAATAGCTATGATGCCTGGAATGCTACCTAAAAAGGAACATTGAAACCTACAACTGATTATTCGTAATGGACACCGGTTGAGAAAACGGCAGCAACCGTAAATGCAAAAGCAGTAAACATGTTGTTTTGTGCATTAGACCAAAATGAATATAACCGTGTTAGTATCTGTACCACCATATATCAAATTTGGAAAACGCTGAAAACCACTCATGAAGATATTAACAAGGTTAAAAAACAAGCCAAAATAGCCATGCTGAAGAGTCAGTTCCAAAATTTCAAAATGAAGCCAAATGAGACAATCAATGATATGTATTCATGGTTTCAAACTATTAACCATGCACTTATTGGTTTAGGACAAAAATATTCGGACTGTGATGTTGTTTCGACAGTCCTACATTCTCTGACTACTAAATGGGAAGGAAAAGCATTAGCAATTGAAGAAGCTAATGACCTTTCCATCATGAAGCCAGATGAATTGATAGGAAATCTAATTTCCTATGAAGTTAATTTGGAGGCTAGAAAGGAACAGAAAGAAGAAAATAAAAATGTAGCATTTCATGCAGAAAAAGATAAAGATGAATCAAATTCTGAAGATGAAGACCTAGCATTCATTGCAAAAGGTTTCAAAAAATTATTGAAACAACGAAAAGCTAGTCGATATAACAAAAAGAAAACTAGATCGAATAGACCATCTTCATCCTCTATAGAATGTTTCAACTGCCACAAAAAGGGGCACATGCACAAGGATTGTCCAGAGCAAAAGAAGAAGTTAGATAATGAAAAATTCGGATACAAGGAGGACAAATCAAAGAAATGAGCATTCTCAGTTACATGGGATGATTCAGACTCGTCTTCATCAGAAAGTGAAAGTGATACAAAAAATGAACAAGCAAACGTTTGTTTCATTGCAGCAGAAGATGAGGTAAAAATTCCTACATTTTATGAAATACTTGATATTAATGCCGAGTTGATAGTTAAATATAAAGACATAAAACGACAATTAAAAGAACCCAGAGTAGATCTGAGTAGAGCAGAGTTTGAACGAGATATATTAAAAGACGAGAAGAAAATATTAGAAGAAGAACTTGGAAAACATTAAGAATTATCATCTAATATTGACTCTCAATTATCTCTTTTGAATCAAGAAATTGAAACTCAAAAATGAAAAAATGATGCTCTTACTACTGAAAATCATGAGCTTAAGGCAAAAGTCAAAATTCTGGACCTAGAAAAGACTAGTTTACAAACTAAGTTAGATGATATTACTCAAAATGTTTCTAACTTCAACAAAGGTCGAGAAAATTTGACAAAAATCATTGAAAATTCACAATCTGCTTCAAACAATCAAGGTTTGGGATATAAGAAACAAGAAACTAAGAAACATCTCAACAAGAAGAAAGATGAAGCTAATAAAAATCCTAGTTTATTATATTCCAAACAAAAACCAATTGTGAAGTTTCAAAAGAAAAATGTCAAGACTATCAAAATATGGATTCCTAAAACAAATAACAATTTGATTAGGTACAAAAATATTTGACATTTCGTGAATACTATGCATCCTGATTCTAATTATATATATTAAGGGGATACCAAACCCATAAGGGTTTGGACCACTAAGACCTAACTCTTATGACCCCATAAAAAGTGGGCACCATGGACTTAATTTTAATTTTTGCAGGTCCTACTTAGGAAAAGAAGAAAGCGGATCTTAGACAATTGTTTCTCAAAACACATGACTGAAAACTCAGCTTATTAAACAAGAAGAAGAAGATGATGATGATGAAACAGAGTCGGAATGAGTCTTCTTCGTTTATGAAACACCCCACCTCCATTAAGGTCACTCATAAAGGGAATGCCTTAACTTCGATAGAGCATTATAGGTAAAAGATGCAGATAAATTACAAGACAGACAAATAAAACAACGGAAAATAAAGTCATTTTATTAACAATGTGGTTCAGTCAAGCCTTTACAACAGTTGTCTCAATCATACTAAAAGTAATACATAGAACTTCTGTCTTGATTTAAAAACTTCCAAGTATAAAAGAAGCATAAAAATAACAATGATATTCCCCAATAAAGCATGAACCAACCATAGAAGTGGAAGAGAGGGTCCAATGCAAAACATCGACTATCTTCGAGCATCAAAAGAAAACTGAGCTAAGTGGTAACATTTCCACCTTGAGAACCTGGGGGAAACGAAAGAAAAGAGGCGAAACAAAACTATGTCAGACATAAGTCTGCTAAGTCCAGCTACTTTAAGCATATGAACAAGCAAGAGCAACATGACATGAATTAAATTGAATAAAGACATAAGCATGATGATAAGGAACATAGGATACACAGGATAAGCAATAAGCAAGATAAACAAAGTATAACATTGCATGTTAACAATTCTCTGCTTCGCTACTACCCTGTTATTCAGATTTCTATATCTCTACACCACCTAACGAGTGTCCCAACTAGTAATCTGTACAAAGGATAATATTACAACGTGATCACAATCCCTGCAATTGTGGTAGCCTTTAGGTGTACATCTATTATGAGGATTCCACCTCAATCAGCCTAATTGCCATGAAGATGTTAGATGTACCCTTACTACCCTATCGATCGGCTCCCTACTTGTACAAATGTTCCATGTGTCTGTGTCAATCGTCCCTCTCTTGCATGTAGATACCCTGTGCTGGTTCCACTATAAGGTGTATCAATCCTTATGATGGCAACAAGACACGAATCAAGATGCACAGTGTATAACTACTGGTACCTAGTGCCTGCTTTTTCCCACTCCGAAGTACGTGCACGCCCGTGAACCGTCGGAACCTACACTAACGTACCCCCTAACGTTATCTTTGACCTCTTATAATCAGCCCAGTAATCGTGCCCCACCCTGCCTAGTTTCAGGGTACCATGATACATCTATGTGGGTTACTGCTGAAATAGGTCCCCATTACTAGGGTTTCCTGCTGGTTAAGTATGTGGGCCTATATATACAAATATTACCCACCTTCACGAGATGTATTTAACCCTCCCACCGATTCTAGCATGTTTTCTTAACGGTTAAGTTTGTGGGCCTATATGTATTAATATTACCCACCTACACGAGATGTACTTAACCCTCACATCTATTCAAGCATGCTTATTTAACGGTTAAGTTTGTGGGCCTATATGTACTAATATTAGCCACCTACTCGAGATGTAATTAACCCTCTCATCGATCCAAGCATGTTTGTATAATGGTTAAGTTTTGTGGGCCTATATTTACTAATATTACCCACCGACCCGACGTGTACTTAACCTTCCCACAGATTCAAGCATGTTTATTTAATGGTTAAGTTTTTTGGGCCTATATTTACTAATATTGCCCACCAACCCGACGTGTAGTTAACCTTCCCACGAATTCAAGCATGTTTATTTAATGGTTAAGTTTTGTGGGCCTATATTTACTAATATTACCCACCAACCCGCATGTACTTAACCTCCTAATCGTCAAGTCATGTTGGTTAAGTGATTCTTATTAACTTAACCTTTCTCGCTTATCATGTTGGATTGGTTAAGTGTGATTTATTAACTTAACCCTGTTCATTCATCAGTTTATATTGGTTAAGTATTTCCCATATAACTTAACCCCATTCGTTCATCAAGTTATATTAGTCCAGTGTCATTAATCAATTCAAGTTAACTTAACCCACCCACTCGTCACGTCATATTGGTTAAGTGTTTCCTTCTGGTGTTGACTTGACCTTACCTCAAATCATGTTATATTGGTTAAGTGCTACCCTCTCGTGTTAACTTAACCCTTCCCATACGTCATGTTATATATTGGTTAAGTGTTATCCTCTTGTATTACTTAACCCCACCACATGTTATATTTTGGTTACGTGTATCCTCTTGTGTTACTTAACCCCACCACAAGTCATTATATATTTTGGTTAAGTGTTACCATAGTTAACTTAACCCTACCATCTGTTTAATTAACATGTTATAATGGCTAAGTGTTCCCTTAGTTAACTTAACCCTACCGTCTGTTTAGTTAACATGTTATAACGGTTAATTGTTCCCTTAGTTAACTTAACCCACCCATATGTCATATTGGTTAAGTATCATTAACCTAACCCTCCCATACTTAGCCTGTGTCATTATCATTAATTAGTGTATTTATTAATGCACCAACCTCTCACATTAGATATGTGTTGTTGCGGTTACTGGATATGTCGGGCGGTTCCGGGCAGTTTCACACCACAACTCAATCTAACCTCGGGTTTTTCTTGGGCATGATGCACTAACCTCTCATATTAGATAGGTGTTGTTGTGATTACTGGATGTGTCGGGCGGTTCCGGGCAGTTCTACACCACAACTCAATCTAGCCTCGGGTTAGGCATTCTCATCTTTTAGCATATTTACATATTTACGTTGTATATGTAAATTATTCACAACTAAATTATAACATTAATTATGTTCATAATTAATGGCATACCAATTATACCGTTTTCATGCTAATTACCCAAATCGACCAAAACTAGTCATGATCCTGTTTCTCAAGTTATGCCCAACCAATTCCAATTTCAAGTTATTAATCAAAATAGGCTATACCCCGTCTTCCCAAACTTGCAATAATAGTCATTCCCAAAATCACTATGTCATATATTTGGCGTTCCAAATCAATAGTTAAGCCCAATCTTGTTTTAATATTCTAGTTTACAATGTATAGCCAAAACTTGGTTTACAAGCCAACTAACCCAAACTTGCAGTTATAATGATAACAATGCCCCAATGTCAATTACAAGTTTTTCCCAACCATTTCACCAAATATGTTATGTTCAGTTACTTTACCCAATTATGTTATGCCAATATTGTCAATTTCATGTTTAGGCCCCAATAACCCAAACCTTCCCCGTATTTCCATCGTACGTATATCGTGATTCAACCTAGATTATAGGTCAATCGAGATTCACAAAAAAATGGAACAAATAGGAATAATATGACAATGATAGGCATAAGATTGGCACAAGATGATACCCAAAACACAAGAATTACACATCTAATAGAATTATAGCATAACTGAATAAACTGATTTAGAATAATTGCAGGCATATAGATCTGATTATGAACAATATTATGGACATGAAAGGCTTGAATGATAAACTAGGTTCAACAACTTGTATAGGTTCGATTGGATCGATAAGAAGCAACCCAAAGTCATAGATTCACAAAGGCTAAGAATAGATCCAAATAGAAAATCAAGCATAGGTCCAAATTCATTTTATTTCATGTCCATACTTGTGAAAACCCATAACTTCCCCGTAAAGGAAAGCGCGGATAGTTCGAGAACAAGCCACAAATCAGAACGCAGACGGAAGAACATTTCATTGTATATTACAACAATACATCAGATTACAAGAATATACAGAGTATAAATGAATATTACACAGAAATATCAGAGATTTAAATTACATTTAAATACATAGCAGCGGAAAATAATACAATACACAACTAGAAGGAGATATACGGATACAAAGCTTTCCGGATATCGTTCCAGCTGTAAACCAGGATCCTGTGAATATAAATCTGCAAAACCAAAACTACTAGCAGCCTGTGTCAAAATAGGGGCACCCAGAGTTTATGTTAAAACAATAAACTCCAGGTCAGTCATGTGACTGGTGTGAGAACTAAAACAGTTAATTTTTATTTTTAAGTTAGGTAAATCAAGGGACCACGTCGTATAACACGGAACGGGTTTTCTCCCAAGAATACCAATGCATAAAACAAACAGCGCAATGCTAAATAGAGAAAAATGAAGCTGTTATAAGACCCAGGTCCTATCACACAATGCAACGCAAGCCGGGGGATAGGGTTTTCCCTTATAACAGCCAAAGAATGCTTAATACGTTTAAAACAGATTATTTGATACTATTATAAGTGCATAGTGTATAAAACAACTTCAAATCATAAGTATCAATCATAGGCAGCATGGGTACCATATATCATGTCGCCATACTAGGCTCTACAATCAAAACCGCAAATGTCACGTATTTGGAAATTGGATTTCCATCTATGAACCGAGGCTAGGGATCGTCCTCTACCGATTCGAGACTCTCTAGCCCGAGCCTCAGGCAAGCGCGTAGGCAAGCCTTTAGATCATCAGGGTCGGTCCACCGATGTGGATTATTATGCCTGAACACTACGTTTCCCCGCCCTTTGGGGCGTAAATGAGCCAACGAATGGCTCCATCGGACCCGGATCGTCCGATCTAACCGAGGCGCCTCGCAACAGCAACAACCACATAAGTCAAACTCGTCAGGGCGTGTAAAACCACTGACGCCACTTCTAACTAGAAAGAAACGCATGCCCTCCCTGAGGTCCGTCTCCCGTTTTTGGTTCATACCGGGTGTGAAACTCGCGAAGTAAACGTTACACAAAGCTACGCCACATAGGCCGTGCTTTGATCATCACCACAAGACTTTGCTTTTCAACAGAAGCCTCGATCAATTGCCACTTAGGCATGCCACACAGGCAATTCACTCCATGCGTTTGATATCCATCAATATATAACCCCTGAGCTCGTACGTCTCAGAGAAGGGCGTTAAGCAAGAGAATAAATTCTCCGCCGCCAAACAGATATATATTTAATAGAGATCAATCACACAGACTAAAATCCAATGTCAGACACACAGTCCATTTACAAGTCCATTCTGGGTCTGAACGAAATCGGAGGCACTTAGTACCCCGCATATCCATCGATCTCAAAGTACGTCTGGACGATCACCAACTGTTTCCATATTCTTGGTTGTACAGCCCAATCAAGATCATCAGTAATCACCCAAACGACGTGAAGACCTCCGATCTTCGCCCATCGTCTTCAACTTCGACTTATCGTCGTATCGGTTATTCAGAATGGGATAAACCCGGTCTTTCCGAATAACTCGCGTATACTTTAAATAAGTGTTACACAAACACAACATACGCCTCATTCCAATTCATCAGTCACTAGCCGTAAATTAATCAAGAGAATAATTCCCCAAATATTAACCCCGAAGGCCGAAACCAACATCAAATCAATATCCAGAAAACCATTCTGCTTAGCTAACCGACAGTTAGTTTCTAAATTTCACATTCATAGGGAAAGGTTCCCATTAATTTTATCAAAGATAAATTCTTTAATTTATTCTTGAATCCTCCTTTGAATTTCGATTCAACTAGTCGGGATTAACGAACCTTACCGAGGTAATCATTTGTTTTAATTTCCTAATCCCAACCTATTCATCCCATGAAGTAAAACTGGTTATACTTCATATCTAACACCACGGTGTTATCGGTAAATTCAATTACCATTTCACGTTCAAACCTAATTAAAGATTTAACTATTGCCTGGAGCAAAACTGGTGATACTCCATTCTCGATCTTTTCAATTTAATTAAAGATTCATTAAAACTCCACTTAGTTTTAATCGTTAACTGGGTTAAAGAATCAGTGTCTTTTAAAACACGGTTCACGATAAACCCAAAATCACCTTCCACTAATTATCGGGTTAAAGAACGAGTGTTATTTAAAACACTGTCCACGATAAACCCAAAAATCAATATCAATTCAATTCCAATTAAATATCATTTAATTGGCATACTTCATTAAATATAAATAAAAAGATTTAATCTTTTCTCAGCTGGATTCAAGAACAGTGTTAGTAGTGACACCTTTCACGACAAACCCAAATCACATTTGATATTAAATACAAGGCTCTGAATAGAAAATATATCGGTTTATATTCAGTATCAAATTCTACGACCAACAGATATCGTATTGGAAATAACGATATATATATATCTATATCTTTCAAATTTCCATAACAACATCTATATAGTCACGAAATCCAACATCGAAAAGTTCCGAAGACAGTTTCGATTCAAATCCATTCCAATGCAATCATTGGAAATTCTGGTTATTTTCAAAACCATTTCAAATTCAATTTATTTATTTAAAAATAAATAGAATTATAATTCTAGTTCAAAACTAGTTCATTTCGATAAAAATCTATTTTTATCTTTTCAAGTATGTAGTTTTTCATCCGAATTCTTCACAAATCATTTATTATGATTTTACACAAATTATTACTATTTTTAATAATTTTATCAAGGCTCATACAGTCGATTTCCATCAACGGCCATCGAACTGCACTTACAGCGACCTTTTTCAAATTTGATTTGGACATAATTCTAAATCCAACCGTTAGATTTCAAATTTCTAATATTCGTTAGAAAACTCTTTTCGATACGAACCCAACGGTTCCGGTTTTAGGAGAATCCGACGGTCGGATCTCCCGCAATTTCCATTCGAAGTCAGTGGTCGAAATTCGCGAACTGTCGCGGCGCGGCGCATTCTTTTCAGACCATTATATTATATATATAATATATATAATATATACTTCGTCGATTTCAATTCAAAACGTGCTTTATAAATCGTTTTAAATTCATTTTCAAAACGGTTTTAACTTCATATTCAATTTCAAATCAAAATCGAATATTCCAATATAAATTCGTTTTAAATTCTTTTCAAATCGATTTCTATTCGAATTCATTTATATTCAAATTCAATTCGAATTCAATTCGAATTCATTTCTATTTATTTTCAATTCGAATTCATTTCTATATAGTTCAAATTTCAAATCTATTCAATTTCAAATCTATTCAGTTTTCATTGAAGAATGAATAAAATCGATACAAATATCGTTCACGTCAAAATGGCGTCAATCTAACCAACACGGCTTCATATGTTTCTATTTTCAGAAATCTATTTCAAATATTTCTACTTCAAATATTTATATTTCAAATATTTCTATTTCAAATATTTCTATTTCAAATATTTCTATTTCAAATATTTCTATTTCAAATATTTCTATTTCAAAATTGGAATGAGGCCCAAACAATTACCATATAATGTTAATTATATGGATTTTCTACAACATATGTATACAATAACAACGATGAATAATCAACCATCATCCAAAGTGCATTCTACACTGTATGAGCATCAAATATAAATATTCAACGCTTATAACAGTCTGTCAATCAATCGATCGACATACAACTAAACAATCGGGATTAGTGTACGTCAAATATCATCCCAATACCCGTGTGGGGTTTCAAGCAATCAAACACAGATTCTTATTTGTGCAGTTGGGCGATGTGTAAAATTTATCGTCCCAATCAATGTCCTTCAAATAGGTGTACATAAACAAACCGTCCGGTTTGTAAATGAATATTTATTTATTCACATTCACGTTAAAAATTAGATTTTTAACGATCAAACTATTTTATTCAACCTATGAATATTCTAATCGGTTCATTTATTAAACAAAATGTTATTTTTATTTTTCCAACTTATTTTTAGAAAATTTCGGCGGCATAACGGCACGATACTAGAAACGGGACAAGGCCTAGCCTTATCCCCGGTCTAGTGAAGGCCCACGCCATTCACGCATCAATCAAATCAATTTCATTTCACCAAACAATTCATTTCAAACCAAATAAACTAACCGACTACACAACCAAACAATTAAACAAACAAGCCATCCATGGTCTGTGGATGACGGATGTCGGGTGCTACTAAACACCGTCTGCATCCTAGTGTATATATATATAACTAGAAAAATAAAATTAAAGAGTGAGAAATTCTCACCGATAGCTAATCCAACGCCACGACTCTTCTTAGGTAGAAATCTTCGTCGTTCTCGCTCTTCGTCACTTTCGTCGCCCGTAGCCACTACATATGTAAAAATCGAATTTTTACTTTGCTATTCAATATATAAAAATCGAATTTTTACTATGCTATTCAATATATAAAAATCGAATTTTTACTTCGTTATTCAATGTATAAAAATCGAATTTTTACTTTGTTATTCAATATATAAAAATCGAATTTTTACTTCGTTATTCAATATATAAAAATCGAATTTTTACTTTGTTATTCAATATATAAAAATCAAAATTTTACTTTGTTATTCAATATATAAAAATCGAATTTTTACTACGTTATTCAATATATAAAAATATCACCTTCCTTTCTTCACTATACATATAAAGATCAAATCTTTGCTCGCATTTCATAGTAATAAAAATCGTATTTTTAAAGCATTAAAAATCATAGCTTGAACTAAATAAAAATCATAGCTTGAACTAAATAAAAATCATAGCTTGAACTAAATAAAAATCATGTCTTTGAAATGAATAAAAATCATGTCTTTAAAATAAATAAAAATCATGTCTTTGAAATAAATAAAAATCATGTCTTTATTTACTATGATAATGAAAACTGATTTTTCTTTAACTAAACAAATTAATTAAATAAAACAAATAGAAATAAAACACAAAATAAAACTTACAGGGGGGTCTTCGTCGCGATTCGACTTCGAGGAGGGGGGGTTTCACCACCGTCGGAGGGGTTTCGGGTGGCTCGAGGGTGGGCGCTCGGGTAAGAAGAAGAGGGGCGGAGGTGGAGGAAGGAGGTGGTGCGGCTTCAAGGGGGGTGCGGTGGTCTCGGGTTCCAGACGAAGAAAAAGGGGGGGTTCGAGATTGGGGCTCGCGGCTTACGTGGGTGGCGGCGCTCCGTTGATGGGAGGGGCGGCAGTCTCAGGCGACGGGGCGATGGGGAGCTAGGGCACAGCGGCGGCGGCTTTTTTTTTCTGTTCGATTTTTCTGAAGGAGGCGGGGAGAAGGAGAATAAAAGGAAGGGTAGGGGTTTAAGTGTAAATACATATTAATATTTTTATTTATTTTATTTTGCAAAAAGTTGACTTTCACATACGACCTCGAAACGAGGCCCACCGCCTGTCGTCTATAGCGTTTTACCCCCATTCCGAACACAATGGGATATGTATCATAGGCTGATTCGGCTGTTACAATCAGTTTCCGTTAAAATCAAAATATAACTCTATATATTGAATTTGAACGCGCATTTCATTTTACCGGTGTCACATACTAACTAGAAAAATTCCAGAAAAATATTTTCTAGCTTCATATTGACGATATGGTCCTAACAAAACTAGTTTCGTCAAATTCTGAGATCATTGGAAAAATGGCCATTTTCCAGTCGATTAAAATCAACTAAAACTGGTCAAACGCGTTTTCCTTTGCCACGCTCACATATTGATTCGAAAATTTTTGAAATTTGGAATCTAGCAATAACTTTACATCACGGACCCAACAAAAGTGGTTTCATCGAAATCCGAGGTCGTTTGTAAAATTTCCATTTTTAAGGGCCTGAATTCCATAGCGACTATTCAGAATTTTCAACTGGACATATCTTTTGATTCCCGCTATGAAATTTTGATTTTTCGGATTCATTGGAAAGATAGCATCAATTAGATTCCATTATTTTTGGTTTCACTAAAATCCGGATTGTTTTGCATCCGGTATGTTCAATTGAAGTTTGAAATCTAATTATCGAACTACCGCGCCATTTTCAATTCTATTTCTAATTATATATAATTATTTATATTCTAACGACGACGCGTATAATATATACGTTCGAATTCTATTCAAAATAAATTTCTCGTCGATATTATTTAAAATGATTCATTTTAAATAATCAAAATTCGCTAAAATTGCCAAAATAAAAATTTTAAACTGGCCCAGATTTTTGGGTTGTTACAATCTCCCCCACTTAAAACTTTTCGTCCCCGAAAAGGAACAAAGTCGAAAGTGGTTTGATTAATCAACTCTACGTTCGATCTGGCTTCCATTCTCCAAATTTCAGTTTCTGAGAATTTTCAAATTCTTCAAAAATTTGGCTAACACCCTAAATTTTCGAAAAATTTCGCCATAACCTCCCCTACACCGGGAGCCACGGGAAAATCCCGAAATTTCCATATAGGCCTTCTAATTTCAAAAAGAAAAAGAAAAAGCCAAGTGGCTAGCCAATCGGCTCATAAAATCATCATCACCCAAACAAAACAGTAAATTATAGTAAACATGTACCTATTTGTCGGGCAAACAAATTTTATTCTCTGCTCTAGCCTCCTTGCTATGACCTGTTCAATGTAAGTATATGTATATGCAAGCAAATGCGGCTAATTTTCAATATAATTCAATATTTGATACAATTAGGCGTAATGGTTCAAAATTATCAAACAAATAAACAAACAACACAAACATCAATCCATTAGTTGATTAGCATTTGAAATTTATAACTTTGATACATAGTCAAAAATCAGATTTTTGATGCCAAATCACAACAATAGGCCCTATCTAATTTTGGTTCTCACACCAGTCTAATTGAAATATATAGATATCACACCTTCGACACTCGAATATAAATGTTGATGATGATGCACCATCATCAGGATCATCCCCGGGTGACTAGAGTGTGAATCTATATCTATCCAATATATTAAAATTTTGAATATACGTTTGCAAGGCGTATATGCAAATTCTTAAAATACTGAATTGCCCAAATTCATCTAAAATAAATAATCAAATACGAATAATTGATTTTAAATTTTCAAAACAAAATTTGTTTTCATTTTAAAAATATACTCTTCACACTCGTTCTAGGATACTACTGACCCCATCTCTAATGAGTCATCCCATTGGATATTACTAATCCAGTTTCTGATGAATTCTTTCGTATGATTCTAATGTGTCTTGTTCTCTAAGCTTTGTAAACCAAAGCTCTGATACCAACTGTGAAAACCCGTAACTTCCCCGTAAAGGAAAGCGCGGATAGTTCGAGAACAAGCCACAAATCAGAACGCAGACGGAAGAACATTTCATTGTATATTACAACAATACATCAGATTACAAGAATATACAGAGTATAAATGAATATTACACAGAAATATCATAGATTTAAATTACATTTAAATACATAGCAGCGGAAAATAATACAATACACAACTAGAAGGAGATATACGGATACAAAGCTTTCCGGATATCGTTCCAGCTGTAAACCAGGATCCTGTGAATATAAATCTGCAAAACCAAAACTACTAGCTGCCCGTGTCAAAATAGGGGCAACCAGAGTTTAGGTTAAAACAATAAACTCCAGGTCAGTCATGTGACTGGTGTGAGAACTAAAACAGTTAATCTTTATTTTTAAGTTAGGTAAATCAAGGGACCACGCCGTATAACACGGAACGGGTTTTCTCCCAAGAATACCAGTGCATAAGACAAACAGTGCAATGCTAAATAGAGAAAAATGAAGCTGTTATAAGACCCAGGTCCTATCACACAATGCAACGCAAGCCGGGGGATAGGGTTTTCCCTTATAAGAGCCAAAGAACGCTTGATACATTTAAAACAGATTATTTGATACTATTATAAGTGCATAGTGTATAAAACAACTTCAAATCATAAGTATCAATCATAGGCGGCATGGGTACCATATATCATGTCGCCATACTAGGCTCTACAATCAAAACCGCAAATGTCACGTATTTGGAAATTGGATTTCCATCTATGAACCGAGGTTAGGGATCGTCCTCTACCGATTCGAGACTCTCTAGCCCGAGCCTCAGGCAAGCTCGTAGGCAAGCCTTTAGATTGTCAGGGCCGGTCCACCGATGTGGATTATTATGCCTGAACACTACGTTTCCCCGCCCTTTGGGGCGTAAATGAGCCAACGAATGGCTCCATCGGACCCGGATCGTCCGATCTAACCGAGTCGCCTCGCAACAGCAACAACCACATAAGTCAAACTCGTCAGGGCGTGTAAAACCACTGACGCCACTTCTAACTAG
Source organism: Allium sativum (assembly GCA_030737875.1). NCBI lineage: Eukaryota > Viridiplantae > Streptophyta > Magnoliopsida > Asparagales > Amaryllidaceae > Allium > Allium sativum. Next base: position 27,008,128 of record CM060927.1, on the reverse strand, counting down.
AAAGAAACGCATGCCCTCCCTGAGGTCCGTCTCCCGTTTTTGGTTCATACCGGGTGTGAAATTCGCGAAGTAAACGTTACACAAAGCTACGCCACAAAGGCCGTGCTTTGATCATCACCACAAGACTTTTCTTTTCAACAGAAGCCTCGATCAGTTGCCACTTAGGCATGCCACACAGGCAATTCACTCCATGCGTTTGATATCCATCAATATATAACCCCTGAGCTCGTACGTCTCAGAGAAGGGCGTTAAGCAAGAGAATAAATTCTCCGCCGCCAAACAGATATAAATTTAATAGAGATCAATCACACAGACTAAAATCCAATGTCAGACACACAGTCCATTTACAAGTCCATTCTGGGTCTGAACGAAACCGGAGGCACTTAGTACCCCGCATATCCATCGATCTCCAAGTACGTCTGGACGATCACCAACTGTTTCCATCTTCTTGGGTGTACAGCCCAATCAAGATCATCAGTAATCACCCAAACGACGTGAAGACCTCCAGTCTTCGACCATCGTCTTCAACTTCGACTTATCGTCGTATCAGTTATTCAGAATGGGATAAACCCGGTCTTTCCGAATAACTCGCGTATACTTTAAATAAGTGTTACACAAACACAACATACGCCTCATTCCAATTCATCAGTCACTAACCGTAAATTAATTAAGAGAATAATTCCCCAAATATTAACCCCGAAGGCCGAAACCAACATCAGATCAATATCCAGAAAACCATTCTGCTTAGCTAACCGACAGTTAGTTTCTAAATTTCACATTTATAGGGAAAGGTTCCCATTAATTTTATCAAAGATAAATTCTTTAATTTATTCTTGAATCCTCCTTTGAATTTCGATTCAACTAGTCGGGATTAACGAACCTTACCGAGGTAATCATTTGTTTTAATTTCCCAATCCCAACCTATTCATCCCATGAAGTAAAACTGGTTATACTTCGTATCTAACACCACGGTGTTATCGGTAAATTCAATTACCATTTCACATTCAAATCTAATTAAAGATTTAACTATCGCCTGGAGCAAAACTGGTGATACTCCATTCTCGATCTTTTCAATCTAATTAAAGATTCATTAAAACTCCACTTAGTTTTAATCGTTAACTGGGTTAAAGAATCAGTGTCTTTTAAAACACGGTTCACGATAAACCCAAAATCACCTTCCATTAATTATCAGGTTAAAGAACGAGTGTTATTTAAAACACTGTCCATGATAAACCCAAAAATCAATATCAATTCAATTCCAATTAAATATCATTTAATTGGCATACTTCATTAAATCTAAATAAAAAGATTTAATCTTTTCTCAGCTGGGTTCAAGAACAGTGTTAGTGAAGACACCATTCACGACAAACCCAAATCACATTTGATATTAAATACAAGGCTCTGAATAGAAAATATATCGGTTTATATTCAGTATCAAATTCTACGACCAACGGATATCGTATTGGAAATAACGATATATATATATATCTATATCTTTCAAATTTCCATAACAACATCTATATAGTCACGAAATCCAACATCGAAATGTTCCGAAGACAGTTTCGATTCAAATCCATTCCAATGCAATCATTGGAAATTCTGGTTATTTTCAAAACCATTTCAAATTCAATTTATTTATTTAAAAATAAATAGAATTATAATTCTAGTTCAAAACTAGTTCATTTCGATAAAAATCTATTTTTATCTTTTCAAGTATGGAGTTTTTCATCCCAATTCTTCACAAATCATTTCTTATGATTTTACACAAATTATTACTATTTTTAATAATTTTATCAAGGCTCATACAGTCGATTTCCATCAACGGCCATCGAACTGCACTTACAGCGACCTTTTTCAAATTTGATTTGGACATAATTCCAAATCCAACCGTTAGATTTCAAATTTCTAATATTTGTTAGAAAACTCTTTTCGATACGAACCCAATGGTTCCGGTTTTAGGAGAACCCGATGGTCGGATCTCCCGCAATTTCCATTCGAAGTCAATGGTCGAAATTCGCGAACTGCCGCGGCGCGGCGCGTTCTATTCAGGCCATTATATTATATATATAATATATATAATATATACTTCGTCGATTTCAATTCAACATGTGCTATATAAATCGTTATAAATTCATTTTCAAAACGGTTTTAACTTCATATTCAATTTCAAATCAAAATCGAATATTCCAATATAAATTCGTTTTAAATTCTTTTCAAATCGATTTCTATTCGAATTCATTTATATTCAAATTCAATTCGAATTCATTTCTATTTATTTTCAATTCAAATTCATTTCTATATAGTTCGAATTTCAAATCTATTCAATTTCAAATCTATTCAGTTTTCATTGAAGAATGAATAAAATCGATACAAATATCGTTCACGTCAAAATGGCGTCAATCTAACCAACACAGCTTCATATGTTTCTATTTTCAGAAATCTATTTCAAATATTTCTACTTCAAATATTTCTATTTCAAATATTTCTATTTCAAATATTTCTATTTCAAAATTGGAATGAGGCCCAAACAATTACCATATAATGTTAATTATATGGATTTTCTACAACATATGTATACAATAACAACGATGAATAATCAACCATCATCCAAAGTGCATTCTACACTGTATAAGCATCAAATATAAATATTCAATGCTTATAACAGTCTGTCAATCAATCGATCGACATACAACTAAACAATCGGGACTAGTGTACGTCAAATATCATCCCAATACCCGTGTGGGGTTTCAAGCAATCAAACACAGATTCTTATTTGTGCAGTTGGGCGATGTGTAAAATTTATCGTCCCAATCAATGTCCTTCAAATAGGTGTACATAAACAAACCGTCCGGTTTGTAAATGAATATTTATTTATTCACATTCACGTTAAAAATTATATTTTTAACGATCAAACTATTTTATTCAACCTATGAATATTCTATTCGGTTCATTTATTAAACAAAATGTTATTTTTATTTTTCTAACTTATTTTTAGAAAATTTCGGCGGCATAATGGCACGATACTAGAAACGGGACAAGGCCTAGCCTTATCCCCGGTCTAGTGAAGGCCCACGCCATTCACACATCAATCAAATCAATTTCATTTCACCAAACAATTCATTTCAAACCAAATAAACTAACCGACTACACAACCAAACAATTAAACAAACAAGTCATCCATGGTCTGTGGATGACGGGTGTCGGGTGCTACTAAACACCGTCTGCATCCTAGTATATATATAACTAGAAAAATAAAATTAAAGAGTGAGAAATTCTCACCGAAAGCTAATCCAACGCCACGACTCTTCTTAGGTTGAAATCTTCGTCGTTCTCGCTCTTCGTCACTTTCGTCGCCCGTAGCCACTACATATGTAAAAATCGAATTTTTACTTTGCTATTCAATATATAAAAATCGAATTTTTACTATGCTATTCAATATATAAAAATCGAATTTTTACTTCGTTATTCAATGTAAAAATCGAGGAGGGGGGGTTTCACTACCGTCGGAGGGGCTTCGGGTGGCTCGAGGGTGGGCACTCGGGTAAGAAGAAGAGGGGCGGAGGTGGAGGAAGGAGGTGGCGCGGCTTCAAGGGGGGTGCGCTGGTCTCGGGTTCCAGACGAAGAAAAAAGATGGGGTTCGAGATTGGGGCTCGCGGCTTACGTGGGTGGCGGCGCTCCGTTGATGGGAGGGGCGGCAGTCTCAGGCGACGGGGCGTTGGGGAGCTAGGGCACAACGGCGGCGGCTTTCTTTTTTTTTTTTTTTCTGTTCGATTTTTCTGAAGGAGGCAGGGAGAAGGAGAATAAAAGGAAGGGTAGGGGTTTAAGTGTAAATACATATTAATATTTTTATTTATTTTATTTTGCAAAAAGTTGACTTTCACATACGACCTCGAAACGAGGCCCACCGCCTGTCGTCTATAGCGTTTTACCCCCATTCCGAACACAATGGAATATGTATCATAGCCTGATTCGGCTGTTACAATCAGAATCCGTTAAAATCAACATATAACTCTATATATTGAATTTGAACGCGCATTTCATTTTACCGGTGTCACATACTAACTAGAAAAATTCCAGAAAAATATTTTCTAGCTTCGTATTGATGATACGGTCCTAACAAAACTAGTTTCGTCAAATTCTGAGATCGTTGGAAAAATGGCCATTTTCCAGTCGATTAAAATCAACTGAAACTGGTCAAACGCATTTTCCTTTGCCACGCTCACATATTGATTCCAAAAATTATGAAATTTGGAATCTAGCAATAACTTTACATCACGGATCCAACAAAAGTGGTTTCGTCGAAATCCGAGGTCGTTTGCAAAATTTCCATTTTTAAGGGCCTGAATTCCATAGCGACTATTCAGAATTTTCAACTGGACATATCTTTTGATTCCCGCTATGAAATTTTGATTTTTCAGATTCATTGGAAAGATAGCATCAATTAGATTCCATTATTTTTGGTTTCACTAAAATCCGGATTGCTTTGCACCTGGTATGTTAAATTAAAGTTTGAAATCGAATTATCGAACTACCGCCCCATTTTCAATTCTATTTATAATTATATATAATTATTTATATTCTAACGACGACGCGTATAATATATACGTTCGAATTCTATTCAAAATAAATTTCTCGTCGATATTATTTAAAATGATTCATTTTAAATAATCAAAATTCGCTAAAATTGCCAAAATAAAAATTTTAAACTGGCCCAGATTTTCGGGTTGTTACAATACTATAATTGGTTGTCTAAATCGGAAAGTAATCATGAACTTACAAAACAAAGACAAGTCTTGTTTTCTGGAATTTTTATTCTGAAACTGAATTGCTCGCCTTTGATGTAGATCGTTGAATACTCTAAATTAGATTTGATTTAATTTGATTCTTGCATTAATCTTTCTTTCTAGTTTGATAAGAGATGGTGGCTAGGTTTGGATGATGATTGACAGCATGGTGGCTCCTTGGAATGAATTTGTATGGTTTAGGGTTTAGATTTAGGTTGCTTATATAGAAGTCTAGGATTATTTAGAGCCCTTAGATGAACTAGGAGTCCATAAGAAGCACCCAGCTCAAATACACACCATCTGGCCACTCAGAAGAAGACACATCATCACAGAACACTCCAGAATTCTGTGCTTGATCAGTATGGGCGCACTTGGCAGGTGCGCCAGTGCATTTTTGTATTGGCGCACTTGTGAAGTGCGCCAGTGCATTCTGTGCGACTTCCGGTTTTTCTGCCAAACTTTGTTCGTCCATATCTTCTTCAAACGTTATCCGTTTTACGCAAACTTGGACTCTATCTCAAGCAGAATTCCAAGACGAACGCAATGGCATAACCATTTTCGTCAAATTCTTCTTTTAATAATTAATTATTCTTTAATTATCTCTTATGTCTCGTTTTAAAATTACGGGGTGTTACAGTTTATACCTTTACCTCTTTCTGCGTACTTATAACTTTATTTTGCTTTAATACATTATCTGGCACTTGTATCTAAATAGTGTCGTAGTTTAATTCGTACTAGACTTATGTGTATGTTCTTATTTTTGTGACTCTTGATGACTCTTGTTCTATGGTAAGAAGTTTATGTTGCTTATAATTCTCTCTAGTATCATTTAAATTTAATTATCAAACTCCTTTCTGTCGATGACAAAGGGGGAGAAAATTTTGCTAACAGTACATATGCAGGAAAATATAGATTTATAGACACATATACAGGGGGAGATTCAGAAGTATGTTGTCATCAATCAAAAAGGGAGAGAATATTGAGTCAAGAATTTCATAGAGTTTTGATTTCTGACGAAGCGATAAGCCGTGATCGACAAAAAGAAGTTATTCATTCGTTTAAAGAGACACAAAGAGCTACATACATTAGAGGTTGATTATTTGGTATGTTAGTAGTGTTATTTATGTTAAAATCTATCCCCAATTATTCTCACACCTTTAATCTTTGAATATATATATAAGGATATATGATTGCACATTTACTGTGCAATCTGGGCCGAACCGGTCGACCGGTAGAAACCAGGCGGTCGACCGTTTCTATCCAGAATGCACAGATAACGTGCACAAGTGTACATAACGTATATATATTAAAATTGATATCTACCGGTCCTTTTGAACCTGTCGACCGTTTTCAAACAAAATCAACCTTTCGTATAGACACTTCCATTTCTTCAAGAGTTGCTCCTCTTTCTCTTCACCAACGATCATATCCATTGTTTGTAACTTTTCACAAATGGTTACAACTGTTTATTCCTTATATAAACATCATGGATTCATCATTCCAATTCACCAATTCTGTCAATTTAATCTCTATTCTCTTGATTTTATTCTTGAACTCTCAAGCACTCAAATTGCTCATATTCTATCATATATCGTTTGAATCCTAGAATCTATTTAACATTCTTTTGATTCAATACGATATCCACTTCCAAATCTTCATATATAAAAATATATTATTTGAGGATAAGTTTATAGGAAGTTTGTACTATAAGTGACAAAATCGTGTTATCAAGAACACATATTGTCAACAATAAAGTATATTCATCTTACCTGAAGTTCTCGGTGTTGTACGAGGCACGTGTTGAAGTCCTCAGTGCTGTAAGAGGTGGGAAATCCCGTTCGTCTACTCGGGTGTTGTATACCTATTCCTTCAGGTGAAGTGAGGTGGTTATTAGTGAAAATCAAGATAGAAGTCTAGGACTGGACGTAGGACGGTGCTCCGAACCAGTATAAAAAAAATCCCTGGTGTGATTTTTCTAGTTTACTGCATCTACTCTTATGTATATATATATATATGTGATTAGCTATTATTTCATACTTGTGTGTTATACACCATATTACACGATCCGTGTGCATTATATTAGCATATACACACATTTTCAGGTTCTGCCGATTTCATAACTAGTCAGGTCACAATACGAATGAGTACAGATACCTGAAAAGCTTAATTGAAGAACTGATAAGGAAAAATAGACTTCAGTAATATGTAAAGAACCCGTGGAATGCCCAAAATGCTCAAGGCCAAGGAACCTCTGCGTGACAACCTAAGAAAAATGAGAATGCTTCGGTCGCTGCTATTTCAAGGTTGTCATCAATACTATTTCAGGTGGTCCACACCCGCCCGAAAGAAGTTGGGGGGACATTGTAAAATACACTAATGAAACGAAGAACCTTCCAAAAGGAGAAGAGCTCATGATTATGAACGAAGCCTTGTCAGCAAAGATGCCAAGATTTCCATGGGATGACATTGTGTTCAAAGATGAGGATTCAGATAGACTCATAACTCCAACGGTCGATCCAATGGTAATAACCATTATCTTAGGTACGGCCGTTGTTAGAAGGGTCTTGGTTGATAGTGGGGTATCTATCAATGTCCTTTTCATTAATGCATTTCATAGGATGAAACTCTCCATGGATGATGTGAAAGATTGCTAGAATAAAATTCATGGATTCATGGGGCAAGTTGTTCAACCGATTGGCATCATCAATCTGCTTGTCGAACTTGGAGAAGGAGATCATAAGGTTGCACTAAAACAAGATTTTGTCATAATCGATGATTTCTCTTCTTACAATGCCTTCCTTAGGAGGCCAACCTTGCAGCATTTATAATAGCGATGGCCCCGTGGTGTCTCACGATGAAATTCCCTATCGAAAACGGAATTGGTACAGTCAAGGGCAACTAACAGGCAGTAATGGAGTGCTATCTAGTTGAGCTTGTTGTGGCAAGGAAGAAGGATGTGGAGCCTCCACTCCGCATTCATAATCCCCCATTATAGGTATTAAGGTAGGGCCACATACTGGCGAAGATAGCGGAGCCCGAAAAGAAATTGATCAAAGAAAAGCCAATATGGGGGAAGGTAGAGCGGCATAGGCTGAGGACACCATCTCCATTCCAGTACACGATAAAGATCCTGACCGAGTTCTAAAGATAGGTTCTTAGCTGGGCCTAAAGTTTCAAAAGGATTTGATATTGTTTTTAAAAGCAAACTTAGATGTTTTCGCATGAATGCTTTCCGACATGTGCGGAATATCACCAGATGTAATTGTTCATAAGTTGAATATTAATCACATTTTGACTCCTATAAATCAAAAAAGGTGAATTCAAGGACTTGAAAGATCCGTGGCAATAAAAGAAGAAGTAGACCGATTATTCAAAAATAACTTTATACAAGAATCTACATATCCTGATTGGGTTTCAAATCCAATCCTTATTAAGAAGTCCAATGGCAAATGGAGAGTATGCATAGATTATTCAGATCTTAACAAGGCGTGTTGAAAAGATAGTTTTCCACTTCCTAGAATTGATTAACTTGTTGACGCAACTGCGGGGCATGAACTGTTATCTTTTATGGATGCATATTCCGGGTATAACCAAATCATGATGTATAAGCCAGATGAGGAGAACACAAGTTTTATAACCAACAAAGGTCTATATTGCTACAAAATTATGTCGTTTGTACTCAAGAATGCGGGAGCAACCTACCAACGGCTTGTGAATTATTTGTTCAAATCCCAAATTAGGAAAACTATAGAGGTTTATGTTGATGATATGCTGGTAAAGTCAAAGAAAGCTGAAGTTCACCTGAAAAATCTAGCTGAAATGTTTCATATCCTTAGAAAGTATGGCATGAAGCTAAATCCTCTTAAATGCTCATTTGGAGTTTCGCCAGGAAAATTTCTCGGGTTCATGGTCAACGCAAGTGGGATTGACGCGAATTCTTCCTAAGTCAAGGCCTTACGGGTGATGCAAGCTCCAAGGACAAAGAAAGAGCTTCAAAGTTTGAACGGGAAAGTTGCAGCCCTTAAACGATTCATCTCGAAGGTAATGGATCGATGCATCCCACTTTTCGATGCTTTAAAGAAGGGGAAGAAAGAGTTTCAGTGGACTCCTGAATGTCAAACCGCCTTCGAAGAGTTGATTCACCACCAATTCTTTCTAAACCAAGAGATGGAGAAGAGTTGTTCCAATATTTGGTTGTTTCATCACATGCCTTGAGTGCTGCGCTTATCCGGGAAGAAGACAAGGTCCATTGGTCGGTCTATTACATTAGTAAACAACTCGTTGGGGCAGAGTTAAACTACCCAAAGTTGGAAAAACTTGCATACTGTCTGCTCATCGCCTCAAAGATATTAAGACCGTATTTCCAATCCATCATGTAAAAGTTCTCACCGATCAACCGCTAAGACAGGTTCTTTTTTGCCCAGAAACTTCGGGAAGGTTATTGAAGTGGAATATAGAGCTTAACTAATATGACATCATTTATCACCCTCGAAATGCTATCAATGGGGAAGCCTTAGCGGATTTCATTGTCGAATTCATGGACAAGGGAGAGGAAATTGAAGAACCAACGGAGACAGTAGCTAGCTGGAAGCTATACTTTGATGGGTCCAGAAATGATTACAATTCAAGAGCCGGAATTATATTAGAAACTCCAAACGACCATTCTCTATGCTATGCCTTAAGACTGGAATTCCCATCAGCGAATAATGAGGCCGAATACGAAGCATTAATAAAAAGGCTAAAACTGGCAAAAGAGCTGAATCTGAAAACTTTGCAAATCTTTAGTGATTCTCAACTGGTAGTGTGCTAAGTCCTTAAAGAATTCTAGACTAAAGTTGGAAACCATCCTTCTTATCTTATCAAAGCCATGGAGCTTCTTAACGACCTCGACTACTGCACTGTATCTCACATTCCAAGGGAAGAAAATTCAAAGGAAGAATCTCTCACCCAATATGCCAGTTCTTCAGATACACAGTTACTGGACCTTTTTTCTGTAGAAGTCCTTTCAACTCCTACCATTGAGGAAGAAGATGTCAACTAGATTATGGAAATAGTTGAGGAGCCCATGTCATGGATGACTCCGATCTAGGAGTATATCCTCCATGGGACACTCCCCCGAAGAGTCGAAAGAAGTGAAGAAAGATATTGCGCAAAGCTCCACTATACCTTATTCAGGACGGAAAGTTATACAGACGAGGATTCTCGATGCCACTGCTTCGATGTGTTACAAAGGAGGAATCAAAAGCAATCTTGGCAGAAATACATGAGGGAGATTGCGATGGTCAAATAGGCGGTCACACACTGGCCAAGAAGATTCTGCGATATGGCTACTTTTGGCCCGATGTGAACCTAGATGCGATGACCTATGTTAAAAAGTGTGATAGATGCCAAATATTTGCAAAAATTCCAAGAGCGCCTCCCACTGAATTGACTCAAATGGTCAACCCATGGCCATTTGCCGTCTGGGGCATAGACTTGATTGGAGCATTACCAATAGCTAAATCAAATATAAAGTACGCAATAGTAGCATTTGACTATTTCACTAAATGAGCTGAAGCTGAACCGCTAGCTGCTATTACTTCAAAGAAGGTGATAAATTTTGTCTTGAAGAACATTATCTGTAGGTTTGGTGTACCGCAGAAAATAATCACTGACAATGGAACTCAATTTGGGAGCAGTGAGTTTCCATATTTTTGTGCCAAGTACGACATCAAGAATAGTTTTGCAACCGTTGCTTATCTGCAAGCCAATAGTCAAGTCGAAGCAATCAACAAAATCTTGAAGTCAACCATTAAGAAGTGACTCGAAAAAGCTACGGGTGCTTGGGTAGACGAGCTTCCGCTTGCACTATGGGCATACCGTACCACCCATAAAACTATGACAGGGCACACTCCATTCTCGCTTGTGTTTGGATTCGAGGCTATGATCCCAGTAGAACTGGAGTTCCCAACTCATAGAAGAATCCACTTCAACCAAGAAGAGAATGAGAAACTTCAACTCGAAGCCCTTGATTTTCTTTAAGAGAAAAGAAAAGAAGCGGAACTTAGAGTCATGGCGCATCAAAGAAGAATAGCTCGTCATTTCAATGCTAAAGTAAAGTGAAAAACCTTCCAAGTTGGGGACCTTGTTCTAAAAAGAATCATGACAGGAACTAGGGTACTCGGACGCAACTGGGAGGGGCCATATATGATTAGCCAAAAATTATCCGATGGTACTTTTGAGCTGAAAACCAAGGATGGAATCCAACTTTCGAGAGCATGGAATGTTGTACACCTTTGTCACTACTTCACTTAAAGTTTCTTTCATATATTCTGAAAAGTTGTAAATATCATGCACTGTAAATACCATGCAACATCATTACAAGCTTTGTACATACTAATGAAAGAAATTACTTTACTTACCTGAATTGTATGATTCGCAAACTGCTTGCTAAGAGTCGATTTTAATTGCATGTCCATTAAAAAACCACTGACGCATCTATGACCTAATAATACTTGGTGATCATTATAGCACATCCCGATTGGGATAGCTCAAATATCCATTGTTCAATGCTTAAAACATCATTTGCAACCAACTCGAAGATGTGGAGCATATTAGTGCAAGAAAGGAACACCAGGGATTGAATGGTCAAATGGCACGGCACTCAAAGTTACAGATAAAGCAACAAGCTTCATAAAAGGGGCACCTTCTTAATTACAAGGTCCCAGACCCTAATTCTACAAATCATCATAAAATCCAATAAATGAACCGGCGTCTGCCTTGTGAACCAACGTAATTTTAATCAAATACCTCCCCGAGGGGCACTAGGTTCATCACCAACACCATTAATACATGGACGGATTGCGATATAAACACTGGGCTTTTAAACCAAAGACCTCCCCGATGGGCACCCAATTCATCGCCAACGCCATTGATACATAGCTGGATAACGATATAAACACTGGGCTTTAAAACCAAAGACCTCCCCGAGGGGCACTAGGTTGATCGTCGAAGCCATTAATACATGGCTGGATAGCGATACAAACACTGGGTTCTAAAAGACCCTTCAGGGGAATCCGATCAGATGCTGTGTCTTCCAAATCCAGCTGTTGATTCCGGTCTTCCAAATCTAGTTACTGATAGACCCAAATCTCTTTTCGTAGGCGCCCTACAAATTCTACAAGTGGCTGAGTCATTCAGTCACAACGAATAATGAGTTTACAAATGCCTCTTCAGAGGAATGAAAAATATGACCTCTACAAGGGCATATGTTCAAGTCTAATCTCCGAAGGGTCTGGATTGTCGGGCTAGCGAAAAAGATGATTGAATATATAAAATAAGACCTCTCGAGCAGAGGAACAAAAACAAAAGTTCATCACCATAAAAGGGATGAGTTGGATCGGCTAAAACTGGAAATTTTTTATCGTGGTCGTGCCATGAAATTCAACAATGGCAAAAACACACATGATCAAAAAATTCCAAAAAAATTTGGTTGCATGATGTCATGCTCATCCTTTAAATTTTGTGAAAATTTTTGGTATGGGGGCATTACCACCGCATTAACGAAATTCAATAATGCTCACTTAAACATACCATAAACTCGTCACAACTTTACAATGAAGCTTAGCACTCATAAGGTTTACTCCGACCAATGGAGTTGGCTCCCTCGGTATGACTATAGCAGATTCGGGAACTTCGACATTGTGATGAATACAAAATCGACCACTCACAAAAAAGAAATCCCAATAGCTGCTCTAGTCACAATAAAGGGTGTCTAATAAAATTGGTCGAATAAAACCGGTTAACAATGATTCATTGTCACAACTAAAAAATTGTTGTTTGAAAGAAAAGTACCATAAGATCATTGTTATGCCAAACATTACAAAAACTAATGACTTTATGATTAAAAAAAATTGTGATGCAAGCATGAGAAGAAAACAGGTGTGGAATGCTGCACAAGAAGCTGCGACAAGGCTAAAAAGTATAAGCTTGAGTACAGAAAGCAAAACACAATTTCGTTTCAGCGTCACATAATCAGATAGCAGAATCACAAAGTCACAAAGTCATAAATCCCGCACATAAGTATCAAACACAGAAACATAAAGTAATAAGCAGGGACTAGCACCTGCATATACAACCGGTCTGAGTAAAACATATAGGAGAGAATAGTCGAGAAACAAAATAAGTCGGTATCGAGCTCTACTACTTCTTCATGTCACTTGACCTTAAAATTGGTTTGTTAAGAGAAGGAGGAGGGGTTTCTTCCACATTAATTGGATTTTCTTGAGAAGATAAAGTAATAGCTTACGTGTCCTTCTTCTTCTTCTTCTTATGCTTCTTAGATGATGAGGACTTGGCATCCTTCTTTCCTTTACCCTTGGCAGCATCCGTTGGGCTTTCATCCGTTTCAGTGTCCTCAAGGTCAACGCTAAGATTGTAATCAACATCATCTAAGTCTGAGAAGGCACCAACTTTTGCATCCTGTGACCCGGGAGTAGTAATCATAAGCAAGGAAGTGTTACTAAGAGGAGGAGGGGTAATAATGGAGGCAAGAGGGATGGACATCAGAGGTGAATCAGTTATAGTAGCTTCAACTGTTGTTGCATTGCCTATAATGGGAGAAGATAGAGGTGAAATTAAACCTAGATTATGGAAACAACGAGCATAATAGGCAAGGGACCCATGCGAATCAAAAATGGATTCTAAGAATGACAAGGTATAGTTGGTTTCAATTTTACCTGCATCTAGAAGATTTTCCTGGATATCCCTGTGCTCGATTATCCAAATCTCAGTGTTTTCAATGTCAACTTCATCATCTCCATCGTGCTCCTTAATAATATTCTCTGTAGTGGCATTCCCCTCGGTAACTGCATCCTTCTCTTTGGGAACATCAGGTAGGTTAACAAATGTCTGCGAGCAAAAAGCTCCAAGGCCCATAAGATCAACAGGAAGGATAGTATCAGGTTGTTTTGAATTTGCTCTCCAGAAGTACCTGCCCTCTCGTTGGCTAGTCGAGCTTTTCCCTCTGCCAAAGCCTTCTTAGATTTATCATCTAAAAGTCTAGTAATGAGGTCATCCTCGTTGCAGTCATCACCATTGATTTCAAGCACTCGTTCCCAGATAAGAGCCAAGGTAGTAGAAAAACTGTCCCCTAAGTAGTGCAAACTCTCGCGGTTCATGATGCTAAATACATAGAATCAGAACATTTCTTCGTCATCCTCATTCATGGCTTTCTTAAGAGTTTCCTCAGCAGTTGTCTTTCTCGAGTGATTCAACCTTAGCTATCAATGATTAATCGGAAGCCTTTAAGGAATCAGTGGTTTTCCTGAGTTGGGCGGCCTCGTCCCGATACTGCTTGGAGAAAACATTTTCCACAGATAATAGCCTCAACATTGCATTTGGAGGTTAAGGCCTCTTTTTCCTTTTGTTTGGCAGCCTCAAGTTCTTCTCGGAGCTTCTTGTTCTCATTATCTAATGCCTCTAATTCTGTAACTCTGTTATCAAATGACGCAATGGTAGCATCAAGAGAATCTAAAAATTTTCCCCATTTGACCTTATCATTCTCCAACTCAGCAATTTTAGCCAGGTTAGTGTCATGACGCTTTTGGAGATCATCACCAAATTTACTCTATCCGCGCAGCTTTCTCTTGGCACTATCTTTGACAATGTTCCACTTTGTGTCAAGTTGGCTCTTGGCATTGTCAAGCTGAGTATGCATTTGCCTTATTACTGCATCTACCTCCTCAGATAGGTCATCAACATCAGTCAAACTCACACTATGATCAAACATAAGCCCTTTTAAAATTCCAACCTGGGAGTTGTTCAGAGAGAGAAATACTTACTAGTCCAGGATCATGGCGAGGCTTGTGAATGATTGAGTGGATCTCGACCAGAGGACCGGGGGACCAGAAGATGGAATCGTTCGAGGTCTAATAGGGAGCTTCTCCATTTGGGAATGTTTGTATGAACCACCTTTTCCTTGATCATCTCTCCCTCGCTTCTTTCCTCGGTCCTCTTCATTAGGAGAATCTTCCCTATGCCAAGTACGTCTTCTCGCTTCCTCCTCATCTTCCTCACGTATCTTCCGCTTCTGCTTCTCAGTCATGTTTGACTCCGATATGTGTAAAGGTTGATGAGAAGATTTCAGGGGTAGAGGAGGATGGAGTTGTTTATGATGGTGTGATGGTTGTGGGGAATCAGATTGTAACAAGTGCTTTGGATCAATGAATATGCTTTTCTTACTAAAGTCTGATCTGAAACCTAAAGAATGTTTCCTGTGCATATCTGAACTTGAAATAAGATTAAGACAAATTTCAATGTCGGACTTGCAAAAGTACTTGAGGCAAATTATAAAAACATGCATGTTAGAAATTTTTCTAAAAAGGAAGCTGCTGCTAACGAACTGGTTTTCCTATTTGGTTCTAGGGAAATTCCTAAGGATTTCAGCAACTTTCCTGTCTTAGATGTAGGATTTTCCATTATGCTAGCTAATGCGAATGTGTTTTGCAGATCAGGAGGCCGAGTAACGATATCATCCTGACTAAGGTACTTAGCTGAGTTAAGATCACCCAAGTTATCAAAGGTACATGCAGAACCTTTTCCAGCCTCATCATGAACAAAATGGTCTCCGGTTATCATTTTGGTATTCGGGTTAACTCCTAATACAGTGTTATCTTCCTCAACATGTTCAGTTTCATGATAAGACTCTGAGTCAATACCTTCTCTCTCATCTTTCTCAACCTGATCACTTACATCCTTGTGATGATCAGGATCTCCTTCTTTAACGGAGGGTAATTTACTTTTAGAAGGTGTTTTACTACTACCCCGGTGTTCGAGCGTTCCTTTAAAGAAGTTTTCGAAGCGGGGGATCTAGTGATAGCCTTTCCTTTAAACATTAAATCTAGTTTGAGGCTTCGAGAAGGATCAAGTAGGTGATATTGATGGAGAAATTCTTTTGTGATCAAGAATTTCCTACTCCTTTCTATTACATCAACATTTCTTAGAGCATCTAATAGGCCCTCATCCATGGCAAGTCTGGTTCAGTAGATTGGATTTCTGTAAAACAGATGAAGAATGTAAGATTCAATACTTAAATGCAGAGAGAAATGGAAATTTTTTAAATAAGTGGATCCTTACCTCCTTCCATCCATCTGCTATAGAATTTGTTGGGCCATCGAACGAAGGAATAGTTTTCTTTAAAACCTTTGGTATTGTCCAGTAAGTCAGTGATGATCTTGGAATGCTTCGCTTCCATAAATAAAATTGAACCCGGGCTCTTTTTAAAGAAATAGAGGAAGCAAATCTCTTGGAAAGTGGGCAAACGTTGCTTAACCCTCATAAAAAGTACACATAAACCAATTAAGATGGCATGACCATTCAGGTGTAACTGCATAGGGGCAATGGCAAGATGTTTAAGAACCATTTCTAGGAAAGAATTAAATGGAGGGACGGCTCCCATCGTTAACATCTGACAGTTAATGGTAACAAACCCTGGAGGTGGAGAATCAACAAATTCATTATCCTCCAGAAATTTAGCATCGTCCTCCGAGATGTTAAATTGAGCATACAAACTTTTGTATGTCTTTTCGGAAAGTTTCGTCGCTTTCCTTTTATTGGACGGTACAGTAAGGGGTTTTGGCTTAGGAAATTCTGAAGTAGTCTCAGATTCAGAGGCATTGGCCATTACAATCTGAGCGGAAGTTCCAATTTGAACTGGTCCAGGTGTTTCCTCAGGTTGATTGTGCTTATCATTTTACACAAATAAGTATACTCTTTCCTAAAATAAGAGGCGTTATACATAGCAACATAAAAGCAAGGTTTGAAATCTATAGCAGATCAATCGATCCTTAGCTTTAAAACAAACTCATAGCTGAATGTTCAATTTACGTGAAAAGTGTGAGATTAAACTAAAGATAATCTTTGAATCACTTAATCATTGATGTGTCGTTCAAATATGGGTTACAAAATGCTATGTATAAACTCTCTAAAAATGTCTAATTGACTTGCTGCTGACATGGGCAGTCAGTAGCAGAGTATAATGGCTAGGAATGTTTAACTGTTTTGTTATAGGACAAACGAGCCATAAAATGAAGATAATAGTAAAACGAAAATTGTGAAAAAAGAATAAGACACAAGGGGACAGCTAGCGTTTCATACAAGCTGATCGGTACCACCCGCCTTCTACAGGATTGAAACCAACCGATCGGTGCTCACGTCCAAGACTGACTTATCGATATTCCCAATATTCCTAAGGATCCCAATACTGATCTATGCCTAAAACGAGCCGACGAGTACCATTAGTTCCCTAGAAAATTAGATCGAACCGATCGGTATTTAGTAACAAACCGACCGGTACCTCCAATTTCCCAGAAGCTTGATAATGACCAGTCGGTCAAGCAATAAAGTTAATTTCCCAATAGACCGGTCGATACAAAAATCTACATCTACTTCTATAATCATGCAGAATTCCAAAAATAAGTGTTAATGGCACAGAATTTGCGAGGATTAAAATGGAAGTTCATATGTTCAACATGGTTCCACAACAACGAAGTAAAGAAGTATACAAGGTGTTTAAAATTGAAAAATGCTATTGAAACATTCGGCAAACACCACATATGCATGAAACTAGAATAGAGTTCAAAGAAGGCCAATGCACTTCGGACCCCTCAAATACAACCCTAAAATTAATCTCAAACAAATCTAATCTCATTACAAGTTCATCTCAACCCCAAACTGATCAAGTAAAAAACATGAATCCAATTCACATCATCCCAATACTAAAAATCAAAACCCTAAAAACCCGAAGACAATTCGATTCAGGAATCATCGCAAACTAAGTCCAATTCAATCCAGGCTTACTATCTATACAAAAGCGTGTGGAATTTCAATAAAATATCTGAGTATTGACTCGATTTTGAAAGAAAGGGTTGAACAGAGATCAGAAGTTGTCTGATCGGCCCTAATTTACGACGATGAAAATGAAATTGAAGGCCCTCAGATCGGTTTTTATATCAAGGTGATGAAATTAGGATAAAAGCCGATGAAATCGGTGTTGGATCGCAGTAGCCGCTGCCTTGGGTGGGATTGTCTAATCTGTATAGGGAAAAGTAAAATGGAAGAGGAAAGGGCCAAGTTGCGATACATAAAGCAATTAACTGGTGTGCCGGACGACCTATGAAAACCCGCTACATCAGACCGATCAATCACCCATCAAGCAAACTTAGTCCGTTGATCGGTCATGTAATTAATCTCTATGGATGATTGTGCATGATAATCCAAGGCAAAGTCCGCGAGAATGACCCATTAGTTGTGAAATAAAAACATTCATTTCGAAGCTCACAATTTTCTCAAGCGGAAAATTGTGAACTTCGAGGGGCAAATGTTTACTCCTTAAAAATCATATATACATTGATGGATCAAGACACAGAGAAAGACCAGAAGTTCCCTAATTCAATCTGTAACCGATCGGTCTGAAGAAAAGGTACTGTTCGGACAGTTCTAAGGATGAAAATTGTGTTCTACATCATTATACTGATCATTCGCAAAGGTATGAGACCGATCAGTCATGTTTTGGAATTCTATAACAACTAGTCCGCAACGATGTGACACAGTCCTACCAGTCGGTCAGAAAGACACATAGCCGACCGATCATGTTGGGAGTAACTCGCCTAGATGAATTTCACGGCACCATTCAGTTAACGGGACTTACAGCCGACTGGATATATCATAAGGTCCAGACCAATTAGCCACATGAGAAAGGAAAAGGCACCGGTCGGTTACCCTTAAAACGTCGGTCGGTCACCCTTAAAGCAATGTACATCATTCAAGTATTATTACATCGGTCGGTTAGAAAGATTCACAACCAACCGGTCATAATAAAAAGTCCACATCAGGTCAATTTCACAGGAGGGAAGAAAAGACATACCGACCGGTCGATCCTAATTTAGGCTAGTCGGTTCTATTGACATCTGTTCACTGCTGGGTTGATGGCAATTTCCGTAAATATAACCAAGACCGACTGATGTCCTGCACATGGCATCTTGGCTCTCCCTCACTCCTATACATAGGGGGCTAACCTCACTTTAATAGGGGAAGAATTCCCTCGCCATGAAGTGCTGCCGAAATCTCTCAACAACTAAACTAACATTCATCCATCATCATCATTAAGTGAAGATTCATTCATTCATTGATCATGGCTTTCATTAAGTTCATCCAAGTGATCTAAGAGTTGGAGATTTATCATTCAAGTTCAAACACTTGAAGAAATCCTTCCGATCCTCCTCCGATCATACCTTATCTGCACTGGTCATTCTATTTCTCCAGGACTTTTTACGAATTCAAGTGTGATCTACAAGTGAGAGGGTGATAAACTTTTTGTAAGAGTGAATCAAACCTTGTAGCTGATAAATTGGTAATGGAATCTTATGGGAAAGTGGATGTAGATCTCTTATGATCGTACCACTATAAAAATGTTCTTATGTTTTACTTTAATGTTTTATATGCTTGCGATTGTGGCTCCACATACCTTTTGTTGAAATACTTGAAAGAGTACCTTTGGTGTTTCATACCGATTTTTGGTATAAACAACATACATGGAATTTAATCTGTTTTAATTGTTAGCATTAAATTATTTGACTATTCAATTTAGGCTGAATTTTGTTTAATTTTGTGGTCAGTTTAAATACAAATGGAATGAACATTAATCAGTAGTTTGGACGGGAAAACAATCAATTCCTTTTATCATGGAACATCTACAGATTGTAGTTAGTGATATTTTTGTTTTGGTGGTTATCCTCAATCTAGTTTTATTAGTTTGCTGTTACTAATAGGAAGAAAGGTAAAAGACATGCTATATGAGGTTTAGTTGTGGTGAGTAGTTTATGACTTGAAGCATTTCCAGCAACCCTAATTCAACCTTCATATTAAGTACAAATCACGCAAAATTCTCAAACAATGCCATTCATCTCTTTTAGCCTACATATTCACCTTTTTTGTTTCCAATTGCTTTATTATTTTTTGTGTAGTGTCTCTAGTATTTGCACATGGATCATAGTTGGATATACAACCTGAAACATTGCGATATTAAGTTTTTACACAAAATGGAAGAGTTCATCAGTTGAGTGTTGAAAGAGCAATTAAGGACGTTGGAGGAAACAATTGTTTGTCCTCGTAGACGTTGCAACACCAGGAGAAGATTGTGCAACATAGAGCTTGTTAAGAGTCACATAATCTGTAATGGGTTTAAAGATAATTATACACAGTGGATATGGCATGGTAAAAGTATACTTGGCAGAACTCGTTTTAGCGTTCATGTGACTGACGAGAATGATCAAGGAGATAACATGAATAATTAGGTAAATGATGAAAATTATTTTGTTCATGAGGTGTTTCGTGATGCTAAAGAACATTTGACGGAAGATCCAAAATTGTGTGAAAGAATATTGATCGATGCTGAAAAGCCATTGTTTTCTGATTGTGCTTAGGTCACAGTATTAACTGTTGTACTCAAGCTTTTCAATTTAAAAGCAAAACATGGGTAGAGTGATAAAAATTTTATATCATTGCTGGAACTTTTGAAAGACATTCTTCCGGAAGGTAATGAGCTTCCTACTTCTAACTATGAAGCAAAGAAAATTTTATGCCTAATTGGTATTTGGTACAAAAAGATACACGCATGTCCAAATGATTGTATATTGTATCGAAATGAATATGAGAGCATGTATGAATGTCCCAAGTGTGGATTATCCCATTACAAGTTACGAGGGAGTGTTTATAACGACTCAAATAAGAAATGGCCTCCAACAAAGACGTTATGGTATTTTCCCATTATACCAAGGTTTAAACGTTTATTTGCAAATAATGAAAATACAAAAAAAAAAAAACCTGAGATGGCATGTGGATGTAAGGAAAGATGATGGGTTACTAAGGCATCTAGTCGATTCTCCACAGTGGAGAAACATTAATGTAATGTATCCTAGTTTTGGTAAAGAAAGTAGGAATCATAGACTTGGTCTTTGCACAGATGGCATAAACCCATTTGGAAATCTTAATAGTCAACATAGTACGTGGCCGGTTCTTTTGTTGATTTACAATCTTCCACCTCACTTGAGTATGAAGCGCAAATACATCATGCTGTCTCTTGTAATCTCGGGACCACGACAACCAGGAAATGACATTGATGTTTATGTAGCTCCTCTTGTCGATGATCTAAAACTTTTATGGGATAAAGGTGTATGTGTATTTGATGCATATAGCAAAAGTGATTTCTCATTGTGCGCTATAGTTTTTTGTACCATAAATGAATTTCCTGCGTATGGTAGTATGTCAGGCTATAGCACAAAAGGTGGCAAAGCTTATCCAATATGTAAAGATGATATTATTGTTGAGCGCTTGCATTATTGTTAGAAAAATGTGTATATGCATACCGTAGATTTCTCCCGCTCGATCATGATTATCATAAAAAGAAGAATCCTTTCAATGGGGAGATATAGAGTGGAGTTGCTCGTTTTCCATTAACAGGAAATGATGTTTATGAATGGGTTAAGGATACTGAAAATGCATTTGGCAAAATTTCTCCTCTTTTAGAAGGCTCGTGGAAGAAGAGTCTTTATTTTGAGAACTTCCATATTGGAGAAACTTACAGGTTAGGGTTGTCTATATGTCATGCATATAGAAAAAAATGTATGTGACAGTATTATTGGGACACTCTTGAACATACATGGTAAGACAAAGGACAGTGAAAAAGCTAGGCAAGATTTGCTAAGAATGGGTACTCGGATGAATTTAGCACCAGAGGGGTAAACGTACCTTTTTCCTCCTACATGTTACACATTGTCAAAAGAAGAGAAAACTAGTTTATGTGAGTGTCTCTGTGGCGTTAAGGTTCCAACAGGTTATTCTTCGAACATTAGCAGTCGTGTATCAATGAAGGATTTGAATATGACCGGTATTGTAACATCCCGGAATTTTAGTGATTTAACAATTAATTAATTTAATTATTTTAATATAGTGGACGATAATTTAAATGGTTTAAATTCAAATATTTTGAATATTTAATTAATATAAATAATGGAGTAATAAAATTTAATCTCTGAAATAGTCAGTAACAGTTGAATTGGAAATTTTGTTTAAAATGGATTATTTAAGGAATTTGATCGAATTTATGTTCGAATCAGAATGACGATTAAATTTACAACAACTATGGTTGAACGTAATAATTATAATATAATTTAGATCGAGCTCGTAACGTCGTGGTAGTTCGTAATTTTGGTTTTTGAACTTCAAATCGATATATAGGATTCGTTTTAAGTCGTAATTCTGTTAAACAAGAAATGTTGGAATCTATTAAACTGTATTTTTCTAATGCAAGTGAAAACCAGGATTTTGGCTTATAGATTGTAAGTTACTCCAAATCCAATTTAAATAGTCGTTATAAAATAATTTATAAGTCATACCAGTTTATTTAATATAATATATTATTTATTTCGAATTTAGATAAGATTTTTCAAACGTATACTTAGTTTAATTTATAGAATTTTTTTGAAATGTTTATTTTGGAAAATAAGAAACTTTTTGTTTAATGTAATTTGCGCACTGTATCAGTATTTTTAGAGTTTCACAAAATAAACCAACTTGTCTATTTTTGGGATCATGGCACATTGCTCATCACGAGGTAATTTTATTTTTGTCGATAGGGGTCCGTAACGAACGGAATTTTATGAAACAGGCAGGCAAAACTTTTAGAAAGGAAGAAAAAAATTAAAAAAACAACAATTATATTTGCCCACATCATTTTCTAGGTGACATGCATACACGTCTCCTTTTTACCCCATGCTACATGTTCTCCCTGCACTTGTACATACTCTCTCATGTCCACTCTTCATTTATGCAAACAACCTCCCCTATGTATGCCTACTATTGAAACCTTCAGCATGAAGGCATGTTCTGAAAGTACACATCAAGTCCCCTCTTCATTTAAACGTTGTTTGTCTCTTTTCCATAACTATCTCCTTTGATTTGAAAATTGGCATTAACCTGTTGCGCTAATATCATAGATCTTTAGTAATTGTATTATTAAATTCATACATATAGAGATAGCTGTGAATCGTTGAAGATAGTTGGCAATGAATTCAACATATTCTGATATTTCTCTAAATTAAGATATGATCAGTGGTTAATGATCAGATGCTTCTTGTAGCACCCTTTTACTACAGGTTGGTGGCGTATGATTTAAAATACATGAAGTACAATACAAAAAGGAATTTAAAACTTTCAAAAATCACTAATGGTATTACTAGATATACATACTTATACATATGCTATGACTTTACGTACATAAGAAACAAGCAAACAAATATACAGTGAATACATAAATAAACTGCATGTTCCAATCCAAGTGCATACACACAGATATTATAAAGTAAATGTATGGTCTGGGTCTACATACTAGCTAGATAGGAATAGAATTTGCTGAATACAAGCCACCCTACCTATGAATTCACTACTGACCTACACTGTCTCCTTCACAGTTATGTCAAGACTAATCGAGATTTAGAAAAAGCTGCAAACCTATCGGTGGAGGCATGTAAATCCTACAACCAACCTAATACTTGCTTGTGAAGGATCTTCGTTATATAAATACACAACGATCCCTTCTTGTGATTCATCTTCTTGCTTCATGAAAAACTTCCTTGAAGGGAAGTGGCTGCCATGTGAATCATAAGCCATTTGAAAATCAGATAATTATACTCCAGAACTTAATTCATTCCAGTTCCATTGAAAGATGTGTCATGAAATAAAAACTCCACGAATTGGATCACTGAAAGCTTTGCATACCTATATAATATCACAACTTAAGCAAATATAGCAGTAAAATATGGCAGTGGTTAATATAGGTATCGAACTCGCATCTTTACATCTCTCAACAAGCCCCATTTCCACTGTACTGAAGGAGGCCAGAGCATCAGATGCAGTGGAGATAACGGACTTGACGAGGAGGTGCTTGTTCCCGGTGATGTTTTGAGGAGTTTGGTGATAAGTAATTTCGGGTTTCCTGTAGCTACAAAATACTGAGCTGAAGATGTGATCAAGGATGATCGTTTGCATGAGAAGCAGCGTAGAGAAGAAGGAGAGTTATTTCGGTGATTTCGATTCCTTAAACAATGGAGTGGGGGAGGTGAGATTGTCAATAGGAGATCTGCGGCTTAGAGTTTTGGGATACTAGATGTTACGTTTCCCTGTTCGGAAAGAAGAAGATAGATGAAGAGGAACCGGTGGGTGGATTTAAGTTAAATGGGCTGGGCCTATTTTTAAAAAAATATGAAGCCCATTCGAATTAATATATATATATATATATATATATATATATATATATATATATATATATATATATATATATATATATATATATATATATATATATATATATATATATATATGAGTTTAAATTTGAGGAAGCTTGGTAATTTCTATAAGGGCTTCGTGAGCTTTGTCAAGTGGAAAAGGTGTATTAAGAGGGCGCAGTAAAGAATTTATGTGGGCCAAACTAAATGGGTATGGGCCATTGTTTCAATTTATATAGGTTTAGTTTTTAATTAAATAACACATTAACTTATAATCGGAGTAACTTATGCACACGTTATTTAAAATCAACAAAACAAGATCTGTTAGGATCGTATCGTCGTAAGCTACATATTGGAACTGCTTTGGAGCGTTTTGGAGCAGCTACAATTTATGGAAAAATTAAACGTCAGATTCGAATCAACCGACATTAATTATTTTACAACAATTTTATGACCAATGTGAGTAAACTCCCTAACTCCATCAAGTTTTATAATTTTATAAACGTTATTTAATATTGAGAAATAATGATTTGATATTGTGTGATGGTTGATTGGATGATTTACAAATAAATTGGTTAATAGTTATATACATATATACATATATATGAATTCGTTGGTTAAATACTGATTTAATAATTCCGTATTTATATAAAATTAGTATTATTTATTTGATTAGCATCTATGGATGCAAGGAAACACGTTGGAAGAATCCAATCGGATTCCTCAACAATTTTATTGTTAATTTTCATATATTGCATTATATGATGTAACAAATAATCCGTGATTGATTCTTGTGTATTTTGAGATGTTTGAACAACATTGACCTGAAATATTTGGTATAGAAATTCCATAAAATATATTCAAATATATTGGAAAGAAATTGGGGTTCTAAAAAGGGAATTTCTATTTTAGAAATAGAGATTGAATTTCGATTGGCTAGAATATATTAACTTGTTTAAAATTATACTAAAACAAAGTGATATAATTTATAATCTATATTTATAAATGATATGAAATAACCGTGATTAAATAAATTGGAAATATAAATTCAAGAACGAACTAAAATGGGAAATCATTTCAAAAAGGAAACGCTGAATTATTTCGATGTTCGAAATGTAAGTAGGATTGAAATAAATCTGTAAGGTTTTATAATTAGAATTTGATAGTGTCTAATATTATAAAAATAATTTATTTTTATAAATTATATATAATTGAAATAAGAATTTGATGAGATTAATAAATATTTGGATTATTGCCGAATATGTAATTGAGATAAGTTATAACTCATAAAACGAGCTTATAAAATAGAATTTGAAGTATAGATTCATAAAATAACAAGATAAATGGAATATTAAACTGTAATGATATTTATTATTTAAATCAAGATTTGACTTAATAAAATGAGCCCAAACTTCTATAGAGAAATAATATTCACGTTTAAAGTGAGTAATGGTTTAAAAGGAAACGTTTTGCAAATTGGAATGGTTATAAAGTAAATGGGTGAATAATGCAAGTGATAAATTCAAACATGAATTTAGAAATTGAGTTGACCTA
Organism: Allium sativum; assembly: GCA_030737875.1. Lineage (NCBI taxonomy): Eukaryota > Viridiplantae > Streptophyta > Magnoliopsida > Asparagales > Amaryllidaceae > Allium > Allium sativum. Next base: position 26,982,471 of record CM060927.1, on the reverse strand, counting down.
AAACTGTAACACCCCGTATTTTTCTGTGAACATAAAGAAACAAAACAAAATATACCTAATTTTTTAAGAGAAGAATTAAGGGAAAAGGGTTGCGCCATTGCGTTCGTTTCGGAATTCTGCTTGAGATAGAGTCCGAGTTTGTGTAAATCGGACTTCGTATAAAGAAGTTATGACACTTAGAAGTTTCAGGAATTTAAAATAAAAACCAGCCCAAATTCAAAATTCGAAGTTCGAAATTCAAAACACACACCCGGGATGGGCGGGAAAATTCCCGCCCAGGACCCAGGTCGACCAGGGGGTCGACCTGGGTAGAACAGGTCGACCTAGGGGGCGACCTCCCCCTTTTCCAGATCCATGGACATATTCATTTTTCTGCATTTAGATGCCCGTTCTGACTAGATTCATTGCTCCCAAGCTATTTAAACACCCCCAAACCTCACTTTCTCTCCACACAATTTCATTACGTCTATACTCTGCTCTAATTCATATTAAAATAAATCAATGGTGTCGCTACTCTGCTGAAACCTAAGCTAGAACAAGTGCTCCTTCTTCTTCCAATCTGAATAGGATTAAAAGAGAACAACTACAACCCTTTTCTTTTAAAATCCAACCAAGGTGAGTACAATTATTTTCAAATATGAAATTTAATTATGATCTTGACATGGTTATAAATCTGAATTGGAGATTATGCATATTCTTGTTTATTAGATCAGTTTCTTTGTGTAGATCTATCTTATTCATGTTTATCAGATCTATTTTTCTGTGTAGATTTATCTTATTAATACTATTGTAACTATTATGTATCTCTTCCTTCCTTCTGTTCTATAGCCAGGCTACCACGAGCCTGAGCCAAATCTCATAAGAGATTGACGCACGAATGCTAAATTTGGGGAAAATAATGAATGATGCATAATTGGACATAACTTATTTGTGACTGATTTAAGAAAAGGGCATATGTTGTAATTTAAGATCTAGATCTAAGCATACTATATATGACGGTTTATGATTTGGAAGTAGGAGAATAATTGTATGACAACATATGACTTGTTATTTGGGGATACAATGCATGTTATAATTCAAGATCTGATTTTGAGGACATAATACATGTTGTAATTTAGGATCTAGATTTGGGGCGTATTTTATATGATGATCTATGGCTTGGAAGAAAAGGATATGTGACTTAGGCCTGAAAAACCTATATTATAATAGGGATAATTATAAATGTGAATACGCCTAATTCGGATTTTTGGATATTTGACATATGCGGTAATCAACGGCTAAAATTTGGCATAATTTATATTGTGCATCATGATTTGGGGTTTTTAGAGAATATTCTATATGTTGCAAATTTAACAAAAATTTGGGGCATATGTTATATTGTGAATTATGATCATAATTTAGGCATGTAAAATTAGGCTTAATTTTATGATTAAGCGAGGAATGTCAATGGAATTTCAAGGGATGATTAAATCTGTTAAATTGCCTAATCTGCTAAATCTGTTGAAACTAAATACGGTAATTCAGGGTATGAAAATCTGTAGGCTCGATCTAAAATTGAGAAAAATATGTTAATAGAACTTTGGATAATCTGTGTAACTTGTAAAGAAGTTAATTTGTTGAATTGGCATAATTAGTCTGATATTGGCACAATCTGTGAATGAATACTTTAACTAAAATGCTGAGACACGAGGTTAGACTCTGTTTGCGGTAAAAGCCAGACCGGACCCAACCGGCTTAACCAGCAAGCACAAACTGTTAGTCTAATGTGAGAGGTCGTTGGCATAAAGTTGCTTAGACACGAAGTTAGGTCTGGCTTATGGCAGAAGTCTTCCTAGAACCGCCCTACACATCCAGCGGCCACAAGCTACCGACCTAATGTGAGAGGTCTGTGCATTAATATTTAATTAACGCAAATCTAAGATAAATTTGATACCTAAAACGTGTTGGGTGGATAGTGTAACAACCCGTATTTTCAATAACCTGTTATAACATAAATCGAGGCAGAATTTAATTCTAAAATCTGAATCAAGGGAAATGGGCTATGCCATTGCGTTCGTCTTGGAAAAATACGCGAAATAGAGTCCGAGTTTTCGAAAATCGGAGTCCGTATGACCCAGTTAAGGCTCATTGAAGTTTTCAGAAATTTCCATGTTAAAAACAGATTTAAATTTTAAATTAAAAACAAGGATTAGGGTTAACTGGCGTCAGGCGGGAAAACTCCCGCCAAGACCCCCATGTCGACAGGCATGTCGACAGGGGTCTTAGGGTGTCGACAGCCCTGTCGACACGGGGTGGCCGGGCAGTTTTGCCTGGCGCACCATTTTGATTTGGGCTTGGTTGTGTGGCTTGGTTCTGGAGAATTCCGAAATCTGATGGACCTAATTCAACCTAGGGTTAATCATATGGTCTAAATCACTAGCCTAATCTATAAATAAGACCCTAACCTACCCTAAATCACTCATTATTCATTCTAGCAACCAAACTATGTCAAATTGAATTCTCAAATGGCCTCCACCTAAAAACCCTAGCCTCCACCCTCTTCAAAAATCATTCCTATGAAGATTTTGATGTTCATACAAGCATTTCTAAGTTGTATGAATGATCATTAGCTTGCATACATCATCAAGTTGCAAGCTTTATTTGCTAAGCTAGAGTTTTTGGGATTTTTGTTAATTGGAGCTTTGTTTTGGGTTTTTATATGCTTGCATAAAGGGCTTCTCAATCTTTATTAGTAGATTTATGTCTTCATAATATTTGTAAGCCCTCTTACCTTCATTTTAGAAACTCTAAAGTTAATATGTGATGAAAGTTGGGATTTATGCATGTTTAATAAGTTATGCATGCTTATGCGAGTTCACTATGCTATGTTATGCATGTTTAATAAGTTATGCATGCTTATGTGAGTTCACTATGCTATGTTACACATGTTTGATAAGTTATGCATGTTTATGCAAGTTCACTATTCCATGATTTGCAAGTTTAACAAGTTATGCATGTTTATGCAAGTTCACTATGCCATGATTTGCAAGTTTAACAAGTTATGCATGTTTATGCAAGTTCACTATGCCATGATTTGCAAGTTTAACAAGTTATGCATGTTTATGCAAGTTCACTATGCTAAGTTATGCAAGTCCAACACGTTATGCATGTTTATTATGATATGTAAGATTTATCATGTATGTTGTGCCAAGTTCCCTCTTTCTATCCTTTATGCGTTATGACGAATATGTAAGCGATAGAATGACGTTGGGGGGGGGGGGTTTGGGGTAAAACTTAAAATACATGAAAATATGAGATTAGGAATTTACCTATTAAGTTAGGTCTACCCCTTGGGAATTTACCTATTAAGTTAGGTCTACCCAAGTATTTGTTAAACTTGTAATTATGTTTTGAAAATAAAGTGGACATGACACTTAGAAAACATAAGTGTGGCCAACTCGAGGTTGGGTTGAGTTTGTAGCGTAAACCTTCCCGGAACCGACCGGCTTAACTAGTTGCTACAAACAATAGGACCCAATGTGAGAAGTTGGTCATGTGTACCTTGGACCCGAGGTTAGACCAAGTTGTGGTGTAAAGCTACCCGGACCCGCCCGGCTTAATTAGTAACTGCAACAAAGTCTAATGTGAGAGGTTAAGGTACAATTAAATTAATGCCTCATGATTAGGGTTAAGTCATGACCCACTAATACTTAACCAATTTTGGGGATACGAGGGATTAAATGGGGTTAAGTGGTGAACTGTTGGTTACACTTAACTAATTTAATCCATGATTAGTGAGGGGTTAAACCACACTTAACCCTCTTAGAAAACCCTAGCAACGTGGTCTGTTCCAGCAGTAATCCCAGTTTGGTATCATTCACAACCCTAGAGGCTAGGCTAGGGCGGGGCACGATTACTGGACTGATGTAAGCGGCCAAAGGGACGACTGAGTGGTACAGCGGTGCGGGTCCAGGCGGGCTACGGACGTGCACGTAGTCCGGTGTTGGACAAACTCGAGGCACGGGTACCAGTAGGTTTAGAGTGTGCATTATTGCTTAAGTGTCTGGGGTTGACACCCGAGGGCTTGATACACCCGAAGGTGGACCCAGCACAGTCTGACTACAACCATATGTGGGCCGTATGGACACCAACACTTGACGTGTTAGGTTTATAGGGAGCCGATCGACTAGACCGTTGGGCTGGACCTTGTATTAAGGTCACCTCATGCTATTGGGCCAAAGTTTGGGCTGAGGGATCAATACCTGTTATGTTAGTTTGCTAGTACACTGTGGTGCAAAGCTTAATCTTCTTTATGTGATGTCACCTTTATCTATTGCCAGTATGTTCATCTCAGTTTCCATCATGACGTTAACTTTATTAGTTTATAGACTGATCGTAGTAGGGCTTACCAGTCTTTTTGACTGACCTGTTTTCTTTCGCTTCTTTTCTTCCGTTCCCCCCCCCCCAGGTTCTCAGGGAGGGAACAGTGGTGCTTAGCTTGGATCGCTTGCTTGTTTTCTGGATAGCTCATGTATGTCTGGATATTGAGCTCGCTATGGTTTATCATCTTTATTTTGGGGATAGCACTATGTATTTCAGTATTTCTGTTTATGATGTACTAGACATGTTTATTTTGGCAGATGACTTTATGATGTACTAGACTTGTTTTGAGATGGTTTGAGATATTCCGCTGTTTTATTCTCACTTACTCTGTTTTACATATATACATTTATGTTCTTGTTCTGCCTTGATATATCATTATGCATGCTTACCCAGTTGTAACGCCCCCCAGAAGCTAGTGCCCCCGAAAGAGTGACCCTAGCGGAGGTGGGGTGTTACAGATAGGGTTAAAACAACTGGACTGATGAATCTAATAAACCCGTTTCGTAAATCTGTAGGCCCAATACAACGTTAGTTGAAACAAGCTGTAAGTCTGTTAATCCGTATATCTGATCTGTTAGTCTGAAAACTTGTTAACCTGAATGTCTGATCTAAGAACTAGTTAATCTGAACTTTATACATCTAAAATCTATAAGAAATTTAATCTGAAATCCGTTAGTCTTGGGACACAAGGTTAGGAGGGGTAGATTCTTGTGTCATCTCTTGTTTGAGACCCATATTTGTCAGTAACCCTTTCTGGTATCAAAACTATGACCCAACACTAAGAGGGGTCTGGGCACACTTACTGATCTAATTGTAAGAGGTTCATTCTGATAATGGCGAGGGGTGTTGATGGTGCATTCCAATCGGGTCATGTGCATGCAAGGATCCGGTCTGCTCTGAGGATGTAAGACGCCGTGACATCTTAAATAGGTCTGTGTCTATAGTTTGCCACTTTAGGGAATGATACATCCTTCTGTGGGGCCGGCACAGGGTATTTAGTATTAGGGAGCCGATCGCTGGGGTAGAATTTAGGGTACAACTAGTTCTGTCTGTTTCTGTTGGGGTACCGTATGTTTCTGTTGGGGTGGTAACACCTGTCTGTTTCTGTGTGGTACCCTCTGTTGGGGTGGTAAAGGCTCGTCACTAGTGTACACCTAAGTCTAACATTCTGTTTCCGTAGGGAATATTCTGTTTCCGTCTCTGATTCCGTTTCTGCTTCTATTTCCATACCGTCTGTCTCTGTTCGGGTGGTAAATGCCCAATACTAGCATTCTATTTCTAAACGTCTGTCTCAGTTAGGGTGGTAAAGGCTTATTTCTAGCATCGTGTTTCTTAAGAGATCATTCTATTTTCTGTTTAGACATTAGGACAACACCTAATTCTATTATACTAGTATTAGTGCAGAGAAGTGAAAACCAAGTAAGTAGCTTAATTTAGCCTATATCATTCTGTCTATTCTGTTAACCTGCTACTCCTATTATGGTTATCTCTCATCCAGTTTAATTTACATGTCATGATACTGTTATCTGTTTATATGCTGAAAGTCACTGGACTCACCAAACTTATGCCTGCCCTAGTTTGTTTTGCCTCTTTTCTTCCGTTCCCCCCCAGGTTCTCAGGGTGGAAACATATGAGCTTGATTCAGGTTCCATCTTCTTGAAGTGCTAGAAGTGCTTGAAATATTGCTTGGCTTTGATTCTACCTATTTATGGCATTCTCTATTGGGGATTATGGCTTTAAGATTATGCATTCTGAAGGATTTTGTATAAGACTGATATTTGTGTACTTGGGTTTTGGTATTGTGATGTAACCAAACTTATTTCTGTTTCTGCAGTAATAAAGTTATAAATTTTTCAAGTACTACTTTACATATCTGTCTTGTAAATTTCTGTTACGTTTACTTATAACGTTCCACCGAAGTTAAGGCATTCCCTTTGTTAGTGACCTTAATTGAAGTGGGGTGTTACACTTGGTATCAGAGCTGAAGGTTGTTAGATTTGATAAAAAGTTTCTGAAAACTATTTTAGAAAAGGTTTTAAAAAGAAAGTATTTTCAAAATTAGAGTTTATTTTGAAAAATATAATCCCCAAAAAGCGATATACCTATCTTTTGATTCTCCGTTTTGAATCTCTTCCTTTTTCTTTTAAGCATTTTTGGGGTACCCGAGATACCTGAGGGCATACCGATACCAACTTGGTTCAGAAGGTATCTGGAGGCAAGGGCCACCACCGCAGGCCCAACAGACATTCCTCCTCCTCCCTCTCCCCGCATTGATACTTTTTTGAAGATATGCAAAGACTTTCGGGAAATGGGTGGGAAACCTTTTCATGGATCAGAGATGTTTGTTGAAGCTCAAAATTGGCTTAAGGAGGTGGAAGATTTGCCTTGTATCTTCGAGATAGAAGATGGAAGGAAGGTCCAATTGGCTGCTTGGTTAATGAAGGACGAAGCCTCGTTTTGGTGGGAGGTCACGAATGGAGAGCATCCAGTGGAGACATGGATGGAATTCAGGCATAGGTTCGAGATGAAATTTCTCTCACGAGGAGAAGATAATTTATACATGGAGACGTTCTTGGCGTTGAAGCAGAGGAATTTATCAGTGAAGGAGTACGTGAACAAGTTCAATCAGTTGACGAGATTCGGCTTAGACTTGGTAAACACACCTAAAAAGAAGGCCTTCAGATACGTTAAAGGCTTGAGTGAGCTGCTACATGGGTTGGTTATGACCCACATTCCTATGGGGGCTACCTTCGAGAAATTGTTTAACATAGCGTTAATGCATGAAGAGGAAGCCAAAAGTGAGAAGAAAGAAGAAAAGCTCGAAGGTCCACAGGACAAGAAAGAGTGGCCCAAAAAGGAAACACAAAAGAAGAATGAAATGTATGAAGATAAGAAGGAGAAAAAGTGCTTTACTTGTGGAAGCTCGACTTATCTGAACAAGGATTGCAGAAAGAGGAAAGGCTCTTGCTTCAACTGTGGAGAAATGGGACACTTCACTAGGGACTGCCCGAAGAAACATGGGCAAGGGCAGAGGGCATAACCTACTTCTGGAGGGTAGGAAAATGATCTCGTGACTGGTGGATAGGGTAGAGATAGGAAAATTTCTGTAGAAGGTTTAATTTCCTTATCTGATTATTGAGATAAAACTCTTTTTGATTCTGGCATTTTGATTCTGTAATTGAGACTCTGCACTTTAATACTAGTCTTGTTTCTGATCCCGCTATGGTCTCAAACCCCGTAAGGGTTAGGACTCATTTGTTTGTGATAAGTTGGGGTTTGAGGGTATCTGTGTTAGGCGTTAAGTTGACTATGACGCATACATTCGGGTTTTGTGGGATATGGTGGGGTTTTATCATGCTTAGTTTCCTAAGAATCATTTGATAATCTGATTTGTACCAATAGCCTGTAAGTATCTGAATATTTTTGAAAAGGATAGGGGTTTTTACTCGAAGCATGAAGTAGATTTCCAATTTTGACATTGTTTAATGGGAGTAATTCTCTGAGTGTCAATTTGATGTTGGTTTCGGTCTTCGGGGTTGATACTTAGGGATTTATTTTCTTAACCGATGTCTAATGGGAACAGAACTTTTGTTTTAATTGTACTTGCTTCTATCACTCGGCTGTATCCTATCGATCGAGTCTTCGACCTTTAGGTAGAAACTAATGGTGTAAACATGTGTTTGATACATGTTATGTTTGATGGTTGCAAGTGGATGCAAGTGGTTGCTAGTGGTTGCTCGTGGATGCATATACACACACTAGGCACAAGATCGGCTCAAAAACACTCTCTAACTGCATATGGATGTGTGTGAATTTTACAATTTTTGTAGATGCAAAATGATTGACTCATCACATGATGTTGCATTTGGATGAATGGTTATGCACTCATATAGAAATGATGTGTATCAAATAGATTTCTTGCATACATAATTGGACTCATGGCACTAACATAATTCGCATCGAGGAGGTCAATTGAATAAGTAGACTGCCTGATCTTCGCATTAGATAAGAGACATATACACACTTTTGCATATGTTCATACAACATTGGAAGTTTTCTAATGACAATGGACGCTTGTGAATGATGGTTGAGTAGATGAGTGATTGGATGGCAGGACACATTCTTCTTAACTTGAAGATTTCGGGGACTAAATCTTTTAAGGAAGGATGAATGTAACACCTTGTATTTTTCTGTGACCATAAAGTAACCAAACAAAGTATACATAATTTTTAAGAGAAGAATCAAGGGAAACGGGTTGCGCCATTGCGTTCATCTTGGAATACTGCTTGAGATAGAATCCGAGTTTGTGTAAATCGGACTTTGTATGTAGAAGTTATGGCACTTAGAAGTTTCAGGAATTTAAAATAAAAAATAGCCCGAATTCAAAATTCAAAGTTCAAAATTCAAAAAACACACCCGGGCTGGGCGGGAAAATTCCCGCCCAGGACCCAGGTCGACCAGGGGGTCGACCTGGGTAAAACAGGTTGACCATGGGGTCGACCTGGGGGTCGACCTCCCCCCTTTTCTAGATCTGTGGACAGATTCGTTTTTCTGCATTTGGACGCCCGTTCTGACCAGATTCGTTGCTCCTAAGCTATTTAAACACCCCCAAACCTCACTTTCTCTCCACACAATTTCATTATGCCTATACTCTGCTCTAATTCATATTAAAATAAATCAATGGCGTCACTACTCTGCTGAAACCTAAGCTAGAACAAGTGCTCCTTCTTCTTCCGCTCTGAATAAGATTAAATGAGAACAACTACAACCCTTTTCTTTTAAATTCCAACCAAGGTGAGTACAGTTATTTTCAGATATAAAATTTAATTATGATCTTGACATGGTTATAAATCTGAATTGGAGATTATGCATATTCTTGTTTATCAGATCTGTTTTTCTGTGTAGATCTATCTTATTCCTGTTTATCAGATCTGTTTTTCTGTGTAGATCTATCTTATTAATACTATTGTAACTATTCTGTATCTCTTCCTTCCTTCTGTTCTATAGCCAGGCTACCACGAGCCTGAGCCAAATCTCATAAGAGATTGAAGCACGTACGCTAAATTTGGGGAAAATAATGAATGATGCATAATTGGACATGACTGATTTGTGACTGATTTAAGAAAAGGGCATATGTTGCAATTTAAGATCTAGATCTAGGCATACTATATATGACGGTATATGATTTGGAATAAGGAGAATCATTGTATGACAACATATGACTTGTAATTTGGGGACACAATGCATGTTATAATTCAAGATCTGATTTTGAGGACATAATACATGTTGTAATTTAAGATCTAGATTTGGGGCGTATTTTATATGACGATCTATGACTTGGAAGAAAAGGATATGTGACTTAGGCCTGAAAAACCTATATTATAATAGGGATAATTATAAATGTGAATACACCTAATTTGGATTTTTTGATATTTGACATACGCGGTAATCAACGGCTATAATTTGGCATAATTTATATTGTGTATCATGATTTGGGGTTTTTAGAGAATATTCTATACGGTGCAAATTTAACAAAAATTTGGGGCATATATTATATTGTGAATTATGACCATAATTTGGGTATGTAAAATTAGGCTTAATTTTATGATTATGTCAATGGAATTTTAAGGGATGATTAAATCTATTAAATTGCCTAATCTGCTAAATCTGTTGAAACTGAATATGGTAATTTGGGGTATGAAAATCTGTAGGCTCGATCTAAAATTGATCAAAACATGTTAATAGAACTTTGGATAATATGTTGTAACTTGTAAAGAAGTTAATTTGTTGAATTGCCATAATTAGTCTGATATTAGCATAATCTGTAAGTGAATAATTTAGCTAAAATGTTGAGTCACGAGGTTAGACTCTGTTTGCGGTAGAAGCCTGCCCGGATCCAACCAGCTTAACCAGCAAATGCAAACTGTCAGTCTAATGTGAGAGGTCGTAGGCATAAAGATGCCTAGACATGAAGTTAGGTCTGGCTTTTGGAAGAAGTCTGCCCGGAACCGCCCGGCACATCCAGCGGCCACAAACTATCGACCTAATGTGAGAGGTCTGTGCATTAATAATAAATTAATGTAAATCTAAGATAAATCTGATACCTAAAACGTATTGGGTGGATAGGGTTAAAACAACTGGACTGATGAATCTAATAAAACCGTTTCGTAAATCTATAGGCCCAATACAAGGTTAGGTGAAACAATCAGTAAGTCTGTTAATATGTATATCTGATATGTTAGTCTGAAAACTTGTTAAAATGTATGTCTGATCTGAGAACTAGTTAAGCTAAACTTTGTACATCTAAAATCTGTAAGCAAGTTAATCTGGAATCTGTTAGTCTGGGGACATAAGGTTAGAAGGGGTAGTTACTTATGTCATTTGTTGTTTGGGACCCATATTAGTCAGTAACCCTTTCTGGTATCTAAACTAGGACCCAACACTAAGAGGGGTCCGGGCACGCTTACTGAACTAATTGTAAGAGGTTCACTCTGATAATGGCAAGGTGTGTTATTGGTGCATTCCAACCGGGTCATGTGTGTGCATGGATCTAGTCTGCTCTGAGGATGTAAGACGCCGTGACATCTGCAAATAGGTCTGTGTCTATAGGTTGCCACTTTACGGAATAATACATCCTTCTGTGGGCCGACACATGGTATTTATGTATTAGGGAGCCAATCGCTTAGGGTAGAATTTAGGTTGCACCTAGTTCTATCTGTTTCTGTTGGGGTACCGTTTGCTTCTGTTGGGGTGGTAACACCTGTCTGTTTCTGTGTGGTACCGTCTGTTGGGGTGGTAAAGGCCCGTCACTAGTGTACACCTAATTCTAACATTTTGTTACCATAGGGAATATTCTGTTTCCATCTCTGATTCTGTTTCTATACCGTCTGTCTCTGTTCGTGTGGTAAAGGCCCAATACTAGCATTCTATTTCTAAACGTCTGTCCCTGTTAGGGTGGTAAAGGCCCATTTCTAGCATCGTGTTTCTGAAGATTATACTAGTATTAGTGTAGAGAAGTGAAAACCAAGTAAGCAGCTTAGTTTAGCCTATCTCATTCTGTCTCTTCTTTTAACCTTCTACTCCTGTTATGTTTATCTCTTATCCAGTTTTATTTATATGTCATGATACTGTTATCTGTTTATATGCTGAAAGTCACTGGACTCACCAGACTTATGTCTCCCTTAGTTTGTTTCGCCACTTTTCTTCCATCCCCCCACCAGGTTCTCATGGTGGAAACATAGGAGCTTGATTCAGGTTCCATCTGCTTGAAGTGCTAGAAGTGCTTGAAATATTTCTTAGCTTTGATTCTACCTATTTATGGCGTTCTCTGTTGGGGATTATGGCTTTAAAATTATGCATTCTGAAGGATTTTGTATAAGACTGATATTTGTGTACTTGGGTTTTGGTATTGTGATGTAACCAAACTTATTTCTATTTCTGTTGTAATGAAGTTATAAATTTTTCAAGTGCTACTTTACATATCTGTCTGTAAATTTCTGTTCTGTTTACTTATAACGTTCCACCGAAGTTAAGGCATTCCCTTTGTGAGTGACCTTAACGGAAGTGGGGTGTTACAAAAACAGCGAAGTTTATTCCGGTGTTCGGAACTTTAATCTGATAGAGATTATTCGAAAGAAGATTATAAGTTGAAATTCGATTATATCAAATTCAGGAAAGTAACATTTAATTTCCGTTTTTTATCAAGGTTTATTTATTTACTTATTTATCTTATTAATTAATTATTTATTTATAAAAATTAATGAATAAAAGTTATATTTTGAAGTTAAATGTTTTAGAAACAGAGATTATAACGTTATCATTATAATCAAATGATTACCGTTAAAGAAGCGGATTCGTAAACTGAATCCGAGAGATACGTAAGCAATAATTTGATAAGAAGTTAAGAAATGGGATTAAGGGAATTAGAAATTAACTGGAGACTTGTTAAGTGGAATGGTTTTTTGAATGTCAATCTGATGTTGGTTTCGGCCTTCGGGATTGATATTCAGGGAATTGTTCTCTTACTAGTTTACGGTTAGGGACTAATGGAAATAAAAGGATAGTGATGCTGTGAACAAGATATGGGAACGTTTTACAATGTTAATAACGTACATTTTCAAAATACGGGAAATAAGGAATTATGAATATATGGAAATGTTATTTTTTTTCAAAAATCGTGAGAGGCTAAACGAGTTGTAGAAATATTTGGGTAAGGTGATTTAAGAGAAATTGGGAAATGATTGAGTTAATGATAAATTAAATTAAAAGGGCTCAGTGTTGATTTATGGTTGATCGATATAAATTTCCATTTGAAAATACGATCGTTGGTTGTATGTATGTTTTCCTTTGATAGTTAAATCACTAGCTATCTGAGTTTTTGACCCTTTTTCCATTGTCAATACGGTGAGGGTAGGATTAGGTTTATTATCTAAAAACTACTCTGTGACACACCACATTCGTTAATGTCACTCACTAAGGGAATGCATTAAGTTTCGTGAAGCGTTATAGGTAAACAGACAAAGAATAATTACAAGACATATATAAATAAGATAGCAGCAGAAATTTAATTTTTTATTTCAAACATAAATCATAATACCGTAGTCCACAATACCATAAGTCACAAAAACCATTACAATAAAATAACTTCTGTCTTGCACCATCAGAGTACATAAGAATATAAAAAACATAATTGCCCAATTGAAAGAGTTAAGCCATAGTAGAGACGAGAATGTGAGCCATACTTCAGAAGTAGCTCCTAGTAAGATGATATCTGAATAAGCCTGAGTGTTTCCTCCCTGAGAACCTGGAAGGAAACGGAAGAAAGAAGGAGAAACAAAAGGGTCAGACATAAAGTCTGGCGAATCTAGTTACTTTTAGCCAATAAATAAATAAAAGTAACATGATAGGCATAAAAAGTGGATAACAGAGATCATTACATAAATGGCAGGTGTGACAAGGTAGACAGAGTAAGGTGTATACACTGTTTTAATGATTACTCTGCACTATTAATAGTATAACTAGAATGAGGTGATCCCTTCCACTATAAGTTGGTAGACTTACGACATACGTCCAAATGTACCCTAACCACTAACCTAATCGATCGGCTCCCTACTCCATAGATACTCTTTGCCGGCCCCATGGTAGGGTGTATCACGTCCTACAGTGACAAGACCTCACTAATATGCACAGACCCATATCTATTGGTGTCACAGTCGTCTTAACCCCCTCTGCCTGGCTCGTGCACGCACATGGCCCTGTCGGTTTGCGCCGCCCATACCGTTGTCCATGTTTGGATCTCTTACAATCAGTCAGTAAGCGTGTCCCCTCTCCGCCAAGTACGCAGTATTTTATTTGATACTTACTCTGGGTTACTGACTGAAATGGGTCCCATACAATATGGTACAAGCTCTCCCCATTGTCTTGTATCCCCCACTAGGTTTCTCACTGACTATGTATACCGCTAGGTGTCTTTAATTACATAGCCCTATACCAGTTATGCTTACGCTAAAAGGTGTCTTTAATTACATAACTTTTATACTTTCCTCCGGTTATGTATACCATTAGGTGTCTTTAATTACATAATCTTTTCGGGTTAAGTTTGTGGGGCTATATGTAAATATTACCCAACCCCTCCAAATTTGCTTAACCCATCCACTATTCCAATTAATTTACTTAACCCTAACCTTGTTTCATAATCATACAATACCTATGGATTAGATTTGGTTAAGTAGTCCAATTCATTATCATGTCCATTTATGGTTCATAATGGGCTAGACCTCCCACATTAGGCCTACAATGTGTGGATGCTGGACATGCCGGTCGGGTCCGGGTGGTCTTATTCCACAGTTGGGCCTAACCTCGTGTCATAGCCAGATTCGTATTTGCATACTTAGACCTCCCACATTAGGTTCAACATTAGCGGCTGCAGGATATGTCGGTCACATCCGGGCAGACTTCCACCACTAATGCAACATAACCTCGTGTCACAAGTCCAATTACAATTCCTAATTGTAATTACTAGATGTTATATTATTAATTAATTAATCAATTAATTAATCCTTTCCCTTTATAGGTGTCAATGCCAATTTTACCCAATAATTTGAATTATATGTCCAAAAATGCTCATATTCAAATTATGCTAATATTAACCCTTTTCCCCCCGTTTCCTAACTAGCGCACACATAAACTGGTGGCATGCCTAGGCAAGTCAATAGCCTAGTTATAAACGATAATAGGGAAAGTAATGGGAATATAACCAAAGTGATCATCTTGGCATAAACTAGCATGGTGATAAGGTAAACGTACATACTGGCATGGACATGTAATTAACATCATAACAAGGTGGTCATAAAACTGATGAACTAGTGGCAGTGAATTGATTCTAACATAACTACGATGTCACTATAACATAGTAAGATCTAAATTAGCAGTTTAGATGTACAATTGGTTTAGATCTAACATGATAACACAAGGTGATAAATTAGATCATATAATTCACATCTAGAGGTTAAAATAGATCTTACACCATTAGAATGACATAATAGCATGTTTAGATCTAAATATGGATTCACATGTCCAACTACAACATATCTAAGTTGATCGCAATATGACAGGTGAAAGGTGATTTACATAAAGAGTTAGATCTAAGCAATGTTGCAACTGTCCAAATTAACAGATTTACATTCACCATAACATAGTTACAAGTCAAGATCCACATACGCAATAGGATAGAATAACCACAATTGCATTAGATCTAACGGTGTAGATCTATCATGTCATAGTATAAGATTTAACAATAACATAGATTCATAGTTTACAACATATCCAATTCACACTCTTTCACAATTTACTTTTATTTATCTAAACCTAAAAGCAAGTAGAAACTCACTGTGTTAGGTTTAGAGAATAGGGAGAGTGTATCTTGAACTTTAGGATTTGATCTGCAAAGTTGAAGAAAATGAACCCGTCTTAGTTCGCACACCTGCAGCATTTGGCTCCCATAATTTCCATTAAAGAAATAGGAGAATTGGACACATATATATAGCTGCAGAACCCTCTGAAATCGAATGCCTCGTCATCCCTAGGGGTATCGACACCCCTGTGGGTGGGTCGACCCATAGGTTGACACCCCTTAAGGGGGGTCGACCCTAGTGTTGACACCCCTCTAGGGGGGTCGACCCCCTAGAGCGGGAAATTTTCCGCCTTGACGAATTTTTGATTTTCGAACTATTCTGGATAGGGTTTGACTCATATCTGACTCATTCGTGACTCATATGTGTACATTTGTTCTTTCTGCACGTATATAAACTTAAAACCCTGATAACTTCTTCATACGGTTTCCGTTTTATGCAAACCAAATGTCTGTCTTAACCAGAATTTCGAGACGGACGCGATGGCATAGTCCATTTTCCTTAAATCTGAATATTAAACTAATAATTATTTAATTTATCCTCTTTTAGTGACATTAAAAATTCGGGGTGTTACATTCTCCCCTACTCAAAGGATTTCGTCCCTGAAATCTCTAAGTCGAGAAGAATGCATGTCTTACCATCCATCATCCATCTACTCATCAAACAACCACTGGCATCCATTGTTCTTAGAGCCTTCTAATGCTTATATGAATATATGCAACGGTGTGTGTATATGTCCCAACACTAATGTGAAAGATCAGGAAGTTTACTGATTTAGTTGACCTCCTTAATGCAATGTATGTTAGTGCCATGAATCCAATATGTATGCAAATAAACCTACTATATCATATAAGTTCTATATGTATGCATACTCATTCGTCCAAATGCAACACCCATATGCTAGTTCATCCATTTTCATCCATAAAAGAAATGAAAATGCACACACATCCATATGCAATATGAAAGTGATTGAGCCGATCTTAGTGCCTAATATGTGTATATATGCGTACACAGGCAACCACTAGCAAACACTTGCATCCACTTGCATCCACTTGCATCCATCAAATATAACATGTTCCAAACAAGTTTATATCCATAGGATTCCTATTTAAAGGGCGAAAAATACTACCGATGTTAATCCCTAAAAAATCCATACGCACATTGAATAGAAAGTATCAGGGTCGGTCATGCGAAAGGTTATCTGAAGCGCTTAAATGCCTCACAATGAATGGAGTGCAACTGCACAAAGCAAGATGCAGACGCCAAATCTAAGACAAGTCAAATTCCACCATCATAACCGATGATGGTGACACGAAATGATTAC
This sequence comes from Allium sativum, assembly GCA_030737875.1. Taxonomy (NCBI): domain Eukaryota; kingdom Viridiplantae; phylum Streptophyta; class Magnoliopsida; order Asparagales; family Amaryllidaceae; genus Allium; species Allium sativum. The sequence goes on along the minus strand of CM060927.1, from coordinate 26,965,875 downwards.
AAGAAGTACGACTTAACAAATGGTAGGATCGAATATCCCATGAATTCGCTTCGCCCAGCAGGAATGCTCGACCTAGCATCAAAGCTCGGTCACACATATCGGGACGGAAATCCATGTCGCATATATGTATATATATGAACAACTGCCCATAGATGACAACACCTGTTGCCCGATACTCAAACCAAAGGCCTACTGATCGGCCGTACACCAGTCTTCAGAAAAAGCGCCTGTACATCTTAGAGTCGCAGCCCCAGTCAGTCATAACACTATCACTCGCTCACCAAATCAAACATAACCACGCTAAGGTGTCATGGCCAACTTGTTCCCTCGTTTCGCCATCAAACAATTCGCCCGTTCAACACAAGCAAGAGCGACCTCATAACATAGTTGCGAAGCCAAACAGCATCATACAAAGGCAACACGAAGACGAGTGCCCTTGGACTGAGAAGGACGGTCGCATAAGGGGCAGAGGAGGCTCAACTCCAAACCCGCATCCCACTCTTACAAAATCTCTCGAGGCGCTTATAGGATGCTTGCTTACATGGATCCGCTCAGCTATTCAAGATACTCGTTCCCACGAGCCACCCGCACATGATAACTGGATACAACCACGGACAACTGGCTACAGCTAACCAGTGGCATGGTTGTAATTAACAAAATTAATGATCCACAACTCGGATAAACGGATTCCAAATCATTTACCAAGGGGGTTCACCTATAAATACACCATGGCTACCAACGTGAGGGGGGAGGAGAAAAAAGACCATGAAGTGATGCCGGACTTCATCCTCAATCATAAATTTTGCCATGGCGACAAACAGAATCTGATGAAGAGGGAAGATGAAGACATCCTTCTTCTCAATCATTAATCCATCCTCCTTCTTCTTAAATTCTTCTATTCTCTTGTATGATTCCTTAGATTGAAATACATAAACAAAGTATATTGAGTGAATATCGAGATGTATGAAAAGAGAGAGCTGATATGTTCTGTAATTCCCATTATAAGACAGGAAATCACCTTCATAGTGGACGTAGACCTCATTAATGGCTGAACCACTCTAAATATCGTCTCTACTTTACTTTTTTCATATTTTTCATTTTTTATTGCTGATTAAACACGGCTCCATTTATTTCTTACCGAATTGGTGAAGTACAGTTTAGTACCTTGGGTGTTTAGACCATTTTTGGTGTAAACATTTTGGCGCCCACCGTGGGGTCGTATTTTGCCTTTTTCCATTTCAGATCTGACGAGATTTTCTGGGAGGCAGTATGCTTATGATCATGAGCACGCTAAGGAGAATCACTGATGAAGCCAACAACTCCAACGATGGCATCAACATCGTCACATCACTAAATAATGACTCCGAGGAAGGGGAGATGCCAGAAATTACGAAAACTATAACTAGAGAAAAACTGGAGGAAGCAGTGACAGGATTAACGAGTCAAATAGTTATTGCAGGCAGTGCAATGATGAAGAAGCTCGAATCGATACTCGCCATTCAAGCCGCTACCGCAAAAGCCGCTCTAAGCGCCACTTGCTCCTTGCTGGCTCGAACAAATCGTGAGTCAAAAACAGAGCTCCCCGCTCCAAACTCAAGAAAGCAGGGTTCCACCCCGAGAGTTGCGCGTTGCATCAATCCAAACCATGAAAGGGCCACAGCACCTATGCATGATTACTCTGATGATGCGATCGCGGGACGGGACGACCTTCCTACTACCAAAAGGACGACCCTGCCGAAGAGAAGTGGAAATGGCGCAAGAAATTATGGAAAAAAGCCCGAAGAGGAAGGATGATCAGAGAGAATGGGAGTCCTTCCCAGCTAAAAACCCACTTACCAAGAGGATTAAGGAAACTATACATCAAGAAAGATTCGAGCCTCTGTCATTGCAGCCCTATGATGGGGCAAGCGACCCTAGTATATTTATGTGTAAATATGACCAGTACATGAATGGGGCATGCGCTACTGATGAAATCAAATGCTTATATTTCCCAACTTATCCAGAAGGAGTGGATTATCTTTGGTTCACAAAGTTGCCACCACAGTCTGTGGATGATTTCGTGACCTTGCCTGAGTTATTCAATGAGCAGTTCAGATCCCAGGCGTTCAAAACTCTGAGTTGCTACGGAGCTAAGAGGACTACGACAAATACCAGAGGAGCCCCTCAAAGCCTTTCTCACTCTCTTTGATATGGCATTGGCTAAAGTCAAGAATCTCGAACCCGGTTTGATCTTAATGGCTCTTAAAGGGAGCATATGCAAGAAAACCAAGTTAGGGCAATGGATCAGGAAAAAGAAACAAAGTACACTCGAATGGGTACTTAGTAAAGTCGAAAAATATGCAAATATTGCGGAAAGAAATGCACGGGCAGAAAAGTATGGAAAGGTGCAAAGCAAATCAGATAATCAAAAAGGGAGCAACGAAGAGGAGGACAATCGAGCAAGAATGAAGCTACGCTTTTTCAAGAACTCCGAATTCACTCCCCTCAACGGTTCCGTGGGAAATATCTTCATGGCAACTAAATGCACTGAGAGATATCCGATTTTGAAACAAAAGCACGTCAAAAATGCGGCCATGAGGTCAGGAAAATTTGGCCAATTCCACAAACAGCCAGGACACGATACCGATGAATGCAGGCACTTGAAGTCCATGATCGAAGGGTTGATCAGGAAGAACCGGTTGCAACAGTATGTACAATGTCATAAGGATCATCCCGACTCTTCTCGAACAAGGGGCAGTACACCCTAAAAGGGAAGGGGCTCAAACCAATTCAAGGAGGATGCTCATCAGTGGGACCAACCGCTGATATTTCAATAATGGAGCATTAAACTAAAGCTCTTATTACTTTACCTTGTTCCCCTAATTTTATCTTGATATTAAAGCTTTTTTAACTTACTTTATTATTCACTGTGTCTGTGTTAAGCAATGGTTTAATTGCAAAAAAAACTGTGTGCATCAGAAATTAATTACATGCCTACTTGAATAACATACTTGTTGGTCCGTGCTAAAAGGAAAATAATCTCTTGGATTGTAGGTAGAGCAAAGTAATCCTCCATACACAGCAAGGGATGTAACGAGAAATCCAAGAGCACACACCAAACGAAACAGTTTGGGATTCACAGACATCAAGCAAGACCAAACGCGAGTAATTGACTCATCGCCTCACTAGGAACAAGTTGTTCTGAGGAAGACAGCAAGACAAAGGAATGCATCTCCCATTATGAAGTATGCTGAATGCTTGGCAAACACTCATTCAAAGGACTGCTATCATACCTCATTGAAGATACAGAAATATCATCGAAAAGTCCCACAGTTAAAATTGCTAAGCCCACCAAAGAAGCACCTTCTTTGGTGACCTTCCTAGGTGCTTGACACAAGTTTTCCAACTTGGGGAAAAAAAATCAATGAGGAAAATCAATGTCTGTGTCCTAAGGTAAGGCAAAAAGTCAAAAAAACTGACATGTCCCGAAACGGAAAAATTGCCAATCACGGGGGGCACCTTGTTAGGTGAAGGACATGAAGTCTATCTCTTTTGAGTCAAGGCTCGATGAGACGAATTAGTGTCCGATCCTCGCGATGAAGCATAAAATGGGGAAGGGCTAAACATGCTGGAAGGACCAGCACAAAACAAAAACACTACCAAAAGGAGGTGGCCATCCTCGTTCTTTGTTGTTAACCAAGTCAAACAAAGCCAAGGATGGATTACAACAACAGAAATCCTAGCCGAAAGGGGTATCAGAAATCCTAGCCATTTGGAGGTATCCAACAAGGTCTTTCAGTCATAGAAAAATCAGGACTGACGGGATCAAAATTGGGTCGAAATTGAAACCCAAGACCTCCCATGGGGGCACCCAAAAGAAAACACATAATAACCACACGTTGCTTCTAAGAAATCATAAATTAACCAAATTACGCTGCGGAATCAACAGAATTTATGAAAATAAAAAGAGCTTTGGTATGGGGACATAACCATTGTGTAAACAACCACCAATGCCCACTCAAAACATACCATAACCTAGTTATAACTTCGTTGGGAGAACTGTTCGAACGATAAGATTTGCGCGAACAATAATCTAAAAGTATGACAACTCATAAGAATGAAAGTAATAGAATTATGATAGCCCCTAAGCGATATGAACGTAAGACCGCAAATATAGAATATTTAGCGAGGGGCGGTACTCGCGTAAACAAGTGGTCTAAGTACGTGATGAAAAATAATAATAAACTGAAGTCAAACCTTTTTAGTCACAAATTAAGACGTATGAGAATAAGCGAGGCTGGCTCCCGCATACACAAGCCAGACTAAAGAGAACTAGCCAAAATCAAAACAAAAATAACTGAACAGGCAAAGCATTGGCAGGCCACAATACTCAGATGAGGTGAGAAATGATTCTCTCCCTAGATTCCAGGGCCTCGACAAGTTTGCGCCTATCTTCTTCTAGAGCTTGAAGTCGTTCAATATTCTCTCTATTCGACTCTTAAAGATCTTCGACCAAGGAAAGCCCGCCACCTATTTGCTCCACAATATAGTCTCTGACTAATGTAATGAGGCCTTCAACCAGATGCAGACGTGGTTCCAACTGATCGAATTCAGCCAATATGTTGTCCTTCATAGCATCCATCTTCCCTGCGATAATCCATCTGTTGAATGGATCTATGTGCACACCAGAACGCGAGTTAACTGGACACTGAGCCACAAAGTCCTCAGCGAGTGCAGGATGGCAAGGGTTGGGAACAGGAAGAGGCTCTGGTACAGCTGCAGGATCTAACATGATGGATGAAGAGACCATACGACTAATAGCGGTCTGAATATCTAAGTCAGAGAGTCCATTCAGCGAACAATGACTGTGAGTATCATTCACACTCGAGGCCTCCTTACCCCGGGGCGACTTTTTGCTACCCTCCCTCCTCGCCGATTTCTTCTTGAGCTTATTGGACATAAGAAATTCCATCCTTGGGCGACCTGCTTCAAATGGACCAGTAAGGACACAAAAGACAACCATGGAAAGGAGAACAACCTAGTCTAGTTCGAGCATAGACAAAAAATATTTCAACTAAATAAGCCTGGGGCATTTCACCAAAAAAATTATGAACAAATACCAATCATCGATGTTCTAAAGAAAACCACCAGATGGATCATATTCTGCAAAGATAAATACAGAAATGGAATCCGCGCTGTACAAAAATCTTACCTAGAAAAATCATGGCACCTTGAAGAAAATTGATCAAGACAGACAGATGCCACTACAAATAAAATGCAAAGTGATGGAATGAGGAAGCCAGACATGTCAAAAAAAATCAGGACAGAAAATTCGGACATAAGTTACCTGAGTAAGCTCTCAAGGAAGCGTCGCTGTGACCAAAGAATTTTTTTTGGAAAATATGTAAAAACGAAGAGAAGCAAGTTAAAGATGAATAAGGAGGACTAAAAGGCATTCATCCAGAGAATTCTCGCCACGTCAGCCTACAGCCTGACTACACGAAAGTGTCTCATCAAATCCCAGCTGGCATCTCGAAATTCAGCTATTCACACAGTAATCAAAAAGATATATTGGGCCTCTCGCACACAAGAAAAGACAATACCGCTCAGCAACGATGAAGTAACCTTAATATTTGGCAAAACCGAGCCCTCAACAAGTCAGAACAAAACCCATAAGTCAATGTGCGATCAAATATATCGAAGCCAGTGATTCCTAACTAAAAAGAAATCACGGACTTCGAGGGGCAAGTGTTAATCCCTAAAAAATCCATATGCATATTGAATAGAAAGTATCAGGGTCAGTCGTGCGAAAGGTTATCCGAAACGCTTAAATGGCTCACAAGGGATGGAGTGCAACTGCACAAAGCAAGATGAAGACGCCAAACCAAAGACAACTCGAATTCCGCCATCACAACCGATGATGGTGACATGAAATGATTACAAGAAGTATGACTTAACAAAGGGAAGGATCGAATGTCCCACGAAGTCGCTTCGCCCAGCAGGAATGCTCAACCTAGCATCAAAACTCGGTCACGCATATCGGGACGGAAATCCAGGTCGCATATTTGTATATATCTGAACAACTTCCCATTGATGACAACACCTGTCGCTCGATACTCAAACCAAAGGCCTACTGATCGGCCGTACACCAGTCTTCGAAAAAGCGCCTGTATATCTTAGAGTCACAGCCCCGGTCAGTCATAACACTATCACTCGCTCACCAAATCAAACATAACCACGCTAAGGTGTCATGGCCGACTTGTTCCCTCGTTTTTTCATCAAACAAGTCACCCATTCAACATAAGAAAGAGCGACCTCCTAACATAGCTACGAAGCCAAACAACATCACACAAAGGCAGCACGAAGACGAGTGCCCTTGGACTGAGAAGGACGGTCGCAGAAGGGGTAGAGCAGGCTCAACTCCAAACCCACATCCCACTCTTATAGAATCTCTCGAGGCGCTCATAGGACGCTTGCTTACATGGATCCGCTCAGCTATTCAAGATACTCGTTCCAACGAGCCGCCCGCACATGATAACTGGATACAGCCACGGACAGCTGGCTACAGCTAACCAGTGGCATGGTCGTAATTAACAAAATGAACGATCCATAGCCAGGATAAAGGGATTCCAAATCATTTACCAAGGGGGGTTCACCTATAAATACACCATGGCTGGGGGGAGGAGAAAAAAGACCACGAAGTGCCGCCGAACTTCATCCTCAACCACAAATTCTACCATGGCGACAAATACATTCTGATGAAGAGGGAAGACGAAGACATCCTTCTTCTCAATCACTAATACATCCTCCTTCTTCTTAAATTCTGTTATTCTCTTGCATGATTCCTTAGATTGAAATACATAGACAAGGTATATTGAGTAAATATCAAGATGTATGAAAAGAGAGAGAGATTATGTATTCTGTAATTCTCATTATAAGACAGGAAATCACCATCATAGTGGACGTAGGCCTCATTAATGACTTAACCACTCTAAATCTCGTCTCTACCTTACTTTTTTCGTATTTTTCATTTTTTATTACTGATTAAACACGGCTCCATTTATTTCTTACAAAATTGGTGAAGTACAGTTTAGTACCTTGGGTGTTTAGACCATTTTTGGTGTAAACAATGGATAAGATATACTCAAATGATAGAAACAAGCACTGATAAAACTTGGAAAAAGGGGTCAAGAGCATACCTCGGAAAGGAAAGGGTACGAAGCATGAATCTTGTCTTCGGTTTCCCAAGTCTCATCCTCTGGGTTATCTCCTCATTGAACCTTTAGCAACTTGATCTCTTTATTGCGTTGCTTATTAACTTATGATCCTAGAATACGGGTAGGAACTCGCCTGACTGTCGCCTCCCGTTCCAGTTCTACTTCTTCCAACACACTCGGCTCAACGATTACTACGGTGTCATGCATGCACTTCCACAGATGAGAAACGTGGAAAACATCATGAACGCCGGATAGATTGTTTGGGAGTTTTACTCTATAGGCCATTTGCCCAATCCTCTCGTTTATGGGAAATGGCCCCACAAACCTAGGTGCCAACTTCCCTACTGATCCGAAGCAAACCAGATTCCTCAAAGGTGACACTTCGATAAAAACCAAGTCTCCTACTTCAAATTCGAGGTCAGATCTTCTCTTATTTGCATAGGATTTCTGCCTATCTTGAGCTGTCTTCATCCGTCGTCAAATAAGGTCAATCTTTTCGGATGCTTCCCTAACCATATCTGGTCCAAGTAATAATCTTTCTGTAGATTCCCACTAACAAGTTGGTGATCTACAGGGTCATCCGTATAATGCTTTGAAGGGTTCCATGCCGATGCTAGCTTGATAACTGTTATTATAGGCAAACTCTACTAAAGGAAGATGATTTTCCCAAGTCCCTCCGAAATCTAGGATACATAGCCTCAAAAGATCTTCAAGAATCCTGTTCACCCTCTTTGTCTATCCATCGGTCTAAGGATGGTAAGCGGTGCTCAAACACAACTGTGTACCTAATGCTTCTTGCAAGCTCCTCCAAAATTCGCTGGAAAAGATGGGGTCACGATCGCTCACGATACTGGAAGGTACTTCATGATGACAAACTATCTCACAAACATAAATTGTTGCCGACCATGATGTCGTCCTCTTACTCTTAACTGGAATAAAGTGAGCGCTCTTAGTGAGTCTATCCACCACAACCTAGACACTGGTGTTGCCTTTCTTCGATCTAGGCAAACCATCTATGAAATCCATAGAGACGCTTTCCCATTTCCACTACGGAACCTCTAACGGATGAAGTAATCCACCGAGCTTCTTTTGCTCAGCTTTGACTTGCAAGAAAACTAAACATTGAGAAACAAATTCAGCCACATCTTTCTTCATCCCAACCCAAAAGAAAACCGTCTTCATATCTTTGTACATCTTATCACCGCCTGGATGAATGGTCATCTTAGAATGGTGGGCATCTTCTAGGACTGCCTTTATCGAGCTTCCAGTTTGAGGAACACAAAGCCTTCCACCTCGTCGCAAACACCCTTTTTCATCTATGACATATCTACTAAGGTGACTAGAAGTCTCCCCTGTTCTAAGCTTATCCGTGATGTCTAGAATCTGTGGGTCACCTTGTTGCGAAGCTCCTATCTGGTCCATAAGAGTCGGTCGTATCTCCAAGGATGCAAATAAATCAAGCAAAATCTCGATGGAGGGTCTAAAATCAAAAGCTGATATGAACTCCAAGTTCTTTCTTTCCACAAACAGAGGACTCAGCGCCACCCTCTGCCTACTTAGTGCGTCTTCCACCACATTACGCTTGCTAGGGGTATAAGAAATCTCAAAATCATAAGAAGCTAGAAACTCCATCCACCGTTGTTGCCTTAAATTGAGATCCTTCTGCAAGAACAGATACTTGAGAGATTTATGATCGGTGTATAACTTGAACTTCTCTCCAAGTAAATAATGACGCCACGTCTTTAACGCAACCACTATGGCAGCTAGCTCTAGATCATGGGTGGGGTAGTTCTTTTCATGAACCCTGAACTGTCTACCCCATAACACACTACTTTCCCTTCTTGCATTAGAACCGCACCAAGCCCTATACTACGCGCATCAGTGTAAACAGTAAACACCTTACTCCCATCAGGCAAGGTCAAGACTGGGGCCGTTGTCAGAGCCCTCTTCAATCGTTGGAAAGCAACGTCACAGTCTATATCGTATGAAAATGCCAAGTTCTTCTTCGTCAGCTTGGTGAGTGGGGCTGATATCTTTGTGAAGTCCTTAATGAACTTCCTATAGTAACCTGCTAACCCAAGAAAGCTTCTTACCTCGGTTGCATTTTTAGGAATCTACCAATCTTGCACTGCAACCACCTTTGCGGGATCTATAGCTATCCCTTCTTTGGAGACCACATGCCCTAAGAATCTCATCTTTTTTCTCCAAAAATGGCATTTGGAGAATTTTTCTTTAAGCTGATGGTCACGGAGAGTTTTCAAAACTTCTCTCAAATTTTGGGCATGCTCTTCTTCACTTTTCGAGAAGATTAAAATATCATCGACAAAGACTACAACAAATTTATTTAGGAACTCCCGAAACACGCTACTCATCAGATCTACAAAATAGGCAGGTGCATTTGTCGGCCTAAAAGGCATAACTAGCCATTCAAAGAAATCGTCGGCAGTCCTGAAGGCAGTCTTATCTATGCTTTCCTCAGCCACCCTCAACTGATGGAACCCCGTGGCCAAGTCTAACTGGGAAAATACCGAGGCACCAACAAGCTGATCAAATAAATCATCAATCCTCGGAAGTGGATGCCTATTCTTCTTAGTGAGTTTATTCAGCTCCCTATAATCAACACACAAACGAAGCGAACCATCCGCCATAGGTGCAAAAACTACAGGAGCACCCCATTCAGATATGCTTCGTCTGATAAATCCTTTCTCAAGTAGCTCCCCTACTTGCTTACTCAGCTCCCTCCTTTCCCTCTGAGCCATGTGTTGTACTGGCAATGCAACTGGCTTTGCATTGTCCACTAAATATATATATATATATATATATGGAAGTCGATCTCGTGCCTCGGAGGTAAACCACAAACCTCGTCAAAAATATCAGAAAAATCTCCGACTACTGGAATAGATTGCAGATTGTCGATAGATGCATCAAGAGAATCTAGGAAACTAAGCATAACCGATCCTTGTGGGTCAAACAAAATTTCGAGGGTTCTCCCATGACAAGTCAGAAGCCTAACAACCCTCTTCTCACAATCCAGAATGGCACCATATGTGGTAAGCAAATCCATTCCTAGAATCAACCCATAGCCCATAAACCCGAGCACATAAGCCTCGCATTCAAATTCGACGCCTAACACGGATATTTTCAAACCCCGGAAAATCATAGATAAATGAGCTGAACCACCAATGGGGTTTGAAACAACTACGGGATCCACTACCATACTAGTAGTTAAGTGCAGAGATTCAACTACAGAACTTGATATAAATGAATGTGAAGCACCAGAATCAAAAAGTGTCCTAATAGGATGATTTGAAAGAGAAATTAAACCTTCCACACAAAAATTCTACTCTATCAGGAGCACTGATTGCGAGAGCATGCACCTGCCCTCCAGAAGTCCCGGTCCTTTGACCCTGTCCCTATGATCCATGTTTCATCGGGCACTCTCTAGCAAAGTGTCCAGCCACTCCACAGTGGTAGCAAGAGTTCTTCCTTCGCTTACAGTCTTTAAACAAACGACCTTCCTTCCCACAATGGTGACATTTTCTATTATCTTTGTCTTTATCATTTTTCCCTCCTTTCTTTTGCTCTTGCTACTGCCCCTTCTTGGGCCACACCTTCCTATTTTGCGATGTTTCCACATCCTTCTTTTCTCCCCAGTCTTCCTCATGCATTACGGCTGTATAGACAAGCTTTTCAAAAGTATCCCCCATTGGAATATGGGACATGGCTAAAGCATGCAGAGGCTCATTCAACACTTTAGCAAATCGCAAAGGCCTTTTGTGCGGCGTATTCACCAACTCTAAACCGAACCTTGTTAGCTGGTTGAATTCATTCACATACTCTTTTACCATCAAGTTCCCTTGTTTGAGTGCTAAGAATCTCTCCATCTGCATGCTGCTTTCGGCTTAGGAAAAAAAATTCTTTTCGAACCTCTGTCTTAAATCTTCCCAAGTTTCCACCGAACGTCCAGCATGAGTGACTTCCCACCAAAATGAGGTTTCGTCCTTTAGTAGGTAGGCGGCTAACTAGACCTTCCTTCTATCTTCTACTTCAAAGATTACGAACAAGTCCTCGGTCTCCTTGAGCCAATTCCAAGATTCTACGAATGTCTCGTTCCTGTGGAATGGCTACCCTCTCATAGCACAGAAGTCTTTGCAGATCTAGGTGAAGTTATCTACTCTTAGGGGAGGAGGAGGATAAATGACTGGTGCAGCTGGGGGAGGAACATTTCTTTGGCCTTCGGCAGGCGCCGTAGCCTCTAAATGCCTACGGAAATATCCGGGTATTGCGACGCCCTCTCGGATATTAGGAATGTTTTGTTCCCCAGACATGTTGAAAAGGGAAAAAGGAAGAAATTTAGATAAAGGACCAAAGGATACTATATATGCCTTTTTGGGGAATGATTTACAAAATAGTATTTTCTTTATGAAAATGCTTTCTTTTAAAACCTTTTTGAAAAAAAAATCAAAAACTTTTATCTGATCTGGTAACCTTCAGCTCTAATATCAAGTGTGACACCCCACATCTATTAATGTTTCTCACTAAAGGAATGCATTAATTTCCGTGAAGCATTATATGTAAACAAACACAGAATAATTATAATACGGATATAAATAAGATAGCAGCAAAAATTTATATTTTTATTTCAAACAAAAATCATAATAACATGGTCCATAATACCATAAGTCACAAAAACCATTATAATAAAATAACTTCGTCTTGCACCATCAGAGTATATAAGACTATAAAAAACATAATTCCCCAATTGAAAGAGTTAAGCCACAGTAGAGACGAGAACTTGAGCCATACTTCAGAAGTAGCGCCTAGCAAGATGATATCTGAGTCCTGACTAAGCCTGAGTGTTTCCTCCCAGAGAACCTGGGGGAAAACAGAAGAAAGAAGGAGAAACAAAAGGGTCAAACATAAATTCTAGTGAGTCTAGTTACTTTTAGCAAGTAAATAAATAAAGTAACATGATAGGCATATAAAGGGGATAAGAGAGATCATTACGTAAATAGCAGGTGTGACAAGGTAGACAGGGTAAGGTGTATGCACTGCTTTAATGATTACTCTGCACTATTACTACTATAACCAGAATGAGGTGATCCCTTCCACTATAAGTTGGTGGACTTAAGGCATACGTCCAAGTGTACCCTAACCAATACCCTTATCGATCGGCTCCCTACTCCGTAGATACTCTGTGCCCGGCCCACGGTAGGATGTATCATGTCCTACAGTGGCAACGCCTCATTGATATGCATAGCCCCATATCTACTGGTGTCATGGTCGTCTTATCCCCTCTGCCCGGCTTATGCACGCACATGGGCCGGTCGGTTTGCGCCGCCCACACCGTCCTCCACGTTTGGATCTCTTACAATCAGTCAATAAGTGTGCCCCCTCTCCGCCTAGTATTGAGTATTTTATTTGATACTTACTCCAGGTTACTGACTGAAATGGGTCCTACAATATGATACAAGCATTCCCCTTTGTCTTGTATCCCCCCACAAGGTTTTTCACTGAATATGTATACCACTAGGTGTCTTTAATTACATAGCCCTATATGAGTTATGCTTACCCTAAAAGGTGTCCTTAATTACATAACTTTTATACTTCCCTCTGGTTAAGTATACCACTAGGTTTCTTTAATTACATGACCTTACCGGGTTAAGTTTTTGGGCCTATATGTAAATATTAACCACCACTTCAAATTTTCTTTACCCATCCACTATTCCAATCAATTTACTTAACCCTAACCTTATTTCATAATCATACAATCTCTATGGATTAGATTTGGTTAAGTAGTCCAATTCATTACCATGTCCATTTATGGTTTATAATGGGCTAGACCTCCCACATTAGGCCTACAATGTATGGATGCTGGATTTGCTGACCGGGTCCAAGCAGTCTTATTCCACAATTGGGCCTAACCTCATGTCTTAGCCCAATTCGTATTTGTGTACTTAGACCTCCCACATTAGGTTCAACATTAGTGGCTGCTGGATATGCCAGTCGGATTCGGGCAGACTTCCACCATTAATGCAATCTAACCTCGTGTCATAAGTACAATTACAATTCCTAATTGTATTTACTAAACATTCCATTATTAATTAATTAATAAATTAATTAATCCTTTCCCTTTATAGGTGTTAATGCCCATTTTACCCAATAATTTGAATTATATGTCCAAAAATACCCATATTCAAATTATGGCAATATTCACCCTTTTTCCCCCGTTTCCTAACTACCGCACTCATAAACTGGTGGCATGCCTAGGCTAGTCAATAGCCTAGTCATAAACAATAATAGAGAAAATAATGGGAATATAACCAAAGTGATCATCTTGGCATAAACTAGCATGATGATAAGGTAAACATACATGATGGCATGGACATGTAATTAACATCATAACAAGGTGGACATAAAACTGATGAACTAGTGGTATTCAATTGATTCTAACATAACTACGATGTCACTATAAGCATAGTAAGACATAATTTGCCGTTTAGATGTCCAATTGGTTTAGATCTAACATGATAACACAAGGTGATAAATTAGATCATATAATTCAGATCTAGAGGTTAAAATAGATCTAACACCATTAGAATGACATAATAGCATGTTTAGACGTAAATATGGATTACCATGTCCAACTTACAACATATTTAAGTTATTGCGCAATATGACAGGTGAAAGGTGATTTACATAAAGAGTTAGATCTATAACCAATGCTGCAACTGTCCAAATTAACAGATTTACATTCACCATAACATAGTTACAAGTCAAGATCCACATAGGCAATATAATAGAATAACCACAATTGCATTAGATCTAAGGTGTAGATCTATCATGATATAGTATAAGATTTAACAATAGCATAGATTCATAGTTTACAACATATCCAATTCACAGTCTTTCACAATTTTTTATTTATCTAAACCTAAAAGCAACTAGAAACTCACTACGTTAGGTTTAGAGAATAGGGAGACTGGATCTTGAACTTATGGATTTGATTTGCAAAGTTGAAGAAAACGAATCCGTCTTAGTTCGCACACCGGCAGCATTTGGCTCCCAAATTTCCAATGAAGAAATAGGAGAATTAGACACATATATAGTTGTAGAAACCTCTGAAACCGACTGCCGCCTCATCCCTAGGGGTGTCGACACCCCTGTGGTTGGGTCGACCCATAGGTCGACACCCCTTAAGGGGGGGTCAACCCTGGTGTCGACACCCCCTCTAGGGGGGTTGACCCCCTAGAGCGGGAAATTTGCCGCCTTGACGTGTTTTTGATTTTCGAACTATTCTGGATAGGGTATGACTCATATCTAACTCATATGTGACTCATATGTGTATATATGTTCTTTCTACGTGTATACAAACTTAAAATCCTCATAACTTCTTCATACGTTATCCGTGACCAGAATTTCGAGATGGACGCGATGGCGCAGTCCGTTTTCCTTAACTCTGAATATTAGACTAATTATTATTTAATTTATCCTCTTTTAGTGTCGTTAATAATTCATGGTGTTACACACTCCGTATGGGCATTTGCTTTGCGAATCAAATATGATGAAGATAGCTGAAGACGGAGTTTATGCAAGGGTTGTTCTGAAGATCCATAGGTAGAAATTGCTTAAGATGGATTTACTGAATAGAGCCTTTGGTTTGTCCAGTCCCAGGACAACTTGAATGGACGAATGTCTGACAGAGTATATCTAATAGATCACGTAAGTTAATATCTTCAAACGTATTTATGTTGGTGGCGGAGAAATTCGTTTCTCTTAGCTTTATACCCATGGTATTTTTGGAGAAATCAATTGTAACACCCCGTATTTTCTATGAACATAAAAGTAACAAAACAAAGTATACTTAATTTTTAAAAGAATAATTAAGAGAAACGGGTTACGCCATTGTGTTCGTCTCGAAATTCTTCTTGGAATAGAGTCCAAGTTTTCGTAAATCGGACTTTGTATGAGGAAGTTATGACCCTCAGAAGTTTCAGGAATTTAAATAAATTAAAACAGGTCAGATTTAAGTTCGAAATTCAAATCACACACCCGGGCTAGGCGGGAATTTTCACCCCTAGGAGCCAGGTCGACCAGGGGGTCGACCTGGGTCGACATAGGTCAACCAGTGGGTATACCTAGGGGTCAACCTCCCCCCTATTTCCAGATCCGAGGACTGGTTCATTTTTTTGCATTTGGATGCCCGTTCTGACCAGATTCGTTGATCCCTATGTTATTTAAACACCTCTAAACCCCACTTTCTCTCCACACCAAACCATTGTAATGTTATGCTGCCTCAATTCTAGTTAAAATAAATCAATGGCGTCTCTACACTGTTGAAACCTAAGCTAGAACTAGTGCTTCTTCTTCTTCCAATCTGAATAGGATTAAAAGAGAACAACTACAACCCTTTTTCTTTTAGAATCCAACTAAGGTGAGTACAGTTATTTTCAGATATGAAATTTAGTTATGATCTTGACATGGCTTTAAATCTGAATTTGAGATTATGCATATTCTTGTTTATCAGATATGTTTTTTTGTGTAGATCTATCTTATTAAGATTATAGTAACTATTCTGTTTCTCTTCCTTCCTTCTGTTCTATAGCCAAGCTACCACGAGCCTGAGCCAAATCTCATAAGAGATTGACGCATGAACGCTAAATTTGGGGGAAATAGTGAATGATGCATATTTAGATATGACTGATTTGTGACTGATTTGAGGAAAGAACATATGTTGTTATTTAAGATTTGGATCTGGGTATACTACATATGATATTCTATGATTTGGAAGAAGGAGAATTATTTTGTATATGACTTAGGCGTAAAGATCTATATTATATTAGGATAACTATTAAATGTGAATACGCCTAAATGGGGATTTTTAATATTAGGCATATGCTAAAATCAAAGGCTATAATTTGGCATAATTCGTATTGTATATCATGATATAGGGTTTTTAGAGAATATTCTGTATTGTGTAAATTTAACTAAAATTTGGGGCTATGTTATATTGTGAATTATGACAATAATTTGGGCATGTAAAATTAGGCTTAATTTTATGATTAGGCGAGGTATGTCAATGGAACTTTAAGGGATGATTAAATCTGTTAAATTCCCTAACCTGCTAAATCTGTTGAAACTGAATACGGTAATTTGGGATATGAAAATCTGTAGGCTCGACCTAAAATTGAGCAAAACAAGTTAATAGACCTTTGAATAATCTGTTGTAACTTGAGAAGAAGTTTAATTTGTTGAATTGCATAATTAGTCTGATATTGGCATAATCTGTGAATGAATACTTTACCTAAAAATAAGAATGCTGAGACACGAGGTTAGACTCTGTTTGCGGTAGAAGCCTGCCCGAACCCAACCGGCTTAACCAGCAACCGCAAACTGTCATTCTAATGTGAGAGGTCATAGGCATAACTAAAAGATGCTTAGACACAAGGTTAGGTGTGGCATGTGGCAGAAGTCTGCCCAGAACCGACCGGCACATCCAGCGGCCACAAGCTACTGACCTAATGTGAGAGGTCTGTGCATTAGTAATTAATTAATGCAAGTTTATGATAAATATTATGCCTAAAATGTGTTGGGTGGATAAAGTTAAACCAGCTAGGCGGATGAATCTAATAAACCCGTTTCGTAAATCTGTAGGCCCAATACAAGTTTAGGTGAAACAATCTGTAAGTCTGCTAATCTGTATATCTGATCCGTTATTATGAAAACTTGTTAACCTGTATGTCTGATCTGAGAACTAGTTAATCTGAACTTTGTACATCTGAAATCTGTAAGCAAGTTAATTTGAAATCTTTTAGTCTGGGGACACAAGGTTAGGAGGGGTAACTACTTATGTCATCTGTTGTGTGGGGCCCATATTAGTCAGTAACCGTTTTCTAGTATCAAAACTATGACCCAACACTAGGAGGGGTCCGGACATGCTTACTAAACTAATTGTAAGAGGTTCACTCTGATAATGGCGAGGGGTGTTGATGGCGCATTCCAACCGGGTCATGTGCGTGCATGGATCCGGTCTTCTCTGTGGATGTAAGAAACTATGACATATGTAAATAGGTCTATGTCTATAGGTTGCCACTTTAGGGAATGATACACCTTCTGTAGGCCGGCACAGGGTATTCATGTATTAGGGAGCTGATCGCTTGGGGTAGAATTTAGGGTACACCTAGTTCTGTTTGTTTCTATTG
Source organism: Allium sativum (assembly GCA_030737875.1). NCBI lineage: Eukaryota > Viridiplantae > Streptophyta > Magnoliopsida > Asparagales > Amaryllidaceae > Allium > Allium sativum. The sequence goes on along the minus strand of CM060927.1, from coordinate 26,948,477 downwards.
GTATACCTTCTGTCTCTGTTGGGGGTGGTAAAGGCCCATTAGTTGGGGGTGGTAAAGGCCAATTATTAGCATTCTGTTTCTGTACCTTCTGTCTCTGTTGGGGTGGTAATGGCCCATTAGTTGGGATGGTAAAGGCTCATTATTAGCATTCTGTTTCTGTACCTTCTATCTCAGTTGCGGTGGTAAAAACCCATTACTAGCATTCTGCTTCTGTAGAGATTATTCTATTTCAGTTTCTGATTCAGTTTAGACATTAGGGTAACACCTAATCCCGTTATACTAAGTATTAGTGTAGAGAAGTAAGATATAGGTAAGAAGCATATCTTGGTCTATATCATTCTGTTTCTTCTGTTTAACTTAAGCATACTTGTTACTCATGTTGTTGTAATCTATTATCTAGCTTTATTTACATTTCAAGATACCACTATCTGTTTATATGCTGAAAGTTACTGGAATCGCTAGACTTTATGTTTGACCTCATTTGTTTTCACCTCCTTTTCTTTCGGTCCCCCCCCCAAGGTGCTCAGGGTGGAAACATAGGAGCTTGATTCATATTCTCTCTGCTTGAAGTGCTTGAAGTATTGCTTGATTTTGACTCTACCTTCTTATGGTAGTTTATGTTGGGGATTATGGTTTTAAAATTATGCATTCTAAAGGATTTTGGTATAAGACTGATACTTGTGTACTTGGGTTTTGGTATTGTGATTTTGAAGGATGTAACCAAACTTATTTCTATTTCTGTTGTAATAAAGTTATAAATTTTTCAAGTACTACTTTACGTATCTGTCTTGCAATATTCTGTTCTGTTTACTTATAATGCTTCATGGAAGTTAATGCATTCCCTTTGTGAATGACATTAACGGACATGGGGTGTTTCACTTGGTAACATAGCTGAAGGTTACCAGATTTGATAAAAGGTTTTTGAAAACTATTTTCAAAAAGGTTTTAAAAAGGAAGTATTTTCAAAAGTAAAGTTTGTTTTGAAAAATATAATCCCCGAAAGCCATATATCTGTCTTTCGATTCTCCGTTTTTGAATCTCTTTTCTTTCATTTCAACATATCTGGAGAACAAAACATCCCTTATATCCCAGATGGAGTCACCATACCCGGATGGTTCCGTAGATATTTGGAGGCCACGGCACCCGCCGAAGGCCAAGGAAACATTCCTCCAGCTGTACCCATCGCTCCTCCTACTCCTCCGCGCATGAATACTTTCCCGAAGACATGTAGAGACTTTCGAGCTATGGGCGGAAAGAACTTTAATGGGACTGGATCATTCGTGGAAGCAAGACACTGGCTCAAGGAAACAGAAGATTTGTTCATTATCTTCGAAGTGGATGATAGGCAGAAGATACAATCAGCTATATGGTTACTTAAGGACGAAGCCTCATTCTGGTAGGAGGTCACGAATGGAGAACGAGCAGTGGAGACTTGGATGGATTTCAGGCATAGGTTCGAGATGAAATTTCTCTCACGAGCAAAAGAGAATTTATACATGGAGAGATTCTTGGCGTTGAAGCAGGGGAATTGATCAGTGAAAGAGTACGTCAACAAGTTCAACCAGTTGGAGTGATTCGACTTAGACTTGGTAAACACACCTGATAAGAAGGCCCTGAGATTCGTTAAAGGTTTGAATGAGCCGATACATGGGCTGGCTATGACCTACATTCCTATGGGGGCTACCTTTGAGAAATTGGTTAACATGGCATTGATGCATGAAGAGGAAGCCAAAAGTGAGAAAAAAGAGGAAAAGCTCAAAGGACCACAGAACAAGAAGGCGTGGCCCAAAATGGAAACACAAAAGACGGATGAAAAGTCTGAAGATAAGAAGGAGAAAAAGTGCTTTACTTGTGGAAGCTTGACTCATCTGAACAAGGATTGCAGATAGAGGAAGGGCACTTGCTTCAACTGTGGTGAGATGGGACACATCACTAGGGACTGCTCGAAGAAACGAGGGCAAGGGCAGAGGACAGGACCTACTTCTGAAGGGCAGGTGAATGCTTTCAAGGCTAGTGGATATGATAGAGATAGGAAAATTTCTGTAAAAGGTTTAATTTCCTTATCTAATTATTGAGTTAAAACTCTTTTTGATTCTGGCATTTTGATTCTTTAATTGAGACTCTGCACTTTAATACTAGTCTTGTTTCTGATCCCGCTATAGTCTCAAACCCCATAAGGGTTACGACTCATCTGTTTGGGATAGGTTGGGGTTTGAGGGTATCTGTGTTGGGCGTTATGTTGACTATGACACATACATTCTGGGTTTTGTGGGATATGGTGGGGTTTTATCATGCTTAGTTTCCTAAGAATCTTTTAATAATCCGATCTGTACCAATAGTCTGTAAGTATCTGAATATTTTTGAAAAGGATAGGGGTTTTTACTCGAAGCATGAAGTAGATTTCAAGTTTCGACATTGTTTAATGGGAGTAATTCTTTGAGTGTCAATCTGATGTTGATTTCGGTCTTCGGGGTTGATACATAGAGATTTATTCTCTTAACCGATGTCTAATAGGAATAGAACTTTTTAATTGTACTTGCTTCTATCACTCGGCTGTATTCTATCGATCGAGTCTTCGACCTTTAAGTAGAAACTAATGGGTGTAAACATGTGTTTGAGACATGTTATGTTTGATGGTTGCAAGTGGATGCAAGTGGTTGCTAGTGGTTGCTCGGGGATGCAAATACACACACTAGGCACTAGATCGGCTCAAAAGCACTCTCATACTACATATGGATGTGTGCGCATTTTTCAATTTTTGTGGATGCAAAATGATTGACTCATCATATGGATGTTGCATTTGGATGAATGGTTATGCACTCATATAGAAATGATGTGTATCAAATAGGATTTCTTGCATACATAATTGGACTCATGACACTAACATAATTCGCATTGAGGAGGTCAACAGAATCAGTAGACTGCCGGATCTTTGCATTAGATAAGAGACATATACACCCACTTTTGCATATTTTCATACAACATTAGAAGTTTTCTAAGGACAATGGATGCTTGTGGATGATGGTTGAGTAGATGGGCGATTGGACGGTAGGACACATTCTTCTTAACTTGAATATTTCAGGGACGAAATCCTTTATGGAGAGGAGAATGTAACACCCCGTATTTCCTGTGAACATAAAAGTAACAAAACAAAATATACTTAATTTTTAAAAAAAAGAATTGAGGGAAACAGGTTACGTCATTGCGTTCATCTCAAAATTCTGCTTGGAATAGAGTCCAAGTTTTCGTAAATCGGACTTCGTATGAGGAAGTAATGGCCCTCAGAAGTTTCAGGAATTTAAATAATTTAAAACAGCTCAGACTTAAGTCCAAAATTCAAATCACACACCCAGGCTGGGCGGGAATTTTCCCGCCTGGGACCTAGGTCGACATAGGTCGACCAGGGGGTCGACCTGGGGGGGAGGGGTCACCTCCCACCTATTTCCAGATCCGAGGACTGGTTCGTTTTTCTACATTTGGACGCCCGTTCTGACTAGATTCGTTGATCCCTATGCTATTTAAACACCCCTAAACCCCACTTTCTCTCCACACCAAACCATTGTAACGCTATGCTGCCTCAATTCTAATTAAAATAAATCAATGGCATCTTTACTCTACTGAAATCTAAGCTAGAACTAGTGCTTCTTCTTCTTCCAATCCAATCTGAATAGGATTAAAAGGGAACAACTACAACCCTTTTTCTTTTAGAATCCAACCAAGGTGAGTACAGTTATTTTCAGATATGGAATTTAATTATGATCTTGACATGGCTATAATTCTGAATTTGAGATTATGCATATTCTTGTTTATCAGATATGTTTTTCTGTGTAGATCTATCTTATTAATATTTTAGTAACTATTCTGCATCTCTTCCTTCCTTATGTTCTATAGTCAGGCTACCATGTGCCTGAGCCAAATCTCATAAGAGGTTGACGCACGAATGCAAAATTTGGGAAAATTAGTGAATGATGCATAATTAGACATGACTGATTTGTGACCGATTTGAGGAAAGAACATATGTTGTAATTTAAGATCTGGATCTGGGGATACTATATATAATAGTCTGTGATTTAGAAGAAGGAGAATTATTGTGTATATGACTTAGGCGCAAAGTTTTATATTATAATAGGATAACTATTAAATGTGAATACGCCTAAATGGGGATTTTGGATATTAGGCATACGATGAAATCAAAGGCTATAATTTGACATAATTCGTATTGTATATCATGATTTAGGGTTTTTGGAGAATATTACGTACTGTGTAAATTTAACTAAAATTTGGGGCATATGTTATATTGTGAATTATGACCATAATTTGGGCATGTAAAATTAGGATTATTTTTATGATTAGGCGAGGTATGTCAATGGAAATTTAAGGGATGATTAAATCTATTAAATTCCCGAACCTGCTAAATCTGTTGAAACTGAATATGATAATTTGGGATATGAAAATCTGTAGGCTCGAACAAAAATTGAGCAAAACAAGTTAATAAAAATTTGAATAATCTGCTGTAACGTTTAAAGAAGTTTAATTCGTTGAATTGGCATAATTAGTCTGATATTGGCATAATCTATGAATGAATACTTTACCCAAAAATAAGAATGCTGAGACACGAGGTTAGACTCTGTTTGCGGTAGAAGCTTGCCCGGACCTAACCGGCTTAACCAGCAACCGCAAACTGTCAGTCTAACATGAGAGGTCGTAGGCATAACTAAAAGTTTCTTATACACGAGGTTAGGTGTGGCTTGTGGCAGAAGTCTTCCCGGAACCGCCCGGCACATCCAGCGGCCACAAGCTACCGACCTAATGTGAGAGGTTTGTGCATTAGTAATTAATTAATGCAGGTCTAGGATAAATATGATGGCTAAAACGTGTTAGGTGGATAAAGTTAAACCAACTGGGCGGATGAACCTAATAAACCCATTTCATAAATCTGTAGGCCCAATATATGGTTAGGTAAAACAATCTGTAAGTCTGTTAATCTGTATATCCGATCCGTTAGTCTGAAAACTTGTTAACCTGTATGTCTGATCTGAGAACTAGTTAATCTGAACTTTATACATCTGAAATCTGTAAGCAAGTTAATTGGAAATCTGTTAGTATGGGGACACAAGGTTAGGAGGGGTTACTACCTGTGTCATCTGTTGTGTGGGGCCCATATTAGTCAGTAACCCTTTTCTGGTATCAAAACTATGACCCAACACTAGGATAGGTCCGGGCGCGCTTACTGAACTAATTGTAAGAGGTTCACTCTGATAATGGCGAAGGGTGTTGATGGCGCATTCCAACCGGGTCATGTGTGTGCATGGATCCGGTCTTCTCTGAGGATGTAAGACACCTGACATCTGTAAATAGGTCTATGTCTATAGGTTGCCACTTTAGGGAACGATACACCCTTCTGTGGGGCTGGCACAGGGTATTTATCTATTAGGGAGCCGATCGCTTGGGTTAGAATTTAGGGTACACCTAGTTCTGTCTATTTCTGTTGGTATACCTTTGTCTCTGTTGGGGTGGTAAAGGCCCATTATTAGCATTCTGTTTCTGTACCTTCTGTCTTAGTTGGGGTGGTAAAGGCCCATTAGTTGGGGTGGTAAAGGCCTGTTATTAGCATTCTGTTTCTATACCTTCTGTCTCAGTTGGGGTGGTAAAAGCCCATTACTGGCATTCTGTTTCTGTAGAGATTATTCTGTTTCCGTTTATGTTTCAGTTTAAACATTTGGGTACCACATAATCCCGTTATACTAAGTATTAGTGCAGAGAAGTAAGATATAGGTAAGAAGCATATCTTGGTCTATATCATTCTGTTTCTTCTGTTTAACTTAAGCATACTTGGTACTCCTACTGCTGTAATCTCTCATACAACTTTATTTACATGTCATAATAATACTATCTGTTTGTATGCTGAAAGTTACTGGACTCGCCAGACTTTATGACTGACCTCGTTTGTTTTTGCCTCTTTTTCTTTCTGTTTCCCCTCCCCCTAGGAGCTCAGGGTGGAAACATAGGAGCTTGATTCATATTCTCTCTGCTTGAAGTGCTTGAAGTATTGCTTGACTTTGACTCTACCTTCTTATGGCAGTTCATGTTGGGGATTATGGTTTTAAAATTATGCATTCTGAAGGATTTTGGTATAAGACTGATACTTTTGTAGTTGGGTTTTGGTATTGTGATTTTGAAGGATGTAACCAAACTTATTTCTATTTCTACTGTAATAAAGTTATAAATTTTTGAAGTACTACTTTACATATCTTTCTTGTAATATTCTGTTCTATTTATTTATAATACTTCACGGAAGTTAATGCATTCCCTTTGTGAATGACATTAACGAACATGGGGTGTTTCATCAATTTATGATTTGGCGGGTATGACGATGTGGCATTCAAAGTGAATGGTGGCCAGATGTTCTAAAAGATACATTACGACCTCGAGCCTCCCAACCAGGAAATGACAAAAATCGTGTAGGCAACATGGCTAAGTGGGTCTCACCCAATTAGGGTATATTGTCACCATCTAAAGGATATTCATATTTGTTACTTCTTTTCACTTCTGTATCTCCCAGGAACGTTTATACTGGTATACCAACCGTAAGGTGACAATATATTTATAACATTCAAGCGAAGTGAATGGCCGGTCATGTGTGGGCCGAGTAGTAAGGTGTACTTATTGAACTCTAGTGTATCCCCTCTAGACTACACTGATCGGAAGGTGGTTCCATACCTTGTCATAGTCAGAATCCAATCTCCGATAAAAGCCTGCGGTTTTGATTGCATATTATATATGTGGAGCGTGAGATGCAATCGTTCTGCTAGATTTTTATTTACTTGTGATTAGACACTATTATAATATCAGAAAAATATTGATTTTGAAAATGTTTTGGATTATCGTAAGGTAAGAACCATCTATATTTACGTGTGGATCAGTCTTACGGTTATCATTTCTTTTGAAAAGGATTTTTGAAAAGTTAAACCGAATGGATGGATTTTACTCACACCAGTCCCATGACTGACCCAGAGTTTATTTTGTTTGTTTTTCGTAAACTCTTGGGTGCCAAAATTTGTACGAGTAGTCAAGTAGTCGGGATTTTACAGATACTTAAAGGAGCTTGGTGCAAGAGGCTTCAAAACTAGATATATATATATATAGTTTATTTCTGTTGTGATGTGTATGTGATGTACTCTGATGATATATGTAAGTACAAACCCAGTTTTGTATTTCAAAATTTGTTATATATTATATTTTATTCATTCCGTTGTGAGATGTGTGGTTATTCTGATTCTGTTTTGTTGACTTCTTCTTCTTCTTCTTCTTCTATTCTAACTTTCTTTCTTATCTATTTCTCACCCTCTAACTTCTTTCTATTAATGATCTGTTATTTCCGATGCTCCAATAGTCGACATTAGTATTTATGTCAATTTTCGGTGTCGAAAATCCCTGTTCGTTACAGTGGTATCAGAGTTGAAGGTTAAGTTATTACCTTGACTCTGTGGCATAACTCAATAGGGATGGGGTTAGAAATACCCTAGATTGAGTTGAGTATATGTATATGAGAGAGAGCGTATTTGTATATTATATAAAAATGGTTTTATATTGTGTTGATTGGTTTGTCGAGTGGTTTATGAATTTTGGTCGATATGGTAATGCAAACTGTATCAGTAGGTATTTATAAACTTTTAAATAGAGTAATTCGACACAATATTGATCTAAAAGCTGGGTAAATGAAATAATTTTACCCAAGTTATATTTTGGTACAAAAGGAGTATATATCTTGGAATTATTATCTTATAAGATATGTTGTTTGTTATTATAATCGAATAAGATTATAATTGAATTGGTTATGAATAACCAGTGAGAATTCGTATACGAGTATATATAAATTCAGGTGAATTAAATATGGGTTTAAACTAGATTTAGGATACAAAAATCCGGAAACTTAGAAAGTGTTTGAAATTGAATTTTGGATTTAATATATGGGAATTTTAAATCCAGGGGGAAATTTGGAAATATTTTCTAAACATTATGAAGAATGTTTTGAAATAATTTCAAAATGAAATTATTTAAGAATTGTTTTGTAAACGGATATAGTATTGAACTCACTTCATTAGCTGAAAAATAATTCTGATGATGACGGCCGCATCATCAGTGTTCATTTTCGAGTTACTAATTGACAGATTACTACCAAGGATTTTTTTTAATTATTTGAGAAAACAAGTTGTTAAAAAATTAAAAATTTTGAATTGCTATTATTATTTAGAAATATATGTGATTTCAAACTAATATGAAATAAACCCAGGAATTTAAATTCTGAAATTTAGAATTTAACTTTTGAAGTTAAATAGTTTGAACTAGTAAAAATGAATAAATTGAATAGGTTGGAAATGATATAGAAATGAAATCGGATTGGATTAGAAATAATTTGAATGGAATTGGATTATTGAATAGGAATTTGGGATTGAGTTTGGAACTGGAATTGAAACGGATTTTGGTTTGGTATTAGCGAACAACTGGATTTGAGAATAAATTGATTGGAGATCAATTGGGATTACATTTGTATATGCTGAAGTGATAACAAATGGAAGAGATAGATTTGATTGCCCGACAAAAAGATACAAGTTTATTTTATCTTGGGTATGAGATTTTTTATGAGCATATTTGACAAGCCACTTGGCTATTTGATTTTCTTTTGGGTTGGAGAAGGCCTGAGAGACGAGTTGTAGTTGTACTGATTGAGCCATGCAAAAGAGGTACTAGCGAAATTTCTCGATAATTTAATGTGTTAGAAAATTTTGAGATTTTTCGAAATATTCGTTAGTCAGAATGAATTAATATTTTAATTGAAATTAATTGTTCAATTGAATCGGAAGTTCAAAGGTAATATAATTTTTTTAACTTGGTTATAATAGGGTTCGCAGCATTTTTCCTACCTTAGCAATTTCAGGGACGAAATTCTTTTAAGGGGGAAGGAATACAACGTCCCGGAATTTTAGTGATTTAATAATTAACTTATTTAATTAATATAGTGATTCGATAATTTAAATGGTTTAAATTCAAATATTTTGAATATTTAATTAATATAACTAATAGGGTAATAAAATTTAATCTCCGAAATAGTCAGTAACAGTTGAATTGGAAATTTTGTTTAAAATGGATTATTTAAGGAATTTAATCGAGTTTATATTCAAATCAGCATAATGATTAAATTTATAGCAACGATGGTTGAACGTAGTAATGATAATATAATTTAAATCGAGCTCGTAATGTCGTAGTAGTTCGTAATACTGGGTTTTGAACTTCAAATGAATATACAGGATTCGTTTTAAGTCGGAATTGTGTGAAATAAGAATTGTTGGAATCTATTAAACTGTGTTTTTCTAATGCAAGTGAAAAACCAGGATTTCAGCTTATAGATTGTAAGTTACGTCCAAATCAAATTTTTAAATAGTCACTACAGAATCGTTTATAAGCCATAACATTTTATTGAATATAATAAATTATTTATTTCAAATTTAGATAAGATTTTTGAGATGTATACTTGGTTTAATTTATAGAATTTTTCTGAAATGTTTACTTTGGAAAAAAGCAACTTTTTGTTTAATGTAATTTGCACCCTATATCAGTATTTTTGGGGTTTCACAAAATAAACCAACTTGTCTATTTTTGGGATCGTGGCACATTGCTCATCACAACGGTAATTTTATTATTGTCGATAAGGGTCCGTAATGAACAGAATTTTATGCAATAGTCATGCAAAACTTTTAGAATGGAAGAAAAAAAAAAAAAAAAAAAAAAAAACAGTTATATTTGCCCACATCATTTTCTAGGTGACATGCATACGCGTCTCCTTTTTACCCCATGATGCATGTTCTCTCTGCACTTGTACATACTCTCTCACGTCCCCTCTTCATTTATGCAAACGACCTCCGCTGTGTATTCCTACTATTGAAACCTTCAAAATGAAGGCATGTTTTAAAGTACACATCAAGTCCCCTCTTCATTTAAACGCTGTCTATCCTTTTTCCATAGTTATCTCCTTTGGTTTGAAAATGGCATTAACCTGTTGTGTTAATATCATAGTTCTTCAGTAATTGTATTATTAAATTCATACATATAGAGATAGCTGTGAATCATTGAAGATAATTGGCATGCGATGAAGTTAACATAATTTGATCGTTCTCTAAACTAAGATATGATCAGTGGTTAATAATCAGATGCTTCTTGTAGCACTCTTTTACCACATGTTGGTGGCGTATGATTTAAATTACTTGAAATACAATACGGAAAGGAATTTAAAACTTTCAAAAATCACTAAATGTTATTACTAGATACACATACTTATACATACGCTATGACTTTACGTACATAAGAAACAAGCAAACAAATATATAGTGAATACATAAATAAACCGCATGTTCCAATCCAAGTGCATACACACAAATATTATAAATAAATGTACAATCTGGGTCTACTTACTAGCTAATTTTCTGAATACAAGCCACCATACCTATGAATTCGCTGCTAGCCTACAATGTCTCCTTCACAGTTATACCAAGACAAATCGAGATTGAGAAAAAGCTACAAACTTATCGGTGGAGGCACGTAAATCCTACAGCAAACCTAGTACTTGATTGTGAAGGATCTTCATTATATAAATACACAATGATCCCTTCTTGTGATTCATCTTCTTGCTTCACAAGAAACTACCTTGAAGGGAAGCGGCTGCCATGTGAATCAAAAGCCATCTGTAAATTAGATAAGTATACTCCAGAAATTAATTCATTCTAGTTGCATTGAAAGCCGTGTCATGAAATATAAACTCCACGAATTGGATCACTGAAAGCTTTTCATAACTATATAATATCACGACTCAAGCAAATATAGCAGTAAAATACGGCAGTGGTTAATATGGGAATCAAACTCGCATCTTTACATCCCTAAACAAGCCCCATTTCCACTGTACTAAAGGAGGCCAGAGCAGCGGATGCAGTGGAGATAATGGCCTTGACGAAGAGGTGCTTGTTCCCGATGATATTTTGAGGATTTTAGTGACATTGGCAATGGGCTGGGCTAATTTTGGTGGTATTTTGAGAAGCAGCATTCAGTGAAGAAGGAGAGTTATTTTGGTGGTTTTGATTCCTTAAACAGTGGAGTGGGGGAGGTGGTATTGGCAATGGGAGATCTGCGGCTTAGAGTTTTGGGATATTGGAGGTTACGTTTCCCTGTTTGGAAAGTAGAAGATTGATGGTGAGGAACAACTAGGTGGATTTAAGGTAAATGGCCTGGGCCGATTTAAAAAAAATATGAAGCCCATTCGAATCAAAAGATATATATATATATATATATATATATATATATATATATATATATATATATATATATATATATATATATATATGGGAGTTTGGATTTGAGGAAGCTTGGTAATTTCTACAAGGGCTTCGTGAGCTTTATCAGGCAGAAAAGGTGTATTAAGAGTGCATAGTTAAAGGATTTGTGTGGGCCGAACTAAATTGGTATGGGCCGTTGTTTTCAATTTATATAGGTTCGGTTTTTAATTAAATAACACATTAACTTATAATCGGAGTAAATTATGCATACGTTATTTAAAATCAAGGATCCGTTAGGATCGTACCGTCGTAAGCTACATATTGGAACTGGTTTGGAGTGGTTTGGAGTGTTTTGGAGCAAGCTACAATTTATGGCAAAATTAAACGTCAGATTTGAATCAACTGACATTAATTGGTTTTCAACAATTAACGACCAATGTGAGTAAACTCACTAACTCTGTCCAATTTTATAATTTTATAAACGTCATTTAATATGGAGAAATAATGATTTGATGTTGTGTGATAGTGATTGGATGATTTACAAATAAATTGGTTGATAGTTTTTTATATATATATATATATATATATATATATATATATATATATATATATATATATATATATATATGTGAATTCATTGGTTAAATACTGATTTAATAATTCCATATTGATATAAAATTAGTGTTATTTATGTGATTAACATCTGTGGATGCAGGAAAATAGGTTGGAGGAATCCAACTGGATTCCTCAACAACTTTATTTTTAATTTTCTTATACTGCATTATATGATGTGACAAATAATCGGTGTTTGATTATTGTGTGTTTTGGGATGTTTGATTGACCTGAAATAATTGGTATAGAAATACCGTAAAATATATTCAAATATATTGGAATGAAATTGGGGTTCAAAAAAGGGAATTTCTATTTTAGAAATAGAGATTGAATTTTGATTGGCTAGAATATATTAATTTGTTTTTAATTATATTAAAACAAAGTGATTTAATTTATAATCTATATTTAGAAATGATGTGAAATAAATGTGATTAAATAAATTGGAAATATAAATTCAAGAACGAACTAAAATGGGAAATCATTTCAAAAAGGAAATGATGAATTATTTCGATGTTCGAAATGTAAGTAGGGTTGAAATAAATCCATAAGGATTTATAATTAGAACTTGACTATGTCTAATATTATAAAAATAATTTATTTTTATAAATTATATATAAAGGAAATAAGAATTTAATGAGATCAATAAATATTTGGATTTATTATCTAGATAAGTTATATAAAACGAGCTTATGAAATAGAATATGAAGTGTAGATTTATAAAATAACAAGATAAATGGAATATTAAACTGTAATGTTATTTATTATTTAAATCAAGATTTGATTTAATAAAACGGGCCTATGTTTCTATAGAGAAATAATATTCAAGTTTAAAGTGAATAACGTTTTAAAAGGAAATGTTTTGCAAATTAGAATGGTTATAAAGGAAATGGGTAAATAATGGAAGTGATAAATTCAAACATGAATTTAGAAATTTAGTTGACTTGAAATAGTGAAGTTTATTCCGGTGTTTGGAACATTAATCCGATAGAGATTACTCGAAAGAAGATTTTAAGTTGAAATTTGATTATATCGAATTCAAGAAAGTAATATTTACTTTCAGTTTTCATATCAAGGTTTATTTATTTATCTTATTAATTAATTAATTATTAAAATTAATGAATAAAAGTTATATTATGAAGTTAAATGTTTTAGAAACAGAGATTATAACGTTATCATTATAATCAAATGATTGTCGTTAAAGAAGTGGATTCGTAAACTGAATCCGAGAGATGCGTAAGCAATAATTTGATAAGAAATTAAGAAATGGGATTTAGGGAATTAGAAAATGACTGAAGACTAGTTAAGCGGAATGGTTTTCTGAGTGTAGATCTGATGTTGGTTTTGGCCTTCGGGATTGATATTCAGGGGATTGTTCTCTTACTAGTTCACGATTAGGGACAGATGGAAATAAAAGGATAGTGATGCATGAATAAGATATGAGAATGTTTTCCAATGTTAATAATGTACATTTTTAAAATACGGGAAATAAGGAATTATGAACATATGGAAATGTTTTTTTCGAAAATCTTGAGAGGCTAAATGAGTTGTTAAAATATTTGGGTAAAGTGATTTAAGAGAAATTTGGGAAATGATTAAGTTAATGATAAACTAAATTGAAGGGGCTCAGTGTTGATTTATGGTTGATCGATATAAATTTCCATTTGAAAATACGACCGTTGGTTGTATGTATGTTTTCCTTTGATAGTTAAATCACCGGCTACTTGAGTTTTTGACCCTTTTTCCATTGTTAATACAGTGAGGCCAGGATTAGGTTTATTATCTGAAAACCACTTCGTATGGGCATTAGCATTGCGAATCAAATATGATGAAGACAGCTGAAGAAAGAGTTTATGCAAGGGTTGTTCTGTAGATACTAGGCAGAAATTGCCTAAGATGGTTTTACAGAATAGTGCCTTTGGTTTGTCCAGTCCCAGGACAACTTGTATGAACGAATGTCTGACAGAGTATATCTAATAGATCGTATAAGTTGATCTCTTCAAATGTATTTACCTTGGTGGTGGAGAAATTCGTTTCTCTCAGCTTTATACCCGTAGTATTTTTTGAGAAATCAATTTGTGATTTGGCAAGTATGACAACGTGACATTCAAAGTGAATGGTGTCCAGGTGTTCCAAAAGATACGTTATGACCTCAAGCCTCATAACCAGGAAATGACAAAAATCGGGCAGGCAGCATGGCTAAGTGGGCCGCACCCAATTTGGATATATTGTCACCATTTAGAGAATATTCATATTTGTTACTTCTCCTCACTTCTGTATCTCCCAGGAACGGTTAAGTTGGTATACCAACCGTAACGTGACAATATATTCAAAACATTCAAGCAAAATGCATGGTCGGTCATGTGTGGGCCGAGTTGCAAGATGTTCTTATTGAACTCTAGTGTATCCCCACTAGAGTACACTGATGAGTAGGTTGTTCCATACCTTATCATAGTTGGAATCCAATCTCTAATAAGAGCACGCAATTTTGATTGTATATTATATACGTGGAGCGTGAGATGCAAGCTTTCTGCTAGATTGTTATTTACTTGTGATTAGACACTATTATAATATCAAAAAAATATTGATTTTAAAAATGTTTTGGATTATCGAAAGGTAAAAACCATCCGTATTTGTGTGTGGATTGGTCTTACGATTATCATTTCTTTTGAAAAGGATTTTTGAAAAGTTAAACCGAATAGTTGGAGTTTACTCACACCAGTCATGACTGACCCAGAGTTTATTTTTTTTTTTCCTAAACTATTGGGTACCCAAATTTGTATGGGCAGTCAAGTTGTCTGGATTTTATAGATACTTGAATTAGCTTGGAGCATGAGGCTTCAATACTGGATATATATAGGGTTTATTTCTGTTGTGACATGTATGTGATGTACTCTGATGATATATGTTAATACAAACCCAGTTTTGTATTTCAAAATTTGTTATATATTTTATTTTATTTGTTCCGCTCTGAGATTCGTCGTTATTCTGATTATGTTTTGTTGTGTTCTTCTACTTTTATTTTAACTTTCTTTTCTATCTGTTTCTCACCCTCTAACTTTTTTCTATTAATGATCTGGTACTTCCGATGCTCGAATAGTCGACATTAGTATTTATGTCGATCTTCGGGGTCGAAAATCCCTGTTCGTATGCAATATTTGTTACCTGTTGCAATTTGAGGTATATTACCTAAACATGTTAGGCATGTTATAACAAAGCTTTGCATCTTTTGTAATGTAATTTGTAGCAAGATGATCAATCCTTATATGTTAGATGATCAACAAGCTGAAATTATCATTATCTTATGCCAATTAGAGATGTTTCCTCCTTTAATTTTTGATGTTATGGTACATTTGGTTGTTCATCTAGTACGAAAACTCAAGATTTGTGGACCTGTGTTTATGAGATACATGTATCCGTTTGAAATGCATATGGAAACTTTAAGAAGGAAAACGAAGAATAGATATAGACCCAAAGCTTGTATCATAAAAGGCACTGTAGCCGAGGAGGTTTTTGAATTTGTTACTCAATACTTAACGGGTGTTGAACCTATTTGTAACACCCCGCGAATTCTATAACTGTGAAATTCACAAATTAAAGTATAATTAATTTCAAATCAAAGAACTAAGGGAAACGGGATACGCCATTGCGTTCGTCTCGGAAAAATACGCGAAATAGAGTCCGAGTTTTCGAAAAACGGAGTCCGTATAAAGAAGATATGGCCTTCGGAAGTCTCTGAATTAAGTTTAAAATTCGAACAGCTCAGAAAAACAAGTTTAAAATTAAAAATCGGGCCCAATTGGCCAGGGCGGGAAAATTCCCGCCTAAGGCACCCAGGTCGACTGGGCTGTCGACCTGGTCTAGCCAGGTCGACAGGGCTGTCGACAGGGCTGTCGACCTGGTCCAGACCCAGGTCGAACCCAGTCCACCCTGGCTGGCCTAGTCTATGTTGGTCGATTTTCAGAAGCATGCTTTGTCATTAGGGCTAGGTGGCAGGCTCTAATTGGTCTCTCTTTCGAATGAATGGCTACGATCAATCCAAGCAACATCGATGGTCCTAATCAGTTCATAAACTCTATAAAAATGACCCTAGACTCAACCTAATCTATTCATTCAAAAATAAGAACAAAGCCATCATGCTGCTGAGGAACGACTAGGAGTAGCCACCAATTTGGGAGAAGACTAGGAGGAAAATTCTAAAGCATAAAGCAACTTAAACAAATCAAATCAACAAGGAATCGCATCTCCAAATCCCTAAATTGGAGAATTCGCCACACAATTGTAAGTAGAGTATTATTTTGGTATGAACAAATAACTGTGTTGGTTTGTATACTTGATTGTGGTGATAAATAATTCATATTTGTGCGTTACTATGATTCTTATCGATTTGGAATATTGTATAGCGATTGGATATTCGCAAAGTATGTTATTCATTATAAAAACTACATGTTTGCGGTAGTTTTATGCCAGTATACGTTTGGATATTCTCAAAATATGTAATTCATGTTGAAGCTACATGTATATAGTTGTTTAATTGAATTCATGCAAGTTGAGGTTTTGCTACTATGCCATCATAATGTATATTTTTGTACAAAAATCATTTTGTGCGAAATTGGAACAAATTTGGGTTATTATAGTTCATATGAAACTATGTTGAAATTTTGGCACCATGATCTATGTATTAAGCCATGCTTTTGTACTAGAAAACTGATTTGCAAACTTATGAATATGAGTAGGCTATGATTGATATTTTGCATAATTGAAATCCATGTTAGGTCTATATTGTTAACAAGAATTATATGATGACATATGTGGTACATAGCTAGGTTAGATTCAAAATCCCATTTGCAAGTTTGCATGACTAAAGTAAAAAATCATGATTTCATGTTAGAAATATTTATGCCATGGTTATGTGAATATATTTAAAATCATGATTAAGTTGAACTATACTTTTGTGTTAGTAACAAAAGTAAGCACCTTTGTAAACATGCAGTAATCTTATGAACATGATTTGCTTATGTTTGACATTATGCCTAAATAAAAATATAGGTTTATGTTGTAGTTAAGACTATGTGTCAATAATGATATCCAATTTAGATTCTTAACTAAACTACAAGTTTACATGCTTTGATTCATGTCACTTATGCTACTATGCAAGTACACCAGTTTCTGTTTTGTAGTTCCAACGTTATGTTGCAAGTTCATGCGTTCACATTTCCCTTTTTGTGTATGTAATCACGCTTTAAGCCTCCCCTTTTTCTCATGGCTAAGTTGGGCTTAAAAGCCTAAGCCCAACATATATTATGATAAACGAACGTATTAAACGGGGGAAAATAGCGTTGGGACAAATTAATTAATAAATGAAAATATAAAGTAGAAGGGCCCAAATTCAAGTATGGGTTGGGCCCATGATTGGTGTAACCTTTACACCATTAACTTAATAATGGGCCGCAAATATTTACATATAAGAAAATAAAGAAGAAAGACAAAATATGTAAATGTAGAACATACGATGTGTTTAACCCGAGGTTGGATTGAGTTGTGATGTAAACCTGCTCGGAACCGCCCGGCTGTCCAGTAGTCACAACAATACCTATCCAATGTGGGAGGTTAAACATGGAGCCCAATAAGGACCCGAGGTTAGACTGAGTTGTGGCGTAAGACTGCCCGGAACCAACCGGCAACAGGCAGCCACAATAATACCTGTCTAATGTGAGAGGTCAAGGCTTTAATAAGACAATTAAGGCTGAGTCAGGATTGTTAGGATTAAGCGAACCAAAGACTTAATCAAAATGGAACATGCTAAACGAAACGGACTGGTGGGGGTTAGGTCAGAAAACACTTAACCAACTTAGCATGTTGGCTAGAGATAGAAAACCTAGTAACGAGGGACCCTTTTCAGCAGTAACCCTAGAAGGTGTATCATGATACTCTGAAACTAGGCAGGGTGGGGCACGATTACTGGGCTGATTGTAAGAGGTCAAATCAACGGCGGTGGTGTAGCAGTATAGGTTCTAACGGGGTGCGGGCGTGCACACACTCCGGCACAGAAAAATAAGGCACTGGACACCAGTAGCATACCTGTGCATTCTAGGATTGTGTCGGGCCGCCACCATGGGACTTGATACACCCCATGGTGGGACCAGCATAGGTAACTACAACATCGGGGGCCGTAAGACACATGTAACTATGCGAGTAGGAGCCGATCATCATAGAATGGATCACTTCACCCTGATTATGGGGTGCCAGTTGGAAACTAGTTTATATGGGTTCAGAGATTAACATGGGGTACGATAGTATATTCGACCCTAGACAACTTAACCAAGTTTATAGTGCTTTCCCACTTCTTGTTTATACTTATCATACACAGTTCTTTATTCATAGACAGAATAGTCCTAGACTTACTCAGGCTTTATGTCTGACTCTACTTTTCTTTCGTCTTCTTTTCTTCCGTTTCCCCCCCCCCCCCCCCCCAGGTCCACAGGGAGGGAACACTGCAGCTTGACCAGCCTTAACATCCAGCTTGAAGAGGAGAAATGTATTGCTTGGACTTTTTCGTTTTGAACTATGGCTTTGGACAACCACTATGGGGCTTTTGCAGTTTATCTATGTTTTATTTATGCTTCTTTAAATAATGTAATCAAGACAGATTATGGAAGTGTTATGTTTTTGGAAAAGATGTAAGACAATTATGGATCAAAGTTGTTGTAGCACGTATTTGCCTTTATGAAATAAGAGTTGTTGTTTTTCCGCTGTTTACAAATATGTGTTCTTATATCTGTCTTGTATATCTGTGACTTATACTTATAAACCTCCACCAAAATTAGGGCATTCCCTTTGAGAGTGACCCAAACGGAGGTGGGGTGTTTCACTATTGGACTTTGCAAGTCTCGACATAAAGGACGACTTGATGGTCAAGGCACAATCGGGTTAAAATCGACTGCATTTGGTGATGAAATGATTCAGAAAACGCAGCTACTTGTTTTGTAACAACTTAGTGAGGTTCATCCTTACTTAGAGGAGCACATGGCAATTTTAAAGTCTAAGAATCCTTCAAAAAATGAAAGATGGTTGACAATTGAACATAACTGCTCCTTCGTCGAATGGTTTAAAATTAGGGTAATCTTTCAACTTGAACAAACAAATCATAATATTTATGATACATTAAGATTCTTAGCATATGGGGCTCGACTTCAAGTCAAATCATATGAAGGATATGATATTAATTGATATGTCTTTT
Source organism: Allium sativum (assembly GCA_030737875.1). NCBI lineage: Eukaryota > Viridiplantae > Streptophyta > Magnoliopsida > Asparagales > Amaryllidaceae > Allium > Allium sativum. Next base: position 26,929,304 of record CM060927.1, on the reverse strand, counting down.
ATACCAAGCGCCAGGATGAGAAGAGCAAAATGCAAAATGGCGAAGCTAGTTTTGTGGCATCTTCAAGAGAGTTTGCTAATGCTAAAGATAATAGACCAATAATTGCGACAATGTCATATTACGGGATAATTGAGGATATTTGGGAACTTGAGTATAAAGGATTCAGTATTCCACTATTTCTATGTAAATGGGCGAATAACCATCGTGTTGTACGGGTGGATGGACATGGATTCACACCTGTTGACTTTGGTGCAGTGAGTCGTGATAATGAGCCACTCATTTTGGTAAATCAAGCAAAACAAGTTTTTTATGTGACCGACCCAGCTGATCCTAAGTGGTCTGTTGTTCTTCCCAACAAAAGATGCATTGTTGGAATTGATGATGTGGTAGATGAAGAAGAGTATAATCAATTTGATGAGAACCCACCTTTCTCCATCGGTGTAAGTTTACAAGAAGATGAAGTCTAACTAAATGCAAATTATGCACGTTCTGATCACGATGAAGGGGTTTGGATAGCGGGATAATTTGGTGTATGTATTCTATTTTGTAGCTAGGCTGATACAATAAGGTATTAAGTGAAAAAATTAATTAGTTACATGCGTATTAATTCTAAAATAGATTGTCACAATATTTATGTGCTTGTTTTATTTTCACATTTGATACACTGGTTATTTGTTCTCTAATAATGCAAAATTAGATAATTGAGTGTATGTCTATGATAAATTTGAACCCAAAAAAAAAAAAAATCTCCTTTTATACATATGTTGGTAGTATATATCTATTTAAATTTTTGGAGTGTAAAAGAAAGGGACCATTATAGTGCAATGTTTATAGTATATATCTGTTTAAATTTTGTTGTTGGACATTTTCATTTTTATTGCAAATTACAAAAGTTGACAATCAGTTATTTGTTGTTATTGTTTATGTCCATCATCCATGTGTTTTTCTCTTTGCTTACGATGACTTGCATTTTGTATTTCAGATTTAGCTTCTGCGTGTTCTAAATACTTACACATTGGTTGCTCTGTTTATGATTCAGGTATATTTCATCTAATCTAAGCAACAGTTAGAAGCAATAGAATATCTAAGCAACATTAGTTGCTCTCGTTATCTAAGAAAAAAAAAATGCAAAGATTCCTGACATACAAAATCTGCAAAGATTTCCGACTTACTGCCTTTGATTCGGGTATGTTTTATCTAATCTAAGCAACATATTATTATAATTAATTCATGTTTTTTCTGCATTGGTATTGCCCTTTTTTCAGCCCATATTGGTTTTTTTTTTCCTGCATGCTTTTTTTGGCATGTTATTTCAGCCCTTTGATTCGAGTACGTTTGTTTTAGCCCATATTTTTATAATTAATTCTTGGCATTGAGGACAATTTTTCATACATATGTGCATTACATATGCATATAAAGTCTCGAAAATGATTTATCACGTACATATGTGTGATTTCAAGTGTGTCTTGTTTTTAAGAGGCGTTATATACATGTCAGGTTTCAGACATTAAGTTATCTTTAATTTTAAATACAATGATGATTTCAAATGTGCAATAGTCTCATAGGAAAGCTTCAAATGAATGAAATTTGAGATGAAGATAACACACATGAAAGTCTAAAAATTATAAGTGTTTAAGATGTAATTTAAAATCTAAAATTTGGAAACTTCAAAAATTATAGGAGCATGAACTTAAAGTATTGGGCCTTGAAATTGAACTGCACTATTTTATATCAGTCTGAGTATTTCTCATGTTCTTATGCATAATGGCTTTGTGATAAACATGGTTTTATAATTTTTCATGTAAAAGAGCTTTAGATGCATCAAAATGTAGGCGATCCCTATGAAAAGTTATAAAACTTTAGACATGCATCATCAAATATATAAGTATAAATCTTATGAGTCCAACTTTTATACCCACTGAGTTCGGAATGTGATTTTGAAATTTAAAGGGTAAAGTAAAAGAGAATAAATTAACGGTACCAAATGTATAAAAGAAAATGCTCATATATGTAAACAGTAAAAGAAAGCAAGTACACAATGAATATAAACATAAAAGTAGTCAAAGTAGGAAAGTATTGTTAGTGTAATCGATGGAAAACTGCTTAATCATTGTAAGAAACTGAATGAAAATGGTAAGCAGGGTTAACATCGAACACCCATTTATGAATAAGGTATATAGGTCTGATGATTTATTTATACAAAAAATGATTATCAAATTAACATCCTCAATCCTAATGACTAATACAAATGAGTAAAACAAATTTCATTGGATTAAAAAATAAAACTTCAAAATCATCAATTTTTATTGTTCTTTTTATCTATGCCATTTTTCATATCCACTACGCTTAGATTGTGTCATAGTTGATTCTATTGCATTGTGATGTTGCATAAGTACATAAGTCTTTCTTTTCTAAAATATATGCGTTGTATATACTGATACTGAATTTTTTGATATAAGAATAATGGAAATAGTGCATGGACATAATGAGGAGCAGGGTTCTTCTTCGCAGCCATCTAAGAAGAAGCGAAGAGGTCCGACAACTGGAAAGAAATATAAAACACATGAGCCAAAATTCATTGAGTGGTCTGCTAATGGCAAACCCATCGGAAAGTGGGCCAGTTTTATAAAACATATATAGGCGATGTAGTTAGAGCCAAAATTGATATTAATATTAACAATTGGGATGGCATTAGCACTGGGTTTAAGGACACTATCTAGGAAGATGTTAAAGAATTATTCATCTACAGATGGATATTTTCATTGTAATTTCATATTATAACCGTTTGATCCTTTTTTTTATTATATCTATCCGAGTTTCAGATCGAAGACAAATGGAAAGTTATTGTGTTAAGAACTGCTAGAGAAAGATGGAAAGATTTCAAAACAAGACTAGTTAGTGGTCGGATTACAATGGAAATAAAACTTCCAGGCAATCGTGGCGGAGCCCAATGAATATTATGATGGTATTACACAAGCATAGTGGAAAATGTTCAAGTAGAATCATGAAACCAAGGAATTTAAGGTATATTTTCTATTGCTAATCCTCTGCTAATTTTTGGCAAAATCATGATTTCATATTTACATTAATTTACAATGAGTGTGCAAACAGTACACCGTTAATTCTCTATATTGACATTACAGAAATTCTTAAATAGGCAATAAGAGAGAAGGCTAGAAAGTGTTAGACACTCAATGTGCATCCTCACTGTTTAGGGCAAGTTGGATATGCTGGGAAGAAGGCCAGTTGGATAGTCGAAGGCCACAGTTCATAAACTACATTACCAATTTGAATTGTTTTGGATTGAAGCGTTGATTGGATTATGGCCAGATCAAAGAAAAGAGCTGATGGAAATTACGAAATCCCTAACGAGAAAACTAAGCTAGTTGCAGAAAAAGCGGCATAACTAATTTTCAATTCACTATGTCAAACCACAATACCATACAAAATTATATTCAAGGAATAAAAACACATTGCTGCTGCTGTTAGCAACAGCAGGAAAGAAGAAAATATGATAAGTATGTAATTGTGTCCAAAGGTTCTTGCAATTTATCCATTTTTTCCGCTTACAATGGACTTATTAGCAATAGCTTGCGGTTATTACTATTTTTTTCTTTTTTAATTTTCCGTTGAATTAATGTTTTAATGAGTTGATGGCCTGCACACGCTCACATGTCATTTCCTTAAATTCCAGTGCATATCATTCCTTTAAATGAATTATAACTCGTTGTTTAAAGACAAATAAGCATCTTTTTATACAATTATAATTACAAAAGTATCATAATAGTGATATGTGACACCCTACGTCTGTTAATGTCACTCATTAAGAGGATGCATTAAGTTTCATAAAGCGTAATAGGTAAACAGAAACAAAAACAAAAACAAAAACATTACAAGACAAATATAAAATAGAAGCGAAATTAAAAACTTTTATTAATCATAAAGCATCATGGTTCAAAACATCATATGTCTGAAAATACATAAACCCAGTACATCATTGAAAATTCTGTCTTGTACTTAAAACATTTGAGTACAATAATAAAAGAAGCATATTCCCCAAACAAAACATAGCCATAGTGTAAAAGATATAGCTCGAGAAATACATCAAAGCAGCTCCAAACAAAGATAAACAGGATCCTCATCAAGCTTGAGCATTCCCACCCTGAGAACCTAGGGGGAAACGTGAGAGAAAGGAGACGAAACAAAATGGGTCAGACATAAAGTTTAGCTAGTCAAGTTACTTTTAGCATAAAAATAAGTAAAAGTATCAAGATAGGCATATAAAGTGGGTAAGAAAGATAACATCATAAAAGGCAGGTACGACAAGGTAAACAAGATAAACATTATAGAATGTATACGCTTCCCTAATGATTACTCTACACCAATACTAGTGTCTTATAACAAGATGATCCCCAACAACTACAAGATGGTAGACTTAGGCATACATACGGATGTACCCTAACTACTACCCTAAACGATCGGCTCGCTACTCCGTAGATACCCTCTGGCCCCACAGTAGCATGTATCACTCCCAAAACTAGCTACCCTTAGTTTTTAGGATGCACAACCAGATCTACAGGTGCCATATCGTCTTATTTTCCTCTGTCTGGACTTTACACACACATGACCCAGTCAGTACGCGCCGCCCACACCGTCCCCCACATTTGAATCTCTTACAATCAACCCAGTAAGCGTGCCCCAACTCCTACCTAGGGAGAAGTACTCGTTTGATACCGTTATATGGGTTATTGACTGAAATGGGTCCCACACACAAGATGATGCAAGCTCTCCCCTTTGTATTGCATCCCCATTAGTATTTCCACGGGTTATGCTTACCTAACGGCGTCTTTAATTACATAACCCCAACCGGTTAAGTTTGTGGGCCTATATATATAAATATCACCCACCCAACCCAGATACACTTAATCTTCCCACTGTTTCAACCAAGTTTACTTAACCCCTATTCAAATTGACATGTTCACACAATCCCTATGGATTCAACTAGGTTAAGTATTCAAGTTTATTACCATATATTCATTTATGGTTATAAGATGCTAGAACTCCCACATTAAGCCAACAACTTGTCGATGTTGGATATGACGGGCGGGTCCGGGCAGACTAATTCCACAAATCGGCTTAACCTCATCTCTTAGCATGTTACGTGTTTATGCACTTAGGCCCCTCACATTAGATTCACCACTTGTGGTTGCTGGATATGCCGGGCGGTTCCGGGCAGAGTTCAACCATAAGTGTAATCAAACCACATGTTTAAGCGCAGTTACTGTTTTCTAATTACTGTAATTCTAGGCATTTTAATCAATTATACCTATGTCGTTATAGGTTTTCATGCCCCTTTCCAAAGTTATGTTCATAATGAACCCTATGCCACAAATTAAGGTTTTAACCACAAGTTGATTTATGCCCCAAATCCATATTCATATATTTCATTCAAGTTATGCCCAAATCCCTATTCATATATTTCACTCACATTATGCCCAAATTTCCCAATTCAAGTTATGCCTAAATATTAAAGTACTCCCCTCGTTCCCAATTCAACGCATTCACATATTTCAGCGGCATGCCTTGGCTCGAAGGTAACCTGGCTATAAAATGAAAAGGAAGAAGGTGGGAAGAGGAAAGAAATGATAATAACAAGATTGACTTACGATGGAAGAAATAAGCATAAACATATAGTAACAACATTGGGTATAATGATAACAAAGGCATATAAGATCAGATCTGATGAACTGGTGGTAATAAGACTGATTAGGCATAGTGTCATGGTCATAAACTGACATAATGAGATTTAATTAGTGAATTTGATATACAACAAAGGCAGTTCTAACATGATAAATAGCTATAGGCATAGATCTAATTCATAGTCATGTCAAAACAAATTAAATAAACAAGTTATAACAAATCTGATATGATTCACATAGTCACAGGCATAGATCCAAATTACAGTCATGTCAATATTTACTTTTTAATTATTTAAATCTAAAATTAACATAGACTCGCTATGTTCGGATCTAGAAAAGGATAGAAGAAAGGTTGAATCACATATCTCTAAAATTTGAATAACTCAAGTTGATTACTGAAGGCTTGATTCAATCTGGGCAGAGGCAGCATCTAGTTCTCCACTGATTTTAGAATGAAGAAACAAGATAAATGAGGCCATATATATAGCTGTCATCCCCAAACGCTAATCTGCCACATCTGCTTGGGGGTCGACCCAGGGGTCGACACTCTCCTTAAGGGGTCGACACTCCTGGGCGGGATATTTCTGGCTCACCTTATTTCTGCGCAATTTGAACTGTTTTGACTTAATTTTGAATTTCTAGACAATATATATGTATATATACTCTCCTAGCATGTATAGAAGCTTCAAACCTTAATAATTTCTTCATATGGTGTCCATTTTAAGCAAACCAGGTTTTTATTTTGACCAGAATTCTGAGACGAATGCAATGGCACAGTCTGTTTCCCTTAATTATGAATATTAAATTAATTATTCTATAATTTATCCTCTTTAGAGTTTTAAAAATTATGGGGTGTTACATTCTCCCCTACTCAAAAGATTCGGCCCCAAAATCTCCAAGTTAAGAAGAATGTCTATCCTACCATCCATTACCCATCTACACATCCACTAATCACAGGCATCCATTGTCCTTAAAAGATTTCTAATGTTTATATGAACATATGCAAAGGGGTGTGTTACACCCCACAAATTTAAATATTAAAGTTAATAAATTAAAGAATACTTAATTTTAAATGTATGAATCAAGGGAAACGGGTTATGCCATTGTGTTCGCCTCGGAATTCTGATTGAGATAGAGTCTGAGTTTGCGTAAATTGGACTTCGTATGAAGAAGTTATGGCTGTCGGAAGTTTCAAGAAAATTCAAATAAATTCAAACAGCTCGAAACAGATTCAAAATTCAAATCAGAAGTCAGAAGCGGGCTGGGTGGGAAAATTCCCATCCAGGACCCAGGTCGACCAGAGGGTCGACCATTGTGTCGACCTCCCCCCTACAGGTCGACCTGGGGGTCGACCTACCCCCCCCCGGTAGATCTGAGGGATGACGATTTTGTGACTCGGTGCTGAGTCATTAGGGCTGAGGTTTCACTCTATCCTGACTGGATGACCTTGATTGATTCTAGGTTGACCGGATGGCCTAAATTAATCCTAAATTCTATATAAACACATGTAGACTCAAACCCTAAAACCAAATCAAAATTAGAACCATGGCCATCATGCTATCACCTTGCAACCCAGAGTAGCTGCCACCAACTAGAGGGAAAGTGAAGCTAATCAACCTAATTCAACTCAAATTTATAACAACAACAACAACGAAATTGTCTACTTCAAAGGCGAGCTAAATCAATTTCATAACTCAGATTCCAGAACTCAAGACCTTCTTTGAGTTGTGAGTTCAATTTCTTTAATAAGATAATTAATAAGTTAATTGGGTTGAGTTGTAAATTGGGTTATATGGATATGTTTGTGAGACATCGAAAAAATGTGATATTTTGCGAATATATGCTAGTTGTTCATAATGATAATTTTGTTGTGGACCCTTTTCAAATGCCAAATCACCTATGTTCAACTTGATTCACGTTTGACATCATTTTATATGCAAGTTTGGGTGTAGATTATATGCTAGTTTCTTTATGAATTATACATCAATTTACATGTGAATCAAATAAAATGACTATATGCAAGTTTAAGTAGAAATTGGATTCGCATATATGCAAGTTTACACCCTTAGATTTAGATCTATGACGTACATAGTTTTATGCAAGTTTGTGACTATGGCCTATGCAAGTTTTGGAATGAAAACTATATTCATATATGCAAGTTTTAGGTGAAAAACTATATTATATATATATATATATATATATATATATATGCAAGCTCATGCCTTTAGGCCTATGTTTAGATTCATGACAATACCAAGTTTATGCAAGTTATGTTGTAATCCTTATTTGCAAGATTAGATCCATTTTGTGTGTTATGCAAATTTGCGATGTTTCTTCCCTTTTATTCGCTAGACTAATTGCTAGCCTAATATACATATATGTCATGATAAACAAACGAACAACGTGGGGATGATGGGGTAATACACATATTGAGAATTGGCATAATGGCCTTGAAAAGGCATATAATTAATTTAAGACATTAATTGGAAAATTAGCATTTATGGACATAATTGAGACAATTATGGACGTAAGTATATTCAGAATTCATTGACAAATTTGAATAGGGATATTAATCCAATTTGGGGTTAAATGAAGATGTGCAATAATGAAACGCCTAAGACATGAGGTTAGACTCTTTTGTGTTGTAAGACTGCCCGGCCTCGCTCGGCAAATCCAGAAGCCACAAATGCTAGTCTAATGTGAGAGGTCGAAGGCATGAATTAAATGCGTAACAATTGTAAAGACACGAGGTTAGGCTCGTTTGTGGTGTAAGACTGCCCGGACCCGCCCGGCAAATCAAGCGGCAACAAATGCCGGTCTAATGTGGGAGGTCTTTACAAGGTTACGGTGTTAATGAATTAAGAAACACTTAACCAGATAAACATGTGGTGGGACAAGAGGGGGTTAAGAGGGTGCTTTGGGTGGCTTGTGAAATTAAGAGGGTGCCTTGGGTGGCATATGAAATACGATTAGATGGACTTAACCAAGATTAAAACGTGTAAGAAGACATGAATAAGAAAGGGGTTAAGTGGGGAAAAAACCTTAGAGGGGAATAAGCATAGGTAGAAATCTTGTGTCATGCATGGGCGCCCTTTTCAAACCAGTAACACATTAAGTATCTTTGTGGGCTCGACCCAAGTCGAGGATGGGACATGGGTACTGGGTTTGATTATAAGAGGTCAAAACGGGTTAGTGGTGGCAACGCAAGTCTAACGGGGTCATATGCATGTGTGGGCCCGGGCTGGTAGGTAAGACGTTGTTGCATCATGTAGATATAAGCCGTGCATTTTGGTGGTATCGGGTTGCCACTTTGGGGAGTGATACACCCCACTGTGGGGCCAGCCTGGGTATCTACGAGTTAGGGAGCCAATCGAATGGGGGTAGTGGGTACACCTAGTGGAGATAGAGGAAGATGGCACCTATGAAGGCAGCTAGGGGTACACGAAACTACGATTATCATTATTGAGTTCTGTAGGCGGGATCAACTTTTAGGATGCTTGGTGTGGTGCAGTGTAGTAATTATCTCATAAAGATTAGGTGCGCCTTTAACGTTTCTTTTTTCATCTTATTTCCTTTGTTTTCTCTGTCATACCCATTTGTTCACAGTCATTTCCCTATTTTCAAGCTTATGCCTTGTCTTAGTTACTTAATGATTATATTGTTAAAGTTATTGCACTCGCCAGACTTTATGTCTGACACCTTAGTTTCCACCTCTTTTCTTCCCTCCCCCCCCAAGGTGCTCAGTGTGGGACTAGTACTAGTGGAGTTTGATTTGGACAGCTTTATCTCTTTCTTTGGAAGATGCTTGGATCGCTGAAGTAAAAGTTTAGCCTATCTTACTTATGGCTATTTTATGTTGGAGTTATGTCTTTCATTTTATGTACTCTGATTTAGTCAAGATGGATATTTGTACTTGACTCTAGTCTTTGGTTTTTGATGATGTAATAAAACTTATTTGTTTACCGCTGCAATGCACTAAGTTTTAAATTTTAAAGTGCTATTTTATATCTATCTTGTTGTTAAGTTTCTTTTCTATACACACTTAAAACGCTCCGTAGAAGTTAATGCATTCCCTTTGTGAGTGACATTAATGGACGTGGGGTCTCACACGTGGTATCAGAGCTGAAGGTTACCAGAACAGATAAGATATTTTGAAAAACTATTTTTCAAAAATTATATTATGAAGAAATACTTTCAAAAGTATGTTTCAAGGAGAATATCTTCAAGAGAAAAGATTATTTTAAAAACATAACCCCAAGGGCCATATATCTTTCTTTCGAATTCTTCGTTTGAATCTCTTCATTTTCTTTTCAGCATGTCTAGAATTCCCAAGATACCCAAGGGGATACCAATACCAGGATGGTTTAGAAGGTATCTGGAAGCCAGGGCCATGTTGTAGGCACAGTTAATGCTCCTCCTCCTCCTCACCACCGTGTTGACACTTTCGCAAAGATATGCAAGGACTTTCGGGCAATGGGGGGAACCTTTTCACGGGTCGGAGACGTTTGTTGAAGCTCGAAATTGGCTAAAGGAGGTGGAAGAACTGTTTGGAATCTTTGAGGTAGAAGATGGAAGAAAGGTCTAGTTAGCTGCCTGGTTAATGAAGGATGAGGCCTCGTTTTGGTGGGAGGTCACTAATGGAGAGCGTCCAGTTGATACATGGCCGGATTTCGGGCATAGGTTTGAGGCAAAGTTTCTCTCACGGGCTGAAGAGAATCTATACATGGAAAGGTTTTTGGCATTGAGGCAGCGGAATCTATTAGTGAAAGAATACGTCAACAAGTTCAATCAATTGGCAAGATTTGGCTTGGACTTGGTGAATACACCCGAAAAGAAGGCCCTGAGATTTGTTAAGGGTTTGAACGAGCCGCTACATGGGTTAGCTATGACCCACATCCCTATGGGGGCCACCTTTGAGAGACTAGTTGACATGGCGCTTATGCATGAGGAGGAGAAAGGCGCCAATGCTAATATGGCACCTGAGAAGAAAGGGGATCAAAAGAAACCACAACATTAATAGCAGAACAAGAAGGGTGGTAAAGACAACAATGGTAAGGGAAAGAAAAGATGCTTTAACTGTGGGACACCAGTCCATCTAAGCAAAGACTGTAGGAAGAAGAAGAAGACTGGTTGTTTCCACTGTGGCAAGGCAGGACATCTGATTAAGGACTTCCCAAAGAAAGGGAAGAGGGCAGGGCCTACCTATGGAGGGCAGATTCAGGCTCTCATGGCACCAGGGCAGTCAAGGGGGCAGGTCCAGGCTCTCGTAGCCCCACCGCTGCAAGAACGAGGTAGAGCGATTTCTGTTGAAAGTTTAGTTTATCTTTTCAATCATCCTGTTCGCACACTCTTTTGATTCTGGCACATCGAACTCTTTTATATCCACTGCTTTAGTTGAGACACTACACCTAAACACCAGTATAGTAGAGGATCCCTTAGTTTTTTCAAATCTAATTGAGGGCTCAGCCTATTTGTCGATGATTTGTTTGGATTTGGAAATTTCTATACTTAGCGTTGGGTTTAGATGTGATGCTTATGTTTTGGGCTTCACAGGCTATGGGTTAATTTTGGGCATGGATTGTATGTCCAGTAATGGAGCTATCCTTGATTGTGAAAAGAGAAAGGTTAGGCTTATGACTCGCTTGGGCAACACTCTCGAAATCTCTTGTAATCCCATGAATTCTGTTATGCCTAGAATCGCTTGACGCGTCTGTTGAGAATTTGCAGTCTGTTAGAGTGGTCTGTGAATAGTCGGATGTCTTCGATGAAGTTCGAGGATTACCACCGAGGCACGAGATAGACTTTCGAATATACTTAGTAGATAATGCAAAGCCAGTTGCAATACCAGTGCGCCACATGGCTCCGAGAGAGAGAAGAGAACTCAGTAAGCAAGTGAAAGAATTGCCTGAGAAGGGGTTCATAATAAGTATTTCGGAGTGGGGTGCTCCAGTCGTTTTTTCTATAAAAGCTGATGGTTCACTTAGATTGTGTGTGGACTATAGAGAGCTGAATAAGCTAACAAAGAAGAACAGACACCCATTACCGAGGATAGACGATTTATTCGATCAGTTGGTCGGAGCTTCGGTTTTCTCGCAACTGGATTTGGCTACAGGGTTTCATCAGCTAAGGGCGGGTGAAGATAGCATCGATAAGAATGCATTTGGAACTCTTGATGGTTTCTTCGAGTGGCTTGTCATGCCTTTTGGTTTGACAAATGCACCCGCATACTTTGTTGACTTAATGAGTATGGTGTTTAGGGAGTTTCTGAACAAGTTTGTGGTAGTCTTTGAAGATGACATTCTGGTTTTCTCTAAAAATGAAGAAGAGCATGCCCTGCATCTTAGGGAAGTCTTAGAGACTCTATGAGCACATCAGTTAAAAGCTAAGTTCTCCAAGTGCCATTTTTGGAGAAAAGAAGTGAGGTTCTTAGGACACGTGGTCTCTTAGGAAGGGATAGCTGTGGATCCTGCTAAGATAGTGGCAATCCAAGATTGGAAAACGTCTAAGAACGCAACCGAAGTAAGAAGCTTTTTAGGGCTGGTTGGCTATTATAGGAAGTTCATTAAGGACTTAGCGAAGATAACATCCCCTCTCACTCATTTAACGAAGAAGAATTTGACTTTTACTTGGGACGTTGACTATGACGATGCTTTCCAACGTCTGAAGAGAGCTTTGACGACAGCAATAGTTTTATTTTTGCCAGACGGGAGTAAGGCATTCATAGTATATACCGATGCTTGCGGGACAGGGCTTGGCGTAGTTTTAATGCAAGAGGGAAGGGTGATATGCTATGGTGGAAGACAGTTGAAAACCCACGAGAAAAATTACCCTATCCATGACTTGGAGTTGTCGGCCATAGTTTTTGCGCTTAAGTCATGGCGTCATTATTTGCTTGGTAAAAAGTTTGAGTTGTATACAGACCATCAGTCGCTAAAATACTTATTCTCTCAGAAGGACCTAAATTTGAGGCAATAGAGATGAAAGGAGTTTTTGGCATCCTACGATTTTGAGATCGCATATACCCCTGGCAAGGGTAATGTTGTAGCTGACGCCCTAAGTAGAAAGAAGTTAATTTTAAGTCCTTTGTTTGTAGAGCGGCAGAGTTTGGAGTATATATATTCCTTTGACTTCAGACCCTCCGTCGATTATGTAGCGGATTGTTGGCATCATTAGAGGTGCAACCTACACTTTTGGGTCAAGTTGGAAAGGCATAGCGAAACGACCCACAATTGGTTGAGATAGCAGGCAATGTTATAGGAGGGGAGTCCTCAAGACATCTGGATAGATATGCTATAGATGAAAGAGGTTGGCTACATAGAGATGGAAGACTTTGCGTACCACAAGACGAAAGTTTGAAGAAGGCAATTCTTGAAGACTCACATCGCTCTAAGATGACCATACATCCCGGTGGTGATAAGATGTATAGGGATATGAAGCGAGTTTTCTTTTGGGCTGGAATGAAAAAGGACGTGGCCGAGTTCGTTGCTAGATGCTTGATGTGCCAGTAAGTCAAGGCGGAGCAGAAGAAGCCCGGAGGTTTGCTCCATCCCTTAGAGATTTTGCTTTGGAAATGGGAAAGTGTTTCCATGGATTTTGTAGATGGGTTACCAAAATCGAGGAAGGGTAATACGGGGATTTGGGTAATTGTAGACTGACTTACTAAAAGTGGCCATTTTATTCTCGTTAAAAGTAAAAGGACTGCTGCATGGTTAGCTTCTATTTACCTTCAAGAGATAGTTCGTTTGCACGGCATACCCTCCAACATTGTGAGCGATAGAGATACTATTTTCACAAGCGAATTTTGGAAGAGCTTACAAGAGGCGGTTGGAACGCAATTATGCTTAAGTACCGCTTATCATCCTCAAACGGACGGCCAGACCGAAAGGGTGAATCGGATTCTAGAAGACCTTCTGAGGCTATACATTCTAGACTTTGGACGAACATGGGAAGAACACCTTCCACCCGTAGAGTTCGCTTATAATAATAGTTTTCAGGCTAGCATTGGCATGGCACCTTTTGAGGCTCTTTATGGACGACCGTGCCAATCACCTACATGTTGGTGGGAATCCACGGATAAGGTTTTGCTTGGACCTGACATGATTAGGCAGACTTGGAAGAAGATAGACCTGATTCGATGGCGAATGAAGACGGCACAGGACCGACAAAAGTCATATGCTGATAGGAGACGAACCGATCTTGAGTTCGATATTAGGGACATGGTTTTATTAAGGTGTCACCGTTGAGAAATGTAGTCCATTTTGGATCGGTAGGGAAGTTGGCACCAAGATTCGTAGGACCCTTTCCAACTACAGGGAGGATTGGGCAGTTGGCGTACAGAATAAAATTACCAAGAAGCTCAGCGGAGTTCATGATGTATTCCACGTTTCACATTTGTGTAAGTGTTTACACAATACGGCGGAAGTGGTAGAGCCAAGCACGCTCGAAGAAGTGGAAGTAGAGCGCAATGCCACGATCAGATGAGCTCCTAAACGCATTCTCGGATCGGAGGTCAAAAAGCTTCGCAACAAAGAAGTCAAGTTGGTCAAAGTGCAATGGGGAGATGATCAAAGAGACGCGACTTGGGAGACGAAAGATAAGATGCGTACGTTGTACCCTTTCCTTTTTGAGGGTATGTTTTGATTTCTCCTTTTTCTACCGCTTTATTGATACTTGTCCTATCTTTTAGTATTACCTTTGCGGTGATGTAACGACCCGGATTTTCGGCGACTTTGGTTATCGACATAAGCACGATGTCGATAACCAAAACATCGAAAAATCCTGGTAATTAGTGAAAGAAATCAGAGGGTGAGGAAAGATAAGATAGAAAATTAGAATAGAAGAAGAAGAAGAACACAACATCAGAGTAACACGAATCTCACAGCGGAACGAATAAATATATTTCATAACATAACTTAGAAATACAAATCTGTACTTGCATATACATATCATTATCAAAGTACAGCACTTACAACACAGCTGAAATAACTATAGCTATATGATCCTGAAGCCTCCTGCTCCAGCTCTTCAATGTATCTGTAAAATCCCTACTACTTGACTGCCCATACAAATTTAGGCACCCAAGAGTTTAGGGAAAACAACAAAGTAAACTCCGGGTCAGTCATGGGTCTGGTGTGAGTAAAACAGTTAAAAACAGTTGAACAAGTAAATGATATCTCATAAGACCACGCCGCATAACGGAACGGGTTTTTCCCTTATGAGAATCCAAAATATCTTTATATCAAAAACCTTTTGATATTATAATAATGTCTATCAACCACAGTATATATATAATCATCTAGCAGAAACGCTTTCATCTCACGTTCTACATATATAGTATACAATCAAAACCGCAAGCACGTATTGGGTAATGGGTTTCCAACTATGACAAGGTATGGAATCACCTTTCGCTAATGTACCTCTAGAGAGGAATACACTGGGTTCAACAAGAACATCTTGCAACCCGGCCACACATGACCGACCACTCATTTCGCTTGAGTGTATCGAATGTATATCACCAACAGTTGGGATCAACAACCGTTTCCCGAATGGGACAGCATCAACAATAGATTTTTAGAAGTAAATGAAACTCTAGATCAGGTGATTATACACCCTACTTCGGTGCGACCGACTTAGCCATGCTGCCTGCCCGATTTCTGTCATTTACCGGATGATGAGGCTAGAAGCTACGCTTTATCATCACATCAGATCCACTTTGAATGCCACATCATCAAATCCATCCAATCACCGATTGACGTCCTCAACCATACATTATGTGTTAGCTAAAAGAAGTTTCCTTCTCCGCTTCCACTCTTGGTACAGTTGGAGAAATCAATATACGTGATCGTCTGGAAATACTCTGTCAGACATCCGTCCATACAAGTCATCCAGGAACAGGATGAAATGAAGGCACTATTCTGTAAACAGGATAGCCCTTGCATAACTCCGTCTTCAATTATCTTTGGCATATATGATTCGCAACGCTTATGCCAATACAGAGTGGTTCTTTGGATAATAATCCAACCGGTCTCTCCATATTAACAACGTTAAAATGGTCAAAACTTCGATAGTCTGTGATTTAACTATCGAATAAAAACAAGTGTGCAAACAACGATATTATTTCCAAATGGAAATTATATCGATCAAACATCATTTAACATTCATCTCCTTAGTTCATTTTTCATCTCCTGTTTCCCTATATTCAATATTTCTTATTTTCTAAATTTGGAAAATATACTTTATTAACAATGGAAAACATTTCCATTTCTTGTTTTCTTTATTAGAAAACATTTCTGGTTTCTTCTTTGGAAATCATTTCCAAAGCTTCTTCATTGGACTTAGACAGATGTTTAAACAAACCATCGCGATGCCAACTCAAACCATTTCCTTTACTGCCGAACCTTAACTATCCCTTAGTTAAAAACGAAGCCAATCAAGTTGGGGTAGAACTACCTCTCAGACCTTAACTGAACAACATTTCTAACTTTGAAATAGACAAAGTTCACTTTATATTCCTTTTACTGACTTCCTTACTTAACCCTCGTTCGAATAAATATCTATTCGATTAACCCTTATCAATTAACTCTATTTGACTAACGCTATTGATTTTCTCATTCAATTACTCCTTTCGAATAAACTATATTCGAAAATTCCTTTTACTTTCTATTCGAATAACTATATTCGATTAACTCATTTGCTTTAACTCTAATCGATTAAACTAACATCGATTAGCTCCTTTACTTTAACTCTAATCGATTAAACTAACATCGATTAGCTCCTTTTACTTTATCACTAATCGATTAACTAACATCGATTAGCTCCTTTGATTTATCTCTAATCGATTAACTAACATCGATTAGCTCCTTTTGATAAACTACGTTTTCCGTTACAACTATTTCCTTTTTATAACGTTTACTTACCGTTACAAATATTTCCTATTTATAACTTCTATTTACCGTTACAAATATTTCCTATTTATAACTTCTATTTACCGTTACAAATATTTCCTATTTATAACTTCTATTTATTTCCTAAATAAATATTCCTTTTCTATTTCTATTTATTTTCTAAATAAATATCCCTTTTATAAAACCGTGTTCGTTTTATAAATATTTCCTTTTATAAAATCCTGTGATTTTATAAAATTCCTTTATTTCAATATACATTGAAATACTTATTTTTTTTCATCCCAGGGTTTCTTATGATATTTAAAATATCGAATAACAATGATCAATATCATTCCAACACCCATAATCCATAACAGATTATATAACACATCATATATCACAATATATGAAAACAGTAAAATAAATGTTGAGGAATCCAGTTGGATTCCTCCAACCTGTTTCCCTGCATCACAGATGTTAAACAATATAGATAACATCACTTTCAGTTCTATATGATATATTCTGTTAAACAGATTCAATATAGAAATTCAACTAACTGACTAGCAGTTCAATCAAACAATCAACACACAGTCAATCAGTCAATATCTAACAGTTCTAAAAATACAATATGAAATTATAAACTGTTCAGAGTTAGTGAGATTTACTCACATTGGACGATCATCGTTGATAACGATAACCATCGCTCGATTTGATTCAGACAGACAATTTATTTTTCAATAAATTGTAACGAGCTCGGATTCGCTCCCAGTCAGCTCCATGATGTAGCCACCGTCCATACGATTCCAACACAACTTGTTTTACTGAATTTCGTTCATGTATGACCGAGTTATGACCTATACAAGTTAAATCATTGTTTTAAATTAAAACAAGGCAAAATTAATTCACTATTTGGCCTTACTTACCAACCCGGCCCAACGAAGCCCAAAAATCCAAGCATGCGTCTATCCTTGCCATCCAAATTTCCCGGCGAGCGTTTTCCCGTATGCCCCCCCTTCTTTTCTTTCTTCCATTAAAATCATTGTTATTTTCTTTTCTTTTCATAAAAAAATGAGTGGGCCTCACCCTGTTTCACGTGGCCCATTTCCCCTTAAGCCCAAGCCCACACAGTACCATCTTCCTCCAACAGTTAAACGCAGTTACCCATTTTCAACAATGATTTCAAATCCTTCTTTCAATTCTCCCGTACATTCACAAAAACAATCCTCCGGTTCAATCAAATCCAAGTAAACAAACCCCAACTCTTCTTTCTTCTTTTCCGAGCATATTGCTCTTGTTTTTTTTTCTTTCTCCAACCTGTACGGGTTTAACATGAACGTGGCGGTGTCAATATACTTGGTTTCAATTGTACGGTTGTTTCTTCCCAACATACTGGCGGTTTCAAAAATGAACGTGGTTTCTTCATTCTTGGTTGTCGGACTCTCCACCATGAACACGCACAGTACTCCCTTCACAAATCCCATGCAGCCTTGTTCGTCCTTCTTCATAAATCCCGCTCCCACTCTCGCCATGTCCTCACGTTCTTCAGACCCGCAAGCTGATCCAGCTTCCGAAACACCCCAGATCCGACTTCTTCAATCTTGCCCCTTCTCCTATACAGTAAAGCCCCACACACCACCTTACTCCTTCACGCTCAAGTGTACATATCCCCCGCCATTTCATCCTTCCCGCCCTCACAAACATTACCATGCACTCATGTAAGCTTGCACCTCCTCAAAGAACCGCAACAGGGATACTTTCCCCTCCCTTTCACTCCTCAACGTCACATCCTCTCTCTCTTTTTCATAATGCGTGAAACTCCCCTTCAGCCAACTCCATGCGTGAAGTCATGGTTCCCGTCCCTCCTCTCTTATTATATTATTTATATATATATATGTATATAGTGAAGGAACAATTTGTTTTAACCTTTTAGTCGCCATTAAAGGCTGCGGCACTTTCAGGAAACCGAGGAAATATAAAGAAGGCAAGCTTTGTTTATATATAGTGGAGTATAAAACTTTACTTGATTTTGTGAAGGTGGATTCTCCACGTTTTTACTTTGAGGAACACACATTTGTGCGGATGAAAGAAATGGCAACATGGCTTGCGTTTTGATGGATGAGATGATTTTAATTTTAGGGATAGTATGGTATTTAAAGTTTTGGTTTTTAAATGTAATGATTTACGGTCTTCGCTAAATGAAATGCCATTCGTGTACGGACAAAAATCAAGATACCGTTGTATCGAGCTCGGTTCCACGATCCCAAAAATATAATAATACTGGTAGATTGACTCATATTGTGAAACCCCAAAATGTTGATTACAGGGTGCCAAATACTCCAAATAAAAAGTTGCTTATTTAATTAATTAAAAATTACCATAAAATTTTAAAAATTAAATTATCGCTATGTCTCAAAAGAACCTTGTCTAAATTCAAACCCGATATGCAGTTATATCGAATAAACCGTTATGGTCGATAAACGATTCTATAACGACTATTCTAAAATTTGATTTGACATATCTCAAAATCTACACGACGAAATCCCAATTTTTCTCTTCCACTAGAAAGATATACTCCACCAGCTCCACACGTTTATTGTTTCACAGAAATCCGGCTTAAAATGAATCCTGTACATTCAGTTGAAGTTTGAATCGCCAAATAACGAACTGCAGCGTCATTTCGAGCTCGTTTATAATTATATTATAAACTATACGTTCAAACTATCGTTCAAATAATATATTTGTTATTCTAATTCAATTCTAAACTGAATTAAATATCACAGATGATCCGGTTCACAACATATCGTCATTTTGACAAATTCTGATTATTCAGAATTAAATATATTATTTAAATTATTATTTTAATTAAATATTCATCATTATTTAATTCACGACCATTTAACTATCTAAACCACCATTGATATAATAAACTAAATTAATCATAATACCTCTGCCAGTGCGGGTCATTATAATCTTCCCCACTTAAAATAATTTCGTCCTCGAAATTGCTAAAAAGTAGAGGACGACCCTATCGACTGGTTAGAACATATTTGTTCACTCCTTAA
The DNA here is from genome assembly GCA_030737875.1 of Allium sativum. Lineage (NCBI taxonomy): Eukaryota > Viridiplantae > Streptophyta > Magnoliopsida > Asparagales > Amaryllidaceae > Allium > Allium sativum. The sequence goes on along the minus strand of CM060927.1, from coordinate 26,909,660 downwards.
CTTCAGTTTCAACTGAACCAATTTAATTTCAATAAAATCATTAATTAATTCTTATCAACGAAAAATTTCAAAAATCCTGAAAATTTTCTAATGCCTTATCTTTTCGAAAAATTTCGCCAGCAACTCCTTTGTACGGGTCAATAGGTCAAACCACCACTCGCCTTTCTGGGCCATCTCCCACCTAAAAGAAAATCAAACAGCCAAGCGGCTTGCCAATTCGACTCATCAAAATCTCATATCATATGAAATAAAAACTTGTACCTTTTGTCGGCATATCATTATATTCTTTCCACCTGTTATCAATTCAGCGGATACAAGGGTCATCCCAATCAAATTTCAATCTGCTTTTATCCACAACACAACATTTCGCTCATATCCGAGCCAAATATCTTTTTAACTCGAGTTTCTTCTCGATTCCCAACTCTTAACTTGATTATCACATTACACTTCAAATTTGAATCTCACAATCCAATTTGTCTTGATATCATTCTGATTCAACCTCAGTTACCACTTTACTGGCTTTACTTTAACTTAAATTTGCTTTTACAAATTCCTATTTCATTTGGTTTTAATTCAACAGTCTTTTCCTGGGAATTTTAAACAGTTTACTTTTTCAAAAAAAAAAAAAAAATCTAATTTTCCCTTTTGAACATGTCACTGGGCCCTTAATTAATATTCCATTAGTTAAATCACTTCTCTATTTCTTTATCAATATTTGTTAACCAAATATTTACAATAACCATATTGGCCTTTTTATGTTATTGGGGAAACATTTCTGAATATCGCCTTCCTTTATTTTCTAAACTTTAGAAAATATATGCTATTTCTAATTGGAAAATATTCCAATTACTTATCTCTTTTCCGATCTCGTTTATTTCTATACTTAGGAAATATTCTTTATTCTATTTCCAAGCTTACACTTATTTGGGTTAAAACGGATGTTGTGTAAAACATCGTTACGACAACCCAAATACTATATTCAACTAACTCTTATTCAACATTGATCTTCGAGCCTGAAATCTTACTATTTATTGGTTAATAATGAAATCAATCAAGTTGGGGTATAACTACCTCTCAGACCTTGACCGAATAATATTTATAACGTCAAAACAGATATGACTACTTACTCGGACAATCAATACCATACAACTACTTATTCACCTTTAAACACGTATACGCTTTCTCTTTCTACCCTGACCAGATTTTATTCTAGACTTCCTTTTTAATTATACTATTCTATTTCTAAGTTCGTTTCCTTATCGACTTCTATATATATAGATAAGTTGATTTCTAACTATCAAATTATCTTAAAAATATTCTAACTCCTTAGATTCCCGGAAAAATTCGCCATAACCTCCTTTGTACTGGGAGCTTCGGGAAAATCCCCAAACTGCCACACAGACCTCCCTAATTAAAAAGAAAAAGGAAAAGCCAAGCGGCTTGCCGATACGGCGCATAAAATCTCATATATGAATTAAATACAGACCTTTTCATCGAGCATTCTATCTATATACCTTCATACCTTATCCATACCTATCTCATGTATATTTATACCTGCCCAATCTATTTTAACCACTCCTAATCGTTTTAACTCAATTTGTTAATTAATTTGTTAATTAACTATTCAGTCTATTCCACTTTTATATTTGAACATGACATGTTTAAATATATTTTAACTTACTTACAACTAATTTGAATCCAAATTTCAAATTTTAGTTCTATATTCGATTTCGAATATCCATTTACAAATCCAATTCACCTTTCAACGTTCAACTTCAAATTCAAAACTCGATTAACTAATTCCTCTTCGATTTAGTTAATTCTATTCAATTTCTATTCAAAATTTATATTTGAATTTCATTTCAATTCTCTTATTCAAATTCTATATTTGAATTCCATTTCAATTCTCTTATTCAAATTCTATATTTGAATTTCGTTTCAATTTCCTTATTCAAATTTTATATTTGAATTTCGTTTCAATTTCCTTATTCAAATTCTATATTTGAATTCCATTTGAATTTCTATATTCAAACTTTATTTGAATTATATATTCCAAATTCTATTTCACTCTATTTGAATTCTATATTCAAATTCCATTGATTTCTCATATGTCAAATTCTATTCGATTTCTTTATTCGAATTTTACTTCAAACTATTTGAATCTTCTACATTCAAATTTCATTTTCACTTCCGATATTCAAATCCTATATTTGAATTCTTTTATTCAAATTCCTTTAAATAAGTCTCGGCTTCAATTCCTTTTGAAATCGATATTTCTACCTTTGGAAAATAGATTTCCCTTTCAATTTCACACTTGTATTTTATTTCTGAATTATCCAATGATAATTCTTTTCACTTCATTTATAAACTTCGTTTATAAAAGAACTATATATAAACTTCGTTTATAAAGGAACTTCTCGTTTTATTTCTTTTAAACAAGTTAATATTTCAAATCTATTTAAAAATTCCAATTCTATTTTATAAATCCCATTTTGAAATTCTACACAACTTGTCTTTCCCAAAACAAATTCAAAACAGTATCTCTGGTAGTAATTCGTCACTTACAACTCGAAAATGAATACTGATGATGCAGCTGTCATCATCAGAATCTATTTTCCAGCGATCGAAGTGAGTTCAATACTATAAAACCATTTTTAAACATTTCCACTTTGAAATTCATTTCAAAATATAATTCACACTGTTTGTAAAACAATTTAAAATCTCCCAAGATCTTAAATTTTCCTTACTTTTAATCCCAATCCATTTACAATCACATATCCGATTCTCCAGAGTTTTAAATTCAATTTCTGGTTTACATTTCAGATTTAACTCATCTGATTTCACGTATTTCACTTATATGAATTCTGATTGGTTATTTACATAACCATGTAATTTATAATCTTCCTCGATTATAATCACAACCAATATATCCAATATGTATCAAATATACTTTTGGGTAAAATTATTTTTATTTACCCTCTTTTCAAAACATATCGTGCCGACCCATCGTATTCGAGCGTTTAGTAACTCCTACCGATACAGTGGATCAAACTGATCGACCAGAACTCATAAACTACTCAACCAATGAATCTCCACAATATAAAACAATTTTTATATCAATATACAAATACGTTCACTCGTATATATACACTCAATCTCAGTCTAGGGTATTGCTAACCCTATCTCTACCGAGTCATGCCACAGAGCCAAGTAATTCTTAACTTATGTTCTGATAACAACTGTAACGACCCGGATTTTCGGCGACTTTGGTTATCGACATAAGCACGATGTCGATAACCAAAACATCGAAAAATCCTGGTAATTAGTGAAAGAAATCAGAGGGTGAGGAAAGATAAGATAGAAAATTAGAATAGAAGAAGAAGAAGAACACAACATCAGAGTAACACGAATCTCACAGCGGAACGAATAAATATATTTCATAACATAACTTAGAAATACAAATCTGTACTTGCATATACATATCATTATCAAAGTACAGCACTTACAACACAGCTGAAATAACTATAGCTATATGATCCTGAAGCCTCCTGCTCCAGCTCTTCAATGTATCTGTAAAATCCCTACTACTTGACTGCCCATACAAATTTAGGCACCCAAGAGTTTAGGGAAAACAACAAAGTAAACTCCGGGTCAGTCATGGGACTGGTGCGAGTAAAACAGTTAAAAACAGTTGAACAAGTAAATGATATCTCATAAGACCACGCCGCATAACGGAGCGGGTTTTTCCTTTATGAGAATCCAAAATATCTTTATATCAAAAACCTTCTGATATTATAATAATGTCTATCAACCACAGTATATATATAATCATCTAGCAGAAACGCTTTCATCTCACGTTCTACATATATAGTATACAATCAAAACCGCAAGCACGTATTGGGTAATGGGTTTCCAACTATGACAAGGTATGGAATCACCATTCGCTAATGTACCTCTAGAGAGGAATACACTGGGTTCAACAAGAACATCTTGCAACCCGGCCACACATGACCGACCACTCATTTCGCTTGAGTGTATCGAATGTATATCACCAACAGTTGGGATCAGCAACCGTTTACCGAATGGGACAACATCAACAATAGATTTTTAGAAGTAAATGAAACTCTAGATCAGGTGATTATACACCCTACTTCGGTGCGACCGACTTAGCCATGCTGCCTGCCCGAATTCTGTCATTTACCGGATGATGATGCTAGAAGCTACGCTTTATCATCACATCAGATCCACTTTGAATGCCACATCATCAAATCCATCCAATCACCGATTGACGTCCTCAACCATACATTATGTGTTAGCTAAAAGAAGTTTCCTTCTCCGCTTCCACTCTTGGTACAGTTGGAGAAATCAATATACGTGATCGTCTGGAAATACTCTGTCAAACATCCGTCCATACAAGTCATCCAGGAACAGGATGAAACGAAGGCACTATTCTGTAAACAGGATAGCCCTTGCATAACTCCGTCTTCAATTATCTTTGGCATATATGATTCGCAACGCTTATGCCAATACAGAGTGGTTATTTGGATAATAATCCAACCGGTCTCTCCATATTAACAACGTTAAAATGGTCAAAACTTCGATAGTCTGTGATTTAACTATCGAATAAAAACAAGTGTGCAAACAACGATATTATTTCCAAATGGAAATTATATCGATCAAACATCATTTAACATTCATCTCCTTAGTTCATTTTTCATCTCCTGTTTCCCTATATTCAATATTTCTTATTTTCTAAATTTGGAAAATATACGTTATTAACAATGGAAAACATTTCCATTTCTTGTTTTCTTTATTAGAAAACATTTCTGGTTTCTTCTTTGGAAAACATTTCCAAAGCTTCTTCATTGGACTTAGACAGATGTTTAAACAAACCATCGCGATGCCAACTCAAACCATTTCCTTTACTGCCGAACCTTAACTATCCCTTAGTTAAAAACGAAGCCAATTAAGTTGGGGTAGAACTACCTCTCAGACCTTAACTGAACAACATTTCTAACTTTGAAATAGACAAAGTTCACTTTATATTCCTTTTACTGACTTCCTTACTTAACCCTCGTTCGAATAAATATCTATTCGATTAACCCTTATCAATTAACTCTATTTGACTAACGCTATTGATTTTCTCATTCACTTACTCCTTTCGAATAAACTATATTCGAAAATTCCTTTTACTTTCTATTCGAATAACTATATTCGATTAACTCATTTGCTTTAACTCTAATCGATTAAACTAACATCGATTAGCTCCTTTGCTTTAACTCTAATCGATTAAACTAACATCGATTAGCTCCTTTTACTTTATCACTAATCGATTAACTAACATCGATTAGCTCCTTTGCTTTATCTCTAATCGATTAACTAACATCGATTAGCTCCTTTTGATAAACTACGTTTTCCGTTACAACTATTTCCTTTTTATAACGTTTACCTACCGTTACAAATATTTCCTATTTATAACTTCTATTTACCGTTACAAATATTTCCTATTTATAACTTCTATTTACCGTTACAAATATTTCCTATTTATAACTTCTATTTACCGTTACAAATATTTCCTATTTATAACTTCTATTTATTTCCTAAATAAATATTCCTTTTCTATTTCTATTTATTTTCTAAATAAATATCCCTTTTATAAAACCGTGTTCGTTTTATAAATATTTCCTTTTATAAAATCCTGTGATTTTATAAAATTCCTTTATTTCAATATACATTGAAATACTTATTTTTTTTCATCCCAGGGTTTCTTATGATATTTAAAATATCGAATAGCAATGATCAATATCATTCCAACACCCATAATCCATAACAGATTATATAACACATCATATATCACAATATATGAAAACAGTAAAATAAATGTTGAGGAATCCAGTTGGATTCCTCCAACCTGTTTCCCTGCATCACAGATGTTAAACAATATAGATAACATCACTTTCAGTTCTATATGATATATTCTGTTAAACAGAATCAATATAGAAATTCAACTAACTGACTAGCAGTTCAATCAAACAATCAACACACAGTCAATCAGTCAATATCTAACAGTTCTAAAAATACAATATGAAATTATAAACTGTTCAGAGTTAGTGAGATTTACTCACATTGGACGATCATCGTTGATAACGATAACCATCGCTCGATTTGATTCAGACAGACAATTTATTTTTCAATAAATTGTAACGAGCTCGGATTCGCTCCCAGTCAGCTCCATGATGTAGCCACCGTCCATACGATTCCAACACAACTTGTTTTACTGAATTTCGTTCATGTATGACCGAGTTATGACCTATACAAGTTAAATCATTGTTTTAAATTAAAACAAGGCAAAATTAATTCACTATTTGGCCTTACTTACCAACCCGGCCCAACGAAGCCCAAAAATCCAAGCATGCGTCTATCCTTGCCATCCAAATTTCCCGGCGAGCGTTTTCCCGTATGCCCCCCTTCTTTTCTTTCTTCCATTAAAATCATTGTTATTTTCTTTTCTTTTCATAAAAAAATGAGTGGGCCTCACCCTGTTTCACGTGGCCCATTTCCCCTTAAGCCCAAGCCCACACAGTACCATCTTCCTCCAACAGTTAAACGCAGTTACCCATTTTCAACAACGATTTCAAATCCTTCTTTCAATTCTTCCGTACATTCACAAAAACAATCCTCCGGTTCAATCAAATCCAAGTAAACAAACCCCAACTCTTCTTTCTTCTTTTCCGAGCATATTGCTCTTGTTTTTTTTTCTTTCTCCAACCTGTACGGGTTTAACATGAACGTGGCGGTGTCAATATACTTGGTTTCAATTGTACGGTTGTTTCTTCCCAACATACTGGCGGTTTCAAAAATGAACGTGGTTTCTTCATTCTTGGTTGCCGGACTCTCCACCATGAACACGCACAGTACTCCCTTCAAAAATCCCATGCAGCCTCGTTCGTCCTTCTTCATAAATCCCGCTCCCACTCTCGCCATGTCCTCACGTTCTTCAGACCCGCAAGCTGATCCAGCTTCCGAAACACCCCAAATCCGACTTCTTCAATCTTGCCCCTTCTCCTATACAGTAAAGCCCCACACACCACCTTACTCCTTCACGCTCAAGTGTACATATCCCCCGCCATTTCATCCTTCCCGCCCTCACAAACATTACCATGCACTCATGTAAGCTTGCACCTCCTCAAAGAACCGCAACAGGGATACTTTCCCCTCCCTTTCACTCCTCAACGTCACATCCTCTCTCTCTTTTTCATAATGCGTGAAACTCCCCTTCAGCCAACTCCATGCGTGAAGTCATGGTTCCCGTCCCTCCTCTCTTATTATATTATTTATATATATATATGTATATAGTGAAGGAACAATTTGTTTTAACCTTTTAGTCGCCATTAAATGCTGCGGCACTTTCAGGAAACCGAAGAAATATAAAGGAGGCAAGCTTTGTTTATATATAGTGGAGTATAAAACTTTACTTGATTTTGTGAAGGTGGATTCTCCACGTTTTTACTTTGAGGAACACACATTTGTGCGGATGAAAGAAATGGCAACGTGGCTTGTGTTTTGATGGATGAGATGATTTTAATTTTAGGGATAGTATGGTATTTAAAGTTTTGGTTTTTAAATGTAATGATTTACGGTCTTCGCTAAATGAAATGCCATTCGTGTACAGACAAAAATCAAGATACCGTTGTATCGAGCTCGGTTCCACGATCCCAAAAATATAATAATACTAGCAGATTGACTCATATTGTGAAACCCCAAAATGTTGATTACAGGGTGCCAAATACTCCAAATAAAAAGTTGCTTATTTAATTAATTAAAAATTACCATAAAATTTTAAAAATTAAATTATCGCTATGTCCCAAAAGAACCTTGTCTAAATTCAAACCCGATATGCAGTTATATCGAATAAACCGTTATGGTCGATAAACGATTCTATAGCGACTATTCTAAAATTTGATTTGACATATCTCAAAATCTACACGACGAAATCCCAATTTTTCTCTTCCACTAGGAAATATACTCCACCAGCTCCACACGTTTCTTGTTTCACAGAAATCCGGCTTAAAATGAATCCTGTACATTCAGTTGAAGTTCGAATCGCCAAATAACGAACTGCAGCGTCATTTCGAGCTCGTTTATAATTATATTATAAACTATACGTTCAAACTATCGTTCAAATAATATATTCGTTATTCTAATTCAATTCTAAACTGAATTAAATATCACAGATGATCCGGTTCACACCATATCGTCATTTTGACAAATTCTGATTATTCAGAATTAAATATATTATTTAAATTATTATTTTAATTAAATATTCATCATTATTTAATTCACGACCATTTAACTATCTAAACCACCATTGATATAATAAACTAAATTAATCATAATACCTCTGCCAGTGCGGGTCATTACAGGTGACATCTTCGATGTCTAGTTAGGAAGAACCCTATGGTTGAAACATGTGTTTGAGACATGTTATGTCTGATTGATGCAAATGGATGCAAGTGGTTGCTAGTGGTTGCTCGTGGATGCATATACACACACCTTAGGCACTAGATCGGCTCAATCACCTTCATATTGCATATAAATGTGTGTGCATATTTAATTTAATGGATGTATAATGGTTGTGTCATCATATGGATGCTGCATTTTGATGAATGGTTGTGCACACATTTAGAAATAATATGTATCGATAGGATTCTTTCGCATACATAATGGACGCATGGCACTATCATGATTTGCATTAAGGAGGTCAACTGAATCAGTAAACCGCCTGATTTTGCATTAGATAAGGAACATATACACACACTTCTTGCATATGTTCATACATCATTAGAAATTTTACAAGGACAATGGATGCCTGTGTTTAATGGTTGAGTAAATGGATGATTGGATGTTAGGATATGCATTCTCTTTAACTTGGAGATTTCGAGGGTGAAATCCTTTAAGAAGGGGAGAATGTAACAGCCCGTAAATTTAAATATTAAAGTTAACAAATTAAATAATACTTAATTTTAAATGTAAGAATCAAGGGAAACAGGTTACGCAATTGTGTTCGTCTCAGAATTCTGGTTGAAATGGAGTCCGATTTTGCGTAAATTGGACTTCGTATGAAGAAGTTATGGTTGTTGGAAGTTTCCAAAAAATTCAAATAAATTCAAATAGCTCGAAACACATTCAAAATTTAATTCAAAAGTCAGAAGCGGGCTGGGCAGGAAAATTCCTGCCCAGGACCCAGGTCGACCAGGGGGTCGACCCTAGTGTCGACCTCCCCCCTACAGGTCGACCTGAGGGTCAACCTAGGGGTCGACCTGCCCCTCTCCCCCCCCCCCCCCCCCGGGGAAGATCTGAGGGATGACGATTTTGTGACTCGGCGCTGAGTCATTAGGGCTGAGGTTTCTGTCTTGACTGGATGGTCTTGATTGATTCTAGGTTGATCGGATGGCCTAAATTAATCCTAAATTCTATATAAACACATGTAGACTTAAAATCTAAAACCAAATCAAAATTAGAACCATGGTCGTCATGCTATCACCTTGCAACCCCGAGTAGCTGCCACTAACTAGAGGGAAAGTAAAACTAATCAACCTAATTCAACTCAAATTTATAACAACAACAACGAATTTGTCTACTTCAAAGGCGAGCTAAATCAATTTCAGAACTCAGATTTCAGAACTCAAGACCTTCTTTGAGTTGTGAGTTCAATTTCTTTAATAAGATAATTAATAAGTTAATTGAGTTGAGTTGTAAATTGGGTTATATGATATGTTTGTGAGACATTGGAAAAATGTGATATTTTGTGAATATATGCTAGCTGGTCATAATGATAATTTTGTTGTGGATCCCTTTTCATATGCCAAATCACCTATGTTCAACCTGATTCACGTTTGACATCATTTTATATGCAAGTTTGGGTGTAGATTATATGCTAGTTTCTTTATGAATTATACACCAGTCTACATGCGAATCAAATAAAGTGACTATATGCAAGTTTAAGTAGAAATTGAATTCACATATATGCAAGTTTACAACCTTAGATTTAGATCTATGACGTACATAGTTTTATGCAAGTTTGTGACTATGGCCTATGTAAGTTTTGGAATGAAAACTATAGTCATATATGCAAGTTTTAGGTGAAAAACTATATATATATATATATATATATATATATATATATATATATATGCAAGTTCACGCCTTTAGGCCTATGTTTAGATTCAAGACAATACCAAGTTTATGCAAGTTGTGTTGTAATCCTTATTTGCAAGATTAGATCCATTTTGTGTGTTATGCAAATTTGTGATGTTTCTTCCCTTTTATGTGCTAGAATAATTACTAGTCTAATATACATATATGTCATGATAAACGAACGAACAACATGGGGACGATAGGGGTAATACACATATTGAGAATTGGCATAATGGCATTGAAAAGGCATATAATTAATTTAAGACATTAATTGGAAAAATTAGCATTTATGGACATAATTGAGACAATTATGGACATAAGTATATTTGGAATTCATTGACAAATTTGAATAGGGGTATTAATCCAATTTGGGGTTAAATGAAGATGTGTAATAATGAACCGCCTAAGACACGAGGTTAGACTCTTTTGTGGTGTAAGACTGCCCGGACCCACCCAGAAAATCCAACAGCCACAAATGCCAGTCTAATGTGAGAGGTCGAAGGCATGAATCAAAAGAATAACCATTGTAAAGACACGAGGTTAGGCTCGTTTGTAGTGTAAGACTGCCCGGACCCACCTAGCAAATCCAGTTGCCACAAATGCCAGTCTAATGTGGGAGGTCTTTGCAAGGTTAAGGTGTTAATGAATTAAGAAACACTTGACCAGATAAACATGTGGTGGGACATGAGTGGGTAAAGTGGGTGCTTTGGGTGGCTTGTGAAATTAAGAGGGTGCCTTGGGTGGCATGTGAAATACGATTAGATGCACTTAACCAAGATTGAAACATGTAAGAAGACATGAATAAGAATGGGGTTAAGTGGGGAAAAACCTTAGAGGGGACCAAGCATACGTAGAAACTTGTGTCATGCATGGGGCCCTTTTCAAACCAGTAACTCATTAAGTATCTTTGTGGGCTCGACCCAAGTCGAGGACGGGACACGCGTACTGGGTTTGATTGTAAGAGGTCAAAACGGGTTAGCGGTGGCAACGCAAGTCCAACGAGGTCATATGCGTGTGTGGGCCCGGGCTGGTAGGTAAGATGTTGTTGCATCGTGTAGATATAAGCCATGCATTTTGGTGGTATTGGGTTGCCACTTTGGGGAGTGATACACCCTACTGTGGGGCCAGTACGGGTATCTACGAGTTAGGGAGCCGATCAAATAGGGGTAGTGGGTACACCTAATGGAGATAGGGGTAGACGGCACCAATGAAGGCAGCTAGGGGTACACGAAACTATGATTTCATTATTGAGTTCTATAGGCAGGATCAACTTTTAGGGTGCTTGGTGTGGTGCAGTGTAGTAATTATCTCATAGTGATTAGGTGCGCCTTTAACGTTATCTTTTTTCATCTTATTTCCTTTGCTTGCTCTGTCATACCCATTTGATCACAGTCATTTCCTTATTTTCCAGTTTACGCCTTGTCCTAGTTACTTAATGATTAAATTGTTAAAGTTATTGCACTTGTCAGACTTTATGTCTGACCCCTTTGTTTCCACCTCTTTTCTTCCTCCCCCCCCCCCAAAGGTGCTCAGGGTGGGACTAGTACTAGTGGAGTTTGATTTGGAAAGCTTTATCTCTTTCTTTGGAAGTTGCTTGGATCGCTGAAGTAAAAGTTTAGCCAATCTTACTTATCGCTATTTTATGTTGAGGTTATGTCTTTCATTTTATGTACTCTGATTTAGTAAAGATGGATATTATGTACTTGACTCTTGTCTTTGGTTTTTGATGATGTAATCAAACTTATTTGTTTACCTCTGTAATGAATGAAGTTTTAAATTTTTAAGTACTGTTTTATACCTGTCTTGTTGTTAAGTTTCTGTTCTATACACACTTAAAACGCTCCATAGAAGTTAATGCATTCCCTTTGTGAGTGAAATTAATGGACGTGGGGTGTCACAATGTGTATATGTCCCAATACTAATTTGAAGATCAGGCGGTCTACTGATTCAGTCGACCTCCTTAATGCAATGTATGTTAGTGTCATGAATCCAATATTTATGCAAATAATCCGATTATAACTTGTAAGTTCTATATGTGTGCACACTCATCCATCTAAATGCAACATCTATATGATGGTACACTCACTTTCATCTATAAAAGAAGAAAAATGCACTCACAGCCGTATGCAGTATGAGAGTGATTGAGCTGATCTAGTACCTAATGTGTGTGTATATGCATCCACGAGCAACGACTAGCAACCACTTGCATCCACTTGCATCCATCAAACATAACGTGTCTCAAACACATGTTTACATTTATGGGATTCCCTACCTAAAGGTCAAAGATTCGATAGATAGGATATACTAAAATGGCAGATACAAGCATAAACAAAAGCTTTGGAAAGGAAGTTAAGAACATACACTCGAAAAGAAAAGGATACGAAGCACGAATGTTGTCTTCGATCTCCTAAGTTGCATCCTCTAGGTTATCTCCCCACTGAACTTTCATCAGCTTGACTTTTCTATTGCGTAGCTTCTTAACATCTGATCAAAGAATACAGGTAGGAACTAGTCTTATTGTCGCTTCCCGTTCCTCCTCTACTTCCTCCAATATACTCGGCTCAACTATTTCTGCGGTATCAAGCAAGCACTTCCACAAATGAGGAACGTGGAAAACATCATGAACGTCAGATAGCCTCTCTGGTAGCTTTACTCTATAGGTCATTTGGCCATTCCTTTCTGTTATGGGAAGTGGCCCTACGAATTTTGGTGCCAATTTCCCTATAGATCCAAAGTGAATCACATTCCTTGAAGGTAACACCTTAATAAATACCATGTCTCCTACTTCAAATTCAATGTCGGTCCTTCTCTTGTCTGCGTAGAATTTCTTCCTTTCTTGCACTTTCTTCATCCGCCATTTAATAAGGTCAATCTTCTCTGACGTTTCTCTAACCATATCTGGTCCAAATAGTAGTCTTTCTGTAGATTCCCACGTACAAGTCAGTGATCTACAGGGTCGTCTGTATAATGCTTCGAAGGGTGCCATGTCAGTGCTAGCTTGATAGCTGTTGTTGTAGGTGAACTCTACTAAAGGAAGGTGCTCTTCCCAAGTCCATCCGAAATCTAGGATACACAGCCTTAAAAGATCCTCAAGCACTTTGTTCGCCATCTCCGTTTGTCCATCGGTCTAAGGATGATAAACGGTGCTTAAACACAACTATGTACCTAATGCTTCTTGCAATCTATTCCAAAATTCACTGGTTAAAATGGGGTCACGATCTCTTATGATATTGGAAGGTACTCCATTAAGACGGACTATCTCATGAACATAAACTGTTGCCAACCATGATGTCATCCTCTTGCCCTTAATCGATACGAAATGAGCGCTCTTAGTAAGTCTATCTACTACAACCCAAATAATATTGTTTCCTTTCTCCGATTTAGGAAAATCGTCTATGAAATCCATAGAGATGCTCTCCCACTTCCACTGCGGAACCTCCAAAGGGTGAAGTAAACCACCGGGCTCCTTTTGCTCAGCTGTGACTTACTAACAAACCAAACATTGAGAAACAAATTCTGCCACATCTTTCTTCATCCCAGCCCAAAAGACAACCCTCTTCATATCTCTATACATCTTATTTCCACCTGGATGAACAGTCATCTTATAATGATGGGCTTCTTCTAGGACTGTCTTTAACAAACTCCAGGTTTAGGGAACACAAAGCCTCCCATCTCGCCGCAACCACCCTTTATCGTCTATGGAATATTTATTGAGGTGACTAGAAATCTCCCCTTTATTGAGCTTATCCAAGATGTCTAAAAAATGTGGATCCTCCCACTGGGAAACTCCTATCTGATCCATAAGAGTAGGTCGTATCTCTAGCGATGCAAACAAACCAGGCAAAAACTTGGTGGAGGGTCTAAAGTCAAAAGTCAATGTGAACTCCAAGCTTTTCCTCTCCACAAACAGAGGACCCAAGGCCATCCTCTGCCTATTCAGTGCGTCTTCCACCACATTACCCTTTCCAGGGGTATAAGCAATCTCAAAATCAGAAGAAGCTAGGAACTCCATCCACCTTTGTTGCCTTAAATTAAGATCTTTTTGCTAGAAGAAGTACTTGAGAGATTTATGATCGGCGTACAACTCGAAATTCTCTCCAAGCAAATAATGACGCCACGTCTTAAGTGCGAATACTATGGCAGCTAGCTCTAAATCATAGGTAGGGAAGGTCAAGACTGAGGCTGTTATCAGAGCCCTCTTCAATCGTTGGAAAGCAACATCACAATCTATATCCCATGAAAATGTCAGATTCTTCTTTGTCAACCTGGTGAGCGGTGTTGATATCTTTGCGAAGTTCTTAATGAACTTCCTATAATAGCCTGCCAATCCAAGAAAGCTTCTCACTTCCGTTGCATTCTTAGGAATTTGCCAATCTTGACCTGCAACTACCTTTGCGGGATCTACTGCTATCCCATATTTAGAGACTACATGCCCTAAAAATCTCACCTCCCTTCTCCAAAAATGGAGTTTGGAGAACTTTGCCTTAAACTGATGCGCATGCAGAGTTTTCAAAACCTCCCTTATATGTAAGGCATGCTCTTCCTCGCTCTTCAAGAAAAATCAAGATGCCATCAACAAAGACCACTATAAATTTATTTAGAAACTACTGAAACACCCTACTCATCAAATCAACAAAATAGGACGGTGCATTCGTCGATCCAAAAGGCATAATGAGCCATTCAAAGAAACCATCTGGAGTCCTAAAATTGGTCTTGTCTATACTGTCTTCGGGCACCCTCAATTGATGAAACCCCATGGCTAAGTCTAATTGATAGAATACTGATGCACCAACAAGCTGGTTAAACAGATCATCTATCCTCGGGAGTGGGTGCATATTCTTCTTTTTGAGTATCTTCAACTCTCTATAATCCATACATAAGCGTAGCGAACCATCTGCCTTAGTTGCGAATACCACCGGAGCACCCCATTCAGATATGCTTCGCCTAATAAACCATTTCTCAAGTATCTCCCCTACTTGATTACTGAGATCCCTTCTTTCCCTTGGAGCCATATGGAGCATAGGTAATGCAACTGCTTTGCATTGTCTAACAAGTATATGCGAAAGTTGATCTCGCGCCTCGGTGATAAGCCGCGAACCTCCTCAAAAACATCAGAATCTCACAGACTACTGGTACAGATTGCAGATCATCGATCGATGCATCCAGAGATTCTAGGAAACTAAGCATGAAAAACTCCTTAGGGTCACAATAAATCTTGAGGGTCCTCCCATGGCAACTCAAAAGTACGACGACCCTCCTCTCATAATCTAGGATGGCACCATACTTGGCTAGCCAATCCATCCCTAGAATCAAACCATAGCCCATAATACCGAGCACATATGTGTCGCACTCAAACTCGATGACTAACACTGATATTCTCAAACCCCGACAAATCATGGAAAAATGAGCCGAACCACCAATGGGGTTTGAGACAACAATGGGATCCACTACCATACTAGTATTAAGGTGCAGAGACTCAACTACAGAATCAGATATAAATGAATGCAAAGTTCCAGAATCAAAAAGAGTTCTAATAGGGTAATTGGAAAGGGAGATCAAACCTTCCACGGAAACTTTCCTGCCTCGATCTAGAGCACTGATCGCGAGAGCATGCACCTGTCCTCCTGAAGTTCCTGCCTTTTGACCTTGTCCTTGCATCTTTGGGCACTCTTTGGAAAAGTATCCGACCTCTCCATAACTGAAGCAAGCATTCTTCCTTCTTTTATTGTCCTTTATCAAATGAACCTCACGTCCACATTTAGGGCACTTCCTCTTATCCTTAGCCTTGTCATTCTTTTTTCTTTTCTTTTGTTATTGTTGTTGGTGTTGTTGTCCCTTCTTTGGCCATACTTTCTTGTTTTGTGTTTCCTTAACCTTAACTTCTTTCTTGTCAGCTTTATCTTCTTCATGCATCAAGGCCATATCAACGAGCCTTTCAAAAGTTGCTCCCATTGGAATACGAGACATGGCTAACCCATGAAGGGGTTCATTCAGTCCTCTAGCAAACCGCAAAGCTTTCTTATGCGGAGTTTCCACTAGCTTCAACCTAAATCTCGCTAGTTGGTTGAATATGTTAACATACTTAGACAATCATCCTTTCTTGCTTGAGCGCCAAGAACCTTTCAATTTGCATGCTTCTCTCAGCTTGAGAAAGAAATTCATTTAAAAACTCTGTCTAAAATCATCCCAAGTTTCCATTGGACGACCTACTTGCGTCACTTCCCACTAAAACGAAGCTTCATCTTTCAGTAGCCAGACAGCTAACTAAATCTTCCTACGATCATCCACTTCAAAGATTCCAAACATATCCTCCGTCTCTTTGAGTCAATTCCTTGCCTCTATGAACGTTTCTATTCCACGGAACATCTTTCCTCCCATAGCACAGAAATCTTTGCATATCTTAGAGAAATTATCTACACGCGGAGGAGGAGGAGGAGGAACGACGGGTGCAGTTGGGGGAGGAATGCCTGCTTGACAACCGGCAGGTGTCGTGGCCTCTTGATACCTATGGAACCAGCCTGGTATTGTAACGCCCTCAGGAATATTTCTCCAGAAATGCTGAAAATAAAAGGAAAGAGATTAAAATAAAGGATCGAAAGATACTACATATGGCTTTGGGGAATATGCTTTTCAAAACAGGCTTTTCTTTTGAAAATGCATTCTTTTAAAACCTTTTCAAAAACTTTTATCTAATCTGGTAACCTGGCTCTGATACCAAGTGTGATACCCCATGTCTGTTAATGTCACTCGTTAAGAGAATGTATTAAGTTTCGTGAAGCATTATAGGTAAACAGAAACATTACAGGACAGATATAAAATAGCAGCGGAATTAAAAACTTTTATTAATCACAAAGCATCGTGGTTAAAAACATCATACGTCTGAAAATACATAAACCCAGTACATCATTAAAAATTATGTCTTGTACTTAAAACATCCGAGTACAATAATAAAAGAAGCATAATCCCCAAACAAAATTTAGCCATAGTGTAAAAGATAAAAGCTCGAGCAATACATCAAAGCAGCTCCAAGCAAAGCTAAGTAGAATCCTGATCTAACTTGAGTATTCCCACCCTGAGAACCTGGAGGGGAAGTGGAAGAGAAAGCAGAGGAAACACAATGGGTTAGACATAAAGTCTGGCGAGTCCAGGTAATTTTAGCATAAAAATAAGTAAAAGTATCACGATAGGCATATAAATGGGATAAGAAAGAAAACATGAAAAAGGCGGGTATGACAAGATAAACAGGATAAACATGATAGAATGTATATGTTTCCCTAATGATTACTCTACATCAATACTAGTGTCTTATAATAAGACGATCCCCAACAACTACAAGATGGTAGACTTAGGCATACGTCCGGATGTACCCTAACTACTACCCTAACGGATTGGCTGCCTACTCTGTAGATACCTTGTGATGGCCCTACAGTAGGGTGTATCACTCCCTAAAGTGGCAACCCTTAGTTTTCAGGATGCACAACCATATCTACAGGTTCCACGGTGTCTTATTTTCCTCTGTCCTGACCATGCACACACATGACCCATTCGGTACGCACCGCCCACACCGTCTCCTACGTTTGGATCTCTTATAATCCGCCCGGTAAGCGTGCCCCAACTCCTACCTGGTATGAGTACTCGTTTGATACCGTTATATGGGTTATTGACTAAAAGGTATCCCACACATAAAATGATAGAAGCTCTCCCCTTTGAATTTCATCCGCACTAGGATTTCCACAGGTTATGCTTAACTAATGGTGTAACACCCCATATTTTCTGAGAATATTAAAATAACAAATTAAAGAGTAATTAATTTGAAAAAAAGGAATGAGAAAAGAATAATGTTTAGCATTGTTCTAAGGTTTGTAAGCAAAAGACTTAGTAGCTCATTTGGTTAGAACATGTGACTTGCATACAAGAGGTAAAGAGTTCGATCCCCGCCAGCGCCATATTTTTGTTTTATGGGAATGGCTAAAAAGTACTTATTGTGAACGCATTTCAAAAAAGTGGTTTAGTGTGAAAATGGTTAATTATGAAGAAGTTATTAAGCCTTGAAGTTTGTATGCATATGAGAGAAATATATATATACATACAGATATATATAAAAATTAAATAAATAAATATGCAAAAAAGCTCAAAACAGCGAATTGGGAGGGGGAATAACCGAACCGGCCCATTTTTTAGGTCAACCCTAGCTCCATTGGGTCAACTAGGGGTTAATCTAGGGTGTTTGGCTGTCAACCCATGGGCCGATTCGCTCAAATGCAGATTTTGCATCTGATTGGTTCTCATGGTTCAGGGTTAATCTAATGGTCCTAAATAACTTCCTACACCTATATATACATCCTAACCTAAACCTAAATCTCTTACACAATTCTCTAGCCTCCATTGCTCGCTTCTTCTCTAAAAAAATAAATCAATGGCGTCTCTACTCTGCTGAAACCTAAGCTAGGACTTGTGCTTCTTCTTCCTCCTATTCTGATTAGGATTAAAAGAGAACAATTACAGCACCTTTTTCTTTTAGAATCCAATCAAGGCAAGTACAGTTATTTTCCGATATGAAATTTAATTATGATCCTAGCATGATAATGAATCTGAATCTGAGGTTATGTCTTTTTCTGTTTATCAGATATCTGTTCTTCTTCTTTATTGTTATTATTCCGTTTGTTATGTATTTCTTCCTTCTTTCTTTCATTTTGTTTGATAGCCAGGCTATCACGTGCCTGAGCCAAATCTCATAAGAGATGAATGTATAAATGCTAAATTTTGGGAAGAATATTAAATGAGGCATAATTGACTTGTAACTAGTTTGAGGACACAACGCATGTTGTAATTCTGGACATAAATTTGAGGCATATTGCATAAGATGACCTATGACTTGGAAGAAGAGGATTATTGTGACTTAAAACATAAAATAGGTTGCAACATAGAAATATAAATCTGAGGCATATAATTGAACATAGTTTTGAGGTATAAAGAATATTGGACATATGACAAGGGATTTGGGGCGTAAAATTTAACTGTGAACATGTAACTGATTTGGATGCATAGTACAAGTTGTAATTCAAGATCTAGATCTGGACACACTATACATATTATAGTCTGTAATTTGAAAAAAAAAAAGAGAATTTATTTGCATATGACTTAGGTGTAAAAATCTATATTAAGATTTGATAACTATTAAGTGTGAATACACCTAAATGGGGATTTTTGGATATGTGGCATGCATTGTAATTAATGGTTATATTAGGCATAATTTATGTGTGAATCAAGATTGAGATTTTTGAGCATATTCTGTACTATGCAAATTTAACTAAAATTTGGGTATATGTCATATTATGAATAATGACCATGATTTAGGCATGTGAATTTAGGCCTAATTTACAATTAGGCAAGAATTGTCAATGAAACTTTAAGGAATGTTTTAGATCTGCTAAATCTGCTTAATCTATTGAATTGCCTAATCTGCTAAATCTGTTATCTGTTTAATCTATTGAATTGCCTAAACTGCTAAATATGTTGAAACGCCAAATCAGCTAATTTTGTTAAACTGCCTAATCTGCTAAATCTGTTGTGTCGCCTAATTTGTTAAATCTGTTGAAATGATGAATAATTGTAATTTGTAGGCAACCTAAGATTGAGTAAAACATGTTAATTTGATTAATTTGCTGCGACTTGAGAAGAAGTTAAATTTGTTAAATGAACATAATTAGTCTGATATTTTCTATAAGGGAATAAAGTGGCTATGACATGAGGTTAGACTCTGTTTGCGGTGGAAGCTTGCCCGGAACCAACCGGCTTAACCAGCAACCGAAAACTGTCAGTCTAATATGAGAGGTCGTAGGCATAACTAAAATATGCTTAGACACGAGATTAGGTCTGGCTTGTGATAGAATCTGCCGGAACCGCCCGGCACATCCAGCGGCCACAAGCTAGCGACCTAATGTGAGAGGTCTGCGCATTAATAATTAATTAATGCAAATCTAAGATAAATATGATGTCTCAAACGTGTTGGGTGGATAGGGTTAAATCAACTGGACTAACGAATTTAACAAACCTGTTTCGTGCATCTTTAGGCCCAATACAAAGTTAGACAAATCTATAAATCTGTTAAATCCGTTTATCTGAACCGTTAGTCTGAAAACTTGTTAACTTAGTTGTCTGATCTGTGAACTAGTTGATCTGAACTCTGTATGTCCGAACTTGTAAAGAAGTTAACCTGAAATCTATTAGTCTGGGGACACAAGGTTAGGAGGGAAATTGCTTGTGTCATCTGTTGTTTGGGACCCATATTATTCAGTAACCCTTTCTGGTATCAAAAACTATGACCCAACAGTAGGTAGGGTCCGGGTACACTTACTGAACTAATTATAAGCGGTTCATTCTGATAATGGCGAGGGGTGTTGATGGTGCGTTCCAACCGGGTCATATGCGAGCATGGATCCCGGTCTGCCTCTGAGGATGTAAGACGCTGTGACATCTGTAAATAGGTCTGTGTCATTCAAAGGTTGCCACTTTAGGGAGTGATACACCCTTCTGCGGGGCTGGCACAGGGTATTTATGTATTAGGGAGCCGATCGCAGGGGATAGGACTTAGGGTACACTTAGCTCTGCCTGTTTCTGTGGGGTACCTTCTGTTTTCTGTTGGGTGGTAACACCTGTCTGTTTCTGCGTGGTACCGTCTGTTGGGGTGGTAATGGCCCATTTACTAGTGTACACCAAATTCTACATTCTGTTTCCGTAGGGATTAATCTGTTTCTGCTTCTGTACCTTCTGTTCGGGTGGTAAAGGCCCATTATTAGCATTCTGTTTCTGTACTTTCTGTTGGGGTGGTAAAGGCCCATTACTAGCATTCTCTTCTATGGAAACTATTCTGTTCCCGTTTCTGTTTCAGTTTTGACATTGGGGTGACACTTAATCCTATTATACTAGTATTAGTGCAGTGAAGTGAAAAGTAATAGCTTATATCATCCTGTTTCTTCTGTTTAGTTTAAGTATATCTGTTACTCTTGTTGTTGTCATCTCTTATCCTGCTTTATTTTCATGTTATGATTATTATTATCTGTTCATATGCTGAAAGTCACTGGACTTGCCAGACTTTTATGTCTGACCCTTGTTGTTTCGCCTCTTTTCTTCCGTTCCCCCCCCCAGGTTTCCTAGGAGGGAATACTCTAGCTTGATCCGGATTCCTTCTGCTTGAAGTGCTTAAAGTATGGCTTGGCTCTTTATAGCTTCTGTTCTGTAGGGATTATGATTTTAAAGTTTTGTACTCTGATGGTTTTGAACAAGGCTGATATATATGTACTTGAGTTTTTGGTAAAGTTGTAACCAAACTGATTTCTATTTTTTTTCCGCTGCAATAAAGTCATAAAGTTTTTCAAGTACTATTTTATATCTGTCTTGTAACATTTTGTTCTGTCTACTAAAACGCTCCATCAAATTTAAGGCATTCCCTTTGTGAGTGACCTTAACGGAGGTGGGGTATTACACTTGGTATCAGAGCTGAAGGTTACCAGATTTGATAAAAAGTTTTGAAAACTAATTTCAAAAAGGTTTTAAAAAGGAAGTATTTTAAAAAGGAAGTATTTTCAAAAGTAAAGCTTATTTTTGAAAAACATAATCCCCAAAAGCCATATATCTATCTTTTGATCCTCTGTTTGAATCTTTGTTTCCTTCTTTCTCCGGGGCTCCCGGCTTTCTGGGAGGTAACCTCATCGCGACATGGTTCTGTAGGCTTGATAAGACTATGACACCGGTCAAAGGGCAAATAAGCGCCCGACTTCCATATGTAGCCGCAGTAGTCTTACCTACGGCTAATTTTCTTTCGAGCTTTGTAGGATTTTTCGTGCGATGGAGGCCGCTTTCGAGGGACTTGCCAACGTGTTACACACGGATAGTAAAAATGAGAATGAGGGAGTTTGGCTAAGGAGCATAACCCAAGGATGAGAAACTCATGGATATGGACTTAGTTCACAAAGGAGGCAAAAAAGAAACACAAAAGAAGGAAGAAAAGTCTGAAAATAAAGGAGGAGAAAAGTGCTTTACTTATGGAAGCTTGACTCATACGAACAAGGATTGCCGAAAGAGGAAGGACACTCACTTCAACTGTGGTGAGATTGGACACTTCACTAGGTACTGCCCGAAGAAACGGGGGCAAGGACAGAGGACATGACCTATTTCAGGAAGGCAGGCGAATGCTCTCATAGTTGGTAGATAGGATAGAAGTAGGAAAATTTCCGTAGAGAGTTTAGTTTCCTTATCTCAATATTGAGTTAGAACTCTTTCCGATTATGGCATTCTGATTCTATAGTCGAGTCTCTGCACTTTAATACTAGTCTTGTTTCTGATATGGTTATAGTCTCAAACCCCATAGGGGTTACGACTCATCTGTTGGTGATAGGTTGGGGTTTGAGGGTATCTGCGTTAGGCGACAAGTCGATTGTAATGCATACATTCTGCGTTTTTGAGGGATATGGTGGGATTTTCCCATGCTTAGTTTTCTAAGAATCATTCGATAATCTGATCTGTACTAGTAGTCTGTAAGCATCTGGATATTTCTGAAAATGTTAAGATTTCCAGTTTTGACATTGTCTAAAGAGGGTAATCCTCTGGGTGTCAACCTGATGTTGATCTCGGTCTTCGGGGTTGATACTTAGGGGAATTATTCTCTCAACCAATGTCTGATGGGAACCAAGTTTTTGTTTTATCTGTACTCGCTTCCATCACTCGACTGTATCCTATTGATCGAATATTCAACCTATAGATAGGAATCCTTTGGATGTAAACATGTGTTTGAGACATGTTATTTTTGATGGTTGCAAGTGGATGCAAGTGGTTGCTAGTGGTTGCTCGTGGATGCATATACACACACTAGGCACTAGATCGGCTCAAAAACGCTCTCATGCTGCATATGGATGTGTGTGCATTTTTCAATTTTTGTGGATGCAGAATGATTGACTCCTCACATGGATGTTGCATTTGGATGAATGGTTATGCACTCATATAGAAATGATGTGTATCAAATATGATTTCTTGCATACATATTTGGACTCATGGCACTAACATGATTCGCATTAAGGAGGTCAACTGGATTAGTAGACCGCCTGATTTTGCAATAGATAAGAAACATACACACACACTGTGCATATGTTCATACGGCATTAGATACCTTTTAAGGACAATGGATGCCTGTGATTGAATGGTTGAGTAGATGGATGTTGGATGTTAGGATACATTCTTTTAACTTGAAGATTTCGGGGACGAAATCCTTTAAGGAGGGGAGAATGTAACACCCCGTATTTTCTGAGAATATTAAAATAACAAATTAAAGAATAATTAATTTGAAAAAAAGGAATGAGAAAAGAATAATGTTTAGCATTGTTCTAAGGTTTGTAAGCAAAAAACTTTGTAGCTCATTTGATTAGAACATGTGACTTGCGTACAAGAGGTAAAGAGTTCGATACCCGCCAGCGCCATATTATTGTTTTAGGGGAATGGCTAAAAAGTGGCTTAGTGTGAACGCAGTTCAAAAAAGTGGTTTAGTGTGAAAATGGTTAATTATGAAGAAGTTATTAAGCCTTGAAGTTTGTACGCATATGAGAGAAATATATATATATATATATACATAAATTAAATAAATAAATATGCAAAAAAAGTTCAAAACACCGAATTGGGAGGGGGAATTACCGAACCGGCCCATTTTTGAGGTCGACCCGAGCCTTACTGGGTCGACTAGGGGTTAATCCAGGGTGTTTGGCTGTCAACCCGTGGTCCGATTCGCTCAAATGCAGATTTTGCATCTGATTGGTTCTCATGGTTCAGGGTTAATCTAATTGTCCTAAATAACTTCCTACACCTATATATACATACCTAACCTAAACCTAAATTTCTTACACAATTCTCTAGCCTCCATTGCACTCTTCTTCACTAAAAAAATAAATCAATGGCGTCTCTACTCTGCTGAAACCTAAGCTAGGACTTGTGCTTCTTCTTCCTCCAATTCTGGTTAGGATTAAAAGAGAACAACTACAACACCTTTTTCTTTTAGAATCCAACCAATGCAAGTATAGTTATTTTCCGATATGAAATTTAATTATGGTCCTAGCATGATAATGAATCTGAATCTGAGATTATGTCTTTTTCTATTTATCAGATATCTGTTCTTCTGCTTTATTGTTATTATTCTATTTGTTATGTATTTCTTCCTTCTTTCTTTCTTTTTGTTTGATAGTCAGGCTACCACGAGCCTGAGACAAATCTCATTAGAGATGAACGTATAAACGCTAAATTTTGGGAAGAATATTGAATGAGGCATATTTGGGCATAATTGATTTGTAACTAATTTGAGGACACAACGCATGTTGTAATTCTGGACATAAATTTGAGGCATATTGCATAAGATGACCTATGACTTGGAAGAAGAGGATTATTGTGACTTAAAACATAAAATAGGTCGCAACTTAGAAACATAAATCTGAGGCATATAATTGAACATAGTTTTGAGGTATAAAGAATATTGGACATATGACATGGGATTTTGGGCGTAAAATTTAACTGTGAACATGTAAATGATTTGGATGCATAGTACAAGTTGTAATTAAAGATCTAGATCTGGACATACTATACATATTATAGTCTGCAATTTGAAAAAAAAAGAGAATTAATTTGCATATAACTTAGGTGTAAAAATCTATATTAAGATTTGATGACTATTAAGTGTGAATACACCTAAATTGGGATTTTTGGATATGTGGCATGCATTGTAATTAATGGTTATATTTGGCATAATTTATGTATGAATCACGATTGGGATTTTTGAGCATGTTCTGTACTATGCAAATTTAACTAAAATTTGAGTATATGTCATATTATGAATCATGACCATGATTTAGGCATGTGAATTTAGGCCTAATTTATAATTAGGCAAGAATTGTCAACGAAACCTTAAGGAATGTTTTAGATCTGCTAAATCTGCTTAATCTATTGAATTGCCTAATCTGCTAAATCTGTTATCTGTTTAATCTGTTGAATTGCCAAAACTGCTAAATATGTTGAAATGCCAAATCTGTTAATTATGTTAAATTGCCTAATCTGCTAAATCTGTTGTGTTGCCTAATCTATTAAATCTGTTGAAAAGCTGAATAATTGTAATTTGTAGGCAACCTAAGATTGAGTAAAACATGTTAATTTGATTAACCTGCTGCGACTTGAGAAGAAGTTAAATTTGCTAAATGAACATAATTAGTCTGATATTTTCTGTAAGGGAATAAAGTAGCTATGACACGAGGTTAGACTCCGTTTGCGTTGGAAGTCTGCCCGGAACCAACCGGCTTAACCAGCAACCGCATACTATCAGTCTAATGTGAGAGGCCGTAGGCATAACTAAAATATGCTTATACACAAGGTTAGGTCTGGCTTGTGGCAGAAGTCTGCCCGGAACCGCCCGGCACATCCAGCGGCCACAAGCCAGCGACCTAATTTGAGAGGTCTGCGCATTAATAATTAATTAATGCAAATCTAAGATAAATATGAGGTCTAAAACATGTTGGGCGGGTAGCGTTACACCAACTGGACTAATGAATTTAACAAACCCGTTTCGTTCATCTGTAGGCCCAATACAAAGTTAGACAAATCTGTAAATCTGTTAAATTCGTATATCTGAACCGTTGTCTGAAAACTTGTTAACTTAGTTGTCTGGTCTGTGAACTAGTTGATCTGAACTCTGTATGTATGAACTTGTAAACAAGTTAACCTGAAATCTATTAGTCTGGGAACACAAGGTTAGGAGGGAAATTACTTGTGTCATCTGTTGTTTGGGACCCATATTAGTCAGTAACCCTTTCAGGTATAAAATACAATGACCCAACAGTAGGTAGGGTCCGGGCACACATACTGAACTAATTATAAGCGGTTCATTCTGATAATGACGAGGGGTGTTGATGGTGCATTCCAACTGGGTCATGTGCGTGCATGGTCCCGGTCTGCCTCTGAGGATGTAAGACATCGTGACATCTGTAAATAGGTCTGTGTCATTCAAAGGTTGCCACTTTAGGGAGTGATAAACCCTTCTGCGGGGCTGGCACAGGGTATTTATGTATTAGGGAGCCGATCACAAGGTATAGGACTTAGGGTACACTTAGCTCTGTCTGTTTCTGTGGGGTACCGTCTATTTTCTGTTGGGTGGTAACACCTGTCTGTTTCTGCATGGTTCCGTCTGTTGGAGTGGTAAAGGCCCATTTACTAGTGTACACCAAATTCTACATTCTGTTTCCGTAGGGATTAATCTGTTT
This sequence comes from Allium sativum, assembly GCA_030737875.1. Classification (NCBI taxonomy): domain Eukaryota; kingdom Viridiplantae; phylum Streptophyta; class Magnoliopsida; order Asparagales; family Amaryllidaceae; genus Allium; species Allium sativum. Next base: position 26,883,177 of record CM060927.1, on the reverse strand, counting down.
CAGCTTCTGTACCTTCTGTTCGGGTGGTAAAGGCCCATTATTAGCATTCTGTTTCTGTACTTTCTGTTGGGGTGGTAAAGGCCCATTACTAGCATTCTCTTCTGCGGAAATTATTCTGTTCTCGTTTCTGTTTCAGTTTTGACATTGGGGTGACACCTAATCCTGTTATACTAGTATTAGTTCAGTGAAGTGAAAAGTAATAGCTTATATCATCTTGTTTCTTCTGTTTAGTTTAAGTATATCTGTTACTCTTGTTGCTGCCATCTCTTATCCAGCTTTATTTTCATGTTATGATTATTATTATCTGTTCATATGCTGAAATTCACTGGACTTTCCAGACTTTTATGTCAGACCCTTGTTGTTACGCCTCTTCTCTTCCGTCCCCCCCCCCCACCCCACCCTCCCAGGTTACCAAGGAGGGAATACTCTAGCTTGATCCGGATTTCTTCTGCTTGAAGTGCTTAAAGTATGGCTTGGCACTTTATAGCTTCTGTTCTGCGGGGATTACGATTTTGAAGTTTTGTACTCTGATGGTTTTGAACAAGGCTAATATATATGTACTTGAGTTTTTGGTAAAGTTGTAATCAAACTGATTTCTGTTTTTTTTTTCATGCAATAAAGTTATAAAGTTTTTCAAGTATTATTTTATATCTGTCTTGTAACATTTTGTTCTGTCTACTAAAACGCTCCATCAAAGTTAAGGCATTCCCTTTGTGAGTGACCTTAACGGAGGTGGGGTATTACACTTGGTATCAGAGCTGAAGGTTACCAGATTTGATAAAAAGTTTTGAAAACTATTTTCAAAAAGGTTTTAAAAAGGAAGTATTTTCAAAATTAAAGCTTATTTTCGAAAAACATAATCCCCAAAAGCCATATATCTATCTTTTGATCCTCTGTTTGAATCTTTGTTTCCTTCTTTCTCCGGGGCTCCCGGCTTTCTGGGAGGTAACCTCATTGTGGCATGGTTCTGTAGGCTTGATTAGACTACGACATCGGTCATAGGGCAAATAAGCGCCCAACTTCCATCTGTAGCCGCAGTAGTCTCACCTACGACTAATTTTCTTTCGAGCTTTGTAGGATTTTTCGTGCGATGGAGGCCGCTTTCAAGGGACTTGTCAACGTGTTACACATGGATAGTAAAGATGAGAATGAGGGAGTTTGGCTAAGGAGCACAACCCAAGGATGAGAAACTCATGGATATGGACTTGGTTCACAAAGGAGGCAAAAAGGAAACACAGAATAAGGAAGAAAAGTCTGAAGATAAAGGAGGAGAAAAGTGCTTTACTTATGGAAGCTTGACTCATCTGAACAAGGATTTCCGAAAGAGGAAGGACACTCACTTCAACTGTGGTGAGATGGGACACTTCACTAGGGACTGCCCGAAGAAACGGGGGCCAGGACAGAGGACATGACCTACTTTGGGAAGGCGGGCGAATGCTCTCATAGTTAGTGGATAGGATAGAAGTAGAGTTTAGTTTCCTTATCTGAATATTGAGTCAGAACTCTTTTTGATTATGGCATTCTGATTCTGTAGTCGAGTCTCTGCACTTTAATACTAGTCTTGTTTCTGATCTGGTTATAGTCTCAAACCCCATAGGGGTTACGACTCATCTGTTGGTGATAGGTTGGGGTTTGAGGGTATCTGTGTTAGGCGTCAAGTCAATTGTAATGCATACATTCTGGGTTTTTGAGTGATATGGTGGGATTTACCCATGCTTAGTTTTCTAAGAATCATTCGATAATCTGATCTGTACTAGTAGTCTGTAAGCATCTGGATATTTCTGAAAAAGTTAAGATTTCCAGTTTTGACATTGTCTAAAGAGGGTAATCCTCTGGGTGTCAACCTGATGTTGATCTCGGTCTTCGGGGTTGATACTTAGGGGAATTATTCTCTCAACCAATGTCTGATGGGAACCAAGTTTTTGTTTTATTTGTACTCGCTTCCATCATTCGACTGTATCCTATTGATCGAGTATTCGACCTATAGATAGGAATCCTATGGACGTAAACATGTGTTTGAGACATGTTATGTTTGATGGTTGCAAGTGGATGCAAGTGTTTGCTAGTGGTTGCTCGTGGATGCATATACACACACTAGACACTAGATCGGCTCAAAAACACTCTCATACTGCATATGGGTGTGTGTGCATTTTTCAATTTTCGTGGATGCAGAATGATTGACTCCTCACATGGAAGTTGCATTTGGATGAATGGTTATGCACTCATATAGAAATGATGTGTATCAAATAGGATTTCTTGCATACATATTTGGACTCCTGGCACTAACATGATTCGCATTAAGGAGGTCAACTGGATCAGTAGACCGCCTGATTTTGCATTAGATAAGAAACATATACTCACACTTTGCATATGTTCATACGGGATCAGAAACCTTTTAAGGACAATGGATGCCATTGATTGAATGGTTGAGTAGATGGATGTTGGATGTTAGGATACACTCTTCTTAACTTGAAGATTTCGGGGACGAAATCCTTTAAGGAGGGGAGAATGTAACACCCCGTATTTTCTGAGAATATTAAAATAACAAATTAAAGAATAATTAATTTGAAAAAAAGGAATGAGAAAAGAATAATGTTTAGCATTGTTCTAAGGTTTGTAAGCAAAAGACTTAGTAGCTCATTTGGTTAGAACATGTGACTTGCATACAAGAGGTAAAGAGTTCGATCCCCGCCAGCGCCATAGTTTTGTTTTAGGGGAATGGCTAAAAAGTGGCTTAGTGTGAACGCAATTCAAAAAAGTGGTTTAGTGTGAATATGGTTAATTATGAAGAAGTTATTAAGCCTTGAAGTTTGTATGCATATGAGAGAAATATATATATATAGATATATATAAAAATTAAATAAATATATATGCAAAAAAGTTCAAAACAGCGAATTGGGAGGGGGAATAACCGAAGGACCCATTTTTGAGGTCGACCCGAGCTCCGTTGGGTCGACTAGGGGTTAATCCAGGGTGTTTGGCTATCAAACCGTGGGCCGATTCGCTCAAATGCAGATTTTGCATCTGATTGGTTCTCATGGTTCAGGGTTAATCTAATGGTCCTAAATAACTTCCTACACCTATATATACATCCCTAACCTAAACCTAAATCTCTTACACAATTCTCTAGCCTCCATTGCTCTCGTCTTCTCTAAAAAAATAAATATAATGGCGTCTCTACTCTGCTGAAACCTAAGCTAGGACTTGTGCTTCTTCTTTCTCCGATTCTGATTAGGATTAAAAGAGAACAACTACAACACCTTTTTCTTTTAGAATCCAACCAAGGCAATTACAGTTATTTTCGATATGAAATTTAATTATGATCCTAGCATGATAATGAATCTAAATCTGAGGTTATGTCTTTTTCTGTTTATCAGATATCTGTTCTTCTGCTTTATTGTTATTATTATGTTTGTTATGTATTTCTTCCTTCTTTCTTTCTTTTTGTTTGATTGCCAGGCTACCACACGCCTGAGCCAAATCTCATAAGAGATGAATATATAAACGCTAAATTTTGGGAAGAATATTGAATGAGGCATATTTGGGCATAATTGATTTGTAACTAATTTGAGTACACAACGCATGTTGTAATTCTAGACATAAATTTGAGGCATATTGCATAAGATGACCTATGACTTGGAAGAAGAGGATTATTGTGAATTAAAACATAAAATAGGTTGCAACTTAGAAACATAAATCTAAGGCATATAATTGAATATAGTTTTGAGGTATAAAGAATATTGGACATATGACATGGGATTTGGGGCGTAAAATTTAACTGTGAACATGTAAATGGTTTGGATGCATAGTACAAGTTGTAATTCAAGATCTAGATCTGGACATACTATACATATTATAGTCTGTAATATGGGGAAAAAATGAATTAATTTGCATATGACTTAGGTGTAAAAATCTATATTAGGATTTGATAACTATTAAGTGTGAGTACACCTAAATGGGGATTTTTGGATATGTGGCAAGCATTGTAATTAATGGTTATATTTGGCATAATTTATGTGTGAATCACAATTGGGATTTTTGAGCATATTCTGTACTATGCATATTTAACTAAAATTTGGGTATATGTCTTATTATGAATCATGACCATGATTTAGGCATGTGAATTTAGGCCTAATTTATAATTAGGCAAGAATTGTCAATGAAACCTTAAAGAATGTTTTAGATCTGCTCAATCTATTGAATTGCCTAATCTGCTAAATCTGTTATATGTTTAATCTGTTGAATTGCCTAAACTGCTAAATATGTTGAAACGCCAAATCTGGTAATTATGTTAAACTGCCTAATCTGCTAAATCTGTTGTGTCGCCTAATCTGTTAAGCCTATTGAAAAGCTGAATAATTGTAATTTGTAGGCAACCTAAGATTGATTAAAACATGTTAATTTGATTAATATGCTGCGACTTGAGAAGAAGTTAAATTTGCTGAATGAACATAATTAGTCTGATATTTTCTGTAAGGGAATAAAGTGGCTATGACACGAGGTTAGACTCCGTTTGCGGTGGAAGCCTGCCTGGAACCAACCGGCTTAACCAGCAACCGCAAACTATCAGTCTAATATGAGAGGTCGTAGGCATAACTAAAATATGCTTAGACACGAGGTTAGGTCTGGCTTGTGGCAGAAGTCTGCCCGGAACCGCCCGGCACATCCAGCGGCCACAAGTTAGCGACCTAATGTGAGAGGTCTGTGCATTAATAATTAATTAATGCAAATCTAAGATAAATATGATGTCTAAAGCATGTTAGGTGGATAGGGTTAAACCAACTGGACTAATGAATTTAACAAACTCGTTTCGTGCATCTGTAGGCCCAATACAAAGTTAGACAAATCTGTAAATCTGTTAAATTCGTGTATCTGAATCGTTAGTCCGAAAACTTGTTAACTTAGTTGTCTGATCTGTGAACTAGTTGATCTGAACTCTGTATGTCTGAACTTGTAAAGAAGTTAACCTGAAGTCTATTAGTCTGGGGACACAAGGTTAGGAGGGAAATTACTTGTGTGTTTGGGACCCATATTAGTCAGTAACCCTTTCGGGTATCAAAAACTATGACCCAACAGTAGGTAGGGCCCGGGAACACTTACTGAACTAATTATAAACGGTTCATTCTGATAATGGTGAGGGGTGTTGATGGTGCGTTCCAACCGGGTCATGTGCGTGCAAGGATCCCGGTCTGCCTTTGAGGATGTAAGACACCGTGACATTTGTAAATAGGTCTGTGTCATTCAAAGGTTGCCACTTTAGGGAGTGATACACCCTTTTGTGGGGCTGGCACATGGTATTTATGTATTAGGGAGCCGATCGCAGGGGATAGGACTTAGGGTACACTTAGCTCTATCTGTTTCTGTGGGGTACCGTCTGTTTTCTGTTGGGTGGTAACACCTGTCTGTTTCTGCGTGGTACCATCTGTTGGGGTGGTAAAGGCCCATTTACTAGTGTACACATAATTCTACATTCTGTTTCCATAGGGATTAATTTGTTTCTGTTTCTGTACCTTCTGTTCGGGTGGTAAAGGCCCATTATTAGTATTGTATTTTTGTACTTTCTGTTGGGGTGGTAAAGGCCCATTACTAGCATTCTCTTATGTGGAAATTATTCTGTTCCCGTTTCTGTTTCAGTTTAGACATTGGGGTGACACCTAATCCTGTTATACTAGTATTAGTGCAGTGAAGTGAAAAGTAATAGCTTATATCATCCTGTTTCTTCTGTTTAGTTTAAGTATATCTATTACTCTTGTTGCTGTCATCTCTTATCCAGCTTTATTTTCATGTTATGATTATTATTATCTATTCATATGCTGAAAGTCACTGGACTTGCCAGACTTTTATGTCTGACCCTTGTTATTTTGCCTCTTTTCTTCCGTTCCCCCCTCCCCTCCCCTAGGTTTCCAAGGAGGGAATACTCTAGCTTGATCCGGATTCCTTCTGCTTGAAGTGCTTGAAGTGCTTAAAGTATGGCTTGGCTCTTTATAGCTTCTATTCTGTGGGGATTATGATTTTAAAATTTTGTACTCTGATGGTTTTGAACAAGGCTGATTTATATGTACTTGAGTTTTTGGTTAAGTTGTAACCAAACTGATTTCTGTTTTTTTTTCCGCTGCAATAAAGTTATAAAGTTTTTCAAGTACTATTATATATCTGTCTTGTAACATTTTGTTCTATCTACTAAAACGCTCCATCAAAGTTAAGGCATTCCCTTTGTGAGTGACCTTAACGGAGGTAGGGTGTTACAAACGGTGTCTTTAATTACATAACCCTAGTCGGTTAAGTTTGTGGGCCTATATATATATATATATATATATATATATATATATATATATATATATATATATTACCCACCCAACCCAGATACACTTAACCTTCCCACTATTTCAACCAAGTTTACTTAACCCCTGTTCAAATTGATATGTTCCCACAATCCCTATGGATTCAACTAGTTTAAGTATTCAAGTTTATTACCATATATTCATTTATGGTTATAATATACTAGACCTCGCACATTAAGCCTACAACTTATGGATGTTGGATATGCCGGGAGGGTCCGGGTAGACTTATTCCACAAATCGGGCTTAACCTCGTATCTTAGCACGTCATGTGTTTATGCACTTAGGCCCCTCACATTAGATTCACCACTTGCGGTCGCTGGATATGCTGGGTGGTTCCGGGCAGACTTCCACCACAAGTGTAATCTAGCCTCAATTTTCTAATTACTATAATTCTAGGCATTTTAATCAATTATACCTATGTTGTTATAGGTTTCCATGCCTTTTCCCAAGTTTTGATCATAATGAACCCTATGCCACAAATTAAGGTTTTTAACCACAAGTTGATTTATGCCCTAAATCCATATTCATATATTTCATTCAAGTTATGTCCAAATCCCTATGCATGTATTTCAGTAACATTATGCCCAAATTTCCTAATTCAAGTTATGCCTAAATATTAGCATACTCCCCTCGTTCCCAAGTCAACGCAATCGCATATTTCAGCGGCATGCCTAAGCTCCAAGGTAGCCTGGCTATAAAATGAAAAGGAAGTAGGAGGGAAGAGGACAAAAATGATAATAACAAGATTGATTTACGATGGAAGAAATAGGCATAAACATATAGTAACAACATTGGGCATAATGATAACAAAGGCAGATATGATCGGATCTGATGAACTGGTGGTAATAAGACTGATTAGGCATAGTGTCATGGTCATAAACTGACATAATGGGATCTAATTAGTGAATTTGATATACAGGATAGGTAGATCTGACATGATAAATAGGTATAGGCGTAGATCTAGTTCATGTCATGTCAAAACAAATTAAATAAACAAGTTATGACAAATTTGATATTATTCACATAGTCACAGGCATAGATCCAAATTACAGTCATGTCAATATTTACTTTTTAATTATTTAGATCTAAAATTAACATAGACTCGCTATGTTTGGATCTAGAAAAGGATAGAAGAAAGGTTGAATAACATATCTCTAAAATTTGAATGACTCTAGTTACCACAGGCATATATGTATCAAATGAAAACAGAAGGCATCATTCATTCAAACTATATTCAAACTGGGAATTACAACATAGTAGAAGTCTTATTGGACATATTTCATGACAATGTTATGCAAGTTACCACAGGAAACACATCTAACTCATAATAAGACCACCTCCTCAAGCATACATTAAACCACAAAGAATCGTTCCAGACACAACAACAAAATTCTTGTCTTTAGTGCAAACTACATAAACCAAAACCAAATAGATTATTCTCCATCTTAATATAAATTAATCAAATTAGTACTCATAGCACTTATTACTATCATACATTTATGATATTGGTTTTACCCCTTTTGGTTCACATTGATCTTTTGGAAAAGGAAAATAATTTCAGAACTTTTATCTTTACTAATTTGGTTCATACTATAGATAGTTGTAATATTGATAATTCATTTAATGTGTCGCTTATGAATTGTCATGTTAAATGTGTAATAAATGATATTTTAAGTTGTTTCTCCAATTTGAAACTAATTGACATAATGATGGAAATGGCATGCCATCAAAATTATTTATCACTAGCTAATCCAACAATTTACTAGTAGATCAAACCGAGTAACCAATGCGAAATTAATCATATGTACTCAAATCATTCAAGTTGGGAAAAAGAAGGGAAAATGTTCTTTATAAATACAAGTGTGGAACCTAACTACGATCATCACACATAATACAACATTGCATTTGAACTTTTGAAACGTGTACATATGCTTTACAGAATCCCCATATTTTACAGACTCTAATGCAGTTCTATTAGCAAGTTGAAGATGAATTTTGTTACTAATTAATTTAAAGAAAAAAAATGTACCAATTTTGAGACTATTGTTTCTGTCGAAGTTAAATTTTAACCTCGTCATTTATAATTATCTATTTACTTGTATGATCGACATTTGGTATTAATAATAAATATTTTATTATGCATTTACGAGTACAATAAGCATGAGGCCAAGGAAGGGTGCTCCAGTTGCAACAAGATATACCATACTAATAAATATGTTAATGTGTATATGCATGTGATATACAATTATTTTTAATTTAGTTTATTTTTTTCCATGAAGAAATAAGATTGAAAAAAAAAATCTATAACTCATATTTATATATACCTTTATAGACAATGATTTTAATTACTACTTATTTTACAAACTAACCTGCAAGTAATAAATGCATTAAGATTAAAAGTGTGAACATTAAAAAAATAGCAAAAAAAGTTGTTGTTCCATGCGATTAAAATGACTATAAATAGTAGGCAATTTTGATCCAAAATTGCAATCGCGATATGGAAGTACATATCAATATTTTTACACATGCATACGTACTTGTAAATCAAAAGGATAACATGATGAAATAGTTTTTTCACTAGCTGGAGTCACTTTACTAGCACAACAATGCCTTATCATCTTAAAACAAAAAAAGCATATGCTAATGTCGACCCCTTTTGCTCTATTGTAAGTGCTAATGTGTGCTATCTGGATTTAAACACAAAAAGCATAACACTGTCGACCCCCTAGTGTGACTTGTTTGGTAATTTGGCAATTTTAGCTATCCATATACCGATAGGTTTTGTGCACTTCAATTTCAGGTTTAAACAAGTGGTTTAAATGGCATTAAGAGTTTTTTTGTCTTTGGCTTCTTACACAACCTACGTAAAGGATGCATGTTTCTTACTCAACAGAGTATAGTATTAGTCCATTTTGTATTAGCAATCATGTATGAAATTAGATACATAAACTATATGCATATTTTTGTGATAGTCCTATGTTGCTTTTTAACTTACGGATTCATCATTGCCAAATTATATATGACATGTGCTAGTGTAGGTTTTATGATAAATATAAAATTCTTTCAGTGTAATTCTTACAAAAATAGTAAGAACCACAAGCTAATGATAATAAGTCCGTTGTAAGCGGGAAATGCCTCAGTAACTACATATGCCCCACTATACAAAGTATGAACTTATTTTATTCATTCAAGAATCTAAAGTTTGTTCATATTAACAAACGGGATTATATTGGTAATGTAATAATCTTTTATGGTTTTTTCCCCTTGCATTCTTACTCAACAAAATCAATATTCTTGTGTTCTTTTGCTTATGTTCTGGATGACCATGCTGTCACTTCGTAATGGATATTCAAGGCAACATAAAAGCAAAATGAAATCGATTTTTGATTAAACACCCTGAAAATATACATGTCAAGTGTTTCTCGGTGGTCTGTTGATACAAAAGTTTTGCGATTTGAGATACTTCATTGATATATCATGTTATTTCTCAGTAGTTTGGAAAATATTCGGATATGCTTAGATTTCATTTCTTGTAAAAAAAAGAATGATAAATACACTCATTGTTTGTGTGCAGAACAATTTGAGACAAAAGGCAACTGAAGGAGAACGGACTCCACATAGACATGATGATGTCTTAAGTCATGCACTTGAAAAAAGAGATCATCTCGGCCGAGTTGGTGGAATTGGTGGAACGGTTGGTATCAAAGACGTATTTGGAGAGGGAGAGAAAATGAAAGGTCCAAGAGGTGTAATGTCTGCAGATCAACTATATCTTATTACCCAAGATTTAGAGGCTAAAAATGAGGTAAGAAATGGAGGCTAAAGTGAGCCAAATGCAGTCAATGGTTGAGCAGCAGGTTGCAAACATTTTGAACACTATGGGCATGCAGGTACCTATTGTAGAGAGGGTCAACAACATATTATCGCACGATCATCGCACCAGCCTTCAATCAGTAAAACCGATCAAATTACAAGTTGCAAACGAAAATCAAAAGAAGGATCCTTTTGCAGAGTTGATGGTAATCAAATCAAAAGTAGATTTTAATTTACGTATATGATATGCATTTGACAAGTGTAAGTGAAAAATGGTGTTTTTGTGCTTCCATTGTAGAAACCAACTAAATGTCATTTTGTTATGAGTGTAAACTCCAAAATTATCGTAGTAGGAGTGGCAAGGTACATCCTGCTTCAAAGCATAGAGATTATTGTCACAATCAGCAAATCTTGGGGGATCATGTAAAGGTTGGCATTGATGCAGTGGAGTCTAGTCATGAACGAACCCCACTTTTAGTTCTAACTAAATATCACAACACGATGGGTGAAGCTATCGGTATCTTTGTTCACTGGCCTAAAAGTCTTGTGTTTCTAAGAGATAATGATGCTGTAAGTATAAATACCATAATTGATATATGTCTATCTATTTTGACTTCTTTGTTGCAGGATTAAACAATATATAGTGATTTTAGCTTTATAGGAAGCAAAATCATTTATAATAGCAATCACTTTACACTATAATCTTTACAATATTTATTGTTTACACTTTACAGGATATATACATATAATATTAGGGTGTATATACTTACCTATTTTGATTTAAAAACTGGGAATATAATGGTTCAAGTATGGTGATAAATAATAGATGTTCATTTTGCATCATGAAGCAATGCTTTGAAAACTTGAGTTACTCATGAGTACTAGAATCGAAAAGGAGACATATATGTGGGTTTTTATATGAAGTAATATACTGATATTATATCTTTGCAGAGGAAGTTCATGCCAATACAAATATGTTAAAATGACAGACTTGTGTATATAACCAAGGGAAAATATATACACATATAAAACTATGTGCAAAGTACCAGCAATGCTTTGTAATGCAAAAAAACTCTATATATAAAACAACACTATTTTAGCTACAAAGGCAATAATATGTTTAAAATGACTCCGTTGATCCCAGGTTTATAAATATATATAACAAAGTGACATGATATATCCACCAAGAATAAAATGGTTGCTTTCCAGTGGAGCTTGTATAATGAAATGAGTTACTCAAACGACCTAAATGATACTTCCAGGTCCTAATATAACATCTGTGTTTTATTTCGGTTTCATTGCTGTAGAATCAAATTTAAAAAGGGATGTAAAGATTTGATATACTTATGTCGCTATTATATTTATATACCCTAATTATAGTGTAAACAATATATTGTAAACTTCCAGGTCTTTTGCTTGATTGTGATTTACATCCCTGATCTGTATAAGCTTCAATGGTTGTATATTTATTCTCCTAGTAAACAAAATGGTAAAACTGTTAAACACTATATTCTTAAAGGAATGAAAGTTTCTTGAAATATTTTCTCTAAAATATTTTATTCGGTTACGTGTACGGTGTATCTAAATGTCTATGTATTGATTTTGACATATTTTGTTCGCATAGCCTGATTTATATTGATTTTGAAATGTATTTTGGCCATCTTGATATACCCATCTATTCTATCTTTTTTCTGATAAATTTTTGGTACTATAAAGCTCAAACAAATTTTTGGTATTGATCAAGTTTTATTTTGATATTTATTAGGCAGCAAATAGTTCATTTATGGGATAGATTGAGTTCATTTTGCTTGCATTATTTTAATTGGATGGTGCATACAAGAAAGTATTCCACTGAATAATTCTCCAACATATTGTTCCCAGATTCATTATTATATACAATAATGGCATATTGCTTAAAGATTTTGTATATGTTTGTTAAAAAAAGCCAGGGTAACATTCTCATTTGCAGTCTGTAGCCTAAAACCTGAAAGCGGAGCGACATTGTGATTGAAGATATTTTTCTTCTAGTTGGTCTCATCATCAATTTATACATGCCTTCATGTTAACATGATGTATAATAAGCTCTGTGTTATATAGCTCACTCTCTAATGCATGCCCTCTTTTCAAATATGTCGTATCTTGCTAATTGAGCAACTGATATTTTGCTAACATCAAGCACCTTAAACAATTTTGCACTAGTAGTCTCAACCAAGCAATAAGAGCGTGATCGGAAGTAATAATGACAAGGTCAATAATGCAACAAGAAATGAGTCTACAAAGCGCAATACAATCGTGGATGAAGAGATCCTCAAAACTTTAATGAAAGAGTGTCGGTATTTTCATAACCTGGCAGTTCAACCGCTATCAGATGATATCATTAATGCAATTCAAGTGAACAAGGATTTACTTAAGCGTGATGAGGACATTGAAATCAAGATCAAAAATGTTGACATTGTACAATTCCTTAGCATGGCGTGGTTGAATGTATCATGTTTACAAAATTGCATCATGTAAGCATTTCACTCGTACATGCAGACTAGTATCATTACTTTGCTAAATGCCATGGTTACTTGTCGTGTTTGCATGCTCAATTAATACTGTTCTTGATGATATGTTAATAATGTGTAGGTGGTTAATTCATAGCTTCAACGATCTCGAAGTGGAGATTATCAGGTGTATGTGTCCTCATAAGCTTTCCCAAGTGCGGAAATCTCCATACACAACTAATTCATATATCCTCAAAATATGGCGTGAGTCGCGATCAAAACAATTTCTCTTAGCCCTGCATTACGAAGAGTATATAAACAATAAACCTTTAGTTTTGTAACTACTTTATAAATTTGCTACTAATTGTAATCTTCTAAAAATTTCATACTATAGGAAACATTGACTACTGCTTTTTTTCATCTACAAAAGAATGAGGTTTATGGTTTTGATCATCGGGCTGAAAGAAGGCATAATCTGGAAATTAAAGCATAAGTTATAGTTTTAAAAAACAAATTGTTGTTATTCAATTTATTTCAACATTTTCTTGCGTGTGTAGGGCATATGAACTTTATAAAGTATATGGCTGCAAGTCTTCAAGAGCCTTGTTCTTGACATGGAAAAATGTTATGGTGATTAATTTTCTAACATATAACAATTGTATGTCATTTGAGATATAAGTTCATTTTGAACTGACCATTAAATTTCTTTACTATTTGTAACGAACGTAGATTTTCGACCCAGAAAATCGACACAACATACCATGTCTACTATCCTAGCATCGGAAATACCGGACCATTATTAGAAAGAAGTTAGAGGTGAGAAATAGAAAATTAGAATAGAATAAGAAGATCACAACAGAGCAAAATCAGAGTAACACGAATCTCACAGCAGAACGAATAAAATATATTACAACACTTTTGAAATACAAACTTGTAACTGTATATACATACCAGTATAACACATAACATCACAGCGGAAATAAACTAAGTATATAACTAATGATGAAGCCTCCTGCTCCAAGCTCCTCCAAGTAAATCTGAAATATCCCAACTACTTAATTGCATGTACAAATTTGGGCACCCAAGAGTTTAGGGAAAATCAAAACAAAATAAACTCTGGGTCAGTCATGTGACTGGTGCGAGTAAACTCTAATCACTTGGTTTAACTTTTCAAATTCCTTTTCAAAAGCAATGATAATCGTAAGACCGATCTACAAATAAACACTGATGGTTTTTACCGTACGATAACCCAAAATATTTCTTAAGATCAATATTTTCTGATATTATAATAATGTCTAAATCAAGTAAATAGCAATTTAGCAGTACTCTTTCATCTCATGTTCTTCGTATATAATATAAAATCAAAAATTGCGGGCTCTTATTGGGTACTGGATTTCCAACTATGACAAGGTATGGAACCACCTTCCGATCAGTGTACTCTAGAAGCAATACACTGGAGTTCAACAAGAACATCTTGTAACTCGGCCACACATGACCGTCCATTCATTTCGCTTGAATGTTTCGAATACATTATCAACTTACGGTTGGTATACCAACATAACCATTCCCGAGAGATACAGAAGCGAAAGAAGTAACAAATATGAATATTCTCTAGATGGTGACAATATACCTTATTTGGGTGCGACCCACTTAACCATGATGCCTGCCCGATTTCTGTCATTTCCCGGTTGATGAGGCTTGAGGTCATCACATATCTTTTAACAAATCACTCCTTTATTTACTTTGAATGCCACATTGTCAAACCCGTCAAATCACAAATTGATTTCCCTAAAAATACCATGGGTATAAGCTAAGAGAAACGAATTCCTCCACCACCAACGTAAATACGTTTGAAACGATCAACTTACGTGATCTACCAGATATATTCTGTCAAACATTCATCCACTCAAATTTTCTTAGGACTGGATAACCTGAAGGAATTATTCTGTAAATCCATCTTAGGTAATTTCTACCTAGGATCGCCAGAATATCCCTTGTACAAACTCCATCTTCAATTGTCTTCAGTATATTTGATTTGAAACAGTAATGCCCATACAGAATGGTTTTCAGATAATAAATATAATCCCGGTCACTCCGTATTGACAACGGAAATGGTTAAAAACTTTGATAGTCAGTGATTTAACTATCAAAGAAAAACATGTGTACAAACAACGGTCGTATCTCCAAATGGAAACCTTACCGATCAATCATCAATCAACACTGACCCCATTTAATAGATTTATAAATAATCATTTCATTTCCCCTTCCCATTCAATATCTTTACCCAAATATTTTTCTAACTCGTTTGGCTTCTCCCGATCCTTGGAAAACATTTCCATTTATTTTAAACAATTCGGTTTCTATATTTCAAAAAAAAAACTTATCAATATCGGAAAACATTTCCATTTCTTATCGCGCACCATTATTCTTCTCTATCCATTAGTCACTAACTGTAAATTAGGAAGAGAACAATTCCCTAAGTACAAACCCCAAAGGCTGAAACCAACATCGGATTGGTACCTTGAAAATTACTCAATTCAACCAGCGTACAACAAGTTCCAATTTTGTAAAACCCTATCATATTCCCTTTAACAATTTCAAAGCGATTATATTATTATAATATCACAAATCAATTCAATACTATTTAAATATCATTTCGCAAAATTAATTAAAATAACTCAACTTGACTTCTGCAAATAATATTACGGATTCCATTTCACAACCCTTCGCATTTTCTTTACGAAATAATTAACCTTACATTTACGAATTCCTTTATCTTTCATTAACAAATCCATTTCCTCTAGCTTTATAAATCCATTTCTATTTATCTCCACTCGCTTTATAAACCATTAACTATTCGGTGTATAAACCATTAACTATTCGCTATATAACTCATTAACTATTCCCTATATAAACCATTAACTATTCATTGTATAACTCATTAACTATTCGTTGTGTAACTTATTTTATAAGGTTTAACAAGAATGAGACTCGTGCTTCGCACACAGGCGATTGGTGGTGGCTACTGACTTTAAGTTATAATTTAAATCTCGATTTCCTATTCGATAACAAATCCAAATATTAATTATCTCATCAAATCCTGGATTTCATTATATATAATTTATAAGAATAATTTATTTTTAATATATTCGACATAGTCGAATGCTAATTATAAATCCTTACGGATTTATTTCAATTCTACTTTCATTTCGAACATCGAAATCATTTCATCAGTTTCCTTTCAAACGATTTTCCCATTTCCCTTTTTAAATTCATTTTTGAATTTATAATTCCAAATTATTTAATAATAATAATGTCAACTCATTTATAAATATCGCTTATAAATCACTTACTTGTTTTATATAATTTTAAACAAGTTTTTTATCCTAGTTTATTCGAAATTCACTTTCTGTTTAAACAAAGATTTTTCTCTTTTTGAAACCCTAAATTCCTTTCCAATATATTCGAATATATTTTGCAGTATTTAAATATCAATTATTTCAGGTTAGTGTTATGCAAACACCCCAATCACATAGTAATCAACACCAGATTATTTGTCACATCGTATAATGCAATATATGAAAAACAACAATATAATTGTTGAGAAATCTAGTTGGATTCCTCCAACCTATTTCCCTGCATCCACAGATGTTACTTAACATTTATTTCATATCAATATGAAATAAATAGTAAATAGAATCCATATTTAACAAATGACTTGTATAAATAACTATACATATTATTTTAACCAATTCATCCAAACAAAATCATCACACACAACATTCAATCATTTTTGTCAATATTAAATAACGTTTACAAAATTATAAATCTGGACAGAGTTAGTGAGTTTACTCACCTTGATCATTAATTGTTGAGTACCGATTATTGGTCGATCAATCCAGTCAACCGTTTAATTTTTTGCCATAAATCCAGACTAGCTCCAAATTGTACAAAACCGACTTCTACATGTAACCTACGATCCTACTACAACGTTATGGATGGTTCGAAAATTTGAGTTGGTATGATATAAACATTTGGATTTTAAGTTAATACATATGTTTAGTTATCGAATATTTTATGTTAATTTAAAATGAACTTAACCTTAAACGGCCCAAAGCCCAACAAGTTCACTTGGGTCCAATGTACTTTTTCTTTCTCAATGATATTTAAACTCTGCCCACAACTGCATGACCAATAATAAAAGCATTACTGATCATATTTTAATACCAGCATATTAGCCTAGGCACATTAAAAAGTATGTGAGGTATGTTTCAGATAGTCATACGAATAAAATTTTATTTTATTTGTTGTATGCCTAGCGAATAATACTCTACAGCAGTACATATTAGTTGTGCCCGAATTAGTGGAGATATTGGGTAAGGATATGTGAATACCGCATTGTTGTTAAGTGTTATTGGACTTGAACTAACATATGTACTAATTGTATTATAAATAAAAAATGTGCCTCACGTTGCTTGTTTCTCTGGACCAGCCCATCTCCTTTAAAACCATGACAACGCTTGTCTTCGTCCTTTCCAAAAACAAACGCGGTCCTCCATTGTTTTAGTATTTCCATTGCCGAACTTTAAACTTCTCTCTCTCCCTCAATTCTTCCCGAAACCATAACTGATACCATCATTGATCACCTCTTTCCTCTTCCCTGCAGTCACAAGATCCCACGCTATTACAAATGAAGGAAAACACATGTTAAACAGAGTTTTATTCATTCTCCTAGGATTGCTGACGTAGGCACTCATCCACCGTTCACTTGTTTTCATCTCCAGCCATCGATTTAGCTATCCAGCTCTTTTCTTGCATCCAATGGTTTTTCAGCCCATAGTCCATTCTTGTATTATATATATCGGGTCTTTGTAACATCTGTGAGTCATGTATTCTATCTGAAATTAATAACAAAGCAAAAGTCTTTTTGTAATTATTACGTTGCTATCCAGAAACACTTCTGTATTCAAAACTTATTTTGGTATCAGAGAAACCTCTGTTGCCTAACGGCATTACTAATATTTGGTGGAGATAATACCCATCAGATAATTCTCATCACCAGGGTATTTTGGGTATAGTGTGGTCATTAGTGTGCCTTGCCATAAATTCATTTGAATTTGGGTGCATCACCATAACACAAACGGTACTCATCAAGATTCATCATCAATGGCCTATAATCCAATTCAAGAAACACAAGAATTTCATCAGAAAACAAGTCAAAGCCACGCCAGAAAATTTCTCAGAGGTTTATATCGGTCAAGAACATACCTCGTCATCAAAATTCTCAGCTGCTTCATACCTAAATCCCAGTGTTTTTCTTGTTTTTCAATCAGAGATGGCATTTGACCCTGAATCTTTTGTTTGATCATGTTTTCTCATCAGGTTGAAACTACTCCTTCCACTGCATCTTCCGTTGGAGCTACCTATGGAATAAATCCAGAAAATCCAATGAATACATCTGTACAACCATTAGTCAAGACCGTCATCAATCGGCAAAACTAGTTAATAACAATACAACTTGCAGAAGAAAATTACATGTTGTGGAAATTGCAAGTCAAAACTGCTATAGAAGGCTATGGTTTAGATGGGTTTATTTTAGGCACTACCTCTGTTCCTGCTAAGTTTATCACTGATCAAGAAAATAGAATAGTTGCTAATGAGGCTTATATGCAATATCACAGACAAGATGAGCTTATTAGTTCATGGCTTTTATCCTCAATAAGTGAAAAAAAATTTGCCAATCGTTATTGGATGCACCTCTGCTAATGACATATGGACTACTATCGAAAATGAGTTCAATAATCAATCCTCGGCAAAGGTACTATATTATAGGAGATAGCTTCAGAATATAAAGATGGAAAATCTGAGTATGACAGAATATATTGCAAAAGTAAAGTAATTATGTGTGTTGATTAGTGCAACAGGCAACAAAATATCTAATGGAGATCATGTGCTATATTTATTAGGCGGTTTAAGTGAAGGCTATGAAGTTGTTGTTGCGGTAATTACTACACATAAAATTCTACCTCCTATTAATGAAGTTCATTCTATCCTCCCATCTCATGAAGCCAAAATTAGTAGTAAAAGAATGCAAGAAACAGATTTCAGTGCAAATCTTGCTACATACAACAAAAGAAAAATCAAAGCTATTCAAGATCTGAAAGTTCTTACCAAAGAGGTGGTGGTACCTATAGAGGCAGGGGCCGAGGCAGGTCAAACAACAACAGACCCAAGTGTTAGATCTATGAAAAGATTGGCCACACTGCCCTGAAGTGTTATTTTAGATATTCAAATAACAATCAAAATCAGAAAAATAGCAGTAACCCAAACGCAAATGTGGCACAAATCAATCAGGGAAACAACAATCGAGACAAAGAAGATACTGCTAGAGTGGAACACTTGCAGGATGAAAGTTGGTACCCAGATTCTGGAGCAATCAATCACCTCACAAGAAATCTTGACAATCTTAACATTAGATGCAGGGAATGCAAAGGTAATAAGTCTATCTCTATTGCTAATAGTAAACATATTCAAATTACACATGTTGGCAACACTTTTATTAATGGTAGTAAACAATTAAATCTGTGCAACCTTCTTAGAGTCCCAAAAAATAACCAAAAACTTGATTAGTGTATCCCAATTTGCTAGAGATAATAATGTTTATTTCGAATTCTTTCCTAAGTACTGCTTAACTGGGGATATTCTAATCAATAAAATCATATTACAGGGTAATTTGGCCAGTGGACTATACAAATTCAATTCTGTTAATTGCAAAAGCAATATTAGTGAGGGGAATTGTAATGTCATTAGTGATAGAAACAGTTGTAATTTGAATATTAAGGACAAGCCTAAAAGCAACACAAATGTATTTGATTTCTGGCATTGCAAACTTGGACACTCAAGTGTCAAAATTGTGCAGAAAATATTGAACGACAATAATATCAAGTTTGATCCTGTATCCTTACCTTATATATGCGAATACTGCCAAAATGGGTAAAAATCATAAATTGCCATTTACTAACTCTTAAACTATTTACACTGAACCACTTCAATTGATTGCTATAGACTTATGGGGTCCCTCACCCGTTTATTCTGATTATGGTTATAGATATTATGTGTCTTTTGTAGATGCCTACACCAGATTCACTTGGATATACTTTCTTAAGGCCAAATCTGACACTTATAATGCTAATGCTACTGTAAACTATATTAAAATGGTGGAAAAACAGTTTAATTATAAGATCAAAGTTATTCAGACTAATGGCGGGGGTGAATTTAAAATTTTAAGCAAGTATTTTCAGCAAAGAGGTATTGTTCACAGGACCAAATGTCCATATACATCTCAACAAAAGGGACTTGTGGAAAGAAAACACAGACACATAGTGGAATCTGGCTTGACATTGCTTGCACAAGCAAGTATGCCACTAAAATTCTGGCCAGAAGCCTTTAACACTGCTATTTATCTGATTAACAGACAACCAACCAGCGTGTTAAAGGAGTCATCATCATTTGAAAAGCTGCACAATGTAAAGCCATATTACAAAAACCTCAAAAATTTTGGATGCTTGTGTTTCCCATACTTAAGGCCCTATAATGCTAATAAGCTAAACTAATGGTCAAAATAGTGTACTTTTCTAGGATATGCTACTAATCAGAAAGGATATAAATGTATAGATGTGTTGGCAGAATATATGTGAGCAGGCATGTCGTTTTTAATGAAAAAGTTTTTCCATATAGTACAAAAGATATTAGCACTACAGGTAAAGTACGAAATCCAAGAATTTCTATACCAGCTATACCACATGTTAATGAAAGTTGACAGCAGATTGAGAATGTTCAGCATCCTGATGCTCAAAGTTTACCAATCAGTAGTGATCAAGTAAACTTAGAGCCGCCCACTGTGACATCCTATCTACCTGAACATAATCAAGGTCGTGAAGGTGAGTCAAGCACTCAACAACCTACATCAGAAAGTTCAGAAAACAATAATGACTCACCACCAGCTAAACAGCCAGTCCAAACTGGCCATCCAATGATTACAAGAGCCAAAAGTGGTATTTTTAAACCTAAAGCATTCACTTCTACTTCCAGTATAAATGAACCTGAGTCCTTTGATCAGGTAATCAAAAATAAACATTGGAAGGCAGCAATGGATGATGAGTATAATGCTCTACTCAAGAACAATACTTGGAATCTTATATGTCCACCTGCTAACAAGAATATAGTAGGTTGCAGATGGACATACAGATTGAAAAAGAACCCATATGGTTCAATAAATAAGTACAAGGCTAGACTTGTAGCTAAAGGTTTTACACAAGAATATGGTTTTGATTTCATTCAAACTTTTCTCCTGTTGTAAAACCTACTACTATAAGACTTGTACTTACTGTGGCTGTGAGTAAAAGCTGGCATACTCGACATATAGATGTCAATAATGTCTTCTTAAATGGTGTTCTGAAAGAGGAAATTTATATGTGTCAACCACCAGGATATAATATTAATTCAAGCTATGTATGCAAATTAAATAAGGCTATATATGGTCTAAAACAATCGCCTCGAGTATGGTTTGATAAACTGAAACATACCTTATATAAATTAGGATTTCATTCTACCAAATCAGATAATTCTTTATTTATGAGAATCAATCAGTCATCTACAATATGCATTTTAATATATGTAGATGACTTGATAATAACAGGCAGCAAAGTTGCAGACATAGATGAATTAACACAATATTTAGACAAGCAATTTTCTATTAAGAACCTAGGTAATATCAATTACTTCTTAGGCATAGAAGTAACAACAACCAGTGATAAAATATTTCTATGTCAGAGAAAGTATATAACTAAGTTACTAAATAAAACAAAGATGTCAAACGCTAATCCTCAACCAACACCAATGATCAGTAGTCAGCAGTACACTAAATTTAAAGGAGAAGAAATTGATAACATCACTGAATATAGGATGGTTGTAGGAGCTTTACAATATGCCACTATAACCAGACTTGACATTGCCTATAGTGTTAATAAATTATCTCAGTTTATGCAGAAACCACTTGACACACACTGGAAGGCAGTTAAGAGGATATTAAGATATCTTGAAGGAACAACTGATTGTGGGTTTACACTAAAGGCTAGTCAACATCTAAATATCAAAGGGTATGCAGACGCAGACTGGGCCTCTAATCCTGATGATAGAAGATCTACGAGTGGTTACTATGTTTATATTGGTCAAAGTCTAGTCTCATGGAGCTCAAAGAAACAAGCTACTTTTTCAAGGTTAAATACTGAATCAGAATATGGAAGTATAGCTAACGTTGCTGCCGAGATAAAGTGGTTAAACTCTATAATGAAGGAGCTGCAGATAAAGACTACGCCTGTACCAGTTCTATTGTGTAACAACATGTAACACCCTGAATTTTCTATGAATAATCCTAAGAATACTTAATTATTAAAGTGAGAATTAAGAGAAATGGGTTACTCCATTATGTTTGTCTCAAAATTATGCTTGAGATAGAGTCTGAGTTTGCGTGAATTGGACTCCATATGAAGAAGTTATGGCCTTCCGAAGTTTCAGAATTCAAATAAATTAAAAACAGTTCAGAATAAATTCGAAATTCAAACAGGGAAGCAGGCTGGGCAGGAATTCTCCTGCCCAAGGGCCAGGTCGACCAGGGGGTCGACCTACCCATACAAGGCGACCAAGGGGTCGACCTGGGGGTCGACCTACCCCCTCCTCCCGGGCAGATCTGAAATGTGACAATTTATGACTCTCTACTGAGTCATTAGGGCTGATGTGGCTATTCTAGATAACTCTATCTAGTCATAAATGGTTGGGATTGTTCCTATGATGATGCAATGGCTTAGGTTGATTCAAACTTCTATAAAAGAGTGCCTAGACTCAAACCCTAAATCAAAACAAAATTTATCTCATGGCCACCATGCTACTGCTAGGATAGTTCTCCTTCCTAAAGCTTAGGATTTAGCAAGTCAGAATTCCAACTCAAAAGACGAACAAATCATTCTCTTCTCCGACCTATCTTTGTGAGTACTATTTCTTTTACAATATAATTGATAAATTAATTATGATAGGTTGTAATTGGATTATGAGAACATGTCTGTTAAATCACATGATGATGTTTAACTTTGTAGATCTATTTCATATTTAACTTGATTCATTTTATGCAAGTTTGGATGTTAAATCATATTCGTATGTGAATTTTATGCAAGTTTGGGATGTTAAATCATATGTTAATTCATATGTGAATCTTATGCAAGTTTGGGACGTTAAATCATATGTTAATTCATATGTAAATCTTATGCAAGTTTGGGATGTTAAATCATATGTTAATTCATATGTGAATCCTATGCAAGTTTGGATATTAAATCATATTCATATGTAAATTTTATGCAAGTTTGGGATGTTGAATTGTATGTTAGTTTGAATATGAATCTTATGCAAGTCTATATGTGAATTGTACACAAGTTTATATGTGAATCAAGTATACACATATGCTAGTTTATATGCAAAACCATGTGATAAATTCATATGCAAGTTGTTGAAATCCATATGCAAAGTTTAGGTGAAAAACTATATTCACATTTTTTTGGGTGAAAATTATATTCACGTATGCAAGTTAGGTGAGACACATATATATGTGCAAGTTCACAATTTCATGTTTAGATCTATATTTAGATCCATGGCAGTTTATGCAAATATATGATTCTATATGACTATTGTCTATGCAATTTTATGTTATAATTCCTATTTGCAAGTTAGATCTATTTTTATGTGTTATGCAAGTTGTGATGTTTCTCTTTTATAAGTTAGACTATTTGCGAGTCTAACATATTTCATATTTTAACGTACGAATAGCGTGGGGACAGTCAGAAAATGTTAATTTTGTAAATTGTGAATTGGCATAATATGGCTTCAAAAGCATATAATTAAATTGAGACATTAATTAGTATAATTTTTACACCTAAAAAGTATGGACATAATTTAGGTGACAATTATGAACATAATTAATTTGTAATAATAAACGCCTAAGACACGAGGTTAGACTCGTTTGTGGTGTAAGACTGCCCGGACCCGCCCGGCAAATCCAGCAACCACAAACAGTGGTCTAATGTGAGAGGTCGAAGGCATAAATTAAATGCGTAACAGTTGTAAAGAGATGAGGTTAGACACGTTTGTGGTATAAGATTGCTCGGACCCGCCCGACAAATCCTGCAACCGTAGACGGAAGCCTAATGTGGGAGGTCTTACAAGGTTACGGTTATAATGAATTAAGTAACACTTAACCAAGATAAACATGGGGGTTAAGTGGGTGACATGGGTGGCATGTGAAGTACGATTAGAAACACTTGACTAAATCTAAACATGTAAGAAGACATGAATAAGAGGGGGTTAAGTGGAAAATACTAGTGGGGACCAAGCATAGGTGGAAAGCTTGTGTCAAGCATGGGGGACCCATTAAGTATCTTTGTGAGCTCGAGTATGATCGAGGATGGGACACGCTTACTTGGTTTGATTGTAAGAGGTCAAAACGGGTTAACGGTGGCAATGCAAGTCCAACAGGGTCATGTGCGTGCGTAGGCCCAGGCTGGTAGGTAAGACGTTGTTGCATCATGTAGATATAAGTCGTGCATCTTTAGTGGTATCGGGTTGCCTCTTTAGGGAGTGATACACCCCACTGTGGGATCAGCATGGGTATCTACGAGTTAGGGAGCCGATCGAATGGGGAAGGTAGTGGGTACGACTAGTGGCGATAAGAGCAGGTGGCACCTATGAAGATAGCTAGGGGTACACGAAACTACCATTATGATTATTATGTTCAGAAGGCAGGATCAACTTTTAGGGGAGACTAGTAATAGTGCAGTATAGTAATTATCCTATAGTGATTAGGAGCGAGATTAACGCCAGAATATTCCTCCTGTTTGTTTTGTCTTGGCCACTTGTTTCACAGTCATTCTTTGTTTTACCAGTTTATGCCTTATCCTAATTACTTTAATAATTATATCGTTAAAGTGATGGTACTCGTCGGACTTTATGTCTGACCCCCTTTGTTTTGTCCTATTTTCTTCCTTCCCCCCTCCCCCTAGGTTCTAAGGGTGGGACTTGTACTAGTGGAGCTTGATCTGGATCTTTCACTCTCTTTTGGAAGTGCTTGTATTGCTGAAAGTAAAGTTCAGCTCATCTCTTTTATGGCTACTTGTGTTGGGGTTATGCTTTTTTACTTATGAACTTAGAAAACAAATTGTCAAGATGGTTACTAAGTGTACTTGGTTTTTCTGTTGGTTTATGATGTTGTTGTAATCAAACTATTTCTTCGCTACAATAAATGTTGTTTTGAAAATTTTCAAATACAAATATATGTATTTGTCTTGTTATATTATTTTCTATTCACCAATAATACTCCATCAAAGTATTTTTTAAGGAGATTATTTTCAAAAACTATTTTCAAAAGCGTTTTATAAAGAAATACTTTCAAAAGTATGTTTTAAGGAGAGTATTTTCAAGGGAAAAGTTTGTTTCAAAAACATAACCCCCAAGAGCTATATATCTTTCTTTCGAACTCTCCGTTTTCAATCTCTTCATTTTCTTTTCAGCATGTCTGGGTTACCCGAGATACCCGATGGAATACGGATACCAACCTGGTTTAGAAGGTATCTGGAGGCTGGGGCCACCGCCACAGGCCCAGGAGACATCCCTCCTCCCCCAGCTGTAGCCGCTCCTCCTCCCCCTCCTCATGTTGATACTTTTTCTAAGATATGCAAAAACTTTCGAGCAATAGGCGGAAAACCTTTTCACGAATTAGAGATGTTTGTTGAATCTCGAAATTGGCTAAAGGAGGTGGAAGACTTGTTTGGTATCTTTGAGGTAGAAGATGGAAGGAAGTCCATTTGGGCGCTTCGTTAATGAAGGACGAAGCCTCGTTTTGGTGGAAGGTTACGAATGGAGAGCATCCAGTAGAGACGTGGATGGATTTCATATATAGGTTCGAGATGAAATTTCTCTCACGAGCAGAAGAGAATTTGTACATGGAAAAGTTCTTGGCAATGAAGCAGTGGAATTTATCAGTAAAGGAGTACGTTAACAGGTTCAATTAGTTGGCGAGGTTTGGCTTAGACTTGGTGAACACACCTGAAAAGAAGCCCCTGAGTTTCGTTAAAGGTTTGAATGAGCCGCTACACCGGTTAGCCATAACCCACATTCCTATGGGGGCTACCTTTGAGAAACTAGTTGACATGGCAATTATGCATGAAGAGGAGAAAGGCGCTAATGCTAACAAGGCACCAGAAAAGAAAGGGGATCAAAAGAAGTCACAGCAGCAACCTAAGAAAGGGGATAAGGACAACAATAGAAAAGGAAAGAAAAGATGCTTTAATTTGAAACACCAGGCCATATGAGCAAGGAATGTAGGAAGAAGAAGAAGACTGGTTGTTTCCACTGTGGAGTGGCAGGACATCTAATTAAAGACTGTCCGAGGAAACAGTGGAAAGGGCAAAGAACAGGGTCTACTTCTGGAGGACAGATTCGGGCTCTCATGCCACCAAGGCAGGCAAGAGGGCAGGTTCATGCTCTCATGGCACCAGGACAAGAGAGAGGTAGAAACATTTCTGTTGAAAGTTTGGTTTTTCTCTTTGATCATCCTGTTCGTACTTTGTTTGATTCTGGCGCTTCAC
This sequence comes from Allium sativum, assembly GCA_030737875.1. Taxonomy (NCBI): domain Eukaryota; kingdom Viridiplantae; phylum Streptophyta; class Magnoliopsida; order Asparagales; family Amaryllidaceae; genus Allium; species Allium sativum. The sequence goes on along the minus strand of CM060927.1, from coordinate 26,856,849 downwards.
ATTCGTTTGTGTCTACTTCGTTCATTGAAACACTGCACCTAAATACTAGTCTAGTTACGGATCTCATAGTAGTCTCAAATCCTATTGGTGGTTCGGCTCATCTTTCAGTGATTTGTCGGGATTTGAGAGTGTCAATCTTGAGCGTTGAGTTTAAATGCAACGCCTTCGTTCTTGGCTTCACGGGCTATGGATTGATTCTAGGCATGGATTGGTTATCCAGTAATGGTCTATCCTTGATTGTGAAAAGAGAGTGGTTAGACTTATGACTAGCCTCGGCAACACTCTCAAAATCTCTTGTAATTTTACATTCTGTTATGCTTAGCTACCTAGAATCTCTTGATGCGTCTGTTGAAAACTTGCAGTCGGTTAGGGTAGTCCGTGAATACTTAGATGTATTTGAAGAGGTGAAGGGCTTACCTCCGAAGCGGGAGATTGACTTCTCCATATACCTTGTTGATAATGCAAAACCCGTAGCTCTACCTATTAGACACATGGCTCCAAGGGAGAGAAAAGAGCTCAGTAAGCAAGTCAAAGAGCTGCTCGAAAAGGGGTTTATAAGGCGGAGTATATCTGAATGGGGGTGCTCCAGTAGTATTTGCAACCAATGTGGATGGTTCGCTTCGCCTATGTGTTGATTATAGGGAGCTAAACAAGTTGACCAAGAAGAATAGGCACCCACTTCCTAGAGTAGATGACTTGTTTGATCAACTTGTAGGTGCGTCTGTTTTCTCCCAACTAGATTTGGCTACCGGGTTCCATCAGCTAAGAGTGGCTGAAGACAGCATTGATAAGACCGCGTTCAGAACCTCGGATGGTTTCTTCGAATGTCTAATCATGCCTTTTGACTTGACAAACGCACCCGCTTACTTCGTTGACTTAATGAGTAGGGTGGTCAGAGAATTCCTTAATAAGTTTGTGGTGGTCTTCGTAGACGACATTTTGATTTTCTCAAAGAATGAAGAAGAGCATGCTTTGCATTTAAGGGAAGTCATGGACACTTTTCGTGCACATCAGCTGAAAGCCAAATTCTCCAAATGCCATTTCTGGAGAGAAGAATTGAGGTTTCTTGGACATGTGATGTCCAAAGAAGGGTTAGCTGTGGACCCCGCAAAAGTAGTTGCGGTGCAAGATTGGAAGGTTCCACGGATTGCAACCGAAGTCCAAAGCTTTCTCGGGCTAGCGGGTTTTTACCGAAAGTTCATCAAAGAGTTTGCAAAAATCTTAGCCCCACTCTAAAGATTAACGAAGAAGAACCTAACTTTCACTTGGGATTTGGATTGCGATATTGCTTTCCAACGTTTGAAAAAAGGGCTCTAACAACATCCCCAGTTCCGACATTGTCGGATGGGAGCAAGATGTTTACCGTATACGCGGATGCATGTGGTACGGGACTAGGTGCTGTCTTGATGCAAGAAGGGAAGGTAGTAGCTTATGGAGGCAGACAGTTGAAAGTTCATGAGCAAAACTACCCAACCCACAATCCAGAGTTGGCTGCCATTGTCTTTGCGCTTAAGTCTTGGCGCCATTATCTCCTAGGTGAGAAATTTGAATTGTATATTGACCATAAATCGTTGAAGTATCTTTTCTCGTAGAAATATCTTAACTTAAGACAGCAAAGGTGGATGGAATTTCTGGCCTCATATGATTTTGAGATTTCCTATACCCCAGGCACGGGCAATGTGGTAGCAGACGCCTTAAGCAGGAAGAAGCTGACCTTGAGTCCTCTCTTCATAGAAAGGCAAAACTTGGAGTATATAGCAAACTTTAACTTTAGACCCTCCTCTGAAATTGTGTCTAGTCTGTTAGCATCGCTAGAGATGCGGCCTATTCTTTTTGACTCAATAGGAACCGCGCAACGAGAAGACCCTTAGCTAGTTGACATGATGGATAAGCTAGTTAAGGGTGAGACTTCTAGTCACCTCACTAGATACTCCATCGATGATAAGGATTGGTTGAGGCGGGATGGAAGGCTATGTGTCCCACAAGTAAGGGATTTAGTAAAGACGGTTCTCGAAGAAGCACACCATTCTAAGCTGACCATACACCCAGGCGGAGACAAGATGTTTAAGGATATAAAAAGGGTTTTCTTTTGGAATGGCATGAAGGCTGATGTAGCTGAGTTCGTCGCTAAGTGTTTGATATGCCAGCAAGTCAAAGCGGAGTAAAAGAAGCCCGGTGGTCTGCTTCATCCTTTAGAGGTCCCAAAGTGGAAGTGTGATGGCATTTCGATGGACTTTGTTGATGGGATGCCTAGGTCAAGAAGGGGCAATACTAGTATTTGGGTAATAGTGGACAGTCTAACTAAAAGCGCTCATTTTGTACCTATTAAAAGTAGAAGGATTGCGTTGTCCCTAGCATCCATTTATCTTAAAGAAATATTCGACTCCATGGGATACCCTCCAGCACAGTGAGTGATCGAGATCCTATCTTTACGAGCGAGTTTTGGAAAAGTTGCAAGAGGTAGTAGGCACACAATTATGTTTAAGCACGGCTTATCATCCCCTAAACCGATGGTCAGACGGAAAGGGTGAATAGAGTATTGGAAGACCTCTTGAGATTGTGCATTCTTGACTTTGGAGGTACATGGGAGGATCATCTTCCTTTGGTGGAATTCGCCTACAACAATAGCTACCAAGCCACCATAGGCATGGCGCCCTTTGAAGCTTTATATGGAAGACCATGACGATCACCAACTTGTTGGTGGGAGACTACAGACAAACTCGTACTTGGGTCAGACATGATTAGAGAAACCTCAGAAAAGGTGGACTTGATAAGAAGACGGATGAAGGCTGCACAAGATAGACAGAAGTACTACGTAGACAAAAGAAGGACTGACCTTGAGTTTAAGGTTGGAGATAGGGTGTTCCTTAAAGTATCTCCTTTGAGGAATGTCATTCGCTTTTGGTCCGTAGGAAAGCTAGCACCAAGATTTGTAGGACCATTTCCTATCATTGAAAGGATTGGTACGATGGCATACAGAGTAGAGCTACCCGAGAGACTGGCTGGAGTTCATAATGTTTTTCATGTTTCTCAGCTATGAAAGTGCTTATATGAATCTACGGAAGTAGTGGAGCCAAGTATATTAAAGGAAGTAGAAGTGGAACGAGAAGCGGCTGTGATAAGAGTTCCAACTCGTATCTTGGGTACGAAAGTCAAAAAGCTACACAACCGTGACGTCAAGCTTGTTAAAGTTCAATGGAGTGACGCTGAGGAAGACGCGACTTTGGAAACTGAGAAGAAAATACACGCAGCCTACCCTTTTCTCTTTGAGGGTACCTCCTTGATCTCTTTTTCCATAAGTTTATTCATGCTTATATCTATCTTTTAAGTATATCTCCTCAGTCCTATTCTTTATCCTTAGGTAGAAATCAATGGATGTAAACTTGTATTTGAAACATGTTATGACTGATGGTTGTGAGTGGTTGCTAGTGGTTGCTCGTGGATGCACGTACACACACTTTAGGCACTAGATCGGCTCAATCACTTTCATATTGCATATAAATGTGTGTTCATATTTAAATTAATGGATGTATAATGGTTGTGTTATCATATGGATGCCGCATTCTGATGAATGGTTGCGCACATATGTAGAAGTAATATGTATCTTTAGCATTCTTTTGCATGCATAATGGACGCATGGCACTATCATGATTTGCATTAAGGAGGTCAGCTGAATCATTGGACTGCCTGATTTTGCATTAGATAAGGAACATATAAATACACTTTTTGCATACATTCATATGGCATTAGAAATCTTGTAAGGACAATGGATGCCTATGTTTGATGGTTGAGTAGATGGATGATTGGATGTTAGGATATACATTCTCCTTAACTTGAAAATTTCGAGGGCGAAATCCTTTAAGGAGGGGAGAATGTAACACCCTGAATTTTCTATGAATAATCCTAAGAATACTTAATAATTAAAGTGAGAATTAAGGAAAATGGGTTACGCCATTGCGTTCGTCTTGGAATTCTGCTTGAGATAGAGTCCGAGTTTGCGTGAATTGGACTCCGAATGAAGAAGTTATGGCCTTCAGAAGTTTCAGAATTCAAATAAATTAAAAACAGTTCAGAATAAATTCGAAATTCAAATTCAAGCAAGGAAGCAGGCTGGGCGGGAATTCTCCTGCCCAAGGGCCAGGTCGTCCAGGGGGTCAACTTGGGGGTCGACCTACCCATACAGGTCGATCAGTGGGTCGACCTACCCCCCCTCCGGGGCAGATCTGAAATGTGACGATTTCTGACTCTCTGCTGAGTCATTAGTGTTGATGTGGCTGTTCTAGATAACTCTATCTAGTCATGGATGGTTGGGATTGTTCCAATGATGATCCAACGGCTTAGGTTGATTCAAACTTCTAAAAAAGAGTGCCTAGACTCAAACCCTAAATCAAAACAAAATTTGTCTCATGGCCACCATGCTGCTGCTAGGATAGTTCTCCTTCCTAAAGCTTAAGATTTAGCAAGTCAGAATTCCAACTCAAAAGACAAACAAATCATTCTCTTCCCTAACCTATCTTTGTGAGTACTATTTATTTCACAATATAATTAATAAATTAATTATGATAGGTTGTAATTGGATTACGAGAACATGTCTGTTGAATCACATGATGTTGTTTAACTTTGTAGATCTATTTCATATTTAACTTGATTCATTTTATGCAAGTTTGGATGTTAAATCATATTCGTATGTGAATTTTATGCAAGTTTGGGATGTTAAATCATATATTAATTCATATGTGAATCTTATGCAAGTTTGGGATGCTAAATCATATGTTAATTCATATGTGAATCTTATGCAAGTTTGGGATGTTAAATCATATGTTAATTCATATATGAATCTTATGCAAGTTTGGATATTAAATCATATTCGTATGTGAATTTTATGCAAGTTTGGGATGTTGAATTGTATGTTAGTTTGAATATGAATCTTATGCAAGTCTATATGTGAATTGTACACAGTTTATATGTGAATCAAGGATATACATATGCTAGTTTATATGCAAAACCATGTGATAAATTCATATGCACGTTGTAGAAATCCATATGCAATTTTAGGTGAAAAACTATATTCACATTTTTTGGGTGAAAATTATATTCACATATGTAAGTTAGGTGAGACCCATAATTTATATATGCAAGTTCACAATTTCATGTTTAGATCTATATTTAGATCCATGGTAGTTTATGCAAATATATGATTCTATATGACCATTGTCTATGCAAATTATTGGCTATGCAATTTTATGTTATAATTCCTATTTGCAAGTTAGATCTATTTTTATGTGTTATGCAAGTTGTGATGTTTCTTTTTTATAAGTTAGACTATTTGGGTGTCTAACATATTTCATGTTTGAACGTACGAATAGCGTGGCGACAATGGGAAAATATTAATTTTGTAAATTGTGAATTGGCATAAAATGGCTTTAAAAGCATATAATTAATTTGAGACATTAATTGGTATAATTTTTATACCTAAAAATATGGACATAATTTAGGTGACAATTATGGACATAATTAATTTGGAAATTATTGGCAATTTGAATAGGGATAATTAATTCAAATTGGGGTGAAATAATTTGTAATAATAAACGCCTAAGACACGAGGTTTGACTCGTTTGTGGTGAAAGACTGCCCGGACCCGCCCGGCAAATCCAGCAACCACAAACGGTAGTCTAATGTGAGAGGTCGAAGACATAAATTAAATGCGTGATAGTTGTAAAGACACGAGGTTAGACACGTTTGCGGTATAAGACTGCCCGGACCCGACCGGCAAATCCAGCAACCGCAAACGGGAGTCTAATGTGGGAGGTCTTACAAGGTTACGGTTATAATGAACTAAGTAACACTTAACCAAGATAAACATGTGGTGGGACGTGGGGGTTAAGTGGGTGACATGGGTGGCATGTGAAATACGATCAGAAACACTTAACCAAATTTAAACATGTAAGAAGACATGAATAAGAGGGGGTTAAGTGGAAAATTCTAGTGGGGACCAAGCATAGGTGGAAAGCTTGAGTTAAGCATGGGGGGCCCATTTCAAAGCAGTAACCCAGTAAGTATCTTTGTGAGCTCGAGTATGATCGAGGATGGGACACTCTTACTGGGTTTGATTGTAAGAGGTCAAAACGGGTTATGGCAGCAACGCAAGTCCAAAGGGGTCATGTGCGTGCGTGGGCCCGGGCTGGCTGGTAAGACATTGTTGCATCGTGTAGATATAAGCCATGCATCTTTAGTGGTATCAGGTTGCCACTTTGGGGAGTGATACACCCCACTGTGGGACCAGCACGGGTATCTACGAGTTAGGGAGCCGATCGAATGGGGAAGGTAGTGGGTACGACAAGTGGAGATAGGAGCAGGCGGCACCTATGAAGACAGCTAGGGGTACACGAAACTACCATTATGATTATTATGTTCAGAAGGCGGGATCAACTTTTTGGGTGACTAGTAATGGTGCAGTATAGTAATTATCCTATAGTGATTAGGAGCGAGATTAACGTCAGAATATTCCTCCTGTTTGTTTTGTCTTGCCCACTTGTTTCACAGTCATTCCTTGTTTTACCAGTTTATGCCTTATCCTAATTACTTTAATAATTATATCGTTAAAGTTATGGTGCTCGCCAGAATTTATGTCTGACCCCCTTTGTTTTTGCCTCTTTTCTTCTTTCCCCTCCCCCTCCCCCCTCCCCTCAGGTTCTCAGGGTGGGATTAGTACTAGTGGAGCTTGATCTGGATCTTTCTCTCTCTTTTGGAAGTGCTTGGATTACTGAAAGTAAAGTTCATCTCATCTCTTTTATGGCTATTTGTGTTGGGGTTATGCTTTTTACTTATGTACTTAGAAAACAAATTGTCAAGATGGTTACTAAGTGTACTTGGTTTTTCTGTTGGTTTATGATGTTGTTGCAATCAAACTATTTCTCCGCTGCAATAAATGTTGTTTTGAAAATTTTCCAGTACAAATATATGTATCTGTCTTGTTATATTATGTTCCATTCACCAATAATACTCCACGAAAGTTAATGCATTACCTTTGAAAGTGACATTAACGGGCGTGGGGTGTTACACAACGAGAGTGCCATTTACATGACAGAGAATCCAATACAACGCGCACACACAAAACACATAGAAATATATTTGCATTTCGTTAGAGAGCTTGTTCAGAAAGGAGAAATCGAAGTCAATCACATGCCTGGAACTTACCGGAAGGCCGATATATTGACTAAAGCTATTACAGTAAGGAGCTTTACCAGATTCCGTTCAGAAATGAATGTTGGCAGAAGTGAGGACCAAGCAGAAACAAGCGACAGCTATTCCGATCAACATGGATCCAAAGATCACAACGGCAAAGGGCATTTCCATACCAACAAGGAAGCGAGCTCAAGCTACAGCAATTCCGATCAACATGGATCCCAAAATCGCAACAGCAAAGGGCAAATTCATACCAACAAGGAAGCAAGCTCATTCAAAGTCAGATCTGCAAAATTTAAAATTGAAGAGAATGTTAGGATGAAGATTCAATGAGAAAGCGCTGAAGATTGAAGCTGCCATTCGTGTAAACTAGGGCACGAGAAACCCTAGTTTCCAGAGGGGTGTATTACAAATGAAGGAAAACACATGTTAAACAAAGTTTTATTCATTCTCCCAGGATTGCTAACGTGAGAACTCATCCACCGTTCACTTGTTTTCATCTCCAGCCATCCATTCAGTGATCCAGCTCTTTTCTTTCCTCCAATAGTTTTCAGCCCATAGTCCATTCTTGTATTATATATATCGGGTCTTTGTAACATCTGTGAGTCATGTATTCTATTTGAAATCAATAATAAAACAAAAGACTTTCTGCAATTGTTACGTTGCTATTCAAAAATACTTCTGTATTCAAAACTTATTTCACACCAGTAATTCATTTCTTCAATCCAACTAAAACTCCTTCCAGTTCCAAACGCAAACTCCCTACAAAAACAGATGTCAAGTTCCAGCAACGAACTCCTACTACGACAACACTAGCGTCATTCCTCCACGCTGCTGAGCTCGGTCACAGGAAAAGATTGGCAGTATTTTACACCACTTACCACCATCTCTGAAAACTCAAGCTCCCACTTCATATATCATGCCATGTATCGCTCTTCTCCACGTGTCCTTGCCTTGCTATTCCTCTCCAATCACTTAAACCCATCATCAAACTTCCGATCCCCCCCCCATGCGCTACTCCAATACTCACAGTGTTTATTTTCTTGGTATTTCAGACTTCACATTTCAATATATATAACACATATATATAATGTTGACTCCTCCAGTACAAAACAAGCCGAAAATTATAACTAAAACTCAACCCCAAAGCTTGAATCTCTGATACGTATAACACCCCTGCACCCACACAGAATACGCATGCAAGATCAAAGAGAACCATTAGGCCACCAAAGAGATTTCTATTATAAGTATGGAGAAAAGAAAACATGTAGTTGGTTACAAAAGTATATGTATTTTCTTTTATTTTCCACAATGAAAATGGCGTAGTAGCAATTCTGATTTTATTTTCTATAAAGGCTGTACAAAGGGCAATGATCCTTTGACACGTGGCCAAGGATGTTTGGCCTTCTGCTTTAAGTATGCGTAAGAATGGGTAAAATATATGAAGAATATTTTCTGCACTTCTCTCCACTTCTCAATATTTTCTTTTCCTCTCGCATAATGTTACTGTTTCTCCCCTGTTAGCAATTTCACTGTAACAATTTGGAGCCTCCACTTCCATTTACTCTTCCTCCTCCCTAATATCCAAACCTTTCCTTCACTATGACCAAGGTCGATGATGCACTCAACCATCTCACCCAACACCAGGAAGTTATCACCTCCATTAAACAAACCCAAAGCAACCACAGCTCCATGCTCGAAACTCAAAACGCCAACATCATCGACATTAAAACCACACTCCACAAACTCACTGAAACCATCACTACCCTTACCCATCGTCTTGACAACCTACCACCAGCCTCACCATCTAACCACACGTCTTCCACTTACATCCCACCCCCTCGACAACCACCCATACTATCCACACCCTTATCCACCCGCATACCCAAATGCACTTTAACCTTATTTGATGGCTCAAACCCGCACGACTGGATCTTCCAAGCCGATTGGTATTTTGCTTACTACTCTACCACGGAAGACCAACGTGTGGATCTCGCAAGTTTCCACATGCAAGGCCAAGCCCTCTCTTGGTTTCAATGGATGCATAGAAACAATCAAATCTCTACATGGATAGCATTAACACGGACTATTGAGCAACGCTTTGGTCCCCCAACATTCCTTAACCCTCAAGTCACCCTATTCAAACTCAAACAACTCTCCACCATCGAGAACTACCAATCAACCTTTGAGAACCTATGCAACCGCATAACTACATTACCTTCCGAATCCATACTCCAATGCTTTGTATCCGGCCTTAAACCACACATACAAAATGAAATACACCTCCTCAAACCCGCCACCATATCGGACGCAATCGAAGCTTCCAAATTAATCGAACGAATGTACACTGACCACCCTAAACTACCGTTTTCTAAACCTAGCCAATACCTCCACAAACAAACAAATACCCAAAATCCCACACAAACATTACCTCAAACACCAACCATGCAATCCACCAAACCGTCCATACTAGTCAAACAACTGTCTATAGCAGAAATGCAAATCCGAAAACAACAAGGTCTGTGCTTCAACTGCAATGAAAAGTATCACTTCAGCCACCGCTGTAAATCCGCCCACATCCTCATGATACTACCGATCTAACTTCCGATGACTTTACTATTGTTCCAGAACCTACAAACTCATTGTAAACCGATCCACCACCGCCCACCATTACCAAACACGACACCACCGGAACCATCCCTAACAAATTTCAGGAAATTTCCTTTCACGCCCTAACTGGCTCCTGTAACCCCCGTGCAATTCGCCTCCCTACATCAATAAATGGAAACCCAATTTCCATCCTAGTTGATACTGGCTCCACCCACAATTACATCTACCCCAAAGCCACTAAATTCCTTGGCCTTAACCTAAATAGATCTGAATTGTTTGTTGTAACAGTGGGAAATGGGGAGAAGCTACAAAGCTCTGGCAGTTGCGCCAATGTCGAAGTCGAGATCCAAGGAAATAAATTCAACATTGACTTTCATTTTCTGGAAATTTCTGGCTCAGATGTGGTGTGCGTTATACAGTGGTTAGAAACATTGTGACCAATTATGATGGATAATAAACTTTTAAAAAATGGCATTTAATTTTCATGATAAGCCCATTGTGTTGATTGGACCAGGCCCTAAAGTTAAGCCGTCCCACATTTCGGTCCAGCGGCTTAAACACATGGAGAATATCTCGGCCATTTCCATATTCCTTTACCTGCACTTCCAACCAATAGACCCACCTGAAACATTACCCAATTCCTCCCTTGACCCACAATTAAATAAGCTTCTTACATCCTATAACCACATTTTCGTACCACCCACTGAACTACCCCCGAACCGTCCCTTAAACCACCACATCAACCTTCAACCCAACTCAAACCCATTAACACCAAACCGTATCGTTACCCTTATTTTCAAAAAAACGAACTAGAAAGACAAGTCCAAGAAATGCTTAAATCCAACCTCATACAACCATCCACTAGCCCATTCTCTTTACCCGTACTTTTAGTTAAAAAGAAAGATGGACCATGGCGATTTTGTGTTGATTATCGTGCTCTCAACCGAATCACTGCCAAAGACCGTTTCCCCATTCCAACGGTTGACGAGTTATTAGATGAATTACATTACGCAATTTTTTTCTCTAAGCTTGATTTGAGAAGCGGTTATTTCCAAATCCGTGTCAATCCATCCGATATTCCGAAAACCGCATTTTGCACACAAGGTCATTACGAATTCTTAGTAATGTCGTTTGGATTAACCAATGCCCCGTCCACATTCCAAGCCACCATGGATAAAATTTTCCATCCATATTTGCGAAAATTCATACTCGTTTTTTATGACATATTGGTTTATAGCTCATCTTGGACTTCTCATATGGATCACCTTCAAACCACGCTCCAAATTTTAGACCATCATAAATTTTTTGCCAACTTGTACAAGTGTGCTTTCGGCCTCACGCAACTTAATTATTTGGGCCATATTATTTCGGCTGATGGTGTGCAAGTTGATCATCAAAAGTAGAGTCCATGATTCAATGGCCAATCTCCACTTCAGCCACGGCCGTGAGAGGTTTTTTGGGGCTTACGGGCTACTACCGTCGATTCATCAAAAACTATGCATCTATTGCAGCCCCATTAACCGGTCTACTTAAAGCCAATTCTTTCCTATGGAGACCAAAGGCCCATGAAGCCTTTGATAAGTTAAAGCAGGCCGTCTCCCATACCCCAACTTTATCCTTACCTGACTTTACCAAACCCTTCATCGTTACTACTGACGCATCAACAATGGCAGTCGGCGTTGTTCTCGCCCAATCAAGGCACCCAATTGCTTTTTTTTAGCCTAAAACTACCCCAACACCTCCAAAAATCCTCCGCCTACTCCCGCGAAATGTTTGCAATCACGGCCGCCGTCAAGAAATGGCGCCATTACCTTCTTGGGTGAACCTTTCGGATCTATACCGACCACAAAAGCTTACGAGAATTAACTTCACAAGCGATCCAGAACCGTGAGCAACAAAAATGGTTAACAAAATTGCTGGGTTTCGATTTCACTATTCATTATCAACCGGGGAGGCAAAATGAAGTTGTAGACGCGCTCTCTCGATTTACTAAGGAAGCAACGATGATGGAAATATCAAGCCCCACATTTCCTTTCCTGACCAAGATCCACGCGGCACTGCAAGTTGATCCAAAAACGCGAAGGCTGATCGACCAGTTATAGACAAGTACATGCCCTAACCCAGAGTTCCAGCTACGTATGATTTGCTTTTTTGGAACTCACGAATCTATGTTCATGACAATGAAATTTTGAGGCTGAAAATTATTTTGAGTTTCATGATTCTAAAACGGGGGGTCATTCGCGAGTTAAAGGCACTATTACTCGTATTGCTAGTAATTTCTTTTGGCCGAATCTCGCTGCCACAATCCACAAATTTGTGCGAGAATGCCCAGTATGTCTCCAAACCAAACCTGATAACACTCCACACAAAGGCCTGCTTCAGCCCCTGCCAATTCCAGCTCAAATATGGGAAAATATCGCAATGGACTTCATTACGAATTTGCTGCCATCCGTGGGGAAATCAACCATTTGGGTTATTATTGATCGACTATCCAAATACGCCCACTTTTGTGCGCTGCCCACATATGTCTTTGCAACCCAATTGGCCACCCAGTTCATTCAAGAGTACGTTCGCCAACACGGCTTCCCACGCTCAATAATTTCGAATAGGGACCGAGTATTTACAAGTCAATTCAGGCAAGAATTATTCTGCCTTCAGGGTACAAAACTGTGGATGAGCAGTGCGTATCACCCGCAAACTGATGGCCAATCCGAAGTGCTAAATCGCTGTCTGGAAACATATCTTCATCCAATTGTCGGTGACTTGCCAACCAAGTGGTCGAAGTGCCTACCCTGGGCAGAATGGTGGTACAACACTACAGTTCATTCCTCTATCAATACAACCCCTTCAACGCTGTCTATGGCCGACCCCCTCCTACCATATCCAAATACATCGTAAACTCCACAACCATCCCTGAATTAGAAACCTGGGCAATCTCTCAAGACAAACTCCTCCAAACCATCAAAACAAACCTCTCAAAGCCCAGTCCCGAATGAAGAATCATGTAGATCAGCATCAAAGCGACAAGGAATATATTATAGGCTCCTAGGTATATGTTAAGCTTCAACCATACCGACAGACTTCTCTTCGAAATAACCGTAAAAAATTGTCCAAGAAATATTTTGGACCTTTTCAGATCACGGAAAGGATAGTACCAGTTGCTTATAAGTTGTTGCTACCACCTGAATCTCGCATCCATCCAGTCTTTCATGTGTCACTCCTCAAACTTTGTTCCAACCCATCAGCCACACCAATAATACCACAAGAGCCTCTCAGCAATGACCATGAGGACAATGTCAATTTAGAAGACATGGGCATTGATACGTATAACACCCTTCACCCACATAGAATACGCATGCAAGACCAAAGAGAACCGTTAGGCCACCAAAGAGATTTCTAGAATAAGTATGGAGATAAGAAAACGTGCAGTTGGTTACAAAAGTATACGTATATACTTTTATTTTCCACAATGAAAATGGCATAGTAGCAATTCTATTTTTATTTTCTGTAAATGTTGTACAAAGGGCAATGATCCTTTGACACGTGGCCAAGGTTGTTAGGCCTTCTACTATAAGTATGTGTAAGAATGGGTAAAATATATGATGAATATTTTCTGCACTTCTCTCCTTTTCTCAATATTTTCTTTTCCTCTCGCATAATGTTACTGTTTCTCCCCTGTTAGCAATTTCACTGTAACAATCTCCTTCAACAACAACCATAGCTTACTGTTCGCTTCACTTACCCAGCGAAAAGGAATGTATTCGAACACTGCTAAGACCCTATAGCAGCGAGTTAGTGATGAGCAACCCAAAAGAAATACATATTATAAGGTTTGTAAATTATAAATTTTATGGTATTTGATAGGGATTTTGAAGCTGGGTGGCAGTTTGTTTGTTTGAAATGCGAAGGAAACGAACAGAATAGAAAACTGGGTATTTCTCTTTCTTGCCATGCTACGTCATTTCCATATGTACGTTTTGTATTTTTCTCTCTCTTTTTTCTTTTTTATTTCTTGGGCGAAAGAAAAGGAGATACAAGAAGGTGTTGAATGGTTATATCATTCAAACATGCTTTGTTGTGTGTAAGCACACGCGCGCACGCGCACACACACAAACACACACACACACACACACACACACACATATATATATATATATACATGAGGCACGCTTCAGGGCACCCCATTTTCTTAGCACCCCTTTTGCACCTCAATCAAAACCAAGTATTTATAGTTAAATAAGTTAGTGGGGGGAGAGAGAGTTAGTGGGAGGAGAGAGAAAGTCGTATATATGGTGGAAATCAAGGGGCTAAAGGGGTGCTGCACTATATGGGGTGCTCCTGATCCTATCCCTATATATATATATATATATATATATATATACATACACACATATATATAAGCAGTTTTCCTTCGAGCATAAGAAAACGTATTTCCTTAGGAACTAAGAAACTTACACAGACGATAGGATAGGGTAGTCAGATAAATTTATTTAGGTAAATTCTAGGCTAAGTATACTTTAGAAAGAAGGTATAGTGGCTTGCGAGTGAAGCTTTATTGTGCCCTACTTGTATCATATTAAGAAGTATATTGAATTATGCACAGTACCTCCACGAAACAATATATGTGTGTTTTCCTTTACAAAGTTTTGTAGTGACATTGTACAAAAGCAATAAATGAAACGGACAACAAAAACATGTGCTTCCGTATGTAACCCCCACGCGTTCAAGAAAATGGTCAAAACTCACTTACTATTTTGTAACTATAATACATGTAAAGGAGCATGGCTAGCACGTCTATTACTTATTAACAACTATTGTACAGGGAGCATGTCTCATACCATCTTGAGTCTACTGGTTTAAGTTTAAATGACCCGTTATGTAAAATATCATTAACTTACGAGCTGCTATTGACCATAATATAATACCGTCGTGATGAGCAATGTGCAACGATCCCAAAATATAATAATACAGACAAGGTAACTTATTCTGTGAAATTCCAAAATGTTGATATAGGGTGTAAAATACTCTAAATAAAAAGTGGCTTATTTTCCAAATTAAAAATTACAGAAAAATTCTATAAATTAAATTATACCTATGTATCAAAGACCCTGTCTAAATTCGAAGCCAATATTTAATTAAAATTAAATATGTCGTTATGGTTTATAAACGATTCCATAGCAACTATTTGAATATTTGATTTGGACATAACATACAATCTATACTACGAAATATCCATTTTTCTCTTCTATTAGAAAAATGCAGTTCAAAGGATTACAACATTTCTTGTTTCAAAAAAAATCCGACTTAAAACGAATCCACTATAATTAACTGAAGTTCAAATCGTCAAAATACGAACTGCCGCAACTTTACGAGCTCGATTATAATTTATATTATAATTAATATGTTCAACTGTCGTTTAAATAATATTTATTCGTTATTCAGATTCGAGTTCATATTCGATTAAATATCATATGTTATCCAGATTACACAATATTGCAAAATCAACTAATTTCGACCATTTCAAAATTAAAATTATTATTCCACTAATTATATTAATTAAATATTAATTAGAATTATTTAATTTAAGCCAATTTAAATTACCGAACCGTATTTAAATAATTAAATTAATTAATTATTAAATCAATAGAAAATTCTGGTCGTTACACTACTGTTATAGTGTCCTAAACAATCTAAATCAATGGATTGTGCTTATTATGTGATGAGGTATATGTATAAGATATTGAAAAATCACCATTAAAGCATTGATTCAGAAAAGTTACCACTTTAGATTTTCTTTTACCTTCATTTTAAATGTCAAATAATTATATGATTCAAGTTTCAAAACAATCTCTTAATTGCAGGACTTTGTACAAGATCGTTCTTATGGCCAACAAGAGATGGATGAAATTCATGATTATTTATCTATTTATATCATGCAAAACTGGATATAGTTGTCAGTGGACGTAGCATTGGACGGGTAAGTCATGTATTACACATATGTTAGATTTATCGGATTATATTGGTGAATTTGCATCACCACACATATGTTAGAATATTCCTTTATATTTCATGATAAAGCTCAACACTACGAACTAATGTTATTACTAAACAAGCAATACAAAAGGAGATTTATTATATAAAAATAGAAAACTTGCTACAGTTTCTTTTCACGCTAAATTATTTTTAAGTTTTATATATAACAGAATTGGTTTTGATTTTCGACGATCATGGAAGAGAACTTGTCACAACATATAGATACTTATCACAATCCAAATTTATACAACAAAATAACATTTTATCGTTGTATGATTCACGCATTTTATCGTTTGTTGATTTATGATCAATTGTGCATTATTATAGGGCAAAAGCCAATAACTTTCATTTAGGTAGCATATGATAGTAGCACTACTGCTTAAGGTTCTATATTAAATTTATTCGCTGATAACTTTAAATTGTTGTGATAATGTTACTCATTTTCTACCATTGAATACTGGCTGGATATATAAATCAGTCAAGAAAGCCAGTTACCTATAATTAACAATCCGTCGTCTGTATAAAATCAGTGGTGACCCGAATTTTTAAAGTATGTATAATATAAAAAAATGATCATTCATGTAACATTAGTTGACATTTCAAATTAATCCGTATAGAATTTAAAAAATAGATCATTCATACATGACACTGAATAAATGGAATTCATATGATTTCAATTTTAGTTTTGCAAGTTTGATTTGTAGATTTAACCAAATTCCAGTTTTGATTTTTGCTAATTCAAATTGATCCACAAAATTTACTTGAAGATTCAAGGAAAGGTGTTTTTTTGAAAGCTTTTCAATTCCAATATCTGCAGCAGTAAGTAAGATCTCAAAACATTGGTCATAAATCTCATTGTCACATCGCAGATGCGCCTTCGATTTTTAAAGATCAAGATTTACTTAGAATCATGAATCTTACTTACTATTTGGTTTTGGTAAACCAGACTGGGAATACAAGTGGAGAATTTACGTTGAAATTGCAAATCCATCAAATTTGAAGTATTGGTACATGGCCTCAGGAACACCAAAGAAGTATATGGACTTCTATCTAAATTGTGTTCTTGTAGATGTACTTATTTATGTAATTTTTCATTTTTATTGTTTTTTGTTGAATACTTCATCCATATTGAAACAACGTTAAAAATCGCCAACACTTACTGATTGTTTTTCATTTTTTTAACCTTTTACAGTTTCTAATACCGTATGATGATAGACAATTGAAAAATATTTGAGTAACTATCTAAAAAAAAAAAAAACAGTACATGATATTAGTAAACATGCAATCAAAGTTTCTATGGTTGATATTGGCCATGGAAGTCAAAGTAATTTTCTACGTACATTTATTACATCCATCAAAGTTATCTGAGTACACAAGCAAAAAGCAAAATAAAACTAAGTTTTACAGCAAAAGCATCGTAATTCAAACTTGCTAAAATTAAATTTTCATTTTCCATAATGATAGCGTTGCCCTCCTCGTTAATGCAGGACTTCATTGCACCTTTTGTTGGCAAGGCAAAGAAACTTGTACTTGTTGCTTACCCTGCACACCGGCTCAGCTTCTGTAGCATTCCTAGATTATTTAAAAACAATTAGATACTAGTATGTACATATGCTAATAACTAATAACATGTCAATAAGAATTGAAAATGAAAGTGCCAACTAATACACGGTTAAATTTCATAGCAGAAGACAAGAAAAGATAAAATACCTGAGGCTGCGACAAAAAGCAATATTGCTATCAAAATACAGCAAATACCAGTCTTAGTTGACATGCCTATCAAGTATCTATATATGCACTAATTTGAATATTTGAATTAACACACAAATAATATTTCACATATGCAAGTGATTATATATAGATAGAGAAATGCACAATTTTGGTAATAATTAAATGCATGTATATGATCATTTATTATGATGGCATATTCATTGGTTTATCCGCTAAATTAATGAGCATTGTAAACTATATAAAGCTTTGATACCTGGGTTCATTCTTGGTTTATTATGAGTGAGAGAATATTTTATTCTTTTTGCGGGACTCATGAGTACGGTTTAAGATTTTGTATCCCCTTCAAGTAATATATGTTGCATTAGCTATATCTAACTCTATTTGACTTGTTTATTTGGCATTAATCATTTTATTTAATTAGTTCACAAGGGGTTGAACAAGAAGAAGATAAATGTTGAAAAACTCATCAGCAGCAGTTGTGGTTATGGAAAATAAAAATGAATGACTTCTATATTTTTGTGATCTTTCCAACAATATACAAGAACAAAATTTAGACAGAATTCTGTATACTTCTTTGATGTTCTTGAGTCCATGTACTAAATCTGAACGATATTCCTTTTCCAAAGCAGTGTTCTATGCATGTTTTACTTTCTGTGATGCATAATGTATTGGGACGAGTACTTGGTATCTGCAACATCTTTTCATTATTTGTAAACTGACCAAGATGTTATGTTTTATTGATCTCTCAGGTTTAGGGCTTTAGGAAGTGAACCATGTCAAGCGTTTTGGAATCTTGATTCTTTCAGCATGTAACCCTTCATGATTTATACTTTTAAGTTAGTTTTTGTAATTGAAGTGTACTGTTGTAACACTTATATTTGGTTGTGTTATGGATTTGTGTTGTTATATTTGATGGGTATATAGATTTGTATATTTGTGTGGTGGCAAGCCTAAAAGGCTCAATTTAAAAAAAAAACAATTGTGTCTGGTGTGTTCTCAAAGCAGACGCAAATTTACAAACAATTTTCATCTGTTCCAATAACAAAGTGGGCGCAAATGCATTGAATAATACATTTTCCACAAGCAGTTTGCAACTAATGCACTACCAAGCAGACATAAATATTTAAAGAATTAGCATCTGGTTCAGGACAAATTGGACACAAATACATAGTATTTGCGTCTGATGAAAGTCAAATGCAATTATTTTTTAACATTTGCATCCATCTTATTTGCATCTGATCTGAGTCAGACACAAATTGTGGAAAAATGCAGACACAAATACTCTGTTTTGTAGTAGTTCTGAAACATTCCAAATCAAAATATAAGCTACAAGAAGAGAAGTTAAACAAGTTTCAAGAATTTACAACTAAAATACACTGAAATTTTGAATATTTAAACTTACTTTATTTTATTTCCCAGAATTTGACATTACTTCACTTGTTTGCTTACTTCATTAGTGTTGTAACGACCCTGGGATTTTCGGCCCCGAAAATCGGCACAAATATATTTATTGTACCTCATGCCAACCTTCCAAACATCGAACCCACCAGAACGTTTATAGAAAGAAGCTAGAGGGTGAGATAAGAAAGAAATATTAGAATAGAAGAAGAAGAAGAACCAACACAACACAGAATCAGAGTCTCACATCGCAGCGGAACAAAATATAATATAGAAATAAATCATTATTGATAGCTTTAAATAAAACTTACAATCATCAAAGTACATTAACATATCTGGACAGTTATAATAATCTGTCCTCATGTATAGTCACATAACAAAATAAATAGTAGATATCATAAGTCTGAACACCTCCGGCTTGTCTTTGGATGTCACAGCATCTGATAATCTGGATTTGTACAACCCGGTCTAACCCAAGCATTACAAATACCAGGTTAATCTGGTGAACCAAAGTGAGAAAAACTCATAAAGTTTTAAGGGGAATCATCCAACTTGATTTTTAAAGCTCAAAAACTTTTAGAAATAAAAGGATAATCGTAAGACCAAATCCATACACAAATACGGACAGTTTTTACCTTACGATAATCCAAATCATTTTTGAAATCAATATCTTTTCTGATATTATAATAGTATCTAAATACAAATAAATATCAATCCAGCAGAATGCTTGCATCTCACGCTCTACATATATAGTATACAATCAAAATCGCAGGCGCTTATTGGTGATTGGATTCCGACTATGACAAGGTATGGAACCAACTTCCAATAGTGTATCTCTAGAGGGGAATACACTGGGTTCAACAAGAACGTCTTGCACCCAGCCCACACATGACCGACTACTCATTTCGCTTGAGTGTATCGAATGTATATCACCAACGGTTGGGAGCTACCCACCGTTTCTAGAAAAGGGATAGCATCGAAATAGATTAAATAAGGAAATAGAATTTCTCTAGATAGGTGATTACACACCCTAATGGGAGCAACCCACATAGCCATGTTGTCTGCCCATTTTTTGTCATTTCCCGGTTCTGAGGCTTGAGGTTAGAATTTACCTTTAGAACATCTGGCCACTATTCACTTTGAATGTCACATCGTCAAATCCGCCAGATATGATTAATCGGCTTCTATAAAAATACTCTAGTTGTTAAGTTAACAAAACCATCGTCCTTCGCCACCAACGTATGTGATTCCTTTGGAAATACTCTGTCAGACATTCGTCCATACAAGTCATCCAGGAACAGGATGAACCGAAGGCACCCTTCTACCACATCCAATACAGGAATCACCCCATGGATCAGTAGCGAGAAGTCATTACAGTCCGTAGTTTCCAACCACAACAGTATCATAGTGTATCTCGATCCGCTAAGCTAGAGATTATAAGTAATCCTTCCATTTTATGAAGATCCATGGTATTCAGTGCTCCATCTTCAAATTTGCATCTTCACGTATTTATTGGTTCGGAATGGTTTTTGAATATAATTCAATCCCGATCTTCCCGTACCAACCATCGTATAGGTCAGATTTGGCAGTCGGTTATTTAACTATCAAATATAAGTAATCATGAGAATGAAATGAGTTTGCTGATGCAGTATTCAGCATTACTTGGCCTCTTTAACTAACATAATTATGAACGGTATATTTAAAACACTATAGTCTTTAAATATAGCTTTTATTTTCTTATTTAACATAAGATTTATTTTCCAAACTATTTATTTACATAACGAGGAAAATATCCTATAATAATATCTTGTTTCTATTTTATTATCATTTCACGTAAAACTCTTTTATAACTTCCTTTATTTGGGAAATATTATTATATATACTTCTCGAACCTTCTCATTTCCGTTACCTCGGAAATTACCTTATATATATCCTCAAATCCCTCTTATTTCTGTTACTTTGGAAATGTAACACCCCGTATGTTGAATACCTTGTTATAATAGAAATCAGGGCAGAATTAAATTTAATAATTTGAATCAGGGGAAACGGGCTATGCCATTGCGTTCGTCTCGGAAAAATACACGAAATAGAGTCCGAAATTTTGTAAATTGGAGTCCGTATGACCCAGTTATGGCCCAAAGAAGTTTTCAGAAAATTCAAAGTTAAAAACAGATTTAAAATTCAGTTCTAAAACAAGTTTGGAGCCAAAAGCGGAAAGGGCGGGAAAGTTCCCGCCTAGCCCCGTGTCGACAGGCATGTCGACAGGGGTGTCGACAGCCCTGTCGACAGGGGTGTCGACACAGGGTGTCGGCCCTGTTGATCTGGGTGCACCAGATCTGGTTTTTGGGTTAGTCTTGGGCTGTGTTCTAGAGGGTTCCGAAATCTGATGGTCCTAATCTAATTTGGGGCTAATCCTATGGTCTAAAAACACTACCTAATCCTATAAATAAGACCCCAACCCTACCCTAATTTATTCATAATTAGATCTTGTAACTAAACTATGGTAAAATGAAACTTGATCATGGCCTCCACAAATCAATGAAGAGAGTTGCAAGCTAATCAACCTCTAATCAACATCTTCTTTAACTAAAGCAACTAATTCCACTTCATAAGTTTGCTAATCTAGGTTTTGGTGAGTTTCTATCACTTTGATGATCAATTGCTAAATTAAGTAGATGAGATATGATGAGATCTATGGTTTTGCATGAGGATTAATGGGTTTTCAAGTCATATGATATGATGTGAATATGCTAATCTATGTTTAATATTAATCCTATGTTTATGCATGTTGAATATGTGAGTTTATGCAAGTTGAATATGTGAGTTTATGCAAGTTGGATATGTGGGTTTATGCAAGTTAAGTATGTGGGTTTATGCAAGTTAAGTATGTGGGTTTATGCAAGTTAAGTATGTGGGTTTATGCATAATAAGTAAGTGATTCTATGCATGCTAAGTATGTGGTTTTATGCATGCTAAGTGTTTGGTATTATGCATAAATCATGACATGCAAGTTTACCCTTTTAAATGTGATGCATACATATGCAAGATGACACCTTTATATGCTATGTATATATATATATATATATATATATATATATATATATATATATATATATATATATATGTATGCATGTTTACCCTCCTTTAAGATGCAAGTCATATATGCAAGTTCAACATGTTAAGCAAGTTATGTGTATGCTTATATGCAAGTTCAACATGTTAAGCAAGTTATGTGTATGCTTATATGCAAGTTCAACATGTTATGCAAGTTATGTGTATGCTTATATGCAAGCTCAACATGTTATGCAAGTTATGTGTATGATGTTATGTAAGTTATGTGCATGTTGTTATGCAAGTTCATATGCAAGTTATGTGTATGATGTTATGCAAGTTATGTGCATGATGTTATGCAAGTTATGTGTATGTTGATATGCAAGTTATGTTTATGATATTATGCAAGTTATGTGTATGATGTTATGCAAGTTAACATGTAACATGTTGTGCAAGTTCACACCTTTAAGACACATGCAAGTTCACCTTTGTATAACCTATGAACACTTATGCAAGTTGCCTTTATATATGACATATGTATGTTCATGCAAGTTGGGTTATTTAGTAATGCTAGTTGGGTTAATATCATGATGTAAGTGGACACCTTTTAACCCATGTTAATGCTAATGTATGTTAAGTGAAACCCATGTTAATTGTGAAAGAATCTTCTCTTGGAAATATGTCGTGTTAGCATAAGTACGTGGGGAAAAGATGGGGTTAATAGACATGTTAATGAAATGGTGTGAAATGGTTATGATTAAGCATACCATAAAATGAATAAGCATAAGTGGGAATTTACCTATTGAGTTAGGTCTACCCCATGGGAATTTACCTATTGAGTTAGGTCTACCCATGTTATGGAATTGGGAATTTACCTATTTAGTTAGGTCTACCCATATTCTTAAAAATGTGTAATTAATTAGGGATAATTAATATAAATATGAGGGTGATTAATTAGGTGTAATTAATTGACTAAGACACGAGGTTGGACTCAGTTGTAGCGTAAAACTGCCCGGACCCAACCGGCTTAACCAGTTGCTACAAATGTTAGCCCAATGTGAGAGGTCTTAGGCACAAACTAAATACGTGATTAATGTAAAGACACGAGGTTAGACTCGGTTATGACATAAGGCTGCCCGGACCCAACCGGCTTAACCAGCAGTCATAAAAGATAGTCTAATGTGAGAGGTCTTTATGAAGATCACGGTCTTAATTAATTAAGAAACACTTGACCATATTAGCATGTAGATGGACATGAGGGGTTAAGTGGGTGCCTTGGGTGGCATGAGGAGGCTAGTGGGTTGCCTTGGGTGGCAATAGAAAATACGATTAGAATACTTAACCAAAGTGAAACATGTAATTAAAACATGGTTAAAGGGTTAAGTAAGTGCTTTGGGTGGCATGTGGAAATCTAGTGGGTACCTTGTATGACAACTAGAATATGATTAAATGACTTAGCCAAAATGTATAACATGTAAGTGGACATGGTTAAAGGGTTAAGTGGGATTCACTAGAAATAACGAGCTTAGGTGGTAGCTTGTGGGGGCCCATTTCAACCAATATCCCAAACGTATCTTAGTAGGCTCGACTCTAGTCGAGTGACGGGACACGCATATTGGGCTTGACTATAAGAGGCCAAACCGGGTTAGCGGTGGCAACGCAGGACCAACGGGTTTCATATGCGTGTGTGGACCCGGGCTGGTTAATAAGTCGTTGTTGCATCGTGTAGATATAAAGCCGTGCACCGTTGATATTATCAGGTTGCCACTTTGGGTAATGATACACCCCATCGTGGGACCAGCACGGGTGTCTACGTAAGGGAGCCGATCGCTTGGGGAGTAGTGGGTACACCTATGTAGTCAGATAGGGGTACACGAAACTACTAAATTACTAAGTACACTTAGTGGGATCAACTTTTAAAATTAGGAATGACTGGTGTGGTGCAGTATAGTAATTATCCTTGGGTGGGTAAATGCGTCTTTACGGTTATCTTAGTTTATCCTAAGTCTACCAAGCTGCTTAGTGTAGCCATTCATCCCCAGACGTTACCGTATATCAAGCTTATGTCTTCTCTGGTTACTTTAATGATTGTATTGTTAAAGTTATAGGACTCGCTCAGACTTATGTCTGACCCCGTTGTTTTTATTTTTTTTCCAACCCTCAGGTTATCAGAGTGGGCTCAGTACGAGTAGGCTTTGATCAGGCTGCTTTATTCTCTTTTGGAGCTTGGACCATAGGTGTAGAGCTCAGCTTACCCTTTCTTTTATGGCTATCAGTTCATGTATTGGGATTATGTACTTTTATTTATCAGGATGGATATTTTGTACTTGACTCTTATTATGGTTTTGTGATGTAACCAAACATGTTTTACTTTCCGCTGTAATGAAATGATGTTTTGAAATTTTCAAGTATTACTTATATCTGTCTTGTTGTAATTTTTCTGTTCTATATTCACTTAAAATACGCCACCGATGTTATGGCATTCCCTTAGAGAGTGACCATAGCGGGTGTGGGGTGTTACACGTGGTATCAGAGCAAAGGTTACCGGAACAGATAAAATTTTTGGAAAACTATTTTTCTGAAAACATTTTTGGAAGAGATATTTTCGAAAACATGTCTTTAAAGAGAAAAGTTTTTGAAAGAAAAGCATAATCCCCGATAGCCATATCTTTATCTTTCGAATTCTCCGTTTTGAATCTTTCCTTTTTCGTCTCAGCATGGCTGAAGATCTTTATCTTCCGGACGGTGTAGCGGTACCAGTATGGTATAGGAGGTTGTTAGAGGCTAGGGCCGCCGCTGCAGGACCAGCAAATGTTCCTCCTCCACCCGTTGCACCCGTTCCTCCTCGCACGGATACTTTTGCTAAAACTTGTAAGAAGTTTAAGGCTATGGGAGGGAAACCTTTTGTGGGAGCTAGGGATTGGCTTAATGAGACGGAAGAGTTGATGGAAATCTTGGAAGTGGAAGAGGGAAAGAAAGTCAAGTTAGCCGCTTAGTTAATGGAAGGAGAGGCCTCGTTCTGGTGGGAGGTCACTAATGAAGAACGCCCTGTTGACTCTTGGGTGGATTTCAGGCAAAGGTTTGAGGCAAAGTTTCTCTCAAAAGCGGAAGAAAATATGCACGTGGAAAGGTTCTTGAACTTAAAGCAAGGGAACTTGTCGGTGAAAGAATATGTTAACAAGTTCAATCAGCTAGCGAAGTTCAATATAGACTTGGTAAACACACTGGAAGAGAAGGCTTTGAGGTTCGTTAAAGGCTTGAACGAACCCATGCATGGGTTGGCTATGACCTACATCTCTATGGGGGCCACCTTCGAGAAGTTAGTAGACATGGAATTCATGCATAAGGAAGAGAGGGGCCCCAATGCTAATAAAGCACCCGAGAAGAAAGGAGATCAGAAGAGACCTCAACAGCAACAGCAAAACAAGGGTGGGAAAGGCAACGGTGGCAAGGGAAAGAAGAAGTGCTTCAGTTGTGGGACACTAGGCCACCTAAGCAAGGATTGTCGCAAGAAGAGGAAGGCTGGCTGCTTCCACTGTGACGAAGCAGGACATCTAGTGAAAGACTGCCCTAAGAAAGGGCAAAGGACGGGATCTACCTCAGGAGGACAGGTGCAAGTTCTTTTGGCACCAACTCAGGCAAGGGGGCAAGCTCAGGCTCTCGCGGTTCCACCGATTCAGGAAAGAGGTAGAACTATTTCCATTGAAAGTCTAGTTTTTCTATTTGATTATCCGGGTCAAACTTTATTTGATTTTGACGTATCGAGTTCGTTTATTTCATTATGGTTAGTTGAGTCACTGCACTTAGACACCAGTTAGTAGATGATCCCTTAGTTGTTTCAAACCCAATTGGGGCTCCATGATGTGTTTGGGTTTGAAAGTTGCTATACTTAGCGTTGAGTTTAGATGTGATGCTTTTTGGGCTTCACGGGCTATGGGTTAGTTTTGGGCATGGACTGGTTATCCAGTAATGGTGCCGTTTTTATTGTGGAAGGAGAGTTGTTAGGCTTATGACCCGCTTGGGTAACACTCTCGAGATCTCTTGTAATCCCATGGAATCTGTTATGCTAAGTTATCTAGAATCGCTTGACACGTCGGTCAAGAGTTTGCGATCTGTTAGAGTGGTCCGGGAATACTCGGATGTGTTTGAGGAGGTGAAGGGCTTACCTCCGGAGCGGGAGGTTGACTTCCAAATATATCTGGTAGACAATACCAAACCAGTGTCTTGGCCAGTGTGCCAAGTGGCTCCTCGTGAGAGGAGGGAACTCCATAAGCAAGTAGGCAATTTGCTTGAGAAGGGGTTTAGAAGACGAAGTATATCGGAGTGGGGTGCTCCGGTAGTTTTTGCTATGAAGGCGGATGGGTCCCTCAGACTTTGTGTAGGCTAAAGAGAGCTAAATAAACTCACAAAGAAGAATAGACACCCATTGCCGAGGATGGATGATTTTTTTCCAATTAGTTGGCGCCTCAGTAGTTTCATAAGTTGGACTTATCCACGGGGCTTCGTCAGTTGAGAGTGGCTGAGGATAGCATAGAGAAGGCTGCTTTTAGGACTCCGGATGGCTTTAATAGGTTGAGCCGAGCCGATTATGGAATAAACGGTGGTGTTGGAGGGAGACTGGCAAGGACATCCAGAGTTGGACAAGGGCTTAATTATTTAGCCATTTTTACTAGTATCATCTCACGTAGGTCATCTGAATTCGAAGGAGGTATCCCTTGGTTGTTTGTCTGATATTGGTTTAGGCCTTTGGGGCTTGCATTTGGGGGATGTCGAGTTCGACTAGGGTGGTCTGCGTGAGAGATGGACAGTTTTGATGATTTTGGTATTATCCCGGTTTTCTCTAGAAGTGGAGAAAAGCATGCCCTACATCTTAGGGAAGTGTTGGAGACTCTTCGAGCGCATAGTCTTTGGGCAACAAAAGTGGATGGGATTCTTGGCATCCTATGAGTTTGAGATAGCGTATACCCATGGCAAGGGTAACGTGGTGACGAATGCCTTAAGAAGAAAAAGGTTGTCCTTGAGTTCATTGTTCGTTGAACGACGGAGTTTAGAGTTGATTACTATGTTTGACTTTAGACCTTCCGTTGACTTTGTACCCGGTTTGCTAGCCTCCTTGGAGGTTAGGCCTACTCTTTTGGGACGTATTGGCGGAGTAGCGGGACGACCCACAGTTAGTTAAGTTGGTAGAGACGGTAGACTTTGCGTACCGCAAGACAGGGGTTTGAGGAAGGCTATATTTGATGATGCACATCGGTCGAAGATGACCATTCATCCCGGTAGGGACAAGATGTACCAAGACATGAAGCGAGTTTTCTTTTGGGCCGGTATGAAGAAAGACATGGCCGAGTATGTCGCTAGATGCTTGGTGAAAGCGGAGCAAAAGAAACCAAGTGGGTTGCTTCACCCATTGGAAGTTCCGCTAAGGAAGTGGGATAGTGTCTCGAAGGATTACCGAAATCAAGGAAGGGTAATACGGGGATTTGGGTTGTGGTAGATAGACTTACTAAATGTGCCCATTTCATACCCGTGAAGAGCAAGAGGACTATTCCATGTCTAGCTTCAGTTTACATTCGAGAGATTATTAGATTGCATGGTGTACCTTCCAGTATAGTGAGCGATCGAGGTCCTATCTTCACTAGAGAGTTTTGGAAGAGTTTGCAAGAGGCGGTAGGGACTCAGTTGTGTTTGAGTACCGCATATCAACCTCAGACGGACGGTCAGACCGAGAGGGTGAATTGTATTTTAGAAAACCTTCTGAGGCAATGTATCTTGAATTTTGAAGGTACAAGGGAAGAGCATCTTCCATTGGTGGAGTTGCCCGACAGACTTAGTGGTGTACATGATGTATTCCATGTGAGGAAGTGCCTACATGAGACCGCAGAGGCGGTAGAGCCGAGCTTGCTTAGAGAAGTAAAGCGTGATGTGATTATTCGACGAGCTCCTACCCGCATCCTTGGGTCAGAGATTGGGAAGTTGAGAAACAGAGAGGTTCGACTAGTCCAAAATGAAAAGGGGAGAAGGTGAGAGCAGTACTATTGGGGAGACAGAAGCGAAGATGCGTTCGTTGTACCCATTCTTTTTTTAGGGTATGTCCTTTAAACATCTCCTTTATCGTTTGTCTAGTGCTTATCTTATCTTTAGTATGTCCTCTCATTAGTACCTTTGACCTTTAGATAGGGTAAACCTATGGTTGAAACATGTGTTTGAGACATGTTATGTTTGATGGATGCATGTGGATGCAAGTGGTTGCTAGTGGTTGCTCGTGGATGCATATATACACACTCTAGGCACTAGATCGGCTCAATCACTTCATATTGCATATTGCATAAAATTGTGTGTAGGAAGCTATATTTATGGATGTATAATGATTGTGTTATCATATGGATGATGCATTTTGGTGAATGATTGTGCACTCATGTAGATATTGTATGTGTCGATAGGGTTCTTTCGCATACATAATGGATGCATGGCACTATCATGGTTTGCATATGATTCATACATTAGATAGGGAACATATACACACACTTTTTGCATATGCTCATACATCATTAGAAATTTTGATTTAAGGACAATGGATGCTCGTGATTGATGGATTGAGTAGATGGTTGTTTGGATGGTAGGATATGCATTCTCCTTAAACTTAGAGATTTCGGGGACGAAATCCTTTAAGGAGGGGAGAATGTAACACCCCGTATGTTGAATACCTTGTTATAATAGAAATCAGGGCAGAATTAAATTTAATAATTTGAATCAGGGGAAACGGGCTATGCCATTGCGTTCGTCTCGGAAAAATACGCGAAATAGAGTCCGAAATTTTGTAAATTGGAGTCCGTATGACCCAGTTATGGCCCAAAGAAGTTTTCAGAAAATTCAAAGTTAAAAACAGATTTAAAATTCAGTTCTAAAACAAGTTTGGAGCCAAAAGCGGAAAGGGCGGGAAAGTTCCCGCCTAGCCCCGTGTCGACAGGCATGTCGACAGGGGTGTCGACAGCCCTGTCGACAGGGGTGTCGACACAGGGTGTCGACCCTGTTGATCTGGGTGCACCAGATCTGGTTTTTGGGTTAGTCTTGGGCTGTGTTCTAGAGGGTTCCGAAATCTGATGGTCCTAATCTAATTTGGGGCTAATCCTATGGTCTAAAAACACTACCTAATCCTATAAATAAGACCCCAACCCTACCCTAATTTATTCATAATTAGATCTTGTAACTAAACTATGGCAAAATGAAACTTGATCATGGCCTCCACAAATCAATGAAGAGAGTTGCAAGCTAATCAACCTCTAATCAACATCTTCTTCAACTAAAGCAACTAATTCCACTTCATAAGTTTGCTAATCTAGGTTTTGGTGAGTTTCTATCACTTTGATGATCAATTGCTAAATTACGTAGATGAGATATGATGAGATCTATGGTTTTGCATGAGGATTAATGGGTTTTCAAGTCATATGATATGATGTGAATATGCTAATCTATGTTTAATATTAATCCTATGTTTATGCATGTTGAATATGTGAGTTTATGCAAGTTGAATATGTGAGTTTATGCAAGTTGGATATGTGGGTTTATGCAAGTTAAGTATGTGGGTTTATGCAAGTTAAGTATGTGGGTTTATGCAAGTTAAGTGGTGGGTTTATGCATAATAAGTAATTGATTCTATGCATGCTAAGTATGTGGTTTTATGCATGCTAAGTGTTTGGTATTATGCATAAATCATGACATGCAAGTTTACCCTTTTAAATGTGATGCATACATATGCAAGATGACACCTTTATATGCTATGTATATATATATATATATATATATATATATATATATATATATATATATATATATATATGCATGTTTACCCTCCTTTAAGATGCAAGTCATATATGCAAGTTCAACATGTTAAGCAAGTTATGTGTATGCTTATATGCAAGTTCAACATGTTAAGCAAGTTATGTGTATGCTTATATGCAAGTTCAACATGTTATGCAAGTTATGTGTATGCTTATATGCAAGCTCAACATGTTATGCAAGTTATGTGTATGATGTTATGTAAGTTATGTGCATGTTGTTATGCAAGTTCATATGCAAGTTATGTGTATGATGTTATGCAAGTTATGTGCATGATGTTATGCAAGTTATGTGTATGTTGATATGCAAGTTATGTTTATGATATTATGCAAGTTATGTGTATGATGTTATGCAAGTTAACATGTAACATGTTGTGCAAGTTCACACCTTTAAGACACATGCAAGTTCACCTTTGTATAACCTATGAACACTTATGCAAGTTGCCTTTATATATGACATATGTATGTTCATGCAAGTTGGGTTATTTAGTAATGCTAGTTGGGTTAATATCATGATGTAAGTGGACACCTTTTAACCCATGTTAATGCTAATGTATGCTAAGTGAAACCCATGTTAATTGTGAAAGAATCTTCTCTTGGAAATATGTCGTGTTAGCATAAGTACGTGGGGAAACGATGGGGTTAATAGACATGTTAATGAAATGGTGTGAAATGGTTATGATTAAGCATACCATAAAATGAATAAGCATAAGTGGGAATTTACCTATTGAGTTAGGTCTACCCCATGGGAATTTACCTATTGAGTTAGGTCTACCCATGTTATGGAATTGGGAATTTACCTATTTAGTTAGGTCTACCCATATTCTTAAAAATGTGTAATTAATTAGGGATAATTAATATAAATATGAGGGTGATTAATTAGGTGTAATTAATTGACTAAGACACGAGGTTGGACTCAGTTGTAGCGTAAAACTGCCCGGACCCAACCGGCTTAACCAGTTGCTACAAATGTTAGCCCAATGTGAGAGGTCTTAGGTACAAACTAAATACGTGATTAATGTAAAGACACGAGGTTAGACTCGGTTATGACATAAGGCTGCCCGGACCCAACCGGCTTAACCAGCAGTCATAAAAGATAGTCTAATGTGAGAGGTCTTTATGAAGATCACGGTCTTAATTAATTAAGAAACACTTGACCATATTAGCATGTAGATGGACATGAGGGGTTAAGTGGGTGCCTTGGGTGGCATGAGGAGGCTAGTGGGTTGCCTTGGGTGGCAATAGAAAATACGATTAGAATACTTAACCAAAGTGAAACATGTAATTAAAACATGGTTAAAGGGTTAATTAAGTGCTTTGGGTGGCATGTGGAAATCTAGTGGGTACCTTGTATGACAACTAGAATATGATTAAATGACTTAGCCAAAATGTATAACATGTAAGTGGACATGGTTAAAGGGTTAAGTGGGATTCACTAGAAATAACGAGCTTAGGTGGTAGCTTGTGGGGGCCCATTTCAACCAATATCCCAAACGTATCTTAGTAGGCTCGACTCTAGTCGAGTGACGGGACACGCATATTGGGCTTGACTATAAGAGGCCAAACCGGGTTAGCGGTGGCAACGCAGGACCAACGGGTTTCATATGCGTGTGTGGACCCGGGCTGGTTAATAAGTCGTTGTTGCATCGTGTAGATATAAAGCCGTGCACCATTGATATTATCAGGTTGCCACTTTGGGTAATGATACACCCCATCGTGGGACCAGCACGGGTGTCTACGTAAGGGAGCCGATCACTTGGGGAGTAGTGGGTACACCTATGTAGTCAGATAGGGGTACACGAAACTACTAAATTACTAAGTACACTTAGTGGGATCAACTTCTAAATTAGGAATGACTGGTGTGGTGCAGTATAGTAATTATCCTTGGGTGGGTAAATGCGTCTTTACGGTTATCTTAGTTTATCCTAAGTCTACCAAGCTGCTTAGTGTAGCCATTCATCCCCAGACGTTACCGTATATCAAGCTTATGTCTTCTCTGGTTACTTTAATGATTGTATTGTTAAAGTTATAGGACTCGCTCAGACTTATGTCTGACCCCGTTGTTTTTATTTTTTTTCCAACCCTCAGGTTATCAGAGTGGGCTCAGTACGAGTAGGCTTTGATCAGGCTGCTTTATTCTCTTTTGGAGCTTGGACCATAGGTGTAGAGCTCAGCTTACCCTTTCTTTTATGGCTATCAGTTCATGTATTGGGATTATGTACTTTTATTTATCAGGATGGATATTTTGTACTTGACTCTTATTATGGTTTTGTGATGTAACCAAACATGTTTTACTTTCCGCTGTAATGAAATGATGTTTTGAAATTTTCAAGTATTACTTATATCTGTCTTGTTGTAATTTTTCTGTTCTATATTCACTTAAAATACGCCACCGATGTTATGGCATTCCCTTAGAGAGTGACCATAGCGGGTGTGGGGTGTTACAGGAAATCTCTATATACATTCTCAAATCTTGTGATTAGCATTGCGTTATTACTGCACATTTGGAAATAATAAATTATTCTTAACCCCTTTCCTATAACAACTAATATCATCCTTAGATAATCCTGAAGTCGTTCAAGTTGTGGTACTTAATTACCTCTCAGACCTTGATCAACAATGTTTTTATCTTAAAATAAATATGAGTTGTAATTCAGAAGCGATATTTATTTTAATACCAAACAAATTTCCATTTAACCATTTTACTTAAACCATGATTTTATAAAAAAAATCTTATTTTTGAAATTCTCCCTTTCAAATACTGCCATTACTACTTAATTCATTGATTAAGTAATTTCTTATTAAACATCCCCTTTTAAATTTAAATTCTTTAAACCAACTTATTTATTAACATGGATTTGTATTACGAAATCCTTCACTAGCTTCTTTATCAAATTCACTTTTGAACAATCCCATCTTCTAATCCATTTAACATTTCTGCTTGAAATTCTTATTTTAGTTTTCCCAATTTTGCTTTATCCCATTATCAAGTAACGTTGATTAACGTTCTATCACCCCCATCTCATTTTTAGAAACTTCATTTATAAAATTCTGGTTTAATATAACCCTTTTATCACAGTTTCCTTTTACTTAATTCAAGAATTAAGTAACCATTAGTTTATGGTATCGTATACACTAAAAATCCCTTTTTTTATAACTTTGTTATAAAAACTTGGGTTTTATATAAACCCGTCCATGAACTTCTTTTCACAATTCCATTACAGTTATACTCAAATTATTATTCAAAATAATAATTTAATTCATCATTAACTACTGTAAAAGTAGTTAACTTCTTTAATGACTAAATAATTAGTAAATTCTTTTTTAAAATATTATTAAAATTAATAACAAATATTTGTTAAATTATATCATTAGATTAATTCAAAACAAATTAATTCAATAACCAATTCCAGTTAAAGCAGTTGACTTACTCCACTCAAATACGATTATCTCATTACCCGATTCCAGTTGGTTCTCACTTTAAATTATTTGATAATATAATTAATTTAAATAATTCCATTTAATTTTTTCGTAAAACAATTATTCAAATCCTAACCATTAGGTTAATTGTATACTCTCTTACTTATAAATCTGATAAATATCAGAATTTGCTTTATAAAACATTTAGCAATTAAATAAACTTATATAATAAATAATAAATATTTATTTTCTTTTATTAAACTTTTATTCGAAATAGTAGATTTAAAAATATATTTTCAGTTATAAAAATAAACTTTATTACTTCAGTTCGTCAATTTACCTAACGTTAGATCGATATTTAGAAAAAAATTGATTTATAGGCCATATACTGCCAATTACTCAACCAATATTGCAACAACCCACACCTCCGTTCACACAAGATATTGTTCCCAACTTAGCCACCATATAGGTGTGGGGTTTTGTTCCTCAAAAGGCCTCAGCGTTAGTAAGAGATGGGCTCTACTATATAAGTACCAATTTCACAAAGGCTTCCACGATGTGGGACTTAGGGGTGTTACATTCTCCCCTCCTATAGAGCTCAATGTCTCCACTGCCTCACAAACACCTCATCCAGGCGCTGTGGTCCATACAGAGCCACAATTCTGGCTGGGTATTGGCTCTGATACCACTAGGACATATCGACAGTTCTGTTCACGCAAGATATTGTCCCCAACTTAGCCACCATATAGGTGTGCCTCAAAAGGCCTCGACGTTAGTAATAGATGGGCACTACTATATAAGTACCCACTTCGCAAAGGCTTCCACGATGTGGTACTTAGGGGTGTTACAAATATTAACCATTGGTTAAAACAAAACAAATGTTGAGATTCGGGTCAACATTTAACAACCAAGTCATTCACCAAATCAGAACAGTTCATAAAGTGATAATATGAAAATGAACTATAGTAAATATATTTGAGGAAACCCGTTGGATCCCTCCAACCTATTCTTCCCTGTATTCAAATCGGTTAACTCAAATAAAATCATTCAATTAACCATATCGGTATAAATTCTATAATCAACTAATTTATTCGACACAAGCATAACAATTCAAACAGTTCATTAAATTAAACATGTTTATTTTATAAACGTGACCAATAAGGCAAATTACCTTAATTGGGTCCAATCGTTAAAATAACAATTTGGGTTTCACTGAAATTAAACAACCATTTAATTTCATCAGTTAAATCGAATTTAATTTCATCAGTTAAATCGATATATGAATATATAAATAACAAATAACCGAAAGTCAACCATAAGCAACAATAACGCGCAAAATAAAAACACAACTTATATAAAATATAAGCGGGAGAGCTGAGTGAGTTTAACACACCTAGGTTTCTGTTCGTTGCTAAAGCAGTTCTGGTTTCAGCTAAATTAAACTAGCGTTTAATTTAACCGTAATTTCCAGTAGTCACCAATTCTATTCTAGAATGGAATGCTTGTCAAGGTGATCTTAACGTCCCTTGTTTTATTTGATTCTATTAATAAACACACATGTTATACACGTCATAAATTTCAGTATAATTTAAATTAATTAAACCTTAACTTAACATAATATTTCATGTTAATTACGTTTTCGATAAAATCAACTGTTATTATACTTGATTAGGCTTGTAATAAAAATCTGGCATATGGTGTGATATGCATTAGTTAATTAGGCAAATAAACCGGCCCACGTTTATAACATCCTAATTCAAATTCATTAAAACTATACCAATCCCGTCTCCATATATATAATAAAATATGTTGGACCACACATATCCCTTAATTAATCCATTTACTAAAACTTAAAACAAGTTGGGCCTTGTAAATATTCTTGCTTAAATAATTTGTCATGTATATTATAACGGGTCATGAAAACAAACTTTGACCACATTACCATATTATTTTAACTCATCTCACCATCAATTTCATCGTTATCCTCCAGACAATCACGTTTCACCACAGTTCCTCCCATATACTTTCGAACAGCTGCTCCTTGGAACCAAAATTCACGCAACTACATTCCACCGAGAAGAACATGGGTTGACCCCTCCTCCCCGGACTCGAGCTCGCGCACCTAACTCCATACTGATCTCCCTTGGCACCGATCTCCGGCATGAATAGTGACCGCTAACTCCCCCTCTTGCTTCTTATGGCCATTTCTTCAAACAACTTTCCATTTTTCCCTCATGTCGCCACCAGGAAATCACGACACCCCCTTCCCACAACTAAGAACCATGCATCTTTCACCAATTCGAATTATTATGGTGGAAGGAAGTTTTAATTTATTTAAAAGAAAACGAGGATTTTGGTTTTTCATGGAGGGATGGTTTCCAGTTTTCGAAAAGGTGCATCTGAGTTCCAGGGAAAAATATCAGCGTGAAGAGAAAGTGAAGGCGATTTCAATGCAAAAAGTTTTGGGATTTTAGGTGGCCTAAATGAGACGAAGTAAATTTCCAAAGTCTCATCACCATTTTGCTTTCACTGTAAAAGGGAATAAAGAAGACGCTGCTATCCATATATATACACGGAGGAGAGAGATGGACAAGGATCACGTCTCTTCCTCCCGTACGAGATATAGTGCTAGTTTTCAGTTGGGGTAGGTTATAGGTAGCCATGTGAATTAGTTGTCAATGGTTATAAAATGAAGCAGACAATTTTTCTTCCCCATGCCTTGTATTGGGCTAGCGAGTTAGGCATGAAGTTTATATTTTAGGATAATGACGTTTTAGTCCTGTATGAATTTTCCTTTCCTACTTAGGGTAGGTGTAATGACCCAAAAATCCGGTCCAATTTGAGCTGACCGAATAACACAAGTCCAACCCCAAATTGCACTGAAAATTCAAGAAACTAATAGAAAGAAGACAGAGGGTGAGAATAGGTAAGATAGAAACTTAGAATAGAAGAAGAAGAACACAATATCAGAGTAACACGAATCTCACAGCGGAACAAATAACTTATAATAGATAATATATCCTTGAGATAAAATCAGTATATGTATACAATAAATTTTTCAGAGTACAACACTTACAACATAGCGGAAATAAACTATAGCTATATGATCCTGAAGCCTCCTGCTCCAGCTCCTCAAGTATCTGTAAATCTCGACTACTTGACTGCCCGTACAAAATTGGGCACCCAAGAGTTTAGGGAAAACAAAAAAAAAAACTTCGGGTCAGCCATGGGACTGGTATGAGTAAACCAGTTTGAACAAGTAAACGATATCTCATAAGACCACGCCGTATAACGGAATGGGTTTTTCCCTTATGAGAATCCAAATTATCTTTATATCAAAAACCTTTTGATATTATAATAATGTCTATCAACCACAATATAATAATAATCTAGCAGAAACGCTTTCATCTCACGTTCTACACATATAGTATACAATCAAAACCGCAAGGACGTATTGGGTAATGGATTTCCAACTATGACAAGGTATGGAACCACCTTTTGCTAGTGTACCTCTAGAAAGGAATAAACTGGGTTCAACAAGAACATCGTGCAACCCGGCCACACATGACCGACCACCCATTTCGCTTGAGTGTATCGAATGTATATCACCAACGGTTGGGATCAGCAACCGTTTACCGAATGGGACAGCATCAACAATAGATTTTTAGAAGTAAATGAAACTCTAGATCAGGTGATTATACACCCTACTTCGGTGCGACCGACTTAGCCATGTTGTCTGCCCGATTTCTGTCATTTACCGGTTGATGAGGCTAGAAGCTACGCATTATCATCACACCAGATTCACTTTGAATGCCACATCGTCAAATCCATCAAATCACCGATTGACGTCCTCAACAATACATTATGTGTTAGCTAAAAGAAGTTTCCTTCTCCGCTTCCACTCTTGGTACGGTTGGAGAAATCAATATACGTGATCGTTTGGAAATACTCTGTCAGACATTCATCCATACAAGTCACCCAGGAACAGGATGAACCGAAGGCACTATTCAGTACATCCATCTTAGGCACTGTTATCTAAGACTTATACAATAGCCCTTGCACTTTACTCCATCTTCAATTATCTTTGGCATATATGATTCGCAATGCTTATGCCAATACACAGTGGTTCTTTGGATAATAATCCAACCGGTCTCTCCATATTAACAACGTTAATATGGTCAAAAACTTCGATAGTTTGTGATTTAACTATCAAAGAAAAACACGTGTGCAAACAACAATATTATTTCCAAATGGAAATTTATATCGATCAAACATCATTTAACATTTATCTCCTTAGTTCATTTTTCATCTCCTGCTTCCCTATATTCAACATTTCTTATTTTCTAAATTTAGAAAATATATGTTATTACTATTGGAAAACATTTCCATTTCTTGTTTTCTATATCAGAAAACATTTCTGGTTCTTATTTGGAAAACATTTCCAAAACTCCATCATTGGGCTTAGACAGATGTTTAAACAAACCATTGCGATGCCAACTCAAACGATTACGCTTATTAACTAAATTCCTTTAACTCTATTCACTATCGAACCTTAACCATTCCTTAGTTAAAAATGGAGTCAATCAAGTTAGGGTAATACTACCTCTCAGAACTTAACTGAACAACATTTCTAACCTTGAAATAGACAAAGTTCACCTTTTTAATTCTTTAACAACTTCCTTACGTAACTCTCCTTCGAATTATCTCTTATTCGATAATTCTTTCCTTCGAATAAGGTATATTCGATAACTCTATTCAATTTACTCTATTCGATTAACCCTAACTGATTAACTCTTTTAACACTATTTATTCTAACAAGTAAATATCTCCTTTTATCTCTATTTATTTTAAACAAATAAATATCTCCTTTGATTTCTATTTATCTTAAAAAATAAATATCTCCTTTTATCTTCTCTATTTATTTAACAAATAAAATCTCTTTTATCTTTTCTATTCTATTTGTAAATGGTTTACAAATATTTCTCTTTCTATTTGTTTTGCAAATATCTTCCTTTGTATTTGTTTTATAAATATATTACTTTCCTACTCTTTTGATTTTATAATTATTTCCTTTATAAAATTCTTTTCCTTTTATATATAAAATCCATTGATTTTATATAAGAATTTATTTTCAAAATATTTCCTTTTATAAAATCGGTTGATTTTATAAAATTCTTTTATTTCAGTATATATTGAAATATTTCTTTTTACATCCCAGGGGTTTCTTACGGTATCTTAAATACCAAATCACAATGATCAATATCATTTAAACACACATAATCATCAACAGATTATATATCACCTTATATATCGCAATATATGAATAACAGTAAAATAAATGTTGAGGAGTCCAGTTGGACCCCTCCAACCTGTTTCCCTACAACACAGATGTTACACAATATAATCAACATCACTTTCAGTTCAATATGAAATATTCTGTTAACAGAATCGACATATATAGATTCAACTAACTGACTAGCAGTTCAATCAAACAGTCAACACACAGTCAATCAGCCAATATTTAACAGTTCTAAGGATACAACATGAAATATAAACTGTTCAGAGTTAGTGAGATTTACTCACTTTGGCAGTTCATCGTTAAAGAGCGACAAACTGTTATTTGATTTTGAATCAAACAATTAAATTCACCGTAAATTCAGACGAGCACCGATCCACTTCCAGTCAGTTCCATGGTGTAGCCACCGTCCATACGATCCCGTTGGATCTTGTTTCGCTGAATTTTGATATCGTATGGTAAAGTTACGACCATACGAAGTTAATACATATAAAAATTAAATAAACAAGGACTAGAAATAAAAAGATGGGCCTTAACTTTATCACTACGGCCCATTCACTTTGGTAAAAACCCAACCCGCTCTGTATCTTCTTCCCCAATACACGTTCAACTCCAGAAAACCCAAAACGCAGCAACCTCCAATCCTTCCCCCACCTCGTTCTCCTTCATTTCAATATGAAAATTCAAACAGGAACCACCACCATTCTTCTCTTGAGCTTCTCCTCCTACCCATATACACAATGCCACTCTCGAACTCCTCCACCAAAACCCATCGGACTGAACTCGTCATCGTCTCCACACAGCACCGAACCAAACTTCCATCGCACCTCACCCAATAACCCACAATCGAACCTCTCTAACCTCCTGAACAACAATACGAACTTGAATCCATCAACTACTGCCTCAATCCTAAGGATTTCCGAACCCTAGGAGGCGCTGTACATATTTGAATTCCAGAAAACACAGTCTCACCTCAAACAGCTTACCCCAAATCGAAGATCAACCCTCAACAATCTCAAATATATCTATATTTTGATTTATAAACTTTTATGTGGTTTTAGAGGAATTTTTGAAGATCCAAATATTTTCCTGGAACCAAAAACTTATGGCGGAAAAATTGGTTGACCTTAGAATTAGGTTTAGGAGGTAGGTAAGGGTATTTATAGGCAACTTATAATATTTTTATATTTATTATTTTATTTATTTTAAATGAACTGCTGTTTGTATTTGTCTTTAAAAATCCCCTTGGTCATATACGATATTCAAAAATCACCAAACTGAACATACTGCTAGAGTTCGACATTACGGTCCCAACGAAACTGGTTTCGTCGAATTCCGACTTCGTATGCTCACACGGCGTATTTTTAACTATCAAAATACTGACTATTTTTCACTCTAAAAATCCGTACGACCACACAGTGACTCTAAAAATCATGAAACTGGAAATCTAACAACTATTTGACATTGCGGATCCAACAAAATTAGTTTCGTCAAATTCCGACTTCGTTTGCAAAAGTGGCTATTTTAAAAGCTCTGGATGACCCATTTAAATATATAAATATATTTAAATATAATTAAATTAAATATTTATAAATAAATATTATCATATATATTCACAACAGAATATCATACAGCTCCACTGGGATTTATAGCTCGATATTCCAAATCTGGGTCAACCCGATATTCGATATATATTGAAATTCCTTTTTAAAATATAAATAATTCCTTTATAAATTATAATGGAATTACACAGCGACTTTTCTAAAATTTGATTTGGACGTAAATCAAAATCTACCCGACGAAATCCATAATTTTCTTTTCCACTAGAAAGATATACTCCACCAGCTCCACACGTTTCTTGTTTCACAGAAATCCGGCTTAAAACGAATCCTGTACATTCAGTTGAAGTTCGAATCGCCAATTTACGAACTGCAGCGCCATTTCGAACTCGATTTTAATTATATTATAACTTTAGTTCAAACTATGGTTCATATAATATATTCGTTACTCAAATTCAATTCCAAGCTGAATTAAATATCACAGATGAACCAGTTCACACCATATCGTCATTTCAGCCAATTCTGATTATTTCAGAATTAAATATATTATTTAATTATTATTTTAATTAAATATTCACCATTATTTAATTCCATGACCATTTAATTCACTATATCAATATTTATATAATTTAATAAATTAATTATAATACCTCTGCCAATGTGGGTCATTACATTCTTCCCCACTTAAAGTAATTTCGTCCTCGAAATTGCTAAGGTAGAGAACGACCCTATCGACTGGTTAGAACATATTTATTCACTTCTTAACTTCAGTTTCCAACTGAACCAATTTAATTTCAATTAAATTTTTAATTAATTCTTATCAACGAAAAATTTCAAAAATCCCGAAAATTTTCTAACTCCTTAACTCTTCGAAAAATTTCGCCAATACCTCCTATGTACTAGTCAATAAGTCAAACTCCAACTCGCCTCTCTGGGCTATCTCCATCCCAAAAGAAAATCAAACAGCCAAGCGGCTTGCCAATTCGGCTCATAAATCTTATATCCAATAGAAATATAAACTTGTACCTTTTGTCGGCATACCATTATATCCTTTCCACCTGTTATCAATTCAGCGGATACAAGGGTCATCCCAATCAAAATCTAATCTGCTTTTATCCACAACACAACCATTCGCTTATATCTGAGCCAAATATCATTTCAACTCGAGTTTCTTCTCGATTCCCAACTCTTAACTTGATTATCACATTACACTTCAAATTTGAATCTCATAATCCAATTTGTCTTGATATCATTATAATTCAATCTCAGTTACCACTTTACTGGCTTTACTTTAATTCAATTTTGCTTTCACAAATTTCTGTTAAATTTGTTTTTAATTCAAACAGTCTTTCCCTAGGAGTTTTTTAAACAGTTTACTCTTTTCAAAAATCAAATTTTCCTTTTGAACATGTCACTGAGCCCTTAATTAATATTCCATTAGTTAAATCACTTCTCTATTTCTCTATCAATATTTGTTAACCAAATATTTTCAATAACCATATTGGCCTTTTATGTTATTTGGAAAACATTTCCGAATATCGCCTTCCTTTATTTTCTAAACTTTAGAAAATATATGTTATTTATAATTGGAAAATATTCCAATTACTTATCTCTTTTCCGATCTCGTTTATTTCTATACTTAGGAAATATTCTTTATTATATTTCTAAGCTTACATTTATTTGGGTTAAAACGGATGTTATGTAAAACATCATTACGACAACCCAAATACTATATTCAACTAACTCTTATTCAACATTGATCTTCGAGCCTGAAATCTTACTATTTATTTGTTAATAATGAAATCAATCAAGTTGGGGTATAACTACCTCTCAGACCTTGACTGAATAACATTTATAACGTCAAAATAGATATGACTACTTACTCGAATAATCAATACCATACAACTACTTATTCACTTTTAAACACATATACGCTTCCTCTTTCTATTCTTACTAGATTTTATTCTTATTCTTCCTTTTTGATTTTACTATTCTATTTCTAAGTTCGTTTCCTTATCAACTTCTATATATATATCGATACGTTGATTTCTAACTATCAAATTATCTTAAAAATATTCTAACTCCTTAAATTCCCGTAAAAATTCACCATAACCTCATTTGTACCAGGAGCATCGGGATATTTTAAATAGCCTCCCATGGCCCTTACCAATCCAAAAGAAAAAGACAAGCAGCTAGCCAATACGGTGCATAAAATCTCATATATGAATTAAATACATACCTTTTCGTCGAGCATTCTATTTATATACCTTCATACCTTTTCCATACCTATCTCATGTATATTTATACCTTCCCAATCTATTTTAACTATACCTGATCGTTTTAACTCAATTCGTTAATTAATTTGTTCATTAACTCTTTAGTCTATTTCACTTTTATATTTGAACATGACATGCTCAAATATATTTTAACTTACTTATTAACTAATTTGAATCCAAATTTCCAATTTAAGTTCTATATTCGATTTCGAATATCCATTTACAAATCCAATTCACCTTTCAAAGTTCAACTTCAAATTCAAAACTCGATTAACTAATTCCTCTTCGACTTAGTTAATTCTATTCAATTTCTATTCAAATTTTATATCATAAATCCTAATTTGAAATTCAACACATTTTGCCTTTCTTAAAACAAATTCAAAACAGTATCTCTGGTAGTAATTCGCCACTTACTACTCGAAAATGAATACTGATGATGCAGCTGTCATCATCGGAATCTATTTTCCAGCGATCGAAGTGAGTTCAATACTATAAAACCATTTCTAAACATTTCCACTTTGAAATTCATTTCAAAATATAATTCACACTGCTTGTAAAACAATTTAAAATCTCCCAGGATCTTAAAATTTTCTTATTTTTAATCCAAATCCATTTACAAACACTTATCCAATTTTCCAGCATTTTTAGTTCAATTTCTGGTTTAAAATTTTAGATTCAACTTATCTGATTTCACGTATTTCACTTATATGAATTCTGATTGGTTATTTACATAACCATTTATTTTATAATCTTACTCGATTATAATAACAACCAATATATCCACTATATTATAATTTTGATATATATATATATATATATCTTCTCTATATCTAGATATACCTTGGGTAAACTTATTTTAATTTACCCCCTTTTCAAAACATATCGTGACAACCCATCGTATTCGAGTGTTTAGCAACTCCTACCGATACAGTGGATCAAACTGATCGACCAGAACTCATAAACGACTCAACCAATAAATCTCCACATTATAAAACAAATTTTTATATCAATAACAAATACGTTCACTCGTATATATATATACTCTAACTCAATCTAGGGTATTACTAACCCCATCTCTACTGAGTCATGCCACAGAGCCAAGTTAATCAATTAACCTTCTGCTCTGATACCAACTGTAATGACCCGAAAATCCGGTCCAATTTGAGCTGACCAAATAACACAAGTCCAACCCCAAATTGCACTGGAAATTCAAGAAACTAATAGAAAGAAGACAGAGGGTGAGAATAGGT
This sequence comes from Allium sativum, assembly GCA_030737875.1. NCBI lineage: Eukaryota > Viridiplantae > Streptophyta > Magnoliopsida > Asparagales > Amaryllidaceae > Allium > Allium sativum. The sequence continues at coordinate 26,813,205 of CM060927.1, read as the reverse complement.
AAGATAGAAACTTAGAATAGAAGAAGAAGAACACAATATCAGAGTAACACGAATCTCACAGTGGAACGAATAACATATAATAGATAATATATCCTTGAGATAAAATCAGTATATGTATACAATAACTTTTTCAGAGTACCACACTTACAACACAGCGGAAATAAACTATAGCTATATGATCCTGAAGCCTCCTGCTCCAGCTCTTCAAGTATCTGTAAAACCCGACTACTTGACTGCCCGTACAAAATTGGGCACCCACGAGTTTAGGGAAAACAAAACAAAATATACTCCGGGTCAGTCAAGAGACTGGTATGAGTAAAATAGTTTAAAATAGTTTGAACAAGTAAACGATATCTCATAAGACCATGCCGTATAACGGAATGGGTTTTTCACTTATGAGAATCCAAATTATCTTAATATCAAAAACCTTTTGATATTATAATAATGTCTATCTACCACAATATAATAATCATCTAGCAGAAACGTTTTCATCTCACGTTCTACATATATAGTATACAATCAAAACCGCAAGCACGTATTGGGTAATGGATTTCCAACTATGACAAGGTATGGAACCACCTTTCGCTAGTGTACCTTTAGAAAGGAATACACTGGGTTCAACAAGAACATCTTGCAACCCGGCCACACATGACCGACCACCTATTTCGCTTGAGTGTATCGAATGTATATCACCAACGGTTGGGATCAGCAACCGTTTCCTGAATGGGACAGCATCAACAATAGATTTTTAGAAGTAAATGAAACTCTAGATCAGGTAATTATACACCCTACTTCGGTGAGACCGACTTAGCCATGCTGCCTGCCCGATTTCTGTCATTTACCGGTTGATGAGGCTAGAAGCTACGCTTTATCATCACACCAGATTCACTTTGAATGCCACATCGTCAAATCCATCAAATCACCGATTGACGTCCTCAACAATACATTATGTGTTAGCTAAAAGAAGTTTCCTTCTTCGCTTCCACTCTTGGTACGGTTGGAGAAATCAATATACGTGATCGTCTGGAAATACTCTGTCAGACATTCATCCATACAAGTCACCCAGGAATAGGATGAACCGAAGGCACTATTCAGTACATCCATCTTAGGCACTGTTATCTAATACTTATACAATAGCCCTTGCACTTAACTCCGTCTTCAATTATCTTTGGCATGTATGATTCGCAACGCTTATGCCAATACAGAGTGGTTCTTTGGATAATAATCCAACCGGTCTCTCCATATTAACAACGTTAAAATGGTCAAAAACTTCGATAGTCTGTGATTTAACTATCAAAGAAAAACACGTGTGCAAACAACGATATTATTTCCAGATGGAAATTTATATCGATCAAACATCATTTAACATTTATCTCCTTAGTTCATTTTTCATCTCCTGTTTCCCTATATTCAACATTTCTTATTTTCTAAATTTAGAAAATATATGTTATTACTATTGGAAAACATTTCCATTTCTTGTTTTCTATATCAGAAAACATTTATGGTTCTTATTTGGAAAACATTTCCAAAACTCCATCATTGGGCTTAGACAGATGTTTAAACAAACCATCTCGATGCCAACTCAAACGATTACACTTATTAACTAAATTCCTTTAACCTTATTCACTATCGAACCTTAACCATTCCTTAGTTAAAAATGGAGTCAATCAAGTTAGGGTAATACTACCTCTCAGACCTTAACTGAACAAATTTCTAACCTTGAAATAGACAAAGTTCACCTTTTTAATTCTTTAACAACTTCCTTACGTAACTCTCCTTCGAATTATCTCTTATTCGATAATTCTTTCCTTCGAATAAGATATATTCGATAACTCTATTCAATTTACTCTATTCGATTAACCCTAACTGATTAACTCTTTTAACTCTATTTATTCTAACAAGTAAATATCTCCTTTTATCTCTATTTATTTTAAACAAATAAATTTCTCCCTTGATTTCTATTTATCTTAACAAATAAATATCTCCTTTTATCTTCTCTATTTATTTGACAAATAAATTTCTCTTTTATCTTTTCTATTCTATTTGTAAATGGTTTACAAATATTTCTCTTTCTATTTGTTTTGCTAATATCTTCCTTTGTATTTGTTCTACAAATATATTCCTTTCCTACTCTTTTGATTTTATAATTATTTCCTTTATAAAATTCTTTTCCTTTTATATATAAAATCCATTGATTTTATATAATAATTTATTTTCAAAATATTTCCTTTTATAAAATCGGTAGATTTTATAAAATTCCTTTATTTCAGTATATATTGAAATATTTCTTTTTACATCCCAGGGGTTTCTTACGGTATCTTAAATACCAAATTACAATGATCGATATCATTTAAACACACATAATCGTCAACAGATTATATATCACCTCATATATCACAATATATGAATAACAGTAAAATAAATGTTGAGGAGTCCAGTTGGACCCCTCCAACCTGTTTCCCTGCATCAAAGATGTTACACAATATAATCAACATCACTTTCAGTTCAATATGAAATATTCTGTTAACAGAATCAACATATATAGATTCAACTAACTGACTATCAATTCAATCAAACAGTCAACACACAGTCAATCAGCCAATATTTAACAGTTCTAAGAATACAACATGAAATATAAACTGTTCAGAGTTAGTGAGATTTACTCACTTTGGCAGTTCATCGTTAAAGAGCGATAAACTGTTATTTGATTTTGAATCAAACAATTAAATTTATCGTAAATTCATACGAGCACCGATCCACTTCCAGTCAGTTCCATGGTGTAGCCACCGTCCATATGATCCTGTCGGATCTTGTTTCGCTGAATTTTGATATCGTATGGTAAAATTACGACCTTACGAAGTTAATACATATTAAAATTAAATAAACATGGATTAGAAATAAAAAGATGGGCCTTAACTTTATCAGTACGGCCCATTCACTTTGGTAAAAACCCAACCCGCTCTGTATCTTCTTCCCCAATACACGTTCAACTCCAGAAAACCCAAAACGCAGCCACCTCCAATCCTTCCCCCACCTCGTTCTCCTTCATTTCAATATGAAAATTCAAACAGGAACCACCACCATTCTTCTCTTGAGCTTCTCCTCCTACCCATATACACAATGCCACTCTGGAACTCCTCCACCAAAACCCGTCGGATTGAACTCGTCATTGTCCCCACACTGCACCGAACCAAACTTCCATCGCACCTCACCTAATAACCCACAATCGAACCTCTCTAACCTCCTGAACAACAATACGAACTCGAATCCATCAACTACTGCCTCAATCCCAAGGATTTCTGAATCCTAGGAGGTGCTGTACATATTTGAATTCCAGAAAACACTGCCGCACCTCAAACAGCTTACCCCAGATCGAAGATTAACCCTCAACAATCTCAAATATATCTATATTTTGATTTATAAACTTTTATGAGGTTTTGGAGGAATTTTTGAAGATCCAAATATTTTCCTAGAACCAAAAACTTACGACGGAAAAATTGGTTGACCTTAGAATTAGGTTTAGGAGGTAGGTAAGGATATTTATAGGCAACTTATAATATTCTTATAATTATTATTTTATTTATTTTAAATGAAATGTTGTTTGTATTTGTCTTTAAAAATCCCCTTGATCATATACGATATTCAAAAATCACCAAACTGGACATACTGCTAGAGTTCGTCATTACGGCCCCAACGAAACTGGTTTCATCGAATTCCGACTTCGTATGCTCACACAGCATATTTTTAACTATAAAAATACTGACTGTTTTTCACTCTAAAAATCCGTACGACCACAAAGTGGCTCTAAAAATCACAAAACTGGAAATCTAACAACTATTTGACATTGCGGATCCAACAAAATTAGTTTCGTCAAATTCCGACTTCGTTTGCAAAAGTGTCTATTTTAAAAGCTCTGGATGACCCATTTAAATATATAAATATATTTAAATATAATTAAATTAAATATTTATAAATAAATATTATCATATATATTCACAACAGAATATCATACTGCTCCACTGGGATTTATAGCTCGATATTCCAAATCTGGGTCAACCCGATATTCGATATATATTGAAATTCCTTTTTAAAATATAAATAATTCCTTTATAAATTATAAAGGAATTCCACAGCGACTTTTCTAAAATTTGATTTGGTCGTAAATCAAAATCTACCCGACGAAATCCAGATTTTTCTCTTCCACTAGAACAATATACTCCACCAGCTCCACACGTTTCTTGTTTCACAGAAATCCGGCTTAAAATGAATCCTGTACATTCAGTTGAAGTTCGAATTGCCAATTTACGAACTGCAGCGCCATTTCGAACTCGATTTTAATTATATTATAACTCTACGTTCAAACTGTCGTTTATATAATATATTCGTTATTCAAATTCAATTCCAAGCTGAATTAAATATCACAGATGATCCAGTCACACCATATCGTCATTTAATTCCAGAATTAAATATATTGTTTAATTATTATTTTAATTAAATATTCATCATTATTTAATTCCATGACCATTTAATTCACTATATCACTATTTATATAATTAAATTAATTAATTATAATACCTCTGCCAATGCGGGTCATTACAGTAGGGTAGCCGATGTTATCAAATCAAACTGAAGCCTACATTTACTTGCAGCTTCTACTTAAAATATTATGGATATGTTCATATGTTGTTGAACTTGAGTATTCGCTCGTATTCAATTCTTTATTGCAAATTTTAAATTACACGCTGTGGAAAATAATGCACCTTTTAAGAAACTATTTTCTGTATTCAAAAGTGTCACCAATCTACATTTCGTAAATAAATAAATAAAAACCAACAGGTAAGAAAAATGTTACAAACCCATTTAAAATCCAATTTATTTTAAATCGAAAACCAATTCATTATCGTTAATAAAAATATCAAAAAAATTGTAACACCTTGAATTCCCGTAAAAAATTGACAGAGTCTCCCCTGTACGGAGTGACATCTGTGATATCGTAGGAACAAATAATATATATACATTGACCCACATGGTCGGAAAACAAAAATCAAAACCCAAAATTTTATATTTTCACGTAAGCGTACCTTTTACGAGTGCTATTGAGCGTACTTGCTCAATTTACGTGCAGTCTATGCAACCAACTTAATTCTCTAGCCTTCTGGCACCTTTGCTCAACATAGTTCAACATATAAGTAACAGATATACGAAATTATTAAACAATATTCATTAATCAACAAGTATACTATACCAATTCCAATAACCAAACATAGGTGATTCCATTTAAATTTATAATACTGGGAACTTTTTTCTTGGTTTATAATCCATTCATCTTAATAATAAACCATTTATGAATTATTCGACTAATCTAACAAACAATGGACGATCATATCAACAACAATGCACAATAAACTCAATCAAATCAATTGAATTTACATTCAATTTAATAATTACTTTTGGTTTCACATATTTGAACATCAATCGATTAATATCCAATAGATTTCTATTTAATTATTATTCATTAAATTTTCAAATTACAAATCAGCTTTATTTAATTTCACTTAACCAGGTTGATTCCCAATTAAATTTTTAATCCAATATGAATTCCGTTCAAATCAATCAAACACACTAATATCTCAATAATTTAATAAAATTATTTATTTTCTATACAAAAATATATTTTGGGGAAAATTATTTCATTTACCCTCTTTACAAAACAATATTGTATCCATTACTAGTTCAATGCTTCGAAACACTCGAATCGATCAAACAACACATTAAAAAACATTTGTATATAAAATTTACGAATACGCTCTCATATATATACGCTCAACTCGATCTAAGGTATTACTAACCCGATCTCTATCGAGTTATACCAAAGAGCCAAGGTCATTAGTAAACCAATAGCTCTGATACCATTGTAACGACCCTGGGATTTTCAAGTAGACTTTTCAACCATCCTCCCATCCCCCAAGGCAGAGGGCTAACCTCCCTCCGTGGCTTGCAGAGGTACACCATCACTTGTTTTATGGTCAGCCTTTCGACTTCACAACCAACCCACCCTTAATTTCGAGGGACATGTAGAGGTAAGAGTCTCTCGTCTGCCACCTAACGTGAAGCGAGAACCTCTGTCATGCATACCAAGCTCACACGGCCATCAACAAGGAATAGTTTTCGAATATAATTCGATCCCAGTCTTTCTGTACCAACCATCGTATGGGTCAGATTTGACAGTTGGTTATTTAACTATCAAATATAAGTAATCATGGGAATGAAAGGAGTTTACTAATGCAGTATTCAACGTTACTTGGCCTCTTTAATTAATATAATTATGAATGGTAAATTTTAAACACTACAATCTTTAAACACAGCTTTTATTTTCTTAATTAACATAAGATTTATTTTCCACACTATTTATTTCCATAACTAGGAAAATATCCTATAATAATATCCAATTTTTATTTTATTATCATTTCACATAAATCTCTTTTATAACTTCCTTTATTTGGGAAATATTATTATATATACTTCTCGAACCTTCTCATTTCTGTTACCTTGGAAATCACCTTCTATATCCTCAAATCCCTCTTATTTCCATTACTTTGGAAATCCCAATATACATTCTCAAATATTACGATTAGCATTGTGTTATTACTTCACATTTGGAAATAATAAATTATCCTTAACCCCTTTCCCATTACAACTAATATCATCCTTAGATAATCCTGAAGTCGTTCAAGTTAGGGTACTTAATTACCTCTCAGACCTTGATCAACAGCGTTCTTATCTTAAGATAAATATGAGTTGTAATTCACAAACCGATATTTATTTTAATACCATACCAAATTCCATTTAACCATTCTACTTAAACCATGATTTTATAATTCTTTTCTTGTTTTTGAAAATCTCCCTTTCAAATACAGCCATTATTACATAATTCGTTGATTAAGTGATTTCTTATTAAACATCCCCTTTTAAATTTAAATTCCTTAAACCAACTTATTTATTAACATGGATTTGTATTACGAAATCCTTCACTAGATTCTTTATCAAATTCACTTTTGCACAATCCCATCTTCCAATCCATTCAACATTTCCGCTTCGAAAATCTTATTTCAATTTTCCAAATTTTCCTTAATCCCATTATCAAGTAACGTTGATTAACATTTTATCACCCCATCTCCTTTTTATAAACTTCATTTATAAAATTATGGTTTAATATAACCTTTTTATCTCAGTTTCCTTTTACTTAAATCAAGCATTAAGTAACCATTATTTAAGGTATCGTATACATAAAAAACCCTTTTTTTATAACTTTGTTATAAAAACTCGGGTTTTATATAAACCCATCCATGAACTTCTTTTCATAATTCCATTACAACTATACTCAATTTATTATTCAAAATTATTATTTACTTCATCATTAACTACTGTGAAGTTGTTAACTTCTTTATTGACTAAATAATTAGTAATTTCTTTTTAAAAATCTTATTAAAATTAATAACAAATATTTGTTAAATTATATCATTAGATTAATTCAAAACAAATTAATTCAATAACCAATTCCAGTTAAAACAGTCGACTTAGTCCACTCAAATACGATTATCTCGTTACTCGATTCCAATTGGTTCTCACTTTAAATTAATTAATAATATAATTAATTTAAATAATTCCATTTAATTATTTCATAAAAAATTTATTCAAATCTTAACCGTTAGGTTAATTGTATACTCTCTTTCTTATAAAACTGATAAATATCAGAATTTGCTTTATAAAACATTTGATAATCAAATATAAACTTAAATAATAAATATTTATTTTCTTTTATCAAACTTTTATTCGAAACAATAGATCTGAAAATCTATTCTCAGTTATAAAATAAACTTTATGGCTTCATTTTGTCGATTTACCTGACGGTAAATTAATATTTAAAAAAACACGATTGATTTATACGCCATATACTGCCAATTACTCAGCCAATATTATCCATTGGTTAAAACAAATGTTGAGTTTCGGGTCAACATTTAACAACCAAATCATTCATCAAATCAGAATAGTTCATATAGTGATAATATGATAATAAACTATAATAAATATATCTGAGGAATCTCATTGGATCCCTCCAACCTGTTCTTCTCTGTATTCAAATGGGTTAACTCAGATAAAATCATTCAATTTAATATATCGGTATAAATTCAATAATCAACCAATTATCCCACACAAGCATAACAATTCAAACAGTTCATTAAATTAAACAAGTTTATTTTATAAACATGACCAATAAGGTAAATTACCTTAACTGAGTCCAATCGTTAAAATAACGATTTGAGTTTCACTGAAATTAAACAACCATTTAATTTCATCAGTTAAATCAATATATGAATATATAAATAACAAATAACCAACAGTCAACCATTAGCAACCATAACACGCAAAATAAAAACCCAACTTATATAAAATATAAGTGGGGAGAACTGAGTGAGTATAACTCACCTTGGTTTCTGTTAGTTGCTAAAGAAGTTCTAGTTTCAGCTAAATTAAACTAGCGTTTAATTTAACAGTAATTTCCAGTAGTCACTAATTCTGTTCCAGAATGAAGCGCTTGTCAAGGTGATCTAAACGTCCCCTGTTTTATTTGGTTATGTCAATAAATGCACATGTTATACACGTTATAAATTTCGGTATAATTTAAATTAATTAAACCTTAACTAAACATAATATTTAATGTTAATTACGTTTTTGATAAAATCAACTATTATTATACTTGGCTAGGCTTGTAAAAAAAATATGGCATGTGGTGTCATATACATTAGTTAATTCGGCAAATAAACCGGCCCACGTTTATAACATTCTAATTCGAATTCATTAAAACTATACCAAGCCCATCTCTATATATATAATAAAATATGTTGGACCACACATATCCCTTAACTAATCCGTTAACTAACACTTTAAAACAAGTTGGGCCCTGTAAATATTCTTGCTTAAACAATTTGGCCTGTATATTATAACGGGTCACGAAAACAAACTCTGACCACATTACCATATTATTTTACCTCATCTCACCTTCAATTTCATCGTTATCCTCCAGACAATCACGTTTCACCACAGTTCCTCCTATATACTTTCGAGCAGCTACTCCTTCGAACAAAAACTCACGCAATTAACTCACCACGTCCACCGTCCACTACTGCGCAGAATACACACCACCGAGCTGAACGTGGCCTAACCCCCCTCGGCCTCGAGCTTACGCAACTAACTCCATACTGACCTCCCCTCACGCCGACCTCCGGCATGAACAATGACTGCTAACTCCCCCACTTGCTGCTTACGTCCATTTCTTCGAACAACTTTCCATTTTCCCTCACGTCGCCACTAGCAAATCTCGACACCCCCTTTCCACAACCAAGAACCATGCAGCTTTCACCAATTCGAATTATTATGGGGGAAGGAAGTTTTAATTTATTTAAAAGAAAAAGCGGCTTTCGGTTTTGCATGGAGGGATGGTTTCCAAAGTCTTAACGCCATTTTGCTTTCAATGTAAAAGGTAACAAGGATGACGTTGTTATCTGTATATATACACGGAGGAGATGGATGGATGAGGATCATGTCTCTTCCTCCTATATGAGATATGGTGCCAGTTTTCAGTTGGGGTCGGTTATAGGTAGCCATGTGAATTAGGTGTCGATGGTGATAAAACAAAGCAGATAATTTTCCTTCCCTATGCCTTGTACTGGGCTAGCGTGTTAGGCATGAAGTTTACATTTTAGGATAATGACAATTTAGTCATGTATGAATTTTGGTTTCCTACTTAGGGTAAGGTAGCCGGTGTTATCAAATCAAACTGAAGCCTACTTTTACTTGCAGCTTCTCCTTAAAATATTATGGATATGTTCATACGTTGTTGAACTTGAGTATTCACTTGTATTCAATTCTTTATTGCAAAATTTAAATTCCACGCTGTGGAAAATAATGCACCTTTTAAGAGATTGTTTTCTGTATTAAAAAGGGTCACTAATCTACTTTCGTAAATAAATAAATAAAAACGAACATGTCGTGGGCGTCCTTTTCTTCTTCTCTTTGTTGTATTTTGTTAACTGAAAATGAAGAAATGATTATCACAAAGTACTTACCGTTTTGTTACGAACGATATGTACAAAAGAAAAGATGTTAGCTTTCAGCGGTTATATGAGTTGCATACTTGACACATTGTTCGTCCATATAATGGCAACCAACGAAAAGCCTTAAATTATAATATCTACAAGCACACAACTTTCCAGTGCATAAAAATTGGATGCACAACGTTAACTAAATTAAAGACAAATAGGCTTCACTACTTAAAGTTTATATAAATATCAAAACAAATCAATAAAATAGTAATAAATTATTATTATTGAAAATAACTGAATAAAAATATCATATACATCCATATACAAACAAATATGGATTATACAATTCGATATCAACATTTCGAGTTAAGACGGTATCCAAATTATATTAAAACCCTTTTAAATATATTAAATAAACATTATAATTTAATAACGGTTTCCATAGCGACTATTTTAAAATTTGATTTGAGCATAACTAACAATCTATAACATGAAATCTGGATTTTTCACTTCCGTATGAAAATTATGATCAACTAGATTCCAACGTTCTTTGTTTCACAGAAATCCGACTTAAAACGGATTTTGTATATTCAATTGAAGTTCAAAACTAAATATTACGAACTACCGCGCCATTTCGAGATCGTTTTATCTTATAAATAAATTTAACGTCTAAACGTTGCTTTAAATAAACGAATTCAATATTAAAAATCCTTTAAAAATTCAAATTAAATATTTTAAAACAAATTAAATATTCAAATTAAAATGACCGAAAAATACGGGTCGTTAGATGTGTTGTGCTTCAACATTTTGGGACTTTACGTTTCTTTTTCTTTATTTTAAGAACTCATGATTATTGACCTGCCCATTTTAATTTGCAGGCTTTCTATTTTCTTGTTGAAGCTTTGCATTTGAACCCTCTACTTTCTTTTTTTAATCTTTGAGTTTGCTGCCATGGTTAAGTTTTTCTATGAGATGGAAGGAAAAAATGAAGGAAAACAATGGAAAGCCTCTTGTATAAATAGGAATGAAAATATAATAAAGATATAATCAATTTTATTAACAAAAAACCCATTTGCCTCAATCACTTCGAGTATCTTTTGAAATATAAGTAGAATAATTACATTAATGGGATGTAATGTGTTAAGAAAAGTATTAATGCTTTTTGTACAAATTAAGTACTAATTTCCTTTTCTGTGAATCTTATATATAAATATATTTTCTTTTCCAACATCAGATCATTGGTTTTATATAAAAAATAATATATATATATATATATAAATACTTTTTTTGGAGTAACTAGCCGGTTTTTAAGGTGACCGCAAACACCTTTTATTATAACTAATAATAAAAAAAATACAATATAGTATAGGTGACTGTAGTTATCAGTCAGCTATATTCGGTTTTAAGGTGGACCGATCACCACGTACGGAGTTTATTGTGTTCCATCCACTCTACCTAAACAGACTTAGAGCACTAAAGCTAGCTAATTTACTAGACAACAACAAAACTAACACTCCACACATGGAGGCTATGACCTGTTACATTACATACTACACGAGATAGTGAATTACATAAGTATATACAAACACTAAATCAACCTAGGCCAAAGCAGTGTGAGCCATATACAAATTACATGAGAACACAATACATGTGCTGATTACATGCTGCTACACGAATAGGACGAAGTGATAGATAGCACAACTGTAGAAGGAAATAAATTGAGCTCCACACCAACTAAAGAACATGCCACATCAGTATGAAGCAAGAATACCTAGGCAGGCTATAGGCAAGAAGTTGTAAGTCCCATGAGTTAGCCATAACTTCATTTCCAGAGAGGGAAAGAAGGGTTGTTCATCGAGATGAAACATTGCATTGATCCAGGACACCCATCCCTAACAAACCAAAATTACACGGACAAATAATAAAACTGGACTGCAAAAAGAGTCTTGAAGTAGAATTTACACAGGAATACCACCATTGTACAAAAAAGATAAGGTTAGAGCAAATGCATCCCAAGTATAGCCGTCATACAAAGGAGATGATCCAACCATGTAAACAACATAAAATATTGGTCTTAGCAGTCAGTTGTTTTACATGTAAAAAACTGGGCACTAGAAAACCAAGGGAGAAAAACCAAACACCTGAACGAAACCACTTCAACCAATATAAACAATACCAACGACATTGAACAACCAACAAGACAGCCCATTTCTAACATTGAATACGCAATGTCAAATAGTCCCATCATAGACAAGAGAGTCGAGACGCGTAAACTAATCAAACCTTGTGAGTTACTGCTTACAATGAAATTCCGCATCAGTGGCAGGCTCCCATCTTCAGCCATGCCCACCAGTTGAAGAACAAGCATCCAGAAAGATCGGAAGCGAGTAGTTGCATGCTGTGGCCACGAAACTGAGGTTGGAAGAGTTGTCAGTCGCATTTACTGGGAGAAGAGAGTAGTAAAAATGAGGTTGAAAAATTGGGGTAAACAGTACTCGGCATAGATTTTGTGAAAAAGCTTAAATCAATAGGTGACAAGGAGGTAAAACGAAGGAGCAAAAGCTACTTCGCAATGAAGCTTTGAGAAGAATCGATTCCGTGGTCAAAGCTTCAGATTTGCAAGATACGAAATGTTAATCGGAGGAAAAACACGCATAGAGAAAGTAAGGTGGGTGAGTAGACGAGTATTTGTAGAGTTAGAAGTGATGAAAGCTATTTTGAGGACAATAGGGTGCAGGGGGAAGAAAAAATGACCTTGTCGCCAGTTACGATTTTCCTCCAAGAAACGAAGCTTTTTGTGTAACCTAGGAGGTCGGCTTTATTGTACAGCCTTTATAAATACTTTAACCTGTATGATAAATAAAAGTCAAATCAAAACTTTATATAATATAAATCTAAATACATATTAACTTATTTTATTATTAAATGCCAAATCATAAGAATTCACATTTTACTTTATAAAACAAGACTATATAACCTAAAAAACTTATGTCGTTGTTTATATATATATATATATATATATATATATATATATATATATATGCGAGCGTTCAATGACACCTCTCATTTATATTAACTAAAGTTAATGGGAGGTGAGAGTGTCAGTGAAAGGAGAAAGAGGGTAAATGTGTGACGGAAAAGTGGTAGACTAAAGAGTGCTCCATTTTTAGAGTGTCATTGAACCATCTTTATATATATATATATATATATATATATATATATATATATATATATATATATAGACACACACCCCCCGCTCTCCCCTTCCATCTTTTTGGCCTTCCTTTTGCACCTTAAATATGTGGTGGAAATTAGAGGATAAAAGAGGTGCTACACTATTTGGAGTAACATTCAAAACACACACACACACACACACACACACACACACACATATATATATATATATATATATATATAATTTAGATAAAGTTTTCAAAAATAAAGTTTAGAGATAAAATACATACATTAACATGCATTCTTAAGAAAACCACTGGTTGCAAATTAGGTCAAAAATCTTTTAGTCCATAAACTAGATCCAGAAAAACGTTTCCATTTTTAAAATAATTTTGTTGTATACAACTAGATGTTTGCTATGTCCATAGAACTGTGCATGAAAAATAAAATCTTCATGGTTTCAAATACAGTTACAGGATATATCAAGTATTCAAACAGTTTGGATGCGAAGAATTAAAGAAAATATCACCTAATTACGCCTCTAACAAGGTAAATGCTTTCCTGCCTGCTGCAATGCCTGCTTGATAGTTGATACTCCAACTTTAGTTGGTAATAATTTCACAACTAAGTTCTTTGCCCAGCTTTGTGCATAAAAAATATGATGCAGTAATTCTATTTTTGGAAGGGTACTGCTGTATAAAATTGACCTTGTCTCAGTTTTCACTCTCTAGGTGATTGACCAATACTATCGTTGGTACTGTTCAGACCTTAGCCAAACCCAGACTATCAATGTGCAGGGAAGGCCCGTGCGAGTTCAACGGAAGGAGAATCATATGATTCCATTGTATATTTGATTTTAGAAGTTTGTCAGTTGTTTATTCTCCTATTTCGAAAATGGAAAAAAAATAAGAGTATGCTGGGTTTCATTTGTCTCCATGCTGTGTTTATATAGGAGGAGGATGGGAAGGCTTCACATATCAGGTGGCTCAGAAGCATGTGAAAGGAAACAGGAAGGACGGCGGAAAAGAGACTTTCACAATGCACATGGAAGCTGAAATATGCAGACATATATATCTTGATTGATAGGGACGAATGATTTTCATTTCCATTTTATTTTCTTGGAAGGATGGAACAACGGCTATTCCATTAGGCATACGAAGAAGAAATAAAACTAGCTGATGGGTTAGAGCACAACCAACAATGGCTTGTTCACTTACTAAACAAGCCACGGAGCAACCAGGTGTGGCTTGTTCACTCACCCGTGGCTGGTCTGTGGCTAGTTTTGAGCTCCTCCGTGGCTGGTTCACCCAACAGAGGCTGGTTCTTATAACGGCAAACTGTTTGCCGTTATAAGATTATAACGGCAAACACTTTGCCGTTATAATCTTATAACGGCAAAGTGTTTGCCGTTATAATCTTATAACGGCAAACAGTTTGCCGTTATAAGAACTAGCTGTTGCAACCAAACGGCTAGTTCACTTCCTCCCTATAAACCACCCTACCTCCTTCTTCTTCCTCCTCCACACAACCACTCCACCTTCCCAACTTCTTCATCAACAAAATGTCTTCGTCTGCACCCAAGCGAAGCGGAAAAAAAACCATAAACAAGAAACTCATGTCCCAACCGCACTCGTCATCGTATGCGATGCAACGGTCAATCCAACAACAGCAATCGTTGCAGCCATCTCACGAATATGGCTACTCGCCGTATTCAAATTATCCATACCGTCCACCGTACCAACCGCTCGATCATCCTAATTTTTCTCCCATCCAATCGTCCGTCCCGCCACAGTTTTACCAACGACGGCCTGGGGTAGGCGTGTACGACGATCATTCGTCGTATATGTCAATGATGATGCAGACCGAGCAAAGTCAACAACCTCACCTAACTCCGCAACAGACCGAGGTTCGTGACCGCGAAGCGATGCAAAATCTGCAAAGACAGTTTTCGTATGGGTATGTCTCTCCTACTACCGAAGAAAATGTTGGGACTTCTACGGAGGAGGAGGAGGAAGATGCAAATGAGGAAGTAAATGTTACAAATTCTGAAGAATTGAATGAAGAATACGTTGCACCTATCAGTCCCGAATATAACCAAAAGAAGAAGAAGAAGGTGAAGTCTTTAAGGAGCATTTTCAGTAAACGACACCAAACCGAAGTTGAATCGGAGCCGAATCACGGAATAGAAGATATTGAGGATGATAATGCTGAAGGGGAAGATATACCAGCGGATGGAAGAAGAAAACAATGTAAGTTTACTTCCGAGCAGTACGTTTCACTTGCTAAATCGTGGATACGCATTTCACAAGACAGCATTGTTGGAAATAATATGAAAGGTGAGAAATTTTGGGAAAGAGTAGCAGAGTTCTACAATTCGTTGGAAGCGAGGAATAGAACATGGGCATCACTTAGAGGCGGTTATAGAGTTATGAATGCCGCGTGTCAGAACTATCTTGCAATACTGACAGCCTTGGAGAACAGACAGCAAAGCGGTGCTGCACCTTATGACGTTGTAAGTAGCGTAGATTACTTTGAAAAATAACTTACTATACTATGATCGATTAGTTAGAAATGACATACGCTCATACAATATCCACTTTGTGTTACAGATTGAAGAGTCACGAAAGGCCTACCAGCAAAAGTATGGTCATCCATTTAAATTCCAAGACTGTTATGAGCTTCTATCTAGGTTGCCGAAGTGGAAGAACCCCAGCAACTTCATGTTTGAGCAGCAGAACAAAGCTAGAAGGATGAACTACTCTGATTCTAGTCCAGGAAGTGGCCCGAGTTCGCAAGAAAGAAACCCTTTATTTGGAAGTAGTGATGGACGACCTGTCGGCAGATCCAAGGCAATTCAGCTGGAGCAACGAGGTGTAGAGTTTGCTAGATTTATGGAAACAATGGAGAGTTCATCTAAGGCAACAAAAGAGCATAGAGCTCGATTTTCGGTGGAAAGAAACCGTAGCGACGAAGATTTCCAAAAGGCAGTTAGGGATGATCGAGAGCTCCGCAGACAAGAACATGCGGAGAAACAAGCCATGGAAGAAAAGAAGCTGGAGGAGCAGAAAGCTTTGGCGCGAGAGAATAATTATGTTAAAATGATTACATGTGATTTTAGTAAGCTTACCCCTCTACAGCAAGAACTAGTAGCCAAGCAGATTGGAGAGTATAGAAAAAACAAAGGAAGCAGAAGCGGAAGCGTTAGTGGCTCGTATATGGACTAGCTATGTATGTTGGGTTAAGTTGTAATATGATTGTGAACTGTTTGTAGTATTTATGTGCTGGTGGGTGTTTATGTACTAGCTATATATGTTGGGGTGAGTTGTAATATGATTGTGACCTGTTTCTAGTATTAATGTAGTAGTTGTTGTTTATGTACGAGATGTATATGTTGGGTTGAGTTGAAATAATGATACAATCTACAATATGATTGGAAACCACATTTATTGACTCAAGTACGCACTGATAGATAGTTCAAATGATACATAGTACACGACTACACACTGATACATAGTTCTAGTACCAACTACTGATTCCGACTATTCCTTCCTTTATGCGCCCACAAATGTTCCACCAACTGGTCACGCAATTGGAAGTGTGCAGCTTGATCTTCAATGTGTTGAACCATATCAACATATTCTTCCATTGAGTTTACATCTTTATGGGGTTTTGCATTTGAGCCCGTAAACATGTCAGGATAATTAGACTTTTGATTCTTATATCCGCCTCTTTCAGACTCCACAATCATGTTATGTATTATTATACAAGCATACATGATTTCTGAAAGCACTCTTGCATCATGAAAACGAGTAGGATTTCGTAAAATATGAAATCGGGCTTGTAAAACACCAAACGTACGTTCGATGTCCTTTCTATAGCTAGCTACTTTTTCAGTGAAATACCTTTCTTTATCATTTGATGGAACTTTGTACCCTTGCATCAAAGTTCTCCACTTTGGGTATATTCCATCGACTAGGTAGTACCCAGTTTTGTGTTCGATATTACCAAGTTTATATGAAACATCTGTTGACAATCCGTTAGCAAGTTCTGTGAAAAGATATGATTGTTTTAAAACATTTATATCATTCAATGAACCTGGGACTCCAAAAAAAGCATGCCAAACCCATAAATCGTCTGTTGCTACTGCTTCAAGGATCATTGATGGCACTTTCTTATTTCCGGTGAACATTCCTTTCCATCCCGTTGGGCAGTTTTTCCAAGCCCAATGCATGCAATCTAAACTTCCAATCATACCTGGAAATCCTCTGGCTTCTGCCCTGCGTAGTATCCTGGTTATATCGTTAGGTCCAGGCGTACGTAGATACTCCTTCCCAAACTCTGCAACAACTGTTTTACAGAATTCTTTCAGACACTCTATTGCTGTTGATGCTGCGATTCTGAAATATTCATCCATTTGATCGCCAGATGTTCCATAGCTTAACATCCTCAACGCCGAGGTGATTTTGATGTGTGGTGAATGGCCGATTTCTTGTGCTCCGTTCAGTCTATAAGTGAAATATGGATTTGACTGGTGAAGTTTAAGATATATTTTTGAGAAAATAGCCGGACTCATACGGTAACGACGGCGGAACAAAGTTATATCAAAGGTTGGATTGTCGATGAAGTAATCCCTCATTAGTCTTTCATGTCCATCCTTGTAGTCTCTCTTATACCGTCGGTCAATCCGGCCATGCATGCTACCCCGATGGTTGCTAGTTGAGCCTTCAGCGAAATAATTGGAATACGCAACCATTGCGTGCTGTTCCAGCTCCTCCTCCGTCTCTTGCTCCACTTCTAGTTCGGAATTATCAGTTTGATTCTTCTTGTTTTTGTAGTAATGGTAGTATAGATTTGGATCCATTGCTTGCTTTTTTATAAGTTGAGTTTCGTTGTTATCTCTAAGCGTATCCGAACGAGAGATATATATAAGCAGGGATGGTAAACTAAATATCTCTGACATAGAGTACATGTAGGCAATAATGGGTGGCAATAATGGTTCCAACATGATGGTTCTGTCATTGAGTAGTCAATTCGGATAGTTGTTGTGATGTGAAAGGTTGGCACTAAATGGTTGGCAATAATGGTTCTGTCATTGAGTACTCAATTCGGACTGTTGTTGTGATGTGAAAGGTTGGCACTAATTGGTTGCCAATAATGGCTTTGCCATTGAGTAGTCAATTCGGCCAGTTGTTGTGATGTGAATTTTGGACATTTAAAATAGAATATTTTAAATAATATCGACGAGAAATTTATTTTGAATATAATTCGAACGTATATATTATATACGTCGTCGTTAGAATATAAATAATTATATATAATTATAAATAGAATTGAAAATGGCGCGGTAGTTCGATAATTCGATTTCAAACTTCAATTGAATGTACCGGGTGCAAAACAATCTGGATTTTAGTGAAACCAAAAACATTAGGATCTAATCGAGAATATCTTTCCAACGAATCCGAAAAATCAAGATTTCATAGCGGGAATCAAAAGATATGTCCAATTGAAAATTCTTAACAGTCGCTATGGAATTCAGGCCCTTAAAAATGAAAATTTTGCAAATGACCTCGGATTTCGACGAAACCACTTTTGTTGGATCCGTGATGTCAAGTTATTGCTAGATTTCAAATTTCATAATTTTTCGAATCAATATGTGAGTGTGGCAAATTTCATAATTTTTCGAAGGTGTTTGAGTGCGGTATGTTGTGACTAAGTAACATATGTATATATAGCTGCAATATTAGTTATGGTGTGAATGGTCACTAGCTACACTTTGTGATTTTCAAAGCTTGTGTAGGTAAACAAACAAAATACTGATGTAACCGGTCACTGGTACGACTGTAGGGAACACTGTAGGGAATCTGCTTTTTAGTGATAAAGTGTATCGAGGACGACCCCCTGTGGCTACAGACTGAGAGCTGGACTATATTCCAATAACTCTCGACAAAGAGTGACATGACGCCACTGTCACATAAAAGATGACTGCACTATGCGAACTGTGCAAGACGTGACCAGTCAATGTGCTACAGTCCGTCGACCAACTACAGCTGGTTACGAAACGTTAATACATTTCAAACAACACATACAGGAACTAGAATTCGGATAGTTGTTGTGATGTGAAAGGTTGGCACTAAATGATTGGCAATAATGGTTCTGTCATTGAGTACTCAATTCGGACTGTTGTTGTGATGTGAAAGGTTGGCACTAATTGGTTGCCAATAATGGCTCTGCCATTGAGTAGTCAATTCGGCCAGTTGTTGTGATGTGAATTTTGGACATTTAAAATAGAATATTTTAAATAATATCGACGAGAAATTTATTTTGAATATAATTCGAACGTATATATTATATACGTCGTCGTTAGAATATAAATAATTATATATAATTATAAATAGAATTGAAAATGGCGCGGTAGTTCGATAATTCGATTTCAAACTTCAATTGAATGTACCGGGTGCAAAACAATCTGGATTTTAGTGAAACCAAAAACATTAGGATCTAATCGAGAATATCTTCCCAACGAATCCGAAAAATCAAGATTTCATAGCGGGAATCAAAAGATATGTCCAATTGAAAATTCTTAACAGTCGCTATGGAATTCAGGCCCTTAAAAATGAAAATTTTGCAAATGACCTCGGATTTCGACGAAACCACTTTTGTTGGATCCATGATGTCAAGTTATTGCTAGATTTCAAATTTCATAATTTTTCGAATCAATATGTGAGTGTGGCAAATTTCATAATTTTTCGAAGGTGTTTGAGTGCGGTATGTTGTGACTAAGTAACATATGTATATATAGCTGCAATATTAGTTATGGTGTGAATGGTCACTAGCTACACTTTGTGATTTTCAAAGCTTGTGTAGGTAAACAAACAAAATACTGATGTAACCGGTCACTGGTACGACTGTAGGGAACACTGTAGGGAATCTGCTTTTTAGTGATAAAGTGTATCGAGGACGACCCCCTGTGGCTACAGACTGAGAGCTGGACTATATTCCAATAACTCTCGACAAAGAGTGACATGACGCCACTATCACATAAAAGATGACTGCACTATGCGAACTGTGCAAGACGTGACCAGTCAATGTGCTACAGTCCGTCGACCAAGTACAGATGGTTACGAAACGTTAATACATTTCAAACAACACATACAGGAACTAGAACAGCAGAACATAGTAACATCAAATAACGATACAAGTGATACGATACAAGCGATACGATACAAGTGATAGGATGCATAACGATACAGTACATATTAGCATAACATAAAATATTTAAATCCTAATTTAATCCACGTTGGAGTCGATAATTTGAATTACTTAGGTCGTTAACTTGATTTCGCAGCTTTCTTATTTCTTCCTCTAGTTCCAAAGCATACGTAATTGCTCGACGGGGAAAGCGATCATCTATCCACTGTCCGAACTCGCATCCGTTGTTTCGTACTGGACAAGTATAATATCGTCGTCCAACGTCTTTTCCATGACGGACGACTAATTGCGGTGCTTCAAAACCACAAAAGCATACAATATTTGCGGATTGCACCTCGCCTTCTTCAACCGTGGCTCTTACACGAGGAATTACAAGGTTAGCCCTACGGTCATGTTGTCGTGCTGGATTGTCTTGCTGATTGCTTATTTCCATTTCGTGCATTCCTGCTTCGAGCTCTAATTGTCGCACCTCGTCATTGTGTCGCTCTTCCATTTCAATATACCACTCGGTTGGTTCTCTAGATGCGGACGGATTAGGATTTGATGGTCCAGAAATAAGGTCCGTGTAATTGTAAGAAGATGGATAAGAAATTGGCATGACTACGCTCTAAGTAGATGGATAGGGTTTTAGTGAAATGACATTCGATATATGTAGGAGGAGATGCAGTTACCAATGCATAAAGGAGTTTGCCGTTATAAAAATATAACGGCAAATTGTTTGCCGTTATAAAAATATAACGGCAAACTATTTGCTTTTTTATTTTATAGTCGTTGCGCCCCAACGGCTACTTAAACGGTCGCAATCCCTCCCATTATATATCAACCTACCTCCTCCTTCTTCCACACTAACACACTACCTTTTCAACTTCAAGTTGTACAACCCAAAAAATGTCTTCTTCTGCACCCAAGCGAAGCGGAAAAAAAGGTGTAAGCAAGAAACCCCTATCCCAACACCAACAGTATTCAAATGACGATGCTCATTCTGTTTATCAAAGAGCTGGAAAAGAAATTGTACGCGAAGGGAAGGTTTCCGAGCCACTAGGGACGATTGGATCCAACCCTGTTTGCTATTGTGGACAAGTGTCGGTCGTTGTTGTTGACGAGACCGAAACAAATGCCGGTCGTCGATTTTTCGGTTGTGAAGCCTTCAACGACCACATGAATTATCCTGATGCCATTGATTGTTGTTGCTTTAAGGAGTGGATTGACCCTCCCATTTGCGAACGTGGACGTCAGTATGCACTCGAAGCACAAGCAGAAATAAGACGCTTGAGCAAGATTAATGCCGGTAAGACAAGAGATGGTCCTTTCCCTAAACCATGGTAGGTGTACGTGTTTGAATTTGATGCTGGTGTGCTCAGTTGTTGTAGTTTGTATGATTATGGTTTGGCATTTCCTTCTGTTCTACTAGTTGTCATTGTTCCAGTTGTTTCAATTGCTCAATAGTTGTACTAGTTGTTGAAGTTTGTATGATTATGGTTTGTCAATAGTTCTACTAGTTGTCATGATATTATAGTTGTTTTCATTATGTCGCAAGCAGAAATAAGGCACCTGGGAACGGCCCATTTTTCGTAACCATTTCGTGAATTGAAATGGTTAAAGCACTGGTGGACGACCCATTTTTCGTTCTGCAATGATGTGACTGGACAATGTAGAGAATCTAACATAATATCACGAGGTTAATAGTACATGCCAACATTTCTTGTGATGGCACCATTTATCGTGCTGCAATGATGTGACCGGACACTGTAGGGAATCTAACGTAATATCATGAGATTAATAGTAAATGCCAACATTTCATGTGATGGCACCATTGAAATAGTTCATACAGACACAACAACTGACGATAGTACATGCGAACTAGCTCAATCAAAGCATGGAGTAGGAATTAGTAACTTCATTAAAATGCATTTTACGTTTAGTCTTACGGGCGTCGCCTGATGTTCAATCGCAATTGCTCATTATCACTTTGAACACGTCTATTTTCCCGTTCGAGTTCGTTACAATATGCTATTCCCAGAGGACACAAAGGTTGGTCTATCCATTTCGTGTAATTGCAACCATTTGGAAAGGCTGGGCATCGCTGAATGCGCCGACCTATATTGTTTCCCTCTGCTTGAACCACAACTTCAACCGCGTACCCGCAGTAGCAATGAACTGGATAGGAATTAACTATTTGTTCCTGCAGTGGTACACGAAAGAACTCTGCTTCCTGAGTTGACTGAGTGACAACTTGTTCAGATGATACTTGAACAGGTGGGACTTGAGTTTCATATGGAGGTTGAACGTTCAGCTGTTCGTACGACGGTTCAGTTTGCGGTCTAATTTGGTTTAGGAACTGAAATTCGTCTTGAAGCTCCTGTAGCCTCATTTCGTTGTACGCCTGTTCCTCGGAGTCTATAGAAGATGACCACGAAGACATCTTCAGTGAGTTCTAATAGAAGGATGTGCTCTAAGAATGAGAACGAAGGTGTTTGAGTGCGGTAAGTTGTGACTAAGTAACAAATGTATATATAGCTGCAATATTAGTTATGGTGTGAATGGTCACTAGCTACACTTTGCGATTTTCAAAGCTTGTGTAGGTAAACAAACAAAATACTGATGTAACCGGTCACTGGTACGACTGTAGGGAACACTGTAGGGAATCTGCTTTTTAGTGATAAAGTGTATCGAGGACGACCCCCTGTGGCTACAGACTGAGAGCTTAATTGCAATGATGTGACCGGACATTGTACAGAATCAACCATAATAACACGAGAACCCTGTAAACCGTATTCAAGTATGTTGAATTGTAAATGTTGGTCGTACATTGCCCTTATAAGTACTCCATATCTGATAATCCATCTCATACCTTCTACAGCTTCAAGCAGCACCGTTGTAGAGTAAAGGGAGAAAATTTATTTTCTTGTTTTCTTAAAGGTAACGTTTATTATCAACAAAATTCGTACTTCTAGTTACTCTACTAATTCTACTGATGCACAGGTTACATGGACAATTCAAAAATAAGTGATGAAGAAATGGGAAGGATTTTTGATGAGTACGAACGAAACTTAGTGAACGATAACGAAAAGGGTTTAGTTCATGATACACAAGTTGAAGAGGTGCCCGTCGCGATTCAGCATCGAGCGGTTACAGCTCTGCGTCCTTCTCCAGTAAATCAACGACCTAGTAATAGTGCTTGTAATAATTCTCCTACTCCAGATTTTTCGTCTAAGGATTTGCTGGCCCTCGTAAAATCCTATATTGAGGTTGAAAAGAGAGATGAGTTGCTAATGCAAAGTGGAGGGGGTTTAACATATGAAGAAAGATGGGCAATGATCACGAGGCTATACAACAACCATCGTTCCCGGCCCACTACACGAACATCGGTTGAAATCCAAATGGCTAATCGTCATTTTGCAGATGCTTGTGATCGGTACACAAAGATTATCGAAACTGTTGAAGACGAGAACATATTTAAAACAAATCAAGCAACATATGATTCTCGTTACCTTTTCGAGTATGGTGAGGAGTTCGTTGGTTACGAAGCGTATAAACTACGCTACAGTTGGTTGACCCGCTATGGAACTGAGTAGGCTTATGGTATTGTGATTTTATTGTTGTTTTACTGTCTATTTACTTTGCTGTTTGTGCGTAGAATATGGAGTTATATGTAAACCTTGTTATGTTGGCGTGCTGTTTAAGAATTTTGCATTTCTACACGAGAAGAGGGAAACCTTGTTCAACATCAAATTCAAACGTTATTACATTCCAAATAACTCTTACAGGAACTAGAACAACAGAAGATACCGGCTCTACACAAATACATTCTCTACACATAAATACAGTGTCTACACATAACCAAATGTAGTCTCTACACAGAAACATAATCAAAACGTACACAAAATACATCGAAAGCACATAATAGCGGTAGTCAACAAATACAGAACGCATACTCAAACAATAGGAACATACAACTGACAACTGCGAAAACGTAAAACATCGAAAGTACATAATCATGGTAGTGAACAAATACAAGAACGTCTACTCAAACAACAAGAACAGACAACTATCAACTAGGAATACGTAGAACAACAAAAGTACATAACAGTAGGACCAAAAAATGCATAACAGTGGTAATACAACAAAAGTACATAACACTGGTACTCAAAAAATGCAGAATGTCTACTCCAACAGTAGGACCACACACCTGACAACTGTGAAAGTACATAAAAGTGATAGTAACTCACTCGTCCGAGTCATCTGAATGTGTACGTGGACGTGTGCGGCGCCGATGACGTCTCTCATGATCACCAACATCTGGAGGCTGACTGGACCCAGCACTAGACCTATGGTGGTAATACATCTGCAAGTCCTGAAGTCTCTTGCGCTCTGCCTCAAGCTGGGCCTCTAAATGCGCCTGCTGCTGTCGTGCCTCCTATGCAACACGACGTAGCTCACCATCATAGTAATCTAGGCTACGCCTATGCTCTATATAGCCCGTATGCCTAATCCCCATCTGCATATCATACAGATCATGATATGATACCTGTGTAGGATCCGGGTAATCGTGATGGGCCGGAGGATGAAACACGTCAATGTAACGATCCGGTCCAATGGTGGGCACTGCCATGGTCCATCCAAAATGACTGGCGGCCGCCACATGATCAGCTGCACGAAAACTCTGACTGGACTGGGTAACATCCTCGACAACAGGTGGACGTATGCCGTGTCGTATAGCAGATGGCCCTACTAAATCAATCGATGCTGCATGCGTAATCGTATCTGAGGACCCGGTGAAAAATCTACGCCAGAAGGTAAGGTAACACTCCCCGATAATAACAAAGCTCTCAGCCGTCCACCAGCCTGCTGTCCTGGCTATATCTAGCTGCTCCGTCGGGTAAATCATACACCGATAAGTATGTGGGTGTGGATCATCCGGAATAGCATCGAAGTCATACAACTGTCTCCAGCACCTCTCACCAAGATACCAATAAGCACCTAGCGCCACGGGACAAGATATAAGTGGAAATCTCCGTCCGGCAAGCATCCTAGCAATCTGTATGATCTCAAGATCGATGGATGTACTCTGCTCAAATGGATGCCATAGAATCTGATCCCTATACATCCTCAGCTCAATCTGGTTATGGGCAACGGGAAACACATGGCGTGACTCATTATCTCTGGGCCCCCGGTTGTCCGCAGTCCAAAAGCATATACGGGGGAAAAAGGTCGATGGGTCAGCAATACGGGTGATAAAATGAAAGTTCCTAGAGTACTCAAAGTACCAATACTGTAACAACTCCCAGAATCCAAATAAAGAAACCTGAGAATCAGTGATGGTGCACTGCATGTCGAGACATCTGTATAGGTATGCAAGGATAGGTGTGCCCCAATCATATAAAATCGCCCCATCGGCATCTATCTCAGCCGCGACCGCAAAAAACCCCACAGGAACGCTACTGCTCGAAGAACTAAAGAAAAGGTTACCCATAAGGTATAACACAAATAATCGAGCAAGCTCCAAGTCGTCATCAACAGAGTAGTGCTCGAGTATCCTGTCCATAGCCGCACGGATCGCGCTCACTCTAATAGCGCCTTCTGCCTGATACGACGTAGCAGAAACATCCAAATGAGGCAGTAGATCATGAACAAGTGCACGATCACGCCATCGACCATCGTCATAAGGCAGTTGGGGATAAGCACTTACTCCAATGCTAATACCAGTAAGCATGGAGAAATCAAGCGGTGTAAGTCCTAACTCACCACAAGGAAAGTGAAATGTGTGGGTGGTTTTGTACCACCGTAGAGCAATGGCCGCACACAATTGGACATCGGCATTTATAACATGGTTTATTCCTAAAATAGCAAATCGCACAATAAGATAAAATATGACTACTAAATTATCCACTTATTTCATTAAAAGGTCTATAATATTACCTAGAAAAAATTGAAATCCAAGAGCATGTAACAGTCCTGCGACCCCCTCCTTACCCGCCAAGTGTGCATGATAATATCTAAGTGTGGTCGCTAACGAACCACGTGGACGTATATTCCGCGACTGTTAACGGTTCAACAAAATGTTATACCATCTACCCAATATATAACACTCAAAGAATACTATGTAAATAATATTAAAAATACTTACAGCCAAACTCGACTGCGTGCTAACGTGTACTTCGTCATCTGGAAGAATGCGAAAGTTGGATAGCGCAGGAAGCTTCGCGGCGCTGAGGTTCATATCCACATAGCCATCGAGTTGGCCCTCTCTAGCGGCAACTGATCCAACACCCCTACGTGCCCTGCCTGCTCGTCCGCCTCTACGCCCGCCACGTCCCCGATGACCGCCTCCCTGTTGCACCTCTGCTTCTTCGTTCTCCATGTTTTCGGCGGCTACAAGTAAGTCTTCTATTCCGAGCACTGACTGTTGGCCACTACCACCTTCACCACTCCCGCCGGCGCCACGATCGTCGCCGTGCATGAATTTTTTGGCGAAATTTTTTAGTAATCTAGCCATATTTTCGAACTAATATCTCACACAAGCTAGTTAATTTGGTTAAAAACTGACGGATTGGTGAATTGGTGAAGAAAATTGGGTGAAAAATGGGGGAGGAATATGGGTTTTCGGGTTTGAAGAAGGAGGAAAGGGAAATGGATCTGAGGAGGGGAGGCGGCGAGGGTTTTGGGGGGTAACATTATAACGGCAAACACTTTGCCGTTATAATGTTATAACGGCAAAGTGTTTGCCGTTATAATATTACAACGGCAAAGACTTTGCCGTTGTAATATTATAACGGCAATATCTTTGCCGTTGTACCCCCACTCCTCAACCAACCTGTGGCTGGTTCTCCCCTTCTGGGTGCTCGGCTCGTTGGACCAGTTTCAGAACATGAGAGAGAATAACTGAACAGAACGGATGGTTGGTTATGGTCTTATATGGTATTTACCAATAAAAGATTGAGACTGCCCGGTTAGATCTTTTGTCCAGGTTGTTTTGTGTTGGTTCATCTTGTGGTGACTATACGGCTGTCAGCTATGAGTGTCATCTTGGTTGGTTTGTATTTGGGTATTAGGTTAGTGTGTTGTGGAGTAGATGTGTTTTCTTGTGTCTTTGAAGTAGCGTGGTTTACTCCATGTTGTGGTTCTTCCTGTTCTGGTGGTATATCTCATAGAGTACGCAGTGTGTTGGTCTTCCTCTATGCTTAGCGGTTGCTATCAGTCCATCTTGGTTGGTCTGGTAGTGTTTGGAATTTTAAGAGGTAATATTGCGTTTTGGTGGTATATTCTCAATTTCTCATGTTTGAAGTCATAGTATTCCAAGTCATATTTTCAATGTCATGTTGTGGTACTACTTTGTTGTTGTCTACTCACCTATGCTCTGTGCATTCAAATTCAAGTTGTTGAGTCACTTTGTACCTTGCCTTTTTGTAGATTTTGGTACTAGTGAGTGTCTGTAGGAAGCGGGCTTCTGTTTTTCTGTTTGGTTGTATTGTAGTGCTACGGTTAACTACATGGTTGCCCTGGTCATAGTGTATGTTTCACTAGATTCATAGGTGTTGTTTCTACTTAGTATAGTCCGGCAGTTGACACCGTTTGTTTACACCGTTTTAACGTGTGTCATCATGACACCACTAACAGTGTTAGTGGTGTGTGGCTGAGATTGCCCTCTGAAATTCTCCCGTTAAATCTCAGCCACACACCACTAACACCGTTATTGGTGTCATGGTAAAGCTGTGCTTGGTCTTAGCCAATTGATTGATATGGTTCCTCAAATCAATGATACCCTGAATTTATTGATTAAGTTGTTGTTGAATATTCTCCAAGCTCCTTGTCAAGTCATCAGATAGATGTGTTGGTAGCACTTGCGGGGGTTATTTTAGTCATAGTGTTCTGATTCTTCGTTTGAACGCTAGTACCGTCTTGAGTACTAGCACGTGAAGAAGAAGGTCCTTTCTTTGTACGATAGGGAACTTTCCTTCTAGATCCTTTGGAAAATTTGCCGGTAGAAATTCTATTTAGCCTTACGGACGCAGGGATCCAATAGTAGATGATGAGATCCGAAAGAAACTGAGAATGTCCGTAAGTGACAGCAACGTAATGTTTACATCAAATATGCCACAAACACCCAACACTAGGTTTGTACAAAGCTAAAGTAATAAAATAAAAGTAAAACATAGGAATACATCTAACAAATAACAAATAAATCAAACATACAGATTTATAGTTCTTCAACGTTATTTTAGATAACTAACGTTCGCTTTTCGGATTAAATATCTTTGTTGCTTATAATTGATAATCACAGAAGTCAAATAAGTATGATTCGGGGGCGTAAAGTGAAGTTTGTAATTTATTTGCACATTATTCAGTTAATCCAATTGAGTACGAGCAATTTTATAATTTATTTATTTGTATTAATTATTGACATGTTATTTATTGTAAAACAAATAATTAATTAATTAACTGCGTTGAACTAAAAATTATAACTTAGTTGTCATGTCCATATATACCTGCAAACATTTACCCATTCATCCATTTTACTCTCTC
This sequence comes from Allium sativum, assembly GCA_030737875.1. Lineage (NCBI taxonomy): Eukaryota > Viridiplantae > Streptophyta > Magnoliopsida > Asparagales > Amaryllidaceae > Allium > Allium sativum. The sequence goes on along the minus strand of CM060927.1, from coordinate 26,784,196 downwards.
TAATGTCCCGTTTAGATACTTTGGGTCCGTTTGATTTTGAATAGGAATGGTTATTTGAAAGAGGAATTTGAAAGGGATATTTGAAGGGAGATTATTACGAACGGGGAATGCCCTTTTTTTTATGAAAGGGGCAAATTTATAATTTTTTATTGTTTTTGTTTATATTATTTTATTGTTTATGTTTATGTTTTTGTTTTTGTGTGTATATTTTCGAACAGGATAATAGAATTCAGAATACAAATTGCAGAATGAAAATTACTGAATTAAAATTGCAAAATCCAAAAGCCAGTACAAGGCATTACAACACCGTTTAAAAAAAAAAACATCATTACAACACAACCATAAAAGAAAACATCACAACACAATCACAAGCCACAACACAACCACAAAACAAAATAACGCAACTACAACACCCACATAAAAGAAAACATCACTTTTGTCCAGTCCTCAGCTTCCTAACAAAATGAATAACGCTACCCCTAAGCTGTGCGGGCTTGTCAAGCAGAGAATAAAAAAAAGGTTGTAGTCCATTGTGTCATGCTCTGACAGAATAACCGCCACCTCCCACTCCTAATAGTCATCATCCTCACGGCGTACATGCATTCATAAATCTATAAGCTCGTCTCGATCCATGTGTGTAACAACCCGAAAATCTGGGCCAGTTTAAAATTTTTATTTTGACAATTTTAGCGAATTTTGATTATTTAAAATGATTATTTTAAATAATATCGACGAGAAATTTATTTTGAATATAATTCGAACGTATATATTTGTTTGAGATCGACGATAGAATATAAATATTTATTTATATTTATAAATAGAATTGAAAATGGCGCGGTAGTTCGATAATTTGATTTCAAACTTCAATTGGATGTACCGGGTGCAAAACAATCCGGATTTTAGTGAAATCAAAAACATTAGGATCTAATTGAGAATATCTTTCCAACGAATCCGAAAAAATCAAGATTTCATAGCGGGAATCAAAAGATATGTCCAGTGGAAAATTCTAAATAGTCGCTATGGAATTCCGGCCCTTAAAAATGGGCATTTTGCAAACGACCTCGGATTTCGACGAAACCACTTTTGTTGGATCCGTGATGTCTAGTTATTGCTAGGTTTCAAATTTCATAATTTTTCGAATCAATATGTGAGCGTGGCAAAAGAAAACTTGTTTGACCAATTTCAGTTGATTTTAATCGACTGGAAAATGACCATTTTTCCAACGGTCTCGGAATTTGGCGAAACTAGTTTTATTAGGACCGTATCGTCAATACGAAACTAGAAATAATTTTTCTATAATTTTTAGAGTCAATATGTGGCTCCGGTAAACTGAAATGTACGTTCAAATTCAATATATATTTTAATTTTAACAAAAACTTATCGTAACGGCCGAGTTGGCTTACGAAACATGTCTCATTGTGTTCAGAATGGGGGTAATTAGCTAGAGACAACAGTTGGTGGGTTCAATTTCGAGTTCGAAAATAAAAGTTACTTTTTGGATTTTAAAATTAAAATTAAAATAATATATTTATTTATACTGCCCCTCCCAACCCTTCCTTCCCCGTTGACCAGAAATGAAATTAAAAAAAACCAAACGAACCCCATATTCTCCGTCGCACCTCCGCCTCCCGCCTCCCCTTGCCGCCGCCTCCTCCCCAGACCCGCCGCCACCCTTCCCCTTCCTCCCCTCGCCCTCTTCTCCTCCTCCGTTCGAAGAAACCGAGCCTGAAGCACCCAGTCTCCTCACCGCCTTCGCTGGAGCCCCACCGCCCTCGCCGTACCTCCTGGGCCCGCCTCCGGTCATGCCTGGACACCCCTCCGCCCACTCTAGCCATCTGCGCCCTCCTCCGACTCGAGACAGCCACCTGTGGGTCCCCCTATCCCAAATCACCCAAATCCGAGCCCCCTTGCCTCGCGAGATCCTCCAGTGCCGCCCGGGACACTTCAACCGACCACCAGCTGACTCCGGTGACCTTCCTCCCCTTCAATTCGTGAGTTTTTAATTTAATAATTTACATTTTTTTTTTCAGTTTTGATAAATAATAATGTGTGTAAAAATTCTAACTTTGTATTTCATATAACCGTGTTAAGGAATAAAAATCCGATTTTTATGTATAAATAGGTGGCAAATATTATTTTTCTTTGTTAAAGTAGCAAGATAAAAATATATTCTTTTATGTTAAAGTAGCAAGATAAAAATATATTCTTTTATGTTAAAGTAGCAAGATAAAAATATATTCTTTTATGTTAAAGTAGCAAGATAAAAATATATTCTTTTATGTTAAAGTAGCGGTATAAAAATTCGATTTTTATATATTGAATAGAATAGTAAAAATTCGATTTTTATATATTGAATAGAATAGTAAAAATTCGATTTTTATATATTGAATAGAAGAGTAAAAATTCGATTTTTATATATTGAATAGAACAGTAAAAATTCGATTTTTATATATTGAATAAAATAGTAAAAATTCGATTTTTATATATTGAATAGAATAGTAAAATTTCGATTTTTATATATGTAGTGGCTACGGGCAACGAAGTTGACAAAGATGCGATAACGATGAAGATTTCTCTAAAATGAAGAGTCGTGGTATTGGATAGCTTTCGGTGAGAACTCCTCACTCTTCAATTTCTTTTTCTAGTTATATATATATATATACTAGGATGCAGACGGTGTTTAGTAGCACCCGACACAATCGTCCACAGACCATGGACTTGTTTGTTTGATTGCAAAAATTAGTTAGATTATTTGATTGAAATTTGACTGTTGGGTGAATTGAAATTGATTTGATTGATGTGTGAATGGCGTGGGCCTTCACTAGACCGGGGATAAGGCTAGGCCTTGTCCCGTTTCTAGTATCGTGCCGTTATGCCTCCGAAATTTTCTAAAAATAAGTTAGAAAAATAAAGATAACATTTTATTTAATAAATGAACCGAATATAATATTCATAGGTTGAATAAAATATTTTATCGTTAAAAATATAATTTTTAACGTGAATGTGAATAAATAAATATTCATTTACAAACCGGATGGTTTGTTTATGTACACCTATTTGAAGGACATTGATTGGGACGATAAATTTTACACATCGCCCAACTACACAAATAAAAATCTGTGTTTGATTGCTTGAAACCCCACACGGGTATTGGGATGATATTTGATGTACACTAATCCCGATTGTTTAGTTGTGTGTCGATCGATTGATCGACAGGCTGCTATAAGCGTTGAATATTTATATTTGATGCTTATACAGTGTAGAATGCACTTTGGATGATGGTTGATTATTCATCGTTGTTGATATATACATGTGTTGTAGAAAATCCATATAATTAACATTATATGGTAATTGATTGGGCCTCATTCCAGTTTTAAAAATAGAAATATTCAAAAAAGAAATATTTGAAATAGAATATTTGAAAATAGGAATATATGAAGCCATATTGATTAGATTGGCGCCATTTTGACATGAACGACATTTATATCGATTTTATTCATTTTATAATGAATATCGAAAGTGATTTCAAAATCTGATATTTTAATAAGAATTGAATATAAATAAATTTGGATTGAAATTGAATATTAACGAATTCGAATTGAAATTGAATATAAACGAATTCGAATTGAAATTGAATATAAATGAATTCGAATTGAAATGGAATAGAAATGAATTCGAATTGAAAACGAACTGAAATTGAATTAGAAATCAATTTGAATTGGAATCGATTTGAAATGAATTTAAAACGAATTTATATTGGAATATTCAATTTTGATTTGAAATTGAATATGAAGTTTAAACCATTTTGAAAATGAATTTAAAACGATTTATAAAGCACGTTTTGAATTGAAATAGACGAAGTATATATTATATATATTTTATATATAATATAATGGCCTGAATAAAACGCGCCGCGCCGCGGCAGTTCGCGAATTTCGACCGTTGACTTCGAACGGATATTACGGGAGACCCGACCGTCGGATTCTCCTGAAACCGGAACCGTTGGGTTCGTATCGAAAAGAGCTTTCTAACGAATATTAGAAATTAGAAATCTAACGATTGGATTTGGAGATACGTCCAAATCAAATTTGAAAAAGGTCGCTGTAAGTGTAGTTCGATGGCCGTTGATGGAAATCGACTGTACGGGCCTTGATAAAATTATTAAAAATAGTAATAATTTGTGTAAAATCATAAGAAATGATTTGGGAAGAATTGGGATGAAAAACTCCATATTTGAAAAGATAAAAATAGATTTCTATCGAAATGAACTAGTTTTGAACTAAAATTAAAATTCTATTTGTTTTTAAATAATTAAATTGAATTTGAAAAGGGTTTTAAAAATAACCAGAATTTCCAAAGATTGCATTGGAGTGGATTTGAATCGAAATTGTCTTCGGAATATTTCGATGTTGGAATTCGTGATTATACAGATGTTGTTATGGAAATTTGAAAGATATATATTTATATCGTTATTTCCAATACGACATTTGTTAATCGTAGAATTTGATATTGAATATAAGCCGAATTATTTTCTATTCAGAGCCTTGTATTTAATGTCAAATGTGATTTGGGTTTGTCGTGAATGGTGTCTTTATTAACATTGTTCTTGAACCCAGTTGAGAAAAGATAAAATCTTTTTATTTAGATTTAATGAAGTGTACCAATTAAATGATATTTAATTGGAATTGAATTGATATTGATTTTTGGGTTTATCGTGAACAGTGTTTTTAAATAACACTTGTTCTTTAACCCGATAATTAATGGAATGGGATTTTGGGTTTATCGTGAGCCGTGTTTCAAATGACACTGATTCTTTAACCCAGTCACAGATTAAAACTAAATGGAGTTTTAATAAATCTTTAATTAGATTGAAAAGATCGAGAATGGAGTATCACCAGTTTTGCTCCAGGCGATAGTTAAATATTTAATTAGATTTGAACGTGAAATGGTAATTGAATTTACCGATAACACCGTGGTGTTAGATATGAAGTATTACCAGTTTTACTTCATGGGATGAATAGGTCGGGGTTGGGAAATTAAAACAAATGATTACTTCGGTAAGGTTCGTTAGTCCCGACTAGTTGTATCAAAATTCAAAAGAAGATTAAAGAATAAATTCAAGGAATTTATCTTTGATAAAATTAATGGGAACCTCTCCCTATGAATGTGAAATTTAGAAATTAATTGTCGGTTAGCCAAGCAGAATGGTTTTCTGGATATTGATCTGATGTTGGTTTCGGCCTACGGGGTTAATATTTGGGGAATTATTCTCTTGATTAATTTACGATTAGTGACTGATAAATTGGAATGAGGCGTATGTTGTGTTTGTGTAACACTTATTTAAATATATACGCGAGTTATTCGGAAAGTCCCGGTTTATCCCATTCTGAATAACTGATATGACGATAAGTCGAAGATGAAGACGATGGTCGAAGACCGGAGGTCTTCACGTCGTTTGGGTGGTTACTGATGATCTTGATTGGGCTGTACACCCAAGAAGATGGAAACAGTTGGTGATCGTCCAGACGTACTTGGAGATCGATGGATATGCGGGGTACTAGGTGCCTCCGGTTTCGTTCAGACCCAGAACGGACTTGTAAATGGACTGTGTGTCTGACATTGGATTTTAGTCCGTGTGATTGATCTATATTAAATATATATCTATTTGGCGGCGGAGAATTTATTCTCTTGCTTAACGCCCTTCTCTGAGACGTACGAGCTCAGGGGTTATATATTGATGGATATCAAACGCATGGAGTGAATTGCTTGTGTGGCATGCCTAAGTGGCAATTGATCGAGGCTTCTGTTGAAAAGCAAAGTCTTGTGGTGGTGATCAAAGCACAGCCTGTGTGGCACAACTTTGTGTAACGTGAATTCGCGAGCCTCACACCTCGGTTGTGAACCAAAAACGGGAGACGGACCTAAGGGAGGGCATGCGTTTCTTTCTAGCTAGGGTGGTGTCAGTGACCTTCCAGCCCTGACATTTATGTACTTTTCACCTGTGTGGTTGTTGCTGTTGCGAGGCACCTCGGTTTGATCGGACGATCCGGGTCCGATGGAGTCATTCGTTGGCTCACTTACGCCCCAAAGGGCGGGGAAACGCAGTGTTCAGGAATTTTAATCCACATCGGTGGACCGGCCCTGTCGATCCAAAGGCTTGACAGAGTACTTGCCTGAGGGGCGGGCTAGAGCGTCTCGAATCGGTTGAGGACTATCTTTTGCCTCGGTTCACAGACGGAAATCCAATTTCCAAATACGTGACATTTGCGGTTTTAATTGTAGAACTAGTATGGCGACATGATATATGGTACACATGCCGCCTATGATTGATACTTATGGTTTGAAGTTGTTTTATACACTTATAATAGTATCAAATGATTTGTTTTAAACGTATCAAGCATTCTTTGACTGTTATAAGGGAAAACCCTATCCCCCGGCTTGCGTTGCATTGTGTGATAGGACCTGGGCCTTATAACAGCTTCATTTTTCTTTATTTAACATTGCGCTGTTTGTTTTATGCACTGGTATTCTTGAGAGGAAACCCGTTCCGTGTTATACGGCGTGGTCCCTTGATTTGCCTAACTTTAAAAATAAAGATTTATAACTGTTTTAGTTCTCACACCAGTCACATGACTGACCTGGAGTTTATTGTTTTAACCTAAACTCTGGGTGCCCCTATTTTGACACGGGCAGCTAGTAGTTTTGGTTTTGCAGATTTATATTCACAGGATCCTGGTTTACAGCTGGAACGATATCCGGAAAGCTTTGTATCCGTATATCTCATTCTAGTTGTGTATTGTATTATTTTCCGCTGCTATGTATTTAAATGTAATTTAAATCTCTGATATTTCTGTGTAATATTCATTTATACTCTGTATATTCTTGTAATCTGATGTATTGTTGTAATATACAATGAAATGTTCTTCCGTGTGCGTTCTGATTTGTCGTGTTCTCAAACGATAGGGCGTTTTGAGCGGTCTGGGTCGGTTTAGCGACAGGTTCGGACCGAGCGAAATTCCTTTTCGTCACAATGTGCAAAGGAGCTAAATGAGAAGAGCCAGCACCAGACTTAACCTGCCTAGGAGTCGGATGACTCGAGATCTCCGCATTATCGTCACGAATGATATCGCCAAAGAACTGAGCCTCTTGAAAATGAACTGGTGGAGCATCCGGAATCACGTATTGACATCTGTCAGTATGAATGCAGCCTGAAAAAATGGAGTTTAACTCCCTGAATCGCGCCGGGGACGCAGACTTGTACTTGTGCGTCGCTATTGGCATCGTCGCCCACCATTCGTCCGTTCCTATGATGGTATCCAACTGGTCGTCCCACGCCATCCACCAACTTGTAGCAGTCTGTTCCACGGAGCCCAATCTCTTTTCATGTTATTGAATTTGTTCTTCATTTGACCGGCATTGTAGTCTAATCCGGTCCATTCATTGAACGCCGTAGCGATCAGCTGGTACCATCCTCCAACATTGTGTGCACAGGAATTGATATGTTGCATACACACGTCGATGAAAGCGTTAGTCATGTCGTTGTTTCATTCGGCGATGGAACGGGTAGATGAAGACTGATTGCCTGCCATTCCTAAAAAAAATACCCTAAAAATTACGAATAAAACATATATGGTAGTAAAGAAGCTAAATAATACAAATATAAATTAAAAAACCTGAAACGATCGACGAGTAGACGGTGATTGGACTGTATATTTTCGGCTATGTTGCTGGTTCGGTGATGGAAAGAGAAGAAAATGACAAATATATAGATGGAGGGGAAGGAATCGGTTGTTTTGGAAATTTCGTCGCGTCAGACGTGCGTCTGACGTGTCGGACGCCAAAGTCACCTTTTCAACCATTCGTCTTGAAGGGGCAAACGTGTAGGCTCCACAGTCATCTTTTCAACCGTTTGTCTTTAAGGGGCAAACGTATGGACCCCGCAGTGGACGCGTCAGATGCGTTAGACACAGACGCGAACATTAGCCGCCTAGTTCATAAATCAAACGGTACCTTTGTTTCTATTTATTGCAAACGTGCACAAACACCTTGTCATAGTTATTTGTAGTTGGGACATTCAGTTGCAGCTTTTATTAACCCACTTGTTTGCACTATGAAACATAAATACCTAGTATATATGTAACTCATTTCGGTATTTTAATGTAAACAGTAAATCGAAACAATTTTTGAACATATATATGTTTATACATATGTATAAAGTGAGCAACTGCTCACTCAAATATACTTCAATAAAAAAAAATTGTGCTTCATTGACATTCAAATTTTGAACTAAAAAATAGACGCATATGCAAAAGAAATATTGCAGTACTCACATGTCTTATACACACGTGTGTATCTTTTTATTGTGAAATAGGGTAGTTATATTCAAATTTAGATTGTATGAACCATACTTTCATGGCAAAGAGGTCCGACAGAATCAAACCAGGAACTCTAGCATTCTACCCTCATGCTTTAACCAGTTGAGAAAATGATGCTTGTCCACACATATACATCCATCTATATATATGTGTGTGTGTGTGTGTGTGTGTGTGTGTGTGTGTTGTGTATACATATGTATATATAGTCGTTTCACTTAACATACACAACATTACACACTCTAACACCCAGAATCACACATGCAACATATAGAATCCCACCTAAAATTAATTCAAAGACAACACACGCTCTCTTTGTATATATATATATATATATATATATATATATATATATATATATATATATGTATGAGATAGGATCAAGAGCACCCCAAATAGTGTAGCACACCTTTAGCCCTCCTGATTTCCACCACACAATCATGTTTCTCTCTCCTCCCACTAACTCTCTCTCCTCACATTAACTTATTAAATAATAAATGCATGGCTATTGTAGAGGGGCAAATGGGGTGCCAGAAAAGAGGGGTGCCCTGGAACCTCTCGAACAGTGGAGAACCCGTTTGGCCTCCCTCTTTTCCACCACACAATCACTTTCTCTCTCCCTCCACGAACTCTCTCTCCCTCTTCACTGCATTCTTTAATATAAACAAGAGTTGAAATCAAGGGAAAATAGGGTGCTCCATTTTTGGGGTGCAACAAAATGCTTATGTATGTGTACACACACACACACACATACATACACACACACACACACACACACACACACACACACACATATATATATATATATATATATATATATATATATATATATATATATATATATATATATATACAGGCACGCTCCAGGACACCTCTTTTATTTGCACCCCTTCCTCAATCAGAGCCAAGTATTTATAGTTAAATAAGTTAGTAGGAGGAAAAAAAATTAGTGGAAAGAGAAATCGGGATATGTGATGGAAATCAGGGAAGCTAAAGGGGTGCTGCACTATTTGGGTGCTCTTGATCCTCTGTGTGTGTGCGCGCGCGCACGCATGCACGCACGTACGTATTATTGTTGGCATATGCGCGTAAGGAAATAGAAATTTGCATTTCTTCCTCTAAACCAATGAATAGACGCACTTACGTAACCAACAAAGCAATGCTTCAACAAACCCAAATTGCCTCCATACTCAAGCATCTTTCAACAACAATTTGCCCTAAATTTGAATTACAAATTCAATCAAGTCAATAAAATATGACAAACTAGCATCTCTTTTAAAATATTTATTATATCTATGAATTATTTAAGTTCAAATACTTTATTTTCGCTGTTTATGCTATCTAGTTCAGTAACTTCAAAATCCTTTTATTAAGTAAGAAGCATATTCTATTTTGATTAACCAAATCAATAATATTAACATAAATTAAGTATTACTTTAAAATCGGATATTACAGAATCGTCATACCGAAAGTTGTTAATGGATACCCAAAAAATCTAAATATGTTGACAACAGCATCCGTAAGGCGGATATATATCAGATATACAAAAAATAAATGTGAATGTGGATATAGTTGTATGTACATCCGAAAGTTAACCGTCTTATTATAATAGTTTAAATTATGAGTATTTTGATATAATACAATATAATAATTATTTCAATAAGTTGAAAGCCGATACTATACATGCAAAATGCATGTTATTGCTTAAAATTAGTTATTATCATCTTTATTTATTTTTATCATATTCGTGATTATTTGAATTAAATTATTTGATATAATACAATATCATAATTATTTCAATAAGTTGAAAGCCGATACTATACATGCAAAATGCATGTTATTGCTTAAAATTAGTTATTATCATCTTTATTTATTTTTATCATATTCGTGATTATTTGAATTAAATTAACTTTATATTAATTTTAAAAACTTCATTTATATTTTTGATTTAAAGGTCATTAACGAATTAAATAATTATTCGATATTCGTCATTGTTCACGAATGTATATGTTAGATAAACAAATATTATTTTCAAAAATAATTACAAATACCAATGTAGATATAATACTGTCTATATTTAAAAGCATATATTGACAATTTTACTCATACTAAAGACTAGTCTTATGAGGATGAATAGTTAATTCTCAAGATATCATTCTCTTCGAAAAACATCTTTTTCTTTCAATAAGCTTTTAATACTTTTCATTTTACAAAAAAAAAATATTAGACCAGCAAGGAGAAAACACATTTCTGTAGTTGCTTACAAGCGACAACCTTAGTGATTGTAAATCGATCACCCGGTCACGCTGCAAAACCGAGCATGCAACCCCCCAAAAACCAACACAAGGACTGCATACAAGATAGCACCAAAAAAGGGGGACCCCGCTATAACTAAATACAAAAACATAAGCGAAAATAGTGAAAACCTATAAACCATCAAACCCAATGCCTCCAAGTCCTAATGAATGGGCCTAAGAACCGCAGACTTACAAAATCCAACCAAAAGCACCCCAAGCCTGCCAACCAACCCGAAGATCCAGCCCAAGATAATCTCTAACCACTAAAGCCTGGCTAAATAACATAAGCTAATCTGCAGCTCAAGATCATGATACCACCCACTGAGTGTGATAAGTAATAAGACAACCAACTCCAACAACCAAATGCCAAAAGCCATACTAACTGTAACACACTGTATTTTATGTGAATATTAAAGTAACAAATTAAAGAATACTTAATTTTAAAAGTAGGAATTAAGCAAAACGGGTTATGCCGTTGCGTTCATCTTGGAATTCAGCTTGAAATAAAGTACGAGTTTGCGTAAATCGGACACTGTATGAAGAAGTTATAAGCCTTAGAAGTTTGTATATGTGTAGGGGAGAATATATATATATATATATGTTGGGTTCAGTACTTCAGAAATAGGTCGAGAAAGTCAAAATGGGTTCGAAATTCAAAATCAGCCAAAACAGACTGGGCGGGAAAATTCCCGCCAGAGGGTGTCGACCCCCCTTAAGGGGTATCGACATAGGTGTCGACCCCCCATAGGGGTGTCGACATAATGTCGACCCCCCCATAGGGGTTTCGACCCCGGTGTCGACCCCCTCCAGATCTGGGTGAAATACTTTGTTTTGTATCTGGATGACGAGGCAATGACAAATTTATAAGTCGTAGGGCTACGTGGCGACTTCTGATTGGGATGATGATGCATTATCTTGGACTGGATGGTTTGGATGGACTCTATGTTGATCTAAAGGCTCTTAATAATCCTAGACATCTATATATACACTCATAACCCAACCCTAATTCTATTGCTTGAAGGCTATGGCGCCGTCATGCTATTCATCCCCAAACTTACCTAGCCATCATTCTTCAACCTAAATTCAAGAAGAAAATTAGAGAGCTTCAAATCAAATTAGAAGATTAGTTTTGCTACAACAACAACGATTCAATTATCTTTTCTTAATCTTAGCAATGTAAGTTCACGTTATTTTCATATTTGAATACTAGATTGTAATCTTGACATGTAATAAAATGAATTGAAGTCTATGCCTGATTGTAAGATAACCTTTTCAGATTTATCTCTATCCTTCTATTGAATCTATGTCTTTACATGCCTTAGTGGTTATTTTTATTGATTAAATCATTCCTATCTTTATTGTACATCAGGTTTATAATCCTCTTTGGTTCGCGATGTTATTCTTTTGCATGCGATAATGATTGTATTAGTTTATTCAAGAATCTATCTTTGTTGGGTCTAAATCTCTTGTATTAGGTCTGTTGTTACATGCATATTTTTATGCCTATTCTTATTTATGCTCCTTCTCTCTCTCTTCCCCTATTTCCTTTTTCTTTTATGAACCTGGGTTACCTTCGAACCTAGGCTGAAATCGCGAAATACGGATGATTGGAATACGAGGAATATTTTGGGTAAATATTAGGCACAATGTATTCGGTGAAATAATTAGGCATAACATATTCGGTGAAATTATTGGACATAATTTAACTTGTGATTTGGAGTATAAATGATATTGTTGCGAACTTGGGGTAAATTGAAATATTAAATCTAGATTGGGTGGAAACTGTAAATTGGAATATTAAATCTAGATTGGGCATAACTATTGGTTGGGACGCCAAGCATAATGTATATTGCGATTTTGGCCATGACTATTATTGCAAATTTGGGAAGATTGGGTGTAACTTATTTTGAGTAATAACTTGTAATTGAATTTGTTGGGCATAACTTAGGAATTGGAACACGACTAGCTTGGTGAATTTGGGATAATTAGCATATAAAATCTAGACTTGGACATGTATAGTATATATGTAAATTGACTAAAGATGAACGTGCCTAACCCGAGGATAGATAGAGTTGCGGTGTAAGACTGCCCGGAACCACCCGGCGCATCCAGCGACCGCAACAATATAGATTTAATGTGAGAGGTTAGCGCATTAAGCCCAAAACTCGAGGTTAGAATGAGTTCGCGGTAGAAGTCTGCCTGAAATCGCCCGGCACATCTAGCAACCGTAAACAACAGTTCTAATGTGAGAGGTTGAGGCATTAATGAATGAATTAATGCTAATGAACGGACATGCTAAGAATGGTAGGGTTAAGTTAACATAAGAGGGCAACACTTAACCAATATAACATGATGTGTGATAGGGCAACGCTTAACCAATGTAACATGACAAGTGGTAGGGTTAAGTAACACAAGAGGGCACCAATGTAACATGACAAGTGGTAGGGTTAAGTTAACACAAGAGGGAAACACTTAACCAATATAACATGATGTGTGATAGGGCAACGCTTAACCAATGTTACATAACAAGTGGTAGGGTTAAGTAACACAAGAGGGCAACACTTAACCAATGTAACATGACAAGTGGTATGGTTAAGTTAACACAAGAGGGAAACACTTAACCAATATAACATGATGAACGAGTGGGGTTACGTTAATGGGAAACACTTAACTAATATAGCATGATGAACGAATGGGGTTAACCTAAGGGGAAACACTTAACCAATACAATATGATGAATGAACAGGGTTAAGTTAATAGAAAACACTTAACCAATTACAACATGATGAATGATAAGGGTTAAGTTAATATGAAACACTTAATCAACATGACATGACGTGTGGATGGGTTAAGTTAACTTGAATGGATGGATAACACTTAGCCAATTTGGGGGTTATACGAATAGACCCTAGGAAATCCTAGTAACGGAGACCCATTTCAGTAGTAACCCACATAGATGTATCATGGTACCCTGAACTAGGCTTGGTGGGGCACGATTACTGGGCTGATTATAAGCGATCAAAATAGCGGCAGGCGGTACGTCAGTGTAGGTTCCGATGAATTACGGGCGTGCACGTACTCCGGAGTGGAAAATACAGGCACTGGGCACCAGTAGTTATACAATGTGCATCTTGAATTGTGTCAGGTTGCTGTCATAGGGATTGATATAACTTACGGTGGGACCAGCATAGGGTATCTACATGCAAGAGAGGGCGGATTGACGCAGACACAAGGAAAATTAATACAAGTAAGAAGCTGATCGATAGGGTAGTAAGGGTACATCTAACATCTTCATGGCAATTAGGCTGATTGAGGTAAGATCCTCTGTAACAACCCGGAAAATCTGGGCCAGTTTAAAATTTTTATTTTGGCAATTTTAGCGAATTTTGATTATTTAAAATGAATTATTTTAAATAATATCGACGTGAAATTTATTTTGAATATAATTCGAACGTATATATTATATACGTCGTCGTTGGAATATATAATATTTATATATAATTATAAATAGAATTGAAAATGGCGCGGTAGTTCGATAATTCGATTTCAAACTTCAATTGAATGTACCGGGTGCAAAACAATCCGGATTGTAGTGAAACCAAAAATAATGGAATCTAATAGCGAATATCTTTCCAACGAATCCGAAAAATCGAAAGTTCGTAGCGAGAATCAAAAGATATGTCCAGTTGAAAATTCTGAATAGTCGCTATGGAATTCAGGCCCTTAAAAATGGACATTTTGCAAACGACCTCGGATTTCGACGAAACCAGTTTTGTTGGGTCCGGGATGTGAAGTTATTGCTAGGTTTCAAATTTCATAATTTTCTGAATCAATATGTGAGCGTGGCAAATGAAAACGCGTTTGACCAGTTTCAGTTGATTTTAATCGACTGGAAAATGGCCATTTTTCTAACGATCTCAGAATTCGACGAAACTAGTTTTGTTAGGACCGTATCGTCAATACGAAGCTAGAAAATATTTTTCTGGAATTTTTCTAGTTAGTATGTGACCCCGGTAGTTGGAAATGTACGTTTAAAATTCAATATAGTGATTTAAATGTAAATTTAACGGAAACTGATTCAAACAGTCGAATCAGCCCACGTGGCATATCCCATTGAGTTCGGAATGGGGGTGAAACGTTAGGGACGACAGTCGACAGGTTCAAATCTGAGTTGAAATGTAAAAGTCAACTTTTAGAAATTAAATTAATCAAAATAATAATAATAAAAAATATATTTCCCCCCCTTTTCTCTCCAATACCTCCAGGCCCCCCCCCCGATTTCATTCTTCAGAACAAAATCAAAAAAAAAAAAAAAGAAGAAGAAGCAGCGACAGCTGCCATCGCCGCCGCCAGGACCGCCCGCCTCCACCGCCTCACCCTCTCCTCAGACCAACGACACTACCCCTTCTTCTCCCTCCTTCCCCATGCCCCATTCGAGGGACCTCGAGCTTCCCCCTCCTCTTTGATTTAGACCTAGCCGCCCGCCACCAACATCGTCGAACCCCCTCCAGCGCCCTCCGACGAACAGCGCCCCTCCTCCTCCCTCTTCGTACAATAACAGTAAGTTTTTTTTTTCTTTATTTCGTTTTTATTTTAATTCTTTTAAAACTGACTTTTTTATTAGGTTTAAAACTGTTTTTATAAGTGTTTAAAACTGATTTTTTTATAGTGTTTAAAACTGACTTTTTTATTAGGTTTAAAACTGTTTTTATAAGTGTTTAAAACTGATTTTTTTATTAGGTTTAAAACTGTTTTTATAAGTGTTTAAAACTGTTTTTATAAGTGTTTAAAACTGACTTTTTTTATTAGGTTTAAAACTGTTTTTACAAGTGTTCAAAAAACTGATTTTTTATTAAGTTTTAAAACTGATTTTTAAATAAAAGTAAAAACTGATTTTATAAGATTTTAAAAACTGATTTTTTTTAGAAAAAGGTTTGAACTTTAAAATTGAAAAGATCGGGTTTTTAGAATAGGAAAGATCATATTTTTAAAATAGAAAAGGCGAAATTTTTATTGGGTAGAAGAAATAAAAAATTCGATTTTTATATATTGAACTTTGAAGTAAAAATATGATTTTTATATATTGAACTTTGAAATAAAAATTCGATTTTTATATATTGAACTTTGAAATAAAAATATGATTTTTATATATTGAACTTTGAAATAAAAATATGATTTTTATATATTGAACTTTGAAATAAAAATTCGATTTTTATATATTGAACTTTGAAATAAAAATTCGATTTTTATATATTGAACTTTGAAATAAAAATTCGATTTTTATATATTGAACTTTGAAATAAAAATATGATTTTTATATATTGAACTTTGAAATAAAAATATGATTTTTATATATTGAACTTTGAAGTAAAAATATGATTTTTATATATTGAACTTTGAAATAAAAATTCGATTTTTATATATATAGTGGCCTTGGGCAACGAAGGTGACAAAAAGGCGAAACGACGAAGTTTCTGCGAAGGAAGAGCCGTGGAGCTAGGATAGCTATATGTGAGAACTTCTCACCTTTCAATTTAATTTTTCTAGTTATATATATATACTAGGATGCAGACGGTGTTTAGTAGCACCCGACACCCGTCCACAGACCATGGACTTGTTTGATTGGTTGTGTAGTTGGTTAGATTATTTGATTTGGATTTGATTGTTTTGGGTGAAATTGAAATTGATATGATTGATGTGTGAATGGCGTGGGCCTTCACTAGACCGGGGATAAGGCTAGGCCTTGTCCCGTTTCTAGTATCGTGCCGTTATGCCGCCGAAATTTTCTAAAATATGTTAGAAAAATAAAAATATCATTTTATTGTGTAAATGAATTGAATAGAAATTCATAGGTTGAAATAAAATGTTTTATCGTTAAAAATATAATTTTTAACGTGAAGTGAATAAAATAAAATATTCATTTATAAACCGGACGGTTTGTTTATGTACACCTATTTGAATGACATTGATTGGGACGATAAATTTTACACATCGCCCAACTGCACAAATAAAATATGCGTTTGATTGTTTGAAACCCCACACGGCTGTTAGGATGAAATATGTAGTTCACTCATCCTAATTGATTAAATATGTCGATCGATTGATTGACAGGCTGTTATAAGCGTTGAATATCTATATTTGATGCTTATACAGCGTGGTGCACTTTGGTTGATGGTTGATTATTTTTCAATGCTATTATATACATGTGTTGTATGGAAATCCATATAATTAACTTTATATGGTAATTGATTGGGCCTCATTCCGATTTGAAAATTAAAGAATATTATAAAATAAAAGTTCATGTGTTGACAGTACTCATTCATTGAGATTGGTCATGTGTTGAACGAAATATTTTAGTAATAAAACTTACATCTTTTTCATTATAAAATAAAAGTTCATGTGTTGACAGTACTCATTCATTGAGATTGGTCATGTGTTGAACGAAATATTTTGATAATAGCGACTATTTTGAAAAAAGAAATATTTGAAATAGAAGATTTGAAAATAAAGGAATATATGAAGCCGTGTTGATTAGATTGACGCCATTTTGACGTGAACGATATTTGAATCGATTTTGAAAACGAATTCGAAATGAATTGAATTTAAAACGATTTCGAAATGAATTGAATTGAAAACGATTTCGAAATGAATTGAATTGAAAACGATTTCGAAATGAATTGAATTTAAAACGATTTCAAAATGAATTGAATTTAAAACGATTTCGAAATGAATTGAATTGAAAACGATTTCGAAATGAATTGAATTGAAAACGATTTCGAAATGAATTGAATTGAAAACGATTTCGAAATGAATTGAATTTAAAACGATTTCGAAATGAATTGAATTGAAAAAGATTTCGAAATGAATTGAATTGAAAACGATTTCGAAATGAATTGAATTGAAAACGAATTCAAATTGAATTGAAAGCGAATTGAAATGAATTCAAATTGAATTGAAATTTGAATTGAATAGAGATGAATTTTAAAACGAATTTATAAAGAAGAATTCGATTTTGATTTGAATTGAAAAGAAGGTTGAAATAGCTTTTGAAACGATTTTAAAACTATTTATATAATTCGTTTTAAATAGAAATCGACGAAATATATATTATATATATAATATAATGGCCTGAATAGAACGCGCCGCGCCGCGGCAGTTCGCGAATTTCGACCATTTATTTCAAACGGACATTACGGGAGATCCGACCGTCGGATTCCCCTAAAACCGGAACCGTTGGGTTCGTATCGACAAGAGCTTTCTAAGGAATGTTAGAAATTTGAAATCTAACGGTTGGATTTGGAGATACGTCCAAATCAAATTCGAAAAAGGTCGCTGTAAGTGCAGTTCGATGGCCATTGATGGAAATCGACTGTACGGACCTTGATAAAATTATTAAAAATAGTAATAATTTGTGTAAAATCATAAGGAATGATTTAGAAAGAATTGGGATGAAAAACTCCATATTTGAAAAGATAAAAATAGATTTTTATCGAAATGAACTAGTTTTGAACTAGAATTATAATTCTATTTATTTTTAAATAAATAAATTGAATTCGAAAAGGGTTTTGAAAATAACCAAAATTTCCAATGATTGCATTGGAGTGGATTTGAATCGAAATTGTCTTCGGAATATTTCGATGTTGGAATTCGTGATTATACAGGTGTTGTTATGGAAATTTGAAAGATATATATTTATATCGTTATTTCCAATACGACGTTTGTTAGTCGTAGAATTTGATATTGAATATAAGCCGATATATTTTCTATTCAGAGCCTTGTATTGAATATCAAATGTGATTTGGGTTTGTCGTGAATGGTGTCTTCACTAACACTGTTCTTGAACCCAGTTGAGAAAAGATTAAATCTTTTTATTCAGATTTAATGAAGTGTACCAATTAAATAACATTTAATTGGAATAGAATTGATATTGATTTTTGGGTTTATCGTGAACAGTGTTTTAAATAACACTTGTTCTTTAACCCGATAATTGATGAATGTGATTTGGGTTTGTCGTGAATGGTGTCTTCATTAACACTGTTTTTGAACCCAGTTGAGAAAGGATTAAATCTTTTTATTTAGATTTAATGGAGTGTACCAATTAAATAATATTTAATTGGAATTGAATCGATATTGATTTTTGGGTTTATCGTGAACAGTGTTTTAAATAACACTTGTTCTTTAACCCGATAATTAATGAATGTGGTTTTGGGTTTATCGTGAACCGTGTTTTAAATGACACTGATTCTTTAACCCAGCCGAAGATTAAAACTAAGTGGAGTTTTAATGAATCTTTAATTAGATTGAAATGATCGAGAATGGAGTATCACCAGTTTTGCTCCAGG
Organism: Allium sativum; assembly: GCA_030737875.1. Lineage (NCBI taxonomy): Eukaryota > Viridiplantae > Streptophyta > Magnoliopsida > Asparagales > Amaryllidaceae > Allium > Allium sativum. The sequence continues at coordinate 26,765,185 of CM060927.1, read as the reverse complement.
CGATAGTTAAATCTTTAATTAGATTTGAACGTGAAATGGTAATTGAATTTACCGATAACACCGTGGTGTTAGATATGAAGTATTACCAGTTTTACTTCATGGGATGAATAGGTTGGGATTGGGAAATTAAAACAAATGATTACTTCGGTAAGGTTCGCTAATCCCGACTAGTTTGAATTGATATTCAAAAGTAGATTAAAGCATAAATTCAAGAATTTATCTTTGATAAAATTAATGGGAACCTTTCCCTATGAATGTGAAATTTAGAAACTAACTGTCGGTTAGCCAAGTAGAATGGTTTTCTGGATATTGATCTGATGTTGGTTTCGGCCTTCGGGGTTAATATTTGGGGAATTATTCTCTTGATTAATTTACGGTTAGTGACTAATGAATTGGAATGAGGCGTATGTTGTGTTTGTGTAACACTTTTATAATATATACGCGAGTTATTCGGAAAGACCGGGTTTATCCCATTTTGAATAACTGATACGACGATAAGTCGAAGATGGAGACGATGGTCGAAGACCGGAGGTCTTCACGTCGTTTGGGTAATTACTGATGATCTTGATTGGGCTGTACACCCAAGAAGATGGAAACAGTTAGTGATCGTCCAGACGTACTTGGAGATCGATGGATATGCGGGGTACTAGGTGCTCCCGGTTTCGTTCAGACCCAGAACGGACTTGTAAATGGACTGTGTGTCTGACATCGGATTTCATTCTGTGTGACTGATATCGGTTGCATAGGATGGTTTGCCTGTGTGGCATGCTAAGATGCAAATGATCAAGGCTTCTGTTGAAAAGCAAAGTCTTGTGGTTGGTGATCAAAGCACGGCCTTTGTGGCGTAGCTTTGTGTAACGTTTACTTCGCGAGTTTCTCACCCGGTATGAACCAAAAACGGGAGACGGACCTCAGGGAGGGCCTACGTTTCCTCCTAGCTAAAAGTGGCGTCAGTGGTTTTACACGCCCTGACGAGTTTGACTTATGTGGTTGTTGCTGTTGCGAGGCGCCTCGGATTGATCGGTCGTTCTCGAACCGATGGAGTCATTTAGTTGGCTCGCTTACGCCCCAAAGGGCGGCGAAACGTAGTGCTCAGGCATTTTTAATCCACTCCGTGTGGACCGGCCCTGTCGCTCCAAGGGTCGATGCGTTCTGATCCTGAGACTCGGGCTAGGCAGTCTCGAATCGGTTGAGGACTATCTTTTGCCTCGGTTCATAGAAGGAAATCCAATTTCCAACCACGTGACTTTGCGGTTTTATATGTAAACCTATATATGGTGACATAGTGGGATGGGGCGCTCATGCCGCCTATGATTGATACTTATGATTTGAAGTTGTTTCATGCACTATGCACTTATAATAGTATCAAATGATTTGTTTTAAACGTATCAAGCATTCTTTGGCTGTTATAAGGGAAAACCCTATCCCCCGGCTTGCGTTGCATTGTGTGATAGGACCTGGGTCTTATAACAGCTTCATCTTTCTTTATTTAGCATTGCGCTGTTTGTTTTATGCACTGGTATTCTTGGGAGGAAACCCGTTCCGTGTTATACGGCGTGGTCCCTTGATTTACCTAACTTTAAAATAAAGATTAACTGTTTTAGTTCTCACACCAGTCCCATGACTGACCTGGAGTTTATTGTTTTAACCTAAACTCTGGGTGCCCCTATTTTGACACGGGCAGCTAGTAGTTTTGGTTTTGCAGATTTATATTCACAGGATCCTGGTTTACAGCTGGAACGATATCCGGAAAGCTTTGTATCCGTATATCTACTTCTAGTTGTGTATTGTATTATTTTCCGCTGCTATGTATTTAAATGTAATTTAAATCTCTGATATTTCTGTGTAATATTCATTTATACTCTGTATATTCTTGTAATCTGATGCATTGTTGTAATATACAATGAAATGTTCTTCTATATGCGTTCTGCTGTGGTTTGTTCTCGAACTATCCGACGCTTTCCTTTACGGGGAAGTTACGGGTCTTCACATCCTCATACTAGATGTACACCTGAAGGCTACCACAATTGCGGGGTTGGGATCACCTTATTATATAACATAAGATACTAGTTGGACACTAGTAGGGGATACAGATTCTTTTTCACAGGTTACTAGTTGGGACACTAGTAGGGAATGCAAATCGTTCTATAAAAGACACTAGTTAGGATGCTAGTTGGGTGGTGCAGAGAAAATAGGAAATCAGAGAAAGAACCGAAGCGCATTCAGTGTATCTTACCTTGTCATATCTAACGATCATTATTTGTTGTCTTGCTATGCTTATTATCATGGTTATGACTGGTATCCATTTTATTCATGTCATGATGTTTTTACCTATTTACATGTTGGAAGTCACTGGACTTACCATGCTTTATGTCAAACTCTGTTTTGTTTCGCTCTCTTTTCTTCCGTTCCCCCCTTAAGGTTCACAGGGAGGGAATATTACCACTTAGCTCATTTTTCTTTCCAAGCTCGAAGATAGACGATGTATTGCTTTGGACTCTCCTTTCCATTGCTATGGCTGGCTCATGATTTATTGGGGAATATCATTGTCATTTCATGCTTTTTATTTAGTTAAACAAGACAGATGCTTTGGTGTAATGGATATTGGTGTTTGGTGCTGGAAAACATTCTTTGTACAAGTTGTTTAACCAAGTTACTGTTTTATCAATAAAGTATAGTTTTATTTTACTTTCCGCTATTTAAATTTTGTCTGTTTTGTAATTTATCTGTTCTATACACTTATGACGCTCCACTGAAGTTAATGCATTCCCTTTGTGAGTGACCTTAACGGAGGTGGGGTGTTACACGTGGTATCAGAGCTAAAGGTTACCAGAACAGATAAAAGATTTTTCAAAAGCATATTTTAAAAGGGGTGTTTTCTACAACATGTTTTAAAGAAGCGTTTCTCAAGAGAAAAGTATTGTTTTTAAAAGGCATATTCCTCAAATCCATATGCACTATTGATTCTCTATTTGAATCTCTTCTTCCTTTCTTTTCACCATAGTTTCGTAGGCATACGACACATGTCGAGGGCGGAGTGGTGCCCAACCTCCATCTGTAGTCGCAGTAGTTTCACCTGCGGCTAATTTTCTTTCAAACCTTGTAGGTTGCCGTGCGATGGAGGTAGTTTCGAGAAACTAGTCAACAAGCCACACAAGGATAGTAAGGACGAGAATAAGGGAGTTTGGGCTAAGGAGCGCAAGCCCAAGGATAAGAAGCTTGTTGATATGGATTAATCCACGCAGAAGGAGAAAGGTGAAAAGAAAGAGGTCAAAGTGGAAGAATACAAACAACGAATTGGAATATAAGAAGGGTGGAAGAAATAATAGATCTCGCGACAAGAGGAAGTGTCTTTTCTGTGATATAGCGGGTCATTTATTTGTCGGAAGAAGAAGACAGGTGGTTGTTTTCAGCATGGTGAAGCAGGGCATCTTATCAAGGATTGCCCGAAGGACAAGGACAAGGGGCAAAGGACATAATCTTCGAGAGGGCAATTGCATGCTTTCACTGCTAGTGTACTTAAGAGAGGTCGGAACATTTCTGTTGAAAGTTTGGTTTTTCTTTTCAATCATCATGTTAGAACTTTGTTTGGTTCTGGCGCCTCGCATTCTTTTCTATCTGCTTCCATAATTGAGTCTCTGCACCTTAGTACTTGTATAGTAGAAGATCCCATTATTCTCTCAAATCCAATTGGTGGTTCAGCTCATTTATCTTTGGTTTGCAAGGATTTGAGAATAGCTATATTAAGTATTGAGTTTATGTGTAATGCTTATATTTTTTGTTTCATGGGCTATGGGTTGTTTCTAGGCATGAATTGGTTAGCTAGTAATTGTGAAAGGAGGGTAGTTAGACTTTTGACTTGCCTCGGGAATACCCTCAAGATTTCGTGTGATTCTAAGGGAGCAGTTCGGCTTAGCTACCTAGAATCACTTGATGCATCTATCGACGATTTGCGATCCGTTGGAGTAGTCCATGAGTACGCAGATGTTATTGATTAGGTTAAGGGTTTGTCCCCTAAAACGTGAGATAGACTTCCGCATATATCTAGTTGACAATGCAAAGCAAGTAGCATTACCTATACGACACATGAATCCAAGGGAAAGGAAGGACTCAGCGAGCAAGTTAAAGAGTTGCTTGAGAAGGGGTTTATTAGGTGACGTATTTCTGAATGGGGTGCTCCGGTAGTGTTCGCTACTATGGCAGATGGTTCACTTCGCCTATGCGTGGATTATAGAGAATTAAACAAGCTGACTAAAGAAAAATTGGCACCCACTTCCAAGGATAGATGATTTGTTTGACCAGCTTGTAGGTGCGTCTGTTTTCTCCCAACTAGATTTGGCTACAGGGTTTCATCAGCTAAGAGTAGCTGAGGACAGTATAGACAATATTGCTTTTAGGACCCCTGATGGTTTCTTTGAGTGGCTCATCATGTCTTTCGGTTTGACGAATGCACCCGCTTATTTTGTTGACTTGATGAGTAGGGTATTCAGGGAGTTCCTTAATAAGTTTGTAGTAGTCCTCATGGACAATATCTTGATTTTCTCAAAGAACGAGGAAGGACATGCTTTGCATTTAAGACAAGCCATGGATACACTTCGAGCACATCAACTTAAGGCGAAGTTCTCCAAAATGTCATTTTTGGAGAGAAGAAGTAAGGTTTCTAAGGCATGCGGTGTCCAAAGAAGGGATAGCATTAGATCCCGCAAAAGTAGTTGCGGTGCAAGAATGGAAGGTCCCAAGGAATGCAACAAAAGTAAGAAGCTTTGTTGGACTAGCGGGCTAATATAGGAAGTTCATTAAGAACTTTGCGAAGGTATTAGCCCCACTTACTAGATTAACGAAGAAGAATCTAACCTTTGCTCGGGGTATTGATTGTGATGTCGCTTTCTAACGATCTAAGAGGGCTCTTACAACGGCCCCATTTTTGACTTTTACCTTATGGTAGTAAAAGGTTTACGGTATGCACGGATGCATGCAGCACGGGACTAGGCGCCATTTTGATGTAAAAAGGAAGGGCAAGGTCGTAGCAGATGCCTTAAGAAGAAAAAGGTTGACGTCAAGTCCTCTTTATGTGAAAAGGAAAAGTTCATAATATATATCAACCTTTGATTTTAAAACCTTTGGTTAAGTTAGTAGTTGGCGTCGCTAGGAGTAGGACCTACGCTTTTGGATCAAGTAGGGACTTCACAAAGAAAAGACTCTCAGATAGTTGATGCAATGGATAAGTTAAGTAGAGAAGAGACCTCTAATCACCTTAATAACTACACCTGGTAACATGGTTAGAATCTGTTTATTTTCAAGAGATAATTCTTCCACATGGAATACCCTCTAGTAAATTTTGGAAGACCTTTTGGAAGATTTTTTTAGCATGACACAGCAGAAGTTGTAATGCCGAGTATACTAGATGGAGAAGGGGTGGAACGAGAGGCGACAGTGAAATGAGTTCTAACTCATATTTTGGAAACAGAAATTAAGAAGCTACAAAATCGTGAAGTTAAGACAGTCAGAGCACAATGGGGGGAAGCTCAAGAAGATGCGACTTAGAAGGCTGAAGACTAGGTACGCTCATCATACCTTTTTGAGGGTATATCCTTGATCTCTCTTTTTCTGTAAAGTTTGTTCGCATGCTAGTCTTTATCTTTTAAGTATATCCTCTTGGTCCTATCCTCGATCCTTAGGTAGAAGCCAATGGATGTAAACATGTGTTTGAGACATGTTATGTTTGGTGGATGCAAGTTGATGTAAGTGTTTGCTAGTGGTTGCTCGTGGATGCATATACACACACATTAGGCACTAGATCGGCTCAGTCACTTTCATATTGCATATGCATATACTATCATATGGATGTTGCATTTGTATGAATGATTGGGAACTCATGTAGAAGTTATAAAATACGATTAGGAGTAATTGCATACTTGATGGACTCATAGTACTGAAATAATTCGCATTAAGGAGGTCAACTGAATCAGTAGACCGCCTGACTTTGCATTAAACACAAACACGAACATGAACTGAATCACTGAATTGATTATAAAGCCTTGAACACGAACAGAACTTTTCGCAGCATGCCTAAAACACTGTAGATAGCTGTTTTGAGCTTAAAACCACCCAGAACTGTTTATAGCGTGCCTAAAACACACTAGATAGCTGTTTTGAGCCTAAAACCATCTGAAACTTGTCGTAACACTTTTAAAACGCTGCAGTTTTCATTTTATGGATGCTGAAACTTTTTATAGCTTTTTTTTGAATGCTACCTTTTGTTTGTTTCAAGTAGTTTGAGGTTCTTCTTAACATAGATTTGAATAATTTGAGAGAGTTTGGTTTTGTCCTAGACCCTTAAAAAGTACGAATTTAAAGGTAGGAGATTTGCCTATTACCAATATAATACCCTAATTGTTATGCGAATACACATATATTTATAAAGTATCTTTTCAAATGAATGACTGTAACGTTCTATGATGACAGTGAGGATAGTTTCTTTCTTGAGTCTCGAAAATATAGTTTCCTACTCTCCCTGGCTATCCCTAACTGATCCAACGGACGGGATGCTTAATTCAAATTTTAATTTGAAATTTAATTTGAAATGATTTGAATTTATAAATAATTTAGAACTTTATTCAATATTAAAGAAAATTAATTTAAGATTACTTTTGATAATCATTTTCTTAAATATATTTCTTTGATGCGGTGCCGTATAAGACAATAGATCTTGGGTACTGCACGATTACTCTATGTTGGTATTGAGCCGAGTAGAGTACATCTTATTTGATGACAGGATGCCGACCGCAATAGGATAATATATCCTAACATCTAAACCAAGTTGAGGGTATGGTTTAGATTTATAACTATATATTGGATAAATTTTGAGTATTTGATGAAAGGAAATTATCATTAATTTGTTCGATTTAGTATTTTGGAGTCTTCCTTGATTTTTAAACTTTGGATTGATGAAACCTTCAAAGTAAAGAGTGATGATGAAACTATAATACAACCAACTAAGAAATGATGTGAAAACTAAACTTAAATAGCTATCTCACTGGGTCTGTGTTTCTCATGATGCTACACTTAAAACTTTTCTGGTTTAGATGGTTAGTTGGATGCTTTGAAGCAAAGACTTACATTATGTAGATTATTCTTTTATGTACTCCTATGTTTAATTATTAGACTCGTGAATCTTTATAACCATATTCTATGAAGGGATGATTGTATAATTGCTCTTCCGTTTAAAATCATGTGCTAAGAATGATTTTATATTTCGATAAGCTTTTGTTAAGTTGTGATATTGTTCTATTAGCACCATGGCTTATGTGTGGTATCGCCGCTTTTGGATAAGTATACCAGAGTGGGGGTGTTACAAAGTTGGTATCAGTGCCAAGGTTTAAGGGGTGCTTTTGGAAACTTTATAGTATCGCAATTTAATTTGTTGGAATAAGAAGTTTGTATAATTATTGACATCTTTATGACTATTTGCAGTTATAAGTTATGGCTAGCAACAGAACTTGGTGTACGTGGGATACATGGGGTGGTGTTAAGTGCACCACCACACCAAACGAACAATTAATTGCTGCAAGTCGCACAATAGAAAAGCATGTGCTTAAAAGGCAAGCAAGGACGATACTCCTCGATGAAATACACGAAGTTTATCATCAAGCTAACAAGTATGAAGATGTTTTAAAAAGAGATTTGTTCTTTATCGTCTACGCCAGAAGATGAAACCCTTTGCAATGGTAATTAAACTGGTAGAACGTACTGACTATGGAGATGCTTTAGAATATCTAAGGCAAGAAGGAGCATTACCACTATAAGGAGGGAATATAAGACATAAACAACTTCCAAATAAAATAGTGGAACAATCTGATGAAGAGGAGGCTGATACAATTTGCTTAAATGATTACTCTCAAGAAGTCACCGGACCTTCTCAAGCAGTAAAGAAGGAAACGGGCCCTTCTTCATCAAAGGAAATAATAGTGATAGATTAAGAATGAAATAGGAAGTTAAGTATTAGATAATATATCACGTAGTATGGATGACTATCTATACTTTGGGAAGGTTGTGGATAAACGCCAAAATTTTATTTGTAAATAAGGGTTATAAGTAATATATAATGTTTGTGTGTTCATGACTTGAGTATGTCATTAGATATTCTTTATAACTAACGGTGTATTTCATCCATGACCATAACAAGATTTTTTTATCCAATCTCATGGCAAATCAAAATAACTCAACAACTCAAAGTCAAGAGGCTCAGTCCTCCGCACAAACAAATGCTATGGAACTATTTGCATCTTTCATGAAGCAGATGGAGAAAGTTTCTTCAACATCTTCAACAAAACACTTTTTAAGCCATTTTAAAATTTTGAAACCTGACAAATTTGTTGGAGATGCAGATCCAGATAAGGCAGAGCAATGGATCCAACATCTAGAGGACATATTTGAAGTTTTGTAATGTAATGAAGTTGGCAAGAGGAAGTTGGCTGTCTTTCAATTATCAGAGGAAGCTCGAAATTGGTGGGAGCTAGTTCGAACAACAACTAGTCCAGACGAGATGGAACAGATGATATGGGAAGAATTCAAGGTGAAGTTTTTGGATAAGTATTTTCCAGAGAATGAGAGAGAAGACGGAGACAAAATTTCAAAATCTTACTCAAGAAGGTATGTCAGTAGCTCAATATCAAAATAAGTTTGAAGCACTATCACGATTTGGAAATCACTTAATTGATACACCTGAAAAGCGTGCTAGACAATTTTTGAAAGGGTTAATTCCCCCCCCATAAGAAGACATGTTATTGGTGATAGAGGTAAAACTTATGAGATGATAGTAGCTGAAGCTTTAAATCTAGAAGAAGCCTATCTTCAGTTCCAGCAAGAAAGGAACGTTTCAAATAAAAGGAAACCAAACAATCTTTCTGACAATCAAAAGAAACAAGATGAGAAGAAGAAGAAACCAAATGGAGGGAGCAAAGGACCAACGTGACAGGAAAAGGAGCCTGATAAAGTGAAGAGAAGTTTCCGGTGCAATGAGACTGGACACATTTCTCTGATTTGTACAAAGCCAATTGTGTGTTGTAATTGCAATGAAACTGGACACATTAGTCGGAATTGCAAGGAGCCGAGGAAGGACAAAAAGGGACAACAAGGATGAGTGTATGCAGTTGTTTCTGAACAAGCACAAATAGAAGGTACTATGTTTCTTTTTGGCTTTGAAGCAAAAATTTATTCGATACTGGTGCAACACATTCTCTTATATCTGAAATATTTGTTAGTAAGATAGGATTACCTATTGAGCAACTATCAAATCCTTTGATAGTATATAGTGTAATAGGATGGAGAACTAAATTTGAGAGTGTATGTAGGAACTATATCCTTAACTTTAACGGTAAGGATAAGGTGGCTAATTTAATTATCTTTCGAATGGAACACTTTGATATCATCCTTGGGATGGATTGTCTTATAGAATATCAAGCTATCTTGACAATTCGAGAGTGTGAAACCTTTGTTTACTCATGTGATAAAGCTGAAGACGCTTTTATATTTGGATATATTTCTCATATCAATATCAAGGATAAGGATCAAATGGTGGATCAAATCCCAATAGTAAAGGAATTCAAAGAAGTTTTTCAAGAAATACCAGGGTACCACCAAAAAGAGAAATTGATTTTTGCATCGGCTTAATCCCTGGTACAACTCCTATTGCTAAAGCAGCTTATTGCATGTCTCCTATGGAAAATCAAGAATTAAAGAGACAAATTAAGGAGATAGAGGATCAAGGATTTATTAGACATAGTAAATCCCCTGCACCAGTGTTGTTTGTAAAGAAGCACAATGGGACGTTTCGTTTATGCGTAGATTATCGAGAGCTTAATAAAGTAACAATTAAGAAAAAATTTCCATTACCTCAGATCGATGACTTATTTGATCAACTCCAAGGAGCTACCATATTTTTGAAAATTGACTTAAGATCTGGGTATCATCAATTAAGAATAAAAGAAGAAGATACTCCAAAGACAGCTTTCCAAACACGATACGGAAACTACGAATTCTTAGTGATGCCTTTTGGCCTTACCAACGCACCAGCATTATTCATGGATCTAATGAATCTTGTATTTCGTCCATATCTTGATCATTTTGTTATTGTGTTTATTGATGATATCCTTATCTATTCTTAGACAAAGGAGGAGCATGAATGTCATTTGCGTTTATATCTCCAAACACTAAAAGGGCATCAGCTATATGCAAAATTTAGTAAATGTGAATTCTGGTTGGAGGAAGTAAAATTTCTTAGACATGTTGTCTCAAAGAATGGAATAGGAGTAGACCCATTAAAGGTTGAGGCAGTGTTGAAATGGAATCCTCCGACAACACTAACAGGAGTTCGATGCTTTCTAGGATTAGCTGGTTACTATCAAAGATTTATTCAAGATTTCTCAAAAATAGCATCTACATTAACAAAACTAACTCGTAAAGAAACCAAGTCTACATGGGATGAAAAATGTAAGATAGCATTTGAAACCTTAAAGAAAAGATTGACAGAGGCAACAATTATGTCTTTGCCAAGAAGTGGAATCCCATATATAGCATATTCAAATGCATGCGGACATGGATTAGGATGCATACTAATGCAGGATGACAAAGTTATTGCTTGTGGCTCTCGTCAATTAAAGCCCCATGAAGCTAATTATCCAACACATGACTTAGAATTGGCCGCAATTGTTTTTGCCTTAAAAATTTGGAGACATTACCTTTATGAAGAACAATTCCATATTTACTCTGACCATAAGAGTTCAAAATATTTGTTCTCTCAAAAGGAACAAAATAGGAGACAAAGAAGGTGGATGGAATTCATAAAAGATTATGATTTTACATTACAATATCATCCAGGAAAGACAAAAATAGTTGCAGATGCATTAAGTCGAAAAAGCTATGGCATAATAGCTCATTTAATGATAAGAGAATGAAGAGCTCTAGAGACTCTTGCTAAGATGAACGCTTGCACAAGGATGGTTAATGGACCCGTGATTAACAAAGTAGCACTTATGTGTAATCTTATACTTCAGCCAACTCTAGTAAGTAAAATATTGAAAGCCGAGGGAGAAGATGAAGAATTAAAAGAGTTATTTATAAAAATGAAGGATAAGGAGCCTACAAATTGGAACATTGATAAAGATGGTGGTTATAGATTCAAAAATCGACTAATCAAACTGAATTGAAAAATGAAATTCTTAGTGAAGCACATCGTTCAAGGCTAACGGTGCATCCAAGAAGCATAAAAATGTTTAAGGATCTTAAACGTCAACTCTAGTGGAATGGAATGAAGAAGATTTTGCTGAATTTGTAGCAAAATGTCTTACGTGCCAACAAATTAAAGAAGAGCAGCAACAACCGACATGACTTCTGCAACAACTTCCTATTGCTGAATGGAAATAGAGAAATTGAGTAGACTCTATTTGAAAGAAATTGTTCGACTACATGGTATACCTGTTACCATAGTTTCAGATAGAGATTCACGATTCACTTCAAGGTTTTAAAGAAGTCTTCAAAAAGCACTAGGTACATCACTAGACCTAAGTACGGCCTTTCATCCTCAAACAGATGGACAAACTGAAAGAGTGAACCAAATCATAGAAGATATGTTAAGGTCTTGTATAATGGAATTTGAAATCACATTGGAAACTCACATACCATTAATCGAATATGCATATAACAATAGTTATCATGAAAGCATTGGTATGGCCCTATATGAAGCTTTGTATGGAAGGCCTTGTCGTTCGCCAGTATTTTGGGCAGAAGTTGGAGATCGTGAGCTTCTTGGTCCAGACCTAGTAAAGGAAACAACTGAGAATATTTCCATTATAAGAGAAAGATTGCAAGCATCCCAAAATAGGAAAAAGGGTTATGAAGATCATAGAAGAAACACTACTACAAAAGTGGGCATATTCGATACTAATTTTGTGTGTGTTGCATGAAAAGTGTGGCGAAAGCTATGCTTTCTTCGATCTTCTACAACAACATTCATATGTTGTTGCATTAGATATGAATGCAGTGTTGCGGTTGGAATTCTTTTGTTGTGACATGCAACACCAGTTCAAAGTGTTGCTTTACATAAATACATGCCAGGTCAGTGATCTGCGTTATAAGTTTAAACAAATAAATAACCTTAGATGTTTGATTAATCCAACGGTTCAAACGTATCCCTGCTTAAGTTTAGTGGAAATTTGGCGCGATCTTTTCCCCATTCACGAAATACTTCCCCCCAAAACAAATTTCTCCCATACTCCTCCTTCTGTCTGTTTCTCTCTCCACGAAATCCATCCACGAAGACCTCCGATTGCTACTCTACCGCCGTTACAAACAATAAACCTCCGATTGCTCCTATTTTACAAACTTTACACCACCAATATGGATCATTTAGGACAATTATAGGTATTTAGGGCTTCAACGTTTCAGTTTTATTTAGATGATTTCATCTCTAACTTATTTTGGTCTATGTTCAAAGTCTTTGGATGATTTGGGTATAACGATTGCCTTAAACTAGGGTTTTTTTATACTTGAAGTGTTGTATTTATATGTTTGCATGTGTTGAAATTGTGCAAATTCTGTATTTTTATGTTTGCCAAACCAATGATGTATTGGTAAATAATGCTTATTTTGACAGGTGGGAACAAAATTTAGAGGATAAAAGAAATCCAATTTAAATGTTTGAATGTCTATTTCTGATTGTAGTTAAATAATGCCTATTTCTCTTCCTACACGTAGGACTACGAAGATACCCTGAGCATGGGTGATCTACGACTACCAAACCCATCATCACAAGAAACTCCTATTGATTTTTATATAGAGATGGAAGAATGGCACTATGATGATTTGCTTGAGTATGAACTAGAGCAAGAAGAACTCTAAAGACAATGGAGAGAAGAAGAACAACATGAAGAAAGGGAGATGCAATCTCATAGTTGTGTTGCCTTGCGTCGTCAGCATCAAAACAACCAAGTGGTTAACGAAAAGCAAGCTAACTCACCAATTATAATGTGTGATTGTGGGTATGCCGCTGTAGAAGATGTTATTTCGATTGGATTCAACATTGGTCGTCGTTATTTTAGATGTCATGTTTATCCCATAGGGTGTACCTTTTGGAAGTGGATTGACCAATAGTTTCCAAGTCGAGCCGCTGAGTATGCAAATGAATTACAACATCAACTTACAACGCTGCAAAATCGAGTTATTGGTTTTCAAACTGAATTTAGTAGGCTTAACGACCGGCTTCAAGGGCTAAACATTAGAAGAAAAAATTAAATTATTGCATCGTTCTTTGTATTAGGTACAAATGTATCGTCTTTGTATCGCCTGTATAGTCTTTGTATCTATATTGTTTTGTTTTGATGCAGTCATGTAATGTTATGAATTTATGTTCAATATCCTTAGTTGCTTGTTTCATGTATTCTCCTGATAACTTAGTTCCAAACGTTAGTGATAATTCATATTAAAATAATCATCTTTGTATCATCACACTGATTATGTATATTTGTAAATTATTAACTTGTTTTGCTTTTATTTGTAATTTAGTCAACCCTTACAGGGTAGCCCTTGTTCATGTCTTGAAACTATTAGTGGTATCAAATTTGGTCTTACTAGGTTGTGGTTAGATTGTGGCAATGGATAGTGAGTATTACATATGAATATGAATTCCGAGATCGAGTGCAGAATATGTAAGAGGGGTAACAACTTTTCTAAGAAATGCATTTCCCATTTATAAAGTAGGTGATAAGATGAAGTGCCCCTGTAAAAAATGTATAGAATGTAATTGGTATTGTGAAAATGTCATATACGATCATCTTATTTTTAATGGCCCTTCTCTATTACATACCGGGTGGATTTGTGAAGTTACATAGACTAAATTAAAGATGTTGATGACCATATGGATTGTGCAACGGAGATGGATTTTGAGGATAATTTAGATGTGATGTTCAAATGTGCGGGTTACAAATTTGGTCAAAATCCCATGGACTTTGTAATAGAACCAAATCCAAAGGCCGAGAAATTTTATCGGCATGTTAAAGAAGGAAAAAAACCTTGATAGCTTGGCAACACTAATTTTTCTCGACTAAATTTCTTGATCAGGCTATATCATTTAAAGTGTGCTTATGGAATTAATGAGTCTGCGTTTGGGGAATTGCTAAAGCTTATAAAAGAAGGCTTTCCTGATGCCCACCTGCGTTTGTCTTCCAACGCTGCAAAGAATGTCATTAAGGATTTAGATCTTGATTACCATAAAATACAAGCCTGGCCAAACCATTGCATGTTATATTGGGTAGAGAATAAAGATAAAGTGGCTTGTGACATTTGTGGTTTTTCGAGTGGGTTGTAAAAGAAAAAGAAGACTTCCTTGATAGTAATGATCTACCAAAGTCGTTTACGGAAGTGCCGGCAAATGTTATGAGGTACTTTCCTCTAAGACCAAGGTTACAAAGGATGTTTATGTGCAAAGAATTTTCCAAACATATGAGATGGCACCAAGTGGAATGAAAAGAAGATGGAAAACTAAGGCATCCGGCTGATGATGTGGCATGGAAGATGATGGATGCTTGCTATCCTGATTTTTCATTAGAAAATCGTAATGTTAGATTGGGTCTAGCATCTGATGAATTTAATCCATATCAATGAATTAAAGTTATATTACATGGCCAATTGTGTTGGTAAACTACAATCTTTTGCCTTGGTTATGTATGAAACAAGATAATTTGATTCTTTCAACACTAATATTTGTTCCAGATTCTCCAAAGAACAGTATTGACATATATATGCAGCCTTTAATTGTAGAATTGAAAGCATTATGGAATGTTGGCGTCGAAACATATGACTCCTTGACTGATGGCAATTTTAATTTACATGCAAACGTCTTATGGACCATTCGTGATTTTCCGGGATATGCCATGTTGTCGGGTTGGAGCACGAAGGGGAAACTAGCGTGTCCAGTATGCCATTATGAAACTTCTTCAAATTATTTGAAGCATAGCAAAAAAATGTGTTATATGCACTATAGAAAGTTTCTTGAACCGACACATAAGTGGAGGCTGGATAAGAGGAGATTTAATGGTGAAATTGAAATGGGGAGCATTCCATAAATATTATCAGGAACTGACATTGAAGAGTTATTGCGGGAGTTGAAAAATCGGTTTGGGGATAAGACGAAGAAACCTGGTAAAAGTGATGGCCCTTTAAAAAAAAGGTCAATACTGTTTGACTTACCATATTGGTGTCATAATCCCCTTCGATATAACCTGGATGCCATGCATATTGTGAAGAACATATGAGACAAAATATTAGGTACCTTACTTAGTATAGGTCACATGTCGAAGGATCACCTAAATGCTCGTTTGGATTTACAGGAATTGGGCATAAGGAAGGCTCTTCATCCTGTTGAATGTGGTGACGGAAAGCATGTTGAAATTAGAGATGCAGTATTTGATATGACAAACAAAGAATAAGAAATCTTTTTCTCAGTATTGAAGAACGACAAACTGCCTTACGGTTGTGCCTTGAGTGTTAATCGGTATGTGCACATAAAAGAGAGAACGGTTGTGGGATATAAGAGCCATGATGCTTATTTCATACTCCACTATTTGTTACAATTTTCTGTGAAGAAAGCGTCAAAACCCGAGGTTGCGTTATCTATCATCAGATTTAGTGCATTCCTTAAAGGACTATGGAGCCACGGTTATCGAAGTGGATGATATCAAGAGGCTGCAAAAAGAAATTGTCGAGATACTTTGTCATTTAGAAATGATTTTTCCACAGGCTTTTTTCAATATAATGGTACACTTTCCTGTTCATTTATGCAGAGAAATCGAATACGGCGGGATTGAACTTCTTAGATGCATGTATCCAATTGAGAGATATCTAGGAAAGTTGAAATCTTATGTGCGAAATAGAGATAGACCGGAAGGTTCGATTGCAGAAGGTTACTTCGTAGAAGAGTGTGTGACCTTCTGTTCAAGATTTTTAAGCGTTGATGGAGGAACATAAAACACGTCGATTGATTTTGGAAGATGTCCAACAGATTTGGAATATCATATTGGAACAAAGAAGAATAAAGATGCGAAGATGTTCAATTTGAAAGATGCAGAATGGAAGGCAACGAATCGCTATATTCTACTCAATTCCGGTAATAACGTAATTGAGAGTTTGATCGAGTAAGTTCTTAAGTTCCTATATCATTTTCCTTGACTATAAATTAATATCTGCATTTCATAGTTTTTTGACCTTAATTATTATTTAAGGTTCATCGAGCTTTTGTGGATGGTCTTGCAAACCCAAGAAGATACAAGAGGGAACGAGAACATTTCGAAGAGTTTTGGAATTGGCTTAAAGAACAGGTTCTGAAAAAGGACAATATTTCAATAGATTTAGAGATGTTTGCATTAGGTCCTAATCGAGTTGCTAGGAAGTTTACTGGTTATATAGTAAATGGATATATATTCCATACATAATTTAGAGGTTCTCGATGTACCACACAAAATAGTGGTGTATTTTTGACTGCCAAAACCACCAGCTTTGCAAGTTCGAAAGACCAAAACCCAATAGTGGATGATGTCAATTACTATGGATCAATCGAAGGAACTTTTGAGCTTGATTAATGGGGAGCTTTCACAGTGGTCCTTTTTAAGTGTTTCTGGTACCAAGAGGAAAAAGATTCATATGTCTTACTCGAGTAAATTTTAGCAAGTGCCATAAAACTGATCCTTATGTCCTGTCTTCGCAAGTGCAGCAAGTATTTTATGTGGAAGTTGTAGTTGAAAAGAACAGTCATTACATTATTAAAAAATTGCCAAGAGATTGGTGTGATACTGAAAATCAGAATGCAATGGAAGAAGACATGAGCAATATGCCTTCACATGATATGGGCGTAGTTGGTGAACTAGAACCAGAAGTTGTTGACGGGGGTTGGATTAGGGATAATGTCCTCGTAATACAACTAGAAACAGAACTAGAAGCAAAAGTACCTGATCCTGCTCCGTCTCGTTAGGATAAAAAACTCCTCTTTTTATTGCTTTAATTTGGTCTAATTTATTATGTATTTGGCGCTTTGATGAATGTATTTTGCACTCTTTTTTCTTAATGCAATCTACACTATTCACACGTATTATGATTTAATGTCTTTCTTTACTGTCATCTAAATTGGTTATAGACCAAAAAGTTATAGTTGTTATTTTTTGTCCACTTTAACATGCATGTACCTTGTTCTAATGTATTCATTTTGTATAGGATGGATGAACTTATTAATATCTGACTGCAACATGGCGGACAGTTTTGAAGGACATGTTACATCAGTGGAGAATCCTTTGTAGTAACAAAATATGATGTAGACTGGTTTTCTTATAGTGTTCTTATGGACTTTATTATGGATGCTCTCCATTACACTGAAATAGGAGGAGTCTATATCATCAGCAAAGAAACGAGGGGTGGCTGGCAGCTAATATTGAATGACAAGGATGTAAACAAGTATGTATAGTGCTTCATTAATAAGCAAGAAGAAGTGGTTTTTTACATCGACAACACCATTGACAAAGACTTCAGTAGCAACACAAAATGATGAAAAACAACCCAACTCAAGTAGATCAGAAGAAATTATCGCCGGAGCCTGTTATGAATAATGATGAAGAAGATGTTACCGTGATGGACAAAGGAACCAGGAGGAAATTAAATGTAGAAAATGAAACAGATAATGTTGATGATACCTAAGAGAATGAAGCTGATGTTCAGGTATTTTTTAGTTTTCATTTCAGTTTTATTAATCGGATGAAATCTTGTATTTCAAACTACTTTTTATTAAAATTCTACACGTAAAAGCAAGAACTGGATTTTTAATTGTTTTCTATTACTGAGTCAATGTCCTATTCTAACCATGAAGGCTGCAGCTAATTCAAGTAACTATTTGTTCTTTGTGCATGCATTCTGTCAAAATAGCAAGAACTGTTTATATGTCGACTCTATTTGGTTAACTAGCTTGAATTTATCATCGATGGTGAGTAATAATGCTAGTCTTCTTGCAGTTCTCACAACCATCAGTTTTGACGAAGTATGAACAAGGGCGAATTACGCGAGTGCAAGAAAACGATGTAGTTAGTATATTACTTAGGGTGCCTTCATTGGTTAGTTGTATGCAAGAGGTTGTCGCATGAAATAGGAAAGATAAAGGTAAAGATGTTGTTGGACGTGATGAATACATCCCAGAAAATGCTGATGAAGACGTCACTGATGATTCATTGAATTCGGAGGTATAAAGAATTTATTTGTTTATTACCTATTGTTGAACTTCATCTTAATTGTAGAGAACCTAAATTGTTTAGCCAAAGGATCCTTTACCTGGACCGAGAACTTGTTCGCGAACCGATGCGGCCATTGAAATTGAGAAGGAAGCGATGACCTGCACCCCCTCCAAAGAAAGCTACATCTAACAAGGAGTTGATCATGACACACACTCCCACTCCAAAGAAACTCAGTAATTGGGAGAAATTCGCAGAAGCATTAAAGAAATTGACGAAACCTACACCATCTTTTTTAGGGTATTTTAAAACCTACAATATCTTGTCCATCCGTTTTAATACCTACATGTAGTAAATTGTTCAAACAATCAACCACTTCATGTGAAGCCGCTGGTTCAGCTGCTGCTTATTTAGCGATGCAGAAACGTCAAAAGCAGAATGTTGAAACGCCTCCAACAATGGAAAATCTTACTGATTGATTAGAGCAAGAATGGATTGCACAGGAAGCAGGTACAGGTACAATATAATGGTTCTTTATCTGTGCACGACACTGCACTGTTGAATGTATCTATTTTCTATTCATTTTTTGAACCTGGTAGATAAAGTACAAGGTCCAGAAAACCTAGAGGGAAGTCAAAAATGACTAAGGTGCATGCTAAACCCGTGATGATAAAGTAATCATTGAGTTGAATGAGGATGGTCAACCAGTATCTGATAATATTACAGAGTTAAGCAATTTTCTTGGGACACTAGCAAAGGATAATGTGTCTCTTACTTACATCAACTGCCATGTTGCTCCTGATCAATTAAAGCGACAAATGTTGGAATATGCACTGGTACAATCTAATTTCCTTAAACATATATGGTTCAACTGACATCCTAAATGTTTGGTTTTAATTAATTTGTTTGTTTCCTGAATTTTGTGATTGATATATTATAGGCTAGGTATGTCATTCCGGAAGAAGGAAACAAGTGGGTCTTGAACACGCTTAACGACTCTTGGAAGCAGTACAAGTCTCGCATCAAAGCAAGGTATTATAAAAAAATATTAAGCTGATGAGGAAAGGCTTGCAAATAGGCCTAGTACAATTCTGTTGGAGGATTTTAAAATGCTCTTGAAATATTGGGGGGATAAAGCAGTTTAGGTACGACTTAATGATATTCACATTTGTGTAATGTTTAGTATTTCACATTAGTTTAGTGCTAATATTTTCTTTAGTAGTTCGCATTATCCTAATTTAGTGCTATTTTTTTTGGATTTCCAGGCCCTAGCTGATACTAATTCCGTGCATCGTAATTCATTAAATGAGACATATACCATGGGTCCTAAAACTCATGCAGTAGCCAAAGAAAAGATAGTATGTGTTTTTTGAACTTAAGTTATTTTTTTTTTTGTGTGATTGAGTTTAACTGGCCACATGATAATTCTAATTTGTTATATCATTGAATTATATTTTGTATATCATTGTCACAATGTTCATAGGCAGCAGCTAGATCTGTAAATTCTTAACATTGAATGTTAAAAATTGTGTTTAATTTTTGGTAATCCTAATACTTGACAGAGAAAGAAGCACCCAGAAAAAGCCTCCCCATCCGCTGCCTTGGTTTATTTGGAAACATATAAACGAGAACTGGGTAGAAGTTACATGACTAACACGGATAAACTAAATGCCAAACATGCGAGTACATATATAATTAGATACTGAAATAGCAATACTTGTGTTAGTATAATTGGCACATTGTACATTTGTTGGAGCTTCTTTTTAAATCGACACATAGTTAGTTTGAAAGAAAACTAGTTCTGTTAATAAATTCATTCCTGCCAGTTGCCTATTTAAATATATGCTTGCCTGGTTTTCATTTTGTAGGCGAAGGTTCAAGCAATGGCGGATGCAGGAAACATTGCTGAGGCAGATGCACTTGTTTCAGGTGGGAAGAACCATACGCGGAATTGGCTTGTAGGAAGGTGAGGTAAAATGGTCAAAAGGTCTCCAATAACTCATGGTTCTTCGGACAGTTATGTGCAAGAGCTGACCAAAAAAAATAAGGAAAGAGCTTGAGGCGGATATGGAAGAAAAGGTGAACAGAAAAGTGAAAGAGAACGTGTCATGGGTGTTAAAAAAGCTAAGTAAAGCCAATCTGGATCTTAATTTAGACGTCGGAGACTTTCGTGTCACCACAACTAGTGATGAAGATGACATTGTTAGCCCTATAACCCCGCCAACTGACTGAAGTATTTGGATGGTATGTGTTAGCACTTGTGATATATTCTGTTCTTTTAAATTATGGCACCTGTGGTAGTGTTCGTGATGGCACTTGTGGTATGTTTGGATGATGACACTTGTATTATATGTTGGTGATGACACCTGTGAGTTGGTATATATAATTGGTTGGTCTAATAGTGGTTATGAATCTTTTGGGAGGATTTATTTTATGAATATTTTGGTGTATATGTATGAATGTGGTACAATGTTTTGGATTGAATATATGTGCTGCAGAATTTGTAATTACAGGGTTATATTACAATCGCATTTGATTTTCCTCTGGTGTTGCATTTGATTTTTTTACCATTGCTGTTGATGTTTTCTAGTGTTGCAGTACAATATTGTGGTGTCACATTAGATGGTACTGTGGTGTTGCAGTAGATTACTGTGGTGTTGCATTAAGTGTAATATTATTAATTCCACAATGGTACAACATGTGGAGCCCACAGCTTACGTGGTGCCACGTGGATAGCTGACGTGACATGTAACACATATGCAGCTGACGTGGAGAGATGATGTGGCATGTGACACATCAACAACTGACATGGAAAGTTCATGTGGACCCCATTACCATGACCTGGAAACCAGGCTCTGGCTTTAAGGCAACGTTGTATGTTGTTGCATTACATGCATATACTGTTGCAATATGGTTGTAATGCAACACTTTCTTTCCGTGGCCATAGATGGGCAAAAGCGTTGCCTTAGATGGCTAATGCAACGGCCGCGGATGCCATGCAACCTTGGTGTTGCTTATTTGAAAAAATGGCCTACGGCAATGCTTTTTTGATCTACGACCACAAAATAATAGTGTCGAATATGCCCACTTTTGTAGTAGTGAAAGGATTTGGAATTTGAAGTCGGAGATCATTTCCTTCTTAAGCTTTCTCCGGTACGAGGGATAATGCGATTTGGAAAGAAAAAGGCAAACTATCACCGAGATTTATCGGACCATTTCGTATTACTAGGAAAATTGGGAAAGTTGCATACGAACTTGATTTACCTGAAAAATTATCAAAATATACATAATGTGTTTCACATATCAATGCTACGAAAGTATATTTTTGACCCATCTCATGTGATTGATTTAAAAGGCATTGAATATAAAAAGGGGACCAAATACATTGAAAGACTTGTTCGAATTCTTGACAGAAAAGTTAAGAAACTAAGAACGAAAGAAATTCCCATAGTAAAAGTTCAATGGAACCATCATAACAAGGATGAACCATCATGGGAAGTAGAGTCAGAAATTCGTAAAGATTATCTAGAATTGTTTAAAGCTTAGATTTCGAGGATGAAATCTTTTTCTAAGAGTGGTAGAGTGTAACAGCCTAATTCAAAAAAATTCCCGGTATGTAAAAGTTTCAAGAAATTTTGAATATATTAGTTAAATCCAATTCAAATATTTAAGTATGATAAATACGTACATATATATGTACATATATGTATAAATACATAGATATCACAAAGTTTATAAATGAAATACAAATGGTATATGTGTACAAATTCTAGAATATGAAAAATGGCTTAAAATGATAGGGATACGTGTCATAAAATGAAAGGAACACATGTCTTGTAAGTAAATAAGGTTAAGATACATACACACATTAGGTGTCCATGTGTAGAAACATCTAAAGACACCTAAGTATGCATGTGTCTTCATCTTAAAGCTTGCATGAAGATTAGGAGGACAAATGTCCAAAACTAAATTAACAGATTAGCCTTGAAAACTACTATATAAAGGGTGGAAAGGTTCACTTCATTTCATACATTTTGAAAACAAAAATAAAATAAATAAAGAGGAGAAGTTTAGAAGAAGGCAAGAGGATAAGTTCAAGATCAATATACAAGTCCAAGGTGATAAAAACTATTTAAGTTCATGTATTTGTTTCATATTTTGAAGAAAAGTTGAGAAATTTATGAATGAATGTTTGGATGCGAACCCCTGAAAATGACGTTCGGTATTTTAGCCATAACTATTGCAATTCTTAATGAAATTAAGACTTCTCTATCAATTTGGAAAGCTAATTAAAAGGGCTATAACATTCACCTATGCACTTTTTTTCTAATTCGGCCATTTGCATACGCAAAAATTGGATGCAAAGTAAGGTAAAAATAAGCCCGAAATGGACATGTTAAAAATGCCTTTTATTGTTGAATTTTATTTATTGAATAGATAAATAATTTTAAGGATTTCTTTTTATGATTACTAAGTAGACAAAGATAGCTTCTTTCTGGAAAAAAATTTGAGTCAAAATCTAATTTTATCATAGGGAAACAATGTCAAACATTTCACCCAAAAACTGGGAAAAAAGGTCGAATTTTCTGAAATTTAAACACTTTGGAAATTTTAAACGCTTTTTGAATGTTTCTAAAGCTGAAGTGTGTCAAAACAGAGCTTTCTATAGCACTTCTGAAGCACTGTCTTTTCACTGATTATAAAGCCTTGAAAACGAACAGAACTTTTCGCAACGTGCCTGAAACGCTGTAGATAGTTGTTTTAAGCTTAAAACTACCCAAAATTCTTCGTAGCGTCCTTGAAAAGTTGCGGATAGCTATTTTGAGCCTAAAGCCATCCAAAACTTTTCATAACACTTTTAAAATGCTGCAGTTTTCATTTTATGGATGCTGAAACTTTTTATAGCTTTTTTTAAATGCTACCTTTTCTTTGTTTCGAGTAGTTTCGAGGTTCTTCTTAACATAGATTGGAATAATTTGAGAGAGTTTGGTTTAGTCTTAGACCCTTATAAAGTACGAATTTAAAAGTAGAAGATTTGCCTATTACCAATATAATAACCTAATTGTTGTGTGAGTACACATATATTTATAAAGTATCTTTCAAAATGAATGACTGGAATGTTCTAGGGTGAAAGAGAGGATAGTGTCTAGGCTTGAGTTTGGAAAATTTAGGGTGTGTTTGGTTTACAATTTTAAATTTTGAGTTTTCGTACATACAAAAGAACCGATGACACACACATTTCATGAAAAACGATCATTTTACAAAATGAAGTTAACACACAAAACAAAAAACAACTTTTATTATTTTCCATATGTTTAGAAACAATGGAAAATTGATAACAAAATTATGCATCCACAATCCCGCGGTCCCCTCCGTCACTCCATCCGTCTTTGATCCATCACCTCCGCTATACATTAAATCTTCCTAATATCATAATTAACGTTGAAAATTAAAAACTCAAAACACATAATAAATCAAACAGTACCTTTGTTTCCTGCTTTCCCGGGCAATCCCTAACTGATCCGACGGACATGATGGTTAATTCAAATTTTAATTTGAAATTATTTGAATTTAGAAATAATTTAGAACTTTATTAAATATTAAAGAAAAGTAATTTGAGATTACTTTTGAGAATCATTTTCTTAATAATATTTCTTCGATGGGGTGCGGTATAAGACAATAGATCTTGGGTAGTGCACTATTACTCTATGTTGATATTGAGCCGAGTAGAGTACATCATATTTGATGACGGGAAGCCGACCGCAATAGGATAATATATCCTAACATCTAAACCAAGTTGAGGGTGTGGTTTAGATTTATAACTATATATTGGATAAATTCTAAGTATCTGATGAAAGGAAGTTATCATAAATTTGTTTGATTTAGTATTTTGAAGTCTTCCTTGATTTTTTTTTACTTTGGATTGATGAAACCTTCGAAGTAAATAGTGATGATGAAACTATAATACAACCCACTAAGAAATGATGTGAAAACTAAACTTAAATAGCTATCTCACTGGGTATGTGTTTCTCTTGATGCTACACTTAGAACTTTTCAGGTTTAGATGCTTAGTTAGATGCTTTGAAGCGAAGACTTACATTATGTAGATTATCTTTTTATGTAGTCCTATGTTTAATTATTAGACTCATGAATCTTTGTAACCATATTCTATGATCGGATGATTGTATAATTTCTCTTCCATTTAAAATCATGTACTAAGAATGATTTTATATTCTGACAAGCTTTTGTTAAGTTGTGATATTGTTCTATTAGCACCATGGCTTATGTGCGGCACCGCCACTTCTGGATAAGTATACCAGAGTAGGGGTTCTACAATCCAGAAAAAACGATGCAGAATTTAGGTCATAAATAATCCTCCCTCGAAAAGTGAAATGGACATCGTCTGACACTCTATGAATAATGGAACCTGAAACCATAGGGAATCATCGAAGGGCGCCCTATTCTGGGAACACAAAAGATGCCAACAGATGAGGCAGGGATTAATCTTAAAAAGGATCGACCTAAGATCCTTTCCAATTCCCCTTACCCACTAGGGTCGAAGCAAATCTAGAAGGGAAGAGTGAAGCTCATGCGAACCTAACAGGTTCCTAAGTGAGACCAAATTGTGACAGTACACTCACTACTCCAAAACAAGTGTGTGATCGACTCCAAAGAACTAGCTCGATAACACCGGTGGTGAGACATCAAAAGGGATGTCAATCCTCATAAGTTCTATATCCAATGGAATCCCCTAATGGAGGACCTTCCACATAAGAGTGGAGACCTTGAGAGGAATACAACTATCGCACATGAAAGAGAAATCATGATTTCTACTTGCTAGAACTCTAGCGGACTTCAAAGCAAGCCCTAAGAGAGAAAGGGATACCAATCTAGGCAAAACCATGACCATGCCTGTCAGAAAAGGACTTGACTAATTGTATCCGTTTACATGTGTCACTAGCATAAGACGAGATCCCATAGTAGTCAGAAGGAAAAAGGTGCGTATACTTGGGATGTAGAAATGAAGCCCAAAGAAAATCAATGGATTGGAAACAAGCCTAAAGTTTAAGCTTTACACACATACTAAGGCTTCTACAGGTCGAGGACCCCATCGCGCCTAAGGCAATAGATGGTATCCCATATGATTCATTGTTGACTCCTTGAATCATTTTTTCTACCCCATAAGAAAGACGAGACCAACGAGCGATAGGAATGGAAAAAAGATGATGTAGGCGTTATAGCTGCAAATACATGCGACCCAATAGAATCGAGCATTGACTTGACGTGAACTAACCTTTGGGCATAGGAGATGAGGGTCGAGTTCCAAGTCAAGACTTCCCCCTTGCTTTTTTAGTTAATGGATCGAAAAACGCATTAAGTTTTCTACCTCAATACAGAACGATTCTCAGATAAAAGAAAGAGGAAGTGGAGCTACCCCAAAATCCGAAAAGGACGCGATCCACGAGACCTTCCCAGGGCCCACAGATTTGGAGAGAACAAAGCAACTCTTCAAAGCATTGATCAACTTTTGGGAACGCTCTTCATAAATATGAAGAAAAGATAGTAGACAGCAGAAGGAGTGTCGATTACCTTTGGAAAGGATAATGAAGTCACGTGCAAACGACAAGGAAGAGATCACAGGTTATCTGATGGGAATACCAAAACGATGGACCTGCATGAGATAGTGAGAGAGTTCACCCCTTGGATAAGTGCCTCAGTGGAGATAACAAAAAAATGTTGGGGAAAGGGGATCTTCTTATCGCAACCCCCTTCCTGAAGGAAAGAAAACTTTAGTCGCTCAGTTGATGATAACAGAGAACCAATAATTCTAAATAAGTCTCCAGATAGGATTAATAATTAACTCTAGAAAACCAAAGTAACAGAAATCCAGATGTGAAGAACCAAGATATAAGGTCATAAGCCTTAGCCATATCAAACACGATGACCACATTAGAACCACAGATCTTACTATCAATTTGGGAATCAGTTCTCTAGAAAGAAGGACATTATCGGTTATCAATCGACCTTTGATAGATTTGGCATGAGAGGAGGAAATAATACGATCCAGTATAGGTGCGAGCCAGAGTGATAAAAGTTTGGAGATGGCTTTGTTTGAAAAGTTACATAGACTGACCGTTCTGAAGTTAAAACAAGAACTAAGGTTCTTAGACTTAGGAATGAGCACAAGATTGGTAGATGTCCAATCCTTGGAAAGCGTTCCACCCGAGAAGTAGAATTGGATCGCAAGAGCGAAGTCTTGACGAATGACCTCAATCAATACGATATAAAGTCCCATTGGAACACAACATATAATGATGTATAATAACATATGTACCTTTTTTGTTAGACATAAAAGAAAAATAGTAGTCAGTAAGTTCTGCAATGTGTCTAAACTCCATTTCCAAGCCAATAAGTTTCAGAATTAGGTACATGAAGTCCTTCAAATTTACAATGAAGCGTTATGCAACATCAGAATTCAAAAAAGCATAAAAAAATGAAAATAAGGCAGCATTCAATTGCTATTTATATGAAATATTTAACATGAAAAAAGTGCATGTGAATTGTCAAGCAACATAAGTGGACTGCCAGGGAGTCCATTGTTGAAGTGCAAGGAAACTCAGTAAATAATACTCCAAGATACAATGAAGCATGTACAACGTGTTAACTATTGAAGTGGATATAATGAACTTTAAAATTAAATAAACATGGGTACACTATTTAAGTGGCAGGAAATCAAAACATCAACATAGGTACAATGCATCAACTAAATACTAAAACTGAACATGTAATAAACAAGCTTTAAAATTGAATAAAAGATTACCTTCTTTGTTATATAGTGCATTAACCAAGATTACTCCTCCACCACCCAACTACTAGTTTCATCAAACTCAACAAAGCTTTTAGGATTATAGTTTCGCCCCTTTATGTCACGCCTAAAATATATTGTGAATTGGATCGCAATAGCATTGCATATTAATAAATAGAAAATAAATGAAAAAAATTCATGAAGCAAAGTAATTTACTTTTGTCCAAGTCGAAGATGATAATGTAAGAAAAAAAGATTGTTCAATCTTTGATGCTCTAATTGATCCCTTTTCTTTGAATAGAGGTATTAAAAAACGCCCCAATTCCTTTCACAACCGGATGAGCTACAAGTTTGACTAAACATTAAACCACCAACTTCTTTAAATTTGGTGCATTACGTCTATAAATTAACCACCAGTCATCTGTGTTAGAAGTATAATATCAATTACGAGTAAGTATCATAGTTATAATTATTGTTACGACGATGACTATCCAACATCAAAAATGTTTACGTGGAAATTTTTGTTCACGATTCGCTATAGCCGAGCTTCTACCAAAATCACCCTTTGAATTTCTATGAAGTTTAATTTCTTTTGTAAGATCTCCAGTCAAATCTATATCCTAGTTCGAATATTTCTCAATAACATCTAAAATATAAGAATGGCAAGAATAATTTCTCTTTATCATCTCAACATTTTATTGATACCCTCGATTGAACCAAAAACCAGCAGAGTGTGGGCTTTTATACAATTGCCTATCCCAATGGCTACTAGTAATATTAATGAACGACTTTAGTACTCTTTTGTTTTTGCAAATCATTTCATCATATCATCTATAACATTATGGATTGTAGCATATAAACACCCCATTGCAGGTCTTTCATCACTAACGACAAGTCTAAGAAAACAAATAAGTGGTTCAGTGATACTAACAATTAATGAGCTTTCTTTCCAAAAGATCGGATCACATATTTAATTAACAAATTGTTTCCCCTTTACGAAATTAGCAAATGAGGAAGTTCTCCATTCTTGACTTGTTACCATGGCTATACTTTCATCTTTGTGGTTCAAAATAGTTTGTAAAGCAATAGAATATGTCACAGACCTAGTCGAGCAGGATGAAGTAAATTCCCTCCATCCATAAGTCTTCACATCATAGATAGCACTAAACAATGATTATAGATAAATTTTGTTATTTTTGATGCTTGATCTACGGGAAAAAAAATACATGCTCAATTTTTTCGATATTGCTAAACATCACGTTTAAGCAATGTGCGGCACACGAAGACCATGAAATTGCCGGAAATTCATTCTCAATTAATTGTCCAGCAGCTACGTAGTTTGTTGCTTTGTCGGTTACTACTTGCACCATATTTTCAGCTCCAACAAATAATAACTTCTTTGAATAAGTTGAAAAGCATCACAGTAGATTTAGAAGCGGCGGATGCATCAATTGTTTTTAAAAATAGTGTTCCGGATGTATGATAATAAATAAGTAAAAATTATCAAAAACTTTTGGCGCATATATGAGATTCATTATAAATATGAACTATAAATTAATATACCTTTTTGTGAATGTTTATCAGTCTTTGGCAAGGCCATCAAGATTGATTGACATCACAAACTTTGACCAAAGTGGCCTATAGGACCGAGTAACCCGGGCCAGATAACTAGTCGATCGATGGGTGTTTCGACCTGATCCCAAGACTTAGCCCGAATGTAGGAAACCGATATGCAGGCCAATTAGAACTCGAGTTCCTTGGATCGATCAAGTCAAGCCAAGCCTGATTCCATGCCAAATATCACCCTAAAGATTTGTTCCTACTCTTACTTAACCGCTTCCAGCCATCCATGAATACAAGATCAACTACCACTTGTAACTACATGCTCAAATTATTCCATTCTTCGCAAGAAGAAAACCTCTTCAGGATCTCCTAAAATCTTGAATCAAATAACACACGCCTCAGCCAATTTAAATGTTGTAGCATTTAAAAATAGACTTTCTGGACTGAGAAGAAGGATCTTTCGGCTAATCTCTGATTATATTATTGTTGTGAGTGATTCACATGTAATAGTTCATTTCATATATAAGAGATTATAAAGTGGACGTAGGCTCGTTAATGTCAAACCACTATAAACCTATGGGTGATCGTTTTTCTCTTTATTTTTCATTTACTTATCTTCATTTATTCTCTACAATTTCATTTCTTGGGTGTTGTACCATTTTTTGATGTCAACACTTTGGTGCTTTCATTGAGAACGTTAATGTTTTCAACACTAGAAGGATTCTGCTCTACTTTCGAATCACCAAGTCCAAGACGAGATCCTATGTCTTTTCCAACATCAATGACTCATGGTTGCCAAATCCTCATTGCTGCACTTGACAGTTCCGAGGTCTATTCCAGACTAGCCTACACTACCACCTTCGGTGCAAACTTCCGCAGTAGATCAAGCTTCCCCCATAGTTTTTGCTACCCGTTCTGAATTCATGACCATGATGAATTAATTCCGGGAAACAACGGCGGCTCTAAATGCTCAAGCCCGGGAGAGTGCTGCAATGAGGCAAGACATGAGCTGCATGTTGATGTAATAGGAAGAATTCAGGAATCAATAATCTTCCCCTCACTTGCTAGACCAAAACTCGGAAGGCTCATCATCATCCGATGGAAGCAAAGATAGACATCAACCGCTGGAAAGACCTGAAAATACATTAATTGCAATGAGAGGAGCGTTTTAACCAGCTCAGAACAGCTGATCAAGCTTGAGTCGGTCTGACTAACCTAGAGGACAACGACCCAACGACCCGATAAGGCCGAATTGCCTCTCCTTCGACTCACCGGAATACTACTCAAACAGCCCAAGCTCCTACTCTTCCTCCCAGACGACCTATACACAACCGGGATGTCTGGGGTTGAGGAAATTCTGCTCCGACAGTGACTCCTATGATGTTGCCTCAAGAGGGAGCATGGAGAGTTCAATCGGTTGATGAAGCTGACGGATGTGCATTTATCCCTCCAAATTCGACTGCCATGTTATGGAAAATCATGAATGACAGCAAAGGGTATAAGAATGAAGATTGGGGGATTGTTGAAGCCATACGTCATTTACAGATGACATTATGCAGGAAGAATTTCCCAGAAGATTCAATATACCTAGGATGAGCCATTACGAGGGAACCATTGACCTGCAAAAACATTTAATGAGGTATTCGTGGCGTATGGAGTTAGTATTAGCTCCAAACACCATTAAATGCAAATCTTTCTATATTTTTTTGAGCGGGATAGCGCTCATGTTGTTCACTCGGCTTCCACCAAGATCGGTCCCAAACTTCAAAGAGTTAAGTGAGAAGTTCATGAATTAGTTCTGCCTTTACACTTCCAAGTCAAAGCATGTCATGGCTCTTTCCGCAATAAAGAAAGCAAGTGGTGAATCCTTAAGAATTACCTCAATAGATTCAACCAGGCTGCCACCAAAGTAAGAAATTCAAATCATGAGATAGTCCTAATGTGACGGCCCGCCCCGAACCAGCCGACACTTCCTTCGAACTGCGCAGTACCGATGTCCAACCAGCACGGGACGGTCGCTAAGGAAAGGAAAAGAAAGAAAAGAAAGGAATTTGAAACTATGAAGTAACAAGGAACCTGTGGTATCTCTCACGGCACATGGAATAAAATATAATAACAACATAGCTTTGACATAAAATAGGCGAGACAGTGCATAAGCTGAAAAAACTAAACCATCATAGCAGCGGAATCCATAACACAGCTTATGATCGAAAATCATTACTACAACTTCAAATTTCGGTCTCTAAATCAAAAGAAAGAAAAGGTACACTACTAATGCCCAAGCAGTGACCATCCACAACACAGGGAGTATATATTAGTGAATAGTACGTGTAAGCCTCCTGCTCGTCTCCGGATAGCTACTCGCGCATCACCACCTAACCTGTCTCTAGCCCACTCGTTTAAGAGCACCCAGAGTAATAAGAAGAGACTTAAAACTCTAGGTCAGACAAAATTCTGGTATGAGCGATAACCAACAAGACAAAACAATAACAGGTATAATCCAATCATACCTGAACCTGGACCTGCAACCAAAGAGTTAGCACAACAAGATGTACAATACTCTAAGGTAACACTAACAGATGGTGCATAAATACAGGGGAGGGGGTGCGCATGTCATAGTGATATCAAACAATCAAGCATAGCAATCATCCTCACATCTCTCACTCAGTGCGTAAAGCATACGATATCCAGCACTTTGATCACCCAAATCCTTGCTATGATCACTCTGCCCCATGAGGTAATAACTACCCCACTGCACTGATCCATAGCCCAACATTCGTCTCTCTGTGGTGAATCAAAGCTATGGACGTCGACAACTCCTTAGCACACGTTCCGCAACAAAGCCCAACTATGAAGATAACTCGTTGGCTCCCTTTTGGATCCTGCGTACAAACTTCCCATTTGGACTACCTTTGCGTCTCGGGTTTTAGTCATCATCTCTGCTCATCCTTCAGTTCAGTTCGTGATCCTCCATATCGACTCATGGTTCTTCGAAGCTCCGGTTCGTGATCAGCTTCCTCGGGTCGTGGTTCGCCCCAAGTATAGCTCGAGGTTCCTCCTTCCACTCGTGACTCATGACACCAAGGCTCGGTTCGTGGTCTGCTCTAGTTCGTGACACGTGGTCGGATCATGGATCACCTTTGGGTCGTGGGACCCACTCGTGATCCCTATCTTGGTCGTGGTCTTCTGGCTCGCCATCCTAGGGGTCGCCTTCCTAGGGTTCACCCTATTCCTCACGGTCAGGGTGTGAGGGTTCGCCATCTTCCTCATGATCACGGTGTGAGGGTGCTTCACGATCCTAGGGGTTGGGTTGTGAGGGTACTTCACCATCCTAGGAGTCAGGTCGTGAGGATACTTCACCATCCTAGGGGTCGGGTCACGAGGATACTTCTCCATTCTAGGAGTCGGGATGTGAGGGTGTTGCACGATCCTAGTGGTCGTGGTGTGAAGGTGCTGCACGATCCTAGGGGTCGTGGTGTGAGGGTGCTGCACAATCCTGGGGGTCGTGGTGTGTACCACGAGTGGGTCGGGTCGCATAGGTGCTCCACGAACGGAATTTGACCGATTTCCTGCAACTCTTCCAACAAGTAATTTACGCCATACGACGGTGTTTTCAACCAATCTAACTTTGCTAAGTAATCACAAAACATTCCAAACAGTCATAGCAACATGTATAATCAACCATAAACACCAAAACAACAATTTAACATGTTTATATGGGTCAAACATACCCAAAACTTATGTTTTCCCCTTAATCCCCTTTTTAACCATACGATTAGCAAAACATGTCAAAATTAACCCAAATTTTTATCAGAGCCCTAAAATAATATTTTAGAATTTCTAAACATTTTTCCAAATTTTTCTGAGTTATAGTTTCACTAATTAACACTAATCACCCATAATTAACCATAATTAGTGAAAAACAATGCAAATCACTCACCTTAGCCACAAATGAATTATAGCTCTGAAGTTCTCTACTATTTGGGTCAAATTCCTAAGCAACACAGCAGCTCCAACTCTGATTTGGTGTTGATTTTCCTTGAATTGATGTAGTTTAGCCTAATCCTTGATTAAACGGTGATTAAAGTTGATTCAAGAAGGTGGAGGCCATTGCTAGGATTGAGAGGATGTTAGTGGCGGCTGAAAAATGACAAAGAAAAGGTTTCTCTAACCCTAATCAGGCCTCGTATAGCTCTCATCTCGAAATCCCCCAATGGGCCTAGCTGCTAATCACCCGGTTAAGCCCAATCAAGCTGTTTTTCACCTTCTAAACCTTAATTCAGCCATATCTCCCAAACGGTAAGTCCATTTGAAAAGTGTGACCACTCTACGGAAAGGTAAACCATCATTCGGATCTAATGGAAGTGGTTACAGGTCAAAAACTCCTTATTAATCAAAAGTTATGGCCAAAACAAGATTAGCTAGGGGCCAAAACGATCATTTAAAAATCGATAAAAATCGTGAACATGGGAAATGACCCCAATAGTCGTTCCCCAAAGTTACACGACTATACGACCTCATACGAAGAGGAAATAAATATTCTATGATCTTCCGATGCGTAGAATGCGGGTCGTTACACTCTCCCCCATTCAGAAATTTCGCTCCCGGAATTCCTTAACTAAGAAACATACCAAGGTTCTCGCATGCCTATCAATCATTTGCAACAATAAAACATACATAACAACACAACAAGCCTATCCTAGCATGCGGTTTACTAACAAGGGAGTAACTGTTGCTATTAAAATCTTACCAGGCAAAGAGTTCTAAATACAACTTTCTTATGCTCTCCTCTGTTCCCCAAGTACAGTATTTCTCATTCTCACCCCACTGGACTTTGACTAGTTTCACCGTCTTCTTCCGAAGATGCTTCGTATCGTACTCAACAATACGCATTGGTCGGCGGTTCCCAAACATCTTGGGTTCTACCTCGATATCATCTAACTAGTCTGGTGAAATAGTCACATTAGGGTCGTGCACAAACTTCCTTAAATGGGAAACATGAAATACGTTGTGAACTCTAGCCATCTTGTCAGGAAACTCAACTTTATATGCCAAATTCCTAAATTGTTCGAGAATTGGGAATGGACTATTAAATCTTGGTGCTAACTTGCCTTTCCTACCAAATCAAATCACGCTCTTTAATGGAGAAAATTTGACAAATACCAGGTCACCAACGGAGAATTTCAATTCTCTTCGTCTCCTATCAGCATAACTCTTTTGTCTATCTTGAGAGGCCTTCATTTTCTGTCGAATAACCTTGATCTTGTCGGAAGTTTCTCTTATTACTTCTGGTCCAAGCACATATTTCTCACCGGTCTCTAACTAACATGACGGTGAGTTGCACGGTCTTCCATACGAAGCTCCAGATGGAGCCATACCAATACTAGATTGATAACTGTTATCATATGCAAGCTCAACTAGATGCAAATGGTCATCCCATGACCCACCAAAATCTAATATATAAGCCCTCAAGAGATCCTCTAATACATGATTCACCCAAATACTATCATGATCCAATCTAGTCCTTGGTAGACCGTCAATGAAATCCATTGAGACTTGTTCCCATTTCCATTCAATAATTTCCAACGGTTGTAACAACCACTAGGCTCCTTTTGCTCAGTTTTAACTAACTGGCAATTCATGTACTTCATCTCTCAATCCATTAACATTGGGTACAACCAGTCTCCCATTCTTTCAAAGCCATCCTTCTCTATCAAGTCCAAACTTGCTCATCTCCTTGCTATCGATATCCATTTCTACGTTGAACATGATTTCCAATAGGTTAGGATCGCTCCTCTGACTGGAATCAATCCGCTTAATCAAAGTCGGTCTAACCATCAAACTTGAAAACATTTATGGATCTAATCCATACTTACTTCTGAGGTCATATCCCACAATATACTCCAGTTATTTCCATTCAAGAAACATATCATCTAAATTGTCATGTCTCCTACTCGATGCATCACCTACCGCACCTAGTCCAGTAGCACGGGCATCCGTCTACGCCGTCATCTCTTCGTTCTCTATTACCAGAATCCTACAGGTGATAGTCTACTCATGGGAATAAAAATAAGAACAAACATAGCAACCATAGAATCCATCAACCATGTCATATCTATCATGTGCCAAAGCCATACAAACGTCGACGCCTACTTGACTGGTCCAACCAACCCCAAGGCTAATGGAAGCCCCGCCTCCATACATACGTCGATGCCTACTTGACTGGTCCAACCAATCCCAAGGCTAATGGAAGCCCCGCCCCCATACGGACTACCTTACGTCCAACGTACGTTTATCATCCTAGGATAACTAGATCACGTCCAGCGGATCCAAGGTAACGGCATCCCCAGATACCCCTACTTCGATTCGCCTAGAACACTCTAAGTATCAATGATTTCTTAGTACTCTCATCAGAAGAGCTACCCACATACTCAGACCCAGTCTCGAGTATCCACTACCCACAAACTCGAGCATAAACTCAAGTCCAACATGAGTCGTCTCCTTATTCGTTGCTTCTCCAAGATCAACGAACAACCAATTTTCCTTTATGAGTTCAAGTCCAACTTGAATCGTCCTAGCCTTCGTTGCATCTCCACGATCAACGAACACCCATTTTTCTTTTATGAGTTCAAGTCCAACTTTAATCGTCCTAACCTTCGTTGTATCTCCACGATAAACGAGCACATCTAATCCCTTCGAAGTTCTACCGTTCTTGAACCAACGAGAACATCAACATCGGGTCCTAAAAAATTCATTACTTTGCAACTTTCTCGAGCCCCCCTCGAGTTGTCTCATAGCCCTATCAAATCCAACTCGCGAAACTCTATACCATTGAACAGTCTTATCATGTCACGACTGCACATCACTCCTCGAGTAAGCCGAGATATTATTCAATGGAAATCACAACAACTATTTATATCTCAAGCAAACCATCCTAGTCGAACTCGACATTCCGCAAGCACAAGCCCCAAAGGCCTAAACCAATATGAGACAAGCACTCAAGGAACATGTCCTTCAAATTCAGACAATCTACATGAGATGATACTAGCAAAACAACTAAGCAATCACAAGCAAACTACATCCATAACTCGACAAGACCACATTACAACGAATCATGCAAAGACTAGTTGAACCACCTATCGGGTTCGTCACAACTTAAGGTCTATCAACTATCTCAGGTTCTAATCCTAACTTATCTACCAGGTCACTAGATATGAAGGAATGTGATGCCTCGCTATCAACAAAACTAGAACAAAAACATCATAAATAGAAAGCATACCTCGAATAATGACGCCCTTTCCCTTCTATGCCGCAGTTGGGGCATTCGACGAAGATGGAACGACGTTGATAGCATATGCTTTCACAATCTGCTTCTCTTTAGAGGGTTGTAGGCAATTATCCTTGTGATGTCCCACTTGGCCGCAATTGAAGCACTTCCTTTCCCCAGGCTTTTCCTGACAATCTCTAGCATAGTCGCCCTTATTGCCACAACTAAAGCACTCTTTATCTTTCTTGTCCTTCATTTTCTGACCACCTTTGGTCTGATCTTGTTTTCTCTTATTCTGAGACTCCTTCTTACCTCCACCACTTTCTTGTGGCTTTGGTTCCTTTACAGATGCAATAGCAACATCGGCCTTTGACTTAGGGTAAAGACCCTCCAATCTCAATGCTTTCCCCACTATAGACTCGAACATCTCATCGATGTGGTTTATTAGCCTTTCCCATAAGTACTCATCTAAGCCGGTTATGAACTTCTTGTTTTTCTTCTCGGCAGTGTCAATAAGAGATAATCCATACTTCGATAAAGTATCGAACTCAACAATATATTCTGAGACTGCCCTACCATTCTGCTTAAGCTCCAAAAATTCCTAAACAATTCAAATTTGTGAGCAGCTAGAATGAAATTTTCGCTGAAACGAGTCATAAACTGGTTCCAAGTAACTTGATCTTCAGGAGTAGCTACTTTAATAGCATTCCACCAATTCATAGCTCGTCCTTGAAGCGGACGCGATGCTAACTTTATCTTCATGGCATCATCGATTCCCAAGTCCTCGAAGATGCGCTCACAACTATCCAACCAATCTTGAACATCCATAGCCGACTCCATTCCGTAGAACGGCTTCTCGCCAAGACTAATATTATCCTTGTTAAGCATGGCAAAATCGGACTTAGGCACCTACACTACTACACCACTACCATTAGCAACATTAGGAACTGCTCCCCGAGCATCCCTAAGTATCTCTCACATGAAGGTATTAAACATCGTACTCATATCAGAAACATCCATATTGTTTGCTCCTGAACCTGTACTCCTCGTATATCGACTCATCGTTCAGTTTGTAAAGAGAAAATGATTAACCATCTCCTTATTGGTGCCAGTGTAGTGCGACTTCATCCTTACATATACTAATAGTATACATACAAATATATAGCTTTTGAAAACCAGAATATCACAAGTATGCACTCTCATATACGTATACTATCTCTCCCTGATGTCTTCCCTTAGGTTAACTACGCAACCTAGAGCTCTTATACCACGTGTGACGGCCCGCCCCGAACCAGCCGACATTTCCTTTGAAATGCGCTGGACCGATGTCCAACCAGCACAGGACGGTCGCTAAAGAAAGGAAAAGAAAGAAAAGAAGGGAATTTGAAACTATGAACTAATAAGGAACCTATGGTATCTCTCATAGCTCATGCAATAAAATATAGTAATAACATAGCTTTGACATAAAACAAGCGAGACAGTGCATAAGCTGAAAAACTAAACATCATAGCAGCGGAATCCATAACACAGCTTATGATCCAACATCATTACTACAACTTCAAATTTCTGTCTCTAAAGCAAAAGAAAGAAAAGATACACTACTAGTGCCCAAGTAGTGACCAGCTACAACAGAGGGAGTATATATGAGTGAATAGGACGTGTAAGCCTCCTGCTCGTCTCCGGACAGCTACTCGCGCATCCCCACCTAACCTGTCTCTAGCCTGCTCGTTTAAGAGCACCCAGAGTAATAAGAAGAGACATAAAATCTGGGTCAGACAAAAGTCTGGTATGAGCGATAAGCAACAAACAGAACAATAACAGGTATAATCCAATCATACCTAAACCTGCAACCAAAGAGTCAGCACAAAAGATGTGCAATACTCTAAGGTAACACTAACAAATGGTGCATAAATACGGGGGAGGAGTTGTGCATGTCATAGTGATATCAAACAATCAAGCATAGCAACCATCCTCACATCTCTCACTCAATGCATAAAGCATACGATATTTATCGCTTTGATCACCCAAATCCTTGCTATCATCACTCTGCCCCATGGAGTAATAACTACACCACTGCACTGATCCATGGCCTAACATTCGTCTCTCGGTGGTGAATCAAAGCTATGGATGTTGACAACTCCTTAGCACACATCTCGCAGCAAAGCCCAACTATGAAGTTAACTCGTTGGTTCCCATCTGGATCCTGAGTACAAACTTCGCATTTGGACTACCTTTGCGTCTCGGGTTTTGGTCATCATCTCCGTTCGTCCTTCAGTTCAGTTTGTGCTCCTCCATATCGACTCGTGGTGCTTCGAAGCTCCGGTTCGTGATCAGCTTCCTCGGGTGGTTCGCCCTAAGTACAGCTCGTGGTTCCTCCTTCCACTCGTGACTCATGACACCAAGGCTCGGTCCGTGGTCTGCTCCAGTTCGTGACACGTGGTCGAATCATGGACCACCTTCGGGTAGTGGGACCCACTCGTGATCCTTACCTTGGTCGTGGTCTTCTGGCTCGCCATCCTAGGTATCGCCCTCCTAGGATTCGCCCTATTCCTCACGGTCGCGGTGTGAGGGTTCGCCACCTTCCTCACGGTCGCAGTGTGAGGGTGCTTCATGGTCCTAGGGGTTGGCTCGTAAGGATACTTCACCATCCTAGGAGTTAGGTCATGAGGATACTTCACCATCCTAGGGGTCGGGTCGTGAGGATACTTCTCCATCCTAGGAGTCGGGGTGTGAGGGTGCTGCACGATCCTAGAGGTCGTGGTGTGAGGGTGCTGCACGATCCTAGGGGTCGTGGTGTGAGGGTGCTGCACGATCGTAGGGGTCGTAGTGTGTACCACGAGTGGGTCGGGTCGCTTTGGTGCTCCATGAACGGAATTTGACCGACTTCCTGCAACTCTTCCAACAAGCAATTTACGCCATACGACGGTGTTTTCGACCAATCTAACTTTGCTAAGCAATCACAAAACATTCCAAACAGTCATACAACATGTATAATCAAACATAAACTCTAAAACAACAATTTAGCATGTTTATATGGATCAAACATACCCAAAACCCATGTTTTCCCCTTAATCATGAATTAACCATACGATTAGCAAAACATGTCAAAATTAACCCAAGTTTTTATCAGAGCCATAAAATAATATTTTAGAATTTCTAAACATTTTTCCAAATTTTTCTGAGTTATAATTTCGCTAATTAACAGTAATCACCCCTAATTAACCATAATTAGTGAAAAACAATGCAAATCACTCACCTTAGCCACAAATGAATTATAGATCTGAAGTTATCTACTATTTGGGTCGAATTCCTAAGCAACACAGCAGCTCCAACTCTGATTTGGTGTTGATTTGCCTTGATTTGATGTAGTTTAGCCTAATCCTTGATTAAATGGTGATTAAAGATGATTCTAGAAGGTGGAGGCCATTGCTAGGGTTGAGAGGATGTTAGTGGCAGCTGAAAAATGGCAATGAAAAGGTTTCTCTAACCCTAATCAGCACTCATATAGCTCTAATCCCGAAATCCCCCAATGGGCCTAGCTGCTAATCGCCCGGTTAAGCCCAATTAAGCTTTTTTTCTACCTTCTAAACTTTAATTTATCCATATGCCCCAAACGGTAAGTCTTTTTGGAAAGTGTGACCAATCTATGGAAAGGTAAACTATCAACTTGATCTAATGGAAGTGGTTTTACATCAAAAATCCTTACCAATCAAAAGTTATGGTCGAAACAAGATCAGTTAGGGACAAAACGGTCATTTAAAATCGGAAAAAATCGTGAACATGAGAAATGACCCCAATAGTCATTCCCCAAAGTTACATGACTATACGACCTCAAACGAAAAAGAAATAAATATTATACGATCCTCCGATGCGTAGAATGCGGGTCGTTACACCTAATGGCCATTGTAGACGGAATCAACAAAAGGACGGACTTCGGGAAGTATCTGATCGGCAAGCCCCAAACGAAAATCAAGATGTTCTACGAAAAGGCTAACATCCGATTACATTAGGAAGATGCGCAGCCAGATGAGGATGATAGACCGAAAGACATTTCAAATAAAGCCATCCATAGTAATGTGGGGGTAAAGCAGCCGAAGGATAACCCTGGAAAGGTGGAAGTAAATGTCGGGAATCGTGGTAAGTGAATTGATAACAAACCAAAAGGTGCCAATGGAAACCCTGAACAAAGAGGGAATTCCAGGAAGCGACCTCGGTTCCAAGTCTTTGAAAGTTGCACGACGTTGAACGATACTCTTGAAAACATCCACCTCGATACATGTAGTGCAGTTCAGTATAAGAAACCTCCATTGCATGAATCCATAGAGAAACAACGGATGACGAGAAGTTTTTTTTTGTTCCATGAGATCTACGGGCATGCAACT
This sequence comes from Allium sativum, assembly GCA_030737875.1. Taxonomy (NCBI): domain Eukaryota; kingdom Viridiplantae; phylum Streptophyta; class Magnoliopsida; order Asparagales; family Amaryllidaceae; genus Allium; species Allium sativum. The sequence goes on along the minus strand of CM060927.1, from coordinate 26,724,907 downwards.
AATGAGTGTCGTCACCTTCGGGACAGTGTTGAAAAGCCGATGCGAGAAGGAAAGCTCGATGAATATAAGGTGACCCCGAGAGGCAGGGGCAATGAACATTAGCTCCTAAGCAAAGTCAGGCGGAGGCTAAAGCTACAACCCAAGAAATGGCGAAAGGGATAGTTATCAACGCCATTGTTGTAGAACCTTATCCAAAGGGGCATGGCGTTCGGATTAGGGAACAGTATGTAAACTCTGCAAAGCATCTCGACATTGCAGAATCCAGTGCCCTTGAAGCTGCAATCCCTATAAAGCAAAGAAAGATGATGACTGGTGTATCATTTTCCATGATCGAGAATCGATCGGTGTAGAATCCCCGAGTATAGACCCGTTGGTTATAACAACCATTATAGGCCCGACTATAGTACAGAGGTTTTGGTCGACAGCAGAAGTTCAGTAAATATTTTGTTCAAACAAGCTTATGACCAAATGAAGTTGGAATTAAGAGATTTGAAAACGTGCACGGGCCAGATATGCGTCTTTGATGGATCATCCACTAAGCCGGTTGGCCTGATCGATTTATCGATGGAATTGGGAGATGGAGATCGCAGAGAAGTACAGATCCTGTTGGAGAATGGAGTTTTGATGACAACAACCTTATTTCAATTATCATTGATTATAAAATATATACTAACATCTTTATCTAGAATATATATATATACACGCATATTTGCTGGATTTATATACTGGAATTTATACCAAAGACTGTAGAGTTTTAGAGTTTCAAGATTCAGAATTCAGAGGAGATTCAAGACTCATGAATAATCAAGTTATCAAGGGTTCAAGAGTTTAATAAAAATAAAGTAATAGAGTCTAGTTTATATGTAAGATTCTGAATAGCACTCAAGGTTCAAATTCAGATTTTCAAGTTTCAAATTCTGATTTTCAAAATTCAAATTCTAATCTCAAATTATTTTTCTATCTTACTTTTGATTTCTAATATAAGTTTTAAAGTTTGTATATAAGTTTACATATATATATATATGTGTGTGTGTGTGTATGTGTGTGTGTGTGTGTGTGTATTGATACAGTTATATACTTTTATTGTTTTATATACTTTTAAATCTTACAAAATTGTAAATATGTTTATATAATATATAATTATGTTTTCATATGGTTTTACTTTAGAATACTCATTTATATCACTAAGTTTTAATTCAAGGATTTCTAGAATAATATATACAATTAAGTACTTGAAAAATAGTTTCAAAAATATTTTACACATGCTTGTGTCGACATACATATATGTCTATGTCGACATACAACTATCATTTTTTTTCAATTTTCAAAGGAAGTGTCTCTTCACTATTTTTAACATTCCAGAAGCATTGCAACCTTTCAAATCTTATAAATAGGGGCTGATTTAATTTTTTTTAATTATTTGTCTTCTCCATCTTCACCCGTCTTCATCCCTCTATTAATATTTCTTATTTTATTGAATTATACATTTTTAATTTGCCGATTTCTATTCTAATTACATAAAACTTCTTTTCTCACTCTCTACTCATTACTCTCTGAATTGATGTGCTATTGAAGAGTCACAGAGCTGTTGTAATCATTTAGGAAGTGAAACACCCACCTCCGTTAAGGTCACTCACAAAGGGAATGCCTTAACGTTAGTGTAGCATTTTAGGTAAAAGATACAGATAATTTACAAGACAGACATATAAACAGCAGAAAAACTAAATTTATTTCTTAAGTACGTGGTTCAGTTAAAACATTACAACAACTGTCTCAAACCAACTTTCAAATTATTACAAAAAAATCTCTGTCTTGAATTAACATAAAGAAGCATTAAAACAACAGTAAGGCAACATAAATTCCGAATAAGAGAGTATCCAAAGCCATAGCCCAAGGAAAGAGATTCCAAGTAATACATCTACTCTCTTCAAGCTGAAAACGATCCGAACTAAGCTAAAGTATTCCCTCCCTACGGACCTGGGGGGACGGTGAAACGGAAGAAAAGAAGACAAAAGAAAATGGGTCAGACATGAGTCTAGTAAGTCCTGTGATTAGTCAGTATGTAAACAAGAAAAAGGATTATGACATGAATAAACTGAATCTAGGACAACAACCTAGAAATAAGATAATAAGACTGAATATGCTATCGTACTCATTTCTACTTCTTTGCACCCCCCTTACAAGTGTTTCAGCTAGCACCACGTGTTCAAGACAAATGATCCCCTTTTTATCGATCGGCTCCTACTCGTATACGTTTACCACTTGTGTCATTCGGCCCCGCTTAATTGTAGATAGCTGTGCTGGTCCCACCATGGGGTGTATCAAATCCTATGGTGGCATCCCGACATAATTCAAGATGCACAGAGTATAACTACTGATGCCCAGTGCTTGCTTTTTCCACTCTGGAGTACGTGCACGACCGCATTCCGTCGGAACCTACACTGACGCACCACCCGCCGTTGTTTTGACTGCTTATAATCAGCCCCGTAATCGTGCCCCACCCTGCCTAGTTCAGGGTACTGTGATACATCTATGTGGGTTACTGCTGAAATTGGTCCCCGTTACTAGGGCTTCCTAACCAACATGTTAAAATGGTTAAGTGTTCTCAAATTAACCTAACCACACCCATCAGTTTAGTTAACATGTTGTCTTGGTTAAGTGTTGCCTTAATTGACTTAACCCTACCATTCCTGTCTTTGCTTTAATTCATTCATTAAAGAACCAACCACTCACATTAGATATGTATTGTTGCGGTTGCTGGATGTGTCGGTCGGTTCCTGGCAGTCTTACGCCGCAACTCAATCTAACCTCGGGTTCTTTTGGGCTTGATGCACTAACCTCTCACATTAGATATATATTGTTACGGTTGTTGGATGTGCTGGGCGGTTTCGGGCAGTCTTACACCGTAACTCAATCTAACCTCGGGTTAGGCATATTCGTCTTTTACTTAATTTACATATTTATCTTTCATACATATATATATATATGTAAATTATCCACCATTATTGCCATTCAAGTCATGCCCAATTTTCCCTCTAAATCATTTTCATAAATTTTAAGTATATAAATTATACCATTTTTATGCCACTAATCATTCATATATTTATGGGCCAAATTATGCCAATAATATGAAATTTAAGGTTTTTCCCAACGTTATCCCCGTCATACGTTCGCAAAATTTACACAAAATTTAGGCTCGCAACTTATCCTAACTTATGTACAAAAGGGGAAAGAAAGGAGCATGTACCATTCATACAACATAAAATACTAAGGATCTAACTAAACATGTGTCATGTAAATTTGGCATAAAATAATGAACTTGCATTTTTGGATCAAATTAACATGAGTCTTAAGCATATGGAATTACCCAAATCCAACTAGGCATGTAAATGTAAACTTTTATTTTGGATCCAATAAACATGAATCTTAAGCATATAGAATTACACAAATCCAACTAGGCATGTGAACTTTTATTTTGGATCCAATAAACATGAATCTTAATCATATAGAATTACATGAGTTCAACCAGGCATGTGAATGTGAACTTTTATTTTGGATCCAGTAAACATGAATCTTAAGCATATGGAATTACACAAATCCAACTAGGCACGTAAATGTAAACTTTTATCTTGGATCCAATTTTCATAGATCTAAATGTAGATCTAAACATAATACATGTCTTAGCAAAACAACTTGCATGTAACATAACATGAAAAAGTCACCAAATTTACATAATACACGATTGGTTTAACATTAACATAATAAACACAATAGTCTCATAAGCATATACGATAGAATCATTACAAGAATAGACATGAATCAACATCATCATTATCTTACAACTAGGAATAACTCTAGTTTTCACTTTATTACAAATCATAACTTCTAATCATTCACATCTAAATAATAATAGGACTTACAAACAAAAGAAAGTCTTGTTTTTCTGGGATTTGTTTTCTGAAACTGAAAAGAAATCCCTTGACGTAGACTATCTAAATTTGATTTGATTCGTAGCTTCTAACTTGTTTTCTAATTGAAGAAGAAATAGTGGCTAGGCTAGGACGATCATGGACAGCATGGTGGCTCCTTGAAATGAATTTGTGTGATTTAGGGTTGAGGAATAGGGTTGCTTTTATAGAGGTTTAAACTTATGTGAGTCGTTAGGTCATCTTAGGAGCAATCACAACCGTCCAGACTAGATAGAGTTATCCAGAATTTCCACCTATGCCCTAGTGACTCAGCAATAGGTCGGAAAAGACTCAGCAACAAGTCAGAATCGTCACTGCTTTAGATCTGGGCGAGGGGGTAGGTTGACCTGTATAGGGGAGGTCGACCACCTGGTCGGCCTGCCCTGGGGCGGGAAAAATCCCGCCTAGCCTGCTTCTTTGTTTTTGTTTGAATTTTAAATTTAAATCTGAGCTGTTTTAATTTATTTAAATTTCTGAAACTTCTGAGGGCCATAACTTCTTCATACGAAGTCGGATTTACGAAAACTTGGACTCTATTCCAAGAAGAATTTCGAGACGAACGCAATGGCGTAACCCGTTTCCCTTAATTATCACTTTAAAAATTAAGTATTCTTTAATTCGTTCTTTTAATAGACACAGAAAATTCAGGGTGTTACATACTACCCTCCTTGAAGGATTTCGTCCCCGAAATCTTCAAATCACGAAGAATGTATATCCGACCATCCAATCATCCATCTACTCAACCATCAAACACCGGCATCCATTGTCCTTAAAAGATTTCTAATGTTTTCATGATTGTATGCAGAGTGTGTGTATATGTCCTTATCTAATGCAAAATCAGGCAGTCTACTGATTTAGTTGACCTCCTTAATGCAAATTATGTCAGTGCCATGAGTCCATTATGCATGCAATTGTTCCTAATCATACTTTTTACATGAGTGCACAATCATACATACAAATCCAATGTCCATATGATAACATTCCAAGTTTCAATCCATATACAAATACATATATGCATATGCAATATGAAAGTGACTGAGGCGATCTAGTACCTAATGTGTGTGTATATGCATCCACGAGCAACCACTAGCAATCACTTGCAACAACTCGCAACCATCAATCATAATATGTTTCAAATACATGTTTACATCCATTGGTTTCTATCTAAGGATAAAGAATAGGACCCGAGGAGATATACTTAAAAGTTAGATATAAGCATGTATAAATGTATGGAAAAAGAGACAAAGGAGGTACCCTAAAAAAGAAAATGGTAGGCTGCGTGTATTTTTCTTTCGGTTTCCTAAGTCGCGTCTTCCTCAGCATCACTCCATTGAACTTTAACAAGCTTGACTTCTCGGTTGCGTGGCTTTTTGATTTCCGTACCCAAGATACGAGTTGGAAATCTTCTCATAGTCGCTTCTCATTCTACTTCTACTTCCTCTAGTATACTTGGCTCTACATCTTCCGCAGACTCATGTACACACTTTCGTAGTTGAGAAACATGAAAAACATTATGGACTCCAGCTAGTCTTTTGGGAAGCTCTACTTTGTAAACCATCGTCCCAATCCTTTCAATGATAGGAAATGGTCCTACAAATTTTGATGCCCACTTTCCTATAGATCCAAAGCGAATGACATTCCTCAAAGGAGATACTTTAAGGAACACTCTCTCTCCAACCTCAAACTCAAGGTCGGTCCTTCTTTTGTCTGCGTAGTATTTCTGTCTATCTTGTGCGGTCTTCATTCGTCTTCTTATCAAGTCCAACTTCTATGAAGTTTCTCTAATCATTTCTAGCCCAAGTACGAGCTTGTCTGTAGACTCCCACCAACAAGTTGGTGATCAGCATGGCCTTCTATATAAAGCCTCGAAGGGCGCCATGCCTATGATGGCTTGGTAGCTATTATTGTAAGTGAATTCCACCAAAGGAAGATGATCCTCCCATGTCCCTCCAAAATCAAGAATGCACAGTCTCAAGAGGTCTTCTAATACTCTGTTCACCCTTTCCGTCTGACCATCGGTTTGGGGGTGATAGGCCGTGCTTAAGCATAGCTGTTTTCCTACAGCCTCCTGCAAACTCTTCCAAAACTCGCTCGTAAAGATAGGATCTCGATCACTCACTATGCTGGAGGGTATCCCATAGAGTCAAACTATCTCTTTAAGAAAAATGGATGCTAGGGGAGAGGCAGTCCTTCTACTCTTAACAGGTATAAAGTGAACGCTTTTAGTGAGCCTGTCCACTATTACTCAAATACTGGTATTGCCCCTTCTTAACCTAGGCAACCCATCAACAAAGTCCATCGAAATGCTATCCCATTTCCACTGTGGGACCTCTAGTGGATGAAGCAGACCACCAGGCTTTTTCTGCTCTGCTTTGACTTGCTGGCATATTAAGAACTTAGCGACAAACTCAGCTACATCCCTCTTCATGCCATTCCAAAAGAAAACCCTTTTATGTCTTTATACATCTTGTCTCCTCCTGGGTGTATGGTCAGCTTAGAATGGTGTGCTTCTTCGAGAACCATCTTCACAAATCCCTTGCTTGTGGGACGCATAGCCTTCCATCCCATCTCAACCACCCTTATCATCGATGGAGTATCAATTGAGGTGACTAGAAGTCTCACCTCTAATTAGCTTATCCATCATATCAACTAGCTGAGGGTCTTCTCGTTGCGCGGTTCCTATTGAGTCCAAAAGAGTAGGCTGCACCTCTAGCGATGCTAACAAACCAGGTACAATTTCATAGGAGGGTCTAAAGTTAAAGTTTGATATGTACTCAGAGCTTTGCCTTTCTACAAAGAGAGGACTTAAGGTCAGCTTCTTTCTACTCAAGGCGTCTGCTACTACATTGCCCTTACCAGGGGTATAGGAAATCTCAAAATCATATGAGGCCAGAAATTCCATCCACCTTTGTTGTCTTAAGTTAAGATCTTTCTGTGAGAAAATTACTTTAATGATTTATGGTCAGTAAACAATCCAAACCTTTCTCCTAGTAGATAATGATGCCATGACTTCAGAGAGAAAACAATGGCAGCTAGCTCCAAATCATGAGTTGGGTAGTTCTTCTCATGTGCCATCAATTGCCTTCCCCCATAACAAACTACCTTGCCTTCTTGCATCAAGACAGCGCCTAGTCCTGTACCGCATGCGTCTGTGTATACGGTAAACATTTTTCCCCCATCAAGAAATATCATAACTGGGGCTGTTGTTAGAGCCCTTTTCAAATGTTGGAAAGCAATATCGCAATCCAAATCCCAAACGAATGTTAGGTTCTTCTTTGTCAATCTTGTGAGTGGGGCTGAGATTTTCGCAAAGTCTTTAATGAACTTTCGGTAAAAGCCTGCTAGCCCGAGAAAGCTTCAGACTTTGGTTTCATTCCGTGGAACCTTCCAATCTTGCACCACAACTACTTTTGCGGGGTCCACAGCTATCCCCTCTTTAGACACCACATGTCCAAGAAACCACACTTCTTTTCTCCAGAAATAACACTTGGAGAATTTGGCTTTCATATGATGTGCATGAAGAGTATCCATGACTTCCCTTAAATGCAAAGCATGATCTTCTTCATTCTTCGAGAAAATCAAAATGTCGTCTATGAAGACCACCACAAACTTAATAAGGAACTCCCTGAACACCCTGCTCATCAAGTCAATGAAATAAACGGGTGCGTTTGTCAAGCCGAAAGGCATGACAAGCCAATCGAAGAAACCATCTGGGGTTCGGAACGCGGTCTTATCAATGCAATCTTCAGCCACACTTAGCTGATGAAACCCGGTAGCCAGATCTAGTTGGGTGAAAAATGTAACAACCCAGATTTCGAAGCACATATTTTTTTTCAAAAATCCAATCCAACGAAACCCGAGTTGGTTGCTTTAGTATCCTGCAGAAAAAAGACAGAGAAAAGAGATATGTTAGAGATCGGAAGACACCTCACTTGCGGAAGGAGTAAAATATAATGTATTAAAACATAGCTTTACCTTAATCACAATACTGCTAACTCAGTATCCCCAAAGCTATAAGTCTCTGTCTAACCTGCGAATGTTATGAGGAGGGGGTCAGAACATAGGTTCTGTGTGAATGAATTTAAACTACACTTCTTGAATAATCCTACATATACCATTCGATTACATTTTCTTGTTCATTAGGTCGTACATGTTATTAGCACTCAAAGCTTACACACATGTCACACCCATCTACTCCCTAGTAGATTAACCTAATAAAATGTATATGCAGCTACCCCCACATGGAGGTACACCCCACGGTCTCCATCGTATTATCGCAGCCCTCCGTCCTATGTCATAGTAACATACATTACTCTTATGTATAATTCAAGACTATACCCGCATAGGATTTCTATAATCATAATATGTAAACATAACGACTGTCGTTATTGAATAATGCCCTTTAGTCTACGATACACCACCCAGAGCAGACATGGTTGTATCTAGGCTTTCCCACGTACGTATTGTCAAGCGTATTCGATGCCTAATCCGCACACCCATCGTGTGTGCATGCCCGAGTTCCATGGTAGGGCTACATAAGAAACATGGAACACGTTCGGGAGATTTCCTCATATCTGTGTAAGGCTCGCCTTTAAGAGCCTCTAGCACAAATATCCCTAGGGTCTGTTTTCCATGGTGGCTATGGCCCTACCTCGGCATCTCCCTTAACTAGTGAAGACCACGAAAGCTAAGCGACAAGCCCCTAAGCAAATAATCTAAACATCCATGCGGCGTCTCCCCTCAACCACCATCCCACGATAGTGAATGGTTAATGGTATCTTGGGTCTAGATCTAGTCTTCCTGCATCCTACTGGCTGTGGTGATAGGCACTCAACGACCTACTATCCTTGTTGGTCCTGACTCTCCACCTCCGTTGAGGCAGCGGCCGAATCACCTTTCCCGTCACCTCGTACAACATTCTGACTGTCAAGTTATTCTTGTAGTCAAGGCCCACTCACCTAGTAGTTACGCGCAGACCCAACCTCTGCCGACACAGCCTAAAACATCTACCACCACACAGAGGACTACTAGGAGCACCTTTAACGTCTCAAGAAGCCGCGTGCTTCCCCTTCCAGTCCGTTGGAGCCGCCAAAATAATGAACGTGCCTTATGACACTGTGATGATCTACCTCGTTGGGTTATTCATCCTACAACGTAAGGACTGCTTCAAGCGCCTTAGTTTTTATATGTCATTAGGCCCTAAGTCTAACATTTATTTCGCGCTTGTGCCACCTCGTCACTTTCTCATTGACTTGGTTACTCACTTTAGCTTCCTTTTTCTCTTATTTAGCAAGTTACCCTTAATTATTAATTAAATTTATACTTAGCCCACTTAAGTCCATTGATAAGCCCACAACATGTATTTTTCCAATTTCATGAATTATTCCCTTTTAGGGTTACGACAACATGTTATACTTAATTCATAGTTAATTATGCCTTATCCCACATATATACTGATTAGGAGAATAATCCCCTAAATACCAGCCCCGAAGACTGAAATCAACATCAGACTGGCACCCAGAGAATTACTCAACCCAACCAACATATATGATTCTAATTTACTCATTTTCTATTTGTACAACTTATATAATTTTAAATTTCACATTTCTCCTTCCCAAGCCACTTATTTCAAGTATATCTTTACATATAAGTTATCTCATCTTCCTTATTGTTTCCTATTACTTATCTTGTCCCATAAGTTATATAATTTCCACCTATTATTCTTTCTTGCCTTATTCAAGTTTATTCATAATAGGTTATTTATCATTCCCCATTTCTTGTCATTTAATTTAAGATTTGACTTAACCCTTTTTGCTTACTTAACCCATTACTTAAACTTACCCAATTCATTTAATATATAATACTGTGGTGGGTCCCATTTGGTTAAGCATATCTAAAATTTTGTTTCTCAAGACACTCGTGTCCTACTTAACCCCCTTTATTTTAGTCTCCATGTCTTAAACATGTCTTACTAAAGTCAAGTCTATCTTAGTCATGTTTTTCACCACATGTCTTATAACGGTTAAGTCCACATTAATCTTGCTTTACATGTTATTTATATCATCCACTTAACCCTCTAACCATACCCATGTCACCCACATGCCTTATTATGATTAGTGTTTCTTAATTTATTTATTACACTGTAACGATATATGACCTCTCACATTAGACGTCCACTTATGGTTGTTAGATTTGTCGGGCGGTTCCGGGCAGTCTTACACCATAAATGCGCCTGACCTCGTGTCATAAACCGTTACGCCTCTAGTTCTTGCCGTTGACTTCTCACATTAGGCGTTCGCTTGTGGTTGCTAGATTTGCCGGGCGGTTCCGGGCAGTCTTACACCACAAACGCGCCTAACCTCGAGTCAGTAGGCATTCATTAACTATCGTCTTTCACCTAAACCCCAAATTCATGTCATACATTCCAAATTTAACTTAATTACAATTCAATTTTCTATGCCTCTTTCCAATTTACCCTTAACTACACCAATCACATAATAGTTAATCAGATTTCATATTCCCAAATTACCCAAACATGTCAATTTCATATAATCAGCATTTTCCCTATATATATATATATCTCAACACTCCCACGTTCATACATATAATCTAATTCACCCTCTATACTCATATTTCAAGTCACAAATAAGTTTATACCAATTCCATTTCTAATTACAATTATGACAATTTACATAAATCCGACATCACAGTGTAATTATGCCCATAATTCTATACAAAATCTTCCATTCACGTTATTTCCCTCAAACTAACCCCTTTTCCCCTTTTCTTTAATTTCTCGTTCCTCTTTTAAATGCATAAATCCATGATAGACATAGGCTCGAGATAGCCTCGTTATAAAAACAAAGAGGGAAAAGGATAAAAAGAGAGAATTCAAACGTAGGCATAAATAAAATAACTGATCTTATTAAATTGTCATCATATTCATTACAGGGAATGGTAAACGATAGAGGCAATATTATACAATGAATATAGTTCAAATCCACTCACATTGACCGGATTGGAGAAGTAGACGGATTGTTGTTTATGTAGAGTGCCGATTAAATCTTCTTTTCTGATTATTGGTGAAGAGCTTGAATTGTTGATGAAGAATTCCTAATCTGATTTAGGTTTTAGAGGCGGCGGCTAAGAGAATTGAAAGTTCAGCAGCACGGAGGCGTCTTGAGGAATTGTTTTGAATTAAGGTTAGGTCTTGCTTTGTACTTATAGGTGTAGAGAGTGTTTTAGAGCCCTTAAATTGACCTGAAAGCCACCAGATTCGTACAGCACAACAAAACACGTCACTGGAGCATAACAGCTTAGATCTGGGGGTGGATAGGTCGACCCTAAGGTCGACCTCCCTAGGGGTAGGTCGACCCCTAGGTCGACCTCTTAGTCGACCTGACCCCCAGATCGACCTTAAGTTCGACCTGCCTAGTTGCTAGGCAGGAAATTTCCCGCCCAGCTGCATGGGTCGAATTTCGAACTGTCTTGTATTATTAGTTGAGCCTTCTAAATGCTATAACTCATCCATCCAGAGTCCGATTTACTGAAATTTGGACTCTATTACAAGCAGAATTCCGAGACGAACGTAATGGTGATGTTTGTTTTACTTAATTCCTGAAATCTAAATTAAATTCATTTATTTTATCATTTCTATTACATACACTATTATTTAATTAATTTTTCCTTCTCCTCTATGTACTAGTTTATTTACATTGTACATCACCATTATTTTCCTATTTAGGCATATATATATACACATTTTTAATTATATTAAAAATGCAGGGTGTTACATTCTCTCACCCTTAAAGAATTTCGTCTCCGAAATTCGGTAAGAGTAAAATAGATAATTCCTCGCAATATTCATTCATCAAATGTGCATTCAATTGTTGCAAACATTGTGCACATGTGCAAAGTGAAACATATCATAGTAAAGCATGTATGCCTAATCGGTTCCACCTATATGTATGCAAACTTTTAAAATGCTTTCTCAAATCATGATGCTCACGCCTTAAATGTACTTGTAGTTCTATATGAAGAAATTGCTTTTGAAAAATTCTTAAAATATTATTCATCCAAATTTTCCCACACCCTTATAAAATAAGAGTTTAGTTCATCCAATTTCCTTGCCTAAAATCCTATCAATCACTTTTAAATTTCAAAATTCAGAAAAATCTAATTTTCCAAATTTTTAATCCTTATGCATTTAACGGAAAAACCTATATTTTCTCGTTTTTCTTTTAGCATTCTAGCTTAATTAATTTAAATTTCTCATTTTTATCTGCTTCATATTTATATGTTTTTATTCTACATGCCCAGCAAATTATAACAGAAAATTTTTTGATTAAACATTCGTAGATTATGTCAAAGCCAATTCTAGTACATTACTACAAATAGACAAAAGAGAGACAGTTACACATTACATAATAAGATACTACCCTACTGATACAACAATAGAGGTCAGGTCTCTATTGGAAGAAACTACGAATGAGATCCTCTATACCACCAATCTTACAATCCAGATGCTTTGTAAGCTGTCTAGTTCCCTCCCTGACCTCTAATTGCAAGTCTTGTAACCCAGCCCCTAACTGATCATAGGAGGTGCCCATCTCCTGTAGCATCTGCTGTTGAGTCTGTCCCAACTCAACCTGTGTCTGGAGCATCTCTTGTTGTGTCCTCGGGATGTCCTAGTGATCTCTAACTAACTGAGTTTGTTACTCAGAAACTGACCTCAATTCTGTCCTCCAGCATGACTCTCGGGATATCCAAGGGTCCCACCCAGATGTACCGGAAGTACCTGGAGCCTGGGAAGTCCAAGCACCTCCCTAAGCCTGCTCTTCCTGATATGGGTCTGATCCTGCCGGCGGTACATACTGGGGCTCTTCATCATGTTCGGGCTGATAGTCACCACCCTGTGGTTCCTAAACATGCTCCGCCTGTACATGTTCCTCCTCCTCCTCCTCGTCATCTCCTCTATCATGCTCCATGGGTTGAGGCTCTAATAAATCATGCAGATGTATGTACATCCTCGTCAGTGCAGCCAAATCTATAATACTGGAGGGATGAGAGGGAGGTGATATATAACCTTCTTTCGTAGAGGAACATTGCTTCGTGTAAAAACTACGGTCCATAAATTTCCAAAAGAAATGTTTGACTGCCTCGCCTCTCTAGTAGAGTCATAATACTGCAGGATAGTGCTAGCCCAATTTATCTGAATACCCCCAAAAATAGCATACGTGGCTCGTTTAAGGATTTGTGTTATCCTATCAAATCCACCAGTCTGTCCAACAATATTATACTGTAAAATCCGAATAACAAATCTAGCTAACAGACATAGATGGGTATAATCCTAAATCCTCTCGTACTCATCGTAGAAAATCCGATGCCATACTGCCAAATCAGTCATCTAGCGGTCCCCTAACTCGTGGCCCGTACTACGGATATTCAACATTTCCCCAAACTGTATTTCATTAAAACTAGTGATGGTTCCCTTTACATCCGAATTATATGTAATCAAACCCTCATTGTCTACCCCAACTTCCAGATTAGCATCAAAAAGTCTTATTAACCTCTTGTAGTCCTCTAGCTTGACGATATTAATATCCAAAATTGCAATTAAGTCCGTCTCCGCGAATAAATCCTCCAAAGGCGTTCCAACAAAATCACCAAACTTGACTGGATGGCCTAACAACAACTTCAAGCCTGCGGTGTTGACGTATGCCTCGACTATATCTCTCCGAGTGTTGCACCAAGCGATTTCTTGAGGTGTAAGTTGGGGGAAAGAGGCAAGAAGGGAAGGTTGGTCCGTCATGGCGAATTAATCTCGAATTGAGAGGGGAAAGGTATAGACCTGGGTAGAGGAGACTTCTAGCTTCGATTTGGAGATAATTTTGTGCAAAATAGTGGAGATTTTAGGTGGTGGGAGGTGAAAAACGTGGTGGTGGAGGTAGGTTTCATGCTCCCTGTAATGGAGCACCTGGAATGATGGAATGAGCCGAAGGCCTTTGGCCTTCGGCCTTTTATTTTTTTCTCCCTATGCCAGGTAGGTCGACCTCCCTATAGGCAGATCGACACTAATGTCGACCTGTATTTTTTCTTCTTTTTCTTGTTTTTCGTTTCACTTTTCACCGTCATCTTTCTTGATGACTACTGACGGCTGTCTATTCTTCTTGCACATGTTCCAATTCCATGAATAGAAACTTAAGCGGATCATGAAGTCTTAAATATCCATTTTGATGTACACCTTTTTTGTTTTTTATCTTAAAAGGCCAAAAAATTTCGTGATCTCCCTTTTTAGTGTACGGGGGTAAAATCTCATTTTCTTTTTCCAAATCTATTTCTTAAGCGGGCTCCTATACTAACCTAGGCTTATATATTTATATATGTATATAATATTTATATTTTTCTCAAAAATACAAATATGCTCACTCATAATTTTTCCCTAGGAAAACTTAACCTAGGCTCTGATACCAAATTTAACAACCCAGATTTCGAAGGACCATTTTTTTTTTTCAAAAATCCAATCCACCGAAACTCGAGTTGGTTGCTCTGGTATCCTGCAGAAAAAGACAGAGAAAAGAGATATGTCAGAGATCGGAAGACACCTCACTGCAGAAGGAGTAAAATATAATGTATTAAAACATAGCTTTACCTTGATCACAATACTGCTAAATCAGTATCCCCAATGCTATAAGTCACTATCAAACCTGCGATTGTTATGAGGAGGGGGTGAGAACATAGGTTTTGTGTGAATGAATTTAAAATACACTTCTTGAATAATCCTACATATACTGTTCGATTACATTTTCTTGTTCATTAGGTTATACGTGTTATTTGCACTCAAAGCTTACACACATGTCGCACCCATCTACTCCCTAGTAGATTAACCTAATATAATGTATATGCATCTACCCCAAATGGAGGTACACCCCACGGTACCCCACTTGCACGGTCTCCATCATATTATCGTTGCCCTCCGTCCTATGTCATAGTAACATACATTACTCTTATGTATAATTCATGACTATACCCGCATAGGATTTCTATAATCATATGTTATAAACATAACGACTGCCGTTATCGAATAATGCCCTTTAGTCTACGATACACCACCCAGAGCAGACATGATTATATCTAGACTTTCCCACGTACGTATTGTCAAGCGTATTCGATGCCTAATCCGCACACCCATCGTGCGTGCTTGCCCGAGTTCCATGGCAGGGCTACACAAGAATCATGGAACTCGGTCGAGATATTTCTTCATATCTGTGTAAGGCTCCCTTTTAAGAGCCTCTAGCCCAAATATCCCTAGGTTCTGTTTTCCATGGTGGCTATGGCCCCACCTCGGCCTCTCCCTTAACTAGTGAAGACTACGAGTTTTAAGCGACAAGCCCCTAAGCAAACAGTCTAAACATCCATGCGGCGTCTCCCCTCAACCACCGTCCCATGATAGTGAATCGTTAATGGTATCTTGTGTCTAGCTCTAGTCTTCCCGCATCCTATTGGCTTTGTTGATAGGCACTCGACGACCTACTATGTTTGTTGGTCCTGACTCTCCACCTCCGTTGAGGCAGCCGCCGAATCACCTTTCCCGTCGCCTCGTACAGCATTCTGACTGTCAAGTTATTCTTGCAGTCAAGGCCCATCCATCTAGTAGTTACGCGAAGACCCAACCTCTGCGGGCACAGCCTGAAACATCTGCCACCACACAGAGGACTACTAGGAGCACCTTTAACGTCTCAGGAAGCCGCGTGCTTCCCCTTCCAGTCCATTGGAGCTGTCAATATAACGAACGTGCCTTATGACACCGTGATGATCTACCACGTTGGGTTATTCATCCTACAACGTACGGACTGCTTCAAACGCCTTAGTTTTTATATGTCATTAGGCCCTAAGTCTAACATTTATTTCGCGCTTGTGCCACCTCGTCAGCTTTCTCATTTAACTTGGTTACTCAATTTAGCTTCCTTTTTCTCGTATTTACCAAGTTACCCTTACTTATTAATTAAATTTATACTTGGCCCACTTAAGTCCATTGATAAGCCCACAACATGTATTTTTCCAATTTCATGAATTATTCCCATTTAGGGTTACGACAATATGTTATACTTAATTCATAGTTAAGTATGCCTTATCCCACATATATACTGATTAGGAGAATAATCCCCTAAATACCAGCCCCGGAGACCAAAATCAACATCAGACTGGCACCCAGAGAATTACTCAAACCAACCAACATATATGATTCTAATTTACTCATTTTCTATTCGTATAACTTATATCATTTTAAATTTCACATTTCTCCTTCCTAAGCCACTTAATTTAAGTATATCTTTACATATAAGTTATCTCATCTTCCTTATCGTTTCCTATTACTTATCTTGTCCCATAAGTTATATAATTTCCACCCATTATTCTTTCTTGCCTTATTCAAGTTTATTCATAATAGGTTATTTATCATTCCCCATTTCTTGTCATTTAATTTTAGATTTGACTTAACCCTTTTTGCTTACTTAACCCGTTACTTAAACTTACCCAATTCATTTAATATATAATACCGTGGTGGGTTCCATTTGGTTAAGCATATCTAAATTTTTGTTTCTCAAGTCACCTGTGTCCCACTTAACCCCTTTATTTTAGTCTCCATGTCTTAAACATCTCTTACTACAGTTAAGTCTATCTTAGTCATGTTTTTCACCGCATGTCTTATAACGGTTAAGTCCACATTAATCATGCTTTACATGTTATTTATATCATCCACTTAACCCTCTAACCATACCCATGTCACCCACATGCCTTATTATGATTAGTGTTTCTTAATTTATTTATTACGCTATAACGATGTATAACTCTCACATTAGACGTCCGCTTATGGTTGCTGGATTTGCCGGGCGGTTCCGGGCAGTCTTACACCATAAACGTGCCTAACCTCATATCATAAACCGTTACGCCTGTAGTTATTGCCGTTGACTTCTCACAGTAGGTGTTCGCTTGTGGTTGCTGGATTTACCGGGCAGTTCCGGGCAGTCTTACACCACAAACGCACCTAACCTCAAGTCAGTAGGCATTCATTTACTATCTTCTTTCAACTAAACCCCAAATTCATGTCATACATTCCAAATTTAACTTAATTACAATTCACTTTTCTATGCCTCTTTCCAATTTACCCTTAACTACACCAATCACATAATAGTTAATCAGATTTCATATTCCCAAATTACCCAAACATGCCAATTTCATATAATCAGCATTTTCCCTATATATATATATATATATATATCTCAACACTCTCACGTTCATACATATAATCTAATTCACCCTCTATACTCATTTTTCATGTCACAAATAAGTTTATACCAATTCCATTCCTAATTACAATTATGAAAATTTACATAAATCTGACATCACAGTGTAATTATGCCTATAATTGTATACAAAACCTTCCATTCACATTATTTCCCTCAAACAACCCCTTTTCCCCTTTTCTTTAATTTCTCGTTCCTCTTTTAAACGCATAAATCCATGATAGACGTAGGCTCGAGATAGCCTCGTTATAAAACTAAAGAAGGAAATGGATAAAAACAGAGAATTCAAACGTAGGCATAAATAAAATAACTGAACTTATTGAATTGTCATCATATTCATTACGGGGATTAGTAAACGATAGAGGCAACATTATACAAAAGATATAGTTAAAATCCACTCACATTGACTGGATTGGAGAAATAGATGGATTGTCGTTTATGTAAAATGCTGATTAAATCTTCTTTTCTGATTATTGGTGAAGAGCTTGAATTGTTGATGAAGAATTCCTAATCTGATTTAGGTTTTAGTGGCAGCGTCTAAGAGAATTGAAAGTTCCAAAGCACGGAGGCATCTTGAGGAATTGTTATGAATTAGGGTTAGGTCTTGCTGTGTATTTATAGGTGTAGAGAGTGTTTTAGAGCCCTTAGATTGACTTGAAAGCCACCAGATTCGTACAACACATCAAAACACGCCACAAGAGCAGAACAACTCAGATCGGGAGGGGGGTAGGTCGACCCCAAGGTCGACTTCCCTAGTGGTAGGTCGACCTCCTGGTCTACCTGACCCCTAGGTCGACCTTAGGGTCGACCTGCCTAGTTGCTGGGTGGGAAATTTCCCGCCCAGCTGCCTGGGTCGAATTTCGAACTGTCTTGTATCTTTAGTTGATCCTTCTAAAGGATATAACTCATCCATAAAGAGTCCGATTTACGAAAACTTGGACTCTTTTCCAAGCAGAATTCCGAAACGATCGCAATCGTGATGTCCGTTTTACTTAATTCCTGAAATCTAAATTAGGTACCCTTATTTTATCATTTCTATTACATATACTATTAATTAATTAATTTTTCCTTCTCCTCCATGTACTAATTTATTCTCATTGTACATCACCATTATTTTCCTATTTATGCATATATATATATACACATTTTTAATTATATTAAAAATGCGGGGTGTTACAAAAACTGACTCGCCTACAAGCTGATCAAACTAGTCGTCTGTTCTTGGAAGTGGGTGCCTATTCTTCTTGGCCAGCTTGTTTAGCTCCCTATAGTCAACGCATAGGCAAAGTGAACCATCCGCTTTGGTTGCATATACTACTGCAGCACCCCATTTAGAAATACTCCGTCTTATAGACCCTTTTTCGAGCAACTCTTTGACTTGCTTGCTGAGCTCTTTTCTCTACCTTGGAGCCATGTGTCTAACGGGTAGAGCTGCGGGTTTTTCATTATCAACAAGGTATATGCGGAAGTTTATCTCCCACTTCAGAGGTAAGCCCTTCACCTCTTCAAATACATCTGAGTATTCACGGACTACTCTAACAGACTGCAAGTTTTGAACAGACGCATCAAGAGATTCAAGGTAGCTAAGTATAACAGAATGTATGGGATTACAAGAGATTTCGAGAGTGTTACCGAGGTGAGTCATAAATTTAACCACTCTCTTTTCACAATCGAGGATGGCACCATTACTGGAACCAATCCATGCTTAGAATCAACCCATAGCCGTGAAGCCCAAAACATAGGCATTACATCTAAACCCAATGCTTAATATAGAAATTTCCAAATCCAAACAAACCATTGACAAATAAGCCGAGCCCCCAATTGGATTTGAAACAACCAAGGAATCCTCTACTATACTGGTGTCTAGGTGCAAAGATTCAACTAAAGCAGCGGATATAAAAGAGTGCGATGCACCAGAATCAAAGAGTGTACGAACAGGATGATTAAAAAGATAAACTAAACTCTCAGTAGAAATATTTCTACCTCGTTCTTGTGGAGGTGCTATAAGAGGGTGAACCTGCCCTCCAGAAGTAGATCCAATCCTCTTCCTTTGCCCTTGCTTTCTTGGGTAGTCCTTAGCCATGTGTCCTGTCTCGCCGCAGAGAAAACAACCACCCATCTTCCTCTTTTTCTTTCTGCAGTCCTTAATCAGATATCCAGGAATGCCACAAAAATTACACTTCCTCTTGTCATGGGGTTTGTTGTTCTTCCCTCCCTTCTTTGAGTCTTTCTTCTTATTCTACGATCCCTCCACTTTCTTACCTTAAGGTACTTCCACTTTGCCTCTTTCTTGCCATGCTTGTCTTCCTCCTATAGCAGTGCCATGTCCACCAGTCTCTCATAAGTTGCACCCATAGGTATATGAGACATAACAAGGATGTGCAATGGCTCATTCAACCCTTTAACAAAACAGAGAGCCTTCTTATGGGGAGTGTTCACTAACTCCAATCCGAATCTAGCCAGCTGGTTGAATTGGTTGACGTATTCCTTGACCGACATACTTCCCTGTTTGAGAGCCAAGAATTTCTCCATCTGTAGGCTACGTTCTTCTTGTGAGGGGAATTTCATTTCAAACCTCATTCTGGAATCCTCCCAAGTTTCAACTGGTCTCTCAGCATTAGTAACTTCCCACCAATAAGAGGCTTCGTCTTTAAGCAATCATACGGCCTACTGTATCTTCTGGCTATCGTCCACTTCGAAGATAACAAACAAATCCTCGGTTTCTTTGAGCCAGTTTCTTGCTTCTACAAATGACTCAGTCCCATTAAATTTCTTTCCACTCATGGCTCGAAAATCCCTACATATCTTAGAGAAAGCATTTGCACGAGGAGGAGGAAGAACAACTACAACTGGGGGAGGAGTAACATCTGTTGGGCCTGCATCATTAGCCCTAGCCTCTAGATACCTTCTGAACCAGCCAGGTACCGGTACACCCTCTGGAAGGTTAAGATCCCCAGACATGCTGAAATGAAAAAGAAAAGATTCAAAACAAAGGCTAGGATGATAGTGCATATGGCTTTTGGGGGGGATTATGCCTTTTGAAACAACACTTTTTCTTGGAAATGCTTCTTTAAACTTCTTTTTGAAAATTAGTTTCCAAATTTTTTTATCTAATCTGGCAACCATCAGCTCTGATACCAAGTGAAACACCCCACCTCCGTTAAGGTCACTCACAAAGGGAATGCCTTAACGTAGGTGGAGCATTTTAGGTAAAAGATACAGATAATTTACAAGACATACATATAAACAGCGGAAAAACTAAATTTATTTCATAAGTACGTAGTTCAGTTAAAACATTACAACAAATGTCTCAAACCAACTTTCAAATTATTACAAAAAAATCTCTGTCTTGAATTAAAACATAAAGAAGCATTAAAACAACAGTAAGGTAGCATAAATTCCAAATAAGAGAGTATCCAAAGCCATAGCCCAAGGAAAGAGATTCCAAGCAATACGTCTACTCTCTTTAAGCTGGAAATGATCCGAACTAAGATAAAGTATTCCCTCCCTCCGGACCGGGGGGAGGGGGAAACGAAAGAAAAGAAGACGAAAGAAAATGGGTCATACATGAGTCTGGTAAGTCCAGTGATTATTCAGCATGTAAACAAGAAAAAGGATTATGACATGAATAAACTGAATCTAGGACAATACCCTAGAAATAAGATAATAAGACTGAATATGCTATCACACTCATTTCAACTTCTCTGCACCCTTTTACAAGTGTTTCAACTAGCACCACGTATTCAAGACAAATGATCCCCTTTTATCGATCGGCTCCTACTCGTATACGTTTACCACTTGTGTTATTCGACCCCGCTTGATTGTAGATACCTGTGCTGGTCCCACCATGGGTTGTATCAAATCCTGTGGTGGCAAACCGACACAAATCAAGATGCACAGAGTATAACTACTGATGCCCAGTGCCTGCTTTTTCCACTCCGTAGTACGTGCGCGACCACACTTCGTCGGAACCAACACTGATGCACCACTCGCCGTTGTTTTGACCGCTTATAATCAGCCAAGTAATCGTGCCCCATTCTGCTTAGTTCAGGGTACCGAGATACATCTATGTGGGTTACTGCTGAAATGGGTCCCCATTACCAGGGTTTCCTAATCAACATGTTAAAATGGTTAAGTGTTCTCAAATTAACCTAACCCCACCCATCAGTTTAGTTAACATGTTGTATTGGTTAAGTGTTGCCTTAATTGACTTAACCCTACCATTCCTGTCTTAGCTTTAATTCATTTAATAAAGCACTAACCACTCACATTAGATATGTATTGTTGCAGTTGTTGGATGTGCTGGCCGGTTCCAAGCTGTCTTACACCGCAACTCAATCTAACCTCGGGTTCTTTTGGGCTTGATGCACTAACCTCTAACATTAAATATGTATTGTTACGGTTGCTGGATGTGCCGGGCGGTTCCGGGTAGTCTTACACCGTAACTCAATCTAACCTCGGGTTACCAATATTCGTCTTTTACTTATTTTACATATTTACCTTTCATATTTATATGTAAATTATCCACAATTATTTCCATTCAAGTCATGCCCAATTTTCCCTCTAAATCATATTCATAATTTTTAGGTATATAAATTATACCATTTTTATGCCACTAATCATTCATATATTTATGGGCCAAATAATGCCAATAATATGAAATTTAAGGTTTTTCCCAATGTTACCCGCATCATATGTTCGCAAAATTAACACAATGTTAGGCTCGTAACTTAGCCTAACTTATATACAAAAGGGGAAAGAAAGGAGCATGTACCATTCATAAAACATAAAATAATAAGGATCTAACTAAACATGTGTCATGTAAATTTTGCATAAAATAATGAACTTGCATTTTTGGATCAAATTAACATGAATCTTAAGCATATGAAAATACCCAAATCCAACTAAGCATGTAAATGTAAACTTTTATTTTGGACCCAATAAACATGAATCTTAAGCGTATAGAATTACATAAATCCAACTAGGCATGTGAATGTGAACTTTTATTTTGGATCCAATAAACATGAATCTTAAGCATATAGAACTACACAAGTTCAACTAGGCATGTGAATGTGGACTTTTATTTTGGAACCAATAAACATGAATCTTAAGCATATAGAATTACACGAGTTCAACCAGGCATGTGAATGTGAACTTTTATTTTGGATCCAATAAACATGAATCTTAAGCATATGGAATTACACAAATCCAACTAGGCATGTAAATGTAAACTTTTATCTTGGATCCAATTTTCATAGATCTAATTGTAGATCTAAACATAATACATGTCTTAGCGTAACAACTTGCATGTAACATAACATGAAAAAGTCACCAAATTTACATAATACACGATTGGTTTAACATCAACATAATAACCACAATAGTCTCATAAGCATATACGATAGAATCGTTACAAGAAGAGACATGAATCAACATCATCATTATCTTACAACTAGGAATAACTATAGTTTTCACTTTATTACAAATCATAACTTTTAATCATTCAAATCTAAATAATAACAGGACTTACAAACAAAATAAAGTCTTGTTTTTCTGGGATCTGTTTTCTGAAACTGAAAAGCAACCCCTTGACGTAGACTATCTAAATTTGATTTGATTCGTAGCTTATAACTTATTTTCTAATTGAAGAAGAAATGGTGGCTAGGCTAGGACGATCATAGACAGCATGGTGGCTCCTTGGAATGAATTTGTGTGATTTAGGGTTGAGGAATAGGGTTGCTTTTATAGAGGTTTAAACTTATGTGAGCCGTTAGATCATCTTAGGAGCAATCACAACTGTCCAGACTAGATAGAGTTATCAAGAATTGCCACCTATGCCCTAGTGACTCAGCAACAAGTCAGAATCGTCACTGTTTTGGATCAAGGCGAGGTGGTAGGTCGACCCCTAGGTCGACTCCCAGGTCGACCTGTATAGAGGAGGTCGACCCCCTGGTCGACACGGCCGAGGGCGGGAAAAATCCCGCCCAGCCCGCTTCTTCGTTTTCATTTGAATTTTGAATTTAAATCTGAGCTGTTTTAATTTATTTAAATTTCTGAAACTTCTGAGGGCCATAACTTCTTCATACGAAGTCCGATTTATGAAAACTTGGACTCTATTCCAAGCAGAATTTCGAGACGAACGCAATGGCGTAACCTGTTTCCCTTAATTATTAACTTCAAAATTAAGTATTCTTTAATTCGTTCTTTTAATGGAAAAGAAAATTCTGGGTGTTATAGGAAGTGTTTGGGAAAGCGTGTGTTCCTTGCAGCCCTAAAATCAAGGAAAGGGAGCAATGGTAATCTTGTAGCCTTGAAATTAATAACGTTTGGAGCGGTGTTAACCTTGTAGCTAGGAATTCAAGGGGAATATACTTAGATATTGATATAGTAATAAAACTCTGCGCAATCCAGCGTTGCATGCGACTGGACGTAGGAGTAATTGAACCAGTATAAAATTCGGTGTGTTCTTTCCTTTTCTGCATTTTTTTATTTCTGTGTTTGTTTTTGATTTTGCTTCTGTGATTATCTCTAGTGTGTGTGACTCATATAGTAAACAATATAAGTTTTAGATTTCATAAATTTCTTATAAACACTATTCACTCCCCTCTAGTGCTAGTCGTTCCTTAAGATCCGCATTCCCTAACAATAGGTATTAGAGCAAGGTTTTTCAAAAATTTCATAATCTGATTTTTGAAAATATCAAATAGCAACCAACACTGGTAATAATAGTTCTTTCGTAGAATGTCAGTCCACTGTTAGACCACCACTATTTAATTGTTGTAATTTTTCATATTGGGCATGTAGAATGAAAATATATTTACAGTCAGTAGGATCATAAACATCAAATATCACATAGACTGAATATGTTGACCCACAACTAATTTTTCATAATGGACTAATGAACAAAAGGCTGCTGCACAAAGCAATTCTAAAGCCATGAATATGTTATTATGTTCATTAGATAGGAATGAATTTAACAGAGTGTCAGTTTGTAAATCTATTCATGAAATATCGAGAACTTTACAAGTTACTCATGAAGGAACCAATAAAGTTAAATAGACTCAGATATCGATGCTAATTAATCAGTTTGAGTTATTCAAAATGAACGAGAAGGAATCTATCTCTGATATGTACTACAGATTCCAAGAGATAGTGCATTCATTAATAGCATTTGAAAAAACTTATTCAAAAGAAGATCAAGTCAAAAAAAAATATTGAGTTCATTGACTTAAGAATGGGATCAGAAAACATTGGCGATTGAAGAAGCCCATAATGTCATGAAATGAGGATTGAGGAGTTAATCAGAAATCTGATGTCTTTTGAAGTCTAATTGTAGAAAAGATAGGAAAATAAGCTAACCGAAAAGAAATCCATAGCCTTTAAAGCAACAACAAATGGTTCTGATTCAAGTAGTGAAGATGATGAAGAAATAGGCTTAATGACAAGATATTTTAGAAAATTTCTTAGATACGGAAGGAGAAATAACTTTCAAAGAAATAACCAAGGAAGTTCAGGAAGAAGTGATGATCAATGTTATAACTGCAATAAACTAGGCCATATAAAGCGAAAGTGTCCATATCCAGATAAATCAATTCAACAAACGGACAATATCAATTCATCAAAGAAAATAAAGAGGGCAACTTTAGACGATTCAGATTCATCATCAAGTGATGAAGAGCCAGAAACTGGAAATTCAAATATGTGTTTCATAGCAATTCAGAATTAGATAGTGTCAAAGAAATGAATCTAAAAACCGGGTACGCCTTAATTAATTTTAAAAAAAAAAATTGGTTGAATAGATGTTTTGTTTGCTTTGTTTTAGATTTAAAAATTAAACTTTAAAACTCAAACTTGAAATTTAGAATTCGACCGAAATTTGAATTTTGAAACTCGAAATAATGATAACAAAAATAATAATTAATAAAATAATAAAATAAACTGTGGATGTTAATTAGGATTAATATTCAGAAAATAATAAAAAATGAAATATAAATCGATAAATATAAAACCAAAACTCAAAAGTCATATGTCCTTTGAATTTCTACATGTATGTCAACATACATAGAAGGGCATTTCGACATAATGACTAGAAAATGAAATCCAAAATTGAATTTCAAAAGTATAAACTTTCAAACTTCCCTCCAACTTTTCACCAACTCCCATGGTCTGAAAAGGTGTCATTGATTTCTGAAAAGTTGTGCCCATTCAATCTCTATTTATATATCTATTCAATCTTATTCTTTCTACCTCTCATTCAAAATTCAAACTGCTTTCTTCATATCTATACTCTTCAAAAACTCTCTAATGGCATCCTCCAGCAATCCTCAAACTATGAGATTATCCAAAACTATCAAAGGATATCTCCATAATGATAAAGAAGCAATCAAAACCTATGTTGATTATGTAGCAAATGCAAAATTCAATACGGGAGCTTTAGCCATCTTTGGAGATCTTTCATCTTATGATCTTACTTCTCTTTTCAATCATAATGAAGTATTGAGCTTGAATAACGCTTGGGATAACGATGAAGTATGTTACCAAAACTCGTCAAAATTTCTATGCAAATCTTAATCGTGGCTTTTACGAAGGAGATGAAAATCAAATTTGTAGTAGGGTAAAAGGCACACAAATCATTCTAGATTGTGAAATTTTGGGTAATAGCTTAAATCGTAAAAGTACAGGATTGGATTTTTCGGAATTCAGAATTGAAGAAACGAATTTAGAAACCTATCATCACATATTTGAAAGCGGTGCTCACATGGAATTCAAATTTGCTTTTTCCACCCAAAAACAAGAATCGTAAACCTCCTCCTTCAAAATATCATCACTCCTCGTTCTAGAAACATTAACTACCCAATTCTCAAAGTCCAAAAGGCACTCTTTTCTATTATTGGTGGCTATGACATCAATTGGGTTGATATGATTTTAAAAGAAATCAAGCCTATAGAAACATCAAGAAGAGAAACACTCTTTAATACAAAGTTTATCTCACTTTGATTTTCAAATATTTTGGAGTTGATCTCAAAGGAGAAGGGTTTGTACCAAGAAAGGTGTTTGACTCCACAAATATACACATTATGCAAGTTCTACTCACTTTCAAACCTTATGAGACATTCGAAGACAAACAATCTTGAATGCAACAAGAACAAGTGCCTATGGAAATTGAAGAAGAAGAAGAAGAAGGAAAAGAAGAAACTTCTTTGGAAAGATTAGAGTGTCCACTCAACACTAGAACAATTTCCAAAGAGATAATTGTTCAAATCAAGTGAAAATAGACAAAAATAAAAAGAAGCTCAAAAACACTTTTACCAAAATGACTAAGTTCATGGGCAAAATAAAAAAGAAAACTTGGAATTTCATCTTCCTCCTCATCATCTGCTGAAATCTAGCCTATCAAGTTTAGGTTATTTTCTTGTATTTTCTTTCAAAATTTGTATTTAATGTTTCGTAATTAGTTGGATGTATTTTCTGTTTAACAAGTAATGAATTGAGTTTTATTTATGTCAAACCATCTTTAAGTTACTGTGAAAACATTAGAATTAAATATATTAATATAAAATAAATTAAATATATTAATATAACATAATAACAAATAACTAAAATTGAAAATTAAAAAAAAAATAGTATGTCGACATACATATGTCACTATCTCGACAAATAACCTGCTAGTTTTTCAAAACTATTCAAAATATAGATTTTAATAACTAACTCAT
Organism: Allium sativum; assembly: GCA_030737875.1. Taxonomy (NCBI): domain Eukaryota; kingdom Viridiplantae; phylum Streptophyta; class Magnoliopsida; order Asparagales; family Amaryllidaceae; genus Allium; species Allium sativum. The sequence continues at coordinate 26,697,922 of CM060927.1, read as the reverse complement.
GACCATTTAAATCTAATGAATTCCAGACACTATTTAAGCCTATTTCTTCCAAAAAAATTCATTATATCATTCCTTCTTCCTCTCTATTCAATTCTTATAAAAATATGGCTGATCTAATTCATAACTTGAGGGAAAATCTTGAACAGACTTTGAATTCCTTCAAGAACATCCTTTCCACAGTACTATGAAACCAGCGTCATCTTTAATTAAGTTAAGTCGAAATGGTATAGCAACACTAGAAGCACTTTGATGTCATCCATTGTCTAATCTTTCTCATATCAGAGAAGGACATCAAGAAGAACCTAATCACTGGAAAAGAAGAATGGGTAGAAGTTACAAGAAATGTTTGATTGTTTGGTATGATTGTTTGTTTTGATTATGGTTGAATTTGTGTGAAATTGTTTGAACCTTGGATATTTTGTGGATTTATTTGCTTGGATTTACAAAATTTGTATGTATATGAATTGATACACTTGTAAAATTAAACATTTGGTATTGGTTTATTTTTATAGTCATGAATTTAGGGGGATTAATTTATTACAGGATATGTATAGATAGATATAGGATTTAGGGGGAGTAAGTTTAGAATTTTTTTTTTGATAATGACAAAGGGGGAGAAATTATAAAATAAGGAGTAGTTATACATAGTATATATAATTCATGATGACAGGGGAAGGATTAGACGGACCAGAGTCAACTAGTATGAACAGATATGAATATTTTATAAATCAAGGTTTCCATCATCAAAAAGTGGGAGATTGTTGGAGAATGGGGTTTTGATTACAATAGCCTTATTTAAATTATCATTAATTGTAAAATATATACTAACATCTTTATCTAGAATATACATGTACACATATATGCAGGATTTGTATACAGGAATTTATAGCGAAGACTATTTAGTTTTAGAGTTTTAAGAATCAGAATTCAAAGGAGATTCAAGACTCGTGAGTAATCAAGTTATCAAGAGTTCAAGACAAATATAGTAATAGAGTCTGGTTTATACGTAATACTCTGAATAGCATTCCAGGTTCAAATTCTGTTTTCAAATTCTGATTTTCAATTTCTGATTTTCAAATTTCAAATTTTGATTTTCAAAATTCAAATTCTAATCTCAAATTGTTTTTCCATCTTACTTTTGATTTCAAATATAAGTTTTAAAGTTTTTATATATATATAGTTATATACTTTTATAGTTTTATATAGTTTTAAATCTTATAAATTTGTAAATATGTTTATATAATACATAATTATGTTTTCATATGGTTTTACTTTAGAATACTCATTTATACCACTATGTTTTAATTCAAGAATTTCAAGAATAATATATACACTTAAATACATGGAAAATAGTTTTAAAAATATTTTACACATGCTTATGTCGACATACATATATGTTTATGTCGACATACAACTGTCGTTTTTTCTATTTTCAAAGGAAGTGTCTTTTCACTATTTGTAATGTTTCAGAAGCATTGCAACCTTTCAAATATTATAAATAGGGGTTAATTTCGAATTTTTTAATTATTCTTTTTCTTCATCTTCACCCCTCTTCATCCCTCCATTAATATTTCTTATTTTATTGATTTCTACACTTCTAATTTGCCAATTTCTATTCTAATTACATAAAATTTCTTCTTTTCTCACTCTTTACTCATTACTCTCTGAATTGAAGTGCTATTGAAGAGTTATAGGGCAGTAGTAATAATTTGGGAAGTGTTTGGGAAAGGGTGTGTTCCTTGTAGCCTTGAAATCAAGGAAAGGGAGCGGTGGTAATCTTGTAGCCGTGAAATCAATAATGTTTGGAGAGGTGTTAACCTTATAGTCGGGAAATCAAAGAGATTGTACTTGGATATTGATATTATTAGGGATTGCGGAAAGGATTGTTAAGGAAAAACAAACACTAGAAAGGTGTGAATAGTGCTTTTGAGAATTTAAACAAAATCTAAAACTTATGTGATAAACTATATGAATCAAACACCATAGAAACAATCACAGACATAAAATCAAACACATATGCAAAATAAATGGAAAATAAATGTAAAAAAAAAGAACACACCAGATTTTATACTGGTTCGAATTGCTCCTACGTCCAGTCCTGCACAACACGGGATTGCACAGAGTTTTATTATTATATCAATATCCAATTACACCTCTTGATTTCATGGCTACAAGATTAACATCGCTCCCATTCTTGATTTCACGGCAAAAAGGAAAATGTCAATTATGTTCCTTGATTTCACGGCTACAAGGAAAACACTAATTCCCAGATACTTCCCAAACAATTACAATAGCCCTATAACTCTTCAATAGCACTTGATTCAGAGAGTAATGAGTAGAGAGTGTAGAGAGAAGAAGATCAGTGAAAACAGAATTGAATTCAGCATAGTATAGGTGTAGGAATCATAAAAATGATAAGAAATAATGGTGTAATGAAAGAGAGTGAAAGTGGAGAAGAAGGAGTGATTAAAAATTTGAAATCAATCCCTTTTTGTAGTGTGTGAAAAGTTGCAATGTTCCTGGAGCGTTACAAATGGTGAAAATACACTTTCTTTTAAATTTAAATTTCCGATAGTTTTATGTCGACATACACATAAATGTATGTCGACATATCCATCATTTTTATGATTTTTAAAGAATTTTAAAGTATTTAAATCAATATTTAAATTTTGGAACACTACAACAAAAAACACTTTTCGCAACAGGCAATGTCGTTTGCAGTCGACCAATTGCAACAGAATCGCGCCTGTTGGTATAGCCGGAGTTGTAAAAAGTTCGCAACATTTTCCGCCTACTGCAATAAGATGTTGCGCTATATTTTTTTGCAACAGGCTTTTGTTATTGCAACAGATCCTTTTGCAATAGTACATGCTCGTTGCAATAGATTTATAAATCTGTAAAAAAAAAATTACAACTTACAGATACTACATATTAAATGAATTCATTTTACTAATAGTGTATGTCATAGAATGAAATAAACAAATAAATTTTTTATTTTAACAAAGTTTTAATAGTACAAACAATTGCAAAAAATATTTCTACAATTTTCATACACCATTCATGTATAAAAATTTCTTCTCTCACACAAGACATTTTCATTTTCACACAACACATTTTCACACAACACATTTTCACGTATAACAATTTCTTCTCTCACACAACACATTCATGTATAAGAATATCTTGTACAGAAGAATGCTGCTGCTAACCAAAACGATCATCATTTTCATAAAGAATGCACACTTTGCAGAAGCACCAGCAAACCCCCAAGCAATCCTTCAGCACCGTGATTAAACATATGTAGTTAAACAAAAACAAAAACATATATAATGATTAAACATATGTACTTCACACATAATAAAAATGAAGAAATGTATTTTCAATTGAAATACCATCTAACACTCCAAACAATAGAATTTCTTTTCTAATGAGGATAGAAAGGTCATTGTAAAACAAGCATCAATCTCATGAAACATGAAGCAGACTGTCAATTATCCACTCTTACTAGTGACTGACTACGCTAATTTTAAACGTACGAGCAAATACATGTATTGTTAACACTAGGCGATGAGAGGAAATTCAATATACCTTATCAGAGCATAAGTTCTAGGACATAACGTTCCACCTTCATACGGATTTTTTTTCTTCATTGGTCAATGCATTTTGCTGGGAAAGCATATCTGCAAATTAAGAAAGGGGGCACATCACTATAATAAAGTAGTGAAACAATAATAAAAACATTATTGAGCAGAAATATTTTAACTAGCCTAACAAGTCACAAACATCACAAGAGTAATTGGACTAAAATGTAAATTTACAAAATAATAAAGAGTTATCTCAATTACATCAATAGTTAGTAGAAGGACAATAATTTTCTCAGCAAATCTCTTATCCATCCACATTGTACTTTGGTTTGTTGCAATTTTATGCTTTGAAAGGTTACTTAGGATCCACCATATCATGCCTCCTCTCCTCGTATTGTCGCAGCCTCCACTACAAGTACTGTAACAACCTGAAAAATCAGAACCAATTAAATTTTTTTATTTTGGCAATTTTAATGAATTTTGGATATTTAAAATGAATTATTTTAAATAATAACGACGGAAAATTTATTTTCTATGAAGTTTAAATGAATAATTTTATTTTAATTATAAAAGAAATTGAAAATGGCGCAGTAGTTTGAAAATTCGATTTCAAATTTCAAATGAATGTACATGATTCAAAATAAACTAGATTTTAGTGAAACTAAAAATATTAGAATCTATTTGAAAATATCTTTCCAACAAATCCGAAAATTTGGAATTTCATAGCGGGAATAAAAAGTTATGCCGAAGTGAAAATTTAGAATAATCGCTATGGAATTTTAGCCCTTAAAAATGGAAATTTTGCAAACGACCTCCGTTTTCAACGACCACTTTTGTTGATCCGGCATGTCAAGTAATTGCTAGATTCCAAAATTCATAATTTTTGGGATTAATATGTGAGTGTGGCAAAAGAAAACATGTTTTGACAGTTTCAGCCAATTTGGATCGACCAGAAAATGACCATTTTTCAAACGGTCTACGAAATTCGATGAAATTAGTTTTGTTAGGACCGTATTGTCAAAACATAGCCAGATTTATTTTTTCTAGAATTTTTGGAGTCCGTATGTGGCCCCAATAAATTGAAATGTATGTTTAAATTAAATATATATTGATTTATATTTTAATTTAAATGAAAACTGATCGAAACAGCCGAACTGGCTTGCGATACATATCCCATTGTGTTCGGAATAGGGGTAATTAGCTATGGGCGACAGTCGTTGGGTCTCGTTTGGAGTTCAAGAGAAAAGTCAACTCTTTGGAGAATAAAATAAAATATATATACATAAGCCCCACTTCTTTTATCTTCCCCAATTCATTTCAGTTTAAAAAAAAAAGAGAACGACGCGCTCCCCCTCCGCTCCGACCATCGCGCCGTTGCGCCTTATGCCACCACCGCCTCAAGCTGCCTCCGGTGAGACTCCCCCCTTTTCACGGTGGTGCGCCCCTCTCCTCTCCATATCCATAACCCCCAAATCGATTTCAAAACTCTAGCCGCCCCCTGACATCGCCTCCGACACCCCACGTCCTCCCTTCTCCATCAGTGCCGCCCCCCAACCCTTCCTCCATTCGAAAATCAGCCCCTCCCCTGCAAGCAGAACAGAAAAAAAGCAAAGGTGAGTTTTGTTAAATTAATTAATTTTGTGTATAATCTTATTGTAAAACAAAATCAGTTTATTTATTTTATATATGTAAAGCTTCAATTTTTGATTTTATAAAGCTATGATTTTTTATAAACAAAAAGGTTTGATTTTTTTATATAAACAAAAAGGTTTGATTTTAAAAATATAAAAAGGTTTTAATTTCCATGAGATAAAGGTACGATTTTTACGTATAGAGATATGAAATAAAAATATGATTTTTATATATGTATGAAATAGAAATATGATTTTTATATATGTATGATAATAAAAATATAATTTCTGTATATGTATGATGATAAAAATCTAACTTTTATGTGACGACCCCAAACCCCGTAATGACGGTGGCAAGGGTGATCTTTGGAATATAACACATAAACAGATAACAACAGAACAGAGATAAATAAATACACCAGATAATGTACAAATAATACACTAGATAAACATAATCATCAGAGTTACATAGTATACAGGATCACACTTAGCACAAATACAGTTCAGCTATACATAAATGTCTACAGCAGAAAACAAACATAATATGTACAATAGGAGCTGAACAGCATAAAAAGTGATAAATGATAGAATCCATCTTCAGCTCCAGTTATCCAGAAAGAGCCCGCTAAAACCTGAACACAAGGCTGCCCGTGTAGAAAAAGGGGCACCCGAGTTTGCAAGTGAAACAAACTATGAGTCAGTCATGGGACTGGTATGAGAAATCTACTTAACACATTTTATAATATGGCTAATCACAGGACCACGCCACTTTCGCGGAACGGGTTTACTCCATCGGATTGCCAGTGCTTTAAAACAAGTAAATATTTTAAACATCGCAATGATTTTTATAAAAATGAAGCCATTATAAGACTCAGTTCCCATCACACAATGCAACGCAAACCGGAGGACAGAGTTTTTCCTTATAATGGCCAAAATATGCTTGATACGAATAAAACAAAAGAATTCGATATTATTACTAGTGTTTATATGTTTCAAAAACAATTTCAAATCATAAGTATCAATCATAGATGGCATGGGTACCATATATCATGTCGCCATATATAGGTATACAGTCAAAACCGCACAGTCACGTATTTGGAAATTGGATTTCTGTCATGAACCAAGGCAAAAGATAGTCCTTACCGACTTCGAGACTCTCTAGCCTGAGCCTCAGGACCTAGACTCAGGTGGGCCCTTGGAGCGACAGGGTCGGTCCACCAATGTGGATTAAAATGCCTGAACACTACGTTTCCCCGCCCTTTGGAGGCATAAATGAGCCAACAAATGGATTCATCGGTCCCGGATCGACCGATATATCCGAGGCGCCTCGCAACAGCAACAACCACACAAGTGAAAATAATATATTTGTCATCTAGTTTAAGCACTGACACCACCTCTAACTAGATAGAAACGCATGTCCTTCCTGAGGTCCTCTCCTGTTTCTGGTTCACACCGAGGTGTGAGGCTCGCGAATTCACGTTATACACAAAGCTACGCCACACAGGCCGTGCTTTGATCATCAACCACAAGACTTTGCTTTTCAACAGAAGCCTTGATCACTGCATCTTAGCATGCAACACAGGCAATTCACACCATGCAACTGATGACTATCAATCACACAGAATGAATTACAATGTCAGGCACACAGTCCATTTGCAAGTCCGTTCTGGGTCTGAACGAAACCGGAGGCACTATATATCTCGCATACCCATCGATCTCCACATACGTCTGGACGATCACCACTCATTATCCGTATTTCGGGATGCCTCCCAATCAGGACATCAGATACCATCCAACTGAGGTGAAGATCTCCGGTCTTCAATCACCATCTTAATCTTCGATTTCTTATCGTCGATTCAGTTATTCAGAATGGGATACACCCGGTCTTTCTGAGCAACTCGCGTATATAATTAACAAGTGCTACACAAACACAACATACGCTTCATTCCAATTCATTATTCACTAACTGTAAATTAGTAAGAGAATGATTTCCCAGATATTAACCCTGAAGGCCGAAACCAACATCAGATCAAAACCCAGGAAACCATCCGACGTAGCCAACCTCCAGTTAGTTTTTAAATTTCACACCCAACCATCAAATATTCAATAAACTAGGTAAATTCGGTTTATTTCCATTCCATACCGTTTATAATATTTTATAACGATTTATCGCTATTTTTATTCATTTATTTATAGCCAATTCATTCAAACGACGCTTCGGGCCATAACGCAGCCGTGATGCTGTTTTTCTTCAGATTTGATTTACACATATCTGAAAATCTAACCGTTGGATCTTCACGAATTCTATATCATTAGAAAGATCTTTTCAAAACAAATCCAACAGTTCCAGTTTTGGGAAAATCCGACGGACAGATCTCCCGGTACACTCGTTTGAAGTTTCGATTTCAAAATACGAACTACAGCGTCGTTATTCGATTTAATTTAATTATATATATATATATATATATATATATATATATATATATATATATAATCGATTATGGCGCTGATTTTCTTCAGATTTGAATTAAACATTCCAGACAATCAAACCGTTGGATCTTTACAAAGTTGGTGTCGTTGGAAAGATATTTCCAAAGCGAACCCGACGGTTTCGGTTTCGGGAAAATCCGATGGTCGGATCTCCTGCACTAATCGTTTGAAATCATGGTTTCAAATCACGAACTGCAGCTTCGTTATTCAATATATTTTAATTATATATATATATATATATATATATATATATATATATATATATATATATATAAATAATCGATTCTTCAATACTGTGACGATCCCAAAATCCGAGGGGCGGTATTAAGGATAATCATTAGGAAATAACACATTAATCATCAGCAGAGTACAGATAATAGCAGAAACAATAAATAAAATAATTTTACATGGATATGACAGCGGAATCACAACATGTAGGAATATCAGAATACCAAAACGTGGGATATAACTTAGTAAATAAAAAGGAAAGTGATCAGTCATCATCGCCAGAGGCGGAATACATACATGCAGTGAGACATAATAAGGGTATCAGTCTACATTGCCGAAGGCGGAATACATATACATATAGTGAGAAATACGGAAAGTAAATCAGTCTGCATCGCCAGTGGCAGAATCATAATATAAGTACAGTAATGGCGGAAAATGTCAAAGTCATCTCTGTGAAGTCAGCCTCGCCATGAGCCAAAAATGCACTCTATGCAGCAGTGCAGAACCAAAAACCACCTGTCACCTGTGTACTAGGCTGCCCGTGTGAAAATAAGGGCACCCGCGTTTGCAAAGTGAAACAAACAACGAGTCAGTCATGGGGACTGGTATGAGGAATCTATTTAACAGTTAAACAACAGTAATAGCAAATCATAGGACCACGCCACTTTCGCGGAACGGGTTTACTCCAGTGATTACTAGTGCATTTAAAACAAGGTAAATTCTTTTAAAACAACGCGATGCTTTTAGAAAGAATGAAGCCATTATAAGACTCAGGTCCCATCATACAATGCAACGCAAGCCGGAGGATAGAGTTTTACCTTATAAGGGCCAAATATGCTTGATACGTATAAAGCAAAATCAATTGATATTATTACTAGTGCATATATGTTTCAAAAATGAATAGCATCATAAATATCAATCATAGGCGACATGAGCGTCCCAAGCCACTATGTCGCCATATATAAGTTACAATCGAATCCGTTATCTCGTATTGGAAATTGGATTTCCGTCATGAGTCGAGGCAAGGGGCAAGCTCCTCTCCGCTTCGAGACACTCTAGCAAATGCCTCGGGACTACACACTCTGGGTAACCCCTGGATGCTTCAGGGCCGGTCCTCAGTTACGTTAGAGGATTAATTATGCCTGAACACACGTTTCCCGGTCCTTACAGACCTATAATCGAGACACCTCGCATTCCAACAACCACAAAGGTGAAAAGTAGATATATATGTCAGGGCTGGTAAGTCACTGACACCACCATAGCTAGAAAGAAACGTCGTGCTCTCCCTGCAGTCCGTATCCCGTTTTTAACTCATACCGGGGTGTGAGGCTCGCGAATCTACGAAATACACAAAGCTAGGTCACGTAGACCGTGCTTTGATCATCATCCACAAGACTTTGCTTTGCAACAGAAGCCTTGATCACAACATCTTGGCATGCCACATAGGCAGTCCACTCCATACGATTGATTTCCATCGATATATAACCTCTGAGCTCGTACGTCTCAGAGAAGGGCGTTAAGCAAAAGAATAAATTCTCCGCCGCAAAACAGATATATATTTAACAGAGATCAATCAGTACAGAACAAAATCCAATGTCAGACACACAGTCCATTTACAAGTCCGTTCTGGGTCTGAACGAAACCAGAGGCGTCAAATTCCTCGCAAACCCGTACAATCAACACATACGTTCAGACGGCTACTACTTCCGTCCCCTTCCGGTAGCTACTCCGGTTAGGAACCTCAATAGCGCCCATCCAACCGATCTGAAGATCGTCGGTCTTGAATCGTCTTTGCATTTTCCAATTCGAATAGCTCGATAAATTATTTGAAATGAGGGTTAGCTCGGCCTTTTCAAATAATTCACGTCATTAGAATTTAAATCGATTCTTTCTATGGTTATATTATTCGACATCCATCTTTCAGTTATTTAGTGTTATTTTCGTGTGAAACACATACAACCATCAAATATCAAACAATTCAAGCCCAATTGGTTTATTCTCAATCAATATTGCTTATAATATTTTATAACGATTTTTCGCCATTTTTATTTATTTAAAAATGGCCATATTTAATTAAACGACGTTTCAGGTCGTGTCGTGGCGCTGTTTTTCTCCTAATTTGTTTTACACATATCGGAAAATCTAACCGTTGGATTTCCACAAAGTCTATATCAGTGGGAAGATATTTCCAACGCGAACCCAATGGTTCCAGTTTTGTGAGAATCCGATAGTCGGATCTTCCACACTAGTCGTTTGAAGTTACGGTTTCAAAATTCGAACTGTAGCGTCGTTATTCGATTTATTTAATTATATTTATATATATATATATAAATATAAACGATTTTGGCGCTGTTTTTCTTCAGATTTGAATTAAACATTCCGGACAATCCAACCGTTGGATTTTTACAAGGTTGGTGCCGTTGGAAAGATATTTCCAAGGCGAGCCCAGCGGTTTCGGTTTCGGGAAAATCCGATGGTCGGATTTCTCGTACTAATCGTTTCAAATTACGATTCCGAAACGCGAACTACACGGCCTCTATTCCCTTTAATTATATTTATATTTATATATATAAATATAGTTCATTCTATAGTTTCAACTATAGTTCATTTTATATTTTCAACTTCGTTTTCACTTCAAATATTTCACTAACGCCTTAATATTTCGAAAAATTTCGCCATAACCTCCTTTGTACGGGGAGGGGTTTGGAAATTTATTGGGCCGTATTAGGTACCCAATAAATCCTAAAAAGCATTCACATATTTATAGTGATATATTCTGGTGTTTACGGGGGAGTATGTACTGATAATCACTCCAGAGAATAAATTCTCGTCACCACGTTTCCGTGTGGAAATAAATAGTCCATGTGCCATATCTACTAACTAGAGCGACGTGATTATTGTTAACTCCAGACCCGTGTGGGGTTTTTATTAATCTGGCAATTTATCGTTATAATTTATATAGTCCATATCAGTCATCAGTTCAACCTGTAGTACATAGTCATCGCCATACAAGCCTCTTGCTTATATGGTAAATCTTCCACCTCGTCACACAAGCTCCAATTGCTTATGTGGAATATGATGAAGTATGCCTATCGTCAAGAAGTATGCCATGTAGTGTAGTTCAAAATTAATTGTTACTATCCTATGGCGTTATTTATTATTTCACACAGAAAAACCAGCACTCCGCATCCAATGGCATTCACATGAGTTGATATATATAAATAAAATTGCGCAGCCAACTCATCAAGGTTTACCTATTTGTCGGGCACACAAATAATTTCTTTACTCTACAGCTAATCCATTTTTTCCTGTTCAACACATGTATATATATGCAGAACAAAGCTAATAATAATATTTCTAGCAAACTATTATTTATTTCGACACATGTGTATTTTTAACTGAGCGTATACATGATAAAAGGAATATTTTTATCATCAAAAATATTTATTCGACACAGGTGTATTTTTAACTAAGCGTATACATGATAAAAGGAATATTTTTATCATCAAAAATATTTATTCGACACAGGTGTATTTTTAACTAAGCGTTTACATGATAAAAGGAATATTTTTATCATCAAAAATATTTATTCGACACATGTGTATTTTTACCACTTCATATTCACTATATAAATATAGTTTTCATTGTCGATTCATTTTATTTTTAAAAGATGATAACATTCAACACATGAACTTCAACTCAATGAATGAATTGCAATTCAACACATGAATATTCTATATAGTTCATATATATATATATATATATATGTGATTTTTATTGCTAAAGCCATTTGTTTAATTTCAAATAATATTCAACACATGAATTTCAACTCAACGAATGAATTGCAACTCAACACATGAATATTCGATATAGTTTGTATATATATAAAAATGTGATTTTTATCGCTAAAGCCATTTGTTTAATTTCAAATAATATTCAACACATGAATTTCAACTCAACGAATGAATTGCAACTCAACACATGAATATTCGATATAGTTTGTATATATATAAAAATGTGATTTTTATCGCTAAAGCCATTTGTTTAATTTCAAATAATATTCAACACATGAATTTCAACTCAACGAATGAATTGCAATTCAACACATGAATATTCTATATAGTTCATATATATATAAAAATGTGATTTTTATTGCTAAAGCCATTTGTTTAATTTCAAATAATATTCAACACATGAATTTCAACTCAACGAATGAATTGCAACTCAACACATGAATATTCGATATAGTTTGTATATATATAAAAATGTGATTTTTATAGCTAAAGCCATTTGTTTAATTTCAAATAATATTCAAAACATGAATTTCAACTCAACGAATGAATTGCAACTCAACACATGAACATTCGATATAGTTTGTATATATATAAAAAAATGTGATTTTTATCGCTAAAGCCATTTGTTTAAATTCAAATAATATTCAACACATGAATTTCAACTCAACGAATGAATTGCAACTCAACACATGAATATTCGATATAGCTTGTAATTTATTTCAACGAATGAAAATTATTCTAACACATAAATATTTCAGAAAATTTCGGCAGCATAACGGCAGGGTAGTTAAAACCGGGACCGTCCCTAGTACGGCTCCTCGCTCTACCTTAAAACCTCGCGGTTTTTGACAATGGGGATCATGCATCTAGTTCGAACGCAGGCGGCATGTTTTATTTTCAATTCCACAATCCTATTCTATTTTGTTTCAACCACAAGAGGGTATTTTTCAACCACAAAGGTATTTTTTAACCATAATATCAACCACAAACAATTATTTCCAACCATTCGTCATACCATATAATATCACGTCAATCACAAGCAATAAATATCGTCCATGGTCTGTGGACGAGGGGAGTATATATATATAATATAATAATTCACTTGCATTTCATCACAATTCAAAGCATATATGTTTCATTCAACGCTTGTATAATTTATACATCGCTAATATAACTTATACAACACATGTACATGAGGTATACAATGCGTATATAATTTACACTTCGCTTATATAATTTATACATCGCGATTTCATTCACACAAATAGTTTAGATTCCTCACATTGGTTATTGCGGTGCTAAAAATCGTAGGAAGGTCAGAAAAATCCGTGGCTTCTTCTAGAATGAAGAGAGCCTCCTTGCGGTCACGGTGTCTCCTGTTTCATCGAATTTCGTTAAAGAACGAAAAAGATATTATTTTTCAAAGTTTTGCAACACTTAAAAGTGTTATTTTTACTTCAGAATTTACATCAGTAAAGTTTTTAAAAACTTCGAAACTAGGTCACAAATTTTCAGTCGATCCGTACCTCTATGCTTCGATCAGACCTTGCTGCGTCAAAGGGCTACGAAGCACCTCCAGATCGGCGGTGGTGGCGAAGGATTCGATGGCCTGTGCTCGTCGCGGCGGCGCTCTGAAGGTCGCGCCTTTCTCGTCGAATTCCGACGTTGATGGCTGATGAGAGGAGGCGTGGGTTGGTCGGATGTGGAGAGGAGGCGAAGGCGGTCAGAAGTCTCAACTGGCGGCGGCGGTGAAATGGCCTGAGGCGGCGGCGATATCGACGAGAAGTTTTGAGCACTGTGCGTCGTCCAATCGTCTCTGGCGGCTAGGGTTTCGTGTTTTTTTTTTAAAGAAAAATTCCTATTGGTCCATGCTTTATAGAAATTTTTAAATAGTGTTTTTGCAAACGGATTCCTTTTTAAACCTAACGACTGTCGCCCCTAGCTAAATACCCCCATTCCGGACACAATGGGATATGTTTCGTTGGCCATTTCGACTGTTACAGTCAGTTATTTTTCAAATTAAAATATAAAACATTCGATATTTAATTTAAACGTACATTTCAATTTTCCAAGGCCACAAACTGAATCGAAAAATTCCAGAAAAATAAATCTAGCTTTGTTTTGACGATACGGTCCTAACAAAACCAGTTTCGTCGAATTCTGAGCTCGTTTGAAAAACGGCCATTTTTAGGTCGACCCATTTTAACAGAATTTGACCAAACACGTTATCTTTTGCCCCGCTCACATACTAGCTTCAAAAATTATGAAATTTGAAACTTAGCAATAATTTGACATCCCGGACCCAACAAAAGTGGTTTCGTCAAATTCCGAGGTCGTATGCAAAATCTCAATTTTCAAGGGCTATATATACTATATAGCGACCTTTCTGAAAATTCATTTGGCCATAACTTTTGATTTCCATTATGAAATTTCGATTTTTCAGATTCGTTAGAAAGGTATTGATAAACAGATTTAAATATTTTCAGTTTCGTCAAAATCCGTTATATTTTCCACCCGGTACAGTCAGACAAAGTTTGTATCCAAAATTTCAAACTGCAATATTATACCCAATTCTATATTTTATTGAAATAGGCTATCTAAATTATTCAAATTCTTTGGTAATAACCTAATTTAAAAATTTTAAACTGGTTCACATTTTCCGGGTTATTACAATCTCCCCCACTTAAAACTTTTCGTCCTCGAAAAGGAAATAACAGTTAAGCAGGAAATAAAATCTAAATGCAAAGTATTGTAAAAGTACCTTGCATCGGAGTTAGTCAGAGATGTCCACTCTGCATTTGGGATAGGCTTGTTTAATGCTTTCCTCAGTCTCCCAAGTACAGTCTCTAGGATCACAACTCCACTGCACTTTGACTAGATGAATCTTTTTCCTCCTTAGCTCTCTGGTTTCTTTGCCAACTATCTTTAATGGCTCTCTACTGAGTGCTAATTCTGGAGTTATGTCAATATCATGTTGCGCTGCTTCTTCCACAATAAAGTCGATATCATGAACATGTTTTCTGAGTTGAGACACGTGGAACACATCATGAATACTAGGCAACCAATTAGGTAATGAAACCCTATATGCCAGAGTTCCAATCCGTTCAAGTATTGGAAAGGGACCAATAAATCTCGGTGCCAACTTCCCAGTCTTGCCAAATCTGATTACTCCTCGCATTGGAGAAACTCTTAAATAAACATAATCACCAACGGCAAACGATATATCCTTTCTTCTCGCATCAGCATAACTTTTCTGTCGGCTCTGCGCGGTTTTTAATCGCTTCTTAATGAAATCGACTTTATCCGATGCTTCCTGAATCATATCGGTCCCTAACACAAGTCTATTGCCAGGTTCTACCCAACATGCGGGAGATCTGCATGGTCTACCGTATAATGCTTCAAATGGAGACATTCCCAAACTTGTTTGATAGCTATTGTTGTAAGAGAATTCGGCTAGATGTAAGTGATCTTCCCATGAGCCTCCAAAATCGATAACGCAAGCCCGCAGCAAATCTTCTAGAATTCTATTCACCCGCTCAGTTTGGCCATCTGTCTGAGGGTGATAAGCGGTGCTTAGATTCAATTTGGTCCCCAATTCTGCCTGGAATGCTTCCCAGAATTTGCTAATAAATAGGGGATCTCTATCACTGATTATATTGAGCGGCATTCCATGTAGTTTAACTATTTCTTTGAAGTAAATCCGTGCTAGACTTTGAGCCGTTCTGTTGGATCGGACAGGTATGAAATGGGCAGTCTTCGTGAAGCGATCTACGATCACCCATATACTGTCGTTTCCTTTCTTAGTTCGAGGCAAGCCATCGATGAAATCCATCGAAATTTGTTCCCACTTCCATCCTGGAATTTCTAAGGGTTGTAATAATCCAGCCAATTTCTGTTGATCACTCTTAACTAGCTGGCAAGTGGAGCATCTGCTAACATATATTGAAATATCTCTTTTCATCGCCTTCCACCATAATGTGCGTTTGATATCGTTATACATTTTGCTCACACCGGGATGGATACTCAATTTGGATTTGTGGCACTCATCAAGTATTTCTCTTCTGAGCTCTGGGATTCCAGGCACACAAATCCGCCCTTTTAATCTTAGGACCCCTTGGCTATCAAGGCTAAAATCTGAGGGTTTTCCTTCTCGGATCCGCTGGCTAATCCTTTTAATGAATTCATCGTCTTTCTGCAGAGTAGTAATCTTATCTTCTAATGAAGAAGTAATGATAAAACTGGCAATGATTTCATTCTTTCTGCTGAGAGCATCGGCTACAACATTGGCTTTCCCCGGAGTGTATAGAATTTCAAAATCGTATGCTGCAAGGAATTCTAACCAACGCTGTTGCCTCAAATTTAGATCTTTCTGAGTGAATAGATATTTCAAGGATTGATTATCGGTAAATAGTTCGAACTTCTCGCCCAGTAAATAATGCCTCCAGATTATTAAAGCAAACACGATAGCTAATAACTCAAGATCATGAGTAGCATAGTTTCTTTCATGCGGCTTTAGTTGACGGCTGGCATAAGCGATCACTTGGCCTATTTGCATTAACACTGCGCCAAGCCCTCTAATAGAAGCATCTGTCCATACAGTCAAGTCTTGGTTACCTTCTATAATTGTCAATACTGGAGCGGTTGTCAATTTCAGTTTTAGCTCTCGGAAAGCTTCTTCACATTCGGGTGTCCATTTGAATTTCTCATTCTTCTTTGTAAGCTTTGTCAAAACTCCTGATATCTTTGAAAAATCCTGAACGAATTTCCGATAGTAACTAGCCAATCCAAGGAAACTTCGAACTTCCGTGGGAGTAGTAGGTTGTTTCCAGTTCTGAATCGCTGTAATTTTGCTTGGATCAACAGCAATTCCTTCTTTTGATACGACATGGCCTAGGAACTTAACTTCATTCTGCCAGAAGACACATTTAGAAAATTTAGCTTTCAAGACATTTCTCCTTAGAATTTTCAACACTTGTTCTAAATGTTTTGCATGCTCATCTTCCGACTTAGAATAGATTAAAATGTCATCAATGAAGACTAGAACAAATTTATTCAATACCCCACGGAACACTCTGTTCATAAGATCGACGAAGTATGCTGGAGCGTTACATAATCCGAACGGCATTACTAACCATTCGTAGAATAAATCGGGACCCCTGAAGGCTGTTAAAGGAACACAGTCTTCGGCTATACGTAATTGGTGGAAACCTGTAGCTAGGTCCATTCTGGAGAATACTGTTGCTCCATTTAATTGATCTAACAGATCATCTATACGGGGCAAAGGATATTTGTTCTTCAGTGTCTGCTTATTGAGATCTCGGTAATCAACACAAAGTCTTAGAGTACCGTCTGATTTCGGGACAAATACTACTGCTGCTCCCCATGCTGAAAAGCTCGGTCTGATTAGACCTTTCCAAAGCAATTCTCGGGTTTGGCTACTTAGCACTTCTTTTTCTTTCGGTGCCATTCTTCTAATTGGATGTACTACTGGTCGGGCGTTAGGAATTAAATCTATCCTACATTCAATTTCTCTTTGCGGCGGTAAGTTTTCTACTTCTTCAAACACGTCCGCATAGTTTTTAACGACCGGTATCTTTTCTAATAAAGGGGGAATAACTTCTAAAGAAGACCAAAATTCTGTTCTATTAATTTCTGAGCCATGACATGGTATATATATAGGTCCAAGCTTCGTTTCGACTTTAACGATTCTTTCGGCACATCTAACTTCTGCCTTATATTTGGTTAACCATTCCAAACCGAGAATAATATCGAATTCCGATAAATCCATGACAATTAAGTGGATGGGAAACTTGTAACATGAATAAGAGATAGGCACTCTACAGTATAAACTGAGACTAACGGAACTTCCTATTGGGTTTCGAACTTTAATTGGTTCTTTAAGTTTTCTTTGTTTCAATTTTAATTTGTGGACAAGGTTACCAGAAATGAAGCTACGTGATGCACCAGTATCAAAAAGTACAGAAACAGGAATATTTTTAATAGTAAGGGCACCTCCCAAGACATCGCGTTTACCTGATCCATCAGTGGTAGCTGGCGGGGTCTTCCCGTCATAGACATGAGCCACTTGAGCATTCTGCTTCAAAGGACAGTTCCTGCTATAGTGCCCCTTCTTATGGCAGTTGTAGCATTCGGCTGAGTCATTTGCCTTTGGCTTCCTCGGGGCTTTGCATACATTAGAAAAGTGGCCTGGCTTCCCGCAATTGTAGCAATTTCCTTTTGGGATATTTGCAGGTTTCTGAGTAGCGGCCGCGGTAATGCTAGATTCGGGTTGATCTGTTAAAGCCTTGCGCTTATTTCCAGCTTGGCTTTTGGCACGGTCTTGGCTAGCATGCATCTCGTCCATGTCTTCGTAATTTCAAGCCATCTCTACTAGTTCTGTAAAGGATAGTTTGATGTTGCTCATAGCTCTATCGTGGTACTTGCGCTTCAGCCCAAATACGAATCTCTTGTTCTTTGCTTTGTTTGTCGTAATCAGCTCTGGAGCATAGCGCGACAATTGGGTGAACTTATTTAGATAGTCCTGAATAGAGAGATCTCCTTGCTGGAGATTAGCAAACTGCTCTCGCATCCTCTCTAGAGCCTGTTCCGGTACAAACTTCTCATTGAACATAGCTTTAAATTGTTCCCATGTTCTAACAGTACCAGCTGCATCCACTGAGGTAATGGCATCCCACCACAGCTCTGCTTCCTCCTGAAGGAGCCAAATGCCAAGTCGGGCTTTATTGTTGGTTCCCATACCCATGCCTTCAAAGATTTTCTCACAGGTTTTCAGCCAAGCTATAGCCTCGGTCACTGTACCAGTGCCAGTAAAAGGTTTTCCCCCAAGATTTCTGTACCTCTTCGCTACTTTATCTAGCTCAAAGTCTTCTGGTGTTGGTGGCTGAACAATAGGGCCTTCCACTACTACGGGGATATTCCCCCGTCCTCCTGCTGCATCTCCTCGGCCTCCACGGCCTCCTCTAGCTGCTACTGCTCGTGTATCCATCTACGAGAACTGTATAAGCAAGAAAAGAGTCAAGCTCACAGATTTGATAATTTTCATAAATGATAAAGCAGGGGAATACAAGGAAAGATAATGATGATGTACTAATCAAATTGTTTTGCTAATCTGCTTAGCTCATTCTAGGACATTGCTAATCCTATCTCTAATGAGCTACTCGTATTAGAACACTACTGATTCTATTCTGACGAGGTGTTTAATGTGTTAGATCCCGGAACTAAGGTTAACCAAAGCTATGATACCAACTGTGACGATCCCAAAATCCGAGGGGCGGTATTAAGGATAATCATTAGGAAATAACACATTAATCATCAGCAGAGTACAGATAATAGCAGAAACAATAAATAAAATAATTTTACATGGATATGACAGCGGAATCACAACATGTAGGAATATCCGAATAGCAAAACGTGGGATATAACTTAGTAAATAAAAAGGAAAGTGATCAGTCATCATCGCCAGAGGCGGAATACATACATGCAGTGAGACATAATAAGGGTATCAGTCTACATTGCCGAAGGCGGAATACATATACATATAGTGAGAAATACGGAAAGTAAATCAGTCTGCATCGCCGGTGGCGGAATCATAATATAAGTACAGTAATGGCGGAAAATGTCAAAGTCATCTCTGTGAAGTCAGCCTCGCCATGAGCCAAAAATGCACTCTATGCAGCAGTGCAGAACCAAAAACCACCTGTCACCTGTGTACTAGGCTGCCCGTGTGAAAATAAGGGCACCCGCGTTTGCAAAGTGAAACAAACAACGAGTAAGTCATGGGGACTGGTATGAGGAATCTATTTAACAGTTAAACAACAGTAATAACAAATCATAGGACCACGCCACTTTCGCGGAACGGGTTTACTCCAGTGATTACTAGTGCATTTAAAACAAGCTAAATTCTTTTAAAACAACGCGATGCTTTTAGAAAGAATGAAGCCATTATAAGACTCAGGTCCCATCATACAATGCAACGCAAGCCGGAGGATAGAGTTTTACCTTATAAGGGCCAAATATGCTTGATACGTATAAAGCAAAATCAATTGATATTATTACTAGTGCATATATGTTTCAAAAATGAATAGCATCATAAATATCAATCATAGGCGACATGAGCGTCCCATGCCACTATGTCGCCATATATAAGTTACAATCGAATCCGTTATCTCGTATTGGAAATTGGATTTCCGTCATGAGTCGAGGCAAGGGGCAAGCTCCTCTCCGCTTCGAGACACTCTAGCAAATGCCTCGGGACTACACACTCTGGGTAACCCCTGGATGCTTCAGGGCCAGTCCTCACTTACGTTAGAGGATTAATTATGCCTAAACACACGTTTCCCGGTCCTTACAGACCTATAATCGAGGCGCCTCGCATTCCAACAACCACAAAGGTTAAAAGTAGATATATATGTCAGGGCTGGTAAGTCACTGACACCACCATAGCTAGAAAGAAACGTCGTGCTCTCCCTGCAGTCCGTATCCCGTTTTTAACTCATACCGGGGTGTGAGGCTCGCGAATCTACGAAATACACAAAGCTAGGTCACGTAGACCGTGCTTTGATCATCATCCACAAGACTTTGCTTTGCAACAGTAGCCTTGATCACAGCATCTTGGCATGCCACATAGGCAGTCCACTCCATACAATTGATTTCCATCGATATATAACCTCTGAGCTCGTACGTCTCAGAGAAGGGCGTTAAGCAAAAGAATAAATTCTCCGCTGCCAAACAGATATATATTTAACAGAGATCAATCAGTATAGAACAAAATCCATTGTCAGACACACAGTCCATTTACAAATCCGTTCTGGGTTTGAACGAAACCGGAGGCGTCAAATTCCTCGCAAACCCGTACAATCAAAACATACGTTCAGACGGCTACTACTTCTGTCCCCTTCCGGTAGCTACTCCAGTTAGGAACCTCAATAGCGCCCATCCAACCGATCTGAAGATCGTCAGTCTTAAATCGTCTTTGCATTTTCCAATTCGAATCGCTCGATAAATTATTTGAAATGAGGGTTAGCTCGGCCTTTTCAAATAATTCACGTCATTAGAATTTAAATCGATTCTTTCTATGGTTATATTATTCGACATCCATCTTTCAGTTATTTAGTGTTATTTTCGTGTCAAACACATACAACCATCAAATATCAAACAATTCAAGCCCAATTGGTTTATTCTCAATCAATATTGCTTATAATATTTTATAACGATTTTTCGCCATTTTTATTTATTTAAAAATGGCCGTATTTAATTAAATGACGTTTCAGGTCGTGTCGTGGCGCTGTTTTTCTCCTAATTTGTTTTACACATATCAGAAAATCTAACCGTTGGATTTCCACAAAGTCTATATCAGTGGGAAGATATTTCCAACGCGAACCCAACGGTTCCAGTTTTGTGAGAATCCGATGGTCGGATCTTCCACACTAGTCGTTTGAAGTTACGGTTTCAAAATTCGAACTGCAGCGTCGTTATTCGATTTAATTTATTTATATTTATATATATATAAATATAACTGATTTTGGCGTTGTTTTTCTTCAGATTTGAATTAAACATTCCGGACAATCCAACCGTTGGATTTTTACAAGGTTGGTGCCATTGGAAAGATATTTCCAAGGCGAACCCAGCGGTTTCGGTTTCGGGAAAATCCGATGGTCGGATTTCTCGTAATAATCGTTTCAAATTACGATTCCGAAACGCGAACTGCACGGCCTCTATTCCCTTTAATTATATTTATATTTATATATATATATATAGTTCATTCTATAGTTTCAACTATAGTTCATTTTATATTTTCAACTTCGTTTTCACTTCAAATATTTCACTAACGCCTTAATATTTCGAAAAATTTCGCCATAACCTCCTTTATACGGGGAGGGGTTTGGAAATTTATTGGGCCGTATTAGGTACCCAATAAATCCTAAAAAGCATTCACATATTTATAGTGATATATTCTGGTGTTTACGGGGGAGTATGTACTGATAATCACTCCAGAGAATAAATTCTCGTCACCCCGTTTCCGTGTGGAAATAAATAGTCCATGTGCCGTATCTACTAACTAGAGCGACGTGATTATTGTCAACTCCAGACCCGTGTGGGGTTTTTATTAATCTGGCAATTTATCGTTATAATTTATATAGTCCATATCAGTCATCAGTTCAACCTGTAGTACATAGTCATCGCCATACAAGCCTCTTGCTTATATGGTAAATCTTCCACCTCGTCACACAAGCTCCAATTGCTTATGTGGAATATGATGAAGTATGCCTATCGTCAAGAAGTATGCCATGTAGTGTAGTTCAAAATTAATTGTTACTATCCTATGGCGTTATTTATTTTTTCACACAGAAAAACCAGCACTCCGCATCCAATGGCATTCACAGGAGTTGATATATATAAATAAAATTGCGCAGCCAACTCATCAAGGTTTACCTATTTGTCGGGCACGCAAATAATTTCTTTACTCTACAGCTAATCCATTTTTTCCTGTTCAACACATGTATATACATGCAGAACAAAGCTAATAATAATATTTCTAGCAAACTATTATTTATTTCGACACATGTGTATTTTTAACTGAGCGTATACATGATAAAAGGAATATTTTTATCATCAAAAATATTTATTCGACACAGGTGTATTTTTAACTAAGCGTATACATGATAAAAGGAATATTTTTATCATCAAAAATATTTATTCGACACAGGTGTATTTTTAACTAAGCGTATACATGATAAAAGGAATATTTTTATCATCAAAAATATTTATTCGACACATGTGTATTTTTACCACTTCATATTCACTATATAAATATAGTTTTCATTGTCGATTCATTTTATTTTTAAAAGATGATAACATTCAACACATGAACTTCAACTCAATGAATGAATTGCAATTCAACACATGAATATTCTATATAGTTCATATATATATAAAAATGTGATTTTTATTGCTAAAGCCATTTGTTTAATTTCAAATAATATTCAACACATGAATTTCAACTCAACGAATGAATTGCAACTCAACACATGAATATTCGATATAGTTTGTATATATATAAAAATGTGATTTTTATCGCTAAAGCCATTTGTTTAATTTCAAATAATATTCAACACATGAATTTCAACTCAACGAATGAATTGCAACTCAACACATGAATATTCGATATAGTTTGTATATATATAAAAATGTGATTTTTATCGCTAAAGCCATTTGTTTAATTTCAAATAATATTCAACACATGAATTTCAACTCAACGAATGAATTGCAATTCAACACATGAATATTCTATATAGTTCATATATATATAAAATGTGATTTTTATTGCTAAAGCCATTTGTTTAATTTCAAATAATATTCAACACATGAATTTCAACTCAACGAATGAATTGCAACTCAACACATGAATATTCGATATAGTTTGTATATATATAAAAATGTGATTTTTATCGCTAAAGCCATTTGTTTAATTTCAAATAATATTCAACACATGAATTTCAACTCAACGAATGAATTACAACTCAACACATGAATATTCGATATAGTTTGTATATATATAAAAATGTGATTTTTATCGCTAAAGCCATTTGTTTAAATTCAAATAATATTCAACACATGAATTTCAACTCAACGAATGAATTGCAACTCAACACATGAATATTCGATATAGCTTGTAATTTATTTCAACGAATGAAAATTATTCTAACACATAAATATTTCAGAAAATTTCGGCAGCATAACGGCAGGGTAGTTAAAACCGGGATCGTCCCTAGTACCGCTCCTCGCTCTACCTTAAAACCTCGCGGTTTTTGGCAATGGGGATCATGCATCTAGTTCGCACGCAGGCGTCATGTTTTATTTTCAATTCCACAATCCTATTCTATTTTGTTTCAACCACAAGAGGGTATTTTTCAACCACAAAGGTATTTTTCAACCATAATATCAACCACAAACAATTATTTCCAACCATTCGGCATACCATATAATATCACATCAATCACAAGCAATAAATATCGTCCATGGTCTGTGGACGAGGGGAGTATATATATATATATAATATAATAATTCACTTGCATTTCATCACAATTCAAAGCATATATGTTTCATTCAACGCTTGTATAATTTATACATCGCTAATATAACTTATACAACACATGTACATGAGGTATACAATGCATATATAATTTACACTTCACTTATATAATTTATACATCGCGATTTCATTCACACAAATAGTTTAGATTCCTTACATTGGTTATTGCAGTGCTAAAAATCGTAGGAAGGTCAGAAAAATCCGCGGCTTCTTCTAGAATGTAGAGAGCCTCCTAGCGGTCACGGTGTCTCCTGTTTCATCGAATTTCGTTAAAGAACGAAAAAGATATTATTTTTCAAAGTTTTGCAACACTTAAAAGTGTTATTTTTACTTTAGAATTTACATCAGTAAAGTTTTTAAAAACTTCGAAACTAGGTCACAAATTTTCAGTCGATCTGTACCTCTATGCTTCGATCAGACCTTGCTGTGTCAAAGGGCTACGAAGCACCTCCAGATCGGCGGTGGTGGCGAAGGATTCGGTGGCCTGTGCTCGTCGCGGCGGCGCTCTGAAGGTCGCGCCTTTCTCGTCGAATTCTGACGTCGATGGCTGATGGGAGGAGGCGTGGGTTGGTCGGATGTGGAGAGGAGGCGAAGGCGGTCAGAAGTCTCAACTGGCGGCGGCGGTGAAATGGCCTGAGGCGGCGGCGATATCGACGAGAAGTTTTGAGCACTGTGCGTCGTCCAATCGTCTCTGGCGGCTAGGGTTTCGTGATTTTTTTTTTAAAGAAAAATTCCTATTGGTCCATGCTTTATAGAAATTTTTAAATAATGTTTTTGCAAACGGATTCCTTTTTAAACCCAACGACTGTCGCCCCTTGCTAAATACCCCCATTCCGGACATAATGGGATATGTTTCGTTGGCCATTTCGACTGTTACAGTCAGTTATTTTTCAAATTAAAATATAAAACATTCGATATTTAATTTAAACGTACATTTCAATTTGCTAGGGCCACAAACTGAATCGAAAAATTCCAGAAAAATAAATCTAGCTTTGTTTTGACGATACGGTCCTAACAAAACCTGTTTCGTCGAATTCTGAGCTCGTTTGAAAAACGGCCATTTTTAGGTCGACCCATTTTAACAGAATTTGACCAAACACGTTATCTTTTGCCCCGCTCACATACTAGCTTCAAAAATTATGAAATTTGAAACTTAGCAATAATTTGACATCCCGGACCCAACAAAAGTGGTTTCGTTGAATTCTGAGGTCGTATGCTGTAATGTCCCGCATTTTTACCGGTCCGTAGTTGAATATTTAAATCAGTTTAAATATTGAATTCTTAATATAAGTGGATTTATATATTAATTAAAACGGAGTTGAACATATAAAGATATATATTAAATATAATAGAGCTCATAACGACGCTGCAGTTCGTAATTTAACGTTCTGAACTTCAACTGATTGTACAGAACTCGTTTCAAATCGGATTTCTACGAAACAAGAAGCGTTGGAAACAGTTGAACTGTATCTTTCCAACGAAAGTGGAAAACGGAGATTTCGTCATATTCATTGCAAGATATGTCCAAATCAAATATTCGAAAAGTCGCTATAGAACCGTTTATCGACCATAACAGTTTATTTGATATAACTAGATATCGGTTGCAAATCTGGACAAGGTTCTTTTGAGGCGTAGTGATAATTTAATTTTTAGAATTTTACTGTAATTTTTAATTAATTAAATAAGCAACTTTTTATTTGGAGTATTTTGCACCCTATATCAGCATTTTTAGGTTTCAAAATATGAGTGAAACTACCGATATTATTATATTTTTGGGATCATGACACCTCGCTGGGCACAATCATATTTTTATTTTTGTCCATACCGATCGATAAATAAACGGAATGTTATACCGTGGGTACCCTAAAAATCTATTTAGAATGGTCTAATCTACTTATTGAGCCAACCATACAACCGTATTTTTCAAACCATGCTTAACCTTGAAAATGGAATTCAGCAACATGATTTAACATTTCTTTAAATGCCGCATGGTATGGTGTGTCCTTCTTGCAAGAGTTCATACGAGATATCAACTCGCACAAAGACCAAAAAGTATGGTACAACCCCATATTGTAATTAAATGAGAGCAGGTAAAATCAAATCCCAAGCATGCCTAGTTTGAGAAAAATATACACCCTATTCTGTACAAATCTTATCTCCAACACAACCTTTTAACTCCTTTGAATACTTCTACATCTCACTTACTAAAGCATGGCTATAATATAGCCAACTGTGTATTGATTGAAAATGACACTTCCGTTCACAGCAAGCTTCCTTACCCCATCTGCAAATTTAAACACACCATACTCTATACAGATACAGCAAGTCTAAGCTATAAGGGCGAGCAGACTTACTTCATTGTTTATTTAAATCACAAGCCACCCACTCCCTATTATCTAAAGCCTATTCGCGCCTCCCCCGCATGTGTCCAAGTTTTCACCAAATGAAGTCCAATTCCTTAAGGTCCAAGTTTCGTATCCAGTCACTTCAAACCAAAGGAAAGCTGACGGAGGGGAGAGGGGGCATACCTGTGCACGGAAAATTTTCAACATCTATATCCCTTTTCTCACTAAGGAACTGCAGTCCTATCACACTTGAAGCCTACCCTCAATAGCTATCACGACTGTTTTCAAGTCTAGTTCTTTCACACCACATCCCGTCCCATTTTAGAGATGCTATATTTGTGTAGTATAAGTTCTCAGTTAGTACTTAAATGCATTACCAATACTGGAACTCCTAGGCTTATGGTCACGTTCAAAAGTAGGACGTCCCTATCGGCCATTAATTCTTGAATGACTTGAGCATTGCAGAAAATTTATAGCAGTAAACAGACCATGACCTACCTATTATATCACCATGCATTCAAATTGAAATGAAAGAAGTGAAAGCTCAAAGCTAGCTATCCTACGTACTCCAGCTACTTGCTTAAGCCTTAAGCATCGTCCACCTTTAAATACAATTCATTTTTCATTTCAGTGGCTCGTTGAACATCCATGGCCGAGGCTGTTCATGGCTTCTAAGAAAATCAAAACCAAATTTTCATACCCCTCTAAGAATTCGAAATATATTGCCTTGACACTTTGTGGCGATCCTCTTCATTCTCCTACCGTTTCTATGGGGAGCGATGCCGTTGTAAACAACTCGAAATGTCTGAAGCAAGCTACGGTTTCTATTGGAGGTCAGAACGAGGAAGTTTGGTGAATAAAAGGGTGCAGCCGTGTTCAAAAGTTAGAGGCGCGAGCTGTACGTGAGGATGAGCATGGGAATGGCGTTTCTCAGTGTACGTAATGGGTTTGTTTTTGGGTGAAACAGTAGAGTCATGGTGAGCCGCTTAAAGGTGGCAACAGTTGGAGTTTGAACTGTGCGGAAATGGACTATTGTTTTTTTTCACATTTCTGGTTTCAGTTGGGATGATGGATATATTGTCTAAATTATGTTGAGGGATGAGGTGGGATGCAAGTGCTACACGGTGACCAGTTGAGATTCCTAATAGTGGATGAGGCAGAAGTGGTAGATGGACATACATACGTTCATGTATAAGAGAAAGAGGAAATGAGGGTGGGAGTCGATACAAATATACATATGTATATTTGTTAACATGAGTGTGGTGATAGCTATGTTGGCTCATTCATGCTTCGTACAACTTGTATGTTATTATTCATTTGATGCCTCTAATATTAGAGAAGCATGAATTACAGAAAAGATGAATAATGATACATAAAGCAGAAGTGGTGGTGTTAGTTTTCACGGAAGAAAAAAAATAGAAAGAAAAGAAAAGAGAAAAAAAAAAGGAAAAGAACGTAGGCACAAAAGAAATTGAAAATGGAGTTCAAACTTTCGAAATCAAAGGGATGAAATGAAATGTTTATACCGGGAGCAGCGCTATCTTTTTAAATGGATGGAGGGAAAGGCTTACAATGCGGACATGGGTCATAAAGGAAATAATGGGCCGATGGTTTTAGAATGGCGAATGATCCGTCACTTTGGAATCGCACAGAAGCTGGCGGCGCTATGAAGCCGGTTCGGAGCAATTTGAAGCACGTTGAGTTTATGGCAGAACTGAACGCCTAATCAAATCCGACAACCGCAAATCGTTATTTAACGGTTAACGCGCCAAGGTGAGTAAATTCACTAACTCTGTTTTATTTAAATATTTTAATTATATTTTAAATAATGGTTGAATGCTGTGTGATGGTTGATTAGATAAATTACAGTTAAATTGGTTGAAATAAATATATATCATTGCATATGCACACATCATTGGTTGGATACTGATTTGAATAACACCTATGGATGCGGAAACCGGTTGGAGGAACTCAACCAGATTCCTAAATATTTAGATGTACTGTTTGTGCACTGTTTGAACCATGTTGGATGGAAATTCAACGTTATATTGATTTGGTAAACAAACGATATCAGTGACAGTCAACCATAAACCCATTTTGTTAAGAAGTTGGTTGACCGTCAGACAAATCAACGAGGTTAATTATAAAAATTATATTTTATAATTGAAGCGATGTTTAAATTATAATAGAAATTCTATTATAAACTGGTATTAAGTTTGTATTGAGATGTTTTATTGAATTGGGTATAATAATACGAAGAAGAAGTAAATTGCCAAAAAGACAAAGGACGTGATCGATTTTTGATAAGAGAAGTTTAAGAGAAATGTTTAAGGAAGATGGAGTGAAGAGTTAATGACCAATGTAAATAATTTTAAACACCCGATTTTTCAAATAAGGATATGGCATATTTAAGATATGTCAATATTTTTGTAACGGTAAGATATGTCAATATTTTGTAACAGAAAGATATGGCAAGATTTTTGTAACGAAAAGAGATATCAAGATTTTTGTAATGAAAAGAGATGTCAAGAATTTGTAACGGAAAAAGGTGTTGAGATTAATTATAAAATGGAATATAGTAGCATATTGCAAGTCTCAGAACTATAGCAGTAAAGTAACGCTGTTGACTAGGCTTAAGCGTGACTATTATAAAGGGATATAGCAGCGTATAGCTAGTTTGAACTGTAACGATAAATGAAACGCTGTTAACCAAACTTAAGCGTGATGTTGATATACAGTAGCATTTCCTAGGGAAGGAAAACAGCTTGTTTTGAAATTCACTTATTCAAAAGTAATAAGTAATGACGTTTGTCCAAAGAAATATAAGAACGAATGTTAAATAAAAAGTGCCTGTGATTTGTGTGATATTGGTTGTACATTGAATGGATGTTGTTTTTACTTCGATAGTTAAACAACCGACTATCGAAGTGTTTTGACCATCGTTGTCTATACGGGGAGACCGGTTGGATATACTATCTGAAACCACTCCGTATAGGCATAAGCGCTGCAAATTTTGCTGAAGAAAATTGAAGACGAAGTGAAGTGCAAGGGTCGTCCTGTTCCAGAATGGTGTTTTCTGTTTGTCCAGTCCCAGGACAACTTGTATGGACGAATGTCTGACAGAGTATTCCTAACGATCGCATAAGACGATCTTTTCAAGGTGTTATGTCTGGTGGCGGAGAAATTCGTTTCTCTTAGCCTTTATACCCGTGATATTTTTGGGAAGATCAACTAGTGATTTGACGGGTTTGACGATGTGGCATTCAAAGTGTATGGTGGCCAGGTGTTCTAAAAGGTAGGCGTAGCCTCAAGCTTCACAGCCGGGAAATGACAAAAATCGGGCAGGCAGCATGGCTATGTGGGTCGCTCCCATTAGGGTGTATAATCACCTATCTAGAGAAATTCCTTTTGTTTCTAAATCTATCGATTCTGCCCATTCGGGAAACGGTGGTTTGAGTCCAACCGTTGGTGATATACATTCGATACACTCAAGCGAAATGAGTGGTCGGTCATGTGTGGGCCGGGTTACAAGATGTTCTTGTTGAACCCAGGTGTATTCGCCTCTAGAGATACATCATCGGAAGGTGGTCCCATACCTTGTCATAGTTGGAATCCAATCTCCAATAAGCGCCCTGCGGTTTTTGATTTTATACTATGTATGTAGAGCGTGAGATGCAAGCGTTCTACTATTTGGTTATTTACTTGTTTAGACATTATTATAATATCACTGGATTTTGATATCAAAGTGTTTTGGGTTATAGTAAGGTAAAAATCGTCCGTGTTTATGTGTGGGCTAGTCTTACTATTAACTTTTTGGTTTCAAAGGGATTTTCAAAGTTAAGCCATATGGTTGGAATTTACTCACACCAGTCCCATGACTGACCCAGAGTTTATTTCGTTGGTTTTTCCCTAAACTCTTGGGTGCCCAAATTTGTACGGGCAGTCAAGTGTTTTAGGCTTTTACAGATACGCTTGAAGGAGCTAAAAGCAGAAGGCTTCACCGTTAGTATTTAGAGACTATTTCCGCTGTGATATGATGTATTGTACTCTGATAACGGTATGTATATACAATACAGTTTTGTATTTCAAAGTTATGTTATATAACATATTTTATTCGTTCCGCTGTGAGATTCGTGTTTACTCTGATTCTGCTCAGTTGTGTTCTTCTTCTTCTTCTATTCTATTAGTTCTATCTTTTCTATCTCACCCTCTAATTTCTTTCCATTAATGATTCGGTATTTTCGATGTCTGAACAGTCGACGTTGTGTTTTATGTCGATTTTTCGGAGTCGAAAAATCCCGGGTCGTTACAGGTGGTATCAGAGCTAAAGGTTAAGTGATTACCTTGGCTCTGTGGCGTGACTCAATAGAGATGAAGTTAGTAATACTCTAGATTGAGTTTGAGTGTATATATATGAGCGCGTATTTGTAAATTTATATAAAAACTGTTTTATATTGTGTTGATTGATCTGATGAGTGGTATATAAATTCCAGATCGACGCGTTTAGCTGACGAGGTCGATAGGGATTTATAAACGCTTGGATAGAGAATTTCGACATAGTATTGTTTTGAAAGAGAGTAAATGAGATAATTTTACTCGAAATATATTTTGATATAAAGAAAGCATATATATTGGAATTATCTAGTATATATTGAATGTGTTGGGTGAACTTATGATCAAATAAGATTTATAATTGAATTGGTTATATAAATAACCAATCGAAATAATTTATAAATATAATATGTAAAATCAGATGAACTGAATCTGAAATTTAAACCAGAATTGGAATAAAAAATTCTGAAACATGAAAATGTTTGTAAATGAAATTTGAATTAAATATATGGAATTTTAAGATCCTGGGGAAATTTTGAAATATTATCCAAGTTTCGAAAAGATATTTTTGAAGTAATTTCAAATAAAAGTATGTGAATATGAATTTTGAAAAGTGATATAGTATTGAACTCATTTTGGTCACTGGGAAATAAATTCTGATGATGACGGCCGCATTATCAGTGTTCGTTTTCGAGTTACTAAGTGACGGATTACTACCAAAGATTTTGTTTTGAATATTTATGAGAAAACCAGTTGTTAGAAATTCAAATGTTTTGAATAATATATGATTTCAGACTGATTTGATATAAACCCCAGGAATTTGAATTTTGAAATTTAAAATTTACTTGTGAAGTAAATAAACAGCGAATTTAAATAAGTCAAATAAAATTTGAGTTGAATTGAAACCAAGTAAGTAGAAATCGTACTGGAATAAGGATTTGACTTGGCAAAGTAGTTGAGTTGTGAATTGAGATTGGGAATGGAACCAAACTTGGTTGGGAAATTTGATTATTTGGAATTGGAGTTTGAATTGAAATATTTGGCTTAGTAAAAGCGAAAGATTGGTTTGAGAATGGATTGATGAGAAATCAATTAAGGATTGAGTTATGGGGATGAGAAGTAAGAAATTTCAACCGAGGAGGTTGTGAGGAATTAGAATTAGAGCATCTCCACTTCTTAGCAATTTCGAGGACGAAATTATTTTAAGGGGGAAGGAATGTAATGTCCCGCATTTTTACCGGTCCGTAGTTGAATATTTAAATCAGTTTAAATATTGAATTCTTAATATAAGTGGATTTATATATTAATTAAAACGGAGTTGAACATATAAAGATATATATTAAATATAATAGAGCTCATAACGACGCTGCAGTTCGTAATTTAACGTTCTGAACTTCAACTGAGTGTACAGAACTCGTTTCAAATCGGATTTCTACGAAACAAGAAGCGTTGGAAACAGTTGAACTGTATCTTTCCAACGAAAGTGGAAAATGGAGATTTCGTCATATTCATTGCAAGATATGTCCAAATCAAATATTCGAAAAGTCGCTATAGAACCGTTTATCGACCATAACAGTTTATTTGATATAACTAGATATCGGTTGCAAATCTGGACAAGGTTCTTTTGAGGCGTAGTGATAATTTAATTTTTAGAATTTTACTGTAATTTTTAATTAATTAAATAAGCAACTTTTTATTTGGAGTATTTTGCACCCTATATCAGCATTTTTAGGTTTCAAAATATGAGTGAAACTACCGATATTATTATATTTTTGGGATCATGACACCTCGCTGGGCACAATCATATTTTTATTTTTGTCCATACCGGTCGATAAATAAACGGAATGTTATACCGTGGGTACCCTAAAAATCTATTTAGAATGGTCTAATCTACTTATTGAGCCAACCATACAACCGTATTTTTCAAACCATGCTTAACCTTGAAAATGGAATTCAGCAACATGATTTAACATTTCTTTAAATGCGGCATGGTATGGTGTGTCCTTCTTGCAAGAGTTCATACGAGATATCAACTCGCACAAAGACCAAAAAGTATGGTACAACCCCATATTGTAATTAAATGAGAGCAGGTAAAATCAAATCCCAAGCATGCCTAGTTTGAGAAAAATATACACCCTATTCTGTACAAATCTTATCTCCAACACAACCTTTTAACTCCTTTGAATACTTCTACATCTCACTTACTAAAGCATGGCTATAATATAGCCAACTGTGTATTGATTGAAAACGACACTTCCGTTCACAGCAAGCTTCCTTACCCCATCTGCAAATTTAAACACACCATACTCTATACAGATACAGCAAGTCTAAGCTATAAGGGCGAGCAGACTTACTTCATTGTTTATTTAAATCACAAGCCACCCACTCCCTATTATCTAAAGCCTATTCGCGCCTCCCCCGCATGTGTCCAAGTTTTCACCAAATGAAGTCCAATTCCTTAAGGTCCAAGTTTCGTATCCAGTCACTTCAAACCAAAGAAAAGCTGACGGAGGGGAGAGGGGGCATACCTGTGCACGGAAAATTTTCAACATCTATATCCCTTTTCTCACTAAGGAACTGCAGTCCTATCACACTTGAAGCCTACCCTCAATAGCTATCACGACTGTTTTCAAGTCTAGTTCTTTCACA
Source organism: Allium sativum (assembly GCA_030737875.1). Taxonomy (NCBI): domain Eukaryota; kingdom Viridiplantae; phylum Streptophyta; class Magnoliopsida; order Asparagales; family Amaryllidaceae; genus Allium; species Allium sativum. The sequence continues at coordinate 26,664,757 of CM060927.1, read as the reverse complement.
CCACATCCCGTCCCATTTTAGAGATGCTATATTTGTGTAGTATAAGTTCTCAGTTAGTACTTAAATGCATTACCAATACTGGGACTCCTAGGCTTATGGTCACGTTCAAAAGTAGGACGTCCCTATCGGCCATTAATTCTTGAATGACTTGAGCATTGCAGAAAATTTATAGCAGTAAACAGACCATGACCTACCTATTATATCACCATGCATTCAAATTGAAATGAAAGAAGTGAAAGCTCAAAGCTAGCTATCCTACGTACTCCAGCTACTTGCTTAAGCCTTAAGCATCGTCCACCTTTAAATACAATTCATTTTTCATTTCAGTGGCTCGTTGAACATCCATGGCCGAGGCTGTTCATGGCTTCTAAGAAAATCAAAACCAAATTTTCATACCCCTCTAAGAATTCGAAATATATTGCCTTGACACTTTGTGGCGATCCTCTTCATTCTCCTACCGTTTCTATGGGGAGCGATGCCGTTGTAAACAACTCGAAATGTCTGAAGCAAGCTACGGTTTCTATTGGAGGTCAGAACGGAGGAAGTTTGGTGAATAAAAGGGTGCAGCCGTGTTCAAAAGTTAGAGGCGCGAGCTGTACGTGAGGATGAGCATGGGAATGGCGTTTCTCAGTGTACGTAATGGGTTTGTTTTTGGGTGAAACAGTAGAGTCATGGTGAGCCGCTTAAAGGTGGCAGCAGTTGGAGTTTGAACTGTGCGGAAATGGACTATTGTTTTTTTTCACATTTCTGGTTTCAGTTGGGATGATGGATATATTGTCTAAATTATGTTGAGGGATGAGGTGGGATGCAAGTGCTACACGGTGACCAGTTGAGATTCCTAATAGTGGATGAGGCAGAAGTGGTAGATGGACATACATACGTTCATGTATAAGAGAAAGAGGAAATGAGGGTGGGAGTCGATACAAATATACATATGTATATTTGTTAACATGAGTATGGTGATAGCTATGTTGGCTCATTCATGCTTCGTACAACTTGTATGTTATTATTCATTTGATGCCTCTAATATTAGAGAAGCATGAATTACAGAAAAGATGAATAATGATACATAAAGCAGAAGTGGTGGTGTTAGTTTTCACGGAAGAAAAAAAATAGAAAGAAAAGAAAAGAGAAAAAAAAAGAGGAAAAGAACGTAGGCACAAAAGAAATTGAAAATGGAGTTCAAACTTTCGAAATCAAAGGGATGAAATGAAATGTTTATACCGGGAGCAGCGCTATCTTTTTAAATGGATGGAGGGAAAGGCTTACAATGCGGACATGGGTCATAAAGGAAATAATGGGCCGATGGTTTTAGAATGGCGAATGATCCGTCACTTTGGAATCGCACAGAAGCTGGCGGCGCTATGAAGCCGGTTCGGAGCAATTTGAAGCACGTTGAGTTTATGGCAGAACTGAACGCCTAATCAAATCCGACAACCGCAAATCGTTATTTAACGGTTAACGCGCCAAGGTGAGTAAATTCACTAACTCTGTTTTATTTAAATATTTTAATTATATTTTAAATAATGGTTGAATGCTGTGTGATGGTTGATTAGATAAATTACAGTTAAATTGGTTGAAATAAATATATATCATTGCATATGCACACATCATTGGTTGGATACTGATTTGAATAACACCTATGGATGCGGAAACCGGTTGGAGGAACTCAACCGGATTCCTAAATATTTAGATGTACTGTTTGTGCACTGTTTGAACCATGTTGGATGGAAATTCAACGTTATATTGATTTGGTAAACAAACGATATCAGTGACAGTCAACCATAAACCCATTTTGTTAAGAAGTTGGTTGACCGTCAGACAAATCAACGAGGTTAATTATAAAAATTATATTTTATAATTGAAGCGATGTTTAAATTATAATAGAAATTCTATTATAAACTGGTATTAAGTTTGTATTGAGATGTTTTATTGAATTGGGTATAATAATACGAAGAAGAAGTAAATTGCCAAAAAGACAAAGGACGTGATCGATTTTTGATAAGAGAAGTTTAAGAGAAATGTTTAAGGAAGATGGAGTGAAGAGTTAATGACCAATGTAAATAATTTTAAACACCCGATTTTTCAAATAAGGATATGGCATATTTAAGATATGTCAATATTTTTGTAACGGTAAGATATGTCAATATTTTGTAACGGAAAGATATGGCAAGATTTTTGTAACGAAAAGAGATATCAAGATTTTTGTAATGAAAAGAGATGTCAAGAATTTGTAACGGAAAAAGGTGTTGAGATTAATTATAAAATGGAATATAGTAGCATATTGCAAGTCTCAGAACTATAGCAGTAAAGTAACGCTGTTGACTAGGCTTAAGCGTGACTATTATAAAGGGATATAGCAGCGTATAGCTAGTTTGAACTGTAACGATAAATGAAACGCTGTTAACCAAACTTAAGCGTGATGTTGATATACAGTAGCATTTCCTAGGGAAGGAAAACAGCTTGTTTTGAAATTCACTTATTCAAAAGTAATAAGTAATGACGTTTGTCCAAAGAAATATAAGAACGAATGTTAAATAAAAAGTGCCTGTGATTTGTGTGATATTGGTTGTACATTGAATGGATGTTGTTTTTACTTCGATAGTTAAACAACCGACTATCGAAGTGTTTTGACCATCGTTGTCTATACGGGGAGACCGGTTGGATATACTATCTGAAACCACTCCGTATAGGCATAAGCGCTGCAAATTTTGCTGAAGAAAATTGAAGACGAAGTGAAGTGCAAGGGTCGTCCTGTTCCAGAATGGTGTTTTCTGTTTGTCCAGTCCCAGGACAACTTGTATGGACGAATGTCTGACAGAGTATTCCTAACGATCGCATAAGACGATCTTTTCAAGGTGTTATGTCTGGTGGCGGAGAAATTCGTTTCTCTTAGCCTTTATACCCGTGATATTTTTGGGAAGATCAACTAGTGATTTGACGGGTTTGACGATGTGGCATTCAAAGTGTATGGTGGCCAGGTGTTCTAAAAGGTAGGCGTAGCCTCAAGCTTCACAGCCGGGAAATGACAAAAATCGGGCAGGCAGCATGGCTATGTGGGTCGCTCCCATTAGGGTGTATAATCACGTATCTAGAGAAATTCCTTTTGTTTCTAAATCTATCGATTCTGCCCATTCGGGAAACGGTGGTTTGAGTCCAACCGTTGGTGATATACATTCGATACACTCAAGCGAAATGAGTGGTCGGTCATGTGTGGGCCGGGTTACAAGATGTTCTTGTTGAACCCAGGTGTATTCGCCTCTAGAGATACATCATCGGAAGGTGGTCCCATACCTTGTCATAGTTGGAATCCAATCTCCAATAAGCGCCCTGCGGTTTTTGATTTTATACTATGTATGTAGAGCGTGAGATGCAAGCGTTCTACTATTTGGTTATTTACTTGTTTAGACATTATTATAATATCACTGGATTTTGATATCAAAGTGTTTTGGGTTATAGTAAGGTAAAAACCGTCCGTGTTTATGTGTGGGCTGGTCTTACTATTAACTTTTTGGTTTCAAAGGGATTTTCAAAGTTAAGCCATATGGTTGGAATTTACTCACACCAGTCCCATGACTGACCCAGAGTTTATTTCGTTGGTTTTTCCCTAAACTCTTGGGTGCCCAAATTTGTACGGGCAGTCAAGTGTTTTAGGCTTTTACAGATACGCTTGAAGGAGCTAAAAGCAGAAGGCTTCACCGTTAGTATTTAGAGACTATTTCCGCTGTGATATGATGTATTGTACTCTGATAACGGTATGTATATACAATACAGTTTTGTATTTCAAAGTTATGTTATATAACATATTTTATTCGTTCCGCTGTGAGATTCGTGTTTACTCTGATTCTGCTCAGTTGTGTTCTTCTTCTTCTTCTATTCTATTAGTTCTATCTTTTCTATCTCACCCTCTAATTTCTTTCCATTAATGATTCGGTATTTTCGATGTCTGAACAGTCGACGTTGTGTTTTATGTCGATTTTTCGGAGTCGAAAAATCCCGGGTCGTTACATATGCAAAATCTCAATTTTCAAGGGCTATATATACTATATAACGACCTTTCTGAAAATTCATTTGGCCATAACTTTTGATTTCCGTTATGAAATTTCGATTTTTCAGATTCGTTAGAAAGGTATTGATAAACAGATTTAAATATTTTCAGTTTCGTCAAAATCCGTTATATTTTCCACCCGGTATAGTCAGACAAAGTTTGTATCCAAAATTTCAAACTGCAATATTATACCCAATTCTATATTTTATTGAAATAGGCTATCTAAATTATTCAAATTCTTTGGTAATAACCTAATTTAAAAATTTTAAACTGGTTCACTTTTTCCGGGTTATTACACTTCAATTTCAAAACGATATTCTTTTCATATATTTGATAAAAATAATATTTTTATCCAACCGAATTTTATTTCAACACTTCACTATTTTTAACAATTCATGTATATAATAAAAATGCGATTTTTATTGTAAAACAATTTATTTCAAAACACGACTATTTTATATAGTTCATATAGGTGATAAAAATATGATTTTTATTATAAAACAATTTATTTCAAAACACGACTATTTTATATAATTCATATAGGTAATAAAAATATGATTTTTGGTATAAAACAATTTATTTCAAAACATGACTATTTTATATAGTTCATATAGATGATAAAAATATGATTTTTATTATAAAACAATTTATTTAAAACACGAATACCATTCAACACATGAATTTCTATTCAATAAATGAATTTCTATTCAACACATGAAGGTTTTCTATAGTTCGTATATATAAAATAAAAATGTGATTTTTATTGGTAAAATTTTTTATTTAAAACACGAATACCATTCAACACATGAATTTCTATTCAACGAATGAATTTCTATTCAACGAATGAATTTCTATTCAACACATGAAGGTTTTCTATAGTTCGTATATATAAAATAAAAATGTGATTTTTATTATCAAAACACTTTATTTAAAACACGAATACCATTCAACACATGAATTTCTATTCAACGAATGAATTTCTATTCAACACATGAATGCGATTTCAACATATGAAAATAATTTCAACAAATGAAAATAATTCTAACACATGAATATTTCAGAAAATTTCGGCAGCATAACGGCAGGGTAGTTAAAACCGGGGTCATCCCTAGTACGGCTCCTCGCTCTACCTTAAAGCCTCGCAGCTTTTGACAATGGGGGTTTCATGCATCTAGTTCACACGCAGGCGGCATGTATATTTTTTTCATTTCCACAAACTAATCCTATGTGGTTTTAACCAAATAACTCTCAACCACAAACGGGTACTTTTCAACCACAATCAATCAATTTCAACTACAAACAATTCTAATCAACCATTCAGTATCAACCAATTTTCACACCAATCACAACCAATAAATATCGTCCATGGTTTGTGGACGAGGGGCGTGTATATATATATATATATATATATATATAAGTATATTTCACTTCCATTTCAATACATATATAATTTTTACAATGCATATATAACTTATACATCGAACGTACAACTTATACAACGCTTATACATGAGGTGTACAATGCTTATATAACTCATACATCGACTATATAATTTATACATCATCGTTTTCCATATCGTTTATAGTTTAGAAATATCACATTGGGTTCCACTCCACCAAAAATAGCATAAGGCTCAGAAAAATATGTGGTCTCTTCTAGAATGCAGAAGACGTCCACACGAGTCCACTGTCTCTTGTTTCACTGAATTTTGTCAAGAAATGAAAAAGATATGATTTTTACAGTGAAATCAAAAACCGTAGCACTTTAAAGTGCTATAATATAGTTTAATATAATTTCAGTCGTTACCTCAGCTATTCGTTCAAAACTAGGTATGGATTTTTCTCCGAATCCGTGTAGCTAGGGGCCGATCGGCCTTCACCACGCCGTCGAGCCTCGAGAGGCGCACGTGCGCCTGAAGTGGGGTCCACTTCGGTGGTCTGACGTGGCCACGACGGAGCTTCAAAGCTCCGAACTTCCCACCCACGGACCTCGATGGAGAAGCAACGAGGGAGGGCGAATCCTATTTGGATTTGAAGAGCATTGAATTCTCTTCAAAATTCCCCACAGGAGCAGATACTTTCGTTGAGAGATGGAAGAGAAAAAGGGGAGGGAAGAATCAGAGGAGTTCCGCCGTCGGGTTCAGAGGTATCGGGGAAGAAAGAGGTTTGACCGACCAATAGGATATTTTTTTAAATTTATAAATTTTGAAAATCCATAAATACCCTCTTTCATACACGAACCCCAATCCAGACCCAACAACTGTTGTCCCTAGCTAAATACCCCCATTCCGTAAATAATGGGATATGTTTCGTAGGCCCATTCGACTGTTTCAGTCAGTTTCTCTTCAAATTAAAATATAAAACATTCAATATTTAATTTGAACGTACATTTCAATTTGCCGGGGCCACATACCGATTCTAAATATTCCCGAAAAATAAATCTGGCTATGTTTTGATGATACGGTCCCAACAAAACTAGTTTCGTCAAATTCTGAGACCGTTTGAAAAATGGCCCTTTTCTGGTCGATCCAATTTAACAGAAATCGACCAACACATTTTCCTTTGCCATGCTCACAAACTAGCTTCAAAAATTATAAAATTTGAAACCTAGCAATAATTTGACATCCCGGATCCAACAAAAGTGGTTTCGTCGAATTCCAAGGTCGTTTGCAAAATGGCCATTTTCATGGGCTATATAAACTCTATAGTGACCTTTCTGAAAATTCATTTAGCCATATCTTTTGCTTCCCGCTATGAAACTTCGATTTTTCAGATTCATTAGAAAGATATTCACTAACAGATTTAAATATTTTTGGTTTCACTAAAATCCATTTTGTTTTGCACCCAGTACATTCAGTCAAAGTTTGAATTCAAATTTTGAAACTACCGCGCCATTTCAGGCCTTGTTTATAATTAGAATTAATTAAATCTATTTTCAAACATCGATTCAAGCACACTTTTCGTCGTTATTATTTAAAGTATTTATTTTAAATATTTAAAATCCACTAAAATAGCCAATTTAGAAAATTTAAATTGGTTCAGATTTTCCGGGTCGTTACATTTTATATATATAGTAGCGATAAAAATTCAATTTTTATATATGAAGTTTGACTTTTATATATATGAAGTAGAAATAAAAATATGATTTTTATTTATATAATAGCATTGTAAAACTTTTATTTTTACTATGAATAGTGTGGAAAGGATTGCGCTAGAATGTTGGGAATCAAATCTGAATCCTAACCGTTCAGAAATAAAGAATGGAGGAGTGGATCCCAAAGGTGAGAACTTCTCACTTTATTTTATTTTCTAGTTAGAAATATATACTAGGATGCAAATAGTGCTTAGCAGCACCTGACACCCGTCGTCCACAAACCATGGACGATTTGTTTGATTTGATTGTGTTGTGAAAATTGATTGTGATGTGGAATGATAAAATATATTCATGTGTTAAATGAATAAAATATTCATGTGTCGAATAAATATTTTATAGTTGAAAATATAATTTTTAACGTGTATATGAATAAAATAAATATTAATAAACAAATCGGACGATTTGTTTATGTACACACATTTGACAGATATTGATTAGGGCGATATATTTTACACATCGCCCAACTGCACAAATAAAAATCAGTGTTTGTTGACTGAAACCCCACACGGGTATTGGGATGATATTTAGCATACACTAATCACAATATTTAGTTGTATGTTAATCAATTGGTTGATAGACTGGTATAAGCGTTAAATATTTATAATTGATGCTTATGCAGTGTAGAATGCACTCTGGATGATGGTTGAGTGCGTTTGATTATTGTTATGTACATGTGTTGTATGAAATCCATATAATCGAAATTATATGGTAATTGACTATGTCTGATTCCAGTTCAGAATGAATGAATATTTTAAAATAATGAATATTTTAAAATAATGACTATTTTAAATAATATTTAGTAAAAGATCAAAATCTGATTTTGATGTCCAACATGGGATAGACACGAACATATTCAAATATATAAAGCAGTGTTGATTAGATTAACGTCATTTTGACGTGAACGATATTTATATGGATTTTATTCATTTTTATAATGAATATCGAAAAGGAAATGATTTCAAAATCTAATGTTTTGAAAATACTATCATTTATATATCGATGATATGGAATATTCATTTTTGATTTGAAATTGAATATGAAGTTGAAATCGTTTTGAAAACGAACTTAAAACAATTTATAAAATACGTTTTAAATGGAAATCGACGAAATATAATATATATATATATATATATATATATATATATATATAATGGCCTGAATAGAACGTGTTGCACCGCGGTAGTTCACAAATTTCGACCATTGACTTCGAACGGACATTATAGGAAATCTGATCGTCGGATTCTCCTAAAACTAGAACTGTTGGGTTCGTATCGAAAAGTGCTTTCTAACAAATATGGGAGATTTGAAATATAATGGTTTGATTTGGAATTATGTCCAAATCAAATTTGGAAAAGGTCACTGTAAGTGCAGTTCGATGACCGTTTATGGAAATCGATTGTGCGGGCCTTGATAAATTTATTAAAAATATTAATAATTTGTGTAAAATCATAATAAATGATTTGGAAATAATTGGGATGAAAAATTTCATATTTGAAAAGATAAAAATAAATTCTATCGAAATGGCCTAGTTATGAACTAGAATTATAATCCAATATTTTTCTAAATAAATAAATTGGATTTGAATTGGTTTTAAAAATAACTGGAATTTCCAATATATGAATTGGAATGGATTTGAATCGAAATTATCTTCAGAATATGTCGATATTGGATTCCATGATTATACGAATATTATGGAGGAATTTGGAAGATATATATATCGTTATTCCAATATGATATTTGTTGGTTTCAGAATTTGATATTGAATATAAGGCAATATATTTTCTATTCAGAGCCTTGTATTTAATATCAAATTGGATTTTGGGTTTGTTGTGAACTGTGTTTTAAATGACACTGTTCTTAAACCCACTTGAGAAAAGATTAAATCTTTTTATTGAGATTTAATGAAGTTACCAATTAATTAATATTTAATTGGAATTGAAATGAAATTTTCTTTTAGGTTTATCGTGAACGGTGTTTTAAAATAACACTTATTCTTTAACCCGATTAAAAATAGAATGTGAACTGTGTTTTTAACGACATTCGTTCTTTAACTCGATTTACAGTGAAATGTGATTTGGAATTTAGAAATCTTTTTATTTAGATTTAATGGTAATTACTCAAAGTAAAGTTTTCCAATTTAATATATTAAATTGGAATTGAATGGAATTCGATTGATAATAATCGAGGTAAACTTCTGTGGAGGAAGACTGTTAATACATATGGAATTTAAAAGGCTTTGCCGTTATTCCATTTATATTATTAGTCGGATACGGAAATTGATATCGATTATATATTGATTTGTTTTCCCGTGAAGATTCCATAATTAATGGAATGTGATTTGGGTTTATCGTGAACTGTGTTTTAAATGACATTAGTTCTTTAACCCAGTTAAAGGCAGGATTACATGTCTGTCATTGTATTTCGAACCGCATGGTTGACCTCTGCTAAATAAATATCTGTTTGGTGGAGAAGAATTTATTCTCTTGCTTAACACCCTTCTCTGAGACGTACGAGCTTAGAGGTTATATATCGGCAGAAATCAATAGTATGGTGTAGATTGTCGATGCGACTTGTTTGTGTTTCCAAAGTTAAATAATCATTAATATTGATTTTTGGAAAGATTAAAACTAATTGGAGTTTTAATGAATCTTTAATTAGATTGAAAATGGGAATTGATAATTTAAATTATCAAATTTGGGAAATGATCGAGGATGGAGTCTCACCAGTTTTGCTCCAAGCGATAGTTAAATCTTTAATTAGATTTGAACGGGAAATGGTAATTAATTTTACCGATAAAACCATGGTGTTAGTTATGGAGTATTACCAATTTTTCTCCATGGGATGAATAGGTTGGGATTAGAAATTAAACAGATGAATACTTCGGTAAGGTGCGCTAATCCCGTCTAGTTTGGAAAACCGTAACATGGTTTGAATTGACATCCAAAGGAAGATCAAAGAATAAATTTAAAGAATTTATCTTTGATAAAATTAAAGGGAACCTTTCCCAAAGTATATGAATATTTGAATAAAAGAATATTCAGAATTGGTACGAGGCGTATATTGTGTTTTTATATCACTTTTTTATTATGCACACGACTTATTCAGAAAGGCCGAGTTTATACCCATTCTGAATAACTGATTCGACGGTAAGTCAACGATGAAGACGGTGGTTGAAGACCGGAGGTCTTCACATTGTTTGGATGATTACTGATTTATTGATTGGGCTGTAGACCCAAGATAAGGTAGTAAGTGGTGATTGTCCGGACGTACTTCGAGATCGACGGATATGCGAGGGCCTTTCTCCTGTATTGGACATATAGGATGAGGAAAAAGGTGCCTCCAGTTTCATTCAGACCCAGAACGAACTTGTAAACGGATGTGTATCTGACATTGGGTTTTATTCTATGTTGATCGATTTATATTAAATATATATCTGTTTGGTGGTGGAGAATTTATTCTCTCGCTTAACGCCCTTCTCTGAGACGTACGAGCTCAGAGGTTATATATCGATAGATATCAGTCGCATGGCATGAATTGCCTATGTGGCATGCAGAGATGCAGTGATCAAGGATTTGGTTTAAAAGAAGAGTCTTGTGGTTGATGATCAAAGCACAACTTTAATATAGCGCCGCTTTGTGTACATCGTTAGTTCGCGAGCCTCACATCTCGGTATGAGTTAAAAACGGGATAAGGGAACCAAGGAGAACGTGACGTTTCTTTCTAGCTATGGGTGGTGTTAGCGTTTTACTGGCCTTGACATCATTGTTATATTTTTACCTATGTGGTTGTTGGATTGCGAGGCGCCTCAGATATATCGGCTACTGCGGGAGCTGATGGATATAGGTCCTATAGGATCGGGAAACATGTGTTCAGGAATTGCCAATCCACTAACGTAAGTGTGGACCGGCCTTGGAGGATCCAAGGGTCTACTGCGGGAGATCCTGAGGCATTTGCTAGAGTGTCTCGAATCGGCGAGGAGTACATCCCTTGGCTCGATTCATGATGGAAATCCAATTTTCAATACGTGGCATTTCAGTTTTGATTGTATAGCCTCGTATAGTGACATAGTAGGATGGGGCACTATGCCGTCTATGATTGATACATTTATATTTGAAGTTTTTTCATACACTTTATTATATAATAGAATCGAAATGATTTGTTTTAAACGTACCAAGCATGTTTGGCTATTATAAGGTAAAACTCTATCCTCCAGCTTGTGTTGCATTGTGTGATGGGACTTGAGTCTTATAATAGCTTCATTTTTCCAAAAATAATTGCGCTGTTTGTTTTATGCACTGGTATTCTTAAGAGGAATGTGTTATACGACGTGGTCCTTGATTTAATTAATTTTAAAGTAAAGATTTAATAATTGTTTTAGTTCTCAGACTAGTCACATGACTGACCTAGAGTTTATTGTTTTACCCTAAACACTGGGTGCCCCTATTTTCCACACCGGCAGCTAGTAGTTTTGGTTTTACAGATTTATGTCACAGGATCCTGGTTTACAGCTGGAATGATATTCGGAAAGCTCTGTATCCGTATATTCCGTTCAGTTGTGTTCTGTATTATTTTCCACTGCATTGTAATTTGTAAATCTCTAATATTTATCTGATGCATATTATTCGTTTATACTTTGTGTATTCTTGTACTCTGATGTAAATTGTTGTAATAAGCAATGAAATGTTCTTCTATTTGTGTTCTGATTTTTCGTGTTCTCAACTCATTCCGGGCTTTCCTTCACAGGAAAGTTCGGGTCGTTACACGTGGTATCAGAGCTTTGGTTTACAAAGCTCGAGAACAAGACACATTAGAACCAAATGAAAGAATTCATTAGAGATTGGATAAACAACATCCAATGAGAATTACTCGTTAGGGATATGATCAGTAGTGTCCTAGAACGAGTGTGAAGAGTAGTGTTTTTAAAACAAAATTGAAAACAAATATTGTTTTAAAAATTTAAACCTTATTCAACGTATTTGAATATTTATTTATATTGAATTTGGACAATCCAATATATAAAGATTTTGGATGTACGCCTTACAAACGTATATTTGTAGTTTTAATATACTGGATAGATATAGAATCACACTCTAGTCGCCCGAAGATGGTTCTGATGATTGATCGATCATCATCAGAATTTGTGTTCAAGCTTCGAAAGTGGTACATCTATATGATTCCAATTGACTGGTGTGAGAACCAAACTAGGTAGGATTTATTGTGTGAATTGGCATCAAAAACATGATTTTTGTATGTATATTAAAGATATGTGTTTGAAATGATAATCAACTAATTGATTGATGATTATGTTGTGTGATTATTCATTTAAACCAACATATAGATGTAGGGTAAATTTGGGCCAAATAGTACCAAATTTTGAACTGAATTGAAAATAGTTTGAGATTGCATGCGTATACATGTACATACATTGAACAGGTCATAGCAAGGAGGCTAGAGAAGAGGAATAAAAATTTATGTCCAACAAATAGTACATGTGTACTAATTTATTGGGTTTGGATGATTTTATGACCCGATTGGCTTTTCTTTTTCTTTTTGAGATGAGAGGGCCTATGTGGCGGTTTGCAGATTTTCCCCGTGCTCCCTGTACAAAGGAGGTTATGGCGAAATTTTTCGAAAATTTAGGGTGTTAGCCAAATTTTTGAAGAATTTGGAAATTCTCAGAAACTGAAAAGTTGAAGAATGAAAGCCAGAATGAATGTTGAGTTGATTAGTTAAACAACTTTCAGCTCCATTCCTTTTTGAGGAGGAAAAGATTTTATGTGGGGGAGATTGTAACAACCCGGAAATCAGAACCAATTTAAAATTTGTATTTCGGCAATTTTAATGAATTTTGGATATTTAAAATGAATTATTTTAAATAATAACGACGGAAAATTTATTTTCGACGAAGTTAAAATGAATAAATTTATTTTAATTATATAAGGAATTTAAAATGGCGCGGTAGTTTGAAAATTCGATTTCAAATTTCAAATGAATGTACAGGATTCAAAATAAACTGGATTTTAGTGAAACCAAAAATATTAGAATCTATTTGAAAATATCTTTCCAACAAATCCAAAAAATTGAAATTTCATAGCGGGAATAAAAAGTTATGCCCAAATGAAAATTCGGAATAGTTGCTACGGAATTTTAGCCCCTTAAAAATGGAAATTTTGCAAACAACCTCCGTTTTCAACGAAACCACTTTTGTTGGATCTTGGATGTCAAGTTATTGCTAGATTCCAAAATTCATAATTTTTGGGATCAATATGTGAGCATGGCAAAATAAAACGTGTTTTGATAGTTTTAGTCAATTTGGATCGACCAGAAAATGAGTATTTTTCAAACGGTCTCCAGATTCAACAAAATTAGTTTTGTTAGGACTGTATCATCAAAACATAGCCAGATTCATGCTTCTGGAATTTGTGGAGTCCGTATGTGGCCCCAATAAATTGAAATGTATGTTTAAATTAAATATATATTGATTTATATTGTAATTTAAATGAAAACTGATCGAAACAGCCGAACTTATCCTATTGTGTTTGGATTGGGAGTAATTAGCTATAGACGACAGTCGTTGGGCCTCGTTTGGAGTTCAAGAGAAAAGTCAACTCTTTGGAGAATAAAATAAAATATGTATACATAAGCCCCCCTTCCTTTATCTTCCCCGATTCATTTCAGTTTAAAAAAAAAGAGAACGACATGCTCCCCCTCTGCTCCGTCCATCACGCCGCTGCGCCGTATGCCACCATCGCCTCAAGCCGCCTCCGGCGAGACTTCCCCCCATCCCGACGGTGGCGCGGCCTTCTCGTCTCCATATCCCCCAAATCGATTTCAAAACCCTAGCCGCCCCACTAACATCACCTCCGACACCCCACATCCTCCCCTCTCCGTCAGCTCCACCCTTCCCCTCCCCCCCCAGCCCATCCTCCATTCGAAAATCACCCCCCCTTGCAAGCAAAAATAGAAAAAAAAGAAAAGGTGATTTTTGTTAAATTAATTAATTTTGTGTATAATGTTATTGTAAAAAATCAGTTTATTTATTGATTTTTTATATGTAAGGCTACGATTTTTGGTTTTATAAAGCTATGGTCTTTTACAAGCCAAAAGGTTTATTTTTTATATAAACAAAAAGGTTTGATTTTAAAAATATAAAAAGGTTTGAATTGCCATGAGATAAAGATATTATTTTTACGTAAAGAGATATGAAATAAAAATATGATTTTTTTTATATGTATGATAATAAAAATATGATTTTTATATATGTATGATGATAAAAATATAATTTTTATATATATAGTAGCGATAAAAATTCGATTTTTATATATGAGTTCGATTTTTTATATATGTAGTAGAAACAAAAATATGATTTTTATTTATATAATAGCGATGTAAAAATGTTATTTATACTATGAACAGTGTGGAAAGGATTGTGTTGGAATTTAGGGAATCAAATCCGAACCCGAACCGTTCAGAAATAAAGAATGGAGGAGTGGATCCCAAAGGTGAGAACTTCTCACTTTATTTTATTTTCTAGTTAAAAATATATACTAGGATGCAGAAGGTGCTTAGCAGCACCCGATATCCGTCGTCCACAAACCATTGACGACTTGTTTGATTTGATTGTGTTGTGAAAATTGATTGTGATGTGGAATGATAAAATATATTCATGTGTTAAATGAATAAAATATTCATGTGTCGAATAAATATTTTATAGTTGAAAATATAATTTTCAACATGCATACGAATAAAATAAATATTAATAAACAAACCGGATGATTAGTTTATGTACACACATTTGACGAATATTGATTGGGACGATATATTTTACACATCGCTCAGCTGCACAAATAAAAATCAGTGTTTGTTGATTGAAACCCCACACGGATATTGAGATGATATTTGACATACACTAATCCTAATATTTAGTTGTATGTCAATCAATTGGTTGACAAATTATTGTAAGCGTTAAATATTTATATTTGATGCTTATGCAGTGTAGAATGCACTCTGGATGATGGTTGAATGCATTTGATTGTTGTTGTGCACATGTGTTGTATGAAATCCATATAATGAAATTGTATGGTAATTGACTATGTCTGATTCCAATTCAGAAAGAATGAATATTTTAAAATAACGAATATTTTAAAATAACGAATATTTTAAAATAATGAATATTTTAAAATAATATTTAGTAAAAGATCAAAATCTGATTTTGATGTCCGATTTGGGATGGACACGAATATATTCAAATATATAAAGCCGTGCTGATTAGATTAACGCCATTTTGACGTGAACGATATTTATATCGATTTTATTCATTTTTATAATGAATATCGAAATGGAAGTGATTTCAAAATCTAATGTTTTGAAAATACTATCATTTTTATATCGATGATATGGAATATTCAATTTTGATTTGAAATTGAATATGAAGTTGAAATAGTTTTGAAAACGAATTTAAAACGATTTATAAAATACGTTTTAAATGGAAATCGACGAAATATATATAATATATATTATATATATAATGGCCTGAATAGAACGCGCCACGCCGCGGCAGTTCGCGAATTTCGACCATTGACTTCGAACGGATATTACGGGAGATTCGACCGTCGGATTCTCCTAAAACTGGAACTGTTGGGTTCGTATTGAAAAGAGCTTTCTAAAGAATATGGGAGATTTGAAATCTAACGGGTGGATTTGGAATTATGTCCAAATCGAATTTGGAAAAGGTCGATGTAAGTGCAGTTCGATGACCGTTTATGGAAATCGACTGTACGGGCCTTGGTAAATTTATTAAAAGTACCAATAATTTTTGTAAAATGATAATAAATGATTTGGAAAGAATTGGTATGAAAATTCCATATTTGAAAAGATAAAAATATATTTTATCAAAATGAACTAGTTATGAACTAGAATTATAATCTAATATTTTTTTAAATAAATAAATTGGATTTGAAATGGTTTTAAAAATAACAGGAATTTCCAATATATGAATTGGAATGGATTTGAATCGAAATTATCTTCGGAATATGTCGATATTGAATTTCGTGATTATACGAATATTGTGGAGGAATTTGGAAGATATATATATCGTTATTCCAATACGATATTTGTTGGTTTCGGAATTTGATATTCAATATAAGCCGATATATTTTCTATTCAGAGCCGTGTGTTTAGTATCAAATTGGATTTTGGGTTTGTTGTGAACTGTGTCTTAATGACACTGTTGTTAAACCCAGTTGAGAAAAGATTAAATCTTTCTATTGAGATTTAATGAAGTTACCAATTAATTAATATTTAATTGGAATTGAATTGAAATTTGTTTTTGGATTTATCGTGAATGGTGTTTTTAAATAACACTTGTTCTTTAACCCGATTAAAAATAGAATGTGAATTGGGTTTATTACGAACTGTGTTTTTAGCGACCTTCGTTCTTTAATCGATTTACAGTGAAATGTGATTTGTAATTTATAAATCTTTTTATTTAGATTTAACGGGAATTTTCCAAAGTAAAGTTTTCCAATTTAACATATTAAATTGGAATTGAATGGAATTCGATTGATAATAATCGAAGTAAACTTATGTGGAGGAAGACCATTAATGCATATGGAATTTTAAAGGCTTTGCCATTATTCCATTTATATTATTAGTCGGATACGGAATTTGATATCGATTATATATTGATTTGGTTTTCCGTGAAGATTACATAATTAATGGAGTGTGATTTGGGTTTATCGTGAACTGTGTTTTAAATGACATTAGTTCTTTAACCCAATTAAAGGAAAGATGACATGTCTGTCATTGTACTTAGAACCGCATGGTTGACCTCTGCTAAATATATATATATATATATATATATATATATATATATATGTTTGGTGGCGGAGAATTTATTCTCTTGCTTAACACCCTTCTCTGAGATGTACGAGCTTAGACGTTATATATCGGCAAAAATCAGTAGTACAGTGTAGATTGTTGATGCGACATGCTTGTGTTTCCAAAGTTAAATAATCAATAATATTGATTTTTGGAAAGATTAAAACTAAGTGGTGTTTTAATGAATCTTTAATTAGATTGAAAATGGGAATTGATAATTTAAATTATCAAATTTGTGAAATGATCGAGAATGGAGTCTAACAAGTTTTGCTCTAAGCGATAGTTGAATCTTTAATTAGATTTTAACAGGAAATGGTAATTAATTTTACCGATAAGACCGTGGTGATAGTTATGGAGTATTACCAGTTTTTCTCCATGGGATGAATAGGTGAGGATTAGGAAATTAAACAAATGATTACTTTGGTAAGGTGCGCTAATCCCGACCAGTATGGAAAACCGTAACATGGTTTGAATTGACATCCAAAGGAAGATCAAAGAATAAATTTAAAGAATTTATCTTTGATAAAATTAATGGGAACCTTTCCCAAAGTATATGAATATTTGAATAAAAGAATATTCAGAATTGGAACGAGGAGTATGTTTTGTTTTTAAGCACTTGTTTATTATATACGCGAGTTATTCAGAAAGGCCGGGTTTATACCCATTCTGAATAACTGATTCGACGATAAGTCAACGATGAAGAGGGTGGTCGAAGACCGGAGGTCTTCACAATATTTGGGTGATTACTGATGCCTTGATTGGGCTGTACACCCAAGACAAGGTAATAAATGGTGATCATCCAGACGTACTTGGAGATCGACGGATATGCGAGGGCCTCTCTCCTATATTGGAAATATGGGACGAGGAATAAGGTGCATCCGGTTTCGTTTAAACCCAGAACGAACTTGTAAATGGATGTGTGTCTGACATTGGGATTTATTCTGTGTTGATCGATTTCTATTAAATATATATCTGTTTGGCGACGGATAATTTATTCTCTTTCTTAACGCCCTTCTCTAAGACATACGAGCTCAGAGGTTGTATATCGATAGATACCAGTCGCATGGCATGAATTGCCTATGTGGCATGCGGAGATGCAGTGATCAAGGCTTTTGTTTAAAAGCAGAGTCTTGTGGTTGATGTTCAAAGCACAGCTTTAATATAGCACCGCTTTGTGTATAGCGTTAATTCGCGAGCCTCACACCTCGGTATGAGTTAAAAAGGGATAAGGGACCCAAGGAGAACATGACGTTTCTTTCTAGCTATGGGTCGTGTTAGCGTTTTACTTTCCCTGACATCGTTGTTATATTTTTACCTATGTGGTTGTTGGATTGCGAGGCGCCTCGGATATATTGGCTACTGCAGGAGCTGATGGATATAGGTCCAATAGGACCGGGAAACGTGTGTTCAGGAATTGCCAATCCACTAACGTAAGTGCGGACTGGCCTTGGAGGATCCAAGGGTCTACTGCGGGAGATCCTGAGGCATTTGCTAGTGTGTCTCGAATCAGCGAGGAATACATCCCTTGCCTCGACTGATGATGGAAATCCAATTTCCAATACGTGACATTTCGGTTTTGATTGTAGAGCCTAGTATGGTGACAATATGGGATGGGACCTGAGTCTTATAATAGCTTCAGTTTTCCAAAAAGCATTGCACTGTTTGTTTTATGCACTAGTATTCTTGGGAGGAGACCCATTCCATGTTATACGGTGTGGTTCCTTGATTTACTTTATTTTTAAAGTAAAGATTTAATAACTGTTTTAGTTCTCACACCAGTCATATGACTGACCTGATGTTTATTGTTTTAACCTAAACTCTGGGTGCCCCTATTTTCCACATGGAAAGCTAGTAGTTTTGTTTTTGCAGATTTATATTCACAGGATCCTGGTTTACAGATGGAATGATATTCGGAAAGCTCTGTATCCGTATATTCCTTTTAGTTGTGTTTTGTATTATTTTCCGCTGTATTGTAATTTGTAAATCTCTGATATTTATCTGATGTATATTATTCATTTATACTATGTATATTCTTGTACTCTGATGTAAATTGTTGTAATAAGCAATGATTTTTTTCTTCTGTTTTTGTTCCGATTTGTCGTGTTCTCAACTCAATCCGGGCTTTCCTTCACGGGGAAGTTTGGGTTGCTTCAAGTACCCGCCACAGTCCCTACCTATTTGAAATGAAAATTAAGGAACAATAACATAGACAAATATCTAACGACACTATGTAGGAAAATATAGAATCAATAAATGAACTCTTGTCGCCATTTTAATAATATTCACAATAAATCAGGTGCCTATTTGGGCTCATTTCCTAGTTGTTGCTATTATATTTTGGATGGTAATTTTACTTACATTTATATGCAAAAGATAAAAGTTGAGGAAGATAATTTTCAGTAATTAGTATCTCTGTATTGCAAAATACTTTTATAATGAGATTATTTCCCTTTGCGGCTATTATAGCTAATAAGGTCTAATTGCTATGGACCCGTCCCTCATGGCACAATCAGCAACAGGAGCAGTATCATTGCAGCATGCATCTTTTGTCAACAGATCCAGTATTTTAGAGTAGCAATACACCGCACTTCGTAAAGGATGGAACCAGTAAGCTTACTAGTTATTGATAGATTTGAAATTCACAAGACTTTTGGTAATTTATATCCAATGTTCAAATCTGCCATAAACCAAAGTTTTTGCATCCTACGTTTCTAGGCAGTTGAAGAAAAAGCACTGCGCAACAAAGATTAGATTATATCAGACTACACTGATTATAGAAGTTAAACAAGAATAGATTCTTTAATTTCCATCTAAATTTCATTGTACCACATATAGTAATATCCAATCCACCATCTGTATAAAATATTTCTAAATATAGCTTCCCAATTATATATATTTGTTCATACGAATGCAAAAAACAATTGTACAAACTACTTAGATAGTAGAATTAATTTAAACCATAAACAAGATTCGTACATTTTCAGTTTATCCTTTTAGAACTTTCTTGATAATTGCAAAAGTATATCCAGCAGATTAAGCAACAATAGACTAATTTACTCAGAAAACCTCCTGAAATGATATTCCAAATTAAGGTTTGCAAAGTTTGACTTAGATGACAGTCTGGAAAAGATTTAGTGTAAATCGAATACATGGTTTCTTCTACAATTTTTGATTAAAGTTAGGCACACAAAAACCTATTGATGCTAATAAAAAAAATCCAATCCAAGATGTGTTGTAGAATCAAAAATCACCGAGATCGTATCAAACAAACCAATTTTTTTGATTCTTACCCACTGCAGCCAACCCGATGCCACATGGCTTCCATTTTCGATCCACCCGCGACGGACCAGTTCCGAGAAAGAAAGATTTGGTTGTTAGATAGTTGCGTTCAGTATAACAACGCTAAAACTACTAATTTCCCTGCGGTTCGATCCAATAGGGATCGAATAATTTCTAGATCTGATCTTGATTAATAGGAGAAGATGGTGGCGAAAATTAGGGCTAACAGGATGACGGTGGCGGTAGAACAATTTTGAGGAGAATGCGTTTTTTTAAACGATATAGCTGAGTAATAATTAGACAGACGTGGGGAAGGATGCCAAGCAATTTTGAAAATGTTCCCAGTGAAGCAACTCTGGATAAAGACGAATATTTTGGTCAAATTTTGGATTTGGAGCCAAAATTTTAGAGTGGGAGGCAGAAGGTTTTAACATTTTGGAGCCAATAAACTTTGTATATATGTAAGCGACGAGTTGTAGAATAAATTTGCAACAATAAAGTAAAGTTGCTATTGAAATTTAATAAATAGATGTTAAACTTTAGTTCTTTTTTTTGCAAGGAGATTAAACTTTAGTTATCAAACATTAACATTGATTAGTTATTGGTTATTTCATATAAATTATAAATTATTTAATTAATAGTTAACTTAAAATTTAAGGCGGGACCAAAATACCATCAATTATTATTTTTAAACATATATAAAAGCATAATTTTTAGGAGTTATATATCTATTTAAACATTAAATTAATATAAATTTGAAAATATTTAAAATAATCGATAATATCAACAATTACTAATAATAAATAAATAATTAATTCATAAAAATACCTCTTTCAAACATGAATTATAATTAATTCATACAAAAAATTATTATTAATTATTTATTATTTTTTAAAAATAAAATTAATCAATTATCATTTATTTGTTGATTATGAATTTATTAATCTATTTATTATTTATACAAATTCATATTTCAAATTAATGATTAATTTTTATCCATTAGTTTATTATGATTAAATAATTATTTATTTATTTTATTATTTTTTAACTGTTAGTTATTATAATTCGTTAGTTATTAATTATTATTATTTAATTATCAATTATAAATATTAATTTACAATAATTATATTTTATTATTAATTATTAATCTTTTACATAATTACTAGTAGTTAATTATTTAATAGTAACTATTTAAAATTAATTATTAAAAGTTCATTGTTTGTTTTTCGCATTTGGATTTACCAGTGTAAAAAAATAAAATTATTGCAAGTGGCAAAAACATTTGCTAAAGGATATTTATTCGCAATTGGCTAGGAAGCGCAATTGCAAATGATATGTTTGTGGCAACTATTATGGAAGAATAGTCTCTAAAAGTATGTTTTTGCAACATAAAGCAAAGCGAAGTTGCTAAAAATATGTTTTTCGCAATAGGAAGAAAAGGCCTATTGCTAAATATTATCGATTGCAACTGCTATAATAGATCTGTTGCTAAATATCATTTATTGCAACTGTCATTGAATGCCTATTGCAAATAGCTAGTTGCAATAAGGTATTTTTCTTGTAGTGGGATTTGTAATCAAAGATCGAAAGATCTAAGTCCTATTGAGTCTCTCTATCAAAATATTACTAAAAAGGTGTGGTTGTGACCTATTTAAATCAGTTGGGTGTGATTGTGGCCTATAAATCAATTATTTGATCATGTTGCATTGTTAAATCAAGAAAGTTCCTTATACTCGGAAGCATGTGGAGATGTACCTCGTGGCCCTAAAATCTCGGATTGTAATATTGACAATTATTTGAAAAATAAATCTGCACAATCCTGAGTTGTGTAGGACTGGATGTAGGGTAACTCTGAACTAATATAAAATCCTGGTTTATTTTTCCATTACCGTTTTTACTTATTATTTGCATCTATGTTTGATTCTGTGATTGTTTCATGTCTATGATTTGCATTTGATTCTATTATATTAAAAGGATTTCAAAAAAATCATAATTTCCATTAAATACTATTCAATCCCGCTTTAGTGTGAGGTTAGCCTTAAGATCCATAATCTGCATCCCAACGTGCCCATATGCTGTCATATCCTGCTCTAGTCCTAGTGTAACAACCCAGAATTTTTGGGACCAATTTAAAAATTTTATTTTTAGAAATTTTATTAGAAAATACGTGAGAATTTAAAAATTCTATTTTTAAATTTAAATAAAAAAAGTTAAATTAATTGATTGTGGTGCGTTCAGCTCAACAAAACAAGAAATAAATTGAGAAATAAGATATGTGCGCTAACTACGTTCACATTAATATAGCTTATTCCATAATTTAGAATCTAATGTTATTCGATTACATGAAATTGATCACATTAAAAAGTTTATAATGAAGAGTTGAATTTTTATAGTCACATGTTTTAATTTCAAAAATTGCAATGTTTTTATATATTCATATTGCAGCTAAATTTAGCTAAATTGGTATTTAACGTAAAAAAAAAAGAGAAAAAAATGGTAAAACTAAAGAAATATAAATCAAGCGTTCATTTACTTTTATATTGCTAGAAACACGTAGCTACCCATCGTCATTATCTTCCTCTTTTACGCTTACTTTAAATTCATTTCAAATCTTATATGGCACGTTTAATTGACTAAGTTATGGTAAGAAAAGTCTAATGAAATAAATGGTTTAACTTGATTAGGATACCATTAATCCTAAAATTATTTCCCTTTATTTTGTCATTATAAAAATGTCATTTATGTTGATTTAGGATTGTCAAAATATATTAAATGTTTACTTTTATATGTCATGTATACATTATTTTTGTATACATATTAAAATTTGCATTTTTATATATCATGTATACATTAGTTTGTATATATATATATATATATATATTAAGGTTTACATCTTTGTATGTCATGTTGTGCGTTGAATATATAAATATGCATACGTATATGACTGAACCATGCGCCTAATTTATTGCGGTCAATTATGATCCTCTTTATTTGCACATGTTGAACAATGCAACATAAGGGGTCAAATTAATAAAATGCAGCATAGTAAAAAAATTAAAGGGTTAAATTAAAATTTCCTAACCTCTATATATTATCTCAAAACCCTCTCATAACCTCAACCATAATCCTATGTTCCTCCTTCTTTTCCATGGAGGCTCTCTTCCTCTCTTTCCCTCCTCCTCTTTCTCTCTTTCAATCAGCCAACCCATGGCCAAAATCACTAACACCTACCGCCATTTGAAGAAATTAGATCCAAAACAGCGAAACCATGTGCGAAAAGCGACAAAATGGCGAACGCGATGAAAATATAAAAAAAGTGATGGAGTGGAAAGCTTTTGGTGAGATTTCTAAATCTTGAATAATTAAATAATTCAATCATATTTGTTATGTGAATCATTGTATGTATGAAATTATATATCTGCGATGTGGCAATTAGAATTATTGTTTGCCTATGTGATTTGTAATGATGTATGATGATATGATATAGTCCTGTTGTTTAGATCTATAAACCTTGATGAAATCCTTATAAAGTTCTCATCTTTATTATTCTTGTTTTTGTTGTTATTTTTATTTCTTTCTCATAATGAAAAATTGAATCTTTATTCTGATTTACTAAAGTAAGTTTGGTATTTTAAATTTTGATGCACAAAATAAAGTTGAAATGTTATTTTGATTAACAAAATAAATGAAAGTTAGAATACTTTGATTTAAAAAGAAAAGTAAATCTTTATTTGTGATTCACAAAATAAAATCTTTATTTTTGGTTTACAAATAAAAAGAAAATTTGAATCTTTTGACTTACAAATAAAAAGAAAATTTGAATTTTTGATTCATAAATAAAAAGAAAAGTTAGAATTTTTATTTTGATTTACAAAAGAAAACTTGAATCTCTATTTTGATTTATGATTTATAAAAGGAAGAAAGTTTAGATCTTTAAATTTTAATTAAAAGATAAATAAAGATTAGATATCTTATTTTGATTTACAAAATAAAATAAAGATGAGACCTCTTATTGTGATTCATCAAATTTACACACCAAATCATATATTGTGTTGTATGTATTGACATTGAAACTATGACGTTGGATAAATTATAGAAATGGTTAGACAAAAACCATATTATCACATTGTTGACATTGAAATTATGATGTTGGATAAATTATAGAAATGGTTAGACAAAAACCATATTATCACATTATTGACATTGAAACTATGACGTTGGATAAATTATAGAAATGGTTAGACAAAAACCATATTATCACATTGTTGACATTGAAATTATGACGTTCGGTAAATAGAAATGGTTAGACAAAAACCACATTATCACATTATTGAATTGAAATTAACATCGCCAAATCATCATTATTTTTGGTCACATTATAATTGGCGAAAAAAATGTTAAACACTAAAATATCATTTTAATGTAATGAAGTAAATAAGAAAATGTTCATGTTTTAATTTAAATAAACATGTTTACATTAAGAACTCTATTTTTAATGTAATAAGTAAATTGATCAAAATGGTTCATGTTAGAAAAATAAACATTGTTCATGTTGACATAGAAAACATGTTTTATATTACATAATTATAATGTAATCAAAAGAGAAGAAAATTTACATTGTTGTTCAATGTAAATAAAAGAAGTAAAATTACATTTTTATGTAAAGTTAACATATAGAAAAATGACCATTGTTTTAATATGAAACCATTTACATTTTTCAATGTAAAGATTAAAAGGATATTTTTACATTTTTCCAATGTAAAAGAGAATATAATAGACTTACATTTTTCTAATGTAAATAAAAAGAAAAAGAAAAGAATTTACATTTCAATGTAAAGAATAAAACAGAAAAGAAAATATTTACATTTTTCAACGTAAAAGAAAGGGAAAGTAAATATTTACATTTTTCAATGTAAAAGAGAAAAAGAGAATTTACATATGTAAATAAAAACAATAAATAGGAAATTTACATTTTATCCATTGTTATAAAGAGTAATAGAAAATTCACATTTTTCTATTATAATATAGTATAATAGGAAATTTCCATTCTTCAATTGTAATGAAGAGAGATAGAAAATTTACTTTTTTTTGTTAAAATATAAGATTTACCTTTTCTACGAGATGATAGAAGAATTTACATTTTTCATTGTAGAAGATAAAATATATACATTTTATAAAAACATAAAAAGTTCACTTTTATGTTATAAAAATGAAATAGGAGAAAAAGTTCACTTTTATGTCATTAAAATGAAATAGAATAAAAAGATGCATTTTTATGTCTTTAAATCACGTAGGATAAAAGAAAAATTTTATAATTAAAGAAATTATACATTTTAAAAAATACATTGTTGAATTAACATTTTTGGTCGCATTAGAATTGGCAAACAAAAATGTCATTTTTATATGATATAAAAATATACATCGTTGAATTATCATTTTTGGTCGCATTAGAATCGGTGAACAAAAATATCATTTCTATTTGATATAAAAATATACATCGTTGAATTAACATTTTTGGTCGCATTAGAATTGGCGAACAAAAATGTCATTTCTATTTGATATAAAAATATACATTGTTGAATTATCATTTTTGGTCACATTAGAATTGGCGAACAAAAATGTCATTTCTATTTGATATAAAAATATACATCGTTGAATTATCATTTTTGGTCGCATTAGAATTGGCGAACAAAAATGTCATTTCTATTTGATATAAAAATATACATCGTTGAATTATTATTTTTGGTCGCATTAGAATTGGTGAACAAAAATGTCATTTCTATTTGATATAAAAATATACATCGTTGAATTATCATTTTTGGTCGCATTAGAATTGGCGAACAAAAATATCATTTTTATTTGATATAAAAATATACATCGTATAAAACATCATTTTTGGTTGCACTAGAATTGGCGAATAAAAATGTCATTTCTATTTGATATAAAAATATACATCGTTGAATTATCATTTTTGGTCGCATTCGAATTGGCGAACAAAAATGTCATTTCTATTTGATATAAAAATATACATCGTTGAATTATCATTTTTGGTCGCATTAGAATTGGCGAACAAAAATGTCATTTCTATTTGATATAAAAATATACATCGTTGAATTATCATTTTTTTGGTCGCATTTGAATTGGCGAACAAAAATGTCATTTCTATTTGATATAAAAATATACATCGTTGAATTAACATTTTTGGTCGCATTAGAATTGGCGAACAAAAATGTCATTTCTATTTGATATAAAAATATACATTGTTGAATTATCATTTTTGGTCGCATTAGAATTGGCGAACAAAAATGTCATTTCTATTTGATATAAAAATATACATCGTTGAATTATCATTTTTGGTCGCATTAGAATTGGCGAACAAAGATGTCATTTCTATTTGATATAAAAATATACATCGTTGAATTATAATTTTTGGTCGCATTAGAATTGGCGAACAAAAATATCATTTCTATTTGATATAAAAATATACATCGTTGAATTATCATTTTTGGTCGCATTAGAATTGACGAACAAAAATATTATTTTTATTTGGTATAAAAATATACATCGTAAAAAACATCATTTTTGGTCGCACTAGAATTGGCGAACAAAAATGTCATTTCTATTTGATATAAAAATATACATCGTTGAATTATCATTTTTGGTCGCATTAGAATTGGCGAACAAAAATGTCATTTCTATTTGATATAAAAATATACATCGTTGAATTATCATTTTTGGTCGCATTAGAATTGGCGAACAAAAATATCATTTTTATTTGATATAAAAATATACATCGTAAAAAACATCATTTTTGGTCGCACTGGAATTGGCGAACAAAAATGTCATTTTTATTTGATATAAAAATATACATCGTTGAATTATCATTTTTGGTCGCATTAGAATTGGCGAACAAAAATGTCATTTCTATTTGATATAAAAATTTACATCGTTGAATTAACATTTTTGGCCGCATTAAAATTGGCGAACAAAAATGTCATTTCTATTTGATAAAAAAATATACATCGTTGAATTATCATTTTTTTGGTCGCATTAGAATTGGCGAACAAAAATGTCACTTTTATTTGATATAAAATGATACATTGTTGAAACCATCATTTTTGTCGCATTAGAATTGGCGGACGAAATATTACTTTCATAGAATAAAAGGTATGGATTTTAACAAAGGGAATCGCCCAATGGTTTATATATAAATATAAAATATAAATTAAACGAAACGAGCGCGGTAGTTCGTGTATCGACAATCGTAACTTCAAACGAATATATAGAAAGATCCGACCGTTGGATTTTTCCCTAAACTGGAACCATTAGGACCGCTTTAGGAAGAGCTTTCGAACGATATAAATTTCATCAAAATCCGACGGTTAGATTTTAAGGTATGTGTAAATCAAATTTTTATAAAAGCAGCGCCTGCGCCGCCCATTGACCCGAAACGTCGTTTATATATTTCGAGCTATTTTTAATAAATAAAAATAGCGATAAATAGTTATAAATATAGATGAAATGTTTTAAACTATAATTATGCGACAATTATTTGAAAAGGCCGAGTTTAACTCATTTCAAATAATTGAACGACGATTGAATCAAAGATGTAAGAAGACGATGGTTGAAGACCAGCGATCTTCACATCGAATGGACGATGACTTCTGATACATTGGACTGACTTGCTCCCAGGACTGGGTTGAAGCAGTAATTGTCCGGACGTGTGTGTTGATCGTGCGGATTAGCGAGAACCTTTTTGGTGTCTCCGGTTTCGTTCAGACCCAGAACGGACTTGTAAATGGATACGTGTCTGACGTTGAAATTCACTTTATGTAATTAAATCGCTTTCAATTAATATATGTCTATTTGGTGGTGGAGAATTTATTCTCTACTTAACACCCTGATACGTAGTGATAGTTATCGAACACATGGCGTTGAATTGTCAATGTGGCACGCCAAGATGCAATGATCAAGGCTTTGTTGTAAAGCAGGCCTTGTGACTGATGATCAAAGCATAGCCTGGTTAGGCATAGCTTTGTGTATATCGTGACTTCGTGAGCCTCACACCCCGGTATTAGTCAAAAACGGGATATGGACCGTAGGGAGTGCTCACGTTTCTTTCTAGCTAGAAGTGGTGCTTGGTTTTGACACGGCCCGGCATTTTACTTATGTGGATTTTGGATTGAGGTACCTCGGGTTTTTATGGGCCGGAAGTGGTCATATTATAGGTCCAAAGGGAACGGGAAACGTGTGTTCAGGCATAACTAATCCACTACCGTTAGGTAGGGACCGGCCCTACCGCATCCAAGGGTTCACTGCAGGGGATCCTGAGGCATTTGCTAGAGTGTCTCGAATCAAAAGAGGACGATCCATAGCCTCGATTTCATGACCGAAAACCAATTCCCAATACGACGACATTTCGGTTTTGATTGTAAACTTATATACGTCGACATAGTAGGATGGGGTACTATGCCGTCTAGGATTGATATATTTATACTGAAGTATTTTAATACTGCTTAAACACTAATGATAATATTAAAATATTACTTTTCACGTATTAAGCATGTTTGATCATCATAAGGGAAAAACTCTATCCTCCTGTGTGCGTTGCATTGTGTGATAGGATCTGAGTCTTATGACGATTTCATTTTTCAAAAGTCATTTCGCTGTTTTATATAAACTTTATAAAATATTGCACTGGCAATCCAATGGAGTAAACCCGTTCCACGTTAGCGGCATGGTCCTGTGATTAGCCCTATTAATTAGATAAGTTTAAGTAGATTTCTCATACCAGTCCCATGACTGACCTGTAGTTTGTTTCACTGGCAAACTCGGGTCCCCTCTTTTCCACACGGGCAGTCGAATAGCTTGTTTGCAGATATCTATTCTTTTAGCAGGATCCTGGATCGAAGCTTAAAGCTGTGTCCAGAGCATAGAAAGTCTTCCGCTGTGTATTGTATTAATTTATTGTTATAAGTCTTCCGCTGTATTTTAATTATAGATGTACTCTGATATTCTGTACTCTGATGTAATATTATCATGATGTAATAAAAGTTTGTTGTATTTGTTTTAATGTATTGTATTCCCAAAGTTAAAGTATTCGAGGATTTCTAACCTTTGAATCAGACCTGTGTGGTTTATGGTCGATTCAAAGAGCAGGAATTTTCGAGCCTTTACACCTAGGCTACCCATTAATAAAATCCGCAGATACTTTCTTCCATTTCCATCTGGGAACTTCCAATTTTTGTAGCAACCCACTAGGCTTTTTGTGTAGCTTTCACCAATTACAAATTCGTACAATTCAAGATAACTTTTTCCAACATTTCTCTTTATAAGTTCATAGTCGTAAATCAATTTCATGTCCCAATACGTCTGGTTACCGCCACGATGAATAGTTAATCTGGAATGATGGCACACTCTTACACTTTATCTTATAGCCCATCAACATCTGGAATAAATAGGTATCCATCTTTACAAAGCGAACTAGCTTGGTCGATTTCGTATCGTTTCATATCCATAGAATCCATTACCATTTTAATCTTTTCCATTACCTTTAGTAGCTTAGCATCTCGCTTTAGGTTAGTTCCAATCCTTTCAATGAGAGTAGATCTAATTCATAAGTCTTCAAACATCTCGGGTCCAACTAATAATGTTGCCTTGAATCAAATCCAACTAAATATTCTAGTTGCGTCCACTTTAAAAACATGGTACCTAAATTATCCAGCCTTCTACTTGATGCATTAATAATTGTATTACCTTTCCTATGAGTGTAGGAAGTACAAAAAACAGATGAAGCTAAAAAATCAGACCATAGTTGCTACCGAAGACTAAGACCCTTTTGGAAGAAAATATACTTCAAGCATTAATGGTTTATGAACAAATCAAATCTCTCTTATGGTAAATAATCCTTCACATATTCGAAGAAAATGCAATATGCTAATTCCAAATCATGAGTTAGATAATTCCTAAACCATTACCATAAGTATCATTACATACTTCATTTTGTCATTTTTACCTGGAATAGTCAGCAAAAGTGTACATATTAACTGCTCCTTCAAAGCCATAAAAGCTTGTTGCATCTTGCATCGCATACGAAGGTCTTGTTCTTTGTAACAACCCGAAATTTTGAAACAAATTTTTTTATTTTAGCTATTTTAATGAATTTTGAATATTTGAAATGACTTATTTTAAATAATAATAACTAAAAATTTATTTTAATCAAAGTTAGAATGTAAAAATTATTTTAATTATAAAGCGAACTCGAAATGGCGCTGTAGTTTGAAAATTTGATCTTAAATTTCAAATGAATATACAAAATTCAAAATAAATCAAATTCTAATAAAAATAGAAATATTTGAATCTGTTTAATAATATCCTTCTAACGAATGTGAAAAATCCAAATTTCATAAAGTTATGTCCACTGTAAAATTTAAAATAGCCTCTATGGAATTTAATATAATATATAACCCTTAAAAATAGCCATTTTGCAAACGACCTCCGTTTTCGACGAAACCACTTTTTTGGATCCGGAATGTCAAATTATTGTTAGGTTTCAATTTTCGTAATCTTTGGAATAGCATGGTGAATTTAAATGTGTTTTGACAGTTTTAGTTTAAATTGGATCGACAAAAAAATGGCCATTTTTCAAATGGTCTCCAAATTCGATGAAATTAGTTTTGTTATGAATGTATCTTCAAAACATAGCTAGATTTATTTTTCTGTAATTTTTGGAGTCAGTATGTGTCCCTGGTAAATTAAAATGTATGTTTCAATTCAATATATATTGATTTATATTTTAATTTTGATAAAAACCGATCGAAACAGTCGAATTTGCTTACGAAACTTATCCCATTGTGTCCGAAATGGGGGTATTTAGCTGGGGGAGACAGTTGTTGGGTTTGATTTGGAGTTTGTGGCGTTAAACTAGTAAAATTAGAATAAAATAATAATTTAATATAAATGCCCTAGTCTACACCCTAAGTCAAACATCCCCTTGGTCATTTCCTTTCTCTGCGGACACCCAAGATTTTAATGGCCTAGAACGCACCAAACTAATCCCTTAATCCTTCCAATTCTACAGCGAATTCGATCACGAATATAAAGAGAAAATTATAGAACTTTTCACACGCTTCCTATTGGTATGGTTAATATTCTCGTTGGGGCCAAAATTCAGTCGAAATTCCTTTCAAAGCTGGCATCGTTTGCATCATTTCTGGTGTCGCAGAGGACCATCGAGTTGCACCAGAGTTCGTGCGTAGGGGAGGTTGGCAAGGCGGTCGAGGTGGCGATGGTTGATCGGTCTACGGCGACGTTAGGCAGCCCCGATTCTGAACCCTTGGTGGCGATGTTTGGTGAAAATCCCGTAACGATGGACATATAAAATGGATCAGGGAAGAGAAGGTTTAGGGTGAATAATTAGTATAATTTTATAATTAATTGTATTCATAAATGTAATTAAGATATAAAAGGTCATATCTTATTCAAATCTTATCAGAATCGCATGAAATGACTTGCGTTGGAATCGTCTCAATGAGCACTGCTTTTCAGAACAGAAATGGAAGCAGTTAGGATTTTTGATATAATTAAACGCCAATTTAATTATATTAAAACAATCCTTTTAATAATGATTTTCTATCCTATCATGGTGAGAACTCTCTCTCGCTCAAATTATTTTACAGTTATTATGTAATAGGTTGCAGACGGGGCATAGTAGCTCCTAACACTATTATTTGTACAAACAATGGTTGATTGTTTCCTTGGATTGTGATTGGGATTGTCATGTACTGATATTGTTGTATATAAACATTATTTATATAAACTGTATATAAAAATTATCATGAAATGAAAAAAAAATATTCATTTATAAATCGGATGGTTTGTTTATGTACACTTATTTAACTGAAATTGATTGTGACGATAATTTTTATAATCGCCCAACTGCACAAATAATAAATACTATTTGTTGTTTGAAAACCCCACACGGGTATTGGGATGATATTTGACATACACTGATCTCAATAATTAGTGGTATGTCAATCGATGGGTTGATAGACTATATAAGCGTTATTTATTTATTTTAATGCTTATACAATTGTAAAATGCACTCTGTATGTTGTATGAATTTTTAATGATTGTTTATCATTATTGTTGTATACATGTGATGTATGAAATCCATATAAATAAAATTATATAGTAATTGATTGAGTCTAATTTCGATTCAGAAATAACGAATATTTTAAAATAAGGAATATTTTCAAATAATATTCGGAATATAAATGATTATTTTAGAATAATATTCAGTGAAGTTTCAAAATATGGTTTTGTTGTCCGATTTTGGATGGACCCAAAAATATTGAAGTATATGAAGCCGGGTTAAGTTAATATATGCTAGTTTGACTCGAGCAGATTTTTATACTGATTTTATTCATTTTATAATGAATACGAAAGAAGAAATTGATTTCAAAATCTGAAATTTTGAAAACATTATCATTTTAATATTATAATGATAAGGAATATTCCGTTTTGATACAGAATTGAAATGGTTTTGGAATCGTTTGAAAAAGAATTTATAAAGTAATATTCAATTTTGATTTGAAAATTGTAATGTAATTGAAGTCGTTTTAAAATGAATTTAAAACGAATTTATAAACGAATATTCAATTTTGATTTGAAAATTGAAATGCAATTGAAATCGTTTTAAAATGAATTTAAAACGAATTTATAAAGGAATATTCAAATTTGATTTGAAATTGAAATGGAAATTGTTTTTTTAAATGAATTTTTAAATGAATTTATAAAATACGATTTAAATGGGAATCGACAAAATATATATAATATATATTATATATATTTAATGGCCTGAATAGAACGCGTCTTGCAACGACCGTCGCGAACTTCGACCATTAACTTCAAATGGACGTAACGGGAGATCCGACCATCGAATTCTCCTAAAACTGGAACCATTGGGTTCGTATCGAAAAAGAGCTTTTCAATACATACAAGGGATTTGAAATCTAACGGTTGGATTTGGAATTATGTCCAAGTCAATTTCAGAAAAGGTCGCTATGAATGCAGTTCGGTGGCCGTTATTGGAAACCGACTGTAAGGGACTTATAAAAATTATTAAAAATATAGAAAATTATGTAAATTCATAGTTAATGATTTGGAAATATTTTGGTTGAAAAATTCCATATTTGAAAACATGAAAATATATTTTTATCGAAATGAACTAGTTATTAACTAGAATAATAATCCAATCATTTTTAGAAATAAATTAATTGGATTTGAAAATGGTTTTAAAATAACCAGAATTTTCGAAGGAATAAATTAGAATGGATTCAGAATGGAAATAATCTTCGGAATATTCCGATATTGGATTCCATGATTATGTAGATATTGTTGAGGAATTTGGAAGATATATATATTGTTATTTTTAATACGATATTTGTTGGTGTTAGAATTTGATATTGAATATAAGCCGATATAATTTCTATTCAGAGCCTTGTATTTGATATCAAATTGGATTTTGGGTTTGTCGTGAAAGGTGTCTTAAATAATACTATTCTTAAACCCAGTTGAGAAAAGAATAATTCTTTTAATTAAGATTTAGTAAAATTTACCAATTAGTTAATTTAATTGGAATGGAATTTGATTTTGGGTTTGTCATGAATGGTGTTTTTACTAACACTGTTCTTAAACCCAGTTGAGAAAAGAATAAATCTTTAAATTAAGATTTAGTGAAGTTTACCAATTAATTAATATTTAATTGGAATTGAATTAAAAATTGGATTTTTGTGTTTATCGTGAACTGTTTTTTAAATAACATTTGTTCTTTAATCCAAATAATAGTGAAGTTGAGATTTGGAATTTATAAATCTTTATTCTAAGATTTTAATGGAATTTTCCGAAGTGAAGTTTTTTCCAATTTAATATATTAAATTGGAATTGAATGGAATTTGATTTGGTGATAATCAAGATGAGCTTCTGTGAAGGAAGACCATTATTATATATGGAATTTAAAAGGCTTTGTCGTTGTCTATTTATATTATTAGTCTGATACGGAAATTTATATCGATTATATATTGATCTGTTTTCCGTGAAAGTTCCAGTTTGATGGAACATGATTTTGTGTTTATCATGGACCGTTTTTAAAGGACATTCGTTCTTCAACCCAGTTAAAGACATGTTTGTGTTTCCAAAGTTAAATAATCAAAAATAATGATTTTTGGGAATTAAAACTAAGTAGAGTTCTAATGGATCTTTAATTACATTGAATTGTTAATAAGGTAATTAAATTTGCCAAATTTGAGAAGTGTTCGAAAATGGAGTATCACCAGTTTTACTTCATATGATAGTTAAATCTTTGATTAGATTTGAACATAAAGTGGTAATTGAATTTACCTATAATACAGTGGTGTTAGCTATGGAGTACTACCTGTTTTGCTCCATGGGATGAATAGGTTCGAATGAGATAATAAAACGAATGATAACTTCGGTAAGGCGTTAATGTCGACTAGTTTGATAGACCTTAATTTGGTTTAAACTGTGAAAAGATAATATAAAATCTTTTGAAATGATTTCCAAATAAATGGATTAAACAGTGCGTTTAAAAGTGATAATCTTTGATAAGATTAATGAGAACCTTTCCTGAATAAAGAAATACGAATAAAAGAATATTCTGGATTGGAATGAGGCGTATGATGTGTTGTTATAGCACTTGATTATAAGATACGCGAATTATTTGGAAAGACCAGGTTTAACCCATTCTGAATAATTGATACGACGACTAATAGTCGAAGAGATTGAAGATGGTGCAACACCGATGATCTTCACATCGAATGGATGGGTTGCTACTGATGCTCATGATTGGAGTAGCTGTCATGAAGGGGCTACAGTGGTAGACATCCAGAGTTATTTGTTGATTGTTTGGACATGCAAGGGCCTCTCTCCTGTATTGGACATACATGATGAGGAATTGGGTGCCTCCGGTTTTGTTCAAACCCAAAACAGACTTGTAAATGGATGGTATGTCTAACGTTGTATTCCTTTATACTGTATTCGTTGATCTCTGCTATATATATATACATATATATATATATATATGTATGGTGGTAGATAATTTATTCTCTTGCTTAACCCCCTTCTCTGAGATGTACGAGCTTAGAGGTTATATATCGGCAGAAATCAATGGTACGGTATGGATTGACAGTGTGACATGCTGAGTTGCAGTGATCCAAGCTTTTGTCGAAAAGCAGAGCTTGGTGGATGATGATCAAAACATAGCTTTAATTAGCATAGCTTTGTGTAGCATTAACTATCCAGCCTCACACATCGGTATGATGGTGAACTAATGGTTAAATCAGTAAACTTTCGATATGAGGATGGATTCGGTCAACCGAGATAAGCTGAGTGTGGTCGCTTCATGCTTAGAGGGATAGGGCACACCCCCTGATTCCTATATGGATAGAGTAAGCGGCATTTTCTCATGCACGGGACTTCTAAACTTGACTTCATATACTTCAATATTTTTGTGTCCGTCCAAAATCGGACTTCAAAACCATATTTTGAATCTTCACTGAATATTATTCTAAAATATTCATTTATATTTTGAATATTATTTGAAAATATTCTTTATTTCTGAATTGGAATCAAACTCAATCAATTAACATATAATTTTGTTTATATGGATTTCATACATCACATGTATACAACAATAATGATAAACAATCATTAAAAATTCATACATCATACAGAGTGCATTTTACAACTGCATAAGCATTAAAATAAATAAATAATGCTTATACAGTCTGTTAACCCATACATACCACTAATTATTAGGATCAGTGTATGTCAAATATCATCCCAATACCCGTGTGGGGATTTCAAATAACAAATACTATTTATTATTTGTGCAGTTGGGCGATGTGTAAAATTTATTGCCCCAATCAATATCAGTTAAATAAGTGTACATAAACAATCCATCCGATTTGTAAATGAATATTTATTTTCATTTCATTATAATTCTTATATATACAGTTTACATAAATAATTTTTATATACAACAATATCAATATACGAAAATCCCAATCACAATCCAAAGAAACAATCAACCATGGTTTGTACAAAAAATAGTGTCAGGAGCTACTAAGCCCCGTCTGCAACCTATTATATAATAATTGTAAAATAATTTGAGAGAGAGAGAGAGAGTTCTCACCGTGATCGAATAAAAAATCATTATTAAAACAATTGTTTTAATATAATTAAACTGGCGTTTAATTATATCAAAAATCCTGACTGCTTCTGTTTCTATTCTGGTATGTTCTGAAATGTAGTGCTTGTTGAAACGATTCCAACACAAGCCGTTTCACGCGATTCTGATAAGATTTGAATAAGATATGACCTTTTATATCTTAATCACATTTATGAATATAATTAATTATAAAATTAAACTAATTATTCACCCTAAACCTTCTCTTCCCCAATCCATTTTCTGTGTCCATCGTTCTGGGATTTTCAACAAACATCGCCAACTGGTGTTCAGAAACGCGGCTGCCTAAAGTCATCGTTGAAACACCCCACATCCGTTAATGTTACTCACTAAGGGAATGCTTTAAGTTCTATGAAGAATTGTAGTTAAAAGACACAGAATAATTACAAGACAGATATAAATAAAGATAGCAGCGGAAGTTTCAAAAAAATTATTTCAGACATAAATCATAATCCCGTTGTTTATAATACCATAATTCATAAAACCATTACAACAAAACACTTCTGTCTTGCATAATCATAGTACATAGGAATTAAAAGAAAACATTATTCCCCAATAAAAGTGTAAACCATTTTAGAGCCAAGAACTTGAGCCATAATTCAGCAATAGCTCCTATTAAAAAGATATCTCAATCCTGACTAAGCCTGGGTGTTTCCTTCCTGTGAATCTAAGGGGGAGGGGGAACGGAAGAAAGAAGGCGAAACAAACTAGGTCAGACATAAGTCTGGTGAGTCTAGTTACTTTTAGCCAGTAAATAAATAAAAGTAACATGATAGGCATATAAAGTGGATAAAAGAGATCGTTATACAAATGGCAGGTGTGACAAGGCAGAAAAGGTGAGGTATATGTATGCTTCACTAATGACTACTCTGCACTATTACTAGTATAACTGAAATGAAATGATCTCTTCCACTATAAGCTAGTAGGTTTAGGTCATATGTCGAAGTATACCCTAACCACTACCCTAATCGATCACCTCCCTACTCTGTAGATATCCTGTGCCGGCGCGACAATAGGGGATAACACTTCCCTAAAGTGGCAACCCGAGTCGTGCACGTGGATACCTACTGGTGTCATGGTCGACTTGTCCCCCTCTGCATGGCCCATGCACATATCCTCGGTCGGTTTGCGCCGTCTACACCACCCGTCACATTTTGGATCTCTTATAATCAATCAGTAAGTGTTCCCCTTCTCCTTCTAGTACGGAGTTCTCTACTCTGATACCATCTACGGGTTACTGATTGAAATGGGTCCCACATAATTTGATACAAGTTATCCCCTTTGTCTTGTATCCCCACTAGGTTTTCCACTGACTATGTATACCCTAAAAGGGTGATCTTTAATTATATAGTTACTAGTTATGTATACCCTAAAGGGTGATCTTTAATTACATAACTCCCACACAATAAGTGGTATAGTGGTATACGCGATAGATCTTTTGAATTAGGAGCCATCATGATGGAAATCCATCTTCCAATACGACATTTTACGGTTTTATTTGTATACTATTGGCAGCATAGTGGTATGGGACATTCATGTCATCTATGATTGATACATTTATATTTGAAGTCGATTTCTTCACTTATAGTAATAATAAAAGATGAAATTTAGCGTATCAAGCAGATTTGGCTATTATAAGGAAAATTCTATCCTCAACTGCGTTCATTGTTTGATGGGACCTGAGTCTTATAATAGCTTCATTTTTCTCATTAGCTTTGCGCTGTTTGTTTTATCACTGGTATTCTGAGAGGTAAACCCGTTCCGTGTTATACGACGTGGTACCTTGATTTACCAAACTTTAAAATCAAATTAATAACCGTTTTAGTTCTCACACCAGTCCCATGTTGTAACACCCCGTAATTCTGTAACACTAGGATTCACAAATCAAGGCAGAATTAAATTTTAAAATCAAAATCAAGGGAAACGTGTTATGCCATTGCGTTCGTCTCGGAATTATGCATGAAAACGAGTCCGAGTTTGCGAGAACCGGAGTCCGTATGAAGGAGATATGACCCTCCGAAGTTTCAGGAATTTTCAGAACAGAAAACAGCTCGAAATTCGAATTCGAAATTCGAATTCAAACCCAGAAGCGGGTTGGGCAGGAAAATTCCCGCCGAGGACCCAGGTCGACTGGGGAGTCGACTGGGTAGTCGACCCCCCCCCCCGACCAGATCGACTGCCCAGTCGACCTAGGTACAGAAACCCACTGTTGGGCCTAGGTGCATTCTGATGTACCTGGTCTCGTTTTCTGCCTAGATTCGTCCCCCTAATCCTATATAAACAGCCTCTGGCCTCATTCTCTCTACACCATTTCATTCTATCCTTATGCTGCCTCTGAGAAAATGTATAAATAAATGAAAATAAGAAAATAATACGAAAATCCAAGACAAGGTTATGCTGCTC
This sequence comes from Allium sativum, assembly GCA_030737875.1. NCBI lineage: Eukaryota > Viridiplantae > Streptophyta > Magnoliopsida > Asparagales > Amaryllidaceae > Allium > Allium sativum. The sequence goes on along the minus strand of CM060927.1, from coordinate 26,625,728 downwards.
AAGTTTGTCAAGAAGAGATTCGAATCAAGATTAAAGCTTCAAGATAAGAATCAAAGGCTAACTCAAACGGTTTCGAGCAACGTCGCACGAATCATAGCAACGCCATCTTTCTATTCTTAAAACCGATCAATGTAAGTCGGTTACTTTTTAGATTTGAACGTTTTCTCTATTCGTGACATGAAATTAAAGGAATAAAAGAATATGCCAAATCTTTCTATTTGAATCAGTGCTTATATCTTTGGACCTAATTAAGAACTGTTATGATTCGAGGACCAATAAGACTGTGACTATGAAATTATGGACCTTAAAACCATATGCCTCTTTGACTATGAACATTGCCTATGACTATGAACACTGCCTATGATTGTGACTCATGGCTATGAGAATTATTTCCTTGACTATGAACACAAGCCTATGCCTTTGATTAGGAAACATAAACTATTGCCTATGACATGATAAGAACAACCGTGATTAAACACCTATGATTCATGACTAGGAAAGTGTTGCTTAAGTTTTGTGACTGTGAAATTGGGTCTAAACCTGATCTATTCTGTCTATTCTTGGTTTTCTTTGGTTTTTGATCTTGGGAATTTACCTATTAAGTTAGGTCTACCCATGTTCTTGAACCTACGTCGTTATTCAACCCTTTTTATGTCATAAGATTTTCAGACCTATAGGACTTCGATGTTTTAGATCAATTTCAGTGTAATTCGGTAGGTCTGTAATTAGTAATTTATCATTTTATGCCAGTTATTATGTCTATCTTTTTCATAGCATCTTTGGTTCATTCCCTATTTTCTACGAATCTAGATTTATCTATAATCTAGATTGAATCACGATTATACGAACGATGGGAATACGATTTGGGCAAAATATGAAATTTACTAAAAACGTAGTTATAAACTTGGAAATTGGCATGAATTGGGAACATGTATTATGGCATGTTCATAAAAATGCAAATTGGATAAATTTGACATGAATTATAGGATGTGTAATTTGAATCTAGTATTGACTTGTAAATCTAGCATTTACATGAACTGTGAACTAGAATAATAAGTCTAGTTTGACATGAACTGTAATTAGAATGTTAAATCAGAATTGGATTAGCTAATTTGGCATAATAAGTATATTGGCATATATTTGAAATTGGCCATAATTGCGAGTAATTGTCATGTTTGGCAAAAATCATGGTTAGTGGCACTTAATTTGGTATAATTTACATACCAAAAAGCATAAATATGATATAGAGGGGAAAATGGGCCATAAGAATAAATGTTGACAATTTACATTAAAAGAGTAATTAGGAAATAAGTAAATTAGGAATGATTTACTTATAGAATTTGTCCTAAATGAGAAAATGTAAATTTAGACTAATTAAAGGTTTATTAACGACATCTCTTTTAATAATACACCAGAAAGTTCTAGGGTGACAGAGAGGATAGTGTCTAGGCTTGGGTTTGGAAATACAAGTTTCCTGCTCTCCCTGGCTATCCCTAACTGATCCGACGGACGGGATGGTTAATTTCAAAACCTGATTTGTAAATTAATCAAAACCCTTTGAACTTAGAAAACACGAATATGCCTAACCCGAGGTTAGACTGAGTTGCGATGTAAACCTTCCCGGAACCAACCGGCACATCCAGTAATCGCAACAATATCTGTCTAATGTGAGTGGTCGCGGCTTTAATTTATTTAGTTAAAGCTTGAACAAGAATGGTAGGGTTAAGTTAACTAAGACACTTAACCAATTCAACATGATAACAAAACCGATGGGTGGGGGTTAGGTTCATACAGACACTTAACACAGTTAAGCTAGAATGGGAGGGTTAAGTCCATAGGAACACTTAACCAACTTAACACAGTTAAGGTAGAATGGGAGGGCTAAGTCCATAGGGACACTTAACCAGCTTAACATGGTAACAAGACAAGATTTGTAGGGGTTAAGTAACTAAGAAAACACTTAGCCAAATTAACATGTTAACTAGACTAGAAGGTGGGGTTAAGTAAAGTTAATACACTTAGCCAAATTAACATGTTAACTAGACTAGAGGTTGGGGTGAAGTAAAATTTAATACACTTAGCCAATTTGATATGTTAGCTGGACTAGACCGTAGGGTTAAGTAAACTTGAGCGCTTAACCATTAGATTGTGATAAAGGAATAGGGTTAAGTTTAAAACATGAAGGGATAATACTTAACCATTAATAACATGTTAGTTAAAACAGACGGGCAAGGTTAAGTTAAAAAGGAAACACTTAACCAATACAGGATGAATGGGTAGGGTTAAGTAATAAGAAATACTTAACCAATATAACTTGGTTTGTGGTAGGGTTAAGTTAACATGAATTACTGATAACACTTAACCAGTTTAACAGGATAAATGAAGAGGGTTAAGTTAGCTTGAACTGACTAATGACACTTAACCAATCCAAATTGACGGGAAAGAGAACTAAGTAGTAAACCTTAGTTAAAACGAGCTAAGTAGTAAACCTTAGTTAAGAAAACAATGATTCTGGAAACTAAGTGGTAAACCTTAGTTAGTAAAACTAAGTAGTAATTCTTAGTATAACACGGGAAGGGGCGAATGTCCGTCTGAGTAAAAAGAAGGCTCCAACGAATTGGGTTACGATGCCCGAGGCTTCGAGGGGACGTGAGGGTACTCTTGGTATCCCTCTGTGAAGCTGCAAATGATCCTCCTGGGCTCACAGAGGTTAAGGTCTGCGTTAGAAGAACCAGAGGTATGCCTTGGTTGCAATATATGGCAACCTAAAGACTAGGATAGACCAGCGTGATTCGACGAGAAAACGGTAGCCCTGTGATAGCAACTCGTCGTCTACCATCCATCTTGAGTCAGTCGAGATACGTGAAGTGGAAAGGCAGAGAACTCCAAAAGACCATATACTTGCTATCTAGTTATGGGTGAGGATGGCCATAGGTTAGTGGGGCATAGGGGGCCTGCGTATAGTTCTCATTTTTCAAGGTGTGCCTTTCATTAATTGAGGGAGGGGTCAAGTGGGACCATAGCCACTGGAATAAAAACAGACCTTAGCATCTGCGTCGGCAGATATCTGAAAGCTCCCGACCGAGTTCTGTGTTTCTTGATTTGCCCTGCCACAGAACTCGGGCCGCACATTACAGGACATGTGCATCTAGACAAGCGATAACGATTTGCGATACATGCGTGGGGAAGCATAGGAACATATACTACTCTAGGTAGTGTCTCCTAGACTTGGGGGCATCGTTCAACAGGTAGCATAATCCCTTGTTGGACTAGGTGGCATAAACCCTGAATCCGAGAAGCGTTCAACAGATAGCGTAAACTCTAGTTGAATCTAGAAAGCACTTGATAGATAACCCTAGATTAGATCTAGGTAATAAATAATAAATGTATGCCTGAAGGCAATGGAAACTACAGGGATTGGGATCACGTTATCGTTACTAGTTGGGACACTAGTTAGGTGGGGCAGAGATATAGAAATCAGGATAACAAGGAAATAACGAAGCGACGAAAGTATTAGAGCATATCCAGTTAATCTTATCTTAGCATATCTTGTGTTTATCTTGTCTAATCTTGCTGATCCTACCATCATGGTGTTATCTTGTATTCAGTTAATTCATGTCGTTTTGTTTTTCCATGTTCACATGCTAGAAGTTACTGAACTTACTCAGGCTTTATGTCTGACTCTGTTTTTCTTTCGTCTTCTTTTCTTCCGTCCCCCCCCCCCCCCCCACGTTGTAAAGAAGGGAATAGTATAACTCAGGTTAAGTTGGATTGTCACTCTTTCCCAGCTTGAAGATTTGTCGAAATTTTGCTTGGATTCTCTTTTCAGATGCTATGGCTGGCTCTTGCTACATTAGGGAATATAAATGTTGTTTTATGCTTCTTTATTTTGTAAGACAGATGATACTCTGATATTATAAAGAAATCGTTGTATAGACTATTTTATCAATAAAGCAAAGTTTTATTTTCCGCTGTTGTAATTTTTGTCGGTCTTGTAATTTATCTGCATCTTTTACCCTAAATACTCCACAGAACTTAGTGCATTCCCTTTGTGAGTGACACTAACGGATGTGGGGTGTTACACGTGGTATCAGAGCTGAAGGTTACCAGATCAGATAAAGGATTTGAAAAATTATTTTCAAAACGGTTTTACAAGATGCATTTTCAAGAGAAAAGATTTGTTTTAAAGGCATATTCCCCAAAGCCATACGAACTATCTTCCCTTCCTCTGTTTGAATTCTTGTCTCCTTCTTTCTTGAGTCTCTGGGGCTCCTGGCTTTCTGGGAGGTAACCTCATCGATGGGCGAAGTCGTGCCTGGCTTTCATCCATAGCCGTAGTTTTTCAACTACGGCCAATTTTCTTTCAAGCTTATAGGGTTTTCTGTACGATGGAAGCAGCTTTCGAGAGATTTTTCAACATGACTACACACGGAAGAGGATGAGGAATTCATGGATGTAGATTTAGCTCACAAAGGAGGAAGGAATTATAAAACCTAAGACAAGAGGAAGTATCTTTACTATGGTGTAATAGGGCATGTAATTAAGGGCAAAGGACAAGATTTTCAGAAGGGCAAGTACATACTTTCACCACCAAGCGTACCTAGGAGAAAGATAGTAAAGTTGTGTTGGAAGAGTCTAGTTTTGCTGTTCGTACTCTTTCCTTTGGTTTTAGCGCTTCGCATTTGTTCATATCCACTTCCATAGTTGAGTCTCTGCACCATAGTACTTGTATAGTAGAAAGATCCCACTAGAGTCTCAATCCAATTGCTGGTCCAACCAGTTTATTTTTGTTTAGTAGGGATTTGAGAATAGCTATCGAGTTTGCTTATATCATCTCACGTAGATCAACTAAATTCGGAGGAGATATTCCTTGGGTGCTTGTCTGATATTGGTTTAGGCCTTTGGGGCTTGTACTTGAGGAATGTCGAGTTCGACTAGGATGGTTTGCGTGAGAGATGAATAGTTGTGGCAGGCACTCTAAAAAGCACGTAGAGACCTTTAGACCCTTATAGTTATGGCATGATGGATAAGCTAAGAGGAGAGACCTCTGATCATCCTAGTATATACACTCAGTATCATGGTTGACATTTGTTTATTTTGGAAATGGAGGTCAGAAACTTCACAATCGTGAAGTTAAATTAGTTAAGATACAGTGGAGTAAAGCTCAAGAAGGCTAGATACTAGCATCATACCCTTTTTCCTTAAGGGTGCATCCTTGATTTCTTTTTTTTAGGAACTTTACGCATAATTGTTTCTCTCTTTCCAAAGTATATCCTTTAGGTCGTATCTTCGATCCTTAGGTAGAAGCCAATGGATGTAAACATGTATTTGAAACATGTTATGGTTGACGGTTGCGAGTGGTTGCTAATGGTTGCTCGTGAATGCATATACATACGTATTAGGCACTAGATTAGTTCGGACGCTTTCATATTGCATTTAAAGATATGTATTTGTTTGTAAGTTGAACATGGTATGTTATCATATGGATGAATGGCTATGCACACATGTAGTATTTACATAACTAGGGATGCTTGCATACATGATTGGACGCATGGCACTGACATGATTCGCATTAAGGAGGTCAACTGAATCAGTAGACCGCCTGATTTTGCATTAGATAAAGACATATACACACACTATGCATACGAACATGAAAGAATTAGAAATCTTTTAAGGACAATGAGTGCCAGTGATTGAATGGTTGAGTATATGGGTGATTGGATGGTAGGACACATTCTTCCTAACTTGAAGATTTCGGGGACGAAATCCTTTTAAGTGGGGGAGAATGTAACACCCCGTAATTCTGTAACACTAGAATTCACAAATCAAGGAAGAATTAAATTTTAAATTCAAAATCAAAGGAAACGGGTTACACCATTGCGTTCGTCTCGGAATTCTACATGAAAACGAGTCCGAGTTTGCGAGAATCGGAGTCCGTATGAAGGAGATATGACCCTCCGAATTTTCAGGAAATTTCAGAACAGAAAACAGCTCGAAATTCGAATTCGAAATTCGAATTCAAACCCAGAAGGAGGCTGGGCGGGAAAATTCCCGCCTAGGACCCAGGTCGACTTGGGAGTCGACTGGGTAGTCGACCCCCCCTGACCAGGTCGACTGCCCAGTCGCCTGGGTGTCGACCTGGGTACAGAAACCCACTTTTGGGCCTAGGTGCATTCTGATATACCTGGTCTCGTTTTCTGCCTAGATTCGTCCCCCTAATCCAATATAAACAGCCTCTGGCCTCATTCTCTCTACACCATTTCATTCTATCCTTATGCTGCCTCTGAGAAAATGTATAAATAAATGAAAATAAGAAAATAATACGAAAATCCAAGACAAGGTTATGCTGCTCAAGTTTGTCAAGAAGAGATTCGAATCAAGATTAAAGCTTCAAGATAAGAATCAAAGACTAACTCAAACGGTTTCGAGCAACGTCGCACGAATCATAGCAACGCCATCTTTCTATTCTAAAAACCGATCAATGTAAGTCGGTTACTTTTTAGATTTGAACATTTCCTCTATTCATGACATGAAATTAAAGGAATAAAAGAATATGCCAAATCTTTCTATTCAAATCAGTGCTTATATCTTTGGACCTAATTAAGAACTGTTATGATTCGAGGACCAATAAGACTGTGACTATGAAACTATGGACCTTAAAACCATATGCCTCTTTTACTATGAACATTGCCTATGACTATGAACACTGCCTATGACTGTGACTCATGGCTATGAGAATTATTTCCTTGACTATGAACACAAGACTATGCCTTTGATTAGGAAACATAAACTATTGCCTATGACATAACAAGAACAACTGTGATTAAACACCTATGATTCATAACTAGGAAAGTGTTGCTTATGTTTTGTGACTGTGAAATTGGGTCTAAACCTGATTATCTATTCTGTCTATTCTTGGTTTTCTTTGGTTTTTGATCTTGGGAATTTACCTATTAAGTTAGGTCTACCCATGTTCTTGAACCTACGCCGTTATTAAACCCTTTTTATGTCATAAGATTTTCAAACCTATAGGCCTTCGATGTTTTAGATCAATTTCAGTGTAATTCGTTAGGTCTGTAATTAGTAAATTATCATTTTATGCCAGTTATTATGTCTATCTTTTTCATAGCATCTTTGTTTCATTCCCTATTTTCTATGAATCTAGATTTATCTATAATCTAGATTGAATCACGATTATACGAACGATGGGAATACGATTTGGGCAAAATATGAAATTTACTAAAAACGTAGTTATAAACTTGGAAATTGGCATGAATTGGGAACATGTATTATGGCATGTTCATAAAAATGCAAATTGGATAAATTTGACATGAATTATAGGATGTGTAATTTGAATCTAGTATTGACTTGTAAATCTAGCATTTACATGAATTGTGAACTAGAATAATAAGTCTAGTTTGACATGAACTGTAATTAGAATGTTAAATCAGAATTGGATTAGCTAATTTGGCATAATAAGTATAGTATATTGGCATAAATTTGAAATTGGCCATAATTGCGAGTAATTGTCATGTTTGGCAAAAATCATGGTTAGTGACACTTAATTTGGTATAGTTTACATACCAAAAAGCATAAATATGATATAGAGGGGAAAATGGGCCATAAGAATAAATGTTGACAATTTACATTAAAAGAGTAATTAGGAAATAAGTAAATTAGGAATGATTTACTTATAGAATTTGTCCTAAATGAGAAAATGTAAATTTAGACAAATTAAAGGTTTATTAACGACATCTCTTTTAATAATACACCAGAAAATTCTAGGGTGACAGAGAGGATAGTGTCTAGGCTTGGGTTTGGAAAATACAAGTTCCCTGCTCTCCCTGGCTATCCCTAACTTATCAGACGAACGAGATGGTTACTTTCAAAACCTGATGTGAAAATTAATCAAAACCCTTTGAACTTAGAAAACACGAATATGCCTAACCCGAGGTTAGACTGAGTTGCGATGTAAACCTGCCCGGAACCAACCGGCACATCCAGTAATCGCAACAATATATGTCTAATATGAGTGGTCGCGACTTTATTTTATTTAGTTAAAGCTAGAACAAGAATGGTAGGGTTAAGTTAACTAAGACACTTAACCAATTCAACATGATAACAAAACCGATGGGTGGGGGTTAGGTTCATACAGACACTTAACACAGTTAAGCTAGAATGGGAGGGTTAAGTCCATAGGAACACTTAACCAACTTAACATATGTGACGGCCTGGAATTTCGCTCGATCTGAATCAGTCGTTAAACCGATCTAGACCGTTCGAAACCCCTGAACGTTTGAGAACATGACAAATCAGAACACAAACAGAAGAACATTTCATTGCTATTACAACAATGCATCAGATTACAAGAATATACAGAGTATAAATGAATAAATATTACACAGAAATATCAGAGATTTAAATTACATAACAGCGGAAAAATAATACAAAGCACAACTGAAGGTGATATACGGATACAGAGCTTTACGGATATCATTCCAGCTGTAAACCAGGATCCTGTGAATATAAATCTGCAAAACCAAAACTACTAGCTGCCCGTGCGGAAAATAGGGGCACCCAGAGTTTAGGTTAAAACAATAAACTCCAGGTCAGTCATGTGACGGGTGTGAGAACTAAAACAGTTATTGAAACTTTATTTTAAAAGAGAGTAATTCAAGGGACCACGCCGTATAACACGGAACGGGTTTCCTCCCAAGAATACCAGTGCTTATCAATAAACAACGCAATGCTTTTTCGAAAAATGAAGCTATTATAAGACCCAGGTCCTATCATACAATGCAACGCAAGCCGGGGGATAGGGTTTTCCCTTATAATAGCCAAACATGCTTGGTACGTTTAAAACAAATCATTTGATACTATAATAAGTGTATAGTGTCAAAACAATTTCAATCATAAATATAAATCATAGACGGCATGGGTACCATATATCATGTCGCCATACTAGTTCTACAATTAAAACCGCAATACTCGTATTGGAAATTGGATTTCCGTCATGAGTCGAGGCAAGGGGCAAGCTCCTCTCCGCGTTCGAGACACTCTAGCAAATGCTCAGGATTACGCACACTGGGTAACCCTTGGATCTTCAGGGCCGGTCCTCACTTACGTTAGAGGATTAATTATGCCTGAACACACGTTTCCCGGTCCTTACAGACCTATAAACGAGGCGCCTCATCCAACAACCACAAAGGTGAAAAGTATATATATGTCAGGGCTGGTAAGTCACTGACACCACCAAAGCTAGAAAGAAACGTGCGCTCTCCCTGCAGTCCGTATCCCGTTTTTAACTCATACCGAGGTGTGAGGCTCGCGAATACACGCTATACACAAAGCTGCCACGTAGGCGTGCTTTGATCATCAACCACAAGACTTTGCTTTTCAACAGAAGCCTTGATCCATGCAACTCAGCATGCCACACAGGCAATTCATGCCATGCGATTGATATCTATCGATATATAACCTCTAAGCTCGTACGTCTCAGAGAAGGGCGTTAAGCAAGAGAATAAATTCTCCGTCGCCAAGCAGATATATATTTAATAGAAATCAATCAACACAGAATAAAATCCAATGTCAGGCACACAATCCATTTACAAGTCCGTTCTGGGTCTGAACGAAACCGGAGGCACTTTCCTCGCATATCCATCCATCTCCAAGTACGTCTGGACGACCACCAACTATTTCCATCCTCTTGGGTGTACAGCCCAATCAGGATCGTCAGTAATTACCCAAACGATGTGAAAACTTCCGGTCTTCGACCACCGTCTTCATCTTCGACTTATCGTCGAATCGGTTATTCAGAATGGGTATAAACCCGGACTTTCCGAACAACCCGCGTATATTGAAAACAAATGTTACACAAACACAACATACGCCTCATTCCAATTCATTAGTCACTAACTGTAAGTTAGCAAGAGAACAATTTCCCAAACATTAACCCCGAAGGCCGAAACCAACATCAGATCAATACCCAGGAAACCACTCTTCTTAGCCAACCTACAGCTAGTTTCTAAATTCCACATTCTTAGGGAAAAGTTCCCATTAATTTTATCCAAGATAAATTCTTTAAAATTTATCCTGTAATCTTCCTTTGGATGTCATTTAAAACCAAATTATGGTTTTTTTCCAACTAGTCGAGATTAGCGAACCGTAACGAAGTAATTATTTATTTTATTTCCCAATCCCAACCTATTCATCCCATGAAGCAAAACTGGTAATACTCCATATCTAACACCGTGGTGTTATCGGTAAAATTAATTACCATTTCCCGTTCAAATCTAATTAAAGATTTAACTATCGCTTTGGAGCAAAACTGGCGATACCCCATTCTCGCTCATTTCTAAATTTGGTAATTTAGATTATCAATTCAAATTTCAATCTAATTGCAGATTCAATAAAACTCCTTTTACTGGGTTAAAGAACTAGGTGTTATTTAAAACACAGTTCACGACAAACCCAAATCACATTCTATTCGTTATCGGGTTAAAGAACTAGTGTTATTTAAAACACTGTTCACGATAAACCCATTTCAAATTTAATCAAATATATTAGAAATTCGATGATTTAAAACCCCTTTTTAAATCTAATTCATTTATTTAAAAATGATTGGGTTTTAAATTAGTTCAAAACTAGTTCATTTCGATAAAAATCTATTTTTATCTTTTCAAATATGGAGTTTTTCACCCCAATTTTTCCCAAATCATTTCTTATGATTTTACACAAATTATTGATATTTTTAATAATTTTATCAAGGCCCGTACAGTCGATTTCCAACAATGGCCATCGAACTGCACTTACAGCGACCTTTTTCGAATTTGATTTGGACGTATCTCCAAATCCAACCGTTAGATTTTGAATTTCTAATATTCGTTAGAAAGCTCTTTTCGATACGAACCCAACGGTTCCGGTTTTAGGAGAATCCGACGGTCGGATCTCCCGTAATGTCCGTTTGAAATAAATGGTCGAAATTTACGAACTGCCGCGGCGCGGCGCGTTCTATTCAGGCCATTATATTATATATATAATATATATAATATATATTTCGTCGATTTCTATTTAAAACGAACTATATAAATAGTTTTAAATTCGTTTCAAAAGCAAATTCAACTTCCATTTCAATTCAAATCAAAATCGAATTCTTCTTTATAAATTCGTTTTAAAACTCATTTCTATTCAATTCAAATTTCAATTTAATTTGAATTCATTTCACTTCATTTTAAATTTAATTCGAATTCGTTTCTCAATTCAATTCAATTCAATTCAAATTGGTTTTCTATTCGATTCAAATTCATTTTCTATTCAAATTAAATTCGTTTCGTTTTCTATTTGAATCAAGTTCATTATATATTCAATTTGAAATCAAATTGGTTTTCTATTCGATTCAAATTCGAAATCGTTATATATTCAATTCATTTCGAAATCGTTATATATTCAATTCATTTCGAAATCGTTATATATTCAATTCATTTCGAAATCGTTATATATTCAATTCATTTCGAAATCGTTATATATTCAATTCATTTCGAAATCGTTATATATTCAATTCATTTCGAAATCGTTATATATTCAATTCATTTCGAAATCGTTATATATTCAATTCATTTTGAAATCGTTATATATTCAATTCATTTCGAAATCATTATATATTCAATTCATTTCGAAATCATTATATATTCAATTCATTTCGAAATCGTTATATATTCAATTCATTTCGAAATCGTTATATATTCAATTCATTTCGAAATCGTTATATATATCGTTCGCGTCAAAATGGCGCATCACTATTCAACACGGCTTTATATATTCTATTTCAAATATTTCTTTTTGTCAACACACGACTAATCTCAACGAATGAGTACCGTCCATGTGTGACTATTTTTGGTTAAATTATTTCGTTCAACACATGACTAATCTCAACGAATGAGTACCGTCAACACATGAACCTTTATTTTATATTGATAAAGATGTAAATTTTATTATAAAAATAATTCGTTCAACACATGACTAATATCAACGGATGAATATAGTCAACACATGAACCTTTATTTTATATTGTTTATTTTTCAAATTGGAATGAGGCCCAATCAATCACCATATAACGTTAATTATATGGATTTTCATACAACACATGTATTTAATAGCATTGAAAATAATCAACCATCAACCAAAGTGCACTACACTGTATAAGCATCAAATATAGATATCTAACGCTTATAACAGCCTGTCAATCAATCGATCGACATATTTAATCAGTCAGGATGAGTGAACTTTAAATTTCACCCCAACACCCGTGTGGGGTTTCAAACAATCAAACACAGATTTTATTTGTGCAGTTGGGCGATGTGTAAAATTTATCGACCCAATCAATGTCAGTCAAATCAGTGTGCATAAACAAACCGTCCGGTTTGTAAATGAATATTTTATTTTATTCACTTCACGTTAAAAATTATATTTTTAACGATAAAACATTTTATTTTAACATATGAATATCTATTCAGTTTATTCTTTAAATAAAATGATATTTTTATTTTTCTAACATATTTTAGAAAATTTCGGCGGCATAACGGCACGATACTAGAAACGGGACAAGGCCTAGCCTTATCCCCGGTCTAGTGAAGGCCCACGCCATTCACACATCAATCAAATCACTTTCGTTATGCAAACCACAAAATTTGGAGTAAGAGTCTAACCTAGTCTTACTCCTTCGCCTTATAACGGCGCACGTCTAATCCTAACCAATTTATCGATTTGATTTTTTTTCACACCACAAACCACATTCAAACCAATATCTCAATCAATCACCAAACATCCAAACAAACAAGTCCATGGTATGTGGACGGGTGTCGGGTGCTTCTAATAAGCACCGTCTGCATCCTAGTATATATATAACTAGAAAAGTAAATTTGAGTGAGAAGTTCTCACTAATAGCTATCCTAGCTCCACGGCCCTTCTTTGATAGAAATCTTCATCGCCATCGCATCATCGTCATCTTCGTCGCCCATATTCACTATATATATAAAAATCGAATTTTTACCTTGCTATTCAATATAAAAAAATCGAATTTTGACTTCGCTATTCAATATATAAAAATCGAATTTTTAGTTCGAAGTTCAATATATAAAAATCGAATTTTTACTTCAAAGTTCAATATATAAAAATCGAATTTTTACTTCAAAGTTCAATATATAAAAATCGACTTTTCTATCGCTATGTCAAATAGATAAAAATTATATTTTTATCACGCTATTTTCCACATAAAGATTTCGCCTTTTCTAAAATAAAGTTTTTGCCTTTATAAAAAAATTAAAGTTTTCGCCTTTAAAAATCACCACTTTATCTCAACGTATATAAAATAAAAATCAGATTTTTATTTCGTTACATACACAAAGATGGTATCTTTATATCCTCTATCCTATAAAGATTATATTTTTAATACTTTAAAAATATAAAAATCATATTTTTAATATTTCTATATAGTAAAGATTATATTTTTAATATTTTAACTAACCAAAAATCATATTTTGACATCATCTATATAGTAAGGACTATATTTTTAATACTTTGAAAATATAAAAATCATATTTTTAATACTTTAAAAATATAAAAATCATATTTTTCTTTAACTAAAAATCAAATCTTTTTTTCTAATCAGTTTTAATCCTTTTGAAAAATCAGTTTTTATTTTCTTTTAAAACAGTTTTTATAATTCTTTTAAAAATTCTGTTTTTAAAACCCTTTTAAAAATTCTGTTTTTAGAACTCTTTTAAAAAAAACAAAACAGTTTTAAAATTCCTAAAACAATCAGTTTTTACTCTAAAAAAAAATTAGTCTATATAATTTAAAAAAACAGTTAAACAGTTTTTAAATTATTTAAAAATACAGTTTTAAAACTAAAATAAAATTCAGATTTTTTTAGATAAAATAAAATCAGTTTTAACTTAATAAAAAAAAAACAGTTTTAATTTTAAAATAAAAATCAGAAATAAAATATTAAATAATAAAAAAAAAACGAACACTTACAGTCGAGGGGGGGGGGGGGGTTTGGCAGTGGTCTTCGTCGAAGGGGGGAGCTGGAAACAGAGGAGGGGGTCGCACGAGCGGTGGCGGTCGCGGTCAGGGTGGGCGGTGGTTGGTGCATCGCGGCGGCTCTGGCGCTAGGGGGGGGGTCTTCGTGTGGTGGCGAACGCCAGGGGGGGGCGCGCGATGGAGGCGGCGGCGGCCCTCCCCGTCGATCGATTAGGTTTAATCTTTTTTTTTTTTTTTTTCTCTTTTCGATTTTGCTCTGATATGAATCGGGGGGGGGGGGGGGGTTTAAATGTAAAAGGTTATTAATATTTAATTTTATTTTAATTTATATTCTCCTTAGAGTTGACTTTTTATTCGACTTCGAAACGAGGCCCACCGACTGTCGCCCATAGCGTTTCACCCCCATTCCGAACACAATGGGATATGTATCGCAAGCTGATTTGACCGTTTCGATCAGTTTCCGTTAAATTTACATTTAAATTACTATATTGAATTTTAAACGTACATTTCAAATTACTGGGGTCACATACTAACTAGAAAAATTCCATAAAAAATATTTTCTAGCTTCGTATTGACAATACGGTCCTAACAAAACTAGTTTCGTCGAATTCTGAGACCGTTGGAAAAATGGCCAATTTCCAGTCGATTAAAATCAACTGAAATGATCAAAACACGTTTTCCTTTGCCACGCTCACATATTGATTCGAAAAATTATGAAATTTGAAACCTAGCGATAACTTAACAACACGGACCTAACAAAACTAGTTTCGTCGAAATCCGAGGTCGTTTGCAAAATTGCTATTTTTAAGGGCCTTATATATATAAAAATATATATAAATTCCACAGCGACTATTTCTAATTTTAAACTGGACATATCTTATCATTTCTAAGATGAAATCCCAGTTTGTTAACTTCGTTACAAAGATATAGTTATACAGATTCAAATATTTCTTGTTTCGTTCAATTCTGACTTATATTGAATTCTGTATATTCATTTGAAATTAGAAATCGAATTTTCGAACTACCGCGCCATTTTCAATTCCTTTTATAATTATATATAATTATTTATTCTAACGACGACGTATATAAATATGTTCGTTCGAATTATATTCGAAATAAATTTCTCGTCGATATTATTTAAAATAATCTATTTTAAATATTCAAAATTAGCTAAAATTGCCAAAATAAAAATTTTAAACTGGCCCAGATTTTGCGGGTTATTACAATCTCCCCCACTTAAAACTTTTCGTCCCCGAAAAGGAACAAAGTCGAAAGTGGTTTGATTAATCAACTCTATGTTCGATCTGGCTTCCATTCTCTAACTTTTCAGTTTCTGAGAAATTTCAAAACTTCAAAAATTTGGCTAACACCCTAAATTTTTGAAAAATTTCGCCATAACCTCCCCTGCACCGGGAGCATCGGGGAATTTCAAATAGCTTCCCCGGTCCTTCAGATCTCAAAAAGAAAAAGAAAAAGCCAAGCGGCTAGCCAATAGGCTCACAAAATCATCATCACCCAAACAAAACAGGAAATTATGTAGTAAACATGTACCTATTTGTCGGGCAAACAAATTTTATTCTCTGGCTCTAGCCTCCTTGCTATGACCTGTTCAATATAAGCATATGTATATGCAAGCAAATGCGACCAATTTTCAATATAGTTCAATATTTGATTTAATTAGGCATAAATGGTTAAAAATTAGCAAACAATTAAACAAACAACGCAAACATCAATCAATTAGTGGATTAACGTTTCAAATTCATAAATTTACTATATATACAGAAAATCTTGTTTTTGATGCCAATTCACAACAAAGTGTTCTAGCTATATAAGTTTTGGTTCTCACACCAGTCTAATGGAAATATATATAGAAATCACACCTTCGAAACACGAACACTAATTCTGATGATGATATATCAATCATCAGGACCATCTCCGGGTGTCTAGAATGTGTAACTATATCTATCCAGTATATTAAAACTTCGACTATACGTTCATGACGCGTATACGCGAAATCTATATATACTCGATTGTCCATATTCAAAAATAAATAAATAATCAAATACGTTTAAAATGGTTTAGATTTCAAAACAAAATTGTTTTCTTTTGGAAAATATACTCTTCACACCCGTTCTAGGATACTACTAATCCTATCTCTAACGAGTCATTCTAATTGGATATTACTAATCCAATATCTGATGAATTCTTTCGTATGGTTCTAATTTGTCTTGTTCTCGAGCTCTGTAAACCAAAGCTCTGATACCAAATGTGACGGCCTGGAATTTCGCTCGATCTGAATCAGTCGTTAAACCGATCTAGACCGTTCGAAACCCCTGAACGTTTGAGAACATGACAAATCAGAACACAAACAGAAGAACATTTCATTGCTATTACAACAATGCATCAGATTACAAGAATATACAGAGTATAAATGAATAAATATTACACAGAAATATCAGAGATTTAAATTACATAACAGCGGAAAAATAATACAAAGCACAACTGAAGGTGATATACGGATACAGAGCTTTCCGGATATCATTCCAGCTGTAAACCAGGATCCTGTGAATATAAATCTGCAAAACCAAAACTACTAGCTGCCCGTGCGGAAAATAGGGGCACCCAGAGTTTAGGTTAAAACAATAAACTCCAGGTCAGTCATGTGACTGGTGTGAGAACTAAAACAGTTATTGAAACTTTATTTTAAAAGAGAGTAATTCAAGGGACCACGCCGTATAACACGGAACGGGTTTCCTCCCAAGAATACCAGTGCTTATCAATAAACAACGCAATGCTTTTTCGAAAAATGAAGCTATTATAAGACCCAGGTCCTATCATACAATGCAACGCAAGCCGGGGGATAGGGTTTTCCCTTATAATAGCCAAACATGCTTGGTACGTTTAAAACAAATCATTTGATACTATAATAAGTGTATAGTGTCAAAACAATTTCAATCATAAATATAAATCATAGACGGCATGGGTACCATATATCATGTCGCCATACTAGTTCTACAATTAAAACCGCAATACTCGTATTGGAAATTGGATTTCCGTCATGAGTCGAGGCAAGGGGCAAGCTCCTCTCCGCGTTCGAGACACTCTAGCAAATGCTCAGGATTACGCACACTGGGTAACCCTTGGATCTTCAGGGCCGGTCCTCACTTACGTTAGAGGATTAATTATGCCTGAACACACGTTTCCCGGTCCTTACAGACCTATAAACGAGGCGCCTCATCCAACAACCACAAAGGTGAAAAGTATATATATGTCAGGGCTGGTAAGTCACTGACACCACCAAAGCTAGAAAGAAACGTGCGCTCTCCCTGCAGTCCGTATCCCGTTTTTAACTCATACCGAGGTGTGAGGCTCGCGAATACACGCTATACACAAAGCTGCCACGTAGGCGTGCTTTGATCATCAACCACAAGACTTTGCTTTTCAACAGAAGCCTTGATCCATGCAACTCAGCATGCCACACAGGCAATTCATGCCATGCGATTGATATCTATCGATATATAACCTCTAAGCTCGTACGTCTCAGAGAAGGGCGTTAAGCAAGAGAATAAATTCTCCGCCGCCAAGCAGATATATATTTAATAGAAATCAATCAACACAGAATAAAATCCAATGTCAGGCACACAATCCATTTACAAGTCCGTTCTGGGTCTGAACGAAACCGGAGGCACTTTCCTCGCATATCCATCCATCTCCAAGTACGTCTGGACGACCACCAACTATTTCCATCCTCTTGGGTGTACAGCCCAA
Organism: Allium sativum; assembly: GCA_030737875.1. NCBI lineage: Eukaryota > Viridiplantae > Streptophyta > Magnoliopsida > Asparagales > Amaryllidaceae > Allium > Allium sativum. The sequence goes on along the minus strand of CM060927.1, from coordinate 26,607,920 downwards.
TCAGGATCGTCAGTAATTACCCAAACGATGTGAAAACTTCCGGTCTTCGACCACCGTCTTCATCTTCGACTTATCGTCGAATCGGTTATTCAGAATGGGTATAAACCCGGACTTTCCGAACAACCCGCGTATATTGAAAACAAATGTTACACAAACACAACATACGCCTCATTCCAATTCATTAGTCACTAACTGTAAGTTAGCAAGAGAACAATTTCCCAAACATTAACCCCGAAGGCCGAAACCAACATCAGATCAATACCCAGGAAACCACTCTTCTTAGCCAACCTACAGCTAGTTTCTAAATTCCACATTCTTAGGGAAAAGTTCCCATTAATTTTATCCAAGATAAATTCTTTAAAATTTATCCTGTAATCTTCCTTTGGATGTCATTTAAAACCAAATTATGGTTTTTTTCCAACTAGTCGAGATTAGCGAACCGTAACGAAGTAATTATTTATTTTATTTCCCAATCCCAACCTATTCATCCCATGAAGCAAAACTGGTAATACTCCATATCTAACACCGTGGTGTTATCGGTAAAATTAATTACCATTTCCCGTTCAAATCTAATTAAAGATTTAACTATCGCTTTGGAGCAAAACTGGCGATACCCCATTCTCGCTCATTTCTAAATTTGGTAATTTAGATTATCAATTCGAATTTCAATCTAATTGCAGATTCAATAAAACTCCTTTTACTGGGTTAAAGAACTAGGTGTTATTTAAAACACAGTTCACGACAAACCCAAATCACATTCTATTCGTTATCGGGTTAAAGAACTAGTGTTATTTAAAACACTGTTCACGATAAACCCATTTCAAATTTAATCAAATATATTAGAAATTCGATGATTTAAAACCCCTTTTTAAATCTAATTCATTTATTTAAAAATGATTGGGTTTTAAATTAGTTCAAAACTAGTTCATTTCGATAAAAATCTATTTTTATCTTTTCAAATATGGAGTTTTTCACCCCAATTTTTCCCAAATCATTTCTTATGATTTTACACAAATTATTGATATTTTTAATAATTTTATCAAGGCCCGTACAGTCGATTTCCAACAATGGCCATCGAACTGCACTTACAGCGACCTTTTTCGAATTTGATTTGGACGTATCTCCAAATCCAACCGTTAGATTTTGAATTTCTAATATTCGTTAGAAAGCTCTTTTCGATACGAACCCAACGGTTCCGGTTTTAGGAGAATCCGACGGTCGGATCTCCCGTAATGTCCGTTTGAAATAAATGGTCGAAATTTACGAACTGCCGCGGCGCGGCGCGTTCTATTCAGGCCATTATATTATATATATAATATATATAATATATATTTCGTCGATTTCTATTTAAAACGAACTATATAAATAGTTTTAAATTCGTTTCAAAAGCAAATTCAACTTCCATTTCAATTCAAATCAAAATCGAATTCTTCTTTATAAATTCGTTTTAAAACTCATTTCTATTCAATTCAAATTTCAATTTAATTTGAATTCATTTCACTTCATTTTAAATTCAATTCGAATTCGTTTCTCAATTCAATTCAATTCAATTCAAATTGGTTTTCTATTCGATTCAAATTCATTTTCTATTCAAATTAAATTCGTTTCGTTTTCTATTTGAATCAAGTTCATTATATATTCAATTTGAAATCAAATTGGTTTTCTATTCGATTCAAATTCGAAATCGTTATATATTCAATTCATTTCGAAATCGTTATATATTCAATTCATTTCGAAATCGTTATATATTCAATTCATTTCGAAATCGTTATATATTCAATTCATTTCGAAATCGTTATATATTCAATTCATTTCGAAATCGTTATATATTCAATTCATTTCGAAATCGTTATATATTCAATTCATTTCGAAATCGTTATATATTCAATTCATTTCGAAATCATTATATATTCAATTCATTTCGAAATCATTATATATTCAATTCATTTCGAAATCGTTATATATTCAATTCATTTCGAAATCGTTATATATTCAATTCATTTCGAAATCGTTATATATATCGTTCGCGTCAAAATGGCGCATCACTATTCAACACGGCTTTATATATTCTATTTCAAATATTTCTTTTTGTCAACACACGACTAATCTCAACGAATGAGTACCGTCCATGTGTGACTATTTTTGGTTAAATTATTTCGTTCAACACATGACTAATCTCAACGAATGAGTACCGTCAACACATGAACCTTTATTTTATATTGATAAAGATGTAAATTTTATTATAAAAATAATTCGTTCAACACATGACTAATATCAACGGATGAATATAGTCAACACATGAACCTTTATTTTATATTGTTTATTTTTCAAATTGGAATGAGGCCCAATCAATCACCATATAACGTTAATTATATGGATTTTCATACAACACATGTATTTAATAGCATTGAAAATAATCAACCATCAACCAAAGTGCACTACACTGTATAAGCATCAAATATAGATATCTAACGCTTATAACAGCCTGTCAATCAATCGATCGACATATTTAATCAGTCAGGATGAGTGAACTTTAAATTTCACCCCAACACCCGTGTGGGGTTTCAAACAATCAAACACAGATTTTATTTGTGCAGTTGGGCGATGTGTAAAATTTATCGACCCAATCAATGTCAGTCAAATCAGTGTGCATAAACAAACCGTCCGGTTTGTAAATGAATATTTTATTTTATTCACTTCACGTTAAAAATTATATTTTTAACGATAAAACATTTTATTTTAACATATGAATATCTATTCAGTTTATTCTTTAAATAAAATGATATTTTTATTTTTCTAACATATTTTAGAAAATTTCGGCGGCATAACGGCACGATACTAGAAACGGGACAAGGCCTAGCCTTATCCCCGGTCTAGTGAAGGCCCACGCCATTCACACATCAATCAAATCACTTTCGTTATGCAAACCACAAAATTTGGAGTAAGAGTCTAACCTAGTCTTACTCCTTCGCCTTATAACGGCGCACGTCTAATCCTAACCAATTTATCGATTTGATTTTTTTTCACACCACAAACCACATTCAAACCAATATCTCAATCAATCACCAAACATCCAAACAAACAAGTCCATGGTATGTGGACGGGTGTCGGGTGCTTCTAATAAGCACCGTCTGCATCCTAGTATATATATAACTAGAAAAGTAAATTTGAGTGAGAAGTTCTCACTAATAGCTATCCTAGCTCCACGGCCCTTCTTTGATAGAAATCTTCATCGCCATCGCATCATCGTCATCTTCGTCGCCCATATTCACTATATATATAAAAATCGAATTTTTACCTTGCTATTCAATATAAAAAAATCGAATTTTGACTTCGCTATTCAATATATAAAAATCGAATTTTTAGTTCGAAGTTCAATATATAAAAATCGAATTTTTACTTCAAAGTTCAATATATAAAAATCGAATTTTTACTTCAAAGTTCAATATATAAAAATCGACTTTTCTATCGCTATGTCAAATAGATAAAAATTATATTTTTATCACGCTATTTTCCACATAAAGATTTCGCCTTTTCTAAAATAAAGTTTTTGCCTTTATAAAAAAAATAAAGTTTTCGCCTTTAAAAATCACCACTTTATCTCAACGTATATAAAATAAAAATCAGATTTTTATTTCGTTACATACACAAAGATGATATCTTTATATCCTCTATCCTATAAAGATTATATTTTTAATACTTTAAAAATATAAAAATCATATTTTTAATATTTCTATATAGTAAAGATTATATTTTTAATATTTTAACTAACCAAAAATCATATTTTGACATCATCTATATAGTAAGGACTATATTTTTAATACTTTGAAAATATAAAAATCATATTTTTAATACTTTAAAAATATAAAAATCATATTTTTCTTTAACTAAAAATCAAATCTTTTTTTCTAATCAGTTTTAATCCTTTTGAAAAATCAGTTTTTATTTTCTTTTAAAACAGTTTTTATAATTCTTTTAAAAATTCTGTTTTTAAAACCCTTTTAAAAATTCTGTTTTTAGAACTCTTTTAAAAAAAACAAAACAGTTTTAAAATTCCTAAAACAATCAGTTTTTACTCTAAAAAAAATTAGTCTATATAATTTCAAAAAACAGTTAAACAGTTTTTAAATTATTTAAAAATACAGTTTTAAAACTAAAATAAAATTCAGATTTTTTTAGATAAAATAAAATCAGTTTTAACTTAATAAAAAAAAACAGTTTTAATTTTAAAATAAAAATCAGAAATAAAATATTAAATAATAAAAAAAAAAAACGAACACTTACAGTCGAGGGGGGGGGGGTTTGGCAGTGGTCTTCGTCGAAGGGGGGAGCTGGAAACAGAGGAGGGGGTCGCACGAGCGGTGGCGGTCGCGGTCAGGGTGGGCGGTGGTTGGTGCATCGCGGCGGCTCTGGCGCTAGGGGGGGGGGTCTTCGTGTGGTGGCGAACGCCAGGGGGGGGCGCGCGATGGAGGCGGCGGCGGCCCTCCCCGTCGATCGATTAGGTTTAATCTTTTTTTTTTTTTTTTTTCTCTTTTCGATTTTGCTCTGATATGAATCGGGGGGGGGGGGGGGGGGTTTAAATGAAAAAGGTTATTAATATTTAATTTTATTTTAATTTATATTCTCCTTAGAGTTGACTTTTTATTCGACTTCGAAACGAGGCCCACCGACTGTCGCCCATAGCGTTTCACCCCCATTCCGAACACAATGGGATATGTATCGCAAGCTGATTTGACCGTTTCGATCAGTTTCCGTTAAATTTACATTTAAATTACTATATTGAATTTTAAACGTACATTTCAAATTACTGGGGTCACATACTAACTAGAAAAATTCCATAAAAAATATTTTCTAGCTTCGTATTGACAATACGGTCCTAACAAAACTAGTTTCGTCGAATTCTGAGACCGTTGGAAAAATGGCCAATTTCCAGTCGATTAAAATCAACTGAAATGATCAAAACACGTTTTCCTTTGCCACGCTCACATATTGATTCGAAAAATTATGAAATTTGAAACCTAGCGATAACTTAACAACACGGACCTAACAAAACTAGTTTCGTCGAAATCCGAGGTCGTTTGCAAAATTGCTATTTTTAAGGGCCTTATATATATAAAAATATATATATAAATTCCACAGCGACTATTTCTAATTTTAAACTGGACATATCTTATCATTTCTAAGATGAAATCCCAGTTTGTTAACTTCGTTACAAAGATATAGTTATACAGATTCAAATATTTCTTGTTTCGTTCAATTCTGACTTATATTGAATTCTGTATATTCATTTGAAATTAGAAATCGAATTTTCGAACTACCGCGCCATTTTCAATTCCTTTTATAATTATATATAATTATTTATTCTAACGACGACGTATATAAATATGTTCGTTCGAATTATATTCGAAATAAATTTCTCGTCGATATTATTTAAAATAATCTATTTTAAATATTCAAAATTAGCTAAAATTGCCAAAATAAAAATTTTAAACTGGCCCAGATTTTGCGGGTTATTACAACATAGTTAAGCTAGAATGGGAGGGCTAAGTCCATAGGGACACTTAACCAACTTAACATGGTAACAAGACAAGATTTGTAGGGTTTAAGTAACTAAGAAAACACTTAGCCAAATTAACATGTTAACTAGACTAGAAGGTGGGGTTAAGTAAAGTTAACACACTTAGCCAAATTAACATGTTAACTAGACTAGAGGTTGGGGTTAAGTAAAATTTAATACACTTAGCCAATTTGGTATGTTAGCTAGACTAGACCATAGGGTTAAGTAAACTTGAGCACTTAACCATTAGATTGTGATAAAGGAATAGGGTTAAGTTTAAAACATGAAGGGATAATACTTAACCATTAATAACATGTTAGTTAAAACAGATGGGCAAGATTAATTTAAAAAGGAAACACTTAACCAATACAGGATGAATGGGTAGGGTTAAGTAATAAGAAATACTTAACCAATATAACTTGGTTTGTGGTAGGCTTAAGTCAACATGAGTTACTGATAACACTTAACCAGTTTAACAGAATAAATGAAGAGGGTTAAGTTAGCTTGAATTGACTAATGACACTTAACCAATCCAAATTGACGGGAAAGAGAACTAAGTAGTAAACCTTAGTTAAAATGAGCTAAGTAGTAAACCTTAGTTCTGAAAACAACGATTCTGGAAACTAAGTGGTAAACCTTAGTTAGTAAAACTAAGTAGTAATTCTTAGTATAACACGGGAAGGGGCGAATGTCCGTCTGAGTAAAAAGAAGGCTCCAACGAATTGGGTTACGAAGCCCGAGGCTTCGAGGGGACGTGAGGGTACTCTTGGTATCCCTCTATGAGGCTGCAGATGATCCTCCTGGGCTCACAGAGGTTAAGGTCTGCGTTAGAAGAACCAGGGGTATGCCTTGGTTGCAATATATGGCAACCTAAAGACTAGGATGGACCAACGTGATTCGGCGAGAAAACGGTAGCCCTGTGATAGCAACTCGTCGTCTACCATCCATCTTGAGTCAGTCGAGATACGTGAAGCGGAAAGGCGGAGAACTCCAAAAGACCATATACTTGCTATCTAGTTATGGGTGAGGATGGCCATAGGTTAGTGGGGCATAGGGGGCCTGCGTATAGTTATCATTTTTCAAGGTGTGCCTTTCATTAGTTGAGGGAGGGTTCAAGTGGGACCATAGCCACTGGAATAAAAACAGACCTTAGCATCTGCATCGGCAGATATCTGAAAGCTCCCGACCGAGTTCTGTGTTTCGTGATTTGCCCTGCCATAGGACTCGGGCTGCACATTACAGGACATGTGCATATAGACAAGCGATAACGATTCACAATACATGCATGGGGAAGTATAGGAACATATACTACTCTAGGTAGTGTGTCCTAGACTTGGGGGCATCATTCGACAGGTAGCATAATCCCTAGTTGGACTAGGTGGCATAAACCCTGAATCCGAGAAGCGTTCAGCAGATAGCGTAAACTCTAGTTGAATCTAGAAATCACTTGATAGAAAACCCTAGATTATATCTAGGTAATAAATAATAAATGTATGCCTGAAGGCAATGGAAACTACAGGGATTGGGATCACGTTATCGTTACTAGTTAGGACACTAGTTAGGTGGTGCAGAGATATAGAAATCAGGATAACAAGGAAATAGCGAAGCGGCGAAAGTATTAGAGCATATCCAGTTAATCTTATCTTAGCATATCTTGTGTTAATCTTGTATAATCTTGCTGATCCTACTATCATTGTGTTATCTTGTATTCAGTTAATTCATGTCGTTTTGTTTTTCCATATTCACATGCTAGAAGTTACTGAACTTACTCAGGCTTTATGTCTGACTCTGTTTTTCTTTCGTCTTCTTTTCTTCCGTTCACCCCCCCCCCCCCCCCCAGGTTGTAAAGAAGGGAATATTATAGCTCAGGTTAAGTTGGATTGTCACTCTTTCCCAGCTTGAAGATTTGTCGAAGTTTTGCTTGGATTCTCTTTTCAGATGCTATGGATGGCTCTTGCTACATTGGGGAATATAAATGTTGTTTTATGCTTCTTTATTTTGTAAGACAGATGATACTCTGATATTATAAAGAAATCGTTGTACAAACTATTTTATCAATAAATCAAAGTTTATTTTCCGCTATTGTAATTTTTGTCTGTCTTGTAATTTATCTGCATCTTTTACTGTAAAAACCCGTACCTTCCCCGTAAAGGAAAGTGTCGGATAGTTCGAGAACAAGCCACAACAGAACACATACAGAAGAACATTTCATTGCATATTACAACAATGCATCAGATTACAAGAATATACAGAGTAAAAATGAATATTACACAGAAATATCAGAGATTTAAATTACATTTTAATAAATTGCAGTGGAAAATAATACAATACACAACTAGAAGTAGATATACGGATACAAAGCTTTCCGGATATCATTCCAGCTGTAAACCAGGATCCTGTGAATATAAATCTGCAAAACCAAAACTACAAGCTGCCCGTGTCAAAATAAGGGCACCCAGAGTTTAGGTTAAAACAATAAACTCCAGGTCAGTCATGGGACTGGTGTGAGAACTAAAACAGTTATTAATCTTTATTTTAAATCATTAGGTAAATCAAGGGACCACGCCGTATAACACGGAACGGGTTTCCTCCCAAGAATACCAGTGCATAAAACAAACAGCGCAATGCTAAATAAAGAAAAATGAAGCTGTTATAAGACCCAGGTCCCATCACACAATGCAACGCAGCCGAGGATAGAGTTTTCCCTTATAACAGCCAAAGAATGCTTGATACGGTTAAAACAAATCGTTTGATACTATTATAAGTGCATAGTGTATAAAACAACTTCAAATCATAAGTATCAATCATAGGCGGCATGAATGACCCATACCACTATGTCGCCATATATAAGTTTACAATCAAAACCGCAAATGTCACGTATTTGGAAATTGGATTTCCTTCTATGAACCGAGGCAAAAGATAGTACTCTACCGATTCGAGACTGCCTAGCCCGAGTCTCAGGATCAGAACGCATCGACCCTTGGATCGTCAGGGCCGGCCCACCGATGTGGATTAAACTTAAACCCTGGACACTGCGTTTCGCCGCCCTTTGGGGCGTAAGCGAGCCAACGAATGACTCCATCGGACCCGGATCGTCCGATCAAACCGAGGCGTCTCGCAACAGCAACAACCACATAAGTCAAACTCGTCAGGGCGTGTAAAACCACTGACGCCACTTCTAGCTAGGAGGAAACGCAGGCCCTCCCTGAGGTCCGTCTCCCGTTTTTGGTTCATACCGGGTGTGAAACTCGCGAAGTAAACGTTACACAAAGCTACGCCACAAAGGCCGTGCTTTGATCATCACCACAAGACTTTGCTTTTCAACAGAAGCCTCGATCAATTGCCACTTAGGCATGCCACACAGGCAATTCACTCCATGCGTTTGATATCCATCAATATATAAAGATCAATCACACGGACTAAAATCCAATGTCAGACACACAGTCTATTTACAAGTCCGTTCTGGGTCTGAACGAAACCGGAGGCACCTAGTACCCCGCATATCCATCGATCTCCAAGTACGTCTGGACGATCACCAACTGTTTCCATCTTCTTGGGTGTACAGCCCAATCAAGATCATCAGTTATCACCCAAACGACATGAAGACTTCCGGTCTTCGACCACCGTCTTCATCTTCGACTTATCGTCGTATCAGTTATTCAGAATGGGATAAACCCGGTCTTCCCGAATAACTCGCGTATATTTTAAATAAGTGTTACACAAACACAACATACGCCTCATTCCAATTCATTAGTCACTAACCGTAAATTAATCAAGAGAATAATTCCCCAAATATTAACCCCGAAGGCCGAAACCAACATCAGATCAATATCCAGAAAACCATTCTGCTTGGCTAACCGACAGTTAGTTTCTAAATTTCACATTCATAGGGAAAGGTTCCCATTAATTTTATCCAAGATAAATTCCTTAAATCTATTCTTTATTCTATTTTTGAATCTCAATTCAAACCCGTCGGGATTAGCGAACCTTACCGAAGTAATCATTTATTTTAATTTCCCCATCCCAACCTATTCATCCCATGAAGTAAAACTGGTAATACTTCATATCTAACACCACAGTGTTATCGGTAAATTCAATTACCATTTCACGTTCAAATCTAATTAAAGATTTAACTATCGCCTGGAGCAAAACTGGTGATACTCCATTTCCGATCATTTCAATCTAATTAAAGATTCATTAAAACTCCATTTAGTTTTAATCTGTGACTGGGTCAAAGAATCAGTGTCATTTTAAAACACGGTTCACGATAAACCCAAAATCACATCACATTTCAATCAGTCCCTAATTGTAAATTAGCAAGTGAGCAATTCCCTAAGTATTAATCCCGAAGGCCGAAACCAACATCAGATCAATACCTCGGAAACTATTCAACTTAACTAATCTCCAGTTAGTTTCTGATTTTCTTAACTCCTTTAGGTCTAAGAACTGTATTATTGGAGATACCGTTCACGACAACCCAAAATCACATTTCATTAATGATCGGGTTAAAGAACGAGTGTTATTTAAAACACTGTCCACGATAAACCCAAAAATCAATATCAATTCAATTCCAATTAAACATTATTTAATTGGTACACTTCATTAAATCTAAATAAAAAGATTTAACCTTTTCTCAACTGGGTTCAAGAACAGTGTTAGTGAAGACACCACTCACGACAAACTCAAATCACATTCGATATTCAATACAAGGCTCTGAATAGAAAATATATCGGCTTATATTCAATATCGAATTCTACGACTAACAAATGTCGTATTGGAAATAACGATATAAATATATATCTTTCAAATTTCCATAACAACATCTGTATAATCACGAATTCCAACATCGAAATATTCCGAAGACAATTTCGATTTCAAATCCACTCCAATGCAATCATTGGATATTCTGGTTATTTTCAAAACCCTTTCAAATTCAATTTATTTATTTAAAAATAAATAGAATTATAATTCTAGTTCAAAACTAGTTCATTTCGATAAAAATCTATTTTTATCTTTTCAAATATGGAGTTTTTCATCCCAATTCTTTCTAAATCATTTCTTATGATTTTACACAAATTATTATTATTTTTAATAATTTTATCAAGGCCTGTACAGTCGATTTCCATCAACGGCCATCGAACTGCACTTACAGCGACCTTTTTCAAACTTGATTTGGACATAACTCCAAATCCAACCGTTAGATTTCAAATTTCTAACATTCGTTAGAAAGCTCTTTTCGATACGAACCCAACGGTTCCGGTTTTAGGAGAATCCGACGGTCGGATCTCCCGTAATGTCCGTTTGAAATAAATGGTCGAAATTCACGAACTGCCGCGGCGTGGCGCGTTCTATTCAGGCCATTATATTATATATATAATATATATAATATATACTTCGTCGATTTCTATTTAAAACGAATTATATAAATAGTTTTAAAATTCGTTTCAAAAGCAATTTCAACTTCCATTTCAATCCAAAGCAAAATTGAATTCTTCTTTATAAGTTCGTTTTAAAATTCATTTCTATTCAATTCAAATTTCAATTCAATTTGAATTCAATTCAATTCAATTCATTTCGAAATCGTTTTCTATTCATTTCATTTCGAAATCGTTTTCAATTCATTTCATTTCGAAATCGTTTTCAATTCATTTCATTTCGAAATCGTTTTCAATTCATTTCATTTCGAAATCGTTTTCAATTCATTTCATTTCGAAATCGTTTTCAATTCATTTCATTTCGGAATCGTTTTCAAATCGATATAAATATCGTTCACGTCAAAATGGCGTCAAACTAATCAACACGGCTTCATAAATTTTTATTTTCAAATATTCTATTTCAAATATTTCTTTTTCAAAATAGTTGTTATTATCAAAATATTTCGTTCAACACATGACCAATCTCAATGGATGAGACTGTCAACACATGAACCTTTATTTTATATTGATAAAGATGTAAATTTTATTACTAAAATATTTCGTTCAACACATGACCAATCTCAATGGATGAGTACTGTCAACACATGAGCTTTTATTATATATCGATAAAGATGTAAATTTTATTACTAAAATATTTCGTTCAACACATGACCAATCTCAATGGATGAGTACTGTCAACACATGAACTTTTATTTTATATCGATAAAGATGTAAATTTTATTACTAAAATATTTCGTTCAACACATGACCAATCTCAATGGATGAGTACTGTCAACACATGAACTTTTATTTTATAATATTCTTTATTTTTCAAATTGGAATGAGGCCCAATCAATTACCATATAAAGTTAATTATATGGATTTTCATACATTACACACATATAATAGCATTGAAAAATAATCAACCATCAACCAGAGTGCACTACACTGTATAAGCATCAAATATAGATATCTAACGCTTATAGCAGCCTGTCAATCAATCGATCGACATATTTAATAAATCAGGATGAGTGAACTGCATATTTCATCCCAACACCCGTGTGGGGTTTTCAAACAATCAAACAAATATTTTATTTGTGCAATTGGGCGATGTGTAAAATTTATCGACCCAATCAATGTCCTTCAAATAGGTGTACATAAACAAACCGTCCGGTCTGTAAATGAATATTTATTTATTTACATTCACGTTAAAAATTATATTTTTAACGATAAAACATTTTATTTCAACATATGAATTTCTATTCAATTCATTTATTCGATAAAATGATATTTTTATTTTTCTAACATATTTTAGAAAATTTCGGCGGCATAACGGCACGATACTAGAAACGGGACAAGGCCTAGCCTTATCCCCGGTCTAGTGAAGGCCCACGCCATTCACACATCAATCAAAATCACCAAACAACCAAATTCAAATCACATCATATAACTAATCTATGCAACCAAACAAACAAGTCCATGGTCTGTGGACGATTGTGTCGGGTGCTACTAAGCACCGTCTGCATCCTAGTATATATATATATAACTAGAAAAGAAATTTTGAGTGAGAAGTTCTCACCGATAGCTATCCAACTTCACGACACTTCCTTTATAGAAATCATCATCATTCTCGCATCTTCGTTGCCCGTAGCCACTACATATGTAAGAATCGAATTTTTACTTCTAAGTTCAATATATAAAAATCCCATTTTTACTATGATGTTCAATATATAAAAAAAATCACATTTTTACTATGATGTTCAATATATAAAAAAAAAATCACATTTTTACTATGATGTTCAATATATAAAAATCACATTTTTACTATGATATTCAATATATAAAAATCACATTTTTACTATGATGTTCAATATATAAAAATCACATTTTTACTATGATGTTCAATATATAAAAAAAATCATATTTTTATTATGATGTTCAATATATAAAAAAAAATCACATTTTTACTATGATGTTCAATATATAAAAAAAATCATATTTTTATTTCGAAGTTCAATATTTAAAAATCGAATTTTTACCTTGTTATTCAATATAGAAAAATCGAATTTTTACTTCGCTATTCGATATATAAAGATTATATTTTCAATATAAAGATTATATTTTTAATATTCTTATGATGTAAAAATTATATTTTTATTGCTTTAAAAATATGAAAATCATATCTTACTTCTTCTACTCAATAAAAATTCCGTCTTTTCTATTTTAAAAATATGATCTTTTCCATTCTAAAAATCTGATCTTTATTTCTTTTCTAAAGTTCTGATCTTTTCTATTTTAAAAATATGATCTTTATTTTTTTTCTAAAGTTCTGATCTTTTCTATTTTAAAACCTAAATCAGTTTTTAAACCTACTTAAAAATAAATCAGTTTTTAAATCATTTTAAAAATATCAGTTTTAAAATGCTTTTAAAAGAAAAACAGTTTTAAACCTAATTAAAGTAAAAACCAGTTTTACTATAATTGAAAAATCAGTTTTTATCTTTTAAAATCAATTTTAAATTCTTTTAAACGAAATCAGCTTTAAATTCTGTTTTTATAAAATAAAAATAAAATAATAAAAAGAAATACTTACAGAGAGGGGGGGGAAGTCTTAGCGTCGACGTCGCATCGCCGGAGGGGTGCTCGCTGTCGGGGGAAGATGCTAGCGGAGTGTGGCGCTGGGGTTCATCAAGGTCACCAGGGGCTTCGCATCGGTTTTCGTGGGGCTTGGGGCTTCGGGACTCGCGCACGAGGGAGGAGGGAGAGGGGAGCTCGAGGGTGGTGGTGCGATGCCCTTGAGGAGGTGGCGGCGAAGTCTGGTGGGGTGCGATGCCCCTTCCTCTTTTTCTTTTTTTCCTTTTTTTTTTATCGACTGAATCGGGGAAGAGAAAAGGAAGGGGGGGTTTTTATAAAATTTATATTATTTAATTTATTAATTTTTAATTGCCAAAAAGTTGACTTTCACAAACGACCTCTAAACGAGGCCCACCGCCTGACGTCCATAGCGTTATACCCCCATTCCGAACACAATGGGATATGTACCGCAAGCTGAATCGACCGTTTCGATCAGTTTCCGTTGCATTTACATTTAAATCATTATATTGAATTTTAAACGTACATTTCAATTTACCGGGGTCACATACTAACTCTAAAAATCCCATAAAAATATTTTTTAGCTTCGTATTGACGATACGGTCCTAACAAAACTAGTTTCGTCGAATTCTGAGGCCGTTTGAAAAATGGCCAATTTCCAGTCGATTAAAATCAACTGAAACTGGTCAAACGCGTTTTCCTTTGTCACGCTCACATATTGATTCGAAAAATTATGAAATTTGGAATCTAGCAATAACTTTACATCACGGACCCAACAAAACTGGTTTCGTCGAAATCCGAGGTCATTTGCAAAATGTCTATTTTTAAGGGCCTGAATTCCATAACGACTATTCAGAATTTTCAACTGGACATATCTTTTGGTTCCCGTTAAGAAATCTTGATTTTTCGGATTCGCTCGAAAGATATCATCAATTAGATCCCATTATTTTTGGTTTCACTAAAATCCGGATTGTTTTGCACCCAGAACATTCAATTGAAGTTTGAAATCGAATTATCGAACTACCGCGCCATTTTCAATTCTATTTATAATTATATATAAATATTTATATTCTAATGACGACGCGTATAATATATACGTTCGAATTATATTCAAAATAAATTTCTCGTCGATATTATTTAAAATAATTCATTTTAAATAATCAAAGTTCGCTAAAATTGCCAAAATAAAAATTTTAAACTGGCCCAGATTTTCGGGTTGTTACAATCTCCCCCACTTAAAACTTTTCGTCCCCGAAAAGGAACAAAGTCGAAAGTGGTTTGATTAATCAACTCTACGCTCGATCTGGCTTCCATTCTCCAACTTTTCAGTTTCTGAGAATTTTCAAAATTTCAAAAATTTGGCTAACACCCTAAATTTTCGAAAAATTTCGCCATAACCTCCCCTGCACCGGGAGCATCGGGGAATTTCAAATAGCTTCCCCGGTCCTTCAGATCTCAAAAAGAAAAAGAAAAAGCCAAGCGGCTAGCCAATAGGCTCATAAAATCATCATCACCCAAACGAAACAGTAAATTATGTAGTAAACATGTACCTATTTGTCGGGCAAACAAATTTTATTCTCTGGCTCTAGCCTCCTTGCTATGACCTGTTCAATGATAGATATGTATATGCAAGAAAATGCGACCAAATTTCCAATACAATTCAATATTTGGTTCAAATTGGCTATATAATACAAATTTTAATAATTCAACCAATAATCAACAACACAACCATCAATCAATTAGTTGATTAGATTTTGAAATTCATAACTTTGATACATATACAAAAATCCGATTTTTGATGCCAAATCACAACAATGTATTCTAGCTATATTAATTTTGGTTCTCACACCAGTCTAATGGAAATATATAGAAAATCACACCTTCGAAACTCGAACATAAATGTTGATGATGCGATCGCTATCATCAATAATATCTCCGGGCGACTAGAGTGTGATGCTATATCTATCCAATATATTAAAACTTTGAATATATGTTTGCAAGGCGTATATGCAAATTCTTTATATACTGAATTGTCCAAATCAATATAAACAAATAATCAAATACGAATAGTTGATTTAAATTTTCAAAACAAAACTTTGTTTTCATTTTAAAAGAAATGCTCTTCACACTCGTTCTAGGATACTACTGATCCCATCTCTAACGAGTCATTCTCGTTGGATATTACTAATCCAATTTCTGATGAATTCTTTCGTACGGTTCTAATGTGCCTTGTTCTCGAGCTCTGTAAACCAAAGCTCTGATACCAACTGTAAAAACCCGTACCTTCCCCGTAAAGGAAAGTGTCGGATAGTTCGAGAACAAGCCACAACAGAACACATACAGAAGAACATTTCATTGCATATTACAACAATGCATCAGATTACAAGAATATACAGAGTAAAAATGAATATTACACAGAAATATCAGAGATTTAAATTACATTTTAATAAATTGCAGCGGAAAATAATACAATACACAACTAGAAGTAGATATACGGATACAAAGCTTTCCGGATATCATTCCAGCTGTAAACCAGGATCCTGTGAATATAAATCTGCAAAACCAAAACTACTAGCTGCCCGTGTCAAAATAAGGGCACCCAGAGTTTAGGTTAAAACAATAAACTCCAGGTCAGTCATGGGACTGGTGTGAGAACTAAAACAGTTATTAATCTTTATTTTAAATCATTAGGTAAATCAAGGGACCACGCCGTATAACACGGAACGGGTTTCCTCCCAAGAATACCAGTGCATAAAACAAACAGCGCAATGCTAAATAAAGAAAAATGAAGCTGTTATAAGACCCAGGTCCCATCACACAATGCAACGCAGCCGAGGATAGGGTTTTCCCTTATAACAGCCAAAGAATGCTTGATACGGTTAAAACGAATCGTTTGATACTATTATAAGTGCATAGTGTATAAAACAACTTCAAATCATAAGTATCAATCATAGGCGGCATGAATGACCCATACCACTATGTCGCCATATATAAGTTTACAATCAAAACCGCAAATGTCAAGTATTTGGAAATTGGATTTCCTTCTATGAACCGAGGCAAAAGATAGTCCTCTACCGATTCGAGACTGCCTAGCCCGAGTCTCAGGATCAGAACGCATCGACCCTTGGATCGTCAGGGCCGGTCCACCGATGTGGATTAAACTTAAACCCTGGACACTGCGTTTCGCCGCCCTTTGGGGCGTAAGCGAGCCAACGAATGACTCCATCGGACCCGGATCGTCCGATCAAACCGAGGCACCTCGCAACAGCAACAACCACATAAGTCAAACTCGTCAGGGCGTGTAAAACCACTGACGCCACTTCTAGCTAGGAGGAAACGCAGGCCCTCCCCGAGGTCCGTCTCCCGTTTTTGATTCATACCGGGTGTGAAACTCGCGAAGTAAACGTTACACAAAGCTACGCCACAAAGGCCGTGCTTTGATCATCACCACAAGACTTTGCTTTTCAACAGAAGCCTCGATCAATTGCCACTTAGGCATGCCACACAGGCAATTCACTCCATGCGTTTGATATCCATCAATATATAAAGATCAATCACACGGACTAAAATCCAATGTCAGACACACAGTCTATTTACAAGTCCGTTCTGGGTCTGAACGAAACCGGAGGCACCTAGTACCCCGCATATCCATCGATCTCCAAGTACGTCTGGACGATCACCAACTGTTTCCATCTTCTTGGGTGTACAGCCCAATCAAGATCATCAGTTATCACCCAAACGACATGAAGACTTCCGGTCTTCGACCACCGTCTTCATCTTCGACTTATCGTCGTATCAGTTATTCAGAATGGGATAAACCCGGTCTTCCCGAATAACTCGCGTATATTTTAAATAAGTGTTACACAAACACAACATACGCCTCATTCCAATTCATTAGTCACTAACCGTAAATTAATCAAGAGAATAATTCCCCAAATATTAACCCCGAAGGCCGAAACCAACATCAGATCAATATCCAGAAAACCATTCTGCTTGGCTAACCGACAGTTAGTTTCTAAATTTCACATTCATAGGGAAAGGTTCCCATTAATTTTATCCAAGATAAATTCCTTAAATCTATTCTTTATTCTATTTTTGAATCTCAATTCAAACCCGTCGGGATTAGCGAACCTTACCGAAGTAATCATTTATTTTAATTTCCCCATCCCAACCTATTCATCCCATGAAGTAAAACTGGTAATACTTCATATCTAACACCACAGTGTTATCGGTAAATTCAATTACCATTTCACGTTCAAATCTAATTAAAGATTTAACTATCGCCTGGAGCAAAACTGGTGATACTCCATTTCCGATCATTTCAATCTAATTAAAGATTCATTAAAACTCCATTTAGTTTTAATCTGTGACTGGGTCAAAGAATCAGTGTCATTTTAAAACACGGTTCACGATAAACCCAAAATCACATCACATTTCAATCAGTCCCTAATTGTAAATTAGCAAGTGAGCAATTCCCTAAGTACTAATCCCGAAGGCCGAAACCAACATCAGATCAATACCTCGGAAACTATTCAACTTAACTAATCTCCAGTTAGTTTCTGATTTTCTTAACTCCTTTAGGTCTAAGAACTGTATTATTGAAGATACCGTTCACGACAACCCAAAATCACATTTCATTAATGATCGGGTTAAAGAACGAGTGTTATTTAAAACACTGTCCACGATAAACCCAAAAATCAATATCAATTCAATTCCAATTAAACATTATTTAATTAGTACACTTCATTAAATCTAAATAAAAAGATTTAACCTTTTCTCAACTGGGTTCAAGAACAGTGTTAGTGAAGACACCACTCACGACAAACCCAAATCACATTCGATATTCAATACAAGGCTCTGAATAGAAAATATATCGGCTTATATTCAATATCGAATTCTACGACTAACAAATGTCGTATTGGAAATAACGATATAAATATATATCTTTCAAATTTCCATAACAACATCTGTATAATCACGAATTCCAACATCGAAATATTCCGAAGACAATTTCGATTTCAAATCCACTCCAATGCAATCATTGGATATTCTGGTTATTTTCAAAACCCTTTCAAATTCAATTTATTTATTTAAAAATAAATAGAATTATAATTCTAGTTCAAAACTAGTTCATTTCGATAAAAATCTATTTTTATCTTTTCAAATATGGAGTTTTTCATCCCAATTCTTTCTAAATCATTTCTTATGATTTTACACAAATTATTATTATTTTTAATAATTTTATCAAGGCCTGTACAGTCGATTTCCATCAACGGCCATCGAACTGCACTTACAGCGACCTTTTTCAAATTTGATTTGGACGTAACTCCAAATCCAACCGTTAGATTTCAAATTTCTAACATTCGTTAGAAAGCTCTTTTCGATACGAACCCAACGGTTCCGGTTTTAGGAGAATCCGACGGTCGGATCTCCCGTAATGTCCGTTTGAAATAAATGGTCGAAATTCACGAACTGCCGCGGCGTGGCGCGTTCTATTCAGGCCATTATATTATATATATAATATATATAATATATACTTCGTCGATTTCTATTTAAAACGAATTATATAAATAGTTTTAAAATTCGTTTCAAAAGCAATTTCAACTTCCATTTCAATCCAAAGCAAAATTGAATTCTTCTTTATAAGTTCGTTTTAAAATTCATTTCTATTCAATTCAAATTTCAATTCAATTTGAATTAAATTCAATTCAATTCATTTCGAAATCGTTTTCTATTCATTTCATTTCGAAATCGTTTTCAATTCATTTCATTTCGAAATCGTTTTCAATTCATTTCATTTCGAAATCGTTTTCAATTCATTTCATTTCGAAATCGTTTTCAATTCATTTCATTTCGAAATCGTTTTCAAATCGATATAAATATCGTTCACGTCAAAATGGCGTCAAACTAATCAACACGGCTTCATAAATTTCTATTTTCAAATATTCTATTTCAAATATTTCTTTTTCAAAATAGTTGTTATTATCAAAATATTTCGTTCAACACATGACCAATCTCAATGGATGAGACTGTCAACACATGAACCTTTATTTTATATTGATAAAGATGTAAATTTTATTACTAAAATATTTCGTTCAACACATGACCAATCTCAATGGATGAGTACTGTCAACACATGAACTTTTATTATATATCGATAAAGATATAAATTTTATTACTAAAATATTTCGTTCAACACATGACCAATCTCAATGGATGAGTACTGTCAACACATGAACTTTTATTTTATATCGATAAAGATGTAAATTTTATTACTAAAATATTTCGTTCAACACATGACCAATCTCAATGGATGAGTACTGTCAACACATGAACTTTTATTTTATAATATTCTTTATTTTTCAAATTGGAATGAGGCCCAATCAATTACCATATAAAGTTAATTATATGGATTTTCATACATTACACACATATAATAGCATTGAAAAATAATCAACCATCAACCAGAGTGCACTACACTGTATAAGCATCAAATATAGATATCTAACGCTTATAGCAGCCTGTCAATCAATCGATCGACATATTTAATAAATCAGGATGAGTGAACTGCATATTTCATCCCAACACCCGTGTGGGGTTTTCAAACAATCAAACAAATATTTTATTTGTGCAATTGGGCGATGTGTAAAATTTATCGACCCAATCAATGTCCTTCAAATAGGTGTACATAAACAAACCGTCCGGTCTGTAAATGAATATTTATTTATTTACATTCACGTTAAAAATTATATTTTTAACGATAAAACATTTTATTTCAACATATGAATTTCTATTCAATTCATTTATTCGATAAAATGATATTTTTATTTTTCTAACATATTTTAGAAAATTTCGGCGGCATAACGGCACGATACTAGAAACGGGACGAGGCCTAGCCTTATCCCCGGTCTAGTGAAGGCCCACGCCATTCACACATCAATCAAAATCACCAAACAACAAAATTCAAATCACATCATATAACTAATCTATGCAACCAAACAAACAAGTCCATGGTCTGTGGACGATTGTGTCGGGTGCTACTAAGCACCGTCTGCATCCTAGTATATATATATATAACTAGAAAAGAAATTTTGAGTGGGAAGTTCTCACCGATAGCTATCCAACTTCACGACACTTCCTTTATAGAAATCATCATCGTTCTCGCATCTTCGTTGCCCGTAGCCACTACATATGTAAGAATCGAATTTTTACTTCTAAGTTCAATATATAAAAATCCCATTTTTACTATGATGTTCAATATATAAAAAAAAATCACATTTTTACTATGATGTTCAATATATAAAAAAAAAATCACATTTTTACTATGATGTTCAATATATAAAAATCACATTTTTACTATGATGTTCAATATATAAAAATCACATTTTTACTATGATGTTCAATATATAAAAAAAATCATATTTTTATTATGATGTTCAATATATAAAAAAAAATCACATTTTTACTATGATGTTCAATATATAAAAAAAATCATATTTTTATTTCGAAGTTCAATATTTAAAAATCGAATTTTTACCTTGTTATTCAATATAGAAAAATCGAATTTTTACTTCGCTATTCGATATATAAAGATTATATTTTCAATATAAAGATTATACTTTTAATATTCTTATGATGTAAAAATTATATTTTTATTGCTTTAAAAATATGAAAATCATATCTTACTTCTTC
Source organism: Allium sativum (assembly GCA_030737875.1). Lineage (NCBI taxonomy): Eukaryota > Viridiplantae > Streptophyta > Magnoliopsida > Asparagales > Amaryllidaceae > Allium > Allium sativum. The sequence goes on along the minus strand of CM060927.1, from coordinate 26,586,665 downwards.
TACTCAATAAAAATTCCGTCTTTTCTATTTTAAAAATATGATCTTTTCCATTCTAAAAATCTGATCTTTATTTCTTTTCTAAAGTTCTGATCTTTTCTATTTTAAAAATATGATCTTTATTTTTTTTCTAAAGTTCTGATCTTTTCTATTTTAAAACCTAAATCAGTTTTTAAACCTACTTAAAAATAAATCAGTTTTTAAATCATTTTAAAAATATCAGTTTTAAAATGCTTTTAAAAGAAAAACAGTTTTAAACCTAATTAAAGTAAAAACCAGTTTTACTATAATTGAAAAATCAGTTTTTATCTTTTAAAATCAATTTTAAATTCTTTTAAACGAAATCAGCTTTAAATTCTGTTTTTATAAAATAAAAATAAAATAATAAAAAGAAATACTTACAGAGAGGGGGGGGAAGTCTTGGCGTCGACGTCGCATCGCCGGAGGGGTGCTCGCTGTCGGGGGAAGATGCTGGCGGAGTGTGGCGCTGGGGTTCGTCAAGGTCACCAGGGGCTTCGCATCGGTTTTTGTGGGGCTTGGGGGCTTCGGGACTCGCGCACGAGGGAGGAGGGAGAGGGGAGCTCGAGGGTGGTGGTGCGATGCCCTTGAGGAGGCGGCGGCGAAGTCTGGTGGGGCGCGATGCCCCTTCCTCTTTTTCTTTTTTTCCTTTTTTTTTTATCGACTGAATCGGGGAAGAGAAAAGGAAGGGGGGGTTTTTATAAAATTTATATTATTTAATTTATTAATTTTTAATTTCCAAAAAGTTGACTTTCACAAACGACCTCTAAACGAGGCCCACCGCCTGACGTCCATAGCGTTATACCCCCATTCCGAACACAATGGGATATGTACCGCATGCTGAATCGACCGTTTCGATCAGTTTCCGTTGCATTTACATTTAAATCATTATATTGAATTTTAAACGTACATTTCAATTTACCGGGGTCACATACTAACTCTAAAAATCCCATAAAAATATTTTCTAGCTTCGTATTGACGATACGGTCCTAACAAAACTAGTTTCGTCGAATTCTGAGGCCGTTTGAAAAATGGCCAATTTCCAGTCGATTAAAATCAACTGAAACTGGTCAAACGCGTTTTCCTTTGCCACGCTCACATATTGATTCGAAAAATTATGAAATTTGGAATCTAGCAATAACTTTACATCACGGACCCAACAAAACTGGTTTCGTCGAAATCCGAGGTCATTTGCAAAATGTCTATTTTTAAGGGCCTGAATTCCATAGCGACTATTCAGAATTTTCAACTGGACATATCTTTTGGTTCCCGTTAAGAAATCTTGATTTTTCGGATTCGCTCGAAAGATATCATCAATTAGATCCCATTATTTTTGGTTTCACTAAAATCCGGATTGTTTTGCACCCAGAACATTCAATTGAAGTTTGAAATCGAATTATCGAACTACCGCGCCATTTTCAATTCTATTTATAATTATATATAAATATTTATATTCTAACGACGACGCGTATAATATATACGTTCGAATTATATTCAAAATAAATTTCTCGTCGATATTATTTAAAATAATTCATTTTAAATAATCAAAGTTCGCTAAAATTGCCAAAATAAAAATTTTAAACTGGCCCAGATTTTCGGGTTGTTACATTTACCCTAAATGCTCCACAGAACTTAGTGCATTCCCTTTGTGAGTGACACTAATGGATGTGGGGTGTTACACATGTCTGACTCGGAGTTTATTATTTTAACCTAAACTCTGGGTACCCATATTTTCCACATGGGCAGGTAGTAGTTTTGGTTTTCGCAAATATTTCTTTTCACAAGATCCTTGATCACATCTGGAGCTATGTTTGGAAAAGCTTTGTATCTGTATATCTCTTTCAGTTGTGTCAGTTGTTATTTTCCGCTACGCATTATACTTATGTATTATTTTTACGTCACTTTGTAATTTTAATCTCCGACATTTTTCTATGTAATATTTATTCATACTCTGATATATTCTTGTACTCTGATGTAAATTGTTGTAATAAGCAATGAAATGTTCTATTGTTTGTGTTCTGATTTGTCGAGTTCTCAATTCAATCCGCGCTTTCCCGTAAGGGCAAGTTTGGGTTGTCTCAACGTGGTATCAGAGCTTTGGTTTACAAAGCTAGAGAACAAGACACATTAGTTACGAACGAAAGAATTCATCAGAGATAGGATTAGTAACATCCAATAAGAATTACTCGGTAGAGATAGGATCAGTAGTATTCTAGAATGAGTTTGAATAGTATTATTTATAAAAACAAATTTAGTTTGAAAATTATATCAAATTATACGTATTTGAGTATTTTATTTATATTGAATTTGGACTATCAAGTGTAAGAAGATTTTGAATATACGCCTTGCAAGCATGTATTCGAAGTCTCAAATATACTGGGATATAGAATCACACGCTAGTCGCCTGGGGATAATTTTGATGATGTAGCTACATCATCAACATTTATGTTCGAGTTTCGAAAGTGGGAGATCTATATATTTCCTGCTGACTGGTGTGTGAACCAAAACTTAGATACGGTTTATTGTTTGTGATTTGACACTAGAAATATGATTTTTGAATATATATATATATATATATATATATATATAAGTTACATGTTTTGAAAATTTAATTCACAAATAGATTGCTGGTTGTGTTGTTTGATTAATAGTTGAACTAATAAAAATATTGCAGTAATAGAACCCATATGAGGATGAATGATTAGCAAAGCCAAATCAAATATTGAACTGAATTGAAAATTTATTGGAATTTCATACATATACATGTATATATAATGAACATGTCATAACATGGAAGCTATGAAGAGGTATAAAATTGTATGCCCGACAAATAGGTACATATTTACTGCATTTCTTGGGTTTGATGATTTTATTAGCCGGTTGGCTTTTTCTTTTCCTTTTGGGTTGATGAGGGCCCTGTGAGGCAAGTTGTGGTTTTACCAACCAACACGTACAAAGGAGGTTATGGTGATTTTTTTGAAAATTTAGGGTGTTAGCCAATTTTTTGAGAAATTAGAAAAATTCTTAAAAACTGAAAAGTTAAAGAATGAAAGCCAGAACGAAAGTTTAGTTGATTTGTTAAACAACTTTCAGCTCCATTCCTTTTCGTGAATGAAAAGATTTTTAGTGAGGGAGATTGTAACAACCAGGAATTTTGGAACCAATTAAATTTTTTTCTTTTAGCTATTTTAATGAATTTTGAATATTTAAATGATTTATTTTAAATAATAACAACTAAAAATTTATTTTAATCGAAGTTAGAAAGTAAAAATTTATTTTAATTATAAAGCGATCACTAAGTGGCGTGGTAGTTTAAAATTTTGATTTTAAATTTCAAATGAATGCATAGAATTCAAAATAAATCGGATTTCAGTAAAACCAGAAATATTTGATTCTGTATAATTATATCTTTCTAACGAATGTGAAAAATCCAGATTTTATAACGGGAATTGAAAGTTATGTCCAGTTCAAAATTTAAAATAGTCGCTATGGAATTTAATATAATTATAGCTCTTAAAAATAGCCATTTTGCAAACGATCTCCTTTTTCGATGAAACCACTTTTGTTGGATCCGGAATGTCAAATTATTGTTAGATTTCAATTTTCATAATTTTTGGAACTAATATGTGAGCGTGGTGAATTTAAATGTGTTTTGATAGTTTTAGTTTGAATTGGATCGACCAGAATATGGCCATTTTTCAAACAGTCTCCAAATTCAACGAGATTACTTTTGTTATGACTGTATCATCAAAGCATAGCTAGATTTATTTTTCTGTAATTTTTGAAGTCAGTATGTGGTCCCGGTAAATTAAAATGTATTTTTAAATTCAATATATATTGATTTATATTTTAATTTTAATAAAAGCTAGTCAAAACAATCGAACTGGCTTACGAAACTTATCACATTGTGTCCGGAATAGGGGTATTTACCTAGGGGCGACAGTCATTGGGTTTGATTTGGAGTTTGTGGGGTTAAACTAGTAGAATTAGAATAAAATAATAATTTAATATAAATGCCCTAGTCTAAACCGTAAGTCAAACATCCCCTTGGTCAATTCCTTTCTCTGCCGACACCCAAGCTTTTAATGGCCCAGAACGCACCAAACTAATCCCCAAATCCTTCCCATTCTACAGCATATTCGATCACGAATATAAAGCGAAAATTATAGAACTTTTCACTAGCTTCCTATTGGTAAGGTTAAGATCCTTGTTGGGGCGGAAATTCGGTTGAAATTCCTTTTCAAATTGGCGTTGTTCGCATCATTTCAGGTGGCGTAGAGGACTATCGAGTTGCACCGGAGTTCGTGCGTAGGGAGAAGTTGGCAAGGCGGTCGAGGTGGCGATAGTTGATCGATCTACGACTGTAACACTCCGCATTTTTAATGAAACTAAAAATGTGGAAATATGTATATGTATTATATACATAGATATATTTAAGAGAAAAATTAAATAATGACAATAAAATTGCATGTAATAAGTTCGTGCAGTGAAATGATGGAAAAAGATTAATAAAAGAAATTAAATGTAATACATGAAATGCATGCGAACAATTATATAGAAATAAAAAGGAAAATTTGAAGAGCTTCAGGAATTTGGTCACGAAATTAGCGACATTGCATTCGTGGCGATTTTCTTGTCAGTTTAGACCTATGGTTTGCAGAAAACTGATTTAGGATGAAAAAGATATCTTTAAATTAAATATTGCAACAAAACATGTAAAAGAGGAACGAGAAAAGAATAATGTTTAGCATTGTTCTAAGGTTTGTAAACAAAAGACTTAGTAGCTCATTTGGTTAGAACATGTGACTTGTATACAAGAGGTTCTGAGTTCAATTCCTGCTAGAGTTATATTTTTGCGGGAATGGCTAAAAAGTGGCTTATGTGAACGCGGTTCAAAAAGCGGTTTAGTGTGAAAATGGTTAATTGGAAAGATAATTAAAAAGAAATAAATATATATATGACATATGGGTGTCAATACCCCTGCTGCTGCGCATCATGTTGCACACATAGCGCATTTTTGTTGGTCAATGACGATTTTTGATGGATTATGGCATATGTGGCATCCTCTGATTGGCTGGGTGATATGTCATTGTGAATTGGATGGTTTAGATTGATCTTAAACTAATCTAAGGGCTCTACTTAATCCTACACATCTATATAAGAACACATAAACCTAAACCCTAATCTAAACTAAATTCATTCATGAGCCTATATGCTGCTGCATCCTAAACTAACCTAGCCTCCACCATAACAAATAAAATTCAAGCTAAAAGATAAAAATCAAAGTCTGCATCAAGGGTTAAGCTTAAAAAATTCAGAAATCAGATCTCAGAATTCAAGATCCATTCTTTTTCTGTGAGTGCTAGTTACTTTTAGGTTTAAATAGATAAATGTGAATTGTGGTAGACTATGAATTGGGTATATGCTGTAAATCATGAACTTATGCAAGCATACTATGTCATTTTCCCTAGATCTAATATATGGACATTCTACTATGTTTCCTATGTGAATCTTGAATTACAATTATATTGTGGTACATGTGAACTTGTTAATACAGATCTAACTTTCTAGATCTGATTATGGTGATTCGATAAGACGTTTATATGAACATTGATTTGTAACCATGTTAGGATGATTGTACATCCATTAATTTGACATTACTTGGATCTAGATTTTGGTGTTAATCACCTTTAACTTGCTATATTATGACACCTTGGTATATGTGGTAAACTTGACATGTGAATCTAGACTTGTTATTATGCCACCCTGTCTATACTAGATTTAGGTAATTGGACACCTAATATTGAATCTAGATCTCATTTTGCTTGCTTAAACATAAGTTAATAATTTGATGTCCACTTTATTATGATAATTATCACATGTCCATTCACTTAGTTACTATGACAGTTATGTTAATATTTATGCCAAAACACATTGAACTGTCACCCTTATCATGTTCCATTTTATTGTTATGACGAGGCTACTTTATAGCCTCGATGCCGCCAAAATATGTGTGAATATGTTAGTTACGATTTGGGATAAAGGGAATTTGGCATAGTTTATATAATATTTATATGAAATGAGAATATAATTCAAATGGAGAAACGTAAAATTAATTACCTATAATGACATAGGAAAGTTGGGTGAAAATGGCGTAATTTGAATATGACCATTTATGGATATGTAGTTCAAATTATTGTTGCAAAATAGGTAATGACATCTATAAAAGAAAAGGATTAATTAATTGGTAAATTAATTAAAAATAGAATGTTAGTAATTAAAATTAAGAATTTTGATTGTACTTATGACACGAGGTTAGGTTACATTAGCGGCGGAAGTCTACCTGGACCCGACCGACATATCCAATAACCACTAATATTGAACCTAATGTTGGAGGTCTAAGTATGCAAATACGAATCAGGATAAGACACAAGGTTAGGCCCAACTGTGGAATAAGACTGCCCGGACCCGACCGACATATCCAGCATCCACACGTTATAGGCCTAATGTGGGAGGTCTAGCCCATTATAACCATAATTGGACATGGTAAAGAAATGGATTACTTAACCTAATTTAATATGAATATGGACTTAAGTTAGGGTTAAGTAAAATTGGATGGGTAGTGAGGAGGGGTTAAGTAAGTTAGAGGGGATGACTTATATATATATATACATATACATACATACATACATATATATAGGCCCACATACTTAACCCCATACATGTTATGTAATTAAATACACCTAAGTGGTATACATAATGGGTAGATAAAACAATAAAGGCTATGTAATTAAAGATCACCCTTTTAGGCTATACATAGTCAGTGGAAAACTTAGTGGGGATACAAGACAAAGGGGAGAGCTTGTATCATATTGTGTGGGACTTATGTAATTAAAGATCACCCTTTAGGGTATACATAACTAGTATAGGGCTATGTAATTAAAGATCACCCTTTTAGGGTATACATAGTCAGTGGAAAACCTAGTGGGGATATAATACAAAGGGGAGAGCTTGTATCATATTATGTGGGACCCATTTCAGTCAGTAACCCATAGTTGGTATCAGAGTAGAGAACTCCGTACTAGGCGGAGAAGGGGCACGCTTACTGATTGGTTATAAGAGATCCAAAACGTGATGGGTGGTCTAGATGGCGCAAACCGACTGGGGAAATGTGCGTGCATGGGCCGGGCAGAGGGGGACAAGACGACTGTGACACTAGTAGGTATCCCTGTGCACATCTCGGGTTGCCACTTTAAGGAAGTGATACCCCCTACTGTAGGGACGGCACAGCATATCTACAGAGTAGGGAGCCGATCGATTAGGGTAATGGTTAGGGTATACTTTGACGTATGACCTAAGCCTACCATCTTATAGTGGAAGGGATCATTTCATTTCAGTTATACTAGTAATAGTGCAGAGTAGTCATTAGTGAAGCATGTATACACCTCACTTTTTCTGCCTTGTCACACCTTCCATTTGTATAGTGATCTCTTTTATCCGCTTTATATGCCTATCATGTTACTTTTATTTATTCACTAGCTAAAAGTAACTAGACTCACCAGACTTATGTCTGACCTAGTTTGTTTTGCCCTCTTTCTTCTGTTTCCCCCCTCCAGGTTCATAGGGAGGAAATACCCACGCTTCGTCAGGATTTAGATATCTTTTTGCTAGGAGCTATTGCTGAAGTATTGCTCAAGTTCTTGTCTCTACTATGGCTTACTCTTTTATTGGGGAATAATGTTTTCTTTTAATTCCTATGTACTCTGATTATGCAAGACAGAAGTATTTTGTTGTAATGGTTTTATGAATTATGGTATTATAAACCACGAGATTATGATTTATGTTTGAAATAAAATTTTTGAAACTTCCGCTGCTATCTTTATTTATATATGTCTTGTAATTATTCTATGTTTGTTTACCTACAATGCTTCACAGAACTTAATGCATTCCCTTAGTGAGTGACATTAACGGACGTGGGGTGTTTCTTTTGGTATCAGAGCTAAAGGTTACTAGATTAGATAAAAGTTTTGAAAACTATTTTTCAAAAATGTTTTAAAAGAAAGCATTTTCAAAAAGAAAAGTATGTTTTCAAAAACATATTCCCCAAAGCCATATGTAATATCTCTCGATTCTCTGCTTAATTCCTTTTTCCCTTTTTGTCTGGGGAACCGATTTTTCTCGAAAGGTGTCCCCATTCCGGCATGATGCCGTAGGCATGTTTAGCACATGTTGAACAACAATGAAGTGCCTAACCTCCATCCGTAGCCGTAGTGGTTTCACCTGCGGTAAATTTTCTCAAGCTTTGTAAGGATTTCCGTGCGATGGAGGCAACTTTCAAAAGACCTGTTAGCTTGTTACACAAATGTAGGTAAAAAGGAGTATAAGGTAGTTAGGGCTAAGGAGCACATCCCAAGGATGAGAAAAAGGTATGGCCCAAGAAAGGACAGCAACAACCACAGAAGAAGGGCGGAGAAAAATGACAAGGCTAAGGATAAGGGAAAGTACCATAGTTACGGGCGAGAGGGTCACTTGGCCAAGGACTGCAGGAAAAGGAAGAACGCTTGCTTCGTTTGTGGAGAGGTTGGACACTATTCTGAGGGAGTGCCCAAGGAAGCAAGGGCAATGTCAAATGATAGGAACCTCTAGAGGGCAAGCGAATGCTCTCATGGCTAGTGCACCAGATAGAGGTAGGAAAGTTTCCATGAAAGGTTTTGATTTCTCTTTCCAATCAACCGGTTAGAACTCTTTTCGATTCTGGCACATTCGCATTCGTTCATATCTAGTTCTGTAGTTGAATCTCTGCACTTAATTACTAGTATGGCAGTGGATCCCGTTGTTGTCTCAAACCCCATTAGTGGTTCAGCTCATTTATTCGTGATTTGTCAAGGTTTAAGAATATCTGTGTTAGGAGTCGAGTTTGAGTGCGACGCACATCTTGTTTCATGGGCTAGGGGTTGATTCTAGGGATGGGTTGGCTTACCACATATGGTGCCATTCTGGGCAGTGAGAGGAGGGTCATTAAGCTTTTAACTTGTCATGAGAGGACCCTCGAAATTTTTTGTGACCCACAAGGGTCTGTCTTGCTTAGTTTCCTAGAGTCTCTTGATGCATCTATCAATTATTTGCGATCTGTTCCAGCAGTCCGAGGTTATTCTGACATTTTTGATGAGGTTCAGGGTTTACCCCAAGGCACGAGAATGGTTTTCAAATATACTTGGTGGATAATGCAAAGCCAGTTGCATTGCCTGTACGACATGTGACTCCTAAAAGAAAATAGGGAACTTGATAAGTAAGTAGGGGAGCTACTTGAGAGGAGGTTTGATAGGTGAATCATATCAGGATGGGAAACCTATTAAAGATAGTCCTTAAGGAAGCCCATCATTCTAAGATGACTATTCATCCAAGTGATGATAAAATGTATAGAGTTTGAGGAAGTGGAGACAAACTTGCGGATGGAAGTAAAAGTAGAGAAGACAACGAGGATGCGACTTGGGAGACTGAAAATAAAGATCACGCTTCATACCCTTTCCTTTTAGGACCATGTTCTTAACTTCTTTTTCCAAAGCATTTTATTCATACTTGTTTCTGTCATTCGTTTGTGTCCTATCGATCGAATCTTCGACCTTTAGATAGGGAACCCACGGATGTAAACATGTGTTTGAGACATGTTATGATTGATGGATGCAAGTGTTTGCAAGTGGTTGCCTGTGGATTCGTGTATATACACATTAGGCACTAGATCGGCTCAATCACTCTCATACTGCATATGGATGTGTGTGCATTTTTCTTTTTCCTCATGGATGAAAATGGATGTATCATCATATGGATGTTTTATTTGTAGGAATGAGTGTGCACACATATAGAACTTACATGTTATAATAGGATTATTTGCATACATGTTGGATTCATGGCACTAACATACATTGCATTAAGGAGGTCAATTGAATCAGTAGACCGCCTGATCTTCACATTAGTATTGGGACATATACACACACCTCTGCATATATTCATAGGATCATAAGAAATCTTTTAAGGACAATGGATGCTTGTGGATGATGGATGAGTAGATGGATGATGGATAGTAGGATACATTCTTCTTAACTCAGAGATTTCGGGGACGAAATCCTTTAAGTAGGGGAGAATGTAACACACCGTATTTTTAATGAAATTAGAAATATGGAAATATGTATATATATATATATTATATACATATATATATATTTAAGAGAAAAATTAAATAATGACAATAAAATTGCATGCAATAAGTGCAACAACCCGGAAAATCTGGGCCAGTTTAAAAATTTTATTTTGGCAATTTTAGCGAACTTTGAGTATTTAAAATAGATTATTTTAAATAATATCGATGAGAAATTTATTTTGAATATAATTCGAACGTATATATTTATACGCGTCGTCGATAGAATATAAATAATTATATATAATTATAAAAGGAATTGAAAATGGCGCGGTAGTTCGAGAATTCGATTTCAAACTTCAATTGAATGTACCGGGTGCAAAACAATCCAGATTTTAGTGAAACCAAAAACATGGGAATCTAATTGTGAATATCTTTCCAACGAATTCGAAAAATCAAAATTTCATAGCGGGAATCAAAAGATATGTCCAGTTGAAAATTCTGAATAGTCGCTATGGAATTCAAGCCCTTAAAAATGGACATTTTGCAAGCGAACTCGGATTTCGACGAAACCACTTTTGTTGGATTCGTGATGTCAATTTATTGCTAGATTCCAAATTTCATAATTTTTCGAATCAATATGTGAGCGTGGCAGAAGAAAACGCGTTTGACCAGTTTCAGTTGATTTTAATCGACTGGAAAATGGCCATTTTTCCAACTGTCTCAGAATTCGACGAAACTAGTTTTGTAAGGACCGTATCGTCAATACGAAGCCAGAAAATATTTTTCAGGAATTTTTCGAGTTCGTATGTGACCCCGGTAAATTGAAATATGCGTTCAAATTCAATATATAAAGATTTATATTTTAAATTCAACGGAAACTAATCGTAACAGCCGAACTGGCTCACGATACATATCCCATTGTGTTCGGAATGGGGGTAATTAGCTAGGGGCGACAGTCGTTGGGTTCGAAACAGAGTTCGAATAAAAAGTCAACTCTAGGAGGATTAAAATAAATAATTAATTAATTATAAGTTAACACCCCCACTCACCTTTCTCTCTCTCCCTCGTTATTCTCTCCCACCGTTTGATTTACAGAAAAGAAAAAAAACCCGACGATCTCGATCTCATCGCCGGCCCCTCCCACGTCGTCGCCCTCCTCCCTGGCACCTCCACGGCCACACCGCACCCCCCACCAGACTCCAGCTACGACGGAAACTGTGTTCGAGGACGGAAGCTGTGTTCGAGTTTTACTGTCCAGGAATGGTTGCCCTAGGACGGAAGCTGTGTTCGAGTTTTACTGTCCAGGAATGAAGAGGAAGACACAACGCTTTATTTAAAATGTGATTAAAGGTAATTGTTCTTATTTAAATTTAAATTTAAATTTGTTCTAAATCAGTTTTAATTTAACTTTAGTTTTATTAGAAATCAATTTTACTGATAATAAATATATGATTTTCAGTTTATAGAAAATAGAATTTTTATGAAAAGAAAAATACGATTTTTACTAAGTAAAAAGATAGGATTTTTAGAGGTATAAAGCTGCGATTTTCAATATAGAAAAGATATGATTTTTTGTATGTAAAAGACGAGATTTTTTAGATAAAAGTAGTAAAAATTCGATTTTTATATATTGAATAGCGAAGTAAAAATTCGATTTTTATATATTGAATAGCGAAGTAAAAATTCGATTTTTATATATTGAATAGCGAAGTAAAAATTCGATTTTTATATATTGAATAGCGAAGTAATAATTCGATTTTTATATATTGAATAGCGAAGTAAAAATTCGATTTTTATATATTGAATAGCGAAGTAAAAATTCGATTTTTATATATTGAATAGCGAAGTAAAAATTCGATTTTTATATATTGAATAGCGAAGTAAAAATTCGATTTTTACATATGTAGAGAATACGGGCAACGAAGGGGATAAAGAGACGAGAACGACGAAGATTTCTATAAAAGAAGTGTCGAGAGTTGGATAGCTATCGGTGAGAATTTCTCACTCTTCTATTTCTTTTCTAGTTATATATATATATACTAGGATGCAGACGGTGCTTAGTAGCACCCGACACAATTGTCCACAGACCATGGACTTGTTTGTTTGGCTGTGTTGTTAGTTAGATTGTTTGGGTTGATTTGAATTGTTTGGTGAAATGAAATTGATATGATTGATGTGTGAATGGCGTGGGCCTTCACTAGACCGGGGATAAGGCTAGGCCTTGTCCCGTTTCTAGTATCGTGCCGTTATGCCGCCGAAATTTTCTAAAAATAAGTTAGAAAAATAAAGATAACATTTTATTTAATAAATGAACCGAATAGAATATTCATAGGTTGAATAAAATATTTTGATCGTTAAAAATATAATTTTTAACGTGAATGTGAATAAATAAATAAATATTCATTTACAAACCGGACGGTTTGTTTATGTACACCTATTTGACGGACATTGATTGGGACGATAAATTTTACACATCGCCCAACTGCACAAATAAAAATCTGTGTTTGATTGCTTGAAACCCTACACGGGTATTGGGATGATATTTGACGTACACTAATCCCGATTGTTTAGTTGTATGTCGATCGATTGATTGACAGGCTGTTATAAGCGTTGAATATTTATATTTGATGCTTATACAGTGTAGAATGCACTTTGGATGATGGTTGATTATTCATCGTTGTTGATAAATACATGTGTTGTAGAAAATCCATATAATTAACATTATATGGTAATTGATTGGGTCTCATTCCAGTTTTGAAATAGAAATATTTGGAAAAAGAAATATTTGAAATAGAAATATTTGAAATAGAAATATTCGAAATGGAATATTTGAAAATATCAATATATGAAGCCGTGTTGATTAGATTGACGCCATTTTGACGTGAACGTTATTTATATCGATTTTATTCATTTTACAATGAATATTGAAAAGTGATTTCGAAATATTTTGAAATGAAATTTGAATTGAATCGAATAGAAAACCAATTTGAATTGAATCGAATAGAAAACAAATTTGAATTGAATCGAATAGAAAACCAAATTTGAATTGAATAGAATAGAAAACCAAATTTGAATTGAATCGAATAGAAAACCAATTTGAATTGAATTGAATTGAAAACGAATTCGAATTGAATTGAAAACGAATTCGAATCGAATGGAAAACGAATTCGAATTGAATTGAAACCGAATTGAAATGAATTCAATTTGAATTGAAATTTGAATTGAATAGAAATGAATTTTAAAACGAATTTATAAGGAAGAATTCAATTTTGATTTGAATTGAAATGGAAGTTGAAAATGTTTTTGAAACGAATTCAAAACTATCTATGTAATTCGATGTAAAGAGAAATCGACGAAATCTATATTATATATATTATATATATATAATATAATGGCATGAATAGAACGCGCCCCGCCGTGGCAGTTCGCGAATTTCGACCATTTATTTCAAACAGACATTACGGGAGATCCGACCATCGGATTCTCCTAAACCGGAACCGTTGGGTTCGTATCGAAAAGAGCTTTCTAACGGATATTTGAAATTTGAAATCTAACGGTTGGTTTTGGAGATACGTCCAAATCAAATTTGAAAAAGGTCGCTGTAAGTGCAGTTCGATGGCCGTTGATGGAAATCGACTGTACGGGCCTTGATAAAATTATTAAAAATAGTAATAATTTGTGTAAAATCATAAGAAATGATTTAGAAATAATTGGGATGATAAACCCCCTATTTGAAAAGATAAAAATAGATTTTTATCGAAATGAACTAGTTTTGAACTAGAATTATAATTCTATTTATTTTTAAATAAATAAATTGAATTTGAAAAGGGCTTTAAAAATAACCAGAATTTCCAATGATTGCATTGGAATGAATTTGAATCGAAATTGTCTTCGGAATATTTCGATGTTGGATTTCGTGATTATACAGATGTTGTTATGGAAATTTGAAAGATATAGATATATATATCGTTATTTCCAATACGATATTTGTTGGTCGTCGAATTTGATATTAAATATAAGCCGGGATATTTTCTATTCAGAGCCTTGTATTTAATATCAAATGTGATTTGGGTTTGTCGTGAATGGTGTCTTGACTAACACTGTTCTTGAACCCAGTTGAGAAAAGATTAAATCTTTTTATTTAGATTTAATGAAGTGTACCAATTAAATAATATTTAATTGAAATTAAATTGATATTGATTTTTGGGTTTATCGTGAACAGTGTTTTAAATAACACTCGTTCTTTAACCCGATAATTAATGGAATGTGATTTTGGGTCTATCGTGAATTGTGTTTTAAAAGACACTGATTCTTTAACCCAGTCACAGATTAAAACTAAGTGGAGTTTTAATGAATCTTTAATTAGATTGAAATAATCGAGAATGGAGTATCACCAGTTTTGCTCCAGGCGGTAGTTAAATCTTTAATTAGATTTGAACGTGAAATGGTAATTGAATTTACCGATAACACCGTGGTGTTAGATATGAAGTATTACCAGTTTTACTTCATGGGATGAATAGGTTGGGATTGGGAAATTAAAACAAATGATTACTTCGGTAAGGTTCGTTAATCCCGACTAGTTGAATCGAAATTCAAAAGATAATTAAAGAATAAATTCAAGGAATTTATCTTGGATAAAATTAATGGGAACCTCTCCCTATAAATGTAAAATTTAGAAACTAACTGTCGGTTAGCCAAGCAGAAGGGCTTTCTGGATATTGATCTGATGTTGGTTTCAGCCTTCGGGGTTAATATTTGGGGAATTATTCTCTTGTTAAATTTACGTTTAGTGACTAATGAATTGGAATGAGGCGTATGTTGTGTTTGTGTAACACTTATTTAAAATATACGCGAGTTATTCGGGAAGACCGGGTTTATCCCATTCTGAATAACGGATAGGACGATAAGTCGAAGATGAAGACGATGGTCGAAGACCGGAGGTCTTCACGTCGTTTGGGTGATTACTGATGTTCTTGATTGGGCTGTATACCCAAGAAGATGGAAACAGTTGGTGATCGTCCAGACGTACTTGGAGATCGATGGATATGCGGGGTACTAGGTGCCTCCGGTTTCGTTCAGACCCAGAACGGACTTGTAAATGGACTGTGTGTCTGACATTGGATTTTAGTCCGTGTGATTGATCTCTATTAAATCCATATCGGTTTGGCAGTGGAGAATTTATTCTCTTGCTTAACGCCCTTCTCTGAGACGTACGAGCTCAGGGGTTATATATTGATGGATATCAATCGCATGGAGTGAATTGCCTGTGTGGCATACCTAAGTGGCAATTGATCAAGGCTTCTGTTGAAAAGCAAAGTCTTGTGGTGATGATCAAAGCACGGCCTTTGTGGCGTAGCTTTGTGTAACGTTTACTTGGCGAGTTTCACCCCCGGTATGAACCAAAAACGGGAGACGGACCTCAGGGGGGACATGCATTTTCTTTCTAGTTAGAAGTGGCGTCAGTGGTTTTACACGCCCTGACGAGTTTGACTTATGTGGTTGTTGTTACGAGGCGCCTCAGTTTGATCGGACGATCTGGGTCCGATGGAGTCATTCGTTGGCTCACTTACGCCCCAAAGGGCGGAGAAACGTAGTGTTCAGGCATTATAATCCACATCGGTGGACCAGCCCTGATGATCCAAGGGGCAGTTGCGGCTGTTCCTGAGACTCCGGCTAGACAGTCTCGAATCGGTTGAGGATCTTGCCCCTAGCCTCGGTTCATACCATAAATGATAACCCAACTTCCAATACGACGTCTTGCGGTTTTGATTGTAAACTTATATATGGCGACATAGTGGTATGGGTCATTCATGTCTCCTATGATTGATACTTATGATTTGAAGTTGTTTTATACACTATACACTTATTATAGTATCAAGTGATTTCTTTTAAACGTATCAAGCATTCTTGGCTATTATAAGGTAAAAACCCTATCCCCCGGCTTGCGTTGCATTGTGTGATAGGACCTGGGTCTTATAATAGCTTCAATTTTCTTTATTTAGCATTGCGCTGTTGTTTTATGCACTGGTGTTCTTGGGAGGAAACCCGTTCCGTGTTATACGGCGTGGTCCCTTGATTTACCGAACTTTAAAATAAAGATAAATAACTGTTTTAGTTCTCACACCAGTCACATGACTGACCTGGAGTTTATTGTTTTAACCTAAACTCTGGGTGCCCTTATTCTGACATGGGCAGCTAGTAGTTTTGGTTTTGCAGATTTATATTCACAGGATCCTGGTTTACAGCTGGAACGATATCCGGAAAGCTTTGTATCTGTATATCTCCTTCTAGTTGTGTATTGTATTATTTTCCGCTGCTATGTAATTTATTGTAATCTCTGATATTTATCGAATGTAATTTATTCAATTATACTCTATATATTCTTGTATTCTGGTGCATTGTTGATATATACAATGAAATGTTCTTCCGTCTGCGTTCTGGTTTGTCCTGTTCTCAAACGATCAGGCGTTTCGAGCGGTCTGGGTCGGTTTAACGACTGATTCGGACCGAGCGAAATCCCTTGCCGTCACATTTGGTATCAGAGCTTTGGTTTACAAAGCTTAGAGAACAAGACACATTAGAACCATACGAAAGAATTCATCAGATATTGGATTAATAATATCCAATTAGAAAGACTCGTTAGAGACAGGATCAGTCGTATCCTAGAACTGGTGTGAAGAGTATATTTTTCTAATGAAAACAATTTTGTTTTGAAAATTTAAACCATTTTATACGTATTTGAATATTTTATTTATTTTGAATATGGACAATCCAATATATAAAGATTTTGCATATACGCGTCATGAACGTATATTCGAAGTTTTAATATACTGGATAGATATAGAATCACATTCTAGTCGCCCAGAGATGGTACTGATGATTGTCATGACATCATCAGTATTTATGTTCGTGTTTCAAAGGTGTGATACCTATATATTTCCATTAGACTGGTGTGAGAACCAAAACTTATATAGCTAGAATACATTGTTGTGATTTGGCACTAAAACATGATTTTTTTTGTATATATATCAAAATTATGAATTTGAAACTCTAATTCACTAATTGATTGATGTTTGTGTTGTTTGTCTATTTGTTTGCCAATTTTGAACCATTATGCCTAATTGCATCAAATATTGAATTGTATTGAAAATTGGTCGCATTTGCTTGCATATACATATACTTACATTGAACAGGTCATAGCAAGGAGGCTAGAGCCGAAGAATAAAATTTGTTTGCCCGACAAATAGGTACATGTTTACTACATAATTTACTTTTTTGTTTGGGTGATGATGATTTTATGAGCCTATTGGCTAGCCGCTTGGCTTTTTCTTTTTCTTTTTGAGATCAGAAGGCCTATATGGCAATTTCGGGATTTTCCCGTGGCTCCCGGTGCAGGGGAGGTTATGGCGAAATTTTTCGAAAATTTAGGGTGTTAGCCAAATTTTTGAAAATTTGAAAATTCTCAGAAACTGAAAAGTTGGAGAATAAAGCCAGATCGAACGTAGAGTTGATTAATCAAACCACTTTCGACTTTGTTCCTTTTCGGGGACGAAAAGTTTTAAGTGGGGGAGATTGTAACAACCCGGAAAATCTGGGCCAGTTTAAAATTTTTATTTTGGCAATTTTAGCGAACTTTGAGTATTTAAAATAGATTATTTTAAATAATATCGACGAGAAATTTATTTTGAATATAATTCAAACGTATATATTTATACGCGTCGTCGATAGAATATAAATAATTATATATAATTATAAAAGGAATTGAAAATGGCGCGGTAGTTCGAGAATTCGATTTCAAACTTCAATTGAATGTACCGGGTGCAAAACAATCCGGATTTTAGTGAAACCAAAAACATGGGAATCTAATTGTGAATATATTTCCAACGAATCCGAAAAATCAAAATTTCATAGCGGGAATCAAAAGATATGTCCAGTTGAAAATTCTGAATAGTCGCTATGGAATTCAGGCCCTTAAAAATGGACATTTTGCAAGCGACCTCGGATTTCGACGAAACCACTTTTGTTGGATTCATGATGTCAATTTATTGCTAGATTCCAAATTTCATAATTTTTCGAATCAATATGTGAGTGTGGCAGAAGAAAACGCGTTTGACCAGTTTCAGTTGATTTTAATCGACTGGAAAATGGCCATTTTTCCAACGGTCTCAGAATTCGACGAAACTAGCTTTGTAAGGACCGTATCATCAATACGAAGCCAGAAAATATTTTTCAGGAATTTTTCGAGTTCGTATGTGACCCCGGTAAATTGAAATACGCGTTCAAATTCAATATATAAAGATTTATATTTTAAATTCAACGGAAACTGATCGTAACAGCCGAACTGGCTCACGATACATATCCCATTGTGTTCGGAATGGGGGTAATTAGCTAGGAGCGACAGTCGTTGGGTTCAAAACAGAGTTCGAATAAAAAGTCAACTCTAGGAGGATTAAAATAAATAAATAATTAATTATAAGTTAACACCCCCACTCACCTTTCTCTCTCTCCCTCGTTATTCTCTCCCACCGTTTGGTTTACAGAAAAAAAAAGAAAAAAAAACCCGATGATCTCGATCTCATCGCCGGCCCCTCCCACGTCGTCGCCCTCCTCCCTGGCACCTCCACGGCCACACCGCACCCCCCACCAGACTCCAGCGACGACGGAAACCCCCCCATCTCCGATTCGAAGCTCCACCGCGCCCTAAAATCCCCTAAAACCCTAGAAGATGAGCTGCCGACCACCGGACCCGCCACCTGAGAGCGACGCCACCCTCCTTCTTCAGGCGTTCTCCGATCCCCCCCTTCAGCACCTTGCTGCGCGTGCAAATGGTTGCCCTAGGACGGAAGCTGTGTTCGAGTTTTACTGTCCAGGAATGAAGAGGAAGACACAACGCTTTATTTAAAATGTGATTAAAGGTAATTGTTCTTATTTAAATTTAAATTTGTTCTAAATCAGTTTTAATTTAACTTTAGTTTTATTAGAAATCAATTTTACTGATAATAAATATATGATTTTCAGTTTATAGAAAATAGAATTTTTATGAAAAGAAAAATACGATTTTTACTAAGTAAAAAGATAGGATTTTTAGAGGTATAAAGCTGCGATTTTCAATATAGAAAAGATATGATTTTTTGTATGTAAAAGACGAGATTTTTTAGATACAAAGTAGTAAAAAATCGATTTTTATATATTGAATAGCGAAGTAAAAATTCGATTTTTATATATTGAATAGCGAAGTAAAAATTCGATTTTTATATATTGAATAGCGAAGTAATAATTCGATTTTTATATATTGAATAGCGAAGTAAAAATTCGATTTTTATATATTGAATAGCGAAGTAAAAATTCGATTTTTATATATTGAATAGCGAAGTAAAAATTCGATTTTTATATATTGAATAGCGAAGTAAAAATTCGATTTTTATATATTGAATAGCGAAGTAAAAATTCGATTTTTACATATGTAGAGAATACGGGCAACGAAGGGGATAAAGAGACGAGAACGACGAAGATTTCTATAAAAGAAGTGTCGAGAGTTGGATAGCTATCGGTGAGAATTTCTCACTCTTCTATTTCTTTTCTAGTTATATATATATACTAGGATGCAGACGGTGCTTAGTAGCACCCGACACAATTGTCCACAGACCATGGACTTGTTTGTTTGGCTGTGTTGTTAGTTAGATTGTTTGGGTTGATTTGAATTGTTTGGTGAAATGAAATTGATATGATTGATGTGTGAATGGCGTGGGCCTTCACTAGACCGGGGATAAGGCTAGGCCTTGTCCCGTTTCTAGTATCGTGCCGTTATGCCGCCGAAATTTTCTAAAAATAAGTTAGAAAAATAAAGATAACATTTTATTTAATAAATGAACCGAATAGAATATTCATAGGTTGAATAAAATAGTTTGATCGTTAAAAATATAATTTTTAACGTGAATGTGAATAAATAAATAAATATTCATTTACAAACCGGACGGTTTGTTTATGTACACCTATTTGAAGGACATTGATTGGGACGATAAATTTTACACATCGCCCAACTGCACAAATAAAAAACTGTTTTTGATTGCTTGAAACCCCACACGGGTATTGGGATGATATTTGACGTACACTAATCCCGATTGTTTAGTTGTATGTCGATCGATTGATTGACAGGCTGTTATAAGCGTTGAATATTTATATTTGATGCTTATACAGTGTAGAATGCACTTTGGATGATGGTTGATTATTCATCGTTGTTGATAAATACATGTGTTGTAGAAAATCCATATAATTAACATTATATGGTAATTGATTGGGTCTCATTCCAGTTTTGAAAAAGAAATATTTGGAAAAAGAAATATTTGAAATAGAAATATTTGAAATAGAAATATTCGAAATGGAATATTTGAAAATATCAATATATGAAGCCGTGTTGATTAGATTGACGCCATTTTGACGTGAACGATATTTATATCGATTTTATTCATTTTACAATGAATATTGAAAAGTGATTTCGAAATATTTTGAAATGAAATTTGAATTGAATCGAATAGAAAACCAATTTGAATTGAATCGAATAGAAAACCAAATTTGAATTGAATCGAATAGAAAACCAAATTTGAATTGAATCGAATAGAAAACCAAATTTGAATTGAATCGAATAGAAAACCAATTTGAATTGAATTGAATTGAAAACGAATTCGAATTGAATTGAAAACGAATTCGAATCGAATGGAAAACGAAATCGAATTGAATTGAAACCGAATTGAAATGAATTCAAATTGAATTGAATAGAAATGAATTTTAAAACGAATTTATAAGGAAGAATTCAATTTTGATTTGAATTGAAATGGAAGTTGAAAATGTTTTTGAAACGAATTCAAAACTATCTATGTAATTCGTTGTAAAGAGAAATCGACGAAATCTATATTATATATGTTATATATATATATATATAATATAATGGCATGAATAGAACGCGCCCTGCCGCGGCAGTTCGCGAATTTCGACCATTTATTTCAAACGGACATTACGGGAGATCCGACCGTCGGATTCTCCTAAAATCGGAACCGTTGGGATCGTATCGAAAAGAGATTTCTGACGGATATTTGAAATTTGAAATCTAACGGTTGGTTTTGGAGATACGTCCAAATCAAATTTGAAAAAGGTCGCTGTAAGTGCAGTTCGATGGCCGTTGATGGAAATCGACTGTACGGGCCTTGATAAAATTATTAAAAATAGTAATAATTTGTGTAAAATCATAAGAAATGATTTAGAAAGAATTGGGATGAAAAACCCCCTATTTGAATAGATAAAAATAGATTTTTATCGAAATGAACTAGTTTTGAACTAGAATTATAATTCTATTTATTTTTAAATAAATAAATTGAATTTGAAAAGGGCTTTAAAAATAACCAGAATTTCCAATGATTACATTGGAATGAATTTGAATCGAAATTGTCTTCGGAATATTTCGATGTTGGATTTCGTGATTATACAGATGTTGTTATGGAAATTTGAAAGATATAGATATATATATCGTTATTTCCAATACGATATTTGTTGGTCGTCGAATTTGATATTAAATATAAGCCGGGATATTTTCTATTCAGAGCCTTGTATTTAATATCAAATGTGATTTGGGTTTGTCGTGAATGGTGTCTTGACTAACACTGTTCTTGAACCCAGTTGAGAAAAGATTAAATCTTTTTATTTAGATTTAATGAAGTGTACCAATTAAATAATATTTAATTGAAATTGAATTGATATTGATTTTTGGGTTTATTGTGAACAGTGTTTTAAATAACACTCGTTCTTTAACCCGATAATTAATGGAATGTGATTTTGGGTCTATCGTGAATTGTGTTTTAAAAGACACTGATTCTTTAACCCAGTCACAGATTAAAACTAAGTGGAGTTTTAATGAATCTTTAATTAGATTGAAATAATCGAGAATGGAGTATCACCAGTTTTGCTCCAGGCGGTAGTTAAATCTTTAATTAGATTTGAACGTGAAATGGTAATTGAATTTACCGATAACACCGTGGTGTTAGATATGAAGTATTACCAGTTTTACTTCATGGGATGAATAGGTTGGGATTGGGAAATTAAAACAAATGATTACTTCGGTAAGGTTCGTTAATCCCGACTAGTTGAATCGAAATTCAAAAGATAATTAAAGAATAAATTCAAGGAATTTATCTTGGATAAAATTAATGGGAACCTCTCCCTATAAATGTAAAATTTAGAAACTAACTGTCGGTTAGCCAAGCAGAAGGGCTTTCTGGATATTGATCTGATGTTGGTTTCGGCCTTCGGGGTTAATATTTGGGGAATTATTCTCTTGTTAAATTTACGGTTAGTGACTAATTAATTGGAATGAGGCGTATGTTGTGTTTGTGTAACACTTATTTAAAATATACGCGAGTTATTCGGGAAGACCGGGTTTATCCCATTCTGAATAACGGATACGACGATAAGTCGAAGATGAAGACGATGGTCGAAGACCGGAGGTCTTCACGTCGTTTGGGTGATTACTGATGATCTTGATTGGGCTGTACACCCAAGAAGATGGAAACAGTTGGTGATCATCCAGACGTACTTGGAGATCGATGGATATGCGGGGTACTAGGTGCCTCCGGTTTCGTTCAGACCCAGAACGGACTTGTAAATGGACTGTGTGTCTGACATTGGATTTTAGTCCGTGTGATTGATCTCTATTAAATCTATATCGGTTTGGCGGCGGAGAATTTATTCTCTTGCTTAACGCCCTTCTCTGAGACGTACGAGCTCAGGGGTTATATATTGATGGATATCAATCGCATGGAGTGAATTGCCTATGTGGCATACCTAAGTGGCAATTGATCAAGGCTTCTGTTGAAAAGCAAAGTCTTGTGGTGATGATCAAAGCACGGCCTTTGTGGCGTAGCTTTGTGTAATGTTTACTTCGCGAGTTTCACCCCCGGTATGAACCAAAAACGGGAGACGGACCTCAGGGGGGACATGCGTTTTCTTTCTAGTTTGAAGTGGAGTCAGTGGTTTTACACGCCCTGACGAGTTTGACTTATGTGGTTGTTGCTGTTACGAGGCGCCTCGGTTTGATCGGACGATCTGGGTCCGATGGAGTCATTCGTTGGCTCACTTACGCCCCAAAGGGCGGAGAAACGTAGTGTTCAGGCATTATAATCCACATCGGTGGACCGGCCCTGACGATCCAAGGGGCAGTTGCGGCTGTTCCTGAGACTCGGGCTAGACAGTCTCGAATCAGTTGAGGATCTTGGCCCTAGCCTCGGTTCATACCATAAATGATAACCCAACTTCCAATACGACGTCTTGCGGTTTTGATTGTAAACTTATATATGGCGACATAGTGGTATGGGTCATTCATGTCGCCTATGATTGATACTTATGATTTGAAGTTGTTTTATACACTATACACTTATTATAGTATCAAGTGATTTCTTTTAAACGTATCAAGCATTCTTGGCTATTATAAGGTAAAAACCCTATCCCCCGGCTTGCGTTGCATTGTGTGATAGGACCTAGGTCTTATAATAGCTTCATTTTTCTTTATTTAGCATTGCGCTATTGTTTTATGCACTGGTGTTCTTGGGAGGAAACCCGTTCCGTGTTATACGGCGTGGTCCCTTGATTTACCGAACTTTAAAATAAAGATAAATAATTGTTTTAGTTCTCACACCAGTCACATGACTGACCTGGAGTTTATTGTTTTAACCTAAACTCTGGGTGCCCTTATTTTGACACGGGCAGCTAGTAGTTTTGGTTTTGCAGATTTATATTCACAGGATCCTGGTTTACTGCTGGAACGATATCCGGAAAGCTTTGTATCTGTATATCTCCTTCTAGTTGTGTATTGTATTATTTTCCGCTGCTATGTAATTTATTGTAATCTCTGATATTTATCGAATGTAATTTATTCAATTATACTCTGTATATTCTTGTATTCTGGTGCATTGTTGATATATACAATGAAATGTTCTTCCGTCTGCGTTCTGGTTTGTCCTATTCTCAAACGATCAGGCGTTTCGAGCGGTCTGGGTCGGTTTAACGACTGATTCGGACCGAGCGAAATCCCTTGCCGTCACAATAAGTTCATGCAGAGAAATGATGGAAAACGATTAATAAAAGAAATTAAATACAATACATGATATGCGAAGAAATGAATGCGAACAATTAAATAGACATAAAAAGGAAAATTTGAAGAGCTTCGGGAATTTGGTCACGAAATTAGCGTCATTGTGTTCATGATGATTTTCTAGTCAATTTAGACATATGGTTTGCAGAAAACCGATTTAGGATGAAAAAGATATCTTTAAATTAAATACTGCAACAAAACATGAAAAAGAGGAATGAGTAAAGAATAATGTTTAGCGTTATTCTAAGGTTTGTAAACAAAAGACTTATTAGCTCATTTGGTCAGAACATTTGACTTGTATATAAGAGGTTTTGAGTTCAATCCCCGCTAGCATCATATTTTTGTTTTAGGGGAATGGCTTAAAAGTGGCTTAGTGTGAACGCAGTTCAAAAAGCAGTTTAGCATGAAAAGGGTTAATTGGAAAGATAATTAAAAAGAAAAATAAATAAATATATATATGACATGTGGGTTTCAACACCACTGCTTGACACCACTGCTGCTGCGCATCATGTTGCACAAATGGCGCATTTTTGTTAGTCAATGACGATTTTTGAAAGATTAGGGCATATGTGGCATCCTCTGATTGGCTGGGTGATGTGTCATTGTGGATTGGATGGTTTATATTTATCCTAAACTAATCTAAGGGCTCTGATTAATCCTACACAATTATATAAGCACACATAAACCTAAGCCCTAATCTAAACTAAATTCATTCATGAGCCTATATGCTGCTGCATCCTAAACTAACCTAGCCTCCACCATAACAAATAAAATTCATGCTAGAAGATAAAAATCAAAGTCTACATCAAGGGTTAAGCTTAAATAATTCAGAAATCAGATCCCAGAATTCAAGATCCGTTCTTTTTCTGTGAGTGCTAGTCACTTTTAGGTTTAAATAGATAAATGTGAATTGTGGTAGACTATGAATTGGGTATATGCTGTAAATCATGAACTTATGCAAGAAAACTATGTCATTTTCCCAAGATCAAATATATGGACATTCTACTATGTTTCCTATGTGAATCTTGAATTACAATTATATTGTGGTACATGTGAACTTGTTAATACAGATTTGACTTTCTAAATCTGATTATGGTGATTCTATATGACGTTTATACGAACATTGATTTGTAACCATGTTATGATGATTGTACATCCATTAATTTGACATTACTTGGATCTAGATTTTGTTGTTAATCACTTTTTACTTGCTATATTATGACACCTTGGTATATGTGGTAAACTTGACATGTGAATCTAATTTTGTTATTATGCCACCCTGTCTATGCTAGATTAAGGTAATTGGACACCTAATATTGAATTTAGATCTCATTATGCTTGCCTAAATGCAAGTTATTAATTTGATGTCCACTTTATTATGATAGTTATCATACTATGCCAGTTATGTTAATATTTATGCCAAAACATGTTGAACTGTCACCCTTATCATGTTCCCTTTTATTGTTATGACGAGGCTACTTTATAGCCTCGATGCCGCCAAAATACATGTGAATACGTTAGTTAGGAAAGGGGATAAAGGGAATTTGTAATCGGCATAGTTTATATAATATTTATATGAAATAAGCATATAATTCAAATGGGGAAACGTGGAATTAATTACCTATAATGACATAGGAAAAGTTCAGTAAAAATGGCATAATTTGAATATGACCATTCATGGATATGTAATTCAAATTATTGTTGCAAAATAGGTATTGACACCTATAAAAGGAAAGGATTAATTAATTGGTAAATTAATTAAAAATGGAATGTTAGTAATTAAAATTAAGAATTTTAATTGTACTTATGAGATGAGGTGAGGTTACATTAGTGGCGGAAGTCTGCCCGAACCCGGCCAGCATATCCAGCAGCCACTAATGTTAAACCTAATGTGGGAGGTCTAAGTACGCAAATACGAATCTGGCTAAGACACGAGGTCAGGCCCAACTGTGGAATAAGATGCCCGGACCCGACCAGCATATCCAGCATCCACACGTTGTAGGCCTAATGTGGGAGGTCTAGCCCATTATAACCATAATTGGACATGGTAAAGAAATGGATTACTTGACCTAATTTAACATGAATATAGACTTAAGTTATGGTTAAGTAAAATTGGATGGGTAGTGTGGAGGGGTTAAGTAAGTTAGAGAAGATGAGTAATATATATATATATATATATATATAGGCCCACATACTTAACCCAATACATGTTATGTAATTAAAGACACCTAAGTGGTATACATAACGGGTAGATAAAATAATAAAGGCTATGTAATTAAAGAACAGCCTTTTAGGGTATACATAGTCAGTGGAAAACCTAGTGGGGATACAAGACAAAGGGGAGAGCTTGTATCATATTGTGTAGGAGTTATGTAATTAAAGATCACCCTTTAGGGTATACATAACTAGTATAGGGCTATGTAATTAAAGATCACCCTTTTAGGGTATACATAGTCAGTGGAAAACCTAGTAGGGATACAAGACAAAGGGGAGAGCTTGTATCAAATTATGTGGGACCCATTTCAGTCAGTAACCCGTAGTTGGTATCAGAGTAGAGAACTTCGTACTAGGCAGAGAAGGGGCATGCTTACTGATTGATTATAAGAGATCCAAAACGTGACGGGTGGTGAAACACCCCACCTCCGTTAGGGTCACTCTCAAAGGGAATGCCCTAATTTTGGTGGAGGTTTATAAGTATAAATCACAGATATACAAGACAGATATGATAACACATATTTTTGAACAGCGGAAAACAACAACTTTTATTTCATTCAAATACGTGTTACACCAACCATGATTGTCTTATAACATTTCCAAAAACATAACATCTTCATAACTGTCTTGATTACATTATTTAAAGAAGCATAAAGAAAACATAAATAAACTGCAAAAGCCCCATAATTGCTGTCCAAAGCCATAGTCCAAAACGAAAAGGTCCAAGCAATACATTCTTTCTCTTCAAGCTGGATATGAAGGCTGGTCAAGCTGCGGTATTCCCTCCCTGTGGACCTGGGGGGGTAACGGAAGAAAAGAAGACGAAAGAAAAGTAGAGTCAGACATAAAGCCTGAGTAAGTCTAGGACGATTCAGTCTATGAATAAAGAACTGGGTATGATAAGTATAAACTAGAAATGGGAAAGCACCATAAACCAAGTTAAGTTGTCTAGGGTCGAATATACTATCGTACCCCATATTAATCTCTGTACCCATATAAACTAGTTCCCAACAGGCACCCCACAATAAGGGTGAAGTGATCCATTTTATGATGATCGGCTCCTACTCGCATAGTTACATGTGTCTTACGGCCCCCGATGTTGTAGTTACCTATGCTGGTCCCACCATGGGGTGTATCAAGTCCCATGGTGGCGGCCCGACACAACCCTAGAATGCACAGGTATGCTACTGGTGCCCAGTGCCTTATTTTTCTGCGCTGGAGTGTGTGCACGCCCGCACCCCGTTAGAACCTACACTGCTGCACCACCGCCGTCGATTTGACCTCTTACAGTCAGCCCAGTAATCGTGCCCCACCCTGCCTAGTTTCAGGGTATCATGATACGCCTTGTAGGGTTACTGCTGAAAAGGGTCCCCCGCTTTCTATTTCTAGCCAACATGCTAAGTTGTTTAAGTGTCTTATAAACCTAACCCCCAATCTGTCTGTTTAGTTTAGCATGTTCTATTTTGATTAAGTCTTAATTCACTTAATCCTATCAATCCTGACTCAGCCTTAATTGTCTTATTAAAGCCTTGACCTCTCACATTAGACAGGTATTGTTGTGGCTGCCTGTTGCCGGTTGGGTCCGGGCAGTCTTACGCCACAACTCAGTCTAACCTCGGGTCCTTATTGGGCTCCGTGTTTAACCACCCACATTGGATAGGTATTGTTGTGACTACTGGACAGCCGGGCGGTTCCGAGCAGGTTTACATCACAACTCAATCCAACCTCGGGTTAAACACATCGTATTTTCTACATTTACATATTTTGTCTCTTTTCTTTTTATATGTAAATATTTGCGGCCCATTATTCAAATTTATCTTTATTGGTTAAGATTTATTTATGCCACTTAATTGTTTTTCAAGGTTGTTGGCATGCGTCAAACATGCCAACACATATGTTCTATATTTTAGCCCAAACGTCATTACCCCCGTTTTACACGTTCGTGCAAATGTAAGGTGTGTTTGGTTTAATACTTAAACCCAATTTAGCCATATGAAAAGGGGAGGCTTATAACATGGTGTTTATAAGGTAACATAAAAAGGGGAGTGTGAACGCATGAACTTGCAACATAACGATTCAACCAACATAAGGTAGGCACATGTGAACTTGCAATTGTAACAACATATAATATAAGCAATACTTAAACATGAATCATTCTATTCACATAATCATGGTATAAACAAAACATGAATCATTCTATTCGTGTAGTCATGGCATAAATGATACTTAAACATGAACCCTTCTAATCATATAATTATGGCATAATCATAATTGAACGTGAGTCCTTTTATTCATATAGTCATGGCATAAGCATAATTGAACATGAATCCTACTATTCATATAATCATGGTTTTTATCCTACCTATGTAACTTGTAAGTGGGATGTAATCCTAGTGTAATTTCTAACGCAACTTATGTGCCCAATATATTATCATATGATTATGATAACAACAGAAGCCTAGAAACATGTTTTTAACTAGGCATAATAACAAACATATTTTAGTCATGTTCATAAAATTAATACAAGCTTACAAAAACGCTTGCTTTTATCACAAAATCATGATTTTTACACTTGAACTATGATGCCAATTCCAACATAACTTTCATATGAATCATGATACTTAAGTGGATCAAATTACACTAAAGGTGACCATAGAATTATACATCATATAACAATAAATCATAGACTTGCATGAATTTCAAATAAACTATTACAACATATAGTCGTTATTTTCAACATGAATTATACACTTGCAATTATCAAATGGGTGTTGTAAATAACCACCACAAACATGTAGTTTTCAATTTGAATCATATTCTTGCATGAATCCCAATTAAAATTCCACAACATGTGGTTGTCAACATAAACCATATACTTATATGAATTAAATCGTACACCATAGCATTGCCAAATCAAAATAACATGTAAACATAAGTTACTATCACCACAATTCCATTTCGTTGTTAACTTTCAACGCAAATCGCGTACTTGCAAATATCCAATCGTATATCATAATATTCCCAAATCGTTTAGCATCAAAGCAACATACAAATATAAATTATTATCGCCACAATTCCATTTCTTACGTTACACAAATCAACACAATTATTTAATTCACATCGGAATAGCACTCTACTTACAGCGTATGACGAATCTTCAATTCAGGAATCTGAATTCTGAATTTGGAGATGCTATCCTTTGTTGTAGGCGTTGCTTAAATTTGATTAACGTTGCTTTAAGCTTTTGATTTATCTCCTAATTGTCTCTTTATTTTCTGACGGCTATCCTCAGTCTCTCCTCCGCAGCATGACGGTCTCATCTCCATTTTAGTTTATGTGAATTAGGGTTAGTCGTAGGTCCTTTTTATAGAGTTTCTGAGTTGATTTAGACCGTCGATGGAGCTTGGTTTAATAATAGCCGTTCGTTCAAAGAAGAGACCAACCAGGAGCTGACACCTAGCCCTAGTGACAAGGCAGGGCTCAGAAAATCGACCAAACACAGACTAGGCCAGCCAGGGTGGGCTGGGTTCGACCTGGCTCAGGGGCCAGGTCGACTGCCAGGTCGACCCCCAGGTCGACTGGGGAGTCGACCTGCCTGGGCAGGTCGACACCTAGGTCGACTCCCAGGTCGACCTGGCCTGGCAGGTCGACCCCCAGGTCGACCTGGTGGGTTTGGGCGGGAATTTTCCCGCCTACTCTGATTGGGCTGAAATTTAAATCTGTTTTTCGAAATTTGATTTTCCTGAAACTTCGTCGGGCCATAATTTGGTCATACTGGCTCCGTTTTTCGAAAACTCGGACTCTATTTCGCGTATTTTTCCGAGACGAACGCAATGGCGTATCCCGTTTCCCTTAATACTTTGTTTTGAAATTAGTTATACTTTAATTTGTGAATTTCACTGTTATAAAATACACAGGGTGTTACATTCTCCCCCACTTAAAAGGATTTCGTCCCGAAATCTTCAAGTTCAGGAAGAATGTACATCCTAACATCCAAACATCCATCTACTCATCCATCAAACACGAGCATCCATTGTCCTTAAAAGAATTCTAATGCTTCATGATAATATGCGAAGTGTGTGTGTACATGTACTTATCTAATGCAAAATCAGGCGGTTTACTGATTCAGTTGACCTCCTTAATGCAATTTATGTAAGTGTCATGAATACATTATGTATGCAAATTTTCGTATTCATGATCCTACATGAGTGCACAATCATTCAAACAAATGCAACATCCATATGACAACACATTGAAGTTCAACCATATACGAATGCAAACATATATGCATATGCAATATGAAGTGATTGAGCCGATCTAAAACCTAGATTGTGTGTGTATATGCAACCACGAGCAACCACTAGCAATCACTTGCAACCACTTGCAATCATCATCCATAACATGTTTCAATTACATGTTTTCATCCAAAGGGTTTCTACCTAAAAGATAGGGTCGAAGAGATATACCTAAAAAAAAGATAGATAAAAGCGCAACTTAAGGAAAAAGGAAAGATCAAAGATGTACCCTCGAAAAGAAAAGGGTAGGCTGCGCGTATTCTAGCTTCAGTTTCCCAAGTTGCATCTCCTTCGGTGTCGCTCCACTGAACTTTGACGAGCTTGACTTCGCGGTTGCGTAGCTTCTTCACTTCCGTTCCTAATATGCGGGTTGGAACTTTCCTTATGGTTGCTTCGCGTTCCACTTCAGCTTCTTCTAGGATATTTGGCTCTACCACCTCAGCAGACTCATGTAGACATTTTCGGAGATGTGAAACGTGAAAGACGTTGTGAACTCCAGCCATTTTTTCGGGTAGCTCTAATCTATAGGCCATTTTCCCAATTTTCTCAATGATAGAGAATGGCCCTACGAACCTCGGTGCTAGCTTTCCTGTGGTTCCAAAACGAACAACGTTCCTTAGCGGAGATACCTTAAGAAAAACTCTGTCTCCAACCTCAAATTCAAGGTCGGTTCTCCTCTTGTCGGCGTAGGACTTTTGTCTGTCTTGGGCCGTCTTCATCCTTCTTCGTATTAAGTCTACTTTTTCTGAAGTCTCTCGGATCATATCTGGTCCAAGTATGAGCTTATCAGTAGACTCCCACCAACAAGTGGGCGATCGGCACGGTCTTCCATATAAAGCTTCGAAGGGCGCCATTCCGATGGTTGCTTGATAGCTGTTGTTGTAGGCAAATTCTACCAAAGGAAGATGGTCTTCCCACGTCCCTCCGAAGTCAAGGGTGCACAGTCTTAAAAGGTCCTCCAAAACTCTGTTCACTCTTTCTGTTTGGCCGTCGGTTTGGGGATGATAGGCTGTGCTCAAGCATAACTGTGTGCCTACCGCTTCTTGTAGACTCCGCCAAAACTCACTGGTGAAGATAGGGTCTCGGTCGCTAACAATGCTGGATGGTATTCCATGGAGTCGAACGATTTCCTTGAGGTAAAGAGATGCTAGAGATGAGGCAGTTCTTCTGCTTTTGACAGGTAAAAAGTGGGCGCTTTTAGTAAGCCTATCCACTATTACCCAAATGCTAGTGTTGCCTCTCCTAGACCTAGGCAGCCCATCGATGAAGTCCATTGAGATGCTATCCCACTTCCACTGTGGGACCTCTAGAGGATGTAGCAGACCGCTAGGCTTTTTCTGTTCTGCCTTAACCTGTTGGCACACCATACACTTAGAAACGAATTCTGCCACGTCCTTCTTCATGCCGTTCCAAAAGAAAGTTCTTTTTATGTCCTTGTACATTTTATCGCCGCCTGGGTGTATCATCATCTTGGAGTGATGTGCTTCCTCGAGGACCTTCTTTACTAAATCCCTTGTCTGTGGGACGCATAGTCTTCCGTCTCGCCTTAGCCAACCCTTATCGTCGATGGAGTATCTGTTGAGGTGACTTGAAGTCTCACCCCTAATTAGCCTATCAATCGTTTCCACAAGCTGAGGGTCCTCGCGTTGTGTTGTCCCTATCGAGTCCACTAAAGTCGGACGTACTTCGAGCGATGCTAGCAAGCCTGGTACAAAATCGGAGGAAGGCCTAAAGTCAAAGCTGGCTATAAACTCTAGGCTTTGTCTTTCAACAAACAGTGGGCTTAAGGTCAATTTCTTTCGGCTCAACGCGTCTGCCACTACGTTGCCTTTGCCCGGAGTATAGGAGATCTCGAAATCATACGAGGCAAGAAACTCCATCCATCTCTGTTGCCTCAAGTTAAGATCTTTCTGCGAGAAAAGATATTTCAACGATTTATGGTCAGTGTAAAGTTCAAACTTCTCACCTAGGAGATAGTGTCGCCAAGACTTGAGTGCAAAGACTATGGCGGCTAACTCAAGATCGTGGGTCGGGTAGTTCTTTTCGTGCACTTTCAACTGCCTCCCGCCATAAGCTACTACCCTTCCTTCTTGCATTAAGACGACGCCTAGCCCTGTCCCACATGCATCTGTATAAACAGTGAACATCTTGCTTCCATCTGGCAACGTCAAAACTGGGGCTGTTGTAAGAGCCCTTTTCAGTCGCTGGAAAGCAAACTCGCAATCCAAGTCCCAATTGAACACTAGATTCTTCTTGGTCAACTTTGTGAGCGGAGCTGAGATTTTCGCAAAATCCCTTATGAACTTTCGATAGAAACCTGCTAGTCCTAGAAAACTTCGGACCTCAGTTGCATTCCTTGGTGTCTTCCAATCCTGTACCGCCACTACCTTAGTAGGGTCTACTGCTAACCCTTGATTGGATACTATGTGCCCAAGGAACCTCACTTCTTCTCTCCAAAAGTGGCATTTGGAGAATTTGGCTTTTAGCTAATGGACTCGCAGAGTTTCCATGATTGCCCTTAAGTGCTGAGCATGTTCCTCTTCACTCTTTGAGAAGATAAGGATATCGTCTACGAAGACCACTACGAACTTATTGAGGAAATCTCTGAATACCCTACTCATCAGGTCCACGAAGTAAGCAGGTGCATTTGTCAAGCCGAAAGGCATGACCAGCCATTCAAAGAAGCCGTCTGGGGTTCTGAATGCCGTTTTATCGATACTATCTTCAGCCACCCTTAGCTGATGAAAACCGGTCGCTAAATCGAGTTGGGAGAAAACAGACGCTCCTACAAGCTGATCAAACAGATCGTCAATTCTGGGGAGAGGGTGCCTATTCTTTTTCGTTAGCTTGTTGAGCTCCCTATAGTCAACACATAGACGGAGTGAACCATCCGCCTTTGTAGCGAACACCACTGGAGCGCCCCATTCTGAAATGCTCCTCCTAATGAACCCCTTTTCTAGAAGCTCTTTAATATGTTTACTGAGCTCTTTCCTTTCCCGTGGAGCCATGTGTCTAATGGGCAACGCAACGGGCTTTGCATTATCTACAAGATATATACGTAAGTCTATCTCCCGCTTCGGAGGCAAGCCCTTCACCTCTTCGAAGACATCCAGTTATTCCCGGACCACTCTAACTGATTGCAAATTTTCAACGGAGGCATCAAGCGATTCAAGGTAACTAAGCATAACCGCATACGAGGGATTACAAGAAATTTCCAAAGTATTACCGAGCTGGGTTAGGAGCCTAACAACCCTTTTCTCACAATCAAGGATGGCCCCATTACTGGATAGCCAATCCATGCCCAAAATCAAACCATATCCCGAAAAGCCCAAAACAAAGACACTACATTTAAATTCTACGCTTAGAATAGAAATTTTCAATCCCAAACAGATCATAGACAAATGAGCTGGGCCCCCAATTTGGTTTGAAACAATTAAAGGGTCCTCTACCATACTAGTTTTTAGGTGCAGAGATTCTACTAAAGCAGACGAGATAAAGGAGTGTGATGCGCCAGAATCAAATAAAGTGCAAACGGGGTGATCATAAAGGTAAACTACACTTTCTACAGAAGTATTTATACCTCGCTGTTGCAGAGGTGGCGCCTCTAGCATATGAACTTGTGCCCCTGAGGTGGATCCAGCCCTCTGCCCCTGTCCTCGTTTCTTTGGGCAGTCCTTTGCCATGTGGCCTGTCTCACCGCAAGAAAAGCACCCACCATTCATCTTGGCCTTCTTTTTCCGGCAATCTTTTACTAAGTGCCCCACTTTGCCACAGAAATTACACTTCCTCTTCTCTTTGTTGCCTTTCCCGCCCTTCTTAAAGTCTGTCTTCTTAGGCTGCAAACCTTCTTTCTTCCCTTGAGAGTTTTCTGCCTTTGCCTCCTTCTTGCCCTTATCCTCTTCGTTCAGCAACGCCATCTGTACCAACCTTTCATACGTAGCTCCCATGGGTATATGGGTCATGGCCAAACTGTGTAATGGCTCATTCAACCCTTTGACAAAACGGAGAGCCTTCTTATGCGGGGTGTTGACTAGGTCCAGTCCGAACCTAGCCAGCTCATCGAACTGATTAACATACTCTTTGACTGTCTTGTTCCCTTGCTTAAGAAATAAGAATTTTTCCAACTGCAAACTCCTTTCCGCATCTGAGAGAAATTTAGCCTCAAACCTTGCCCTAAAGTCCTCCCATGTTTCCACTGGTCTTTCTGCATTAGTGACTTCCCACCAATAGGAAGCCTCGCCCTTTAGTAGCCATACTGCCAGTTGTACTTTCTGTCTATCCTCTACCTCAAAGATGATGAATAAGTCCTCGGTTTCTTTCAGCCAATTTCTAGCTGCCACGAAGGACTCAGTTCCATGAAAATCCGTTCCTCCCATAGCTCTAAAATCTTTACATATCTTAGTAAAGGTGTTTCCCCGCGGAGGAGGTGGAGGAAGAGGTGCTGCTGCAGCTGGATGATTTCCTGCAGCTGGGGGAGGAGGAACGGTAGGACCTGGCTGAGTGGCCCTTGCTTCTAAGAACCGTCTAAACCAACCAGGTATTGGTACACCCTCTGGCAAGTTAAGTTCTTCGGACATGCTGAAACAAAAAGGATAGATTCAAAACGAAGGATAAGAGATAGTTCCTATGGCTTTGGGGGGGAACTTTTCCTTTTAAAAAAAATAATATTTTATCTTAAAAACGCTTCTTTAAATTTCTTTTTGAAAATAAGTTTTCAAAACTTTTTATCTTATACGGTAAACCTATGCTCTGATACCAAGTGAAACACCCCACCTCCGTTAGGGTCACTCTCAAAGGGAATGCCCTAATTTTGGTGGAGGTTTATAAGTATAAATCACAGATATACAAGACAGATATAATAACACATATTTTTGAACAGCGGAAAACAACAACTTTTATTTCATTCAAATACGTGTTACACCAACCATGATTTTCTTACAACATTTCCAAAAACATAACATCTTCATAACTGTCTTGATTACATTATTAAAGAAGCATAAAGAAAACATAAATAAACTGCAAAAGCCCCATAATTGCTGTCCAAAGCCATAGTCCAAAACGAAAAGGTCCAAGCAATACATTCTTTCTCTTCAAGCTGGATATAAAGGCTGGTCAAGCTGCGGTATTCCCTCCCTGTGGACCTGGGGGGGAAACGGAAGAAAAGAAGACGAAAGAAAAGTAGAGTCAGACATAAAGCCTGAGTAAGTCTAGGACGATTCAGTCTATGAATAAAGAACTGGGTATGATAAGTATAAACTAGAAATGGGAAAGCACCATAAACCAAGTTAAGTTGTCTAGGGTCGAATATACTATCGTACCCCATATTAATCTCTGTACCCATATAAACTAGTTCCCAACAGGCACCCCACAATAAGGGTGAAGTGATCCATTTTATGATGATCGGCTCCTACTCGCATAGTTACATGTGTCTTACGGCCCCCGATGTTGTAGTTACCTATGCCGGTCCCACCATAGGGTGTATCAAGTCCCATGGTGGCGGCCCGACACAACCCTAGAAAGCACAGGTATGGTACTGGTGCCCAGTGCCTTATTTTTCTGCACCGGAGTGTGTGCACGCCCGCACCCCGTTAGAACCTACACTGCTGCACCACCGCCGTCGATTTGACCTCTTACAGTCAGCCCAGTAATCGTGCCCCACCCTGCCTAGTTTCAGGGTATCATGATACGCCTTGTAGGGTTACTGCTGAAAAGGGTCCCCCGCTACTAGGTTTTCTATTTCTAGCCAACATGCTAAGTTGGTTAAGTGTCTTATAAACCTAACCCCCAATCTGTCTGTTTAGTTTAGCATGTTCTATTTTGATTAAGTCTTAATTCACTTAATCCTATCAATCCTGACTCAGCCTTAATTGTCTTATTATATCCTTGACCTCTCACATTAGACAGGTATTGTTGTGGCTGCTTGTTGCCGGTTGGGTCCGGGCAGTTTTACGCCACAACTCAGTCTAACCTCGGGTCCTTATTGGGCTCCGTGTTTAACCACCCACATTGGATAGGTATTGTTGTGACTACTGGACAGCCTGGCGGTTCCGGGCAGGTTTACATCACAACTCAATCCAACCTCGGGTTAAACACATCGTATTTTCTACATTTACATATTTTGTCTCTTTTCTTTTTATATGTAAATATTTGCGGCCCATTATTCAAATTTATCTTTATTGGTTAAGATTTATTTATGCCACTTAATTGTTTTTCAAGGTTGTTGGCATGCGTCAAACATGCCAACACATATGTTCTATATTTTAGCCCAAACGTCATTACCCCCGTTTTACACGTTCGTTCAAATGTAAGGTATGTTGGGTTTAATACTTAAACCCAATTTAGCCATATGAAAAGGGGAGGCTTATAACATGGTGTTTATAAGGTAACATAAAAAGGGGAGTGTGAACGCATGAACTTGCAACATAACGATTCAACCAACATAAGGTAGGCACATGTGAACTTGCAATTGTAACAACATATAATATAAGCAATACTTAAACATGAATCATTCTATTCACATAATCATGGTATAAACAAAACATGAATCATTATATTCGTGTAGTCATGGCATAAATGATACTTAAACATGAACCCTTCTAATCATATAATTATGGCATAATCATAATTGAACGTGAGTCCTTTTATTCATATAGTCATGGCATAAGCATAATTGAACATGAATCCTACTATTCATATAATCATGGTTTTTATCCTACCTATGTAACTTGTAAGTGGGATGTAATCCTAGTGTAATTTCTAACGCAACTTATGTGCCCAATATATTATCATATGATTATGATAACAACAGAAGCCTAGAAACATGTTTTTAACTAGGCATAATAACAAACATATTTTAGTCATGTTCATAAAATTAATACAAGCTTACAAAAACGCTTGCTTTTATCACAAAATCATGATTTTTACACTTGAACTATGATGCCAATTCCAACATAACTTTCATATGAATCATGATACTTAAGTGGATCAAATTACACTAAAGGTGACCATAGAATTATACATCATATAACAATAAATCATAGACTTGCATGAATTTCAAGTAAACTATTACAACATATAGTCGTTATTTTCAACATGAATTATACACTTGCAATTATCAAATGGGTATTGTAAATAACCACCACAAACATGTAGTTTTCAATTTGAATCATATGCTTGCATGAATCCTAATTAAAATACCACAACATGTGGTTGTCAACATAAACCATATACTTATATGAATTAAATCGTACACCAGAGCATTGCCAAATCAAAATAACATGTAAACATAAGTTACTATCACCACAATTCCATTTCGTTGTTAACTTTCAACGCAAATCGCGTACTTGCAAATATCCAATCGTATATCATAATATTCCCAAATCGTTTAGCATCAAAGCAACATACAAATATAAATTATTATCGCCACAATTCCATTTCTTACGTTACACAAATCAACACAATTATTTAATTCACATCGGAATAGCACTCTACTTACAGCGTATGACGAATCTTCAATTCAGGAATCTGAATTCTGAATTTGGAGATGTTATCCTTTGTTGTAGGCGTTGCTTAAATTTGATTAACGTTGCTTTAAGCTTTTGATTTATCTCCTAATTGTCTCTTTATTTTCTGACGGCTATCCTCAGTCTCTCCTCAGCAGCATGACGGTCTCATCTCCATTTTAGTTTATGTGAATTAGGGTTAGTCCTAGGTCCTTTTTATAGAGTTTCTGAGTTGATTTAGACCGTCGATGGAGCTTGGTTTAATAATAGCCGTTCGTTCAAAGAAGAGACCAACCAGGAGCTGACACCTAGCCCTAGTGACAAGGCAGGGCTCAGAAAATCGACCAAACACAGACTAGGCCAGCCAGGGTGGGCTGGGTTCGACCTGGCTCAGGGGCCAGGTCGACTCCCAGGTCGACCCTCAGGTCTACTGGGGAGTCGACCTGCCTGGGCAGGTCGACACCTAGGTCGACTCCCAGGTCGACCTGGCCTGGCAGGTCGACCCTAGGGTCGACCCCCAGGTCGACCTGGTGGGTTTGGGCGGGAATTTTCCCGCATACTCTGATTGGGCTGAAATTTAAATCTGTTTTTCGAAATTTGATTTTCCTGAAACTTCGTCGGGCCATAATTTGGTCATACTGGCTCTGTTTTTCAAAAACTCGGACTCTATTTCGCGTATTTTTCCAAGACGAACACAATGGCGTATCCCATTTCCCTTAATACTTTGTTTTGAAATTAGTTATACTTTAATTTGTGAATTTCACTGTTATAAAATACACGGGGTGTTACAGGTGGTGTAGACGGCGCAAACCGACTGGGGACATGTGCGTGCATGGACCGTGCAAAGGGGGACAAGATGACCGTGACATCAGTAGGTATCTATATGCACATCTCGGGTTGCCACTTTAGGAAGTGTTACCTACTATTGTGGGCCGGCACAGGATATCTAAGAGTAGGGAGCCGATCGATTAGGGTAGTGGTTAGGGTATACTTGGACGTATGACCTAAGCCTACCAGCTTATAGTGGAAGCGATCATTTCATTTCAGTTATACTAGTAATAGTGCAGAGTAGTCATTAGTGAAGCATGTATATACCTCACCTTTTCTGCCTTGTCACACCTGCCATTTATAAAGCGATCTCTTTTATCCAATCTATATGCCTATCATGTTACTTTTATTTATTTAGTGGCTAAAAGTAACTGGACTCACCAGACTTATGTCTGACCTAGTTTGTTTTGCCTTCTTTCTTCCGTTCCCCCCTCCCCCCAAGGTTCACAAGGAGGAAACACCCAGGCTTAGTCAAGATTCAGATATCTTTTTAATAGAAGCTATTGCTGAATTATGGCTCAAGTTGTTAGCTCTACTATGGGTTACTCTTTTATTGGGGAATAATGTTTTATTTTAATTCCTATGTACTCTGATTATGCAAGACAGAAGTATTTTGTTGTAATGGTTTTATGAATTATGGTATTATAAACCACGGGATTATGATTTATGTCTGAAATAAAGTTTTTGAAACTTTCGCTGCTATCTTTATTTATATCTGTCTTGTAATTATTCTATGCCTGTTTACTTACAATGCTTCATAGAACTTAATGCATTCCCTTAGTGAGTGACATTAACGGACGTGGGGTGTTTCAACGACGACGTTAGGCAGCCGTGATTCTGAACCCTAGGTGGCGATATTTGTTGAAAATCCGGAACGATGGACACAGAAAATGGGTAGGGGAAGAGAAGGTTTAGGGTGAATAATTAGTTTAATTTTATAATTAATTATATTCATAAATGTAATTAAGATATAAAAGGTCATATCTTATTCAAATCTTATCAGAATCGCGTGAAACTGCTTGCGTTGGAATCGTGTCAACGAGCACTACATTTCAGAACATACCAGAACAGAAACGGAAGCAGTTAGGATTTTTGATATAATTAAACGCCAGTTTAATTATATTAAAACAATCGTTTTAATAATGATTTTCTATTCTATCATGGTGAGAACTCTCTCTCCCTCAAATTATTTTAAAATTATTATATAATAGGTTGCAGACGGGGCTTAGTAGCTCCTGACACTATTTTTGGTACAAACCATGGTTGATTATTTCTTTGGATTGTGATTGGGATTATCATGTATTGATATTGTTGTATATAAAAATTATTTGTATAAACTATATAATAAAATTATCATGAAATGAAAATAAAATAAATATTCATTTACAAATCGAACGGTTTGTTTATGTACACTTATTTAACTGATATTGATTGAGACGATAATTTTTACACATCACTCAAATGCACAAATGATAAATAGTATTTGTTGTTTGAAAACCCCACACGGGTATTGGGATGATA
Source organism: Allium sativum (assembly GCA_030737875.1). Classification (NCBI taxonomy): domain Eukaryota; kingdom Viridiplantae; phylum Streptophyta; class Magnoliopsida; order Asparagales; family Amaryllidaceae; genus Allium; species Allium sativum. The sequence goes on along the minus strand of CM060927.1, from coordinate 26,546,015 downwards.
TTTGACATAACTAATCCTAATAATTAGTGGTATGTATGGGTTGACTGACTGTATAAGCATTATTTATTTATCTTAATTCTTATACAGTTGTAAAATGCACTCTGTATGATGTATGAATTTTTAATGATTGTTTATCATTATTGTTGTATACATGTGATGTATGAAATCCATATAAATAAAATTATATGGTAATTGATTGTGTCTGATTCCGATTTAGAAATAAAGAATTTTTTAAAATAAATGAATATTTTCAAATAATATTCAAAATATAAATGAATACTTTAGAATAATATTCAGTGAAGATTCAAAATATGGTTTTGAAGTCCGATTTTGGATGGACACAAAAGTACGGTTCCGAATTTAGAAAACTTGCCATTACTCCATCACTAGGTAGACCACCAAACACTACCCTCCGCCCATCATCCGCGCTAACTGTCACCAAAAAGCCCTCACAATCTACCACCACCCCGTATCTTTGGAGCCAGTCGACTCCCAAAATAATGCCAAACCTAGTAAAGCCCAAAACAAAGAAATCACAAACAAATATGCATCCATGACTCGATAAGACCATATTACGACAAATCATGTTAAGGCTTGTCGAACCACTAATCGGGTTCCTTACTGCTAAAGGTCTATCGACTATCTCGGGTTCCAGTCCCAACCTATCTACTAGGTCACTTGATATGAAGGAACGGGAAGCTCTGGTATCAAACAATACTCGAACAGGAACATTATAAATAGAAAGCATGCCTTGAATAATAACATTCTTTCCTTTCTCCGCCGCGGTTGGGGCATTCGATGAAGAAGGAACAACATTGATAGCATATGCTTTCACAATCATCTTTTCTTTAGGGAGTTGTGGACACTTATCCTTATGACGTCCTACTTGGCCAAAGTTGAAGCACTTCCTATCCGCTGGCTTGGCCCGACATTCTTTCGCATAGTGGCCCTTCTTACCACAGCTGAAGCACTCAACATCTTTCTTTTTCTTTTTCTTCTGGCCATCCTTGGTCTGATTCTGCATTCTCTTATTCTAAGAACCATTCTTGCCTCCACCGCTTACTTGCAACTTTGGCTCATCTACAGATGCAACCTCAGTCTTTGACTTAGGGTATAGGCTCTCTAATCTCAAAGCTTTCCCCACAATTGATTCAAACGTCTCATCGATGTGGTTAATAAGCCTTTCCCCCAATTACTGATCCAAGCCTGTTATGAACTTCTCATTCTTCTTCTCGAGAGTGTCAATGAGGGATAATCCATATTTTGATAAAGTATCGAACTCAGCAATATACTCCGAGACATCTCTACCATTCTGCTTTAGCTCCATAAATTTCCTAAACAACTCTGACTTCTGGGCAGTTGGAATGAACTTATCACTAAATCGGGCCTTAAACTGATCCCATGTAACTTGATCCTCTAGAATAGCTGCCTTAATAGCATTCCACCAATTCATTGCTTGTCCTTGTAGCTGACGGGATGCTAGCCTTCTCTTCGTCGCATCCTCGATACCCAAGTCTTCGAAGATACGCTCACAGCTATCCAACCAATCCTGAACATCCGTAGCCGACTCCGTTCCATGGAACGGTTTCCCATCAAGACTAGTGTAGTCCTTACAGAGCTGGGCAAAATCGGCCCTAGGCACCTGCATCTCTGCACCACCACCATTGGCAGCATTGGGCTCTTCCCTCTGAACATCCCTAAGCATCTCTCTCATGAAGTCACTGAGCATAGTCCTCATGTCAGGAGCATTCCCATTATTGGCTCCTCTACCAGCACCCCTCGTATATCGGCTCATCCTTCAATATCCGTAAGGAGAAAATGATTAACCATCTCTTCGGTGGTGCCAGTGCAGTGCGACTTCATCCTTAGATATACTAGTAGTATATATATAACTTTTGAAAACCGAAATATAACAAATATGCGCTCTCATATACGTACTATCTCTCCCTGGTGTTTTTCCCTAGGTTAACTACGCAACCTAGAGCTCTGATACCAAATGTGACGACCTGCCCCACACCAGCCGACATTTCCAATGAAAGTGCGTTGTGCCGATGCCCAACCAGCATGGGACGGTCGTCAGAGAAAGGAAAGGTAAGGAATTTGAACTAACAAGGAATCTACAGCATATCTCACAGCACATGGAATAAAATTTAATAATAACATACTTTGACATAAAACAAGCAAGACAGTGCATAAGCTGAAAACTAAACATCATAGCAGTTGAAAATCAAAATACAGTTTATGTTCCACATCATTATTATTACAACTTTAAAAATGTCTCTAAAGCAAAAGAAAGGAAAGGTACATTACTAATGCCCAAAGTAGTGACCAGCAGCGACACAGGGAGAATATATATATATATATAGTATGTGTAAGCCTCCTGCTCGTCTTTGGACAGCTACTCGTGCACAACCAGATAACCTGTCTCTAGTCTGCCCATTTAAGAGCACCCAGAGTAATAAGAAGAGACATAAAACTCTAGGTTAGACAAAAGTTTGGTATGAGCGATAAGCAGCAAAATAGAACAATTACAGGTATACTAAACCATACCTGAACCTGGACCTGCAACCAAAGAGTTAGCACAACATACCGTACAATACTCTAAGGTGCCACTAACATATGGTGTAAAGGATACGAGGGTGGGGTGTGCATGTCATAGTGCTGTCAAACAATCAAGCATAGCAATCATCCTCACAACTATCTCTCAGTTCGTAAAGCATACGATATCCACCGCTTTGATCACCCAAATCCTTGCTATGATCACTCTGCCTCCTGGAGTCACAGTGACTCCACTGCACTGATCCATAGCCACTAATCCTTTGCTATGTCCACTCTGCCCCCATGGAGTCACAATAACTCCACTGCACTGGCTCATAGTTATGCTACGATCACTCTTCCCCATAGAGTAGTAACTACCCCACTGCACTGATACATAGCCTAACATCCATCTTGGTGGTGAATCAAAGCTATGGACGTCGATAACCCCTTAGCACACGTCCTGCAGCAATGCCCAACTCATTAAGTTAACTCGTTGGTTCCCAACTGGATCCTGAGTTCTACTTCCTATTTGGACTACCTTTGTATCTCGGGTTTTGGTCTTCTCCAGATCGGTTTTCAACTGGTTCAGAAACAAACTTCCTTTCTGATCGGTTCTCTTCTTCTCGTTCAATCCATTATCATCAACCTCGTTCGGTTTGTGATCGTCAAGTCTCAAGACCAAGCTCCTTGGTTCGGGTCTTGATTAACCCTATCGGTTCGGTTCGTGCCCAACACCAGCTCGTGGCACAACAATTTAACTTGTGACATCCTTCCTCCATCGGTTCAGATCACGAGCTCCTCTCCAGGTCAGATCGCACTCCTCCATTGACTCGTGGGTTAGGCTTTCATCGGATCGTGACTTGCTTCCTTAGGTGGTCTGTGGCACACTTCAGGAGAACGGGTCGGGTCAGCGGTTCGTGAAGAAGGGAGTGCTCCATGAGGTGGTTCGGATCGCGCCATACGGATCGGGTCGAGATTCTCCACTTCGTAGCCACCAAGCGGTTCGGTTCATGCTCCCCTTCTCCGATCCGATCCAGTTCGGTAGATTTCCTGCACTTCTTTCCAGCGACTATTTTGTGCCATTCGGTGACATTTTCGACCAATCTAACTTTTATAGTCAATCATAAAGCATAACATACAGTCATAGTAACATATAGAATTGACCATTAACACCAAAACAACAATTTGATATGTTAAAACGGATCAAACATAGCCAAAACCCCATATTTTCCCTTAAGCATGTTTAAGTAAATCTAATGATAGGACTAGTAAAACTTAACCAAATTAACCAAATTTTCCAACAGAGGCCTAAAACAATATTTCAAAATTTATAAATATTTTCCAGAATTTAATCATGTTTAAATTCGCTAATTAACACTAATTATCCTTAATTAACCATAATTAGTGAGGAACTATGCAAATCACTCACCTTAACCACAGTAAAATACCAAATCTGAAATTTTCCTCTGTTTGGCATTGTTCTCAAGGCTACACAGCGGCTCTATCTCGATTTTTGTGCTAATCCACTTTGATTTGATGTAGATTTGGCTTAATTAGCGATTAGAAGGTGATTTGGGGTGTTTTAGCAAGTGGAGGCCACTGCTAGGTTGAGAGGGATGATAGGTGGCGACTGAAAAATGAGAAAAGGGTGTTCTGTAAACCCTAACAACCCTTAAATACTCCAAATCCCGAAATCCCCCACCGGGCCTAGCTGTTAATTACCCAATTAAGCCCGGTTAAGTTGTTTTTCACCTTCTAGACCTTAATTGAGCTATATCTCCCAAACGATAAGTCCGTTTTTCACATATGACTATTCTATGGAAGGTAAACCATCATCCGGATCTAATGCAAGTGGCTTTAGGTCGAAACTCCTTTCCAATCAAAAGTTATGGTCGAAACCCGATCAGCTAGGGGCAAAACGTCCATTTAAAAATAAGCAAAAATCATGGACATGAGAAATGACCCCAATAGTCGTCTCCCAAAGTTACATGGCTATACGAATTCGTATGAGAAAGAAATAAATATTCTATGATCCTTCAATGCGCAGAATGTGGGTTGTTACATTCTCCCCCCTTAAGAAATTTCGTCCCCAAAATTCCTTAACCCAAAACGTATAAAGGATCCCGCATGCCTACCAATCATTAACAAAAAAATAAAGCATACAAAACAACACAACAAGCCTATCCTAGCATGTGGTTTACTAAGAAGGGAGTACTATATGGATATAAAAACCTTACCAGGCAAAGAGTTCTGGATACTTCCTCCTTATGTCCTCCTCTGTTTCCCAAGTATAGTCTTCCTCATCATCACCCCATTGAACTTTGACTAGTTTCACCGCCTTCCTTCGAAGCTGCTTCGTATCGTTCCCAACAATGCGCATAGGCCTGCGGTTCCCAACCGCCTCGGTTCAACCTCGATATCATCCAACTAATCTAGTGAAATAGCCACACTAGGGTCGTGCACAAACTTCCTTAACTGGGAAACCTGAAATACGTTGTAAACTCCTGCCATCTTCTCTGTTAATTCAACTTTATATGCCAAATTCCCAATTTTCTCAAGAACTAGAAATGGACCAACAAATCTTAGTGTTAATTTACCTCTCCTGCCAAATCGAATCACGCTCTTTAACAGAGAAATCTTGAAAAACACCAAGTTGCCAACGGAGAACTTCAAATCCTTTCACCTCTTACCAGCATAACTCTTCTACCTATCTTGGGCAGCTTTCATTCGTTGTTGAGTGATCTTAACCTTATCTGAAGTTTCTCTTGTCACATCTGGTCCAAGCACAAACTTCTCACCAGTTTCTAACCAACATGATGGTGAGTTGCACGATCTTCCATACAAAGCTTCAAATGGAGCCATACCAGTACTAGATTGATAATTATTATTATATGCAAACTCTACTAGATGTAAATGGTCATCCTGTGATCCACCAAAATACAATATGCAAGCTCTCAAGAGATCTTCTAACACTCGATTCACCCTCTCTGTCTGACCGTCGGTTTGAGGATGATATGCGGTACTTAGATGTAATCCTAATCCTAACGCCTCTTGTAAGCTCTTCCAAAACTCACTAGTAAACAATGGGTCTCGGTCACTCACAATGCTTTTAGGTACTCCATGAAATCTCATTACCCATTTCATATATAGCTCAGCTAACTTAGCTGCCGTTCTATTCGACTTAACGGGCATAAATCTTGCATTCTTGGTCAATCGGTCCACAATCACCCAAATGCTATCATGGCCCGATCTAGTCCTTGGTAACCCATCAATGAAATCCATTGAGACTTGTTCCCATTTCCATTCTGGAATTTCTAATGGTTGCAACAAACCACTAGGCTTCTTTTGCTCAGCTTTAACTAACTGGCAATTCATGCATTTAGATATAAACTTCCCAACGTCTCTTTTCATCCCATCCCAGTAGAAGGTCTGCTTCATGTCTCGATACATATTGTTACCACCGGGGTATATAGTCAGTTTTGAGTGATGACATTCTCTAAGCACTTCATCTCTCAATCAATTTACATTGGGTACAACTAGTCTTCCATTCTTTCTAAGCCATACATCTCGATCAAGCCCATATTTGTTCATCTCTTCGTCGATTCCCATATCCAACTTTGAGATGATTTCCTATAGGTTAGGATCGTCTATTTGGCTGGAACCAGTCCGCTCAATCAAAGTGGGTCTGATCGTCAAACTTGATAACATTTCTAGATCCAATTCGCACTTTGGTATGAAATCATACCCAGCGATGTACTCCAGTTGCTTCCATTCCAGAAACATAGCCGCTAAACTGGCATGTCTCCTACTCAAGGCATCAGCTAACGCGTTGCCTTTTCTTGGTGTATATGCGATATCAAAATCATATGAAGCCAAGAATTCTAACCATCTTTATTGTCGGAGATTTAGATCCTTCTGAGAGAAAAGATACTTTAACGACTTATGGTAAGTAAACAACTCGAATCTTTCTCCCAAGAGATAATGTCTCCACATCTTCAATGCGAAAACAATCGCTGCTAATTCTAAATCATGGGTAGGTTATCTTCTCTCATGCGTTTTCAATTGCCGACTTGCATAATGTAACACCTCGTAAATTTCAACGTTAATATTCACAAATTAAAGGATAACTAATCTCAGACATGGGAATTGACAGAAACGGGTTGCGCCATCGTGTTCGTCTTGGAATTCTAGTTGAGATACAGTCCGAGTTTGCATGAATTGGACTTCGTATAAAGAAGTTACGGCCATCGGTAGTTTCATAAAAAATTTAAACAGACTTCGAAAATTCAAATTTCAGAGTTAGATGGGCTAGGAGGGAAATTTCCGCTAGGGCCAGGTCAACCATAAGGTCGACCTGGGGATCGACCTGCCCCCCCAGGCAGATTTGTTTAATTACCTGTTAGTGAGTAAATGCTGACTCATTAGGGTTTCTGATCTGCTCTGATTGGCTGGGATTAATTCTGGGTTGATCGGACGGCCTAAACTAATCCTAAACTCTATAAAAAGACAAGTAGACTGAAAACCTAAAATCAAATCAAAATTAGATCAACGGCCGTCATGTTGTCACTCCAAACGCTAGAGTAGCCACCACCAATTAGAAGAAAATTAAACAACAATTCAATTCAAATCAAGCCTAAAACTGCAACAACGAAATTGTCTACAATAAGGGAACGCTAATCAATTACAGAATTCAGAACCTAGAACTCAAGACTCTCTTTTTCGGCGAGTTCTAGTCACTTTTAGGTTTAAATAAATAAAAGTGAATCGTGGTAGACTATGATTTGGGTATATGTTGTTTGTAGTTATGCATGTTTATTATTGTGAATCATGAAATGATGCAAGTTCTTTATTATTGGGAATCATGAAGTTATGCAAGTTCATTATTGTTGTGAATCTTGAAATGATGCAAGACGTTATTGTTGCGAATCATGAAGCTATGCAAGTTATTTAAATCATGAACCTGTGAAAGTTACCTATGCAAGTTGTTAAGTTGTTAATTCATGAACCTATGCTAGTTGTTATGTTTTGGACCATGAATCTATGTAAGTCACCTATGCAAGATGTTATGTTATTATGAATCTATGCAAGTCGTTATTATGAATCTATGCAAGTTGTTATCATGAATTTATGCAAATTGTTATGAGATCATGCATGTCACATATACAAGTTATTATTCATGAAACTATGCAAGTTGTTATGTTATGCAAGTTGTTAAATATGTTGTGAATCATTAAACTATGTTAGTTGTTAATTATGTTGTTAATTCATGAAACTATGCAAGTCACCTATGCAAGTTGTTATGTTGTGAATCATTAAACTATGTTAGTTGTTAATTATGTTGTCAATTCATGAACCTATGCAAGTTGTTATGTTGCAAAATCATGAATCAATGCAAGTTGTTAATTATGTAGTGAATCATAATTATATGCAAAGTTATCATGTCATTTTCCCTAGTTGTCATGCTTATGCCAAAATTGTACTTAAAACGATCACCTTGTCGTTCCCTTTATTTTATTGTTATGGCGAGGCTACCTTGTAGCCTCGATGACGCCAAAAACGCGAATGGTTACGCTAGTTAAGAAACGGGAAAAAAAGGGAAATTTGTAATAGGCATAGTGATTATGTAAATTTGTAATAACCCGGAAAATATGAGCCAATTTAAATTTTTTAAATTAGTGATTTCAAAGAAATTTTGAACAATTGAAATAGAATATTTCAATAAAATAGTGAATTAGAAATAGTGAGTCAGTCTGAAAATTTGAATTCCAGCTTTGACTGACTGTGCAGGGTGGCGAATATAACGGATTTTAGCGAAACCAAAAATATTTAAATCTGTTAGTCAATACCTTTCTAACGAATCTGAAAAATCGAAGTTTCATAACGGGAATCAAAAGTTATGGCCGAATGAATGTTCAGAATGGTCGTTATATAGAATATATAGCCCTGGAAAATTGATATTTTGCATACGACCTCGAAATTCGACGAAACCACTTTTGCTGGGTTCGGGGTGTCAAACTATTTCTAGGTTTCAAATTTCATAATTTTTGAAGCTAGTATGTGAGCGTGGCAAAAGAAAATGTGTTTGGTCAATTTCTGTTAAATTGGTTCGACCAGAAAAGGGCCATTTTTCAAACGATCTCAGAATTCGACGAAACTAGTTTTGTTGGGACCGTAAAGTCAAAACACAGCTAGATTTATTTTTTTGGAATTTTTCGAATCAGTTTGTGGCCCTGGCAAATTGAAATGTGTGTTCAGAGTTAAAAATTAAATGTTTTATACTTTAATTTGAAAAATAACTGACTGTAACAGTCGAATTGGCCAACGAAACCTATCCCATTGTGTCCAGGATTGGGGTATTTAGCTAGGGACGACAGTCGTTGGGTTTAAAAAGGAGTTCTTTGGAGAAAACACTATTTAAAAATATAATATATATATCGACCAATCATATTTCTCCATTCATTAAAAAAAAACCCAAACCCTCGAATCAACGGCGAACCCGTTCCCCCCTTCTCTCCAGCGCCGCCGCTGCTACAGCCGCTTCCAGCCAACGCCAGCGCCACCCCTCGACTCGTCTCCGCCCCCTCGTCAAATCCGACCCACCCACGTCCCCGACCGACGCCTCCTCCACCTGAATCGAGGCTAGAAAGCCCGCCACTTCCTGGCGCCGCCGCCGACGATCCCGACCATCGAGCGCCACCAAACCACCACCGACAGGACCCCCTCTCCTCCCTCTTCCACGTCCAACCAGCCGATCATCCCCTCGTGCCTCGGTTCTCACGAAAACCGCAAACCTAGTTCTGAATCATCGTGAAAGGTGAGTTCTTTTTTATGTTTGCACTTTGAAAAATCATATCCTTTTGGTGTGTTGACGAAATTCGATGAAACAGGAAACATTGGGACCGCAAGGAAGCTCTCTACCACATAGAAGAAGCCGCGGATTTTTCTGAGTCATCTACGATTTTTAGCACTCTGCAAACCAATGTGAGAAATCTAAATTAAATGAATTTGAATAGAAAATGTCGTGTATAAATTATATTAGCGGAATATAAATTACACACGTGTTGTATACCTCATGTACATGCGTGGTGTAAGCTATATGAGCGAAGTATGAATTATACATGCATAGAATAATTGATATATGTGTTGAAATGCAAGTGAAATATAGCAATAATATATATATATATACACACACACTCCCCTCGTCCACAAACCATGGACGATATTTATTGTTGTGAATTGGTGTGAAATATTGGATGAAAAATACGAATGGTTGAATAATTGTTTGTGGTTGATATTGTTTGGTTGTGGTTGAAAAATACCCATTGGTGATTGAAATGGATTGGAAATATTTGTGGAAATAAAAATAAACATGTCGCCTGCATGCGAATTAGATGCATGAATCCCCATTGTCAAAAACCACGAGATTTTAAGGTAGAGTGAGGAGCCGTACTAGGGACGGTGCCGGTTTTAACTATCCTGCCGTTATGCTGCTTAAATTTTGAATAATCTTTGTGTGTTAGAATTATTTTCATATGTTGAAATTATTTTCATGCGTTGAAATTAAAGTCATGTGTTGAAACTATATCCATGTGTGGAAATGTTCATGTGTTGAAAAGTGTTGTGTGAAAATTAAATTCATTTGTGAATGAATGAAGTGTTTAAACAATAAAAATCACATTTTTATAATATATATGAAGTATGAAAAATATTCGCCTTATATAAATAGTTTCAACAATAAAAATTCCATCTTTCTAATATGAACAACATAAATAAAATATCTATGTGTGGAAATGCTCATGAGTTGAGAAGTGTGTGTAGTAGTAAAGTTCATGTGTGGAATAAAAAGATCGAACAATAAAAATTACATTTTTATTGAAATTATGAAGTGTTGAAAACATCCATTTGTCGAATAAATATTTCAAATGATAAAAATATCATTTTTATCATATATGTGATATGCTAGAGATATGCGGACGTTGAAATAAATATTTGTGAAGAAATATTATTTTTAACATGCATAGGAACTAAATAAAATAGTCATGTATTGAAATCTATTTTAGTTCGCCAAAATTATCATCTTTGAAATGTGAAGTGTTAAAAATAGCCAATTGTTCAAATAAATGTGCATGAGTTGAAATATACATTAACTAGCTAATGATATGATTGGAATATAACACATTAATCCACATTAGCAGATCACAGATAATAGCATAAACAGAAATTAGAATAATTTACACACATATGACAGCGGAATCATATAGATATCATCACATCAGAGAAGCACAGTACAGGATACAACTTAGTGCATAATGATACATAGTCAGTCACCATCGCCTGAGGCGGAATCATACATAAGGAGTACACAAAATAAATATCAGTCTACATCGCCAATGGCGGAATCATAATATAGATACAATAATGGCGGAGAAAATCCAAGTCAGCACGGTGTAGTCAAGCCTCGCCATGAGCCAAAAGTGCGTCAGAAACCTGTAACCAGGCTGCCCATGTGAAAATGAGGGCACCCGAGTTTGCAAGGTCAAAAAAAATACGAATCAGTCATGGGACTGGTATGAGAAATCTACTTAACTTATTAACAACAATAATAAGGAAAATCAAAGGACCACGCCACTTTCGCGGAACGGGTTTACTCCAATGAGTGCTAGTGCATGAAATAAAGTAAACGATTAAATCAACGCAATGCTTTTTATAAAATGAAGCCATTATAAGACTCAGGTCCCATCACACAATGCAACGCAAGTCGGAGGATAGAGTTTTACCTTATAATGGCCAAGAATGCTTCATACGTATAAAACAAAGTGTTTGATATTATTACTAGTGCATATATGTTTCAAAAGCAAATTCAATCATAAATATCAATCCTAGACGGCATGGGTACCATATATCATGTCGCCATACTAGTAATACAATCACATTCGCATATTTCGTATTGGAAATTGGGTTCATTCATGAGTCGAGGCAAGGGACAAGCTCCTCTCCGATTTGAGACACTCTAGCAAATGCCTCGGGACCGCACACAGCAATCCCTGGATCCTCCAAGGCCGGTCCTCTCTTACTTTTGAGGATTGGCAATTCCTGAACACAAGTTTCCTGGTCCTTACAGACCTATAATCGAGGCGCCTCGTATTCCAACAACCACACAGGTGAAAAGTAGATATAAATGTCAGGGCTGGGAGGTCACTGACACCACCATAGATAGAAAGAAACGTCGTGCACTCCTTGGGTCCTTCTCCCGTTTTTGACTCATACCGGGGTGTGAGGCTCGCGAATTCACGTTATACACAAAGCTACGTCACACAGACCATGCTTTGATCATCAACCACAAGACTTTGCTTTGCAACAGAAGCCTTGATCATATGCCACTTAGGCGTGCTACACAGGCAATCCACTCCATGCGACTGATTTCTGTCAGTACATAACCTCTGAGCTCGTACGTCTCAGAGAAGGGCGTTAAGCAAGAGAATAAATTCTCCGTCGCCAAACAGATATATATTTAACAGAGATCAATCAGCACAGAACAAAATCCAATGTCAGACACACAGTCCATTTACAAGTCCGTTCTGGGTCTGAACGAAACCGGAGGCACCAATTCCTCGCATATCCGTACAATCAACAGTATGTTTGGACGGCTACTACTTCAGTTCCTTCATGGTAGCTACTCCAATCACGAGCATTAGTAGCACCCATCCATCCAATGTGAAGATCGTCGGTCTTCAACCGTCTTCGACTCTTCGACTTCTCAACGTCGATCGATTATTTGAAATGAGATGAACTCGGCCTTTTCAAATAATCCACGTATATTTAGATTTTCAAATCAATTTATCACATGGTTGGACTATTCAACATTCACATTTCGGTTCTTTAGTTATAATTTTCATGTCAATTACATTCAACCATCACATATCAAGCAGACACAACAAAATGGGTTTATTTCCACTCTATATCGTCTATAGTATTTTATAACGATATATCGCCATTTTGTTTAATTTAAAACGGCCCTATTTAATTGAACGACGTTTCAGGTCATGTCGATGCACTGGCGCAGTTTTTCACTAATTTTGTTTTACACATATCTGAAAATCTAACCGTTGGATCTTCACAAATTTTATATCATTAGGAAGGTCATTTCAAAACGAATCCAACGGTTTCAGTTTTAGGAAAATCCGACGGTCGGATCTTCCACACTAGTCATTTGAAGTTACGATTTCAATTTACGAACTGCAGCGTCGTTATTCGATTTAATTTAATTATATTTATATATATATATATATAAATATAATCGTTGCTGGCGCTGTTTTTCTTCAGATTTGAATTAAACATTCCAGACAATCCAACCGTCGGATCTACACAAAGTTGGTGCCGTTGGAAAGATATTTCCAAGGCGAACCCAACGGTTGCGGTTTCAGGAAAATCCAATGGTCGGATTTCCCGCACTAGTCGTTTGAAATCACGGTTTCAAAACACGAACTGCACGGCCACGTTTCGTTTTAATTTTATTTATATTTATATAAATATAGTTCATTCAAAAATTCCTATATCGTTTTCACTTCAGTTATTTCACTAACGCCTTTAAATTTTGGAAAATTTCGCCATAACCTCCTTTGTACAGGAGGGGCTGGAAAAATTCCCAAATAGCCACACGGGCGTCTCATGTCACAAAGAAAAAGGAAAAGCCAAGCGGCTAGCCAACAGGCTCATAAAATCATCACCCAAACAAAACAGTAAATGTGTACCTATTTGTCGGGCACAAAATTTTATTCCTCTTCTCTAGCCCCTTTGTTATAACCTGTTCAATAAATATGCATGCACATATATATAATTTTTATCACTTATCATTTTCCATTCAACTTCATATTTGATTTACTTTGGTTTAAAACACCATTCATTCTAATGTCGCATGCATAGGCTAAAATCATATCATTAGCTAATTAATGTATATTTCAACTCATGCACATTTATTTGAACAAGTGGCTATTTTTAACACTTCACATTTCAAAGATGATAATTTTGGCGAACTAAAATAGATTTCAACACATGACTATTTTATTTAGTTCCTATGCATGTTAAAAATAATATTTCTTCACAAATATTTATTTCAACGTCCACATATCTCTAGCATATCACATATATGATAAAATGATATTTTTATCATTCAAAATATTTATTCGACAAATGGATGTTTTCAACACTTCATAGTTTCAATAAAAATGTAATTTTTATTGTTCGATCTTTTTATTCCACACATGAACTTTTCTACTACACACACTTCTCAACACATGAGCATTTCCACACATGGATATTTTATTTATGTTGTTCATATTAGAAAGATGGAATTTTTATTGTAAAAACTATTTATATAAGGCGAATATTTTTCATACTTCATGTATATTATAAAAATGTGATTTTTATTGTTTAAACACTTCATTCATTCACAAATGAATTTAATTTTCACACAACACTTTTCAACACATGAACATTTCCACACATGGATATAGTTTCAACACATGACTTTAATTTCAACGCATGAAAATAATTTCAACATATGAAAATAATTCTAACACACAAAGATTATTCAAAATTTCGGCAGCATAACGGCAGGGTAGTTAAAACCGGCACCGTCCCTAGTACGGCTCCTCGCTCTACCTTAAAACCTCGCGGTTTTTGACAATGGGGATTCATGCATCTAATTCGCACGCTTGCGGCATGTTTATTTTTATTTTCACAAATATTTCCAATCCATTTCAATCACCAATGGGTATTTTTCAACCACAACCAAACAATATCAACCACAAACAATTATTCAACCATTCGTATTTTTCATCCAATATTTCACACCAATTCACAACAATAAATATCGTCCATGGTTTGTGGACGAGGGGAGTGTGTGTATATATATATATATATATATATATATATATTATTTCTATATTTCACTTGCATTTCAACACATATATCAATTATTCTATGCATGTATAATTCATACTTCGCTCAGATAGCTTACACCACGCATGTACATGAGGTATACAACACGTGTGTAATTTATATTTCGCTAATATAATTTATATACGACATTTTCTATTAAAATTCATTTAATTTAGATTTCTCACGTTGGTTTGCGGAGTGCTAAAAATCGTAGATGACTCATAAAAATCCGCGGCTTCTTCTATGTGGTAGATAGCTTCCTTGCGGTCCCGATGTTTCCTGTTTCATCGAATTTCGTCAACACGCCAAAAAGATATGATTTTTCAAAGAACAAACATCAAAAAGAACTCACCTTTCACCATGGTTCAGAACTAGGTTTGCGGTTTTCGGGAGAACCGAGGCACGAGGGGATGATCGGCGGGTTGGACGTGGAATGGGAGGAGAGGGTGTCACTACACCAGAAATGCCAATTAAGTAGTGCTCTGAGCCGTATCAAAATCGATTTGGCAGTGCTTTAAGCCGTATCAAAAAATGGCGTCTCTGTTACTTTGATACGGCTTTGACCCGTATCAATTCATGAATTTGATACGGCTCAAAGGCGTATCAAATTCGTGAATTGATACGGCCAATAGCCGTATCAAACTCATGAACAGATACGGGTCAAAACCGTATCAAATATATGAATTGATACGGCTTAAAGCCATATCAATCCATGAATTTGACACGGATTTGAGCCGTATCAATTCATATATTTGGTACAGCTAATGGTCGTATCTTTATCTAAATTTGTTACGGCCATTAGCCGTATCTAATTTAAAAAAAACAATTAGCTACTGAATTTACACAGAAAGAAAAATCAACAAAACATTTATGGATTTCAAAACTCATCATCAACACAAACATAAACTAGTCCAAGAAATAAATCTATAAACTATTTTATTAATGTAACATGACATCAATGATCAAATCTACAAACTATAGTTACACAACTACATGTATACGTAAACCAATGGCACAACAATATTAAACTGAAACGTACAACACTCATAACTGCATCCTCCCATCTTCTCCGGATCGTAGACACCATAAAAGAGGTCAGCATTCTGCTTGGGATCATTACCAAAGCTAGATTTACAGGTATATCAATATATCAATATATCAATATATCAATATATCATTACCAAAGCTAGAATTGCACTTGATAGAATTTCTTTTATCTTATATTGCAATTTTAATGTAGAAAAACAGAATGCTGACCTCTTTTATGGTGTTCTTGGTGGACTCGGACAGTTTGGGATCATTACCAATGGCTTCCAGATGTCTGTAAATCTTCACCAGACGTCTGAGTTTCTACTTGGGTCATGCACAGGGGGGCTCCAGACATCTGGTCCAACATCCAGACGTCTTCCATTGCTCTCAGACGTCTGCCAAAAAAAAATTCCTATAATTCATATAGACTGCTAGTCAAATATTGTATGACTTAATGCAAAAAAAACTTGATGCAAAAGAAATGTTATTATTTTGATATTTCATGCTGGTGCCATGATAACTACTTCTGTGAACAGAACTGGAAAATAGTTCATTACCCTGACTAAATGTGTTTAAAAGCCTTAATTATTTTCCTAGAACTCTCACCAAATAAAAAAGTTGCAACACAGAACTATTAACAGGGACAATAATACTTTACATTGACAACTTGGAAAGTGAACCATTTTTGAGATCAAAACTGTGAATTAGAAGAACAAATAATCTGGAAGGCATGTATAAACGACTTGACAATAAATCCAAATGATCAATTAAGAAATTAATTTGGAGTACACAAACCTGCGTCCATATTTCTGTGAAGGTTCCTTTTTTCCTTTAAAAGTGGGATAAAAGTGAGATAAGAATATAAGGCACCACAGTTCAATTTTTACATGTATATCTTTAGTTTAATTGAACAACAGCATGATTATGCCATGGTTATTCGGTATATATCTTTAGTTCAATTGAAAATACCGCAGCAAAATTGAACAACAACAGCATGGAAGCTGCTGTTCTCAACAGCAGTTTGTAAATGAAAAAGAAAGTTTCATGTGATTTATTTGACTCGTAATGCCATGGTGCAATAGGGCATTTATATATTATATCATGTTAGGTATTCACTTATGTTGCCCATTGCTTTTATCATAAGACAACATTGAGTAAAAGATAAAAACTTGATCAGTTCCTAAGTAACAAAATATCATGTATCAGTCTTCTTGCACACGATCTTTCAGGGTGTACAGTGTACTAACTCATGAATATATATTAAATATAACAGGAACTAATTACACTAATGGGAGAAAAGCAGGTTTAGCACATGTAAGCTCCCTCGCTTTTGGCCACAAAATGTATTATTTTGTAGAGCAGCATTGATATTGTTGTTCTCCCACTAACTGACTTGGACCAAATCCAAAAATAAAGAGTAAAAACAAAAATAACTATTAATACATTATCAACTACCATCATCCTCAAATCGAGTTAACTGTATTTTATTTTTCATTTATAACGACCTAAAGAGACCCGAGATTTGATCGTAAACCACAAACTGCAAAATGCATAACATTTCCCAAATTGAGAATTTGATACTTCAATTGCTTGCTATTCCGAACAACAAGCTCTTAGGCTTGCTGTTTCGGAATAGCAAGCCATTGCTGTTCCGAACATTGCTGTTCGAAACAGCAAGAAATTGCTGTTCGGAACAGCAAGCAATTGCTGTTCGACGTACTCCCCCGCTAAAATAGCAGGATATTTGCTAACTTCAGGAGATTCAGTAAAGTGACTCAGGGGTTTCAATGTTGCATCAGAGGCAATGTGAGCGAATAACTATTTAGTTGAACAATAAAAATAGATCAAATCAGTTAAAGTTATATAGATATAATGAATTCAAAAATTCAAATATATGAACATGTATGCACTTACAGTAGAAGAAACTCTCCATAAACTGCGGTTTTGCTTCCGCGCTAACACAATTGCTTCAAGTTTCCTCTTTGTGACGACTACTTCATGCATTCCAGCTAGACAATCTCCTCCAGTTAACCATTCAAGCTGCAATTATTAATGAAAACTGGGATAATGGTTTATAACTTCAAAACCTGTTCTCTGTAAATTACTCAAGTTTTTATGAAACATGATTTTATCTTCAAACAAAATGCAAGAATCATATCGACATCATTATGTATGGTTAATATCATATCTACCAAGAAACTCAGTACTGTACCATACATGCAAGCAAATATCCAAATAAATCATTACATACATGCACGCTTCGTTCATCATTACATCATTATGTAGACATTGTGACTGCAAATTTGAAAGACGTATATTATGAATGGAATGGACACATCAACTACCACCAAACAATTACAATAATAGAATAACAATGTAAAAAATAAAATGGGCTATAAAATTTAAAATTGAGATAAGAAAAATAAAATGGACTATAAACTCATTTCACCCGCAAAACATTAGTGGACAAAGAACATCTTAGGTTTGGTGGTACCATCTAGTGAATATAATATGAAAAACGACTGTTGTCACATCAAATTAATAGCCCAACTGAAAAAAAATCATCAAATTGAAAAGTAATACCTGATTTCATTAGTTACTTGAAAACGTTGTCCAATAATCCTGTTAGCCCGAGATCCATCACCATGCGTTATGATTCAGCCTCTCCGATTTCAACCGTTAATATCTAGGTCTGTATTTCCGTACTCCATAACTTCGGCTGTTGTAGCAGCGATCATCGAACCATTTGGGATCTGACCTTCAATGTATCTTTAGGGAAAAATAAAAGGATGCAGATCATCTTTCCAAGCATCAAAACTGTATTTTTTTCGTTCAGATCTGGAATGTTTTAGGAAGAAATTGTCAAGTAATCGGAAACTCGGTATATCTTATGTTAATTTAATCGTAACATCGTAACCTAATATGCTAACTTAATGATAATGATTATGATTACTTAATGATAGCACAAAATATGTTATCATAATCATAACTTGATTATGTACACGTGATATATCTCAAGTTAGAATATCTTAAATCATAACTCAAGTTATCATAAATCATAGCTATACTCAGTAAACGTGATATATCTCAAGTTAGCATATGATTATGATTACAATATATCTTGAGTTATCGTTAAGCACGAACTATACAATATTATACAATCATAAGATATACTATGCTTAATTATAATCTTCTTAAAACTACACTGTGTAATATGCTATGATTACGTGATAATCTGAGGATATCTTATGTTTCACGTGTACTCAGCACACCTGAGTTATTCATTTGAAAGTCTACAATTTTATTGATAATGCTATGCTTAGTTATAACTCAGTATATAATGTCCATTTTGTTTGGCTATGATTTGTATATAATCATGCACTGAGTAATATCCACCTGGGCGTTCATTTATTATCTTAAGAGTTACTTCGACTCATTAGACAAACTGTGTTTGCATACATGTAATATATCACTGTGTTTATTTCATCAACATATGATTTATACTCTACTCTAGCTTAACATAACCCTTTTCTCATCGATGTCGTGTCAGAACTTTGTCCAGCAAATATCCAAATGGTAAACAAAATATTCAAATGCTAACCTTCATGCACCAAGAAGTTATAAAAACATATTGCACACAAAAAATTGGTTGTCTGTTCATATCCTGAAGCTCTAGACTATAATTACAATTGGAAGAAACTGCAACTCTTACAGCATTGAGCATATAATATGCCTTAAAAATGAAATAAAAGATGCATAATAGTATGTTACATATCAAAAGGCTATGGCATGAAAATATACAGTTCATATTGAATGTATTATATTGAATCAATTGCCTATTACAAACAGACTATGCATTTTTACTGATGTGAATCAATTATGAAGTAACAAACAAATGATAAGGCACCAACTATTCAAATTTGAACTCACATTTAAATGAGGTTAAATTTTGTATATACACTTCCATTGATAATGTGTAATATAAGTGTAAGAAAATAAAAAGGAACAACACTATGGTTGACAAAACATTGAATCCTTTTTTTTTATCTAAAACAACGTAGGTATAAGAATAATCATATGAAAGACATTATCCAAGGTCTTCATGCTAACCTTCTCTTTCCAACACTACAATGGCCGTTTTGCATAATGATGCAATCTTTGTTCGTGTGTGGTCAGGATTGTGGGCTCAAAGACTGCTACTTTAGAAAATTGCTTCAGCCCGGACGATAGAGAAATCTTTTTACTGCAAGGGATAGTATCGAATAAACCAAGTTTGGAATGCATACATATTATAAGCATCATATCATCCAACCATATACCAAACTAAAATACTGGGAAAATAGAATGCAAACCTCGGTGCTGGATCTATTCCAGATAGATCAAACTTAAGTAGCAGCCTGCAGTCCTTTGTTAGTCTTCTTTTCCCCTCAAACACCTATTATCATACCCTGCAAGCACCCTGCGATGAAGAAGATGGATATCAACAAAGCTATTGCTTCGGGACTGCTATTGAAGTTTGATGCCGAGAAAGATGACATGCTTCGGGACTGCCATTGAAGGTTTAAAATTTGTTATTCAGAAGCATACTGAAAACAAAAACAACGAAACAACTAAAATTAATGGATCTTTGATCAAATAATTAAATATATACAACACCGTTTACCTATTTTATATATAGAATATAAATAGATTAGTGGTTCATTTTTATTTCACTCTGGCAAATCTACGGTGGTAGTGACAGTTCCGCATATAAAAAAGGTTGATTCTATGTTCGATATCATAAATAATTCTAAAGAAATTGCAATGCTGGCAGGGTAAAGATTTCGGTGATTTGTGAGGAAGGAGATACCTAGAGGATGATACAAATTGCGATTGCAGATGCCTAGAGGATGAAAAATCAGAATAGAGGATGAAAAATCAGAAGAACTGAGGGATTGCGACTGCAATTGCGATTCCGATTATTATACCCTGCAAGCACCCTGCGATGGAGAAGAAGGATATCAGCAAAGCTATTGCTTCGGGACTGCTATTGAAGTTTGATGCTGAGGAAGATGATTTGCTTTGGGAACATTCCAATATAACTCAAATAAAAACTGTTTACTTTCGATTCAAGCCTTTATCATTATAAAATCAACAGAATATTGATTTTAACCAATATTATCCCATTTATTCATTTAAATCTATATTTAAATATACTGAAATTTTCTGGGTTGTTACATTTAGTTACAGAGATACAAGATGCATCATTTCTGTCAAACGGTTCCTAAGTGATGACTTATCGAATGTTACAAGAGAGTTTCTACTGAATTTCAAAAGGTTTGGTTTGAAAAAAAAAAAATTATATATGCCTACTTTCTATAGCGATGGGAAGTGAATATATACCACAACTAGCTTACTAGACATGAAATTATCTGATTCCACAATGATATGCAATTAGCAGGAGTAGGGCCTTCAACCTTACATGTGAGTGTCACATATTTACATTTCAATTAAAGATACACAGTTAATTTACACATGGTTAAGGACACAGTTACCCAACATACAAATCATCATCGGCAAATCTTACTCAACATACAAATCAACACAGTTACGCAATCAGTCCACAATTAGGGCAAATCATTTAAGAAATCAGAGTATGTATTTGGGATTGAAAATCCTATAAATACTACACAAATCATCATCGGCAAATCTTATCCAACTCGCAGAAAACAATTCAATTTCTCAAATAAAATCAGAAATCTTACAACGTGTGATCGAGGAAGATTTTGATTCGAATTCGAGCAAGCAAGCATCGTCAATCAACTGAAGAAGTGCCTGAAGCCACGAATTTGTTTTAAAGCCAATTCGAAGAAACCCTAGCCGACATTTTTGGAGCAGCAATAAGCAAAAGGGACGGCCAGAAAATTAATCAGAAATGAAAAAATAGTGGGGGGGAAACGCGAAAATATGATGCAGAATAGAGCTGTATTAAATTTAACTGATCCGAGTGGTTGAAGATGTAAGGTTAGATTTGAAGGTTGAAGGTGGTGCGGATTGCCAAATTCAATTTGGTACGGGCTTGAGCACTATCAAATTTGATACGGCTTAAAGCTGTATCAAATCTCTGCATCATGGTGCACCAAATATGATATTTTGGTGTAGTGGGTCCTATCGGTGGTGGTTTGGTGGCGCTCGGTGGTCGGGATCGTCGTCAGCGGCACCAGGAAGTGGCGGGCTTTCTGGCCTCGATTCAGGCGGAGGAGGCGTCGGTCGGGGACGTGGGTTGGATCTGACGAGGGGGCGGAGACGAGTCGAGGGGTGGCGGTGGCTGGAAGCGGCTGTAGCGGCGGCGACGCTGGGGAGAAGGGGGGAACGGGTTTCGCCGTTGATTCGAGGGTTTGGGGGTTTTTTTATTTTTATTTTTAATGAATGGAGAAATATGATTGGTCGATATATATATTATATTTTTAAATAGTGTTTTCTCCAACGAACTCCTTTTTAAACCCAACGATTGTCGTCCCTAGCTAAATACCCCCATCCCGAACACAATGGGATAGGTTTCGTTGGCCAATTCGACAGTTACAGTCAGTTATTTTTCAAATTAAAGTATAAAACATTTAATTTTTAACTCTGAACGCACATTCAATTTGCCAGGGCCACAAACTGATTCGAAAAATTCCAGAAAAATAAATCTAGCTATGTTTTGACTCTACGGTCCCAACAAAACAAGTTTAGTCGAATTCTAAGATCGTTTGAAAAATGGCCCTTTTCTGGTCGATCCAATTTAAAAGAAATTGACCAAACACATTTTCTTTCGCCACGCTCACATACTAGCTTCAAAAATTATGAAATTTGAAACCTAGCAATAGTTTGACATCCCGGACCCAACAAAAGTGGTTTCGTCGAATTCCGAGGTCGTATGCAAAATATCGATTTTCCAAGGCTATATATTCTATATAGCGACCATTCTGAACATTCATTCGGCCATAACTTTTGATTCCCGTTATGAAACTTCGATTTTTCAGATTCGTTAGAAAGGTATTGACTAATAGATTTAAATATTTTTGGTTTCGCTAAAATCCGTTATATTCTCCACCCTGCACAGTCAGTCAAAGTTTGAATTCCAATTTTCAGACTGACTCACTATTTCTAATTCACTATTTTATTGAAATATTCTATTTCAATTGTTCAAAATTTCTTTGAAATCACCAATTTAAAAATTTTAAATTGGCTCGTATTTTCCGGGTTATTACAATCTCCCCCACTTAAAACTTTCCGTCCTCGAAAAGGAAACAACAGTAAAGTAGGAAACAAAATGTAAATGCAAAGTATTGTAAAGGTACCTACCTTGCACCGGAATTAGTCAGAGATATCCACTCTGCATTTGGGGTAAGCTTGCTTAATGCTTTCCTCAGTCTCCTAGGTACAGTCTTTAGGATCACTGCTCCACTGCACTTTAACTAAATGGACCTTTTTGCTTCTTAGTTCTCTAGTTTCTTTGCCAACAATCTTTAATGGCTCTCTTCTGAGTGCTAATTATGGAGTTATGTCTATATCATGTTGCGCTGCCTCTTCTACAACAAGATCTGAATCATGCACATGTCTTCTAAGTTGAGATATGTGAAATACATCATGCACTCCAGGTAACCAATCTGGTAATTGAACTCTATAAGCAAGAGTTCTAATTCGTTTGAGTATAGGAAAGGGACCAATAAATCTCGGTGCCAACTTCCCAGTTTTGCCAAATCTGATTACTCCTCTCATCGAAGAAACTTTCAAATAAACATGGTCACCAACAGCAAATGTCAAACCTCTCCTTCTAGAATCTGCATAACTTTTATGTCGGCTTTGCGCGGTTCTCAAACGCTTTTTGATGAAGTCGACTTTATCAGATGCTTCTCTAATCATATCGGGCCCTAACACAAGTCTATTGCCAGGTTCTACCCAACATGCTGGAGATCTGCAGGGTCTGCCATATAATGCTTCAAATGGCGACATTCCCAAACTTGCTTGATAGCTATTGTTATATGAGAATTCTGCCAAATGCAAATGATCTTCCCATGACCCACCAAAATCAATTATACAAGCCCGTAATAAATCTTCTAGAATTCTATTTACCCGCTCAGTTTGGCCATCTGTTTGAGGGTGATAAGCGGTGCTCACATTCAATTTCGTTCCCAATTCTGTTTGGAAAGCCTCCCAGAATTTGCTAGCAAATATCGGGTCTCTATCACTGACTATGCTGATGGGAATTCCATGCAGCTTAACGATTTTTTTGAAATATATCTGTGCTAGACTTTGAGCGGTTCTATTGGATCTGACAGGTATAAAATGGGCAGTCTTCGTGAAGCGATCTACGATTACCCAAATGCTGTCATTACCTTTCCTGGTTCGCGGCAAGCCATCTATGAAATCCATGGAAATTTGTTCCCATTTCCAACTTGGGACTTCCAACGGTTGCAACAGTCCAGCTAGCTTCTGTTGGTCGCTCTTGACCAATTGACAAGTAGGGCATCTGCTAACATACAAAGAAATATCCCTTTTCATTGCCCTCTACCAGAAAGTGCATTTGATATCGTTGTACATTTTACTCACCCCAGGATGGATGCAAAATTTGGATTTATGGCATTCATCTATCACTTCTCTTTTGAGCTCAGGGATGTTGGGAACACATATTCTCCCATTCAGTCTCAGAACTTCTTCTTTATCTACCTGAAAACTTGAGGGCTCTCCTCTCTGGATTCTCCCTTTGATCCTTTGAGTGAAATAATCTTTCCTCTAGAGAGCACATATCTTATCGATCAAGCTAGGGGTAATTATAAGATTGGCAATGATTGCAGTTTTTCTACTAAGCGCATCCGCTACAACGTTAGCTTTCCTCGGCGTATACAGGATATCAAGATCATACGCTGCAAGAAATTCTAGCCACCGCTGCTGTCTCAAATTCAGATCTTTCTGAGTGTATAAACTTCAATGATTGATGATCTGTGTACAGTATAAATTTCTCGCCCAATAAATAATGCCTCCAGATTTTCAAAGCAAAAACGATGGCTAGCAACTCAAGATCATGAGTTACATAATTCTTCTCATGCGGTTTCAGTTGGCGGCTTGCATAAGCGACTACTTGGCCTCTTTGCATTAACACTTCACCAAGACCTCTAATAGAAGCATCTGTCCAAACCGTCAAATCCTGATTGCCATCAATAATGGTTAACACTGGAGAAGTGGTCAGTTTCGATTTCAATTCCTGGAAAGCTTCTTCACAGTCGGAAGTCCACTTGAATTTCTCATGTTTCTTCGTGAGCTTCGTTAACGGACCGAATATCTTCGAAAAATCCTTAACGAACTTTCGATAATAACTAGCCAACCCCATAAAACTTCTAACCTCTGTGGGAGTAGTGGGTTGTTTCCAGTCTTGAATCGCTGTTATTTTGCTCGGATCAACAGAAATCCCTTTCTTTGACACGACATGGCCAAGAAATTTGACTTCTTCTTGCCAAATGACACATTTAGAAAATTTGGCTTTGAAGACGTTCTTCCTTAGAATCTCCAATACTTGTTCTAAGTGTTTTTCATGCTCGGGTTTTGATTTAGAGTATATTAAAATATCATCGATGAATACGAGGACAAATTTATTCAGAACTCCCCTGAACACTCTATTCATTAGATCGATAAAGTATGCTGGAGCATTGCACAGGACGAACGGCATTACTAACCATTCATAAAATATGTCTGGACCTCTGAAAGCCGTCAAAGGAACACACTCCTCTGCAATTCTCAATTGATGAAAACCCGTAGCTAGGTCCATTCGGGAAAATACTTTCGCTCCCATTCAATTGGTCTAGCAAATCATCGATGCGGGGTAATGGATGCTTGTTTTTGAGTGTCTGTTTGTTGAGGTCTCGGTAATCAACACATAATCGGAGAGTACCGTCTGACTTTGGGACAAACACAACAGCTGCACCCCAATTAGAAAAACTAGGTCTGATTAGACCCTTCCACAACTGTTGACGAGTTTGATCGCCTAATTCTTCTTTTTCCTTCGGAGTCATTCTGCGAATTGGATGTACTACTGGTCTGGCATTGGAAATTAGATCGATTCGGAATTCTATTTCCCTTTTCGGAGGTAAGTTTTCAACTTCTTCAAAAACATCCGCATAGTTTCTAACAATAGGAATCTTTTCTATGGAAGTGGGGATAAGTTCTAATGCCAACCAAAATTTTTCTCTATTCGGATTCGAACCATGACAGGGTATAAATATATGTCCAAGCTTCATTCGAATTTTAACAATTCTTTCCGCACACTTTACCTCAGCTTCATACTGCGTTAACCAATCCAGCCCGAGAATGAAATCGAATTTGGGAAAATCCATAAAGATTAAATCAAAGGGAAACTTGTAGAAAGAATAAGAGACTGGCACTCTACAATATGAACCGAGAATGAGAGATCCTCCTATCGGATTATGTACATCAACCGAATCTTTAAGCTTTTTCTGTTTTAACCTTAATTTGTGCATTGTGTTACTAGTAATAAAACTACGTGATGCACCTGTGTCAAACAATACAGAGACAGGAATATTTTTAATGGTAAGGATACCTCCCAAAACATTAGGTTTACCTGCTCCATCGGAAGCAGCTGGCGGGCTCGACCCGTCATATACGTGAGCTACTGTGGCTTTCTTCAATAAAGGACAGTCTTTGACCAGATGATCGGTCTTGCGACAGTCGAAGCACGAGTGAGGGTTCTGGGAGCCTTGGCTCGAACCTTGAGAATTGGTTCTCTACCTTTTCGGAGCTGTGCAGACATTTGAGTAGTGCCCCGGCTTGCCACAGTTAAAGCAGTTTCCTCTTGGCGGCTTACTGGTTTGTGGATTCGAAGATGTTGTTTGGCTTGACTCGCCTTGATTTACAGAAGGCTTGCGCTTGTTTCCGGCTTGGCTTCTAGCGCGATCTTGCTCCAGATGCCTATGGTCAAGGTCTTCGTAGTTACATGTCATTTCCACCAGTTCGTTGAATTCCAGCTTGACATGGGCCATGGCTCTATCATGATACTGTCGCCTTAGCCCAAGGATAAACCTCTTATTTTTGGATTTTGTCGTGGCGACGAGCTCCGGAGCATAGGGTGAAAACAGTGTAAATTTATTCAGATAATCCTGCACGGAAAGATCCCCCTGCTGGAGGTTGACGAAGTCATCGTGCATTCGTTCTAGAGCTTGTTCTGGGACATATTTCTCCTTGAAGAGTTCTTTGAATCCATCCCATGTTCTTCCAGCTTCTCTATTCCCGGCGGTAAGAGATTCCCACCATAGTTCAGCTTGTTCCTGCATAAGCCAGGCGCCCATAATAGCTTTATCTTCGTCTCCAAGCCGTAGGCCTTCAAGAATTTTCTCGCATGTTTTGAGCCATGC
Organism: Allium sativum; assembly: GCA_030737875.1. Classification (NCBI taxonomy): domain Eukaryota; kingdom Viridiplantae; phylum Streptophyta; class Magnoliopsida; order Asparagales; family Amaryllidaceae; genus Allium; species Allium sativum. The sequence goes on along the minus strand of CM060927.1, from coordinate 26,519,121 downwards.
AAGGGCCTCTATTACGGTGCCAGTTCCCGAGAAGGTCTTGCCTCCTAAGTTCTTATATCTCTTAGCTACACGGTCTAGCTCGAAGTATTGAGCTGCCGGAGGTTGTATCAAAGGTCATTCTTGAACTGGGGCTTCTCCCCTTCCTCGGCCTCGGCCGGCACGGCCTCCTCTAGCAGCGGCTGCTCTGGTAGCCAATTGTCAAATTCTATATAAGCAAGAAAAGAGTCAGCTAACAGAAATGATAGTTTATTGCATGATTAAGCAGAAAATTTACGGAAAGATAACGATGGACTGATCAAATTGTTTTTGCTATTCTGCTCAGCTCATTCTAGGACTTCACTAGTCCTATCTCTAATGAGCGACTCGCCTAAGAATACTACTGATTCTATTTTGACGAAATGTTTAATGTGTTAGACTCCAGAACTAAGGTTAACCAAAGCTCTGATACCAGCTGTGACGCCAGGAACTGGCGGGCTTTCTGGCCTCGATTCAGGCGGAGGAGGCGTCGGTCGGGGACGTGGGTGGGTCGGATCTGACGAGGGGGCGGAGACGAGTCGAGGGGTGGCGATGGCGTTGGCTGGAAGCGGCGGTAGCGGCGGCGGCGTTGGAGAGAAGGGGGGGAACGGGTTTCGCCGTTGATTCGAGGGTTTGGGGTTTTATTTTTATTTTTATTTTTAATGAATGGAGAAATATGATTGGTCGATATATATATTATATTTTTAAATAGTGTTTTCTCCAACGAACTCCTTTTTAAACCCAACGACTGTCGTTCTTAGCTAAATACCCCCATCCCGGACACAATGGGATTGGTTTCGTTGGCCAATTCGACTGTTACAGTCAGTTATTTTTCAAATTAAAGTATAAAACATTAAATTTTTAAAACTGAACGCACATTTCAATTTGCCAGGGCCACAAACTGATTCGAAAAATTCCAAAAAAATAAATCTAGCTATGTTTTGACTCTACAGTCCCAACAAAACTAGTTTCGTCGAATTCTGAGATCGTTTGAAAAATGGCCCTTTTCTGGTCGATCCAATTTAATAGAAATTGACCAAACACATTTTCTTTTGCCACGCACACATAATAGCTTCAAAAATTATGAAATTTGAAACCTAGTAATAGTTTGACATCCTAGACCCAACAAAAGTGGTTTCGTCGAATTCCGAGGTCGTATGCAAAATATCAATTTTCCAGGGCTATATATTCTATATAGCGACCATTCTGAACATTCATTCGGCCATAACTTTTGATTCCCGTTATGAAACTTCGATTTTTCAGATTCGTTAGAAAGGTATTGACTAACAGATTTAAATATTTTTGGTTTCGCTAAAATCCGTTATATTCTCCACCCTGCACAGTCAGTCAAAGTTTGAATTCAAATTTTCAGACTGACTCACTATTTCTAATTAACTATTTTATTGAAATATTCTATTTTAATTGTTCAAAATTTCTTTGAAATCACAAATTTAAATTTTTTAAATTGGCTCGTATTTTCCTGGTTATTACAAAATTGGACACATGATTCTAGTAGGGAAACATATAAATAATAACCTATTATGACATGGGTAAAATTAGGTAAAAAATGGTATAATTTGAATCTGACCATTTATGGATAGGAAATTCAAATTGTTAATAAGATAGGTATTGACACCTATAAAAACGAAAGGATTAATTAACTAACTTAATTAATCAAAAGAGGAATGTTTAAGCAATTGAAGTCTGAAGATTTAATATTGAGAATTGGCGTAAATACCTCAAATGGCATAAAATAAATTTGTGATGAAATTGGTAAGATTTTACATACCATAAATAGATGAACATAATTGAGTCAATTATGGCCATGGTTAAATTTGGAATTGATTGATAATTTGAATAGGGAGATTAATTCAAACTAGGGAATAATTAATCTTGTGTAATTAATCGTCTAGGACGCGAGGTTAGGATCTTTTGTGGTGTAAGATTGCCCGGACCCGCCCGGCAAATCCAGCTGCCACAAATGCTAGTCTAATGTGAGAGGTCTTAGGCACAAATTAAATATGTAATAGTTGTAAAGACATGAGGTTAGGCTCTTTTGTGGTGTAAGACTGCCCGGACCTGCCCGGCAAATCTAGTTGTGACAAATGCCAGTCTAATGTGAGAGGTCTTTATAAGGTTATGGTCTTAATGAATTAAGAAACACTTAACCAGATAAACATTTAGTGGGGTTAAGTGGGTGCCTTGGGTGGCATGTGGAATTAAGTGGGTGCCTTGGGTGGCATGTGAAACACGATTAGGTGTCTCAATAATTAATTAATGCTGATTAAAGACTATTTAACCTAACTTAATACATATGGACTGTATGATGATAGACATAAGTTAGGGTTAAGTAAAACGAATTGGATTGTGGGTGGGTTAAGTACAACTGATGGGTAGGTGGGTAATATTAATATATATAGGCCCACAAACTTAACCATTAAATAAATTGTATCAAATCAGTGGGAGGGTTAAGTACAACTAAAGGGGTAGGTGGGTAATATTAATACATATAGGCCCACAAACTTAACCGGATAAAAAGGGTTATGTAATTAAAGACACCTACTGGTATACATAACCAGGGCAGAATAGTAAAGTTATGTATTAAAGACACCCTTAGGGGTACGCATAACTAATGGGAATAGATAGAGTTATGTATTAAAGACACCTATAGGTACGCATAACGGATAGGTGCAATAGGGGTTATGTATTAAAGACACCTATAGGTACGCATAACTGATTGAGGGATATGTAATTAAAGACACCTTAGGGTATACATAGTCGGTAGAAAACCTAGTGGGAATACAAGACATAGGGGAGAGCTTGTATCATGTTGTGTGGGACCCATTTCAGTCAGTAACCCGAAGGGGTATCAAAGTAATAACTCCGTACTAGGCGGGGAAGGGGCAAGCTTAATGATTGATTGTAAGAGATCCAAATCGAGACAGATGGTGTGGGCGGCGCAAACCGACCGGGGACACGTGCGTGCATGGGCCGGGAAGAGGGGGACAAGATGACCGTGACACCAGTAGATATAACTTTGCACACCTTAGGTTGCCACTTTAGGGAAGTGAGACCCCCTAGTTGTGGGACTAGCACAGGGTATCTACAGAGTAGGGAGCCAATCGATTAGGGTAGTGGTTAGGGTATACCCGGACGTATGCCCTAAGTCTACCAATTTATAGTAGTTGGGTAGTGGGTACGACTAGTTGAGACAGGAGCAGGCAACACCTATGATAACAGCTAGGAATACACGAAACTACCACCATCGTTATCATTAGCAGAAGGGATCGTCCCATCTTGATTTTACTAGGAATAGTGCAAAGTAGTTAGTAGTCAGTGGTGAAGCATGCATACACCTTACCTTGTTTATCCTGTCATACCTGTCATTTGTATCGTGAATCCTCTTATCCACTTTGTATGCCTGTCATGTTTACCTTTATTTATTTACTGGATAAAAGTTACTGGACTCACCAGACGTATGTCTGACCTAGTTTGTTTCGCCTCTTTTCTTTCGTCCCCCACCTCCCCCGGTTCTCAGGGAGGAAACACCCAAGTTTAGTCACGATTTGGATATCATCTTCTAGGAGCTACATCTGAAGTATGCCTCGAGTCTCAGTCTCTTATATGGCTTGCTCTTTAATATGGGAATGATATTTTTCTTTTAATTACCTATGTACTCTGATGATGTAAAACAGAAGTGTTTTAATGGTTTTATAACTCATGGTATTATGTAACAAAGTATTTTGGATGATTTAATAAAGTTGTTTATTTTCCGCTGCAAAAATTTTCACCTTGTGATATCCTGTGTCTGTTTACCAAAAACGCTCCACTGAAGTTAAGGCATTCCCTTTGTGAGTGACCTTAATGGAGGTGGGGTGTTACATTTGGTATCAGAGCTGAAGGTTACCAGATTAGATAAAAGTTTTGAAAATATTTTTCAAAAAGGTTTTAAAAGAAAGTATTTTCAAAAAGGAAAGCCTGTTTTGAAAAACATTCCCCGAAAAGCCATATGTAGTATCTTTCGGTCCTCTTTCTAAAATCTTTCCCTTTTTCTTCCTAGCATGTCTAAGGATCTTAACCTTCCAGAGGGTGTACTGATACCGGGATGGTTTAAGAGGTATTTGGAAGCTAGGGCCATCGCCACAGGTCCAGCAAATGTTCCTCTTCCCCCATCTGCACCTGTTCCTCCTCATCCCCCTCCTAGTGTTGATACTTTTGCAAATATATGTAAGGACTTTCGGGCAATGTGCGGGAAACCTTTTCACGGGTCAGAGACGTTTGTTGAAGCTTGAAATTGGCTAAAGGAGGTGGAAGAATTGTTTGAAATCTTTGAGGTAGAAGATGGAAGAAATGTCCAGTTAGCTGCCTAGTTAATGAAGGATGAGGCCTCGTTTTGGTGGGAGGTCACTAATGGGGAGTGTCCAGTTGATACATGGCCGGATTTCAAGCGTAGTTTTGAGGCGAAATTTCTCTTACAAGCAGAAGAAAATCTATACATGGAAAGGTTCTTTGCATTGAAGCAGGGGGATCTGTCAGTAAAATAATACGTCAACAAGTTCAATCAGTTGGCGAGGTTTGAGTTAGATTTGGTGAACACACCTGAGAAGAAAGCTTTGAGATTTATTAAAGGGTTGAATGAGCCGCTACACGGATTAGCCATGACCTACATTCCCATGGGGGGCACTTTTGAAAATCTGGTGGATATGGCCCTAATGCATGAAGAGGACAAAGGAGCAAAGAAAGAGGAAAAAGTTGAAGGGACATTGAAAAACGAGAAGGCGGGACCCAAGAAAGGGCAACAACAACAACAGTAGAAGAAAGGCAAGAAGGATGACAAGGGAAAGGATAAGAGGAAATGCCACTATTGTGGGAAAGAATGTCACCTAGTCAAAGAATGTAAAAGGAGGAAGTTCAATTGCTTTAAGTGTGGAGAGGTCGGACACTTCTCCAAGGAATGCCCGAAGGCGCATGGATCGCAAGGGACTTCTGGAGGGCAGGCGAATGCTCTCGTAGCAGATGGATAGGATAGAGATAGGAAAAATTTATGTAAAAGGTTTAATTTCCTTATGAAATTAAGACTCTTTTGGATTCTGGCATTTTGACTTTGTAATTGAGACTCTGCACTTTAATACTAATCTTGTTTCTGATCCCGCAGTTGTTTCAAACCTCTTTGGTGGTTCGGCTCATTTATTGGTGATTTGTAAGGGGTTGAAATTATCTGTGTTAGGCATCAAAAATTTGAATGTGACATTTGTATGCTCAAGTTTATGGGCTATGGGTTGGTTCTAAATGGACCAGCTTTCTATATAGAGGGTCGTTCTCGATTTTGAGAGGAGGGTCGTTAAGTTTCTAACTTGTCATGGGAAGACCCCCAAAGTTTCTTGTGACCCGCAAGGTTCTGTTATGCTTAGCTTTCTGAGAATCATTCTGTAATCTGCTCTGTACCAGTAATCTGTAGGTATCTGAAAATTTCTGAGGGATAGGGGTTTCTACTCGAAGCATGAAGTAGATCTCCAGTTTTGACATTGTTTAATGGGGGTAAGTCTTTGGGTGTCAGTCTGATGTTGATTTCGGTCTTTGGGGCTGAGACTTAGGGAATTATTCTCTTAACCGATGTCAAATAGGAACGGAGCTTTTGTTTTAGTTATATCATTTGTTCATATCCCATCGACCGGATCTTCGACCTTTAGATAGGAAATCCATGGATGTAAACATGTGCTTGGGACATGTTATGTTTGATGGTAGCAAGTGGAAGCAAGTGTTTGCTTGTGGTTGCTCGTGGATGCATTTACACACACATTAGGCACTAGATCGGCTCAAATCACTTTCATATTGCATATAAATGTGTGTGCATATTTAGGGTAATGGATGAACAATGGTTGTTTTATCATATGGATGCTGCATTTTGATGAATGGTTTAGCACACATGTAGAAATAATATGTATCGATAGGATTCTTTCGCATACATGTTGGACTCATGGAACTGACATAATTCGCATTAAGGAGGTCAACTGAATCAGTGGACCGCCTGATTTTGCATTAGATAAGGAACATATACACACACTTTTGCATATGTTCATATGGCATTAGAAATCTTTTAAGGACAATGGGTGCCTGTGTTGGATGGTTGAGTAGATGGATGATTGTATGGTAGGATGCACATTCTTCTTGACTTGAAGATTTCGGAGACGAAATCCTTTAAGGAGGGGAGAATGTAACACCCCGTAAATTTCAATGTTAATATTCACAAATTAAAGGATAACTAATCTCAGACGTGGGAATTGAGGGAAACGGGTTGCGCCATCGTGTTCGCCTCGGAATTCTGGTTGAGATAGAGTCCGAGTTTGCGTGAATTGGACTTCGTATGAAGAAGTTACGGCCATCGGAATTTTCAGAAAAAATTTAAACAGATTTCGAAAATTCAAATTTCAGAGTCAGATGGGCTAGGCGGGAAATTTCCCGCTAGGGCCAGGTCGACCATAAGGTCGACCTGGGGGTCGACCTGCCCTAACCAGGTTGACCTGGGGGTCGACCTGCCCTAACCAGGTCGACCTGGGGGTCGACCTGCCCCCGGGTAAGATTTGTTTAATTACCTGTTAGTGACTAGATGCTGACTCATTAGGGTTTCTGATCTGCTCTGATTGGCTGGGATTAATTCTGGGTTGATCGGATGGACTAAACTAATCCTAAACTCTATAAAAAGACATGTAGACTCAAACACTAAAATCAAATCAAAATTAGATCAATGGATGTCATGTTGTCACTCCAAACCCTAGAGTAGCCGCCACCATTTAGAAGCAAATTAAAGACAATAATTCAATTCAAATCAAGCCTAAAACTACAACAACGAAATTGTCTACAACAAGGGAACACTAATCAATTACAGAATTCAGAACCCAGAACTCAAGACCCTCTTATTTGGTGAGTTCTAGTCACTTCTAGGTTTAAATAAATAAAAGTGAATCGTGGTAGACTATGATTTGGGTATATGTTGTTTGTAGTTATGCATGTTTATTATTGTGAATCATGAAATGATGCAAGTTCTTTATTATTGGGAATCATGAAGTTATGCAAGTTCAATATTGTTGTGAATCATGAAATGATGCAAGTTAGTTATTGTTGCGAATCATGAAGCTATGCAAGTTATTTGAATCATGAACCTATGTAAGTTACCTATGCAAGTTGTCAAGTTGTTAATTCATGAACCTATGCTAGTTGTTATGTTGTGGATCATGAAAATATGTAAGTCACCTATGCAAGATGTTATGTTATTATGAATCTATGCAAGTCGTTATTATGAATCTATGCAAGTTGTTATCACGAATTTATGCAAATTGTTATGAGATCATGCAAGTCACCTATACAAGTTATTATTCATGAAACTATGCAAGTTGTTATGTTATGCAAGTTGTTAAATATGTTGTGAATCATTAAACTATGTTAGTTGTTAATTATGTTGTTAATTCATGAACCTATGCAAGTCACCTATGCAAGTTGTTATGTTGTGAATCATTAAACTATGTTAGTTGTTAATTCTGTTGTTAATTCATGAACCTATGCAAGTTGTTATGTTGCAAAATCATGAATCTATGCAAGTTGTTAATTATGTAGTGAATCATAAATATATGCAAAATTATCATGTCATTTTCCCTAGTTGTCATGCTTATGCCAAAATTGTACTTAAAACGATCACCTTGTTATTCCCTTTATTTTATTGTTATGGCGAGGCTACCTTGTAACCTCGATGACGCCAAAAACACTAACGGTTACGCTAGTTAAGAAACGGGGAGAAAAGGGAAATTTGTAATAGGCATAGTGATTGTGTAAATTGGACGCATGATTCTAGTAGGGAAACATGTAAATAATTACCTATTATGACATGGGTAAAATTAGGTAAAAATTGGTATAATTTGAATATGACCATTTATGGATAGGAAATTCAAATTGTTAATAAGATAGGTATTGACAACTATAAAAAGGAAAGGATTAATTAATTAACTTAATTAATCAAAAGAGGAATGTTTAAGCAATTGAAGTCTGAAGATTTAATATAGAGAATTGGCATAAATGCCTTAAATGGCATAAAATAATTTTGTGATGAAATTGGTATGATTTTACATACCATAAATAGATGGACATAATTGAGTCAATTATGACCATAGTTAAATTTGGAATTGATTGATAATTTGAATAGGGAGATTAATTCAGATTGGGGAATAGTTAATCTTGTGTAATTAATTGTCTAAGACATGAGGTTAGGCTCTTTTGTGGTGTAAGACTGCCCGGACCAGCCCGGCAAATCCAGCTGCCACAAATGCCAGTCTAATGTGAGAGGTCTTAGGCATAAAATAAATACGTAACAGTTGTAAAGACACGAGGTTAGGCTCTTTTGTGGTGTAAGACTGCCCGGACCCACCCGGCAAATCCAACTGCCACAAATGCCAGTCTAATATGAGAGGTCTTTATAAGGTTACAGTCTTAATGAATTAAGAAACACTAAACCAGATAAACATGTAGTGGGGTTAAGCGGGTGCCTTGGGTGGCATGTGGAATTAATTGGGTGCCTTGAGTGGCATGTAAAACACGATTAGGTGTCTCAATAATTAATTAATGTTGATTAAAGACTACTTAAACTAACTTAATACATACGGACTGTATGATGATAGACATAAGTTAGGGTTAAGTAAAACGAATTGGATTGTGGGTGGGTTAAGTACAACTGATGGGTAGGTGGGTAATATTAATATATATATAGGCCCACAAACTTAACCATTAAATAAATTGTATCAAATCAGCGGGAGGGTTAAGTACAACTGAAGGGGTAGGTGGGTAATATTAATACATACAGCCCCACAAACTTAACCGGATAAAAGGGTTATGTAATTAAAGACACCTAATGGTATACATAACCGAGGCAGAATACTAAAGTTATGTATTAAAGCCACCCTTATGGGTATGCATTACTAATGGGAATAAATAGAGTTATGTATTAAAGACACCTATAGGTACGCATAACCGATAGGTAGAATAGGGGTTATGTATTAAAGACACCTATAGGCATGCATAACTGATTGAGGGCTATGTAATTAAAGACAACTTAGAGTATACATAGTCAGTAGAAAACCTATTGAGGATACAAGGCATAGGGGAGAGCTTGTATCATGTTGTGTGGGACCCATTTTAGTCTGTAACCCGGAGGGGTATCAAAGTAAGAACTCCGTACTAGGCGGAGAAGGGGCACGCTTACTGATTGATTGTAAGAGATAAAAAACGAGACGGATGGTGTGGGCGGCGAAAACCTACCGGGGACATGTGCGTGCATGGGTCGGGCAGAGTGGGACAAGACGACCGTGACACCAGTAGGTATAACTGTGCACACCTTAGGTTGCCACTTTAGGGAAGTGATACCCCTAGTTGTGGGACCAGCACAGGGTACCTACAGAGTAGGGAGCCGATCGATTAGGGTAGTGGTTAGGGTATACCTGGACGTATGCCCTAAGTCTACCAATTTATAGTAGAAGGGTAGTGGGTACGACTAGTTAAGATTGGAGCAGGCGGCACCTATGACAGCAGCTAGGAATACACGAAACTACCACCATCGTTATCATTAGCGGAAGGGATCATCCCATCTTGATTTTACTAGGAATAGTGCAGAGTAGTTATTAGTTAGTAGTAAAGCATGCATACACCTTACCTTATTTGTCCTGTCATGTCTGTCATCTGTACCGTGAATCCTCTTATCCACTTTGTATGCCTGTCATGTTTACCTTTATTTATTTACTGGCTAAAAGTTAATGAACTAAGCAGACGTATGTCTGACCTAGTTTGTTTCGCCTCTTTTCTTCCGTTCCCCCCTACCCCCAGGTTCTCAGGGAGGAAACACCTAGGTTTAGTCAGGATTTGGATATCATCTTCTAGGAGCTACTTCTGAAGTATGGCTCGAGTCTCTGTCTCTTATATGGCTTGCTCTTTAATATGGGGAATGATGTTTTTCTTTTAAATACCTATGTACTCTGATGATGTAAGACACAAGTGTTTTAATGGTTTAATGACTCTTGGTATTATGTAACAAAGTATTTTGGATGATTTAATAAAGTTGTTTATTTTCCACTGCAAATTTTTTTATATCTGTCTTGTGATATTCTGTGTTTGTTTACCAAAAACGCTCCACTGAAGTTAAGGCATTCCCTTTGTGAGTGACCTTAATGGAGGTGGGGTGTTACACATAAGCTACAACCCTACCTCCTTGCATCAATACAGCACCTAGTCTGGTACCACATGCATCTGTATATACTGTCATCTCTTCATTCCCCTTTGGAATGACTAACACTGGTGCACATGTCAACTTTTCCTTTAGACTCTTGAACGCATTCTCGCACTTTTCGTCCTAGACGAAAGCTTGATTCTTCTTAGTCAACTGAGTCAATGGTGCTGCTATCTTCGAGAAGTCTTGGATAAACTTTCGATAATATCCAGCTAACCCCAAGAAACTTCTTACGTCTATTACATTCTTGGGCGTAAACCGATCTTGTACCGTAGCCACCTTCGTGGGATCCACGGCAATACCATTCTCTGAAACAACATGGCCTAAGAATCTCACTTCCCTCCTCCAGAAGTGACACTTAGAAAACTTTGCTTTCAATTGGTGTTTTCTCAACACCTCCATCACTATCCTCAAATGTTCCCTGTGTTCTTCCTCTGTCCTCGTATAAACAAGTATATCGTACATGAACACAAGAACAAACTTATTCAACTGATCTCTGAATACCCTATTCATAAGATCCACAAAATATGCTCGTGCATTGGTCAACCCGAATGGCATGACCAACCACTCATAAAATCCAGACGGCGTTAGGAAGGCCGTTTTAGCTATACTCTCAGCTTCCACTATAAGCTGATGAAAACCTGTCGCGAGATCCAACTGGAAGAATACTCTCATGCCACTCAACTGATCAAACAAGTCATTTATCCGCGGTAGAGGATGCTTATTCTTCCTTGTCACTTTATTCAATTCGCGGTGGTCCACACACAATCGAAGGGAACCATCTTCCTTGGTAGCAAACACAACTGGTGCTCCCCACTCAGAAACACTTCTTCTGATAAATCCCTTCTTCAACAGATCGCTTACTTGCACCCCGAGTTCTCGCTGCTCCCTTGGCTCCATACGACGAAGTGGCATCACCATAGGACTGGCATCTTTCACTAAATCAACACGGAACTCAATCTTTCGTTGTAGTGGAAGTGCGGTCACTTCCTCGAAGACGTCCGGATATTGGCCAGCCACGGGAACATCTGACAACTCATCATGCGGGATGTAGAGGGAATTTAGAAAACTAATCATTACCCCATCACTAGGTAGACCACCAAACACTACCCTCCGCCCATCATTCGCTCTAACTGTCACCAAAAAGCCCTCACAGTCTACCACCAACCCGTATCTTTGGAACCAATCGACTCCCAAAATAATGCCAAACCTAGTAAAGCCCAAAACAAAGCAATCACAAACAAACATGCATCCATGGCTCGATAAGAACACATTACGACAAATCATGCTAAGGCTAGTCAAACCACCAATCGGGTTCGTTACCGCTAAAGGTCTATCGACTATCTCGGGTTTCAATCCCAACCTCTCTACCAGGTCACTAGACATGAAGGAACAGGAAGCTCCAGTATCAAACAATACTCAAACAGGAACATCATAAATAGAAAGCATACCTTGAATAACAACATTCTTTTCATTTCTCAGCCGCGGTTGGGGCATTCGACGATAAAGGAACATCATTGATAGCATATGCTTTCACAATCTGCTTTTCTTTAGGGGGTTGCGGACACTTATCCTTGTGATGTCCCACTTGGCCACAGTTGATGCACTTCATATCCGCTGGCTTGGCTCGACATTCTTTGGCACAGTGGCCCTTCTTACCACAGCTGAAGCACTCAACATCTTTCTTATTCTTTTTCTTCTGGCCATCCTTGGTCTGATTCTGCTTTCTCTTATTCTGAGAACCATTCTTGCCTCCACCACTTACTTGCAGCTTTGGCTCTTATGCAGATGCAAACTCAGTTTTTAACTTAGGGTATAGACTATCTGATCTCAAAGCTTTCCCCACAATCGATTCAAACGTCTCATCGATGTGGTTAATAAGCCTTTCCCCCAAGTACTGATCCAAGCCTGTTATTAACTTCTCATTCTTCTTCTCGAGAGTGTCAATGAGGGATAATCCATACTTTGACAAAGTATCGAACTCAACAATATACTCCGAGACAGCTCTACCATTCTGCTTTAGCTCCAGAAATTTCCTAAATAACTCTGACTTTTGGGCAGCTGGGATGAACTTATCACTAAATCGGGCCCTAAACTAATCCCATGTAACTTGATCCTCTGGAATAGCTGCCTTAATAGCATTCCACCAATTCATCGCACGTCCTTCCAGCTGACGGGATGCTAGCCTTCTCTTCATCGCATCCTCGATACCCAAGTCTTCGAAGATACGTCACAGCTATCCAACCAATCCCGAACATCCGTAGCCGTCTCCGTTCCACGGAACGGTTTCCCACCAAGACTAGTGTAGTCCTTACAGAGCTTGGCGAAATCGGCCCTAGGCACCTCCAACTCTGCACCACTACCATTGGCAGCATTGGGCACTGCCCTTTGAACAACCCTAAGCATCTCTCTCATGAAGTCAGTGAGCATAGTCCTCATGTCAGGAGCATTCCCGTTATTGGCTCCTCTACGAGTACCCCTCGTATATCGGCTCATCGTTCAATATCTGTAAGGAGAAAACGATTAACCATCTCTTCGGTGGTGCCAGTGCAGTGCGACTTCATCCTTAGGTATACTAATAGTGTATATATATTTGTACAACTTTTGAAAAACAAAATATAACAAATACGCGCTCTCATATACGTACTATCTCTCCCTGATTTTTTCCCTAGGTTAACTACGCAACCTAGAGCTCTGATACCAAATGTTACGACTCGCCCCGCACAAGCCGACATTTCCAATGCAAGTGCGATGTGTCGATGCCCAACCAGCATGGGACGGTCGTCGAAGAAAGGAAAGGTAAGGAATTTGAACTAACAAGGAACCTGTAGCATATCTCACAGCGCATGGAATAAAATATAATTACAACATACTTTGACATAAAACAGGCGAAACATTGCACAAGCTGAAAACTAAACATCATAGCAGCGGAAAATCCAAATACAACTTATGTTCCACATCATTATTATTACAACTTTAAAAGTGTATCTAAAGTTAAAGAAAGGAAAGGTACACTACTAATGCCCAAAGTAGTGACCCGCAGCGACACAGGGAGAATATGTACAGAATAGTACGTGTAAGCCACCTGCTCGTCTCCGGACAGCTACTCGTGCACAACCATCTATCCTATCTCTAGTCTGCCCGTTTAAGAGAACCCAGAGTAATAAGAAGAGACATAAAACTCTGGGTCAGACAAAAGTTTGGTATGAGCGATATGCAGCAAAACAGAACAATAACAGGTACACTAGACCATACCTGAACCTGGACCTGCAACCAAAGAGTTAGCACAACATACCGTACAATACTCTAAGGTGCCACTAACATATGGTGTAAAGGATACGGGGGTGGGGTGTGCATGTAATAGTGATGTCAGACAATCAAGCATAGCAACCATCCTCACAACTCTCTCATTGCGTAATGCATACGATATCCACCGCTTTGATCACCCAAATCCTTGCTATGATCACTCTGCCCCATGGAATCACAGTGACTCCACTGCACTGATCCATAGCCACTAATCCTTTGCAATGTCCACTCTGCCACATGGAGTCACAATGAATCCACTACACTGGCTCATAGCCATGCTACGATCACTCTACCCCATAGAGTAGTAACTACCCCACTGCACTGATACGTAGCCTAACATTCGTCTTGGTGGTGAATCAAAGCTATGGACGTCGATAACCCCTTAGCACACGTCCCACAGCAAAGCCTAACTCATGAAGTTAACTCGTTGGTTCCCTACTGGATCCTGAGTTCTACTTTCTATTTGGACTACCTTTGCATCTCGGGTTTTAGTCTTCTCCAGATCGGTCTTCATTTGGTTCAGAAAAAACTTCCTGTAACACCCCGTATTTTTAATATAATTAAAAATAAAATAGAATATATAAAAATATGCTTATGATGGGTAAATAATGGTGATGCATAAGAAGAATTAATTAATACATGGAAGAGAAGAAAAATTAGTTCGATAACGACGTATGTAACGGAAAAGATAGTAAAATAAGGATAACTAATTCAAGAATCAGGAATTAGGTAAAATGGACATCACCATTGTGTTTGTCTCGGAAAAATACGCGAAATAGAGTCCGAGTTTTCGAAAATCGGATACCGTATGAAGAAGATATGGACGAACGAAGTTAGGCAGAAAAACCGAAAACAGTCCAGAATACACTGGCGCACTTGTGAAGTGCGCCAGTACAAAAATACACTGGCACACTTGCCAAGTGCGCCCGTACAAATCCAGCACCGAATTCTGGAGTGTTCTGAGGTGACGTGTCTTCTTTTGAGTGGCTAGATGATGTGTATTCGAGCTGTGCGATTCTGATGACTTCTGGACTGATCTGAAGGCTCTAAATCACCCTATTCACCTATAAAATAACACCTAGACCTAGCCTAACTCACAACAAATCATTCTTACACCGTTATGCTGCTGGACTTCCTCTTGATCATGGCCGCCGTCTCTAATCTTCTTCCTAAGCTTTCAAACTCAAATCAATTCAAAGGTTAAAGCTTCAAAAAAGGATCAAATAATAAATCAGCGACGCCGCAACATTTCTACAACAAATCCAATTCTTAATTCATTAGCCATGCTATGTAAGTTCTAGTTATTTTCAGGTTTAAATATTTAATTATAATGTGGCCATGAAATAAAGTGGATTTGGATTTAAGTATGTATCGATTCAGATCTATTTCTGTTTCTTCTTGAATCTTGATCTTTGGACTTTTCTATCTTTACTCTCATGCTAAGTTCATGATCTATTCAGCCTGTTGTAAATCAATTTTCTTGATTCATGTTGATATTATTATCCAGTTGTAATCTTAATATGCATGTGATGATGTTTTTCTCTCCGATCTTGTTAGATGCAAAATTCTACCTTTCCCCTATTTATTTTCTTTTGATGAACCTAGGTCAATTTCGGACCTAGGCCTAAACTGCGATTTGCGTGCGATTGAATACGGGGGAAATATTGGGATATTGTCTTGTTGGATATATGTGTTTGATAGAATCGAAGGCATAATATGAAAACTGGATATTTGGGTATTATCGTTATAATTAAAGTTCGCTATCTTGGGTAAATTGGGGTAAACATGGAATACATGTAGTTTGTTATGAAACTTGACCTATGGAAAATATGGCAAGAATATTGATATGTATAACTTGGCTAAAATTTGACCTATGTAAATTGGGCATAGCTTTGTAAACATGTAAACTCTGAATCTTGACATATGTAAAAAGGCATGAAACTTGGTATATATGTAAATTGTCTAGGATTAGGCATATATAAATTGGCATATGAAATTTGGCATGGATCTTGATATAAGTGTAATTTGGCTAGAACTTGATATGTGTAAATTGGCATAAACTTGGCATACATGTAAACAGGCAAGAATTAGACATATATAATCCAACTAGAATTGGGTACATACATTAATGAGCATGTAATTTGGAATGTGGGCGTATGATAATTAACATGTAATTGTCGTGTTTAGCATAATCATGGTTACTGACATTTAATTTGGTATGATTTACATACCAAAAATTATAAACATGATTTAAAGGGAAGGTGGGCCATAATAGTAAATGTTGATTAATGTAAATTATGGACATAAAGATAATTGGTAATTTTTAGGAAACTTGCCATAAATTAGTCATTAATCACATAAGTGATTTATGGCATAAAATGGTATTAATTATATACCTAAATTAATGAGATTGATTGGAAACAAATTGGGCAGTAATTTGAATTTGAATAATTTACATAATTTATGTAAATTAGAAAATACGAATATGCTTAGCACGAGGTTGGATTGAGTTGTGATGTAAACCTGCCCGAACCCGCCCGGCTGTCCAGTAATCACAACAATACCTATCCAATGTGGGAGGCTAAGCATTGGGCCCAATAAAGACCCGAGGTTAGACTGAGTTGTGGCGTAAGACTGCCCGGACCCGACCGGCACACCGGCAGCCACAACAATATCTGTCTAATGTGAGAGGTTGGTGCCCTAATAAGACAACTAGAGCTGAGCTAGGATTGGTAGGGTTAAGTTA
Organism: Allium sativum; assembly: GCA_030737875.1. NCBI lineage: Eukaryota > Viridiplantae > Streptophyta > Magnoliopsida > Asparagales > Amaryllidaceae > Allium > Allium sativum. The sequence continues at coordinate 26,502,790 of CM060927.1, read as the reverse complement.
ACTAGAACACTTAACCAATTTCAACATGTTAACTAAATTGGTAGGTAGGGTTAGGTTAATCTGGACACTTAACCAATTTAATATGTTGACTACGGGAGTGGGTAAGGTTAAGCAAATGTTTAACCATTATAACATGATTAAACTGGACTAGAGAGTGAGGTTAAGTTAATGAGAACACTTAACCAATACAATGGGTTAATTAGACAAGTGGTTGCGGTTAAGTAGTAACACTTAACCAACATAACAGGACAAACGGGTGGGTTAAGTTAACTTGAATAAGTTGATAACACTTAACCATTATAATATGACCAGTGGGTGGGGTTAAGTTAACAAGAAAATTCTTAACCAATGATACAGATAGACAAACGGGGTTAAGTTAATAAACCACACTTAACCAATCAAACATAATAAGCGAGAAAGGTTAAGTTAACTAAGGTAAAAACTTAACCATGGTAACGTAACGAGTAGAAGGGTTAAGTACATATCGGGTTGGTGGGTAATATTAGTAAATATAGGCCCACATACACTTAACCATTAAATATACATGCTTGAATCAGTAGCGGGGTTAAGTACACATCAGGGTTGGTGGGTAATACCAGAGAATATAGGTCCACAGACTTAACCATTAGAAAAACCTAGTAACTGGGACCCATTTCAGCAGTAACCCACATTAGGTATCAACGGAACCCTGAGCTAGGCAGGGTGGGGCACGATTACTGGGCTGATTATAAGAGGTCAAATTAGCGGCGGTTGGTGCAGCAGTGCAGGTTCTAACGGAGTGCGGGCGTGCACACACTTCGGCGCAGAAAATTTAGCCACTGGGCATCAGTAGGTATAAAGCTGTGCATCTTGATCGTGTCAGGTTTGCCACCATGGGACTTGACACACCCCATAGTGGGACCAGCACAGGTATCTACAAGTAGGGGGCCGCCTGACACAAACGAGAACTAGGTCAAGTAGGGAGCCGATCGATAAGGTAGTAAGGGTGCATCGAATATATACATGGCCATTGGGGTGATCGAGGTGGAATCCTCATAATCGATGTACACCTGAAGGCTATCATAATTGCGGGGATTGGGATCACGTTGTAATTATTATATAACACAGGACACTAGTTGGGACACTAGTAGGAATATGGATCATTCAATGTAAGACACTTATGAGGATGCTAGTTAGGTGGTGCAAAGCAAATAGATATCATTTTAATGGTGAAGCTTAGAAACCTTGCGATGTTATTCTTGATAGAAACCATGTGGTGGGATACTTGATAGGAATTTTGGGATGTTATACTTGTTTCATCGTGCCCGAAGTTTATCTTGTTACCTTAGTTTATCTTGTTATCATAGTTTATCTTGATATCTTAGTTTATCTTGCCTACCTTGTTATCATGCTTATGTTTACTTTCAGTTTATTCATGCCATGTTATCTTTACCTATTTTTATGCTGAAAGTCACTAGGACTTACTCAGTCTTAATGACTGACCCGTTTTGTTTCGCCTCCTTTTCTTCCGTTTCCCCCCCCCTCCCCAGGTTCAGAGGGTGGGAATACAGCTTAGTTCGGATCTTACCAAGCTCCCAGGGCTCTTTCATGTATGGCTTGGATTTCTCTTGGCTATGGCTTGCTTTGCTTTATTGGGGAATACTGCAGTTTGTTTTTATGCTTCTTTATTTTTGAGCAAGACAGATATTTTAACTATGAAATTGGGTATTGGAAGTTGATGGGCTTTTCTTATAAACATTTATATTTAATAAATGATTTGAAGTACTTCCACTTTAATTTCCGCTGTTTTATATATGTCTATCTTGTAATATTTCTGTTCCAGTACCCATAATACTCCATTGAAGTTAAGGCATTCCCTTTGTGAGTGACCTTAACAGATGTGGGGTGTTACATTTGGTATCAGAGCAGAAGGTTACCAGACTGGGCAAAAGTTTTCAAAAAACCTTCTGAAATTATTTTCAAAACATTTACAAAGAAGCAAATTTTCAAGAAAATTTTGTTTTAATTTAAAGGCATATTCCCCAAAGCCATATGCACTTTCTTTTGATTCTCTCTTGAAATCTCTTCTCTCTCTTTTCACCATAGTTTCGTAGGCATCCGACACAGGTCGGAGGGCAAAGGAGTGCCCAACCTCCATCTGTAGCCGCAGCAGTTCCATCTGCGTCTAATCCTATCTCAAGTTGGGTAGAGTTGCCGTGCGTTGGAGGTAGCTTCGAGAGACTTGTCAACAAACTATACGAGGACAGTAAGAACAAGAAACTAGTTGTTATAGCTTAATCCAAGAAGGAGGAAAAAGGTGAGAGGAAAGAGACCAAAGTGAAAGAATAGTAAAACCCATGACAAGAGAGAGAGTATCTTTAGTGAGAAGGGACATGTAGTTAAGTATTATAGGACAAGGGCAAGGGACAAGATCGTCGAGAGGACAATTGAATGCTCTCACTACTAGCGTACCTAAGAGAGTGGTAACGTTTCTATTAAAGGTTTAGCTTTTCTTTTCTATCATCCCACTAGAACTTTGTTTTTTTTACATCGCATCCTTTTAATTCTGCTTCGAAAGTTGAGTCTCTGCATCTTAGTACTAGCATGGTAGAGGATCCCATTTTTGTCTCAAATCCTGTTGGGGAATCGGCTCATTTATTTATGACTTATTAGGATTTGAGAATGTCTATGCTAAGTGTTGAGTTTAGAAGGAATGCTCATGTTTTTGGTGAGCTATGGGTTGATTCTAGGGATGAAGTGGTTATCCAGTAAGGGTGACCTTCTCGGTTTTGAAAAGAGGGTAGTTAGACTCTTGACTTGCCTCGGTAATATCCTCGAAGTCACATGTAACCTTTAGGGTTCTATCATGATTTGTTACCTAGAATCTCTTGACACATTTATTGGTAACTCGTAATCCGCTCAAGTAATGTTGGCCACTAAGGCGGATGGGTCATTTCGCTTATGCATGAGTTGTAGAGAATCACCTTAGTAAGTACATTTGGCAACATGGTTGGCATTTATTTCCAAGAGATAGTTCTTCTACGTGGAATACCTGATAGTAAGTGGACGAGATCCAAGATTCACTAGTGAATTTTGTAGAGCTTGCATGAAACCATGAGTACGCAGTTATGTTTGAGCCGAGTATACTAGGAGGAGAATAAGTGAAAGTGGAACGAGAGGCAAAAGTGAAATGGTTTCCAACCCATATTTTGGAAACAAGAATTAAGAAGCTATGAAATTGTGTAGTTAAAGACGGTCAAAGCACAATGGAGTTAAGCTCAAGGAAATGCGACTTAGAAGATTGAAGACTACATTCGCGCATCATATCTCTTTTTAAGAGTATATCCATGATCTCTCTTTTCCTATAGAGCTTACTCACATGCTATCTTTTGTGTATATCCTCTCGGTCCTATCCTCAATCTAATTTCTGTTGCAAACCCCATAGGGAGTATGACTCATCTATTAGTAACACATGTTGGGGCTTGAGGGTGTTCGTTGGGTTGACTAAATTTTTTTTGGGTGTTATAGGATACGGGTTGGTCTTAGAAAGTGATTTCCTTGTGACCTAATAGGAGTCCATCATGCTTAGTTTCCTAGAATCATATATATTGGTTGGGATGAGTAATTCTTTGGGTGTCAGTCTGATGTTGATTTCGGTCTTCGGGGCTGATGCTTGGAGAGTTCTTCTCCTAATCAATATATATGTGGCATAGATTTCCAGTTTTGACATTGCCTAATGGGCACAAAGTTTTTACTTGCTTCTATCATTCGACTATACCTTTAGATAGGAACAATTGGGTGTAAACATGTGTTTGAGACATGTTATGATTGATGGTTGCAAGTGGCTGCAAGTGGTTGCTCGTGGATGCATTTACACACATTAGGCACTAGATCAGCTCAATCACCTTTCATATTGCATATGCACGAGTGTTTACACTTGTTTGTGGATGAAATTGAATGTGTTATCATGTGGATGTTGCATATGGATGGATATTTGTGCACACACATAGTCTTTATGTGACTAGGACTATTTGCAAACATGTTGGACTCATGGCACTAAACATATTTTGCATCTAGAAGATCAATCAGGCCTGATCATTTGCATTAGACAAGGAACATATACACACACTTCTTGCATATGTTCATACAGCATTAGAAATCTCTTAAGGACAATGAATGCCTGTGATTGATGATTGAGTAGATGGATGATGGATGGTAGGACACATTCTTCTTAACTTGAAGATTTCGGGGACGAAATCCTTTAAGGAGGGGAGAATGTAACACCCCGTATTTTTAATATAATTAAAAATAAAATAGAATATATAAAAATATGCTTATGATGGGTAAATAATGGTGATGCATAAGAAGAATTAATTAATACATGGAAGAGAAGAAAAATTAGTTCGATAACGACGTATGTAACGGAAAAGATAGTAAAATAAGGATAACTAATTCAAGAATCAGGAATTAGGTAAAATGGACATCACCATTGCGTTTGTCTCGGAAAAATACGCAAAATAGAGTCCGAGTTTTCGAAAATCGGATACCGTATGAAGAAGATATGGACGAACGAAGTTAGGCAGAAAAACCGAAAACAGTCCAGAATACACTGGCGCACTTGTGAAGTGCGCCAGTACAAAAATACACTGGCGCACCTGCCAAGTGCGCCCGTACAAATCCAGCACCGAATTCTGGAGTGTTCTGAGGTGACGTGTCTTCTTTTGAGTGGCTAGATGGTGTGTATTCGAGCTGTGCGATTCTGATGACTTCTTGACTGATCTGAAGGCTATAAATCACCCTATTCACCTATAAAATAACACCTAGACCTAGCCTAACTCACAACAAATCATTCTTACACCGTTATGCTGCTGGACTTCCTCTTGATCATGGTCGCCGTCTCTAATCTTCTTCCTAAGCTTTCAAACTCAAATCAATTCAAAGGTTAAAGCTTCAAAAAAGGATCAAATAATAAATCAGCGACGCCGCAACATTTCTACAACAAATCCAATTCTTAATTCATTAGCCATGCTATGTAAGTTCTAGTTATTTTCAGGTTTAAATATTTAATTATAATGTGGCCATGAAATAAAGTGGATTTGGATTTAAGTATGTATCGATTCAGATCTATTTCTGTTTCTTCTTGAATCTTGATCTTTGGACTTTTCTATCTTTACTCTCATGCTAAGTTCATGATCTATTCAGCCTGTTGTAAATCAATTTTCTTGATTCATGTTGATATTATTATCCAGTTGTAATCTTAATATGCCTGTGATGATGTTTTTCTCTCCGATCTTGTTTTGATGCAAAATTCTACCTTTCCCCTATTTATTTTCTTTTGATGAACCTAGGTCAATTTCGGACCTAGGCCTAAACTGCGATTTGCGTGCAATTGAATACGGGGGAAATATTGGGATATTGTCTTGTTGGATATATGTGTTTGATAGAATCGAAGGCATAATATGAAAACTGGATATTTGGGTATTATCGTTATAATTAAAGTTCGCTAGCTTGGGTAAATTGGGGTAAACATGGAATACATGTAGTTTGGTATGAAACTTGACCTATGGAAAATATGGCAAGAATATTGATATGTATAACTTGGCTAAAATTTGACCTATGTAAATTGGGCATAGCTTTGTAAACATGTAAACTCTAAATCTTGACATATGTAAAAAGGCATGAAACTTGGTATATATGTAAATTGTCTAGGATTAGGCATATATAAATTGGCATATGAAATTTGGCATGGATCTTGATATAAGTGTAATTTGGCTAGAACTTGATATTTGTAAATTGGCATAAACTTGGCATACATGTAAACAGGCAAGAATTAGACATATATAATCCAACTAGAATTGGGTACATACATTAATGAGCATGTAATTTGGAATGTGGGCGTATGATAATTAACATGTAATTGTCGTGTTTAGCATAATCATGGTTACTGACATTTAATTTGGTATGATTTACATACCAAAAATTATAAACATGATTTAAAGGGAAGGTGGGCCATAATAGTAAATGTTGATTAATGTAAATTATGGACATAAAGATAATTGGTAATTTTTAGGAAACTTGCCATAAATTAGTCATTAATCACATAAGTGATTTATGGCATAAAATGGTATTAATTATATACCTAAATTAATGAGATTGATTGGAAACAAATTGGCAGTAATTTGAATTTGAATAATTTACATAATTTATGTAAATTAGAAAATACGAATATGCTTAGCACGAGGTTGGATTGAGTTGTGATGTAAACCTGCCCGGACCCGCCCGGCTGTCCAGTAATCACAACAATACCTATCCAATGTGGGAGGCTAAGCATTGGGCCCAATAAAGACCCGAGGTTAGACTGAGTTGTGGCGTAAGACTGCCCGGACCCGACTGGCACACCGGCAGCCACAACAATATATGTCTAATGTGAGAGGTTGGTGCCCTAATAAGACAACTAGAGCTGAGCTAGGGTTGGTAGGGTTAAGTTAACTAGAACACTTAACCAATTTCAACATGTTAACTAAATTGGTAGGTAGGGTTAGGTTAATCTGGACACTTAACCAATTTAATATGTTGACTACGGGAGTGGGTAAGGTTAAGCAAATGTTTAACCATTATAACATGATTAAACTGGACTAGAGAGTGAGGTTAAGTTAATGAGAACACTTAACCAATACAATGGGTTAATTAGACAAGTGGTTGCGGTTAAGTAGTAACACTTAACCAACATAACAGGGCAAACGGGTGGGTTAAGTTAACTTGAATAAGTTGATAACACTTAACCATTATAATATGACCAGTGGGTTGGGTTAAGTTAACAAGAAAATTCTTAACCAATGTAACCAGATAGACAAACGGGGTTAAGTTAATAAACCACACTTAACCAATCAAACATAATAAGCGAGAAAGGTTAAGTTAACTAAGGTAAACACTTAACCATGGTAACGTAACGAGTAGAAGGATTAAGTACATATCGGGTTGGTGGGTAATATTAGTAAATATAGGCCCACATACACTTAACCATTAAATATACATGCTTGAATCAGTAGCGGGGTTAAGTACACATCAGGGTTGGTGGGTAATATCAGAGAATATAGGCCCACAGACTTAACCATTAGAAAAACCTAGTAACGGGGACCCATTTCAGCAGTAACCCACATTAGGTATCAACGGAACCCTGAGCTAGGCAGGGTGGGGCACGATTACTGGGCTGATTATAAGAGGTCAAATTAGCGGCGATTGGTGCAGCAGTGCAGGTTCTAACGGAGTGCGGGCGTGCACACACTTCGGCGCAGAAAATTTAGCCACTGGGCATCAGTAGGTATAAAGCTGTGCATCTTGATCGTGTCAGGTTTGCCACCATGGGACTTGATGCACCCCATGGTGGGACCAGCACAGGTATCTACAAGTAGGGGGCCGCGTGACACAAACGAGAACTAGGTCAAGTAGGGAGCCGATCGATAAGGTAGTAAGGGTGCATCGAATATATACATGGCCATTGGGGTGATCGAGGTGGAATCCTGATAATCGATGTACACCTGAAGGCTACCATAATTGCGGGGATTGGGACCACGTTGTAATTATTATATAACACAGGACACTAGTTGGGACACTAGTAGGAATATGGATCATTCAATGTAAGACACTTATGAGGATGCTAGTTATGTGGTGCAGAGCAAATAGATATCATTTTAATGGTGAAGCTTAGAAACCTTGCGATGTTATTCTTGATAGAAACCATGTGGTGGGATACTTGATAGGAATTTTGGGATGTTATACTTGTTTCATCGTGCCCGAAGTTTATCTTGTTACCTTAGTTTATCTTGTTATCATAGTTTATCTTGATATCTTAGTTTATCTTGCCTATCTTGTTATCATGCTTATGTTTACTTTCAGATTATTCATGCCATGTTATCTTTACCTATTTTTATGCTGAAAGTCACTAGGACTTACTCAGTCTTTATGACTGACCCGTTTTGTTTCGCCTCCTTTTCTTCCGTTTCCCCCCCCCCCTCCCCAGGTTCAGAGGGTGGGAATATAGCTTAGTTCGGATCTTACCAAGCTCCCAGGGCTCTTTCATGTATGGCTTGGATTTCTCTTGGCTATGGCTTGCTTTGCTTTATTGGGGAATACTGCAGTTTGTTTTTATGCTTCTTTATTTTTGAGCAAGACAGATATTTTAACTATGAAATTGGGTATTGGAAGTTGATGGGCTTTTCTTATAAACATTTATATTTAATAAATGATTTGAAGTACTTCCACTTTATTTTCCGCTGTTTTATATATGTCTGTCTTGTAATATTTCTATTCCAGTACCCATAATACTCCATTGAAGTTAAGGCATTCCCTTTGTGAGTGACCTTAACAGATGTGGGGTGTTACATTTCCTTTCGGATCGGTTCTCGTCTTTTTGTTCAGTCCATTGTCATCAACCTTGTTCAGTTCGTGATCGTTTAGTCTCAAGTGCAAGCTCCTTGATTCGGGTTTTGGTTAACCCTCGGGTCGGTTCGTGCCCAACACCAGCTCGTGGCACAACAGTTCGGCTCGTGACATCCTTCCTCCATCGGTTCGGATCGTGAGCTCCTCTCCAGGTCGGATTGCACTCCTCCGTTGACTCGTGGGTCAGGCCTTCATCGGATCGTGACTTGCTTCCTCAGGTAGTCCGTGGCACACTCCAGGAGAACGAGTCGGGTCAGCGGTTCGTGAAGAAGGGGGTGCTCCACGAGGCGGTTCAGATCGCGCCATACGGATCAGGTCGGGATTCTCCACTTCGTAGCCACCAAGTGGTTCGGTCTGTGCTCCCCTTCTCCGATCCGATCCGGTTCGGTAGATTTCCTGCACTTCTTTCCTCCAACTGTTTTACGCCATTCGACGACGTTTTCGACCAATCTAACTTTTCTAGTCAATCATAAAGCATAACTTACAGTCATAGCAACATATAGAATTGACCACTAACACCAAAACGACAATTTGATATCTAATGATAGGACTAGCAAAACTTAACCAAACTATCCAAATTTTCCAACAGAGACCTAAAACAATATTTCGAAATTTATAAATATTTTTCCAAAATTTAATCATGTTTAAATTCACTAATTAACACTAATTACCCTTAATTAACCATAATTAGTGAGGAACTATGCAAATCACTCACCTTAGCCACAATAAAATACCAAATCTGAAATTATCCTCTATTTGGTGTTCTCAAGGCTACACAGCGGCTCTACCTCGATTTTTGAGCTAATCCGCTTTGATTTGATGTAGATTTGGCTTAATTAGCGATTAGAAGGTGATTTGGGGTGTTTTAGCAAGTGGAGGCGATTGCTAGGTTGAGAGGGATGATAGGTGGTGGCTGAAAAATGAGAAAAGAGTGTTCTGTAAACCTTAACAGTCCTTAAATACTCCAAATCCAGAAATCCCCCACTGAGCCTAGATATTAATTACCCAATTAAGCCCGGTTAAGCTGCTTTTACCTTCTTGACCTTAATTTAGCCATATCTCACAAATGGTAAGTCCGTTTTTCACATATGACCACTCTACGGAAAGGTAAACCATCATCCGGATCTAATGGAAGTGATTTCAGGTCAAAACTCCTTTCCAATCAAAAGTTATGGTCGAAACAATATCAGCTAGGGGCAAAACGGTCATTTAAAAATCGGCAAAAATCATGGACATGGGAAATGACCCCAATAGTCGTCTCCCAAAGTTACATGGCTATACGACATCGTATGAGAAAGAAATAAATATTCTACAATCCTTCGATGCATAGAATGCGATTAGTTACAACTATGCTACAAAAAATCATATATATACCAGTATGTCCTCATGTAGGGTTAATCATGACAAAAGGTCAAACTACTATCTCAAATTCTAAGTCTAATCTACGTACTAGATTACTATAAGTAAAATAAAGCAAAGCATCAATATCAAATACAAATCTGACAAAAACATCTTTGATGGAAAAATGTAACATCCCGTATTTTTAACGATTTAACAGTTAATTTATTTAATTATTTAAATATTGATTTGATAATTTAAATGACTTGAATTAATTAATTTTGATTATTTTATATATATATATATATATATATATAAACAGTGGAATAATGATTTTAATTTCTGAAATAGTCGATGAATTTGCAGTATTGTGTGAATTGGATTATTAAGAGATTTGATTCAGTTCAGAATTGAATTATAATAACGAAATTATTTATTTATTGAAGTTTGAACGTATTAATTATAATAATTTAAAACGAGCCCTTAACGTTGTGGTAGTTGGTAGTTTGACGTTTTGAACTTCAAATGGGTTTACATGATTCGTTATAAGTCGGATTTCTTTGAAATAAGAAACATTTGAACCTGTTGGGCTATATTTTTCTAATGGAAGTGAAAAGTCGAGATTTCATATTGTAGATTGTGAGTTATGTCCAAATAAAATTTTCAGAAAGTTGTTATGGAATCGTTTATAAATAATAACGATTTACTTAATAATATAAAAAGGGGTTTTATATAAATCGAATATCGATAAACTTGGATTTCGAAATATCGAGTTATAAATCCAAGTATGTTTATTTTGCAACTATATGATAATTTATTTGGATATATATGATAATGTTAATGTATTATTATTATATTTAATTGTTTTTTAATATATTAATATTAAATTGGTTTATTCAAGCCTTAAAAATAGTCATTTTGCAAACGACTTCCGTTTTCGTAGAAATGAATTTTATTAAATCCGTAATGATTAATTATTGTTAGATTTCAAATCTCGCACCAATCGGAGTTGTTTTGTGACCATGTGCAATTTAAATTTAAATCGATCAATAATTTGACTTTAAATTAACGCTGTGTGAGATAACGGACTCAGAATTCGACGAAACAAGTTTCATTGGGTCCGTAATGTCAAACCATAGTGTTTGTCCATTTTCATCAAATTTGGATATTGTATGTGATCATAGGGATTTTAAAACGACAAATATAGACAGCAATACAATAAAAATTATTAGAAAAATAAATGAGTCTTACCCTAGAAGCTAACCTAACCTATATATATACACTATTTACCCTCTGCTAACCCTAATCTTTTCCTTCCCATAGTTGACCAAGCTTCAGCCACCATAATTTTCATCTTTCACAAACAAAATATGAGAGATGAAATCAGTAGAAATTCATATAAAAATCTATAAATCACCAAACTCATGTTTTTGGATTATTGGAGCAAAGCACTACAACCTGATATGAATTTTAGGGGAGTTCGAACTTCTTCAGTTCGAAGTTATATTTTTATCGTGTATATATTGCTAGCTAGGGCTCAAAAATTTGGGAAATAGAGGCATAGAATCAAAGCATGGAATTTGCATTTGGATTGATAAGGGAGGATAGGGCTTGCATGCAAATTTTGGAGTTTTTCTGTGCATATAAAGTTTGATGTCTACAACGTCATGGCTCATGAACCTGGAAGCAGCGTCGACGAAGGTTTGTTCGAGTTTAATCTAATAAGCATGGGGTGATGGAGCAAGAAGAGAGATGAATTGTGGTGGAGTTCTTTTTGAATTTGGTGACTCATAGAGGGAGCACGAGTAGTAATAATATCAGCAATGGCAGACTTTGGGTTTAAACTGACCTGGAAAAAGAAGCTTTCTGGAATGGGTTTAGGGGCATGTAGGATTTAATGGGATGAGGTGAAGCCCAAGTAATTAATAATTAAATTTAAGTTAAGTTTAATTTTAAATTAAAAGTGCACTAACTTGTAAATGCCATATTTTGGTCATACAATGTCAGTTTGATGAACAGTTTGTCACGTTGGAATCATGTGGACGCAGGCTACACAATGAAACTGGTTTGGAGCCATTTGGAGCTCGTTACAATTTATGGCAGAATAAAATGCCTGATTCGAATCATCGACCATTAATCGCTATTCAACGATTAACGACCAAATTGAGTATACTCACTAACTCTGTTTAGTTTTATAATTTTGTAAACGTATTTTAAAATTAATATATGATAATTGAATGTTATATGATGGTTGTTTGGATGAATTGCTAAATAATTGGTTGAAATTATATATATATATTATATATATATATATCGTTACTTAAATATTGATTCTATTTATTATGATATCTCATATTGAAATAAAATCTTTGTTATTTACGTTGATTAACATCTGTGAATGTAGGGAAATAGGTTGGAGGGATCCAACTGGATTCCTCAAAATTATTACTGTTTATTTTCATATATTGTGATATATGTTGTGTTAATTGTTCTGTGTTATATTCTGTTGTGTTGGATGTTTGGATTGCACTGGCCCTAGAATAATTAGTATTTACATATCATAAAAATATATTCGAATGAAAACAAAATGAATTTGATTTATAAAAAGGAAAAAACTATTTTTATAGGAATAGAAATTTAATTTCAAATAGGCTAGTATATTATAACTTGTTTTTAATTATATAAAAACAAGTGGTTTAATTTATAAATGATGTTCATAAAATAAGAGATATAATTATCACTAGATAATTTGGGAATGTAAATTCAGCAGAGAATTAAAAGAGAAATTAGAAATTGTTTAAAAAGGAAACGATCAAATTTATTCCGATGTTCAGAACGCGAATAGAATTAAAAACAAATCCATAGGATTTATAATTAAAATTCGACTGTGGATTTATTTAATAAAACGAGCCCGAATTTCTAATAAGAAATAATATTCACGTTATAAAGTGAATAGTGGTTTAAAAGCAAATTTTTTGCATATTGGAACGAGTTTAAGAGAAATTGTTTAAGATGTGGAAGTGATAAATTCAAAAGTGAATTTACAATGGAATGGAAACTGAATTAACCTGAAACGATTTAATTATTCCAAAGTTCGGAACGTGTAACACCCCATGTCCATTAAAGTCACTCACTAAGGGGATGCATTAACTTTCATGGAGTATAATAAGAGTATAGAACAAAATATCACAAGATAGGTATATAAAATGGTACTTAAGAAAATATAAAATTTATTCATTGCAGCAGAAAAGAAAAACATGTTTGGTTACAACATCAAAACCACATACTAGAGCCAAGTACACAAATATCCATCTTGAACAAAATTATTATCAGAGTACATAAAAGTAAAACCATAATCCCACTCCAAATAGCCATAATGGAAAAGAGATAAAGCCAAGCGTTACTTTCAACACTTCTAAGCAGTTCAAGAAGAAAGTGGTCGAAGTCAAGCTTCACTAATCCCACCCTAAGGACCGGGGGGGAGAGAGAGAAAGAAAAGAGGTGAAACAAAAAGGGTCAGACATAAATCTGCCGAGTCTAGTGACTTTAACAATATAATCAGTAAAGTAACAGGGTAAGAACATAAACTGGATATAAGAGATGATTGCAACATAAGCAGATATGACAAGGTAAACAAGGTAGGTAAGATAGGACACCGACTGCGCTTCTAACCACTATAAAATATGCTCTGCACCATACCACATACTAGTTACATACTAAAAGATGATCCCTCCCTACTAATCATAATAATGGTAGCTTCGTGTACCCCTCGCTACTCTCATAGGTGCCCACTTGCTCCTACCACCACTAGTTGTACCCACTACCCTCCCCATTCGATCGGATCCCCAACCTCATATATACCTGTGCTGGTCCCACAATAGGGTGTATCACTCCCTAAGGTGGCAACCCCCGATACTACTGAAATACACAGCTTATACCTACACGATGCAACAACGTCTTACCTACCAGCCCGGACCCACGCACGCACATGACTCCGTTGGACTTGCACTGCCATCACTCTTTATTGACCTCTTACAATCAACCCCAGTAAGCATGTCCCTGTCCTCGACCTAGTTCGAGCTCATATAGATACTAAAATGGGTTACTGGTTGAAAAGGGTCCACTCACTTGACACAAGCTTTCCTCCAAAGCTTGGTCCCTACTAGGAATTCCCACCTAACCTCTCTTTATCCCTATGTCTAATCACATGTCTCATCTTGGTTAAGTGCTTTTATTATGTTTCACATGCTACCCTTGTTACCCACTTAACCCTTTAACATCCCCATGTCTAAACACATGTCTTATCTTGGTTAAGTGCATATTAATTTATTATAACCATAATCTTGCAAGACCCCTCACATTAGATTGTCGTTTTGCTGTTGTTGGATATGCCGGGCGGTTCCGGGCAGGATTATACCGCAAACTGAATCTAACGTCGTGTCTTTGCATTATTACGCGTCTAATTTCTGCCTTTGACCTCTCACATTAGACTGTTGTTTGCAGTTGCTAGATATGCCGGGCGGTTCCGGGCAGACTTCTACCGCAAACCAATTCTAACCTCATCTCTTAGGCATTCATTATCTCTTCTTTTCTACAAACCCAAATTCAAGTTCTGACTTATTACATATATCCTAATTGCCCATAATTTCCAATTCAATTTACATTTATAATTCCAATCCAAGTCATGCCTATAATTCCATGTATATAAATTGTACCAATTTATGCCCCAAATCAATTACATGATTACAAATCAATTTATGCCCAATTACATATTATTCAATATTTTCCCAAACTTTTCCCAATCGTTCCAACGTTATTCGTACATAAATATCAACGCAATATGTTAGGCTCGAGGTTAGCCTAATCTCATAAAGAAAATTGGCATAAAATACGCATATGAAACATGAACTAGCATAGAACAATAAAATAGATCCAATAGGCATATGATAACAGTAATTTGGGTATGAATCTGAAAGATAAGAAATCTACAAAACTTGATATGATTCGTCTTACTAATAGGCATGATCATTAAATCCAATTTACAATCCTATCACAATTACTTTTTAATTATATGTGAAAGTAACATAGACTCACAGCGGCAGGATTTGGGAGAGAGGATATCTGAATTCTGATTTCTGGATTTGATTAGCTAAACTGTTGTTGTAGAATTTGATTCTTATCTTTCAATTTGAATACTCTTATTCTGATTTGCTTTGGTGGAGAAGAAAGGCTAGGTTAACTTAGATTTGAGCAGTATGGAGGCGCCATGGATTAGTGTAATGAAATTAGGGTTAGGTTTAAGTGTCTATTTATAGGAGTACTAGGTGTATTAGGACAATTAGATTAGACTAGGGACCATATGAACCATCTAAACCAGAAAAACACATCATCCAGCCAATTCCAGAAGGACATATCAACCATAGATCACCAAAACATGTCGGCCAGATCTGGGCAGATGGGGACACCCCTATAGGGGGTCGACACCCCCGTCGACACCCCCTATGAGGGGTCGACACCCATGTCGACAACCCTTGGGGGGGTCGACACCCACGAGTTGGAATTTTCCCGCTCGGCCCTTTTCACTGATTTCAAATTTTGAATTCATTTTTTATTTTGAATTATTATTTAAATAAGTTATGTTTTAAACTGAAATCTTCTAAGCTTCATAACTTCTTCATATGATATCCGATTTAAGCAAACTCAGACTCTATTCCAAGCAGAATTTCGAGACGAATGGAATGGCACAGCCTATTTCCCTTAATTCTTCTTCTAAAAATTAAGTATTCTTTAATTATCCCTTATGTCATGTTTTAAAATTACGGGGTGTTACATTCTCCCCTTCTTAAAGGATTTCGTCCCCGAAATTTTAAAGTTAAGAAGAATGTGTCCTACCATCCATCATCCGTCTACTCATCTATCATCCACAAGCATCCGTTGTCCTTAAAAGATTTCTAATGTTATATGAACATATGCAAAAGTGGGTGTATATGTCCCCTATCTAATGCAAAGATCAGGCGGTCTACTGATTCAGTTGACCTCCTTAATGCGAAACATGATAGTGCCATGCGTCCATTATGTATGCAAAAGAAACCTAATGATACATATCATTTCTATATGAGTGCACAACCATTCATTTAAATGCAGCATCCATATGATAACACATTCAACATACATCCATTAACTTAAATATGCACACTCATTCATATGCAATATGAAAGTGATTGAGCCATTATAGTGCCTAACGTGTGTGTAAATGCATACACGAGCAAACACTTACATCCACTTGCATCCACGAAACATAACATGTCCCAAACACATGTTTACAACCATAGGATTTTCTACCTAAGGGTCGAAGATATAATCGAGAGGATACACTAAACGATAGAACAAGTATAAACAAAGTAGTAGAAAAAGGAGAAGTTAAGAACATACCCTAAAAAAGGAAAGGGTACGACGTGTGTATCTTGTCTTCAGTCTCCCAAGTCGCGTCTCCTTGATCATTTCCCCATTGGACTTTAACCAACTTGATCTCTTGATTGCGTAATTTCTTGTCCTCTGATCCAAGGATGCACGTAGGAACTCGTCTAACCGTGGCATCTCGCTCTACTTCCACTTCTCTAAGCATGCTCAGCTCTACTACTTCCACGGTATCGTGTAAATACTTCCTCACATGTGACACATGAAATACGTTATGAACACCACTAAGCTTCTCAGGCAACTTTACTTTGTAGGCCATCTGTCCAATTCTTTCTGTAATGGGGAATGGCCCTACGAACCTTGGTGCCAATTTCCCAACATATCCAAAATGAACTACATTCCTCAATGGTGATACTTTAATAAAAACCATATCTCCAACATAGAACTCATGATCAGTTCGTCTCTTATCACTAAAGTGATCCGTAGGATAGAGTAGAAATAAGATTAGAAAATACTCTATTCAAAAAAAATGTGTTGTGTGAGAGAAGAAATTGTTGTACATGAATGATGTATGAAAATTATAGAAATTTTGGTTGTAGTTGTTTGTACTGTTAAAACTTTGCTAAACTAAAAATTTTATTTGTTTATTTCATTTTGTGATATACACTAGTACTAAAATGAGTATATTTAATATGTAATATCTAAAAGCTGTGATAATTTTTTTAACGATTTATGAATCTATTGCAACTGGCATATACTGTTGCAAAAGTATATGTTGCAACAACAAAAGCCCATTGCAAAAAAGTTTACTGCAACATATTATTGCAACGGGCAATAATTGTTGCGAAAAGTGACCGACCTTTTGAAACTTCGGGTATATAGACGGGCGCTGGCCTGTTGCAATAGGTCTACTGCAACAGATATGGCCTGTTGCGAAAAGTGTTTTTTGTTGTAGTGTATGTCTCGAACATCAAACTCAAGATCGGTTCGTCTCTTATCAGTGTATGACTTTTGCCGGTCTTATGCCATCTTCATGTGTCTTCGAATCAAGTCTATCTTCTCTAAAGTTTCTCTAACCATCTCGGGCCCAAGCAAAATCTTATCCGTAGATTCCCACCAACAAGTCGGTGATCGACAAGGTCGTCGATATAGAGCTTCAAAAGGTGCCATGCCAATACTAGCCTGATAGTTGTTGTTGTAGGCGAACTGTACTAATGGAAGGTGCTCCTCCCATGTCCCTCCAAAGTCCAAGATGCATAACCTCAAAAGATCTTCTAAAATCCGATTTACTCTTTTTGTTTGGCCGTCCATCTAAGGGTTAATAAATGGTGCTCAAACACAACTGCGTTCCTACCACCTCTTGCAAGCTCTTCCAAAACTCACTAGTAAAAATGGGATATCAATCGCTTACGATACTAGAAGGTATGCCGTGTAGACGAACTATCTCTTGGAGATAAACAGATGCTAACCATGCCATCGTTCTTTTACTCTTAACAGGAATGAAATGGGCGCTCTTGGTAAGTCTATCTACTACTACCCAAATCCCCGTATTACCCTTCCTTGACCTTGGCAACCCGTCGACGAATCCATGGAAACACTTTCCCATTTCCACTGTGAAACCTCTAAAGGGTGAAGCAAACCACCAGGCTTCTTTTGCTCATCCTTGGCTTGCTGGCACACTAAGCATCTAGAAACGAACTCAGCCACATCCTTGTTCATTCTGGCCCAAAAGAAAACTCGCTTCATGTCCCTATACTTCTTATCACCGCCGAGATGTATGGTCATCTTAGAATGATGTGCTTCTTTAAGGATTGTCTTTCTCAAACTCTCGTCTCGAGATACGCAAAGTCTCCCATCCCTACACAACCAATCTTTGTCATTGATAGTATACCTACTAAGATGGCTCGAAGACTCCCCTCTTATGAGCTTGTCTACTATCTCTATCAACCGTGGGACATCTCGCTGTGCCACACCTATTTGTCCCAAAAACGTAGGTCGTACCTCTAACGATGCCAACAAACCGGGTACATAATCGATAGAGGGTTTAAAGTCAAAGGTAGAGATATACTCAAAACTCTGTCGCTCGACAAACAAAGGACTCAAATAAAACTTCTTTCAACTCAAGGCATCAACTACAACGTTACCCTTGCTAGGGATATATGCAATCTCAAAATCGTAGGATGCTAAGTACTCCATCCACCTCTGTTGCCTTATGTTTAGATCTTTTTGAGAGAATTGGTATTTTAGTGACTTATGGTTTGTATACAACTCAAACCTCTCACCAGGAAAATAGTGACGCCAAGACTTAAGCACAAAAACTATGGCAGCTAACTCTAAGTCGTGGGTAGGGTAATTCTTCTCATGGACCTTTAATTGCCTTCCACCATAGCATATCACCCTTCCCTCTTGCATCAAAACTGCGCCAAGCCTTGTCCCGTAAGCATCAATTATACACTGTGAATGGTTTACTCCCATCCAGCAAAACTAAACCTGGAGTTGTCATCAATGCCCTCTTTAAACGTTGGAAAGCATCATCACAGTCAACATCCCAAGAAAAGGTCAAATTCTTTTTCGTCAACCATGTAAGTGGGGCTGATATCTTAGTAAAGTCCTTAATGAACTTTCTATAATGGCCCGCCAACCCTAGAAAACTTCTTACTTCCATTGCGTTTCTAGGAACCTTCCAATCTTGGATTTCTACCACCTTCGCGGGATCCAATGCTATCCCTTCTTTAGAGACCACGTGCCCTAAGAACCTCACTTCCTTTGTCCAAAAATGACATTTGGAGAACTTAGCTTTGAGTTAATGTGCTCTAAGTGTCTCTAAGACTTCCCTAAGATGTAGGGCATGTTCTTCCTCGCTTCTAGAGAATATCAAGATATCATCCACAAAGACCACCAAGAACTTGTTTAGAAACTCCCTAAACACCCTACTCATCAATTCTAAGAAATAGGCGAGTGCATTCATCAAACCAAAAGGCATGACGATCCATTCAGAGAAACCATCGGGAGTCCTAAAAGTAGTCTTATCTATACTATCCTTAACTACCCTCAGCAGATGAAATCATGTAGCTAAGTCCAACTGCGAGAAGACCGAAGCACCAACCAAATGATCGAACAAATCATCTATCCTCAGCGACGGGTGTCTGTTCTTCTTCATGAGCTTATTCAGATCCCTATAGTCCACACACAATCTAAGCGAACCATCAGCCTTCGTAGAAAAAACAATAGGAGCACCCCACTTCGAGATACTTCTTCTTATGAACCCTTTCTCAAGCAACTCTCTAACTTGTTTACTAAGCTCCCTCCTTTCTCTAGGAGCCATGTGGCGCACTGACAATGCAACTGGCTTTGCATTTCCCACCAAGTACATGCAGAAATCTATCTCGCGTTTTGGAGGTAAGCCCCTAACCTCCTCAAAGACATCTGCATACCTACGGACTACTCGAACAGATTGAAAATCATCAATAGGTGTGTCAAGAGGTTCTAGGTAGCTAAGCATAACAGAACCCTTAGGATCACATGAGATATCAAGAGTATTACCCAAACTAGTCAACAGTCTATCTTCCCTTTTTTCACAGTCGAGAATGGCACCATACCTAGCTAGCCAATCCATTCCTAGAATCAACCCATAGCTCGTGAAGCCAGGCACATAAGTGTTGCATTCGAACTCAATGCCATATATATATATATATATTCTCAAATCCCGACATAACATAGAAAGATGAGTCGTACCCCCAATAGGATTTGGGACAACAACGTGATCCACCACTATACAAGTATCTAGGTGCAGAGACTCAGCAACAGAAGCAGATATAAATAAATGTGAAGCGCCAGAATCAAACAAAGTATGTACAGGATGATCGAAAAGGAAAATCAAACTTTCAACAGAAATGTTTCTACCTCTCTCTTGTCTAGGTGCCATGAGAGCATGAACTTGCCCTCCAGAAGTAGATCCTGTCCTCTGTCATTGCCCTTGTCCTTGCCTCCTTAGCCAGTCTTTAATCATATGTCCTGCCTCACCACATTGGAAGCAACCCGTTTTCTTCTTCTTCTTCCTATAGTCCTTCTTCAAATGGCCAGATATTCCATGATTGTGACACTTCCTTTTCTCTGAACCCTTGTTATCCTTGCCGCCCTTCTTTTGTTGTTGCTTTTGTGCCTTCTTTGGATCCCCTTTCTTATCCTGTGCCTTATCTACATTAGCACCTTTCTCCTCTTCATGCTTCAATGCCATGTCAACAAGATTCTCGAAAGTAGCCCCTATAGGAATGTGGGAAGTAGCAAACCCGTGTAATGGTTCATTCCGACCCTTGGCAAATCTGAAGGCCTTCTTGTGCAGCGTATTAACTAATTCCATACCAAATTTTGCTAACTGTTTAAAATTATTAACCTACTCCTTCACAGACAAACTCCCTTGTTTCAAAGCCAAGAACCTCTCCATGTATAAACTCTCCTCCGCTTGTGAAAGAAATTTCAACTTGAACCTTAGCTTAAAATCCCTCCACGTCTCCACTGCATGTCCTCCATTAGTTACTTCCCACCAAAATGCAGCTTTGTCCTTCATCAACCAAGCAACTAGCCTAACCTTCCTTCCATCATCTATCTCAAAGATACCAAATAAGCCCTCTACTTCCTTGAGCCAATTCCGAGCCTCCACAAACGTCTCAGTCCCGTAAAATGGCTTTCCGCCCATTGCACAGAAGTCTTTGCATATCTTAGAAAAAGCATCTACACGGGAAGGAGGAGGAAGAGTGGCTGTAGCTGGGGGATGAAGAACGTCTGTTGGGCCTGCGGCAGTAGCCCTAGTCTCTAGATACCTTCTGAAACAACCTGATATCTGTATGCCCTCGGGTATAATGGGTTCCCCAGACATGCTGAAAGGAAAAAGGAAGTGATTCAAAACAGAAAATCAAAAGATAGATATGTAGCTTTTGGGGATTATATTTTTCATAATAAACCTTTCTCTTGAAAATACCCACTTTAAAACATGTTTTTGAAAATACTTCTTTCTAAAAATGCTTTTGAAAACGGTTTTCAAAATCTTTTATCTGTTCTGGTAACCTTCATCTCTGATACCACGTGTAACACCCCATGTCCATTAATGTCACTCCCTAAGGGAATGCATTAACTTTCATGGAGTATTATAAGATTATATAACAGAATATCACAAGACAGATATACAAAATGGTACTTAAGAAATTTAAAATTTATTCATTGCAGCGGAAAAGCAAAACATGTTTGGTTACAACATCAAAACCATATACTAGAGCCAAGTACCCAAATATTCATCTTGAACAAAATTATTATTAGAGTACATAAAAGTAAAACCATAAACCCACTCCAAATAGCCATAATGGAAAAGAGATAAAGCTGAGCGTTACTTTCAACACTACCAAGCACTTCAAGAAGAAAGAGGTCCAAGTCAAGCTTCACTAATCCCACCCAAAGGACCTGGGGGGAGGGAGAAAGAAAAGAGGCGAAACAAAAAGGGTTAGACATAAATCTGGCGAATCTAGTGACTTTAACAATACAATTAGTAAAGTAACAGGATAAGAACATAAACTGGATATAAGAGATGACTGTAACATAAGCAGATATGACAAGGTAAACAAGGTAGGTAAGATAGGACATCGACTACACTTCTAACCGCTATAAGATATGCTTTACACCGTACCACATACTAGTTACATACTAAAAATGATCCCTCCATACTAATCATAATAATGGTAGCTTTTTGTTACCTTAACTACTCTCGTAGGTGCCCACTTGCTCCTACCACCACTGGTTGTACCCACAACCCTCCCCATTCGATTGACTCCCTAACCTCGTAGATACCTGTGCTGGTCCCACAATAGGGTGTAACACTCCGTAAGGTGGCAACCCCGATACTACTGAAATGCACATCTTAACTACCATCCCGAACCCACGCACGCACGTGACACCGTTGGACTGCCATCGCTAACTCTTTATTGACCTCTTATAATCAACCCCAATAAGTGTAACACCCTGTATTTTTTATAAATATTAAATAACGAACTAAGAACACTTAAATTTTAAAAGATGAATTAAGTAAAATGGTTTAAGCCATTGCGTTCGTCTTGGAATTCTGCTTGAGATAGAGTCCGAGTTTACATAAATCGGACTCCATATGAAGAAGTTATGGAGCTTAGAAGATTTCAAGTTTAAGCAGAATTTAAATTAAAACAATAATTAAAAATTAGAAAACCAGTTCGAAATTCAAAACAGAAGAAGAGGCTGAGCGGGAAATTTCCCTCTCAGAGATGTCGACCCCCCTCCATAGGGAGTCGACCCCTGTTTGATCCAGGTCCAGTGACGTATTTTTACAGCCTAGGGCTGATGTGGCCTTCTTTGATTGGTCTAATGACGCATTTTCTAGGACTGGATGGTTTGGATGGATCCTATGTTGATTTAAAGGCTCTAATTAATCCTACACATCTATAAATACATATCTAAACTTAACCCTAACCTCATAACCCTGTTCTATGATGCCACCATGTTGTCCATCTCTAAACTAGCCTAGCCTTCTTCTTCTCCAAACTAGAAATCAAATTGGAGAGCTTCAAACTAAAGTAAAGGTTTTCCACTTCAATAAACAAAGAGAAATTAGATTCGCTACAACATCAAATAATTCTCTTTTTCTAATCCTATCACTGTAAGTTCAGTTATTTCTCAAATTTGGAACATGTAATAGAAATCGTGAATTGTAATGAATCAAATCTAGAACTTTGCCTAATTGTGAGATAATCAATTCTGATTCATGCTTATCTTTTTGTCAAATCTGAAATTACCAATGTCTATGAGACGATTGTGATTGATACAATTGAACCTATCATGTTATATATCAGGTTAGTAATTTCTTTATATTCAATCCTATCGAATTTGTACACCTATGATGTATTTTCCTTACTTTGCTCATATTTATTGTTAATGTACAACATGTCTATTGGAAACACGATTCTGGTATCTGGTACAACTTTACATTGCCTACTTTCCTTATGTCAATTCTTGTGTTTCCTCTCTATCCCCTTTCCGTTTTATTTTAGAGCACTTGGAATTTGGAAACCTTGTTGAATCTTGTTGTACGTGCGATTATAATGCGGGGAATTGGGTATAACTTTTTGGGGTAATTTTGGACATAACAAGGAAATGAGACATAACTTGAATTGACTACAATTGCAGATAATTGGCATACAAAAATCTAGACTTGGACATGTATGGTAAATATGTAAATTAGCTAAAAGATGAACATGCCTAACCCAAGGTTAGATTGAGTTGCAGTGTAAGGCTGCCCGAAACCGCCCGGCACATCCAGCGACCGCAACAACAGATCTAATGTGAGAGGTTAGCACATTAAGGCCAAAACTCGAGGTTAGAATGAGTTTGTAGTAAAAGTCTGCCTGGAACCACCCGACACATCCAGCAACCACAAACAACAGTTCTAATGTGAGAGGTTGGTGCATTAATGAATGAAGAATGAACAGACATGCTAAGAATGGTAGGGTTAAGTTAACATAGGCAACACTTAACCAATGCAACATGTTAATTAAATAAATGGGTGGGGTTAGGTAAAATTGAGAACACTTAACCGTTATAACATGTTGGTTGGGAAACCCTAGTAACAAGGACCCATTTTAGCAGTAACCCATATAGATGTATCACGGTACCCTAAACTAGGCAGGGTGGGGCACGATTACTGGGCTGATTATAAGCGGTCAAAATAGCGGCAGGTGGTGCGTCAGTGTAGGTTCCGACGGAGTACGGGTGTGCACGTACTCTGGAGTGGAAAAATTAGGCACTGAGCATTAACAGTTATACATTGTGCATTTTGAATTGTGTCGGGTTGCCATCATAGGGATTGATACACCCCATGGTGGGACCAACACAGGTATCTACAAATAAGAGGGGTCGAATGACACAAGTAATAAATACGTGCGAGTAGAAGCCGATCAATAAAGGGATCATTTTATTATGAATACATGAGGCTAGTTGAAACAATTGTTAGTAGGTGCAGAGAAATAGGAATGAGTGCGATAGCATATTCAGTTTATCTTGCCTTACATTGTCTTATGTTATCTTGTCAATATGGTATTGTCTTATATTCAGTTTATTCACATGTCCTTTTTCTTGTTTACATGTTGAAAATCACCGGGCTTACTAGGCTTTTATGTCTGACCCATTTTCTTGGTTACACTTTTATTGGGGACTTATGTCGCTTTACTACCTGTTTTATGCTTCTTTATGTATTTGGAGTTTTTAATCAAGATAGAGATTTTATTGTAATGATTTGGAAGTTCGGTTTTGAGACAATGGTTGTAATGTTTTGACTGAACCATGCTGCTTATGAAATGATTTCAGTTTTTCCGTTGTTTGTATATATGTCTTGTACCTATAATGCTTCACCAAAGTTAATGAATTCCCTTTATGAGTGACCTTAACGAAGGTGGGGCGTTTCACTTGGTATCAGAGTTGATGGTTACCGGATCAGATAAAAGTTTTTGAAAACTATTTTTCAAAAAGAAGTTTTAAAGAAGCATTTTCAAGAAAAGTGTTGTCTTATTTTAAAGGCATATTCCCCAAAGCCATATGCACTATCTTTCTATCCTTTGTTTTGAAACTTTTCTTTTTGTTTCAGCATGTCTGGGGATCTTAATCTTCTAGAGGGAGTCACAATACCAGATGTTTCTGTAGGTATTTGGAGGCCACGACACCCGCCGAAGGCCAAGGAAACGTTCCTCCAGCTGTACCCATCGTTCCTCCTCCTCCTCCGCGTGTGAATGCTTTCTCGAAGATATGTAGAGACTTTCGAACTATAGGCAGAAAGGACTTTAATGGGACTGAATCATTCATGGAAGCAAGAAACTGGCTCAAGGAAATAGAAGATTTGTTTGTTATCTTCGAAGTGGACGATAGGCAGAAGATATAGTTAGTTGTATGGTTAATTAAGGACAAAGCCTCTTTCTGGTAGGAAGTTACTAATGCTGAGAGACCAGTTGAGACTTGGGAGGATTTCAGAATGAGGTTTGAAATGAAGTTCCTCTCGCAAGCTAAACAGAGCCTACAGATGGAGAAGTTCTTAGCACTCAAACAGGGAAGCCTATCAGTTAAGGAATACGTCAACAAGTTCAACCAGTTGGCTAGATTCAGACTGGAGTTGGTAAACACTCCACATAAAAGGCTCTCCATTTCGCCGAAGGGTTAAATGAGCTACTGCACGGCCTAGCTATGTCCCATATACCTATGGGCACGACTTATGAGAGATTGGTGGACACGGCACTGTTACATGAGGAAAGCAAGGCGAGAAGAAAGAGGTAAAGATGGAAGAACCTATAAACAAGAAAGTGGAGGAATCGCAGAATAAGAAGACAGATTATAAGAAGGGTGGAAAGAATAACAAACCCCGTGACAAGAGGAAGTGTAATTTTTGTGGCATACCTGGACATCTGATTAAGGACTGCAGAAAGAAGAAGAGGAAGATGGGTGGTTTCTTTCAGTGTGGCGAGACAGGACATGTGGCTAAGGATTGCCCAAGAAAGCAAGGGCAAGGGAAGAGAACAGGATCTACTTCTGGAGGGCAGATTCACGCTCTCACAGCACCTATGCAAGCAAGATGTAGAAATATTTCTATTGAGAGTTTAGTTTATCTTTCTGATCATCCTTTTCATACTCTTTTTGATTTTGATGCTTCGCACTCTTTTATATCTATTGCCCTAGTTTAATCTCTGCACCTAGATACCAGTATAGCAGAGGATCCCATGGTTGTTTCAAATCCAATTGGGGGTTCGACTTATTTATCAATGATTTGTTTGGATTTGGAAATTTCTATACTAAGCATTGGATTTAGATGTAATGCTTATGTTTTGGGCTTCACGGGTTATGGGTTGATTCTAGGCATGGATTGGTTATCCAGTAGTGGTGCCATCCTTGATTGTGAAAAGAGAGTGGTTAGACTTATGACTCACCTCAGCAATACTCTCGAAATCTCTTGTAATCCTATGAATTCTGTTATGCTTAGCTACCTAGAATCTCTTGATGCATCTGTTGAAAATTTGCAATCTGCCAGAGTAGTCCGTGAGTACTCGGATGTCTTTGAAGAAGTGAAGGGTTTACCTCCAAAGCGAGAGATTGATTTCCGCATATACCTAGTTGATAATGCAAAACTGGTTGCTTTACCCGTTAGACACATGGATCTAAGGGAAAGGAAGGAGCTCAGCAAGAAAGTTAAAGAGTTGCTCGAAAAGGGGTTCATAAGGCGGAGTATTTCTGAATGGGGTGCTCCAGTAATGTTCGCAAACAAAGCGGATGGTTCACTTCGCCTATGCGTGGATTACAGGGAGCTAAACAAGCTGACCGAGAAGAATAGGAACCCACTTCCAAGAATAGACGACTTGTTCGACTAGCTCGTAGGTGCATTAGTTTTCTCCCAATTAGGTCTGGCTACCGGATTTCATCAGCTAAGAGTGGCTAAAGACATCATAGATAAGAATGCGTTCAGGACTCCGGATTGTTTCTTCGAATGGCTTGTCATGCTTTTCAGCTTGACAAATGCATCCACCTATTTTGTGGACTTGATGAGTAGGGTGTTTAGGGAGTTTCTTAATAAATTTGTAGTAGTATTCATGGACGACATTTTAATTTTCTCAAAAAGTGAGGAAGAACATGCTTTGCATTTAAGGAAGGTTATGGATACTCTTCGAGCATATCGGCTTAAAGAAAAATTCTCCAAATGCCATTTTTGGAGAGAAGAAGTAAGGATTCTTGGACATGTGGTGTCCAAAGAAGGGATAATTGTGGATCTCGCAAAAGTATTGGCGGTGCAAGATTGGAAGATTCCAAGGAATGCAATCGAAGTACGAAGTTTTCTCGGACTAGCGGGCTATTACAGAAAGTTCATTAAAGACTTTGCGAAGATCTCAGCCCCACTTACTAGATTGACGAAGAAGAACCTAACTTTTTCTTGGGATTCAGACTGTGATGTTTCTTTCCAACGATTGAAGAGGGCTCGAACAACAGCTCCAGTTCTGACATTGCCTGATGGAAGTAAGATGTTTACATTATACACAGACGCATGCGGCACGAGGATAGGTGTTGTCTTGATGCAAGAATGTAAGGTATTTTGTTATGGAGGAAGGCAACTGAAGGTACATGAAAAGAACTACCAAACTCATGATTTGGAACTAGCTGCCATTGTTTTCGCTCTTAAGTCATGGTGTCATTACCTACTAGGAGAAAGGTTTGAATTGTTTACTAACCATAAATCATTAAAGTACCTTTTCTCACAAAAATATCTTAACTTAAGACAACAAAGATGGATGGAATTTCTTGCCTCATACGATTTTGAGATTGTTTATACCCCTGGCAAGGGCAATGTGGCAGCAGACGCCTTAAGTAAGATAAGGTTGACCTTAAGTCCTCTCTTTGTAGAAAGACAAAACTTGGAGTACATATTAATCTTTGACTTTGGACCCTCCTTTGAGTTTGTACCTGGTTTGTTAGCATCGCTAGAGGTGCGGCATACGCTTTTGGACTCAATAGGAACCACGCAACTTGAAGACCTTCAGATAGTTGATATGATGGATAAGTTAATTAGAGGTGAGACTTCTAGCCAACTCAACAGATACTCCATAGATGACAAGGGTTGGTTGAGACGGGACGGAAGACTATGTGTCCCACAAGCAAGGGATTTGGTGAAGATAGTTTCTGAAGAAGCACACCATTCTAAGTTGACCATATACCCAGGGGGAGACAAGATGTATAAAGACATAAAAAGGGTTTTCTTTTGGAATGGCATGAAGAAGGATGTAGCTGAATTCTTCTCTAAGTACTTGATACGCCAGCAAGTCAAGGCGGAGCAGAAGAGGCCTGATGTATAACTGATCATTCTAAATTGACTATAATTGATGGGTATAACTGATCATTCGAAGATTGATGTATTCAAGGCATTAGGAGGTGATAGATAGGATTTGTTTGACGGATGTTATGATTTTTATGGTTGCTCCTACCTCATTTTGTTTAGTAGACTATCACTTCTAAGATCCTGGAGAGAGAGGATGGGGAGTAGTGCCAAGGTGGGCTGTAGAGATTCTTCTATCCTAATTTAGTTTCCTCTTTTGTTATTCTAAGTAGCATGTACTATCTTGATTATATGTGCTAAATCTGTGTATGGAAGGACAGGATGGATTTGACTTACTATACCTAGGTTACTTATACTATTTTGACTCGCGTAGTATTTTGAGAGTTGTTTCATCACCTTGGGAGCTCATTGATGATGTAGATGAGCAGAGAAGGTGATAGGTATTGGCATTGCTTGGAGCTATGAAGGAGGACTCGGAGGACACAACGTCTTTTCAAATATACCTGTATTGTTTTTGTCTATTCCATTGTTTTGCACTGTAGACCTTTGGCAGTGTTATTTATTGGGATATAGTTTATCGGTGAGTTTATTATTCTAGTGTAAAGTTTGTTGTTATGTATAACTGTATAGGCCTGTATTTCGATTATGTAGTTTGTATAGTTATTACTGTCTCATTTAATATACCTGTGATTATTATATATTGTTTGATACGATGTGGTATATTCGACAGTTTTTGTGGTTTTGTCTCCTTCTCCTCTCTTATTTTCTCTTTCCTTTTATTCTATTTCTTCCCTTTCTCTTATTTCTTTCTCATAGGAATTGTTCTACACTGGCGATATAGGGCGATAATTACAATTTAGAACATTAATGGAGCTACATCAGCCTCTTTCTTGTTTGTGGCTCAAATCATTTAGGATTTAAAATAAGGTATTTAAAATACTTAAATATTTGATTTGAATTCTATCTATTTGGAATCCCTAAATTTAGTAATATAATTCATATACAATCCAATTATTGTATATTTCAAAAAGAAGGTTTCTAAAAAGATATTGGAAGTAGTCATAATTAAATTCAAAAAGGATGGTAGCAGTCATGGTAAGGCATGTTGATGTTAGTTAGTACAAAAATGATGATAGTCGTATGGGACTATGAAGGACCATGGGCTTACAGTTGAAGGCAAAATATAGTGTCAGACTAAAAGAGCCTTTGGGCATTTATTTATAGGAATTTCATGTAGGATATAGCTAAAGAGTGTAAGACATTTCACTTTTCTAAATGTTACTGCCCAAATATTATTATGCTAAGGCTTGACATTTCACCACGTTGTTTTTCTAGCCTCCTCCTCATTGTAGCACACATGATTGGTAAGATGATGTTGACCTAAAAGATGAAGATGGGGAAATGATTTTTAGTTGTTGTCTATGTAATTATTTTTTAGAGATATTTTGATGTTCTCTTTTCTTATATTATATTGTATTTTCTAAGATTTGAAATTTTATGAAATGTGTACTAGTTCTGTTATTATATTTTGCCTTTCTACTAAAAAAATTCCAAAAGCATAAATAAATAGCTTTGTATATTGTTCAGTATTTCAATTTTACCAATCAGAGCAAGCGTCAGAATGGGTCTAAGGTTTTGTGGGCTTTTATTAATCAAAGTAGGCATGTCTTAAAGTGGACTATTGCATTATATATCCAATCTCCTTTCAGATTACCCACACACTCCTTTTTTTTTATTGAACG
Organism: Allium sativum; assembly: GCA_030737875.1. Taxonomy (NCBI): domain Eukaryota; kingdom Viridiplantae; phylum Streptophyta; class Magnoliopsida; order Asparagales; family Amaryllidaceae; genus Allium; species Allium sativum. The sequence goes on along the minus strand of CM060927.1, from coordinate 26,473,000 downwards.
AGTCCATGAAAACCATTCTTCCAAATTTTCATAATCATTTCTAATAGTTAACCAGTTATTGATGTTGGATTGTCGATTAGTAATCTCATTTGCTATATGCCAAAGACACATCATCAACCTTACAAATGGAAAACTTTTCCTTATTTGTCTATGCTCCTCTACCATCGGTAACTATTACCTTAAGTAATATCGAGTGTGTAAAGATGCCTTTGTTTCCAAAAATTTGATCCTTAGTAATCTTCCCTCTCATGCACCAAAAAAGATTTGGCAATGCTAAAATTTCTACCAATAGATGTCATCCGAACCACTTCTAGTATCTGCATTCACGGTATTTTATTATATGTATGCAATCAAATGGAAACTAATCAAGAAATATTACTCGAGATGAACGAGACCACAATAATTTAGTCAATCTTTCAATTGTCCATTTTGACCTAGCTAAATAACACAATGCTTTTAGATAAGCAACAAGTTAATTAGTTATTGCATATAAAATGCACATTCAATAGTTGTAGTTATATTTTATACTTAGCAATTATAAATTGTCTCTGAAGTTGATGTATTTTCTAAAAATATTTTCTTTACAATAATCAACACTTCTTCTTATTATTCTCTACCAATGATCATGTCTATTAATATATATTTTTCCGTCATCGATCAATCTTGGCTTATAATGATGTTTCTCTAATGAACTATGAAGCTCATAGTTATGTGCATCATTGTTTGCATCACTCTTCCAGTACTATCACCCAAATGCATAGTTTAGAGAAAACATGGATAGTTGCATTTTCTCATTACATTTCTTATACAGAGTTTTACTATGTTATAGGGAGAGGATCGACTTAGAATTTTTCAAATTTAAAATATGGTAATTTGAAATCTTCAAGTTAAAAAAATTTAGTTGTAGAAGTCTTAATTTAATGAAATTGATATTTGAAACATGTTTGAATTAATTTTGCAAAAATAATTTTATAAGGAAATTTTTACTGTTTTGAATCTTGGTTGAATTTGAAATTTTGTCAAAATTTGAAAAGTTATAAATTTTGATTTCTTTTGAACACCAGAATGGATTCTAATAAAGCTATAATTTTTCATTTCGTTAAAAGCAAATTTCTATAGCTCTAATTATGCAATTTACATTGAAAAAAAGGACATTATATTTTGTGTATCCTTAGCTTGCTTTATTTAGGTTTTGGAATTTATTTTTGAAAGAATAAATTGAATTGGATGTGTGCTGACACATTGTTGAGTCAGGACATTCAAACCTTTCAGTTTTAAAGATTTTTTTGAGAGATTATATATATATATATATATATCTCCAATCTTCTTTCATTCTTCCTTCTTATTTTTCTTTCTTCTCCAACTTTTGCTTATAAGTTTTCTCCAGATCTAGATCTAGACCATTTTAATTTTAATTTTAATTTTCATTTCTCCTAAGAAAAGAATTTGGAAACCTAGATCTATACTATTTCATCTCCTTCCTCTCTCTCTCTCTTCGTACCTCCTTACTTTGCCACCACCATCACCCACGCCAACCTCTGCCTGCACTTTCCTACCATCAACGATCCTAACAGCTATCTCTCATATCCATGACCTCCTTTAATAAAAAAAGAAAAATAAAAACTAGATCTAAAATCCCTAAGACAAAAACCTAAAAACCTAACCTGACACCCGTAGCCACCACTTCCCATCCATGGCCATCACGTCTCCAACCACCAAGCTCACACATCGCTGCCCCCAGCCTTGGCCGAGCCCTAGGTGTCCCAACCCAAACAAAACCTTAGGCCACAACTTCTTTTTCCATAATTCTCTTATTATTTTAAAAAAAAAATATGTCAGATCAAGCTTGAGTTTGAAAAAGGCGGATGTAACAACCCGGAAAATCCGAGCCAAATTTAAATTTTTTTATTTTGGCAATTTTAGTGAATTTTGAATATTTAAAATGAATTATTTTAAATAATGTCGATGAGAAATTTATTTTGAATAGAATTAGAACACATATATTTATTTGAATCGTCGCTAGAATATAAATATTTATTTTTAATTATAAAAGGAACTGAAAATGGCACGGCAGTTTGAAAATTCGATTTCAAATTTCAAATGAATGTACAAGGTTCAAAATAAACCGGATTTTGTCGAAACCAAGAATATTAGAATCTATTTGAAAATATCTATCTAACGAATCTGAAAAATTAAAATTTCATAGCGGGAATAAAAAGATATGCCCAATTGAAAATTCGGAATAGTCGCTATGGAAAATATAGCCCTTAAAAATAGCGATTTTGCAAACGACCTCTGTTTTCGACGAAACCACTTTTGTTGGATCCGAAATGTCAAATTATTGCTTGATTCCAATTTTCAAAATTTTTGAAAACAATATGTGAGCATGGCAAAAGAAAACGTGTTTTGTCAATTTCAGTCAAATTTAATCAACTGGAAAATGGCCATTTTTCAAACGGACTTCGAATTTGACGAAATCAGTTTTGTTAGAACCGTATCGTTAATAAAAAACTAGATATATTTTTTCTGTAATTTTTGGAGTCGATATGTGGCCTCGGTAAATTAAAATGTACGTTAAAATGCAATATATTGATTTATATTTTAATTTAAGGAAAAACTGATCGAAACAACAGAATTGGCTTACGAGACACATCCCATTGCATTCGAAATGGGGTTAATTAGCTAGGGGTGACAGTCGTTGGGTTCGACTTGGAGTTCGAACGAAAAATTAACATTTTGGAAATAAATTATATAAATATATATATATATATATATATATATATTATACTTGGTCAACCCTCCCTCTCTCTTTTCTCTTCCATCGTGAAAAAAGAAAAGAAAAGAAGGAATGCACGCTCCCTCCCGTCGCTGCCACCACCGCCCCCAGCACCACCACCGGCCTCCTCCTCCTCTTCCTCCTCTCCTCTTTCTACTCCTCTTTCTCTCTTCAAATTGCAAACCCAAAGCCCCAAATTGCAAACCCTAGCCACCGTGGGCCCCCACTGTCCTAGCGCCGCCACCTGCACCTCCCCCACCACCAGCAGGTCCCGTCGCTACCCTCTGGTCACCCAGCTCCGGCCGTGGGTCCCGCATCACCAAAAACCCAATTTTCATAAAATTCCCGTTTTTGCATAAAACCCCTTGTCACTATTTCGCTAATAACTACCAAACCGAGCGTTTTTCGCCAAAACTCCACAGTACCAAATTCGAAGAGCACGATTTTCTCTTCGATTTGGTAAATGATAGTCCTATTTTGGATTGCGGAGTTGTTGGGAAAACGCGTCCAAAGTCCGTTATCCAAACACTATCAAAATACTGTCTTTTCGCGATTTCCGACGAAATGACACTTTTTCGGAAGGAATACCACTAGGCGAAAGTTGTCCAGAAGGATGCGTTTAAGCCAAAAAAAAGATGGTGTAAAGATTGGAGCTCGTTTGCAAATTCTGGAACCAGAACAGCAAATCCGGGCGATAGAAAAATGTGAGCTTTCTCCGTTTTAAAGCTTCTATGGTTTTTAACATATGAAGTATGTAAAGTTATGATTTTTATTTATATAAAGTTATGATTTTTATTTATATAAAGCTATGATTTTTAATTACATAAAGTTATGATTTTTAGTTATGTAAAAATATCATTTTTGGTTAGTTAAAATTAGGATTTTTATCGTAGGAAGGAAATATTTATGGCAATATTAAAAATATAATTTTTAATTAGTGTATGGCATGGAAATGTTTTTAGAAAGATAAAAATATAATTTTTGCCGATGTAGTAGCGTTATAAAAATATGATTTTTACGTACATATAGCGACAATAAAAATATGATTTTTATATATGTAGAGTATTAAAAATATAATTTTTAGCGAAGTAAAAATATAAATTTTAGAATTGAAATAAAAATGTGATTTTTAGTACGAACAGCGTGAACAAGATTGCGTTGGAATTTCAGGCAAGTCAGGACTATTTTGAAATTCAAAAATAAAAATGATGGAGTGGATCCCAAAGTTGAGAACTCCTCACTATAATTTTCTTTTACAGTTATTTATTTTATAACTACATATATGAACTGTTCCCCGTCGCCACAGAGCATGGACGGCTTGTTTGATTGTTTGGTTTGGTTGATTAGATTATTTGGTTGAATTTGGTTGTTTGGGTGAAATGAATTGATTAGAATTGTTATGTGTGTATGGCGCAAGCCAATATCAGGAGACGGTAATGCTAGACATTACCCGATTTTGATATCGCGTCGTTATGCCGCCAAAATTTTCTAAAATATGTTAGAACAATAAAAGTATCACTTTTATTATGCAAATGAATTGAATAAATATTTTATCGTTAAAAATATAATTTTTATCGCGTATATGCACAGACGATTTGTTTATGTACACCCATTTGACTTATATGGATTGGAACGATAAATTCTACACATCGCCCAACTGCACAAATAAAATTCATTATCTGTTGATTGAAACCCCACACGAGTATTGGGATGATATTGGACGTACCCTAATCCCAATATTTAGTTGTATATCAATCGATTGATTGACAAGCTGTGTAAGCGTTGAATATTTATATTTAATGCTTATACAGTGTAGAATGCACTCTGAATGATAATTGATTGTTTATTATTGTTGTTATACACATTTGTTGTGTGAAACCCATATAAATAACATTATATGGTAATTTGTCGTGTCTGATTTCAGTTCAGAAAGAATGAATATTTTAAAATAATGAATATTTAAAAATAATGAATATTTTTAAATAATATTCAGTAATGGATCAAAAATGTGACTTTGATGTCCGATTTAGGATGGACACAAATATATTTAAATATATATAGTCGTGTTGATTAGATGACGCCATTTTGACGTGAACGATATTTATATCGATTTTATTCATTTTTATAATGAATATAAAAAAGAAATTGATTTCAATATCTAATGTTTTGAAAATACTATCATTTATATATCGATGATATGGAATATTCGATTTTGATTTGAAATTGAATACGAAGTTGATATCATTTTAAAACGAATTTAATACGATTTATAAAATACGTTTTAAATGGAAATCGACGAAATATTATAAATATATATAATAGCCTGAATAGAACACGCCGCGCTGTGGTAGTTCGCGAATTTCGACCATTGACTTTGAACGGACATTACGGGAGATCCAACCGTCGGATTCTCCTAAAACCGAAAATGTTGGGTTTGTATCGAAAAGAGCTTTCTAGCGAATATTAAAAATTAGAAATCTAACGGTTGGATTTGGAATTATGTCCAAATCAAATTTGGAAAAGGTCGCTGTAAGTGCAGTTCGATGGATATTTATGGAAATCGACTGTACGGGCCTTGATAAAATTATTAAAAATATCAATAATTGGTATAAAATCATAATAAATGATTTGGAAAGAATTAGGATGAAAAATTCCATATTTGAAAAGATAAAAATAGATTTCTATCGAAATGAACTAGTTTCGAATTAGAATAATAAATCCAGTATTTTTAAAATATATAAATTGGATTTGAAATGGTTTATAAAATAACCAGGATTTCCAATATATGAATTGGAATGGATTTGAATCGAAATTATGCTTGGAATATTTCGATATTGGATTTTGAGATTATATAGATATTGTTATGGAAATTTGAAAGATATATATATATATCATTATTTCCAATACGATATTTGTTGATTTCAGAATTTGATATTGAATATAAGCCGATATATTTTCTATTCAGAGCCTTGTATTTAATATCAAATTGGATTTTGGGTTTGTCGTGAATGGTATCTTTAATAATACTATTCTTAAACCCAATAGAGTTAAGAAAATTAGAAACTGACTAAAGACTAGTTAAGTTGAATGGTTTCCAGGGTATTGATCTGATGTTGGTTTCGGCCTTCGGGGTTAATACTCAGGGAATTGTTCTCTTGCTAATTTACGGATAGAGACTGATGGAATGTGAATTGGGTTTATTGTGAACTGTATTTTTAATGACATTCGTTCTTTAACCCGATTTACAGTGAATTATGATTTGGAATTTATAAATCTTTTTTTATTAGGATTTAACAGGAGTTTTCCAAAGTAAAGTTTTCCAACTTAATATATATTAAATTGGAATTGAATGGAAATCAATTTAAAAATAATCGAAATGAAATTATCTGGAGGAACACTGTTAATACAGATGGAATTTAAAAGGCGTTGCCGGTATTCCATTTATATTATTGGTCGGATACGGAAATTGATATCTATTACGTATTAATTTGTTCTTCCGTGAAGATTCCATAATTAGTGGAATGTGATTTGGGTTGTCATGAATGGTATCTTTAATAATACTATTCTTAGACCTAGTGGAGTTAAGAAAATCAGAAACTAACTGGAGATTAGTTAAGTTGAATGGTTTCCTGGGTATTGATCTGATGTTGGTTTCGGCCTTCGGGGTTAATACTTAGGGAATTGTTCACTTGCTAATTTACGGTCAAAGAATGTGATTTTGGGTTTATCATGAACCGTGTTTTAAATCACATTGTTTCTTTAACCCAGTTAAAGATAGGATATGATTTACCAAGTTAAACAATCGTTAATATTGATTTTTGGGAAGATTAAAACCAAGTGGAGTTTTAAAGCACCTTTAATTAGATTGAATTGATATCCAAAGGAAGATTAAAGAATAAATTTAAAGAATTTATCTTTAATAAAATTAAAGGGAACCTTTCCCAAAGTATACGAATATTTGGATAAAGAAATATTCTGGATTGGAATGAGGCATATGTTGTGTTTTTATAGCACTTGTTTATTATATACGCGAGTTATTCAGAAAGACCGGGTTTATCCCATTCTGAATAACTGATTCGACGATGTGTCGATGATGAAGACGGTGGTTGAAGACCGGAGTTCTTTACATCGTTTGGATGATTACTGATGTCTTGATTGGGCTGTACACCCAAGGCGAGGTAATAAGTGGTGATCGTCAAGACGTACTTGGAGATCGACGGATATGCGAGGGCCTCTCCCTTGTATTGGACATATGGAGGAGGAATAAGGTGCCTCCGGTTTCGTTCAGAACCCGAACGAACTTGTAAATGGATGTGTGTCTGACATCGGATTTCATTCCGTGTGATTGATAGTCATCGGTTGCATAGCGTGAATTGCCTGTGTGGCATGCTGAGATGCAAATGATCAAGGCTTCTGCTGAAAAGCAGAGTCTTGTGGTTGATGATTAAAGCACGACTTTAATATAGAATAGCTTTGTGTAGCGTTATTCGCGAGCCGCACACACCGGTGTGAACCAGAAACGGGAGAGGATCTTAGGGAGGGCATGCGTTTCCTTCTAGCTAGGAGTGGTGTCAGCATTTTGCACGCCCTAACATTTTACTTATGTGGATGATGGATAGGAGGCGCCTCAGTTATATCGGTCGATCCGGGGCCGATGGAGTCATTTGGCTCATCAACATCCCATAGGGCGGGGAAACGCAGTATTCAGGCATTTTAATCCACATTGAGTGGACCGGCCCTAACGATCCAAAGGCTTGACAGAGTACTTGCCTGAGACACAGGCTAGAGTGTCTCGAAGTGGTAAGGACGATCCCTTGCCTTGGTTCACAGATGGAAATCCAACTTCTAGTACGTGACTTTGCTGTTTTGATTGTAGAGCCTAGTATTGGCGACATGATATATGGTACCCATGCTGTCTATGATTGATACTTATGATTGAAATTGTTTTGACACTATACACTTATAGTAATAATAAAAGATGAAATTTCACGTACCAAGCATTTTTGGCTATTATAAGGTAAAAACTCTATCCTCCGTTGCATTATGTGATGGGACATGAGTCTTATAATAGCTTCATTGTTCTTTATTTAGCATTGCGCTGTTTATTTTATGCACTGGTTTTCTTAGGGGTAAACCCGTTCCATGTTATACGGCGTGGTCCCTTGATTTATAGAACTTTAAAACAAAGAATAATAACTATTTTAGTTCTCACACCAGTCACATGACTGACCTGCAGTTTATTGTTTTAACCTAAGCTCCGGGTGCCCCTATTTCCGCACGAGCAGCTAGTAGTTTTGGTTTTGCAGATTTATATTCACAGGATCCTAGTTTACAGCTGGAACGATATTCGGAAAGCTCTATATCCGTTTATCTCTTTCAGTTGTGTGTTGTATTATTTTCCGCTGCTATGTAATGTAATTTGAATCTCTGATATTTTTCTGATGTGCAATATTTATTCATACTCTGTATATTCTTGTATTCTGATGGAATTGTTGTAATAAGTAATGAAATGTTCTCCTGTTTATGTTCTAATTTGTCTTGTCCTCAAAGCAATCCGTCCTTGCTCTTCTCCTCGGATAGCGGGGAAGTTCTGGGTACTTACAGCGGAATTCCCATTGATCAAAACTGGTGTGATGGAGTTTTCAATGTTGTTTATTTGTGTCTTTAAAACTTTCAAATCCATGAAAGGAATGAATTCTCGAATGATTAGTAAAGTTATGTTAAATAAATTTAACACAATTTAAATGTTTGTTTGTGAATGGATTTGCTTAGATATTTTATATGATTCAATTATGTTGGTTTTTTTCTTCTGACACATAAAAAGAATATGCTATATTTTATCGTTTGACCCATGAATCATTCGATTGATATGTAACGTGACCCATGCATAATTGTTTATGTTATTTATTTAGTGTTCTCATATTGCAAGATTCGTAATATGCTAGTGTTAAATCATTATGGGTTGAAATTATACATACCTGAATGACTATGTAGATTGAAACCAAAACTTAATTGACTTGTGATACGGGTTGAAATGATACATACTTGGAAAGATTAATTGCTTTGGGTTAAAATGATACATACCAGAATCACATGACTATAGGGTAGAAATTATATACGGACACCGTTGGTTGATTTGAAATATTTTGATAAATATTTTTTTAAAAGAATTAATCTTAAATTACATTTGATTAAACAGAAATTTAAAAACAAAATTCTAGAATTTAATTTGGTTTTAAAGTTAAATTTAAAATAATTTAACTCAACACAGTATAGTTACTTGATAAATAAAAATAATTTAAATTTAAATTTTAATCTAAATAAGGCTTTAAAATTTTATATAAATTAATTTCAAAATTAGAATTTATTAATAATATTTATTTTATAAATTTAATAAATAAAATTAAATAAGATAAAGCTTAAATTTTAAGATTTTACAAAGTTATTTGATTGATTATCAAAGCTATGATTTTGAAATTTAACAATTTGATTTGACTAATAATATTTAATAATTTTTCATTTTATAAACAAATTGAATTGTTTAATATTTCAAAATGAAATATATTTGAAGTAAATATTTTGAAATTTATTTAAATGACAATTTAAGATTTTGTACTAAATATATTTTATAAAACTGATCACGGAATGAAATACACATTTTTCTCGGTCAATTCCGATACAGTTTTGATAATCATATACACTGTAACATCCCATTTTATATGGCCCAAAGCTAAGCACTATTAATGTTGTCGTCTACTGTATTGACTTCTGACAATAGGAAATAACTTGTTAATTTATCAGGTCATCAAAATATACAGGAATTACAAAATTTTCAAAACAGATTCCTTTATATTAACATTCATTACAATTCCCTTAGCAAAAACCCTTCTGGATCAAATACTATTATTACAAAATAAAACTTCTAAGAGTAGCATATGAAGAATCTCCCTTGGCTGATCAAAGTAAAACATATATTAGCATAACATTCGTGTCATTACATACAACCTGATTTTAAGGTGAAATGACTAGGAAAAATTTCCTGTGGTAACTATAGATTCCGTTACATCTTCAGAAGCTAAATTGAATAAGCAGAACCTGAAAACCCTTACTCCCAGGTTAATCATTTCAGTACATGAGAGTTAAAAGGGAAAAAACTTCAGGCTAGTCAACAGACATATGTGGATGATAATTTATCCACTTGGTCTAATAAGTTATCTAGTGATATAATGCAGCATAGGGAAACGGGCTTCCCTAGCAAGTATTAAAGATTGTAACCAAGCTTGTGCTCCTGTAGTCCCAATGGTTAGAAAATATAAATATAACAACTTTATGAAGTGAAACAAACAAAGTGTAATGGATTTTTAACCATGTTATTTTGATTGGTTATCTTAACGGTTCCTCTTATGAATATATATACAAGGTATCCCTTTGATATCTTTCGTTTTCATTTTCGTATCATGCTTCATAGAGTAACCTTCCTGTAGACAATGGAACCGAATTCTGAGATGTGGATTAACCATCGCACATTCACATAGCTTTACCGTCAGATAACTATGAACACCTCAATTTCAAGGTGAAGCGAGTAACCCTCACATGCACCAAACATGCACAAGTAACCCTTGACCCACCGCATGGTTTTACCCATTGACAACCAAGAATCCTTCATCTATTAGAATAAACCATCCAGAAATTTTGAGTTATTATTGGTGTCCCTAATATCCCTTTTGTTTATCTGATTGGAAACCCCAACATGTTCACATATGCACAAAAACATATCAAGGTTTTCTATAAAGTCTAAGTAAAAAATACTAGCCTTCGTGGAACAGAATGTCAAATCTAAAATGTGTTATTGGTTCCTAACTGAAAGCAAAATATGTAGTTGATGTACTTGAATCCCTTTCGACCCAACCCATTTTCGACTCCCTACATTAGCACTGAAAACTATCATGGTGAAACCCCATAAACTTAAGTGCAAGCAAAGCAATGCCGTTGATCCACCCTAAGTAATCATTCACATGAAAATTGTTTATTTGGATAAGGCTTTTGTTTTAACCCACCCCTCTGGGTTTTTCGAAGGGTATAGAGGCGACGGGCTCTTACTCCATTAATTTATAGTTTAGAAAATATCCTCCCCTTTTATTTTCATCCTTTTAGGTTCCGGAAGAAGTTCCTTCGACATATTCTAGAGGGCAAGGAGGTGGCAGCTTCAAAGTTAAAATAGGTTCTAAATTGGGATTCCCTTGGTATGGTCTGGAGGAGATAACATCTATGCTTCTTTTATAAAATCAGGTAAAAGGAAATATTCCCTCTCGGTTGGACCAAAGGTATAGAGGTGGAAGCCTCTAAATATTTAAATAATAGAGACAATGACTCTATATAAAGTATTTCATATTTCTATGGACTGGCCATAACGACCTTAGCCCTTGTACGAATACATTAGGCTTAGTTGGAGAAAATCAAAGCCAGTGACCAAAGGCTTCAAACGGAAGTCGTAGGTCGAAGCCTAACTTATGGAAGCAAAAGCTCGAATACTTCATATGTCTTCAAGTGACATTACAAGTATCCAGAACTTATCGAAAGTAATCGAAAGTCACACCCGACTGTTCTGAAAGGACTTTTCGAGTGCGACCTTAGCACTGATGGAGAATGGTCATAAAAACTATTTTAATACTATTTATGGATGACCCTTTTTCACCAACTCTATTTTATTTATTAAAATCATACTGGTTGTCATAAATAAAGTCTAAGGGCAACAGATTTTGGCTTACCGGGGTTGCAAAAAAGGAAAAAATATTTCTTAATATCATCACGGCTTTAATTAATATCTAATTTCACCTATACCTCGCCAACTTAGAAATTTTAGATCAATTGATCTTTACTTCGAAAAAATCCATAAATTTACAGGAAATTCATATAAGTTCGGAAAATCAGAAGAATAATAATTCATCACCCAAAACCTGTAATATATATTATATGTAAGTTTCAAATCAATTGGAGATGTTCTAAACTAGGTTTTTCCTAGAATCCATTTAAATAACACTTAATTCATGTAGCGGTTCAGTCATTACTTCAGTTGAGAAACACATTGACATAAAAAAAACATGAATGCAATCATGTAATCATTAAAACATTACGAGTATTCCCTAATAACCGAAAATGCAAGGGTAAGAAACATTGTTAATTTTGGTTATTGTGTTGTTATTGAGATTTACAATAGTAGATCCTAGAGCTTTTATTTGATTTCCTCTTCTCTTTGAGATTTTAATGGCCATCCTCTAAGGGATAGTTCTAGGTTTGTGAAAATAAGGATAATGAGGGCTAAGATGTAGAAAAGATTCATATATAGGGTCATGTTTTCCCTAATTTACCCTTTACACAACCCTTCTTGAATTTTAGTTCATTTGTTAATTTTCTTAGGCCAACACTTATTTGTTTATAAACACAAATATCAACCCAACATTCTCATTACATTATTCTTTTCTAGTTTACCCAATTAAATATCCTCAGTAATGTTCACCAAAATGAGGGACACTGCATCCTTCCCTCCTTAAAAGATTTTTTCCCTCCAACTTCTGTCAAAAACAAAAATAATCATATAAAGCAATAATAATGTTAATTATACAAGTGTAACCCACTAGTCTCTAAATCTATAAAACTTACCACTAAGAAAATAAGAAAAAGTAGCCCTCATGCTGTCTTAAGTTTCACAAGTACAATCCTTAGAATTATCGCTTCGCTGGACTTCTACCAGCTTCACTGTCTTATTTGTTAACTTCTTTTCATTAGTTTGCTCAATACAAATGGGTTGCCACATAAAGGTTATATTTGATTCTACTACCAATCATCTAGTATCCTTGGATCAATGACGGTGCCTAGACCATGCACTTAGTGTTGGATCTAGAATAACCCTAGAGGGGGGGTGAATAGGGTTTTACACAGTTTTTCGTTGAATTAAAAATCTGACAGGATATTAATAATAAACAGATCACAAAATATAGCAGAAACAGAAATGTAGAAAGTAAATGACACAAGATATACCTAGCTTCGGCAAAATCCTTCCTACTACTGCATTCCTAAGGTTTCTACTAGGTGATAGAACAGATCCCGCTTACAAGACCATGTAAACTCGCACTTCCTGCTCCTGTACTAACCCTACGCTCAAAACCGTAGACTGGCCGATATCCCCTCGATCAGATTTCCCCTGATTACGACCCCGTAACCAGTAACCTATATTTTACAGACTCTTGCAACTGTCAGTCAACACCCTGACTAAATCCCCCTAGATTTTACAGACTTCTAGAAACTGTTTCGGACGATTTACAACAATACAAAAATTAAAAACAAATAAAAACTAGAACAAGAAAACCCTAGAAAATTAAAAGAGGGTTATCTCCTTTTTAAAAACAAAAGTTGCACCAGAAAAATGGCCGGCCCCTTTTTTCATGTGTTGCACCCTCTTTTCTTTGTCTCGATAGTTTTCTTCTAGAAACAAAATGGTGGCAGGCGTTGAATATCTAGGATTTCTTCAAATCCCCTAAATCGAATCGTGATTAAATTGCTTGAATGCTTTGAAAGATCTCTGAAGCCTTGCATTGATTCTCGTAATCACGATTTGGGGTTCCTCTTCCTCTCGATTGAAATCACCAGAAAAATGTGAGTGAATTTGATTTTTATATTCTCTGCTCCTTTTTTTATTGTGTTGGATTTCGACGCTTTATGCCTATGATGTAATGGGTGTTAAAATATAGGATTATAGAATCCTTTAAACTTCTCTGATTTCGTGGATGTGATTTGGTCGGGTTTTATTGCGGTTTCCTCTTTTGACAAATTCCATTGAAACTTGATGCCTTGATTTCCTTGATTGAATAAATCAGTCTGTAAATTGTTTGATTTGCTGTGCCCTTTAGAAAGATTGCCAAAACTGTCACTGTGTAAATTATGAGATTAAAACTTGCCCACAATATTTGCGGTTTCTGGAAATAGATTTTCAAGAGAAAATTGTGCTTGCCATTTCTCTGTGTTAATTGGATACACATTAATCTCTGATTTGTTAAAATGGAAAATTCACAGATTATTGCCAAAAAAACTTTTATCATCATTCCATTTAATTCATGCATTCGAATTCTTTCCTGAAATGTTTAATATAGAATTGTTGAACCTCCTTGCCAAACCCTTGCTGTCACATGCATGATTGTGTTTATTTCAAAATTGGGACCACCTTGACCGTGCTGTTTTTAACACAAATATTGTTGTCACTTGTGTATATCTGAATGCCTCCATATATGCTTAATTGACACACTGTTGTTGAAGCCATGCAATTTCTCATTTCACTGTTGCATTGATATCTCCATCCTTGTTCATGTTGTTCCTTCACTGTGTGTAGTTGGACTGCTCCATATTTAGGAGAGAAATATTCTCCATATTGTTTTTTCAATTTGATTTCCCAATGACTGTTGAATTTATTTACCCTTGAGTTCTGATGCTTGAGTGAAGATACTCTATGATAACTAGAAACACTTGGCCAAGGTCTTTACTTTCCAAATAAAAATATCCCACTGTGAATCATTACACTGTTATGTTAGTTTTGTTACTACGTATGCATCCGCACACATCTTTGTTTGGTGCATACATGTATGTGTGCAATATTTTCAATGCAGGTTCATGTGTAAAACCTCTTGCGTGTCATTTGTAGCTTCTGCCTTTTTGTATACACGCTGATCACCTGGATTTGCAAACAACTTATCATTTGCATTCATGCTTTTGTCTGCTACATGTATCTTGTACCTGAGCTTCAAAAACAGGCTCAGCCAATTAAAACCTGGCTTAAACTTGAAATGTATACATGCACTTGTTTATATTTTGCTGCACCATGTCCTTGTGTCACTTTGAACATGCAGTGATGCTTGTCCTTGCCATGCATGCTTGAAACTAATCTTTGCATCTGCTTCAGTGTTTAATCACCCAAAATGAAACTGTTTCGTGAACTAGTGCATCATACACCATACACATATGCTCGGCCATTTAGCTTGTTTACATGTTTGTACTGTGGCTCGACCATGGGCTTGCTGCTTCAAGAATTTGTTGTGTATTCTTGTATTGTGCTCGGCCACTTTGAACTTTCTGTTAACTTTACATTGAGTTATTTTCATGTGTGCACTGAGTCGAGACGGTCTATGTGGCTACTCCTCAGTTGCTCACAACTACATACTGATTGGCATGGCAGTGCACACGTGTATATTTATACATGTGTGTGTATGTAGCCATCAGATATAATTTCCTGTCCCTGTGCTATACATATACAAACTGACTAGATACAGATGAATCAGATAAAGTCATGAAAACTGACTAGATACAAACTCTGTGTGTGTGTTTCATATTACAGGTATGCAGGTGATGACTGGACTGACGTGACATGACTGACTAGGAGACTGTGAAGATTGGACTAAAAGTGAAGACTGAAGACAGTGGTGAGTCAGTGAATTGTTTGAATATGTCTGTATATGTGTCAATGTGTAAAAGAATGTATATATGAGTTGTATAAACAAAGTGTTATAACAAGGAGCTGTGTAACAAGCGAAATGTATATGAACGAAATTTATTTCAGTGAAATACAGTGTTGAGAAAATAGTGGAGTTGTAAATCTATACTATTGAATATCGAAATAAAATATTATATTGAAGAAAAATACTGTGTAGATATTTGAATCTCTGTATAGATGAATTTTGTTTAAATATAAATATTATATTCCTATCTGTGATGTATATATCGAACAGTACAATAACAAACACATTTAAAGTAATACTTATTTGGTTGAAGAACTGAACTTCCCCTATTTGAAAGCTCCCCCTACAACAAAGACTCCCTCTATAACTGTGCATGAGTGAAATGAAATGACTAATAATGAATTTTCAAAATTAAAAATATTTAAAAAATATTCACTTATAAATCAAAATCTCAACCCAATCTCCCCCTTTTGTTATCATCAAAAGGATACAGAATTTAAAATATAGATGAAGAATGACTAACAAATACAATATCAGCTTAAGAGGAAGGACAGTTATAAACCTCAATCATTCAAACAAAAATCATAATATTCTGAGAACAGGTGGCATATTTCACATTGTAGAGATTGACAGATTTATGATGAATTTTATACAAAATGGAGAGAGTTACAAAAATATAATTTCCAATTATTTTCAAAAGAATTTTGTAAAATTTAGCACAAAAACAGTGATGGATTTGACTATAATTAATAATTCAATTTAAGTGACAAAATCGTATAATCTCAGATCCCAATAGCTATCAATCAACAAATCATAATACATCATAAGATTTCAATACATTTC
This sequence comes from Allium sativum, assembly GCA_030737875.1. NCBI lineage: Eukaryota > Viridiplantae > Streptophyta > Magnoliopsida > Asparagales > Amaryllidaceae > Allium > Allium sativum. The sequence goes on along the minus strand of CM060927.1, from coordinate 26,456,878 downwards.
ACAGATTAGAATATGGATTGATAAGCTGGTTTTTATAAAAACCAAGGAGGATTTCAATTTAATTTCAATTTAGCATATTATTTCCTTTTCATTTATCTTTTATTTAAGAGCACATTGACCACGCATAACCAAAGCTTGGATTTTTAAATGAGGTCAGTCGTAGCTTAAATTATAAGTTGCCTCTTAACCATGCATGACCAGAGCTTGGATTTTTAAATGGGGTTAGAGACACACTTATATATTTATTATATACATTTATCATTTTAGCTTTAAATAGAGAAAAACTCCTCGGTATATACAACCAATATATGGATGATAGAAAATGGAGTAGGTACAGAAAATGGACTGTGAAATAAATTTCTAAATTATTTATATTATGAAATATACTCGACTGTACCAGGATCATTGAGAATTTTCAATTATCACTAATTCTGAATAATAACATAGTCCAATTCTATCACAAATAATTTTCACTACTTATTTGAAAATATTTTAAAAAAAATAAACTCTCCACATTAATATAAAAGACAGGATGGATGGCAGAATGATGATAGATAAAGGAGATGGTCATGAAATTAACTGCCAATTCAAAGATATTATAATAATTGTTCAACCATCATGAAAATCTAAATAAAATCTCCCCTTGTTGTGAAATATACTGCAGTCGCAATTCATCACAATTTCAAAATCTAATAATGATTTTAATGAATTATAAATATGGATATTGATTTCAATTTCCAAATGAATAATCAATAAATATCTTTAAAATTGAAAATCAATTACAAGAGGGATATGCAAAACTATACAAGTCAAGATGGATTAAAAAAATATACACAAAAATCAGCACTTCTAGCCTGATACGAATTGGTGTATCTAATCATGAGAATTTTGACATGATACTGAACAAGAATATCATAGACAAAAGAATTATTATGTACAAAGCCCAAGCAGACAAGATAATAGATTATGCATATGTATCAGAGCAGCAAACAGGTGATTTCAAAACAAACATTTTTCAAAACAGTATCTGAGCAGCCTAGAAAATAGTTTCAAGTCATACTTGTCAAGATAACGGTCACATAAGATGATTCATGATCAAATGAATAAAAATACTGTTTATTTGAACTCATTTGAGAAATATGAAACTCCCAAGATTCGGTGAATCAGTCACACCAGAATATAAATTTCAGATTCAAGTTATGTGTGCGATTCAATAAATCAACAACTTCAAATGATTTTAAACAAACATGTATTCAAATCAAATAATCATGAAAAAATAGAGAGATTTAAAACCGGATTTTCAAAGAATTTTTCACAAGTATCTCTGACAAGTACATAGAATTTTTCAGAATATTTACATCAAGTTTGAAAGAAAATTCATGATCCAAAAATAGTGGTTTATTCAAAATAACTTGAAATAAATGTAATTCTTAAGATACAATGAATCAATCACACAGGATTAATAATCGCAGATATGAGGGGTGTGTGAGATTCAAAATATCAGAAATTTCAAATGATCTTAAACAAACAAAAAACCAAACCAGAAGATCATGAATAACAATGAATTTCAAGATGTAAGCAATGTTTCAAGAATATCTAAGACAATCTAAAAAAATCACTGAAATTATCACGACTGATAAGTAGCAGTGTGTTGTAATGAGTATAATATTTCAAGCTTTTCTAAACTGAATTACAAGAAACTCAAAACAACAGATTTGTGTGAAATTTCAATTGTTTTTCAGATCTTAAAAAATTTAGAATTCAAATTAACAGTGTTCAAGATATGGCACGAATACATCAACACTTTTATGAATTCAGAGAATTAGAAAACAAACTTCAAATCAATTGCAGATATTTACAAAAATAAATTCAAGATCTGGAAATGATTGAACACATCAAAGTTTTATACAAATGAAGCGAATTTCCAGAAAAAAATATTAATTCTCCAATTGGATGTAAAGGAAGCCCAAAAAAATATGGCAGTGGTAAAAAAAAGGAAGAAGAGGTAGAAGAAGAGATAAACAAAAAAATATTTACAAAGATGAGTTTAGAGATTATACCTGAAATCGGTGTAAGCAAATGAATCTCTAACTCAGTAGGTTTGGCTAAGGAACTGAAAATGATTCAATGATATGAAGTTGTTTGAATCCAATTTCTCTTTCGCAAAGCAGCTCCTCGGCCTTCTCCGGCACCTAACAATTTATAGGATCGAGTGGTCTAACAAAGTTTGTAAAACCACTCAAAGTTATATTCATATGTTTTGGTACCCAGACTTGTTTATATAACAAACCATTAGAATTAACTTGTGTACCCTTAGGAACCCAAATCTATTTGAACTTGACGAAGCCCGTCTTATTTTTTAGGATCCAAGAATGTTTAAATGGTTTATTATAAAATGATTTCTCATCATGATTTTGATTACAAAAATCCTTTGAGATTTTCAGAGTTCAAATTTTCAAAGCAGTTCTTTCCAAAGAGTTTGAGCGATTTTTCAAATCATTTGAATTTTGATTTCCAAAAACAACATTTTTCCCGAAGCCAAGACCAGATTTGTTTCCAGTAGAAACTTGGTTTTGTAACAGCATATTCAACGATTTTTCCCCATTAGAAAATTTATCCAAAGTTGATTCTGATCGTTGAATTTTGGATTTTAGATCACTATTTTCTTTTAATAAATTTGAGCAAGTATTAAAAACGATCTTCTGTTCAGCATTGGTTTGTTTCAAAACCAAATTCTCATTTTCAAACAATTTAATTTTGGCTTGGGATTCGGAAATTTCATGTTCAAAATGATTTTGCTTTTCAGATTCAAGTTTTTCAAAGGTTTTGAATTTTTCAATCTCAATTTCAAGCTCTTTCAAAGTCAAATCTTTTTTCAACAAACTTTTATTTTCAGAAATTTCATGTTTGGAATTTTTGATAGCCTTAAAATTTTCAAATTCCTTTTGTAAAGAATTGTTTGCATCTTTCAGCTCAATCTCGTTATCTTTCAAAATAAGATTTTCTTCTTCAAGTCTTTGAATATTATTATTGAGATGTACGAGATCAGTTTTTAATTTCAAACAATTTTCACAATCAGAATTTTCAAATTTAATGACGTTTGATAATTTTGATTCCAAACAGTTAATTTTGTTGGTCAACTCATGATTCTTAGTTTTCAAAAATTTATTTTTCAGTTGGAGTTTATCAATAGATTTGGTTAAATCAACACAAAAATAAACCAGATCTTCATATGAAAAAAATTCTCATTTCATCGTCTGTTGAGTCTTCATCAACTAATCCATCTGAATTTTCATTTGTAAGGCCGGTTAAGCATAGATCTGAATCTGAGTTAACATTTCGGGGTTTTGAGCTGATATCGTCAATTCCATATAGAGTGTTGAGAGTTTTCCAGATATCCTGTGCAGATAAACAATGACAGATAAGATTAAACTGTTCAGTACTAAGATAATCAAATATAATATTCATAGCGCGAGCATTGAAAGTAATATCTACACTATCAAACCCATTGATAACAACATCCCAACATTTAATATTAACAGATTTTAAATAAAATTCCATTTTGGATTCCCAGTTTATAAAATCTGTTCCATCGAAAATTGTTGGAGATGAACTGGACTGACTCTCTACCGGTTGACAACTAGGATGACCCATGACTCTAGAGTTAATAGAAAACCTGCTCTGATAATCACTTGTTGGATCTAGAATAACCCTTGAGGGGGGTGAATAGGGTTTTACACAGTTTTTCGCTGAAATAAAAATCTGACAGGATATTAATATTAAATAGATCACAGAATATAGCAGAAACAGAAATGCAGGAAGTAAATGGCACAAGATATACCCAGCTTCGGCAAAATCCTGCCTACTACTGCATTCCTAAGGTCTCTACTAGGTGATAGAACAGATCCCGCTTACAAGACCATGTAAACTCGCACTCCCTACTCCTGTACTAACCCTACGCTCAAAACCGTAGACTGACCGATATCCCCTTGGTCAGATTTCCCCTGATTACGACCCCGTAACTAGTAACCTAGATTTTACAGACTCTAGTAACTGTCAATCAACACCCTGACTAAATCCCCTAGATTTTACAGACTTCTAGAAACTGTTTCGGACGATTTACAACAATACAAAAAATAAAAACAAATAAAAACTAGAACAAGAAAACCCTAGAAAATTAAAAGAGGGTTATCCACTTTTCTAAAACAAAAGTTGGACTAGAAAAATGGTCGGCCCCTTTTTGTATGTGTTGCACCCTCTTTTCTTAGTCTCGATAGTTTTCTTCTGGAAACAAAATGGTGGCAAGCATTGAATATCTAGGGTTTCATCAAATCCCCTAAATTGAATCGTGATCAAATTGCTTGAATGCTTTGAAAGATCTCTGAAGCCTTGCGTTGATTCGCGTAATCATGATTTAGGGTTCCTCTTCCTCTCGATTGAAATCTCCAGAAAAATGTGAGTGAATTTGATTTTTATATTCTCTGCTCCTTTTTTTGTTGTGTTGGATTTTGATGCTTTATGCCTATGATGTAATGGGTGTTAAAATATAGGATTATAGAATCCTTTAAACTTCTCTGATTTCGTGAATGTGGTTTGGTATGGTTTTATTGCGGTTTCCTCTTTTGACAAATTCGATTGAAACTTGATGCATTGATTTCCTTAATTGAATAAATCAATCTGTAAATTGTTTGATTTGTTGTGCCCTTTAGAAAGATTGCCAAATCTGTCACTGTGTAAATTCTGAGATTAAAACTTGCCCAAAATATTTACAGTTTCTGGAAATAGATTTTCTGGAGAAAATTGTGCTTGCCCTTTCTCTGTGTTGATTGGATACACATTAATCTCTGATTTGTTAAAATGGAAAATTCATAGATTATTGCCAACATAAACTTTTGTCATCATTCCATTTAATTCATGCATTCGAATTCTTTCCTGAAATGATTAATATAGAATTGTTGAACCTCCTTGCCAAACCCTTGCTGTCACATGCATGATTGTGTTTATTTCAAAATTAGGACCACCTTGACCATGTTGTTTTTAACACAAATATTTTTGTCACTTGTATATATCTGAATGCCTCTATATATGCTTAATTGACACACTGTTGTTGAAGCCATGCAATTTCTCATTTCACTATTGCATTGATATCTCCATCCTTGTTCATGATGTTCCTTCACTGTGTGTAGTTGGACTGCTCCATATTTAGGAGAGAAATATTCTCTGCATTGTTTTGTCAATTTAATTTCCCCATGACTGTTGAATTTATTTACCCTTGAGTTCTGATGCTTGAGTGAAGATACTCTGTGATAACTAGAAACACTGTCAAGGTCTTCACTTGCCAAATAAAAATGTCCCATTGTGAATCTTTGCATTGCTATGTAAGTTTTGTTGCCACGTATGCATCCGCACACATCTTTGTTTGGTGCATACATGTACGTGTGCAATATTTTCAATGTAGGTTCATGTGCAAAACCTCTTGCATGTCATTTATAGCTTCTGCATTTTTGTATACACACTGATCACCAGGATTTGCAAACAACTTATCATTTGCATTCATACTTTTGTCTGCTGCATGTATCTTGTACCTGAGCTTCAAAAACTGGCTCGACCAATTAAAACCTGCTTAAACTTGAAATGTTGACATGCAGTTGTTTATATTTTACTGCACCATGTCCTTGGTCACTTTGAACATGCAGTGATGCTTGTCCTTGCCATCATGCTTGAAGCAAATCTTTGCATCTGCTTCTGTGTTTGATCACCCAAAATGAAACTGTTTCTTGAACTGCTGCATCATACACCATACACATATGCTCGGCCATTTAGCTTGTTTGCATGTTTGTACTTTGGCTCGACAATAAGCTTGCTGCTTCATGAATTTGCTGTGTATTCTTGTATTGTGCTCGGCCACTTTGAACTTTCTGTTGATTTTACATTGAGTTATTTTCATGTGTGCACTGAGTTGAGACGGTCCATGTGGCTACTCCTCAGTTGCTCACAACTACATACTGATTGGCATGGTAGTGCACGCGTGTACATTTTTTATGCAGCCATCAGATAAAATTTCCTATCCCTGTGCTATACATATACAAACTGACTAGATACAGATAAATCAGAACAAGTCATGAAAAATGATGAAAAACACACTAGAAAAATGAGGCAAATAAAAAATAAAAATAAAAATAAAATTTATATTCGCTTGAATTCTGTTTTATTTCTATTGCATTGTACCCTGTGTGTGTGTGTTTTATATTACAGGTACGTAGGCGATGACTGGACTGACGTGACAGGACTGACTAGGAGACTGTGAAGATTGGACTAAAAGTGAAGACTGAAGACAGTGTTGAGTCAGTGATTGTTTTAATGTGTCTGTATATGTGTCAATGTGTAAAAGAATGTATATATGAGTTGTATAAACAAAGTGTTGTAACAAGGAGCTGTGTAACAAGTGAAATGTATATGAACGAAATTTATTTCAGTGAAATACAGTGTTGAGCAAATAGTGGAGTTGTAAATCTGTACTGTTGAATATCAAAATAAAATATTATATTTAAGTAAAATACTATGTAGATATTTGAATCTTTATATAAATGCATTCTGTTTAAATATAAATATTATATTCCTGTCTGTGATGTATATATAGAACAGTACAATAACAAACACATTTAAAGTAATATTTATTTGTTTGTTATCATCAAACAAAAATCATATAATTGTGTATACAACTACATTATATACAACAATCTCCCCCTTTTGATGATGACAAACAAATATTAAAATTTTGAATACAATAAATGTGTTTGACATTGAAGAACTGAACTCCCCCTATTTGAAAGCTCCCCTTACAAAAAAGACTCCCCCTATAACTGTGCATGAGTGAAATGAAATGAATAATAATGAATTTTCAAAATTAAAAATATTTATAAAATATTCACTCAAAAATCAAAATCCCATCCCATTCTCCCCCTTTTGTTATCATCAAAAGAATACAGAATTTAAAATATAGATGAAGAATGAATAACAAATACAATATCAGCTTAAGAGGAAGAATAGTTATAAACCTCAATCAGTCAAACAAAAATCACAATATTCTGAGAACATGTGGCATATTTCACATTGTAGAGAATGACGGATTTATGATGAATTTTATATAAAATGGAGAGAGTTACAAAATTATAATTTCCAATTATTTTCAAAAGAATTTTGTAAAATTTAGCACGAAACAGTGATGGATTTGACTATACATAATAATTCAATTTAAGTGACAAAATCGTATGATCTCAGATCCCAATAGCTATCATTCAACAAATCATAATAGATCATAAGATTTCAACACATTTCACAGATTAGAATATGGATTGATAAGCTGGTTATTATAAACACCAAGGAGGATTTCAATTTAATTTCAATTTAGCATATTATTTCCTTTTGTTTTATCTTTTATTTAAGAGCACACTGACCACGCATTACCAGAGCTTGGATTTTTAAATGAGGTCAGTCGCAGCTTAAATTATAAGTTTTCTCTTAACCATACATGATCAGATCTTGGATTTTTAAATGGTGTTAGAAACATACTTATATATTTATTATATATATTTATCATTTTAGCTTTAAATAGAGAAAAACTCCTCGGTATATACAACCAATAATGGATGATAGAAAACGGAGTAGGTACAGAAAATGGACTGTGAAATAAATTTCTAAATTATTTATATTATGAAATATACTCGACTGTACCCGGATCATTGAAATTTTTAATTATCACTAATTCTGAATAATAATATAGTCCAATTCTATCACAAATATTTTCACTGTTTATTCGAAAAATATTAAAAAAAAAATAAACTCTCCACATTAATATAGAAGACATGATGGATGGCAGAATGATGATAGATAAAGGAGATGGTCGTGAAATTAACTGCCAATTCAAATATATTATAATAACTGTTCAAACATCATGAAAATCTAAATAAAATCTCCCCTTGTTGTGAAATATACTGCAGTCACAATTCATCACAATTTCAAAATCTCATAATGATTTTGATGAATTACAAATACGGTTCAATATGGATATTGACTTCAATTTCTAAATGAATAATCAATAAATAACTTTAAAATTGAAAATCAATTACAAGAGGGATATGCAAAACTATACAAGTCAAGATGGATTAAAAAAAATATACACAAAAATTCAGCACTTCTAGCCTGATACGAATTGGTGTCTCTAATCATGAGAATTTTGACATGATACTGAATAAGAATATCATAGACAAAAGAATTATTATGTACAAAGCCCAAGCAGACAAGATAATAGATTATGCACATGTATCAGAGCAGCAAACAGGTGATTTCAAAACAAACATTTTTCAAAACAGTATCCGAGCAGCATAGAAAATAGTTTCAAGTCATACTTGTCAAGATGACGGTCAATAAGATGATTCATGATCAAATGAATAAAAATACCGTTTATTTGAACTCATTTGAGAAATATGAAACTCTCAAGATTCGGTGAATCAGTAACACCAGAATATAAATTTCGGATTCAAGTTATGTATGCGATTCAATAAATCAACAACTTCAAATGATTTTAAACAAACATGTATTCAAATCAAATAATCATGAAAAAATAGAGAGATTTAAAATCGGATTTTCAAAGAATTTTTCACAGGTATCTCTTATAAGTACAAAGAATTTTTCAGAATATTTACATCAAGATTGAAAGAAAATTCATGATCCAAAAATAGTGGTTTATTCAATATCACTTGAAATAAATGTAATTCTTAAGATACAATGAATCAATCACACAGGATTAATAATTGCAGATATGAGGGGTGTGTGAGATTCAAAATATTAGAAATTTCAAATGATCTTAAACAAACAAAAAACCAAACCAGATGATCATGAATAAGAGAGAATTTCAAGATGTAAGCAATGTTTCAAGAATATCTAAGCCAATCTAAAAAGATCACTGAAATTATCACGACTGATTAGTAGCAGTGTGCTGTAATGAGTATAATATTTCAAGCTTTTCTAAACTGAATTAGAAGAAACTCAAAACAGCAGATTTGTGTGAAATTACAATTGTTTTTTAGATATTAAAAAAATTAGAATTCAAATTAACAGTGCTCAAGATATGGCACGAATACATCAACACTGTTATGAATTCAGAGAATCAGAAAACAAACTTTAAATCAATTGCAGATATTTACAAAAATAAATTCAAGATCTGGAAATGATTAAACACATCAGAGTTTTATACAAATGAAGTGAATTTCCAAAAAAAATGAATTCTGCAATTGGATGTTAAGGAAGCCTAAAAAAATATGGCAGTGATTAAAAAAAAGGAAGAAGAGATAGAAGGAGAGATAAATAAAAAATATATTTACAAAGATGAGTTTAGAATTATACCTGAAATCGATGTAAGCAAATGAATCTCTAACTCGACAGGTTTGGATAAGGAACTGAAAATGATTAAATGATATGAAGTTGTTTGAATCCAATTTCTCTTTCGCAAAGCAGCTCCTTAGCCTTCTCCGGCACCTAACAATTTTATAGGATCGAGTGGTCTAACAAATTTTGTAAAACCACTCACAGTTGTATTCATATGCTTTGGTACCCGGACTTGTTTATATAACAAACCATTAGAATTGACTTTTGTACCCTTAGGAACCCAAATCAGTTTGAGCTTGACGAAGCCCGTTTTATTTTTTGGGATCCAAGAATGTTTAAATGGTTTATTATAAAACGATTTCTCATCATGATTTTGATTCAAAAATCCTTTGAGATTTTCAGAGTTCAAATTTTCAAAGCAGCTCTTTCCAAAGCAGTTTGAGGGATTTTTCAAATCATTTGAATTTTGTTTTCCAAAAACATCACTTTTCCCGAAGCCAAGACCAAATTTATTTCCATTAGAAACTTGGTTTTATAACAGCATATTCAACGATTTTTCCCCATTAAAAAATTATCCAAAGTTGATTCTAATCGTTGAATTTTGGATTTTAGATCACTATTTTCTTTTAATAAATTTGAGCAATTATTTATAGCGATCTTCTGTTCAGCATTGGACTGTTTCAAAACCAAATTCTCATTTTCAAGCAATTAAATTTTGGCTTGGGATTCGGAAATTTCAAGTTAAAAAAGATTTTGCTTTTCAGATTCAAGTTTTTCAAAAGTTTTGAATTTCTCAATCTCAATTTCAAGCTCTTTCAAAATCAAATCTGTTTTCGACAAACTTTTGTTTTCAGCAATTTCATGTTTGGAATTTTTGATAGCCTTAAAATTTTCAAATTCCTTTTGTAAAGAATTGTTTACATCTTTCAGCTCAATCTCGTTATCTTTCAAAATAAGATTTTCTTCTTCAAGTCTTTGAATATTATTATTGAGATGAACGAGATCAGTTTTTAATTACAAACAATTTCCACAATCAGAATTTTCAAATTTTATGACATTTGATAGTTTTGCTTCCAAACAGTTAATTTTGTTGGTTAACTCATGATTCTTAGTATTCAAGAATTTATTTTTCAATTGGAGTTTATCAACGGATTTAGTTAAATCAACACAAAAATAAACTAGATCTTCATATGAAAAATTTCTCGTTTTATCGTCCGTTGAGTCTTCATCAATTGATCCATTTGAGTTTTCATTTGTAAGGCCAGTTAAGCATAGATCTGAATCTGATTTGACATTTCGGGGTTTTGAGCTGTTGTCGTCAATTCCATACAGAGTGTTGAGAGTTTTCCAGATATCCTGTGCAGATAAACAATGACAGATAAGATTAAACTGTTTAGTACTAAGATAATCAAATATAATTTTCATAGCGCGAGCATTGAAAGTAATATCTACACTATCAAACCCATTGATAGCAACATCCTAACATTTAATATTAACGGATTTTAAATAAAATTCCATTTTGGATTTCCAGTTTAAAAAATCTGTTCCATCGAAAATTGTTGGAGATGAACTGGACGGACTCTCTATCAGTTGACAACTAGGATGACCCATGACTCTAGAGTTAATAGAAAACCTGCTCTGATACCACTTGTTGGATCTAGAATAACCCTAGAGGGGGGTGAATAGGGTTTTACACAGTTTTTCGCTGAATTAAAAATCTGACAGGATATTAATAATAAACAGATCACAGAATATAGCAGAAACAGAAATGCAGAAAGTAAATGACACAAGATATACCCAGCTTTGGCAAAATCCTGCCACTACTGCATTTCTAAGGTTTCTTCTAGGTGATAGAACAGATCCCGCTTATAAGACCATGTAAACTCGCACTCCTGCTCCTGTACTAACCCTACGCTAAAAACCGTATACTGACCGATATCCCCTCGGTCAGATTTCCCCTGATTACGACCCCGTAACCAGTAACCTAGATTTTACAGACTCTAGCAACTGTCAGTCAACACCCTAACTAAATCCCTCTAGATTTTACAGACATCTAGAAACTGTTTCGGATGATTTACAACAATACAAAAAAAATAGAACAAGAAAACCCTAGAAAATTAAAAGAGGGTTATCCCCTTTTCAAAAACAATAGTTGGACTAGAAAAATGGCCGGCCCCTTTTTGTATGTGTTGCACCCTCTTTTCTTTGTCTCGGTAGTTTTCTTATGGAAACAAAATGGCGGCAGGCGTTGAATATCTAGGGTTTCTTCAAATCCCCTAAATCGAACCATGATTAAATCACTTGAATGCTTTGAAAGATCTCTGAAGTCTTGCATTGATTCTCGTAATCACGATTTGGGGTACCTCTTCCTCTCGATTGAAATCTCCAGAAAAATGTGAGTGAATTTGATTTTTATTATCTCTGCTTCTTTCTTTGTTGTGTTGGATTTCGATGCTTTATGCCTATGATTTAATGGGTGTTAAAATATAGGATTATAGAATCCTTTAAACTTCTCTGATTTCGTGGATGTGATTTGGTCTGGTTTTATTGCGGTTTCCTCTTTTGACAAATTCGTTTGAAACTTGATGCCTTGATTTCCTTGATTGAATAAATCAATCTGTTAATTGTTTGATTTGTTGTGCCCTTTAGAAAGATTGCAAAAACTGTCAGTATGTAAATTCGGAGATTAAAACTTGCCCAAAATATTTGCGGTTTCTGAAAACAGATTTTTTGGAGAAAATTGTGCTTGCCCTTTCTCTGTGTTGATTGGATACACATTAATCTCTGATTTGTTGAAATGGAAAATTCACAAATTATTGCCAAAAAAAACTTTTATCATCATTCCATTTAATTCATGCATTCGAATTCTTTCCCGAAATGATTAATATAGAATTGTTGAACCTCCTTGCCAAACCCTTGCTGTCACATGCATGATTGTGTTTATTTCAAAATTGGGACCACCTTGACCATGCTGTTTTTAACACAAATATTGTTGTCACTTGTGTATATCTGAATGCCTACATATATGCTTAATTGACACACTGTTGTTGAAGCCATGCAATTTCTCATTTCACTGTTGCATTGATATCTCCATCCTTGTTCATGTTGTTCCTTCACTGTGTGTAGTTGGACTACTCCATATTTAGGAGAGAAATATTCTCTGCATTGTTTTGTCAATTTAATTTCCCCATGACTGTTGAATTTATTTACCCTTGAGTTCTGATGCTTGAGTGAAGATACTTTGTGATAACTAGAAACACTTGGCCAAGGTCTTCACTTGCCAAACAAAAATGTCCCACTGTGAATCATTGCATTGTTATGTAAGTTTTGTTGCCACGTATGCATCCGCACACATCTTTGTTTGGTGCATACATGTATGTGTGCAATATTTTCAATACAGGTTCATGTGCAAAACCTCTTGCATGTCATTTGTAGCTTCAGCCTTTTTGCATACACGCCGAGCACCTGGATTTGCAAACAACTTATCATTTGCATTCATGCTTTTGTCTGCTGCATGTATCTTGTACCTGAGCTTCAAAAACTTGCTCGACCAATTAAAACCTAGCTTAAACTTGAAATGTTGACATGCAGTTGTTTATATTTTGCTGCACCATGTCCTTGTGTCACTTTGAACATGCAGTGATGCCTGTTCTTGCCATGCATGCTTGAAACAAATCATTGCATCTGCTTCAGTGTTTGATCACCCAAAATGAAACTGTTTCTTGAACTGTTGCATCATACACCATACACATATAGTCGGCCATTTAGCTTGTTTGTACTTTGGCTCGACCATGGGCTTATTGCTTCATGAATTTGCTGTGTATTCTTGTATTATGCTCGACCACTTTGAACTTTCTGTTGACTTTACATTGAGTTATTTTCATGTGCGCACTGAGTCGAGACGGTCCATGTGGCTACTCCGCAGTTGCTCACAACTACATACTGATTGGCATGGCAGTGCACACGTGTATATTTATACACGTGTGTATATGTAGCCATTAGATAAAATTTCCTGTCCATGTGCTATACATATAAAAACTGACTAGATACAGATGAATCAGATCAAGTCATGAAAAATGATGAGAAACACACCAGAAAACTGAGGCAAATAAAAAATAAATATTAAATTTATATTCACGTGAATTCTGTTTTATTTCTATTGCAGTGTACTGTGTGTGTGTTTCATATTACAGGTACGCAGGTGATGACTGGACTACGTGATAGGACTGACTAGGAGACTGTGAAGATTGGACTAAAAGTGAAGACTGAAGACAGTGTTGAGTCAGTGAATTGTTTCAATGTGTCTGTATATGTGTCAATGTGTAAAAGAATGTATATATGAGTTGTATAAACAAAGTATTGTAACAATTGTAACAAGTGAAATGTATATGAACGAAATTTATTTCAGTGAAATACAGTTTTAAGCAAATAGTGGAGTTGTAAATCTTTACTGTTGAATATCGAAATAAAATATTATATTTAAGCAAAATATTTTGTAGATATTTGAATCTCTGTGTAGATGCATTCTGTTTAAATATAAATATTATATTCCTGTCTGTGATGTATATATAGAACAGTACAGTAACAAACACATTTAAAGTAATACTTATTTGGTTGTTTTCATCAAACAAAAATCATATAATTGTGTATACAACTACATTATATACAACACTTAGTTTTGCAAATGTGAAGCTTGGAACAAGGGGTACCTATCACTTATGATATTACTAGGCATTCCATAAAATTTACATGCTCATTGTAAACAAATCTATCAATACAGGAGTCGTCCTTGTGGCCTTAATAGGAATAAAATGAGCACTCTTGGCCATTTGTTCCACGAAGTCCCTATATACCCTCATTTCGTCTTTTAGATCTCGACAATCCATTGATGAAACCCATAAATATAGAATCCAATTCCAGATGGGAATATTCAGTTGAAGCAAGTCCCTAGGGTTTTGATGTTTGGCTTGCAACTGTTGACAATTCATGCACTACTTTACCCATAAGCTAACATCTTTCTTCATTCCTCTCCAAAAGAAGCTCATCTTCATGTCTTGGTATATTTTGGTACTTGTATGATGTATCGTGAACTTAAAATGATGTCTTTCTCGAAGAAACCCCTTCTTAAGATCGCCAATGTCTAGAGCACACATCTTCCCTTCTTCCTCAACCATACATTTGGTCAAAGCTGATATACCTCAAGTCCTTTTACTATCACTTCGGCTTGAACCCTCCTGATCCTCTCGACTAATACGGGATCGTCCTTTTTCTTAAAAGTGATTCTTTCATTCAAAACTAGTCAAACCTCCAAACATTACAACATTGTAGTTCTTTCGCTCGAACTTGTTGTCGATCAGATCCACACGTCACACTTTATTAAGGCTTTTAAGTTCTTCCGTTCGGCAAACATAGCCAACACGACATCTTGATGTTTCCTACTAAACATTATTCCCTTTTCCGAGCGTATACTCAATGCTGAAATCATAAGTTTCCAAAAACACAAGCGACCTCTGTTTTCTCGTATTTACTTCAAGGACTTATAATTGGTGAATAACTCAAACCTTTGTTCTAGTAAGTAATGTCTCCAAATATTAAAAGTGAAACAACAGCGACTGATTCAAGATCATTCATTGGGTATTTAACCTTATGGGGATGAAGATGTCAAGAAGTATAGGCTACACCTTTCCTTTTTGCATGAGAACTGCTCCTAATCCAGTTCCATAAGCATCAATGCACACCACCAAGTCCTAATTTCCATTTGGCACCACCAAATCAGGAGCATTGATCAATGAGTTCCTTAATCCCAGGAATGCTTCCTCGCACTTATTCCACTAGTCAAACTTAACATTCTTCCTGGTCATTTTGGTAATAGGTGCCACTATCCATAAGAAATTCTTGATAAACTTTCAACAATATCCACCCAATCCGAGAAAATTCCTTAGATGACACATGTTAGCTCTTTCAATTATTAATAGCCTCGAGTTTAGCTGGATCAACTGATACCCCTTCTCCGGATACACATAACCAAGGAACTTCTTATCTTTCTCCTAGAAGTGACACTTTGAAAACTTAGCCTTCAACCGGTGTTCACCCAAAATCTCGAGAACAATCCGAAGGTGAGTTACATGATATCATTCATTACACCAAAATTTCATCCATGAAGAACAACACAAATTTATCTAAGTGTTCTTTGCAAATCTATTCATCAAATTCACAAAGAAAGTAGGTATGCTAGTCAGGCCGAAAGGCTTGACCATCCATTCATAAGATTCATTCCTCGTACAAAACATTGTCAAAAGAATGATCTCTTCCGCTGTATGTAGCTGATGAAAACCCATAGCCAAGTCCAATTGAAAAAATATCTTAGCTCCACTCAGGTGATCAAACCGTTCATCAATTCTCGACAAAGGATATTTATTCTTCATCGTCTTTTCAATGGGATTTTGATCATCAATGCATACTCTAAAGAATCCATCTGGCTTCTTCATGAATACGACGGTCGCACCCCTATGATGTACATCTTGGACATATGAAGCTCTTTCTCTCTAAGTCCACAAGTTTCACCTTCAGCTTTTGCATCTTTGTAGTCATTCTGCTCGGTGGTCTACATGTGGGTTCTGCTCCTAGCACAAGGTTGATCTTGAACTCGATAGCTCTCCTTAGAGGAAAACTTGTAATTGGTTCAAAAACATCTGCGAACTCCTTAATGATAGGTATTCGCATTACTTCATGTTCCAAATTCATTTCTCCTAGCAAAGTAAATAATTTATGACTGGTACCCTCCACCAAATACACAATATAATCATAGTCATAAGAATGTTTCAATGATATCATCCTATCTTGATAGAATATCCTAGCATCATAAAATCTAACCAACCCATACCCAAAATGATTCCGAAGTCTTTGAAATCAAACACGTACAAATCTCATGTAAAAGTATAACCTAATAACTAAAATTATAGGTTATCGCATCACATTCCCAGAGTTACATAACCTTTACAATTTTTTCTACCCTAAAAGAAGTAATAAGGTATGATGGTTCAAGACAACCCGTTCACTAAACAATTAGGGATAAAAGAGTGTGATGCACCAATATCAAAAAATATTCTAACAATTATGCTATGAATCAAAAGCTTACCTTCCAAAATGGACTTTTCTTTGTCCACGGTAGTAGATCTGGAGGAAGAAGGTTCCAAAGCAAGAACCATTCCTCTAACTTCTTCTAAACACTTAATCTTAAATTCCTTAACTGGTTGTAGTTGTAGCACCCGATACCTTGCTTTATTTAATCTTTTTTTTTTGGTTTGGAAGCTCTACATTTATTGGCATAATGACATTTCTTGTCACACCTATAGCAAGTAACATCCGCATTGTTCCGCTTTTCCTTTCCCTCTTTCCAAGCCTTTTTTCCTTTGCTGAACTTTTGCTTCTTTTCCTAGAAGCCCCGATTATCAGAAGGTGTAATATAATCAGCCAAGAGCTCCTCATTGCGAATAGCCATTTTCACCATTACATCACTAGAGTCTGTAAGATATGGCACTGTTGCCCTAGCCAGATCGGGTTTTAACCCTTTAATAAACTTCTCGTTCCCTTGGATGTGGTATTGATTATCCTTCGAGCATATCTGGATAACTCATAAAATCTAGCTACATAATCTACTATTGTCATCTCCCCCTAAACCAGCTCATTAGACTTCCGCAGCAACACGTACTAGACGACCTAACCTCTCTTGGAAATTAGCCTAAGTAATTTCCTCCTTCGAAACCTGAGGGTGATTTGCTCCACTAATGTAGGGCATTGCCTTGAAGCTTTCTCGTAGACATCCTTCTTTTATGGGAATCATCCAAGTTATGTCCCCGAAAATCCTGCTGTGGTGTAATAACCATGTCTCTGCTATGCACGCCTCTTCCGTTTCATTGAAAGCCTTTCCTCCAAGATTTATGTAGTCCCAGCTTAACTTGACGCAGTTGTTAGCAATTGTACTATTGGGTTGGTTCCACTATAATGACCCATATTTTAATGATTGGATATTTAAATATTTTATTTCAAAATTAATCCTTAATTAAATTGAGTGACGATCCCACAAGGTATCGTCATACAAATGATTGAATCAGGACTAGAGACCCGCTCCATTATGTTCGGATGATTCATTATGTAAAGAAAAGGTATATGTATTGCTATATTTCGAGATAAGCGATTGAAGGTTAAAACCATCTTGAAATACACGTAAAATTATTGTTCGAAGCATAGTCTTAGATTGCGATGAAACTTATGCCATCGAAACCATATTATTAACTTGATATGCTATCATATTTCATAATGACCGGATGCGTCGTTTGATCGTACGGAGCGAAAAATCACGTTCATTTAATTTGAAATTAAATAACGAGGCTTAAGAGAGTAAGATAATAATGTTTTCTAAAACCTTATAGTAACTATCTAACGCAGTTCATTTCCCGCCCTTCTCTATTTTACTGGTACATTCACATTGTAATAGCCATTGTTTTCTTCATTTCAAAATTAAGATATCCTTCATTTCTTCCTTAAAAATCACGAAACAGACTTCCTTGTTGTGCTTGGATTATTTCTATTCCCATCTCTACTTTGTCACCTACGATCTGATTTAGAGGTGATAGATGTATGGTGCTCGAGATTAGGGCTCAGGTTTTCCTGTTATATGGTCATAAGGGAGGTGGGAAGGTTGTTGACTTCGTGGTGTGGAGGAGCATATTCGACCAAGACATGGGGCAATGCGATCAACCGAGGGGAGATGTGAGATTTTTCTAGTTTACATTTTCGTATAGCATGAGCTTAAGAACGCATTTTTGCTCATGGCTTCGATAATGTTGATTTGGATATAGGAAAATCCAGTTTTTGAAAAGGATTGTACTATTGTTCTCGGATTATTTATGTCGATTTAAGTTCTGCGAACTTATACCTATCATAACTTTTTTGTACGATGTCGAATTAGGACGTAACACTAAACTATAGTTGTTCGTATAGTACTTTTTTTGGCAAAGCCGGCCAGTTTTTATAGTGATCTGTAACACTTTCCCATTAAAACAAAATAATGAGTACAATGGCATATAGGAGATAGTCGGATGGACAATCCTCTAAAGACATTCCTAAACAAAGAAAAATACACCACGTAGGGTGATAATCTAACTAGGAATGCAAAGTACAACAACTAACATCCAAAAGTTGCTTAGGCAGTCACACAACACATTAATGTACAACGCTACTACAATTACAACAACCGGATGTAAAAAAGTCCCAATAAACAACACCTTTCACTCCAACAAGTAGCCAAACACCACCACAGAAGCTGCAGCGGCACCAGACCAACAACAATTTCCAGCACCAAGATCTTACTTGCAAGCACAACACTCTAAATGCCTGCAACCTTACACAACTTACAGCTAATCCAGATTTCCTTCTAGCCATACCTCATGCACTCAACCTACCCAAGTGCACGTATGACTTGTACAATAGTAGCTCACCGATCCAACAGCTAACACACTGCACTAAATGACATGCTAAAATCACCTGAACAACTCCCTTCCAATCTTGCCAACAACCTAACAGCCGAAAGAAAAAGACCTTCATTTGAAGCCACTGCGTTTGACTAAAGACGAACCTCACACCATGTCAAACACTCCAGATAGCAGACCACAAGCAAACTCACACACCCAGCAGAACAATACAACACCAGCAAACCAAGAAAGGAATATTCAGATCCAGAAATAAAAGCACAAACAACACGTCGACTTACTCGTTCCATAGCTTAGAAAGTATGCATTTCGTTTGTGAAGTTATTTTGGAAATCAGCAAGGTCGTTCAAGCCGAGGAGGTTGAAAGCATCGCGATATAGTGAGAAGTTGTGGCACTATAGTGGAAGTAGGACCGGAAGGAGTACTCCATTAGAAACAAGCTAAGAAGCGATTGCAAAGAAAGAGGCGACTATCTCGTGGGTGAAGAAAGTAGATTTGGATTTGGAAAGGGAAAAAACAAAACTGAAAGATGTATGTGAAGCGACCCGAAACTTCCCCGGTCTCCGAAGAGATGAGAAAGAACGAATTACTGTGAGGATAAGACAAATCAGAACGCAAACAAAAGAACATTTCATTGTATATTACAACAATGCACCAGAATACAAGAATATACAGAGTATAAATGAATATTACACAGAAATATCAGAGATTTAAATTACATTTAAATACATAGCAGCGGAAAATAATACGATACACAACTGAAGGAGATATACGGATACAAAGCTTTCCGGATATCGTTCCAGCTGTAAACCAGGATCCTGTGAATATAAATCTGCAAAACCAAAACTACTAGCTGCCCGTGTCGAAAATAGGGGCACCCAGAGTTTAGGTTAAAACAATAAACTCCAGGTCAGTCATGTAACTGGTGTGAGAACTAAAACAGTTGTAAATCTTTATTTTAAAGTTAGGTAAATCAAAGGACCACGCCGTATAACACGGAACGGGTTTCCTCCCAAGAATACCAGTGCATATAAGTAAACAGCGCAATGCTTTTCTAAAAAATGAAGCTATTATAAGACCCAGGTCCCATCACACAATGCAACGCAACCGGAGGATAGGGTTTTCCCTTATAATAGCCAAACATGCTTGGTACGTTTTAAAAATCAAATCATTTGATACTATAATAAGTGTATAGTGTCAAAACAATTTCAATCATAAATATCAATCATAGACGGCATGGGTACCATATATCATGTCGCCATACTAGTTCTACAATTAAAACCGCAATACACGTATTGGAAATTGGATTTCCATCATGGTGGCTCCTGATTCGAAAGATCGATCGCGTAATGCAATTCACCACGGCTTACGTCCCAACAAGAGAAAACACCGTCTGCACATCCGCACATTTGGGACCAGAGTATCACCGCGGCTTACGTCCCAGCGAGAGAAAACACCGCTTACTCTATATATCCCTGAGCACTAAGCTCATCTCGGTCGACCGAATCCACGACACCACTAAGGTGCCCATCCACTAAAAAGCATACTGATCAAACCATCAGTTTACCACCATACCGGGATGTGAGGCTCGCGAATCAACGCTATACACAAAGCCATGCTATATCAGCTGCGCTTTGATCATCATCCACCAAACTTTGCTTTTCAACAAAAGTCTGGATCACTGCATCTCAGCATGCCACACTATCAATCCATATCGTACCACTGATTTCTGCCAATATATAACCTCTGAGCTCGTATGTCTCAGAGAAGGGCGTTAAGCAAGAGAATAAATTTTCCACCGCCAAACAGATATATATTTAGCAGAGATCAACGAATACAATATAAAGGAATACAATGTCAGACACACCATCCATTTACAAGTTTGTTCTGGGTCTGAACGAAACCGGAGGCACTTTCCTCGCATATCCATCCATCTCCAAGTACGTCTGGACGATCACCAACTATTTCCATCCTCTTGGGTGTACAGCCCAATCAGGATCATCAGTAATTATCCAAACGATGTGAAGACTTCCGGTCTTCAACCACCGTCTTCATCTTCGACATATCGTTGAATCGGTTATTCAGAGTGGGTATAAACCCGGCCTTTCCGAACAACCCGCGTATATTGAAAACGAATGTTACACAAACACAACATACGCCTCATTCCAATTCCATAGCTACTAACCGTAAATCAACAAGAGAACAATTTCCCAAATATTAACCCCGAAGGCCGAAACCAACATCAGATCAATACCCAGGAAACCATTCTTCTTAGCTAACCTACAGCTAGTTTCTAAATTTCAATTCTTAGGGAAAGGTTCCCATTAATTTTATCCAAGATAAATTCTTTAAAATTTATCCTTTAATCTTCCTTTGGATGTCATTTCAAACCAAATTATGGTTTTCCAAACTAGTCGAGATTAGCGAACCACACCGAAGTAATTATTTATTTTATTTCCCAATCCCAACCTATTCATCCCCTGAAGCAAAACTGGTAATACTCCATATCTAATACCATGGTGTTATCGGTAAAATTAATTACCATTTCACGTTCAAATCTAATTAAAGATTTAACTATCGCTTTGGAGCAAAACTGGCGATACTCCATTCTCGCTCATTTTCCAAATTTGATAATTTAAATTATCAATTCACATTTCAATCTAATTGCAGATTCATTTAAAACTCCTTTTACTGGGTTAAAGAACTAGTGTCATTTAAAACACAGTTCACGACAAACCCAAATCACATTCTATTTATTATCGGGTTAAAGAACGAGTGTTGTTTAATACACTGTTCACGATAAACCCACAAATCAATTCTATTTACAACCCATTTCAAATCTAATTTATTTATTTAAAAATAAATGGTTTAAATTTTAGTTCAAAATTAGTTCATTTCGATAAAAATCTATTTTTATCTTTTCAAATATGGAGTTTTTCATCCCAATTTTCCCCAAATCATTTCTTATGATTTTACACAAATTATTACTATTATTAATAATTATATCAAGGCCCGTACAGTCGATTTCCATCAACGGCCATCGAACTGCACTTACAACGACCTTTTCTGAATTTGATTTGGATGTATCTCCAAATCCAACCGTTAGATTTCAAATTTATAATATTCGTTAGAAAGATCTTTTCGATACGAACCCAACGGTTCCGGTTTTAGGAGAATCCGACGGTCGGATCTCCCGTAATGTCCGTTCGAAGTTAATGGTCGAAATTCGAGAACTGCCGCGGCGCAGCGCGTTCTATTCAGGCCATTATATTATATATATATAATATATATTTCGTCGATTTCTATTTAAAACAAATTATATGAATAGTTTTAAATTCGTTTCAAAAACAATTTCAACTTCCATTTTAATTCGAATCAAAATTGAATTTTTCCTTATAAATTCGTTTTAAAATTCATTTCTATTCAATTCAAATTTCAATTCGATTTGAATTCATTTCAATTCGTTTTCAATTCAATTCGAATTCGTTTTCAATTCAATTCGAATTCGTTTTCAATTCAATTCGAATTCATTTTCTTTTCAATTCAATTCAATTTCTATTCTATTCAAATTCAAATCAAATTCAATTTCTATTCTATTCAAATTCAATTTCTATTCTATTCAAATTCAATTTCTATTCTATTCAAATTCAAATCAAATTCAATTTCTATTCTATTCAAATTCAATTTCTATTCTATTCAAATTCAATTTCTATTCTATTCAAATTCCAATCAAATTCAATTTCTATTCAAATCAAATTCAATTTCTATTCTATTCAAATTCAATTCATTTTCTATTCCATTCAATTCATTTTCTATTCAAATCAAATTCAATTCCTATTCTATTCAAATTCAATTCATTTTCTATTCCATTCAAATCAAATTCGTTGTATATTCAATTGAAATCAAATTCGTTTTCTATTCAATTCAAATTCAATTTCTATTCCATTTAATTCAAATTTCATTTCAAAATATTCGATTTCGAAATCACTTTCAATATTCATTTTAAAATGAATAAAATCGATATAAATATCGTTCACGTCAAAATGGCGTCAATCTAACCAACACGGCTTCATATATTTCAATTTTCAAATATTCTAATTCAAATATTTCTTTTTCAAATATTTCCTTTTCAAATATTTCTATTTCAAATATTTCTATTTCAAATATTTCTATTTTTAAAATATTTCGTTCAACACATGACTAATCTCAACGGATGAGTACTGTCAACACATGAACCTTTATTTTATATTGATAAAGATGTAAATTTTATTATTAAAATATTTCGTTCAACACATGACTAATCTCAACGGATGAGTACTGTCAACACATGAACCTTTATTTTATATTGAAAAAGATGTAAATTTTATTATTAAAATATTTCATTCAACACATGACTAATCTCAACGGATGAGTACTGTCAACACATGAACCTTTATTTTATAATATTCTTTATTTTCTAAATTGGAATGAGGCACAATCAATTACCATATAAAGTTAATTATATGGATTCCGTACAACGCATGTATATAATACCAACGATAGATAATCAACCATCAACCAAAGTGCACTACACTGTATAAGCATCAAATATAGATATCTAACGCTTATAATAGCCTGTCAATCAATCGATCGACATACAACTAATTATTGGGATTAGTGTATGCCGTATTTTATCCCAATACTCGTGTGGGGTTTCAAACAATCAAACGCAGATTTTATTTGTGCAGTTGGGCGATGTGTAAAATTTATCGACCCAATCAATATCAGTCAAATCAGTGTATATAAACAAATCGGCCAATTTGTTTATAGATATTTATTTATTCACATTCACGTTAAAGTATGAATCCTCGTATATTCAACAATGAAGAAAGCTAGGCAGACGCGAAGGTTTAAAAGGAGGATTGATTCGAAGGAAGTGAGAAAAATAGAAGGCGATGGAGAATCTAAACCCTAGTCCCCATTGTTGGGTAAACGAAGCTCTATTTTTAATTAGTGTGCTACTATTCAAACCCCCATTTAGACTACTGGCCACCTTTAAAAATTAATAGATTGTATTATTTTTGACTTACTTCCTTCCACCACTTTATTTCTTTTCACTCAGTCAATAACAGCCGCACTTTCTCTTCTCTTCCCTTATCAAACAACTTAAATTCTCAAATATCAAACCCTAAACCATAAGAAAAAAATAATTTTTTTTTGGTTGAGTAGAGGATGGAAGGTAAAAGACAAAAAAATGTTAGTTTTGTATATCATGCTGCCTAATCTATTCTGTTGTTATAGAATTTTTTTAAGGTTTTTGTATTAATTTTTTTAAGAGCTTTTTTTCATCCATCTCTCTATTTCGAGTTTGGAAGACATTAATTTCGATGATGTTGTAATAGAGAATGACATTGTAAGTTATTGAATTGGATGCGTTTTTTATAGGTCCCTATTAAGTTTCAAAATTAGGCTCACATCCGGTCATAGTTTATAATATAAACCCGCCTGCTATTTTTAAATTCCCGCAACCTGAAAAGTAGGATCTGCATCCTACATTTATGTAGTCGCCTTCTTCTTTTTTCTTACGCATCCTTCAGTTTTTGCCAGAAAACAATGTGGCCACGAGTAAAAAAAATTCTAAATTCTGGAAATAATAACAGAAGTCTGTGGAAACAAAAAAAAAAGTTTCATATATGAATGCAGGTATTGGCAATACTTGCATATATATATATATATATATATATATGCAATTATTGCATAAAGGAAATTATGTTAACATTTTTCCTATAGATATGTTGCACACATGTGTGCATGTTTTGGATTTACTTGCACACTTGAATGCAAATAAAAATAAACTGAGTTACAATATTATGAAATATTGCATATTTTTATGCAAGAATGATGCAATACTTGCACATAAATATGCAAAATAATCAAACGTGGATGCAACACTGGAATACTTGCACATATAAATGCAAGAAATTGGAATTCTTGCATAACATTATGCATTTAAATGCATTTTTCGCTGTTTTTTGCTGTTTTATTTTTTTTGCATGTTTTTGATTTTTTTGAGCAATTTTTTGTCGAATGCATAATTTATTTAAATAATACTTTCCGTACTTATTTTATTCATTTTTTTTGCTACTTTTGAAAAATATGGACCTAATTTATAATAAGTTTATCACTGGATATGAGCCTAAATAAGTTTGCTTTTAGGGACCTGAGCCTTATTTTCACTATTGAATTTTAGGTTTTTCTTCATACAACAATAATTTATATGTCAAAATTTACAAAATAATTCATTTTAATTATTTTTATTTGATTTTTGTAGGAAGATAATGTGATTTGTGATAAACTTGATAACTATATGGATGATAGCAATAGGCC
Organism: Allium sativum; assembly: GCA_030737875.1. Classification (NCBI taxonomy): domain Eukaryota; kingdom Viridiplantae; phylum Streptophyta; class Magnoliopsida; order Asparagales; family Amaryllidaceae; genus Allium; species Allium sativum. The sequence goes on along the minus strand of CM060927.1, from coordinate 26,431,634 downwards.
ACAAGATGATCGGTCAAATGCCGTGAAAGACACAAAAGTTGACTTGATAGGTCATTTTACAACTGATGAAGTATGTAGTTTGTACTTAATTTACAATCACTATTATTCATGTAAAACTGTAAGTATGTTATTTTTTTGTTAAACGATGTGATTTCAGGTATTTGATTCACATAACGCGCTGATTCGATGGTGTGAAACAACAGAGAAAAAGTTGAATGTTGTTGTAGAGCGATTCGATGGTGTTAATCAGCTGATTGGATGCTTGAAATTGTTGAAAATTTAGGGAAATTTTCAAGCTTGTAGAAAGATGGAGAAAATTTTAGGAAGAAAACTTTTTTTTTTGGAACAATGAAGAATTAAAGGCAGAGGTGGTAGCCGATTACAAATTGAATAATTTAGATAGTGTAAAGATGTGGAGAGGCACAAAAAAGAGGTGGCCTTTAGTATAGGTGGCCAGTAGTCTAAATGGGGGTGTGAATAGCAGCACACTTTTAATTATCTAACTTTTTTATTTTGTTCGTATACGATTTAATTGACATTTTAAACTAATTTTAATTATAAAAACTAATGGTTAGGAAATTGAACCTAATAATTAAATTATAACACTATTAATAAATGATTTTAGTAGTGTTAACCTTGATTTTCAATAGTTTACCTGTTCAAGCGCTATTACGTGTTATTTACCCATTTACACGCTATTGCTCACAGTTTTGACCACACAGATAGATTAGGTTACTTTGACACTTATTTCACTTTGGTTGGTATAGATAGGTTTTACTTAATTTATTATTGCTATTATGGATTCTTGTATGACTATTGTTTTCATCGTTGCATTATTTTCTTACTCCAGCTTAAAACGCTGCTTGTAAGCGATTTAATATTAGGAAATATCTCGTTTGTAAGAGTTTGGTACTTATCATTCAAACATACACGCTGGCATACATTGATTGAGTGCACAAGGATGGTAGACTAAAGAAGATGAGATAAATTCTCAAAGGAGCTTTAAGCACATGGATGGATTCGATGACGGAGTAGCATTAAAGCTTGGCAACGGATTTTATGGAGCGTCGCTGGAGCTTGGTGGTTAATCTAAAGACAAAGAAGGGTCTTGACGATAAGCTGATTTCGAGAGAAATCCAGATATTTTCCTTGGATAGGTATTTAACCAGTTTTGGTCAAGTACGTGATCCGAGTAGTCATTATTGATTATTACGGAGTAGTCAATATCGACTTCTATTGCTATTGGCTATCTAAACAATTTGTCACGGATGATGGTGCTATTTCGAGTAGTGGTACATGATGGTTCATTCTATAGTGATTTCGATATGATGGCTCTTCAATCAATGGCTTTGGCTTGAGATGAGAATGTGGTGCTTCTATGTAGTGATTCATCATTCGACGATGGTGGTTATAGGATTAGGAGTAAGGCTATTGTGATGGATAGTTTTTTCCGAGAAGTAAAAAAGTTGACGCTAAGTCGTATTGGAGTGATTGCCATAGATATAGAGATAGAAGACACAGAATGATATCCTACGACATACGATGACCACTGGGAATAGTTCCTAGATCATGATGACTTCGAATGGGAGTCTTGCAGATAGTCAAAACGATGGATTCTGCTATGGAGAACGTGTGTGAATGGGTCATTGGTATATGTGACTTCGTTATGCCTTTGAGAGAGTCGCACAAGGACAAATCACCCTATGCAATAAGGACTCATTGGCCTGGACGCCAAAGCCTATGCAGTGAGGACTAGGTACAATCATCAGCTGTAGTCTATGTAGTAGGACATACCGATAGTTTGGTGGAAGTTATCCATTGAGTGACTGAATGTGAGGATGGATCATGGATGTTAAGTCTATTATATATTTATCACCATTTAGCAGTTAGATATCCATCATACCCTCTTTATATGAGGTTTAGCATAAAGTAGCATATGTATGTTGTTATGTGCTATTTCTATGGATGTAGGGGAAGAACGGGTATGATTCTCGATACCCTCTGTGCCATATATATTATGACAACTATGATAGTACTTTGAGATTTGTTTATCGCTCACAATAGACAGTTGTCAAACCCAAGGTTTTATTTCCCTCTTACTACATTTGTTGCTCATCGACGATGTTGACGAGCAGGCCAGAAGACAAGTATGAGTATTATTTGGAGCTATGTAGGTGGATTAGCAAGAGGCGACACTTTATATATTTGTACTTGTATCTTTATTGTTTATTCCGTCATGTGACATTATGGAGCACTTATGGTGTTATGTATTCTTATTAGAGATAGTTTATCAGTTGGGTTTATTTATCTCTTGCATGCACTCTATAATTGTTATGTATAATAGTATGAGCATGTGTACTCCGGTTATGTGGTTTATATAGTTATTACTGTCTCGCTTTTTTTATATATGTGATTATTACTACTATACATTATATTATGCATTGTGAGATGTACGGCAAGTTTTTTAATTGAGTTTTGTGTTGTGTTCTTTCTCTTATCTTCTATTTTCTTCATTCCTTTCCCTTTCTCTTCTTTTCTACTATTCTTTCTTTCTCTCTCTCTCATAACGATCATTTTACATCGATTGGGTGTCTATGCAACATGTTATTGAGTTATATAAGTGTTAATGATGTATAATGGGTCATCACATTCACCACCTATAGATGCCAACCGCAGAAGCTCCGGCTTGCATCATCTAGACAAATATTTGGTACATGTTCCTCATCATTGCTTAAGGAATCACATTATTATGGGTCATAATAGGTTCTTGGCCCCTTAGCTTGGGCATTACCATTCGTAGTGGTGCTCCCACCACCCAGATTTAGCCTTGAACTCCTCTCCATATCTTATTTTCCATTTGTAGATAAACTTTTGTAAGATACTAAAGGGTGACCCTTGGATAGTGGAGATATACATATACCTATGTAAGATACAAATACGAACACGCTATGCTATTGCCATTTCATACCCTAAATTTATTGATCTTTGGGTTTTTATTTATGAAAACATTACTCAAAAAATAATTTTAAGTTACATGAACCTATGCTTTTATACTAAGTTGTAACACCCTATTTTCTATTGATGTTGCAATGATCTATAATATTGACTACCAACAATAGGAACAACTTGTTAATTTATCAAACCATCATAATATATAGGAATTGTAATGGATGGATTTTCGACCCAGAAAATCAACATAAAAATACACTGTTGACTATTCAAGCATCGAAAACACCAGGACATTAATAGAAGAATTTAGAGGATGAGAAAGAAAAGATAGAACTAATGGAATAGAAGAAGAAGAAGATCACAACTGAACAGAATCAGAGTAACACGAAACTCGCAGCGGAACAAAATAAGATGTATTATATAACATAACTTTGAATACAAAACTGTATTGTATATACATACCATTATCAGAGTACAATACATCATATCACAGCGGAAATAACTCTACATAACTAATGGTGAAGCTTCCTGCTTTTGAGCTCCTCCAAGTGAATCTGCAAAGCCTGAAACACTTGACTGCCCGTACAAATTTGGGCACCCAAGAGTTTAGGGAAAACAAACAAAATAAACTCTGGGTCAGTCATGGGACTGGTGTGAGTAAATTCCAACTATACGGTTTTACTTTGAAGAAAATCCTTTTGAAACAAAAGGATAATAGTAAGACCAGCCCACACATAAACATGGACGGCTTTTACCTTACTATAACCCAAATTACTTTGATATCAAAACAGTGATATTATGATAATGTCTAAACAAATAATTATCCAAGTAGCAGAACGCTTGCATCTCACGTTCCACATATATATAGTATAAAATCATAAACCGCAGGGCGCTTATCGGAGATTGGATTTCAACAGACAAGGTATGGGAGCACCTTCTGAATAGTGTACTCTAGAGGGGATACACTCAGTTGAAGTTCAGAACGTTAATTTACGATCTGCAGGGTCGTTCTGAGCTCGATTATAATTAATATATATTTATACACGTTCAACTTCGTTTTAATTAATATATAAATCCATTTATATTCTGAATTCAATATTTAAACTGATGTAAATATTCAAATTCAAACCGACAAAAATTCGGGACGTTACAGTCCTTCCCCCTTAAAATAATTTCGTCCTCGAAATTGCTAAGGTAGGATAAATGCTACAATCTTTGTTATAAACAGATTAAAAATCTTTTTGGTTTACTGCAAAATTTCAGTTTCAACTTAACTGATTAATTCCAATTAAATATTAATTTCTTCTTATTATCGAATCTTTTCGAAAATTCTGAAATTTCCTAACAGCTTAAATTTTCAGAGAATCACGTCAGCATCTCCGCTGCACGACTCACTCGGTACTACAACAACTTGCCTCTCTGGGCTTTCTCCAATTCAACAGAAAATCAAACAGCCAAACGGCTCGCCAAACAGCCTCATCAAAATCTCATACTCGTATAAATTATAAACATGACCCTTTTTGGGTGGCATTTAACTCTATCTCTGCCATTTAACATATATCATCGATCCATTCTCAAACCAATCTTCCACTTTCTACCCAACCAAATTATATTTCAACTCAAATTTCATTTACTGATTTATTTCTCAAATCAGTTATCTTTATATCCAAATTCACAATTCGATTCTTATTCTCCAAGAATCAATTCATTTTAATAACTCGAATCTCCAATATTTCTCTTTGTACAATTTCCATTTTGGGTCGTTCCAAATTTAGTCCAATTTTGTTTATCCTAGTTTAAATTTCATTTTAACTCCATAAGTTAAATTTTTATTTCAGAATTCAAATTCCTGGGATTTTGTTTCAAATCAGTTTGAAATCATATCTATATAATAATAACAATTCAAAAACATTTGAATTTCTAACAACTTGTTTTTCTCAAAACCAAATCTTTGGTAGTAATCCGTCACTCAAAAACTCGAAAATTACACTGATGATGCCATGGTTCATCATCAGGGTCATTTTCCAGTGATCGAAGTGAGTTCAATACTATATCACTTTCAAAACTCATTTTTCAAAAAAATTCATTTTGAATTTTACTTCAAAATATCTTTCACAACACTTGGAAAACGATTTTCAAATCTCCCAGGATTTTAAAATTCCCATATATAATCCAAATTTTTTATTTCAAACACCTTTACTAGTTTCCAGAGTACAATTCCAAATCTGGTTCAAATTCAGATTTATTCCATCTAATCCTATTTATTTCACTTATACAAATTCTGATTGGTTATTTATATAACCAACTCAATTATAGATCTTATTTGATCATAATAACGATCACACATCCAAGATATTATAATAATCTCAAGATATATACTTCTTTTATATCAAAATATATTTTGGGTAAAATTATTTTATTTACCCTCTTTTCAAAACATACTGTGTCGAATTACTCTGTTCAAGAGTTTAGAAACACCTATCGACCCAGTTTGCATTACTGTTTCGACCAGAATTCATAAACCACTCGACTGACCAGTCAACACAATATAAAACAGTTTTTATATTACATACGCACTCATATATATACACTCATACTCAATCTAAGGTATTACCAACCTTATCTCTATTGAGTTACTCCACAGAGCCAAGGTAATCACTTAACCTTATGCTCTGATACCATCTGTAATGGATGGATTTTCGACCCAGAAAATCAACATAAAAATACACTGTTGACTATTCAAGCATCGAAAACACCAGGACATTAATAGAAGAATTTAGAGGATGAGAAAGAAAAGATAGAACTAATAGAATAGAAGAAGAAGAAGATCACAACTGAACAGAATCAGAGTAACACGAAACTCGCAGCGGAACAAAATAAGATGTATTATATAACATAACTTTGAATACAAAACTGTATTGTATATACATACCATTATCAGAGTACAATACATCATATCACAGCGGAAATAACTCTACATAACTAATGGTGAAGCTTCCTGCTTTTGAGCTCCTCCAAGTGAATCTGCAAAGCCTGAAACACTTGACTGCCCGTACAAATTTGGGCACCCAAGAGTTTAGGGAAAACAAACAAAATAAACTCTGGGTCAGTCATGGGACTGGTGTGAGTAAATTCCAACTATACGGTTTTACTTTGAAGAAAATCCTTTTGAAACAAAAGGATAATAGTAAGACCAGCCCACACATAAACATGGACGGCTTTTACCTTACTATAACCCAAATTACTTTGATATCAAAACAGTGATATTATGATAATGTCTAAACAAATAATTATCCAAGTAGCAGAACGCTTGCATCTCACGTTCCACATATATATAGTATAAAATCATAAACCGCAGGGCGCTTATCGGAGATTGGATTTCAACAGACAAGGTATGGGAGCACCTTCTGAATAGTGTACTCTAGAGGGGATACACTCAGTTGAAGTTCAGAACGTTAATTTACGATCTGCAGGGTCGTTCTGAGCTCGATTATAATTAATATATATTTATACACGTTCAACTTCGTTTTAATTAATATATAAATCCATTTATATTCTGAATTCAATATTTAAACTGATGTAAATATTCAAATTCAAACCGACAAAAATTCGGGACGTTACAGGAATCACCAAATTTTCAAAACACATTCCATTATTTTAATATTCATTACATTTCCCTTCTCAAAACCCATTTTGGATCAAATATAATTATTACGAAATAAAACTTCTAAGAGCAACAAACGAAGATACCCCCTCGATTGATCAGAGTCAAACATATATTGACATATCATTCGTGCCATTACATACAACCAGTTCTAAGGAAAAACGGCAGAATGAAAGTCCTATAGTAGCTATAGTATCCATAACATCTTCGGAAGCTAAATCGAGAACCAAAAAATCCTTACTCTCAGGCTAATCAATTTGATTACCTGAGAGTTAAAGGCAAAAAACAAAATTTTGGGTCAGGAAAAAGACAAGTGTAAATAATAATTTATCTACATGATCTAACAAGGTACCTAGCAAGACCACGCTGCAAAACAAAACGGGTTTCCCTATGTAGGTACCGAAGTTTATAACCAAGCCTATGTTCCTACACTCCCATTGGTTAAAACATATAAATATAACAACCATCATAAAGTGAAACAAACAAAGTGTGATGGATTTCCCACCACATTATTCTAACTAGCTATCATAATGGTTTTACATACTAATATATATATATATATACACACACACACATACATACATATATATATATATACACACACTAGTGTGAATCCGTGCTACGCACACAGAGTTCACAACATAACTTGTTTTATGTTTCTTAGTTTTATAAGTTTCAATGATGAATAAGTATGTTTATATAATTTATACTTTTGAAATATATTACATTTTTTAAATGTTATTAATAAATATTGGCTAAAAAATGTATTTAAGTAATCTCAAAGCATACAACATATAACACATTTTCAAAGCACAATAACTTCATACAACAAAAGATAAATATTAGCCAATAATTATTCTTAACATGCTAAGAAATGCATTACTATGTTATGTTTCCCAATTTAAGAAACATATATCCAATATAAGTTTATTCTATAGCACACACTCATACATGTAGACACATAGTTTGGTTGATGGATGTTTTCTATACTTAACCGAAAATATCACTTAAGTCGAATTATTGTTAAAATTTTGGTTAAAAAAATTCCGTATAAGGTTAGAACATATCCACCTTTGACATTTTCCGATAGTAAATGAATTATAAAAATATTAAAGTAACTTTAGCATATCATATTTCTTAACATACATAGGATAGTATGGCATAAAAAATATGTTTAGAATATGAATATACAACCAAAATTAAAGAACGACTTGATAATAATCATCTTCCATTAATTTAATTATTCATGCATGAAACAAATAAACCAACATAACAATAAACGTAATTTAATACAAAATTGTATATCACCATAAAATGGAATACATATAACATGCATAAAGCTAACTTTTGATGATATTTCGTTACAAAAAACAGAATCGATGGAACAGTGTAAATAACAACAATTAACAGGTTGAGTTGTTAGAAATAGAGTGAAGGATCTTTAGTTTCAGTGGGTAGAAGTTTGGGGTTTTAGACAATGGTTCTGGAGGTATGGTTTGGACCGCTTGACATATCATAATGAGAGCACAACTTATTCAAAGTATCAACCTTATTATAAAAAAATATTAAATTCAAATTATTATCTAAATGCTTTTTTTTATGGATTGGTGTATTTTTAACAACACAAATATGAGATTACATTTTCATAGAAAGAAGATTTTAAATTGATGTTGGAATGTTATGTAGCAAAATGTCAGAAGTTGTTCAAGTAATTTTGTTTTATTACGAAACAAATTTTGCAGTGACTATAACTTATCTGGAGATAGATTATGCATTTCTTTGATGAAAAACTAAGATAAAACTTGAGCATCAGTTAAATATGCTAAATATCATCAATATTTCTAATGATATTGACAGAAGGTAAACATTTTAACTCCCCTCCTTGGGAAAATAAAAAAATCTTATATGCAACTTAAATTTTAAAATATAATTTATTTAAATTTAACTTTTTTGGTGATCATTTTTGAATTTCATTTTGTCTTCTCATGTAATCGTCCTTCATCCTTTTTACTATATGAATAAAGTCAAAGCTCTAAACACAGGTCATTTCTTTTATTTGAGGTTCTAATTTGACGTTATCTATGAATTTTAACTGAGGCATTAATCCATTGCCAATATGAATATTTTAATATTTTGTGTATACATCCAGAATACTTATAATTGTACTTATTCATTACAAATTAAGATAAAAATATAGCTTTTATTACATATACCGAATTTCACATATCATAAAGTAGAGTTGAGGGAATACATTGACAATTGATACTCTATTATGGAAAATATAACAGAAAATATAATTTGATAAATGAAAATGAAAGCAATAAACAATCTTAATAAATTTTGCGTGATAAGTTTCGTCGTAAAAGAAACCTACTGCACGGAAGTTAAGAAAACAAAAGAGGGGGATACTACATTCAATATATTTAAGGATAGAAACTTAAAAAAAGAACACAATATTATTAATGATATTGAGTAACTATTGCACATAAGAACAACGTTAAGAAAACCATTGGATATTTGAAAGGTGCAAATAAAAATTTTAAGTTGGAATTTAGAAGAATTAATTTTTTAAGGTGAAAATGATAGAGGTGAGAGAAAAATACTGGAACCAAATTCAATTTTATGTATAATAGAAATAATCTAAGTGAAAACCAATCGTAATATTTAGATCAATAATTAGAAAAACACTGTATATCTAAATCATACTTCAAGTTTACCAAAACAATAGAGAAATTATACATCAAATACAATTAAAAAATTCTAATTAATAAAATTTAGATTCATGCAACATTGCCTCTTCGAAGAAAAATCTTACGATTCAAAGGCATAATGTTATGAATTTAACCATGTTAATAATAAATCTGCATTCTAGTCTGCACGCTATTGGCACTTTTTTCAAATTTCATGATTTTTGCTACAAAATAGGATCCATTTCCGTATCATGCTTCTATTTGCCTTTCAAACCATGAAATCTTTCATAGTCTGTTATCGATCAATTGATTGTCCACCGGTGACACAAGAAATCTTCTTTGAATAATTACGAAGACTGTAGCAAAATGGAAAGACACAAATTACGAAGGACAAAAAGTTCGGGAAAATGAGAGATACAACTTTACATTTATTAGGAAAAAATTCATGTACTGTACGCATGTGGAATAATCCAAAAAAACATATGAAGTTATTGGAACTTTTCAAGGAATATAAATGGGTAACCAATTCTTATCCAACATTATATGGCAAGTAGCTTTCAAATCTATAATATGTTTAAGTATAAATGAGGTTGGAAATATAAATCCAATTTACTCATCGCTTGCTACCTAAGCATCACTTAATCATACAATCAACCAAATTCGCAGCTTCAAACAATGATAATTTATATAAAAAATAATCATAACATTGAATTCAAAACTCTAATAGCACATATATTTCAATAAGTAATAGAGTTACTGAATTAAGAAATTTCTAACATATCATTAGTTAAATAGAAGTATTCATTATAAATAACAACTGGAAAGTTTAAACATCCTAATAACAAAAAAATCATTATATAGAACTAAAAATTTATGATGCTACTTGACAACTATTTGTATTAATAAAAATTCAAAAGTAACAGATCTTAAAATCAAAATGGACCTATTCTCAAGGAGGAACACCCACGATAAATAAAATAAATATTTTTTGAGTTCATTACAATGTCGACACTGTAACAACCCGTATTTTTAATAACCTGATATAACGTAAATCGAGGCAGAATTTAATTTATAAATCTGAATCAAGGGAAACGGGCTATGCCATTGCGTTCGTCTCAGAAAAATACGCGAAATAGAGTCCGAGTTTTCGAAAATCGGGGTCCGTATGACCCGATTAAGGCCCAACGAAGTTTTCAGAAAATTTCAAAGTAAAAACAGATTTCAAATTCAAGTTTGAATTTGGAAATTTGGGCCAGTTTGGGCCAGGCGGGAAAATTCCCGCCAGAGCACCCAAGTCGACAGCCCTGTCGACTTGGGAGTCGACTTGGTTGGACCCAAGTCAACAGCCCTGTCGACTTGGCTGTCGACTTGGTCCAGCCGGGCAGTTCTGCCTGGTGCACCATTTTGGGTTTGTGTTGAGTTTGGGGGCCAGATTCGGTTTTGAGGGCTGAGATTGGAACTAGGGTTTAATCCTAGGGTTGAAACTAGTCCTAATCTCTATAAATAAGGCCCTAACCTAACCCTAAATCATCATTATTCATTCTAGTAACTAAACTATGGCAAAATCAATCCTCTCATGGCCTCCACTCTCTTCATACAATTCCTAAATAAATTTCTAAGTGATTTTCCATGCATACAAGTGTTTTCAAACTTGTATGAGCATCATTAGCTTGCATTCAAGTCAAGTTTCTATATTTGCATCATAAAGAAAGAGTTTTGATCATTTTGGCTCAAGGGTTTTTCTATTAGAGCTTGCATTTTGGGTCTATTTGATTGCATAAGGGCTTTGTCATGTTTTTGTGCCTTCATAAGCATTGTAAGCCCTATTCTACTTTCATACTTAAACTCTAAAGTTAAAAGTATGATATGCAAGTTTGCCATGATATGCAAGTTTACTATGTCATGTTATGCAAGTTTGAGATGTTATGATATGCAAGTTTATCATGTTATGTTATGCAAGTATGCCATGTTATGATATGTAAGTTTATCATGTTATGTTATGCAAGTTTGCCATGTTACGATATGCAAGTTTACCATGTTATGCTATGCAAGTTTACCATGTTATGCTATGCAAGTTTACCATGTTATGCTATGCAAGTTTGCCATGTTATGATATGCAAGTTTATCATGTTATGTTATGCAAGTTTGAGATGCAAGTTCGTCATATGATATGCAAGTTATGTTATGCAAGTTTGGGTTGATCATTTTGTTCATGTTACCATGTTATGCAAGCTTATCTTGGGCTTATGAGCTTAAAGATTCAAGCTTTATGCTAAAGGTTGCATTTTGGCAACATGTAAGTTATCATATCCCTTATGATAACTTGCATGTGAGGCCAAATGCGAACTTATGGCCATTTCTACATGTCATTTATCACCATGTATCACCAATATGCTAAGTTTGGTTTTATGCATGCTTTTGAGGCCTAAAATGTAATATGCAAGTATATGAACATATGTACATTTCATATGCCACCATGTTGAACTTGGGGCTTCAACACCTTTATGTCATGATTATGCCAAGTTCCCTCTTTCTATCCTTTATGCGCTATTGCGATATGTAAGTGATGGGATTGCGTTTGGGGTTGGGTAAACTTAAAATACATAAAAACATAAGATTGGGAATTTACCTATTAAGTTAGGTCTACCCATTGGGAATTTACCTATTAAGTTAGGTCTACCCAATTGCTTGAAAATTTGTAACATGTTTTGGAAACATGATGGACATGACACTTAGAAAAGATAAGTGTGACCAACTCGAGGTTGGGTTGAGTTTGTAGCGTAAACCTACCCGGAATCGACCGGCTTAACTAGTTGCTACAAACAATAGGACCCAATGTGAGAAGTTGGCCATGTTGTACCTTGAACCCGAGGTTAGACCAAGTTGTGGTGTAAAGCTACCCGGACCCGCCCGGCTTAACTAGTAACCACAACAAGGTCTAATGTGAGAGGTTAAGGCGCATTAAATTAATTAATGCCTCGTGATTAGGGTTAAGTCATGGTCCACTTAATACTTAACCAATTTGGGCTTGGTAGATTAATCAGGGTTAAGTCGTGAACTCATCGTTACACTTAACCAAGTTAATCCATGATTAGCAAGAGGGTTAAACCGTACTTAACCCACTAGAAAATCCTAGCAATGGGGATCCACTCCAGCAGTAATCCCAAGTTTGTATCATCATGGCCCTAGGGTCTAGGCTAGGGTGTGGGGCACGAATTACTGAACTTGAGGTAAGCGACCAAAAACGACGGCAGAGTGGTACGCCGGTGTAGTTCCGGGCGGACTTATGGTCGTGCACATAGTCCGAAGCTGGGGAAAACATGCACGGGTACTAGTAGATCGAGACTGTGCACGCATGTTTATGGTGTCCAGGGGTTGCCACCCTAGGGCTTGATACACCCGACGGGAGACCCGGCACTGTCTGACTACAATTATGTTTGGGCCGTATGGACACCAACACGTGACGAGTTAGGCTTATAGGGAGCCGATCGACTAGACCGTTTGGTTAGACCTTGTATTAGGGTCATTTCATGTTATTGGGCCAAAGCTTGGGCCAAGGGATCAATACTTGTATATTCAAGTCATGTTAGTTTGCTAGTACACCTGTGGTGCAAAACCTTAAACCTGATTATGCGATGACACCTTTATCTACCTTGTTAGTTAATCATCATGCTAGTATGTTGTTATCCTTAAGTTCATCCCTGCTTCTCATGCTAGTTAACTTTATCAGTTTACATTGATTGTAGTAGGGCTTACTCAGTCTTTTTGACTGACCTTTTTTCCTTTCGCCTCTTTTCTTCCGTTTCCTCCCCCCCCCCAGGTTCTCAGGGAGGGAATATTGGAGCTTAGCTTGGATTTCTGATCGCTTGCTTGTGGGATTTTAGCTCGTGTACGGTCTTGACATGAAGCTAGCTATGGTTATCACTTATTTTGGGTATAGTACTTATGTATTTCAGTTTTTCAGCAATGTTGTTTTTATCTAGACTTGTGTATTTGGAAAGTTGACATTATGTTGTACCAGACTTGTTTTGAAATGGTTTGAAATCTTCCGCTGTTTTATCTATGTTATTTACTCTGTTTACATATATACATATGTTCTTGTTCTGCCTTGATATATCATTATGCATGATTACCTGATTCAAACGCCCCTCCAAAGTCAGAGTGCTGGCAAGAGCCACCCTGGCGGAGGTGGGGTGTTACATTTGGTATCAGAGCATATGGTTTACGAGAAGGGAACAAAAAGGTTTTTAGAAAACTTTTGGAAAACTATTTTCAAAACCAAGTATAAAGTATTTTCCAAAGAAAAGTCTAGTTTATTTTAAAGGCTATTCCCCAAAAAGTCATTAGCAAAATTCCTTCGTCTTTCTCCATTCTGAATCTATCTTTTTCTTCGTTTTCAGTATGGCCGATAACTTTGCCATTCCGGAGGGAGTACACGTACCAGTTTGGTATAGGAGACTTTTGGAGGCTAGGGCGACCGAAGCCGGCCCCGCAAATATTACTCCTCCTCCTCCGGTAGTTAATGTTCCTCCTCCTCCTGTCGCTGAGGTTCCTCTTCCTCCTCCCCCTCGGCATCCACAAAAGGATTTCGCGGAGATTTGCAAAGACCTTAAAGCAATGGGTTGCGAGAATTTCATTGGAACCGAGACTTATGTAGAGGCAAGGAATTGGTTGAAAGAAACCGAAGATCTTTTTGCCTACTTTGATATAGATGACCGTAGGAAGGTTTTAATGGCAGTATGGTTGCTAAAGGAAGAAGCTGCACGTTGGTGGGTGGTCACCACTGCTACTAGGACAATTGAGACTTGGGATGACTTTTGGGGAAAGTTTGGACTAAGGTTCCTATCACTGAAGCAAGGGGACATGACTATTAGGGAATACATAGATAAGTTTAACCAACTGGCTCGGGTCGGTTTAGACTTGGTTAACACAGCTCAGAAGAAGGCCCTATACTTTGCTCTAGGATTAAATGAGCCATTACATGGTTTAGCCATGACTCATATACCCTTGGGGGCAACTTTCAAAAGTTTGGTGAATATGGCCCTACTCAATGAAGAGAATAGGAGTGACAAGAAAGAGATCAAGATGAATGATACTCAAGCCAAGAAGACTGATTCCCAGTGGAAAGGAAATCAGGGTAATCCAAGTGGTTAGAGCAGTCAAGGCAATCAGAACAAGAACAAGAACAAGAGTCAAGGCAATAAGGGGAACAACAACAAGGGAAAGAACAACAAGGGGAAGTGTCATTATTGCGGTTCAATTGGGCATCTTATTAAGGATTGTAAGAAGAGGAAAATGGAAGAGTGGTGAATGCTTTTTCTGCGGTGAGACTGGACATTTCAGCAAAGATTGCCCGAAGAAGCAAGGGCAAGGCCAGGGTCAGACTCAGCGTGCTGGACCTTCAGGAGGGCAAGTTCATGCTCTCAATGTCGCTCCAGTTCCCGATCGAGGTAGTATCTCTGTTGAGAAGCCTTGTATATATTTCTGATTTTTCAGTTCGTACCTTGTTAGATTGTGGTGCATCGCATAGTTTATCTCGTCTGATCTAGTTGAAAGTTTGCACCTAAGTACTAGTCTAGTTAATGATCCCGTGTGTGTTTCAAATCCAATTGGGGGTTCCGCCCATTTGTCTATTATCTACGTGGATTTGAAAATCTCTATCTTAGTGTAGAGTTCTCATGTGATGCTTATATTCTCGGTTTCATGGGGTATGGGTTGATTTTTGGGCATGGATTGGTTGTCCAGTTTTGGAGCCATTCTTGATTTTTGAGCATAGGGTTGAGAGGCTCATGACTCGCCTTGGTAATACCCTAAAAATTTCTAGTAACCCTACGAGTCCCATCATGTTGTGTTATCTTGAATCCCTCAACTCGTCTATCGATAGTTTGTAATCGGTGAGGGTGGTCCGAGAATATCCTGATATCTTGGGTGAAGTGAAGGGGGTTACCCCTAAACGAGAAATAGATTTCCGCATTTATCTGGTTGATAATGCCAAGATAGTTTCGTGGCCGGTTAGGCACATGGCCCCGCAAGATGAGAGTTAAGAAAGCAAGTCAAGGAGTTGCTTGAGAAGAACTTCATTAGATGAAGTATATCTGAATGGGGAGCGCCTGTAGTATTTACTACCAAGGCAGATGGTTCATTTCGTTCAAGCATGAGTTATAGAAAATTACGTTGGTAAGAGCAATTGGCAACGTGGATTGGTATTTCCAAGAAAAGTTCTGCTGCGTGGAATACTTTATAGTAAGTAAACGAGATCCAGGATTCACTAGTGAATTTTGGAGAGCTTGCATGAAACCATGTGGTCATAGTTATGTTTAAGCCAAGAATGATAGAAGAGTAAGTGAAAGAGGAAGACGAGAGGCGACAATGAAATGGGTTCCAACTCATATTTGGAAATAAGAATTAAGAAGCTAAGAAATCATGAAGTAAAAGACGGTCAAAGCACAGTGGAGTTAAACTCAAGGAAACGTGACTTAGAAGACTGAAGGCTAGATACGCGCATCATATCTCTTTCTAAGAGTATATTCTTGATCCTTGTTTTCCTGTGGAACTTACTCGCATGTTATCTTTTTACGTATATCCTCTCGGTCCCATTCTCGGTCCTATTTCTGTCGGGAGGTATGACTTATTGGCTAGTAATACATGTCAGGGTTTGAAGGGGTCCGTTAGGTTGACTAAACATTTTGGGCTTCTATAGAACATGGGTTGGGTTAGGAAGGGATTTCTTGTAATCCGAAAGGAGTATATCCTGCTTATCCTCCCGATCTCTTTGTAGCATATCTTTCTTTTGCTATCTAGTTTATCGTGTTAATCTTGTCATGAGAACCTTAGGTAGAAACCCTTTGGATGAAACATGTGTTTGAAACATGTTATGCTTGATGGTTGCAAGTGGTTACAAGTGGTTGCAAGTGGTTACTCGTGGATGCATTATACACGTTAGGCACTAGATCGGCTCACACACTCCTCATATTGCATATGCATGATTGTTTACGCTTATTCATGGATGAAAATTTTTGTGTTATCACATGGATGTTGCATATGGATGTATGTTATGTGCACACATATAGATGTTATACATTATGTTAGGAATTGCATACATATGGATTCATTTCACTAACATAATTTGCATTGATGATATTTGCATTAGATAAGTACATATACACACACCTTTGCATATGTTCATACAACATTTAGAATCTTGTAAGGACAATGATTGCTCGTGGATGATGTTTTGAGTAGATGGATGTTGGATGGTAGGATACGTTCTTCCTAACTTGAAGATTTCGGGGACGAAATCCTATAAGGAGGGGAGAATGTAACAACCCGTATTTTTAATAATCTGATATAACGTAAATCGAGGCAGAATTTAATTTATAAATCTGAATCAAGGGAAACGGGCTATGCCATTACGTTCGTCTCGGAAAAATACGCGAAATAGAGTCCGAGTTTTCGAAAATCGGAGACCGTATGACCCGATTAAGGCCCAACGAAGTATTCAGAAAATTTCAAAGTAAAAACAGATTTCAAATTCAAGTTTGAATTTGGAAATTTGGGCCAGTTTGGGCCAGGCGGGAAAATTCCCGCCAGAGCACCCAAGTCGACAGCCCTGTCGACTTGGGAGTCGACTTGGTTGGGCCCAAGTCGACAGCCCTGTCGACTTGGCTGTCGACTTGGTCCAGCCGGGCAGTTCTGCCTGGTGCACCATTTTGGGTTTGTGTTGAGTTTGGGGGCCAGATTCGGTTTCGAGGGCTGAGATTGGAACTAGGGTTTAATCCTAGGGTTGAAACTAGTCCTAATCTCTATAAATAAGGCCCTAACCTAACCCTAAATCATCATTATTCATTCTAGTAACTAAACTATGGCAAAATCAATCCTCTCATGGCCTCCACTCTCTTCATACAATTCCTAAATAAATTTCTAAGTGATTTTCCATGCATACAAGTGTTTTCAAACTTGTATGAGCATCATTAGCTTGCATTCAAGTCAAGTTTCTATATTTGCATCATAAAGAAAGAGTTTTGATCATTTTGGCTCAAGGGTTTTTCTATTAGAGCTTGCATTTTGGGTCTATTTGATTGCATAAGGGCTTTGTCATGTTTTTGTGCCTTCATAAGCATTGTAAGCCCTATTCTACTTTCATACTAAAACTCTAAAGTTAAATGTATGATATGCAAGTTTGAGATGTTATGATATGCAAGTTTATCATGTTATGTTATGCAAGTATGCCATGTTATGATATGCAAGTTTATCATGTTATGTTATGCAAGTTTGCCATGTTATGATATGCAAGTTTACCATGTTATGCTATGCAAGTTTACCATGTTATGCTATGCAAGTTTACCATGTTATGCTATGCAAGTTTGCCATGTTATGATATGCAAGTTTATCATGTTATGTTATGCAAGTTTGAGATGCAAGTTCGTCATATGATATGCAAGTTATGTTATGCAAGTTTGGGTTGATCATTTTGTTCATGTTACCATGTTATGCAAGCTTATCTTGGGCTTATGAGCTTAAAGCTTCAATCTTTATGCTAAAGGTTGCATTTTGACAACATGTAAGTTATCATATCCCTTATGATAACTTGCATGTGAGGCCAAATGCGAACTTATGGCCATTTCTACATGTCATTTATCACCATGTATCACCAATATGCTAAGTTTGGTTTTATGCATGCTTTTGAGGCCTAAAATGTAATATGCAAGTATATGAACATATGTACATTTCATATGCCACCATGTTGAACTTGTGGCTTCAACACCTTTATGTCATGATTATGACAAGTTCCCTCTTTCTATCCTTTATGCGCTATTGCGATATGTAAGCGATGGGATTGCGTTTGGGGTTGGGTAAACTTAAAAGACATAAAAACATAAGATTGGGAATTTACCTATTAAGTTAGGTCTACCCATTGGGAATTTACCTATTAAGTTAGGTCTACCCAATTGCTTGAAAATTTGTAACATGTTTTGGAAACATGATGGACATGACACTTAGAAAAGATAAGTGTGACCAACTCGAGGTTGGGTTGAGTTTGTAGCATAAACCTACCCGGAACCGACCGGCTTAACTAGTTGCTACAAACAATAGGACCCAATGTGAGAAGTTGGCCATGTTGTACCTTGAACCCGAGGTTAGACCAAGTTGTGGTGTAAAGCTACCCGGACCCGCCCGGCTTAACTAGTAACCACAACAAGGTCTAATGTGAGAGGTTAAGGCGCATTAAATTAATTAATGCCTCGTGATTAGGGTTAAGTCATGGTCCACTTAATACTTAACCAATTTGGGCTTGGTAGATTAATCAGGGTTAAGTCGTGAACTCATCGTTACACTTAACCAAGTTAATCCATGATTAGCAAGAGGGTTAAACCGTACTTAACCCACTAGAAAATCCTAGCAATGGGGGTCCACTCCAGCAGTAATCCCAAGTTTGTATCATCATGGCCCTAGGGTCTAGGCTAGGGTGTGGGGCACGAATTACTGAACTTGAGGTAAGCGACCAAAAACGACGGCAGAGTGGTACGCCGGTGTAGTTCCGGGCGGACTTATGGTCGTGCACATAGTCCGAAGCCGGGGAAAACATGCACGGGTACCAGTAGATCGAGACTGTGCACGCATGTTTATGGTGTCCAGGGGTTGCCACCCTAGGGCTTGATACACCCGACGGGAGACCCGGCACAGTCTGACTACAATTATGTTTGGGCCGTATGGACACCAACACGTGACGAGTTAGGCTTATAGGGAGCCGATCGACTAGACCGTTTGGTTAGACCTTGTATTAGGGTCATTTCATGTTATTGGGCCAAAGCTTGGGCCAAGGGATCAATACTTGTATATTCAAGTCATGTTAGTTTGCTAGTACACCTGTGGTGCAAAACCTTAAACCTGATTATGCGATGACACCTTTATCTACCTTGTTAGTTAATCATCATGCTAGTATGTTGTTATTCTTAAGTTCATCCCTGCTTCTCATGCTAGTTAACTTTATCAGTTTACATTGATTGTAGTAGGGCTTACTCAGTCTTTTTGACTGACCTGTTTTCCTTTCGCCTCTTTTCTTCCGTTCCCCCCCCCCCCCCCCCCCAGGTTCTCAGGGAGGGAATATTGGAGCTTAGCTTGGATTTCTGATCGCTTGCTTGTGGGATTTTAGCTCGTGTACGGTCTTGACATGAAGCTAGCTATGGTTATCACTTATTTTGGGGATAGTACTTATGTATTTCAGTTTTTCAGCAATGTTGTTTTTATCTAGACTTGTGTATTTGGAAAGTTGACATTATGTTGTACCAGACTTGTTTTGAAATGGTTTGAAATCTTCTGCTGTTTTATCTATGTTATTTACTCTGTTTACATATATACATATGTTCTTGTTCTGCCTTGATATATCATTATGCATGATTACCTGATTCAAACGCCCCTCCAAAGTCAGAGTGCTTGCAAGAGCCACCCTGGCGGAGGTGGGGTGTTACAGACACATCTTGTACTAATAAAAAAATAGAATGTTGATTTTTTTTGCAAATATAATTTATTAATCAGCTTAGTGATTAACATAGAAATGTGTTTATTTTATGCTCTTATATCTTATCTTTTGTATATAAATAAATATTACTTGGGTATTGTTTTGTCACTTTTACAGATATTCCAACCCAGCCCGCATGCAACCAGAAAAATAGAGAAACGGAGATCAGATTGCTATATATTTACATTTTGAAGAATTGTAGATGAAGATCTCACATCTAGTTGTTGTTGGACAAGAAAATGATTGATAAAAAGGCCATGCACATCTCAAATTAAAGGAGGCTTGCAAGAGAAAAGGATAAAAGGCCTAAAACTTACTTGAAATAGCTAGGCCCATTTGTAATTAGGGTTTGGTTATCTCCTATAAATACCCTTGTAATATCATTGTAGCCACCATCCTACTTTTTTCTATCTTAACCTCCATTAATAAAAGTTTTTATTTTTTCTCTTTTCTGCATTTTTCTATTTCTTAGCAACTAGTGCCATCTACACAATTAGACTTGGTAGATTACTAGTTGTATTTTACATTTATTTTCATTCGTGATTAATAGTTTGATTAGTTTCAACGATAATCCTAATTTTATTTCCTATTTGTTATTTTAATTTCTACAATTTCAATTTCTGTTCTTTTTGTTGCTTCCTTAGGACAATTGGATTGAATACAGATTTGATTAGATTCAGATCTGATTCAATTCAATGACAATTTAATTGCAGTTTCAATTTTGTTTGCTTTCACAACCAACCTCGAAGATTTGTCTAACTCGCCCAAGAAATTATATAAATAATTTAATTTAATTTACTTCCCTGTGATTCGACCTGTATGCTACACGATCTGTATGCTTGGAGAATTTATTTTAAAATTTCGCGCTTTTCTAGTTCATAAGGAAGCGACGATCAAGTTTTTGGCGCCGTTGCCAGGGAGGTAACAGTTAAATTTTATTATTTTTTTAATGTCCGATTCATGTTAGTTTTATTTTATTTTGTTTCCTTTAGTTTTCTTGTATATATAGATTTTTTTTTCAATTAGTTGATTTGGTATTGATCTTTGATACTGTAATTATCTAAATAAGAAAAGAATCTTTCCATTTTTCTTTTATTTCTATCCTGTTTTCAACTTCTTTCAACTTTCTCCTTTCTTTCATTTATTAGTTTCCCTCTTACAAATTCATTCCTCTCTTTCTTTTCTTAAAAAAAGAAGGAAAAAATTATCTTGCCATTATTTTTTATTTCTTTCCTCTTCCCAAATCCTCTCACAAGTTGTTGTCGTTTTTCAATTTCTTTAATTTCTTCTAACACAAGTCTCTACAAAAAAGAAAGAAAGAAAAAAAGAAAATTAAAATCTTTTGCAAATTATTTTCCTTTGATTGCTTTCCTCTTTCACTCTGCCAAATTCCTATATTCTTTTCAATTCACGTCCATATTCAGAGTGGCCACTGCCATATTGCCAAACTTCCAGGACCACAAATTCCTCACCCATCTACAAGTTCAAACTCCACCCAATCTGAATACCCGGTGTGACCACATACCACCCATTCGCTTCTCCTCACCACAATTCCATCAACGTCCAGATCACGTCCATAACCATTCACCACCATTGCCTTCCAAAATTTCAATACATTTATTTCTCTTTCTTCTTGTACAAATATTCTTAAAAAAAATCCTAATTTTCCTTATTTCTTTCCATTTTTGTTTTCCCTTTTACAAAGCCTCCAACATCTCATGGACTGTTTCTTCTCCACATTGCAAATTCCATGTTCAATCTTCAACATTCACACACCACAATTCGGCCACTATAGCCCCATACCATCCTGAATCGCCATCATCAACAAAACAATATCACTGTCCTAAACTTTCTCCACCATCCCCTCTCGCAACCTAATAATAAGCAGCACTCACTACTGCTCACGACAGAACCACTTCATTACAACTCTGTCCAAAACCATAACCTCCCCCTTCACATCACGCAAACTGCCATTGGAAAATTCAATAGTCCCTGGCTCCATCGTACTGATTCAAAAACCAATCACCCACTGACCATCTTCCGTTCTGCTATCCACTTTCCACCGTCAAAACACGGTTTCTCCACCACCATACACGCCAAACCGACCACAACCAAATCTTCACAGATCGAAATTCAACCACAACGTCCCCACTTTGATCCATTGTTTCACCATTTTTCAAACCACACCGCTGTCTACATATTTCAGTCATCACCATCTGCGGTCCAATCTCGTTTCCACCACAACTCCAAATTCATACAACAACAGACAATCGTCTGCATCGTCGCGAAGCCAAATCCGAATACACCCAACTCGATTTGAGTCTCCGCAAAAAAAAGAGAGGGCGAAAAGTTTCCTGAATCTGCATTGTTTTATATTTGGGAATTGCGTACTTTATTGGTTTGGCATCTTTTTATAATTGGGGGGCGAGATCTGTTTCAATTTACTTGGATATGATCTGTTTAAAAAAGAAAAAAAGAAAGGAGATAATCTCGTTGATTTTTGGAAGGGATTTACAGTCTTCTGGTTTTCTCGGAAGAAGTTGATTTAATTAGAAGAAAAAGGAGAACCCATCTTGACTTTTAATTGGTGCGTGAGTCCTTGGTCAATGACTCGGTGGTGCATGGGTTTTAGTTGAAATTTTCTTCTTATTTTGGTTGAGCCCAGTTTGGTTTAGTTCTTTGTCTTTTTTTTAAAGCATGGTTTAGTTAGTTCGTTTTCTTTTTTTAAGTTGGTTTAGTTCATTTTTCTTCTTATTTTTCTTTTTGTGTTTTTTTATAGTTCTTTTCGTTAAAAAAAGGAGGAATTGCCACTCAAATCAAAGATCGAAGTAGCAAAGAAATCAAACAACAAATCAGGAATCCAGCGAGCAAAGCAAAGCAAACAGTGGAGTTGAATAGCTAGCAATACTCAAATATTTCTAGACGGATAGCCTTACACCACTGTAAAATTTTCTGAACTCTACAGGTGCTGCAAAAATATAGAAATTGCTTGTAAAAATCTTCTGCAGGGGCAGTGGCTTGCTTGTACTATTTTTTCAATTCTGTTATTATTCTGTGACTGTTCTATGATTGAATTTTCTGAATCTGTTTGTGAGGAACGAATTTCCATACTAACATCATCACTCTCGTCATTTTTTTTAATTATAAAACTTGATTTGATTTGCAAAATAATATAATTGAAAAGTGGTGCTTTGTGAAGTTGACTGTCTCATATAATTGGATCGTGGATATATAGTAGTTCAATTTATTGAACAATTAGCAAAAGAGGTTGCATACTACCCGTAAAACATTGGTCGTATCCCTTAGTATTTATACTATACGTGAACGACCATAAGACCCTCTTCCCACTTCTAATTGAGTTAGTTAATTAATAGTGCGCACCTTAGTATTTTATACCATTTTGAAGTGAGAATAACTTCTGCATTCTTTGACTTCATTAAAATGCCTGACTCAAAAAAATCATTGAGAGAAATGTGGATAATAACAGAAGTAGACGTCCTCTTGAATAGTATGAGTATGAATTACAACCCATGAGGCAAGATTTTCCAAAATTTTGTGAGCCCAATGTCAACAATTTTTAAAATTTTCCAACTGACACACATTTTCATAATCATGGATATAATCAAAATTGCAATTTCAATAATTTCGATTATGGGCCACATACTCATCAAAATAGCTTTGAATCCCAATATAGCTTTGATCAACATCAATATGGGGTTGTAAACCAAAATTTTCAAAATTATAGCCCATATCAACATTTTGGAAATAACCAAAATTGCAATTTTCCCTCAAATCCAACAGTTTTGGTTACGAACATAATTTTCAAAATCAAAATGATTTCCAATATCATTGTCATTTTTCTGAAGATTCAAACAACCACCACATTGCAAATAATATTGATTGTGAAACTGATGTGGGCTATAATTTTAAGAATCAAGAAATCCAAAATGAGAGCTCTGAAATCAACAATTCTGAAGAATATCATCTTAACATTCTTAAAGAGAGGGTAGAAAAGCAAGATAGACAGCTTGATGAAAAAGATAGAAAGATGGATGAACTTCTTTGCTTAATGACAACTTTGGAAGAACAACGAGAGCAACAAAATCAAATTCAAACAAACGATGAACCAGAAAATAATCCACTCTTTATTGATAGTCAAAATTTTCAGACTACAACTTTGGAAATTGAGAATAATGATCTAAATGAAGTTGTTAAAAATTCAGTAAATGATTTGGATTTTGATTCTTTTCAGGAAAAAGATTTATAGCTTTTGATCTTCCTCTTTTAGGCCGCGAGAAACTTGAAATTTTGGAAATTTAACAAAATGAAAATGTTGAATTTTTCAATTCAAATTTGGAGAAGGATTTTAATAAACACAAATTTTTTGGATTGTATAAGGATGAATTGCCAAATGAGGAATAAGTCGATTCAAGTCTCGAGTTCGAAAATTTTAACTTTGAGAAAATTTCAAACGAACATGAAATTGTCAATGTCGAAAATATGTTGTCAATTGACAAATGTGATCACATAATCTTGAACAACACTCAGAATTCAAATTTCATTGAATTTATATACAATCACAAATTTTTGAACAATTACACTGATAAATTTGTTGAACACATGAATTGTTTTTGGGATGTTAGCTTAGTTGAAAAACTTCATGTTAGGATGACCCTGGACATTTATCTACTGGACTATAAATCTAGGCATAAAGATGAGATGATTTTCAAAAACCTTTGCTTGCTAGAAAACATACCCAGACATAGTGCGAATGGGATTCATCGGGCTAGAACCAAGTGTAGGGAGAAAAGTTGGTGGCATTCTTTGCATCGCATGCATCGTAAACACATATATCATTGTACATATGATCCATTCTTACATATAGTTAGGCTGCATTTCATTCTCAAATCATTTTGCATCTAGTCCACCTATGGGTTTTATCATTCAAATTTAGGAAACGTTTACAGTGTGGACACTGTTTTGTCCAAATGTGGGAGGAGTCTGCATTTCCTTCATTTTCGTTTTATTTTCTTTATTTTTCTTTCTTTTCATTTTCATCCATTTAAATAGGACCATCATGCATTTTAGATTGTAGTAACATGTCATTTTTGTTTTTTTTGAACCATGACTCATTTTAGATTAATACAGCAAAATAAGCTAAGGATTGTTAATCAGTTGGTAGTAATTATTTCTCTCAGCTAAGATCGAATAAGAAATATAATGAAAAGTTGAATTTTGAGGGACAATAGTGTAACTGGTACATAGGGATATTCTTAGGTGATGGCCATGAAGTTTATTCTATATTGTAGTCTTTGCTTAAATAAGTGGAGGACTTAAAATAATTATATTGGCTTTTCGAACCTTTAAAACTAAGGTGTGTTAAGTTGAATTCGCGTAATCTCTCTTGTTCTTATATTTTCAATAATAATAATAATAGCAATCCAAGGGTATCCAACATTGCTTGTATATCTAATGTTGGTGTGCAAACCCGCCAAGCTCTATCTAACATGTTGTTGACAAAGTCAGCGTCAGAATATCTTGGTCTCATTTTATGAGATTGGACACCTAAGGATTACCGACATATTGTTGACAAAGTCAGCGTCGGTCTGCACAATCCGCCAAGCTCTGTCCCAACTCTCCGTCAGTCCGCAAGGCAGTGTATGGGTGGTATACCTTGGTCTTTAAGTTAGGTGTATGTAATTAATCATAAATTCCAATTTTTATAGAGATAGAGAATAAGCGATGATGCTCAAACACTTCTTGATCATATTGATTTGATTAGCCATACACAAGGAAATAATAATACCACTTTACAAACTATGCCAAGCAAACTAAGAATTTATTTCATGGCTGCACTATGTTATCGATTGAACTAACTAGCCAAACTGAAATTTAACATTTGGAAACTTGATTTATATTGAAAATTTGTGATAAGTTGAGGCATTTAAAATAAAATCAACTGACTAGAAATTGTTAATTTAATTTGTTGTACCACTTTCCTGAAACAAATCGTGTTTTCATTTTTCGTTTTTATTTGCATATGTCCTGTAACACCCCACCTCCGTTAAGGTCACTCACAAAGGGAATGCCTTAACTTTGGTGGAGCATTTTAGTAAACAGAACAGAAACTTACAAGACAGATAAGATAGTAGTTGAGAAATTTATAACTTTATTTCAACAGAAACCGAAATAAGCTTGGTTACATCCTTTCAAA
The DNA here is from genome assembly GCA_030737875.1 of Allium sativum. Taxonomy (NCBI): domain Eukaryota; kingdom Viridiplantae; phylum Streptophyta; class Magnoliopsida; order Asparagales; family Amaryllidaceae; genus Allium; species Allium sativum. Next base: position 26,405,598 of record CM060927.1, on the reverse strand, counting down.
TCACAATATCATAATTCAAGTACAAAATATCAGTCTTGTACAAAAGCCTTCAGAATGCATAGTTTAAAATCATAGTCCCCACAGAAGAAGACAAGCCATACCTTAAGCACTTCAAGCAGAAGGAATTCGGATCAAGCTAGAGTATTCCCTCCTTGGAAAACCTGGGGGAAAACGGAAGAAAAGGAGGCAAAACAACAAGGGTCAGACACAAAGTCTGGCAAGTCCAGTGACTTTCAGCATATGAACAGATAATAATAATAATGACATGAAAGCAAAACTGGATAAGAGATGGTAGTAACATGAGCAGCAGATATACTTAGGTTAAACAGCAGAAACAGAATGATGTAGACTAAGCCATGCTTCTTATTCATATCTTACTTCTCTGCACTAATACTAGTATAACAGAATTTGGTGTCACCCTAATTTCTAAACTAAAACAGAAACGGGTACAGAATAATTTCCACATAAGAGAATGCTAGTAATGGGCCTTTACCACCCCAACAAAAACAAAAAGAAACAGAATGCTGATAATGGGCCTTTACTACCCGAACAGAAACAGACAGAAACATAATATTAAAAATGGGCCTTTACCACCCGAACAGAAACAGACAGAAACAGAATATTAAAAATGGGCCTTTACCACCCGAACAGAAACAGTCAAATTAATCCCTACGGAAACAGAATGTAGAATTAGGTGTACACTAGTAATTAGGCCTTTACCACCTGAACAGACGGTACCACGCAGAAACAGACGGGTGTTGCCACCCAACAGAAACAGACGGTACCAACAGAAAAAGACAGAACTTAGTGTACCCTAAAACCCAACCCCAAGCGATCGGCTCCCTAATACATAAATACCCTGTGTCGGCCCCACGGTAGGGTGTATCACTCCCTAAAGTGACAACCAATTGGCACAGACCTATTTACAGATGTCACGACGTCTTACATCCTCAGAAGAAGACCGGGATCCATGCACGCACATGACCCGGTTGGAATGCACCATCAACACCCCTCGCCATTATCAAAATGAACCGCTTATAATTAGTTCAGTAAGCGTGCCCGGACCCTACCTACTGTTGGGTCAAAGTTTTGATACTAGAAAGGGTTACTGACTAATATGGGTCCCAAACAAGAGATGACACAAGTAATTCCCCTCCTAACCTTGTGTCCCCAGACTAACAGATTTCAGATTAACTTGTTTACAAGTTCAGACATACAGAATTCAGATCAACCAGTTCACAAACAAGTTTTCAGACTAACGGATCAGATATACAGATTTAACAGACTTACCGATTAACCAGTTACAGATTAACAGACTTACAGATTTGTCTAACTTTATAATTGGGCCTACAGATTCACGGAACAGATTTATTAAATTCATCAGTCCAGTGGGTTTAATCCTATCCGCCCAACACGTTTTAGACATCATATTTATCTCATATTTTCATTAATTAAATATTAATGCCCAGACCTCTCACATTAGACTGACAGTTTGCGGCTACTGGTTAGGTCGGTTGGTTCCGGGCAGATTTCTACCGCAAACTGAGTCTAACCTCGGGTTTCAAGCACGTTATGACTAACTTCTCACATTAGAACCTATTGTTTGCGGCCACTGGATGTGCCGGGCGGTTCCGGGAAGAATTACGCCGCAAACTCATTCTAACCTCGAGTTAGCCATGTTTATCTTTACGGCCAATTAATTAATAATTTACCATTTATGCCTACGCCTAATATACATGTCAATTATTCATAGCTAATTCAGATTATGTCAATAACAGACTGAATATATCAACTTAACAGACATAGCAGATAACAGATTTAGGCGACTTAACGGATTCAGCAGATTAAGCAAACTAGCAGATAACAGATTAGGCATCTCAACAGATTTAGTTTAGCAGATTTGGCATTTTCAACAGACTTAGCAGATGACAGATTTGGCAGATGAATAGATCTAGCAGACTAGGCAGTAGAGCAGAACTAGCAGATTAAGCAATATAACAGAACTAGCAGATTGGCAATGTAACAGAACTAGCAGATTAGGCAAATATAGCAGAACAAGCAAATTAGGCAAATATAACAGATTTAATCATTCCTTAAAGTTTCACAAACATATCTTGCCTAATTATAAATCTTGCCTAAGTTCACGTGCATAAATAATAGTCATGATTCACTATATGATCATATACCCCATGTTTGCATTGAATTTACATGTCACAGATTATGGTCATAATTTACCATATATCATATGTTTCAATTTTTATTAAACTTGCATAGTACAGAAGATCCATATATAAATTATACCAAATATAGCCATTGATTACTATGCATGTCATATATCCCAAAGATCCCTTACTTAGGTGTTTATTTACATTAATAGATATCCTACTTTCATGTAAATCTTTATACCTAAGCCATATTCTCTTTATCTCAAATCATATGTTCAATACAGTCTATATTTATGTCCAATTATGTGTCCTCAAATCATATGTTCAATACCCCTTTATGTTATAAATATAACATGTCCAGTCATATGTCTCAGATTTATGTTCTAGCTACAGTCCATGTTCTTTCCTCAAATCAGTCACCTATTGGTCATGCCCAATTTATGCATCATTCATTTTACTGTCCCAAACATTTTAGCGTATGTTAATCTCTTATGAGATTGGCTCAGGCTCTTGGTAGCCTGGCTATAGAACAGAAAGCAGAAAGAAATACAGAATAAGGTAGATCTAAACAGAACAGAACAGATATAATCTCAGATTCAGATTTACAATTCATGTCATAATCAGAATTAACGTTTATATCGAAAAATAACTGTACTTGCCTTGGTTGGATTAAAGAAAGAACTTTAATTGTTGTAGAATCGTTGCAGAAGCTTTAATCTCTAATTTGAATTGAGTTGCTTAGGTTGATGTTGATTAGCTTCTAGTTTTGATTCCAGCAGAGTAGCGACGCCATTTTTATTTTTATTAGAACAGAGGTAGAGTAGAAGCAGAATAGAATTGTGTGTAGAGAAGGCTAGGTTTGGGGCAGTTTAAATAGGTTTAGGCAGATGAATCTGGACAGAAAATGAGACCAGATACGTAAGAATGCACCCAGGCCCAAAACCAGGTTCGGGGACCAGGTCGACCCCCAGGTCGACTGCCCAGTCGACCTGGTCGGGGGGGTCGACTCCCCAGTCGACCTGGGTACTGGGGGGTCGATTACCCAGTCGACTCCCCAGTCGACCTGGGTCCTGGGCGGGAAAGTTCCCGCTCAGCCCGCTTCTGGGTTTGAATTCGAATTTTGAATTCGAATTTCGAGCTATTTTGAACTCTGAATATTTCTGAAACTTCGGAGGGTCATATCTCCCTCATACGGACTCCGATTCTTGCAAACTCGGACTCGTTTCCAAGCAGAATTCCGAGAGGAACGCAATGGCGCAACCCATTTCCCTTGATTCTTATTTTAAAAATTAATTATCCTCTGATTTGTTACTTATACGTTCACAGAAAATACGGGGTGTTACATGTCCATTGCATTCGTGTATTTGCATTAGAATCATAACATACTGCATTTGGATTTTGTGGGTAGTATCCACTGAAAACCCGCATGAGACACCACTCGTCCTACTATGGACACCTAGAGGTTTAATGCCTTGTTGCATACGCTCATTGCAATCGTGTTTCCTACGAAAGTGTGACTTGTCTAGTTTAGTTTTTCATTTATTGTTTTACTCGAGGACGGGTAAAAGATAAGTGCGAGGGTATTTGATTAACATAGAAATGTGTTTATTTTATGCTCTTATATCTTATCTTTTGTATATAAATAAATATTACTTGGGTATTGTTTTGTCACTTTTACAGATATTCCAACCCAGCCCGCATGCAACCGGAAAAGTAGAGAAATGAAGATCATATTGTTATATATTTACATTTTGAAGAATTATAGATGAGGATCTCACATCTAGTTGCTGTTGGACAAGAAAATGATTGATAAAAAGGCCATGCACATCTCAAATTAAAGGAGGCTTGCAAGAGAAAAGGAGAAAAGGCCTAAAATTTACTTGAAATAGCTAGGCCCATTTGTAATTAGGGTTAGGGTTTCGTTATCTCATATGAATACCCTTGTAATATAATTGTAGCCACCATCCTATTTTTTTCTATCTTAACCTCCATTAATAAAAGTTTATATTTTTTCTCTTTTCTGCATTTTTCTATTTCTTAGCAACTAGTGTCATCTACACAATTAGATTTGGTAGAGTACTAGTTGTATTTTACATTTATTTTCATTGGTGATTAATCGTTTGATTAGTTTCAATGATAATCCTAATTTCATTTCTTATTTGTTATTTTAATTTCTGCACTTTCAATTTTTGTTCTTTTTGCTGCTTCCTTAGGACAATTGGATTGAATACAGATTTGATTAGATTTAGATCTGATTCAATTCAATGATAATTTAGTTGCATTTTCAATTTCATTTGCTTTCAAAACCAACCTCGAAGATTTGTCTAACACGCCCAAGAAATTATATAAATAATTTAATTTAATTTACCTCCCTGTGATTCGACATGTATGCTACACGATCTGTATGCTTGCATAATTTATTTTAAAATTTCGCGCTTTTCTAGTTTATAGGGAAGCGATGATCACTTAGAAACAAAAAATAGCAAAATAGTGTTTTATGTGCATTAAGATGCATCTGCATATGATTTTAAAACCCATATGCATATTCATTTTGTTTGGCATAGAAAAAAATGATCATTTGTAAAATTAGAATGTAATACATACTCAAAAACAAATTATAACCCATAACAGGAATAAAGAAGGATGACATTTGTTTACTTAAGATATAAAATGACTTAATATAAATTGAAATATGATTAGTGAAGATACAAAAAGGATAAAGTAATAGAACATAATTGAAGGAAATGCATACCTAAATTTGAGCAAGAAATCGACATATATTCAACCTATATTTATTTCTCATATAATAAAGTAGATTTGAAGAAAGGTATTGAAAATTTATCCTATAATATTAAAAACAGTAATTCAGAATGGAATTTTTCAAATGAAAATGAAATAAACAAATAATTTTAATAGAATGCAAGATAAATTTAGCTTAAGATGAAATCTAAAGCATTTATTATAGGAGAACGTAAGAGGGAAAATTTAAGACGAGCAGTTTTAAAGATATAAAATTTAAGAATGGAAATAGTCGCTATTAATAACATTGAACAATTTTTGTATGTAAGGACAATGCTAAGGTAACTATTGAATACATGTTTGAAAGATACAAAAGAAAATTATAAGTTAAAATTATGATAATTCAGTTTTTAAGGTGAAAATTGAAAACAAATGACTAAAAATATTTCGTAAAGCAAATCTTTAGGCATAAACCATTGGAACAACATACAAATCATCAAAAATCATGAAAGTCGTTAGTTATACATAAAAAATTCAAAATTCATAAACTTAAAAAGAAAAAAGAAATTGGAAAACAAAGTTAAAACCCGAAAATAATAATGAAGAAGGAGGATGTATCTCTATTTTAAGGTAGAAAGTGAATTAGATTAAGGTAGAATTATATATTTTTTGGAAAAAAAAACAAAAAGCACAATGTAATATTTCAACCTATACCTAAAATCAAGTAGGAAGTTAACAAATATTCAACCCATATTTTATTTTTCGTATAATGAATTAGATTTTAGGGAAGGCAATGAAAATTAATACGGCAGTATTGACTAAAAGTGCGATTGGGTAAATGAAAATGAAAACAAAAAACAAACATAACAAAATGCAAGATAAATTTTTCTTAGAAAAAAATCTGAAACATGAAAATAAGAAAATAAAATAGGATGACATTAAGTTAAACAGGGAGAGAAAATTAAAGAAAGAAATGGTCGTTATTAATAATAATGGGTAACTTTTGCATTTTGGGAAAATGTTAAGGAAACCATTAAATACATGTTTGAAAATGGTAGATGAAAACTATAAGTCGAAAATTAAGAGAATTTAGTTTTAAGGTGAAAATGAATGAGATGAGATAGACATAATTACAAAGACCATATTCAGTTTTATATATAATACATTCTGAAAATTCTAGTTGAAAATAAATCGTAACATAGAACCAAAAATTATTTCGTTACAGCATTTTCACTGCTAAATAAATTCTCATCAAAATCAATCGTTATTGCGTACTTGGATAATTAGATCACAAAAAACACAAATGGAGCATTATAATTTCAAATAGAAATTCAAAAGGAATGATGAAACATATGCTTTAAAATAGTTTATAAAACGATGTTGTTAAGTCAACCATTAAAGTGATATATGAATAAACAAACATCATAAAATTTTCAAAGTCATTAAAATCATTAATTATATTTAAAGAAATCGACATAGTGACGATCTACAAATTTAAAAAGCAGTGAATACCTAGAAACAAAGTTGACGTCCAAAAATAGGAACGAAGGCGAATGACGTCTGCTTATTTAGAGTAAAAAGTCAGTTAGATCACGATCAAGACGTGAAATTTGATGATGAACCAAAAAGCATAATATAATGGAACATAGCAAAAGGAAGAGCATACCTGAAGTTGGGTAGAGAATCGATTAGATTAATACGAAAAATATTTTTTTTTACTGAAGACGCAGAAATTATAAAGCAATAGAACTTAATCAAAGGAAGAACATACCTAAACTCGAGCTGGAAAACTATAACCAACAAAACCAATATTTAATTTGTTGTATAGTAAACTATATTTGAGATAAGGAATTAACAATTGATACTACAATATAGAAAATAGTTTTTGGAAAATGAATTTAGTAAATGAAAATAAAAGCAACCATATCTAAGGAATCAAAATAGAAGTGTGAAAATGAAAAGACCACATTTAGGGATATAATATAAAGAAAATAAATGGCCATCATTAATGATTTTGGATAATTTTTGCAAATAAGGGCAACGTAGAAACCATTGAACAAATGTTTAAAGCGGGTAAGTGAAAAGTTTGAGTTTAGAAATCAAGAGAATTCTTTTGTTTAAGAAGGAAAGTTAGAAATAAATTTTAGAAGTATAGTCAATATTTTTTATATTATAATAGGTATCTTGTCATGAAAAAGCCGAAATTGAAATAAAATAAAATTTAAAATCCAAATTATTGACAGAGACAAAAGTATATAAAGATAGAAAAACAAATAAGATGAACTTAACTGTATTTTAAAGATTCGCTATCATATTACATTGAAAAAATATATTACTTTAAATTTTTTCATGAAATTAAAAATTATAAAAATATTAAAGTAGGAAAATAAATAAGACCCAGTGATAATTAAAAAAATATGTATTACTTTAAATAAAACCTAGGATAATTGAGATGACCACAAAAAATAAACTTAGAAAGGGGAGTGTTTTAACTGAGAAATGAGAGGTGGAAATAGAATTAGGTCGTTTGAATTAAGTATACAAATAAAAATTAGAATAGAAAGAGAAAACATTGTAAAAAATGGAAGACATAAAAATAATGATAGAAAACATAGTCGAGGAATGAGAAATTTGTAATGAAATAAAAGAGAGGAGGAAATGAGATTATTAGTGAAGCAAAAGAAATGATATTTACATAGGATAAACCTTTTATATTGTAACAACCCGGAAAATCAGAACCAATTTAAAATTTTATTTTTGCAATTTTAATGAATTTTGAATATTTAAAAAGATTTATTTTAAATAATAACGACTAGAAATTTATTTAGAATAGAATTAGAACATATATATTTATTTGAATCGATGTTAGAATATAAAAATATATTTTAAATATGAAAGGAATTGAAAATGGCGCGGTAGTTCGAAAATTCGATTTCAAATTTCAAATGAATGTACAGGATTCAAAATAAACCGAATTTTAGCGAAACCAATAATATTAGAATCTATTTGCAAATATCTTTCCAATGAATCCAAAAAATTGAAATTTCATTATGGGAATAAAAAATTATGCCTAATTGAAAATTAGGAAAAGTCGTTATGGAAAATATAGCCCTAAAAAATGAGAATTTTGCAAATGACCTCCGTTTTCAACGAAACCACTTTTGTTGGATGCGGGATGTCAAATTATTGCTAGATTACAAAATTCATAATTTTTGGGATTAATATGTGAGCGTGGCGGAGTAAAACGTGTTTTGACCATTTTAGTCAATTTGGATCGACCAGGAAATGGCCATTTTTCAAACGGTCTTCAAATTCGACAAAATTAGTTTTGTTAGGACCGTATCGTCAATACGAAGCTAGAAATAATTTTTATAGAATTTTTAGAGTCAGTACGTGGCCCGAGTAAATTGAAATGTGCATTCAAATTCAATATATAGATTTATATTTTTATTTTGACGGAAACTGATCGTAACAGCCGAATTGGGTTACGAAACATATCCCATTGTGTTCGAAATGGGGGTAATGTGCTAGGACGACAGTCGGTGGATTTGCTTTAGAGTTCGAAATAAAAAGTTACTTAATACAATAAATAAATAATTAAATATATTATAAAACCTATCTTCTCCTATTCAAAGTCAACTCCCTCCTCTCTTTCTTCCTTTTTCAGATCGAACGAAAAGAAAAAAAATGATGAAACCCTGTCACCGTCGCTTCCCCCCCCCCCTCGCACGCAATCAGCGCCGCCACCCCGGAGGACCCGCGTCGCCGTGCCTCTCCAGTCCCCCTTCCTCCATCCTCCGCCTACCTCTTCTTCTTCAATTGGAAGCTCCCCCAAAACCCGTCCAAATCGGCCAACCGCCGTGATTCACCACCACCCACCACCTTAATCCGCCCATCTCCGCTCCCCTTTCACCCCTCCCCCTTCGCTAAAAGCCGCTGTAAGTTTTTATTACTTTATTTTATTTATTCAATGTAATTAGAAACATGATTTTAACTGAAGTAACCTTGTTTTAAAAAAAAAGCGATCTTTATATATAGGAATTTGAAATAAAAATGCAATTATTATTATGTGAAAAACATGATAAAAGTTGGATCTTTATATATATAGCAACATGTTAAAAGTTGGATCTTTATATACATAACATCATGTTAAAAATTAAATCTTTATATATATATTAGCGAGATAAAATTTGGATTTTTATATGTATGACTTGAGAATAAAAAATTGATTTTTATTTATATCGTACCCATATAAAAAACCGATTGATAAAGATGTGATTTTTTTGTTAGCGGAGTAAAAATATAATTTTCATATAGAAAGAAGCATAATAAAAATATAATTTTTATTATATAAACAGTAGCAAATAAAAAGATTAGATTTTTATAATAAAAAAGATTTGATTTTGTTCATTAAAAAGATTTGATTTTTCATTGTAGAAAAATTAGATTTTTCATTGTAGAAAAATTCGATTTTTACATGTATGAAGTAGCAATAAAAATTCGATTTTTATTATATACGAAGAGAAATAAAAATTCGATCTTTATATAAGAAGTAGAGAAATAAAAATATATGATTTTTATATATGAAGTGTCATTATAAAAAAGGTGATTTTTAAAATAAACATCATATTAAAATTGCGGTTTTTACAATGAACAGTGGAAAAAGATCGCATTGGAATTTTAGGCAAATTCAAACCATGCGGGAATATAGAATGGAGGAGTGGATCCCAAAGGTGAGAACTCCTCACTTTTATTTTATTTGCTAGTTAAAATATATACTAGGATGCAGACGGTGCTTAGCAGCACCCGACACTCGTCGTCCACAAACCATGGATGACTTATTTGTTTGATTGATTGTGTTGTGAAAATGGATGGTGAGTTGTGGAATGGAATGAAATATTTTATAGTTAAAAATGTATTTTTCAATGTGTATATGAAATAAATAAATATTCATAAACAAATCGGACAATTTGGTTATGTACACACATTTGACTAATATTGATTGGGACGATAAATTTTACACAACGCCCAACTGCACAAATAAAATTCATTATTTGTTGTTTGAAACCCCACACGGGTATTGGGATGATATATAAGATACACTAGTCCCAATAATTAACTGTATGTCGATCGATTGATTGACAGGCTATTGTAAGCGTTAAATATTTATATTTGATGCTCATGCAGTGTAGAATGCACTTTGGATGATGGTTGACTGTGTTTGATTGTTGTAGTGTACGTGTGTATATGAAATCCATATAAACAGCAGTATATGGTAATTGGTTGTGTTTGATTCCAGTTCAGAAAGAATAAATATTTTGAAATAACGATTATTTTAAAATAAGGAATATTTTAAAATTATATTCAGTAATAGATTGAAATGTGATTTTGATGTCTGATTTGGGATGGATACGATTATATTTGAATATATATAGTCGTGTTGATTAGATGGAAATGAGTTGAAATCGTTTTGAAAATGAATTTAAAATGATACATAAAATATGTTTTAAATGGAAATCGACGAAATATATATTGTATATATAATATAATGGCCTGAATAGAACGCGCCGCGCTGCGGCAGTTCGCGAATTTCGACCATTGACTTCGAATGGACATTACGGGAGATCCGACCGTCGGGTTCTCCTAAAACCGGAACCGTTGGGTTCGTATCGAAAAGAGCTTTCTAACAAATATTAGAGATTTGAACTCTAACAGTTATATTTGGAATTATGTCCGAATCAAATTTGGAAAAGGTCGCTGTAAATGCAGTGCGACGACCGTTTATGGAAATCGATTGTATGGGCCTTGATAAAAATATTAAAAATACAAATAATTTGTTTAAAACCATAACAAATGATTTGGAAAGAATCGGGATGAAAAATTCCATATTTGAAAAGATAAAAATAGTTTTTTATCAAAATGAACTAGTTTTGAACTAGAATTATAATCCAATTATTTTTAAAATAATTAAATTGGATTTGAAATGGTTTTAAAAATAACCGGAATTTCCAATATATGAATTGGAATGGATTTGAATCAAAATTATCTTTGGAATATTTCGATATTGGATTCCATGATTATACGGACATTGTGGAGGAATTTGGAAGATATATATATATCGTTATTCCAATACGATATTTGTTGATTTCAGAATTTAATATTGAATATAAGCCGATATATTTTCTATTCAGAGTCATATATTTAATATCAAATGGGATTTTGGGTTTGTCGTGAATGATATCTTCACTAACACTGTTCTTAAACCCAGTTGAGTTAAGAAAATTAGAAACTAACTGGAGATTAGTTAAGTTGAATGGTTTCCTGGGTATTGATCAGATGTTGGTTTCGGCCTTCGGGGTTAATACTTATGGAATTGTTCACTTGCTAGTTTACCGTTAAAGGCTGATGGAATGGAATGTGATTTTGGGTTTGTCATGAATGGAGTCTTCATTAACACTGTTCTTGAACTTAGTTGAGAAATGATTAAATCTTTTTATTTATATTTAATGAATTATACCAATTAATTAATATTTAATTCGAATTGAATGGAAATTGGTCTTTGGGTTTATCGTGAACGGTGTTTTAAATAACACTTGTTCTTTAACCGGTTTAACAATGGAATGAGATTTTGGGTTGTCGTGAATGGTATCTTTATGTAACGACCCAGAAAATCTGAACCAATTTAAAATTTTTAAATTGGCTAAAATAATGGATTTTAGATATTTAAAATAAATATTTTAAATAATTGAAATGAAAACTGTGTTTGAATCGACAATTGAAAACGAATATAATTAATTATAATTATAAACAAGGCCTGAAAGGGCGCTGCAGTTTCAAAAATTGAATTCAAACTTTGTCGGACTGTACCGGGTGCAAAACAAAACGGATTTTAGTGAAACCAAAAATATTTAAATCTGTTAGTGAATGCCTTTATAACGAATCTGAAAAATCGAATTTTCATAGCGGAAAGCAAAAGTTATGGCCGAATGAATTTTCAGAACGGTCGCTATGGAGTTTATATAGCCCGTGAAATTGGCAATTTTGCATACGACCTCGGAATTCGACGAAACCACTTTTGTTGGGTCCAGGATGTGAAGTTATTGTTAGATTTCAAATTTCATAGTTTTTGAAGCTAATATGTGAGCGTGGCAAAAGAAAATGTGTTTTGGTCAATTATAGTTAAATTGGATCGACCAAAAATGGGCCTTTTTGCAAACGGTCTCAGAATTCGATGAAACTAGTTTTGTTGGGACCGTATCGTCAAAACATAGCTAGATTTATTTTTCTGGAATTTTTCGAATCAGTTTGTGGCCTTGGCAAATTGAAATGTACGTTCAAATTAAATATTGAATGTTTTATATTTTGATTTGAATGGAAACTGTTAGCCTGCTTTGTGACCAGGCTACCCAAAGCAAAGATCGTGTTGACACACCTCTGGGTAAATGCTGCCTCATATGGAATCTCTGGATAACATCACTCTCCGACATTGGAGGCATCGTCAGAAGACACAAGGCAGTTTGTTAAAAATCACAACACCAGTATAAACTGGTCCGAAACCCTTATCAAACGACCTCATTTGGATCTATTCACATCATATGCTTGTAGCCCTCTGAATAAGCTTCAGTTTGAGCTTTGGTTCGGCTCAATCGGACTTACGGTTTGAAAGTTATGCCCGTTTCCGTGAACGGGTCCAGATTAGCATCAACTCGTGTCATTCCTGGTCGGATCGCGTACCGTGGATCGTGGATACCGGATCGGATCGCCCCCTCTGTTCGCGGAGCGTCCTCAAGCCACGATCCGTCCACTCCAGCTCACAACCAAGCCTCAGATCGTGAAGCCCATGTCACGGACCGAGCCCATATCACGAACCGATCCCAGACCCACGAACCGATCGCCGAACCTGCAGATACATGCACTGTTTTGACCTATTCTTAAGGCTATTCGATCTCCTACTTTTCCGGATCGCATGCCACGTGTCCTACCACGACCCAGTCCTCCCAGGAGTTTTCCTACAGCTATAAATACACCTTCAGATGGCATTTTCAGGGGACTTTTGGCATCTCAACTTCCATGGCTGCCATGGCCAACACTTCTCCATGAATAACCACCATCTTCCTAAATAAATTCAATGGATTCGGAGAGAATTATTCATTGAATTCAAGTGATTGAGAGCCAATATTCATTGTAATTGTAACCTCTGAGCGAAATGAGAAAATATAAAGTGGACGTAGGCTCGTTAACGCCGAACCACTATAAAAATCCTGTTGTCTTGCTCTTTTCTCTATTTTTCAGTTATTTCTTCATATCCTATGCTCAAAATACGACGATTTGGGTGTTAGGACCATTTTTTGGTCTAACATTTTGGTGCTTTCACTGAGAACTGAATGAGGATTATAAAGAAAATGCACAGGAGCAGGTTAGAGCAGGTGGTCGATTCGCGGTTCGCGGATCGCAGGAGCCATCACGATCCGATTCGCGGATCGCAGGAGCCATCACGATCCGATTCGCGGATCGCGGAACGACCTCCGCGACCCGGGCCCAGAATGATCTTCACGACCCGACCTGGTGTAGGATCCGCGATCCGATCCGAAGACGATGATTAATTGACGATCCGAGCCACGAACCAGACGACAGTAGCGAACCGCGACCCAGAAAAGTGGTGACGAACAAGGGTCGCGATCCGACCCAAAAAAGTGACATATTTTGGAAAAAATATAATTTTCAGATCATTTCAGAAAAGGCCCTATCTTCCAAAATCGAAAAAATCGTGCGGTGCCCACATTTTCGACCTAACCGGCTAGGTCGATCGCCGCCGGGACTGCGGGGCCCCGGACCCCCGCCGGCGCTGCGCCCGGACCCGCTGACGGCCTCGCCTTCGGCTCGGAGCACGGCTCGCCTTCGGCTCGGAGCACGGCTCGCCTTCGGCTCGGAGTACATTTTGACCCACAATTATCATAAATGCTTATCAACCAAGATTCGGTAGGTATTCTGAGGATTCTTTCCAGAAGCCATGACCTCTATCTACCGATGTTATTAAATGTGAGGAGTTGTTGAAAAGATTCGACACGCTGGCTATGGCAGTATGCAAAATAATGATGGTCTCATAACAGCCTCCTCTTCCACAGCTCCAATGGCGAAATCCCAGATGACATTGACATAGAGCAACCCGGATACTATTCTGAGGATGACTCAAAAGATCCCAATGACCATGATTCTCAATAATTGGATACCCGACGACAAGTAAGGACCCTAGCACTACAAAGTTACCCTTCGCTTGAATGGCATGGTGAAAAACATATGTCCTACGGTTCACCTATTTGCCGTCAACCGCATCGAGATAGATTGATTTCCACGTGTCCAAGGGTTAGATCGATGTACTTTAGTCCCCAGAGTTAGGAACCAATTGAACCTCCGCAGGCCGTGATTGGATATATGGATCATTGCTGAGATGATAACAACTTGACTGCTCACCAGCCACCTTATGACATTGGTCAAGAAATGAGAATTTGAGATCAACGCAAATATGAATCAACCATTAGCTCTCCACTTCATACAACAGTTGTGATAGGATATACGAACCTTACTTGAAGCCTCACAAGCTATGCTATCATGTTCAAGCTCATCTGATCAAGATTCAGACAGACCAACTCCAACAGAATTCAGAGCCTACATTGCACCCTAGTGCCTATTGCTAAATATGCTAACCGAAGATGGAGCGGGAATGGTCTATGGTGACCAAGTTATTGGAGAAGCCGACTATTCAGCTGGATGGACTATGCTACGCAACAGAGATTGCGTGAAACCCAAAGACGCTTCCCCTCCAGATGAAATGGAGTGTGAAGGAGGTGTCAATGTTGCGAATAATGGGAGCATCGCAAAAGGAATCGCCAAACGACCTGCCCGAAGACATAGACTCCAGAGAGGATGGTGATTCGGGATGAAGAAGGGTGACATCTAATAATGCAACTGCGCGTGTTCTGACTGGTGACGCCGACCTGACTAAGGTTTTCACATCGGATCTCCTTTAGACCTCTTCCGAACGAGAGAACTTATATGCTTTCTGTAGGCGAGCCTGGATGTGTTCGTTTGGACCGGTCTGTCAGACAACCTCAAATCCATCTTAACCTGAAGTGTTCTCCTGTCAAGCAAATAAGACATATGCAGTAAGTTCACTATCGCGGGATTTTATATGGAGTTGCCATTCGAAATGAAAGATGAAATCAGCCACTTGGAAGTTGTATACAGACGGTGCAAGAAATGATCGGCAACACAACGCCGAAGTTTTGCAGATAACCCCCGAAGGACGACTCGAAAGGAATTCCAGTCGGAGAAACCACAACTTGCAGCTTACCTAGAATGGGCAGAAGAGTTATTAGATGGATTGGAACGTTACAACATACCTCATATTTCATACACAAAAGATCTAAAGTCGAATCATCTGGTCGAATAAGAAAGTTCCGATAATCCAGAAAAGATAGAGACAATCCCCATCAAGACACTATGAAATACAACCATTGATAAAATGGAAGTTGATCCAACGTTGGAGACCAAACCCAGAAGAGAGTCATGGTTAACTCCATGATAAACTTCCTACAGCACAAAATGCATCTAACAAGATGAAGTGAAAGGCGTGCAATCGTTCTTTATGCCCCGAGGTATGACATGCAATTCGACATTGCCTATTTCTCTTGGAAGGTTGTCCCCAAAACAAACAACAACGAATGCAATTGCCAAATTCACCGCCTAAATGATTCGACCAAATCACCAGTCAGCCACCCATTAGATGGGAGATGTACATGAATGGAACTTCTGGGCAATGGCGTTCTGAAGTTAGAAAGTGAAGACTCACACTTCTACTCCCCTCATCGATTGTATGCCAAGCAAACTCATGCCCCAGATGCTGGGGGCAACTGGAGATTTTAGCATGGATTACTCGAGGTTACATCACCTAATTCAAAGTTGATACACCAAAAGTTTGCATGGCCAATTGCATTAGTCTTGCCTGAAGGTCAGCAAGTTGAGGGTTTAGAACGCTTGCACCCGAGCGATGATTGATTGTTTGCGCACAAACCCTTGTCCCTGACATAGGATCGAAGGCATACCGGCGAATTTACAGGATATGACTATCTCTCCAGCTGCTATATTCTATTTCCTAGCACAGAAAGTGCAAAAGTTTCTACAAGCATGAATCCGTTGTTCTCGTGCCAACTTCCATCCTAACACCAATGTGATGGCGTGCTACTATTAGCAGTACAAACATGACTCCCCGGCACTCTATCCTTACCCTCAGCATGGGGGCCAAGAGACGATTTAAAGGGAGACGCGCCCTCATCACTCACTTATAGTACCCACCTAACCGCCTTTGCCATCTCAGGACCCCGATCAAGGCCTATTCATTCTTGGGACTGCCGCCCCACAATATTTTGAAAAGATATCCTTCATCATCTAAAAGATTTTGGCAGCCCTCCACTGGCAGAGCTAAGGCGAAGCAAAATGGACCTGCAATGAACATGCAACGCCATTTTCGCTCATAATGACGCTCATTCCTTTAACAGGACTGTTCTTTAACTATGACTCTTATATTTGCATACTTTATGAGTTATTGATGTAGTTAACTCAGATGAACTAATATGTGGATGGTGTAGGTACCCCGGATTTGATACCGATCAGATTTCTGACACCCGCATATGGGATTATGGAACAGAACCATAACGGGCTCGATTGAACTGCTCGTCTACAAAACCACGCCCTCCATCTAAAGAAAATCATATAGCTCAAGGTGGATCAAGAACGACCATCCAATCCTTGGCTCACGCGTGGCAGAACAAAAAAAAAAACAATCGTACATAAATCATTGAATCGCAAAGTCGTAGTCCGACTCCAGAAGAACGCAGTGTGACCGCCCATATGGCTCGATCCTGTCCTCGACGCCACTGAATCGCACGAATCTGAATAAAGGAGGCGGCACTGCCCCTTGATATGCTCACTTTTCAATCATGCAATTTACTTTCGCATGCTTTCCGAGTTATTGACATGACTAACTCATGCGATATGAATAATGCAGGTACCCGAAGTCAGGTGCCAACCATCCCTCCCGTAGACTGTTCGGAGGAACTCAAAGCCTTGGCAAATGCTCCAACTGTTCGTCCGACTGGTTTTAATCCTCAGAGCTTGGATTAAAATATAAACCTAGGACGAGTTCGATGGGCATGCAAGATTGCAGACCGCTTGATCCGTGACTCTAACTCTCCAGAGCCGAGAGAGAGTATAAAGGACGCGAAGATGACGTCTACAAGGCGTGGCGGTGTACCATGATCGGAGCCGCCTAAGCAAAACTCTAACCTCGGCGACTGCCAGGAGAGTATAAAAGCGTCTCCGATTGAGCGCTGAGAAAGAGCTCCTACCCCGCTGAAGGATCGGGGAGCGACGGAACTGCTGAGCTCGAACTCTAATTCTCCAGAGTTGAGAATGAGTATAAAAGCGTCTCCGATTGAGCGCTGAGAAAGAGCTCCTACCCCGCTGAAGGATCGGGGAGCGACGGAACTGCTGAGCTCGAACTCTAATTCTCCAGAGTTGAGAATGAGTATAAAAGCCCTCTGATTGAGCGCTGAGAAATGTGCTGGAGACTCAGCACCCCCCATAATTTCTACTCCGCTGAAGGATCGTTGAGCATACCATGAAACGAACTAGAACTCCTACCCCGCTGAAGGATCGGGGAACCGCTGAGTTTAAACTCCAGAGAGAGTATAAAGGCGCCAGAGACTTAGCGCCACGAGGGCTCTTACCCCGCCAGAGTGTCGGGGGATTAACTGAGCTTTGAGCCCGAATCCTCCATGCCCAGACATGGGGGCAAAACAAATAAGATCCTAATCAATCCTCAACAAAGCCCTGGACAGGCACTAAGTTAATGATTGATTGGAAGCATACCTATACACACATATTACTTTAATGCATTTTCATTTATAATTGCATTGACTACTTATAGCGCTTCATGACTTATTTTCCCATTCGCAGGTACAAGACAATGCGAAAGAAACAAAAATTTTATTACTAAACGCAGGTTTACAAAAGATAACTAGTCAAGAACGCGAGGGCCTCATTCGCAACAATGGCAACATGCTAATGGAAAACGAACAAAGGGTCACATCCAGAAGGATGATGTAGGCCCCTTGAAGACCAGAAAGCAGATGAAAAGAGAACGTCCATCTGCTCATCCCAACTTACTTCCAGAACAGGAAGCTCAGATAAGGCTGGATATATCCCATGTAATAATTGAACATGATGCAACCATTTCGTCCCCGACATTTCCCTTGATGCAAAGAGCAAACGGGAGCACTCGAGGCGACTACAATCTAACTCTTCATCGCTTGATTTCTGTCCTCAGAGCTTGGACGGGAGAGTGTAAAGGCGCTAGAGACTTAGCGCCACAAGAACTCTTACCCCGCCGGAGTTTCGGGGGTCAGACTGAAAGCAACTTCCTCTCCTCATGTTTACATGTCTGAATTCAAAAGGGAAGTGATCCGACCGCATGTCTTTCACATTTACCCTATGATTGGGGGCATCACTATTGAAAATATTTACAGAAGACATAGCTTATATGCCTGTATTTGACTTATGTTGTGATCTTGACAGGCTCCTTGAGGACTAGGAAACAAATGCAAAGAGAACGTTTTTTGGTCCTAACCTACTTCCAGACTCGAAAGCTCAGATGAGACTAGACACATCTCATGCAACCGTTAGATGTGACACACCATCGTATCTCCGACCTTTCCCTTGACGCAGGGGGCAAGCCGGAACACTCGGGACGATCACAGTCTAACCTTTCGTCGTTTGATGCCGATCCTCAGAGCCTGGATAAAGGACAAAAGATTAGCGTGGATTTCGTACCAACAAATCGATTTTCACCCAACTCTAACTCATGATGCGAAGAGGGAGTATGAAAGATATGGATTTGAAGTCCGCTACTCAGAACAAACCCCCGAGGGTGAGGGCGCCAGCACTAAACTGGAAGGCCGAGCAACAATCATCAATTCGCTGGAAATGATAAAATTGAAGTTCAAGTAATGACGAACTAGGCGTAGTCAGATATCAACCATCAGCTTGGGTTGAACACAAACCAATCAGCAGGCATGCAGCATGCAGCTTCGATTCATAACATCGTGGATGGAAACACGGGCAATGGAACAACTACCTGCAATAACCCAGATGAAAATACAAGGATCGCAACAAGCTCAGGTCATGCACGACCAGCATTAGTTCCAACTCGAATGAATACTCAAGCGACATTTCATACTCAGCTCCAAGAAAGAACGCAACAACTCGAAAAACAGGAACCCGGTCAGGTCGAATGACTCAAACCATGACCCGGGGGCAATATCGACATGGAAACAAGAAATCAACAAAGACCCCCTTTGTAATCTCAGATTCGATGCTGGGGGCACCAGCCAGGATCTTGATAATATGCATCAATTCTTTGATGGCAACCTACTCGCTAGTTTGATTCGGCACCTCTCAAGAAGCTTTTCTTCTCAAGATGATGTGGGTAACGACAATCATAGCCTCTTCACATGGGACATTAGAATATCCTCTTATTCCCACATATTTCAATGCTTTACCACAACGAGACTTCCTCAGAGGCTCTGACGAATTCAACCCTGAGGTGTATAGACCTTTATGACAAAAAAAAAGTGTTAACGTCGAGACGAATAACCAAGATGCTTTTCCGACTAAAAAATAGGGCACCTTTCAATTCCTGAAACGGTGAGGACAAAGGAAAAGCCCCGGAAAAGAATGACAAAAATGTGCAGTTACAAAGAGAACCTATACCACTTATTGAGCCCATGATCTTATTTGTCAAGCACAATTGAACCGACCATGAGAAAGAGACTCAATAAGACTGTGATAACCATTCCGGACTATGCCGAAGCATAAACGGAGGGGCCCAACTAACTTCATAACGACATTTATTCACTCGCATTCAACAACCTTACTTAACTCCACAACTGATCTGATGAGAGTAACCGAAGTCGCTGATGCCCGATGAGGCAATCCTCACTATCTGACTAAAGAGAAGAGATGATATCAAAGCAAATGTGGTTCAACCATTCGCATATACAATTCCGATTTTTGCTAAATTGAGAAACAGTACAGAATGATCTGGGTGGACTAAGATTGCTGAACCTGCAACTCTTACCAGATACAACGACAGGAAGTATAAAATCTTCAAGACTAAATGCCTTGTTGACTCAACTCAACCCCCATCGATACTGGGGGCATAAATACTGACCTCGCTTGTCCTCCGATGGCACTGAGAGCGCAAGCGTCGGTTCATAGACTAACTTTAAAGACAATCCAGGCATGAAATGGGATTCAAAACATGTACGTCATGCCTCCGGAGTACAACCTTACTCATCTTTGCCGACCAAGCGAGCTAGCTTGTGGATCAAATGTGAACTTAAAGACTCAAACTACATCGAATGGAAGGAGTGGCAAACCTATCTACTACCTTGCGATGGTGACGATCCTATAGGCACTGGTCCATATAATTTTAACATCCCTTACTGCCTGCTTCATATGTGAATATTGGATTAAGAAATGATCCGTAACAATTGTGGAGTCTCTCGACTACGATCCAGAGTGATCATGGCTTTTGAATTCCTTACTGTTACGATTCAATGCGATTTTAAGATCCTGAATCAATATCAAGATATCAAGATAGTTCGAACTTGAGTACAAATGACAAACTCGTATGACGATTTTGGCGTGCTCCATCCCAATGGTCCAGATGGTAGCTTAGAGCCCGAAGATTCTTGAAACACTCCATTATTCGGAATCACGCTGGGGAGCCAACGGTTTAGCATGACTTTTTGAACTTGGCCTGACTAGCTCCAATGGAAGCAATGCAACAATTGGATAAAGCCTTCTCAAGGATAAATGACGTTCCAGAGAGATTTACCTCAACATATTCAAAGCACATCTCATCTTCGATAAGATGTACTTTGGGGGGCAAAATGTTAGCCTGCTTTGTGACCAGGCTACCCAAAGCAAAGATCGTGTTGACACACCTCTGGGTAAATGCTGCCTCATATGGAATCTCTGGATAACATCACTCTCCGACATTGGAGGCATCGTCAGAAGACACAAGGCAGTTTGTTAAAAATCACAACACCAGTATAAACTGGTCCGAAACCCTTATCAAACGACCTCATTTGGATCTATTCACATCATATGCTTGTAGCCCTCTGAATAAGCTTCAGTTTGAGCTTTGGTTCGGCTCAATCGGACTTACGGTTTGAAAGTTATGCCCGTTTCCGTGAACGGGTCCAGATTAGCATCAACTCGTGTCATTCCTGGTCGGATCGCGTACCGTGGATCGTGGATACCGGATCGGATCGCCCCCTCTGTTCGCGGAGCGTCCTCAAGCCACGATCCGTCCACTCCAGCTCACAACCAAGCCTCAGATCGTGAAGCCCATGTCACGGACCGAGCCCATATCACGAACCGATCCCAGACCCACGAACCGATCGCCGAACCTGCAGATACATGCACTGTTTTGACCTATTCTTAAGGCTATTCGATCTCCTACTTTTCCGGATCGCATGCCACGTGTCCTACCACGACCCAGTCCTCCCAGGAGTTTTCCTACAGCTATAAATACACCTTCAGATGGCATTTTCAGGGGACTTTTGGCATCTCAACTTCCATGGCTGCCATGGCCAACACTTCTCCATGAATAACCACCATCTTCCTAAATAAATTCAATGGATTCGGAGAGAATTATTCATTGAATTCAAGTGATTGAGAGCCAATATTCATTGTAATTGTAACCTCTGAGCGAAATGAGAAAATATAAAGTGGACGTAGGCTCGTTAACGCCGAACCACTATAAAAATCCTGTTGTCTTGCTCTTTTCTCTATTTTTCAGTTATTTCTTCATATCCTATGCTCAAAATACGACGATTTGGGTGTTAGGACCATTTTTTGGTCTAACAGAAACTGACTGAAACAGTCGAATGGGCCTACGAAACATATCCCATTGTGTTTGGAATGGGGGTAAAATGCTAGGGACGAAAGTCGCTGGGTTGGATTTCGAGTTCGTCCAAGAAAACCCCTTATAAAACCCATCGGCCAATCAAAATTTATATATAAAAAAAATTCTTTAAATTTTCTCTCTCCCCGATCGCGATATACGGCGGAAAACTTCCCCGACTTCTCCCCTCAATCGCCGCCGCTACAGGCCACCAGAGCCGCCGCAACCACCTCCAGTCGAAGCGCCTCCCTTCCCCCTTCAAATCCGACCTGGCCCCACCCTCTCTCCCTCCGCCTACCTCGAGAACGAAGCCCGCAAAGTCAACGACTTTGTCACCGCCGTTCACCGCCGTCAGACCACCGGAATTGCCGCCACCACCACACGCTGGAAGCTACTTCGTAGCTCTTCGACGCTGCGAGACCCGATCTGAACGAAGTACAACGGATTGGCGGCAAGATCAAAACCTAGATTTGAACAAAACTGAGGTATAACGACTGTTTTTATTTTAAACTGATTTCGACAGTTTTAAAGTGTTGCAAAATTTGAAAAATCATATCTTTTTCATTCGTTAACGAAATTCGATGAAACAGGAAACATCGTGACCGTGTGGACGCCTTTTACATTTTAGGAGAGACCGCATATTTTTCTGAGCCTTCTGCTATTTTTGGTGGAGTGGAACCCAATGTGAGATTTCTAATTTATAAACAATATGGAAAACGACGATGTATAAATTATATAGTCGATGTATGAGTTATATAAACGTTGTACATCTCATGTATAAGCGTTGTATAAGTTGTATGTTCGATGTATAAGTTATATAGGCATTGTAAAAATTATATATGTGTTGAAATAAAAGTGAATTGCTATATATAAATATATATATATATACGCCCCTCGTCCACAAACCATGGACGATATTTATTGATTGTGATTGGTGTGAAAATTGATTGATAGCGAATGATTGTTTGGGATTGTTTGTGGTTGATATTGATTGATTGAGGTTGAAAAATACCTGTTTGTGGTTGGGAAATATTTGGTTGAAACCACATAGGATTAGTTTGTGGAAATGAAATAAATATATACATGCCGCTTGCGTGCGAACTAGATGCATGATCCCCATTGTCAAAAACCGCGAGGTTTTAAGGTAGAGCGAGGAGCCGTACTAGGGACGGTCCCGGTTTTAACTACTCTGCCGTTATGTTGCCGAAATTTTGAATAATATTCATGTGTTTGAATTATTTTCATTTGCTAAAACTATATTTATTCATTGAATAGAAAACCTTCATGTGTTGAATCGATATTCATTCGTTGATTAGAAATTCATGTGTTGAATGGTATTCGCGTTTTAAATATAAAAATCACATTTTTATCTATATATAGAAACTATAGAAAACCTTCATGTGTTGAATGGTATTCGCGTTTTAAATATAAAAATCACATTTTTATCTATATATAGAAACTATAGAAAACCTTCATGTGTTGAATCGATATTCATGCGTTGATTAGAAATTCATGCGTTGAATGGTATTCATATTTTGAAATAAATTGTTTGATAATAAAAATCACCTTTTATCGACTATATGAACTGTGTGAAATGATCTCGTTTTGAAAGAAATTGTTTTATAAGAAAAATCCTATTTTTATCACCAATATGAAATATATAAAATAGTAGTGTTTTGAAATGAATTGTTTTACAATAAAAATCACATTTCTATTATATACATGAATCGTTGAAATGTAAAGTGTTAAAAATAGCCACTCGTTCAAATAAACATATATGAGTTGAAATATTCATTAATTAGCTAATGATATGATTTTTGCCTATACGTGCAACAGTTGAATGAATCGTGTTTTTAAACCAAAGGGAATCAAACATGAAGTTGAATAGAAAATGATAAATGATAAGAACTATATATATGTACATGCATATTCATTGAACAGGTTATAGCAAAGGGGCTAGAGAAGAGGAATAAAATTTTGTGCCCGACAAATAGGTACACATTTACTGTTTTGTTTGGGTGATGATTTTATGAGCCTGTTGGCTAGCCGCTTGGCTTTTTCTTTTTCTTTTTGAGATTAGAAGGACCGGGGAAGCTATTTGAGATTTCCCGATGCTCCCGGTGCAGGGGAGGTTATGGCGAAATTTTCCAAAATTTTAAGGCGTTAGTGAAATATTTGAAGTGAAAACGATATTGAAATCATTGAATGAACTATATTTATATAAATATATAAATATAAATAAAATTAAAACGAAACGTAGTCGTGCAGTTCGCATTTTGAAATCGTGATTTCAAACAACTAGTGCGGGAAATCCGACCATTGGATTTTCCCGAAACCTCAACCGTCGGGTTCGCCTTGGAAATATCTTCCCAACGGCACCAACTTTGTAAAAATCCAACGGTTGGATTGTCTGGAATGTTTAATTCAAATCTAAAGAAAAACAGCGCCAGAAGCGATTATATTTATATATATATAAATATAATTATATTTAATCGAATAACGACGCTGCAGTTCGTATTTTGAAATCGAAACTTCAAACGACTATACCGGGAGATCCGGCCATCGGATTTTCCCGAAACTGGAACCGTTGGATTCATTTTGAAAAGACCTTTCTAATGATGTAAATTTTGTGAAGATCCAACGGTTAGATTTTTAGATATGTGTAAATCAAATCTGAAGAAAAACAGCGCCACGGCCGCATCATGGCCCGAAGCGTCGTTTTGAATATATGGGCTAATTTAAAATAAATAAAAATAGCGATAAATCGTTATAAAATATTATAAACAATATGGAATGGAAATAAACTGAATTTGCTCGATTTATGTGGCTTTTGATGGTTGAATGTGTTTGGTGTGAAAATTACATTAAAGAACAAAATTGGTGTTGTCAAATAATTTAACCATTGAAATAAATTGATTTGAAATTCTAAATATACGTGAATTATTTGAAAAGGCCGAGTTAATTCTCATTTCAAATAACTGACCGACGATTGAAAGTCGAAGATGAAGACGATGGTCGAAGACCGGAGATCTTCACCTCGTTTGGATGGTAACCGAGGTCCTGATTGGGAGGCATCCCGAAATATGGATAATGAGTGGTGATCGTCCAGACGTACGTGGTGATCGATGGGTTTGCGAGGTATTTAGTGCCTCCGGTTTCGTTCAGACCCAGAACGGACTTGTAAATGGACTGTGTGTCTTACATTGAATTTTATTCTATGTTGATTGATCTCTATTAAATATACACCTATTTGGCAGCGGAGAATTTATTCTTTTGCTTAACGCCCTTCTCTGAAACGCACCAGCTCAGAGGTTGTATATAGATGGACATCAGTCGCATGGCATGAATTGCCTGTGTGGCATGCTAAGATGCAGTGATGAGGGCTTCTGTTGAAAAGCAAAGTCTTGTGGTGATGATCAAAGCACCTCCTGTGTGGCGTAGCTTTGTGTATAACGTAAAATCGCGAGCCTCACATCCCGGTATGAACCAGAAACGGGAGAAGGACCTCAGGGAGGGCATGCGTTTCTTTCTAGCTAGGGTGGTGTCAGTGACCTACCAGCCCTGACATTTATATACTTTTCACCTATGTGGTTGTTGCTGTTGCGAGGCGCCTCGGTTTGATCGGACGATCCGGGTCCGATGGAGTCATTCGTTGGCTCATTTACGCCCCAAAGGGCGGGGAAACGTATTGTTCAGGCATAATAATCCACATCGGTGGACCGGCCCTGTCGCTCCAAGGCTTGCCTGTGGCTCGGGCTAGAGAGTCACGAATTCGGTAAGGACTATCTTTTGCCTTGGTTCATGACGGAAATCCAATTTCCAAATACGATATCGTGCGGTTTTGATTATATACCTATATATGGCGACATAGTGGTATGGGGCATTAATGCCATCTATGATTGATAGTTATGATTTGAAATTGTTTTCAAAACATATGAACACTAGCAATAATATCAAATGCCTTTGTTTTATCCGTATCAAGCATATTTTGGCCGTTATAAGGTAAAAACTCTATCCTCCGGCTTGCGTTGCATTGTGTGATGGGAACTGAGTCTTATAACGGCTTCATTTTTATAAAAAGCATAGCGATGTATAAAAGAAATATTTGTTTAAAGCACCGGCAATCCAATGGAGAAAACCCGTTCCACGAAAGTGGCGTGGTCCTGTGATTAGCCGAATTATATATATGTGTTGAGTAGATTTCTCATACCAGTCCCATGACTGACTCGTAGTTTGTTTCACTATCAAACTCGGGTGCCCCTTTTTCTACACGGGCAGCCTTGTATTCAGGTTTAGCTGGTTCTTTCTAGATAGCTGGAGCTGAAGATGGATTCTATTATTTATATCTTTTTATGCTGTTCAAATCCTATTGTACATATTTTGTTTATCTCCGCTGTAGACATTTATGTATAGCTGAACTGTATTTGTACTAAGTAAGATCCTGTATACTGTGTAACTCTGATGATTACTTTTATCCAGTATATTCTATTGTTCATAACTGGTGTATTTATTTAAGTTTGTTCTGCTATTATCTGTTTCTGTGTTATATTCCAAAGATAACCCTTGTCTCCGTCGGAACGGGATTTCGGGTCGTCTCACTTTAATAACACAATTCTTAGACCCAACGGAGTTAAGAAAATCAGAAACTAACTGGAGATTAGTTAAGTTGAATGTTTCCTGGTATTGATCTGATGTTGGTTTCGGCCTTCGGGGTTAATACTTAGGGAATTTTTCACTTGATAATTTACGGTTAAAGGCTGATGGAATGGAATGTATTTTGGGTTTATAGTGAACCGTGTTTTAAATGAAATTGGTTCTTTAACCCAGTTATAGATAGGATATGATTTCCCAAGTTAAATAATCGTTAATACTGATTTTTGGGAAGATTAAAACCAAGTGGAGTTTTAATGCATCTTTAATTAGATTGAAATGATCAAGAATGGAGTATCACCAGTTTTGCTCAAGGCAATAGTTAAATCTTTAATTATATTTGAATGTGAAATGGTAATTGGATTTACAAATAACACTGTGGTGTTAGATATGAAGTATTACCCGTTTTGCTTCATGGGATAAATAGGGGGATCGGGAAATAAAACAAATGGTTACCTCGGTAAGGTGCGCTAATCCAGACTAGTTTGGATAAACCATAATTTGGTTTGAATTGATATTCAAAGGAAGATTAAAGAATAAATTTAAAGAATTTATCTTTGATAATATTAATGGGAACCTTTAACAAAGTATAAGAGTTTTTGAATAAAGAAATATTCTAGACTGGAATGAGGCGTATGTTGTGTTTTTATAGCACTTGTTTATTATATACGTGAGTAATTCAAAAAGATAGGGTTTATCCCATTTTGAATAATTGATTCGACGATGTGTCGAGGAAGAAGACGGTGGTTGAAGATCGAAGGTCTTTACATCGTTTGGATGACTACTGATGTCTTGATTGGGTTGTACACCCAAGACAAGGTAATAAGTGGTGATCGTCCAGACGTACTTGGAGATCGACCGGATATGCGAGGGCCTCTCTCCTGTATTGGAAATATAGGATGAGAAATAAGGTGCCTCCGTTTTCATTCAGACCCAGAACGAACTTGTAAATGGAAGTGTGTCTGACATCGGATTTCATTCTGTGTGATTGATAGACATCGGTTGCATAGCGTGAATTGCCTGTGTGGCATGGTTGATGATCGAAGCACGACTTTAATATAGCATAGCTTTGTGTAGCGTTAATTCGTGAGCCTCACACCCCAGTGTGAACCAGAAACGGGGGAGGACATCAGGGAGGACATGCGTTTCTTTCTAGCTAGGAGTGGTGTCAGCGTTTTGGAAGCCCTGGCGTTTTACTTATGTGGATGATGGATAGCGAGGAACCACGGTTATATCGATCATTCCGGAGCCGATGGATGGTCTTTATAAAGATCAGATTTATGCCCCATAGGGCGGGGAAACGCAGTGTTCAGATATTTTGATCCACATCGAGCGAACCGACCCTGATGATTTAAGGTGCATTTGCGGCTGTTCTTGAGACATGGTAGGCTAGATTGTCTCGAAACGGTAAGGATAATCCCTTGCCTTGGTTCAAAGACGGAAATCCAACTTCCAATATGTGACATTCGCGGTTTTGATTGTAGAGCCTAGTATGGCGACATAGTAGGATGGGGCACTCATGCCGTCTATGATTGATACATTTATGTTTGAAATTTTTTTGACACTATACACTTATAGTAATAGTAAAATATGAAATTTCACGTACCAAGCATTTTTGGCTATTATAAGGTAAAAACTCTATCCTCTGGCTTGCGTTGCATTGTGTGATAGGACCTGAGTCTTATAATAGCTTCATTGTTCTTTATTTAGCATTGCGCTGTTTGTTTTATGCACTAGTTTTAATGGGGGTAAAACCGTTCCGTGTTATACAGCGTGGTCCCTTGATTTACCTAACTTTAAAATCAAATTAATAACTGTTTTAGTTCTCATACCAGTCACATGACTGACCTGGAGTTTATTGTTTTAACCTAAACTCTGGGTGCCCCTATTTTCCACATGGGCAACTAGTAGTTTTGGTTTTGCAGATTTATATTCACAGGATCCTGGTTTACAGCTGGAATGATATTCGGAAAGCTCTATATCCATATATTCCTTTCAGTTGTGTTTTGTATTATTTTCCGCTGCAACTTGTAAATCTCTGATATTTAGTAAATGTGTAATGTTTATTCATACTCTGTATATCCTTGTATTCTGATGTAAATTGCTGTAATAAGCAATGAAATGTTCTTTTGTTTGTGTTCTGATTTGTCGTGTTCTCAAAGTCAATCCGGGCTTTCCTTCACGGGGAATTTCGAGTCGCTTCAGTTGGTATCAAAGCTTTGGTTTACAGAGCTCGAAGAACAAGCACGTTAGAACCAAACGAAAGAATTCATCACAGATTGTATTAGTTATATCCAATGAGAATGACTCATTAGAGATAGGATCAGTAGTATTCTAGAATGTGTCGGAAGAGAATTTTTTTCTAATAAAGATGAAAACAATTTTTGTTTTGAAAATTTAAATCAATTATTCGTATTTGAATATTATTTTTATATTGATTTGGACAATCAAGTATATAAATATTTTGCGTATACGTCTGATCCACGTGTATTTGAAGTTTTAATATACTGGATAAATATAGAATCACCCTCTAGTCGTCAGGAGATGATTCTGATGATTGTAGCTACATCATCAGAATTTATGTTCAAGTTTCGAAAGTGAGATATCTATATATTTCCATTTGACAGGTGTGAGAACCAAAACTAGATAGGGTTATTGTTGTAATTTGGCATCAAAAACATGATTTTATGTATATATGTCAAAATTATGAATTTGAAACATTAATTCACTAATTGATTGATGGTTGTGTTGTGTGATTATTCAATTAGATAATTATGTGAACGAAAGGTAAAATTTAGCCAAATTATATCAAATTTTGAACTGAATTGAAAATTGTTTGAAAATGCATGCATATAGATGTATATACATTGAACAGGTCATAGCAGGGAAGCAAAGCAGAGGAATAAAAAAAATTTCCCAACAAATAGGTACATGTTTATTGTATTTCCTGGGTTTTTTGATGATTTTATGAGCCGACTGGCTATCCGCTTAGCTGTTTCTTTTTATTTTTGAGATGAGAGGGCATGTGTGGCGGTTTGGGGATTTTGCCGGTGCTCCCGTACAAAGTAGGTTATGGCAAAAAAATTCGAAAATTTAGGGTGTTAGCCAAATTTTTGAAGAATTGGAAAGTTCTTAGAAACTGAAAAGTTGAAAAACTTAAGCCATAATGAAAATAATGAAAGTTGAGTTGATTAGTAAAACTACTTTCAGCTCCGTTCCTTTTCGGAGATGAAAAGATTTTAAGTTGGGGAGATTCTAACAACCCGGAAAATCAGAACCAATTTAAAATTTTTATTTTGGCAATTTTAATGAATTTTGAATATTTAAAATGATTTATTTTAAATAATAATGACTAGAAATTTATTTTGAATAGAATTAAAACGTATATATTTATTTGAATCGACGTTAGAATATAAAAATATATTTTAAATATAAAAGGAATTGAAAATGGCACGATAGTTCGAAAATTCGATTTCAAATTTCAAATGAACGTACAGGATTAAAATAAATCAGATTTTAGAGAAACCAAAAATATTAGAATCTACTTGAAAATATCTTTCCAACAAATCCGAAAAATTGAAATTTCATAGCGGAAATAAAAAATTATTCCCAAGTAAAAATTAGGAAAAGTCACTATGGAAAATATAGCCCTAAAAAATGGGAATTTTGCAAACGACCTCCATTTTTGACGAAACTACTTTTGTTGGATCTGGAATGTCAAATTATTGCTAGATTCCAAAATTCATAATTTTTGGGATTAACATGTGAGCGTGGCGAAGTAAAACGTGTTTTGACCATTTCAGTCAATTTGGATCGACCAGAAAATGGCCATTTTTCAAACGGTCTCCAAATTCGAAAAAATTAGTTTTGTTAGGACCGTATCGTCAATACGAAGCGAGAAATAATTTTTATAAAAATTTTAGAGTTCGTATGTAGCCCCAGTAAATTGTGTTGTTTATAACGCAGTTGTATACACAACTATATGTTTTTTGTTTGATGATAAAAACCAAATATATTATTTTAAATGTATTTGTTACTGTACTGTTCAATATATACATCAAAGGCAGGAATATAATATTTATATTTAAATAGAATACGACTATAAAGACATTCATATATTCATACAATATTTTATTTAAATTGAATTCTATTTCAACATTCAAACAGTACAGCTATTTAATACTCCACTATTTAAATACATTCACAGAATATTTGTACTTGTAAATTGACTGAATAAAATAGACAAGTTTGTTTTACAACAGTAAAATAATACTTTATTGCAAACGAATTAGTTTATTACAAATAACGGTACAATTCATATATTCATACATTTTCACTGTCTGACTAATATACAATTCACTCTAAACTCTTTGTACATTCATTTACAATTCATTTACATTCACTCTGTATAAATTCATTTTACACTCACTCACTGTCATTTTTCTTGTCTTGTGTTTTCTGAATGCTTCACTATCAGTTCAGTCACTGTCTTCTGACTTCGGTCTTCTGTCTTCTGTCTTCACAGCATCTTCACAGTCATTCCAGTCATATTCTACTTATCTGTCAAATAAAATAGAAACACACACAGTACACTGCAACAGGAATAAAACAGAATACACACGAATATAAATTTTTATTTTAAAAAAAAATATTTGCCTCAGATTTCTGGTGTGTTTCTCATCATTTTTCATGACTTGATTTGATCTGTGTCTAGCCGGTTTGTATATGTATAGTACAGGGACAGGAAATCTTATCTGATGGCTGCATATACACACGTGTATAGATATACACGTGTGCAATGCCTCACCAATCAGCGTGCAACCGAGGAGTAGCCACGTGGACCATCTCGACTCAGTGCACAATGCAAATCAGTATGCAAATGTTCAGTCAACATGCAAGTGGTCCAGCACAAGGTCGAGTCCAAGTGCAACTCAACATGATTTTGTCACGGACAACATGCAAGCAGATTCTTCCAAGTTTTCAAGTGACACAGCAATACAAAGCAATAAGTAGAAACAACAAGAATCACTAAACAAAAATGCTAGGTGTAGTGCTGCATGACACATCAATCAAACCAGTGAGTATGGGCTACATGTACAAGGCGAGCCAGACCAAGTTTCAAGTGATCACAACAACATGGTGTTTGTGTGTACAATGGGTCAAGATAGCATGTTCAACATAGCATGTTTGGTGCACAAAACCGTACAGCATAGATATGGTGACAGTCATGGTCAAAGCAGCCGTATTTCAAGAATAAGTTCAAGACTGGAGAAATGCACATACATGGTGTACACAATTATGGTGAAGTAAGAATGACGAATGGAGCTCAAGAATAATTCCAGAAGTGCAAACAAAATTAATCTTCACAATGGCATGGTGGCAAGTAATACAAGTGTACAACTGGCAGCAAAAGACCAAATGCAGCATCTATTCAGCAAGCATATCAAAGCATAATCAGCAAGGCAATGCAACATTACACAATACAGTGCAAGTAGATACTTTTTAGCATGGTAGTCACAAGTGGTTAAGCAGAAATGGGTGTGCACAATCAAGACAGTACTTTCAGGTTCAAGACAAGGTCTAAACAGGTTAGGTTGACCACATGTGCAACAAAGCATGTAATTGGATTAGCAAAACTAAATGATACAGCCAGAATGCACATGTGTACTCAAGAGGACCAACTCCATATATACACGTGCACATGCAAGCGACCCAGCAAATGGATATGGTATTAATTCAAGCAGTCACTACATTGTGAAAAAAAAATATCATTGCATGTGTACAGTTTCAAAAATAAATACACAATAGTTTACAAAAAGGATTTCCAGTGTTTCCAGCAATGCATCAAATTTTTTATGGCAGAAATCAATGCATTTGTTTCTTCAAATGGAATTGTGCAAATCTGTTTCAAGAAATACAGTTGCATGATTGGCAGCTGTTTTTAATCAAGAAATTCAGAGGGACAAATGTTGGGAGAGTAACTCTAGCAACGACATCATTTTGGGCAGTTTTAATTCGATTCATGAATGGCAACAAATCAGGAAAGTAATCAGTAAACAATATTTGGCAAATGGGAAATCATTTGTTTCCTGTTTTACATGAGCATATGTGACAAATATGTATGTTTCCAGTTTTTCATCAACCAGTTCGAAATCACGCAAGGAGCAGTTATTTTTTCCAGAGAATCAAATCAGGAAATGTAGGCGCAAATTATAACAAGGCATCAATCAAAGTTTTTCAACTGAGGAATCAAATTAAAATCGAATTTCAAATGGGGAAATAAACGCAAATCATATCAATTCATTCACGTGAAATCAGAGTGTAGGGTTTCTTTTTTTTACCCTATACGTACACAACCAATTCATCACTGGCATAGAAGATCGAAACTCACAAAAATCAATTCAAGTATTTCCAAAGCAAGAATTTTCAGAAAAACTCACAGTTTCGATCGAGCCAGAGAACAATCCCAAACCAGTGACGAGAGAAAGAGAGCAACGCTTCAGTCACTCAAAGACTCAGAGAGTACAACCCGAGAATCAATTCAAACAAGCATACGCGATCTCGATTTGAGGAGGAAATCAGAAACCCTAGCTTTGGATTTCCAGAGCCGCCATTTTTATCTCAACAAAGCAAAGAGGACAGGAATAAGGAAGTGTGCAACAAAAATGAAAACGGGCCAGCCAACTTTGATTTAAAAAAAAGGATAACCCTATTTTTAATCTCCTACGGTTTCATTATACTTTATTTTTGTATTGTTTTTTTTTTTTTGTAAATCGTCCGAACCAGTTTTCTAGAGTCTGTAAAATTCTAGAGAAACCAGTTAGTGTGTTAATTGGCAGTTTACTAGTCTATTAAACTAGGGTTACTGGTTACGAGACTGTAATCAGGGGAAATCTGATCTAGGGGATTAGATCAAAGGTTTTGAGCGTAGAGTTAGGACAGGCACTGCGAGTGTACATGGCCTTGTATGCGGGATCTGTTTATAACACCAAGTAGAAATCTTAGGAATGCAGCAGTATGCAGGATTTTGCCGAAGCTGGGTATCCCTGTGTGTTATTTCTTTTCTGCTTTTTATTTCTACTGCAGTCTGTGATCTATTTATTATTATATATACCCCGTTAGATTAATAATTCAGCTAAAAACTGTGATAAACCCTATTCACCCCCCTTTAGGGTTAATCTAGATCCAACAAATTGAAATGTGCGTTCAAATTCAATATATAGGTCTATATTTTGATTTTGACGAAAACTGATCGTAACAGCCAAATTGGGTTACGAAACATATCCCATTGCGTTCGAAATGGGGGTAATGTGCTAGGAACGACAGTTGGTGGGTTCGATTAAGAGTTCAAAATAAAAAGTTACCTTATGGAATAAAGTAAATAAATAATTAAATATATTATAAAACCTATCTTCTCCTATTCAAAGTCAACTCCCTCCTCTCTCTCTCTCTTCCTTTTTCAGATTGAACGAAAAGTAAAAAAACGATGAAACCCTGTCGTCATCGCTTCCACCCCCTCCTCGCGCGATCAGCGCACCACCCTGGAGGACCCGCGTCGTCGTGCCTCGCCAGTCCCCCTCCCCTTCCTCCGCCTCCCTTTTCTTCTTCAATTGGAAGCTCCCCAAAATCCGTCCAAATCGGCCAACCGCCATGATTCACCACCACCCACCGCCTTAATCTGCCCATCCCCGCTCCCCTTTCACCCCCTCGCTAAAAACCGTTGTAAGTTTTTATTACTTTATTTTATTTATTTAATGTAATCAGAAACATGAATTTTACTGAAGTAACCTTTTTTAAAAAAAATGCTATCTTTATATATAGGAATTTGAAATAAAAATGCAATTTGTATTATATGAAAAACATGATAAAAGTTGGATCTTCATATATATAGCAACATGTTAAAAGTTGGAGCTTTATATACATAACATCGTGTGATTGAATCTCTATATATATATATATATATATATATATATATATATATATATATATATATATATATATTAGCGAGATAAAATTTGGATTTTTATATGTATTACTTAAGAATAAAAATTTTGATTTTATTATATCGTAGCCATATAGAAAACCGATTGATAAAGATGTGATTTTTACTCGTTTGTTAGCAGAGTAAAAATATAGCTTTTATATAGAAAGAAGCATAATAAAAATATAATTTTTATTATATAAACAATAGCGAATAAAAAGATTAGATTTTTATAATAAAAAATATTTGATTTTGTTCATTAAAAAGATTTGATTTTTCATTGTAGAAAAATTAGATTTTTACATATATGAAGTAGCGATAAAAATTCGATTTTTATTATACATGAAGAGAAATAAAAATTTGATCTTTATATAAGAAGTAGAGATATAAAAAATATGATTTTTATATATGAAGTGCCATTATAAAAAGGTGATTTTTAAAATAAATATCATATTAAAATTGCGGTTTTTACTATGAACAACGGGAAAAGATCGCATTGGAATTTTAGGCAAATTCGAACCATTCAGGAATAAAGAATGGAGGAGTGGATCCCAAAGGTGAGAACTCCTCACTTTTATTTTATTTGCTAGTTAAAATATATACTAGGATGCAGACGGTGCTTAGCAGCACCCGACACCCATCATCCACAGACCATGGATGATTTGTTTGTTTGATTGATTGTGTTGTGAAAATGGATTGTGCGTTGTGGATTGGAATAAAATATTTTACAGTTAAAAATATAATTTTCAACATATATATGAAATAAATAAATATTCATAAACAAATCAAACGATTTGGTTATGTACACACATTTGACTGATATTGATTGGGACGATAAATTTTACACATTGCCTAACTACACAAATAAAATTCATTATTTGTTGACTGAAACCCCACACGGGTATTGGGATGATATATGAGATACATAGTCCCAATAATTAACTGTATGTCGAACGATTGATTGATATGCTGTTGTAAGCGTTAAATATTTATATTTGATGCTTATGCAGTGTAGAATGCACTTTGGATGATGGTTGACTGTGTTTGATTGTTGTAGTGTACGTGTGTATATGAAATCCATATAAATAACATTATATGGTAATTGGCTGTGCCTAATTCCAGTTCTGAAAGAATGAATATTTTGAAATAACGATTATTTTAAAATAACGAATATTTTAAAATAATATCAATAATGGATCAAAATGTGATTTTGATGTCCGACTTGGGATGGACACGATTATATTTGAATATATATAGCCGTGTTGATTAGATATGCGCCATTTTGGACGCGAACGATATTTATATCAATTTTATTCATTTTTATTCATTTTTATTCATTTTTATAATGAATACCGAAAATGAAGTGATTTCAAAATCTGATGTTTGATAATATTATCATTTATATATTAATGATATGGAATATTCAATTTTGATTTGAAATTGAATATGAGTTGAAATCATTTTGAAAACGAATTCAAAATGACGTATAAAATATGTTTTAAATAGAAATCGATGAAATATATTATATATGTAATATAATGGTCTGAATAGAATGCGTCGCGCTGTGGCAGTTCGCGAATTTCGATCATTGATTTCGAATGGACATTACGGGAGATCCGACCGTCGGATTCTCTAAAACCGGAACCGTTGGGTTCGTATCGAAAAGAGCTTTCTAATAATATTAGAGATTTGAAATCTAATGGTTGGATTTGGAATTATGTCCAAATTAAATTTGTAAAAGGTCGTTGTAAGTGCAGTTCGACGACCGTTAATGGAAATCGACTGTACGGGCCTTGATAAAAATATTTAAAATATCAATAATTTGTGTAAAATCATAACAAATGATTTGGAAAGATTTAAGATGAAAAATTCCATATTTGAAAAGATAAAAATAGTTTTGTATCGAAATGAACTAGTTTTGAACTAGAATTATAATCTAATTATTTTTAAAATAATTAAATTGGATTAGAAATGGTTTTAAAAATAACCGGAATTTCCAATATATGAATTGGAATGGATTTGAATCGAAATTATCTTCAAAATATTTCGATATTGGATTCCGTGATTATACATACATTGTGGAGGAATTTGGAAGATATATATATATATCGTTATTCTAATACGATATTTGTTGATTTGAGAATTTGATATTGAATATAAGCCGATATATTTTCTATTCAGATCCTTATATTTAATATCAAATGGGATTTTGGGTTTGTCGTGAACGGTGTCTTCATTAACATTGTTCTTAAACCCAGTTGAGTTAAGAAAATTGGAAACCAACTGGAGATTAGTTAAGTTGAATGGTTTCCTAGGTATTGATCTGACGTTGGTTTCGACCTTTGGGGTTAATACTTAGGGAATTGTTCATTTGCTAATTTACAGTTAAAGGCTGATGGAATGGAATGTGATTTTGGGTTTGTCATGAATGGTGTCTTCATTAACACTGTTCTTGAACCCAGTTGAGAAAATATTAAATCATTTTATTTAGATTTAATGAAGTATACAAATTAATTAATATTTAATTGGAATTGAATTGAAATTGGTTTTTGGGTTTATCGTGAACGGTGTTTTAAATAACACTTGTTCTTTAACCCGATTAACAATGGAATGAGATTTTGGGTTGTCGTGAATGGTATCTTTAATAATACTGTTCTTAGACCCAGCGGAGTTAAGAAAATCAGAAACTAACTGGATATTAGTTAAGTTGAATGGTTTCTTGGGTATTGATCTGATGTTGGTTTCGGCCTTCGGGGTTAATACTTAGGGAATTGTTCACTTGCTAATTTACGGTTAAAGGTTGATGGAATGGAATGTGATTTTGGGTTTATAGTGAACCATGTTTTAAATGACATTGGTTCTTTAACCCAGTTAAAGAAAAGATATGATTTCCCAAGTTAAATAATCATTAATATTGATGCTTGGGAAGATTAAAACCAAGTGGAGTTTTAATGAATCTTTAATTAGATTGAAATGATCGAGAATGGAGTATCACCAATTTTGCTTCAGGCGATAGTTAAATCTTTAATTAGATTTAAACGTGAAATGGTAATTGGATTTACCGATAACACCGTGGTGTTAGATATGAGGTATTACCAGTTTTGCTTCATGGGATGAATAGGTGGGGATCGGGAAATAAAACATATGATTACTTCGGTAGGGTGCGCTAATCCCGACTAGTTTGGATAAACCATAATTTGGTTTAAATTGATATTCAAAGGAAGGTTAAAGAATAAATTTAAAGAATTTATCTTTGATAAAATTGATGG
This sequence comes from Allium sativum, assembly GCA_030737875.1. Lineage (NCBI taxonomy): Eukaryota > Viridiplantae > Streptophyta > Magnoliopsida > Asparagales > Amaryllidaceae > Allium > Allium sativum. The sequence goes on along the minus strand of CM060927.1, from coordinate 26,367,765 downwards.
GAACCATTCCCAAAGTATAAGAATATTTGAATAAAGAAATATTCTACATTGGAATGAGGCGTATGTTGTGTTTTTATAGCACTTGTTTATTATATACGTTGGTTATTCAGAAAGACCAGGTTTATCCCATTCTGAATAACTGATTCGACGATGTGTTGAGGAAGAAGACGATGGTTGAAGACCGGAGGTCTTCACATCGTTTGGATGATTACTAATATCTTGATTGGGCTGTACACCCAAGACAAGGTAACAAGTGGTGATCGTCCAGATGTACTTGGAGATCGACCGGATATGCGAGGACCACTCTCCTATATTGGACATATGGGATGAGGAATAAGGTTCCTCCGGTTTCGTTCAAACCCAGAACGAACTTGTAAATGGATGTGTGTCTGACATCGGATTTCATTCTGTGTGAGTGATAGACATTGGTTGCATAGCGTTAATTGCCTGTGTGGCATGCTGAGATGAAAATGATCAAGGCTTCTATTGAAAAGCAGAGTCTTGTGGTTGATGATCAAAGCACGGCTTTAATATAGCATAGCTTTGTGTAGCGTTAATTTGAGAGCCTCACACCCCGGTGTGAACCAGAAACGGGAGAGGACATCAGGGAGGACATGCGTGTCTTTCTAGCTATGAGTGGTTTTAGCGTTTTGCATGCTATGACGTTTTACTTATGTGGATGATGGATAGAGAGGCGCCTCGGTTATATCGGTCATTCTGGGGCCGATGGATAGTCTTTATACAGACCAGATTTATGCCCCATAGGGTGGGGAAACGCAGTGTTCAGGCATTTTAATCCACATCGAGTGGACCGGCCCTGACGATCCAAGGTGCAGTTGCGGCTGTTCCTGAGACATGGTAGGCTAGATTGTCTCGAAGCGATAAGGACGATCTCTTGCCTTGGTTCACAGACGGAAATGCAACTTCCAATACGTGACATTTGCGGTTTTGATTGTAGAGCCTAGTATGGCGACATAGTGGGATGGGGCACTCATGCCGTCTATGATTGATACATTTATATTTGAAATTGTTTTGACACTATACATTTACAGTAATAGTAAAATATGAAATTTCACGTACCAAGCATTTTTGGCTATTATAAGGTAAAAACTCTATCCTCCGGCTTGCGTTGCATTGTGTGATGGGACCTGAGTCTTATAATAGCTTCATTGTTCTTTATTTAGCATTGTGCGGTTTGTTTTATGCACTGGTTTTTTTGGGGATAAACCCGTTCCGTGTTATATGGCGTAGTCCCTTGATTTATCTAAATTTAAAATCAAATTAAAATTTGTTTTAGTTCAAACACCAGTCACATGACTGATCTGGAGTTTATTATTTTAACTTAAACTCTGGGTGCCCCTATTTTCCACATGGGCAGCTAGTAGTTTTGGTTTTGCAGATTTATTCACAGGATCCTGGTTTACAGCTGGAATGATATTCGGAAAGCTCTGTATCCGTATATTCCTTTTAGTTATGTTTTGTATTATTTTTCGCTACATTGTAACCTGTAAATCTTTGATATTTAGTAAATGTGTAATGTTTATTCAAACTCTGTATATCCTTGTATTCTGATGTAAATTGTTGTAATAAGCAATGAAATGTTCTTCTGTTTGTGTTCTGATTTGTCGTGTTCTCAAAGTCAATCCGGGCATTTCATCACGGGGAAGTTCGTGTCGCTTCATATATTTTCTCGGTTACATAATGAGATACCATTAATTACTAAGTCAATGGTGGTAGAATATTGGAAATTTATTTGGAAGGGAATAATGTACTAAGAATCATATAGAATACAATATTCAGCTTGAGAGTGAATTAGAGATGAAAATTCTAAAAGTGCTATATTTATTTTCTTATATAATAGTAAATTAATAGATTTGGGAAAACAGAAGGATTTGAATACAAAATGAATGTTTGTAACGGGAAATTTCTATAGTGTCATTAATTATAATTTATTATGTATGAAATGGTTCAGAAATATTTTTTATTTTAAGAATTCTTTTAAGAACTACCTACAATAAGCAGAAGTAATGAAAACTTTAAGACAGTTAAACTTCGATAACACATGGCACCATATGAGGTTTTGAGAAAACTGAAACTGAAAAGCCTCCAAATGAATATTGTGCTTTCAAATAATATAATAGACATATTGGGTAATTTTCAAATTGTGACCATCAAAAAGTGGTTGGAAGGCACATCACTTCAAAAACCAAGAGTTGCATATGTTTTAAACTCAGTTAATTATGAGGAGCCAAAATATGAACACAAAGTGTGTAGATTTAAAGAATTAAAATTAGTTCTAGTGAATTTTATCCGTATAATAAAATTAATAATGAGAATGATAAAAAGAACATTCAATTGATAATAATTTTTGCAAGTATGTGAAAAGAATATAGGGATTGTAAGTTTTTAACATGAATCATGGAATCTCAAATTGTTAATGTTTAAAAGTGGGTGGGCGAAACAGTATTATAGAAAACCAGGAGTTGCATATGTTTCAAAATCACTTAAAGAAGCATCCAATTGATAATAATTTTAGCATGTATATGGAAAGAATTCAGAGATTGTAAGTTTTTAACATTAATTAGGGAATTCTCAAATTGTTAATAATTTTAGCATACAATTTTTTGACATACATAGTATGATAGGTACATGTGATTAACAACAATTTGAATTTCTAGATGTTAAAAATATAGAAGCCCAAAATTTTAATGTCTAAAAGTGGATGGAAGAAACATATACTGTAGAAAACCAAGAATTGCATATGTTTTAAGCTCACTTTTCCATCATTTATTAATTTCTATGGACAGAGGTTAGCATATTGATTTTTGACATATATAGTAGAATAGGTACATGTAATTAACAACAATTTGAATTTGTGGATGTTAAAAATATAGAAGTGAAAACTTTTGAATATTAATTGCTTAATTTATATTTGAATGGAGCAAGGAGGCAAACTATAAAGAAATAATACCAAGATTTGAAAGAATTACAATCAATTTTGTTGAACTTTAATTATATAATAAAATTAATAATAAGAATTATAAAGAAGCATTCAATTGACAATAATTGTAGCAAGTATGTGAAAAGAATTTGAGATTGTATGTTTTTAACATTAATAGGGGAAGTTCCAAATTGTGAATATCTAATAGTGGAAGGAAGGAACGTAACTGTAGAAAAACCAAGAGATGCATATGTTTAAACTCATTTTCCACCATTGATTAATTTATTTGGACACATGTCAGTGTATTGGTTTTTTCGCAAAAATGGAACGGAAAGGTCTTCGGAGGAAGATTGCGCTTTCATATAATATAATAGATATATACAAGGTAAACCCTTGATTTCTTTTATTTCAATTCCTATACTGTGCTTCATGGAGAAACCTCCAATGGGCAACAAAACTGATTTCAAAGATGTGGATTAACCATCACACACTTTATATTTTTTTCTCTTGCATAACTATAAACCCCTTAATTTCAAGGAAAAGTGAGTAACCCTTTACATATACCAAACGACACAAGTAACTCTTGCCCTGCCGCATGGTTATGCATTCAGATTACCAAGAACCCCTCAATTTTAGGGATTTTCCATCCCATTGTTTCAACTTATTATTGGTACCCTCAATTTCCCTTTAGTTTATCCTATTAGTAATCCCAATGTGTTCATACCTGCAACAAAACATAACAAGGCTTTCTACCAAGTTAAAGTAAAAGTTGTAGCCTTCGTCTAGTAGGGTGTCGCATCTAAAGTGTGGTATCAGTTCCATACCGATAGCATAATATGTAATTGATAGATTTGGAGCTCCTTCGACCCAACTCGTTCTCGAGTTCCTTCATTAGCATCGAAAACAATCATTGTAAAACCATGTGAACCCAAGTTTAAGCAAAGCGATGCCAACGAACTAGCCTAAGTAATCATTCATGTGTAAGTTGTTTATTTGGATAAGGCTTCTGTTTTAACCCACCCCTCCGACTTCACCAAATGGTATGGAGGCGATGAGCTCATACTCCATGAATTTATAATTCAGAAAAATCCTCCCTCTTTGTCTTCATCCTTTGAGGTTCCAAAAGAAATCCCTTCGACATAATCGCAACAGCAAGGAGATGGCAACTTCAAGTTAAAATAAGTTCTAAATTGGGATTGTTCCGACACTGTCTAATGGTGTGGAGGAGATAACCTCCACACTTATTTTATAAAATCAGATAAAACGAAATGCTCCCCTTTCAATCGAACTAAAGGGTATCGAGGCGAAAGCCTCTAAACCTTTGAATGATAGAGGCACGACCCTTATATAAGGTATTTTATATTTCTATCGACTCGCCACAACAATCGAATCCCCTATGCGAATATAATAGGCTTAGTTGGAGAAAATTAAAGCTAATGACGAAAGGCTTAAAACGAATGTTGTAGGTCGAAGCCTAACTTATGGAAGCAGAAGCCCGAGTACTTCTTGTGCCATCTAATGACATTACAAGTATCTGAAACTTATCAGAAGGAAGAGAAAGTCACTCCTAACCGTTCCGAATGGACTTTTTGAGTGGGACATTGGTACTGACAAAGAGTGGTCAGAATTTATGAATGACCCTTTTCCACCAACTCCAATATATTTGTCAAAATCTTATTTGTTGTTGTAAATAAATTTTGAATTCGACACACTTTTCTGGCCTACCATGGTTGCCAAAAAAGAACAAATATTGCTTAATATCATTACGCCTTCAACTAATATCTGATTTCACCTGAGCCTAGCCGGCTTTAGATTAATTGATCTTTACTTTGGGGAAAAAATCCATAAATCCATAGGAAATTCATATAAGTTCGGAAAATCACGAGAGTAACAACCCCTCTCCCAAAACCCACCATAAGCATCATATGTAAGTTTCAAATCAATTGGAGATGTTATAACCTAGGTTTTTCTACCAAATATATATAAATAACAAGCAATCCATGTATGTTAAGAAATTCAAGCATTACTTCAGCTGAGCAACAAGTTGTAATGCAATCCATGATTGAACTTGGACAAATAGGATGTATGAATTAATTACATAAGAATCCCTTATTAAAGAGTCATTTGCGAATTTACCAAACGTTGTAACACTTGTTTACGTTCGAATTCAGAATTAAATTTATACTGAAGGGTGCTTATTTGTAATAACACTTTTTCAGATATTATAACACTTTTGCACTGTTGGCACCTACTAACACTGACAAATGTAAGAAATTAACAAATATTAAATGTTGCAAAATCAATGATATAGTGTTGTGAAACAAACATAAAAAGCAATCATGTGAATCATTAAATAATTTTGGGTATTCCTTAATCGAAAACGCAAGGATATGAATCGTTATTCACCTTTATTAGTGTTGTGACTTGCGATTAATTCTAGAATTTTAATTTTATTTCCTTTTCTCCTTGAACTTTTAATGGCTAAGTGTAACATCCGTATTTTTTGACTATTTAAATTATTTGATTTAATATGTTTTTTGAATATTTTATGGTTATAAATAAAACTTAATGATTTAGTTATGTAATTTTACGATGTAAACTTAATTAAATTGATTAAGTAATGAATTTCAGTTTCTTATAACAGTGATAACTTATATCGATTGTAATTGAAACTACGATTTGTCTTATATTGATAAATAGTGAAATTTGAAATTTAATATTGAAGTATGTGAATGAAATTGAGTTCATAAATTTATAATTGAAATTCAATTGAATTCGATTAATAATCAAAATTGGAATTCAAAATGAATAAAATATCATTTATAAAGCTAATTTGAATTCTATTCTGATTTGAATAAAATTAATAAACATTGAATTGAATTTAAAAAAAGAATAAACGAAAACTGAATATAATATATTAATGAACCTGTTAAAATAGCCAATTTACAAATGATCTTGGAATTCAATGAAATCGGTTTCATTGGATTCAGAATTAATTGTAAATGCTTGTAAGGTTTCAAGATTAATGTCAATCGGAGTTGTGTGATCGTGTGCGATGTAAACGCATATTGATTAATGATTTGAGATTTAAATTACTCATTTTTCAATCGACCTCAGATTTCGACGAAACACTTCATCGAGTCCGGAATATTGAAATATATCAGAATGTCAAGTTTCGCGATGATTTGACTGTTGTATGTGGTCATGCGATCTTAAAATGCTCAACGACATTATAATTGAATATAAAATAGAATATCTAAGGGAAATACCACTCCTATAAACAACCCTTGTAAACCTAATCTATCTCTTCCTCTTACTATTTGTAACGAAATAAATCATGGCTGCACCCTTTCAATTTTTTATCAATTAAATAAAAATCGAAAACTCCATAAAATCGAATGATTTTTGATTCATTGAACTCATAAAAGCAAGAGCTACACATTGATATTCTTGGATTTAGGTGCAATCGAACATGATTAGGTTCCATTTTTGCACAGCGTAACTAGGGTTTGGATTTTAGTAAAACATGGTGATCGGTTGGTGTTTTGGATGATGGTTTCACGTTCATGGTGGCATTAGGTTCGAGCTGTAAAATTTGATCATTCTCGACATCAAAAGATGTCACGCCTGTGTGCTATAGTGTGCGTGATGGGGGAGATCGAATTTGTCTAGGAGGCACGAGCGTGAAGATGTGGGGCTAGACAAGTGGAGATTGAGGAGAGGAGTGCATTGGCGAAGTCGGTTCATCAAACGGAGGTCCCTAGCTCTGTATCGCTATTGGACATGCACGAGGTTGGGTGACTGTACATGTTTTGGAGAAGATGAAGAAGGTGGGGTGTGAGAAATAGGTGACGTGGCTTTTAGTATTACTTTATTTCGATTTAAATTCAAATTCGTATATCTTGTAATGCGTATAACTTTGCCATACGAACTCAGATTGAAGCACTGTTTATTCCGTTGTGTTCGTATCAAAATTCTGGACATAGTTGGTTTGGTTCGATTTGGAGACAGTTAAATTTTGGGCCTAGTTTTCGATTTCAAACGCATTTGAAATCAAAGGTGAGTGGTTAAACTCACTCACACTTAACTAAAATATTTGATTGTTAGTTAAATTAAAGTCATGCTACGATATGATTGTTGTTTGGTAGTCAAAATTGCATATTTACGTTGATTTGAATTGATAGTGTAATTTAATTTAATTAATTATTTAAAGTTTACAGTTATGTTTAATTGAAATTTAATTACTAGTTTAAACCTGACACCTGAAGACTAGTAAATTAGTGTGATATTGAACTGTTTGTATGGATTTATTTTATATCGATGTTTAACTGTGTAATACACCCTGTTATTCACCTTATTTATTTATGGCGGTTGTTTGATTAGATTAATCCTAACCATTTACCGTAGATGTTACGGGCATCAAATAAATTTAACTTGGGATTAATCATTAAAATGAGTTAAGAACATAGGTTGAAATGATAAATAACTATGACCCCTGATTTGAATTCAAATAATATATATCCATTCCCGAGATACTAAAATTAAATTTTAAGTACTACTTTGCCATAGAATATAAAATTATACACGGGCACCAGTTGGTTAAATAAAACTTGTTTTAACCTTGAATCTTGACATATTATTTTAAAGGAAATATAAATGATGTTTTATAAATTGATTTCCTTTGAATTTGAACTTTGGATTTTGAAATATAGAATCTAAAGGAAATTATCTAATGTTGTAAACTGAAGTTAAAAATGAAATTGAATACGAACTGGATCTATTTAAATTAAATTGTTATATCTACTTTTGAAATTTACTTTAAATTAAGATTGATTTAAAGTGATATCTGAATTGTGAACTCGAGATTAGTTATAAATTGAAATCATTCAATATGAGAATTCTAATTGAAAGAATTGAATTGAATGTAAATTGGAAGTTGATTCAAACTGAAAAATTGGAATTGAATCGAATTGACTCGAAATTTGAATATGACTTTAGGTTTATATATAATTAGAAGAAACAATTCTAAATCAAACTACAGTATTTTAACCCATTATATAAATCATTTTTTCTAAATAACTATTTTACTTTATAAACTATTTATTTTAACTTATATATATTAAGTATTATAATGAACTACTTTAAAAATCAATTATTCTGACAAATTGTAACACCCCACGTCCATTAATGTCACTCACAAAGGGAATGCATTAACTTCTATGGAGGTTTTAGGTGAATATAGAACAGTAAAATTTCAACAAGACAGATATAAAATAGTACTTGGAAATTTAAAAACTTTATTTCAATTGCAGCAGAAGTCAAAACGTGTTTGATTACATCATAACACCATAATCAAAGTCAAGTACAATATCTATCTTGATAAAACAAGTACATAATCCCATTACATAAATAGCCATTAAAAAGAAAGATAACAAGCTGGACTTTACTTCAGCAGTCCAAGCTTTCCAAGAGATAAGCAATCCAATCAGACTCCACTGGAACTTGGCCCAACCTGAGGACCTGAAGGGAGAAAAAAGATGAAAAAGAGGGGGGGTCAGACATAAAGTCTGGCGAGTATGATAATTCTACAATACTATTATCAAAATAACTGGACTAAGGCATAAGCTGGAAAACAAGAAAATGTCTATGAAAGAGAAGATTAAGGACATAGACAATCGCTAAAGGAAACGTTATAGGCGCTCCTAAATACTAAAGGATAAACACTATACTGCACCACACCAGTCAACCAAAAGATTGATTCCACTTAGCTTCACTTAGAAACTTTCTTAATGGCTTTACGTACTCCTAGCTGACTACATAGGTGTCGCCTGCCCCTATCTCCACTAGGTGTACCCCACTTTCCATTTTTCGATCGGCTCCCTGCTCGTAGATACCCGTGCTGGCCCCACAGTGGGGTGTATCATTCCCCTAAAGTGGCAACCCGATATAACGGAGATGCACGGCTTATACCTACACGATGCAACAACGTCTTACCTACCAGCCCGGGTCCACACACGCATATGAAACCCGTTGGACTTGCGTTGCCACCGCTCCCTGTTTTGGCCTCTTATAGTCAAACCCAGTATGCGTGTCCCGTCCTCGACTTGGGTCGAGCCCACAAAAATACGTTTTGGGATACTGGTTGAAATGGGCCCCCATTATTTCCCACAAGCATTCCACCTAAGCTAGTCCCATTATTCCATCCACTTAACCCACTTAGTCATGTTCATTTACATGTGTATTTGGTTAAGTCTAATCGTATTTCAAATGCCTCTAAAGGCAACCACTAGATTCCTCATGCCACCCAAGGCATCTACTTAACCCCCATGTCCCACCTTACATGATTATTTGGCTAAGTATTTCTTAATTCATTAAGGCCATAACCTCATAAAGACCTCTCACATTAGACTGGCATTTATGGCAGCTGGATTTGCCGGGCGGGTCCAGCCAGTCTTACACCATAAAAGAGTCTAACCTCGTGTCTTTACAACTATTATGCTTTAGTTTGGGCCTAGGACCTCTCACATTGGGCCGACATTTGTGACTACTGGATTTGCCGGCCGGGTCCGGGCAGGTTTACGTCATAAACGGGTCCAACCTCGTGTCCTAAGCATTGATTATTATTAATAATCCACTTTCCCCAATTTTAATAATTCCCTACTTGAATTATTAATTAATTCCAAATTTAACAATGTTCATAATTGACTCAATTATGGACATCCATTTAAGGCATGCAAAATCATATCAATTGCACCCCCAATTTATTAATTTCCTAATATTACCCCTACCCCACGTTTGAACGTTTATTCGCAAAATGTATGCTAGACTCGATTAGTCTAACTCATAGCATAAAAGAAAATATTCACAACAACAACATATATATGTGACTAAATAAATCATAACAAGGGGTAAAACTTGCATACATTACAACTTGCATAAGGTTATACATGTCATGGATCTAAGGGTGTCAACTTATTCATAATTCACATAATATGATTTTGATCAAATTTCATAAACTTGTATAGGACATGTGTGAATCAACATCATTAACAATATGGTTTTATATGGGTACACCTAACTCAATAGGCAAATTCCCAAAAATCAAAATTCATTTAATCATAGATTCATGTATATGGGTACACCTAACTTAATAGGCAAATTCCCATATTCAAGATCCAATTAATTTGTAGATTCATGTATATGGTACACCTAACTCAATAGGCAAATTCCCATAATCAAGATCTATTATAAAAAAAAACATAAACTTTAAACATGATCCAATTCGCATAAATACTAACATCATGATTTTACACCTTGTATGATTCAACACAACTTAACATGACATCATTATCATATAACATAAGTATTTCAACATATGTGATAATATGAGATCTACAACATATATAAGATTTACAACATAGCATATCATAATTTGCAACATAGCATGATATGATTTACAACATAGCATAGCATGATTTACATATGGCATAACATGATTTATAACATAGCATAGCATGATTAATCACATATGACATAGCATAGGATTATTTACAACATAATCACTACAACATAACAACATATATATGATAACATAATAGCATAACAAAAGATCCACAACATAATTTACAAATACATAACAATTCATATCACTTTCTTGTGATCCATTCATAACTTAATCAAATTATTTTATAATAATATTGTGAGATTCATCATACTCACAATTTTAAAGAAGAGAAATAGAAAGAGAGAGAGCTTTTGATTTGATTTGAGTAGATTTAGTTTGTAGATTAGGCCTTCTTCTTCTTTAGTTTGTGACGGCTATGCTGAACTCCATGGCAACGGCATGTCGGTAGCTCTCCAATTTTTCAAGTGATTTAGGGTTAGAATCTACCCACTTATTTATAGATGTTAGGATTCATTTAGGCCATTAGATTTAACCTAGAAATAACCGCAGCCATTCAGACAAGATGGGGTTTATCTTATTGACTCAGCAATGAGTCAGAAGTGACCCAGCAAACACTCAGCAAATTAATAAACTTCTATTCATGTTTACATTAACTGCCCATATATATATAAATATATATATATATATATACACACACACGCACCTATTCATGAATTTAAATTAATCCATAATTAACTTATGACCATTTCTACACATTAATTTTCCAATTAATGTCTTAATTCCATTTTTCGCCTTTTAAGGCAATTCACATATCTCAAATTTGTTATATGCCTTTTTAAGGCTATTTCGTGCAAATTCTCAATATTAATTCTTTTAATTTGTGAATATTAGTATTAACAGAAATACGGGGTGTTACATTCTCCCCTCCTTAAGGGATTTCGACCCCGAAATCTTCAAGTTTATATCCTATCATCAACCATCTACTCAATCAACAAACACTGGCATCCATTGTCCTTATAGACTTCTAATGCTTTCATGTTTAAATGCACAGTGTGTGTCTATGTCCGTATCTAATGCAAAATCAGGCGGTCCACTGATTCAGTTGACCTCCTTGATGCAATTCATGATAGTGCCATGCATCCATTATGTATGCAAAAGATCCTAATTGCTTACAAACTACTTCTATATGCGTGCACATCCATTCAACCGAATGCAGCATCTATATGACGGTACAATCATTATACATCCATTATACTAAATACATTCATTTATGCAATATGCAATATGTAGTGACTGAGCCGATCTAGTGCCTAAAGTGTGTGTATATATGCATCTACGAGCAACCACTAGCAACCACTTGCATCCATTTTGCATCCATCATACATAACATGTCTCAAACACATGTTTCAACCATAGGATTATCCTAACTAAAGGTCAAATATACTAATGAGAGGACATACTAAAGATATGATAAGATAAGCTAGGCGATAAAGGAGAAATTAAAAGACATACCCTCAAAAAGAAAAGGGTATAACGAACGCATCTTCCCTTCTGTCTCCCAAGTAGCGTTGCTCTCATCGTCTCCCCATTGCACTTTAACTAGTCTGACCTCTCGATTTCTCAACTTTTTGATCTCCGACCCAAGAATGCATGTAGGAGCTCGTCTAATTGTTGCATCACGCTCTATTTCCACCTCTTTAAGCAAGCTCGGCTCTACCACCTCCGCGGTCTTGTGCAAACACTTCCTCAAATGTGATACATGGAATACGTCGTGTACTCCACTAAGTTTCTCAGGCAACTCCACCCTATACGCCATCTTCCCATCCTATCTTTTATAGGAAATGGCCCTACAAACCTTGGCGCTAATTTCCCAACGGACCCAAAGCGAACAACATTCCGTAACGGAGACACTTTGATAAAAACCATGTCCCCAATGTCAAACTCAAGATCTTTCCTCCTCTTATCAGCATACGATTTCTGCCTATCTTGTGCTGCTTTCATCCTCCTTCGAATCAAATCAATCTTCTCCGAGGTTTCCCTAACCATATCGGGCCCAAGTAGGATTTTATCGGTAGATTCCCACCAACATGTAGGCGAACGACAAGGCCTTCCATAAAGAGCTTCGAAAGGTGCCATGCCAATACTAGACTGAAAGCTATTATTATATGCGAATTCTACCAACGGAAGGTGCTCTTCCCATGTACCCCCAAAGTCTAGGATACAAAGCCTTAAAAGATCCTCTAGAATACGATTCACCCTCTCGGTCTGGCCGTCCGTCTGAGGATGATATGCGGTGCTCAAACATAGCTGAGTCCCTACCGCCTCTTGTAAACTCTTCCAAAATTCGCTAGTGAAGATGGGATCACAGTCGCTTACTATACTAGAAGGAATACCGTGCAAACGAACTATCTCTTTAATGTATACAGAAGCAAACCACGGAGCAGTCCTCTTACTTTTCACGAGAATAAAATGGGCGCTCATAGTAAGTCTATCTACTATAACCCAAATCCCCGTATTACCCTTCCTTGATCTTGGTAATCCATCCACAAAATCCATTGAGACGCTTTCCCATTTCCATAGTGGAACTTCCAATGGGTGAAGCAACCCACCGGGTTTCTTTTGTTCCACTTTTACTCGTTGGCACACCAAGCATCTAGCGACGTACTCGGCCACATCCTTTTTCATACCGGCCCAAAAGAAAACCCGCTTCATATCTTTGTACATCTTGTCTCCGCCGGGATGAATGGTCATCTTTGAGCGATGAGCATCATCAAGAATGGCCTTCCTTAAGTCTTCGTCTTGTGGTACACAAAGTATATTATCCCTTCGTAACCAACCCTTATCGTCTAGGGTATACCTACGAAGATGGCTAGACGACTCCCCTCCTTTGAGTTTTTCTACTATCTCAACCAACTGGGGATCGTCTTGCTGTGCCTCACCAACTCGTCCTAGAAGTGTAGGTCTAACCTCCAAGGATGCTAACAAACCAGGTACTAGGTCAACGGAGGGTCTAAAGTCAAACATGGAGATGAATTCTAAGCTTCGTCGTTCAACAAACAACGGACTCAAGGACAACCTTTTCCTACTTAAGGCGTCTGCTACCACGTTACCCTTGCCCGGGGTATATGCTATTTCAAAATCGTAGGAGGCTAGGAATTCCATCCACCGTTGCTGCCTTAAATTCAAATCCTTCTGAGAGAATAAGTATTTTAATGATTTGTGGTCAGTGAACAGTTCGAATTTCTCACCAAGAAGATAGTGACGCCAAGACTTAAGCGCGAAAACAATTGCAGCTAACTCAAGGTCATGCGTAGGGTAATTCTTTTCATGAACCCTCAACTGCCTTCCACCATAGGCTATTACTCTTCCCTCTTGCATGAGGACCGCGCCAAGTCCCATCCCACAAGCATCAGTATAGACGGTAAAAGGTTTATTCCCGTCTGGCAGCACTAAGACTGGGGCTGAAGTTAAGGCTCTCTTTAAACGTTGGAACGCATCATCACAATCTTCGTCCCACGTAAAAACCAGGTTCTTCTTCGTTAACCGTGTTAATGGAGCTGATATTTTTGCGAAGTCTTTGATAAACTTCCTATAATAGCCAGCCAACCCCAAGAAACTTCTTACTTCGGTTACATTTTTAGGGACCTTCCAATCTTGGATGGCCACCACCTTTGCGGGATCCACTGCTATCCCTTCCTTGGAAACCACGTGCCCTAAGAACCGTACTTCTTTCCTCCAGAAGTGACACTTAGAAAATTTTGCCTTAAGGTTATGCGCTCGAAGGGTTTCCAACACTTCCCTAAGATGTAGGGCATGCTCTTCTTCATTCTTAGAAAAGACTAAGATGTCATCCACAAAGACTACCACGAATTTGTTAAGGTACTCCCTAAACACCCTACTCATCAAATCAACAAAATATGCGGGGGCGTTTGTCAAACCAAAGGGCATCACTAGCAATTCATAGAATTCGTCAGGAGTCCTAAAAGCAGTCTTATCTATACTATCCTCAGCCACTCTCGGTTGATGAAAGCCAGTGGCTAAGTCCAACTGCGAAAACACTGAGGCGCCAACTAACTGATCAAAGAGATCGTCAATCCTCGGCAGTGGGTGTCGGTTCTTTTTAGTAAGCTTGTTTAGTTCTCTATAGTCCACACAAAGTCTAAGGGACCCATCCGCCTTTGTAGCAAATACTACTGGAGCACCCCACTCTGATATACTACGTCTTATGAACCCCTTCTCAAGCAACTCCTTCACTTGCTTATTGAGTTCGCTCCTTTCACGAGGAGCCATGTGGCGCACTGGCAAAGATACGGGTTTAGCATTATCCACAAGATAAATTTGAAAGTCTATCTCCCGCTTTGGAGGTAAGCCCTTCACCTCCTCAAACACATCCGGATATTCCTGGACCACCTCTATCGTTCGCAGATTCTCTACAGACGCGTCAAACGATTCAAGATAACTTAGTATAACGGAATTTATGGGACTACAAAAGATGTCGAGAGCATTACCAAGGCGAGTCACAAGCCTAACTACTCTCCTTTCACAATCAAGAATGGCCCCATTTCTAGATAACCAATACATTCCTAAAATTAGCCCATAGCCCGTGAAGCCCAATACATAAGCATCACATCTAAATTCAACGCTAAGTATAGAGATTTTCAAATCCAAACATATCATGGTCAAATGAGCCGAACCCCCAATTGGATTTGAAACAACCAAGGGATCCTCTACTAAACTGGTGTTCAAGTGCAGTAATTCAACTAATGATGCAAAGATAAACGAATGAGATGCGCCAGAATCGAATAAGGTACGGACAGGATGATCAAACAGAAAAACTAAGCTTTCAACAGAAATTGTTCTACCTCTTTCTTGCAGCGGTGGGGCCGCAATAGCCTGAACTTGCCCCCTTGCCTGCCCTGGTGCCATAAGAGCCTGCACCTGTCCTCCCGAGGTAGACCCTGCCCTCTGCCCCTTCTTTGGGCAGTCCTTCACCAAATGTCCCGCATCTCCACAATGAAAACAACCAGTCTTCTTTTTCTTTCTACAATCTTTGCTGAGATGGCCAAACGTCCCACAATTGAAGCATCTCTTCTTCCCTTTTCCATTATTGTTTTTACCACCCTTCTTATTTTGCTGTTGGGGTTTGTTCTGATCCCCTTTCTTTTCAACTGCCTTATCCTCATGCATAAGTGCCATTTCTACTAGCCTTTCAAAGGTGGCTCCCATAGGGATGTGGGTCATAGCCAACCCTTGCAACGGTTCATTCAAGCCTCTAACGAACCTCAAAGCTTTCTTCTCTGGCGTGTTCACCAACTCCAAGCCAAACCTTGCTAACTGATTAAATTTATTGACATACTCCTTCACTGATAAGCTCCCTTGCTTTAATGTCAGGAATTTTTCCATATTTAAATTCTCCTCTGCCCTTGAAAGAAACTTTGCCTCAAACCTTCGTCTGAAATCCGCCCATGAATCAACTGGACGTTCCCCGTTAGTGACCTCCCACCAAAACGAGGCCTCTCCCTTCATTAACCAAGCAGCTAAACGGACTTTCCTCCCATCTTCCACTTCAAAGATATCCAAAAATTCCTCAGTCTCCTTAAGCCAGTCTCTGGCCTCCACAAACGTCTCAGTCCCTTGAAAAGTTTTTCCTCCCATAGCCTTAAATTCCTTGCACGTCTTTGCAAAAGTGTCAACACGAGGAGGAGGAGGAGGAGGAGGAATGGGTGCAACTGGGGGTGGAGGAACATCTGCTGGGCCTGCAGTGGTGGCCCTAGCCTCCAAATATCTCCTAAACCACCCTGGAACCGTCACACCTTCTGGGAGATTAAGATCTTCAGCCATGCTGAAACGAAAAAGGAAAGATTCAAAATGGAGAATTCGAAAGATAAAGATAAGGATATGGCTATTTGGGATTATGTTTTTCATAAAAACTTTCTCTAAATAACATGTTTTTGAAAGCACTTCTTCCAAAAATACTTTAGAAAAATATTTTTCTAAAAATTTTATTTGTTCTGGTAACCTTATGCTCTGATACCACGTGTAACACCCCACGTCCATTAATGTCACTCACAAAGGGAATGCATTAACTTCTATAGAGGTTTTAGGTGAATATAGAACAGTAAAATTTCAACAAGACAGATATAAAATAGTACTTGGAAATTTAAAAACTTTATTTCAATTGCAGCAGAAGTCAAAACATGTTTGATTACATCATAACACCATAATCAAAGTCAAGTACAATATCTATCTTGATAAAACAAGTACATAATCCCATTACATAAATAGCCATTAAAAAGAAAGATAACAAGCTGGACTTTACTTCAGCAGTCCAAGCTTTCCAAGAGATAAGCAATCCAATCAGACTCCACTGGAACTTGGCCCAACCTGAGGACCTGAAGGGAGAAAAAAGATGAAAAAGAGGGGGGGTCAGACATAAAGTCTGGCGAGTATGATAATTCTACAATACTATTATCAAAATAACTGGACTAAGGCATAAGCTGGAAAACAAGGAAATGTCTATGAAAGAGCAGATTAAGAACATAGACAATCGCTAAAGGAAACGTTATAGGCGCTCCTAAATACTAAAGGATAAACACTATACTGCACCACACCAGTCACCCTAAAGATTGATTCCACTTAGCTTCACTTAGAAACTTTCTTAATGGCTTTACGTACTCCTAGCTGACTACATAGGTGCCGCCTGCCCCTATCTCCACTAGGTGTACCCCACTTTCCATTTTTCGATCGGCTCCCTACTCGTAGATACCCGTGCTGGCCCCACAGTGGGGTGTATCATTTCCCTAAAGTGGCAACCCGATATAACGGAGATGCACGGCTTATACCTACACGATGCAACAACGTCTTACCTACCAGCCCGGGTCCACACACGCATATGAAACCCGTTGGACTTGCATTGCCACGCTCCCTGTTTTGGCCTCTTATAGTCAAACCCAGTATGCGTGTCCCGTCCTCGACTTGGGTCGAGCCCACAAAGATACGTTTTGGGATACTGGTTGAAATGGGCCCCCATTATTTCCCACAAGCATTCCACCTAAGCTTGTCCCCATTAGTCCATCCACTTAACCCACTTAGTCATGTTCATTTACATGTGTATTTGGTTAAGTCTAATCGTATTTCAAATGCCTCTAAAGGCAACCACTAGATTCCTCATGCCACCCAAGGCACCTACTTAACCCCCATGTCCCACCTTACATGATTATCTGGCTAAGTATTTCTTAATTCATTAAGGCCATAACCTCATAAAGACCTCTCACATTAGACTGGCATTTATGGCAGCTGGATTTGCCGGGCGGGTCCGGGCAGTCTTACACCATAAAAGAGTCTAACCTCGTGTCTTTACAACTGTTATGCTTTAGTTTGGGCCTAGGACCTCTCACATTGGGCCGACATTTGTGACTACTGGATTTGCCGGGCGGGTCCGGGCAGGTTTACGTCACAAACGGGTCCAACCTCTTGTCCTAAGCATTGATTATTATTAATAATCCACTTTCCCCAATTTTAATAATTCCCTACTTGAATTATTAATTAATTCCAAATTTAACAATGTCCATAATTGACTCAATTATGGACATCCATTTAAGGCATGCAAAATCATATCAATTGCACCCCAATTTATTAATATCCTAATATTACCCCTACCCCACGTTTGAACGTTTATTCGCAAAATGTATGCTAGACCCGATTAGTCTAACTCATAGCATAAAAGAAAATATTCATAACAACAACATATATATGTGACTAAATAAATCATAACAAAGGGTAAAACTTGCATACATTACAACTTGCATAAGGTTATACATGTCATGGATCTAAGGGTGTCAACTTATTCATAATTCACATAATATGATTTTGATCAAATTTCATAAACTTGTATAGGACATGTGTGAATCAACATCATTAACAATATGGTTTTATATGGGTACACCTAACTCAATAGGCAAATTCCCAAAAATCAAAATTCATTTAATCATAGATTCATGTATATGGGTACACCTAACTTAATAGGCAAATTCCCATATTCAAGATCCAATTAATTTGTAGATTCATGTATATGGGTACACCTAACTCAATAGGCAAATTCCCATAATCAAGATCTATTATAAAAAAAACATAAACTTTAAACATGATCCAATTCGCATAAATACTAACATCATGATTTTACAACCTGTATGATTCAACACAACTTAACATGACATCATTATCATATAACATAAGTATTTCAACATATGTGATAATATGAGATCTACAACATATATAAGATTTACAACATAGCATATCATAATTTGCAACATAGCATGATATGATTTACAACATAGCATAGCATAATTTACAACATGGCATAACATGATTTATAAAATAGCATAGCATGATTAATCACATATGACATAGCATAGGATTATTTACAACATAATCACTACAACATAACAACATATATATGATAACATAATAGCATAACAAGAGATCCACAACATAATTTACAAATACATAACAATTCATATCACTTTCTTGTGATCCATTCATAACTTAATCAAATTATTTTATAATAATATTGTGAGATTCATCATACTCACAATTTTAGAGAAGAGAAATAGAAAGAGAGAGAGCTTTTGATTTGATTTGAGTAGATTTAGTTTGTAGATTAGGCCTTCTTCTTCTTTAGTTTGTGACGGCTATGCTGAACTCCATGGCAACGGCATGTCGGTAGCTCTCCAATTTTTCAAGTGATTTAGGGTTAGAGTCTACCCACTTATTTATAGATGTTAGGATTCATTTAGGACATTAGATTTAACCTAGAAATAACCGCAGCCATTCAGACAAGATGGGGTTTATCTTATTGACTCAGCAATGAGTCAGAAGTGACTCAGCAAACACTCAGCAAATTAATAAACTTCTATTCATGTTTACATTAACTGCCCATATATATATATAAATATATATATATATACACACGCACCTATTCATGAATTCAAATTAATCCATAATTAACTTATGACCATTTCTACACATTAATTTTCCAATTAATGTCTTAATTCCATTTTTCGCCTTTTAAGGCAATTCACATATCTCAAATTTGTTATATGCCTATTTAAGGCTATTTCGTGCAAATTCTCAATATTAATTCTTTTAATTTGTGAATATTAGTATTAACAGAAATATGGGGTGTTACACAAATCCTATTTTGAATTCAAACTATTTATATATAAACCTTTTTATATGCTAACTATTTATTTTCAAACTTTTCAAACAAATTTAAACTATTTTAATATATAAATAAGTTTAACTATTTTAAATATTCAAATTATTTTAAAACTTGAAACTTAAATTTCAAATATAAAGATATATTATATTTGAAATATAAAGTTTTAAAGCAAAATATGATGTTTTAATATAAAGTATGAACCATCTGAAAAGATCCAGCCAGTGTGAAAAATGTAAACGTATGGTTGTTAAGGAGACCGGTATCGGATATTGTCATACTCTGTGCTAACGCCAAAACAACTTTACAACTGTTTAGTGGTAAAGAATCCAGAATGAAGTAGGATGGTTTGGTGGACGATTCTGATATGAGGTAAAAACGTGATCCCAACTCCCATGAGTCAGCTTGCTGTGACTAAAACAGGAGCTACGCCGAAACCAAGTACGGTCATTCCTCCTATCGAGCATACTTCATCGATACCCTTTTATTACTTTTGTGATGCGATTGGTGGACACCCTTCGATTTTGATTAGGAGAATGTGTCTTGAGGTGGGCGGTAGTAACTGCTATGCGTTACTACTAGTCCGACTCTACAAATGGTGTATCCACCCTGGCATTTCCTCATGTGCCTTGTTACATACCTTATACGAACCCACTAAGACTTTGGTTTGTACTGTATTATATGGAGTGCCCTCTGATAGCCCTTTAGTTTACGGAGGAATTACGGTACTGTGTACACTACAGAAATATATAAATGGTGTAAGGGTAATAATGGTAATCCCGCTTACGCTATTTTGATATTTTACTAATAGAAACTATTTTATATAACGTATTTTACTATATAGTAAATAGTTAAACGGAACTTTAAGAGATGGAAATTACCGTAACATCTCTTAAGTTATTGCACTCACGAACACATTGGATATGAGATGTGAATTACCGTAAGCATCTCTGATGCCGTGACACTCATATTGTTACATGGTTTTGATTTGACGGATATGAGAATATTTTAGTTCTGATACGAGTATTTTTGCCTTTTCATTTGTGCTCGGCTCAGTCATAGTTTTTAAGTTATCGAAGACCTCGTTATTAAGATGAAGATGGATCTTGACAGATGTATTTATTAGTATTATTTCACTGCATTTATTGGTATGTTGTGTGATAGTTTAACTATGATAATCGTTTTAATGTATAATCAAATGTATAATTCAACAGCTTCATAAACTATATTTGATTATTATATTTTTCCATTCAGCTATGAGATTCTGTGATTGTTTTTCTTCTTTCTTCTTTTTCTTATATTAATCCCAATAACTATATGTATTTTGGATTGTTAGAGTCGACATATGTGGATTATTGCCGATTTGAATGGTCAAAAATGCATGTTGTTATAGCCATTATCTAAAGGATAATTTTAGGTTTGTAAAATTGAGGATAATGAGGGGTAAGATGTAGAAAAGATGCTATATAAGGGGTCACATTTTCCCCATTTTGCCCTCCACACAACCCTTCATGAATTTTAGTTCAATTTTTAATTTCCTAAGCTAACCCTTATTTATTTATAAGCACAAATCTCAACCTAACGTTCTCATTACATTATTCTTAGCTTATTTGCCTAATTAAATATCCTGAATAATATTCGTCAAAATGAGGGATGCTACATACAAGGTGGACGACCCAGAACGAAGTAGAATGGATTGGCAAATGATTATTGGATTGAAGAAAGAGAATGATGATGGATAGCCCTGACTTTCGAGTCATGATTAAAATGACTAAAACATGAATTATACCAAGATCAAGCGACGTCGCATCCTCGATCGAGCACACTTCTTCATATACTATATCATTTCTTTTGAATGATTGATGATCACTCTTGATTTGGGAGTATTGTTCGAGGTGGACGGTAGCTACACGTTATGCATTACCAATAGTTTAGTTCTGCGAAACGATAGAATCCTACCATGGGCGTTGCCATGCGTTGCTTGTCATATTTATCTTGATCTAGCCCACTACAACTTTAGTTTGTATTATACCAATGGAGTGCCCCCTGATGCCACTAGTTTACAGTACTATATACATACTACAATGCTTACATAAAACATGTTAAGAACAACAATGGTAATGTCTTAACACTATTTCCAGTGGTATATTTACCGTAGCCATTAGTATAATATCATATTGTATTATATGAGATATAGTTTAATGAATCCCTAAAGGATGGAATGCTAAACATCCTTTGAGTTATTTGTGCATTTACTCAAAAATTTCACTTGATTTAAATTATTTACATATGATTGTTAATCCTGACTCGAGTGTTTTGTTTTACTCCATGCTCGGGTCAGCCTGGGCCTTTCATTTCTTAGAGATTCCTCCTTGGAGACTAACATCGCAGAGGACCTGCACAGATATTTATTTTTCAACTGTTGTTATCCTTGGTTATTTTTATTCTAGACTTTCTATTCCAGTATGTATTAGGGATTTTGTTGTATTGAATTTCTATAGCATTGATGTCGAGATTCTGTAGTTTGACGTTGATATTTTTGGTTATCTAGTAACTTCATGAATTGCTATGCTTCATTTTGTTTTCGATGCAATATTCCGAGTCTGTGATTCTGTAATGTGATTTTAATTTATCCCAAATTTTATTAACAATATGTTGTTTCGAACGATTTATATTGGCTTTATTATTGACTTACTTGCCAATGCATTTCAAAAATTAAAATCCTAAAACAAAAAACAATTACAAGGTAACAAAATTTTATTTTAAAGCATAAGGTATGAGCTAATATTTAAAGGAAAAATAGTACTAGATTCATTTAAAACGGCCTGCATATCAGCTTATATTAATTCTAAAACATTTGATGGATCATCTTTTATGCATGACTCATTTTCAAATTCGATCATTTTCTCATTGCTCGTTACATTCTCATCTTTGACCTCATTATCCATTTTGTGATAATAAAGACCAAATCAATCGACAATACATTACGTAAGTAAACAATAATTCAAAAAGAGTAATTAGATAAAAATAATAATTATAAGTACTTACATTGGAATGTTCAATCATAACAATGTTAATCTTAAGGTCCATTTTTTTAGCCCCAAGATCATTAGGAAAGGCCAAAAATTCTTCCACTAAATTCTTCAAGTATACGACTAAATAATTTCATACGCATAATTGCCTCATTTAGATCATTCTTGTACCGTTTGATATTAATTCTGTAAAACCATTACCTTCCCTAAATTAACAAAATCTACAACAAAATTCTAAATATCCAAGGTAAATACATCCATCGTAAATACCATAGAAAAAATTGAATAAACTAGATTAGATTTTAAGGTATACTTATTTATTAAGGATTTTTATAATTGGTCATAAGAGACATACTCATAGGTGTTTCTTAACAGGATAATCACTGATAATGGATCAAAAGCAATTTTTTATCTAAATATCAACAATCTCGAGTTCAATATTAACGCATAACTTTTATTAATACTTTTTTCAGGGATGTAAAAAATTAGAACCATCCAATGTCCAGCTCGATCCGCAACGGTAAGGCATTCGTATCATTCCCACATATGACACGATCCAAGACGGAAAAAATAAACAAAAATACGTTTATTAGAAAACATATGTTTTTCTATTGTTCAAAGGTTGTCCGATTATTGCTCAACTCGTATGAATAATATCTTAAGTTTGATGTTTGTACGTCTCCTGTCTATCCAAATCTCTTATGGTTTTTGTCAGTACGACTACGATCAACATGTGAACTCCTTCATGGTGGACCATTAATGCGTTTTAGACGAACAGCTGGCTAATAGGTCACTTATAGGCAAATACAATGGATCGATCTTAAAGGTGTAATTTATTCTGAAAATAATTGTACATATACAACATGTTGCACACTATGGACCAACAACCTTTACCATTTTTTGTAAATTTACAGGCAAAGAGTTGCATACGCTGGTCAGCTTAATTATGTACATATATTATTGAGCATATAGTAGATAGTAACCATGATTGAAGACCAAGAAATATCATCTGATAATAGATATTGAAAATGATATTTATATTTCTGATTCACCAGGCACCTTATGTATCAAAACATAACAGCAAAATTAAGTATAATTACATTTTTGTTCATTTAGCTCAACTATATTTCACTCAACAACACTACTATACCTTGAAAATTTGAGCTGATTCTCTCGCTCATCTATCACTCATACAAACACACAACTCATCGAGGAAAATGAAAAATAGAACACAAATAACTCGCTTATTTATGAACGACACTATGAACAATCATCAACCTTTTACACCTTTCAAGCAAGCTGCATTGGCCATGGTACAATTTCTCTCTACTGCTGCTTGAGAAATCAGCGTCTTCGTCCTTGCATTTGGAACTCTGTAAAATAACATAACATGCATGTTACAAACCAAAATTCAATAATGGATGAAATTATGAACGCTTTTACCTTTGAGCATTTGGGATAGATGAGCCTGTCTTGATGACCTTGTTTTGTATAACTTCAGTTTCCTTGGTTTTCGGCTGTAACTGTTAGAAATAACCTATGATAAGAAAACACGGTAAAATGAGAGTCAATTGCAAATACCCCCCCGCTCCAATGTTTGAACTTTATGCCTACACAATCTATTAGCAGTTTCAAAGCTTAGATATATACAAGCCAATGAATGACTACTAAAAGAGTAGAAGGGCAATGTGAGGGATACATGCAACTGAACCGTAAACTATTGAATCTAACCTTATGAATACTGGGACTGCTTTTTCCAAATCTGGATTCAACGTATCTTACTCGAGGTGCTTTTGGCGGTTTCTGCCAAGGAAAAGAAATGGGACACTTAATAATGATTATAATCAAGCTATATAGACAAATAACATAGGTCTACATGATTAACTTACAGGCTTAGCCTTTGGCACTTCCAGAGTAGTTTTAGGGTTCTTTCCTTGGATGGCATTTTGCTAAAAAAAGCATAACAATAATACATGACATTATTTCTTATTTAGCAGATTTAATTGTGGAACTAGAGATGATAATTGAAAGTTACTCACATTCTTAAGATCTCCATTGAATTTCAATGTTGGAATTTTTTTCTGAGTTTTGAGTTGGATGTTACTCTTTGTGTCTGCTTCCTTAACTATCTCCTGTTATAAGAAAAACGTTTATTAATTTTTGTTAATCGCACTTTTAAACCAGGTAATGTGATATCAGTTTTGAAGTAAATAAAGAATGACTAGACATATGATATAACTTACATGCTTACTGTCCTTTGTCCCTTGCAAATTTCTTCTATGGTTTTTTCCATTAACGACATATTTCTAAAGAGAAAAAAATATGAAAAAAAACAGAAATACAAAAAATTATTCAACTGGACAAATACACAAATAAACAAGGGAATCACATAAATTATTGACAAATAATGTGATCGGTTTCTTATTTAGAACTAGCAAAATTATATATAATGGTGTGAGACTTACAGAATTATCAACCTTTGACCCTTCCAGATTGCTTCTATGGCTTTTTCCATTACTGACATGTTTCTAAGGAGGGACAAAATACAAACTAAAAATAAATATAAGCATTATTCAAAAAAATTATTAAAAAAAAAAATCAACCAAGCAAGGGGATCACATAAATTATTGACTAATAATGCGATCAGCTTCTTATTTAAAATTAGCAAAATTAAATACATGGTGTGACTTACGGAATTATCATCCTTTGGCCCTTCCAAAATTCTTCTATGGTTTTTTCCATTAATGACATATTTCTGAAGAGAAACAAAATAAAAATGCAAGCATTATTCAACTAAAAAAAAGCTCAAGTAAGGGAATCGCATAAATGATTGACTAGTAGGCAGCTAGTTTCTTATTTAAAATTAAAAGAATTAATATATTGTGCGACTTACAGAATTACCATACTTTGGCCCTTCCAAAATTCTTCTATGCTTTTTTCCATTATTGGCATATTTCTAAAGACGAAAAAATAAAAATAAAAATAAAATAAAAGCATAATTCAGCTTATGAAAACTCAAATAAGCAAGGGAATCATGTATTAACCGATGATAATAATGCAATCAGTTTCTTATTTAAATTAAAAAAAATATTATGGTGCGACTTACAATGTTATCATCCTTTGGACCTTCCAAAGTTGTTCTATTGGTTTTTCCACTGATGACATATTTCTGACATGAAAAATATATATTAAAACAAATATTATTCGACTGGAGAATATTAAAGTAATCAAGAAGTCCCAAGTGTTAATGTGATTTTGGCATTAAAATTAGAAGACTAAATATGTGCTATGACTTAAGTGTTAATGTGATTTTAGCATTAAAATTAGAAGACCAACTAAATATATGCTATGACTTACAGATTTATCATCCTTCGCCAAAGTTACTGGCGTATTTCTTTCATCAATGGCGTATTTCTGTAGGAAAGAAAAACAAATATTATTCGACTGGAAAATATCAAAAGAAGGAAGGAATCATAGGTATTATTATAGTGAGTAAGTAAATTCATTACATCTCTCCATCCTAAATAGCAAATATCCACCATTGGTCATTCAAATTTCTAATTTGTTATTGATTGGAGACTCAACTTCAGCACTCATTTTTCATTCTCCGATTTTCATCCAGTAAATTTTTAGACATCATTTTCCAAATTTATTGTGAAGAGTTTTTATACGTAAAACTAAGACAAATTACATTCACCCCAAAATCCTGAAAGATAAATCCAACGGGCGACTAACAAGGTCGTGAAAGTCAGAAAGATAATTTTATACCATTAATGTCAAGTTTCTTAGAAGTAAAATATATGTAAAAATAAACATTATTCAACCGAACAAAATTACGTAATAAGAGCAAATGGTGTGACGACATAGACTTGTCATCCTTCGGTCCTTCCAATGGTATCCTACCGTTTTCTCATTAACGACAAATTTCTAGAAAGAACAAAGTATATGTAAAAAGATAGGTGTACATTTGGAGCAACCTTCTACTTTTTCCCCTTTAAAGCGTTGAACGTAAATTTTTCTCTTCAAGAAAATAACTCACATTTTTAATGTCTCCCTGTCTGGTTGTTGTTAAATTTTCTTTCTGAGATTTTACTTGCATCTTTCTCTCTGTGTTTGCATCCTTAACAATCCTCCTTTCCTGACATAAAAAAGAAGAAGCATGCCCTAATTTCAATGTGATCATTTATCCTAAGTAAGAATGCTAATTATTTACACAGAAAAACAAACTAACATCGGTTCTCAGCCTGAATGGTTTTGGCACATTTTTAATGTCTCCATGTCTGGTTATTGTTAAATTTTCTTTCTGAGATTTTACTTGCATCTTTTTCTCTGTGTTTGCATCCTTAACAATCCTTCTTTCCTGATATAAAAAAAACATGCCGTAATTTCAATATGATCGTTTATCCCAAGTAAGAATGCTAATTGTTTACACAGAAAAACAAACTAACATCAGTTCTCAGCCTGAATGGTTTTGGATTTGTTGATCTTTTAACCTTTCCTTTAAGAATAGCTTCAGTAATTTGCTTTATTGGAGCCTTATTCTCCTAACAGAAGGGAAACATAATGATCCCACTCAAGGATAACAATTTTAAAAGTTTTAATTAAAACAGCAAAGAACAGACAATATATAGTCAATGTGCACCTTTTGTTGGCTATCCTCGCTACTTTCAGATTTTGCAGTGCTAATTTTCCTACATCTGTAAAAAATTAAGTGTGTACACATTTTGGATAGATATTTAAAAAGTTTATTACGTTACAATGCTGCACAACTTGAAACATACCTTGTGGCACAAGCATTTTCTTTATCGTCATCAAACTCAGCAGAATTATCCAATGTTGAGATTTGTGGAACAACTTCAGTTACTTTCAAAATCTCTTCTGAAACATAGGACTGATTGGACTCCATTGAAATAGTTGGCACAATGTCATCTACAATTTCATGCTCTACTCCCACTTCACTTAATGTCTTTCCATCAACTGAAACAGCTTCAGCCTTCTTTTTCACACTAGAACGTTTTTTGTTTTTCTTCATAGAATCAATGCTGAGCTTCTTCATACCATCACAAATATCATCATATTTACTTGTACTGTTACTTATAAGCAAGGCCTTTGCCATAGCACTCCTAGAATTTACTCCCACTTCGCTTATTGCTTTACATGCATCTTCTGGAGTTGAAACAGCTTCACAATTCTTTTTCACGGTTTTTTTGTTTTGCTTTATAGAATCAATACCGAGCTTCTTCGTGCCATCACGAATATCACTATTCTTACTCATACCACTGCTTCTACGCAATGCCTTAGCTGCATCTTTGTAATTCAATGACCCCACCTTCCCATTTCCAATACTGAGCTTCTTCATACCATCACAAATATCACCAGTTTTACTTATACTGCTGCTTCTACATGATGCCTTAGCTGCATCTTTATGATTCAATGATTCCACCTTCCCATTTCCAATATTTGCACTTTTAGATGACACATGCTTAGCTGGTAGCCCTTTTGGTCTTGGAGACATAAATGACTTCTTTTCACTTATCAGAGTTTTTGTGTTTTCTTCTTTAGTACTTGGAGTTGATCTCAGACTAGAAACTGGATGAGTTTTAAGATTGGAACTTGAATAACTTGGTATAGAACTGATATAATTTGTTCCACCTGTTCTGCCCTTGACTGGTTTTGCAGGTGCCGAATGTGGGCATTTCTTAAGTGATCTGAATGCAATTGGATGGTTAGGTTCAAAATAGTTAATAGAAACTGCAAAAAAATTCAAGAAGGAAATAGAATTTTATGTTACCCTGGTGATTGACAATGTTTGTTTAAGGACCTTTGAAACTTCACATTTGGACTTCTTGCAGCCATGACCTTAAAAAAGAAAAATGAAAGAGGATTTTCAGAATAATGCTAATTAATGTATCTCAAATGCGAAATTTATGAGCGATTATAAGAATCAATATGAACCCGAAGCATGAAATCCCTGCGAAGAGCTTCAGGATCGAGTTCAAATTCCTCATGTTGCCGATCACAACCTGAAATCATACACAGAAGGTTTTCTCAGTTCATTTAGAACTCAAATTCCAGAGATATTTAGTGAAGTTTCAAAAATAATAACTATTCAAAGCGAACACGAAAACAGTTAGAGTGGCGAAGTTACCAAATCGACGGCAAAACCATGATCTATCATCAATCGGAGGACTCTCAGGAGCAGTAAAATCAACAAATTTTGGCGCTTGGATATGTTCATAAAACCCACTATCATCTTCCTCAATTATAGGAAGATCTTCGCTCAGATCAAAGAAAGCAGTATCCATGACAGATTTGAAGTGAAGTTTAATTGTACAGAAAACAGGAGGAAATCGTTGGAATAAAATAGAATGGAAAGGAAATGAAGAGACTTGTGCGTTGAGTGAAAGGGGGCGTGTTTGTGGTCAAGTGGCAATTATCCTTATTTGAAGCTGTTTTGAAGGTAATTTGGCCATTTTAATGATTGAATTAATTGTCCGTTATTATTTGGTCCGAACTAGCCGTTGCCCTATATGCCCATTCTTTATTTGCTTATTTATTTATTTAAAAGGGTCCCTTTTTACCCCCACTTTAATTTCTGTGGTAGGGTTAAGCTTTTCTAACTCATCTGGTTTTGATTCACACGATTTAAGACTATCTATATTTGTGCGTAATTCTTTTTCTAGCATTGTTAAATGTAAACCTTCAATAAACCAAAGAACATTGGATTGCATGAAAAATATATAATATGAAACCACTACAAATGGATAAACATGGGTGATTTCCTTTTAAGAAAAGTCAACATTTACACAACTTATGTATTATGCTAAATGTATCTGTTTCGCTACGTGTATGTAGTTTGTGTCCACATTAAATGAACAAATTAATTATCCTCTTCGATTCTAAAGATAAAATGATTTTGGTTTTCCATGACCTTATATTGTATTATGCAAACATTTGAATAATAGTTTTACAATAAAATGCATTTTCTTTTCATAATTTTGAGGGATGACTTTTGCATTTTCTCCCATTGAATTACTTTTCACCAATATCTTCTTGTGGAGGAAACATTTCAAGGATGTTAGTTGAAACATCTAACTGTTTTAGTTACCACTTCTCTCTCCGCATAATGAGGTTTGACTTTTGGTACAAGTGCTTTATGACGTTTACTTTCAACTCCTACTAGAAAAATAAGAATCTACGAAAATGTCAAATTGTTTATTCTTCTATACAAAAATAGTGGGACGTTTACTGTCTATATGTGTTATACTTCTATTTCACCCTGAGGCAACTATCTTTTTTTATTACTTCAAAACCTACTTTTTCGGTTTAATATTTTGAACTTTTATTAAAATAAAAAAAATCATGAAAATTGAAGATAGTAGGTGAGAACTCATATGAATCTCTAACCCTAGCTTCCAATATTATTTATCTTTGGTGTGCTACTCTTTAAATTTTGATTTTTTACACATCGAATTAGAATTTTCAACTTTAAATTAGGTATAACCGACTAGAAATGTGTTTTTAAGAAATGTGATGCAAAGACATGTTAGACAACAGGGACCGACTAATAAACCATCATACGAGCTAGCACTAATAAATAGCGGTGGTTGTTGTAGTCAAAATAAAATTTTACTAATGAGGGCGACGAAACTGAAAATGGATGCGATAAGGAAGTACTTAAGAATATTTTATAAATAAGATATAATCTTTATCTCATAATATAGTTCTATGCAAAAAATTAATATCCCACTAAAGTATTATGATATTTTCCAATTTTTCCCATATTCAGTATAACCTCTTATCTATGTTGTTTCTTCCATTAACAATTCTCACGCCGACCTACTATAATTTAATTTTATATTGATCCACTATATTGTAGACACATTGATGTATTGGTTTTCTATTGTTCTCAATTTAAGATAAAATTAATATACTTATTTGAATAATAATCTAAAACTTTTTTAATTTCAAGTAGTAATCATAATAAACTTATTTGAATGATAATCTAAAACTTTTATTTATTTTCAAATAATAACCATGAAAGCACCAATTTTGACGTAATCTATGCAACAAAAATTAGAGGCCAAAAGATGAGGCTTTGATGATGATGATTTTAGTGAGAGAGAGAGAGAGAGAGATTAAGACAGAATGAGGATATAATATTGATTTAGATTTTGGCAATTGGGATACCACTCTGTTTTATAACTTAATACTTGGAAAACCTTTCTTTGAAACAAGTTTTACGAAACTGTGAAAACGTGCATTTTAAATTGTATATATTTCTAGTTAGAGCACAAATATTTGCAGTTTAAAATAAAATATATGTAGCTTATAATGCAGAAATATATAAAATAAATATTCATAATGTGGAATGTAAATATTTAAACTGCAAAATGTGTACCTTTATAGTATAGACTACAAATTTTTTATTTTACCAATGTACTGTTAGAACAACATATATTTGCATTGTAGTATGTAAATATTCACATTTTAATGAAAATATGTGCAGGTTAAAATGGATATTTCACTGAAAATAATAATGTGGGCTTTTCATGAAAACTTTTTTCGATCGGGGGACAGAAATGAGTTGTGAAACTTTTGAAGAGTGCTTGGAAAATTGTCCCTTTAGATTATTAGGGTACGATGTCTCTAATTTTATTCCTTCAAAATGTTTATTCTTCAACTGCATTTTCTTATGAGGTAGTGATTTTACTTTTGTCAAATAATCATATTTAACAGACTATTTTATGCGGTAATCATTAAACGTATTTTCTTTTTTCAAATTCAAATATGATAGAATTTAATTAACGTGCTTTTAAGACGATTTAAATAAAATTGGAAGTGATGTAAGAAGAAAAACTAATCTATTGCATAACTAAATCATATCTAAATTGTGTGAGTGCACATTCAAATTCATCATTATTACCATCGTAATCATTCTTCGTTATCATACTCGTTATTCAAAGTCTTTCTTAAATAGGTTAGCTAGGAGTACCATGGGTATTGGTTTTGGTAACAATAACCTTAAAAAATAATATGAAGTATAAATAGTAATGTTACTCATATTTATCTACATACATGTTTTGTATAGTGCAAGATATAGGCTGATATTAATATAAAGACTATACGATATAAAGTATAGATTCAGAAGGATGATGCTGACATACATATTTAAGAGTTAGAGAATGAAGATCCATGAGATTTGAAGTGTTCACAATTTCAAGATATTTCAGATAAGTTTAGAGTCATGTAATATATGTTAAAATTCTGATAATACTTTATCTCTTTTACAAAATAAATTTCAAATGATTTTCAAACAAGCCTTGCTCTCAAAATGATATTTTTCAAAACATCTTTTTTTAATATTAACCTTTTATACGGTTTATACTTTAGTTTTATAATTTCTTATATATTTATGATTTTGGCAGCTTACTTATACTTTGTTTTTAAATAGTTATATATATATATATATATCACTTACATTGTATTTAATGTTTTGTATTTCAAAAATTATTTCATAAAGTTGTATTAATTTTTATTATGATTAAAATATGTACAAATATAGTTTATATTATTTTACAAAGTTTCAAATTGTTTATAAAGCGAATTATTTTCAAATTGATTTAAAATAAAAATAAATTTTCAGAATATACTAGGATATGTCAACATATCCATGATGAATATGTTGAAGTAAGTGTATATTTAAAATAAATAAATAAAATCAAAGTAGCACCTATTTGTTACAATCTTTTGCGAATAGACATAACTATTTAGTTATTATGAATACCATACCATCTAAATGAATTTTAAAACCATTTTATATATTTCATCTCTCTTCTTTTTCTTCTTTCATTTGCTAATGAAAATACTTATCATACCTAGCTGAAATTCAAGCAGAATCAAATTCGTTTATCTTTGATTTGATTATATACTATTCTATCATCAAACTCAAAAGATCAAGTGTAATTCAAAGTTATAGGAGCAATTGTAATCAGAGAACGAAAGATCTGAGAGTAAATTCATTCATACTGAAAACCACTGTTTATAAGGGTGTGATTGTGGATGGTAAATCATTCGCGTGTTGTCGAGCCTGGAAATGAATTGGATGTGGTTGACAGCCCAGAAAATCTAAGCGACTCTACCCAAAGGTCGAAAATTCTAGAGGGTGTAACTTGTAGCCTTAAAATCGAGATTGTATTTACATTTAATAGTTGTAAAGAAATCTATACAGGTTTGTGCAGGATTGAACGTTGGGTAACTCCAAACCCGTATAATAGCCCTAGTATATCTTTTCCTTTCACTTTATTGCATTTACTTTTATTTGCATACCGATTCTTTGGCTGATCCCATGTTGTTAGTTACATCAATTTAGGTATAATTCTGTTAAAATTTAAAAGATCCATATAATTAAGAAAACACTATTCATCCCTTTTAGTGTTAATATTAGCCTTAAGATTCATATTTCGTATTTCCACATTTGGTATCAACGCATTGGTTTTTAAAAGTATTCGTAATCTGATTTTTTGAAAAGTTCTAAAATGGCTACAAACACTAGTATTGCTAAGGTTAGTAACACACTTACTAATTCATTTGTAAAAGGCCAATTTACTGTTAGACTAAACATTTTAAAGGTAGTAATTACACTATCGGTCATGTAGAACATAAATTTATTTGTAGTCAATAGGATTAGACAACCGGAACATGACACAAATTGAGTATAATGAATCTGAGACGATAATTTCACCATGGATTGCTAGTCAAAAAACAGTTGCACAAAGTAACACTAGGGCGATGAATGTAATATTTTGTTCACATATAGAAATGAACTTAATAGAAATCAGTTTATAAGTCTACATTTGAATTCAGAGAACTTTTCCAATTACACATGAAGGCACAAGTAAATTTAAACACATTACAATTTCCATGTTAACAAATGATTTTTAGTTATTTATGTTGAGTCCATACATGATATGTATAGCAGATTACAAGATACAGTACATTCATTTATATCTATGTGGGTTGGGTCGGATTGGATATGAGTTGTGTGCAACCCTAACTTACTCTTAATGAGATCAAAAAACACTCTAGCAATTGAAGATGCTAATGCTATCGATATTATAATAATTGAAGTGTTAATTGAAATTTAATGTTTTTTGAAGTTCAAGTGCACGGCTGGAGATAAAGCAAAGTAATATAGAAGAAATCAATAGCCATCAACGCAATAATGGATAAATATCATTCAAAAAGTGATGACGATGTGAAGAAATGGATTTATGACAAGTGGTTTTAGAAAATTTCAGAAGCATATAAGGAGGAACAATTTTAAAAGAAATGGTAAAAAGATTTAGGAAATGGAAGTGAAATTCAGAATGATATCTAATGTTGCAACTGCGATGAACCCAAACACTAAAAACAACGACACTGTTCATAGCTAGATAAACCGAAAATCACACCAAATACAGGTTCATCCAAAAAATGGAAAAGAGGCTTTGCTGCAACATTAGATGATTCAAATACATTTTTAAGTGATAATGATTTATGTAAGAAAATCAGCGACATGTGCTTCACAGCAACACACAACTCATGAAAAGTCAAAACTAGACTTAAAGTAGGTACGAATTTAAATTAATGTTTGATTTTTAATTACTCTAATTTTTTGTTATTTCAATTTTTGGTTGCTAGATGCTATGATTTTGGATTGCCTTCAATGTTTAATTAATTATTGATTGCTTTTCAAATGATAAAATTAAATTATGTTTAATAATATAATATAAATACATAGTTTATAATTAATAAAATAATAGTATAAAATGTATTCAAAAATTATTATTTTTTATTGTTATTGGTTTATTTTATATAAAAAATAAATAGGTAATAATATAAATAGATAATTAGGATAATTCAAATTTCCTTCATTAACACATATATGTCGACATATACTACCCATATATGACGGCATACTTGTCAGAATTTTGAAATTTGTAATCAAATTTAAATTTCGAATTTTCCTCAATCTTTTCACTAAACCCTGTATCATTAAAGGAACCTATTGACTAGAAAACATAATCATTGATTCCCTATTTATTATATCTATATCTCTCCATTCATTTTACCTTTAATTTCAAATTTTAAACTTTCTTCAAATTCTTATATTTCGAAAACATTTCATCAATGACTTCCTCACGCACACTTCCAAGAGACTCTAAAAAACTATCAAAATGCATCTTTTTAATGAGAAAGAGGCAATCCACGCCTACAAAAGCTACTTGAACTTCAGATAAGCTCATACAGGAAAGTTTGTAAATTTTTAATGACTTTCCAACTTATGATATTGATTCTCTTTATTCCAAAAATCGTGTTCGTAGTTTAATTAATGTTATTTACAATGATTTTGTGTGTTATACTCTATTAGTTAAATAATATAAATGGTAATTCTACTAATATTTTAGCTAGATACATGTTGTATATAGTGCATACGCTAAAATGATTTTTTATATAAATACTAGTTCTACTCATATTCTAAATACTAGTACTAATTTTACTAATATAAATACTAATAAATACGAATCGTAATAATATGATATTGTCCGCAGCATTAGCCCAGTGGATAAGGACTTGTGTCGAGGTAACAATGACACGAGTTCGAAACCCGAAATGACATGCTAAGGGTTTACCATGTGCATACGCTAAGATCAGCCACTTATGTGGTATCCGCAGATCGGGCTATGTGCGCTAGGGGGTTTTACAGCTCCGGTCGGTATCCCCCCTAAACAAATTTTTTAAAAAATGTTGTATATAATGCATGATATAGACTGGTATTGATAATAAATACTGTATAGTATGGAGTGTATATTTTGAATGATGATTCTGATATAGAGATTCAAGAGTTAGAGAATGAAAACTCATGAGTACTGAAGAGTTCAAAATTTCACAGTATTTTCAGATAAGTTTAAAGTCATGTAATGTATGTTAAAAATTTGATAGCACTTTATCTCTTTTTCAGAATATTTTTCAAACTATTTTCAAATAAGCCTTGTTTTCAAAATGATAATTTTCAAAACATCCCTTTTTGATTATTAACCTTTTATATTTTAGTATTACAATTTTTTATATATTTATGATTTTTGGAATTTCCTTATACTTTATTTTTAAATAGTTTTTTATATATAAATATATATCACTTACACTATGTTTAATATTTCAAAAATTATTTTTTAAAGTTGTATTAAGTTTTGTTATAATTAAAATAATTTACATAATTTGCTTCAAAAATAGTTTACATAATTTTCAAATTATTTTATAAAGCTATTTATTTTCAAAAATAAACTAAATTTCAAAATATACCAGGTTTTGTTGACATATCCAAAATGAGTGTGTTGACATACTAGCCAGTTTTCTTAGAAGTAAAATTTTCAAAAGAAAGCGTATATTCATTGCAATCTTTCACGAATGGATATGACTGTTAACTACTATGAATAACAGACTTTCTACACAAATTTTAGAACCATTCTTTTATTTCATCTCTCTTTATCTTCTCTCATTTGCCAAAGAAAATTTTTATCGTACTCTATCGAAATTCAAGTAAAATCAAATCCATTTATCTCTATTTGATTATATAATATTCAGTTTCCATTTATTCACTTTTAATTTCAATTTAAAAGTTTAGAAATTTTATTCAAACTAAAATAGAATTCAAATTAAATTTATAAATCAAATTTCATTTACTTTGAATTCCAATTATTATTGTAGGAATGCTAGGATCTGCTACAGGTGTGGATTTTTCAGGCACTCGCATAAAAGCTGCACTCATTAGGGAATTCATCAAAAGGAAAATTCTGCTTCGGTAGCCACAACAATCTCTGCACATTCTCCTATAGAAGATTTTTCGTCAATCCTATCAACTTCTCTCTCTCTCCGCACGTGCCGACCATCAAACCCACCCCTTCTCTCCCCGTAAAACATCTTTCTCCGATAAACCACCCCTAATCCTCCCATTAAGCTCATTTCCTCAAATAATCCCATCTCCTCTTCCTGTTTATCACAAATTTCTCTTCCGCTAACGCAACCAATCTCGTCCACGCTTCCATTATTGCCGGATACTAGAACATTCACTTAGTACGCTCCATGCTCTCCGACTTTTCCGCCACTACGACTGGAACATTTACATCCTTGTTGACCACAACCTCCTCATCCAATTTTCATCCGCTGACCTCTACCACGCCGCCCACAGTCGCCAATTCCTCTTACAGTATTTCAGATAAGTTTAAAGTCATGTAATATATGTTAAAATTTTGATATCACTTTATCTCTTTTCAGAATATTTTTTCAAACTATTTTCAAATAAGGCTTGTTTTCAAAATGATAATTTTCAAAAACATCCCTTTTTGATTGTTAACCTTTATATTTTAGTATTACAATTTTTATATATTTACGATTTTGGCAATTTCCTTATACTATGTTTTTAAATAGTTTTATATATATAAATATATATCACTTACACTATGTTTAATATTTCAAAAATTATTTTTTAAAGTTGTGTTAAGTTTTGTTATAATTAAAATAGTTTACATAATTTGCTTCAAAAATAGTTTACATAATTTTCAAATTTTCAAGTTATTTTATAAAGCTAGTTATTTTCAAAAATAATTCAAAATAAACTAAGTTTCAAAATATACCAGGATTTGTTGACATATCCAAAATGAGTATGTTGACATACTAGCCAGTTTTCTTAAAAGTAAACTTTTCAAAAGAAAGTGTATATTCATCGCAATCTTTCACGAATAGACATGACTGTTAACTACTATGAATAACATACTTTCTACACAAATTTCAGAACCATTATTTTATTTCATCTCTCTTTATCTTCTCTTATTTGCTAAAGAATTTTTTTTATCATACTCTATCAAAATTCAAGTAAAATCAAATCCATTTGTCTGTATTTGATTATATAATATTCAGTTTCCATTTATTCACTTTTAAGTTCAATTTAAAAGTTTAGAAATTTTATTCAAACTAAAATAGAATTCAAATTAAATTTATAAATCAAATTTCATTTACTTTGAATTACAATTATTATCGTAGGAACGCTAGGATCTGCTATAGGTGTAGATTTTCAGGCACTCGCATAAAAGCTGCACTCGTTAGGGAGTTCATCAAAAGGAAAATTCTGCTTCGGTAGCCACAACAATCTCTATGCATTCTCCTGTAGAAGATTTTTCGTCAATCCTATCAAATTCTCTCTCTCTACACGTGCCGACCATCAAATCCACCCCTTCGCTCCCCATCAAATCATCTTTCTCTGATAAACCACCCCTAGTCCTCCCATTAAGCTCATTTCCTCAAATAATCCCATCTCCTCTTCCTGTTTATCAGAAATTGCTCTTCCTGCTAACACAACCAATCTCGTCCGCGCCTCCATTATTGCCGGATACTAGAACATTTACTCAGTACGCTCCACACTCTCTGACTTTTCTGCCACTGCGACTGGAACATTTACATCCTTGTTGACCACAACTTCCTCATCCAATTTCCATCCGATGACCTCTACCACGCCGCCCTCAGTCGCCAATTCCTCTCCAAGACAGGTTGTTCACTGGCTCTAGATGCTTGGACGCCTGATTCGGAGATCGTTGCCTGAGAATTCTGGCCTACTACTTGGGTCAGAATTAGAGGCTACCCATCTGCCTCCGACGTCTTCCAGACTGCTTGACCACTGCCATCTACCTGGTTGGCCACTTCATTAGAGCTGACGATTACGGTTGGGCTCAAAGAGACTTCTGCTTCGTCTTCGCCAGAGTTAGGCTTCTAAAGGCTGTTACCCGACCCTCAACATACTTCGTCTTCCTCAACAACGCCCACTACTTCATCACAATAAAAGATTGTGACCACTTCCACCCAACCCTTAACCCTAATGATCTCCTTTTAGGAAACCAGTGGGAGAACAACCGAGAATTCCTCATGGAACCCCTTCACCTACTAGAGCCTGAACCAGACTTCCACTTCGACACCATGCAGATTGAAGCAACCATCCCTGAACCTATTGCACCATTACCAGTTGAACTTGCACCATTCCCCTTACCTGACAGCTCCATTGAAGTTATTGGCCCGCTTGGTTGCGATCCATGGTCGTCGCTTGAACCAAAATGGGACCCCCTTTATGACATTGATCTCTCCGACCCACTTCCTGCACCTTACCCGTCCTCTCAACCAGATGATCAGAGCCTCTCCGTCGTTGTTATACCTCCACCACCTCCCCCTCCGCTGGATAACAGAACCCTGATGCTAGCTCCCGCTTTATCAACTTCAACAGTCCGCCACAATGCCAGGCTGAATGTATCTTCCTCGGGTACCCAGCCATTACCGTTCGTCCTAACCATTCTGGACACTGCTATCATCTGGGAAGAGTCTGTTGGCAGCACGGACGCCAATGGATATCAACAACGACGATACTTCCGCCTCCCATGGTAATATCCACCTGCTCTGCTGATGTGAATGTACCAAGAACATTCAGGACAATTTTTTGGTTTGCTTTTAGTAGTAATGCTTTGGAGCTGTTTACTTCAGCTTGTATGCAATTTTCATATTGTTTATTGTGTATGTTTGTTCATTTTCTATGTATGTATCTAATTACATTGTGTACAATGTACTTTCTTTGCATGCATATCCGCATGCATGATCAACACCTTTTTGGCCATCGATCAGGCTTGTTGACCGATTTATTATCCCACTATCTATAATATATGAACCGGTTGTGTAGATTCGCTCTACACAACCGTTAAGCTAAAAAATGATCCTTTACCAAATTCAATTTGGATTTCAAATATAAATTTATTTACTCAATTTCGTTTGCGTACTTCAATATTAGATTTCAAACTTCAATATTAGATTTCAAACTTCAATATTAGATTTCAAATTTCAATATTTATCAATACAAAACCAATCATAGTTTCATTTACAATCAATACAATTTATAATCTCTATATAATAATTCCCACTAATCTTACATTTTTGGATTTCCAATTATATCCGTGTTTCATTTAATTATTTCATCCAATCAAGGTCATTTATGTAATTTCCTAATCTTTACTAAATTATCAATTGCAATCAAGGTCATTTAATTATTTATGGATTTCCACCTTTTTGATTTCCAATCAAGATCATTTAACTGTTTCTAGATTTCCGCCTTTTCGATTTCCAATCAAGGTCATTTAATTATTTCTGGATTTCCGCCTTTTCGATTTCCATTCTCATTTTAACCTTTCTACGTTACCATCATATTTTCTTCTTCAAGCTTGCCCACATATTTTCTCTTGAAAACTTTCCTGCTGCTATTATCAAAATATATTCAACAAACTTGCAATCACTATGGGTGAAAATCAATATACTACTGAAGTTGGAGAAAATACTTATTATACGGGTTTGTTCTCTTATTTCCATCATCAAATTTGTTATAAGTATAGAAAAATACATTTATATATATGTGTGGTTTTGTACTGGATAAATTTGTATTGTTATATTATTATTTGTTTCAAAGTACAACATGAACCTAATGTGTAGGTTAGATTGGTGAAACAAGTAAGATTGATTTTACAATGTTAAAGAGAATGGTTTGTATAGAAAACCTTAAATATTAAAAAGATCTAAATTGTATTTTTTGTTGAAAAAATTTGGGCAAGTGTGGAATATGCTTCAATGTTATGCCAAAGCTGTGCTAGGGTGAGCCTGGGCGCTTACTACTATTAGGTATTAACTCAAATTAATTAATAGATTGTGTTATATATGATATCTAAAACTTTGATACATGTAACTATTTTTAAACTTCTTTCTTATTTTATTAATTTTCTACAAGTATTTATTGCATACACAATTTTCTACAAGTATTTATTGCAACTCATTATGACTGTTGTTTTCTACAAGTATTTATTGTATACACAATTTTCTACAAGCATTTATTGCATACATAATTTTCTACAAGTATTTATTGCAACTCATTATGACTGTTGACCCAATAAAAAAAATTATTGCATACACAATTTTCTACAAGTATTTATTGCAACTCATTATGACTGTTGTTTTCTATAAAAAAGAAAGAAAAGAGGCTACCTTTTGATTTTTTTAAAATTAGCATATCCCCGGGTGTTTACAAAAATATCTCATTCCAGCATCTTTGTTAATAAAGCAAATATATTTAGTCTTTTGAGAATATAATTTATTAATATATAATTGGCAATATGACCATGCATTAAGTCTTATAAATGGTTAAAAAATGATAAAATTATGTTAGAGAAGAAAAAAAATTGATGCACCAATATTCAAAATACTTGATTGCAATTTCCCTCCTAAAGTTCCCTTCACTTTTATTATATCTCTCTCTTCTACGTTATCATTTCTCTTCCCCTTTAATTTAACGTCTATTCATGCCACTTTTCTTCATTACTGTATTCTACATTGTTCATATTCTAGAATTTTCAATATTTTACCAGTTACATCTTATCTTATAATTACCTATTTTTACATTATAATAATTTATATCGTAATATTTTTTTACTTTAATTTATTATTTTATTAATCTCACTTATGCATCAAATATTCATATAAGGTTACTTATAAAATGAATATAAAAATCCATGATAGTGTCACTTGCAATTTTAGTAGTTGATTACTTCATAACCCTTACCTTAACATTAGCAACTAATCAATTAAATTAAATTATAGATGTGTCTTTCAATTTTATTTAAAACAACAAAATGAATATGGACCGTCGTGTTTGACCAGCTAAACAGATTGTACATAGCACAATATAAATCACTTTTGTCCCTACTTCTCCATATTGTTACACCCTCCTCATCTCCAAGCCTCTCTGTATTCTTAGTTTAGTACTTCTAAAACCTGTCAATATCGCACATATACATGTAACATCTCTTTTATTTATTTTCGTCCATATGTCATTAATTATCAAAACTTAGCTAATCTTTTGTTTTTTTCATAAGAACTCATATCATCGGCATATGTGGAAAGATTTGATAGATTAAGCTCTCTAAAACCTATTTGTGACGGCCCGCCCCGCACCAGCCTACATTTCCTCCGAAGGTGCGCTGTACACATGCCCGACTAGCAGGGGATGGTCGTCAGAAGAAAGGAAAGAGGGGAACGAACTAATCAAGAACCTGTAGAATGTCTCACAGCGCATGGAATAAAATATAATAATAATAACATACTTGACATAAAACAGGTGAGACAGTGCATAAGCTGATAACTAAAATCAACATCAACATCAGAGCAGCGGAAATCCAAATACAGCTTATTACAACTTCTCAAATTTACCGTCTCTAAACAAAAGAAAGCTAAAGTAGAAGATGCACCACTAATGCCCAAGCAGTGATCTTCAACAACACAGGGAGAATACTATAAATATATTACGTGGAAGCCTCCTGCTCGTCTCCGGATCATCTACCCGTGCATCACCAGCTAACCTATCTCTAGTCTGCTCGTGTGAGCACCCAGAGTAATAAGAGGAGATATAAAACTCTGGGTCAGACATAAAGCCTGGTATGAGTGATAAGCATCTAAACAGAACAATAACAGGTATACTAAACCATACCTGAACCTGGACCTGCAACCAAATAGTTAGTACCACATACCGTACAGTACTCTAAGGTGCCATAATAAATAGTGTAAAGAATACGGGGGAGGGGTGTAAATGTCATAATGATAGCAAACAAATCATCCATAGCAACC
This sequence comes from Allium sativum, assembly GCA_030737875.1. Taxonomy (NCBI): domain Eukaryota; kingdom Viridiplantae; phylum Streptophyta; class Magnoliopsida; order Asparagales; family Amaryllidaceae; genus Allium; species Allium sativum. Next base: position 26,325,433 of record CM060927.1, on the reverse strand, counting down.
ATCCTCACCTCTCTCACTTAGTACGTAAAGCGTACAATATCCACCACTGTCAATCACTAGACCCATCGAAGTAGTGACGGAGTTCAACTTGTAAAACTACTGCTACTACCAAGCTTACCACATGGAGTCATGACCAAATCTTTACAAATGACCCCACTTCATTGGTCTATAGCCCTTTAGTCGTACCTAGGCCACTGTGGCCCTGAATCCGTTCACGTACTTCCCATACATAGTGATCCAAAGTCATAGACATCGATAGCCCCTTGGCACACGTCCCGCAGCAAAGCCCAATCATGAAGTGAACTCATCGGTTCCCAACTGGATCCTGAGCTCTAACTTCCCATATTGGACTACCTTTACATCTCGGGTTATTGGTCAATACTGGGTCGGGTCGGGTTCCTTTCAAGCCATCGGTTCGGGTCGGGTCCACTGCGTTGCGTTGATGCATGGTCTTCCTCTGATAGCGGTTCGGTTCGGGTCCACTCCATCACGTCGGTTCGGGTCGGGTGTCCTCCTCCGGGTCGGGTCGGGTGCCATCTCCCTTCCAGCTCGTGCTTCCGCTCCGATCCGCTCCCTCGTTCTTCACGTGCTCCGATCCGATCCCTCCTTCTTCGTCCGATCCGATCCCAATTAGCGTGACCTTCCTTCTTGCCAGTTCTCCCCAGTGTCAAGTTCCGATCCGAGCCCTTCGTCCTTAAGTCGATCCGATCCCCAGCTTAACCAACATGGCCTTCCTTTTTTCCAAATCTCTTTTGTGCCAGACTCCAGTTCGGGTTGGGTTCCTTGCCCAGGTCTCCAATCCGATCCGAGCCCATATCCGATCCGAAGCCCTGCACAACTTTCTGCAACTTTTTCCAGCAACTTGTTTACGCCATTCGACGACGTTTTCGACAACTCTAACTATACTAATCAATCACAAATCATGTCAAACAGTCATAGCAACATAGCAAACTAAGCACAAACACCAAAACAATGAATTCATATGTCAAAATGGATCAAATATACCCAAAAACCCATAATTTCCCTTAAGCATGTTTAAGCAAAACTAATCATAGGGTTAACAAAACTTAATCAAATTAAACCAAATTTCTACCAGAGGCGTAAAATATTATTTTCGAATTTATAAACATTTTTCCAGAATTTATTAGTGTATAAATTCGCTAATCTTCACTAATTACCCTTAATTAACTATAATTAGTGTCAAAACGATGCTTATCACTCACCTTGGCCACAAACGAAATTCTCAGAACTGAAACCTTGCTGATTTGGGCGAATACTGATGTCTAACATCATCTCTTGCCTTGCTTTCATGTTTCCTCTCCTTAATTTGATGTAGATTAAGCCAAAACTTGATTAGAAAGTGATTTGGGGATGTTTCTAGACATTGGCAGCCATTGTTAGGGTTCAAGAATGAAAGTGGCAGCTGAGAAATGAGGATAAGACCGTTCTCTCACTGATTTCAGCCTCCTCCTTACCCTAATCCCGAAATCCCCTTTGGGCCTAGCTGCTAATTACCCGGTTAAGCCCAATTAAGCTGTTTTTCACCATCTGAAACTTGTTTCAGCCATATCTCCCAAACGGTGAGTCCGTTTGGCTAATGTGACCACTCTACGGAATTGTAAACCATCATCCGAAGCCAATGGAAGTGGCTTCAGGTAAAAATTCCTTTCCAGTCAACAGTTATGGCTAAAACAGTGCCAACTAGGGGTAAAATGGTCATTTAAAAATCGGGAAAATCATGAACATGGGAAATGACCCCAATAGTCGTCTCCCAAAGTTACTTCACCATACGACTTCGTGAGTGAAAGAAATAAATATTCTACGGTCCTATGATGCGTAGAATACGGGTCGTTACACTCTCCCCCCCTTAAGAAATTTCGTCCCTGAAATTCCTTAACCCAAAACATACAAAAGATCCCGCATGCCTAACAACCACATACAACAACCAAACATGCAAAGCAAGCAAACAAGCCTATCCTAGCATGCGGAAAACTAAATCGAAGTTAAAATCTTACCAGGCAAAGAGTTCTGGATACGTCTTCCTAATGTTCTCCTCTGTCTCCCAAGTGCAATCATTCTCGTCCTCGCCCCACTGAACCTTGACTATCTTCACCGCCTTCCTTCGAAGTTGCTTCATGTCGTGCTTGACAATACGAGCCGACTTGCGGTTCCCAACCGCCTCGGGTTCTACTTCGAAGTCCTCTAACTGATCAGGTGAAATAGTCATATCTGGGTCGTGAACGAACTTCCTTAGTTGGGAAACATGAAATACGTTGTGAACTCCCGCCATCTTCTCTGGTAAGCCAACTCTATATGCCAAATTCCCGACTGGTTCAAGAACAGGGAATGGGCCAACAAATCTTGGTGCCAACTTGCCTCTCCTGCCAAATCGTATCACGCTCTTCAACGGAGAAATCTTGACAAACACTAAGTCAGCAACGGAGAATTTTAAGTCTCTTCTCCTCTTATCAGCATAACTCTTCTACCTATCTTGGGCAGCCTTCATTCGTTGTTGAATGATCTTAATCTTATCTGAAGTTTCCCTCACCACATCTGGTCCAAGCATAAACTTCTCGCCAGTCTCTATCCAACATGATGGTGAGTTGCACGGTCTTCCGTATAAAGCTTCAAACGGAGCCATACCGATACTGGATTGGTAGCTATTATTATATGCAAACTCTACTAGATGCAAATGGTCATCCCATGATCCACCAAAATCCAATATACATGCTCTCAAGAGATCTTCCAAAATACGATTCACCCTCTCCGTCTGACCGTCGGTCTGAGGATGATATGCGGTACTGAGATGTAACTCTGACCCTAGAGCCTCTTGTAAGCTCTTCCAGAACCCACTAGTGAACAACGGGTCTCGGTCACTCACAATGCTTTTAGGTATTCCATGAAATCTCACTACCCACTTCATATACAATTCTGCTAACTTAGCTGCCGTTCTGGTCGATCTGACTGGTATAAATCTTGCACTTTTAGTCAATCGATCCACAATTACCCAAATGCTATCATGTCCCGATCTAGTCCTTGGTAAACCATTGATGAAATCCATCGAGACTTGCTCCCATTTCCATTCGGGAATTTCTAATGGCTGCAACAACCCACTAGGCTTCTTTTACTCGGCTTTAACTAGCTGGCAATTCATGCATTTGGATATAAACTTCCCAATGTCTCTTTTCATCCCTTCCCAGTAGAAGGTCTGCTTCATATCTCAAAACATCTTATTACCACCGGGGTGTATAGTCAGTTTTGAGTGATGAAACTCTCTAAGCACTTCATCCCTCAATCCATCGACATTGGGTACAACAAGCTTTCCATTCTTTCAAAGCCATCCATCTCGATCAAGCCCATACATGTTCATCTCCTCATCGATACCCATCTCTAACTTGGAGATGATTTCCAATAGGTTAGGATCGTCCCTCTGACTAGAGCCGATCCTCTCAATCAAAGTGGGTCTGATCGTCAAACTTGCTAACATTTCTGGATCCAATTCGCACCTTGGTCTGAAATCAAACCCAACGATGTATTCCAGTTGCTTCCATTCTAGAAACATAGCCCCTAAGCTGGTATGTCTCCTACTCAATGCATCAGCCACCGCATTGCCCTTTCCCGGTGTATATGCGATGTCGAAATCATAGGAAGCTAAGAACTCTAACCATCTCTGCTGACGGAGATTCAGATCTTTCAGAGAGAAGAGATACTTCAACGACTTATGATCTGTAAACAACTCAAATCTTTCTCCCAAGAGATAGTGTCTCCATACCTTTAATGCGAACACGATCGCTGCCAATTCTAAATCATGGGTAGGGTATTTTCTCTCGTGCGGTTTCAATTGCTGACTTGCATAAGCTACAACCCTACCGCCTTGCATCAATACAGCACCCAGTCCGGTACCACAGGCATCCGTGTATACCGTCATCTCTTCATTCCCCTTAGGAATGACTAACACTCGTGCGCATGTCAACTTTTCTTTCATACTCTTGAATGCATTCTCGCACCTTTCATCCCAGACAAAAGCTTGATTCTTCTTGGTCAACTGGGTCAATGGTGTTGCTATCTTGGATAAACTTACGATAATATCCAGCTAACCCCAAGAAACTTCTTACATCTGTTGCATTCTTGGGCGTAGGCCAATCCTGTACTGTAGCCACCTTCGCAGGGTCCACGGCAATACCATTCTCGGAAACAACATGGCCCAAGAACCTCACTTCCCTCCTCCAAAAGTGACACTTAGAAAACTTTGCTTTCAATTGGTGTTTTCTCAACACCTCCATCACTATTCTTAAATGTTCCTTGTGTTCCTCCTCTGTCCTTGAATAGACCAAAATATCATCAACGAACACAAGGACAAACTTATTCAACTGATCCCTGAATACCCTATTCATAAGATCCACAAAATATGTTGGGGCATTGGTCAGCCCGAATGGCATGACCAACCACTCATAAAATCCAGACGGCGTCCAAAATGCCGTTTTAGCTATACTCTCAGCTTCCACTCTAAGCTGATGAAAACCTGTCACGAGATCCAACTAGGAAAATACTCTCGCGCCACTCAATTGATCGAACAAATCATCTATCCACGGTAGATGATACTTGTTCTTCCTCGTCACTTTATTCAACTCGCGGCAGTCTACACACAAACGAAGGGAACCATCCGCCTTGGTAGCAAACACAACTGGTGCTCCCCATTCAGAAACACTCCTTCTGATAAATCCCTTCTTCAAAAGATCGCTGACTTGCACCTCGAGCTCTCGCTGCTCCCTTGGTGCCATACGACGAAGTGACATCACTATACGTCTGGCATCTTTCACCAAATCAATACGGAACTCAATCTCTCGGTGTGGTGGAAGTCCGGTCACTTCTTCGAAAACATCCGGATACTGGCTAACCACGGGCAAACCTGACAACTCACTATACGGGATGTCGAGGGAGTTTCCAAACACTATCCTCCGCCCATCATCCGCTCTAGCTGTCACCAAAAAGCCCTCACAGTCTACCACCACCCCGTATCTTCGGAGCCAATCTACTCCCAAAATAATGCCAAACCCAGTAAAGCCCAAAACAAAGCAATCACAAACAAACATGCATCCATGACTCGATAAGACCACATTACGACAAATCATGCTAAGGCTAGTCGAACCAGCAATCGGGTTCGTCACTACTAAAGGCCTATCAACAATCTCGGGCTCTAATCCTAACCTGTCTACCAGGTCACTAGATATGAAAGAACTGGAAGCTCCGGTATCAAACAAAACTCTAACAGGAACATCATAAACAGAAAGCATACCTTGAATGACGACATTCTTTCCCTTCTCCGCCGCAGTTGGGGTATTCGACGAAGAAGGAATAGCATTAAGGGCATATGCTTTCACCATTTGCTTTTCTTTGGGGGGTTGCGGACACTTGTCCTTGTGATGTCCCATTTGGCCACAGTTGAAGCACTTCCTATCCGCTGGCTTGGCCCGACAATTACTAGCATAATGGCCCTTCTTACCACAGCTGAAGCACTCCACATCTTGCTTATTCTTTTTCTTCTGGCCATCCTTAGTCTGACTCTGCTTTCTCTTATTCTGGGAACCACCCTTGCCTCCACCACTTGCTTGTGGTTTTGACTCTTCTGCAGATGCAACCTCAGTCTTCGGCTTAGGGTAGAGACTTTCTGACCTCAATGCTTTCCCCACAATCGACTCAAACGTCTCATCGATGTGGTTAATAAGCCTTTCCCCCAAGTACTAATCCAAACCAGTTATGAATTTCTCATTCTTCTTCTCGGCAGTATCAATAAGAGATAACCCATATTTTGACAAAGTGTCGAATTCAGCAATATACTCCGAGACAGCTCTGCCATTCTGCTTGAGCTCCAAGAATTTCTTAAACAGCACTGACTTCTGAGCAGCTGGAATGAACTTCTCGCTAACGCAAGCCTTAAACTGCTCCCAAGTAATCTGATCTTTGGGAGTAGCTGCCTTTATAGCATTCCACCAATTCATTGCCCGCCCTTGCAGCTGACGGGATGCTAGCTTTCTCTTCATCGCATCCTCGATACCCAAATCCTCAAAGATACGTTCGCAACTATCCAACCAATCCTGAACATCCGTAGCCAACTCCGTTCCGTGGGGCTTCCCACCAAGGCTAGTATAATCCTTATTCAGCTTGGCGAAGTCGACTCTCGGCGCCTGCACTATTGGACCACCACCATTTCCACCATTAGGAGCTGCCCTCTGTACATCTCTAAGCATATCTCTCATGAGGTCAGTAAACATCGTCCTCATGTCAGCAGCATTCCCATTATTGGCACCCCTACCAGCACCTCTAGTATATCGGCTCATCGTCAATCTGAAAAGGGAAACGATTAACGACCCCATAGTGGTGCTAGTGCAGTACGACTTCATTCTTATACTACTAATAGTATATATATATATAGCTTTTAAAAACCAAAGTAATCACAAATACGCTCTCTCGTATACGTATACTATCTCTCCCTGATAACATCCCTAGGTTAACTACGCAACCTAGAGCTCTGATACCAAATGTGACGGCCCGCCCCGCACCAGCCTACATTTCCTCCGAAGGTGCGCTGTACACATGCCCGACTAGCACGGGACGGTCGTAAGAAAAAAGGAAAGAGGGGAACGAACTAATCAAGAAACTGTAGAATGTCTCACAGCGCATGGAGTAAAATATAATAATAATAACATACTTGACATAAAACAGGTGAGACAGTGCATAAGCTGATAACTAAAATCAACATCAACATCAGAGCAGCGGAAATCCAAATACAGCTTATTACAACTTCTCAAATTTACTGTCTCTAAACAAAATAAAGCTAAAGTAGAAGATGCACCACTAATGCCCAAGCAGTGATCTTCAACAACACAGGGAGAATACTATATATATTACGTGGAAGCCTCTTGCTCGTCTCCGCATCATCTACCCGTGCATCACCAGCTAACCTGTCTCTAGTCTGCTCGTGTGAGCACCCAGAGTAATAAGAGGAGACATAAAACTATGGGTCAGACATAAAGCCTGGTATGAGCGATAAGCATCTAAACAAAACAATAACAGGTATACTAAACCATACCTGAACCTGGACCTACAACCAAAGAGTTAGTACCACATACCGTACAGTACTCTAAGGTGCCATAATAAATAGTGTAAAAAATACGGGGGAGGGGTGTACATGTCATAATGATAACAAACAAATCATCCATAGCAGCCATCCTCACCTCTCTCACTCAGTGCGTAAAGCGTACGATATCCACCACTGTCAATCACTAGACCCATCGAAGTAGTGACGGAGTTCAACTTGTACAACTACTGCTACTACCAAGCTTACCACATGGAGTCATGACCAAAACTCTACAAATGACCCCACTTCATTGGTCTATAGCCCTTTAGTCGTACCTAGGCCACTGTGGCCCTGAATCCGTTCACGTACTTCCCATACATAGTGATCCAAAGTCATAGACATCAATAGCCCCTTGGCACACGTCCCGCAGCAAAGCCCAATCATGAAGTGAACTCATCGGTTCCCAACTGGATCCTGAGCTCTAACTTCCCATATTGGACTACCTTTACATCTCGGGTTATTGATCAATACTGGGTCGGGTCGGGTTCCTTTCAAGCCATCAATTCGGGTCGGGTCCACTGCGTTGCGTTGATGCATGGTCTTTCTCTGATAGCGGTTCGGTTCGGGTCCACTCCATCGCGTCGGTTCGGGTCGGGTGTCCTCCTCCGGGTCGGGTCGGGTGCCATCTCCCTTCCAACTCGTGCTTCCGCTCCGATCCGCCCCCTCGTTCTTCACATGCTCCGATCCGATCCCTCCTTCTTTGTCCGATCTGATCCCAGTTAGCGTGACCTTCCTTCTTGCCAGTTCTCCCCAGTGTCAAGTTCCGATCCGAGCCCTTCGTCCTTAAGTCGATCTGATCCCCAGCTTAACCAACATGGCCTTCCTTTTTGCCAAGTCTCTTTTGTGCCAGACTCCAGTTCGGGTCGGGTTCCTTGCCTAGGTCTCCAATCCGATCCGAGCCCATATCCGATCCGATCCGAAGCCCTGCACAACTTTCTGCAACTTTTTCCAACAACTTGTTTACGCCATTCGACGACGTTTTCGACAAATCTAACTATACTAATCAATCACAAATCATGTCAAACAGTCATAGCAACACAGAAAACTAACCACAAACACCAAAACAATGAATTCATATGTCAAAATGGATCAAATATACCCAAAACCCCATAATTTCCCTTAAGCATGTTTAAGCAAAACTAATCATAGGGTTAACAAAACTTAATCAAATTAAACCAAATTTCTACCAGAGGCGTAAAATATTATTTTTGAATTTATAGACATTTTTCCAGAATTTATTAGTGTATAAATTCGCTAATCTTCACTAATTACCCTTAATTAACTATAATTAGTGTCAAAACGATGCTAATCACTCACCTTGGCCACAAACGAAATTCTCGGAACTGAAACCTTGCTGATTTGGGCGAATACTGATGTCTAACAGCAGCTCTAGCCTTGCTTTCGTGTTTCCTCTCCTTAATTTGATGTAGATTAAGCCAAAACTTGATTAGAAAGTGATTTAGGGATGTTTCTAGACATTGGCAGCCATTGTTAGGGTTCAAGAATGAAAGTGGCGGCTGAGAAATGAGGATAAGATCGTTCTCTCACTGATTTCAGCTTCCTCCTTACCCTAATCCCGAAATCCCCTTTGGGCCTAGCTGCTAATTACCCGGTTAAGCCCAATTAAGCTGTTTTTCACCATCTGAAACTTGTTTCAGCCATATCTCCCAAATGGTGAGTCCGTTTGGCTAATGTGACCACTCTACGGAATTGTAAACCATCATCCGGAGCCAATGGAAGTCATTTCAGGTCAAAATTCCTTTCCAGACAAAAGTTATGGCCAAAACAGTGCCAACTAGGGGTAAAATGGTCATTTAAAAATCGGGAAAAATCATGAACATGGGAAATGACCCCAATAGTCGTCCCCCAAAGTTACTTGACCATACGACTTCGTGAGTGAAAGAAATAAATATTCTACGGTCCTATGATGCGTAGAATACGGGTTGTTACACTATTGATAATAAATATGACTGGAAAATCAGAGTTCAAGTTATTATAATCTGAGAAAGTAACAACAGTAAATGTGACAAGGATTATCTAGGAAAAAATCTCGTATTGTTAGATGACGAGGTAAATAATTATATTTAAACATTTTATTCTTTATATATATATATATATACTGTAGTCTCATAATTATTCATTTTTTCAAATGTTTTTTGTTGCATAACGTAGCATACCCGAATTCATGCTTTTATATGGGAAAATCATGTTGAATACTTGAAGGACAAGTTGGAAGAAGGACAAATATACATTCTCAGCAATTTATGTGTCAAATCCTACAAACCAGAATCTATAAAACCTATCCACAACGATCTACAGATTTGGTTAACAAGACGTACCAAGGTAACCAAATTATTGAATTATGAGATGATGATATAGGAAAATGAATTTGATTCCTTTGATATTGCTGATGTGAAAGAGTTATCACTAGTGAAAGACCAAGCTCAATTATTAGGTATGATCTAAGATACTTTAGACATACATACACATTTGTTCTACAATAAGTAGCAAGTTTCATTTATTTATTATTATTATTTATTAGATTTTATTGGAGTGCTCAAGTATAAGGATTAAAAGATGGGGCGGAAAGAAGAAGGATGTGGTTGAGTTCGTTTCTAGATGCTTAGTATGCCAGCAAGTCAAGGCTGAGCAAAAAAAGCCTGGTGGTTTGCTTCACCCTTTAGAGGTCCCACAGTGGAAATGGGAAAGTGTTTCCATGGATTTTGTCGACGGGTTGCTAAGGTCAAGAAAGGGTAATATGGGGATGTGGGTAGTAGTAGATAGACTTACTAAGAGCATCCATTTCATTCCCATTAAGAGTAAAAGAACGGCGGCATAGTTAGCATCTGTTTATCTCCGAGAGATAGTTTGTCTACATGGCATACCTTCTAGTATCATAAGCGATCGAGATCCTTGTGTTTGAGCACCGCTTATCATCCTCATACGGATGTCCAAACAGAAAGAGTGAATCAAATTCTAGACGATCTTTTGAGGTTATGGATCTTGGACTTTGGAGGGACATGGGAGGATCAACTTCCATTAGTAGAGTTCGTCTACAACAATAGCTATCAGACTAGTATTAGCATAGCACCTTTTGAAGCTCTATATGGATGACCTTGCCGATCACTGACTTGTTGGTGGGAATCTACAGATAAGATTTTTCTTGGGCCCGAGATGGTTAGAGAAACCATGGAGAAGATAGACTTGATTCGAAGATGCATGAAGACGACACAAGACCGACAAAAGTCATACGCTGATAAGAGACGAACCGATCCTGAGTTCTATGTTGGAGATACGGTTTTTATTAAAGTATCACCATTGAGGAATGTAGTTCGTTTTGGATATGTAGGGAAATTGGCACCAAGATTCGTAGGGCCATTCCCCATTACTGAAAGAATTGGATAGATGGCCTACAGAGTGAAGTTGCCTGAGAAGCTTAGTGGTGTTCATGACATATTTCACGTGTCGCATTTGAGGAAGTGCTTACACGATACCACGGAATTAGTAGATCCGAGCATGCTTAGAGAAGTGGAAGTAGAGCGAGATGCTACGGTTAGACGAGTTCCTACATGCATCCTTGGATCGGAGGTCAAGAAATTACGCAACTAAGAGGTCAAGTTGGTTAAAGTCCAATGGGGAGATGATTAAGGAGACGCGACTTGGGAAACGGAAGATAAGATACGTGTGTCGTACTTTTTCCTTTTTGAGGGTATGTTCTTAACTTCTCCTTTTTCTACTGCTTTTTTTATACTTGTTCTATCGTTTAGTGTATCCTCTCGATTATATCATCGATCTTTAGGTAGAGAATCCTATAGTTGTAAACACGTGTTTGAGACATGATATGCTTTGGTGGATGCAAGTGGATGTAAGTGTTTGCTAGTGGTTGCTCATGGATGCATTTACACACACATTAGGCACTAGATCAGCTCAATCACTTTCATATTGCATATGGATGAGTGTGCATATTTAAATTAATGGATGTATATTGAATGTGTTATCATATCGATGTTGCATTTGGATGAATGGTTGTGCACTCATATAGAAATGATATGTATCATTAGGATTCTTTTGCATACATAATGGACGCATGGCACTATCATGATTTGCATTAAGGAGGTCAACTGAATCAGTAGACCGCCTGATTTTGCATTAGGATAAGGACATATACACACAATTTGCATATGTTCATGAAAGCATTAGAAATATTTTAAGGACAATGTACGCCCGTGATTGATGGATGAGTAGATGGATAATGGATGGTAGGACATACATTCCTTTCAGCTTTGAGATTTCGGGGACAAAATCCTTTAAGTAGGGGAGAATGTAACACCCCATAATTTTAAAACATGACATAAGGGATAATTAAAGAATAATTAATTTTTAGAACAAAAATTAAGTGAAACGAGTTACGCCATTGCGTTCGTCTTGGAATTCTTCTTGAGATAAAGTCCAAGTTTGCGTAAAACAGATACCGCATGAAGAAGTTATGGACGATGGAAGTTTGGCAGAACAATCAGGAAACATGCCAGGATAACTGGCGCACTTGTGAAGTGCACCAAAATAAAAATGCACTGGCGCACCTAGGAAGTGCGCCAAGGCCGAGCCTAGGTCTGCAAAATTCTGGAGAGTTCCCTGATGACGTGTCTTTTTAATTTGAGTGGTTCTGATAGTTTCTAATCTAATCTGAATGTCCTAATTCACCTAATACATATATAAATAAACACCTAAACCTAACCCTAGTCTCATTCAACCCTAATCCATGGTGCCTCCATGTTGTTGCTCCATCTCAAATTAATTTAGCTTTTCTTCTTCAAATCAAAGAAGTGGTTATTCAAGATCAGATCTACAAACAACAAAGCCTAATTCTCTTTTCTAAGAATCCTATCACTGTGAGTTTATGTCACTTTCACATATAATTAAATTAAAAATTAATTGTGATAGGATTGTAAATTGGATCTAATGTATATGCCTGTAAATAAGATGAATCATATCTAGTTTTGTAATTTGTTATCCTTCAGATTCATACCCAATTGCTTTTATCATATGCCTATCTGATCTATTTTGTCGTTATTCATTTCACATGCCTATTTATATGTTTATGCCAATTTTGATGTTTTGATTCTCTCCCCTTCTTCTTTCCCTTTTTCCTTTTGATATTGGCTAACTTCGAGCCTAAGCATATTGCGTTGAGATTTACGTACGAATAACGTTGGAATGATTCAGAAAAGTTTGAAAAATATGCAATAGAATGAGATTTGGCATAAATTATTAATAACTATGGAAATTGGTTTGGGCATTATTTGGTATAACTTGTACACATGAGATTATAAGCATTATTTGGATTAAAATTATAATCACAATTTAGGTTGGAAATTATGGGTAAATGGAAATATATTATAATCCAAGATTTGAAATTGGGACTTGAATCAAGAAAGCGCAAATGAACGCCTAAGACACGAGGTTAGATTCAGATTGCGGAATAAGCCTGCCCGGAACCGCCCGGCATATCCAGCAACCGCAAAATGGTAATCTAATGTGAGAGGTCAAAGGCAGAAATTAGATGCATAATAATGCAAAGACACAAGGTTAGATTCAGATTGCGGTATAAGCCTGCCCGGAATCGCCCGGCATATCCAGTAACCGCAAAACGGTAATCTAATGTGGGAGGTCTTGCAAGATTACGGTTATAATGAATTAATGAACACGTAACCAAGATAAGACATGTGGTGAGACATGGGGATGATAAAAGGGTTAAGTGGGTAACATGGGTAGCATGTGAAACATAATTAAAGCACTTAACCAAGATGAGACATGTATTTGGGATAAAAAGGGGTTAAGTGGGAATTCCTAGTAGGGACTTAGCTTAGGAGGGAAGCTTGTGTCAAGTGTGTGGACCCTTGTCAACCAGTAAACCATTTTAGTATCTATATGAGCTCGAACTAGGTAGAGGACAGTGCTAGGGTTGATTGTAAGAGGTCAATAAAGAGTTAGCGATGGCAATGCAAGTCCAATGGAGTCATTTGCGTGCGTGGGTCCAGGCTGGTAGGTAAGACGATGTTGCATGGCATAGGTATAAGCTGTGCATTTCAGTAGTATCGAGGTTGCCACCTTAGGGAGTGATACACCATATTGTGGGACCAGCAAAGGAATCTATGAGTTAGGGAGCCGGTTGAATGGGGAGGGTAGTGGGTACAACTAGTGGTGGTAGGAGCAAGTGGGCACCTACGAGAGCAGATAGGAGTACACGAAGCTACCATTATTATGATTAGTAGGGAGGGATCACCTTTTAGTATGTAAGTAGTATGTTGGTATGGTGCAAAGCATATCTTATAGTGGCTAGGAGTGTAGTCGATGTTCTATCTTATTTACCTTGTTTACCTTGCCATATCTGCTTATGTTACAGTCATCTCTTATATCCAGTTTATGTTCTTATCCTGTTACTTTACTGATTATATTGTTAAAATCACTGGACTCGCCAGACTATATGTCTGACTCTGTTTGTTTCGCTTCTTTTCTTTCTCTCCCTGAAACACTCCACCTCCGTTAGGGTCACTCTCAAAGGGAATGCCCTAATTTTGGTGGAGGTTTATAAGTATAAGTCACAGATACACAAGATAGATATAAATACACATATTTTTGAACAGCGGAAAGCAACAGCAATCTTTTTATTTCAATAAAATACGTGTTACACAAACCATGTCATAATTGTCTTACAATACTTCCAAAAATATAACATCTTCACAACTGTCTTGATTACATTATTTAAAGAAGCATAAAAACATAAGTAAACTGCATAAGTCCCATAATTGCTGTCCAAAGCCATAGTCCAAAACGAAAAAGATCCAAGCAATACATTCTTTTTCTTCAAGCTGGATGTGAAAACTGGTCAAGCTGCGGTATTCCCTCCCTGTGGACCTATGGGGGGGGAACGAAAGAAAAGAAGATAAAAGAAAAGTAGAGTCAGACATAAAGCCTGAGTAAGTCTAGGACTATTCAGTCTATGAATAAAGAACTGGGCATGATAAGTATAAACTGGAAATGGGAAAGCACTATAAACTAGGTTAAGTTGTCTAGAGTCGAATGTACTTATCGTACCCCATATTAATCTCTGCATCCATATAAACTAGTTCCCAACAGGCACCCCATAATCAGGGTGAAGTGATTCGTTTCTAATGATCGGCTCCTACTCGCATAGTTACATGTGTCTTACGGCCCCCGATGTTGTAGTTACCTATGCTGGTCCCACCATGGGGTGTATCAAGTCCCCATGGTGGCGGCTCGACACAATCCTAGAATGCACAGGTATGCTACTGGTGCCCAGTGCCTTATTTTTCTGCGCCGGAGTGTGTGCACGCCCGCACCCCGTTAGAACCTACACTGCTGCACCACCGCCGTCGATTTGACCTCTTACAGTCAGCCCAGTAATCGTGCCCCACCCTGCCTAGTTCATGGTATCCTGATACACCTTGTAGGGTTACTGCTGAAAAGGGTCCCCCGCTACTAGGTTTTGTATTTCTAGCGAACATGCTACGTTGGTTAAGTGTTTTGTAAACCTAACCCTCAATCAGTCTGTATAGTTTAGCATGTTCCATTTTGATTAAGTATTAATTCAATTTACTTAATCCTATCAATCCTGACTCAGCCTTAATTGTCTTATTAAAGCCTCGACCTCTCACATTAGACAGGTATTGTTGTGGCTGCCTGTTGCCGGTTGGGTCCGGGAAGTCTTACGCCACAACTCAGTCTAACCTCGGGTCCTTATTGGGCTCCGTGTTTAACCACCCACATTGGATAGGTATTGTTGTGACTACTGGACAGCCGGGCAGTTCCAGGCAGGTTTACGTCACAACTCAATCCAACCACGGGTTAAACACATCGTATTTTCTAAATTTACATATTTTGTCTCTTTTCTTTTTATATGTAAATATTTGCGGCCCATTATTCAAATTCATCTTTATTGGGTAAAATTAATTTACACCACTCAATTATTTTTCAAGGTTGTTGGCATGCGTCAAACATGCCAACACATATGTTCTATATTTTAACCCAATCGTCATTACCCCCGTTTTATATGTTCGCTACAATATAACATATGTTGGGTTTAACATTTAAACCCAACTTAGCCACATGAAAAAGGGGAGGCTTAGAACATGGTGTTTATATATTCTAAGTAACATAAAAAGGGGGAGTGTGAACGCCTGAACTTGCAACATAGAGAACTAATTTACATAAGTTTGTCACTTGTGAACTTGCATTATAATAGCATATAATCATGGCATAAACATACTTAAACATGAATCATTCTATTCATATAATCATGGCATAAACATACCTAAACATGAACCATTCTATTCATATAATCATGGCATAAACATACCTAAACATGAATCATGGTTTTTAATCTATTCATGTAAACTTGCAATTGGAATGTAAATCTAACTTAATTATGTGTCACATATATCATCATATGATTTTTTGATAACAACATAGGCCTAAAACATGTTTTTCAACTAGGCATAACACCAAACATAGTTTAGTCATGTTCATAAAGATGCTTACTTTTGTCTCTAATACAAAAGTATGGTTTTACACTTGAATCACGATGCCAATTCCAACATAAATTCATATAAACCATAATACTTAGTTGAATCCAATTACACACTAAAAGTGATCATAAAAGTATGTACATCATATTGGCATAATAGTGAATCATATACTTGCATGAATCTTAAATAAACTACCACAACATATAGTCGTTAACATGAATCATATACTTGCAAATATCCAATAGGCCTAACATCGTTATACCACAATATCCCAAATCGATTCAGAATTAGAATCATAGAAACATACAATCATGAATTAAATTAAGTACAATTCCATTTCTCATTTTACATAAATCAAAACTCAATTGTTCATTCACATCGGAATAGCACTCTACTTACAACGTATGACGAATCTTCAATTCAGGAATCTGAATTCTGAATTTACAGATGCTACCCTTTGTTGTAGGCGTTGTTTTGATTTAGTTGTCGTTGCTTTAAGCTTTTGAATTGTCTCCTAATCGTCTCTCAATTTTGACGGCTACTCCTAGTCTTTCCTCAGCAGCATGACGGTCTCATTCTCATTTTTATTTGTATGAATTAGGTGGAGTCTTAGGTCCTTTTTATAGAGTTTGTGAATTGATTAGGACCGTCGATGGAGCTTGGATTAATATTAGCCATTCATTTGAAGGAGAGACCAATCAGGTGCTGACACCTAGCCCTAGTGACAAGGCAAGGCTCAGAAATTCGGCCAAACACAGACTAGGCCAGCCAGGGGGGCTGGGTTCGACCTGGCTCAGGGGCCAGGTCGACCCCCAGGTCGACTATGTAATCGACCTGGGTGCCTTGGGTGGGAAAATTCCCGCCCTGGACAATCTGGCCCAATTTTTGAAATTTAAATTTGTTTTCTGAGCTCTTTTTGTCTGTTTGAATTTTAAACTGAATTCTGAAACTTCCGGAGGCCATATCTCCCTCATACGGAGTCCGTTTTACGCAAACTCAGACTCTATTTCAAGCAGAATTCCGAGACGAACGCAATGGCGTATCCCGTTTCCCTTAATTCTTTGATTTGAAATTAGTTATACTTTATTTTGTGAATTTCACTGTTATAGAATACACGGGGTGTTACATTCTCCCCCACTTAAAAGGATTTCGTCCCCTAAATCTTCAAGTTCAGGCAGAATGTACGTCCTAACATCCAAACATCCATCTACTCATCCATCAAACACGAGCATCCATTGTCCTCAAAAGACCTCTAATGCTTCATGATCATATGCGAAGTGTGTGTACATGTACTTATCTAATGCAAAATCAGTCGGTCTACTGATTCAGTTGACCTCCTTAATGCAAATTATGTAAGTGCCATGAATCCATATGTATGCAAATTCTCCTATTCATGATTCTACATGAGTGCACAATCATTCATATAAATGCAACATCCATATGACAACACATTAAATTCAACCATATACGAATACATTTATGAATATGTAATATGAAGTGACTGAGCCGATCTAAAATCTAGATTGTGTGTTTATATGCAACCACGAGCAACCACTAGCAATCACTTGCAACCACTTGCAACCATCATCCATAACATGTTTCAATTACATGTTTTCATCCAAAGAGTTTCTACCTAAAAGATAAGGTCGAGGAGATATACCTAAAAAGATAGATAAAAGCGCAACTTAAGGAAAAAGAAAGATCAAAGATGTACCCTCGAAAAGAAAAGGGTAGGCTGCGCGTATTCTAGCTTCAGTTTCCCAAGTTGCGTCTCCCTCGGTGTCGCTCCACTGAACTTTGACGAGCTTGACTTCGCGGTTGCGTAGCTTTTTCACTTCCGTTCCTAATATGCGGGTTGGAACTTTCCTCACGGTTGCTTCGCGTTCCACTTCAGCTTCTTCTAGGATATTTGGCTCTACCACTTCAGCAGATTCATGTAGACATTTTCGGAGGTGCGAAACGTGAAAGACGTTGTGAACTCCGACCAGCTTTTCGGGTAGCTCTAATCTATAGGCCATTTCCCCAATTTTCTCAACAATAGGAAACGATCCTACGAACCTTGGTGCTAGCTTTCCTGTGGTTCCAAAACGAACAACGTTCCTTAGCGGAGATACCTTAAGAAAAACTCTGTCCCCAACCTCAAATTCAAGGTCGGTCCTCCTCTTGTCGGCGTAGGATTTTTGTCTGTCTTAGGCTGTCTTCATTCTTCTCCGTATAAAGTCTACTTTTTCTGAAGTCTCTCGGATCATATCTGGTCCAAGTATGAGCTTGTCAGTAGACTGCCACCAACAAGTGGGCGATCGGCACGGTCTTCCATATAAAGCTTCAAAGGGCGCCATTCCGATGGTGGCTTGGTAGTTGTTGTTGTAGGCAAATTCCACCAAAGGAAGATGGTCTTCCCACGTCCCTCCGAAGTCAAGGACGCACAGTCTTAAAAGGTCCTCCAAAACTCTGTTCACTCTTTCTGTCTGGCTATCGGTTTGGGGACGATAGGCTGTGCTCAAGCATAACTGTGTGCCTACGGCTTCTTGCAGACTCCGCCAAAACTCACTTGTGAAGATAGGGTCTCGGTCACAAACAATGCTGGATGGTATTCCATGGAGTCGAACAATTTCCTTAAGGTAAAGAGATGCTAGGGATGAGGCAGTTCTTTTACTTTTGACAGGTAAAAAGTGGGTGCTTTTAGTAAGCCTATCCACTATTACCCAAATGCTAGTGTTGCCTCTTCTAGACCTAGGCAGCCCATTAATGAAGTCCATTGAGATGCTATCCCACTTCCACTGCGGGACCTCTAGAGGATGGAGCAGACCGCCAGGCTTAATCTGTTCCGCCTTAACCTGTTGGCACACCATACACTTAGAAACGAAATTTGCCACGTCCTTCTTCATGCCGTTCCAAAAGAAAGTTCTCTTTATGTCTTTGTACATTTTATCTCCGCCTGGATGTATCGTCATCTTGGAGTGATGTGCTTCCTCGAGAACCTTCTTTACTAAATCCCTTATCTGTGGGACGCATAGTCTTCCGTCTCGCCTTAGCCAACCCTTGTTGTCGATGGAGTATCTGCTAAGGTGACTTGAAGTCTCACCCCTAATGAGCCTATCAATCGTCTCCATAAGCTGAGGGTCTTCGCGTTGTGTTGTCCCTATTGCGTCCACTAAAGTCGGGCGTACTTCGAGAGATGCTAGCAAGCCCGGTACAAAATCGGAGGAGGGCCTAAAGTCAAAGCTGGCTATAAACTCTAGGCTTTGTCTTTCAAAACAGCGGGCTTAGGGTTAGTTTCTTTCGGCTCAACGCGTCTGCCACTACGTTACCTTTGCCCGGAGTGTAGGAGATCTCGAAATCGTACGAGGCAAGAAACTCCATCCATCTCTGTTGCCTCAAGTTAAGATCTTTCTGCGAGAAAAGATATTTCAACGATTTATGGTCAGTGTAAAGTTCGAACTTCTCACCTAAGAGATAGTGTCACCAAGACTTGAGTGCAAAGACTACGGCAGCTAACTCAAGATTATGGGTCGGGTAGTTCTTTTCATGCGCTTTCAACTGCCTTCCACCATAAGCTACTACCCTTCCTTCTTGCATTAAGACAGCGCCTAGCCCTGTCCTACATGCATCTGTATAAACTGTGAACATCTTGCTTCCATTTGGCAACGTCAAAACTGGGGTTGTTGTAAGAGCCCTTTTTAGTCGTTGGAAAGCAAACTCGCAATCCAAGTCCCAATTGAACACTAGATTCTTCTTGGTCAGCTTTGAGAGCGGAGCTGATATCTTTGCAAAGTCTCTGATGAATTTCTGATAGAAGCCTGCTAGCCCGAGAAAGCTTCGGACTTCTGTTGCGTTCTTTGGTGTCTTCCAGTCCTGCACCGCTACTACCTTAGCCGGGTCTACAACTAACCCTTCTTTGGATACTATGTGCCCAAGGAACCTCACTTCTTCTCTCCAAAAGTGGCATTTGGAGAATTTGGCTTTTAGCTGATGGACTCGCAGAGTTTCCATGATTGCCCTTAGGTGCTGAGCATGCTCTTCTTCACTCTTTGAGAAGATCAAGATATCGTCTACGAAGACTACTACGTACTTATTGAGGAAATCTTTGAACACCCTACTCATTAGGTCCACGAAGTAAGCGGGTGCGTTTTTCAAGCCGAAAGGCATGACAAGCCATTCAAAAAAGCCGTCTGGGGTTCTGAATGTTGTCTTATCGATACTATCTTCAGCCACCCTTAGCTGATGAAATCCGGTCGCTAAATCGAGTTGGGAGAAAACAGACGCTCCTACAAGCTGATCAAACAGATCGTCAATTCTGGGGAGAGGGTGCCTATTCTTTTTCGTTAGCTTGTTGAGCTCCCTATAGTCAACACACAGACGGACTGAACCATCCGCCTTTGTGGCGAACACCACTGGAGCACCCCATTTTGAAATGCTCCTTCTAATGAACCCCTTTTCTAGAAGCTCTTTAATCTGTTTACTGAGCTCTTTCCTTTCCCGTGGAGCCATGTGTCTAACGGGCAACGCAACGGGCTTTGCATTATCTACAGGATATATGCGGAAGTCTATCTCCCGCTTCGGAGGTAAGCCCTTCACCTCTTCGAAGACATCCGGATATTCCCGGACCACTTTAACCGATTGCAAACTTTCAACAGAAGCATCTAGTGATTCAAGATAACTAAGCATAACCGCATACGAGGGATTACAAGTAATTTCCAGAGTGTTACTGAGTTGGGTCAGAAGCCTAACTACCCTTTTCTCACAATCCAGGATGGCCCCATTACTGGATAGCCAATCCATGCCCAAAATCAAACCATATCCCGAAAAGCCCAAAACAAAGGCACTACATTTAAATTCTACGCTTAGAATAGAAATTTTCAATCCCACACAGATCATAGATAAATAAGCTGGGCCCCCAATTGGATTTGAAACAATTAAGGGGTCCTCTACCATTCTAGTTTCTAGGTGCAGAGATTCTACTAAAGCAAATGAGATAAAGGAGTGTGATGCGCCAGAATCAAATAAAGTGCGAACTGGGTGATCATAAAGATAAACTACACTTTCTACAGAAGTATTTACACCTCGCTGCTGCAGAGGTGGTGCTTCTAGCGCATGAACTTGTGCCCCTGAGGTGGATCCAGCCCTCTGCCCCTGCCCTCGCTTCTTTGGGCAAACCTTAGCCAGGTGGCCTGTCTCACCGCAAGAAAAGCACCCACCATTCATCTTGGCCTTCTTTTTCCGGCAATCTTTCACTAAGTGCCCCACTTTGCCACAGAAATTACACTTCCTCATCTCTTTGTTGTCTTTCCCGCCCTTCTTGAAGTCTGTCTTCTTAGGCTGTAAACCCTCTTTCTTCCCTTGAGAGCTTTCTGCCTTTGTCTCCTTCTTGCCCTTATCCTCTTCGTTCAGCAATGCCATCTGCACCAACCATTCATTCGTAGCTCCCATGGGTATATGGGTCATGGCCAAACTGTGTAATGGCTCATTCAATCCTTTGACAAAGCGGAGAGCCTTCTTGTGCGGGGTGTTGACTAGGTCCAGTCCGAACCTAGGCAGCTGATCGAACTGATTAACATACTCTTTGACTGTCATATTCCCTTGCTTAAGAAATAAGTATTTTTCCAACTGAAGACTCCTTTCAGCTTCTGAGAGAAATTTAGCCTCAAACCTTGCCCTAAAGTCCTCCCATATTTCCACTGGTCTTTCTGCATTGGTGACTTCCCACCAGTAGGAAGCCTCGCCTTTAAGTAGCCATACTGCCAGTTGTACCTTCTGCCTATCTTCTACCTCAAAGATGACGAATAAGTCCTCGATTTCCTTCAGCCAATTCCTGGATACCACGAAGGACTCTGTTCCATGAAAGTCCTTTCCTCCCATAGCTTTAAAATCTTTACATATCTTAGCAAAAGTATTACCCCGCGGAGGTGGTGGAGGAAGAGGTGCTGCTGCAGCTGGATGATTTCCTGCAGCTGGAGGAGGAGGAACAGTGGGACCTAGCTGATTGGCCCTTGCTTCTAAGAATAGTCTAAACCAACCAGGTATTGGTACACCCTTTGGCAAGTTAAGTTCTTCGGACATGCTAAAACAAAAAGGATAGATTCAAAATGAAGGATAAAAGATAGTACCTATGGCTTTGGGGGATTATGTCTTTTTTAAAATAAAATAATATTTTATCTTTAAAAATGCTTTTTTAAATTTTCTTTTGAAAATAAATTTTCAAAACTTTTTATCTTATCTGGTAAACCTATGCTCTGATACCAAGTGAAATACCCCACCTCCGTTAGGGTCACTCTCAAAGGGAATGCCCTAATTTTGGTGGAGATTTATAAGTATAAGTCACAGATACACAAGACAGATATAAATACACATATTTTTGAACAGCGGAAAGCAACATCAATCTTTTTATTTCAATAAAATACGTGTTACACAAACCATGTCATAATTGTCTTACAATACTTCCAAAAACATAACATCTTCACAACTGTCTTGATTACATTATTTAAAGAAGCATAAAAACATAAGTAAACTGCATAAGTCCCATAATTGCTGTCCAAAGCCATAGTCCAAAACGAAAAAGATCCAAGCAATACATTCTTTTTCTTTAAGCTGGATGTGAAAACTGGTCAAGCTGCGGTATTCCCTCCCTGTGGACCGGGGGGGAGAACG
This sequence comes from Allium sativum, assembly GCA_030737875.1. NCBI lineage: Eukaryota > Viridiplantae > Streptophyta > Magnoliopsida > Asparagales > Amaryllidaceae > Allium > Allium sativum. Next base: position 26,303,101 of record CM060927.1, on the reverse strand, counting down.
AAAGAAAAGTAGAGTCAGACATAAAGCCTGAGTAAGTCTAGGACTATTCAGTCTATGAACAAAGAACTGGGCATGATAAGTATAAACTGGAAATGGGAAAGCACAATAAACTAGGTTAAGTTGTCTAGAGTCGAATGTACTTATCGTACCCCATATTAATCTCTGCATCCATATAAACTAGTTCCCAACAGGCACCCCATAATCAGGGTGAAGTGATTCGTTTCTAATGATCGGCTCCTACTCGCATAGTTACATGTGTCTTACGGCCCCCGATGTTGTAGTTACCTATGCTGGTCCCACCATGGGGTGTATCAAGTCCCATGGTGGCGGCCCGACACAATCCTAGAATGCACAGGTATGCTACTGGTGCCCAGTGCCTTATTTTTAAGCGCCGGAGTGTGTGCACGCCCGCACCTCGTTAGAACCTACACTGCTGCACCACCGCCGTCGATTTGACCTCTTACAGTCAGCCCAGTAATCATGCCCCACCCTGCCTAGTTCAGGGTATCCTGATACACCTTGTAGGGTTACTGCTGAAAAGGGTCCCCCGCTACTAGGTTTTCTATTTCTAGCCAACATGCTACGTTGGTTAAGTGTTTTGTAAACCTAACCCTCAATCAGTCTGTATAGTTTAGCATGTTCCATTTTGATTAAGTATTAATTCAATTTACTTAATCCTATCAATCCTGACTCAGCCTTAATTGTCTTATTAAAGCCTCGACCTCTCACATTAGACAGGTATTGTTGTGGTTGCCGGTTGGGTCCGGGCAGTCTTACGCCACAACTCAGTCTAACCTCGGGTCCTTATTGGGCTCCGTGTTTAACCACCAACATTGGATAGGTATTGTTGTGACTACTGGACAGCCAGGCGGTTCCGGGCAGGTTTACATCACAACTCAATCCAACCTCGGGTTAAACACATCGTATTTTCTAAATTTACATATTTTGTCTCTTTTCTTTTTATATGTAAATATTTGCGGCCCATTATTCAAATTCATCTTTATTGGGTAAAATTAATTTACACCACTCAATTGTTTTTCAAGGTTGGTGGCATGCGTCAAACATGCCAACACATATGTTCTATATTTTAACCCAATCGTCATTACCCCCGTTTTATACGTTCGCTACAATATAACATATGTTGGGTTTAACACTTAAACCCAACTTAGCCACATGAAAAAGGGGAGGCTTAGAACATGGTGTTTATATATTCTAAGTAACATAAAAAGAGGGAGTGTGAACGCATGAACTTGCAACATAGCGAACTAATTTACATAAGTTTGTCACTTGTGAACTTGCATTGTAACAACATATAATCATGGCATAAACATACTTAAACATGAATCATTCTATTCATATAATCATGACATAAACATACCTAAACATGAACCATTCTATTCATATAATCATGGCATAAACATACCTAAACATGAATCATGGTTTTTAATCTATTCATGTAAACTTGCAATTGGAATGTAAATCTAACTTAATTATGTGTCACATATATCATCATATGATTTTTTGATAACAACATAGGCCTAAAACATGTTTTTCAACTAGGCATAACACCAAACATAGTTTAGTCATGTTAATAAAGATGCTTACTTTTGTCTCTAATACAAAAGTATGGTTTTACACTTGAATCACGATGCCAATTCCATCATAAATTCATATAAACCATAATACTTAGTTGAATCCAATTACACACTAAAAGTGATCATAAAAGTATGTACATCATATTGGCATAATAGTGAATCATATACTTGCATGAATCTCAAATAAACTACCACAGCATATAGTCGTTAACATGAATCATATACTTGCAAATATCCAATAGGCCTAACATCGTTATACCACAATATCCCAAATCGATTCAGAATTACAATCATAGCAACATACAATCATGAATTAAATTAAGTACAATTCCATTTCTCATTTTACATAAATCAAAACTCAATTGTTCATTCACATCGGAATAGCACTCTACTTACAACGTATGACGAATCTTCAATTCAGGAATCTGAATTCTGAATTCTGAATTTGGAGATGCTATCCTTTGTTGTAGACGTTGTTTTGATTTAGTTGTCGTTGCTTTAAGCTTTTGAATTGTCTCCTAATCGTCTCTCAATTTTGACGGCTACTCCTAGTCATTCCTCAGCAGCATGACGGTCTCATTCTCATTTTTATTTGTATGAATTAGGTGGAGTCTTTGGTCCTTTTTATAGAGTTTGTGAATTGATTAGGACCGTCGATGGAGCTTGGATTAATATTAGCCATTCATTTGAAGGAGAGACCAATCAGGAGCTGACACCTAGCCCTAGTGACAAGACAAGGCTCAGAAATTCGGCCAAACACAGACTAGGCCAGCCAGGGGGGCTGTAACACCCCGTATGTTAAATAATTTGTTATAACATAAATCAGAGCAGAATTAAATTTAATATTCTGAATCAGGGGAAACGGGCTGTGCCATTGCGTTCGTCTCGGAAAAATACGCGAAATAGAGTCCGAGTTTTCGTAAATCGGAGTCCGTATGACCAAGTTATGGCCCGTCAAAGTTTCACGAAAAATCAAAAACGAAAACTGCTCATGTTTTGAGGCCCGGGATGAGTTTTGGGCTGTTTTTTTTTTGGGCCCTAAATGGTTCCTACACTTGACTTCTTCCCCAAGACATGCTTTAAAGGCTAGGATTGGTTCTAGGGTATATCCTATGGTCCTAAAACATCTAACTAATCTATATATACACCCTAATACCCCCTTTATCCTTACCAAAAATAGATCTAAGGCCATTATGCCACCACTTAGAAAATTGGAGAGCCTCCACTAAAAATCCTAAGAGGGTTTGCAAGCTAATCTACATCTTCTTCTACTTAATCATTGGGATTTGCTTCATTTAACTTGCTAATCTTGTTTTGGTGAGCTTCTATCCCCTTAATAATCAATTATTGAATTGATTATGATAAGATGTGATAAAGTATGGCTATGTTTGTGGATCCATATATTTATGCAAGCTTGATGTAGTGAATATTATGTGTTTTGCAAGTTATATGCCTTATGTCATGCAAGTTTCATAATATGTAATCATGATATTTTTATGCAAGTTGTTTCATGATGTTTATGATGCAAAACACTAAGTGAATATGGATCCATTATGCAAACATGTTATGCAAGTATGTGAGTACTTATGCAAGTCATGTATATGCTTATATGCATGTTTAACATCTTATGCAAGTATATGAATGTTTATGCAAGTTATGTGTATGTTGAAATGCAAGTTTAACATAATATGCAAGCTATGCAAGTATATGAATGTTTATGCAAGTTATGTATATGTTGAAATGCAAGTTTAACATAATATGCAAGCCTATGCAAGTATGTGAATGTTTATGCAAGTTATGTGTATGTTGAAATGCAAGTTTAACATAATATGCAAGCTTATGCAAGTATATGAATGTTTATGCAAGTTATGTATATGTTGAAATGCAAGTTTAACATAATATGCAAGCTTATGCAAGTATATGAATGTTTATGCAAGTTATGTATATGTTGAAATGCAAGTTTAACATAATATGCAAGCCTATGCAAGTATGTGAATGTTTATGCAAGTTATGCATATGTTGAAATGCAAGTTTAACATAATATGCAAGCCTATGCAAGTATGTGAATGTTTATGCAAGTTATGTATATGTTGAAATGCAAGTTTAACATAATATGCAAGCCTATGCAAGTATGTGAATGTTTATGCAAGTTATGTATATGTTGAAATGCAAGTTTAACATGATATGCAAGCTTATGCAAGTATATGAATGCTTATGCAAGTATGTGAGTGCTTATGCAAGTTAAGTATATGCTAAAATGCAAGTTCTACATGTTATGCAAATCACATGTTTGATGATATGTAAGTTCATATGCAACATGTTATGTAAGACACATGTTTGATAATATGCAAGTTTGGGTTAAATGTAGTTGGGTTAATATATGCTCATATATGCAAGTTGACATCCTCTTAACCCATGACAAAGTTGTATGCTAAACCCATGATATTTGTAATGATCTTCCCCTTATTTATGTCATGAAATGAGAACGATTTACGTGGGGAACGATGGGGTTGGTAAATATGTTAATAAAAATATGATTGGGTATGATTAAGCATAAAAAAATAAATAAATTACCATAAGTGGGAATTTACCTATTAAGTTAGGTCTACCCCATGGGAATTTACCTATTGAGTTAGGTCTACCCATGTTATGGAAAATTTGATATTAATTAGGGATAATTAATATGGGGGTGATTAATTAGGATTAATTAATCAACTAAGACACGAGGTTGGACCCTTTTGTAGCGGAAGTCTGCCCGGAACCGACCGGCCATCCAGCGGCTACAAATGATTGGCCCAATGTGAGAGGTCTTAGTCATAAATTAAATACATGATTAAAGTAAAGACACGAGGTTAGGCCCTTTTTATGACAGAAGTCTGCCCGGAACCAACCGGCATATCCAGCAGTCATAAAAGACGGTCTAATGTGGGAGGTCTTTATGAGGTCATGATCTTAATTAATGAATTAAGAAACACTTAACCATATTAGCATGTAGTGGGACATGAGGGGTTAAGTGGGTGCCTTGGGGTGGCATGATGAGACTAGTGGGTTGCCTTGGGTGGCAATAGAAAAATACGATTAGAATACTTAACCAAGGTGGAACATGTAATTAAACATGATAAAAGGGTTAAGTAAGTGCCATGGGTGGCATGTGAGAATACGATTAGAATACTTAACCAAGGTGGAACATGTAATTAAACATGATTAAGGGGTTAAGTAAGTGCCATGGGTGGCATGTGGGAATCTAGTGAGTGCCCTAAGTGGCAATTGAAATATGATTAAAGGACTTAGCCAAGATTTATAACATGTAAGGGGACATGGTTAAAGGGTTAAGTGGGATGCACTAGATTAAACGACAAGCTTAAGTAGTAGCTTGTGGGGGCCCATTTCAACCAATATCCCAACGTATCTTTGTAGGCTCGACTCTTGTCGGGTGACGGGACACGCATATTGGGCTTGACTGTAAGAGGCCAAAACGGGTTAGCGGTGGCAACGCGGGATCAACGGGTTTCATATGCGTGTGTGGACCCGGGCTGGTTGGTAAGTCGTTGTTGCATCGGGTAGATATAAAGCCGTGCACAGTGATATTATATGGTAGCCACTTTGGGGAATGATACACCCCCTTTTGTGGGACCAGCACGGGTATCTACGGTAGGGAGCCGATCGCTTGGGGGTAGTGGGTACACCTAGTAAAAATAGGGGCAGACGGCACCTGTGTAGGGGTACAAGAAACTACCGGGTGAAAAATTACTAAGTACACTTAGTGGGATCAACCTTTAAGTAGGAATTACTCTTGGTGGGTAGAACTGGTGTGGTGCAGTTAGTAATTATCCTTGGGTGGGTAGATGCGTCTTTACGGTTATCTTAGTTCGTCCTGTGTTCGTGGGCAACTTAGTGTAGTCATTATCCCCAAAGATACCATACCGAGTTCATATCATACCCTAATTACTTTAATAATTGTATTATTAAGGAGATAGGGTTCACTCAGGCTTATGTCTGACCCCCGTTGTTTTTATCTTTTTCCTTCAGGTCCTCAGGTTGGGCCTAGTGCTAGTGGGCTTTGATCAGTTTGCTTTATCTATCTCTTGGAGCTTGGACCGTAGATGTAGAGCTCAGCTTATCTTATCTTTTCTGTTATGGCTATTTGTTATGAGTAGTGGGATTATGTACTTATTTTATTCAGGATGGATATTTTGTACTTGACTCTTGTTATGGTTTTATGATGTAACCAAACATGTTTTACTTTCCGCTGCTATGAGATGATGTTTTAAAATTTTCAAGTATTACATTATATCTGTCTTGTTGTAATTTTACTGTTCTATACTCACTAAAAATACTCCACCGATGCTATGGCATTCCCTTAGTGAGTGACTATAGCGGGTGTGGGGTGTTACACGTGGTATCAGAGCTTAAGGTTACCGGAACAGATAAAATTTTTAGAAAAACTATTTTCTAAGAATATTTTTGGAAAGGAGTATTTTCAAAAACATGTCTTTTAAGAGAAAAGTTTTTGAAAGGAAAGCATAATCCCCAATAGCCATATCTATATCTTTCGAATTCTCCATTTTGAATCTCTTCCTTTCTCTCGTTTTGAGTTTCCCCTCCGCGTATAGATGATCTTTCTAAGATAGATAAGGATGGAAAACCACTTCAAGGGACTTAGACGTTAGTCGGATTAGAAGTTGGTTCAAGAAGGAGGAGGACTGGTAGGTATCTATTGGATAAACGATGGGAGGAAGGCTCAAATAGTTGTTTGGTTAATGAAAGATGAAACCTCATTGGTGGGAGGTTACGAGTGGAGAATAGGGAAGAAGAAGGCAAGTGGTTATCCTTTTAAGAGGAATAGGACACCTTATTAGGATTGTTCAAAGAAGCAAGGGCAAGGTATGGAATCTTCTGGAGGGTAGTTGTATTCCCTCATGACTAGGGTACCAGATGGGGATATGACCGTCTAGGTTGGAATTTGGATTTCTTTATCATCCGATTCAAGCTCTATTTGATTCTGATTTATTGAGTTCGTTTATCCCACCATTGTTAGTTGAGTCACTGCACTTAGACACCAGTTTGGTAGATGATCCCTTAGTTGTTTCAAACCCAGTTGGGGCTCCATGATATGTTTGGGTTTGAAAGTTTCTATACTTAGCGTTGAGTTTAGATGTGATGCTTGTTGGGCTTCACGGGCTATGGGTTAATTTTGGGCATGGACTGGTTATCCAGTAGGAGTGTTGTTCTTCATTTTCAAGGGAGAGTTGTTAGGCTTATGGGCCGCCTAAGTAACACTCTTGAGATCTCTTGTAATCCCATAGAATCTGTTATGCTAAGGTATCTAGAATCGCTTGACACGTTGGTCTAGAGTCTGCGATCTGTTAGAGTGGTCCAGGAATACCCGGATGTGTTTGAGGAGGTGAAGGGCTTACCTCCGAAGCGGGAGATTGACTTCCGAATATATCTGGTGGATAATGCTAAACCAGTATCTTGGCCAGTGTGCCACATGGCTCCTAGTGGGAGGAGGGAACTCCATAAGTAAGTAGGCGATTTGCTTAAAAAGGGGTCCATAAGACGAAGTATATCGGAGTGGGGCGCTCCAGTAGTTTTGTTATGAAGGCGGATGGGTCCCTCAGACTTTGTGTAGGCTAAAGAGAACTAAAGAAACTCACAAAGAAGAATAGACACCCATTGCCAAGGATTGATGATCTCTTTGATCGGTTGGCTGGCGCCTCAGTATTTTTGTAGTAAGACTTAGCCACGGGATTTCATCAGTCGAGAGTGGCTGAGGATAGCATAGAAAAGACTGCCTTTAGGACTCCGGATGATTTCTTTTATGAGTGGCTGGTGATGCCATTTGGTTTGACATACGCCCCGCATGTTTGGTTAATTTGATGAGAAGGGTGTACAAGGAGTACCTAAATAAGTTGTGATGGTCTTTATGGATGACATTTTGGTCTTTTCTAGGAACGAAATAAGTTTTCGTATGTGCTCAATAGGCTGAGTAGAGCCAGTATAGAATAAACGACGGTTTTGGAACGAGACTGGCGAGAACATCCAGAATTGGTCAAGGGCGTAATTAATTAGCCATTTTTATTTGTATCATCTCACGTAGGTCGTCTGAATCCGAAGGAGGTATCCCTTGGGTGTTTGTCTGATATTGGTTTAGGCCTTTGGGGCTTGCATTTGGGGGATGCCGAATTCGACTAGGGTGGTCTGCGTGGGAGACGGTTATGATGATTTTGGATGATATCCTGGTGGAGAAGAGCATGCCCTACATCTTAGGGAAGTGTTGGAGACTCTTCGAGTGCATAGTCTTAGGACAACAAAAGTGGATGGGATCCTTAGCATCCTATGAGTAAGGGTAACATGGTAGCAGACGCCTTAAGAAGAAAAAGGTTGTCCTTGAGTACATTGTTCGTTGAACGACGGAGCTTAGAGTTTATTTCTAAGTTTGACTTTAGACCTTCCATTGACTTTGTACCCGGTTTGCTAGCCTCCTTGGTTAGACCTACTCTTTTGGGGTGGATTGGAAGAGCACAGAGGGACGACCCACAGTTGGTTGAGTTAGTAGAGAAGCTCATAAGGGGGGAGTCGTCCAGCCATTTGAGTAAGTACACCCTAGATGATAGAGGGTGCTTGCGTAGAGACAGTAGACTTTGTGTACCGCAGGACGAGGGTTTGAGGAAGGCTATTCTTGATGACACACACCGTTTTAGGATGACCATTCATCCCGGTGGGGGTAAGATGTACCAAGACATGAAGAGGGCTTTCTTCTGGGCCGGTATGAAGAAAGATGTGGCCGAGCATGTCGCTCGATGCTTGGTGTGCCAACGAGTGAAGACGGAGCGAAAGAAACCAGGTGGGTTGCTTCACCCATTGGAGGTTCCGCAATGAAAGTGGGACAACGACTCGTTGGATTTTATTGACAGGTTACCCAGATCGAGAAAGAGTAATACAGGAATTTGGGTGGTGGTAGACAGACTTACTAAGAACACCCATTTCATACCTATGAAGAGCAAGAGGACTGCTCCATGGCTAGCTTCAGTATATCTTCGAGAGATAGTTCGATTACATGGGGTACCCTCTAGCATAGTGAGTGATCGAGATCCTATCTTCACTAGAGAGTTTTTGAAGAATTCGCAAGAGGCGGTAGGGACTCAGTTGGGTATGAGTACCGCATATCATCCTCAGACGGATAGCCAGACTGAGAGGGTGAATCATGTTTTAGAAGACCTTTATGAGGCTATGTATCTTGGATTTTGGAGGTACATGGGAGGAGCATCTTCCATTGGCGGAGTTGCCCGACAGACTTAGTGATGTATTCTATGGGAGGAAGTGCCTACATGAGACCGCAGAGGTGGTAGAGCCGAGTTTGCTTAGAGAAGTGGAAGCAGAGCGTGATGCGACGATTCGACGAGCTCCTACTTGCATCCTTGGGTCAGAGATTTAGAAGCTGAGAAACAGAGAGGTTCAACTAGTCAAAGTACAAAGGGGAGATGAAGAGAGTGACGCTACCTGGGAGACGGAAGCGAAGATGCGTTCGAGGTACCCTTTTTCTTTCGGAGGGTATATCCTTTTGCTTCTCCTTCATCACATATCTTGTGCTTATCTTATTCTTAGTATGTCCTCTCGTTAGTACTTTTGACCTTTAGATAGGGTAAACCTATGGTTGAAACATGTGTTTGAGACATGTTATGGTTGATGGATGCAAGTGGATGCAAGTGTTTGCTAGTGGTTGCTCGTGGATGCATATACACACACTCTAGGCACTAGATCGGCTCAGTCACTTCATATTGCATATTGCATAAAATTGTGTGTAGAAAGCTATATTTATGGATGTATAATGATTGTGTTATCATATGGATGATGCATTTTGGTGAATGATTGTGCACTCATGTAGATATTGTATGTGTCGATAGGGTTCCCTCGCATACATAATGGATGCATGGCACTATCATGGTTTGCATATGTTCATACATTAGATAGGGAACATATACACACACTTTTTGCATATGCTCATACATCATTAGAAATTGTTTTAAGGACAATGGATGCCAGTGTTTGATGGTTGAGTAGATGGTTGTTTGGTTGGTAGGATACGTTCTTCTTGACTTAGAGATTTCGGGGACGAAATCCTTTAAGTAGGGGAGAATGTAACACCCCGTATGTTAAATAACTTGTTATAACATAAATCAGAGCAGAATTAAATTTAATATTCTGAATCAGGGGAAACGGGCTGTGCCATTGCGTTCGTCTCGGAAAAATACGCGAAATAGAGTCCGAGTTTTCGTAAATCGGAGTCCGTATGACCAAGTTATGGCCCGTCAAAGTTTCACAAAAAATCAAAAACGAAAACTGCTCATGTTTTGAGGCCCGGGATGAGTTTTGGGCTGTTTTTTTTTTGGGCCCTAAATGGTTCCTACACTTGACTTCTTCCCCAAGACATGCTTTAAAGGCTAGGATTGGTTCTAGGGTATATCCTATGGTCCTAAAACATCTAACTAATCTATATATACACCCTAATACCCCCTTTATCCTTACCAAAAATAGATCTAAGGCCATTATGCCACCACTTAGAAAATTGGAGAGCCTCCACTAAAAATCCTAAGAGGGTTTGCAAGCTAATCTACATCTTCTTCTACTTAATCATTGGGATTTGCTTCATTTAACTTGCTAATCTTGTTTTGGTGAGCTTCTATCCCCTTAATAATCAATTATTGAATTGATTATGATAAGATGTGATAAAGTATGGCTATGTTTGTGGATCCATATATTTATGCAAGCTTGATGTAGTGAATATTATGTGTTTTGCAAGTTATATGCCTTATGTCATGCAAGTTTCATAATATGTAATCATGATATTTTTATGCAAGTTGTTTCATGATGTTTATGATGCAAAACACTAAGTGAATATGGATCCATTATGCAAACATGTTATGCAAGTATGTGAGTACTTATGCAAGTCATGTATATGCTTATATGCATGTTTAACATCTTATGCAAGTATATGAATGTTTATGCAAGTTATGTGTATGTTGAAATGCAAGTTTAACATAATATGCAAGCTATGCAAGTATATGAATGTTTATGCAAGTTATGTATATGTTGAAATGCAAGTTTAACATAATATGCAAGCCTATGCAAGTATGTGAATGTTTATGCAAGTTATGTGTATGTTGAAATGCAAGTTTAACATAATATGCAAGCTTATGCAAGTATATGAATGTTTATGCAAGTTATGTATATGTTGAAATGCAAGTTTAACATAATATGCAAGCTTATGCAAGTATATGAATGTTTATGCAAGTTATGTATATGTTGAAATGCAAGTTTAACATAATATGCAAGCCTATGCAAGTATGTGAATGTTTATGCAAGTTATGCATATGTTGAAATGCAAGTTTAACATAATATGCAAGCCTATGCAAGTATGTGAATGTTTATGCAAGTTATGTATATGTTGAAATGCAAGTTTAACATAATATGCAAGCCTATGCAAGTATGTGAATGTTTATGCAAGTTATGTATATGTTGAAATGCAAGTTTAACATGATATGCAAGCTTATGCAAGTATATGAATGCTTATGCAAGTATGTGAGTGCTTATGCAAGTTAAGTATATGCTAAAATGCAAGTTCTACATGTTATGCAAATCACATGTTTGATGATATGTAAGTTCATATGCAACATGTTATGTAAGACACATGTTTGATAATATGCAAGTTTGGGTTAAATGTAGTTGGGTTAATATATGCTCATATATGCAAGTTGACATCCTCTTAACCCATGACAAAGTTGTATGCTAAACCCATGATATTTGTAATGATCTTCCCCTTATTTATGTCATGAAATGAGAACGATTTACGTGGGGAACTATGGGGTTGGTAAATATGTTAATAAAAATATGATTGGGTATGATTAAGCATAAAAAAATAAATAAATTACCATAAGTGGGAATTTACCTATTAAGTTAGGTCTACCCCATGGGAATTTACCTATTGAGTTAGGTCTACCCATGTTATGGAAAATTTGATATTAATTAGGGATAATTAATATGGGGGTGATTAATTAGGATTAATTAATCAACTAAGACACGAGGTTGGACCCTTTTGTAGCGGAAGTCTGCCCGGAACCGACCGGCCATCCAGCGGCTACAAATGATTGGCCCAATGTGAGAGGTCTTAGTCATAAATTAAATACATGATTAAAGTAAAGACACGAGGTTAGGCCCTTTTTATGACAGAAGTCTGCCCGGAACCAACCGGCATATCCAGCAGTCATAAAAGACGGTCTAATGTGGGAGGTCTTTATGAGGTCATGATCTTAATTAATGAATTAAGAAACACTTAACCATATTAGCATGTAGTGGGACATGAGGGGTTAAGTGGGTGCCTTGGGGTGGCATGATGAGACTAGTGGGTTGCCTTGGGTGGCAATAGAAAAATACGATTAGAATACTTAACCAAGGTGGAACATGTAATTAAACATGATAAAAGGGTTAAGTAAGTGCCATGGGTGGCATGTGAGAATACGATTAGAATACTTAACCAAGGTGGAACATGTAATTAAACATGATTAAGGGGTTAAGTAAGTGCCATGGGTGGCATGTGGGAATCTAGTGAGTGCCCTAAGTGGCAATTGAAATATGATTAAAGGACTTAGCCAAGATTTATAACATGTAAGGGAACATGGTTAAAGGGTTAAGTGGGATGCACTAGATTAAACGACAAGCTTAAGTAGTAGCTTGTGGGGGCCCATTTCAACCAATATCCCAACGTATCTTTGTAGGCTCGACTCTTGTCGGGTGACGGGACACGCATATTGGGCTTGACTGTAAGAGGCCAAAACGGGTTAGCGGTGGCAACGCGGGATCAACGGGTTTCATATGCGTGTGTGGACCCGGGCTGGTTGGTAAGTCGTTGTTGCATCGGGTAGATATAAAGCCGTGCACAGTGATATTATATGGTAGCCACTTTGGGGAATGATACACCCCCTTTTGTGGGACCAGCACGGGTATCTACGGTAGGGAGCCGATCGCTTGGGGGTAGTGGGTACACCTAGTAAAAATAGGGGCAGACGGCACCTGTGTAGGGGTACAAGAAACTACCGGGTGAAAAATTACTAAGTACACTTAGTGGGATCAACCTTTAAGTAGGAATTACTCTTGGTGGGTAGAACTGGTGTGGTGCAGTTAGTAATTATCCTTGGGTGGGTAGATGCGTCTTTACGGTTATCTTAGTTCGTCCTGTGTTCGTGGGCAACTTAGTGTAGTCATTATCCCCAAAGATACCATACCGAGTTCATATCATACCCTAATTACTTTAATAATTGTATTATTAAGGAGATAGGGTTCACTCAGGCTTATGTCTGACCCCCGTTGTTTTTATCTTTTTCCTTCAGGTCCTCGGGTTGGGCCTAGTGCTAGTGGGCTTTGATCAGTTTGCTTTATCTATCTCTTGGAGCTTGGACCGTAGATGTAGAGCTCAGCTTATCTTATCTTTTCTGTTATGGCTATTTGTTATGAGTAGTGGGATTATGTACTTATTTTATTCAGGATGGATATTTTGTACTTGACTCTTGTTATGGTTTTATGATGTAACCAAACATGTTTTACTTTCCGCTGCTATGAGATGATGTTTTAAAATTTTCAAGTATTACATTATATCTGTCTTGTTGTAATTTTACTGTTCTATACTCACTAAAAATACTCCACCGATGCTATGGCATTCCCTTAGTGAGTGACTATAGCGGGTGTGGGGTGTTACAGGGGCTGGGTTCGACCTGGCACAGGGGCCAGGTCGACCCCCTAGTCGACCCCCAGGTCGACTATGTAGTCGACCTGGGTGCCTTGGGCGGGAAAATTCCCGCCCTGGCCAATCTGGCCCGATTTTTGAAATTTAAATTTGTTTTCTGAGCAGTTTTTGTCTGTTTGAATTTTAAACTGAATTCTGAAACTTCCGGAGGCCATATCTCCCTCATACGGAGTCTGCTTTACGCAAACTCGGACTCTATTTCAAGCAGAATTCTGAGACGGCGTATCCCGTTTCCCTTAATTCTTTGATTTGAAATTAGTTATACTTTATTTTGTGAATTTCACTGTTATAGAATACACAGGGTGTTACACTCCCCCCAATGTCCTCAGGGTGGGATTTGTGAAGCTTGACTCGAATCTCTTTCTTCTTGAAGTGCTTGGAAGTGTTGAAAGTAATGCTCAGCTTTCTCTTTTTCATTATGGCTATTTGGAGTGGGATTATGGTTTGCTTTTATGTACTCTGATAATAATTTTGTTCAAGATGGATATTTTTGTACTTGGCTTTAGTATATGGTTTTGATACTGTAACCAGACATGTTTTGCTCTCCCGCTGCAATGAATAAATTTTGAATTTTTAAGCACCAATTTATATATCTGTCTTGTGATGTTTCGTTCTATACTCTTATAACGCTCCATGAAAGTTAATGTATTCCCTTAGTGAGTGACATTAATGGACGTGGGGTATTACATGTGGTATCAAAGCTGAAGGTTACCAGAACAGTTAAAGATTTTGAAAACCGTTTTCAAAAGAATTTTTAAAAAAGATGTATTTTCAAAAACATGTTTTAAAGAGGGTATTTTCAAAGGAAAGGTTTATTATGAAAAACATAATCCCCAAAAGCCAAATATCTACCTTTCGATTATCTATTTGAGTCTCTTCCTTTTTCTTTCAGCATGTCTGGGGAATCCGATATACCCGAGGGCATACAGATACCAGACTGGTTCAGAAGGTATCTAGAGGCTAGGGCTACTACCGCAGGCCCAGCAAATGGTCCTCCTCCCCTAGCTGCAGTCGCTCCTCCTCCTCCTCCCCGTGTATACACTTTTTCTAAGATATGCAAAGACTTCCGTGCGATGGGCGGAAAACCGTTTTATGGAACTGAGACGTTTGTTGAGGCTCGGAATTGGGTCAAGGAAGTGGAGGACTTGTTTGGTATCTTTGAGATAGACGATGGAAGGAAGGTTCAGCTAGCTGCTTGGTTGATGAAGGATGAAGCTTCATTTTGGTGGGAAGTGACTAATGGAGGACGTGCAGTGGAGACGTGGATGGATTTTAGACAAAGGTTCGAGTTGAAATTTCATTCACAAGCAGAGAAGAGTTTATACATGGAGAGGTTCTTAGCTTTGAAACAAGGGAGTTTGTCTATGAAGGAGTACGTTAACAAGTTTAACTAGTTAGCAAGATTTGGTATGGAATTAGTTAATACACCACATAAGAAGGCTTTGAGATTTGCCAAGGGCCTGAATGAACCATTACACGGGTTGGCTATGTCCCACATTCCTATAGGGGCTACTTTCGAGAATCTTGTTGATATGGCGTTGATACATGAAGAGGAGAAAGGTTCTAATGTAGTAAAGCATAGGATAAGAAAGGGGATCCAAAGAAGGCACAGTAACAACAAAAGAAGGGCGGTAAGGATAACAAGGGGTCAGAGAAAAGAAAGTGTCACAATTGTGGAATACCTGGCCATTTGAAGAAGGACTGTAGGAAGAAGAAGAGGAGTGGTTGCTTCCAATGTGGTGAGGCAGGACATATGATTAAAGACTGCCCAAGGAGGCAAGGACAAGGGCAAGGACAAAGGACAAGATTTACTTCTGGTGGGAAGGTTCATGCTCTCATGGCAGCTACGCAAGAGAGAGGTAGAAATATTTCTGTTGAAAGTTTGATTTTCCTTTTCGATCATCTTGTACGTACTTTGTTTGATTCTAGCGCTTCACATTCGTTTATATCTGCTTCTATTGTTGAGTCTCTGCACCTAGATACTAGTATAGTAGTGGATCCCGTGGTTATCTCAAATCCTATTGGGGGTACGGCTCATCTGTCTATGTTATGTCGAGATTTGAGAATATCTGTGTATGGCGTTGAGTTCGAATGAAATGCTTATGTGCTTGGTTTCACGGGCTATGGGTTGATTCTAGGAATGGATTGGCTAGCCAGGTATGTTGCCATTCTCGACTGTGAAAAGAGGATAGTTAGACTGTTGACTAGTTTAGGGAATACTCTCGATATCTCATGCGACCCTAAGGGTTCTGTTATGCTTAGCTACCTAGAATCTCTTGACACATCTATTGATGATTTTCAATCTGTTCGAGTAGTCCATGAGTATGCAGATGTCTTTGAGGAGGTTAGGGGCTTACCTCCAAAACGCGAGGTAGATTTCCATATATACTTAGTGGACATTGCAAAGCCAGTTGCATTGCTTGTGCGCCACATGGCTCCAAGAGGAAGGAAGGAGCTTAGTAAACAAGTGAAAGTGTTGCTTGAGAAAGGGTTCATAAGAAGAAGTATCTCAGAGTGGGGTGCTCCAGTTGTTTTTGCCATGAAGGCTGATGGTTCGCTTAGATTGTGCATGGACTATAGGGAGCTGAATAAGCCCGCGAAGAAGAGCAGACATCCATTACCGAGGATAGATGACTCATTCGATCAGTTGGTTGGTGCTTCGGTTTTCTCGCAGTTGGATTTAGGTACAGGATTTCATCAGCTAAGGGTGACTGAGGACAACATAGATAAGACTGCATTTAGAACTCCAGATGTTTTCTTTGAATGGCTTGTCATGCCTTTTGGTTTAACGAATGCACCCGCATATTTCGTGGACTTGATGAGTAGGGTGTTTAGGGAGTTTCTAAACAAATTCGTGGTAGTCTTTGTGGATGATATCTTGATCTTCTCTAGAAGCGAGGAAGAGCATGCCTTACATCTTAAGGAAGTTTTAGAAACCCTTCGAGTACATCAGCTTAAGGCTAAGTTCTCCAAATGTCACTTTTGGAGGAAGGAGGTAAGATTCCTAGGGCAAACGGTCTCTAAAGAAGGGATAGCAGTGGATCCCGCGAAGGTGGTAGCAATCCAAGATTGGAAGATTCCTAGAAATGCAACGGAAGTAAGAAGTTTTCTTAGTTTGGCGGGCTATTATAGAAAATTCATCAAGGACTTCGCTAAGATATCAGCCCTACTTACTCGGCTAATGAAATAGAATTTGACCCTTTCTTGGGTTGTTGACTGTGATGATGCTTTTCAAAGATTGAAGAGGGCATTGACGACAGCTCCTGTTTTAGTTTTGCCAGATGGAAGTAAACCGTTCACTGTGTATACCGATGCTTGCGGGACAGGGCTTGGCGCAGTTTTGATGCAAAAGGGAAGGGTGATATATTATGGTGGAAGTCAGTTAAAGGTCCATGAGAAGAATTACCCTACCCACGACTTAGAATTAGCTGCCATAGTTTTTGCGCTTTAGTCTTGGCGCCGTTACTTGCTTGGTGAGAGGTTTGAGTTGTATACAGACCATAAGTCACTAAAATATCTGTTGTAACGACCCGGATTTCGCCCGACCCCAATCGATCGCAAGACCGATCAAGACCGTTCAAATTCCGCGTACGTTAACTTTGGGCATACAACACATCAGAACAACAACACAGACTTTTATAACAGCAATAATAAATGTTACATCAGAGTACAGAATATCAGAGTACATCGATAAATAATACAGCGGAAGATAAATTACAATAGATTAAATACATTGCAGCGGAACTAATCTCAGCGGAAAGCTATCATATTCTGGTCCCAGCTTCAGGCTTCAATCCAGGATCCTGCTTAACTATATCTGCAAAAAGCTACTCGACTGCCCGTGTGAAAAGAGGGCACCCGAGTTCGCAAAGTGAAACAAACTACAGGTCAGTCGTGGGACTGGTGTGAGAATTCTTAACCAAATTTATCTAATAAGTAGGCTAATCACAGGACCACGCCGCTAACGCGGAACGGGTTTACTCCATTGGATTGCCAGTGCATAAATAAAGTAAATCGCCAAATAACGTAATGCTTTTTAGAAAAATGAAACCATTATAAGACCCAGGTCCCATCACACAATGCAACGCACACCAGAGGATAAGGTTTTACCTTATAATGGTCAAAAGATGCTTGATACGTAAAAACGATATTATTATTAGTGTGTATATATATATTTAAAACATTTCAAATATAATATCAATCCTAGACGGCATTGCTACCATCTACTATGTCGCCATACTAGTTATACAATCAAAACCGCAAGGGCATATTGGAAATTGGGTTTCCATCATGAGTCAAGGCTAGGGAGGAGCTCCTGACCGATTCGAGACACTCTAGCAATGCCTCAAGATTCGGACGCTGGCGAACCCTTGGATACAGCAGGGCCGGTCCACAAATACTTTAGTGGATTAGTTATGCCTGAACACACGCTCCCCGATCCTATTGGACCTACAAATCAGCCGAGGGCGACCGATAAGAACAAAACCGAGGCCTCGCAAAAATTCCATCAACCACATGAGCAAATGTCGGGTCGTGTTAAAGCCCAATCACCACTTCTAGCTAGAAAGAAACGTGTGCACTCCCTGCGTTCCCTTCTCCCATTTCAGACTCAACCGGTGTGTGAGGCTCGCGAAGTCACGATATACACAAAGCTATGCCTAAATAGACTGTGCTTTGATCATCAACCACAAGGCCTGCTTTTCAACAAAGCCTTAATCATTTGCATCTTAGCATGCCACATTGTCATACCCTACCATATTATTGATCATCTACCAATATATATATATATATATATATATATAACCTCTAAGCTCATACATCTTAGAGAAGGGTGATAAGTAAAGAATAAATTCTTCACCTCCAAACAGAAATATATAATCGGTAGCGTTCAACAAATACAGTAGAAATGAATACAATGTCAGACACGCAATCCATTTACAAGTCCGCTCTGGGTCTGAGCGAAACAACGCGTCCTTCGATCTCCAAATGCGTTTGGACGATCATTACTAAATACCTTGCCTTGGAAGGCCAATCCCAATTCAAGATACCAGTCATCATCATCTCAACGATGTGAAAACCTTCGGTCTTCAATCACCGTCTTCATCTTCGACTCTTGATCGTCGTGATGATTATTCAAAATGGGTTAAACCCGGTCTTTCTGAATAACTCGCATATGTTGTGATTAAAAAGCAAATATTGGAAAATCACACATTACGCCACATTCCAACTCAGAATGTTCTTTTAATAAGATTTTCATATTAAAAGATTCTCATTAATTTTATCAAAGATAAACTCTGAAAATAAAATCTTAAATCTTCCTTAAAAGATTTATTAAAACTCCAGTTTTGATTTGATATCAAAAATCATTATTACAAGATCATTTATTTTAAGGAATAAACCTTGTCTTAAACAGGTTAAAGAACTAGTGTCCTTTAAAACACAGTTCACGATAAACCCACAAATCAATTTCCAAAATATGGAATTCCACATAAATCAAATCAGTACATAATCGATATAAATTTCTGTATCACACTAATAATATAAATGGAATACGGCAAAGCCTCTTAAATTCCATATATAATATCGGTCTTCTTTTACAGAAGCCCATTTCGATTATTACCAATCGAATTCCCACTTAATCCCAATTTAATACATTAAATTGGAAAAACTTGATTTTTAGAAAATGCCTTTTTAAATCTATAAAATTGATTTATAAAGTCCAAATAATAATTTCAATGTAAATTGGATTAAAGGACAAATGTCGTTTAAAACACCGTCCACGATAAATCCTCTTCACATCTCAATTTATTTCATAACACAAAATGTAATTGCAAATCCTAATAATCTTTAAAAAAACATATTTTAAAATAATCATTAAAAATATTCTTTATATAAAAGATTCTAAATGAGAAGCATTCTTTGTATTACAAATTTTTATCTTTTACAAATATTCTTTGTTTTAACATATACTTGATTAACAATATTTATTTTATGAAAAAAAAAATATACTTTATATAAAAAGGATTTCTAATGTAAAAATATTCTTATTTAAAAGAACACCTGAATCGAAATGCGACTCAATCATTTACCGTATAATTGGGATTATATGGATTTCACGCATATCATATATATGACAAGAACAGTATAATCATCAAATCATCCATCTTCATCCAAAGTGTAATTTCCACTGCGTAAGCGTTAAAATTAAATAATAACGCTCATCGCAGCCTGTCGATCCAACGATCAACATACAACTAAATATTGGGATTAGTGTATGTAAATTTTCATCCCAATACCCATGTGGGGTTTTCAGCCAACAACAAATAATAAACTAATTTGTGCACTTGGGCGATATGTGAAAATTATCGTCCCAATCACATAAACAAGTCGGGTAACTTGTGAATGGAAGTGTAATACATAATACATAATCATGACAAGAAAATGTCTCTATTGCAATGAATGAATAAGCATATTAGCTTCGTCTCTATTGATCACTCCTATTTTGCTAGTTTAAACTCAAGCAAAAATGGTTATATTGTTTTGGCAACTCTAATGTGACAAAAATGATAGTTTTCGATTTAACTAACCTATCTTGACAAGTATATGTCTTGCCAAACATAAGATATATATATATATATATACCTATATGTAAATTTCTTTAACTAATTCATTTTGACAAAAATGAATATTTTTGACAAAATGTCTGTTTTGGTTTAACTAGTATACATTGACTAAAATGAATAATTGTTTTCAACAAATGTAAATTGATAAAAGTGAATAGTTGGTTTCAACAAATGTCAATTGATAAAAGTGAATATTTTGTTATTAACCAGTATAAAATTGACAAAAGTGTTTATTTCATTTTAACTAACCAATTTGACAAAATGTCTCTCCTTATTTCACATAAAATTACAATAAGAATGCAACTCTAAAATCTATTCTTTTTATTGTCCTCTAAATGACGATAAAAGGAAATATTCATTCTTGCCATTTGTGCTACCACTAAAATGTAACTAAAATGTAGTTTTAAATCATACCTTTTATTTATATCTGAAACTGTGAATAAAAGGGTAACTCTTAAATTTGAAAGTAAAATGAAACTTTCAATTCGTGTTTTGTTTGAATTAAAGAATGCAAATAAAAATACAACTTTTAAACGATGTTTTATTCATATCAAAAATGCAAATTTACAAATGTAACTTATATTTTGATGTCTGGTTTGCATGTAGGATTGCAAACAAAATGAAACTTTTATTTTAATGTTTTATTTGCGACAAGGAAAACAATTACATAAATAAATAAGTGTAATCTTTGTTTCTAGCTTATTTGAAACAAGGAATGCAATTAAAGAAACAAATTCTATTTTTAATGTAGTGATTACAAATAGAAGAACAACTTTGTGTTCAACATATATATGTGCATTTGTGAAGGCAAATAAAAGAACAATTTTAATTTCAATGGGTATTTGCATTTGTGAATATAAAGTAAATACAACTCCCATTTGTAAAGTTTATTTGCAGTAATAAATGCAAATAAAAGAACAAGTTTCATTTTTAAAGTTTATTTCACTTCAAAGCATATTATATTTCAAAAATATATTTTATTCCAAAGTATATTCTATTTCAAAGTATATTTGCATTTGTGAATGCAAATAGAAGAAACAACGTTTCCTTCCAAGGTATATTTGCATTGGTGAATGCAAAAAAAAGAATAGTTTTGTTTTCAAAGTATATTTTAACAAATTCTATTAAATGTATAAAAGTGTGTATATTTGTATTAGTGAACATAGATAAAAAGATAGACTTTAGTTTCATTGAATGTTTGCATTGATAAATGCAAATAAAAGAATAAACCTTAATTTCAATGTATATTTGCATTGGTAAATGCAAATCAAGGAATAAAATTTATTTCCAATACATTTAGTTGCATGGCTGAGTGCAAATGAAAGAGTGATTTGTTTCAATATATATTTGCATTGGTAAATGCAAATAAAGAACAATTTCTATTTTCTATATATATTTGCATTGGTGAATGCAAATAAAAGAATAAATTTTATTTTTTTCTGTAATTCATAAATCGTGTTCTAAATGCAAACAAATAAAATAGGATTTTATTTGTTAGCCAAATTCTGTCGTAATGGAACAATGAAAATATATTTTATTTGTTGTTCATATTCTATTGTAAATAAACAAATAAAAATAATATTTTATTTGTCGTTCAAATCTTATTGCAAAGTAAACAAATAAAAATAAGGTTTTATTTGTTGTTCATTTTCTGTTGCAAAGTAAACAAATAAACAAAAATAAAGTTTTTATTTGTCTTTCAACTTCTAATGTAATATAAACAAATAAAAATAAGTTTTTATTTGTCGATCAAATCCCATTGCTCATTTTAGAATAATCAAAATAATAAGAATAATATTTTAAAGTAAATTAGAATAACTAGATCTGAATAAAATATGATTTAAATCTAAATTTAGATTTGTTTTTCTAATCGCAAATAAAATTCAACCATATATGAGATTTCAATGTGGATCTAGCATAACATGACCAACAAACATACCACAAGCAATCATCAACAATTCATCAATCACAGAATATTTCAAATCTGAATTTACATCATTATACAATTATTTTTAACACAAGAAAAATAATTTATGATTAATTAAATAATAAAATTCAGAATTCTCACTTTCGTTTGAATCTGACTGGTTCAGATTTGAATTTTCCTGAATTTCCAACGTCCTCAGTTTATGCTCTAGTCAGCTTCATGTTGTAGTGTTCTTCAATATGATCGCAACGCAACTTGCTTCGTTGAATTTCGTTGCTGTAAGAGGAAGTTGTGGTTTAATTTGCATTGTTAATGTTTTAAATAAAATAAATTAAATAAAATAATTACAAAATTACTTCTTCTTCCACACTGTATATCAGCCGAAGCTTTTCACGTTCAGGTTCAATCCTAGGTCATGATTTTTCCGATCCAAACATTCAGGGTCTCGGCGATCCAGCACCACCACATTAAAGAGCTTCGAATGGCGCATGCAGGGGCCCACCTCGGTGCAGTTTGGTGGTGTATCATGGCGCTGATTCGCCTATGGTCGACGCTGCTTCAAGCGCGTGATTCGAGGACTTTACTGAATGATGGAAGATCCAACCGTACGATTTAGAAGAGCTTTGGAAGAGCTTCGATTTTTGTTTTGGTTGATGTTCTAATTCGAATTGGTTTAGAAACGATTAGGGAATGAATTTGGAAGAACCATGGCCATTGAATTGAGTTGTGCGGCGGCTGTTGTAAATGAGGATTAGGGTTTGGTTTTCGGATTATTATATTATTTTAATAATAAATCTCGTTTTTCGTGTTTTAAAGGTGGATTTCTGGACTGTCTCAGAATTGGGCTTGCTTACTGTCGATCTTTACGTTTTGAGGCCTTCTGAACGCAATGGGATAGGTCTCGGGGTCCAGTTCTGAAATCTGTAGAAATTTTATTTAAAATTCCATTAAAAATTAATTAAATATTAACCGTACATTTAAATATGCCGGGGCCACATACGACCTCAGAAAATACCAGAAAAATTATTTTTAGCTTTCTTATGACGATACGGTTCTAACAAGACCAATTTCGTTGAATTTTGAGACAGTTTGAAAAATAGCTATTTTCAAGTCGTTTAAATTTAACTAAAATAGTCAAAACACATTTTCTTTTGCCACACTCACGTATTAATTCGAAAAATTCTGAAAATTGAAACCTAGCTATAATTTGACATTCCGGTTCCAACAAAAGTGGTTTCGTTGAAAACAGAGGTCGGTTGAGAAATGACTATTTTTAAGGCCAATATATTTAATATTAAAAATACATTTTGAAACAAATAAATACCGAAACTCAAAATATATATTATACTTCTTAAATGCAAAAACATTATTCCGGACTCAATGGAAGTGGTTTCGAGTCGAAATTCCTTCATATGTGAAAAGTAGCCCTTTGGGCCATATATATTATATATATAAATTCTACATCGACCTTTCTAAATATTGAATTGGCCATAACTTTTGATTTTCGCTATGAAATTTCAATTTTTTAGATTCGTTAGAAAGATATGATTAAACATATTTAAATATTTCTGGTTTCACTCAATTCTGATTTATTTTGAATCCTGTACATTCAGTTAAAGTTTAAAATTAAAATTTTAAAACTACCGCGCCATTTCCAACTCCATTTATATGTAAAATTAAATTTATTCGTTCTAACTTCGATTAAAATAAATTCTAGCCATTATTATTTATATAAATTACATTATAACCTCAAAATTCATTAAAATTGTCTAAAATAAAAATTTAAATTGGTTCAGAATTTGCGGGTTGTTACAATCTCCCCCACTTAAAATCTTTTCATCCTTGAAAAGGAAATGAAGCTAAAGTTATTTATTTAACTAATTTAATTCTCATTATTTAATTGTTTAATAATTTTTATTAGTTGAATTCATATTCACACAACAAATCATCAATAAATTAGTTGATTAAATTTTCAAAAATACATATATAACTTTTATATATTTAAAATCATATTTTCTAAAATCAAATTGTAATTTCCACTGCGTAAGCGTTAAAATTAAATAATAACGCTCATCGTAGCCTGTCGATCCAACGATCAACATACAACTAAATATTGGGATTAGTGTATGTAAATTTTCATCCCAACACCCGTGTGGGGTTTTCATCCAACAACAAATAATAAACTAATTTGTGCACTTGGGCAATGTGTGAAAATTATCGTCCCAATCACATAAACAAGTCGGGTAACTTGTGAATGGAAGTGTGATACATAATGCGTGTAACACCCCACATCCGTTAGTGTCACTCACAAAGGGAATGCACTAAGTTATGTGGAGAATTTTAGGGTAAAAGATGCAGATAAATTACAAGACAGACAGAAATTAAACAGCAGAAAATAAAACTTTGCTTTATTGATAGAATAGTTTGTACAACAATTTCTTTATAATATCAGAGTGTCATCTGTCTTACAAAATAAAGAAGCATAAAACAACATTTATATTCCCCATTTTAGCAAGAGCCAGCCATAGCATCTGAAAAGAGAATCCAAGCAAAACTTCGACAAATCTTCAAGCTGGGAAAGAGTGACAGTCCAACTTAACCTGAGCTATACTATTCCCTCCTTTACTACCTGGGGGGGGGGGGGAACGGAAGAAAAGAAGACGAAAGAAAACAGAGTCAGACATAAAGCCTGAGTAAGTTCAGTAACTTCTAGCATGTGAACATGGAAAAACAAAACGACATGAATTAACTGAATACAAGATAACACCATGACGATAGGGTCGGCAAGATTAGACAAGATAATCACAAGATATGTTAAGATAAGATTAACTGGATATGCTCTAATACTTTCGCCGCTTCGTTATTTCCTTGTTATACCGGTTTCTATATCTCTGCACCACATAACTAGTGTCCCAACTAGTAACGATAACGTGATCCCAATCCCTTTAGTTTCCGTTTCCTTCAGGCATACATTTATTATTTGTTACCTA
This sequence comes from Allium sativum, assembly GCA_030737875.1. Classification (NCBI taxonomy): domain Eukaryota; kingdom Viridiplantae; phylum Streptophyta; class Magnoliopsida; order Asparagales; family Amaryllidaceae; genus Allium; species Allium sativum. The sequence continues at coordinate 26,278,166 of CM060927.1, read as the reverse complement.
GATATAATCTAGGGTTTTCTATCAAGTGCTTTCTAGATTCAACTAGAGTTTACGCTATCTGCTGAACGCTTCTCGGATTCAGGGTTTATGCCACCTAGTCCAACTAGGGATTACGCTATCTGTCGAACGATGCCCCCAAGTCTAGGACACACTACCTAGAGTGGTATATGTTCCTATACTTCCCCACGCATGTATCGCGAATCGTTATCGCTTGTCTAGATGCACATGTCCTGTAATGTGCGGCCCGAGTCCTGTTGCAGGGCAAATCAAGAAACACAGAACTCGGTTGGGAGCTTTCAGATATCTGCCGGTGCAGTTGCTAAGGTCTGTTTTTATTCCAGTGGCTATGGTCCCACTTGACCCCTCCCTCAACTAATGAAAGGCACACCTTGAAAAATGAGAACTATACGCAGGCCCCCGGCGCCCCACTATCCTATGGCCATCCTCACCCATAACTAGATAGCAAGTATATGGTCTTTTGGAGTTCTCCGCCTTTCCGCTTCACGTATCTCGATTGAATCAAGATGGATGGTAGACGACGAGTTGCTATCACAGGGCTACCGTTTTCTTGCCGAATCACGCTGGTCCATCCTAGTCTTTAGGTTGCCATATATTGCAACCAAGGCATACCCCTGGTTCTTCTACGCAGACCTTAACCTCTGCGAGCCCAGGAGGATCATCAGCAGCCTCATAGAGGGATACCAAGAGTACCCTCACGTCCCCTCGAAGCCTCGGGCTTCGTAACCCAATTCGTTGGAGCCTTCTTTTTACTCAGACGGACATTCGCTCCTTCCCGAGTTATACTAAGAATTACTACTTAGTTTTGCAAACTAAGGTTTACCACTTAGTTTTCCAGAATCGTTGTTTTCTTAACCAAGGTTTACTACTTAGCTCCTTTTGACTAAGGTTTACTACTTAGTTCTCTTCCCGTCAATTTGGATTGGTTAAGTGTCATTAGTCAATTCAAGCTAACTTAACCCTCCTCATTTATCCTGTTAAACTGGTTAAGTGATATCAGTAATTCATGTTGACTTAACCCTACCACAAACCAAGTTATATTGGTTAAGTATTTCTTATTACTTAACCCTACCCATTCATCTTGTATTGGTTAAGTGTTCCTTTTTAACTTAACCTTGCCCGTCTGCTTTAACTAACATGTTATTAATGGTTAAGTATTACCCCTTCATGTTTTAGACTTAACCCTATTCCTTTATCACAGTCTGATGGTTAAGTGTTCAAGTTTACTTAACCCTATGGTCTAGCCCAGCTAACATATCAAATTGGCTAAGTGTATTAAATTTTTCTTAACCCCAACCTCTAGACTAGTTAACATGTTAATTTGGCTAAGTGTATTAACTTTACTTAACCGCACCTTCTAGTCTAGTTAACATGTTAATTTGGCTAAGTGTTTTCTTAGTTACTTAACCCCTACAAATCTTGTCTCGTTACCATGTTAAGTTGGTTAAGTGTCTCTATGGACTTAGCCCTCCCATTCTAGCTTAACTGTGTTAAGTTGGTTAAGTGTTCCTATGGACTTAACCCTCCCATTCTAGCTTAACTGTGTTAAGTGTCAGTATGAACCTAACCCCACCCATCGGTCTTGTTATCATGTTGAATTGGTTAAGTGTCCTAGTTAACTTAACCCTACCATTCTTGTTCTAGCTTTAACTAAATAAATTAAAGCCGCTACCACTCACATTAGACAGATATTGTTGCGATTACTGGATGTGCCGGTTGGTTCCGGGCAGGTTTACATCGCAACTCAGTCTAACCTCGGGTTAGGCATATTCGTGTTTTCTAAGTTCAAAGGGTTTCGATTAATTTTCAAATCAGGTTTTGAAAGTAACCATTCCGTCCGTCGGATCAGTTAGGGATAGCCAGGGAGAGCAGAAAACTTGTATTTTCCAAACCCAAGCCTAGACACTATCCTCTTTGTCACCCTGGAACTTTCTGGTGTATTATTAAAAGAGATGTCGTTAACAAACCTTTAATTTGTCTAAATTTACATTTTCTCATTTAGAACAAATTCTATAAGTAAATCATTCCTAATTTACTTATTTCCTAATTACTCTTCTGATGTAAATTGTCAACATTTATTCTTATGGCCCATTTTACCCTCTATATCATATTTATGCTTTTTGGTATGTAAACTCTACCAAATTAAGTGTCACTACCCATGATTTTGCTAAACCTGACTAGTACTCCCAATTATGGCCAATTTCAAATTTATGCCAATATACTTATCATGCCAAATTAGCTAATCCAATTCTGATTTAACATTCTAATTACAGTTCATGTCAAAGTAGACTTATTTCTAGTTCACAATCCATGTAAATGCTAGATTTACAAGTCAATACTAGATTCAAATTACACATCCTATCATTCATGTCAAATTTATCCAATTTGCATTTCTATGATCATGCCATAACACATGTTCCCAATTTATGCCAATTTCCAAGTTTATAACTACGTTTTTAGTAAATTTCATATTTTGCCTAAATCGTATTCCCACCGTTCGTATAATCGTGATTCAACCTAGATTATAAATAAATCTAGATTCGTAGAAAATAGGGAATGAACAAAAGATGCTACGAAAAAGATAGGCATAATAACTGGCATAAGATGACAATTCACAGGCATGGTAATATTACGACATGAAAAGGGTCGAATAGTATAGGTTCAAGAACATGGGTAGACCTAACTCAATAGGTAAATTCCCAAGGTCTAAAACTAAAGAAAACCAAGAATTGACAGAATAGATAAACATGGGTAGACCTAACTTAATAGGTAAATTCCCAAGATCTAAAACCAAAGAAAACCAAGAATAGATAATCGGGTTTAGACCCAATTTCATAGTCACAAAACTTAAGCAACACTTTCCTAGTCATGAATCATAGGTGTTAAATCACAGTTGTCCCTATTATGTCATAGGCAATAGTTTATGTTTCCTAATCAAAGGCATAGGCTTGTGTTCATAGTCAAGGAAATAATTCTCATAGTCACAGTCACAGTCATAGGCAATGTTCATAGTCATAGGCAATGTTCATAGTCATAGGCAAGGCCTAATTGGTCATCGAATCATAACAGTTCTTAATTAGGTCCAAGGATATAAGTACTGACAGAAAGATTTGGCATATTCTTTTATTCCTTTAATTTCATGTCACAAACAGAGAGAAACGTTCAAATCTAAAAAGTAACCGACTTACAGAGATTAGATTAGAATAGAAAGATGGTGTTTGAATCATCACTTGAATCCTAGCTTGACTTGAATCTCCTCTAGAAAGTCTTGAGCAGCATTTTCTCGTCTTAATTTATTTTATATATTATTTATTTATACATTTTCTCAGAGGCAGCATAAGGATAGAAAAGAATTGTGAATAGAGAAGGAGACTAAGGCTGTTTATATAGGATTAGGAGGACGAACCTAGGCAGAAAACGTGACCAAATACATCAGAACGAACCAGGTTCGGAAAACTGGAAAAAGCGGGGGGGGGGGGGGGGGAGGGGTCGACCCCCAGGTCAACTACCCAGTCGACCTGGGTACCCCCAGGTCGACTACCCAGTCGACCTGGGTCCTGGGCGGGAATTTTCCCGCCCAGCCCAATCTGGGTCTATTTTTCGAATTTGAACTCGTTTCTGACCTGTTCGAATTTTAAATCGAATTCTGAAACTTCTGAAGACCATAACTCCTTCATACGGAGTCCGATTAACGAAAACTCGGACTCTATCTCATGCAGAATTCCGAGACGAACGCAATGGCGCAGCCCGTTTCCCTTGATTTTGATTTTAAAATTTAATTCTGTCTTGATTTGTGAATCTTAGTGTTACAGAATTACGGGGTGTTACATTCTCCCCCACTTAAAAGGATTTCGTCCCCGAAATATTCAAGTTAGGAAGAATGTGTCCTACCATCTGATCACCCATCTACTCAACCATTCAATCACAGGCATTCATTGTCCTTAAAAGATTTCTAATGCTTTCACGTTCATATGCATAGTGTGTGTATATGTCTTTATCTAATGCAAAATCAGGCAGTCTACTGATTCAGTTGACCTCCTTAATGCAAATCATGTCAGTGCCATGCGTCCAATCATGTATGCAAGCATCCCTAGTTATGTAAATACTACATGCGTGCGCAGCCATTCATCCATATGCAACATCCATATGATAACATATCAAGTTCAACTTACAAACAAATACATATCTGTAAATGCAAGATGAAAGCGTCCGAACTTGATCTAGCGCCTATCACGTATGCATATGCATCCACGAGCAACCATTAGCAATCACTTGCAACCATCAACCATAACATGTTTCAAATACATGTTTACATCCATTGGCTTCTACCTAAGGATCGAAGATACGACCTAGAGGATATACTTTGGAAAGAGAGAAACAATTATGCGTAAAGCTCCAACCAAAGAAATCAAGGATGCACCCTTAAGGAAAAGGGTATGATGCTAGTATCTAGCCTTCTTGAGCTTTACTCCACTGTATCTTAACTAATTTAACTTCACGATTGTGAAGTTCCTGATCTCCATTTCCAAAATAAACAGATGTCAATCACGGTACCAAGTATATATACTAAGATGATTAGAGGTCTCCCTCTTATCCGCCATGCCATAACTATAAGGGTCAAAGGGTTACTACGTGCTTTTTAGAGTGCCTGTCACAACTATTCATCTCTCACGCAAACCATCCTAGTCGAACTCGACATTCCTCAAGTACAAACAACAAAGGCCTAAACAAATATCAGACAAGCACCCAAGGAATATCTCCTCCGAATTTAGACAATCTACGTGAGATGATATAAGCAAACTCGATAGTTATTCTCAAATCCCTACTAACCAAAAATAAACTGGTCGGACCACCAATTGGATTTGAGACTCTAGTGGGATCTTTCTACTATACAAGTACTATGGTGCAGAGACTCAACTATGGAAGTGGATATGAACAAATGCGAAGCGCTAAAACCAAAGGAAGGAGTACGAACAGCAAAACTAGACTCTTCCAACAGAACTTTACTACCTTTCTCCTAGGTACGCTTGGTGGTGAAAGTATGTACTTGCCCTTCTGAAAATCTTGTTCCTCGTTCTTGCCCTTGTCCTTAATTATATGCCCTATTATACCCTAGTAAAGATACTTCCTCCTTTATAATTTCTTCCTCCTTCGTGAGCTAAATCTACATCCATGAATTCCTCATCCTCTTCCGTGTGTAACCATGTTGACAAATATCTCGAAAGCTGCTTCCATCGTACAGAAAATCCTATAAGCTTGAAAGAAAACTGGCCGTAGGCGAAACAACTATGGCTATGGATGGAAGCCAGGCACGACTTCGCCCTTCGATGAGGTTACCTCCCAGAAAGCCAGGAGCCCCAGAGACTCAAGAAAGAAGGAGTCAAGAATTCAAACAGAGAATCAGAAGATAGTGCGTACGGCTTTTGGGGAATATGCCTTTAAAACAAATCTTTTCTCTTGAAAAATGCTTCTTTTAAAACCGTTTTGAAAATAATTTTTCAAATCCTTTATCTGATCTGGTAACCTTCAACTCTGATACCACGTGTAACACCCCACATCCGTTAGTGTCACTCACAAAGGGAATGCACTAAGTTCTGTGGAGCATTTTAGGGTAAAAGATGCAGATAAATTACAAGACAGACAGAAATTAAACAGCGGAAAATAAAACTTTGCTTTATTGATAGAATAGTTTGTACAACAATTTCTTTATAATATCAGAGTGTCATCTGTCTTACAAAATAAAGAAGCATAAACAACATTTATATTCCCCATTTTAGCAAGAGCCAGCCATAGCATCTGAAAAGAGAATCCAAGCAAAACTTCGACAAATCTTCAAGCTGGGAAAGAGTGTCAGTCCAACTTAACCTGAGCTATACTATTCCCTCCTTTACTACCTGGGGGGGGGGGGGGGGACGGAAGAAAAGAAGACGAAAGAAAGCAGAGTCAGACATAAAGCCTGAGTAAGTTCAGTAACTTCTAGCATGTGAACATGGAAAAACAAAACGACATGAATTAACTGAATACAAGATAACACCATGACGATAGGGTCGGCAAGATTAGACAAGATAATCACAAGATATGTTAAGATAAGATTAACTGGATATGCTCTAATACTTTCGCCGCTTCGTTATTTCCTTGTTATACTTGTTTCTATATCTCTGCACCACCTAACTAGTGTCCCAACTAGTAACGATAACATGATCCCAATCCCTTTAGTTTCCGTTGCCTTCAGGCATACATTTATTATTTGTTACCTAGATCTAATCTAGGGTTTTCTATCAAGTGCTTTCTAGATTCAACTAGAGTTTACGCTATCTGCTGAACGCTTCTCGGATTCAGGGTTTATGCCACCTAGTCCAACTAGGGATTACGCTATCTATCGAACGATGCCCCCAAGTCTAGGACACACTACCTAGAGTGGTATATGTTCCTATACTTCCCCACGCATGTATCGCGAATCGTTATCACTTGTCTAGATGCACATGTCCTGTAATGTGCGGCCCGAGTCCTGTTGCAGGGCAAATCAAGAAACACAGAACTCGGTCGGGAGCTTTCAGATATCTGCCGGTGCAGTTGCTAAGTTCTGTTTTTATTCCAGTGGCTATGGTCCCACTTGACCCCTCCCTCAACTAATGAAAGGCACACCTTGAAAAATGAGAACTATACGCAGGCCCCCGGTGCCCCACTATCCTATGGCCATCCTCGCCCATAACTAGATAGCAAGTATATGGTCTTTTGGAGTTCTCCGCCTTTCCGCTTCACGTATCTCGATTGACTCAAGATGGATGGTAGACGACGAGTTGCTATCACAGGGCCACCGTTTTCTCGCCGAATCACGCTGGTCCATCCTAGTCTTTAGGTTGCCATATATTGCAACCAAGGCATACCCCTGGTTCTTCTACGCAGACCTTAACCTCTGTGAGCCCAGGAGGATCATCTGCAGCCTCACAGAGGGATACCAAGAGTATCCTCACGTCCCCTCGAAGCCTCGGGCTTCGTAACCCAATTCGTTGGAGCCTTCTTTTTACTCAGACGGACATTCGCTCCTTCCCGTGTTATACTAAGAATTACTACTTAGTTTTGCAAACTAAGGTTTACCACTTAGTTTTCCAGAATCGTTGTTTTCTTAACCAAGGTTTACTACTTAGCTCCTTTTGACTAAGGTTTACTACTTAGTTCTCTTCCCGTCAATTTGGATTGGTTAAGTGTCATTAGTCAATTCAAGCTAACTTAACCCTCCTCATTTATCCTGTTAAACTGGTTAAGTGCTATCAGTAATTCATGTTGACTTAACCCTACCACAAACCAAGTTATATTGGTTAAGTATTTCTTATTACTTAACCCTACCCATTCATCCTGTGTCGGTTAAGTGTTCCTTTTTAACTTAACCTTGCCCGTCTGCTTTAACTAACATGTTATTAATGGTTATGTATTATCCCTTCATGTTTTAGACTTAACCCTATTCCTTTATCACAGTCTGATGGTTAAGTGTTCAAGTTTACTTAACCCTACGGTCTAGCCCAGCTAACATTTCAAATTGGCTAAGTGTATTAAATTTTTCTTAACCCCAACCTCTAGACTAGTTAATATGTTAATTTGGCTAAGTGTATTAACTTTACTTAACCCTACCTTCTAGTCTAGTTAACATGTTAATTTGGCTAAGTGTTTTCTTAGTTACTTAACCCCTACAAATCTTGTCTCGTTACCATGTTAAGTTGGTTAAGTGTCCCTATGGACTTAGCCCTCACATTCTAGCTTAACTGTGTTAAGTTGGTTAAGTGTTCCTATGGACTTAACCCTCTCATTCTAGCTTAACTGTGTTAAGTGTCAGTATGAACCTAACCCCACCCATCGGTCTTGTTATCATGTTGAATTGGTTAAGTGTCCTAGTTAACTTAACCCTAGCATTCTTGTTCTAGCTTTAACTAAATAAATTAAAGCCGCTACCACTCACATTAGACATATATTGTTGCGATTACTAGATGTGTCGGTTGGTTCCGGGCAGGTTTACATCGCAACTCAGTCTAACCTCGGGTTAGGCATATTCGTGTTTTCTAAGTTCAAAGGGTTTCTATTAATTTTCAAATTAGGTTTTGAAAGTAACCATTCCGTCCGTCGGATCAGTTAGGGATAGCCAGGAAGAGCAGGAAACTTGTATTTTCCAAACCCAAGCCTAGACACTATCCTCTCTGTCACCCTAGAACTTTCTGGTGTGTTATTAAAAGAGATGTCGTTAACAAACCTTTAATTTGTCTAAATTTACATTTTCTCATTTAGAAAAAATTCTATAAGTAAATCATTCCTAATTTACTTATTTCCTAATTACTCTTCTGATGTAAATTGTCAACATTTATTCTTATGGCCCATTTTACCCTCTATATCATATTTATGCTTTTTGGTATGTAAACTCTACCAAATTAAATGTCACTACCCATGATTTTGCTAAACCTGACAAGTACTCCCAATTATGGCCAATTTCAAATTTATGCCAATATACTTATCATGCCAAATTAGCTAATCCAATTCTGATTTAACATTCTAATTACAGTTCATGTCAAACTAGACTTATTTCTAGTTCACAATCCATGTAAATGCTAGATTTACAAGTCAATACTAGATTCAAATTACACATCCTATCATTCATTTCAAATTTATCCAATTTGCATTTCTATGATCATGCCATAACACATGTTCCCAATTTATGCCAATTTCCAAGTTTATAACTACGTTTTTAGTAAATTTCATATTTTGCCCAAATCGTATTCCCACCTTTTGTATAATCGTGATTCAACCTAGATTATAAATAAATCTAGATTCGTAGAAAATAGGGAATGAACCAAAGATGCTACGAAAAAGATAAGCATAATAACTGGCATAAGATGACAATTCACAGGCATGGTAATATTACGACATGAAAAGGGTTGAATAGTATAGGTTCAAGTACATGGGTAGACCTAACTCAATAGGTAAATTCCTAAGGTCTAAAACCAAAGAAAACCAAGAATAGACAGAATAGATAAACATGGGTAGACCTAACTTAATAGGTAAATTCCCAAGATCTAAAACCAAAGAAAACCAAGAATAGACAGAATAGATAATCGGGTTTAGACCCAATTTCATAGTCACAAAACTTAAGCAACACTTTCCTAGTCATGAATCATAGGTGTTAAATCACAGTTGTCCCTATTATGTCATAGGCAATAGTTTATGTTTCCTAATCAAAGGCATAGGCTGGTGTTCATAGTCAAGGAAATAATTCTCATAGTCACAGTCACAATCATAGGCAATGTTCATAGTCATAGGCAATGTTCATAGTCATAGGCAAGGCCTAATTGGTCATCGAATCATAACAGTTCTTAATTAGGTCACGAACAGAGAGAAACGTTCAAATCTAAAAAGTAACCGACTTACAGAGATTAGATTAGAATAGAAAGATGGCGTTTGAATCATCACTTGAATCCTATCTTGAAAGTCTTGAGCAGCATTTTCTCGTCTTGATTTATTTTATATATTATTTATTTGTACATTTTCTCAGAGGCAACATAAGGATAGAAAAGAATTGTGAATAGGGAAGGAGACTAAGGCTGTTTATATAGGATTAGGAGGACGAACCTAGGCAGAAAACGTGACCAAATACATCAGAACGAACCAGGTTCAGAAAACTGGAAAAAGCGGGGGGGGGGGGGGGTCGACCCCTAGGTCGACTACCCAGTCGACCTGGGTAACCCAGGTCAACTACCCAATTGACCTGGGTACCCCCAGGTCGACTACCCAGTCGACCTGGGTCCTGGGTGGGAATTATCCCGCCCAGCCCAATCTAGGTTTGTTTTTCGAATTTGAACTCGTTTCTGACCTGTTCGAATTTTAAATCGAATTCTGAAACTTCTGAAGACCATAACTCCTTCATACGGAGTCCGATTAACGCAAACTCAGACTCTATCTCATGAAGAATTCTGAGACCAACGCAATGGCGCAGCCCGTTTCCCTTGATTTTGATTTTAAAATTTAATTCTGCCTTGATTTGTGAATCTTAGTGTTACAGAATTACGGGGTGTTACATTGCATAATCATGACAAGAAAATGTCTCTATTGCAATGAATGAATAAGCATAATAGCTTCGTCTCTATTGATCACTCCTATTTTGCTAGTCTAAACTCAAGCAAAAATGGTTATATTGTTTTGGCAACTCTAATGTGACAAAAATGATAGTTTTCGATTTAACTAACCTATCTTGACAAGTATATGTCTTGCCAAACATAAGATATATATATATATATATATACTTATATGTAAATTTCTTTAACTAATTCATTTTGAAAAAAATGAATATTTTTGACAAAATGTCTGTTTTGGTTTAACTAGCATAAATTGACTAAAATGAATAATTGTTTTCAACAAATGTAAATTGATAAAAGTGAATAGTTGGTTTCAACAAATGTCAATTGATAAAAGTGAATATTTTGTTATTAACCAGTATAAATTGACAAAAGTGTTTATTTCATTTTAATTTACCAATTTGACAAAATGTCTCTCCTTATTTCACATAAAATTACAATAAGAATGCAACTCTAAAATCTATTCTTTTTATTGTCCTCTAAATGATGATAAAAGGAAATATTCATTCTTGCCATTTGTGCTACCACTAAAATGTAACTAAAATGTAGTTTTAAATCATACCTTTTATTTATATCTGAAATTGTGAATAAAAGGGTAACTCTTAAATTTGAAAGTAAAATGAAACTTTCAATTCATGTTTTGTTTGAATTAAAGAATGCAAATAAAAATACAACTTTTAAACGATGTTTTATTCATGTCAAAAATGCAAATTTACAAATGTAACTTATATTTTGATGTTTGGTTTGCATGTAGGATTGGAAACAAAATGAAACTTTTATTTTAATGTTTTATTTGCGACAAGGAAAGCAATTACATAAATAAATAAGTGTAATCTTTGTTTCTAGCTTATTTGAAACAAGGAATGCAATTAAAGAAACAAATTCTATTTTTAATGTAGTGATTACAAATAGAAGAACAACTTTGTTTTCAACATATATATGTGCATTTGTGAAGGCAAATAAAAGAACAATTTTAATTTCAATGGGTATTTGCATTTGTGAATGTAAAGTAAATACAACTCCCATTTGTAAAGTTTATTTGCAGTAATAAATGCAAATAAAAGAATAAATTTCATTTTTAAAGTTTATTTCACTTCAAAGCATATTATATTTCAAAAATATATTTTATTCCAAAGTATATTCTATTTCAAGGTATATTTGCATTTGTGAATGCAAATAGAAGAAACAACGTTTCCTTCCAAGGTATATTTGCATTGGTGAATGCAAACAAAAGAATAGTTTTGTTTTCAAAGTATATTTTAACAAATTCTATTAAATGTATAAAAGTGTGTATATTTGTATTGGTGAACATAGATAAAAAGATAGACTTTAGTTTCATTGAATGTTTGCACTGATAAATGCAAATAAAAGAATAAACCTTAATTTCAATGTATATTTGCATTGATAAATGCAAATCAAGGAATAAACTTTATTTCCAATACATTTAGTTGTATAGTTGAGTGCAAATGAAAGAGTGATTTGTTTCAATATATATTTGCATTGGTAAATGCAAATAAAGAACAATTTCTATTTTCTATATATATTTGCATTGGTGAATGCAAATAAAAGAATAAATTTTATTTTTTTCTGTAATTCATAAATCGTGTTCTAAATGTAAACAAATAAAATAGGATTTTATTTGTTAGCCAAATTCTATCGTAATGGAACAACGAAAATATATTTTATTTGTTGTTCATATTCTATTGTAAATAAACAAATAAAAATAATATTTTATTTGTCGTTCAAATCTTATTGCAAAGTAAACAAATAAAAATAAGGTTTTATTTGTTGTTCATTTTCTGTTGCAAAGTAAACAAATAAACAAAAATAAAGTTTTTATTTGTCTTTCAACTTCTAAAGTAATATAAACAAATAAAAATAAGTTTTTATTTGTCGATCAAATCCCATTGCTCATTTTAGAATAATCAAAATAATAAGAATAATATTTTAAAGTAAATTAGAATAACTAGATCTGAATAAAATATGATTTAAATATAAATTTAGATTTGTTTTTCTAATCGCAAATAAAATTCAACCATATATGAGTTTCAATGCGGATCTAGCATAACATGACCAACAAACATACCACAAGCAATCATCAACAATTCATCAATCACAGAACATTTCAGATCTGAATTTACATCATTATACTATTATTTTTAACGCAAGAAAAATAATTTATAATTAATTAAATAATAAAATTCAGAATTCTCACTTTCGTTTGAATTTGAGCGGTTCAGATTTGAATTTTCCTGAATTTCCAACGTCCTCAGTTTACGCTCTAGTCAGCTTCATATTGTAGTGTTCTTCAATATGATCGCAACGCGACTTGCTTCGTTGAATTTCGTTGCTGTACGAGGAAGTTGTGGTTTAATTTGCATTGTTAATGTTTTAAACAAAATAAATTAAATAAAATAATTACAAAATTACATCTTCTTCCACACTGTATATCAGCCGAAGCTTTTCACGTTCAGGTTCAATCCTAGGTCATGATTTTTCCGATCCAAACATTCAAGGTCTCGGCGATCCAGCACCACCACATTGAAGAGCTTCGAATGACGCATGCAGGGGCCTACCTCGGTGCAGTTCGGTGGTGTATCACGGCTTGATTCGCCTATCGTCGGTGCTGGTTCAAGCGCGTGATTCGAGGACTTTACTGAATGATGGGAGATCCAACCGTATGATTTAGAAGAGCTATGGAAGAGCTTCGATTTTTGTTTTGGTTGATGTTCTAATTCGAATTGGTTTAGAAACTATTAGGGAATGAATTTGGAAGAACCATAGCCATTGAATTGAGTAGTGCGGCGGCTGTTGTAAATGAGGATTAGGGTTTGGTTTTCGGATTATTATATTATTTTAATAATAAATCTCGCTTTTCGTGTTTTAAAGGTGGATTTCTGGACTGTCTCAGAATTGGGCTTGCTTACTGTCGATCTTAACGTTTTGAGGCCTTATGAACGCAATGGGAAAGGTCTCGGGGTCCAATTCCGAAATCTGTAGAAATTTTATTTAAAATTCCATTAAAAATTAATTAATTAAATATTAACTGTACATTTAAATATGCCGGGGCCACGTACGACCTCAGAATTTCCAGAAAAATTATTTTTAGCTTTCTTATGACGATACGGTTCTAACAAGACCAATTTCGTCAAATTCTGAGACTGTTTGAAAAATGGCTATTTTCAAGTCGTTTAAATTTAACTGAAATAGTCAAAACACATTTTCTTTTGCCACGCTCACGTATTAATTCGAAAAATTCTGAAAATTGAAACCTAGCTATAATTTTACATCCCGGTTCCAACAAAAGTGGTTTCGTCGAAAACAGAGGTCGTTTGAAAAATGATTATTTTTAAGGCCAATATATTTAATATTAAAAATACTTTTTTAAACAAATAAATACCGAAACTCAAAATATATAAGTGTTTATACTTTTTAAATGCAGAAACATCATTTCGGACTCAATGGAAGTGGTTTCGAGTCGAAATTCCTTCATATGTGAAAAGTAGCCCTTTGGGCCATATATATTATATATATAAATTCTACAGCGACCTTTCTAAATATTGAATTGGCCATAACTTTTGATTTTCGCTATGAAATTTCAATTTTTCAGATTCGTTAGAAAGATATGATTAAATAGATTTAAATATTTCTGGTTTCACTCAATTCTGATTTAGTTTGAATCCTGTACATTCAGTTAAAGTTTAAATTTTAAAACTACCGCGCCATTTCCAACTCCATTTATATTTAAAATTAAATTTATTCGCTCTAACTTCGATTAAAATAAATTTTAGCCATTATTATTTATATAAATTACATTATAACCTCAAAATTCATTAAAATTTTCTAAAATAAATTTTTTAAATTGGTTCAGAATTTGTGGGTTGTTACATCTGTCCTCTCAAAAAGGTCTAAACTTAAGGCAGTAGAGGTGGATGGAGTTCTTAGCATCCTACGATTTTGAGGTTTCATATACCCCTGGCAAGGGTAACATTGTAGCTGACGCCTTGAGTAGAAAGAGGTTGACTTTGAGTCCTTTGTTTGTCGAGCGGCAGAGTTTAGAGTATATATCTACCTTTGACTTTAGACCCTCTATCGATTATGTACCCAGTTTGTTGGCATCATTAGAGGTGCGACCGACGCTTATGGATCAGATAGGAGGGGCACAACAAGATGACCCACAACTGATAGAGATAGTAGACAAGCTCATAAGAGGGGAGTCTTCGAGCCGTCTTATTAGGTATACTATATATGAAAAAGGTTGGTTGCGTAGGGATGGGAGACTTTGTGTATCACGAGACGAGAGTTTGAGAAGGACAATCCTTGAAGAAGCACATCGTTCTAAGATGACCATACATCCCGGTGGTGACAAGATGTATATGGGCATGAAGCAAGTTTTCTTTTGGGCCGGAATGAAGAAGAATGTGGCTGAGTTCATTTCTAGATGCTTAGTGTGCCAGCAAGCCAAGGTTGAACAAAAGAAGCCAGGTGGTTTGCTTCACCCTTTAGAGGTTCCACGGTTGAAATGGGAAAGTGTTTCCATGAATTTTGTTGATGGGTTGCTAAGGTAAAGAAAGGGTAATACGGGGATTTGGGTAGTAGTAGATAGACTTACTAAGAGCGCCCATTTCATCCCCGTTAAGAGTAAAAGAACGGCAGCATGGTTAGCATTTGTTTATCTCCGAGAGATGGTTCGTCTACATAGCATACCTTCTAGTATCATAAGTGATCGAGATCCCATTTTCATTAGTGAGTTTTGGAAGAGCTTGCAAGCGGCGAAAGGAACGCAGTTGTGTTTGAGCACCGCTTATCATCATCAGACAAACGGCCAAACAGAAAGAGTGAATCGGATTCTAGAAGATCTTTTGAGGTTATGCATCTTGGACTTTGGAGGGACATTGTAATGATCCAGAATTTTGAACCAATTTGAAATTGGAATTTTTAATACTTAATTTGAATTTTCTGAACATAAAATAAATTTAAGAATGTTTAATAATTTTGATAGGTTAAACAATAGGTTTTATTTGAATTATAACATTTATAAATGGAAATGATTATAAGTTTGGATTTACTGATATTATTTGTCGTTACATCGAATTTGTCAAAAGATAACATAAATTAATAGCATTAGTATTATGCGTTGCTCTTTGTTTTCATAACGTTTAAGGTAAATGCTACCAAAAACACATTCCTTCTCCTTTTTACAAGTGTTAAGACACTTGTAATTTTGTATGCAACATTCCATGCATAAAATACACATGTCCTATGATGTGCCACTCTCTCCTTACTCCTCTTTACTTATAAATACCACCCTTTCCTTCCACTTTTTCATTCATTCTCACTTCTTTTCTTTCTCTCTTCTTCTTAAAGCTTATGGCCATGGTTTCCATGGCATAAGTCTTCCTCTTTTCCATCACCACCTTGCCAAAGTTTGTCATTCTCCTCCTCCTCTTATAATATAAAGAGAGACTAGTGTATATTATATTATATATATTTTGGTGAAGAATTCGTTGTGCTGAAATACTGCCCGGCGATTCGCTTTGCTAGGCTCGCCTACCGTGAAGATTTGGAAAGCTGTTAGGTGAGAACTCTTTAACC
This sequence comes from Allium sativum, assembly GCA_030737875.1. Classification (NCBI taxonomy): domain Eukaryota; kingdom Viridiplantae; phylum Streptophyta; class Magnoliopsida; order Asparagales; family Amaryllidaceae; genus Allium; species Allium sativum. The sequence goes on along the minus strand of CM060927.1, from coordinate 26,262,438 downwards.
ACGGTTTATATATTTAAGTAGTAGCTAGACTAATTTAAATATAGTGATGAATTATTATTAGTTAATGATGATTGATATTTGTTGTGATGGATGATGGATGCGAAGTTTAGAACACACACTATTAAGCGTTAGTGTTATAACGCTTGTGCACAATTATGATTTATTGAATCGTGTTGATGATGGTTGCTATGGATGTTTAAATGGTTGTTGTTATTTTGCACACATTATGACACAACAATTATGGTATCGCATTAGTGATCAACAAATCTCCTTCATAATTAAAAGCAATATCATTATTGAAATTGAAGGTTAATAATTGGAAAAGACCATATGCATGAATTTATATATATTTTTAAAGTCCTGTAAATGAATAAATAAATACTGGAACATTCTAGAATGATAGAGAGGATAGTGTCTAGGCTTGGGTTTGGAAATGAAGTTTCCTACTTTCCCTGGCTATCCCTAACTGATCCGACGAATGAGAAGGTTAATTTGAAGTTATTTGAATTTAGAAATGAAATGGAATTTATGGAAGTTGAATTTTAGATCCAAATTAATTTGGAAAGTAAATTTAAATGATTTTAAAAGGGTTATATAAGGATATAATGGTTTTCTAAGATATTTTGAAGTATCATAGAATAATGGTTATTATGGTCAAAATAGAGCTTGTTGCATAACGGCATTTTATGTATTTTAGATGCAAACTTTAAACGCTTATAACTTTTGCAGTCCAAATCGGATTTCCAAGAAACGAAAAACAATTGATTTATATTAACAAGAGCTTTTAAATGAGTGAAAGCAGATTTTAAATTCAAGTTATAATTTTCAAGTTATGTTTAAAACATTTTTGAAAAGATCGTTGTAAGAGAAGTTATCGACCATAACCATAAACAACCATTTTTTAATGTTTCTAAAAATATGGAAAAAATGGTAAAATCATTATAAATTATGTAAAAAATGTTTTGAATTGTAAAGTTTAAGTTTTGACTAAGAAAAGCGATGTTTTGATCGAAGTAATTAAGATAACTGTTTTGTAACGCTATTGTAACACTTTTGAAAACATTATTGTAACGCTTCCTTCGAAAACAATCTATTTTGAAGTTTTAGACCGAAAACTATTTTCCGAACTATAAGTAATGATTTGTGGAATATTTTCAAAGGCTTAAAAGTATTAGAAATATTTTATATGGAATTTAAATTGATATTAATATGGGTTTTCAATTTTAAATAATTGGATAAGGTTGGAGATAAATCTTCGGATGTTTGATATTAATCTGGTTGATGATGATTCTTATTATTTGAGGAATTTAAAAGGTAGTTCACCATTAATCCGCTTATAGTGTGAGTTGGATATCGAGATTAATATTAAGTATAAGTTGATGGTATTTCCATCCAGATCTAATGTCAAAGAGTTGGATAAATCTTTTAATTAAGATACGAGTTTCCTAAGTTGACTGGGATAAGTTGGATAGAAATAATATTCAGATATTTGATATGAAATTATGTGGTGTAAACGTATACTTTTGAGGAATTTGGAAGATATTATTATATCATTATTCCACTTATAGTATTCGTTGATTATGAGAATTGATATCGAATATAAGTAGATACAATTTTTGTGTAACTTATGTTCAATATCAATTGATTTGGGTTTTGTCGTGAATCATATCTTCAATAATATCATTCTTGAAACCCCATGAGATTGAGTTATGGAAATTCATATCGTAATTTGAGGATTTAATCAGATCTTTGATTTGAGGAAATTAAAAGTGAGGAATTAGAAAGAAAGAATAATCTTTTAGTTAAGATTAAAGAATGGAATGTTGGAAAATCAATTTAATTGGAAACTATGGTTGAAATGTGGATTAAGGATTTTCAAAAGGAAACTGGATTTTGATAACGAGTTATCAAATGGAAAATTAATTAAGGATTTAAGGCTAAATCATCTTTGATTTAAGGGATGTGTTTTAAAAGAGAAAGGTTAAATATGGATTTTGTAATAATTTGAGAATGGGTTTAAAGAAGTTTAATTTTCACAAAATCCAAGAAGGAAGGAGATTGGTAGAAAGCCTGTGTGTTCTATAATTGTGTTTTTTTTTAAATTGCACCTATTATTTGGAAAGACCGGGATCGGATGTATGTTTGAAAACCATTCCAAGTGATAATACAACATTGTGGAGCAATTGAAGACATTGGAGACGACATTGAAGACCGGGACCCTTCATGTCATAAGGACGACTTGTTGAATGTCTCGAATGGGTCAATCCCATTTGCAGATGGATTTTTTATTAGTTAAGTGGCAAGAAGCCTGAACATATGTAAAGGAATTCAGGATTGTTGTTTCGTTCAGACCCAGAACGAACTTGTATGGATTGTGCGTCTGACATTGTAATTGACTACGTAGCACTGATCTTTGTTAAATATATATCTTCTTGGTGGCGGAGAATTTATTCTCTTGCTTAACAGCCTTCTCTAAAACGTATGAGCTTAGAGGTTATATATTGATAGAAATCGGTGATGCGTAGTGAATGGACAATGTGGCATACTTAATTTATGTGATAAGCTATGGATGATCAAAGAATGGCTTATTTAAGCGTAGCTTTGTGTATATTGTGACCTCGACGAACCTCACACCCCGGATTGATGGTAAACCGGTGGTCATATTTTTATGTTCGTTTTGTATGTTCAGTGCACCGGGATGTGATGATGAAAGGGTACTGCGATGTCCCTAGTCTGGGACGCTATTTGTTGGGTACTTTGATTCATGTATGGTGGGTAAGTATAACGGAGTCTGAATCTGGACGTTATTCGCGAGTATTGGGATGATGCACACAAGAAAGTTTGTAAGCCCACGAATGATCTTTCGTACCAGGAACCATCATGTTCGTAACCCAATCTCCACTGCGAGCCCGTATGGTTTTGATTGTATAGCCTGCTGGTTACCGGCAGGATTGTCAGTATAATGGGATGGGGCATTATGCTGGCTAGGATTAATACATTTACTTGCGAAAAGGTTTTTCACACTATATATAATAGTAAAGGAGGATTTTCACATATGAATGCATTTTTGGTTATCGTAAGGCAAAAATCGCACATCTGGTGTGCGCTTGCAATGTGTGATGTGGGACGAGCTTATGATAGCTTCATTTTTTAAAAAGTCATTGCGAATTTCTATGAACTGGTATCCACATGGAGTAAAACCGTTCCACATTAGCGGCGTGGTCCGGTGAATTACCTAACTTTAAAATAAACCCTAAAAACAATTGTTTTGAGTTCCTACACCAGTCCCACGACTGGAGTTTATTATTCCCTCACCTAAACTCTGGGTGCCCATAATTTTTGCACGGGCAGCCTAGTAGTTTGGTTCGCAGATTTAACCTTGGAGTTAGTTGGAGCAGGATTCTGGTTTAACTGAAGCTATTATGTTTGGAGCATTCGCATTCTTCCGCTGAGTTTAGTTTCTTTTCCGCTGTATAACCGATGAACTCTGATGTACCTCTTGTAACTCTGATGTAATATAATTTTAATGATAATGGAAAAGTTGTTTTTATTTTGTGCAAATGTGTAAGTGCCCCTAACAATCCGTCTTTATGAAAGGTTTAAGTTGATTTAATTACCGGCGAAAACCGAGCAAAGAGCCGAGTCGTTACAGACATGGGAGGAACACCTTCCATTTGTAGAGTTCGCCTACAACAACAGCTATCAGACTAGTATTGGCATGGCACCTTTTGAAGCTCTATATGGACGACCTTGCCGATCACCGACTTGTTGGTGGGAATCTACGGATAAGATTTTTCTTGGGACCAAGATGGTTAGAGAAACCTCGGAGAAGATAAACTTGATTCGAAGACGCATGAAGACGGCACAAGACCGGCAAAAGTCATAAGCTGATAAGAGACGTACCGATCTTTAGTTCGATGTTGGAGTCACGGTTTTTATTGAAGTATCACCATTGAGGAATGTAGTTCGTTTTGGATCTGTAGGGAAATTGGCACCGAGATCCGTAGGGCCATTCCCCACTACAGAAAGAATTAGACAAATGACCTACAGAGTGAAGTTGCCTGAGAAGCTTATTGGTGTTCATGACGTATTTCACGTGTCGCATTTGAAGAAGTGTTTACACGATACCGCAGAAGTAGTAGAGCCGAGGATGCTTAGAGAAGTGGTAGTAGAGCGAGATGCCACGGTTAGACGAGTTCCTACATGCATCCTTGGATCGGAGGTCAAGAAATTACGCAACCGAGAGGTCAAGTTGGTTAAAGTCCAATGGGGAGATGATCAAGGAGACCCGACTTGGGAAACGGAAGACAAGATACGTGTGTAGTGTTCTTTCATTTTTAAGGGTATGTTCTTAACTTTTCCTCTTTCTACCGCTTTGTTTATACTTGTTCTATCGTTTAGTGTATCCTCTCTATTATATCTTCGGTCTTTAGGTGGAAAATCCTATGGTTGTAAACATGTGTTTGAGACATGTTATGTTTGGTGGATGCAAGTGGATGTAAGTGTTTGCTAGTGGTTGCTCGTGGATGCATTTAGACACACATTAGGCACTAGATCAGCTCAATCACTTTCATATTGCATATGGATGAGTGTGCATATTTAAATTAATGGATGTATATTGAATGTGTTATCATATGGACGTTGCATTTGGATGAACGGTTGTGCACTCATATAGAAATGATATGTATCATTAGGATTCTTTTGCATACATAATGGACGCATGGCACTATCATGATTTGCATTAAGGAGGTCAACTGAATCAGTAGACCGCCTGATTTTTCATTAGGATAAGGACATATACACACACTTTGCATATGTTCATGAAAACATTAGAGATCTTTTAAGGTCAACGGATGCCCATGATTGATGGATGAGTAGATGGATGATGGATGGTAGGACATACATTCCTTTCAGCTTCGAGATTTTGGGGACAAAATCCTTTAAGTAGGGGGGAATGTAACATCCTGTAATTTTAAAACATGAAATAAGGGGTAATTAAAGAATAATTAATTTTTAGAAGAAAAAGTAAGTGAAACGGGTTACTCCATTGCGTTCGTCTCGGAATTCTGCTTGAGATAGAGTCTAAGTTTGCATAAAACGGATACCGTATGAAGGAGTTATGAACGACGGAAGTTTGGCAGAACAATCAGGAAACAGGCCATGATAACTGGCGCACTTGTGAAGTGCGCCAGAACAAAAATGCACTGGCGCACCTGGGAAGTGCGCCCAAGCAGAACCTAGGTCTGCAGAATTCTGGAGAGTTCCCTTATGACGTGTCTTTTTAATCTGAGTGGTTCTTGTGGTTTCTAATCTAATCTAAAAGTCCTAATTCACTTAATACATCTTTAAATAAATACCTAAACCTAACCCTAATCTCATTCAACCCTAATCCATTGCGCCTCCATGTTGTAGCTCCATCTCAAATTAATTTATCTTTTCTTCTTCAAATCAAAGAAGAGGTTATTCAAGATCAGATCTACAAACAACAAGGCCTAATTCTCTTTTCTAGGAATCCTATCGCTTTGAGTTTATGTCACTTTCACATATAATTAAATTACAAAGTAATTGTGATAGGATTGTAAATTGGATCTAATGTATATGCCTGTAAATAAGATGAATCATATCAAGTTTTGTTATTTGTTATCCCTCAGATTCATACCCAATTGCTATTATCATATGCCTATCTAATCTATTTTGTCGTTATTCATTTCACATGCCTATTTATATGTTTATGCCAATTTTGAAGTTTTGATTCTCTCCCCTTCTTCTTTCCCTTTTTCCTTTTGATATTAGGCTAACTTCGAGCCTAAGCATATTGCGTTGAGATTTATGTACGAATAACGTTGGAATGATTGGGAAAAGTTTGGAAAAATATGCAATAAAATGAGATTTGGCATAAATTGTTGATACCTATGGAAATTGGTTTGGGCATGATTTGGTATAACTCGTACATATGAGATTATAGGCATTATTTGGATTAAAATTATAATCACAATTTAGATTGGAAATTATGGGTAATTGGAAATATATTATAATCCAAGATTTGAAATTAGGACTTGAATCAAGAAAGTGAAAATGAACGCCTAAGACACGCGGTTAGATTTGGATTGCGGTATAAGCCTGCCCGGAACCGCCCGGCATATCCAGCAACCACAAAACGGTAATCTAATGTGAGAGGTCAAAGGCAGAAATAAGATGCGTAATAATGTAAAGACCCGAGGTTAGATTCGGATTGCAGTATAAGCTTGCCTGGAACCGCCCGGCATATCCAGCAACCGCAATACGATAATCTAATGTGGGAGGTCTTGCAAGATTACGGTTTTAATGAATTAATGAACACTTAACCAAGACAAGACATGTGGTAAGACATGGGGATGATAAAAGGGTTAAGTGGGTAACATGGGTAGCATGTGAAACATAATTAAAGCACTTAACCAAGGTGAGTCATGTGATAAGACATTGGGAAAAAAGGGGTTAAGTGAGAATTCCTAGTCGGGACCAAGCTTAGGAGGGAAGCTTGTGTCAAATGTGGACCCTTTTCAACCAATGACCCATTTTAGTATCTATATGAGATCGAACTAGGTCGAGGACGGGGACACGCTTACTGGGGTTGATTTTAAGAGGTCAATAAAGAGTTGAAGATGGCAGTGCAAGTCCAATAGAGTCATGTGCGTACGTGGGTCCGGGCTGGTAGGTAAGACGATGTTGCATCGCGTAGGTATAAGTTGTGCATTTCAGTAGTATCGGGGTTGCCACCTTAGGGAGTGATACACCCTATAGTGGGACCAGCACAGATATATACGACTTAGGGAGTCGACTGAATGGGTAGGGTAGTGGGTACAACTAGTGGTGGTAGGAGCAAGTGGGAACCTATGAGAGCAGCTAGGTGTACACGAAGCTACCATTATTATGATTAGTAGGGAGAGATCATCTTTTAGTATGTAACTAGAATGTTGGTACGGTGTAGAGCTTATCTTATAGTGGCTAGGAGCGCAGTCGATGTTCTATCTTATTTACCTTGTTTACCTTGTCATATTGTAACAACCCTGAATTTTGGGGGCCAATTTAAATTTTTTATTTTAAGTTATTTTAATGAGTTTTTGATATTTAAAATAATTTATTTTAAATAATAATGATTAAAAATTTATTTTATTTGAAGTAAGACTTTAAAATTTAAATTAATTCTATTCCGAGCCCGAAAAGGCACGATAATTTCAAAATTCGTTTTTCAACTTTGGAAAAATATATAAAACTCATTACAAGTCAAAATTAGACGAAACAAGAAACGCTAGAACCGTATTGAAGATATCTTTATAATGAATTTAAGAAATTTAGATTTCAGTTTGTAATTTGTAAGTTATGTCAAAATTAAAATTTAGAAAGGTCGCTATGAAATATATATATAATATATAAAGGTCAAAAATGCTACCTTTTGCATACGAAGGAATGTGGACTCGAACCCACTTCCATTGAGTTCAGAATGATGTTTCTGCATTTAAAAAGTATAAACACTTATATATTTCGAGTTTCGGAAATTATTTGTTTAAAAATGTATTTTTAATATTTAATATATACGCCTTGAAAATAGTCATTTTACAAACGACCTTTTTTTTCGACGAAACCACTTTTTTTGGATTTGGAATGTCAAATTATTGCTAAGTTTAATTTTCCAGAATTTTTAGAATTTATTTGTAACCGTGTCAAAAGAAAATGTGTTTTGTCAATTTCGGTCAATTTTAATCGAGTTGAAAAAGGCCATTTTCAAATAGGCTCAGAATTGAACAAAATTAATTTTCCTAGGTTCGCAGCATCTAAACAGAACTAAATATATTTTTCGGGAATTTTGGAGTTAATTTGTGGTCCCGGTAAATTAAAGTGTACGTTCGAATTAATATTAAAAAGATTTATTTTAAAAATAAAAGAAACATGCTGTAAACTTCAGAAATGGACTTCGGCACTAGCGCCATTGCGTTCAGAAGACGTCAAAACATATGGTTCGATAGTAGTTGGGCTCCGTTTGGAGATCGGACGGAAAAATCCTAATTTTGAAATTAAATATATAAAAAAAGAAATTAGAAAATACAGTATAAATACGTACGTACTGTTCATTCTCTTCCTTCTCGTTTCAGCCGCCACCATAATCGATTACCCTTCGAAATTTCAAGCTCCGATTTCTCCCTCCTCACTCAATTTCAGACCACCCCGTAGTTAGACTTTTTGAAGTACTCTTCCTCCTGTTCGATTCTACACCAAAATCACTCCGGCCCGTAGCCGCCGCACCACCTCGCCAAACCCATCGCCGTTCGAGCCCCGCCCCCGCCACATGGGTCGATTGCACTCCACCCCCGTCCCGGCGAATCTTCCCCTCTCCGAGCTCTCCGACGTCGCGCAATCCATTCGGAAATTCACTGATCCAATCTCCTGTAATCTGGACTCAAAGATTTGAACAAAACTGAAATAATTTGGCTAAAGTTCCGAAGGTAATTTCAAAGGATTTTAACACTTATAAGCGTCGAAAATTTAGAATTAAATTACAAACTCGATATCTTTTGCATATATTATACAAATTCAGAAATTCCGAGACGTTGTGATCGTGGCAGGGAATACTTCGACATAGAACTGATTGGAACGAGTTCTGAGCCCTTTTGAATTCCAGATCTGACTGAAAAGCAAGGTGAGATTTCTGAATTTAATTATTAAAAATTTAATTATTTCTTGCGATATGAATTCCATCTATGTACGTGATGAAATCTGTATTGTTTGTGGTTGAGAAATCTGAATTTATTGATGTTGTGATGTGAATTGGTTGATGTTGTGATATTGGTGTTTGAAACAAAATCTTTGAATCCAGATATGTAATCTTGTTGAAAATAAAAGATTAAATTTTCATTGTAATGTTGATTATCATAAAAAGATATCATTTTGTTGATTATTATAAAAAGTTATTATTTTTAAAAGAAAAAGTAACATTAATTTCATTGTTTTGTAAAAAAGAAAAGAACAAAAATTACATTGTTTTTGATAAAAAGAAGAAGATTTTAACTTTGTTTTGGAAAAGAAAAAGATGTTAACTTTGTTTTAAAATAAAAAGATTTTTCCCTTGTTTTAATAATAAAAAGAGAATATTCATTTTTGTTTGTAATAAAAGAGAATATTCATTTTGTTCGTGTATTGAAAGTTAACAAACAATTTTCAATTTTGGTGAAGGTAAAAAAAAGAATATTTTTTTATATTCTTTTGTTAAAATGATAAGTAATATTATTTATCACCGTTTTTGTCAAATTAAAAAGATTTAACTTTTGTTTATACTTAAAAAGATTTCACCTTTGGATTTTAAATAAAAAGAATTCCCTTTTTTATTTTGTCATTAAAAAGAATGTCACTTTTATTTTTATGTGTAATGAAACAAAATACAAAAGTATCATTTTTGAGTGTAAGTTAAAAAGGGACATTTTTAATGTTAATTTTGTTAGAAATATAAAAAAAACACATATTATATTATCTTTTTGTCAAAAAGAAGACCAACGACATTATTTTTGTTTGATATATAAAAAGGTCATTTATTTCACTTTCATTGAAATAATAAAAAGGGACAAATTCCATTATTATTTGTGTTAGAATATAAATGTCATATTACACCGTCATCTGTTAAAAAAAATCGACATTATTTACACCGTAATTTGTTGAATATAAAAAAGACATTATTTTCACCGCCATTTGTTAAATATGAAATTGACATTATTTACTTTGTTAATTTGTTAGAAATGAAATCGACATTATTTACTTTGTAAATTAGTTAGAAATGAAAAATAGGACGTTGATTTCATTGTCAATTATATTAAAAGTGAAAAATTACACTTTGATGTAGTTATATTAGAATTGAAAAATTACATTTTCATGTAATTAAAATTTAAGGAGAAATATTACATTTTCATGTAATTAAGATTAAAGGATTAATTGACATTTTCATGTAAATAGAATTAAAGAGAAAATTTTGTTGAGTATAACGATATGATTTTTGTTTGATGATAACAAACATATATATTATTTTATAAATGTGTTTGTAAGCAGTATTATTCTTTATTTTACACACAGAAATAAATATTTATTGGATAAAACACTACTATACAAAACTGAATATACAAACAGTGTTTTTATTCGAATAAATATTCTATTTCTACAGTTGAAATAGTACATATTCATTACTCCACTATTTATAATTCACTCAAATATGTTCGAATATTGCTGACATGACACATCACACATGAATGAATTCAAATAAAAATAGATAGATTGAATTGAACAAAATAAAATAATATTTTATTTCAATCAAATCTGTTTATTACAAATAACAGTACAATTCTATTCAATCATGTCTACAACCACTCTCATATACACAGACTCCTCGTTACATTTACATGAACACACACACTGACACTCTATCTTTAGTCTTCTGAATCTTCATGTGCTCCAATCCAGTTCATCATCTTCATACCTGTCACATACAAGAAGAACACACATAGTAGACTGCAACAAAATAAAATTAAATAAAAACAAATGAAAAATTATTTTAAAAAAAAATTGCCTCAGAATTACGGTGTGTTTCTCATCATTTTTGTAGACTTGGTATGATATGCAGGGACAGAATAACTCGTCTGGATGGCTGCATATACACACGTGTATATACACGTGTGCACTGCCTCGCCAATCCAGTGTACAACTGAGGAGTAGCCACAAGGACCGTCTCGACTCAGTGCATAGTTCAAGCCAAAATGAATAACAGTTCAACATATATGGTCGAGCCAAAAAGTGCAAACAAACATAAAAAGCCAAAGTGGTCGAACAAATCAGTTTGTGTTCAAGTCCATACAGTGATGTTCAAATTCAAGTACTGTCAAGAATCAAAAATGGTTCATAAATAAGGTGCCGATCACAATGAAAACATGCATGTAAATGGAACAACAACAAGGTGCAACTATACAGTGGTGAATAGTACAAATGCATGGACTACATGAAATACAACTCAAGTTCATCATGGTCAAATAAAATGGCAAGAAACAAATAAAGAATGGGACAGTGAACTACAATGATTAAACATGAAGCAGGCAGTGTCAACATGGCACATTAATGGATGATTCAAGTACATGTAAACACAAGCAGCATGTTTATGTCAGTATGGAAATACACAGGGCAAATATGGTGAAGCTTGCAAGCAAGGAATAATACAAAGCAGCAGCTGAATGGTCAGTATGAATATAATCAGGGTAATATTTGTTCTTATCAAGTAATTAAATCTGCTCAGCATAATGTTAAGACATTGTAAATGGTATCAACAAATGGATTTGATCTAGTATTCACAAAAGATACAAATGTGGATGTACAAGGATACACAAATCATGAAATTCAATCTGCATTTGTGGCAACAACTAAATGGTGCAATCGTATTTGGCAAAAGAGCAAATCAGGCCAGTAACGAAGCTCGACCACTTGGAAATAGGGCTACAAGTATAGCAATGCAGTCAGTCACATTAATGGTGCAAACATGCAATGCATGGTGAATGATGCAAACAGCCTCGAGTATAACATATACAAGGCTACATGGATACAATATGGACATACACAAGTTATGGTGCAGAAAGTTTTTTTAAAAGCCAGTGTGTTTTAATAGTGGAACCCAATCATGAGGCACAAGACAAGTTGCACAAGATCAAAGAATATCACGTGTACAAAGCAACAATGTACAAGTTTATTTTTAAATAGTGAAGCAGCATATCATTACAAAAGGCTCATTTAAACAAGCCGAGAAGTTAGTACAAAAATGTCAAATAGGAAGACAAGTCGAGTATGAAATGGCAAATCTTGCAGGGATGATCAAATTGAAAAATGTTCTTATCAAATAAGTGGTTCAAGAAGTGGTGTAAACAAATGAAACAACTGTTCTTATCAGTATCAAAAAGGATTAAGTGTTGGTCAAAGACAGTTCAAGTAATATCAACAAAATCAAGGCAGTATGAAACATATCATGGTCATGGCATAAGCACAGTGCACAAAGCAATGGGGAGCAGTGTGACATATAAGCATGAACAATAAAGGAAGCATCTATTTATATCATATTTTATATGAAGCAGAATAAAAACGATCAGGGCAGTATCTGTTTAATGACAAGGCAAAGGATTTAGAAAAAGTCAGATTGAAATTTTCAAAAAGAAAGCAAAATCATAGTTCCAGAAAAAGAGTTCAAGTCTGATTACAGAAAAAAAATACGGCAATTATTATTTTAAGGACCAATTCATAGTTAACAAATTCAAGTTTTTCTTCTGGGAAGTTTAAATTTAAAATATCCAATCAGGAAATGAAAACTTAGTTTCAGAAAAGAAGTATAACGAAGACTAATTCGAAGTCCAGAAATTGTCTCACAAATTGATGTCAAAACTTAAGGGAGAAATCAAAACAGAAATCACGCAAGACCTATTCAAAGCCAAGGATATCAAAAAGTTCCAAAATTATCGAATCAAGTATAATACGAAATCAAAGAATATCGGATTTTCAATCGTATTTAAACACCAATCCTCATCGGCAATTATCCATCCAAGTTCTAGCACCAATTAAAATTGAATCTCAAATTAAAATTCATACCAGGAAAGGAGAAAGCTTGGATCTAGAATTCAACATCAAATCAAAGAGGATGAACTCTGAATAACTCGAGATCATCACACGACAGAGCGGCAGCCTCCAGATTGAAAGAGAATCAAAACCCTAAAGTCAATCATCACTTTAATCTTCAATTTCAAGGAGGGAAAGCAAACCCTAGACATTATCGCAGCCGCCATTTTCATTTCAGTGCAAAAGAAATCGGACCAAAAGTAAAGTGGTGATACAAATTATAAAGAGGCCGGCCAAGTGTTAAACAAAAGGGGATAGCCCTCATTTTTAAATCCTAGTTTTTCTATTTTTTTAATTTACATTTGTTCTCGTTTAATTCGTAAAAACTAAACAAACAGTTTCTAGATCTGTAAAATCTAGGGGAGACGAATTACGGGATTTGTAATTCGGGGAAATCTGGTTTTGGGCATAAAAACCAGTGCAGGGTTTTCAGCGTAGGGTTAAGAACAGTTGGGAGCGAGTGTCGCGATTTTACAGGTGATTGTAAGCGTAGAGATTGTTTTAACTCCTAGTAGACACCTTGGGGAATGCAACAGTAGGCAGGGTTTTGCCGAAGCTGGGTATATCTGTGTGTTATTTATTTTTCCGCATTTATTCTGATTATTATCTGTGTTGTGATTATTTAATTATTCTGTGAAAATATGCAATAAACCCTATTTACCCCCCCCCCCCCTCTAGGGTTAATTTCGATCCAACAAGTGGTATCAGAGCAGGTATTTTTTATTTTATTTTAACTCTAGAGTCATGAATCTATCTAATAAAGCTTTTTCTGAGGGTCAGTCCATAGCTAGGCCACCAATGTTTAATGGAACTGATGATGCATATTGGAAAGCTATGATGAAAATTTATTTGAGTTCAGTCGATTATGATGTGTGGGATATTATTGAAATGGGTTATAGATCTCCCACTGTTCTTGTTAGTGGTGTTGAAATTCCTAAATCAAAAGACAGGTGGGATGCTAATGATAAAAAATTATTTTCAACTAATGCCAAAGCGATGAATGCTTTAATCTGTGCTCTTGATAAAACTGAATTTAATCGAATTTCTCATTATAAAACTGCGCAGGAAATATGACATACATTGGAGGTCATACACGAAGGTACATCTCAAGTGAAGGAATCCCGTCTCGCTCTACTCAGCAACGAATATGAAAATTTCTCTATGCAAAGAGACAAAGATATAAAAGAGATGTATGGACGCATCTCGTCACTAGGCTACAATGCAAAAGCTCTTGGCAAAACCTATACTGAAGTGGAATTGATCAGAAAAATATTGAGAGTGCTACCGATGAATTTTGAAGCTAAGGTGACGGTGATACAAGAATCAAAAGATCTGAATAAAGTAAGCATGGAAGAGTTAATCGGAAATCTGATTACTTACGAGATGGAGTTAAAAGCAAGAGAAGAACGAAAGGATTTTGAATCAAAGAAAAAGACGATCGCTCTAAATAATTCTGTTGAAAGTAATGATGATGACCCCGCTGAAGAGCTAGCCATGGTTTTGAAAAAGTGAGCCAAAGGAAAATACAAACCACAAAAGAAGAATTCAAAAACCGACAAGTCCAAAAGTTCAGATAGTTCAGACGATGAAGTGTTTTGCTACAATTGCAAGAAACCCGGACATATAAAACCAAATTGCCCACAGCTTAAAAATGAAAAGAGGAAGAAGTTCAGAAGGAAGAAGAAGGCTTTTGCTGCTACATGGGATGACGAGGAAGGAGAAGAAGTTACTGAAAGTGATGAAGAAGAAGCTAATTTGTTTCCTGTGGCTCAATCTGATTCGGAAGGTAGTGAAGAGGATTCTAGTGAGGTATTGAATTTTACCTATAAAGAATTAATTCTAATGTGTCACGACCTCACGAAAACTATTGATTCACCTAAACTAAAAGTTAAGAAATTGAAATCTGAAAGGTCAAAACTAGTTCAAGAAAATAACAGTTTAGAAAGAAAACTTGAAAAGGGTAAGAATTCACCGTTTTCAAAATGTGAAAAATGTCAATTTTTGAGTAACGATTTTTTGAAATTAAAAACTGATCTTGAGTTACTTAAAAGTGAAAACATGAATTTGAAAAACAAAAATTTGATTTTAAAACAAACTAATGCTGAAAAGAGGAAAACCGCTATTAATCGTTGTTCAAATTTAATGAAAGAAAATAGCGATCTTGAATTTAAAATTCAACGACTTGAGTCAGCTTTGACTAAATTTTCTAAAGGGGAAAAATCATTGAATATGTTGTTAAAAAATCAATTTTTTGTTCAGAATAAAAAGGGACTTGGTTTTGAATCTGATCAAGTTGAAAAACAAAATTTTAATGATTTTAAAAATCCTTCAACTGGCTTTGAAAATGATCAAATTGAATTTTTGAAATTTAATAATTTCAAAGGGTTTTTAAATCATAAACAAATTGATAACTCGTTTAAAAACAATTCATTTAAATCTGTTTGGATTCCAAAAAATAACAAAATAAATTTAAACAAATCTAAACAAACGGGTTTGGGTACCAAAACGTGTAAACGAAGATAAGAGTGGTAAAACAACTTTTGTTAGACCACTCGATCATATAAACATTTAGGTACCGTGGGAGGCTAAGGAACAACTATGCTTAAGTGAGATAAAATTCAAACTGATTCATATATCGAATTATTTGGAGTTCCTTAGCCATAGATTCAGAGTTGGAGATTCATTGGATCACATCGATTATGGTAAGTTAGGTATGATCTCTAAACTCGTACTTTTATTTTAATTCCTTTTAGTTTATTTTCCTTTTTAGTTTTTATCTCTTTTATTTTCTTTATTTTTTTTACTTGGCTGATTTTGAAATCATTCATTATAGATTGTTGAATTTCCTAGATTATGAAATTTTTGATTTTTTTTGTGATCCCAAATAATTATCTTAGATTTGATCGCTGAATGTTTCTTGTGTTTGTCTAAAAATTCTCTAAAAATTTCACTCATGATTCTTGCTTTAAAATGAACTTGTGTTGCTCTGATAAGGAAATTGATTTGATTTAGTGATTGGACGATGAGTTGAAAAATCAGTAGTTAAATATCTTTAAATTCCATAGACAATTTGAATTAAATATATAAATGTCTTTAAAATTGTTTAGGAACAATCAGCGTTATAAATATTAGAAAATTTCATATTCTACTGATTGATTTTTGAAGCTGATTTTCAAAATTGCATTGATATTTTTCAAAAACTCCTCTTGAAATTGATATTTTCAATTTTAAAATTATTTTTGATTATTTATTCAAAAATTGAAATTATTGATTGGTTTGAACCACTTTGTGACCCATCAAAATTATTAATAGATTTATGAATTTGTGATGGGTTGTGACTATGGTATAATTCATAAATAGAGGAGATATTATTTTAAATCTCATGATGATTGGACAGATTTTATAATATCTTTGAATTAGATACTTATTTCATAACCACCTTCTATATCTACCATGTTTCTGTCATTCATCATAGTTTTATTTAATTTGGGGAGTTCTAGTTATTCTTGGAAATAAAAAATAAATAAAAAAATAATAATTTATCCTTGGTATTCACTCTCATTTAAAAACCCTCGCGGTTATGCGTGTGTAACGACCCGTATTCTACGCATCATAGGATCTTAGGATATTTATTTCTTTCACATACGAAGTCGTATGGTCATGTAACTTTGGGAGACGACTATTGGGGTCATTTCCCATGTTCATGATTTTTCCCGATTTTTAAATAACCATTTTACCCCTAGTTATCACTGTTTTGGCCATAACTTTTGACTGGAAAGGAATTTTGACCTAAAACCACTTCCATTGGCTCCGGATGATGGTTTCTCTTTCCGTAGAGTGGTCACATTAGCCAAACGGACTCACCGTTTGGGAGATATGGCTGAAACAAGTTTCAGATGGTGAAAAACAGCTTAATTGGGCTTAACCGGGTGATTAGCAGCTAAGCCCAAAAGGGGATTTCGGGTTTAGAGGTATAGGAGGACTGATTAGGGTTAGCAAATCACTTTCATTTCAGTTTTGAGCCGCCACAAACCTTCTTGAGACCGTAGTAATGGCTTCCATCCTCTAAAACCACTCAAAAACACATTTTTAGTGAAGATTAAGCCTAAACCACATCAAAGCAAGGCCAAATAGCAACAAAGCAAGGTTGGAGTTGCTGCTATACATAGGAATTCGACCCAAATCAGAGAATATTTCAGTTTTGGGGTTTTAGTTGTGGCCAAGGTGAGTGATTTGCATAGTTTTTGCACTAATTACGGTAATTAAGGGTAATTAGTGAAGATTAGCGAATTTATACACTAATAAATTCTGGAAAAATGTTTAGAAATTCTTAAATAATATTTCATACCTCTGTTAGAAAATTTAGACGATTTGATTAAGTTTTACTAAGTATGCGCTTAAACATGATTAAGAGGGATTATAGGAAAATGTGAGGTTTCAGCCATTTTTGATCCATTTTGATTCATTTGGATTGTTGTTTGCTGTCTGTGGTTGCTATTACATGTTGCTATGAATCTATGGTATGTTTTATGATTGATTAGAATAGTTAAATTGGTCGAAAACGTCGTCGAATGGCGTAGAAAGCTCTCTGGAAAGTTGCAGAAATGTGCAGGTTCCGAACCGGTTCGGATCGGATGAGGGCTCGGATCGGATATGTGAACTGGGCAAGAAAACCCGACCCGAACTAGAGTTTGGCACATAGGAGGCTTGGCGAGAAGGAAGGCCGTTTACTTAGAGTTGGAGTGGACAAGGGGATCAGATCGGAAGAACAATGGGGGCCAGATCGGTTCGGAAGAACATTGGGAGCGGATCGGATCGGAGCAAGCTAGGGAGCGGAGCGGATTGGACTGGAGTGAGGCGAAGGGATCGGATCGGATCGGAGTAGATGGAAAACGAGGGAGCAGATCAGAGAAGGAGCATGAACTGGAAGGAAGACAGCAACCCGACCCGACCCAGAGGAGGACACCCGACCCGACCCGAAGTGGAGTACCCGACCCGAACCGAATGGAAAGATGACAAGGAAGGACTACCGAACCGAACCGACGAGGGTAATGACTACCAAATCGAACCATATTCTAGGGCTGCTACTGTACGACAACTCTTCTGAAGACCCACTCCAACTCGATCAAAACCCGAGATGCAAAGGAAGTCCAAATGAGAAGTTAGAGCTCAAGATTTAGATGGGAATCAACGAGTTCGCTTCATGGTTGGGCTTTGCCGCGGGACACGTGCTAAGGGGTTTACGATGTCTGTAGCTTTGGACCACTATGGTAGGAGGTACGGAGGCGGATTCAGGGCCATTATGGCATTGGTAGAACCAAGGGCTACGACCAATGAAGTGGGTCATTGAAATGTTTGGTCATGACTCCAAGTGTTTGGCTTGGTCACAGCAGGGTTTCTACAAGTCGGGATTCGTCGTTACCTCAATTTGTCTAGTGTTCCAAAGTGGTAGATATCGTATGCTTTACGCACTGAGTGAGAGATGTGAGGATGGTTGCTATGGATGATTTGTTTGCTATCATTATGACATACACACCCCACCCCCGTATTCTTTACACTATTTATTATGGCACCTTAGAGTACTGTACGGTACGTGGTACTAACTCTTTGGTTGCAGGTCCAGGTTCAGGTATGGTTTAGTATACCTGTTATTGTTCTGTTTATCTGCTTATCGCTCATACCAGACTTTTTGTCTGACCCAGAGTTTTATGTCTCTTCTTATTACTCTGGGTGCTCACACGAGCAGACTAGAGACAGGTTAGGAGGTATGCACGAGTAGCTGATCCGGAGACGAGTAGGAGGCTCCCACGTATGATATAGATATTCTCCCTGTGTTGTTGAAGATCACTGCTTGGGCATTGGTGGTGCATCTTCTACTTTAGCTTTCTTTTGTTTAGAGACAGTAAATTTGGAAAGTTGTAATAAGCTGTATTTGAATTTCCGCTGCTCTGATGATTGATGTTGATTTTAGTTATCAGCTTATGCACTGTCTCACCTGTTTTATGTCAAGTATGTTATTATTATATTTCATTCCATGCGCTGTGAGACATCCTACAGGTTCCTTGATTAGTTCATTCCCTTCTTTCCTTTCTTTGGCGACCGTTCTGTGCTAGTCGGGCATGTGTACAGCGCACTTCCAGAGGAAATGCAGGCTGGTGCGGGGCGGGCCGTCACATTTGGTATCAGAGCGAGGTTGCGTAGTTAACCTAGGGAAGTTATCAGGGAGAGATAATATACGTATACAAGAGAGCGTATTTGTGATTACTTTGGTTTTTAAAAAGCTATATATATATATACTATTACTAGTATAAGGATGAAGTCGTGCTGCACTAGCACCACTATGGAGTCGTTAATCGTTTCCTTTTTCAGATTGACGATGAGCCGATATACTAGAGGTGTTGGTAGGGGAGCCAATAATGGGAATGTTGCTGACATGAGGACGATGTTTACTGACCTCATGAGAGAGATGCTTAGAGATGTACAGAGGGCAGCTCCCAATGGTGGAAATGGTGGTGGTCCAATAGTGCAGGCGCCAAGAGTCGACTTCGCCAAGCTGAATAAGGATTATACTAGTCTTGGTGGGAAGCCGTTCCACGGAACGGAGTCGGCCACGAATGTTCAGGATTGGTTGGATAGTTGCGAACGTATCTTCGAGGATTTGGGTATCGAGGTTGCGATGAAGAGAAAGCTGGCGTCCCGTCAGCTGCAAGGGCGGGCAATGAATTGGTGGAATGCTATAAAGGCAGCTACTCCCGAAGATCAGATTACTTGGGAGCAGTTTAAGGCTCGCTTTAGCGAGAAGTTCATTCCAGCTGCTCAGAAGTCTGTGCTATTTAAGAAATTCTTGGAGTTCAAGCAGAATGGCAGAGCTGTCTCGGAGTATATTGCTGAATTCGACACTCTGTCGAAGTACGGGTTATCTCTTATTGATACTGCCGAGAAAAAGAATGAGAAATTCATAACTGGTTTGGATCAGTACTTGGGGGAAAGACTTATTAACCACATCGATGAGCCGTTTGAGTCGATTGTAGGGAAAGCATTGAGGTCAGAAAGTCTCTACCCTAAGCCGAAGACTGAGGTTGCGTCCGCAGGTGAGCCAAAGCCACAAGCAAGTGGTGAAGGCAAAAGTGGTTCCCAGAATAAGAGAAAGCAAAATCAGACTAAGGATGGCCAGAAGAAAAAGAATAAGCAAGATGTTGAGTGCTTCAGCTGTGGTAAGAAGGGCCATTATGCTAGTAATTGTCGGGCCAAGCCAGCGGATAGGAAGTGCTTCAATTGTGGCCAATTGGGACATCACAAGGACAAGTGTCCGCAACCCCCTAAAGAAAAGCAAATGGTGAAAGCATATGCCCTTAATGTTATTCCTTCTTCGTCGAATGCCCCAACTGCGGCGGAGAAGGGAAAGAATGTCGTCATTCAAGGTATGCTTTCTGTTTACGATGTTCCTGTTAGAGTTTTGTTTGATATCGGATCTTCCAGTTCTTTCATATCTAGTGACCTGGTAGATAGGTTGGGATTGGAGCCCGAGATTGTCGATAGACCTTTAGTTGTGACGAACCCGATTGGTGGTTCGACTAGCCTTAGCATGATTTGTCGTAATGTGGTCCTATCGAGTCATGGATGCATGTTTGTTTGTGATTGCTTTGTTTTGGGCTTTACTGGGTTTGGCATTATCTTGGGAGTAGATTGGCTCCAAAGATACGGGGTGGTGGTAGACTGTGAGGGCTTTTTAGTGACAGCTAGAGCGGATGATGGGCGGAGGATAGTGTTTGGTGGTCTACCCAGTAAGGGGGTATTGGCTAGTTTTCTAAACTCCCTCGACATTCCGCATAGTGAGTTGTCAGGTTTGCCCGTGGTTGGCCAGTATCCGGATGTTTTCGAAGAAGTGACCGGACTTCCACCACACCGAGAGATTGAGTTCCGTATTGATTTGGTAAAAGATGCCAGACCTATAGTGATGCCACTTCGTCGTATGGCACCAAGAGAGCAGCGAGAGCTCGAGGTGCAAGTCAGCGATGTTTTGAAGAAGGGATTTATCAGAAGGAGTGTTTCTGAATGGGGAGCACCAGTTGTGTTTGCTACCAAGGCGGATGGTTCCCTTCGTTTGTGTGTAGACTACCGCGAGTTGAATAAAGTGACGAGGAAGAACAAGTATCCTCTACCGCGGATAGATGATTTGTTCGATCAGTTGAGTGGCGCGAGAGTATTTTCTCAGTTGGACCTCGCGACAGGTTTTCATCAGCTTAGAGTGGAAGCTGAGAGTATAGCTAAAACGGCATTTCGGACGCCGTCTGGATTTTATGAGTGGTTGGTCATGCCATTCGGGCTGACCAATGCCCCAGCATATTTTGTGGATCTTATGAATAGGGTATTCAGAGATCAGTTGAATAAGTTTGTCCTTGTGTTCATTGATGATATTTTGGTCTATTCGAGGACAGAGGAAGAACACAAGGAACATTTAAGAGTAGCGATGGAGGTGTTGAGAAAACACCAATTGAAAGCAAAGTTTTCTAAGTGTCACTTCTGGAAGAGGGAAGTGAGGTTCTTGGGCCATGTTGTATCAGAGAATGGTATTGCCGTGGACCCGGCGAAGGTGGCTACGGTACAGGATTGGCATACGCCCAAGAATGCAACAGATGTAAGGAGTTTCTTGGGGTTAGCGGGATATTATCGTAAGTTTATCCAAGGTTTCTCCAAGATAGCAGCACCATTGACCCAGTTGACCAAGAAGAATCAAGCTTTTGTCTGGGATGAAAGGTGCGAGAATGCATTCAAGAGTCTAAAGGACAAGTTGACGAGCGCACCAGTGTTAGTCATTCCTAAGGGGGATGAAGAGATGACGGTATACACGGATGCCTGTGGTACCGGACTGGGTGCTGTATTGATGCAAGGCGGTAGGGTTGTAGCTTATGCAAGTCGGCAATTGAAACCGCACGAAAGAAGATACCCTACCCATGATTTAGAATTGGCAGCGATCGTGTTCGCGTTAAAGATGTGGAGACACTATCTCTTGGGAGAAAGATTTGAGCTGTTTACAGATCATAAGTCGTTGAAGTATCTCTTCTCCTAGAAGGATCTAAATCTCCGGCAACAAAGGTGGTTAGAATTCTTGGCTTCCTATGATTTCGACATCGCATATACACCGGGAAAGGGCAATGCGGTGGCTGATGCATTGAGTAGAAGACATGCCAGCTTAGGGGCTATGTTCCTTGAATGGAAGCAACTGGAGTATATCGCGGGGTTTGATTTCAGACCAAAGTGCGAATTGGATCCAGAAATGTTAGCAAGTTTGACGATCAGACCCACTTTGATTGAACGGATCGGCTCTAGTCAGAGGGACGATCCTAACCTATTGGAAATCATCTCCAAGTTAGAGATGGGTATCGGTGAGGAGATGAACAAGTATGGGCTTGATCGAGATAGATGGCTTAGAAAGAATGGAAAGCTTGTTGTACCCAATGTCAATGGATTGAGGGATGAAGTGCTTAGATAATGTCATCACTCAAAGCTGACTATACACCCCGGTGGTAACAAGATGTATCGAGATATGAAGCAGACTTACTACTGGGAAGGGATGAAAAGAGACGTTGGGAAGTTTATATCCAAGTGCATGAATTTCCAGCTAGTTAAAGCCGAGCAAAAGAAGCCTAGTGGGTTGTTACAGCCCTTAGAAATTCCCGAATGGAAATGGGAGCAAGTCTCGATGGATTTTATTGATGGTTTGCCAAGGACTAGGTCGGGACATGATAGCATTTGGGTGATTGTAGACCGACTGACTAAAAGTGCAAGGTTTATACCAGTCAAATCGACCAGAACGGCAGCTAAGTTAGCATAATTGTATATGAAGTGGGTAGTGAGATTTCATGGAGTACCTAAAAGCATTGTGAGTGACCGAGACCCGTTGTTCACTAGTGGGTTTTGGAAGAGCTTACAAGAGGCTCTAGGGTCAGAGTTACATCTCAGTACCGCATATCATCCTCAGACCGACGGTCAGACGGAGAGTGTGAATCGTATTTGGGAAGATCTCTTGAGAGCATGTATATTGGATTTTGGTGGATCATGGGATGACCATTTGCATCTAGTAGAGTTTGCATATAATAATAGCTACCAATCCAGTATCGGTATGGCTCCGTTTGAAGCTTTGTATGGAAGGCCGTGCAACTCACCATCATGTTGGATAGAGACTGGCGAGAAGTTTATGCTTGGACCAGATGTGGTGAGGGAAACTTCAGATAAAATCAAGACCATTCAACAACGAATGAAGGCTGCCCAAGATAGGCAGAAAAGTTATGCTGATAAGAGAAGAAGAGACTTAAAATTCTCCGTTGGTGACTTGGTGTTTGTCAAGATCTCTCCGTTGAAGAGCGTAATACGATTTGGCAGGAGAGGCAAGTTGGCACCAAGATTTGTTGGTCCATTCCCTGTTCTTGAACTAGTCGGGAATTTGGCATATAGAATTGACTTACCAGAGAAGATGGCGGGAGTTCACAACGTATTTCATGTTTCCCAACTAAGGAAGTTCGTTCACGACTCAGATATGACTATTTCACCTGATCAGTTAGAGGACTTCGAAGTAGAACCCGAGGCGGTTGGGAACCGCAAGCCGGCCCGTATTGTTGAGCACGACATGAAACAAATTCGAAGAAAGGCGGTGAAGCTAGTCAGGGTTCAGTGGGGCGAGGACAAGAATGACTGTACTTGGGAGACAGAGGAGGACATTAGGAAGACACACCCAGAACTCTTTGCCTGGTAAGATTTTGACTTCGATTTAGTTTTCCGCATGCTAAGATAGGTTTGTTTTGCTTGTTTTGCATGTTTGATGGATGTATGTGGTTGTTAGGCATGCGGGATCCTTTGTATATTTTGGGTTAAGGAATTTCGGGGACGAAATTTCTTAAGGGGGGGAGAATGTAACGACCCGTATTCTACGCATCATAGGATCGTAGGATATTTATTTCTTTCACATACGAAGTCGTATGGTCATGTAACTTTGGGAGACGACTATTGTGGTCATTTCCCATGTTCATGATTTTTCCCGATTTTTAAATGACCATTTTACCCCTAGTTATCACTGTTTTGGCCATAACTTTTGACTGGAAAGGAATTTTGACCTGAAACCACTTCCATTGGCTTCGGATGATGGTTTCTCTTTCCATAGAGTGGTCACATTAGCCAAACGGACTCACCGTTTGGGAGATATGGCTGAAACAAGTTTCAGATGGTGAAAAACAGCTTAATTGGGCTTAACCGGGTGATTAGCAGCTAAGCCCAAAAGGGGATTTCGGGTTTAGAGGTATAGGAGGACTGATTAGGGTTAGCAAATCACTTTCATTTCAGTTTTGAGCCGCCACAAACCTTCTTGTGACCTTAGTAATGGCTTCCATCCTCTAAAACCACTCAAAAACACATTTTTAGTGAAGATTAAGCCTAAACCACATCAAAGCAAGGCCAAATAGCAACAAAGCAAGGTTGGAGTTGCTGCTATACATAGGAATTCGACCCAAATCAGAGAATATTTCAGTTTTGGGGTTTTAGTTGTGGCCAAGGTGAGTGATTTGCATAGTTTTTGCACTAATTACGGTAATTAAGGGTAATTAGTGAAGATTAGCGAATTTATACACTAATAAATTCTGGAAAAATATTTAGAAATTCTTAAATAATATTTCATACCTCTGTTAGAAAATTTAGACGATTTGATTAAGTTTTACTAAGTATGCGCTTAAACATGATTAAGAGGGATTATAGGAAAATGTGAGGTTTCAGCCATTTTTGATCCATTTTGATTCATTTGGATTGTTGTTTGCTGTCTGTGGTTGCTATTACATGTTGCTATGAATCTATGGTATGTTTTATGATTGATTAGAATAGTTAAATTGGTCGAAAACGTCGTCGAATGGCGTAGAAAGCTCTCTGGAAAGTTGCAGAAATGTGCAGGTTCCGAACCGGTTCGGATCGGATGAGGGCTCGGATCGGATATGTGAACTGGGCAAGAAAACCCGACCCGAACTAGAGTTTGGCACATAGGAGGCTTGGCGAGAAGGAAGGCCGTTTACTTAGAGTTGGAGTGGACAAGGGGATCAGATCGGAAGAACAATGGGGGCCAGATCGGTTCGGAAGAACATTGGGAGCGGATCGGATCGGAGCAAGCTAGGGAGCGGAGCGGATTGGACTGGAGTGAGGCGAAGGGATCGGATTGGATCGGAGTAGATGGAAAACGAGGGAGCAGATCGGAGAAGGAGCATGAACTGGAAGGAAGACAGCAACCCGACCCGACCCGAAGTGGAGTACCCGACCCGAACCGAATGGAAAGATGACAAGGAAGGACTACCGAACCGAACCGACGAGGGTAATGACCACCGAACCGAACCATATTCTAGGGCTGCTACTGTACGACAACTCTTCTGAAGACCCACTCCAACTCGATCAAAACCCGAGATGCAAAGGAAGTCCAAATGAGAAGTTAGAGCTCAAGATTTAGATGGGAATCAACGAGTTCGCTTCATGGTTGGGCTTTGCCGCGGGACGCGTGCTAAGGGGTTTACGATGTCTGTAGCTTTGGACCACTATGGTAGGAGGTACGGAGGCGGATTCAGGGCCATTATGGCATTGGTAGAACCAAGGGCTACGACCAATGAAGTGGGTCATTGAAATGTTTGGTCATGACTCCAAGTGTTTGGCTTGGTCACAGCAGGGTTTCTACAAGTCGGGATTCGTCGTTACCTCAATTTGTCTAGTGTTCCAAAGTGGTAGATATCGTATGCTTTACGCACTGAGTGAGAGATGTGAGGATGGTTGCTATGGATGATTTGTTTGCTATCATTATGACATACACACCCCACCCCCGTATTCTTTACACTATTTATTATGGCACCTTAGAGTACTGTACGGTACGTGGTACTAACTCTTTGGTTGCAGGTCCAGGTTCAGGTATGGTTTAGTATACCTGTTATTGTTCTGTTTAGCTGCTTATCGCTCATACCAGACTTTTTGTCTGACCCAGAGTTTTATGTCTCTTCTTATTACTCTGGGTGCTCACATGAGCAGACTAGAGACAGGTTAGGAGGTATGCACGAGTAGCTGATCCGGAGACGAGCAGGAGGCTCCCATGTACGATATAGATATTCTCCCTGTGTTGTTGAAGATCACTGCTTGGGCATTGGTGGTGCATCTTCTACTTTAGCTTTCTTTTGTTTAGAGACAGTAAATTTGGAAAGTTGTAATAAGCTGTATTTGAATTTCCGCTGCTCTGATGATTGATGTTGATTTTAGTTATCAGCTTATGCACTGTCTCACCTGTTTTATGTCAAGTATGTTATTATTATATTTCATTCCATGCGCTGTGAGACATCCTACAGGTTCCTTGATTAGTTCATTCCCTTCTTTCCTTTCTTTGGCGACCGTTCTGTGCTAGTCGGGCATGTGTACAGCGCACTTCCAGAGGAAATGCAGGCTGGTGCGGGGCGGGCCGTCACAGCGTTGGTGAATTACCTTAATCTCCATGTGCTTCTATTCTCACTTAAAAGACCTATGGGTTGTGCATGGATAGAACTCATTAGAGAGGATAAAGTTAAGTTACTACGAACCTCATTTAAAAGACCTTTGGGCTATGCGTGGTTAGCAAGTGCTTAACACATTTTGAGCATATTTAAAGTCTTCAAAATTCGTATTCAATTTTTTTAACTCTCCTCATTCTATAAATCCATCGTAAATCCATTTATTCTGAAAGTGAAATTTGCTTCTGATTTAAAGATTATTATGATTTTTGTTTGATTAGATGGGATTTGCGATATATATTCTCTCTCTGATTTTGAATTTATATTTATGGTCTAAATTTGTCATTATTTCGATCTCTATTATCCTTTTGATGATAACAAAAGGGGGAGAATGGTCAAGATTTTGATTGATGAGTATTTAATTTAAGAATATTTTAAAATTGGAAATTAAATATCTATAGGCAGAATGGTCGATTAAATTTCATCATTTATATTTTCCACATATATAGGGGAAGTTCAGTTGTAGGGGGAGCAAACAAATAGGGGGAGTAATATATTTCACGTACAAACACATTCAAAATCTTGTATATGTTTGTCATCATCAAAAGGGGGAGATTGTTGAGTACAACGATATGATTTTTGTTTGATGATAACAAACATATATATTATTTTATAAATGTGTTTGTAAGTAGTACTATTCTTTATTTTACACATAGAAATAAATATTTATTGGATAAAACATTACTATACAAAACTGAATATACAAACAGTGTTTTTATTCGAATAAATGTTCTATTTCTACAGTTGAAATACTACGTATTCATTATTCCACTATTTACAATTCACTCGAATATGTTCGAATATTGCTGACATGACACATCACACATGAATGAATTGAAATAAAAATAGATAGATTGAATTGAACAAAATAAAATAATATTTTATTTCAATCAAATCTGTTTATTACAAATAACAGTACAATTCTATTCAGTCATGTCTACAACCACTCTCATATACACAGACTCCTCATTACATTTACATAAACACACACACTGACACTCTGTCTTCAGTCTTCTGAATCTTCATGTGCTCCAATCCAGTTCATCATCTTAATACCTATCACATACAAGAAGAACACACACAGTAGACTGCAAAAAAAATAAAAAAAATAAAAACAAATGAAAATTTATTTTTAAAAAAAAATTTGCCTCATAATTACGGTATGTTTCTCATTATTTTTGTAGACTTGGTATGATATGCAGGGACAGAAAAACTCGTCTGGATGGCTGCATATACACACGTGTATATACACGTGTGCACTGCCTCGCCAATCCAGTGTGCAACTGAGGAGTAGCCACAAGGACCGTCTCGACTCAGTGCACAGTTCAAGCCAAAATGAAAAACAGTTCAACATATATGGTCGAGCCAAAAAGTGCAAACAAACATAAAAAGCCAAAGTGGTTGAACGAATCAGTTTGTGTTCAAGTCCATACAGTGATGTTCATATTCAAGTACTGTCAAGAAACAAAAATGGTTCATAAATAAGGTGCCGATCATAATGAAAACATGCATGTAAATGGAACAACAACAAGGTGCAACTATACAGTGGTGAATAGTACAAATGCATGGACTACATGAAATACAACTCAAGTTCAGCATGGTCAAATATAATGGCAAGAAACAAATAACGAATGGGACAGTGAACTACAATGATTAAACATGAAGCAGGCAGTGTCAACATGGCACATTAATGGATGATTCAAGTACATGTAAACACAAGCAGCATGTTTATGTCAGTATGGAAATACACAAGGCAAATATGCTGAAGCTTCATGCGTGCAAGCAAGGAATAATACAAAGCAGCAGCTGAATGGATAGTATGAATATAATCAGGGTAATATTTGTTCTTATCAAGTAATTAAATATGCTCAGCATAATGTTAAGATATAGCAAATGGTATCAGCAAATGGATTTGATCTAGTATTCACAAAAGATACAAATGTGGATGTACAAGGATACACAAATCATGAAATTCAATCTGCATTTGTGGCAACAATTATATGGTGCAATCGTATTTGGCAAAAGAGCAAATCAGGCCAGTAACGAAACTCGACCACTTGGAAATAGGGCCACAAGTATAGCAATGCAGACAGTCACTTTAATGGTGAAAACAAGCAATGCATGGTGAATGATGCAAACAGCCTCGAGTATAACATATACAAGGCTACATGGATACAATATGGACATACACAAGTTATGGTGCAGAAAGTTTTTTTAAAAGCCAGTGTGTTTTAATAGTGGAACCCAATCATGAGGCACAAGACAAGTTGCACAAGATCAAAGAATATCACGTGTACAAAGTAACAGTGTACAAGTTTATTTTTAAATAGTGAAGCAGCATATCATTACAAAAGGCTTATTTGAACAAGCCGAAAAGTCAGTATAAAAATGTCAAATAGGAAGACAGGTCAAGTATGAAATGGCAAGTCTTGCAGGGATGATCAAATAGAAAAATGTTCTTATCAAGTAAGTGGTTCAAGAAGTGGCGTGAACAAATGAAACAACTGTTCTTATCAGTATCAAAAAGAATTAAGTGTTGGTAAAAGACAGTTCAAGTAGTATCAACAAAATCAAGGCAGTATGAAACATATCATGGTCATGGCATAAGCACAGTGCACAAAGCAATGGGGAACGATAAAGGAAGCATCTATTTATATCATATTTTATATGAAGCAGAATAAAAATGATCAGGGCAGTATCTGTTTAATGACAAGGCAAAGGATTTAGAAAAGGACAGATTTAAATTTTCAAAAAGAAAGCAAAATCATAGTTCCAGAAAAGAGTTCAAGTCTGATTACAGAAAAATATATATACGGCAATTATTGTTTTAAGGACCAATTCAAAGTCAACAAATTCAAGTTTTTCTTCTGGGAAGTTTAAATTTAAAATAGCCAATCAGGAAATGAAAACTTAGTTTCAGAAAAGCAGTATAACGAAGACTAATTCGAAGTCCAGAAATTATCTCACAAATTGATGTCAAAACTTAAGGGAGAACTCAAAACAGAAATCACGCAAGACCTATTCAAAGCCAAGGATATCAAAAAGTTCCAAAATTATCGAACCTAGTGTAATACGAAATCAGAGAATATCGGATTTTCAATCCTATTTAAACACCAATCCTCATTGGCAATTATCCATCCAAGTTCTAGCACCAATTAAAACTGAATCTCAAATTAAGATTCATACCAGGAAAGGAGAAAGCTTGGATCCAGAATTCAACATCAAATCGAAGAGGATAGACTCTGAATAACTCGAGATCATCACACGACAGAGCGGCGGCCTCCAGATTGAAAGAGAATCAAAACCCTAAAGTCAATCATCACTTTAATCTTCAATTTCAAGGAGGAAAAGCAAAACCTAGACATTATCGCAACCGCCATTTTCATTTCAGAGCAAAAGAGATCGGGCCAAAAGTAAAGTGGTGATACAAATTATAAAGAGGATGGCCAAGTGTTAAACAAAAGGGGATAACCCTCATTTTTAAATCCTAATTTTTCTATTTTTTTAATTTACATTAGTTTTTATTTAATTCGTAAAAACAAAACGAATAGTTTCTAGATCTGTAAAATCTAGGGGAGACGAATTACGGGATTTGTAATACGGGGAAATCTGGTTTTGGGGATAAAAACCAGTGCAGGGTTTTGAGCGTAGGGTTAAGAACAGTTGGGAGCGAGTGTCGTGAGTTTACAGGTGATTGTAAGCGTAGAGATTGTTTTAACTCCTAGTATACACCTTGGGGAATGCAACAGTAGGCAGGGTTTTACCGAAGCTGGGTATATCTGTGTGTTATTTATTTTTCCGCATTTATTCTGATTATTATCTATGCGGTGATTATTTAATTATTCTGTGAAAATCTGCAATAAACCCTATTTACCCCCCCCCCCCTTCTAGAGTTAATTTAGATCCTACAAATTTACAATTTCATGTAAAAAGAATTAGAGAGAAAATTGACATTTTCATGTAAATAGTATTTAAAGAAGAAAATTACATTTTCATGTAATTAGATTTAAAGTAAGTGAAATTTACATTTTTATGTAAATAGATTTTCATTAAAAGAATTTAGAAGTGAAATTTACATTTTTATGTAAATAGATTTTCATTAAAAGAATTTAGAAGTGAAATTTACATTTTTATGTAAATAGATTTTCATTAAAAGAATTTAGAAGTGGATTTTACATTTTTATGTAAATAGATTTTCATTAAAAGAATTAAGAAGAAAATTACATTTTTATGCAATTGGATTTTCATTAAAAAGATTAAAGATATGAAATTTACATTTTTATGTAAACAGGTTTTCAATGAAAGTTATAACGATGAAAATTTATATTTTAATGAATTCGATTTCATTAAAAAAGAATTAAAGATATGGATTTTACATTTTCATGTGTATAGATTAAAACACAAAAATTATCATTTTGCTTGTAAAGAAAAGATTGACACAAAATCATCATTTTAGTTTTGCATTGAAAGATATAAACAAAATTATTATTTTTTCTTGGCATTGAAAGAATAACAAAGCTATTATTTTTGTTACATTGAAATTAAACAAACAAAAATATATTCATTTTTGTAGAATTGAGGTAAAATATTCATTTTTTTGTGTCACTTATAAAGAATGAAACAAAATATTCATTTTTGTCAATTTACATTTGTTGAAACAAAATAATCACTTTTGTCTATTTATATTAGTTGAATCAAACATTCATTTTGTCGAATTATATTGGTTGAAACCAAAAGGACATTTTTATCAAATAAGAATTAAACACAAATAGTATTTTGATAAAATATAATTGTCGGCAAATGAAGGTATCACTCTTCTTATACATTTTGTTGAAATAGAATTTATATGCAAATATAAAAATCATTTTTTATTTGCAAACTTGCATTGGAACTTATATTCAATTATAAGAATCATATTATTGGTCAAAATATACATTAGGATGTATAAGTGTGTTAAGGTGACATCATTATATGTTATTGCATACATTAGAATTTGTATGCAATTTAAATAAACATTTTTAGTGGTTGGGTTATACATTGAATACATATACAATTGGGATTATGTGTTCAAATTAAGAATAATTACATACAAAGAAAGTAAAATGAAAGTGTGATGAAAATTATTTTTTATTTGTCATCCACAATAATGTCATATAAATAAGTTACATTCAATTAGATATTAGAAATGTAAAAGAAATTATGCAAGTCAAATATATATTTTTTATTTTCAGCATTAGGAATAAAATATAATTTTGTCCATCATTATCAACATGTTGGTAGTATCAAAGTTGGTTAAATTCATTAAACAAATATTTATTTATATGTACTGTTGTTGGATGAAAACCCCACACGGGTATTGGGATGATAATTGATATACACTAGTCCTAATATTTATTCATAGGTCAATCGATAGATTGACAGGCTGCGATGAGCGTTATTATTTCATTTAATGCTCACACAGTTGAGAACTTCACTTTGGATGTTGAATGGATGGTTTGATGATTATTTATTATTATTGCCATTTACAAACGATGTATGAAATCCATATAACCAAAGTTATATGGTAAATGATTGAGTCGCTTTCCGATTCAGAATATATTTTATATAAAGAATATTCTTAATAAGGAATTTCTTTAAAATAAAGAATAAATCTTGCTACTAAGATTATTGGTATTTCAAATTATATTTATTTATTGGAAAATGATTTTGGGTTTATCGTGAACAATGTTTTTAAATGACATTGATTCTTTAACCCAGTTAAGAATAAGATCTATTCCTTAAATTAGAGTAATTGTAAAGTAGTGATTTTTGATATTAAAACTGAACTGGGATTTTAACAAATTTTTGAAAATAAGATTTAAGAATAATTTTAAAAGATTTTATCTTTGATAAAATTAGTGGGAACCTTTCCCAAATAGTATGAATATTTTATTTAAAGAATATTCTAAATTGGAAAGAGGCATTGGATGTATCCTTATAACACTTGATTTTTAATTATAAAAATACGCGAGTTATTCGGAATGACAGGGTTTTACCCATTCTGAATAATTACTGTGATGATTAAAAGTCAAAGATAAAGACGGTGGTTGAAGACCGACGATCTTCACCTCGAATGGATGAGGACTACTGATGCCTTTGATTGGAGTTGCTACCTTAAAAAGGTTCCAGTGGTAGTTGTCCGGACGTATTATTGATCGTTCAGAAATGCGAGGTATAAGGTGCCTCCGGTTTTGTTCAGACCTAGAACGGACTTGTAAATGGATGTGTGTCTGACATTGGATTTCATTCCATGTAAATTGGTTTCTATTTAAAATATTTCTGTTGGTGGCGGAAAATTTATTCTCTTGCTTAACACCCTTCTCTGAGACGCATGAGCTCAAAGGTTATATATTAGTAGTTATCGATCGCATGGTGTGGACTGTCAATGTGGCATGCCAAGATGCAATTGATCAAGGCTTTTATTGAAAAGCGGAGCCTTGTGGATGATAATCGAAGCACAGCTTGAAATGCATAGCTTTGTGTATAGCGTGACTTCACGAGCCTCACAACCCGGTTGAGTCTAAAACGGAGCTAGGGAACGCAGAGAGAGCAGCACGTTTCTTTCTAGCTAGAAGTGGTGTTTGGCTTTTAAACGGCCCGACATTTTACTTATGTGGATGATGGAATGAGGCGCCTCGGATGTTAGGTCCTATAGGACCGGGAAACGGGTGTTCAGGAATTGCCAATCCACAAACCGCAAGTGTGGACCTCCCCTACTGGATCCAAGGGTTCTCTACGGGGAATCCTGAGACATTAGCTAGAGTGTCTCGAATCGGTAAGGAGATCATTCCTAGCCTTGACTCATGATGGAAACCCAATTCCCGATACGTCCCTACGGACTTGATTGTATTACTAGTATGGAGGCATAATATATGGTAGCTATGCTTCCTAGGGTTGATACATTTACTTTGAAATGTTTTTGAAACATATATACACTAATAATAATATCAAAATCATTTGTATCATATCAAGCATTTTTTACCATTATAAGGTAAAACTCTATCCTCCGGTTTGCGTTGCATTGTGTGATGGGACTTGAGTCTTATAATGGTTTCATTTTTCCAAAAAGCATTGCGTTGTTTAATGATTTACTTTTAATTATGCACTGGAAATCCAATGGAGTAAACCCGTTCCGCGTTAGCGGCGTGGTCCTGTGATTAGCCTTATTATTAGATTAGTTAAGTTAGATTTCTCATACCAGTCCCATGACTGACTCGTAGTTTGTTTCACTTTGCGAACTCGAGTGCCCCCTTTTCCACACGGGCAGTCGAGTAGCTTTTTGCAGATATTTATCTCTTGATCAGGATTCTGGATAGAAGCCTAAAGCTGTGTCCAGAGCATATAATTCTTCCGCTGTTTATTGTGTTTAATTTATTGAAATTTATCTTCCGCGGTAATTTTACTCAATGTACTCTGATATTCTGTAATCTGATGTAACATTATTATGATGTGTTATAAAAGTTTGATGTTGTTGTTCTAATGTGTTGTATTCCCAGAATTAACGTATTCTGGTTTTGAATGGACTTAGTCGATTTTGCGATCGATTGAGTCCGGGCAAAATCCGAGCCGTTACAGTTTGTATCAGAGCTCTGGTTAGCTCAAATATTTGGGGTACAACTCATTAGAACTGAACAAAAGACTCATCAGATGTTGGATTAGTAATATCCAATAAGAATACTCATTAGAGACAGGATCAATAGTATCCTAGAATGAGAAAACTCGTTAGAGATTGGGTTAGAAATGCCCTAGAGCGAGTTCAGAGTGAAAAGTTTATAATTAACGTATTTGTATAATCCGATCTTAGAAAAGATGATTTTTGAAAAGTTAATCAACAAATAAAATTTTTGAAATCAATAAAAGAATGAAAGATGAGTTAGTTAATTAACGACTTTTTAGCTTCGTTCCTTTTCGAGGACGAAAAGTTTTTAAGTGGGAGAGACTACAACAACCCTGAATTTAGGGGGCCAATTTAAAATTTTTATTTTAAGTTATTTTAATGAGTTTTTGATATTTAAAATAATTTATTTTAAACAATAATGATTAAAAATTTATTTTATTTGAAGTAAGACTTTAAAATTTATATTAATTCTATTCCGAACCCGAAAAGGCACGGTAATTTCAAAATTCGTTTTTCAACTTTGGAAAAATATATAAAATTCATTATAAGTCAAAATTAGACGAAACAAGAAATGCTAGAACCATATTGAAGATATCTTTATAACGAATTTAAGAAATTTAGATTTCAGTTTGTAATTTGTAAGTTATGTCAAAACTAAAATTTAGAAAGGTCGCTATGAAATTTTTATATATATATATATAATATAAAGGTCAAAAACACTACTTTTTGCATACGAAGGAATGTGGACTCGAAACCACTTCCATTGAGTTCAGAATGATGTTTCTGCATTTAAAAAGTATAAACACTTATATATTTCGAGTTTCGGAAATTATTTGTTTAAAAATGTATTTTTAATATTTAATATATACGCCTTGAAAATAGTCATTTTACAAACGACCTCTGTTTTTGATGAAACCACTTTTGTTGGATTCGGAATGTCAAATTATTGCTAAGTTTAGTTTTCCAGAATTTTTAGAATTTGTTTGTGACCGTGGCAAAAGAAAATGTATTTTGTCAATTTCGGTCAATTTTAATCGATTTGAAAAAGGCCATTTTTCAAATAGGCTCAGAATTGAACGAAATTAATTTTCCTAGGTCCGCAGTATCAAAACAAAACTAAATATATTTTTCTGGAATTTTTGGAGTTAATTTGTGGCCTCGGTAAATTAAAGTGTACGTTCGAATTAATATTAAAAATATTTATTTTAAAAATAAAAGAAACATGCTGCAAACTTCAGAATTGGACTTCGACACTAGCGCCATTGCGTTCAGAAGACATCAAAACATATGGTTCGATAGTCGTTGGGCTCCGTTTGGAGATCGGACGGAAAAACCCTAATTTCGAAATTAAATAAATAAAAAAAGAAATTAGATAATACAGTATAAATACGTACGTACTGTTCATTCTCTTCCTTCTCGTTCCAGCCGCCACTGTAACCCATTACCCTTCGAAATTTCAAGCTCTGATTTCTCCCTTCTCACTCAATTTCAGACCACCCTGTAGTTAGAATTTTTGAAGTACTCTTCCTCCTCTTCGATTCTACACCAAAATCACTCCGGCCCGTAGCCTGTAGCCGTCGCACCACCTCGCCAAACCCGCCTCCGTTCGAGCCCCGCCCCTGCCACCCGGGCCGATCGCACCCCACTCCCTTCCCAGCGAACCTTCCCCTCTTCGAGCTCTCCGACGTCGCGCAATCCATTCGGAAATTCACTGATCCAATCTCCTGTAATCTGGACTCAAAGATTTGAACAAAACTGAAATAATTTGGCCAAAGTTCTAAAGGTAATTTCAAAGGATTTTAACACTTATAAGCGTCGCAAATTTAGAATTAAATTATAAACTCGATATCTTTTGCATATATTATCCAAATTCAGAAATTTCGGAGACGTTGTGATCGTGACAGCAAATACTTCGATATAGAACTGATTGGAACAATTTCTGAACCCTTTTGAATTCTAGATCTGACTGAAAAGCAAGGTGAGATTTCTGAATTTAATTATTAAAAATTTAATTATTTCTTGCGATATGAATTCCGTTTATGTACGTGATGAAATCTGTATTGTTTGTGGTTGGGAAATCTGAATTTATTGATGTTGTGATGTGAATTGGTTGATGCTGTGATATTGGTGTTTGAAACAAAATTCATTGAATCCAGATATGTAATCTTGTTGAAAATAAAAGATTAAATTTTCACTGTAATGTTGATTATCATAAAAAGATATCATTTTGTTGATTATTATAAAAAGTTATTATTTTTAAAAGAAAAAGTAACATTAATTTCATTGTTTTGTAAAAAAAGAAAAGAACAAAAATTACATTGTTTTTGTTAAAAAGAAGAAGATTTTAACTTTGTTTTAAAATAAAAAGATTTTTCCCTTGTTTTAATAATAAAAAGAGAATATTCATTTTTGTTTGTAATAAAAGAGAATATTAATTTTTGTTCGTGTATTGAAAGTTAACAAACAATTTTCAATTTTGGTGAAGGTAAAAAAAAGAATATTTTTTTAAAATTCTTTTGTTAAAATGAAAAGTCATATTATTTATCACCGTTTTTGTCAAATTAAAAAGATTTAACTTTTGTTTATACTTGAAAAGATTTCACCTTTGGATTTTAAATAAAAAGAATTCCCTTTTTATTTTGTCATTAAAAAGAATGTCACTTTTATTTTTATGTGTAATGAAACAAAGTACAAAGTATCATTTTTGAGTGTAAGTTAAAAAGGGACATTTTTAATGTTAATTTTGTTGGAAATATAAAAAAACACATGTTATATTATCTTTTTGTCAAAAAGAAAACCAAAGAAATTATTTTTGTTCGATATATAAAAAGGTCATTTATTTCACCTTCATTGAAATAATAAAAAGGGACAAATTCCATTATTATTTGTGTTAGAATATAAATGTCATATTACACCGTCATGTGTTAAAAAAAATCGACATTATTTACACCGTCATTTATTGAATATAAAAAAGACATTATTTTCACCGCCATTTGTTAAATATGAAATTGACATTATTTACTTTGTCAATTTGTTAGAAATGAAATCAACATTATTTACTTTGTAAATTAGTTAGAAATGAAAAATAGGACATTGATTTTATTGTCAATTAGATTAAAAGTGAAAAATTACACTTTGATGTAATTATATTAGAAGAGAAAAATTACATTTTCATGTAATTAAGATTTAAGGAGAAATATTACATTTTCATGTAATTAAGATTAAAGGATTAATTGACATTTTCATGTAAATAGAATTAAAGAGAAAATTTACATTTTCATGTAAAAAGAATTAGAGAGAAAATTGACATTTTCATGTAAATAGTATTTAAAGAAGAAAATTACATTTTCATGTAATTAGATTTAAAGTAAGTGAAATTTACATTTTTATGTAAATAGATTTTCATTAAAAGAATTTAGAAGTGTAATTTACATTTTTATGTAAATGGATTTTCATTAAAAGAATTAAGAAGAAAATTACATTTTTATGTAATTGGATTTTCATTAAAAAGATTAAAGATATGAAATTTACATTTTTATGTAAATAGGTTTTCAATGAAAGTTATAACGATGGAAATTTATATTTTAATGAATTAGATTTCATTAAAAAGAATTAAAGATATGGAATTTACATTTTCATGTGAATAGATTAAAACACAAGATTATCATTTTGCTTGTAAAGAAAAGATTGATACAAAATTATCATTTTAGTTTTGCATTGAAAGATATAAACAAAATTATTATTTTTGCTTGGCATTGAAAGAATAACAAAGTTATTATTTTTGTTACATTGAAACTAAACAAACAAAAATATATTCATTTTTGTAGAATTAAGGTAAAATATTCATTTTTTTGTGTGTCACTTATAAAGAATGAAAAAAAATCCTTTTTGTCAATTTACATTAGTTGAAACAAATTAATCACTTTTGTCTATTTATATTAGTTGAATCAAACATTCATTTTGTCGAATTATATTGGTTGAAACCAAAAGGACATTTTTGTCAAATAAGAATTAAACACAAATAGTATTTTGATAAAATAGAATTGTCGGCAAATGAAGGTATCACTCTTCTTATACATTTTGTTGAAATAGAATTTATATGCAAATATAAAAATCATTTTTTATTTGCAAACTTGCATTGGAACTTATATTCAATTATAAGAATCATATTATTGGTCAAAATATACATTAGTATTTATACATGTGTTAAGGTGACATCATTATATGTTATTGCATACATTAGAATTTGTATGCAATTTAAATAAACATTTTTCAGCGGTTGGGTTATACATTGAATACATATACAATTGGGATTATGTGTTCAAATTAAGAATAATTACATACAAATAAAGTAAAATGAAAGTATAATGAAAATTATCTTTTATTTGTCATCCACAATAATGTCATATAAACAAATTACATTCTATTAGATATTAGAAATGTAAAACAAATTATGCGAGTTAAATATATATATTTTACTTTCAGCATTAGGAATAAAATATCATTTTGTCCATCATTATCAACATGTTGGTAGTATCAAAGTTGGTTAAATTTATAAACCAAATATTTATTTATATGTACTATTGTTGGCTGAAAACCCCACACGGGTATTGGGATGATAATTGATATATACTAGTCCCAATATTTGCTCATATGTCAATCGATAGATTGACAGGCTACGATGAGCGTTATTATTTCATTTAATGCTCACACAGTTGAGAACTCCACTTTGGATGTTGAATGGATGGTTTGATGATTATTTATTATTATTGTCATTTACATACGATGTATGAAATCCATATAACCAAAGTTATATGGTAAATGATTGAGTCGCTTTCCGATTCAGAATATCTTTTATATAAAGAATATTCTTAATAAGGAATTTCTTTAAAATAAAGAATAAATCTTGCAACTAAGATTATTGGTATTTCAAATTATATTTATTTATTGGAAAATGATTTTGGGTTTATCGTGAATAATGTTTTTAAATGACATTGATTCTTTAACCCAGTTAAGAATAAGATTTATTCCTTAAATTGGAGTAATTGTAAAGTAAAGATTTTTGATATTAAAACTGAATTGGGATTTTAACAAATCTTTGAAAATAAGATTTAAGAATAAATTTAAAATATTTTATCTTTGATAAAATTAATGGGAACCTTTCCCTAATAGTATGAATATTTTATTTAAAGAATATTCTGAATTGGAAAGAGGCATTGGATGTATCCTTATAACACTTGATTTTTTTTATTATAAAAATACGCGAGTTATTCAGAATGACCGGGTTTTACCCATTCTGAATAATTACTGCGACGATTAAAAGTCGAAGATGAAGGCGGTGGTTGAAGACCGACGATCTTCACCTCGAATGGATGAGGACTACTGATGCCTTTGATTGGGGTTGCTACCTTGGAAAGGTTCCAGTGGTAGTTGTTCAGACAACTGTTGATCGTTCAGATATGCGAGGTATAAGGTGCCTCCGGTTTCGTTCAGACCCAGAACAGACTTGTAAATGGATGTGTGTCTGACATTGGATTTCATTCCATGTAAATTGGTTTCTATTTAATATATATCTGTTGGTGGTGGAGAATTTATTCTCTTGCTTAACACCCTTCTCTGAGACGCATGAGCTCAGAGGTTATATATTAGTAGTTATCGATCGCATGGTGTGGACTGTCAATGTGGCATGCCAAGATGCAATTCATCAAGGCTTTTGTTGAGAAGCAGAGCCTTGTGGATGATGATCAAAGCATAGCTTTGTGTATATCGTGACTTCACGAGCCTCACAACCCGATTGAGTCTAAAACGGAGCAAGGGAACGCAGGGAGAGCAGCATGTTTCTTTCTAGCTAGAAGTGGTGTTTGGATTTTACACGGCCCGGCATTTTACTTATGTGGATGATGGAATGAGGCGCCTCGGATGTTAGGTCCTATAGGACCGGGAAACGTGTGTTCAGGAATTGCCAATCCACAAACCACAAGTGTGGACCGGCCCTGCAGGATCCAAGGGTTCTTTGCGGGGAATCCTGAGACATTAGCTAGAGTGTCTCGAATCAGTAAGGAGATCGTTCCTAGCCTTGACTCATGATGGAAACCCAATTCCCAATACGGCCCTACGGACTTGATTGTATTACTATTATGGAGGCATAGTAT
This sequence comes from Allium sativum, assembly GCA_030737875.1. Classification (NCBI taxonomy): domain Eukaryota; kingdom Viridiplantae; phylum Streptophyta; class Magnoliopsida; order Asparagales; family Amaryllidaceae; genus Allium; species Allium sativum. The sequence continues at coordinate 26,222,413 of CM060927.1, read as the reverse complement.
ATGGTAGCTATGCTTCCTAGGATTGAAATATTTACTTTGAAATGTTTTTGAAACATATATACACTAATAATAATATCAAACTCATTTTTATCGTATCAAGCATTTTTGACTATTATAAGGTAAAACTTTATCCTCTGGTTTGCATTGCATTGTGTGATGGGACTTGAGCCTTATAATGGTTTCATTTTTCCAAAAAGCATTGCGTTGTTTAACGATTTACTTTTAATTATGCATTGGCAATCCAATGGAACCCCTTCCGCGTTTGCGGCATGGTCCTGTGATTAGCCTTATTATTAGATTAGTTAAGTTAGATTTCTCATACCAGTCCCATGACTGACTCGTAGTTTGTTTCACTTTGCAAACTCGGGTGCCCTCTTTTCCACACGAGCAGTCGAGTAGCTTTTTGCAGATATTTATCTCTTGAGCAGGATTCTGGATCTAAGCCTAAAGCTGTGTCTAGAGCATAGAAGTCTTCCGCTGTTTATTGTAATAACCCGAAAATCTGGGCCAGTTTAAAAAATTTATTTCGGCGATTTTAGCGAATTTTGAATATTTAAAATAAATTATTTTAAATAATATCGTCGAGAAATTTATTTTGAATATAATTCGAACGTATATATTATATACGTCGTCGTTAGAATATAAATAATTATATATAATTATAAATAGAATTGAAAATGGCGCGGTAGTTCGATAATTCGATTTCAAACTTCAATTGAATGTACCGGGTGCAAAACAATCCGGATTTTAGTGAAACCAAAAACATTAGAATCTAATTGATGATATCTTTCCAAAAAATCCGTCAAATCGAAATTTCATAGCGGGAATCAAAAGATATGTCCAGTTGAAAATTCTGAATAGTCGCTATGGAATTCAGGCCCTTAAAAATAAACATTTTGCAAACGACCTCGGATTTCGACGAAACCACTTTTGTTGGGTCCGTGATGTCAAGAGAATTTATTCTTTTGCTTAACGCCCTTCTCTGAGACGTACGAGCTCAGAGGTTGTATATCGATGGATATCAATCGCATGGCATGAATTGCCTGTGTGGCACGCTAAGATGCAATGATCAAGGCTTCTGTTGAAAAGCAAAGTCGTGTGGTTGATGATCAAAGCACGGCCTACGTGGCAGCTTTGTGTATAACGTGAATTCGCGAGCCTCACACCTCGGTATGAGTTAAAAACGGGATACGGACTGCAGGGAGAGCACGATGTTTCTTTCTAGCTTTGGTGGTGTCAGTGACTTACCAGCCCTGACATTTATATACTTTTCACCTATGTGGTTGTTGGATGAGGCGCCTCGATTTTAGGTCTGTAAGGACCGGGAAACGTGTGTTCAGGAATACTAATCCTCTAACGTAAGTGAGGACCGGCCCTGAAGATCCAGGGGTTGCCCAGAGTGCGTAGCCCTGGGACATTTGCTAGAGTGTCTCGAACGCGGAGAGGAGCTTTCCCCTTGCCTCGACTCATGACGGAAATCCAATTTCCAATACGTGTATTGCGGTTTTAATTGAAGAACTAGTATGGCGACATGATATATGGTACCCATGCCGTCTATGATTGATATTTATGATTGAAATGTTTTGACACTATACACTTATTATAGTATCAAATGATTTGTTTTAAACGTATCAAGCATGCTTTGGCTGTTATAAGGGAAAACCCTATCCTCCGGCTTGCGTTGCATTGTGTGATGGGACCTGGGTCTTATAACAGCTTCATTTTCCTTTATTTAGCATTGCGCTGTTTGTTCTATGCACTGGTATTCTTGGGAGGAAACCCGTTCCGTGTTATATGGCGTGGTCCCTTGATTTACCTAACTTTAAAACCAATATTAATAACTGTTTTAGTTCTCACACCAGTCACATGACTGACCTGGAGTTTATTGTTTTAACCTAAACTCTGGGTGCCCCTATTTTCCGCACGGGCAGCTAGTAGTTTTGGCTTTGCAGATTTATATTCACAGTATCCTAGTTTACAGCTGGAATGATATCCGGAAAGCTCTGTATCCGTATATCACCTTCAGTTGTGCTTCGTATTATTTTCCGTTGCGATGTATTTAAATGTAATTAATTGTAATCTCTGATATTTACCGAATGTAATTTATTCAATTATACTCTGTATATTCTTGTATTCTGATGGAATTGTTGTAATAACAATGAAATGTTCTTCTGTTTGTGTTCTGATTTGTCTTGTCCTCACAGTAATTCGTTCTTTCTCATCTCTTCGGAGACCGGGGAAGTTCGGGTCGCTAAGTTTGGTATCAGAGCTTTGGTTTACAGAGCTCGAGAACAAGACACATTAGAACCATACGCAAGAATTCATCAGATATTGGATTAGCAATATCCAATTAGAATGACTCGTTAGAGATAGGATCAGTAGTACCCTAGAACGAGTGTGAAGAGTATATTTTTCAAATGAAAACAATTTTGTTTTGAAAATTTAAATCGCTTTATACGTATTTGATTATTTATTTATTTTGAATATGGACAATCCAATATATAAAGGTTTTGCATATACGCGTCATGAACGTATATTCGAAGTTTTAATATATTAGATAGATATAGAATTACACTCTAGTCGCTCGGAGATGATGTTGATAATGACCATGGCATCATCAATATTTATGTTCGTGTTTCGAAGGTGTAATATCTATATATTTCCATTAGACTGGTGTGAGAACCAAAACTTATATAGTTAGAACACATTGTTGTGAATTGGCATCAAAAACAGGATTTTTGTATATGTATCAAAATTATGAATTTGAAAACTCTAATCCACTAATTGATTGATGTTTGTGTTGTTTGTTTATTTGTTAGACAATTTTTGAACCATTATGCCTAATTGAATCAAATATTGAAAATTGGTCGCAATTGCTTGCATATACATGTACTTACATTGAACAGGTCATAGCAAGGAGGCTAGAGCCGAAGAATAAAATTTGTTTGCCTGACAAATAGGTACATGTTTACTACATAATTTACTGTTTTGTTTGGGTGATGATGATTTTATGAGCCTATTGGCTAGCCGCTTGGCTTTTTCTTTTTCTTTTTTGTAACACCCCACGTCCGCTAAGGTCACTCATACCAGGGGAATGCCTTAGTTTCGGTGAAGTATTTTAAGTGAATATAGAACAGTAAAATTACAGCAAGACAGATATAAGTAATACTTGAAAATTTAAATCATCATTTAATTGCAACGGAAAGTAATACATGTTTGGTTACATCACAAAACCATAAACCAGAGTCAAGTACATAATATCCATCTTGATAAAATAGAAGTACATAATCCCACTACATAGACAATAGCCATAACAGAAAAGATAAACCGAGCTTTACTTCTACGATCCAAGCCCCAAAAGATAGATATAGCGGTCTGATCCAAGCCCACTAGTGCTAGGCCCACTCTGCTAACCTGAGGGTTGGGAAAAAGATAAAAACAACGGGGTCAGACATAAGTCTGAGTGAGTCCTATAACCCTAACAATACAACCATTAAAGTAATTAGGGTATGACATAAATAAGGTACGGTACCTCTGGGGATAATGACTACACTAAGTAGCCAACTAAACACCGGATGTACTACGATAACCGAAAAGACGCATTTATCCACCCAAAGATAATTCTTACCCCACCCCAGACTTATTCACCCAAGGGTAATTCCTACACTGCACTACACCAGTTTTACCTACCTAAGATTAATTCCTACTTAAAGGTTGATCCTACTAAATGTACTTAGTAATTTTTAGCCAGTAGTTTCTGGTACCCCTACATAGGTGCCGTCTGCCCCTATCATTACTAGGTGTACCCACTACTCCCAAGCGATCGGCCCCCTAACGTAGATATCCGTGCTGGCCCCACAGTGGGATGTATCATTTCCCAAAGTGGCAAGCCTGATTTTGGTGCACGGGTTATACCTACACGATGCAACAACGTCTTACTTACCAGCCCGGGCCCACACACGCATATGAAACCCGGTGGACTTGCGTTGCCACCGCTAATCCGTTTTTGGCCTCTTATAGTCAAGCCCAATATGCGTGTCCCGTCACTCGACTTGGGTCGAGCCCACAAAGATACGTTTGGGATATTGGTTGAGATGGGCCCCCACTAGCTACCACTTAAGCTTGTTAATTTATCTAGTGTATCCCACTTAACCCCTTTAACCATGTCCACTTACATGTTATAAATACTTTGGTTAAGTCATTAATCATATTTTAATTACCTTTCAAGGCACCCACTAGATTTCCACATGACACCCAAGTCCTTTACTTAATTCCCACATGCCACCCGAGGCACTTACTTAACCCCTTAATCATGTTTAATTACATGTTCCACTTTGGTTAAGTATTCTAATCGTGTTTTCTATTGCTACCCAAGGCAACCCACTAGTTTCCTCATGCCACCCAAGGCACCCACACTAGTTACTACGTGCCACCCAAGGTACCCACACTAGTTACTACGTGCCACCCAAGGTACCCACTTAACCCTCATGTCCCACTACATGCTAATTTGGTTAAGTGTTTCTTAATTAATTAAGACCGTGATCCTCATAAAGACCTCTCACATTAGACTATCTTTTATGACCGCTGGTTAAGCCGGTTGGGTCCGGGCAGCCTTATGTCATAACCGAGTCTAACCTCGTGTCTTTACATTAATCACGTATTTAGTTTGTGCCTAAGACCTCTCACATTGGGCTAACATTTGTAGCAACTGGTTAAGCCGGTTGGGTCCGGGCAGTTTTACGCTACAACTGAGTCCAACCTCGTGTCTTAGTCGATTAATTACCCCTAATTAATCACCCTCATAATTTATATTAACTATCCCTAATTAATATCAAGTTTTTCATAACATGGGTAGACCTAACTCAATAGGTAAATTCCCATGGGGTAGACCTAACTCAATAGGTAAATTCCCAATTATGTTAATTTATTTTTATGGTATGCTTAATCATACCCAACCATACTTTAATTAACATATTTATTAACCCCATCGTTCCCCACGCAAATCGTTCTCATTTCACGACATAATAAAAAGGGAAGATCCATCACAAATATCATGGGTTTTAACTAACTTTGTCATGGGTTAAGAGGATGTCAACTTGCATATATGAGCATATATTAACCCAACTACATTTAACCCAAACTTGCATATTTTCATACACATATCTTGCATAACATGTTGAACTTGCATATAAGCATTCACATAACTTGCATAAGCACACCTAACTTGCATGACATGTTGAACTTGCATATAAGCATTCTCACAACTTGCATAACATATCTTGCATATTAACATACATATAACTTGCATATTAACAAACATGTAACTTGCATAGCATATCTTGCATATTAACATACATGTAACTTGCATAGCATATATTATCATACATGTAACTTGCATAGCATATACTTAGCATGCATAGAACCACATACTAAACTTGCATAATATCATATACTAAACTTGCATAATATCATATACTTAGCATGCATAGAACCAATTTCTTATTATGCATAAACATACCACTTAACTTGCATAAACCCAAACACTTAGCATGCATAAAACCCAATACTTAACATGCATACAATCAAATACTTAGCATGCACAACATCAAATACTTAACATGCATAACACCAACTACTTAGCATGCATAAAATCACATGCATAACTTGCATATCATGTTACATATACTTGCATATATTCTCACATATAGTTTGCATAACATGTTACATATGCATAAATATTCAACATAATATTTTACATCATAAAACATGGCAATAAACTTGCATATGGCATAAAACTTGCAATTCACATATCATACAACTTGCATATAACTCACTTATCCACAAACATAACCATTTCTTATCACATCCTACCATAATCAATTTAACAATTGATTATTAAAGCCATAGAAACTCACCAAAACACAATTAGCAAGCTAATGAAGAAGATTAAGATACTTAGAATGGATTAGAGATTGATTAGAGCTTGCTTTCCTCTTCATTGATTTGTGGAGGCCATGACCAAGTTTCATTTTGCCATAGTTTAGTTACTAGGTTTAATTATGAATGAATTAGGGTAGGGTTAGGGTGTTATTTATAGGATTAGGTTGCATTTTAGACCCTTAGATTAACCCTAGATTAATTTAGGACCATCAGATCCAAGAAGCTTCCAGAACCAGCCCTCCAAGCCAGCCAAGACCCAACCTGGTGCAACCTGGTGCACCCAGGTTCACTGGACGTGCCACCCTGTCGACAGGCAAGTCGACAGGCATGTCGACACCCCTGTCGACAGGCCTGTCGACAGCCCTGTCGACATGGGTTAGGCGGGAAGCTTCCCGCCTGACCCCGCCTGGCCCATCCCAAATCTGAATATTTGAATTTATTAAATCTGTTTTAGTTTTGAATTTTCTGCAAACTTCATCGGGCCATAACTGGGCCATACGGACTCCGATTTTCGAAAACTCGGACTCTATTTCGCGTATTTTTCCGAGACGAACGCAACGACGTAGCCCGTTTCCCCCAATTCTCACATCTGAGATTATTTATTCTGTAATTAGTGAATTTTAGCATTAACCGAAATTCGGGGTGTTACATTCTCCCCTCCTTAAAGGATTTCGTCCCCGAAATCTCTAAGCTAAGGAGAATGCATATCCTACCATCCAAACAACCATCTACTCAAACCATCAAACACGAGCATCCATTGTCCTTAAACAATTTCTAATGATGTATGAGCATATGCAAAAAGTGTGTGTATATGTTCCCTATCTAATGTACGAATATATGCAAACCATGATAGTGCCATGCATCCAATATGTATGCGAGAAAACCCTATCGACACATACAATATCTACATGAGTGCACAATCATTCACCAAAATGCATCATCCATGTGATAACACAATCATTATTCATCCATAAATATATCTTCCTACACACAATTTTATGCAATATGCAATATGAAGTGACTGAGCCGATCTAGTGCCTAGAGTGTGTGTATATGCATCCACGAGCAACCACTAGCAAACACTTGCATCCACTTGCATCCATCAACCATAACATGTCTCAAACACATGTTTCAACCATAGGTTTACCCTATCTAAAAGGTCAAAGGTACTAACGAGAGGACATACTAAAGATTAAGATAAGTACTAGACAAACGATAAAGGAGAAAGTAAAGACATACCCTCAAAAAGAAATGGGTACAATGAACGCATCTTCGCTTCCGTTTCCCAAGTTGCGTTGCTCTCATCTTCTCCCCATTGCACTTTGACTAGCTGAACCTCTCGATTCCTCAATTTCTTAGTCTCTGACCCAAGGATGCGAGTAGGAGCTCGTCGAATCGTCTCATCGTGCTCTAACTCTACTTCTTTAAGCAAACTCGGCTCTACCACCTCCGCGGTCTTATGTAAGCACTTCCTCAAATGTAACACATGGAATATGTCATGTACACCACTAAGCCTGTCGGGCAACTCCACTCTTTATGACATCTGTCCAATCCTTTCCTTAATAGGAAACGGTCCAACAACCTTGGTACTCACTTCCCAACAGATCCAAAGTGAACCACATTCTGTAACGGAGATATCTTGATAAAAAGCATGTCCTAATATCAAACTCCAGCTCTGTTCTCCTCTTGTCCGCATAAGATTCTTGTTTATCTTGCGTCGCTTTCATCCTTCTTTGAATCAAGTCAATCTTCTCTGAAGACTCTCTAATCACATCGGCCCAACCAAGATCTTATCCGTAGATTCCCACCAACATGTAGGTGATCAACCAGGCCTTCCATAAAAAGCTTCGAAAGGAGCCATACCAATACTGGACTGAAAGCTGCTATTATATGCGAACTCCACCAATGGAAGATGCTCTTCCCATGTACCTCCAAAATCCAAAATATATAACCTCAAAAGATGTTCTAGATACGGTTCACCCTCTTGGTCTGACCGTCCGTCTGAGGATGAGATGCGGTGCTCAAACCCAACTGAGTCCCTACCGCCTCTTGGAAACTCTTCCAAAACTCGCTAGTGAAGATAGGATCTCGATCGCTTACTATGCTAGAGGGTACCCCACGTAATCAAACTATCTCTCGAAGATATACTGAAGCTAGCCATGGAGTAGTCCTCTTGCTCTTCTCAGGTATGAAATGGGCACACTTAGTAAGTCCATCTACCATAAGCCCAATCCCCGTATTACCCTTCCTTGATTTCGGTTATCCAACGAGGCACTATCCTACTTCCTATTTCGGAACTTCCAACGGGTGAAGCAACCCTTCGGGTTTCTTCTGTTCCGCTTTTACTTGCTGGCACACCAAGCATCTAGCGACATACTTGGTCGCATCTTTCTTCAGATTGGCCAAAAAGAAAACTTGCTTCATGTCTTGGTACATCTTGTCCCTACTGGGTTGAATGGTCATCTTCGATCGATGTGCATCACCAAGTATAGCCTTCCTCAAATCCTCGTCTTGCGGTACACAAAGTCCACCGTCTCTACGCAACCACCCCTTACCATCTAGGGTGTACCTACTCAAATGGCTGGACGACTTCCCTCCTTATGAGCTTCTCTACTAATTCAACCAATTGTGGGTCGTCCCGCTGTGCTCTGCCAGTACGCCCCAAAAGAGTAGGCCTAACCTCCAAGGAGGCTAGTAAACCGGATACAAAGTCAACGGAAGGTCTAAAGTCAAATATAGAAATAAGCCCTAAGCTCCGTCGTTTAACGAATCAATGAACTCAAGGACAACCTTTTTCTTCTTAAGGCGTCTGCTACCATGTTTCCCTTGTTAGGGGTATACGCTATCTCAACTCATAAGATGCTAAGAATCCTATCCAAAATCGTCACAACTGTCCATCTCTCACGCAGACCACCCTAGTCGAATTCGACATCCCCCAAATGCAAGCCCCAAAGGCCGAAACCAATATCAGACAAACACCCAAGGGACATCTCCTTCGAGTTCAGGCAACCTACGTGAAATGATACTAAAAATAATAATAATAATAATGGCTAAACAATTAAGCCTTTGACCAACTTTGGATGTCCTCGCCAGTCTCGCTCCAAAACCACCGTTTATCCTATAACTGGCTTTGCTCACCCTATTGAGCACATATGTAAACTTATTACGCTCCTTGAAAAGACCAAGATGTCATTTACAAACGCCATCACAAACTTATTTAGGTACTCCATGAACACCCTCCTCTTCCAATCAACAAAGTATGCAGGGGCGTTCGTCAAACCAAATAGCATCACCAACCACTCATAAAACCATCCGGAGTCCTAAAGGCAATCTTCTCTATACTATCGTCAGCCACTCTCAACTGACGAAACCATGTGGCTTAGTCCAACTGCGAAAATACTGAGGCGCCAACCAGCTGATCAAAGAGATCATCAATCCTTGGCAATGGGTGTCTATTCTTCTTTGTGAGTTTATTTAGTTCTCTTTAGCCTACACAAAGTCTGAGGGACCCATCTGCCTTCATGGAAAAAACTACAGGAGCGCCCCACTCCGATATACTTCTTCTTATGAACCCCTTCTCAAGCAATCGCCTACTTACTTATGGAGTTCCCTCCTCTCACGAGGAGCCTTGTGGCACACTGGCCAAGTCATTGGGTTGGCATTGTTTACCAGATATATTCGGAAGTTAATCTCCCGCTCCGGAGGTAAACCCTTCACCTTCTCAAACATATCCGAGTATTTCCGGACCACTTCTAACAGATCGCAAACCCTCGACCGACGTGTCAAGCGATTCTAGATAACTTAGCTTAACAGATTCTATGGGATCACAAGAGATCTCGAGAGTGTTACCCAAGCGGGTCATAAGCCTAACAACTCTCCCTTCAAAATCAAGAAAGGCACCCCTACTGGATAACCAGTCCATGCCCCAAAACTAACCCATGGTCCGTGAAGCCCAACAAGCATCACATCCAAACTCAACGCTAAGTATAAAAACTTTCAAACCCAAACATAGCATGGAGCCCCAACTGGGTTTGAAACAACTAAGGGATCATCTACCAAACTGGTGTCCAAGTGCAGTGACTCAACTAACAATGGTGGGATAAACGAATCTCGATAAATCAGAATCAAATAAAGCTTGAATCGGATGATAAAGAAATCTAAATTCCAACCTAGACGGTCATACCCCCATCTGGTACCCTAGTCGTGAGGGAATACAACTACCCTCCAGAAGATTCCATACCTTGCCCTTGCTTCTTTAAACAATCCTAATAAAATGTCCTATTCCTCCCAAAAGGATAACGACTAGCCTTCTTCTTCCCATTCTCCACTCGTAACCTCCCACCAATGAGGTTTCGTCCTTCATTAACCAAACAACTATTAGAGCCTTCCTCCCATCGTCCATCCAATAAGTACTTACAAGTCCTCCTCCTTCTTGAACCAACTTCTAACCTGATTTATGTCTAATTCCCTTGAAGCGGTTTTCCATTCTTATCTATCTTAGAAAGATCATCTACACACGGAGGGGAAACTCAAACCGAGAGAGAAAGAGATTCAAACGGAGAATTCGAAAGATAAAGATATGGCTATCGGGGATTATGCTTTTCTCTCAAAAACTTTTCTCTTAAAAGACATGTTTTTGAAAATACTCCTTCAAAAATTTTCTTAGAAAAATAGTTTTTCTAAAAAATTTATCTGTTCTGGTAACCTGGCTCTGATACCACGTGTAACACCCCACGTCCGCTAAGGTCACTCATACCAGGGGAATGCCTTAGTTTCGGTGAAGTATTTTAAGTGAATATAGAACAGTAAAATTACAGCAAGACAGATATAAGTAATACTTGAAAATTTAAATCATCATTTAATTGCAACGGAAAGTAATACATGTTTGGTTACATCACAAAACCATAAACCAGAGTCAAGTACATAATATCCATCTTGATAAAATAGAAGTACATAATCCCACTACATAGACAATAGCCATAACAGAAAAGATAAACCGAGCTTTACTTCTACGATCCAAGCCCCAAAAGATAGATATAGCGGTCTGATCCAAGCCCACTAGTGCTAGGCCCACTCTGCTAACCTGAGGGTTGGGAAAAAGATAAAAACAACGGGGTCAGACATAAGTCTGAGTGAGTCCTATAACCCTAACAATACAACCATTAAAGTAATTAGGGTATGACATAAATAAGGTACGGTACCTCTGGGGATAATGACTACACTAAGTAGCCAACTAAACACCGGATGTACTACGATAACCGAAAAGACGCATTTATCCACCCAAAGATAATTCTTACCCCACCCCAGACTTATTCACCCAAGGGTAATTCCTACACTGCACTACACCAGTTTTACCTACCTAAGATTAATTCCTACTTAAAGGTTGATCCTACTAAATGTACTTAGTAATTTTTAGCCAGTAGTTTCTGGTACCCCTACATAGGTGCCGTCTGCCCCTATCATTACTAGGTGTACCCACTACTCCCAAGCGATCGGCCCCCTAACGTAGATATCCGTGCTGGCCCCACAGTGGGATGTATCATTTCCCAAAGTGGCAAGCCTGATTTTGGTGCACGGGTTATACCTACACGATGCAACAACGTCTTACTTACCAGCCCGGGCCCACACACGCATATGAAACCCGGTGGACTTGCGTTGCCACCGCTAATCCGTTTTTGGCCTCTTATAGTCAAGCCCAATATGCGTGTCCCGTCACTCGACTTGGGTCGAGCCCACAAAGATACGTTTGGGATATTGGTTGAGATGGGCCCCCACTAGCTACCACTTAAGCTTGTTAATTTATCTAGTGTATCCCACTTAACCCCTTTAACCATGTCCACTTACATGTTATAAATACTTTGGTTAAGTCATTAATCATATTTTAATTACCTTTCAAGGCACCCACTAGATTTCCACATGACACCCAAGTCCTTTACTTAATTCCCACATGCCACCCGAGGCACTTACTTAACCCCTTAATCATGTTTAATTACATGTTCCACTTTGGTTAAGTATTCTAATCGTGTTTTCTATTGCTACCCAAGGCAACCCACTAGTTTCCTCATGCCACCCAAGGCACCCACACTAGTTACTACGTGCCACCCAAGGTACCCACACTAGTTACTACGTGCCACCCAAGGTACCCACTTAACCCTCATGTCCCACTACATGCTAATTTGGTTAAGTGTTTCTTAATTAATTAAGACCGTGATCCTCATAAAGACCTCTCACATTAGACTATCTTTTATGACCGCTGGTTAAGCCGGTTGGGTCCGGGCAGCCTTATGTCATAACCGAGTCTAACCTCGTGTCTTTACATTAATCACGTATTTAGTTTGTGCCTAAGACCTCTCACATTGGGCTAACATTTGTAGCAACTGGTTAAGCCGGTTGGGTCCGGGCAGTTTTACGCTACAACTGAGTCCAACCTCGTGTCTTAGTCGATTAATTACCCCTAATTAATCACCCTCATAATTTATATTAACTATCCCTAATTAATATCAAGTTTTTCATAACATGGGTAGACCTAACTCAATAGGTAAATTCCCATGGGGTAGACCTAACTCAATAGGTAAATTCCCAATTATGTTAATTTATTTTTATGGTATGCTTAATCATACCCAACCATACTTTAATTAACATATTTATTAACCCCATCGTTCCCCACGCAAATCGTTCTCATTTCACGACATAATAAAAAGGGAAGATCCATCACAAATATCATGGGTTTTAACTAACTTTGTCATGGGTTAAGAGGATGTCAACTTGCATATATGAGCATATATTAACCCAACTACATTTAACCCAAACTTGCATATTTTCATACACATATCTTGCATAACATGTTGAACTTGCATATAAGCATTCACATAACTTGCATAAGCACACCTAACTTGCATGACATGTTGAACTTGCATATAAGCATTCTCACAACTTGCATAACATATCTTGCATATTAACATACATATAACTTGCATATTAACAAACATGTAACTTGCATAGCATATCTTGCATATTAACATACATGTAACTTGCATAGCATATATTATCATACATGTAACTTGCATAGCATATACTTAGCATGCATAGAACCACATACTAAACTTGCATAATATCATATACTAAACTTGCATAATATCATATACTTAGCATGCATAGAACCAATTTCTTATTATGCATAAACATACCACTTAACTTGCATAAACCCAAACACTTAGCATGCATAAAACCCAATACTTAACATGCATACAATCAAATACTTAGCATGCACAACATCAAATACTTAACATGCATAACACCAACTACTTAGCATGCATAAAATCACATGCATAACTTGCATATCATGTTACATATACTTGCATATATTCTCACATATAGTTTGCATAACATGTTACATATGCATAAATATTCAACATAATATTTTACATCATAAAACATGGCAATAAACTTGCATATGGCATAAAACTTGCAATTCACATATCATACAACTTGCATATAACTCACTTATCCACAAACATAACCATTTCTTATCACATCCTACCATAATCAATTTAACAATTGATTATTAAAGCCATAGAAACTCACCAAAACACAATTAGCAAGCTAATGAAGAAGATTAAGATACTTAGAATGGATTAGAGATTGATTAGAGCTTGCTTTCCTCTTCATTGATTTGTGGAGGCCATGACCAAGTTTCATTTTGCCATAGTTTAGTTACTAGGTTTAATTATGAATGAATTAGGGTAGGGTTAGGGTGTTATTTATAGGATTAGGTTGCATTTTAGACCCTTAGATTAACCCTAGATTAATTTAGGACCATCAGATCCAAGAAGCTTCCAGAACCAGCCCTCCAAGCCAGCCAAGACCCAACCTGGTGCAACCTGGTGCACCCAGGTTCACTGGACGTGCCACCCTGTCGACAGGCAAGTCGACAGGCATGTCGACACCCCTGTCGACAGGCCTGTCGACAGCCCTGTCGACAGCCCTGTCGACATGGGTTAGGCGGGAAGCTTCCCGCCTGACCCCGCCTGGCCCATCCCAAATCTGAATATTTGAATTTATTAAATCTGTTTTAGTTTTGAATTTTCTGCAAACTTCATCGGGCCATAACTGGGCCATACGGACTCCGATTTTCGAAAACTCGGACTCTATTTCGCGTATTTTTCCGAGACGAACGCAACGACGTAGCCCGTTTCCCCCAATTCTCACATCTGAGATTATTTATTCTGTAATTAGTGAATTTTAGCATTAACCGAAATTCGGGGTGTTACATTTTTGAGATCAGAAGGCCTATATGGCAATTTCGGGATTTTCCCGTGGCTCCCGGTGCAGGGGAGGTTATGGCGAAATTTTTCGAAAATTTAGGATGTTAGCCAAATTTTTGAAAATTTGAAAATTCTCAGAAACTGAAAAGTTGGAGAAAGGAAGCCAGATCGAACGTAGAGCTGAATAATCAAACCACTTTCGACTTTGTTCCTTTTCGGGGACGAAAAGTTTTAAGTGGGGGAGATTGTAATAACCCGAAAATCTGGGCCAGTTTAAAATGTTTATTTTGGCGATTTTAGCGAATTTTGAATATTTAAAATAAATTATTTTAAATAATATCGTCGAGAAATTTATTTTGAATATAATTCGAACGTATATATTATATACGTCGTCGTTAGAATATAAATAATTATATATAATTATAAATAGAATTGAAAATGGCGTGGTAGTTCGATAATTCGATTTCAAACTTCAATTGAATGTACCGGGTGCAAAACAATCCGGATTTTAGTGAAACCAAAATCATTAGAATCTAATTGATGATATCTTTCCAACGAATCCGACAAATCGAAATTTCATAGCGGGAATCAAAAGATATGTCCAGTTGAAAATTCTGAATAGTCGCTATTGAATTCAGGCCCTTAAAAATAGACATTTTGCAAACGACCTCGGATTTCGACGAAACCACTTTGTTGGATCCGCAGTGTCAAATTATTGCTAGATTCCAAATTTCGTAATTTTTCGAATCAATATGTGAGCGTAGCGAAGGAAAACGCGTTTGACCAGTTTTAGTTGATTTTAATCGACTGGAAAATGACCATTTTTCAAACGGTCTCAGAATTCGACGAAACTAGTTTTGTTATGACCGTATCGTCAATACGAAGCTAGAAAATATTTTTCGGGAATTTTTCAAGTTAGGATGTGACCCAGGTAAATTGAAAAGTGCGTTTAAATTCAATATATAGAGTTATATGTTGATTTTGACGAAAACTGATTGTAACGATCGAATCAGCTTGCGAAACATATCCCATTGGGTTCGGAATAGGGGTAAAACGCTATGGACGACAGGCGGTGGGCCTCGTTTTGAGGTCATATGTAAAAGTCAACTTTTTCATAATTAAAATAATTAAAAATTGGAATCCTCTCTCCTCTCCCCTTAAATCTCTCTGGCCCCTCCCACTTTCTGATTTTAAATCGAATTCACAGAGAAAAAAAAAGAAAAAAGGAAGAAGAAGGCGCAGCGGCCACCGCGCCCAGGCGTGACGCCACCCACCGCCGACGAGGCTCCAGCCTCGCCCCTCCTCTTCACGTCGCCGTCGCACAGGCGCTCCGCCCTCCCCCTCACCTCCTCGCCTCCAACTCCCTCTCCACGATGAATCCCACGCACCGCCAGTCCGACCACCACCGCGGACCCCAAACCCCCCCCCCCCATCGCGTCGCTGCGCGAGAACCCCCCCTTCCTCGAAGTCGATCGCGAGAAGACCCCCCCCCCGTTTCAGAAATCGCGACGAACCCACCCCCCCCCCCCCGGCTGTAAGTTCTTGACCCATTTTATTTTCATTTTTAGTTTATTTAGTTTATTTAAATCCTTTCAGTAAAGATATTATTTTTAAATCAGTAAAGATATTATTTTTAAAACTGTAAAGTTAGGATTTTTAAAACTGTAAAGTTCGGATTTTTAAAACTGTAAAGTTAGGATTTTTATATTATAGGAAAGTTAAAAATATGATCTTTATATTTTTAAAGTAATAAAAATATGATTTCTATATTTTTAAAGTATTAAAAATATAATCTTTACTATATAGAAGATGTAAAAATATGATTTTTGTTTCTGTAGAGAAGTAAAAATATAATTTTTACATGATAGAAATATTAAAAATAACATCTTTATATGTGTAGCAAAATAAAATTGTGATTTTTATAATGATATTTTTGAAAATCTATATTTTTGGAAAGGCGAAATCTATATTTTTGAAATGGAATTTTTATCTATATGATAGTATAATAAAATTTTGATTTTTATATATTGAATAGCGAAGTAAAAATTCGATTTTTATAAATGTAGTGGCTACAGCAACGAAGATGACAAAAATGAGATAACGAAGAAGACTTCTACAAAAGAAGAGTCAAGATGATGGGATAGCTATCTGTGAGAATTTCTCACCTTTCAATTTCTTTTTCTGGTTATATATATATACTAGGATGCAGACGGTGCTTAGTAGCACCCGACACAATCGTCCACAGACCATGGATTTGTTTGTTTGATTGCAAAAATTAGTTAGATTATTTGATTGAAATTGAATTGTTTGGTGAAATGAAATTGATTTGATTGATGTGTGAATGGCGTGGGCCTTCACTAGACCGGGGATAAGGCTAGGCCTCGTCCCGTTTCTAGTATCGTGCCGTTATGCCGCCGAAATTTTCTAAAATATGTTAGAAAAATAAAAATATCATTTTTATGGTGTAAATGAACTGAATAGAAATTCATATGTTGAAATAAAATGTTTTTTATCGTTAAAAATATAATTTTTAACGTGAAGTGAATAAAATAAAATATTCATTTACAAACCGGACGGTTTGTTTATGTACACCTATTTGAAGGACATTGATTGGGACGATAAATTTTACACATCGCCCAACTGCATAAATAAAATCTGTGTTTGATTGTTTGAAACCCCACACGGGTGTTGGGATGAAATTTGAAGTTCACTCATCCTGATTGATTAAATATGTCGATCGATTGATTGACAGGCTGTTATAAGCGTTAGATATCTATATTTGATGCTTATACAGTGTAGTGCACTTTGGTTGATGGTTGATTATTTTTCAATGCTATCTTATACGTGTGATGTATGAAAATCCATATAATTAACCTTATATGGTAATTGATTGGGCCTCATTCCAATCGGGAAAATAAAGAATAATATGAAGTAAAGGTTCATGTGTTGACTGTACTCATCCGTTGAGATTAGTCATGTGTTGAACGAAATATTTTAATAATAAAATTTACTTCTTTATCATTATAAAGTAAAGGTTCATGTGTGACTGTACTCATCCGTTGAGATTAGTCATGTGTTGAACGAAATATTTTAACAATAAAATCTACATCTTTATCATATATAAAATTAGAAACTGACTGGAAAATAGATAAGATGAGTGGTCTCCTGGATATTAATCTGATGTTGGTTTCGGCCTTCGGGGTTAATATTCAGGGAATCGTTCTCTTACTAATTTACGGTTGGAGTCTGATTTAATATCAAACGATAGATACCTTAATTTTCATAAAATATATTAAATAACAAAATAGTCACACGTGGACGGTACTCATTCGTTGATATTAGTCGTGTGTTGACAAAGAGATAGAGTCGTGTATTGAAATAGAAATATTTTGAAATAGAAATATTTGAAATAGAATATTTGAAAATAGAAATATATGAAGCCGTGTTGATTAGATTGACGTCATTTTGACGTGAACGATATTTATATCAATTTTATTCATTTTAAAATGATATTGAAAAGTGATTTCGAAATCGAATATTTTGAAATGAAATTTGAATCAAATTGAATAGAAAACGAATTCGAATTGAATATATAAGGAATTGAATTTGAACTGAATATAAAACGAATTTGATTTCAATTGAATATATAATGAATTTGATTCAAATAGAAAACGGAAATGAATTGAATATAAAACGAATTTGATTTCAATTGAATATATAATGAATTTGATTCAAATAGAAAATGGAAATGAATTGAATATAAAACGATTTCGAAATGAATTGAATATAAAACGATTTCGAAATGAATTGAATATAAAACGATTTCGAAATGAATTGAATATAAAACGATTTCGAAATGAATTGAATATAAAACGATTTCGAAATGAATTGAATATATAATGAATTCGAATGGAATGGAGAACGAATTTGATTTCAACTGAATAGCAAACGAAACGAATTCGAATTGAATTGAATAGATAACGAATTTGAATTGAATTGAATATAAAACCAACTCGAATTGAATTGAAAACGAATTCGAATTGAATTGGAAACAAATTGAAATGAATTCAAATTGAATTGAATAGAAATGAATTTTAAAATGACATCTATAAGGAAGAATTCAATTTTGATTTGAAATGAAATGGAAGTTGAAATTGTTTTTGAAACGAAATTAAAAAGATTTATAAAATTCGTTTTAAATAGAAATCGACGAAATATATATTATATATATTATATAATGGCCTGAATAGAACGCGCCGCGCCGCGGCAGTTCGTGAATTTCGACAATTTATTTCAAACGGACATTACGGGAGATCCGACCATCGGATTCTCCTAAAACCGGAACCGTTGGGTTCGTATCGAAAAGAGCTTTCTAACGAATATTAGAAATTCGAAATCTAACGGTTGGATTTGGAGATACGTCCAAATCAAATTTGAAAAAGGTCGTTATAAGTGCAGTTCGATGGCCGTTGATGGAAATCGACTGTACGGGCCTTGATAAAATTATTAAAAATATCAATAATTTGTGTAAATTCATAAGAAATGATTTGAGAAAAATTGGGGTGAAAAACTCCATATTTGAAAAGATAAAAATAGATTTTTATCGAAATGAACTAGATTGAACTAAATTTAAAACCCGATTTTTTTTTAATAAATAAATTACATTTAAAAAGGGGTTTTAAATAATCGGAATTTCTAATATATTTGATTGGATTTGAAATGGGTTTATCGTGAACGGTGTTTTAAATAACACTAGTTCTTTAACCCGATAACAAATAGAATGTGATTTGGGTTTGTCGTGGACGGTGTTTTAAATAAGACCTAGTTCTTTAACCCAGTAAAAGGAGTTTTAACGAATCTGCAATTAGGTTGAAATGTGAACCTATAATCTAAATTATCAAATTTAGAAATGAGCGAGAATGGAGTATCGCCAGTTTTGCTCCAAAGCGATAGTTAAATCTTTAATTAGATTTGAACGTGAAATGGTAATTAATTTTACCGATAACACCATAGTATTAGATATGGAGTATTACCAGTTTTGCTTCATGGGATGAATAGGTTGGGATTGGGAAATAAAATAAATAATTACTTTGTTGTGGTTCGCTAATCTCGACTAGTTCAGAAAACCATAATTTGGTTTGAAACGACATCAAAAGGATGATTAAAGGATAAATTTTAAAGAATTTATCTTGGATAAAATTAATGGGAACATTTCCCTAAAAATGTGATTTTATGAATAAAAGAATATCCTGAATTGGAATGAGGCGTATGTTGAGTTGTGTAACATTTGTTCTTAATATACGCGGGTTGTTCGGAAAGGCCGGGTTTATACCCATTCTGAATAACCGATTCGATGAGAAGTCGAAGATGAAGACGGTGGTTGAAGACCGGAAGTCTTCACCTCGTTTGGATAATTACTGACGATCCTGATTGGGCAGTACACCCAAGAGGATGGAAATAGATGGTGGTCGTCCAGACGTACTTGGAGATGGATGGATATGCGAGGAAAGTGCCTCCTGTTTCGTTCAGACCCAGAACGGACTTGTAAATGGATTGTGTGTCCGACATTGGATTTTATTCTTTGTTGACTAATTTCTATTAAATATACATCTGTTTGGCGGCGGAGAATTTATTCTTTTGCTTAACGCCCTTTTCTGAGACGTACGAGCTCAGAGGTTGTATATCGATGGATATCAATCGCATGGCATGAATTGCCTGTGTGGCACGCTAAGATGCAATGATCAAGGCTTCTGTTGAAAAGCAAAGTCTTGTGGTTGATGATCAAAGCACGGCCTACGTGGCAGCTTTGTGTATAACGTGAATTCGCGAGCCTCACACCTCGGTATGAGTTAAAAACGGGATACGGACTGCAGGGAGAGCACGACGTTTCTTTCTAGCTTTGGTGGTGTCAGTGACTTACCAGCCCTGACATTTATATACTTTTCACCTATGTGGTTGTTGGATAAGGCGCCTCGATTTTAGGTCTGTAAGGACCGGGAAACGTGTGTTCAGGAATACTAATCCTCTAACGTAAGTGAGGACCGGCACTGAAGATCCAGGGGTTACCTAGAGTGCGTAGCCCTGGGACATTTGCTAGAGTGTCTCGAACGCGGAGAGGAGCTTGCCCCTTGCCTCGACTCATGACGGAAATCCAATTTCCAATACGTGTATTGCGGTTTTAATTGTAGAACTAGTATGGCGACATGATATATGGTACCCATGCCGTCTATGATTGATATTTATGATTGAAATGTTTTGACACTATACACTTATTATAGTATCAAATGATTTGTTTTAAACGTATCAAGCATGCTTTGGCTGTTATAAGGGAAAACCCTATCCTCCGGCTTGCGTTGCATTGTGTGATGGGACCTGGGTCTTATAACAGCTTCATTTTTCTTTATTTAGCATTGCGCTGTTTGTTCTATGCACTGGTTTTCTTGGGAGGAAACCCGTTCCGTGTTATACGGCGTGGTCCCTTGATTTACCTAACTTTAAAACCAATATTAATAACTGTTTTAGTTCTCACACCAGTCACATGACTGACCTGGAGTTTATTGTTTTAACCTAAACTCTGGGTGCCCCTATTTTCCGCACGGGCAGCTAGTAGTTTTGGTTTTGCAGATTTATATTCACAGGATCCTGGTTTACAGCTGGAATGATATCCGGAAAGCTCTGTATCCGTATATCACCTTCATTTGTGCTTTGTATTGTTTTCCGTTGCGATGTATTTAAATGTAATTTATTGTAATCTCTGATATTTACCGAATGTAATTTATTCAATTATACTCTGTATATTCTTGTATTCTGATGGAATTGTTGTAATAACAATGAAATGTTCTTCAGTCTGCGTTCATTTGTGTGTTGTTCTCAACGCTATCCGCGCTTTCCTTCACGGGGAAGTTCGGGTCGTGTCATTTATTGTATTTAATTTATCTTCCGCTGTAATTTTATTCAATGTACTCTTATATTCTGTACTCTGATGTAACATTATTATGATGTGTTATAAAAGTCTGTTGTTGTTGTTCTAATGTGTTGTATTCCCAGAGTTAATGTATTCGGGTTTTGAACGGTTTTAGTCGATTTTGCGGTCGATTGAGTCCGGGCAAAATCCGAGCCGTTACACATATCTGCTTATGTTACAATCATCTCTTATATTCAGTTTATGTTCTTATCCTATTACTTTACTGATTTTATTGTTAAAGTCACTGGACTTGCCAGGCTTTATGTCTGACCCTGTTTGTTTCGCCTCTTTTCTTTCTTCCCCCCTCCCCCAGGTCCTCAGGTTGGGATTAGTGAAGCTTGACTCGGATCTCTTTCTTCTTGAAGTGCTTGGAAGTGTTGAAAGTAATGCTCAGCTTTATCTCTTTTTCATTATGGCTATTTGGAGTGGGATTATGGTTTTGCTTTTATGTACTCTGATTATAATTTTGTTCAAGATAGATATTTTTGTACTTGGCTTTAGTATATGGTTTTGATATTGTAACCAGACATGTTTTGCTTTTCTGCTGCAATGAATAAATTTTGAATTTTTAAGTTCCATTTTAATATCTGTTTTGTGATGTTCTGTTCTATACTCTTATAATGCTCCATGAAAGTTAATGCATTCACTTAGTGAGTGACATTAATGGATATGGGGTGTTACAATATATATATATATACATATATATTAGTCATGTTCATTACACCAAGTTATTTTATTGCATTTATTTGCAGATGTCTATACCAAGTTTCAACACTGAATCTAAAACTGACATGAATATGCAAAGCCCCGATACTAAAAAATCTACAAACACTAATAGTTTGAAGAGGAAAAGCAAAGAGATTGATAATAATGTCAAGCTACCATATAATTTTGATGACTTTAAGGATAAAAAAGATGATGAAAATGGATTTATTTCAAAATGGAAATTAAAAAAGAAAACGTAAGTTATATATATTTGATGGTTATTTTATATTGTACATATTATTATTTTGGTAAGGAATGGCTAATTAATATTGTGCATCTATTTAAATGTTTACTGCACTACAGGAATGAAAAATATTCAAAAAAGTGGAAGTCATGAAGTTATGCTAGGAACAAAATTGGACTTGAACGTAATTTTCATGTTTATTTTGTTTGGAATGAAAACTACTCATGATCTTATATTTATTTTGCTCTGATTTTCATATTTATTTGGCTTGGAATGAAAACTACTCGTGATCTTATATTTATTTTGCTCTTTATACTACTATTGATTAATGTATTTTTTGTTATGGATGCTTATTTTTTTGTTGTAATTTGAAATTTTAGTTAGAATGCCTCTTATACATATAAAAATATATTTGAAACTTAATAACAAAGCATACATTGCATCATATTATATATATATGATGACATCATATCGCTTTTTTGCTTCATCCAAAAAAAAGTTAACATACTGTAGTTTGTATATCTATATAACAAATTTCCTTGGTAGGACAAACCAAGAGACAAAGAGCGGCTAGGATTTAAATCTATCCAACACATCTAATGGCTGAAATAGTTCCTATGCGGCATGATTTTCCCTGCCCCATTACTGGTTCCCATGTTTACATCCCACATCTCCAATATCCTTAGTAGACAAACAACAGTTCATATTTAAATAAAGAAAAGACATCAAACAGTTATTGATCATTCAAAAGCAGAGACTTAGCTCCGTCATTAATTTCCAAACAAATCTGTTAACTCTGTTTGCCACGTTAGCATATCTTACTACCCATGATTACTTTCTCTCCACGATTGATAATCATGATTATATTCCCTTCTTCCCTTACAGCTACTATATTTTCTTTCTTTTATCCCATTGCCTCACTCTTTTCTCTCCAAAAATTAAGGTGGCGTTTGATTTTCCAACTGGGCAGTCAAAGTTCGCATCCGTGTCTGACGCGTCAACAGTGGTACCCACGCTTTTGTCCCTTGGAGACGAACAGTTGAAAATGTGGCTTTTGCATCGGATGCATCGGACGCATGCCAGACGCCACGAAAATTCTGGAAATACCGATCCATTTCCATTCAGCTATATATATTCACTCTACTACTTCACTCCATTCATATATATCCACTCCATTCATATATATCCACTCCATTACTATATATTCACTCCATTCCTCTCCAGTCATCCTCCTTTCATGGATCAAGAAGAGCTGATTGCGTTGTGCATGGCGGTACGACAAGATGAAGATGATTATCTGAAATGGGAGCTTGCGGTTATCCTACCAGCATTAGACACTAGAAGGGGTCCCAACCCTTTGTATTTACTGCTTGACAATCCCACACAACTAAGGCGTTGTATTCTGCATTATGTTTCTAAGCCGAGGACTGGACAGCTGTAGGTTTTTTATGTGCCTTTTGTTGCTTTTTATTTTATGAACTAGTATTTTATGAGTAATGTGGTATTTTATGTTGTAATGTTATTTGAATTATGAAATTTTAAATTCTGCAAATAGTATTATGCAATTATGTATTCTGCAAATAGTATTCTGCAATTATGTATTCTGCAATTTGTATTCTGCATTCTACTACCCTATTCGACAATATACACACAAAAATACAAACATAAAAACAAACAATAAAATAATAAATACAAAAACAATAAAATAATAAATTTTCGTCTTTCGTAAAAAAAAAAAAACGCATTTCCCGTTCGCAACAATTTCCCTTCAAATACCCTTCCAAACAACCCTTCCCGTTCAATATCAACAGCACCCTAATTCAATCTCCTTCCAACATAAATCTAGAAAACGCAACTAACCCATCTTTCTCTCGCTTTCATTACAAAATTACCGAATTCCTATAACCTATCTTAATAGTACGAAATCAGAGGAAACATAAATTGTGCAACTGGGCATGTTATATTTCGATTGGAGAAACCTAATTTGAGAGAGGAGAGGTAACATTGGGTTTTCTTTATTGATTTATCTGCTGTTATTTGGATAATCAAGTTCAAGGCTGAGATAAATGACGCTGTTTCATTCAAACTACGTTATTTATTTAGACAATTGACCAACCGGATAAGAAGGAAGAAGGGGATACAGAAAGAGAATAAAATGGTGAAAGAATTTAAGGAGGATATAGATTCTTCCTCAATGTCGCAATCTTTTAACCATTTGGAGTCGGTTGATTCAACAGTTTGGATTAAGCGAAAGCAGCATAATGTTGAAAAAGGCAATATCAGAGCTTGGTTTTGAAAAGTCAACATTTTTATGTTATTTTCAATTATATAGAATTTTGAACATCTTACAGTTTAGTTGAATAAATTCATTTGAGAAGTTGAATTTCATAAAATTTATCAGCTTAAATTTTATTCATTGAAAATTCGGGAATTGGAATTTACTGTCTTCTTTTGGTTACACATACGAAAAATCATTTCTCTGCTGCCTAGTTGCTATACTGATTTAAGGCTGATGACCAAAATGGTGAGTTGTTAGGTTGATTTAAGAGATTTAGCATTTTTGTTTAAGCAAAAGTAGCCTCATGTTCAAAAATTCGATATTGGAGGTTGGTTTTAACATCTCAACATTTATGTTATTTTCACAAACATAAAATTTCAAAGTGTTTACTGGTTAGTTGAAATTTTTTTGTTGAACTGTTTGAGAGTTGAATTTCGTAACATATTTAAATTGGTATCATTCGATCCACTGGAAATTCAGGAGTTTAAATTTACTAACTTATTTTAGTTCCAGTTACAAAAATTATTTCTCTACTTCATCAATTGGTAGACTGATTTAAAATCGAAGATGATATTGGTGAGTTGCTAGATTGATTTCAGATTAGGGATAACATAGCTTGAGCAAGTATATACTATCCTTTATATTCAACATTTTCCATTTTTGGCAGATTCAAATAATTTTCAAGTCCATTTTTTTATTTTTTATTTTGTACTTAACTGAAACATTATAACTTAAATACAAGGAGATGTAATATGAATGACCCTAATTATATTATGCATGATTCATTCATATGAACTGAATGCTGCATTGGCTATTTCATTTCATTGCATGACTTTTACAGTTCATTCTCTTTCATTTTTCTTTTTTTTTTTTGGTCAGTAAAATATTACATCACAAGCCAGATGTTAACAGTAAGAGGTTCAGTTTAGTTACATTTCCTCTACCATTTCTGCTAGAATAAAAAGGATTGATTGAGGGGAATTCACAGCTTTACTTTGCATGCATGCTGACGCACTCAGGTACAGAGAATGGAAAATATACTCTGACGTAAGATGGCCTGAGGAATCAACAGTTAGTGGTAGGATAGGAACAAAAGCAATAGCCGGCTATTGAGTATTTGCAGCACCTATGGTTGCAGGTTGGGCATAATTTTGCCAGACAATTGCTGCAAACCGATGGTGGCAGGTTTTGAAATGTGTTCATTACTCCTTTGTTTTGCCAACTGTCATTAAGTTGCTTTTTTTTTTTACTAAGGCAACCTCACATTTCATGAAGTACATGTAATTTTTTTTCACTTTGTCCAACTGCAACTGCATTTAACTATGTATGTAACTTTCGGCGGTTTATACCAGTCAAAAAACGAAAAGAATTTTGACATTAATTTAATATCATCTATCTACAACATGAACGTGTGCATCATATGGTAAAGAAGCATCAGATTTTTTGGAGTTTCTGCTTTTTCTTTCTTTCATCGACAATTTATATTATCTATATGACTGTAACTACACGCATTATTATTAATATCTATACACATTCCACGCGCGAAGCGCGTGCCTTGATCACGTGCGAAACGCGAGCCGTTACACTTGTAATTTATATAATACTACTTGAATTGTATCACTTATATAATTTTAGTGATTATTTGTTCAAATTTTCACATTTAAAGATCACAAAATATGTTTAAATTGTAATGAATTAAGAACGTGTTTTCAGAATAAAATCACAAATAATCATTTATTTATTTTATATCTATGCCAAAAAATAACCATTCATAACAAAAAATTTAGATAGATAACAGAATAGTTAATTAAATAATCATCCACGGCAAAATTATAATTGGTTGAACAACATGCAATTAATTATTGTTACCGCATAAATTATTAGATGGATAACAGAACAATTAATCAAAATAATTATTCATGATAAAATTATTTTTGGATGAACAACAGAACAGTCTATTATTGTTGTCGCATAAATTATAATATTTAAATATATATATATATATATATATAACTATTTAATATTAATTATAATACTTTATTTTTCTTTTATTTTTGATATATAATCATTACAATTTTTTTTAATAACATAAATTTTAGTTCCAAGCAAAGCGGGCAAAAAATACTAGTTGTTATAACTAGTTAAAATTCATTACGTGATCAATTCAATTAAGTTTACATCATAAAATTACATAACTAAATCATTAAATTTTATTTCAACCATAATAATAGTCAAAACCATATTAAATCCAATCATTTAAATAGTAAAAAAAATACAAGTTGTTGCATAGATGTTAACTTTGAGTTCAAAAACAGAAATTTTCAACCAAAAGCAAGGATTTTGAATTGTCTTTTACAACATAATACTACTCAAAGATCGAGAAATTCCAATTGCCTCGTTTTAAATCTATGTAAAGCTCTTTTTTCTCTTTATAGTCATTATGACATAAATTGAGCACAATTCATTTTAGATGAATCATATCCTAGAAATATTTCAACCATAAAAATTAGGGGTGGGCGAGATTTGGTTTGATGTGGTTTGTAGTTCAAACCGTTATGCATCGCATCAAACGGTTGATTAAAATTACAAATCATTATACTAATTGTTCAGTTAGTTTGGTTTTAGTTTGGTTTTTGATGTAACAAGGTTCGGTTTTGGTTTGAACCCGTATTAAATATGAAATAAGAGAATGACTTCCATCAACACTTAATTTACGATTGTGTAACATTGTGTTACTTAAAGGTTAAAACACATGGTGTTATCTTGAATTGAAATATTAGTTTCTACTATATGAATACTTCAATTTTACACTTAATGAAAAGTGGAATTGTTTTAGCATATTAACCAAATATCAGCGTTAATCGATGCATAAACATTGAGTAAGATAACTCAAATAAGATTATAATTAGCATTATCCCAAAAGATGATATGTATACTGCTACATTGAAAGTATAATTTTTCCCTTTGTGATTGTAACACCCTGCATTTTTGAGTAATAAAACTATCAAAATAATTATATGAGTAATGTGAATTTGAAATTAAAAAACAAACACATGTTATAAAATGAACAATAAATAAAAAGTTGTCACTGTGCAAACTAAGGATGCAATGGTATAAATAGAATTAAATAAAAAGAAACATTTTAGAAGAAGGAATGGAAGTTAATGAATGGTACATTATAAAATAATCAGAAAATATATACGCACGTTAATTTCATAAACAATATGCGTTTGAATTTGAAAATAATGCAAGATTATTAATGTTAACATATTAACAAACTTAACCATTTAACAAAATAGGAAAACAAATGTGTGCTGCTAGAAAGGATTAAATCAAAGAAAGGAAACTAATTAATATTAAAATGGCAACATCTCCTTTAAATTGATAATACATGTTATAAAAGACATTAAAAGAGGAATAATGGAAATAACTTCAAAATTTGGAAGCATATAATTAATTATAGAGTGTTTACATACATGCGAACATACATATAGATATATTTAATATAAATATATTTAGACATAAAATTACAAGAGTAACGCACAAAATAAATGTGCATCATAAATGATATAAAACCATATAATAAAAGGAAGTTTAAATGACGTTAATCGGGTAACGCTTCAACAGTTCAACTTACAATCGATATGCATGTATTAATAATACACGTTTGAAATTGAAAATAAAATGTGTGTTAAGTTGGTAGAAATAAACATTAAAAATAAGGTTCATGGAATTAAAATAATCAAACATGCAAGAATTTAAAAAGAAAAGAATCATTAATGTGCACATTGATTACACGTTTAAATTTGAAATAAGAACGCTCATTAAAACAGGAAACAAAATTCAAAAACTAATTAGAGCGGTTAAGGGTTAATAACGTTAATAATAACATTTAAGCACAAGTAGAAATTAATTAGGTAGACCCGATATACAATTTTTAAAATCATATATTAGTCGACCTATGTCAAGAGTGGGTCGACCCTAGGGTCGACACACTTCTAGGCCATGTCGACCCACCTGAAGCATGGGTTGACCTACCTAAAGCATGGGTCGACCCATTTCGGGCCAGGATGATGTGGTTTTATATTTTCATACGGTTCAGATTTAATTCTTTTGAATCGGACGGACGTGATTCTTCTAGACGATAATAAATACACTTGCAGGATCTAGCTTCAAACTCATATTTTTTGAGAGGGCGCTAGAACTCTACAATTTCTTTTTCCTCCAAATTCTTCAAAAATAAATTATATTTTAGATTAAGGATTTCTAAATCAATAATTGGAGGAAAATATAGTATATCCAAGATGAAGATGCCCAGATCCCATAGATCTGTAAATCTTAATTGAAAAGAAAATAGAAAGCAAAATTAAATCCAAAACTTAGAGCGCAAATCCCAAGTGAGTGGATCCAAATTATATTTTTTATAATAGTATATTATAACGTTTATATCGTTTAATTCCTACAAAATTATAATATGTTCTCTCCTTCTTCTTTTCCCCCTTTCTACATCAGAATATATATGTAGTTTATGTTGAATTTTGGTTATGCGCAAAATATATGTAAACCTAAAATGTTGAATTGTGCACCTAATTTATATGACTGATTATAATGATTTTTGTTTGCGCACGTTGGAAAACATAATTTAATTGAAATTATGAACAAAAGAGGATTTGGTTATTGTGGGCATGGCATGATTAATATTATGGATAGTAAATTTGCAGTAAAAATGGTAAATCTGAGAATATCTATGTTGGTTGAAAAGATTAGCTTTCAAATTTAGAATGGAATGAACATAGAAACTGATGGGATAGAAAAAAAAGGTATAAACCAATTGTATCCAAATTTACTAGAATTATGTAAAAAGGGGAAATTAAGTTAAAACTAGGAATTAGTGTATACCAATTAAAATAGCAAGTCAGAAATTGCCTAGACTCATTGGTTAGGAAAAAGAGAACATATTTCCATATTTTGGTTTTAAAAATAAGTAGAAAACATAATTGCAAGTATTAAAATAAATAAAGGCATGGATTAATATGAAACAGAGATTTAGCCGTATTGCACTTTATTCAATAGCTTGAAAATAATTGAAAGAGATGTCTTGCAATTATGGATTTCTATTGCAATAATTATCTTAAGCTATGTAAATATATTTTGGTATAGTTTAATAACCAATTAATTAGGAATAGGTCTAATTTCCTAAAAAGTAAATTGTAAATATGGAAAGAAAAAAGGGCAACATAATTGAAATACATTATGAAAGGTAAAAGAAATATGTGAAGTTCATTATAAACCTAAAACCACGGCTTATATTTGAATAAATATAAAAACTAGGAAATCATAATAAATAGACATGGTTCATTTCCCTGTACGAATATGATAAGAATTGGTTAAAAAAATAATTAGGCTTTAATATGGATATATTGACTTCAATGGATTAAGTTTTGAGCCTAAAAGGCGCCAGGCTTTAATATAAATGTATTGATTTTACAAAGTGTAAGTTACGAGCCTAAGAATCTGTAATAACCCGGAAATTCTGAGCCAGTTAAAATTTTTTATTTTGGCAATTTCAGCGAATTTTGAATATTTAAAATGAATTATTTTAAATAATATAGACGGAAAATTCATTTTGAATAGAAATCGAACGTATATATTATACGCGTCGTCGTTAGAATATAAATATTTATATATAATTATAAATAGAATTGAAAATGGCGCAGTAGTTCGATAATTAGATTTCAAACTTCAATTGAATGTACCGGGTGCAAAACAATCCGGATTTTAGTGAAACCAAAAACAATAGGATCTATTTGAGAATAACTTTCCAACGAATCCGAAAAATTGAAATTTCATAGCGGGAATCAAAAGATATGTCCAGTTGAAAATTCTGAATAGTCGCTATGGAATTCAGGCCCTTAAAAATGGGAATTTTGCAAACGACCACAGATTTCGACGAAACCACTTTTGTTGGGTCCGTGATGTAAAGTTATTGCTAGATTCCAAATTTCATAATTTTTCGAATCAATATGTGAGCGTGGCAAAGGAAAACGCGTTTGACCAGTTTTAGTTGATTTTAATCGACTGGAAAATGACCATTTTTCCAACGGTCTTAGAATTCGACGAAATTAGTTTTGTTAGGACCGTATTGTCAATACGAAGCTAGAAAATATTTTTATGGAATTTTTAGAGTTCGTATGTGACCCCAGTAAATTGAAATGCGCGTTCAAATTCAATATATAGAGTTATATGTTGATTTTGACGAAAACTGATCGAAACAGTTGAATCAGCTTATGGTACATATCCCATTGTGTTCGGAATGAGGGTGAAATGCTATGGACGACAGGCGGTGGGCCTCGTTTAGAGGTCGTATGTAAAAGTCAACTTTTAGAAATTAAATAATATAAAATAATTAACTTCCTCTCTCTCCTCTCCCCTTATACTCTGCCCCCACCCCCCGTTCGATTTAAATCAAAAGAAAAAAATGAAAAAAGGGGCGACGGGGGGATGAACCGCCGCCGCCGCCACCGTATCGCGCCCCCCAGGTGGCGCGCCCGCCACCAGAGCCTCCCCCCTCCCCTTCTCCTTCTCCTCCCTCAAGTCGCGATGCCTCGTTCAAGCCCCCTTCCCTGAAGACCCGTCGTGCCCTAAACCCCCCCTCCCCCCCGCTGTCGGAGCTCGCCTGAACCGCCTCCCTTGGTGTAGCCGCACCCTGCTCCTCCGACGAGCCACGCCCACGGCCCCCTTCCGCCTGCAGACTCCGGCGTGAGCACACCCTCCCCCTTTAGGCGACGCTGATAAACCCCACTTTTTCCAAATCAAGGTAATTTTTTTTTACATTATTTCATTTATTTCAGTTCTTTAATTATTTATTTTATTTAAAACTGAGAATTTAAAATGATGGTTTTGCTAAGAAAGATAAAAGTTTTATATTAAGAAAGTTCATATTTTTCAAAACGAAAAGATAAGATTTTTCAAAACGAAAAGATAAGATTTTTCAAAATGAAGAGATAAGTTTTTTTTATCAAGAAGGAACGGATTTTTAATGATATAAAGAAGTGATTTTTAATCTATGAAAGACGATATTTTTATATAATGAAAGGCGTGATTTTTACTTAGGTAGAGTATTAAAAATACTATTTTTATTATATAGAAAGGTTAAAAATATGGTCTTTAGCTAGGATAAAAATCCAATTTTTAACATGTAGTTAAAGTGATAAAAATTCAATTTTTATATATTGAATAGCGAAGTAAAAATTCGATTTTTATATATTGAATAGCGAAGTAAAAATTCGATTTTTATATATTGAATAGCGAAGTAAAAATTTGATTTTTATATATTGAATAGCGAGGTAAAAATTCGATTTTTATATATTGAATAGCGAAGTAAAAATTCGATTTTTATATATTGAATAGCAAAGTAAAAATTCGATTTTTACATATGTAGAGAATACGGCCAACGAAGGTGACAAAAAGGCGAGAACGATGAAGATTTCTATTAATGAAGAGTCGTGGAATTGGGATAGCTATCGGTGAGAACTTCTCACTCTTCAATTTCTTTTTCTAGTTATATATATATACTAGGATGCAGATGGTGTTTAGTAGCACCCGACACAATCGTCCACAGACCATGGACTTGTTTGTTTGGCTGTGTAGTTGGTTAGATTATTTGGGTTGAATTGAATTGTTTGGTGAAATGAAATTGATTTGATTGATGTGTGAATGGCGTGGGCCATCACTAGACCGGGGATAAGGCTAGGCCTCGTCCTGTTTCTAGTATCGTGCCGTTATGCCGCCGAAATTTTCTAAAATAAGTTAGAAAAATAAAGATATCATTTTATTTAATAAATGAACTGAATAGAATATTTTCATAGGTTGACTAAAATGTTTTATCATTAAAAATATAATTTTTAACGTGAATGTGAATAAATAAATATTCATTTACAAACCGGACGGTTTGTTTATGTACACCGATCTGAAGGACATGGATTGGGACGATAAATTTTACACATCGCCCAACTGCACAAATAAAATCTGTGTTTGATTGTTTGAAACCCCACACGGGTATTGGGATAAAATACGGCATACACTAATCCCAATAATTAGTTGTATGTCGATCGATGGATCGACAGGCTGTTATAAGCGTTAGATATCTATATTTGATGCTTATACAGTGTAGTGCACTTTGGATGATGGTTGATTATTTATCGTTGCTATTAAATTCATGTGTTGTGTGGAATCCATATAATTAACTTTGTATGGTGATTGACTGGGCCTCATTCCAATTTAGAAGATAAGGAACATTATAAAATAAAGGTTCATGTGTTGACTGTACTCATCCGTTGAGATTAGTCATGTGTTGAACGAAATATTTTAACAATAAAATTTACATCTTTATCATATATAAAATTAGAAACTAACTGGAAAATAGATGAGATGAGTGGTCTCCTGGATATTGATCTGATGTTGGTTTCGGCCTTCGGGGTTAATATTTAGGGAATCGTTCTCTTACTAATTTACGGTTGGAGTCTGATTTGAAATCAAACGATAGATACCATAATTTTCATAAAATATATAAAATAACAAAAAAAATAGTCACACGTGGACAGTACTCATTCGTTGAGATTAGTCATGTGTTGAAAAAAATATAGATTCACGTATTGAATAGAATAAATATTCATTTGTTGAATAGAATAACGGAATTATTGAAATATATAAAGCCGTGTTGATTAGAGATGCGCTATTTTGACGCGAACGATATTTATATCGATTATATTCGTTTTTAAATTTGAATTGAATCGAATAGAAAACCAATTTGAATTGAATCGAATAGAAAACGAATTTGAATTGAATCGAATAGAAAACCAATTTGAATTGAATCGAATAGAAAACCAATTTGAATTGAATCGAATAGAAAACCAATTTGAATTAAATCGAATAGAAAACGAATTTGAATTGAATCGAATAGAAAACGAATTTGAATTGAATTGAATTGAAAACGAATTCGAATTGAATTAAAAACGAATTGAAATGAATTCAAATCGAATTGAAATTTGAATTGAATAGAAATGAATTTTAAAACGAATTTATAAGGAAAAATTCAATTTTGATTTGAATTTGAAATAAAGGTTGAAATTTTTTTTGAAACGAATTCAAAACTATTTATAAAATTCATTTTAAATAGAAATCGACAAAATATATATTATATATATTATATATATAATATAATGGCCTGAACAGAACGCGCCGCGCCGCGGCAGTTCGCGAATTTCGACCATTGATTTTGAACGGACATTACGGGAGATCCGACCGTCGGATTCTCCTAACACCGGAACCGTTGGGTTCGTATCGAAAAGAGCTTTCTAACGAAAATTAGAAATTTGAAATCTAACGGTTGGATTTGGAGATACGTCCAAATCAAATTTGGAAAAGGTCGTTGTAAGTGCAGTTCGATGGCCGTTGATGGAAATCGACTGTACGGGCCTTGATAAAATTATTAAAAATAGTAATAATTTGTGTAAAATCATAAGAAATGATTTGGGGAAAATTGGGATGAAAAACTCCATATTTGAAAAGATAGAAATAGATTTTTATCGAAATGAACTAGTTTAGAACTAAAATAAAAACCCATTTATTTTAAATAAATAAATTGGATTTGAAATGGGTTTCAAATAGAATGTGATTTGGGTTTTTCGTGAACTATGTTTTAAATGACATTAGTTCTTTAACCCAGTAAAAGGAGTTTTAATGAATCTGCAATTAGATTGAAATGTGAATTGATAATCTAAATTATCAAATTTGGAAAATAAGCGAGAATGGAGTATCACCAGTTTTGCTCCAAAGCGATAGTTAAATCTTTAATTAGATTTGAACGTGAAATGGTAATTAGTTTTACCGATAACACCGTGGTGTTAGATATGGAGTATTACCAGTTTTGCTTCATGGGATGAATAGGTTGGGATTGGGAAATAAAATAAATAATTACTTCGGTATGGTTCGCTAATCCCGACTAGTTTGGAAAACCATAATTTGGTTTGAAATGACATCCAAAGGAAGATTAAAGAATAAATTCAAGAATTTATCTTGGATAAAATTAATGGGAACTTTCCCCTAAGAATGTGAAATTTAGAAACTAGCTGTAGGTTAGCTAAGAAGAATGGTTTCCTGGGTATTGATCTGATGTTGGTTTCGGCCTTCGGGGTTAGTATTTGAGAAATTGTTCTCTTGTCGATTTACGGTTAGTGGCTGCTGAATTGGAATGAGGCGTATGTTGTGTTTGTGTAACATTTGTTTACTATATACGCGGGTTGTTCGGAAAGGCCGGGTCTATACCCATTCTGAATAACCGATTCGACGATAAGTCGAAGATAAAGACAGTGGTGGAAGACCGGAAGTCTTCACATCGTTTGGATGATTACTGACGATCCTGATTCGGCTGTACACCCAAGAGGATGGAAATAGTTGGTGGTCGTCCAGACGTACTTGGAGATCGATGGATATGCGAGGAAAGTGCCTCCGGTTTCGTTCAGACCCAGAACGAACTTGTAAATGGATTGTGTGTCTGACATTGGATTTTATTCTGTGTTGATTGATTTCTGTTAAATATATATCTGATTGGCGGCGGAGAATTTATTCTCTTGCTTAACGCCCTTCTCTGAGACGTACGAGCTTAGAGGTTATATATCGATAGATATCAATCGCATGGCATGAATTGCCTGTGTGGCACGCTGAGTTGCATGGATCAAGGCTTCTGTTGAAAAGCAAAGTCTTGTGGTTGATGATCAAAGCATGGCCTACGTGGCACAGCTTTGTGTATAGCGTAGATTCGCGAGCCTCACACCTCGGTATGAGTTAAAAACGGGATACGGACCGCTGGGAGGACACGACGTTTCTTTCTAGCTTTGGTGGTGTCAATGACTTACCAGCCCTGACATATATATACTTTTCACCTTTGTGGTTGTTGGAATGAGGCGCCTCGATTATAGGTCTGTAAGGACCGGGAAACGTGTGTTTAGGAATTGCCAATCCTCAAATGTAAGAGAGGACCGGCCCAGCCGATTCCAGGGGTTTCCCCGAGTGTGTAGTCCCGAGGCATTTGCTAGAGTGTCTCGAAGCGGAGAGGAGCTTGCCCCTTGCCTCGACTCATGATGGAAATCCAATTTCCAATACGTGTATTTCGGTTTTATTTGTAGAGCCTAGTATGGCGACATGATAGATGGTACCCATGCCGCCTAGGAATGATATTTATGATTGAAAATGTTTTGACACTATACACTTATAATAGCATCAAATGATTTGTTTTAAAACGTACCAAGCATGTTTGGCTATTATAAGGGAAAACCCTATCCTCCGGCTTGCGTTGCATTGTGTGATGGGACCTGGGTCTTATAATAGCTTCATTTTTCGAAAAAGCATTGCGCTGTTTATTCTATGCACTGGTATTCTTGGGAGGAAACCTGTTCCGTGTTATACGGCGTGGTCCCTTGAATTACTCTCTTTTAAAGTAAAGTTTTAAATAACTGCTTTAGTTCTCACACCAGTCACATGACTGACCTGGAGTTTATTGTTTTAACCTAAACTCTGGGTGCCCTTATTTTCGACACGGGCAGCTAGTAGTTTTGGTTTTGCAGATTTATATTCACAGGATCCTGATTTACATATGGGACGATGCTCGGAAAGCTCTGTATCCGTGTATCACTTTCAGTTGTGTTTTGTATATTTTCCGCTGCTATGTAATTTATTGTAATCTCTGATATTTATCGAATGTAATTTATTCAATTATACTCTGTATATTCTTGTATTTGATGGAATTGTTGTAATTAACAATGAAATGTTCTTCCGTCTGCGTTCATTTGTGTGTTGTTCTCAAAGTATCCGCTCTTTCCTTCACGGGGAAGTTACGGGTTCTCATAGTGGTATCAGAGCTTTGGTTTACAGAGCTCGAGAACAAGACACATTAGAACCATACGAAAGAATTCATCAGATATTGGATTAGTAATATCCAATTAGAATGACTCGTTAGAGATAGGATCAGTAGTATCCTAGAACGAGTGTGAAGAGTATATTTTTTTAAATGAAAACAATTTTGTTTTGAAAATTTAAACCATTTTATACGTATTTGATTATTTATTTATATTGAATTTGGACAATCCAATATATAAAGATTTTGCATATACGCGTCATGAACGTATATTCGAAGTTTTAATATACTGGATAAATATAGAATCACACTCTAGTCGCACGGACCTGATTCTGATGATTGACGCGTCATCATCAGTAATTATTTTCGTGTTTCGAAGGTGTGCTTTCTATATATTTCCATAGACTGGTGTGAGAACCAAAACAAATATAGTTAGAATACATCGTTGTGATTTGGCACCAAAAACATGATTTTATGTATATATATCAAAATTATGAATTTGAAACTCTAATTCACTAATTGATTGATGTTTGTGTTAGTTATTTATTTGTTTGATAATTTTTAACCATTTAGCCTAATTGAATCAAATATTGAATTGTATTGAAAATTAGTCGCATTTGCTTGCATATACATGTACTTACATTGAACAGGTCATAGCAAGGAGGCTAGAGCAGAGAATAAAATTTGTTTGCCCGACAAATAGGTACATGTTTACTATAATTTACTGTTTTGTTTGGGTAATGATGATTTTATGAGCCTATTGGCTAGCCGGTTGGCTTTTCCTTTTTCTTTTTGAGATCAGAAGGTCTATATGGCAATTTCGGGATTTTCCCGTAGCTCCCGGTGCAGAGGAGGTTATGGCGAAATTTTTCGAAAATTTAGGGTGTTAGCCAAATTTTTGAAAAATTTGAAAAGTTTTTAGAAACTGAAAAGTTGAAGAACTTAAGCCGTAATCAAAATATTGAAAGTTGCGTTGATTAGTTAAACAACTTTCGGCTTCGTTCCTTTTCGGGGACGAAAAGTTTTAAGTGGGGGAGATTGTAATAAACCGGAAATTCTGAGCCAGTTTAAAATTTTTATTTTGGCAATTTCAGCGAATTTTGAATATTTAAAATGAATTATTTTAAATAATTTAGATGGAAAATTCATTTTGAATAGAAATCGAACGTATATATTATACGCGTCGTCGTTAGAATATAAATATTTATATATAATTATAAATAGAATTGAAAATGGCGCAGTAGTTCGATAATTCGATTTCAAACTTCAATTGAATGTACCGGGTGCAAAACAATTCGGATTTTAGTGAAACCAAAAACTATAGGATCTATTTGAGAATATCTTTCCAACGAATCCGAAAAATTGAAATTTCATAGCGGGAATCAAAAGATATGTCCAGTTGAAAATTCTGAATAGTCGCTATGGAATTCAGGGCCTTAAAAATGGGAATTTTGCAAACGACCTCGGATTTCGACGAAACCACTTTGGTTGGGTCCGTGATGTAAAGTTATTGCTAGATTCCAAATTTCATAATTTTTCGAATCAATATGTGAGCGTGGCAAAGGAAAACACGTTTGACCAGTTTTACTTGATTTTAATCGACTGGAAAATGGCCATTTTTCCAACGGTCTTAGAATTCGACGAAATTAGTTTTGTTAGGACCGTATCGTCAATACGAAGCTAGAAAATATTTTTATGGAATTTTTACAGTTCGTATGTGACCCCAGTAAATTGAAATGCACGTTCAAATTCAATATATAGAGTTATATGTTGATTTTGACGAAAACTGATCGAAACAGTCGAATCAGCTTATGGTACATATCCCATTGTGTTCGGAATGGGGGTGAAATGCTATGGACGACAGGCGGTGGGCCTCGTTTAGAGGTCGTATGTAAAAGTCAACTTTTAGAAATTAAATAATATAAAATAATTAACTTCCTCTCTCTCCTCTCTCCTCTCCCCTTATACTCTGCCCCCCCCGTTCAATTTAAATCAGAAGAAAAAAAATGATAAAAAGGGGCGACGGGGGGGGGGGGGGGGATGAACCGCCGCCGCCGCCACCGTATCGCGCCCGCCACCAGAGCCTCCCCCCTCCCCTTCTCCTTCTCCTCCCTCAAGTCGCGATGCCTCGTTCAAGCCCCCTTCCCTGAAGACCCGTCGTGCCCTAAACCCCCCCAGCTGTCGGAGCTCGCCTGAACCGCCTCCCTTGGTGTAGCCGCACCCTGCTCCTCCGACGAGCCACACCCACGACCCACCTTCCGCCTGCAGACTCCGGCGTGAGCACACCCTCCCCCTTTAGGCGACGCTGATAAACACCCCCCCTTTTTCCAAATCAAGGTAAAATTTGTTTACATTATTTCATTTATTTCAGTTCTTTAATTATTTATTTTATTTAAAACTGAGAATTTAAAATGATGATTTTGCTAAGAAAGATAAAAGTTTTATATTA
Organism: Allium sativum; assembly: GCA_030737875.1. NCBI lineage: Eukaryota > Viridiplantae > Streptophyta > Magnoliopsida > Asparagales > Amaryllidaceae > Allium > Allium sativum. The sequence continues at coordinate 26,183,655 of CM060927.1, read as the reverse complement.
AGAAAGTTCAGATTTTTCAAAACAAAAAGATAAGATTTTTCAAAACGAAAAGATAAGATTTTTCAAAACGAAGAGATAAGTTTTTTTTATCAAGAAGGAACGGATTTTTAACGATATAAAGAAGTGATTTTTAATCTATGAAAGACGATATTTTTATATAATGAAAGGCGTGATTTTTACTTAGGTAGAGTATTAAAAATATGATTTTTATTATATAGAAAGGTTAAAAATATGGTCTTTAGCTAGGATAAAAATCCAATTTTTAACATGAAGTTAAAGCGATAAAAATTCGATTTTTATATATTGAATAGCGAAGTAAAAATTCGATTTGTATATATTGAATAGCGAAGTAAAAATTCGATTTTTATATATTGAATAGCGAAGTAAAAATTCGATTTTTATATATTGAATAGCGAGGTAAAAATTCGATTTTTATATATTGAATAGCGAAGTAAAAATTCGATTTTTATATATTGAATAGCAAAGTAAAAATTCGATTTTTTCATATGTAGAGAATACGGGCAACGAAGGAGACAAAAAGGCGAGAACGATGAAGATTTCTATCAATGAAGAGTCGTGGAATTGGGAGAGCTATCAGTGAGAACTTCTCACTCTTCAATTTCTTTTTCTAGTTATATATATACTAGGATGCAGACGGTGTTTAGTAGCACCCGACACAATCGTCCACAGACCATGGACTTGTTTGTTTGGCTGTGTAGTTGGTTAGATTATTTAGGTTGAATTGAATTGTTTGGTGAAATGAAATTGATTTGATTGATGTGTGAATGGCGTGGGCCATCACTAGACCGGGGATAAGGCTAGGCCTCGTCCCGTTTCTAGTATCGTGCCGTTATGCCGCCGAAAATTTCTAAAATAAGTTAGAAAAATAAAGATATAATTTTATTTAATAAATGAACTGAATAGAATATTTTCAAAGGTTGAATAAAATGTTTTATCGTTAAAAATATAATTTTTAACGTGAATGTGAATAAATAAATATTCATTTACAAACCGGACGGTTTTTTTATGTACACCGATTTGAAGGACATGGATTCGGACGATAAATTTTACACATCGCCCAACTGCACAAATAAAATCTGTGTTTGATTGTTTGAAACCCCACACGGGTAATGGGATAAAATACGGCATACACTAATCCCAATAATTAGTTGTATGTCGATCGATGGATCGACAGGCTGTTATAAGCGTTAGATATCTATATTTGATGCTTATATAGTGTAGTGCACTTTGGATGATGGTTGATTATTTATCGTTGCTATTAAATTCATGTGTTGTATGGAATCCATATAATTAACTTTGTATGGTGATTGATTGGGCCTCATTCCAATTTAGAAGATAAGGAACATTATAAAATAAAGGTTCATGTGTTGACTGTACTCATCCGTTGAGATTAGTCATGTGTTGAACGAAATATTTTAACAATAAAATTTACATCTTTATCATATATAAAAATAGAAACTAACTGGAAAATAGATGAGATGAGTGGTCTCCTGGATATTGATCTGATGTTGGTTTCGGCCTTCAGGATTATTATTTAGGGAATCGTTCTCTTACTAATTTACGGTTGGAGTCTGATTTGAAATCAAACGATAGATACCATAATTTTCATAAAATATATTAAATAACAAAAAAAATAGTCACACGTGGACAGTACTCATTCGTTGAGATTAGTCATGTGTTGAAAAAAATATAGATTCACGTATTGAATAGAATAAATATTCATTTGTTGAATAGAATAACGGAATTATTGAAATATATAAAGCCGTGTTTATTAGAGATGCGCTATTTTGACGCGAACGATATTTATATCGATTATATTCGTTTTTAAATTTGAATTGAATCGAATAGAAAACCAATTTGAATTGAATCGAATAGAAAACGAATTTGAATTGAATCGAATAGAAAACCAATTTGAATTGAATCGAATAGAAAACGAATTTGAATTGAATCGAATAGAAAACGAATTTGAATTGAATCGAATAGAAAACGAATTTGAATTGAATTGAAAACGAATTCGAATTGAATTGAAAACGAATTGAAATGAATTCAAATTGAATTGAAATTTGAATTGAATAGAAATGAATTTTAAAACGAATTTATAAGGAAAAATTTAATTTTGATTTGAATTTGAAATAAAGGTTGAAATTGTTTTTGAAACGAATTCAAAACTATTTATAAAATTCGTTTTAAATAGAAATCGACGAAATATATATTATATATATAATATAATGGCCTGAATAGAACGCGCCGCGCCGCGGCAGTTCGCGAATTTCGACCATTGATTTCGAACGGACATTACGGGAGATCCGACCGTCGGATTCTCCTAAAACCGGAACCGTTGGGTTCGTATCGAAAAGAGCTTTCTAACGAAAATTAGAAATTTGAAATCTAACGGTTGGATTTGGAGATACGTCCAAATCAAATTTGGAAAAGGTCGCTGTAAGTGCAGTTCGATGGCCGTTGATGGAAATCGACTGTACGGGCCTTGATAAAATTATTAAAAATAGTAATAATTTGTGTAAAATCATAAGAAATGATTTGGGGAAAATTGGGATGAAAAACTCCATATTTGAAAAGATAGAAATAGATTTTTATCGAAATGAACTAGTTTAGAACTAAAATAAAAACCCATTTATTTTAAATAAATAAATTGGATTTGAAATGGGTTTTAAATAGAATGTGATTTGGGTTTATCGTGAACCGTGTTTTAAATGACATTAGTTCTTTAACCCAATAAAAGGAGTTTTAATGAATCTGCAATTAGATTGAAATATGAATTGATAATCTAAATTATCAAATTTGGAAAATAAGCGAGAATGGAGTATCACCAGTTTTGCTCCAAAGCGATAGTTAAATCTTTAATTAGATTTGAACGTGAAATGGTAATTAGTTTTACCGATAACACCGTGGTGTTAGATATGGAGTATTACCAGTTTTGCTTCATGGGATGAATAAGTTGGGATTGGGAAATAAAATAAATATTTACTTCGGTATGGTTCGCTAATCCCGACTAGTTTGGAAAACCATAATTTGGTTTGAAATGACATCCAAAGGAAGATTAAAGAATAAATTCAATAATTTATCTTGGATAAAATTAATTGGAACTTTCCCCTAAGAATGTGAAATTTAGAAACTAGCTGTAGGTTAGCTAAGAAGAATGGTTTCCTGGGTATTGATCTGATGTTGGTTTCGGCCTTCGGGGTTAATATTTGGGAAATTGTTCTCTTGTCGATTTACGGTTAGTGGCTGCTGAATTGGAATGAGGCGTATGTTGTGTTTGTGTAACATTTTTTACTATATACGCGGGTTGTTCGGAAAGACTGGGTTTATACCCATTCTGAATAACCGATTCGACGATAAGTCGAAGATGAAGACGGTGGTGGAAGACCGGAAGTCTTCACATCGTTTGGATAATTACTGACGATCCTGATTGGGCTGTACACCCAAGAGGATGGAAATAGTTGGTGGTCGTCCAGACGTACTTGGAGATCGATGGATATGCGAGGAAAGTGCCTCCGGTTTCGTTCAGGCCCAGAACGAACTTGTAAATGGATTGTGTGTCTGACATTGGATTTTATTCTGTGTTGATTGATTTCTGTTAAATATATATCTGTTTGGTGGCAGAGAATTTATTCTCTTGCTTAACGCCCTTCTCTGTGACGTACGAGCTTAGAGGTTATATATCGATAGATATCAATCGCATGGCATGAATTGCCTGTGTGGCACGCTGAGTTGCATGGATCAAGGCTTCTGTTGAAAAGAAAAGTCTTGTGGTTGATGATCAAAGCACGGCCTACGTGGCACAACTTTGTGTATAGCGTGGATTCGCGAGCCTCACACCTCGGTATGTGTTAAAAACGGGATACGGACCGCTGGGAGGACACGACGTTTCTTTCTAGCTTTGGTGGTGTCAGTGACTTACCAGCCCTGACATATATATACTTTTCACCTTTGTGGTTGTTGGAATGAGGCGCCTCGATTATAGGTCTGTAAGGACCGGGAAACGTGTGTTTAGGAATTGCCAATCCTCAAACGTAAGAGAGGACCGGCCCAGCCGATTCCAGGGGTTACCCAGAGTGTGTAGTCCCGAGGCATTTGCCAGAGTGTCTCGAAGCGGAGAGGAGCTTGCCCCTTGCCTCGACTCATGACGGAAATCCAATTTCCAATACGTGTATTTCGGTTTTATTTGTAGAGCCTAGTATGGCGACATGATAGATGGTACCCATGCCGCCTAGGATTGATATTTATGATTGAAAATGTTTTGACACTGTACACTTATAATAGTATCAAATGATTTGTTTTAAAACGTACCAAGCATGTTTGGCTATTATAAGGGAAAACCCTATCCTCCGGCTTGTGTTGCATTGTGTGATGGGACCTGGGTCTTATAATAGCTTCATTTTTCAAAAAAGCATTGCGTTGTTTATTCTATGCACTGGTATTCTTAGGAGGAAACCCGTTCCGTGTTATACGGCGTGGTCCCTTGAATTACTCTCTTTTAAAGTAAAGTTTTAAATAACTGCTTTAGTTCACACCAGTCACATGACTGACCTGGAGTTTATTGTTTTAACCTAAACTCTGGGTGCCCTTATTTTCGACCCGGGCAGCTAGTAGTTTTGGTTTTGCAGATTTATATTCACAGGATCCTGATTTACAGCTGGGACGATGCTCGGAAAGCTCTGTATCCGTGTATCACTTTCAGTTGTGTTTTGTATATTTTCCGCTGCTATGTAATTTATTGTAATCTCTGATATTTATCGAATGTAATTTATTCAATTATACTCTGTATATTCTTGTATCTGATGGAATTGTTGTAATTAACAATGGAATGTTCTTCCGTCTGCGTTCATTTGTGTGTTTTTCTCAAAGTATCCGCTCTTTCCTTCACGGGGAAGTTACGGGTTCTCACAGAATCTATGGTAACTAGTAAAGTTGATTTATAAATAAATAATATTCGATTAAAGAGATTATTGAATATTTTAAGACAACATAGAGGAAAGTAAGTGGAATGCATAATAGTAAATTACATATAATGCCTAACAAATATAATGATATGCGTTTGGACCAGTTCAGGGGGATGAAGAGCCCAATGGGCAAAATCGTCATAGGTGTCGGGAGGCATGGTGAGACTACGTCTAACTTATTCGATGGACTGGATAAAAGTGCAAGACTTCGATGTGGCGTGAAGATACTCTATAATGGCCCTCTGTGGTAGGCCCAATGAAGTTGTACCCACAAAGGCATGGTCTGTACAGTTCCATCCCGTGAGCATGTCGTGGCTGCATATATGGTTGAGGGCATCCTAAAGACTAATTGGGACAATTTTAGGATGATTCGACGACGACCTCAACGTGGGAGGCTTTGGGTCATGACGCAACAATGATAGTAGCTCGTTAGATGCCTATCATCGTCAATTGGAGCGAGTACGGGAAAGACTGGGGCTAAACCAAGAAGGCAATAATCTTTTACTGCTGAGACATTAAATGAGGGAAACACCAATTTGAATGCTTATGTTGTTTGTTAAAGGCACAATCACTTAGCTCTTTGATGGTCTTTCGTTAGTAAGAGGGTTGGGTGGGATCATAACCACCGAAAGAGACAAACCAATCTTTATTATCTGTATTATAGGCCTAACGAAGCCATTCTTGACAGATATAGGAAAGCCCCCGTAGTACGGAGATCTTGTACGTTTTCATAGTGTGGCGATGGAGGTCTTGTACGTTTTCATGGTACGGCGATGGAGACTACTCGAGGGGGGTAATATGGGGAGTGCCTCGATATATTGGGTATATAGCTACATATATACGATTTATTAGGTTTATCTACTTGGAAGTAGTTGGGTATGATTTATGCGTGAAATCGGAAGTGTAATGTGTAATAAATCCAAAATAAGCTAATTAAGGTAAATCAGTGATAGAACGGTATATGTATATTATTTATAGAAAGTATAATTTGTCCTTTCGCTAGAACTTTTGTTCTGACCATCTCCTCATAACAAACCCGTAGGTTAGACAGATAGCAGAGAGACTATTTAGCTTATAGACACTTGTTACACAGTGTAATTATTATTGTAAACATTTACTTATTATATTTTGTTCGTTCCACTGTGATATATTTTATTATGAGCTCTAATATATTTTATCTTTACCTTTCTGCAGGATACCAGACAAACCACCTAGGGTTTTAGTTGATCTGGATTTTTAGCATTTTGCGAAAAATTCGGGCCTGCTGAAATTTAGGTGGTTATAGTGATAATTGTTGCAACACCCAGTAAAATATACACTAAATATACATAGATAATTAAATAAACACAATAATAAATTAAGAAAATATTAATGGGATGAAATTAAGAATTTTGAATGAGTTGGAATTGGGCCACGGAAGTATTGTAGTTGCATTCCTGACGAGATTCTGATTCGTTTTCATATTTTATTTACTGAAAACGGAGTCCGTATGTAAAAGATATTAATAAAATAAGTTGTGTTAAATATTAACACACAAGATTTGAATTTCAAATAAATAAATATATAAATTTGGAATATATTAAGTATGGATTAGCATGAAAATAATATTTCATGTGAATTTGAATTATGTGTACATATTTATATACAATGTGGGATAAAGAGAAGTAAAAAAAATCAATATTATAAATAAACATTTAATGAATTAGACCACTAACCAGGATAATTAATTCTCTTGGATAAATCACGACGCAAGGGGTCGAACGCTCCTAGCAAAGGGATCAACAGCTTTGGGTGAATCACAGTAGTAAAGGCTTATTTTGTGAGGGTGTTAATGTAAATTTGCATACATGAACTGCCTCAATTTAATCTAATAGATCCTACGGACTTTATTAACACTTGCAACTACATGTACCAACCTCCTACCTCTCCCAAACCCTATTCTTCATTTCATTCTTGCGCCTCCATTTTTCCATTGCCAATTTCCAGTGAAATGTTAGGGTTTCTTCTACCTCTCTTATCTCCATTCTATCTTCTTAAATCTAAGTTTTTCTATAGATTCAGAATTGTGAAAAAATGGTTTTTATATTTACAAAATTCTAATTCTTATATATGTATATATTATAGAAGGATTGGATCATGTTTTATAGAATGAATCCAAAATTCAATTCTATAGCAAATTCTACTGTTTTTCTATCTCAAATCAATGTGAGTGGAAATCAAATAAGTTTGCCATTTTCTTTGATTTGGTAGTCTAAATTTGGATTATTGTGCCTTGGAAGATTTGGGTTTTTATGAAAAGAAAACAATACCAAATCCCCTAAATCTTCCGTTATTTATGTTTTTACATAGAAATGGTCAATTAATTATAGTGGGTTTGGATTACTGATGTAATGGAAGAAAAGACTTTTGGGTGTTTGGTATGATTCTTGAATATCGTCTAATCCTCTTATTGTAAATGTAAGTTCATATATGCATATATTTTGGTTGCAAAAGCATAAGAACTCGAGTATTGCAATTTGAATAGGCTTAAACATCTACTTCTGAAGTGGATTGTTTGAACGTATTATTTGCAAATTATTAAAGTATTATGGTTTTGTGCACGTAAATTACATGAAAGTGAATTAATACCAAGTTAAGTATTTTACTTATGTATTTATGGATATTACATGTAACACCCCATAACTTTATAAAATATTATAATGAAAAATTAAAGAATAAATAATTAAATATTCAAAATTAAGTGAAACGGACTACGCCGTTGCGTTCATCTTGGAATTCTGGTCAAAATAGACACCTGGTTTGCGTAAAACAGACACCTCATGAAGAAGATATTAACGTTTGAAGTTTGTATACGCATAAGAAGAATATATATATAATAAGTCCAGAATTCAAAAATCGAACAAAGGAAAGGGAGCGGGAAAATTCCCGCCAATGGACGTCGACCCCATCAAGGGGGTGTCGACCCATGGGTCGACACCCACATAGGGGTGTCGACACCCACGCAGGGGTGTCTACACCACCCCAAATCTAGGCAAAATTCATTTCTGTGTATGCGAACTGAGTTCTTGGCTATATTCGTTGATCTATGCTATAAATAGGACCCTATACCCATTGTTTTATTCATTCAAAACAATGGAGAACTAGATGCTTGCTATACCTAGAGAAAAATAGCCTATTCTTCTTCTACAACAAGAGTTAGACAAATTCAGAGATATGTTCTTCTTCATATGCAATTATTCTTCTGTTTCTTGAATCCAATCATAGTGAGTCTACGTTATTTTTAGATATGAATACTTGAAAGATAATCTTAACATATTTATGAATTGGAACTAAGCCTGTGACTAATTGAATCATATCAGATCCGCCATAACCTATGTATCTAAGTTATTTTGACATGACTATGGATTGGATCTAAGCTTATGCCTATTTATCATGTCAGATCTTCCATTATTTGTATATCTAATTCAATGATTAGACCTCATCATGCCTGTTTATTATCATGACACTATGCCTAATCAGTTCTATTATCATATATTCTTCAGATCTGTATATATGCCTATTTTTGCTATTATATGCCCATTTCTATTACTCTTGGTTTTATGCTTATTATGTTCTTCTCTCTATCTCATTTCCTTTTTATTTTATAGTCAGGCTACCTTTAAGCCTAGGTTGATATCGCCGAAATATGCGTACGAACGAAATTGGGTTATATTGGGAATGGTTGGAAATGGTAATTTAGGGGCATAACTAGTACTTTGAATCACGATTGGAATCTGGGGTATAAACTATATTGTGAAATTGGACTAAAAATTGGGGCACGATTTATACGGTAAATTATGACTCTTGGTTTAGGACATGTAAATATCTAGGCTTAATCTAAGATTAAGCGAAACATGTTAATGGAACTGTAAAGAACCTGTGAAGCCTGTTTAATCCGTTATAATTGGGGCATAACTTGTATTGGGAAATTTGGGGCATAACTTGAATTGAAAACATGTATATGGATTTAGGGGCATAAACCAAACTGTGATTAAAGATCATGATTTGGGGCATATAATACATGATGAATATGACTTGGGAAAGGGGAATGAAAACATATAATGAAGTAGGGATGATTTTTAAAAGAATGGAAATGCCTAGAATTACAGTAATTAGAAACTGTAACCGCGCTTAGATACATGGTTAGATTACACATGTGGTAGAAGTCTGCTCGGGCCCAACCGGCATATCCAGCGTCCACAGGTGGTAAATCTAGTGTGAGGGGTCTAAGTGCATAAACACGTGATGGTGCTAAGACATGAGGTTAAGTCCGACTTGTGGAAGAAGTCTGCCCGGACCCAACCGGCATATCCAGCATCCACAAGTGGTAGACTTAATGTGGGATGTCCAACGCATTATAACCAGAAATGAATGTATGGTAATGAACTCGTAATACTTTACCTGTTTGAATCCATAAGAATTGTATGAGCCTATTAAATCTGTGGGGTTGAGTAAACCCGTTAAGTATGTGGGGTTAAGTAAACCTGTTAAGTATGTGGGGTTAAGTAAGCCTATTAAGTATGTTGGGTTAAGTAAGCATGTTAAATCGGTGGGGTTAAGTAAACATGTTAAATCTGTGGGCATTATACGAACCTATTAATTTAGACCTGCTAATCTGTAGGGGTTATATGGATCCGTTAACTCGTAAGGTTTAACCCGTAAATCTATAGGGGTTCTTTGTTAAATCTGTTAGGCATAACCTGTCAAAATCCTAGTTAATTGGGGACATAAGATCTGAAAAGGTTGGCTTGTGTCATCTGTTGTGTAAGACCCATATTAGTCAGCAACCCATTCTGGTATTAAAAGGGGGACCCCGCACTAGGTATGGGTCAGGGAATGCTTACTGAGCTGATTATAAGAGGTTCATCTGGGAAGAGGTGTGTACTGGCGCGTTCCAACAGACTCATGTGCGTGCATGAGTACGGCCTGGTTTAGGAAAATATGCCGCTGTAGCACCAGTAAATAGGTATGTGTCCTTCTGTAGGTTGCCACTTTAGGAAGTAATACACCCTACTGTGGGGCCGGCACACGGTATTTACGGGATAGGGAGTCGATCGATTGGGGGTAGTAATTAGGGTACATATAGTCCTGATTGTTTCTGTGGGGTACCTGTATTTCTGTTTGGATTAACACCAGTTATTTCTGTTTAGGTACCGGTTAATTCTGTTTGGGTAAAACCCGCTACTAGAGTACACCTAAAACTACCATTATATTTTTTTTGGGATCATCCTTTTTCTGTTAAGTAATTATGGAGTATGCAACCCCGTTACATATCTGTTATACTAGTATTGTGCAGAGAAAAGTATTAGAGAAGCATAACCTATTTTGTTTTGTTTATTCTGCTTATATTGCTCAGTCTGTTATACCTGTCTTATGACGTTTTTATCTCTCTCATCCAGTTTATATGTCTATCTTGATGCTTTTACTTATTTATATGCTAAAAGTAATTGGACTCGCCAGGCTTTATGTCTGACCCATTTTGTTTCCTCTTCTCTCTCTTCCGTTTCCCCTCTAGGTTCTCAGGGTGGGAATACTCGGGCTTGATTTGGATTTTCTCTTCCATTCTGCTTGGAGTTGTTTTGATGTACCACTTGATTTCTTGTCATCTTTGATATGGCTATATTTTGGGGATTATGCTTTTTTATGTATTTATGTACTCTGATGATTTAAGTGCAAGACAGAAGCTTTATATTAATGTAATGGGGTTTCAGTACTTCAGACTTATAATGCAACTGGGTTTTGAACCACTATGTTTTCTACTTAATAATTTTTTTACATTCCACTACTATTTTATATCTGTCTTGTAATGTTTCTGTTTACTAATAACGCTTCATGAAACTTAATGCATTCTCTTAATGAGTGCGGACGTGAGGTGTCACACTTGGTATCAGAGCTGAAGGTTACCAGATCAGATAAAAGATTTGGAAAATTGTTTTCAAAAAGGTTTTAAAAAAAGCATTTTCAAAAGAAAAGTCTATTTTGAAAAATATATTCTCCAAAGCCATATGTAATATCTTTCGATTCTCTATTTGAATCCCTTTTTCCTTTTCTTTTCAGCATGTCTAGGGAACCTAATATCCCTAAGGGCATATAGATACCTGGTTGGTTCCGTAGTTATTTGGAGGTTACGGTACTTGCCGGAGGCCAAGCAAACGCCCCTCCCCCAGCTGCAGCTGTCGTTCCACCTCCTCAGTGGGCAGATAATTTCTCTAAGATCTGCAAGGACTTCTGTGCTATGGAGGGAAAGCCATTTCGAGGAACTGAGACTTTCATAGAAGCAAGGAATTGGCTTAAAGAGACGAAGGATTTGTTTGTAATTTTTGAAGTTGACGATCGTAGGAAGATTCAGTTAGCCATCTGGCAGCTGAAAGATAAGGCTTTGTTCTGGTAAGAGGTGACGCAAGCGAGACGTCCAGTTAAGACATGGGATGATTTCCATTAGAGGTTTGAAGAAAAGTTTCTTTCTCAAGATGAGCAAAGTATGCAAATGGAAAGGATTTTGGCGCTTAAGCAAGGAAGCACGTCTGTGAAAGAATATGTTAATAAATTTAATCAATTGGTAAGGTTTGGTTTGGAGCTAGTAAATACCCCGCACAAGAAAGCTTTGAGGTTTTCCAGAGGATTGAATGAACCCCTTCATGGTTTGGCTATGTCTCATATTTCGATGGAAGCAACTTTTGGAAAACTTGTTGATATGGCATTGATGCATGAAGAAGACAAAGGTGAAAAGAAAGAAGCTAAGGTCGAGAAATACAAAACAAGAAAGTGTGGCCCAAGAAAGAACAACAGGAGGGCAAAAAGAACGACAAAGCTCAAGGCAAAAAGAAATGTCATGGTTGTGGGAACGTAGGTCATTTGGTGAAAGACTGCAAAAAAAGGAAGAACGCTTGCTTCAACTGTGGTGAATTCAGACACTATACTAGGGAGTGCCCGAATAAGCAAGGACAAGGCCAAAGGGTAGGACCTTCTGGAGGGCAGGCGCATGCTCTCGAGGCCAGTGTACCGAAAAGAGGTATGAAAGTTTCTGTAGAAGGTTTTATTTCTCTTTCCGATCATCCAATTAGGACTCTTTTTGATTCTGGCACTTCTCACTCTTTTATATCATATTCTGTGGTTGAGTCTCTGAACCTTAGTACTAGTATTGTTTCTAATCCTGTTATTATCTCAAACCCCGTTGGGGGCATGGCTCATCTGTTTATGATTTGTCGGGATTTGAGGATATCTGTTTTAGGGTGTCGAGTTTGAGCACGACGCATATGTACTTGGTCTTATGGGATACTGTCTGATTCTTAGGATGGATCGGCTAGCCATGTATGGTGCCATTCTAGATTTTTAAAGGAGGGTCATTAGACTTCCGACTTGCCGCGGGAGGACTTTCGAGATTTCTAGCGACCCAAGAGGGTCTATCATGCTTATTTTCCTATAATCACTTGATGCTTCTGTCGATGATTAGCGATTTGTACCTATAGTTTGTGAGTATCCAGATGTTTTTGAGGAGATTAGGGACTTACCTCCGAGGAGCGAGACTGATTTCCGGATATAATGGGTAGATAATGCGAAGCCAGTCGCATTACCTGTGCGCCATATGATTCTAAGGGAAAGGAGGGAGCTCAGCAAGCAAGTAGGGGAGCTACTTCAAAAGGTGTTTGTTAGGCAAGGCATATCAGAATGGGGTGCTCCGGTCGTCTTTGCAACTAAGGCGTACAACTCGCTTCGCTTATGTGTGGATATTCATGACGTTTTTCCACATTTCTTATTTACGCATGTGTCTACATGATACACTAGAGGTAGTTGAGCCGAGCATGCTTGAGGAAGTAGAGGTAGAACGGGAGGCGACAATTAGACGAGTTCCTACCCGTATACTTGGTTCAGATGTTAAGATACTGTGCAACAGGGAGGCTAAGTTAATAAAAGTGCAATGGGGAGACGATGGTGAGGATGCGACTTGGGAAACAACAAGAATCACGCTTCATACCCTCTCCTTTTCGGGACTATGTTCTTAACTTCTTTTTCCAAGCTTTTATTCGTACTTGTTTCTGTCATTCGTGTGCATCCTATCGATCGAATCTTCAACCTTTAGGTAGAAATCCCATGGATGTAAACATGTGTTTGAGACATGTTATGTTTGATGGATGCAAGTGTTGGCTAGTGGTTGCTCGTGGATGCATATACACACACATTAGGCACTAGATCAACACAATCACTCTCATACTGCATATGGATGCATGTGCATTTTTTCTTTTTTATGGATGAAAATGGGTTAATCGTCATATGGATGTTGCATTTGGATGGATGATTGTGCACATCTATAGCATTTACATGATATGTTAGAATTATTTGCATATATGTTGGACTCATGGCATGAACATGAATTGCATTGAGGAGGTCGACTGAATTAGTAAACCGCCTGATCTTCCGCATTAGTATAAGGACATATACACACACCTTTTGCATAATTTTGTATAAGCATTAGAAATCTTTTAAGGACAATGGATGCCTGTGATTGGTGGATGAGTAGATGGATGATGGATATTAGGATATACATTCTTCTTAACTTGGAGATTTCGGGGACGAAATCCTTTGAGTAGGGGGGAATGTAACACCTCATAATTTTATTAAACATTAGAATGATAAATTAAAGAATACTTAATTAGATATTAGAAATTAAGTGAAATGGACTGCGCTGTTTCATTCGTCTTGGAATTCAGGTCAAAATAGACACCTGGTTTGCATAAAACGGACACCGTATGAAGAAGATATTAAGGTTTGAAGTTTGTATACGCATAAGAAGAATATATATATATAATAAGTTTAGAATTCAAAAATCGAACAACGGAAAGGGAGCGGGAAAATTCCCGCCCAAAGGTGTCGACCATATCAAGGGGGTGTCGACCCATGGGTCGACACCCACACAGGGGTGTCTACACCCCCTCAAATCTGGGTGAAATTCATTTCTATGTATGTGGACTGAGTTCTTGGCTATATTTGTTGATCTTATGCTATAAATAGGACCCTATACCCATTGTTTTTTTCATTCAAAAAACAATGGAGAGCTTGATGCTGTCTCTTCCTAGACTAAAATAGCCTGTTCTTCTTTTACAATAAGAGTTAGACAAAACCAGAAATCTGTGCTTCTTCATCTACAATTATTCTTATGTTTCTTAGATCCAATCATAACGAGTCTACATTATTTTTAGATATGAATACTTGAAAGATAATCTTAACATGTTTATGAATTGGATCTAAGCCTGAGACTAATTGAATCATATCAGATCTGCCATAACCTGTGTATCTAAGTTATTTTGACATGACTATGAAATGGATCTAAGCCTATGCCTATTTATCATGCCAGATCTGCCATTATTTGTATATCTAATTCACTGATTAGATCTCATCATGCCTGTTTATGATCATGACACTATGTCTAATCAGTTCTATTATCATATATTCGTCAGATCTGTTCTTATATGCCTATTTCTGCGATCATATGCCCATTTCTGTTACTTTTGGTTTTATGCCCATTCTGTTCTTCTCTTTCATTCCCTTTTTATTTTATAGCCAGGCTACCTTCGAGCCTAGGCTGATATCACTGAAATATGCGTACGAACGAAATTGAGTTAAATTGGGAATGATTGGAAATGGTAATTTAGGGGCATAACTTGTACTTTGAATCACGATTGGAATCCAAGGGCATAAATTATATTTTGAAATTAGACTAAAAATTAGTGCACGATTTATACGTTAAATTATGACTTGTGGTTTGGGACATATAAATCTGTAGGCTTAATTTAAGATTAAGCGAAACATGTTAATGGAACTGTAAAGAATTTGTTAAGCCTGTTTAATCCGTTAAAATTGGGGCATAACTTGTATCGGGAAATTTGGGGCATAATTTGAATTGAAAATATGAATATGGATTTGGGCATAAACCAAACTGTGATTAAAGCTCTTGATTTGGAGCATATAATACATGATGAATATGACTTAGGAAATGGGCATGAAAACCTATATTGAAATAGGGATAATTGTTAAAAGAATGGAAATGCCTACAATAATTAGAAACTGTAACTGCGCTTAGACACGAGGTAATTTCTATTGGGTACCGGTTTACTAGTGCTTATTTCTTTTTAGGTACCGGTTAATTGGGGCATAGTAATTACCTGTTTGGATTAACATACGTTATTTCTTTTTAGGTACCGGTTAATTTCTATTAGGTACCGGTTAATTGGGGCATAGTAATTACCTGTTTGGGTACCTAAAAAGAAATTAACCGGTACCGGTTAATTGGGGCATAGTAATTACGTAATTTCTATTAGGTACCGGTTAATTGGGGCATAGTAATTACCTGTTTGGATTAACATACGTTATTTCTTTTTAGGTACCGGTTAATTTTGTTTGGAGTAAACCCACTACAAGAGTACACCTGAAACTAGCATTATATTTCTATTGGGATCATCCTATCTCTGTTAAGTAATTATGGAGTATGCAATCCTGTTACATATCTGTTATACTAGTACTGGTGCAGAGAAAAGTATTAGAGAAGCGTAACCTATTCTGTTTTGTTTATTCTGCATATCTTGATCAATGTGTTATACCTTTCTTATGACGTTGTTATCTCTCTCATCCAATTTATATGCCTATCATGATGCTTTTACTTATTTATATGCTAAAAGTAACAAGACTCGCCAGACTTTATGTCTGACCCATTTTGTTTCCACTTCTATTTCTTTCATTTCCCCTCCAGGTTCTCAGGGTGGGAATACTCGGGCTTGATTTGGATTTCTCTTCCATTCTGCTTGGAGCTGTTTTGATGTACCACTTGATTTCTTGTCTTCTCTGATATGGCTATATTTGGGGATTATGCTTTTCATGTATTTATGTACTCCGATTATTTTAAGTGCAAGACAGGCTTTATATTAGTGTAATGGGGTTTCAGTACTTCAGACTTATAATGTAACTGGGTTTTGAACCACTATGTTTTCTGCTTAATAAAAGTTTTAAATTTCGCTGCAATTTTATATCTGTCTTGTAATGTTTCTGTTTTTATTTACTTATAACGCTTCACGAAACTTAATGCATTCTCTTAATGAGTGACATTAACGGACGTGGGGTGTCACACTACACCTTATCCCTATTCTGTTATTGAAATAATCATTCAAGCCTTGGTTACAATTTATGTGTTGATGTTGTTATTTCCCTTTTTATCATTTATTGTGAATATGCATGTTGGACCATGTTAAATCAGTAGGGAAACTTACTTATATACCATAATAGTGATTGTTAGGATTGACATGCATTTCAAACGTGCTTAGGGCATTAACCTCATTTGCAGAATTCATGGCTATATTTATACATATTTAGAGCATAATAAATGTAATTGTAATGCATACTAAACACTTCAAAATTAAGCAATAGAATTTGAATGTCCCCACAGGAATTTGTATGCATGTTTGTGAGTTAATGGATCTAATTATAATTAATGACAAGTAGACATGTGGTTAACCATTACTTGTAGTAAATGCCTTTTCGGAACCGACCGACATATCCAACATCTACAAGTAAGACTGGTTAATGTGAGAGGTATAGATGTCATGGTCCATTATAATTATTACACTTATAGGGTTAGGCCAGTTTGTGGTAGAAGTCTGCTCGAAACCGCCTTACTGATCCAGCATCTACAAGTGGTCAGCCTAATTTAAGATGTCTAGTGTACATATATGTATATATATTGTGTGTAAAATATGCAAGCCTGGGGAAAAGATATTAAGTGGATGATTTACCTCCTATTGGGTACTAAGTGGTTAGGAGTAGGTCCCGTTCATATGATTCACTACCCAAGTCATAGGACGCGCCCTTTGAGGTTTTAAGTGGTTATTGGGTTCGCCTTTCTCTTATAAGGTATTTAATGATCTTAATAGACGATAGCGTGATTAGGGTAGTTCTTCAAGTAATGTATGCTTCTTATCTTGGGGCTAGTAAGGGCTGACCTAAGGACAGATTATATATGGCCTAAGGAATCACCATCTGAGGAAAGCATAAAACGACTAAGAGATCACCTGTAGAGACAGTTAGATGGAAACAAAAGGGTCCGCCATGATGGTTTTGTTAAATGAAGTTATGGTCCTGTCCCAAACCTGGTAGTAAGTGGTCGTTACTATTTGTAAAACTACATGGAGGGTTATTAATTATGACGTTGATGTTAGAAATGAGGTCATATGTGACTAGGTGTCCGCTATGGGTATTGAGTGATTGTAGGGATGTCCACCCTTAATAAATTAGCAAATGGCCTTAAGTGACTACAAATAGTCCGCATCATGAGGTATTAAGTGACTGTAAAAATGTCCGCCCTTAGATTACTTTATGGGCTATTAAGTGACTGTAAGCACTTTCACCCCTAGATTCACATATAGACCTTAAGTGACAATTAGGATGTCCGTCTCATATGTTAAATTGTGTGTATATTTGATTGCGTAGACATAACATAAAGGATTGACGCTGCCAAATATAGGAAATAGTCATTCCTAAACTTAGATGTTTTTCATTCACCGGAACTTTATATTCTGACCTCCCTCGTCATAACGTAAACAGGTTAGTAGGTAAGGACGCTTGGGATCAGTGATGGTCACTGATGCTTTGGTGATGGAGCTCGATGATGGAGGCTTTTAGTTAATTATGGTAGTATTATTATATTTTTGAGATAACTATTATTTATGTACCTCTTATGATTGCTTGAGACTCTTCATGGCCAACTTTTATTATGGTTTCAATTAAAGGTTTATATATTTTAAGTTATTATATTTATCCCTTCCGCCGTGTGAGTTGCGGGTTTCGTTTAAAATGCTATGTGAAATCTATTTTTATTATTTCATCATAAGAACCAACGATCCATTAAGAATGGCTATAAGTTTTGATGGGCTTTTTCTTGGTCGGAATTTAGGCCTATTCCAAGCGAGTTGTTACATTTGGTATGAGAGCATAGGTTACCCGATTATGGGGAAATATATACGTATGAGAGACACACTTGTTATTTTGAAAAGGGGTTTTCAATTTTTTTACTATATATAACTATATATATATATAAAGTACACATATCTTTACAAAATATTATATGTAAGTCCTTCAAGGAAAGGGTTAATCTTGATTTCTAGAAAATCCCTAGAAGCCATGTAGTGATTCAGTAGCTCCCTTATCAAGTTAGAAGCCTATAAGAACCTAAGGGATGTAAGAACCAAAATTTGGAGAAGTGGGAAGTAATGAAACTCCCTAATTTAATAGGCAATTAATGGAAATAAATTGGTGATTTAATTATCATTCATGGAAAAGATAAGGTAGAAATAAATAGTATAAATTTTGAATAGGACAGATTAACGTCCATAACATAAGGATATGTAAAGGTTTCAAGAAAAGTGGAAGAATACCTTTTATTGAATAGGATAAAATTTCTATATTAGTAAGTGTGGAATTTTGAAATTCGAAAGAGCTCTAAATGGTCAATAAGAGAAATGATGTAATTAAGGCCATTTATGCAAAAGTATGAATATTTGATTTTATATTAAATGTCCATAAGAATGAGCATTATTTAATGGATAAAATGGATATAAAAGACATTGGGGAGAAATAATTAGAGCAGTATCAAGGATTGTAAAGTATAGGAACATGGAAGAAAGGATTTAATAAAAGAGATAGACTACCATGGGATAGTTTAATCTAGGAATTAGTATGTTTATATTTATATCCAGCGATTAGAATATATAAATAAGTGTAATGTAACTTACCATAAGTTGAGATTTCAGAGAAAGATTCATGGATATTAATTGCAAATTTTGTGGGCAATAAATTAGTAATTAATAAGACCAAAAGAGGATTTTGGGGACAGATTTAGAAAAATAAATTGATTTAGAGAAAATGGATATATTTTCAAGCTTAAAGGAGTTTGAAAGAGTTAAGTATACATGAATAGTCTGGTTTTGAGAATGTATGGACTACAATTATAAGAAAGACAAAAGTCAGAAAATTTAGAGGAATGGATTGACATCTTAAGGGATTGAAATAGAAGTGTTAAGACATCAACACTATTTAAACCACAAAATTGCAGTATAGGACTTCCAAAAGGATATTTTTAGGTTGTGATCACTAATAGTCCCCTGTATTGATTGGATAACTCATCTAGAGCTTTTCTAGGGTAATTAATTTCTCCTAAATTCTCGTTTGGGTTGCATGGTGGTTTCTAGATTGGATGGTAGGATATGGATGCAACACAAATGAACTGTGCACTCGTATAGAATTATACGCATATTAATATGTTTGCATGCAAATTGAATCACTATTACACGTACATGCTAGGACTGAACTCATTATTAGAAAGTCTGCAGTTCATAATCACTATGAGTTATGGATGTACATGGATGTTTATAAAATAACATGGGTGTACAACATGGTTTCTTAAAGCGAGTTGTGTTGTTCGCCCCTTTAAAAGATTTCGGGGCAAAACCTCTAATAAGGGGAGATAATGTAACACACTGTAAAAATATACTTAAGTTAGAAATAATTTAATTTAGTTTAAAATAAATGATACTAATTAATAATAATTTAATGGGCTAAAAATGAAATTTTGGACAATTAGGAATTGGGCCACGAAATTATTGTAGTTGCGTTCGTGGCGAGATTCTGATCCATTTTCATATTTAATTTACTAAAAACAAAGTCTGTACGCAAAAGATATTAATAAATTAAGTTGTGTGTATATATTAACGTATTAAGTTTGAATTTCAAACAAATAAATATACAAACCTGGAATATATTAATTTGTACAAGCATGAAAAGCATATTTCTTTTGAATTCAACTTGTTTGTATATATTTATACACAATGGGGACAAGAATAATTAAACTAAGGTAACAAATCAATCAACGAACTAATAAAAAAACGTATAGGAGAATTCCTCTCCTGGCCTCGACCCCATAAGGAGAGTCGACCGCCCTGTAGAAGGGGGGTCGACCATAACTCCTATAGGAGTCTCTCAGTAAGGGTTGTTTTAAAGAGGGACTTATTTATATTTTACATCAAACGGATCGTTTAGATTTAACTTATAAAATCTAATGGCCTATATAAACATTGTCAACTATAAATATAACCCTCAACCCTCACTCAAAACCCTACAACCTTTCTTCTCCACGCCTCCATGATGCCTTCCTCCCATCTCTAATTCCCGAAAAGAAAAAGTGTTTAGGTTTTCTTCTATCTCCCTAACCTATTCTATCTCCTTTATTCTATTCTAACATGGATTTAGATTTATTCTGGAATTTATATTCACATATATAAGATTCTAATATGCAATTCTTATATATGTATAGATTTGAAAGGTTAGAGCATGTTTGTTCTCGAAGGCCAAATCCAAATATTATTCTACTTAATTTTGTTATTGCTCGTTCTTATAGCACTGTGAGTGGAATCCATCTAAGTTGGCTATTTTCCTATAATTTGTTAGTAAAACTTGGATTATTGTGTCTAGGAAGGTAGGTTTGAGTTCATATGAAAAGAATACAACATTAAAACCCCTTAAATCTTCCATTTTATTTATGTTTTTAAAATGGAATGTTCAATCTGTTTGTATATGCGGGTTTGAATTATTGTAATAATAAAATAGGAACATGTGATGTTGTATAATTATCTATATTTGATAGATTTATCTTATTTTATTTTTTTGTAAATTCATATGTATGGTTTTGTTGCAAAAGTTTAAGATTTGGAGAGATTGTAAATTTGAATAGGTTTAAATCTCTATTTTCTAAATGGAGCATTTGAACATATCATTTACAAGATGTCCAAATACTAAGGTTTTGCTTATAAAATAACATAAAAAGTGAATATGTTCTAGAATAGAAATTATATATATATATTTTCTGACATATGGCACTATGTTCATCTTTTATTGTTGAAATAATCAAGTCAACCCTAGGTTACAAATTTTGTGTTGATATATGTTTTTCCCATTTTTATTGTTACATGTTAATATATACATTTATGCCATGATTGAAAGGAATATGGGAAACAACTTGTAAACCTTTAAATTTGATTAGGGATTGACATTTCAAATGTAGATAGGACATTAATCTTGTTCGCTTAATTTATGTCTCTATTTATATGTATATTTAGCATAAACAACATAATATTAACATGTACTAAGTGCGCAATAAATACGGTCAAATTAGGAATTTGAATGTCACTACAGGAATTTGTATGTTTGTGTGTGTTAATGTCCGTTGATATATTAATAGCACATAGACACAAGGTTAACTGTTACTTGTAGTAGAAGTCTTCCTAGAACCGACCGTCATATCCAACATGTACAAGTAAGCCCTGTTAATGTGAGAGGTCTACGTGTCAAGGGCCATTATAATTAATACACTATGATACGAGATTAGGCCTAACTATTAGTAGAAGCCTGCACAGAATTGTCTGGCAAATCCAACATCTATAAGTAGTCGGTCTAATACGGGTTGTCTAGTGTGTGTGTGTGTGTATATATATATATATATATATTGTGTTTGTAAATTAGGCCTGTCTTGGGAAAAAGGTATTAAGTGGTTAGGGCTAGGTCTGTTCCTAAGGTTCACTCTGAGGTTCAAGACCCAAGTCATGGAACCCACCCTTCGATGATTCAAATGGTTGTTGGGTCTGCCTTTCTCTTATAAGGTATTAAATGGTCTTATTAAACGATGACGTGAGTAGGGTATTTCTCCAAGTAATGTCTTCTTCTTATCTAGGAGCTAGTGAGGGCTGACCTAAGGACAATATATATACATGGCCGCCATCTAAGGGAAGTATTATGTGGCTGGGAGTTCACCCGTATTGACAGCTAGATAGTAACAAGTGGGTTCGCCGGGTGGGTTCTCTTAAAATAAAGATGATTTCCTGGCCCTAACCTAGTAGTAAGTGATTGTTACTGTTTCTCGACCAACAAAAAGAATATACACATTATGACGTTAACACTAGAGACGAGGTCTTAAGTGCTTAGGGGTCCTTCGTATGTTGTTAAGTGATTGTAGGGATGTCTTCAGCTAACGGTGAAGGGTTATCAAAGGAATACAAACACAGAAGAACCTTCCGAATGCAAAAAGCCACATAATAGGAAGAGCTGAAAGCGGTAAAGAATGATCTGAGAGTAGCATAAACTGACATCCACCGGGGAGAAGGAGCTCAAAGTCTTCAAAGTGCCACCAAAGTCTATCCGGCATGGCCTATCTGACAGGGTACATCCGACAGGATCTGTTCGGCAGGGAATTCCACGACGAGAGGTTGTCTACACCGGAAACCAAGAAAGAGGGAGATAAGAGCTCGGCTTATCGAAACCCGGAAGGGTTATCGGTATTAACTCACTTAATACAGACACATCAAGAGACAAAGACATCAAAAGTATCACACCAGAAGTATATAGAGATTATCCAGAACCAGCTTCCGAAACATCTACTATATAAATGCCGAAAGGTCACATTGATAGATAACAACACATCACCGGAAGCTACCTTCCGGAGGAATGGACCTTCCCAAAAGCTCCGTCGGGAGGCCAACCAGAACCTTAGTGGAGACATAGGCTATCCATACTAATTTACTTAGTACAGACATCGACAGCGGTTTCGAACCGGCAGCTGTCCACATACATCGGGAGGACTAGCTCCTCTAAGTATACACGACAAAGTCGGAAGCATACATATGAAAGCTTACGTCCGAGAGCCTACACCCGGGAGCTACTACCAGAAGTTCAAATACCATTCGAAAAGTCACCACATCGATAAGATCACCTCAATCTCGAAGAAGCCCCACTTGACTGGGACCCTCACTTCGAAGGTTATGATTAACACTATAAAGCGGCCGATAGCCAAACATCCGGAATCAAGGAAAAAAGCGGCCAACAAGGGCACTCGCAGGCCCAATAGCCCAATAGCAGAAGGAGCCCCGAATCCTCTATAAATAAGACCCCAGGGGTCACATTTGGGGGAGAGATTTTCTCATTTCTTATTCTTTTACTCTATCTCTCTGGAGAAAACCGTAATTCCTAGATCGATTTGGGGATTTCTTCTATTCTATTCTTGTATTCTAAATCAAAGATCAATAAAGGTTGAATCAAAACTTATAGTATTTTCTTATGAGTTTATCATACTATTTCTTAGTTATCATTGTTGCAATTTACTGTTTGTCTCCTGCATATGCATGAATCCTTGTCCAAAACCTTTCTATAGATCAGATGAAACACCCCTTTCTGTGTGCTTAGTCCCTTTCTGCAGGCCTAGGCCCTCCCTACGAGCTTAGATCTTTCAGAAAACTTGGTGCAAAATTCCTTTATACCATTCAGATGGATCCTGTATATGGGTTGGGTTTAGTGGTCCTTCTCCCCAAGATAACTGTAGGTTTTCGAATCACTTGAGCGTGATATTCACCACATTGAGGGGAGAGCAACTATTTTTTCAGATTCTAGGCCTTGATACCTAGGTAAAGTGAGCTAACCTAAACCTGCGAAGGCTGTACAGCCCATTTTCCCCTTAGGTCTATTCCGGTCGACCTATCTTTGGTGTTAACGAAAAATATCATTAACATTTTGGTGCAAAAATAGAAGGAGGGCTTGAACCTCCGACCTTATGGTTAACAACCACATATCTACCTGTGTTGTTCCGTCCCGGATTGGACTAAGGCTTTGAAGAAGCAAAGTTATAGGTAAGAGGTCCCGGCAAAAGCCTTCAGGATCTTGAATGGATAAGTCGGAAATCATTGACCCTAGAATGATAGAAGAGCGAAGGTTGAGAGTGGAAGCCTTACGGATAAAAAAGCGGAAAAGAGAAATAGAACAATATACTTATGACACTGAGGATTGTAACCTTTCCCACATAAGATAAACACTATCACCTCCTCCAAATGGCTCTACGTCAAAGGATATTAACGTTTTCTCTCACCTAAAGAAAACTCTCTACAAGCAGATCAGAGGAACGACGTTTAAACAAGAAATAATGAATGATTTTGACTACTTCACGAACAAATGGTTTGAGAGGTTAACACCCCAACCTCAGTGTATATTGGAAGGTAGGAGCAAAGATATAGATCCAACAACAAGACTGGGCCACAAAGGGGTTAAGTCCCAGCGACAAGGAGAAAGGGTGACGCCAGGATTGCCCAAGAGATACTACCTCACCACTTTGATGGAGAATATATACTTCCTAACCAAACATGAACTCGACTATTGGTCATCCACAAAGAAAAAACCCAAGTATGAAAGGAAAACATGAGGGCTATATTGTCATTGCCACATGGCGAATGGGCATGAAATCAATAACTACAGAATCCTTGAGGAAATGGTTATCGAATTCATCAACCAAGGCAATTACCAGAATTTATAAAAAGATCAAATTGTGTTCGATGAAAGTCCTTAGGAAAAGGATTTACAAACATGATTGAGGGTACGGAAAACCCTCCTTTCGGAACTTAAAAGAAACCCAAAATGGGTCAAACCATAAATGGATTAAAACCCTTGTCATCACCAAATTGGTCAGGACAAGGCATCCTCCGGAAGGGGATGGTGTGTTAGTCTTTCTCCATGCCCAAATCAGAAGGGGCTAGGTTAAAGCATCTAAAGCGTAAGCCTAAGTTTCACACCAGAAATGGTCATGGCGGTGCATCTAACATTAGCACACCCTACCTCTGCTCGTAGAAGAGTACGCCCTGCCTCTGCTAGAACTAAGCATGTCCTACCTCTGCTCGCAGAAGAGCACGTCCTACCTCTTCTTATGTTCCGTGTTACCCACAAAAGGGAACGCTAATCCTTATCATCACCTACGATGGTCAGGATAAGGCACCCCTTGGAGGGGGTGGTGTGTAAGCCTCTATCCGTACCTACAATGGTCAGTATAGAGCATCAAAAGAGTAAACCTTAGTTCTGTGTCTATAATGGCCCCGTCTAAGGTTCTAAGACCTTATCATCACCTATGATGGTTAGGATATGGCGCCTCCTGGAGGGAGGTCGAGTAAGTCCTTGGGCCCTGTTTGTGGATAAGCTAGCCAAGCGCATCGGCTGCATAGGCCTAGAGAGTAGCCAACAAAGCACGTACATCCTCTGCTTTGGCATCAAAAGCCCAAAGAGTGGCTCAGGAACCACGTACAACCTCTACTTCACAAATCAAACCTGATGGGGATACTAAAATATTAATCCCGAAAGGAGATTCCCGGTCTTCAATCTTTAATTACTCGAATAGAAAGTTGGTTCGGGACTTCTATCAATACCGGAAAGGAATTTATGGTCTTCAATCTTTAACCGCTGAACGAGGGTTGTTTCAGGTCTTCTATGTTAATACCCGAATCTAGGTTGGATTAGTTTCTCACAAACACCGAAAGAGATTTTTTGGTCTCATATTTTAAATAGTGAATATTAGGCTCACGTCCCTATTTTGAAACTTAATTAGGCTCACATCCGGTCATAAACTTAATATAAATTAGGTCCCTGTTTTCAAAACTCATAAAATAATAATTAAAAAAAATAAAAAAAAATTGTAAATTAGTAATAAAATAAATTATGCATTATTCAAAAAATTCAGTTCAAAAAACAACAAAAATAATGTCAGAAAGAAGAAAACACCAAAAAAGCAGAAAAAACTGCAGTTAAATGCATAATATTATGTACCTTTTTGATTTTATTGCATGGATATATGCAATTAACTGCAGTTCTTCCAGCGGATAGATTTAACTTAATATTTCAGTTCATTTTTATTTGCATCCAAATGTGCAAATTTCTCAAAAAAATGCACACATGTGTGCAGCATTTTTATAGGATAAAAGTAGGGACCTAATTTATATATATAAAAAACGATTTGAAAATTTTAAACCCGGCCCTTATTTTATTACTTCCGCCTTTTTTTTAAAGTACGTTCCTTCATAAAAAAAAATCTAAAATATGGAAATAATTTCAGGATTCTACGGAAATAAAAAAAATAGTTGCATACATTTATGCAATTATTACTGATAATTGCATATATGTATGCAACGTTTCCGTAAGCTGTGTTCGGTTTGAAAATTTGAAGCTAAACCTACACAAATGTGTGCAAATATTGGGTATATTTACACACATGTAAGCATGTTTTTGTATGAACAAAAATCAACGAAGATGTATGTAGTGAAAAATATGCACGGATGTATGCAGGAAAATGATATATGTGCATACTATTATGCATTTAACTGGAAATTTCGTTTTTTTCTGTTTTTTTATTTTTGACGCCTTCTTTGATGGTTTTTTGTTCTGAATTTTTTAGTGTTTAGATGTTTTATTTAAATACGAATTTACGTGATTTTTTTATATTTTTTATGACTGTTCAAAAAATAGGGACCTAATTTACAATAAGTTTATGACCGGGTTTTTTTTATATTTTGAAACTTAATAGGGACCTCTAAAAAACGCACCCTTTTAAATAACCTGAATCTAGGTAGGTTCAGGTCTTCACAAATACCGACAAGGAAAAATCGGTCCTATCTCAATACCGAACTGGGGTTGGTTCAATTTTCAACAAAATCCAGAAGTGGATTCCCGGCCTTCCATCTTAATTCCCCAAATCTGGTTCGACTCAGGTGTAAACCACAACCGGATATAGGATTCCGGTCTTATTACAAAATATCCAGATGTGGATATCTTCATATTTTCAAAGCTGAATAAGGATTTAATCAACCCTCTCACCAACTTGAATCTGGCTCAGAATCGTGTTTCCGCTATCACTAGGTGTAAACTCATGGCCTTCTCACTTGCTTAAATAAGTGACTTAAACTTATGTTTTCATCATTTCATTACCCAAGTTTATCAAATGTTTGCACTAGCACACACCACGCAAGTAAGCACTATAGATGTTTCACACCTTCTGCATCCCTATACTATTAACACTACTGAAAGCAAATGACACTCTAATATGGTCTATAAAACAAAATCTTAACGAAGTATACCAAAGACATGCACCTTGTCATGACAATAACAATAGAAAAATGTTTACGCTAAAATGTGTAATCACATGTTAAGAAATATCATTGTAAGTCTTGCCTCTGTTCATAAACACCATCATTATAAAATATTACATGCAACAGGTGATATACTAGACACTTCATATCTTACATAGTTATTTACAAGAAAGGTTGCGAGATAAACACATCTCCTTTGGAGAGAACACCCATATCCCGACACTAAAGCTTCGGTATAAACAATAGCCTAGATCCCAATGAAAAGTTTCTTATTCATTAGACAAGGAAGACGTTACAGAATGATGAATCACAGTATGCAAGAGTCCATCAACCTTTCGCATCTTTTCTATGACC
The DNA here is from genome assembly GCA_030737875.1 of Allium sativum. Taxonomy (NCBI): domain Eukaryota; kingdom Viridiplantae; phylum Streptophyta; class Magnoliopsida; order Asparagales; family Amaryllidaceae; genus Allium; species Allium sativum. The sequence goes on along the minus strand of CM060927.1, from coordinate 26,156,297 downwards.
ACGCATGAATCATCCGAGGGTTTAGGCTGCCACTTTAATGCTCGGTTGAAAGCCTTGTCCATTTCATGAAGATTTTTGTTTTCCTTCTTCAAGTCAAAAGAATCTTTGTGTAAAGACTATTCCTTCTTTTGTAATTGCTTAATTTTGGAAGTGTAAAAATCAGTACGACGGAAGTTATCCTCAATGCTTTTCCTATCATAAAAACCTTTCATGCTGGCTTTAACCTGTCTATGACACCTAGCGGCAAGAGAATGATCCATTCCAAATGAAAAATCCCTTATCTCAAGCCGGGAAGATTCGGACCCCATCAAAACCCGCAAGACGCCAGGAGTGGAAGTTTAGAGAGTACATCCGAAGATAGATTCCCATTCTTTACATTATTCCAAAACATTGTCACATCCTGACTCTAAGTCAACGACTTGACGTTGGAGTTTATCTTTTTCCCCATCAAAATCGATAGAAGGATTTGTCTTTATATCCCTCTTCACTTCAAGGATGTTTTTGTCCTTTTGCTTTATCTGAGCCCCCAATATACCTATTTGCTCTTTCAAGCATTGTGCAAGTAGCTCCCCAGATGGGGCAAATCTGTCGTCAGTACCGCTAAGAAAATCCGCCAGAAAGTCTTCAGGGCATGGAGTAATTCGAACTCCCTTATCTATGAAGAAGGAAGTGTCTTCAAGAAAACATTCATGTTTGTGTAAAAAAAATAAGCTACCACTTGTAATATCAATTTTCAGATAATGAACATCAATATTTAAACCACAGAACGACCTACGAAAGAAAGAAAATGAACACAAGAACAATTCATATCCATGCAAATTAACATCAACTACAAAAGGTGTAACGAATTAATTTTTCTCTCCAATACTCCGTACTTTCATATTACATATTAATTTATCATGGTAGTCCCTGAGATTCATTAATATCACCTCTCTGTCATTCCCCAAGAAATTGAAAGATAGCAGAGGGTACTTCATATAAATATGCTTGAGCTCTCTCAAAAAATGTTCTCTACCGGATTAATAGCATGTTTTGTGAGGAATTCCCTCTTCATCCTAGAGAGAGTGTAGATTATCCTTGGAAATAGAATAATTAACAGAAACATAATATTCATCACAATAAAAATGAGTCATTAAGGGTTGAGGCCCACAAGTGAAGAAGAAATTCAAGGATGAAGGTTCTTACCTGAGGGGTAGGAGGAACCGTATATATTGTCTGATCTTTCTCACCAGGTTTTAGGAAATCTATCTCTTCAGGAAACCCACCATCTCCATATGAAGTAACTAAAACATGAGATGAATTAGCATTCGAGAAGCCCACGTTGTCACCCATAAACACATAGAACATACCTTCCTCCATGTCGCCCTTATCATGCCCACATTGGAAGTTAAATTCATTATAGCGACCGCCTATGTCATCACTACCAATAAGAGAAGTTGGATTCCTGCCATTTCCAAACGTTGGATAATCAGGTAGCTCCTCAACAAATAAAAGATCCTCGACCCTCTCCTTGTTCCCTTTAAAATTTTTGACATTCTGTCCAGACATCCTAATTCGCCCTAAGATCCTGCTTTGAAGATATTGAGGGAGAGAAGGAAAATCCATATCCGGAAACTTGCCACAATTATCAGGGTATACCAAAGAGACGGTCTTTTCATAATATTCGGCCGCTATATCTAGAAGATGTACCCTTAGGAACGAGGGAATTATGTCCTGGGTTTCATAAATTATCCGTTTAGCATCGTAAAGGGTTGCCTCCTTTACTCTCAGTTCCCTTGCATGCTCTGTTGACATATCCGACTGCTCGTGCTTAAGGGTCAAAACCTTGGCGGTTAAGATTTGGTTGCCGATCTTTTCCCTTTCAAGAAACACTCTCAGCTGACTACAAGCTTCCCCATTATGGCTCTTTGCTAAAGTTAAGTCACAAATTTTAGACTCTAATGCGGACTTCTCTTCTTTAAGCTCTCTTGTCTCATGAGATAACGAAGTCGCCGTTGCCTCGGCGATGTACCAACCACCGGATATCTGGAAAGGAACAATATGGTGTTAGTACCTGTATAAGGTAAACAGATAAAGAATTTTGGAGAACGAGAGTATGAACCAAGAGTCGTCGTTTAATGAGATGAAGACAAAAACTAGACCAATCTGTAAAAGCAAACCATAGAATATCAGACCCATCAACAAAAGGTAAGACAGATCTGATGATACTATCAAAGTCTGAAGTCAATGAAAGAGGATTTACAGGGTCACATTGTCGATAAGAAGGGGAAAGTGATTCACATTCTCTCAAATCCTAAATTACTTGAGAATCGGATCTTAGAAGGCCAACAACAAAACCGCTTCCTGCGGTATCCACTGAAGAAGGACACATATTGGGAGAGCCTCCAAGAAAAGGGGCCAGGGGGCTAGATATCGACCAACACCCAGGCGACTCAACGGTCTCATCAGCAAAAAGACAAGAGACTAAATTTGCTCTCTTATGTCTCTTGATAGAACCACTGCTAGTAGCCAAGGTTGTTCTCTTCTTTGATAAAAACCTAAGATGGGTAGAGGCAGCGGGAGACGAACGTGAATCATCACCAAGAAACATTGAATGCAAGAGAAAGTAAATTCACCCACTGCATCAACAGCTTGAAGCTCCTTTGCTCTAACCTGCTCCCCTTTTGAACAAAACCTAAAAGACTTGCTCAACCCGGAGTCGCCCGATTGTGGAATCTCAGACTAGTCCTATCGGGTGATATCGTAACATAAACATGTGTTTTAATCTAATTTCTATTTGATAATTGCACACAAACAACATACAGACAGGCAAGCGACATAGAATATTGTTAACCCATTAGGCAACGCCATTGACTACAAAAATCGATGTCAACAAGCTAAAATTACCCTCTATTATGAGTTATTTGTTTTACAAATCTTGCTTCCCAGAACCCCGATAATGGATGGGGATGGATATAAATCATTAAAGGTCACTATTAATCGTCATCTCAAACAATTGTTGAGAATTTAATCTATACTAGGACCATCAAACCCCAATTCAAAGCATAATCCAAATCAGTGGTCAAGGTTTGAATAAGAAAACTTACGATTAGTTAGATCTAAAATACGGGGAAATAGTGTGACAAATTTCGATGAATAGTAATCTTGCTTGAGTAAAATGTTATGCAGTAAAAAGGAGGAAAGAGAAAAAGAAGATTCCTTTTTAGCAAAAAGTTCGCTTTTCCTCTCAGTCGCACATTTAAAATCAGATTAACGAACGAGATTTATGCCGAGAAAGAAGAAACGTCTGCCAGAGGTAAAAAGTAAAGGAAAAGAATTTGTATTCAGAACTCAAGGTCAATCCATACCATATAAGCAAAGACAGATCAACGATCCTGGTCGAAAGAAGATCAAAAGACATAGAAGTGACACTTCAGAAAAGACAAAAAGATTGATTTGAAAAGTCGAAAACACCCCTTTCACTAGGGGGGCAAATGTTATTACCTAAAATTAACTCTGAAACCAGCTGATAGCAAAGGGGTATCGGGAGAATACAAACATAGAAGAACCTTCCAAAAGCAAAAAGCCTCATAATAGGAAGAGCTGAAAGCAGGGAAGAATGATCTGAGAGTAGCATAAACCGATACCCTCCATGGAGAAAGGAGCTTAAAGCCTTCAAAGTGCCACCAAAGTCTATCCGGTAGGGCCTATCTGACCGGGTTCATCCGACAGGATCTGTTCGGCAGGGAATTCCATTAAAAAATGCTGTCTAGACCAGAAACCAAGAAATAGGGAGATAAGTGCTCTGCTAATTGAAACTTGGAAGGGCTAAAGGTACTAACTCATTTAATACCGATACATCAAGAGACGAAGACATTAAAAGTATCATGCTAGAAGTACATAGAGATTATCCGGAACCAGCTTCCGAAACATCGGCTACATAAATGCCGAAAGGTCACCTTGATAGATAACAACACATCACCGTGAGATACCTTTTGGATGACTACACCATCCCAAAAGCTCCACCGGAAGGCCAACCGGAACCCTAGCGGAGATACAAGCTATCCATACTAATTTACTTAGTACATACATCAACAGCGGTTTCGAACCGGAAGCTATCCACATACATCGGGAGGACTAGCTCCTCTAAGTAAACAAGAGAAAGCGGAAAGCCTATATATGAAAACTTATGTCCCAGAGCCTACACCCGGGAGCTACTATCGGAAGTTTAAATACCATCTGAAAAGTCACCACATCGACAAGCTCATCTCAATCTCGAAGAAGCCCCACTTGACCGGGACCCTCACTTCGGAGGTTATAATTAGCACTACAAAAGCGGCTGGAAGCCAAACATCTGGGATCAAGGAAAAAAGCAGTCGATTGAGGCCCTCGCAGGCCCAATAGCCCAACAGCAGAAGGATGCCCGAATCCTCTATAAATAAGACCCCAGGGGTCACATTTGAGGGAGAAATTTTCTCATATCTTATTTTTGTACTCTTTCTCTCTAGAGAAAACAGTAATTCCTAGATTGGTTTGGTGATTTCTTATATTCTGTTCTTGTATTCTAAATCAAGGATCAATAAAGAGTGAATCAAGACTTATATTATTTTCTTATGGGTTTATCATACTATTTCTTAGTTATTGTTGTTGCAATTTACTGTTTATCTCCTGCATATGCACGAATCCTTGTCCAAACCTTTTTATTGAGCGGATGAAACACCCCTTTTTGTGTGCTTAGTACCTTTTTGCAAGCTTAGGCCCTCCCTACGAGCTTAGATCTTTTAGCAAACTTGGTGCAGAATTCCTTTCTACCATCCGTCAAATCCTTTATCAAGGGTTGGGTTTAGTGATCCTTCTCCTCAAGATAATTATTGGATTTCAAATCGCCTGAGTGTGATATTCACCCCATTGAGGGAAGAGTAACTATATTTTTTGTATTCTAGGCCTTTATACCTAGGGACGGTGAGCTAACCTAAACTTGCGAAGGTTGTACAACCCATTTTCCCCTTAAGTCCATTCCCATCGACCTATCTTCGGTGTTAACGAAAAATAACGTTAACATCTACCCTTAATAACTTAGTAAATGGCCTTAAGTGACCAGGAATAGCCTGCCTTGTGGTGTATTAAGTGACTATAACAAAATGTCCGCCCTTAAATTATTTTGTGCATATTAATTGACCGTAAGTACGCCCGCCCCTCGATTTACATATAGGCCTAAATCGATTTTATGGATGTTCGCCTTATATGTTTGATTGTGCGTATGTTTGTTTAAGTAGACATAACATGAAGATTTTATACTACCAAATTTAGGGAATAGTTATTCCTAAACTCATATACATTTTATTTGCCAGAACTTTATGTTCTGACCTCCCTCCTCTTAACATTAATAGTTATATAGGTGAGATTATTGACCGAGGATGAAGAACGGTTGCTTGGAGGAGGAGCCTCTCGAAGATTTAGTTATAGTTGCAGTAGCCTTATTATTGCTGTTGTTATGTGTAACACCCCGTAATTTGAACATAAAAATTCACAAATTAAAGTATACTTAATTAAGTGAAATGGGTTGCACAGAGAAATATATATATATATATATATTCATATATATATATAATTGAAAATTAAATAAATAAATATGCAAAAATGTTCAAAACAGCGAATTGGGAGAGGGGAATAACCGAACCGGCCGATTTTTGAGGTCGACCCGAGCTCGCTGGGTCGACTAGGGGTTAATCCAGGGTGTTTGGCTGTCAACCCGTGGACCGATTCGCTCAAATGCAGATTTTGCATTTGAATGGTTCTCATGGTTCAGCTTTAATCTAAAGTCCCTAGATGGTTCCTACACTTGACTTATTCCCCAAGACATGCTTTGATGGCTTGGATTGAATCTAGGGTTAATCCTATGGCTAATACTATCCTAATCCTCTGTAAAAAGACCCCTAAACCTAGCCTAAATCACCATTATTCAATCCTACAACTAAACTATGTCAAATTTGTTCCTCTCACGGCCTCCACTCTCATGCTAAAATTCCTAAGCCTATTTCTATGAGAGATTGTGAGTTCATACAAGTGCTTTCAAACTTGTATGAGTGTTCTTAGTTTGCATTCAAGTCAAGTTGCAACATTTCTATTTCAAAGCAAGGATTTTTATTGATTTGGCGCAAGGGTTTTTCAATTGGGGCTTTCATATTTTGGTGCTTACATAAGGGCTTCGTCTCAATCTTTATAATAAATATTCATTTGTGCCTTCATAGCGTAGTAAGCCCTTTTCTACTTTCTTTTTATTGAACTCTAAAGTTAAATGAATGATGCAAGTTTGGGGTTGATCATTATGATATGCAAGTTGTTTGATCATTATGATATGCAAGTTTGGTTGATTATTATGATATGCAAGTTTGGTTAATCATTATGCTATGCAAGTTGGTTTAATCATTATGTATGACACATATTGCTATGTTATGCAAGTTAAACTTGATGTTGTGAGCATAAAGCTCCAAGCTTTACATCAAAGGTTGCATTTTGGCAACATGAAAGTTATCATATCCCTTATGATAACTTGCATGTGAGGCTAAATGCGAACTTCTAGCAACTTCTACATGTCATTTATCACCATGTATCACTCATATGCTAAGTTTGGTTTTATGCATGCTTTTGAAGCCTAACAATGCAATATGCAAGTATATGAACATATGTACATCTCATATGCCACCATGATAAACTTGTGGCTTCAACACCTTTTTGTCATGATTATGCCAAGTTCCCTATTTTACCCTTTATGCGTTGTTGCGATTATGTAAACGATGGGATTACGTTGGGGTTGGGTAAAATTATGACATGAACATGATTTTTATAACATAACGTGATATGTTAACTTGTAATTATGTTTTGGAAACATAACGGACATGACACTTAGAAAATATGAGTGTGGCCAACTCGAGGTTGGGTTGAGTTTGTAGCATAAATCTACCCGGACCCGCCCGGCTTAACTAGTGGCTACAAACAATAGGACCCAATGTGAGAAGTTGGTCATGTTGTGCTCGAACCCGAGGTTAGACCAAGTTGTGGTGTAAAGCTACCCGGACCCGCCCGACTTAACTAGTAACCACAACAAAGTCTAATGTGAGAGGTTAAAGCACATTAAGTTAATTAATGCCTCCTGATTAGGGTTAAGTCATGGTCCACTTAATACTTAATCAATTTGGGCTGGATGGGTTAATCGGGGTTAAGTCACGAACCTTGGGTATACTTAACCAATTTAATCCACGTTTGGATCGGGTTAACCACATTTAACCCGTTAAGGAAACCCTAGTTGCGTGGTCCTTTTCAGCAGTAACCCTCTTGATAGTATCATAAGACCCTAGGACTAGGCTAGGGTGGGGCACGATTACTGGGCTGACATGTAAGCGACCAAAACGACGGCTGAGTAGGTACGCCGGTGTAGGTCCAGGCGGACTATGGTCGTGCACATAGTCCGGAGTTGGAGAATCAGGCACGGGTACCAGTAGATCTAGACTGCGCATACTTGATTCGTGTCTGAGGTTGACACCCTAGGACTTGATACACCCTAGGGTGTACCTAGCGCAGTTTAACTACATTGCATGTTTGGGCCGTATGACACCGACACTTGACGAGTTAGGCTTATAGGGAGCCGATCGACTAGACCGTGTAGTTGGACCTTAATTTAGGTCACCTCATGATGATGGGCCAAGCTTGGGCCAAGGGATCAATTCTTGTTTTTACTTGACATGTTAGAATGCTAGTACACCCGTGGTGCAAAACTTAACCTTAACTATGCGATTACACCTTTATCTATCTTGTTAGTTAATCATCATGCCAGTATGTTGTTATCCTTATGTTCATCTCAGCTTCTCATGCCAGTTAACTTTACTAGTTTATAGACAGATAGTAGTAGGGCTTACCAGTCTTTTTGACTGACCTGTTTTCTTTCGCCTCTTTTCTTCCATTTCCCCCCCTCAGGTTCTCAGGGTGGGAACATTGGAGTTTAGCTTGGATCTTTACAGCTTGCTTACTGGATTTACTCATGTACGGTTTTGGACATTGAGCTAGCTATGGTTTATCACTTCATTTTGGGGATAGTACTTTATGTATTTCAGTTTTTCAGTTTATGCTTTTATCTAGACTTTGTTGTTGGAAAATGATGTCCAAGTACTTTGTTGTAACATGACTATGGTTTTGAAATGCTAAGTTTTATCCGCTGCTTTACTACTCTGTTTTACTTATATGTTCTGTCTTGTGATATCTGCATGCATGTTTACCTTGTTTAACGCCCCTCCAAAGCTAATGTCCTTGCAAGAGTGGCATTGGCGGAGGTGGGGTGTTACATTTGGTATCAGAGCATAAGGTTTATAAGATTTGAGCAAAAGTGTTTTTGAAACTTACCTGTTGAAAAATTATTTTCAAAACCAATTAAGTATTTTCCAAGAAAAGTCTAGTTATTTTAAAAAAGTCTATTCCCCAAAAGCCATAGCACTATCCTTCGTTTCTTCGTTCTGAATCTATCTTTTTCCTTTTTCAGTATGGCCGATCTTAACCTTCCCGAGGGAGTGACCATTCCCGGATGGTTCCGGAGATACTTGGAAGCTAGGGCCAAAGATGTGGGCCCAACAAATACCCCCAATATAACTGAGGTTCCTCCTCCTCCTCCTCAGAACCCGCAAGCAGATTTCGCTAAGATTTGCAAAGACTTTAAGGCGATGGGTGGCAAGAACTTTATTGGGACGGAGGCTTTTGTGGAGGCAAGAAATTGGTTGAAAGAAACTGAAGATCTCTTCGCCATCTTTGATGTGCAAGATCATAGAAGGGTTCTATTGGCAGCATGGTTATTGAAAGAAGAAGCTGCTTATTGGTGGGAGGTCACCAATGCTACGAGGCCTATAGAGACTTGGGCCGACTTTAGGACAAGATTTGGGCTTAAGTTTCTATCATCAGCTGAGGCGAATTTGCAATTGGAGAAGTTTATATCTTTGAAGCAAGGAGACATGACAGTGAGGGAGTACGTGAATGAGTTTAACAAGCTCGCCCGATTTGGTTTGGACATGATTAATACTCCCCAGAAGAAGGCTTTGCGCTTTGCACGAGGGTTGAATGAGCCACTACAAGGTTTAGCCCTATCTCATATACCTATGGGGGCCACTTTCGAAGGTCTAGTAGACATGGCATTGCTTCAAGGAGACGATAAGAATGGCAAGAAGGAAGTGAAGGCTAATGAGACCCAAGCCAAGAAGATAGACTCCAAGTGGGGAGGAAATCAGAGCAATCAAAACAACAAAAACAACAAGAACAACAAGGGCAACACGGCCAAGGCAAAGGACCCAAGAAAATGCCACTACTGTGGGAATGTAGGGCACATAGCTAAAGACTGTAAGAAAAGGAAGAGGAAGTCGGGCGAATGCTTTCATTGTGGAGAGACCGGACATTTTAGCAAGGATTGCCCCAAGAAGCAAGGGCAGAATCAGCGTGCAGGACCTTCTGGAGGGAAAGTGCATGCTCTCAACGCCGCTCCAGTTCAGGATCGAGGTAGCATTTCTGTAGAAAGTCTTGCTTATATTTCTGATTATCCTGTTCGCACCTTATTTGATTCTGGCGCATCGCATAGTTTTATTTCTTCTGACATTGTTGAAAGTTTGCACCTAAGTACTAGCTTAGTTGAGGATCCCGTTTGTGTTTCAAATCCAAATGGGGGTTCCGCCCATCTATCTATGATTTGTGTGGATTTGAAGATTTCTATCTTGACTGTAGAATTCGCGTGTAATGCTTATGTTCTCGGGTTCACGGGATATGGGTTAATCTTGGGCATGGATTGGTTGTCCAGTTATGGAGCCATTCTCGATTGTGAACATAGGGTGGTGAGGCTCATGACCCGCCTCGGTAATACCCTAGAAATTTCTTGTAACCCTAGAGGTCCCGTCATGTTATGGTATCTTGAATCTCTCGACTCGTCCATCGATGATCTGTAATCTGTAAGGGTGGTCCGAGACTATCCTGATGTCTTTGAAGAAGTTAAGGGGTTACCCCCTAAATGAGAGATAGATTTCCGCATTTATCTAGTCGATAATGCCAAGCCAGTATCATTGTCCGTTAGGCACATGGCCCCTCGTGAGAGAAGGGAGCTCAGTAAGCAAATCAAGGAGCTGCTTGAGAAGGGTTTTATTAGACGAAGCATTTCTGAATGGGGTGCTCCGGTGGTATTCGCTACTAAGGCGGATGGTTCGCTTCGTCTATGTGTTGATTATCGAGAGTTGAACAAGCTGACAAAGAAGAATAGGCACCCGTTACCGAGGATTGATGATCTCTTTGACCAGCTTGTAGGTGCTTCTGTTTTCTCTCAGCTCGATCTAGCCACCGGATTCCATCAGATTAGAGTAGCTGAGGATAGCATTGATAAAACTGCGTTTAGGACTCCGGATGGATTCTTTGAATGGCTTGTCATGCCATTCGGATTGACTAATGCACCCGCCTACTTCGTAGACTTGATGAGTAGGGTGTTCAGGGAGTTCCTCAACAAGTTTGTTGTTGTCTTCGTGGATGATATTCTGATCTTCTCAAAGGACGAGGAAGAATATTCCAGACATCTCAAGGAAGTGATGGATACGCTTAGAGCGCATCAGTTGAAAGCCAAGTTCTCCAAATGTCATTTCTGGAGAAGGGAAGTTCGGTTTCTTGGACATATAGTTTCTAAGCAAGGCATAGCGGTGGATCCCGCGAAAGTGGTTGCGGTTCAAGATTGGAAGACTCCTAGGAATGCGACCGAAGTAAGAAGCTTTCTCGGTTTGGCGGGCTACTATAGGAAGTTCATCAGAGACTTCGCTAAGATTTCGGCCCCTCTCACTAAGTTGACGAAGAAGAACTTAGTCTTTGCATGGGACTTGGAGTGTGAGCTTGCTTTTCAAAAGCTCAAAAGAGCCCTTACCTCAGCTCCAGTTTTGGCATTACCCGATAGTGGTAAGATGTTTACCGTGTACACAGATGCATGTGGCACGGGGTTAGGAGCTGTTCTGATGCAAGAGGGAAGAGTGATATGTTATGGGGGTAGGCAACTTAAAGTTCATGAGAAGAACTATCCCACTCATGATTTGGAGTTAGCGGCGATCGTCTTTGCACTCAAATCCTGGCGCCACTATCTCCTAGGCGAAAGGTTTGAGTTGTATACTGATCACAAGTCACTCAAATACCTCTTCTCGCAAAAAGATCTGAATCTAAGGCAGCAAAGGTGGATGGAATATTTGGCATCTTATGACTTCGAGATAGCTTATACCCCTGGCAAGGGTAATGTTGTGGCGGATGCACTAAGCAGAAGGAGATTGACTTTAAGCCCCTTGTTCATTGAGATGAAGAACTTGGAATTCTTGGCAACCTTTGATTTCACGACGGCTGTTGAGTTGATGACGGGTTCATTAGCATCCCTTGAGCTTAGACCCACACTTCTTGATCAAGTTGGGGCTTCGCAGAGGGAAGATCCACAGATAGTCGAAGTTATGGACAAGTTGATTCGGGGTGAGACGTCTAGTCACCTTGCCAGATATACTATTGATGATAAAGGATGGCTAAGGCGTGATGGGAGATTATGTGTTCTTCGGGTGGGAGATTTGGTCCATAGAGTTCTTGAAGAAGCGCATCACTCGAAGATGACTATACATCCGGGAGGAGATAAGATGTATAGAGATATGAAGCACAGTTTCTTTTGGGATGGAATGAAGAAAGATGTGGCAAAGTATGTTTCAAGGTGCATGGTGTGCCAACAAGTGAAGGCCGAGTCAAAGAAAGCAGGTGGGCTATTACATCCATTGGAGGTCCCACAATGGAAGTGGGAGAGTATTTCTATGGATTTTGTGGATGGATTTCCTAGGTCAAGGAGAGGGAACACAAGCATATGGGTCATAGTTGAAAAACTTACGAAGAGTGCTCACTTCATCCCAGTAAAGAGTAAGAGGACCGCATCAGGGCTGGCGTCTATTTATCTCCGAGAAATAGTGCGGTTGCATGGAGTTCCTTCTAGCATAGTTAGCGATCGTGACCCGATTTTCACTAGCCAGTTCTGGAACAGTTTGCAAGAAGCGATGGGTACGCGATTGAATTTGAGTACAGCCTATCACCCCCAGACGGATGGCCAAACCGAAAGGGTGAATAGAGTGCTAGAAGATCTCTTGAGGCTTTGTGTTCTCGACTTCGGTGGTACTTTGGAAGACCACCTTCCTCTTGTAGAATTTGCTTATAATAATAGCTATCAAGCCAGCATAGGGATGGCACCATTTGAAGCTTTATATGGGAGGCCGTGTAGGTCACCATCTTATTGGTGGGAGACAACAGATAGACTTATACTTGGGCCCGATATGATACGAGACACATCCGAGAAAGTTGAATTAGTAAGAAGAAGGATGAAAGCGGCCCAAGATAGACAGAAATCCTATGCTGACAAGCGAAGGGCAGATTTGGAATTCGAAGTGGGAGACATGGTTTTCGTGAAGGTTTCTCCTTTGCGAAATGTGGTACGTTTTGGAGCAGCGGGGAAGCTGGCACCAAGGTTCGTAGGACCCTTCCCTATCATAGAGAGAATTGGAAAGATGGCCTATAAGGTGGGATTGCCCGAGAAGCTAGCCGGAGTGCATAATGTCTTTCATGTCTCGCATCTCCGAAAGTGCCTACATGAGTCCGCTGAGGTGGTTGAACCAAGCATTCTTGAAGACATTGAGGTAGAGAAAGAAGCAACCTTGAGAAGAGCTCCGATTCGTATCTTGGGAACAGAGATCAAGAAGCTAAGGAATCGAGAGGTCAAGTTGGTGAAAGTTCAGTGGGGTGAAGCCGACGAAGATGCAACTTGGGAAACCGAGGAGAAGATGCGTGGGCTTTATCCATTTCTTTTTGAGGGTACATTCTCGATCTCTTTTCCTAATTAGCATATCTTTCTTTTTATCCGCGTTTATCTAGTTTATCTTGTTTCGTAGATCTTGTCATGAGAACCTTAGGTAGAAACCCTTGGTTGAAACATGTATTTGAAACATGTTATGCTTGATGGTTGCAAGTGGTTGCAAGTGTTTGCACGTGGATACTCGTGGATGCATGATACACATTAGGCACTAAGATCGGCTCACACACTTTCATGTTGCATATGCATGAGTGCTTATACTTATTCATGGATGAAACTTGTTGAGCTATCACGTGGATGTTGCATATGGATGAATATTATGTGCACTCATGTAGAGATTATAAATTATGTTAGGAATTTGCATACATATGGACTCATTTCACTAACATATTTTGCATTAAGGAGGTTTACTGTATTAGTAACCGCCTGATTTTTGCATTAGATAAGTACATATACACACACCTTTGCATATGATCATACAACATTTAGAATCCTTTAAGGACAATGACTGCACGTGGATGATGTTTTGAGTAGATGGATGATGGATAGTAGGATACGTTCTTCCTAACTTGGAGATTTCGGGGACGAAATCCTTTAAGGAGGGGAGAATGTAACACCCCGTAATTTGAACATAAAAATTCACAAATTAAAGTATACTTAATTAAGTGAAATGGGTTGCGCAGAGAAATATATATATTGATATATATATATATATATAATTGAAAATTAAATAAATAAATATGCAAAAATGTTCAAAACAGTGAATTGGGAGAGGTGAATAACCGAACCGGCCGATTTTTGAGGTCGACCCGAGCATGCTGGGTCGACTAGGGGTTAATCCAGGGTGTTTGGCTGTCAACCCGTGGGCCGATTCGCTCAAATGCAGATTTTGCATTTGAATGGTTCTCATGATTCAGCTTTAATCTAAAGGCCCTAGATGGTTCCTACACTTGACTTCTTCCCCAAGACATGCTTTGATGGCTTGGATTGAATCTAGGGTTAATCCTATGGCTAATACTATCCTAATCCTCTATAAAAAGACCCCTAAACCTAGCCTAAATCACCATTATTCAATCCTACAACTAAACTATGTCAGATTTGTTCCTCTCATGGCCTCCACTCTCATGCTAAAATTCCTAAGCCTATTTCTATGAGAGATTGTGAGTTCATACAAGTGCTTTCAAACTTGTATGAGTGTTCTTAGTTTGCATTCAAGTCAAGTTGCAACATTTCTATTTCAAAGAAAGGATTTTTATTGATTTGGCGCAAGGGTTTTTCAATTGGGGCTTTCATATTTTGGTGCTTGCATAAGGGCTTCGTCTCAATCTTTATAATAAATATTCATTTGTGTCTTCATAGCGTAGTAAGCCCTTTTCTACTTTCTTTTTATTGAACTCTAAAGTTAAATGAATGATGCAAGTTTGGGGTTGATCATTATGATATGCAAGTTTGGTTGATCATTATGATATGCAAGTTTGGTTGATTATTATGATATGCAAGTTTGGTTAATCATTATGCTATGCAAGTTGGTTTAATCATTATGTATGACACATATTGCTATGTTATGCAAGTTAAACTTGATGTTGTGAGCATAAAGCTCCAAGCTTTACATCAAAGGTTGCATTTTGGCAACATGAAAGTTATCATATCCCTTATGATAACTTGCATGTGAGGCTAAATGCGAACTTCTAGCAACTTCTACATGTCATTTATCACCATGTATCACTCATATGCTAAGTTTGGTTTTACGCATGCTTTTGAAGCCTAACAATGCAATATGCAAGTATATGAACATATGTACATCTCATATGCCACCATGATAAACTTGTGGCTTCAACACCTTTTTGTCATGATTATGCCAAGTTCCCTATTTTACCCTTTATGCGTTGTTGCGATTATGTAAACGATGGGATTACGTTGGGGTTGGGTAAAATTATGACATGAACATGATTTTTATAACGTAACGTGATATGTTAACTTGTAATTATGTTTTGGAAACATAATGGACATGACACTTAGAAAATATGAGTGTGGCCAACTCGAGGTTGGGTTGAGTTTGTAGCATAAATCTACCCGGACCTGCCCGGCTTAACTAGTGGCTACAAACAATAGGACCCAATGTGAGAAGTTGGTCATGTTGTGCTCGAACCCGAGGTTAGACCAAGTTGTGGTGTAAAGCTACCCGGACCCGCCCGGCTTAACTAGTAACCACAACAAAGTCTAATGTGAGAGGTTAAAACACATTAAGTTAATTAATGCCTCCTGATTAGGGTTAAGTCATGATCCACTTAATACTTAATCAATTTGGGCTGGATGGGTTAATCGGGGTTAAGTCACGAACCTTGGGTATACTTAACCAATTTAATCCACGTTTGGATCGGGTTAACCACATTTAACCCGTTAAGGAAACCCTAGTTGCGTGGTCCTTTTCAGCAGTAACCCTCTTGATAGTATCATAAGACCCTAGGACTAGGCTAGGGTGGGGCACGATTACTGGGCTGACATGTAAGCGACCAAAACGACGGCTGAGTAGGTACGCCGGTGTAGGTCCAGGCGGACTATGGTCGTGCACATAGTCCGGAGTTGGAGAATCAGGCACGGGTACCAATAGATCTAGACTGCGCATACTTGATTCGTGTCTGAGGTTGACACCCTAGGACTTGATACACCCTAGGGTGCACCTAGCGCAGTTTAACTACATTGCATGTTTGGGCCGTATGACACCGACACTTGACGAGTTAGGATTATAGGGAGCCGATCGACTAGACCGTGTAGTTGGACCTTAGTTTAGGTCACCTCATGATGATGGGCCAAGCTTGGGCCAAGGGATCAATTCTTGTTTTTACTTGACATGTTAGAACGCTAGTACACCCGTGGTGCAAAACTTAACCTTAACTATGCGATGACACCTTTATCTATCTTGTTAGTTAATCATCATGCCAGTATGTTGTTATCCTTATGTTCATCTCAGCTTCTCATGCCAGTTAACTTTACTAGTTCATAGACAGATAATAGTAGGGCTTACCAGTCTTTTTGACTGACCTGTTTTCTTTCGCCTCTTTTCTTCCGTTTCCCCCCCCCTCAGGTTCTCAGGGTGGGAACATTGGAGTTTAGTTTGGATCTTTACAGCTTGCTTACTGGATTTGCTCATGTACGGTTTTGGACATTGAGCTAGCTATGGTTTATCACTTCATTTTGGGGATAGTACTTTATGTATTTCAGTTTATGCTTTTATCTAGACTTTGTTGTTGGAAAATAATGACCAAGTACTTTGTTGTAACATGACTATGGTTTTGAAATGCTAAGTTTTATCCGCTGCTTTACTACTCTGTTTTACTTATATGTTCTGTCTTGTGATATCTGCATGCATGTTTACCTTGTTTAACGCCCCTCCAAAGCTAATGTTCTTGCAAGAGTGGCATTGGCGGAGGTGGGGTGTTACATTATGTAATTGGGATAATGAATAATTGATGTACCTTGTACCTTTGAGACTTATTGTACTGAATTGGTGGTTTTAATAATGGTACATCTATTTTATGCTATTATATTTTATCCCTTCTGCTGTGTGAGATTAGGTTTATCGTTTATGCTACTCTATGATACCTATTTAGTATTTCTTTATAAGAACCAACGATCCATTTAGAGTGGCTCTATCTTCTGATGGGCCTTTTCTGGGTTGGAATTTAGGCCTACTCTTGGCGGGTTGTTACATTTGATATCAAAGCATATGTTACCTAATTACTGGGAATTATACGTATAAGAGACGTATTTGTTATTTGGAAAGGTTTTCATCACTATATATATATATATATATATATATATATATATATATATATATATATATATATATATATATTAGTACCATACACCAAAAACCATACGCAATTATACTAGGCAGTCTTATGTTTTTTTCTGTTTGGCCTTCATACTATCGTAGGAAGTCCATTGAAGGGTTTTTCCTTTTTCAGATAGTAGAAATGGCCGACAATCAACTCGGAAGGGAAACCCAACAAGGCCTCGTTACTTGCCATAATCCTACAGTATCTTAGAACTGTGGAACAGATCATTTACCACAAAAATACCATATTACAAAGTCTTTTTTAAAACGGGAATTGGATGCCCGTTGTAATTGACTAATATTACAATGGTCATTTTTAGAAGGTTGTAATAGATGTCCTATATAACTCTTTTTTTACAACGGAAAAGTATTACCCGTTGTAATAGAATACTATTACAACGGTCAATTTAGACCCATTGTAACAGATGTCTATTTTACAACGGTCATAAAATACCTGTTGTAAATGGTGTATTTTTTCAATGGGTAATGGATGTTGTAATAATAATAAAAAGTCAAAGCCCATTAATAATGCTGCCCCACCCAATTCTCCATTCATAAATTATTGTTAGTCGACCTCTTCCCACTTGCTGTTTCACAACTGTAAGAAAAAATTGAAAACCCTAGACCTGCTTCACGATTAAAAAAACTGAAGCGCCCACCTAATTCCGTTCTCTACTCCTCGGTGTCTTCGCTACTCGGTTCCTATGCTACCCTCTGTAATAGTTAAATCAACAAAGACAGTGCGATCAAAAAATCACTTCGCTAGTCGGTTCCTACACTACCCTCTGTAATAGTTAAATCAATAAAGGCAGTGCGATCAAAAAAATCAAGAAAGTAAGAATTCAAATTAGAGCACATGAAGAGAAGATAAAGAGAAGGGAAGGACAACAGGAGGAGGAAATGGAGGCGAAGGTGAAATCCGTGATTGATGTGATGGAGACCGGTGCAAAGGATGAAAAAATCAACTTAGGGTTTGAACGATTGTTGCTGGTGCTGTTGCTAGCATCAGGTTTGACGCAGAATTTAGGACTAGGGTTTGAATATGGAGAAGATGAGGACTGAAATCGGAAGAGTGGTCGGAGCTTTCTTTTCCGATCTGTGCTTCAGATTTCTTCTGGTAATGCATCTAAGGATGGAGACTGAACTGAGCTTCGAATTTCTTCTGGTGAATATTATTTTGGTACGCATTAGTTTGGTTTAACTGTTTAATAGTTATAATACTTTAGTCATGTTAATAGTAATCAAACACAAATAAATGGTTATGTTGCTAGTAGTATTCATATGATGATCCATGGGAACAGTCATAGACATACCCATGTAAATATATGAACAACCAATGTAAATGTTGAAAAATGGTTACCGTATTATGCCAAATATATTACAGAATAATACATTTGAAAGTTCCATAAGAAAGTGTTAATAATCCAAAGAATGAACATGCATCATGTTATAGAAGAAAACAATTCTGAAAAAGAGGGTGTATTATTTTTACTTTGAGAAAATTGATTTTGGACAATTATAGTAAGCAAATCTCTTTAATGATCGATCATATTATAGCTTTTACATCTTGAACAACATCTCTGTATATGTAAATTACTAGCATAATAAATTATTATTTTCCCACTGGATCTACCCTCCGTGAAAATCTGAGATTGGATGCACTTTCACATCGCTAGTCCCAGAACAAACTAGCTACATTTCAAACAAATTAGCCAAGTTTTGCAGCAATTTAAAATCTGAACTCGTTTAACAATTAACCAAACATGTCGGCAAATTGTTTAAAAAAAAGGAAAAGAACCGAATTACCTAAAACGGGCAATATTATAACACCTGATATGGGTTGCATGTTGTTAATCCTCAAAACAATCAGCTGCCGGTTCTTTTTACAAAGGTTAAATAATTGAACTTGAACTGATGTTTGAATCCTGATAACGAAGCATCTCCTAATGGAACATAATGATGAGGAGATTTACTAGCTGGTGCAAATGAATTGCTGGTTGAGTGATTAGCAGGATCAGGTATATCATCATTAGTTTGAAGGTAGTGGAATATATGCTAATGGAAACTGTTGAGTCATTTGGGTCTTGCAATATTTGCTTTATGGTCAATTGTTGCCTATCAGTTATCTCAGATGTAGTGTTTGTGCATGATGTCCCCATTATATTTTTATTAGTTGTATGGAATCTCGATTTTAGGTTGTCATGTTTATTTTGTAGTAGGTGGGCAGTAATCTGAACCTTGTCGTATAATTTGCATGATGAACAAACCGACAAGTTTACTTATTGTAACTGGGTAAAATTATTTTTTCTAAAGCATAAACAACAAGCCTTTTGTCTCTTGCCTATCTCTCTTTCTTTCCCTGTTTGTTGTTCCTTCTCTCTAAAATTTGGATCTAACCAGCTGGACAAACCAACTTCCAAAAAATACATTTAAAAGTAAATTTGGATCTAACCTTTACAACATGCATCTTGCTGTAAAACGAAAGAGAAACAACTTATAGCAGAATTTTTAAAGGAGATCCTAATAGTAAAATAGTATGTCGATGCTGATTTATAAAGGAGAATAAAGTTCCAAAGAAGAGGTTGGATACTAATTCAAATTTTAGGGACTTTTACGTGCTTCATGTCGATGTAATAAGTAATCTTGCCGCTTTATTCCATTAATTTTTTGGTATCCAGAATTCGACGGTTATAACAAAAAATAACTAAATAAAAAGGTGATTTCCCTAGTTTGCAACTGGCTTCTATTTACAAAATAATAACTGAGTGGAAGGAGTGGGTGATTGGAAGAAGTTAGTAACACAGAAATTTCTTAGTATGTCATCTGTGTTGACGTGGACGAATTCAAACCATTTGATATCTTCAATAACATTAAATTTCAGCCATTCTTTATCTTTTCAGTTAATGTCAAGTTATTTTATTATATAGATTTGGTTTTCATATGTTGCTAGCAACAATGGAGAAATACAAATAGATTGTTGCGTGTTTCTGTGATAATAGTGTAAACTGTTAAGTAGACTCAAATGAACCTATATTTTGTTACTAGTGTAGTATTTAATTATAATGTTTCGATTTTAAAGTATTTGAAATGTATTTTTTGGGATTTTGTACAGAAATGGATTTAAAGAGGATTAGAAGAAATTTTCAAAGAATTAAGTAATTGCACGGATGATTGGATTCAAAAGATTTTCATACTCAACTTTAGCTGTGATTGTAAAGGAAATAAGGTATCATGTTAAAGGAAGGAAGACATAAAGCCATAGTAAGATTGTTTTTAAATTACTAAGGTAGTGTTTGGTTTACCATTTTAAGTTTTGGGTTTTCGTCCATACAAAAATGTACACAACGCATGTAAATCATGAAAAACAACAATTTTAGAAAACAAAGTTAACACACAAAATAAAAAACAAGTTTTATCCATTTTTCATGTTTTGAGAAATGAGAGAAATATGGAGATCAAATCCTCATTTCATGATTGCTACATCCCCTCCGCGGTCCCCTCCATCTTACTTTCATTCTATCATTCCTCCTTCTACACCTTTAAAGTTTTGTAATTGATTTTGAAAACTAAAAACCCAAAACTCATTTTCAACCAAACACACCCTAAGATTTTTAAGCATCTACATGCTGTCAGGTAAGTCATTGCAGCTTGAGGAAGGATGCACAAGTTTGTAGTTACTACTATTTATCCTTTCTCACAAGTTCATGTGAGCTGCATTTTTTTATTCATTCAGGTTCTTTTTCTTTAGTTGTTAAAAATTATTCTGCTATTCAAAAGAAATCTACATCCTTTTACTTTTAGTTGATCTTTCTAGTAGTTAAAATGTTGAAAGCATATACAAACTTGTAGTTAGGACTTAGGATACTTTAAAAAATCAAATTTGTTCAAGTAAAATATTGATTCGGTGTACATAGACTTGCTGTATATGTAAAATAATTGATATATCTCTATCTAAACGTTGATTTTCTTCTTATGTCGGTATTTACGTTAATTGAATATGATATATAAATTGTTTCTTTTCCAGTTTACTATGCTATTTTATTGTGACATGTATGACAAACGACTGAACAAATTATGGAATGATAAGCCGACGACTAAAACTAGAGTCAGAGTGTGAGAGACTGTGTACATGTATATGAGTGAATTAGTATGTAGTAAGGAGCCAATGTATACGAGTGAAATGTAGCGAGGAAGTGATTGTGTAATGGTGAGGAAACAATATGTGTACTATTCGAACATGTAATGAATATTTATTTAAATAAATATTTGTTTAAAAATAAATTATGTTTTAAATTTTTAATTCTTGTAAATATTAATAATATTTGTGCTATTGGGCTTGTTGCAAGATTCAACTTTTTACAACTGGCATTCATTGTTGTCAAAGAGTCTATTACAACCGGTAATGATCGTTGAAAAAAGAGGCCTAATACAACGTGGACTAACACAACAGGCATTAAATGTTGTCATACAGTCTATTACAACTGGTAATGACCGTTGTAAAAGGTGATCTATTATGACTTGGCCTTTTACAAGGGCCACCATGACCCTTATGAAAACCCTATTACAACAGGCGTTGTCCATTGTAAATTTTTTTTGTTGTTGTAGTGGTCCCTGTTGACAATCCTTCCTTCACAGAACTAGCATCTCAGCAGCTGAAGGGTCACTCAACTTCCATTGTCTTTGCAAAGATTTCGTAAGTTTTGGAGGCAAGTCGTTTTTCGAAAACTGAGATCTTTGTTGAAGTTAAAGCATGGATCTCCGAGTGCGAAACGGTCTTTGAAGCTAACTGATGGGATGATCAACTTACGCGTAGGGTAGTGGCTTGGTATTTGAATGTAGAGGCCCTGGAATGGTGGAACCTAATTACATAAGAGAATTTATGTAGAGTGTTTATTTGGGAAAAGTTTAAAACTCGTTTCTTAATCAATGCAGAGAAAAGCCTTAAACTAGAAAAGTTTATCCAGTTGAAGCAAGGGGAGTTGAAGCTAAAAGAGTATGTGGCAAAGTTTACAGAATTTTCTAAGTTTGGAAGGTTACTAATGGACACCCTAATGGATAAAGACCTTTGGTTTATTAAAGGGTTGAATTTCTTGTTGAGGGAGATGTTTTTGGCCCAAGTTACGTTAGGAGCTACGTTTGAAGCCCTTGTTGAGGCGGCTATTATATATTCAGTTGAGAATGTAAAGGAGGTTAAGACCGATAAGGGAGAAGGTACTTCTTGTATTGGGAAGAACAAGAAGAAAAATTCCTGACTTAAGAAGAAGAAGAGAGGCAATTTCAAGAAGGAAGCCAAAACATGTTCTAGACCCCATAAGAAAGGGCATGAGGCGAAGGATTGCAGAGTGAACCTAGCAAAGGCAGAATTCATAGGAAATTGTTTTAACTGTCATGAGGATAGGCACTTGGCAAGTGTTAGCCTTCTTTTTGGTAAAAGATGCAATGGGCCAAATCGAAGCCCAAACGCGCAACCAATCAAGTTAAACAGATCGCATTCCAGGAAGCCCAGCAGAAGCTCGACCCGAAGTAACCAAATATCGGGCCAATCAAGCCAGTATCTCACTCCGGAAGACTCGCTCTCCCAGTCGACCGAGTGAACTTGTAACACCCCGAATTTCAATTAACACTAATAGTTAGTAATTAAAGTATAATTAATTTCAGATGGAAGAACCAGGGGAAACGGGCTGCGTCATTGCGTTCGTCTCGGAAAAATACGCGAAATAGAGTCCGAGTTTTCGAGAATCGGAGTCCGTATGGCCCGGTTATGGCCCAAAGAAGTTTTTAGTAAAATTTAAATTTAAAAACAGAGTTGAAATTCAGTTGGAGCCAAAAGAGGAAAGCGAGGGAAAAATTCCCGCCTAGCCCCGTGTCGACAGGCATGTCGACAGGGGTGTCGACAGGTGTGTCGACAGCCCTGTCGACAGGGGTGTCGACACAGGGTGTCGGCTCTGTGGATCTGGGTGCACCAGGTCTGGTCTTGGCTGAGTCTAGGGCTATGTTCTAGAGGGTTCCTAAATCTAAGGGTCCTAATCTAATCTAGGGTTAATCTAAGGGCCTAAAACACTTTCTAATCCTATAAATAAGACCCTAACCCTACCCTAATTCATTCATAATTAAACCTTGTAATTAAACTATGGCAAAATGCAACTTGATCATGGCCTCCACAAATCAATGAAGAGGGTTGCATGCTAATCACTCTCTAATCAACCTCTAATCCCTTCTTAGCATCTTAATCTTCTTTATTTGGTGTGCAAAGTTGCTAGTGGTGAGTTTCTATCACTTTGATGATCTTTTGGTAAACTAATTAGATGAGATGTGATGAGATTTATGGTTTTGTATGTGGGTTAATGAGCTTTGAATCATATGATATGATGTTAGCATTAATCTTATGTTTATGCATGTTGAGAATGTATGTTTATGCATGTCGAGTATGTAAGTTTATGCAAGTTTAATATGATGTATGTTATGTTTGCATGATGCTAAATATGCAAGTTGTGGGCTATGTAATCATATGCATGTTATGCAAGTTCATGGTGATATGCTATGCAAGTTACATGTTTGTTAATATGCAAGTTACATGTATGTAAATATGCAAGTTACATGTATGTAAATATGCAAGTTACATGTTTGTTAATATGCAAGTTACATGTTTGTTAATATGCAAGTTACATGTATGTAAATATGCAAGTTACATGTATGTAAATATGCAAGTTACATGTTTGTTAATATGCAAGTTACATATTTGTTAATATGCAAGTTACATGTATGTAAATATGCAAGTTACATGTATGTAAATATGCAAGTTACATGTTTGTTAATATGCAAGTTCATGATGACACATTATGCAAGTCTATGAGTTAATATGCAAGTATGTTATGCAAGTGAATATGTAAGTTATGTGACATATTATATGCAAGTTATGTGACATGTTATGCAAGTTCATATGCAAGTTATGTGTTTGTTAATATGCAAGATGGCACCTTTGAAACATGTTCATTCATATGCAAGTTGACACCTTTTATATGTGTTATATCATGAACGAAATTACGTGGGAACGATGGGGTAATTAAATGCATAAGTTAATAAGATTGTGTGAAATTAATATAATTATGCATAACACAAAATAAATAAACATAGTATGGGAATTTGCCTATTTAGTTAGGTGTACCCATACTATGTGTTGGGAATTTACCTATTGAGTTAGGTCTACCCCATGGGAATTTACCTATTGAGTTAGGTCTACCCATGTTAAGAAAAACTTGATTAATTAGGGATAATTAATATAAAATTATGAGGGTGATTAATTAGGTGTAATTAATCGACTAAGACACGAGGTTGGACTCAGTTGTAGCGTAAAACTGCCCGGACCCAACCGGCTTAACCAGTTGCTACAAATGATAGCCCAATGTGAGAGGTCTTAGGCACAAACTAAATACGTAATTAATGTAAAGACACGAGGTTAGACTCTGTTATGACATAAGGCTGCCCGGACCCAACCGGCTTAACCAGCGGTCATAAAAGACAGTCTAATGTGAGAGGTCTTTACAAAGGTTACGTTCTTAATTAATTAATTAAGAAACACTTAACCACATTAGCATGTAGAGGGGCATGAGGGGTTAAGTGGGTGCCTTGGGTGGCATGAGAAAATCTAGTGGTTGCCTTGGGTGGCAATAGAAAATACGATTAGAATACTTAACCGAAATGAAACATGTAATTAAAACGTGATTAAAGGGTTAAGTGGGATACACTAGAAAAAGAGACAAGCTTAGGTGGGTAGCTTGTGGAGGCCCATTTCAACCAGTAACCCATACGTATCTTTGTGGGCTCGACCCATGTCGAGGACGGGACACGCATACTGGGCTTGACTGTAAGAGGCAAACGGGTTAGCGGTGGCAACGCAAGTCCAACGGGCTTCATATGCGTGAGTGGGCCCGGGCTGGTAGGTAAGCCGTTGTTGCATCGGGTAGATATAAGCCGTGCACTGTTAATTATATCGGGTTGCCACGTTGGGGAATGGTACACCCCATGGTGGGGCCAGCACGGGTATCTACGTTAGGGAGCCGATCGAATGGGGAGTAGTGTGTACACCTAGTGGATTGTAGGGCCCCGTGGCGCCTACTTGGTCACCTAGGGGTACGCAAGTACTATTAAGTTAATTTTATAAGTCCTTGGGTGGGATCAACCTTTAGGTTAGGAACGACTGGTGTGGTGCAGTTTAGTAATTTATCTTAGGAAGGGTAGATGCGTCTTTATCCTTTATCTTCGTTTAGTTGACTGCTTAGGGTAGCCATTCATCCCTATATGCTACCGTATATCAGTTTATGTCTTCTCTGGTTACTTTAACGATTGTATTGTTAAAGTTATAGGACTCGCTCAGACTTATGTCTGACCCCGTTGTTTTTATCTTTTTCCCAACCCTCAGGTCCTGTGGTGGATCCTAGCAGTAGTGGAGCTTGATCGGATTGCTGTTCCAGTCTTGAGGAGCTTGGATAGATGTAAAGCTCCAGTTATTCTGTTATCTTTCCTTTTGTTTTGGCTATTGTATGAGAATGGGATCATGTACTTCTTTATTTTGATGGATATTGTACTTGACTTTTATTGTGGTTTTATGATGTAACCAGACATGTTTTACTTCCGCTGTTATGAGATGATGTTTTAAATTTCAAGTACTGTTTATATCTGTCTTCTTGTAATTTTTCTGTTCTATATTCACTAAAATACTCCACCGATGCTATGGCATTCCCTTAGTGAGTGACCATAGCGGGAGTGGGGTGTTACACGTGGTATCAGAGCTTAAGGTTACCAGAACAGATAAATTTTTTTTTGAGAAAAACTATTTTCTAAGAGTATTTTCGAAGAAAGTATTTTCAAAAGCATGTCTTCTAAGAGAAAAAGTTTTTGAAAAAGAAAAGCATAATCCCCAATAGCCATATCTTTATCTTTCGGAATCTCCTTTTTGAATCTTTCCTCTTTCGTTTCAGCATGGCTGAAGATCTTAACATCCCGGAGGGTTTAGTTATACCACTATGGTATAGGAGGTTGCAAGAGGCTAGGGCCGCGGCTGCGGGTCCAGCCAATGCTACTACACCAGAGACAACCGCTCCTCCTCCTCAGCCTAGAGTGGATAATTTTGCTAAGGTTTGCAAGGAGTTCAAGGCTATAGGAGGAAAACCTTTTCTAGGTTCAGAGACTTTCGTAGAGGCTAGAGATTGGCTTAAGGAAGTGGAAGAGTTGCTAGATATCTTTGAAGTGGAAGAGGAAAAGAAAGTCAAGTTGGCGGCTTGGTTAATGAAGGGAGAGGCCTCATTCTGGTGGGAGGTCACTAATGGAGAACGCCCTGTTGACTCTTGGGCAGATTTCAAGCAAAGGTTTGGGGCTAAGTTTCTCTCAAGGGCGGAAGAGAATCTGTTTATGGAGAAGTTCTTGAATTTGAAGCAAGGGAATCTCACGGTGAAAGAATATGTCAACAAATTCAATCAATTAGCGAGATTTGGCATAGAATTGGTGAATACACCGGAGAAGAAGGCTTTGAGGTTCGTTAGAGGCTTGAACGAACCATTGCAAGGAATAGCTATGACTCACATTCCTATGGGGGCCACCTTTGAGAAACTTGTCTACATGGCACTTATGCATGAGGATGATAAGAATTCTAAGGCACCAGAGAAAAAGGGGGATCAGAAGAAATCGCAACAACAACAACAAGGCAAGGGCGGAAAAGGCAATGGTGACAAAAAGAAGACGAAGAAGAAGTGCTTCAATTGTGGAACACCAGGACACCTCAGTAAGGATTGTCGCAAAAAGAAGAAGACCGGTTGCTTTCATTGTGGTGAAGCAGGGCATCTTGTGAAAAACTGCCCAAAGAAGGGGCAGAAGACGGGGTCTACCTCAGGAGGTCAGGTGCAAGCTCTTATAGCACCACCTCAGTCAGGGGGGCAAGTTCAGGTTCTCTCAGTTCCACCGATTCAGCAGAGAGGTAGAACTATTTCTGTTGAAAGTCTGGTTTTTCTGTTTGATCATCCAGTTCGTACTTTGTTTGACTCTGGCGCATCGCATTCTTTTATCTCATCATCGTTAGTTGAGTCACTGCACTTAGACACCAGTCTAGTTGATGATCCCTTGGTTGTTTCAAACCCAATTGGGGGCTCCATATATCTGTCTATGATATGTTTGGGTTTGAAGATTTCTATACTTAGCATTGAGTTTAGATGTGATGCTTTTGTATTGGGCTTCACGGGCTATGGGTTGATTTTGGGCATGGACTGGTTATCCAGTAATGGTGCCGTTCTTGATTGTGAAAGGAGAGTTGTCAGGCTTATGACCCGCTTGGGTAATACTCTCGAGATCTCTTGTAATCCCATGGAATCTGTTTTGCTAAGTTATCTTGAATCGCTCGATGCTTCGGTCGAGAGTTTGCGTTCTGTCAGAGTAGTCCGGGAATATCCGGATGTGTTTGAAGAAGTAAAGGGTTTGCCTCCGAAGCGGGAGATAGATTTCCGAATTTATTTGGTGGATAATGCCAAACCAGTGTCTTTGCCAGTGCGCCACATGGCTCCTCGTGAGAGAAGAGAACTTCATAAGCAAGTAGGGGAGTTGCTTGAGAAGGGGTTCATAAGGCGAAGTATATCGGAGTGGGGAGCTCCAGTAGTGTTTGCCACGAAGGCGGATGGGTCCCTCAGACTTTGTGTGGATTATAGAGAACTTAATAAGCTCACGAAGAAGAATAGACACCCATTACCGAGAATAGATGATCTCTTTGACCAGTTGGTTGGCGCCTCAGTGTTTTCGCAAATGGACTTAGCTACAGGGTTTCATCAGTTGAGAGTGGCGGAGGACAGTATAGAGAAGACTGCTTTCCGGACTCCGGATGGTTTTTATGAGTGGCTAGTAATGCCATTTGGGTTGACAAACGCCCCTGCATACTTTGTTGATTTAATGAGTAGAGTGTTCAGAAAGTATCTGAATAAGTTCGTAGTAGTCTTTGTGGATGACATCTTGGTCTTTTCCAAGAGTGAAGAAGAGCATGCCTTACATCTCAAGGAAGTGTTGGAGACTCTTCGAGCACATAGTCTTAAAGCTAAATTCTCTAAATGTCATTTTTGGAGAAGAGAAGTGCGATTCTTAGGGCATGTGGTCTCTAAGGAAGGGATAGCTGTGGATCCCGCAAAGATAGTATCTATCCAGGATTGGAAAGTTCCTAGAAATGCTACCGAAGTAAGAAGTTTCTTGGGGTTGGCAGGATATTATAGGAAGTTCATCAAAGACTTCGCGAAGATATCAGCCCCATTAACCCGCTTGACGAAGAAGAATCTGGTTTTCTCATGGGATGTAGATTGTGATGATGCTTTCCGACGGTTAAAGAGAGCTTTGACCACCGCTCCAGTTTTAGTGCTTCCAGATGGGAGTAAGCCGTTTGTTGTTTATACCGATGCTTGTGGAACAGGATTAGGCGCAGTCTTGATGCAGGAGGGAAGGGTAATAGCTTATGGAGGGAGGCAATTGAGAGTGCATGAGAAGAATTACCCTACCCATGATCTAGAGTTGGCCGCGATTGTTTTCGCACTTAAGTCTTGGCGCCATTATCTTCTTGGTGAGAGATTCGAGTTGTTCACCGACCATAAATCATTGAAGTACTTATTCTCTCAGAAGGATTTAAACTTAAGACAGCAAAGGTGGATGGAGTTCTTAGCATCCTATGATTTCGAGATAGCGTATACCCCTGGTAAGGGTAACGTGGTGGCAGACGCCTTGAGTAGAAAAAGGCTATCTTTGAGTCCATTGTTCGTGGAACGACGAAGCTTGGAGTTTCTTTCTTTGTTCGACTTCAGACCTTCTGTTGACTTTGTACCTGGTTTGTTGGCATCCTTGGAGGTTAGACCTACTCTTTTGAGACGGATTGGCGAGGCTCAGCGAGACGACCCACAGTTGGTTGAGTTGGTAGAGAAGCTTATGAGGGGGGAGTCGTCCAGCCATTTGGGTAGATACACCATAGATGATAAGGGATGGTTGCATAGAGACGGTAGACTTTGTGTACCGCAAGATGAGGGTTTGAAGAAGGCTATTTTGGATGATGCACATCGTTCAAGAATGACTATTCATCCCGGTGGAGACAAAATGTACCAAGACATGAAGAGAGTTTTCTTCTGGGCCGGTATGAAGAAAGATGTGGCCGAGTATGTGGCTAGATGCTTAGTATGCCAACAAGTTAAAGCGGAGCAAAGGAAACCCGGTGGGTTGCTGCACCCATTGGAAGTTCCGCAATGGAAGTGGGATAGTGTCTCGATGGATTTCGTCGATGGGTTACCGAGATCGAGGAAGGGTAATACGGGAATTTGGGTTGTGGTAGACAGACTTACCAAGAGTGCCCATTTTATACCCGTGAAGAGTAAGAGGACCGCTCCATGGCTTGCTTCAGTCTATGTTAGAGAGATTGTTAGATTGCATGGCGTACCATCCAGCATTGTGAGTGATCGAGATCCTATCTTCACTAGTGAGTTTTGGAGAAGTTTGCAAGAGGCGGTAGGGACTCAGTTGTGTTTGAGCACCGCATATCATCCTCAGACGGACGGTCAGACTGAGAGGGTGAACCGTATCTTAGAAGATCTCTTGAGGCTGTGTATCTTGGATTTTGGAGGTACATGGGAAGAACATCTTCCTTTGGTGGAGTTCGCATATAATAACAGCTTTCAGTCCAGTATTGGTATGGCTCCTTTCGAAGCTCTTTATGGAAGGCCTTGTCGATCTCCTACATGTTGGTGGGAATCTATGGATAAGATCTTGCTTGGGCCGGATATGGTTAGAGAGACTTCAGAGAAGATTGATTTGATTCGTAGAAGGATGAAGGCAGCGCAAGATAGACAGAAATCTTATGCGGATCGGAGGAGGACGGATCTTGAGTTTGAGGTTGGGGATATGGTTTTTGTCAAAATATCTCCATTGAGAAATGTAGTTCGCTTTGGGTCCGTTGGGAAGTTAGCACCGAGATTTGTTGGGCCGTTTCCTATTAAGGAAAGGATTGGACGGATGGCATATAGGGTGGAGTTGCCCGACAGACTTAGTGGTGTTCATGATGTATTCCATGTATCACATCTGAGGAAGTGCTTACATGAGACCGCAGAGGTGGTAGAGCCGAGCTTGCTTAGAGATGTAGAGGTAGAGCGTGACGCGACGATTCGACGAGCTCCTACTCGCATCCTTGGGTCAGAAACTAGGAAGTTGAGGAACAGAGAAGTCCAGCTAGTGAAAGTGCAATGGGGAGATGACGAAAGCAATGCTACTTGGGAGACGGAAGCGAAGATGCGTTCTTTGTGTCCATTTCTTTTTGAGAGTATGTCTTTTAACTTCTCCTTTATCGCTTGTCTAGTACTTATCTTATCTTTAGTATATCCTCTCGCTAGTACCTATGACCTTTAGATAGGGTAAAACCTATGGTTGAAACATGTGTTTGAAACATGTTATGGTTGATGGATGCATGTGGATGCAATTGTTTGCTAGTGGTTGCTCGTGGATGCATATACACACACATTAGGCACTAGATCGGCTTAGTCACTTCATGTTGCATATTGCATAAATGGATGTGGTAGTTAGATTGATGGATGTATCATGGATGTGTTATCATATGGATGATGCATTTTTGTGTATGATTGTGCACGCATGTAGAAATTTGTATGTGTCAATAGGGTTTCGCATACATACTGGATGCATGGCACTATCATGGTTTGCATTAAGGAGGTCGACTGAATCAGTAGACCGCCTGATTTTGCATTAGTATACGGACATATACACACACTTTCCGCATATGTTCATACATCATTAGAAGTTTCTAAGGATAATGGTTGCTTGCGGTTGATGGTTTAGTAGATGGTTGTTTGGTTGGTAGGATACGTTCTTCTTAACTTAGAGATTTCGAGGACGAAATCCTTTAAGTAGGGGAGAATGTAACACCCCGAATTTCAATTAACACTAATAGTTAGTAATTAAAGTATAATTAATTTCAGATGGAAGAACCAGGGGAAACGGGCTGCGTCATTGCGTTCGTCTCGGAAAAATACGCGAAATAGAGTCCGAGTTTTCGAGAATCGGAGTCCGTATGGCCCGGTTATGGCCCAAAGAAGTTTTTAGTAAAATTTAAATTTAAAAACAGAGTTGAAATTCAGTTGGAGCCAAAAGAGGAAAGGGAGGGAAAAATTCCCGCCTAGCCCCGTGTCGACAGGCATGTCGACAGGGGTGTCGACAAGTGTGTCGACAGCCCTGTCGACAGGGGTGTCGACACAGGGTGTCGGCTCTGTGGATCTGGGTGCACCAGGTCTGGTCTTGGCTGAGTCTAGGGCTATGTTCTAGAGGGTTCCTAAATCTAAGGGTCCTAATCTAATCTAGGGTTAATCCAAGGGCCTAAAACACTTTCTAATCCTATAAATAAGACCCTAACCCTACCCTAATTCATTCATAATTAAACCTTGTAATTAAACTATGGCAAAATGCAACTTGATCATGGCCTCCACAAATCAATGAAGAGGGTTGCATGCTAATCACTCTCTAATCAACCTCTAATCCCTTCTTAGCATCTTAATCTTCTTTATTTGGTGTGCAAAGTTGCTAGTGGTGAGTTTCTATCACTTTGATGATCTTTTGGTAAACTAATTAGATGAGATGTGATGAGATTTATGGTTTTGTATGTGGGTTAATGAGCTTTGAATCATATGATATGATGTTAGCATTAATCTTATGTTTATGCATGTTGAGAATGTATGTTTATGCATGTCGAGTATGTAAGTTTATGCAAGTTTAATATGATGTATGTTATGTTTGCATGATGCTAAATATGCAAGTTGTGGGCTATGTAATCATATGCATGTTATGCAAGTTCATGGTGATATGCTATGCAAGTTACATGTTTGTTAATATGCAAGTTACATGTATGTAAATATGCAAGTTACATGTATGTAAATATGCAAGTTACATGTTTGTTAATATGCAAGTTACATGTTTGTTAATATGCAAGTTACATGTATGTAAATATGCAAGTTACATGTATGTAAATATGCAAGTTACATGTTTGTTAATATGCAAGTTACATGTTTGTTAATATGCAAGTTACATGTATGTAAATATGCAAGTTACATGTATGTAAATATGCAAGTTACATGTTTGTTAATATGCAAGTTCATGATGACACATTATGCAAGTCTATGAGTTAATATGCAAGTATGTTATGCAAGTGAATATGTAAGTTATGTGACATATTATATGCAAGTTATGTGACATGTTATGCAAGTTCATATGCAAGTTATGTGTTTGTTAATATGCAAGATGGCACCTTTGAAACATGTTCATTCATATGCAAGTTGACACCTTTTATATGTGTTATATCATGAACGAAATTACGTGGGAACGATGGGGTAATTAAATGCATAAGTTAATAAGATTGTGTGAAATTAATATAATTATGCATAACACAAAATAAATAAACATAGTATGGGAATTTGCCTATTTAGTTAGGTGTACCCATACTATGTGTTGGGAATTTACCTATTGAGTTAGGTCTACCCCATGGGAATTTACCTATTGAGTTAGGTCTACCCATGTTAAGAAAAACTTGATTAATTAGGGATAATTAATATAAAATTATGAGGGTGATTAATTAGGTGTAATTAATCGACTAAGACACGAGGTTGGACTCAGTTGTAGCGTAAAACTGCCCGGACCCAACCGGCTTAACCAGTTGCTACAAATGATAGCCCAATGTGAGAGGTCTTAGGCACAAACTAAATACGTAATTAATGTAAAGACACGAGGTTAGACTCTGTTATGACATAAGGCTGCCCGGACCCAACCGGCTTAACCAGCGGTCATAAAAGACAGTCTAATGTGAGAGGTCTTTACAAAGGTTACGTTCTTAATTAATTAATTAAGAAACACTTAACCACATTAGCATGTAGAGGGGCATGAGGGGTTAAGTGGGTGCCTTGGGTGGCATGAGAAAATCTAGTGGTTGCCTTGGGTGGCAATAGAAAATACGATTAGAATACTTAACCGAAATGAAACATGTAATTAAAACGTGATTAAAGGGTTAAGTGGGATACACTAGAAAAAGAGACAAGCTTAGGTGGGTAGCTTGTGGAGGCCCATTTCAACCAGTAACCCATACGTATCTTTGTGGGCTCGACCCATGTCGAGGACGGGACACGCATACTGGGCTTGACTGTAAGAGGCAAACGGGTTAGCGGTGGCAACGCAAGTCCAACGGGCTTCATATGCGTGAGTGGGCCCGGGCTGGTAGGTAAGCCGTTGTTGCATCGGGTAGATATAAGCCGTGCACTGTTAATTATATCGGGTTGCCACGTTGGGGAATGGTACACCCCATGGTGGGGCCAGCACGGGTATCTACGTTAGGGAGCCGATCGAATGGGGAGTAGTGTGTACACCTAGTGGATTGTAGGGCCCCGTGGCGCCTACTTGGTCACCTAGGGGTACGCAAGTACTATTAAGTTAATTTTATAAGTCCTTGGGTGGGATCAACCTTTAGGTTAGGAACGACTGGTGTGGTGCAGTTTAGTAATTTATCTTAGGAAGGGTAGATGCGTCTTTATCCTTTATCTTCGTTTAGTTGACTGCTTAGGGTAGCCATTCATCCCTATATGCTACCGTATATCAGTTTATGTCTTCTCTGGTTACTTTAACGATTGTATTGTTAAAGTTATAGGACTCGCTCAGACTTATGTCTGACCCCGTTGTTTTTATCTTTTTCCCAACCCTCAGGTCCTGTGGTGGATCCTAGCAGTAGTGGAGCTTGATCGGATTGTTGTTCCAGTCTTGAGGAGCTTGGATAGATGTAAAGCTCCAGTTATTCTGTTATCTTTCCTTTTGTTTTGGCTATTGTATGAGAATGGGATCATGTACTTCTTTATTTTGATGGATATTGTACTTGACTTTTATTGTGGTTTTATGATGTAACCAGACATGTTTTACTTCCGCTGTTATGAGATGATGTTTTAAATTTCAAGTACTGTTTATATCTGTCTTCTTGTAATTTTTCTGTTCTATATTCACTAAAATACTCCACCGATGCTATGGCATTCCCTTAGTGAGTGACCATAGCGGGAGTGGGGTGTTACAGAACTGCTCTCGCACAAGGAGTATCGACCAATTATTTCGGGTCTACATGAAATATCCATCTGAGCTGTTCAAATACTTGGCCCGACTCTCAAGGAAAAAAAGGCGTTCAACCACATCCGGACAAAGCTCTACTTTTGATACACCTTACTATGGATGCCATGTAAGCCGCAACTTCCAAGGATACTATTTATGAATAGTGAACCAGTTTTCCAGCCGCTATTCTATCCAAGGGGTGAGCTCCGCGTGTCCAAGTCTTCCAAAAAAGGCCAGGCCACGTCACAACAGCCCAAGTCGCCATCTCCACCTATAAATACCTCAAAGCTTAAAGAGGAGAGAGACCTGACCTGACCTGATCTTTTTTGTCTCATACTTCTTTTTTCCAGAAAGGCATTATCTGGAAGTGAAAATAGCCGTCTTCTTTCTTTTATTCGAATAGAAAAATCATTGTATTTGTAATCTAAAGCAGAAATAACATATAAAGTGGACAGAGGCACAGTCTTTGCCGAACAACTATAAAAAGACTGTGTGTTTTCCCCATTCCCTTTACTTTTTATGTGTTTTATAATCAGTATTCGTGTACTCTTTACGCGATTAGTGGTTGAACATCACTAAT
This sequence comes from Allium sativum, assembly GCA_030737875.1. Lineage (NCBI taxonomy): Eukaryota > Viridiplantae > Streptophyta > Magnoliopsida > Asparagales > Amaryllidaceae > Allium > Allium sativum. Next base: position 26,121,878 of record CM060927.1, on the reverse strand, counting down.
GACCAACTTTTGACGTCAACACTTTGGCGCGTTAGGAAGTGGAGGCTTGCCTTAGTTCATGGCGAACAAACGAAAGAAAGATACAACATCCTCTCGTCCCGCAAACACTAATGCAGCCTATACTAATGCTGCAGAAGCAAGCCACAAGGTTTCCTCTTATGAAGACATGTTTCGATTTCTTACCCGGGACGACGTGGATAAAATCATGGTCGAGTTCAGAGACCATAAGATATCTCAGGATAAACTCCTCGAACGATAGCAACAGTTGACGGATCACCTTTTCGGTTGACTGGAGATAGAATTGAATGCTTCAATATTAATTCTTCCACCGGTCGGGACTGGGGCAACAACTGATCTTAGGTCTGCACAAAATCAGGCCACTGATCAGGCTACACCTTTATTTCATCCTGGTTTGGTCCCACCATCCGATCCATCACAACCAGGAGTATCGCTTCCAGCAACCAGCGCAGCTGCAGCTGCAAAACCTCAGGAGGCTCGCGATCAAGATCTAGATCGATCGAACACTTTGCCTCCACTCTTGGGAACAGATCGACCTATCGAACTAATCGAGCAACCACCGGGTCCATCAGAATCAATTCCATTCCCATTACAACCCGGAATCTTACCATATACCAGTCTAACCACCCTTCCCCTTCAACGAACAGCTGGTGCAGCCTTCCCTTTGAACCAGGGAAGCCACCACACTATACCGGTCCTTACTATGGCAGAAGAAAACGCTACTGTAGACCCTCCTAACCTCGCTCCTACTGGAGGCACCCCCGAGCTCCTAACATCACATGCTATGCTGGATCAGCCTAGGCCCTCTGTTATGGGTACGGTTCGATCCACTACTCATCAAGTTCAAGAGGGGCCATTCTCCCCAGAACCACCTACTGTGGCTCACCTTCCCTCACACCTTTACTCAATTTTCGGAAGATGGGCCCAGCCAACGGCTGCCCTTCCGAGCATGCTTTTGCCGGATCTTGCATCGAAGTTCTCCCAGATGCTGAGCTAAATTCATGGCAATGACTCCTTGGAGATGGAAGCCAGCTTGCAAGCATCGTCTGACGCTTTACTCGGTGCACTTCCTCGCAGCAAGACATAGATAATGTCAATCGCAGACCCTTAAAATCAGAAATTACTGAAACCCTCCGGACTTCAAGTTTCCAACTATTGAGTCATACAACGGCCACACTGACCCAACCATCCACCTCATCCGATACATGCGACATATGGAAGTACTTGGTGCATCGACCAACGTCATGGCTAAGTGCTTCCCACTCTTTCTTACATACATAGCCAGAATGTGGTTTCGACAGCTGACAACAGAGTCGATCAGCAGCTGGAACACTCTAGTCACCCGCTTCCTAGAATAATTTAGAGTACATATCTTTTGACCAAAGAGCGTTATGTTCTTATCCACCATCAAGCAACGATCTGAAGAAATGATCAGATACTTCCTCGAAAGATTCAACGCAGCTGTAGCGTCAGTCGATCGGCCTGAGCCGTCGATGGTACTTATGGCCGCCATTGCGGGAGTTCAGAATCGATCAGAATTCTCAATCTCTTTAACTAGAGATCCTCCCAAGGATATAGATGACTTCTATTCCGAGGCCGAGCGATTCCTCCGACAAGAAGATGCCAGCATTGAGATGGAGAGCCTAGAAGTCTTAGCCGCCAAACAGTAAGGTCCATCCATAGTAATGGCCAGAATAAAGGAAGAGGAAAGGCCCCGGAAAAGAGTGAGCGTCATGTGCGACCTTAGATCGAAAGTAAGTACGATCAGTACACCGAACTCAGTTCCTCTCTACTCGATATCTACCTTGACATACGAGGGTCCCTGACCACTCCGAGACCACCTCGACGAGAGCCAACACAGATGGAGCTCGATTCCGGCAAATATTGCATATTCGACAACGTAGCTAGACATAGCACCAATGAATGCCGACATCTGCGTGATTTCATCGAGGATCGAGTCAGAAATGGAGAGCTTCCTGAATATGTCAAAAATCATGCCCCAGCCTTGCCGCCACGATTTTCTACCCAAGCTCCTCAGGTCAATCCGCAAGCTCCTGGAAACGGAAAGGACCTTGAGACTAGCACTCGCGGCATTATCATTAATTATATTTTTTTCTGATGTATTTCTTTCAATAAAAAGGACACCTTGATGTATACATGTATCAGGTTAGGATTTAGCTCCTAGGCATGCTCTGGAATTAATCGATGTCCTCTTAGAATTTCTTTGTAATAATTCATTAGTTGCCATGAATGTTCTTTTTCAAATATGGATAATGTTTGGAAAACTCTAAAGTCGAGCATAGATAATGATCGCCACCCTCTTTTAATGAAGTCAGCGCGAAAGCCTACTACCATATCTTAACACCTACACCCCTAGTCGAGTGTGGTATATTTCTTTAAGCCAAGTATGGATGATGCTCAGCCCTTCTTTTTCTACACCACGAGCTTTTACCGCTCGTTGGACACACTAATCTAACATGAGTCGAGCATGAAAAACACTTGCCCTAAGCCAAGTATGGTTAATACTCGCCACTAAGCCGAGTATGGTTAATAATCGCCACTGAGACGAGTATGGTTAATACTCGCCTCTAGGCCGAGTATGGTTAATACTCGCCACCCCTCAAAGCCAAGTGAACTAAAATGCTCGACCCATCAGCCTTATCTAAGCCAAGAGCGGTTTATTTTTCTCTTTGCAGGAACTAACTCTCATAAAGACGATCAACATCTCGGCCTTAATACGGTTCCTGATAGTTGTCGGTTTTCCAGCCTTAATACGACCCAGTTCGGTCGTCGGTTTTATGGCCTTAATACAACATCGGAGTCGTTGGATTTTTGCCCTTAATATGGTCCGGCGTGACCATAGCTGCTCAAACAATTGTGCTTCAGTTCACATTTTAGAACACACCTTCATCTGTTGAAGAAGATGTATTCTGAGGGGAAAACTGTTAGCCTTCTTTTTGGTAAAAGAAGCAACGGGCCAAATCAATGCCCAAACACGCAACCAGTCAAGTTAGACAGATCGCATTCCAGGAAGCCCAGCTGAAGCTCGACCCAAAGTAACCAAGTATCGGGCCAATCAAGCCAATATCTCACTCTAGAAGACTCGCTCTCCCAGTCGACCGAGAGAACTGCTCTCACACAAGGAGTATCGACCGAGTATTTCGGGTCTACATGAAATATCCAGCTGAGCTGTTCAAATACTTGGCTTGACTCTCAAGGAAGAAAAGGCGGTCAACTACATCTGGACAAAGCTCTACTTTTGATACACCTCACTACGGATGCCACGTAAGCCGCAACTTCCAAGGATACTATTTATGAATAGTGGAACCGGTCTTCCAGCCGCTATTCTATCCAAGGGGTGAGCTCCACGCGTCCAAGTCTTCCCAGAAAGGCCAGGCCATGTCACAACAGCCCAAGCCGCCATCTCCACCTATAAATACCTCAAAGCTTAAAGAGGAGAGAGACTTGACCCTAACCGATCTTTTTCGGCTCATACTCCTTCCCCCCAGAAAGGCATTATCTGAAAGAGAAAATAGCTGTCTTCTTTATTTTCTTCAAATAGAAAAAGAATATTACTTGTAATCTAAAGCAGAAATAACATATAAAGTGGACGTAGGCACAGTCTTTGTCGAACCACTATAAAAAGACTGTCTGTTTTCCTCGTTCCCTTTACTTTTTCTGTGTTTTATAATTAGTATTCGCGTGCTCTTCACATGATTGGGGGTTGAATGTCACTAGTGACAAACTTTTGACGTCAACAGCAAGGTACTTCACTAAACCGAAAGTTATGTAGAGTGGTCAAAACTATGCCTTGGAAGTAGCGCCTATTCATAGTCATCCTCCTAGAGATCAAGGACAACCTACGTTGAAAGGTATAATTTCTATCCTAGGAATTTCTTTGTGTACCCTATTTGATTCAAAAGAACCTGCTCCTTCATTGCTAGAAAGATAATTTATTCTTTGGAACTTCCTTGTCCTTTGTTAGCCATCTGATATAGGTGTCTAACCCTATCGGAGGGACAATGCCATTTTCTATTATTTGCAAAGACCTAGTATTGGACATTGGTGATATCGACTTCTTTTGTGATGTGTATGTACTTAAATTCGAGGGGTATGATCTTATTATGGTAATGGACCAGCTCTCGCTTTATAGGGCCTTTCTTAATTACGATAGGAGAGTGGTTTGTTTAAGAAGACGTAAAGGGAACAACTTAGAGATTCCTTATAAGATAGGGAATAGGGATTCAACTTTATTTTCCTTATCTTGTGATTTAGAAGGACTATCTTCAGCACCGATATTGTGTGAGTTTTCCCGATGTTTTGCGTTAGTCGTAGGACTCCCACCCCACCGAGAAATATCATTTAGAATAGACCTCAAAATGGATGCAAGCCATGTAGCTTTGCCTTTTGGGCACATAGCTCTTAAGGAAAGGAGAGAACTTTACAAACATTTCTCAGAACTATCACAAAAAGGGATTATTCGTAGGAGTATGTCTAAGTGGGGTGCACCAATAGTGTTTGCCACAAAGTCTGATGGATCTTTAAGATTATGTGTGGATTATAAGGAAATAAACAAGTTGGCTAAGAAGAACAGATATCACTTTCCAAGGATTAATGACTTGTTTAACCATTTGGGAGCAGCCCAAATATTTTCCTAGTAAAATTTGGCTAATGGATTTCACTAATTGAGGATTCCAAAAGAGATTAAGCTCATGGCAATGTTTAGGATGCCTGATGGATTGTTCAAATGGGAAGTTATGCCTTTTGGTTTAATGAATGCACCCGCTTTCTTTGTAGACCTTATGTGTAGGGTATTTAGAGGCATACTCAATAAGATTATGGTAGTATTTATGCACGATACCCTTATCTTTTCCAAGGACCATAATGACCATAGGGATCACTTCAAAAGGGTCCTAGGAATTCTGAAAGAGAACCAACTTAAAGCCAAATTCTCAAAATGCCACTTTTGGAACAAAGAAGTTAAGTTTCTAGGGCAAGTTGTTTCTGGAAAGGGGTGGCTGTAGACCCCGCAAAGGTAGAGGCAGTCCAAGAGTGGAAGATACCTCGCAATGCGATAAAGGTAAGAAATTTCCGTGGATTAGCAGGCTAATATCAAAAATTTATTAAGGATTTCGCAAAATTGCAAACCCTCTGACCCAATTGACGAATAAGGATCCGAAGTTTGTGTGAACTAAGAAATGTGGAACTGCTTTTGATAGGTTGAAGGAATCTTTCATAAGTGCTCCTATTCTAATTATCTCGGATGGAACTAAAATGTTCATAGTTTTTGTGAATGCGTGTGAGACTGATTTAGGAGCGATACTCATATAGGACCTTGAGAAAACATACCCGTACTTGATTTGAAGTTACTAGTAGGGGATTTCTCTCTTAAAATGTGGGGGCATTATCTTCTTTGGAGAGAAGTTTAAGTTGTTCATTGATTACAGGTCTCTTAGGTATTTGTTTACTCAGAGAGATCTGAACCTTCGATAGCAGAGATGGATGGAATATCTTGCATCTTTTGATTTTTCCATCTAGTATACCCCTCGAAAGGGTAATCTCGTGGACGCTTTGAGTCGAAAGCACGATGTACTTAGTGCAATCACCGAATGGAGACATTTAATTTTCTCTCTAATTTCAATTTGCTGCCACCATGCTAGGCAACTTAAGGATTTCTTCGAGTAATGGCGATAAAACCAATTCTAATGGAAAGGATTAAGGGTGAGCACGACCATGATGATGAATTAAAGGTATTAAAGGAAAAGGTTTCTAGGGGAGTATCTTTTCTCATTCTAATAGATACTCTTTTTATGGTAGAGGTAGCTTGAGTAGAGATGGCGGATTTGTGCCTCTAGGAGTGTGGATCTTAGGAAAGAGATTCTTGTAGAGTGTTATAGGTCAAGGATGACCATACACCCCGTAGGTGACAAAATGTTTAGTGATACAAAGAGAAGCTTTAAATGGGAAGGAATGGAAAGAGACATGACAGAGTTTGTTTCGAGGTGTTTAACTTGTTGTAACAACCCGGAAATTCTGGGCCAGTTTAAAATTTTTATTTTGGCAATTATAGCGAATTTTGATTATTTAAAATAGATTATTTTAAATAGTATCGACGAGAAATTTATTTTGAATAAAATTCGAACGTATATATTTATACGCGTCGTCGTTAGAATATAAATATTTATATATATTTATAAATAGAATTGAAAATGGCGCGGTAGTTCGAAAATTCGATTTCTAATTTCAAATGAATATACAGAATTCAATATAAGTCAGAATTGAACGAAACAAGAAATATTTGAATCTGTATAACTATATCTTTGGAACGAAGTTAACAAACTGAAATTTCATTTTAGAAATGATAAGATATGTCCAGTTTAAAATTAGAAATAGTCGCTGTGGAATTTATATATATTTTTATATATATAAGGCCCTTAAAAATGGACATTTTGCAAACGACCTCGGATTTCGACGAAACCAGTTTTGTTGGATCCGCAGTGTCAAGTTATTGTTAGATTTCAAATTTCATAATTTTTCGAATCAATATGTGAGCGTGGAAAAGGAAAACGCGTTTGACCAGTTTCAGTTGATTTTAATCGACTGGAAAATGGCCATTTTTCCAACGGTCTCGGAATTCGACGAAACTAGTTTTGTTAGGACCGTATCGTCAATACAAAGCTAGAAAATATTTTTCTAGAATTTTTAGAGTTCGTATGGGGCCCCGGTAATTTGAAATGTACGTTTAAAATTCAATATAATGATTTTGAATGTAAATTCCACGGAAACTGATTCAAACGATCAAACCAGCTTGTGATACATATCCCATTGTGTTCAGAATGGGAGTAAAACGCTAGGGGCGGCAGTCGTTAAGTTTAAATTAGAGTTCGTTTCGATAAGCATGAAGTTTTGAAATTTAAAAGAAATTAAATAAATTATTATAAAAAAAAATCTCTTCCCCTTATACCTCTGCCCCCCCCCCCGTATCATTACAGGAAAAAAAAAAAAAGGGGAAGATCGGAGGAGCGCCCCCCACCCCCCGATCAGCCGCCGCCGCCTCCACAGGGGTGTGGCGCCACCTCGAAAACCTTCCCCCTTCCCTCTCTCTTCTTCTAACGGAAATCGAACGCCCTAAACCCTCGAAGCCGCAACCCCCGGAGCCATCGCCTCTCCCCGAAACCCTAGCGCCGCCAAGCCTGGCCATCACCCCCCCTTCTTCACAGCACAGTAAGTTTTTTTTTTTTTACTTTTTTTTTTTTCTGATTTTTGTTATCATTTAAACTGATTTGGTAATGATAAAAAGAAAACTGATTTTTGTTTAAAGTTAAAAACTGATTTTTGTTTAAAGTTAAAAACTGATTTTTGTTTAAAAAAAAAAAAAAACTGATTTTGAAAAATGATTTTAAAAATGATTTTTAAACTGATTTTGAAAAGTTTAAAAACTAACTTTTGAAAAGATTTAAACTTTATAAGTTAAAAGATTATATTTTTATAATATGATAAAAATGATATTTTTATCATATAAAGATGACATTTTGAGTCACGAAGATCAGAAATTATATATGGATATATATTGTTTCAAAAGGAGGATTTTCTATATAAAAGAAACATTGTTTTGAAAGGAGAAAATATACATGTGTTTTGAAAGAAAATTATATTTTGTTTTAGAAAGCAAAATATAATGATAAGATTTTTTAGTAGAATAAAAATTCGATTTTTATATATTGAATAACATAGTAAAAATTCGATTTTTATATATTGAATAGCGAACTAAAAATTCGATTTTTATATATTGAATAACATAGTAAAAATTCAATTTTTATATATTGAATAGCGAACTAAAAATTCGATTTTTATATATTGAATAGCGAACTAAAAATTCGATTTTTATATATTGAATAGCGAACTAAAAAATTCGATTTTTATATATTGAATAGCGAACTAAAAATTCGATTTTTATATATTGAATAGCGAAGTAAAAATTCGATTTTTACATATGTAGTGAAAGCGGACAACAAAGGTGACAAAAAGGCGAAACGACGAAGACTTCTGCAAATGAAGTGCCGTGGAGTTGGATAGCTATAATGTGAGAATTTCTCACCTTTCAATTTATTTCTCTAGTTATATATATATACTAGGATGCAGACGGTGCTTATTAGAAGCACCCGACACCCGTCCACAGACCATGGACTTGTTTGTTTAGTTGAATGTTGGGTGATTGATTTATTCGTTTGGTTGAATTGGAAATTGATTGAAATTGATGTGTGAATGGCGTGGGCCTTCACTAGACCGGGGATAAGGCTAGGCCTTGTCCCGTTTCTAGTATCGTGCCGTTATGCCGCCGAAATTTTCTAAAATATGTTAGAAAATAAAAATATCATTTTATTGTGTAAATGAATTGAATAGAAATTCATATGTTGAAATAAAATGTTTTGTCGTTAAAAATATAATTTTTAACATGAAGTGAATAAAATAAAATATTCATTTATAAACCGGACGGTTTGTTTATGTACACCTATTTGAATGACATTGATTGGGACGATAAATTTTACACATCGCCCAACTGCACGAATAAAAATCTGTGTTTGATTGTTTGAAACCCCACACGGGTGTTGGGATGAAATTGAAGTTCACTCATCCTGATTGATCAAATATGTCGATCGATTGATTGACAGGCTGTTATAAGCGTTGAATATCTATATTTGATGCTTATACAGTGTAGTGCACTTTGGTTGATGGTTGATTATTTTTCAATGCTATTATATACATGTGTTGTATGGAAATCCATATAATTAATTTTATATGGTAATTGATTGGGCCTCATTCCAATTTGAAAAATAAAGAAGAATTGAAAATAGAAATTTATGAAGCCGTGTTGATTAGATTGACGCCATTTTGACGTGAACGATATTTATATCGATTTTATTCATTTTAAAATGAATATTGAAAAACGATTTCGAAATGAATTGAATTGAAAACGATTTCGAAATGAATTGAATTGAAAACGATTTCGAAATGAATTGAATTGAAAACGATTTCGAAATGAATTGAATTGAAAACGATTTCGAAATGAATTGAATTGAAAACGATTTCGAAATGAATTGAATTGAAAACGATTTCGAAATTAATTGAATTGAAAACGATTTCGAAATGAATTGAATTGAAAACGATTTCGAAATGAATTGAATTGAAAACGATTTCGAAATGAATTGAATTGAAAACGATTTCGAAATGAATTGAATTGAAAACGATTTCAAAATGAATTGAATTGAAAACGATTTCGAAATGAATTGAATTGAAAACGATTTCGAAATGAATTGAATTGAAAACGATTTCGAAATGAATTGAATTGAAAACGATTTCGAAATGAATTGAATTGAAAACGATTTCGAAATGAATTGAATTGAAAACGAATTCGAATTGAATTGAAATGGAAGTTGAAATGGATTTTTGAAACGAATTCAAAACTATTTATATAATTCATTTTAAATAGAAATCGACGATATATATATTATATATATTATATATATAATATAATGGCCTGAATAGAACGCGCCGCGCCGCGGCAGTTCGTGAATTTCGACCATTTATTTCAAACGGACATTACGGGAGATCCGACCGTCGGATTCTCCTAAAACCGGAACCGTTGGGTTCGTATCGAAAAGAGCTTTCTAGCGAATGTTAGAAATTTGAAATCTAACGGTTGGATTTGGAATTATGTCCAAATCAAATTTGAAAAAGATCGCTATAAGTGCAGTTCGATGGCCATTGTTGGAAATCGACTGTACGGGCCTTGATAAAATTATTAAAAATAGTAATAATTTGTGTAAAATCATAAGAAATGATTTAGAAAGAATTGGGATGAAAAACTCCATATTTGAAAAGATAAAAATAGTTTTTTTATCGAAATGAACTAGTTTTGAACTAGAATTATAATTCTATTTATTTTTAAATAAATAAATTGAATTCGAAAAGGGTTTTGAAAATAACCAAAATTTCCAATGATTGCATTGGAGTGGATTTGAATCGAAATTGTCTTCGGAATATTTCGATGTTGGAATTCGTGATTATACAGGTGTTGTTATGGAAATTTGAAAGATATATATTTATATCGTTATTTCAAATACGACATTTGTTAATCGTAGAATTTGATATTGAATATAAGCCGATATATTTTCTATTCAGAGCCTTATATGGAATATCAAATGTGATTTGGGTTTGTCGTGAATGGTGTCTTCACTAACACTGTTCTTGAACCCAGTTGAGAAAAGATTAAATCTTTTTATTTAGATTTAATGAAGTGTACCAATTAAATAACATTTAATTGGAATTGAATCGATATTGATTTTTGGGTTTATCGTGGACAGTGTTTTAAATAACACTCGTTCTTTAACCCGATGATTAATGAATGTGATTTTGGGTTTATCGTGAACCGTGTTTTTAAATGACACTGATTCTTTAACCCAGTCAAAGATTAAAACTAAGTGGAGTTTTAATGAATCTTTAATTAGATTGAAATAATCGAAATGGAGTATCACCAGTTTTGCTCCAGGCGATAGTTAAATCTTTAATTAGATTTGAACGTGAAATGGTAATTGAATTTACCGATAACACTGTGGTGTTAGATATGAAGTATTACCAGTTTTACTTCATGGGATAAATAGGTTGGGATGGGGAAATTTAAAACAAATGATTACTTCGGTAAGGTTCGCTAATCCCGACTAGTTTGAATTGATATTCAAAAATAGAATAAAGAATAAATTCAAGGAATTTATCTTGGATAAAATTAATGGGAACCTTTTCCTATGAATGTGAAATTTAGAAACTAACTGTCGGTTAGCCAAGCAGAAGGGTTTTCTGGATATTGATCTGATGTTGGTTTCGGCCTTCGGGGTTAATATTTGGGGGATTATTCTCTTGATTAAGTTACGGTTAGTGACTAATGAATTGGAATGAGGCGTATGTTGTGTTTGTGTAACACTTATATAAAATATACGCGAGTTATTCGGAAAGACCGGGTTTATCCCATTCTGGATAACTGATACGACGATAAGTCGAAGATGAAGACGATGGTCGAAGACCGGAGGTCTTCACGTCGTTTGGGTGATAACTGATGATCTTGATTGGGCTGTACACCCAAGAAGATGGAAACAGTTGGTGATCGTCCAGACGTACTTGGAGATCGATGGATATGCGGGGTACTAGGTGCCTCCGGTTTCGTTCAGACCCAGAATGGACTTGTAAATGGACTGTGTGTCTGACATTGGATTTTAGTCCGTGTGATTGATCTCTATTAAATATATATCTGTTTGGCGGCGGAGAATTTATTCTCTTGCTTAACGCCCTTCTCTGAGACGTACGAGCTCAGGGGTTATATATTGATGGATATCAAACGCATGGAGTGAATTGCCTGTGTGGCATGCCTAAGTGGCAATTGATCGAGGCTTCTGTTGAAAAGCAAAGTCTTGTGGTGATGATCAAAGCACGGCCTTTGTGGCGTAGCTTTGTGTAACGTTTGCTTCGCGAGTTTCACACCCGGTATGAACCAAAAACGGGAGGGGACATCAGGGAGGACTTGCGTTTCTTTCTAGCTAGAAGTGGCGTCAGTGGTTTTACACGCCCTGACGAGTTTGACTTATGTGGTTGTTGCTGTTGCGAGGCGCCTCAGATTGATCGGTCGTTCTCGAACCGATGGAGTCATTTAGTTGGCTCGTTTACGCCCCAAAGGGCGGGGAAACGTATTGTTCAGGCACTATAATCCACATCGGTGGACCGGCCCTGACGATCGAAGGGGCAGTTGCGGCTGTTCCGGTGGCTCGGGCTAGAGAGTCACGAATCGGTTGAGGACTATCTTTTGCCTCGGTTCATAGACGGAAATCCAATTTCCAAATACGTGACATTTGCGGTTTTAATCGTAATCCTATATATGGCGACATAGTGGGATGGGGCGCTTATGCCGCCTATGATTGATACTTATGATTTGAAGTTGTTTTATACACTATGCACTTATAATAGTATCAAATGATTTGTTTTAAACGTATCAAGCATTCTTTAGCTGTTATAAGGGAAAACCCTATCCTCGACTGCGTTGCATTGTGTGATGGGACCTGGGTCTTATAACAGCTTCATTTTTCTTTATTTAGCATTGCGCTGTTTGTTTTATGCACTGGTATCCTTGGGAGGAAACCCGTTCCGTGTTATACGGCGTGGTCCCTTGTTTTACCGAACTTTGAAAATAAAGATTAATAACTGTTTTAGTTCTCACACCAGTCACATGACTGACCTGGAGTTTATTGTTTTAACCTAAACTCTGAGTGCCCCTATTTTGACACGGGCAGCTAGTAGTTTTGGTTTTGCAGATTTATATTCACAGGATCCTGGTTTACAGCTGGAACGATATCCGGAAAGCTTTGTATCCGTATATCTCTTCTAGTTGTGTATTGTTTTATTTTCCGCTGCTATGTATTTAAATGTAATTTAAATCTCTGATATTTCTGTGTAATATTCATTTATACTCTGTATATTCTTGTAATCTGATGCATTGTTGTTATATACAATGAAATGTTCTTCTGTATGCGTTCTGTTTTGTCGTGTTCTCAAACGATAGGGCGTTTCGAACGGCCTGGATCGGTTTAGCGACTGGTTCGGACCGAGCGAAATTCCTTGCCGTCACACTTGTCAAAGTGTGAAGGGGAGCAAGCGAAGCCAAGAGAACTCTTGTTACCCTTGAAAATGACCACTTGGAATTGGAACACATTTCTATGGACTTTATTGATGGGCTTCCTAGGAATAAGAAGAGGAATGAATCCATTTGGGAAAAGAGTACCCATTTTTTCCCGTCAAGAAGAACAGAATCGCCACCTTGTTATCCCAGTTGTATGTTAAGGAGATTGTTAGGCTGCATGGGATTCCAAGTACTATAGTCAGTGATAGAGATCCATTATTTACTACCGGATTTTGGAAGAGTCTTGAAGAAGCTTTGGGAACGACCCTAATTTTGAGTACACCCTATCATCCACAAATAGACGGTCAAACAGAGAGAGTCAATAAAATTTTGGAGAATCTGCTCATAGCTTGTATAATAGATTTCGGAAGAGCGTGGGAGCAGCACTTACATTTAGTTGAGTTTTTGTATAATAACAGTCGTCAAGCGACGATTGGTATGCCCCCTTACGAAGCTTTGTATGGGTAGCCAGGTAAATCGCCAACTTGTTGGTGGGAAACTACCGACTTGGTTTTACTCGGACCAGACCTTATCCATGAGTCCATGGAGATTATCGCTTTGATTCGGTAGAGAATGAAGGCTGCTAAAAACCGACAGAAGTCATATGTGGATAGGAGTTGGAAAGAATTATAATTTGATGTTGGAGATTTAGTATTTGTTAAGGTTTTCTCTCGGAAAAAAACAGTTCGGATTGGCAAGACTAGGAAGCTACCTCCTAGGTTTACTGGGCCTTTTTGGATTTTGGATAGGACTGAGAAGATTGCTTACCTCGAGGAGCTTCTCGAGTGTTTGTCGGGGGTCCACAATGTTTTCCATGTTTCTCATCTTCGCAAATGCCTTCATGATTCAACCTACAGACTTGAGCTTAATGATATTGGAGACGTAAGAAGCTTTGGATTGGAGTCTAGGGTAACCCACACCACCGCAAAGATCATGGAGCATGGAATCAAACGACTCCGCAACATTTCTATTCACTAAGTCCTTGTTCAGTGGGAAGATAACCCTATGGAAAGCACTTGGGAAACTGGGGAGAAGATTAGACTAACTTATACAAAGCTTTTCCTGGGTAATTAATTTCTCCCAAAATCATGTTTTTGGTTGCATGGTGGTTTCTAGATTGGATGGTATGATAAGGATGCAACACATATGCATCGTGCAATCATATAGAATTATATGCATATTAGGATGTTTGCATATAAATTACATCTTTATTACATGTACATGCTAGGACTGAGCTCATTATTAGAAAGTCAACAGCTCAAAATCACTACGTGTTATAGATGTATGTTGATGTTTATAAAATAACGTAGGTGTACAACATGGTTGCTTTGAGCGATTTGTGTTATGCACCCCTTTAAATGATTTCGGGACGAAATCTCTAATAAGGGTAAAGAATGTAACACCCCGTAAAAGTATACTTAAGTTAGACATAAGTTAATTTAATTTAAAATAAATGACAATAATTAATAATAATTTAATGGGCTAAAAAGAAAACTTTGGACAATTAGGAATTGGGCCATGAAACTATTGTAGCTGCGTTGGTGGCAAGATTCTGACATGTTTTCATATTTTATTTACTGAAAACGAAGTCTGTATGCAAAAGATATATATGAATTAAGTTGTATGTACATATTAACGTACAAAGTTTGAATTTCAAACAAATAAATATACAAACCTAGAATATATTAATTTGGATAAGCGTGAAAAGAATATTCCTTTTGAATTCAAACTTGTGTGTATATATTTCTATACAATGGGGACAAGAATAATTAAATTAAGGTAACAAATCTATCAAAATCATTCAATGAACTAATAAAAAGGAATATACAGGAGAACTCATCTCCTGGGCTTGAGCACAGAAGGAGTTCGATTTCCCCGTAGAAGGGGGAATGACCACCCTTTTGTAGGGGAGCCTAGTGAGAGTTGTTTTAAAGAGGGACTTATTTATATTTCACATTAAACAGACTTCTTAGATTTAACCTGCCGAATCTAATGACCTATATACACGATGTTAGCTATAAATATAACCCTCAACCCTCACTTAGAACCCTACAATTATTCTTCTCAACTCCTCCATGATGCCTTTCTAGCATCTCTAATTCCAGAAAAGAAAAAGGGTTAGTTTTTTTCTATCTCCCTAACCTATTTTATCTCCTCTATTCTATTCTAACATAGATTTAGATTTATTCTGGAATTTAGATTTATATATGTAAGATTCTAATATGAAATTCTTATATCTATATATATATATATATATATATATATATATATATATTTGAAAAGTTGGAGCATGTTTGTTCTCAAAGGCCAAATTCAAATCTTATTCTACTCAATTCCATTATTGCTTAGTTTTATAGCACTGCGAGTGGAATCCATCTGAGTTAGCTATTTTCCTATAATTTGTTAGTAAATACTTGGATTATTGTCTTTGGAAAGGTTTGAGTTCATATGAAAAAACATAACATTTAAACCCCTCAAATCTTCCTTTTTTTTATGTTTTAACGATGGAATTTTCAATCAGTTTGTATATCTAGGTGTGGATTAACGTAATAATAAAAAAGGAATATGTGGTGATGTATAATTATATATATTGGATAAATTCATCTTATTTCATTTTTATGTGGTTTTTTGCAAAAAGTTAAGATTTGGACAGATTTTAATTTTGAATAGGTTTAAATCTCTATTTTCTAAATGGAGCATTTGAACGTATTATTTACAAGATGTTCGAATATTAAGGTTTTGCTTATAGACTTACATAAATAGTGAAACTGTTCCAAAATAGAAATTATATATATATATATATATATATATGTGTGTGTGTGTGTGTGTGTGTGTATAAATGTTGACATACGGAACTTTATTCATTTTTTATTATTGAAATAATCAAGTCAAACCTAGGTTACAAATTTTGTGTTGATATTGTTGGTTTTTCCCTTTTTATTGTTACATGTTAATAAGAGAATTTATGCCATGTTTGAAGGTAATATGGGAAATAAATTATACAATTTTAAATTTAATTAGGTATTGACATTTCAAATGTAGTTAGGACGTTAATCTCGTTTCCTTAGTTTATGTAACGACCCAGAAAATCTGAACCAATTTAAAATTTTTAAATTGGCTAAAATAATGGATTTTAAATATTTAAAATAAATATTTTAAATAATGGCGATGAAAACTGAGTTTGAATCGACATTTGAAAACCAATATAATTAATTATAATTATATATAGAATTGAAAATGGCGCGGTAGTTCGATAATTCGATTTCAAACTTCAATTGAATATACCGGGTGCAAAACAATCCGGATTTTAGTGAAACCAAAAACATTAGGATCTAATTGATAATATCTTTCTAACGAATCCGACCAATCGAAATTTGATAGCGGGAATCAAAAGATATGTCCAGTTGAAAATTCTGAATAGTCGCTATGGAATTCAGGCCCTTAAAAATGGACATTTTGCAGATGACCTCAGATTTCGACGAAACCACTTTTGTTGGATCCGCAGTGTAAAGTTATTGCTAGATTTCAAATTTCATAATTTTTCGAATCAATATGCGAGCGTGGCAAAGGAAAACGCGTTTGACCAGTTTCAGTTGATTTTAATCGACTGGAAATTGACCATTTTTCAAACGGTCTCAGAATTCGACGAAACTAGTTTTGTTAGGACCGTATCGTCAATACGAAGCTAGAAAATATTTTTCTGGAATTTTTCTAGTTAGTATGTGACCCCGGTAATTTGAAATGTACGTTTAAAATTCAATATAGTGATTTAAATGTAAATTCAACGGAAACTGATTGTAACGAGCAAATCAGCTTGCGATACATATCCCATTGTGTTCAGAATGGGGGTTAAACGCTATGGACGACAGACGGTGGGCCTCGTTTCGAGGTCGTATGTAAAAGTCACCTTTTTGCAAAATTAATTAATTAAATAATGAAAAGAAAAAAAAAATTATTCCCTCTCTTTATTTTCCCTCTGGCCCCCCTCCCCCCCCGAGTTCATTAAACAGAAATCAAAAAAAAAAAAAAAAAAAAAGGAAAAAACCCCGTCGAAGACGGAAATCAACCGCCTTCACCGTCGGTCAGAACCTCCGCCGCGCCTCCGATCTTCTCCCCCCCTCTTCCTTGCACTCGCTCCCTCCTCCTCCTTCAATCCGACCCCCCCGAAGCCAACGCCTTCCCCGTTCGAGGCTCGAAGCTGCCACCACCGTTCGAAACCCGAGCCGCCGCCCTCGAGAAGCCCTCCGTCGAACTGCAGAAACCCCCCCCTCTCTGTAAGTATTTCTTTTTATTTTATTATTTTATTTTTATTTTATAAAAACAGAATTTAAAACTGATTTTTCTAAAGATGTAAAACTGATTTTAAAAGATAAAAACTGATTTTTCAATTATAGCAAAACTGTTTTTTACTTTAATAAGGTTTAAAACTGTTTTTCTTTTAAAAGCATTTTAAAACTGATATTTTTAAATGATTTAAAAACTGATTTATTTTTAAGTAGGTTTAAAAACTGATTTAAACTTTAAATAGAAAAAGATCAGAACTTTAGAAAAAAATAAAGATCATATTTTTAAAATAGAAAAGATCAGATTTTTAGAATGGAAAAGATCATATTTTTTAAATAGAAAAGATCAGATTTTTAGAATGGAAAGGATCATATTTTTAAAATAGAAAAGACGGAATTTTTATTAAGTAAAAGAGTTAAAATATGATTTTTATATTTTTAAAGTAATAAAAATATAATTTTTACATCATAGGAATAATAAAAATATGATCTTTATATATTTAATAGCGAAGTCAAAACGCAATTTTTATATATTGAATAACATAGTAAAAATTCGATTTTTACATATGTAGAGAATACGGGTGAAAGCGAAAAAAAAGGCGAAGATTTTATGCAAGGAAGTGTCGTGCAGTTGGATAGCTTTTGGTGAGATTTCTGATTTAAAAATATTATATATGTGTGAAATGAAAGTGAATAGCTATATATAAATATCTATATATATATATATATATATATATATATATATATATATATATATACGCCCCTCGTCCACAAACCATGGACGATATCTATTGGTTGAAATTGTTGTGAAAATTGATTGATAGCGAATGATTGTTTGGGATTGTTTGTGATTGATATTGGTTGATTGTGGTTGAAAAATACCCATTTGTGGTTGTGAAATATTTGGTTGAAACCACATAGGATTAGTTTGTGGAAATGAAATAAATATATACATGCCGCCTGCGTGCGAACTAGATGCATGATCCCCATTGTCAAAAACCGCGAGGTTTTAAGGTAGAGCGAGGAGCCGTACTAGGGACGGTGCCGGTTTAACTACCCTGCCGTTATGCTGCCGAAATTTTGAATAATATTCGGGTGTTTGAATTATTTTCATATGCTTAAACTATATTTATTCATTGAATAGAAAACATTCATGTGTTGAATTGATATTCATTCGTTGATTAGAAATTCATGTGTTGAATGGTATTCATATTTTGAAATAAATCGTTTGATAATAAAAATCACATTTTTATCTATATATAGAAACTATAGAAAACATTCATGTGTTGAATTGATATTCATTCGTTGATTAGAAATTCATGTGTTGAATGGTATTCATATTTTGAAATAAATCGTTTGATAATAAAAATCACATTTTTATCTATATATAGAAACTATAGAAAACATTCATGTGTTGAATTGATATTCATTCGTTGATTAGAAATTCATGTGTTGAATGGTATTCATATTTTGAAATAAATCGTTTGATAATAAAAATCACATTTTTATCTATATATAGAAACTATAGAAAACATTCATGTGTTGAATTGATATTCATTCGTTGATTAGAAATTCATGTGTTGAATGGTATTCATATTTTGAAATAAATCGTTTGATAATAAAAATCACATTTTTATCTATATATAGAAACTATAGAAAACATTCATGTGTTGAATTGATATTCATTCGTTGATTAGAAATTCATGTGTTGAATGGTATTCATATTTTGAAATAAATCGTTTAATAATAAAAATCACATTTTTATCTATATATAGAAACTATAGAAAACATTCATGTGTTGAATTGATATTCATTCGTTGATTAGAAATTCATGTGTTGAATGGTATTCATATTTTGAAATAAATCGTTTGATAATAAAAATCACATTTTTATCTATATATAGAAACTATAGAAAACATTCATGTGTTGAATTGATATTCATTCGTTGATTAGAAATTCATGTGTTGAATGGTATTCATATTTTGAAATAAATTGTTAGATGATAAAAATCCTATTTTTATCACCTACATGAACTATATAGAAAAATAGTGTTTTGAAATGAATTGTTTTACAATAAAAATCACATTTTTATTGTATGCATAAATCGTTGAAATGTGAAGTGTTAAAAATAGCCACTTGTTCAACATAAACATATATGAGTTGAAATATTCATTAATTAGCTAATGAAATGATTTGCACCTATGTATGTAACATTAGAATAAATGGTGTCTTTAAACCAAACAGAAATCAAATATGAAGTTGAATAGAAAAGGATAAATGATAAGAACTGTATATATATGTATATGCATATTCATTGAACAGGTTATAGCAAAGGGGCTAGAGAAGAGGAATAAAATTTTGTGCCCGACAAATAGGTACACATTTACTGCTTTGTTTGGGTGATGATTTTATGAGCCTGTTGGCTAGCCGCTTGGCTTTTTCTTTTTCTTTTTGAGATTAGAAGGACCGGGAACGCTATTTGCGATTTCCCGATGCTCCCGGTGCAGGGGAGGTTATGGCGAAATTTTTCCAAAATTTAAGGTGTTAGAAAAATATTTGAAGTGAAAACGATATGGAAATCATTGAATAAACTATATTTATATAAATATATAAATATAAATAAAATTAAAACGAAACGAAGCCGTGCAGTTCGTATTTTGAAACCGTGATTTCAAACAACTAATACGGGAAATCCGACCATCGGATTTTCCCGAAATCTCAACCGTCGGGTTCGCCTTGGAATAATCTTTCCAACGGCACCAACCTTGTAAAAATCCAACGGTTGGATTGTCTGGAATGTTTAATTCAAATCTGAAGAAAAACAGCGCCAGAAACAATTATATTTATATATATATATAAATATAATTATATTTAATCGAATAACGACGCTGCAGTTCGTATTTTGAAATCGAAACTTCAAACGATTGTACCGGGAGATCCGACCGTCGGATTTTCCCGAAACTGGAACCGTTGGGTTCGTTTTGAAAAGACCTTTCTAATGATGTAAATTTTGTGAAGATCCAACGGTTAGATTTTCAGATATGTGTAAATCAAATCTGAAGAAAAACAGCGCCACGGCCGCCTTATGGCCCGAAGCGTCGTTTTGAATAAAATGGCTATTTTAAAATAAATAAAAATAGCGATAAATAGTTATAAAATATCATAAGCGATATGGAATGGAAATAAACTGAATTTGCTTGATTTATGTGGCTTTTGATGGTTGAATGTGTTTGGTGTGAAAATTACATTAAAGAACAAATTTGGTGTTGTCGAATAATTTAACCATTGAAATAAATTGATTTGAAATTCTAAATATACGTGAATTATTTGAAAAAGCCGAGTTAATTCTCATTTCAAATAATTGATCGACGATTGAAAGTCGAAGATGAAGACGATGGTCGAAGACCGGAGATCTTCACCTCGTTTGGATGGTAACCGAGGTCCTGATTGGGAGGCATCCCGAAATAGGGATAATGAGTGGTGATCGTCCAGACGTACGTGGTGATCGAAGGGTTTGCGAGGTATTTAGTGCCTCCGGTTTCGTTCAGACCCAGAACGGACTTGTAAATGGACTGTGTGTCTGACATTGGAGTTTATTCTGTGTTGATTGATTTCTGTTAAATATACATCTGTTTGGCGGCGGAGAATTTATTCTTTTGCTTAACGCCCTTCTCTGAGACGTACGAGCTCAGAGGTTGTATATCGATGGACATCAATCGCATGGCGTGAATTGCCTGTGTGGCATGCTAAGATGCAGTGATCAGGGCTTCTGTTGAAAAGCAAAGTCTTGTGGTGATGATCAAAGCACCGCTTGTGTGGCGTAGCTTTGTGTATAACGTGAATTCGCGAGCCTCACACCCCGGTATGAACCTAAAACGGGAGAAGGACCTCAGGGAGGACATGTGTTTTTTCTAGCTAGGGTGGTGTCAGTGACCTACCAGCCCTGACATTTATATACTTTTCACCTATGTGGTTGTTGCTGTTGCGAGGCGCCTCGGTTTGATTGGACGATCCGGGTCCGATGGAGTCATTCGTTGGCTCGTTTACGCCACAAAGGGCGGGGAAACGCATTGTTCAGGAATTTTAATCCACATCGGTGGACCGGCCCTGACGATCCAAAGGCTTGACTGAGTACTTGCCTGAGGGGCGGGCTAGAGCGTCTCGAATTCGGTAAGGACTATCTTTTGCCTTGGTTCATGACGGAAATCCAATTTCCAAATACGACATCGTGCGGTTTTGATTGTATATATATGGCGACATGATATATGGTACCCATGCCGTCTATGATTGATAGTTATGATTTGAAATTGTTTTCAAAAACATATAAACACTAGCAATAATATCAATTGCCTTTGTTTTATTCGTATCAATCATATTTTGGCCATTATAAGGTAAAACTCTATCCTCCGGCTTGCGTTGCATTGTGTGATGGGAACTGAGTCTTATAATGGCTTCATTTTTATAAAAAGCATAGCGATGTTTAAAAGAAAGATTTGTTTTAAAGCACTGGCAATCCAATGGAGTAAACCCGTTCCACGAAAGTGGCGTGGTCCTGTGATTAGCCAATTATATGTGTGTTGAGTGGATTTCTCATACCAGTCCCATGACTGACTCGTAGTTTGTTTCACTTTCAAACTCGGGTGCCCCTTTTTCTTCACGGGCAGCCTTGTATTCAGGTTTAGCTGGTTCTTTCTGGATAGCTGGAGCTGAAGATGGATTCTATCATTTATTTCTTTTTATGCTGTTCAGCTCCTATTGTACATATTTTGTTTATTTCCGCTGTAGACATTTATGTATAGCTGAACTGTATTTGTACTAAGTAAGATCCTGTATATTGTGTAACTCTGATGATTACTTTTATCCAGTATATTTTATTGTTCATATCTGGTGTATTTATTTAATTCTGTTCTGCTATTTTATGTTTCTGTGTTATATTCCAAAAGATAACCTTGTTTCGTCGGAACGGGAAATCGGGTCGTCTCAACGTGGTATTTCAAAATTTCGGCAGCATAACGGCAGGGTAGTTAAACCGGGACCGTCCCTAGTACGGCTCCTCGCTCTACCTTAAAACCTCGCGGTTTTTGACAATGGGGATCATGCATCTAGTTCGCACGTAGGCGGCATGTATATATTTATTTCATTTCCACAAACTAATCCTATGTGGTTTCAACCAAATCTTTCACAACCACAAATGGGTATTTTTCAACCACAATCAACCTATATCAATCACAAACAATCCTAAACAATCATTCGCTATCAATCAATTTTCACAACAATTTCAACCAATAAATATCGTCCATGGTTTGTGGACGAGGGGCGTATATATATATATATATATATATATATATATATATATATATTTATATATAGCAATTCACTTTCATTTCACACACATATATATATATATAATTTTAAATCAGAAATCTCACCAATAGCTATCCAACTACTTGACACTTCCTTGCATAAAATCTTCGCCAATCTCGCCTTTTTGTCGCTTTCGCCCGTATTCTCTACATATGTAAAAATCGAATTTTTACGATGCTATTCAATATATAAAAATCGAATTTTTACTACGCTATTCAATATATAAAAATATGATTTTTACTTCGACTTTCAATATATAAAAATATGATTTTTACTTCGACTTTCAATATATAAAAATATGATTTTTACTTCGACTTTCAATATATAAAAATTTGATTTTTACTTCGACTTTCAATATATAAAAATATGATTTTTACTTCGACTTTCAATATATAAAAATATGATTTTTACTTCGACTTTCAATATATAAAAATATGATTTTTTACTTCGACTTTCAATATATAAAAAAATATGATTTTTTTCCTTTTTAAAGTTCAAATCTTTTTCTCTTTGAAGTTTAAACCTTTTCCATTCTAAAGCTCAAACCTTTTTCTCTTTGAAGTTTAAACCTTTTCCAAAAATCAGTTTTTATATGCTTTTGAAAATCAGTTTTTATTTCCTTTTAAAAATCAGGTTTTTAATTCTTTTTTTTTTTAAAATCAGGTTTTTATTTCCTTTTAAAAATCAGGTTTTTAATTCTTTATAAAAAATCAGTTTTTCCCTTTTATAAAAAATCAGTTTTTACCTTTTAAAAAAAATCAGTTTTTACTTTTCTAAAAAATCTGTTTTTACTTTTCTAAAAAATCTGTTTTTACTTATATAAAAAAAAATCAGTTTAAAAAAATCATTTTTCAAATCAGTTTTAAAAATCATTTTCTCAAATCAGTTTTAATTTTTAAACAAATCAGTTTTAATTTTTAAACAAATCAGTTTTAATTTTTAAACAAATCAGTTTTTACAGAATTAAAATAAAAATAAAATAAATAAAATAAAATACTTACATTCCTGCGAAGAAAAAAAGGGGGGGGGACTGAGGAAGATGTCGGCGGCAGGAGGTGCTGGAGTGGTGCGGTCGGCGGTGGGAGGTGCTGGAGTGGTGCGGTCGGCGGTGTCTTCGTCTTCGTCAGAGCTCGGGTGGTGCGGCGATGCTTCAGGGCGTCGATCGATCGATTTAGATTTAGGGTTTTTTTTTTCTTTCCTCTGGTTGAAATCGAAATGAACCGGGGGGGGGGGGGGGGCAGAAAGGAAGATAAAAGGGGGATTAAAATTTATTTTTATTATTTAATTATTTAATTTTGCAAAAAGGTTGACTTTTACATACGACCTCGAATCGAGGCCCACCGCCTGCCGTCTATAGCGTTTTACCCCCATTCCGAACTCAATGGGATATGTATCGCAAGCTGATTTGATCGTTACAATCAGTTTCCTTTTGAATTTTCATTTAAATCATTATATTGAATTTTAAACGTACATTTCAAATTACTGGGCCACATACTAACTAGAAAAATTCTCGAAAAATATTTTCTAGCTTCGTATTGACGATACGGTCCTAACAAAACTAGTTTCGTCGAATTCTGAGACCGTTTGAAAAATGGCCAATTTCCAGTCGATTAAAATCAACTGAAACCGGTCAAACGCGTTTTCCTTTGCCACACTCACATATTGATTCGAAAAATTATGAAATTTGAAACCTAGCAATAACTTGACCCCACGAATCCAACAAAAGTGGTTTCGTCGAAATCCGAGGTCGTTTGCAAAATGTACATTTTTAAGGGCCTGAATTCCATAGCGACTATTCAGAATTTTCAACTGGACATATCTTTTGATTCCCGCTATCAAATTTCGATTGGTCAGATTCGTTGGAAAGATATTATCAATTAGACTCTAATGTTTTTGGTTTCACTAAAATCCGGATTGTTTTGCACCCGGTACAGTCCGACAAAGTTTGAATTCAATTTTTGAAACTGCCACGCCATTTCAGGCCTTGTTTATAATTATAATTAATTATATTCGTTTTTAATTGTCGATTCAAACTCAGTTTTCATCGCCATTATTTAAAATATTTGTTTAAAATATTTAAAATCCATTATTTTAGCCAATTTAAAAATTTTAAATTGGTTCAGATTTTCTGGGTCGTTACAATCTCCCCCACTTAAAACTTTTCGTCCCCGAAAAGGAACAAAGTCGAAAGTGGTTTGATAAATCTACGATCACACACAACACAATAACCAATTTGTTTCTAACCTTTCAAAAATATTCTGATCAACTCCTATATTCTTTTATAAATCATTCGGAGTATAGAATAAATAGTGCACATCCATAGGAAGAAAATTGCAATAGAATAGAGAATTGAATGGTAATGCAAAGTAGGGTAAATGTACCTTGCACCAGAGTCAATCAGAGATATCTACTCGGCATCTAGGATAAGCTTTCTGAATGCTCTCCTCAGTTTCCCAAGTACAATCTCGCGGATCTCCACTCCATTGCACTTTGACTAAGTGAACCTTCTTGTTTCTCAGCTCTTTGGTTTCTTTGCCGATGATCTTCAGCGGCTCACGCCTCACAGCTAATTCTGGAGTAATTTCAATGTCCTGTTGAGCTGCTTCTTCCACGATCAAGTCTGGATCATGAACGTGCTTTCGAAGTTGAGATATATGAAATACATCATGAACTCCAGGCAACCAGTCAGGCAGTTTGACCCTATAAGCGAGAGTTCCGATCCGTTCCAGAATAGGAAACGGACCAATGAATTTTGGTGCTAACTTTCCAGTTTTACCGAACCGGATAACTCCTCTCATCGGCGATACTTTCAAATATACATAGTCTCCAACTTCAAAGGATATATCTCTTCTTCTTCTATCGGCATAGCTCTTTTGTCGGCTTTGAGCGGCGAGTAATCGCTTCTTAATAAAATCGACTTTGTCGGCAGCTTCTCGAATCATATCGGGACCCAACACAAGTCTATTTCCTGGTTCGACCCAACAAGCAGGAGATCGGCAAGGTCTACCATATAATGCTTCGAATGGCGACATTGTCAGACTCGCCTGATAGCTGTTGTTATAAGAGAATTCAGCCAAATGCAGATGGTCTTCCCCATGATCCACCGAAATCTAGAACACAAGCCCGCAATAGATCTTCTAGAATGCGATTTACCCTCTCAGTCCGACCGTCTGTCTGAGGATGATAAGCGGTGCTTAGGTTTAACTTCGTTCCGAGTTCTACTTGAAATGCTTCCCAGAATTTGCTAGTGAATATTGTATCTCTATCACTTACTATACTGAGCGGCACTCCATGCAGTCTAACTATTTCCCTGCAGTAAATCTGCGCCAGACTCTGAGCAGTTCTGTTTGATTTGACAGGTATGAAATGGGCGGTCTTCGTGAAGCGATCTACGATCACCCAAATACTGTCATTTCCTTTTCTGGTTCTGGGCAAACCATCAATGAAATCCATAGAAATATGCTCCCACTTCCAACCAGGAACTTCTAGTGGTTGTAATAATCCAGCCAATTTCTGCTGGTCGCTTTTGACTAGCTGGCAAGTAGGGCATCGGCTAACATATATTGAAACGTCTCTCTTCATAGCCTTCCACCAGAATGTTCTTTTGAGATCGTTATACATTTTGGCCACACCAGGATGGATACTCAGCTTGGACTTGTGACACTCGTCTAACACTTCCCTTTTTAACTCTGGGACGTCGGGAACACAAATCCTTCCTTTCAATCTCAAGGTCTCGTCGTTATCTATTTGAAAACACGAGGGTTCGCCTTTCTGAATTCTTTTTATCATATCCTTAATAAAGTTATCCTCCTTCTGAAGAATAGATATTTTGTCAATCAAGGAAGTCTTGATAATAAAGCTGGTGATCATTACATTCTTTCTGCTTAGCGCATCGGCCACGACATTGGCTTTCCCTGGAGTATATATAATTTCAAAGTCATATGCTGCAAGAAACTCCAGCCAACGCTGCTGCCTCAAGTTCAAGTCCTTCTGAGTGAACAGATACTTTAACGACTGGTGATCTGTAAATAGTTCAAATCTATCGCCCAGAAGATAGTGTCTCCAGATTTTCAAAGAGAATATGATAGCCAATAACTCAAGATCATGAGTTACATAGTTTTTCTCGTGCGGCTTCAGTTGACGGCTAGCATAGGCAATCACTTGACCCCTTTGCATTAACACTGCCCCAAGGCCTTCTCTAGAAGCATCAGTCCAGACTTTTAGATCTTGGTTGCCATCGATGATGGTTAACACTGGAGCTGTGGTTAATCTCAACTTTAGCTCTTCGAAAGCCTCCTCACTCTCTTGAGTCCATTTGAACTTAGAATGCTTCTTTGTAAGCTTCGTTAAGTGGCCAGATATCTTCGAAAAGTCTTTAACGAACTTCCGGTAATAGCTAGCCAATCCAAGAAAACTGCGGACTTCAGTGGGAGTACTAGGCTGTTTCCAATTCTGAATAGCTGTGATTTTGCTTGGGTCCACAGCGATTCCTTCTTTCGATACGACGTGGCCCAGAAATTTTACTTCATCTTGCCAGAAGATACATTTGGAAAATTTGGCTTTTAATACATTCCTTCTGAGGATTTCTAGAACCTGTTCCAGATGCTTTTCATGTTCCGCCTTTGATTTAGAGAAGATTAGAATATCATCAATGAAAACCAGAACAAATTTATTCAATACTCCTCTGAATACTCTGTTCATCAAATCGACGAAGTAAGCAGGAGCGTTACATAAGCCGAACGGCATTACTAACCACTCGTAGAATAAGTCGGGGCCTCTGAACGCTGTCATTGGAACACACTCTTCGGCAATTCGAAGTTGATGGAATCCCGTAGCTAGGTCCATTCGTGAGAATACTTGTGCTCCATTTAATCGATCTAACAAATCATCTATTCGCGGCAATGGATATTTGTTCTTTATTGTCTGTTTGTTCAGGTCTCTGACTGCAATAACAGAAACTTCTGAGTCTAACTGCAATAAGCGAGGACATCTCTCGATAAGTTGCCGATCTATAAAGAAACAAAGAAAGGAAGGATCTGAGTCTATTAAGAAGTTTCAAGAGACTAGAGAATGCAGCATTTGCCATCGGTTTGGCCATGTAAGACAGGATTGCCGGCTGTTAAAGGCAGCCAAGGAGGTCCAAATAAATGAAGTAACAGAAACTTCTGAGCCCTCAGCTAGTCAAGAAAGACCTGATGTTTTAGAAGGCACGCTAACTGTCAAAGACATCCCAGTTAAAGTGCTGTTTGACACAGGCGCGTCACGATGCTTCATTGCAAAGGATGCAGCTAAGAAACTGGATTTGAATTTGAAAAAGCTTAAGGAACCCATGACTGTCCAGAATCCAGTTGGGGGTTCCATCGATCTCCGTTGGATTTGTAGAGTGCCGGTTTCTTTTTCTCGTTATCGGTTTTCTACCATTGCAGCCGTCATGAATTTTAAAGAGTTCGATCTTATCTTGGGGTTAGACTGGTTGACCAAATATGAAGCTGAAGTCAAATGCGCCGACAGAGTCGTAAAGGCGAAGATTAAATCAGGTGATTATATAACCATTCCCTGCGAAGGTCAGAATGCTAATAGAAAAGACTTCTGGGCAGCTTTGAATGTTTCTCCATCCCAAATAGAAAATGTCCCTGAAATCATAGAGAATATTCCTGACCTCATTAAAGATATTCCTGTCGTCAAGAATTATGCGGATGTGTTCGAAGAAGTTGTTGGCTTACCTCCGCAAAGAGAAATAGATTTCAAGATTGCTTTGATTCCAAATGCAAGGCCGGTAGTTCACGCTATTCGAAGAATGTCCTTGAAAGAGAAGGAGGAATTAGACAATCAAACAAGACAGCTAGTATGGAAAGGTCTGATCAGGCCTAGTTTCTCTGATTGGGGTGCAGCAGTGGTATTTGTCCCAAAATCTGACGGTACTCTACGTCTATGTGTGGATTATCGTGATCTGAACAAACAGACCATAAAGAACAAATATCCATTGCCGCGAATAGATGATTTGTTAGATCGATTAAATGGAGCACAAGTATTCTCATGAATGGACCTAGCTACAGGCTTACATCAACTTCGAATTGCCGAAGAGTGTGTTCCAATGACAGCGTTCAGAGGCCCCGACTTATTCTACGAGTGGTTAGTAATGTCGTTCGGCTTATGTAACGCTCCAGCCTACTTCGTCGATCTGATGAACAGAGTATTCAGAGGAGTATTGAATAAATTTGTTCTGGTTTTTATTGACGATATTCTAATCTTCTCTAAATCAAAAGCCGAACATGAAAAGCATCTGGAACAGGTTCTAGAAATTCTCAGAAGGAATGTATTGAAAGCCAAGTTTTCCAAATGTATATTCTGGCAAGATGAAGTGAAATTTCTGGGCCATGTCGTATCGAAAGATGGAATCGCTGTAGATCCAAGCAAAATCACAGCTATTCAGAATTGGAAACAGCCTAGTACTCCCACTGAAGTCCGCAGTTTTCTTGGATTGGCTAGCTATTACCGGAAGTTCGTTAAGGACTTTTCGAAGATATCTGGTCACTTAACGAAGCTTACAAAGAAGCATTCTAAGTTCAAATGGACTCAAGAGAGTGAGGAGGCTTTCGAAGAGCTGAAGTTGAGATTAACGACAGCTCCAGTGTTAACCATCATAGATGGCAACCAGGATTTAAAAGTATGGACTGATGCTTCTAGAGAAGGCCTTGGCGCAGTGTTAATGCAAAGAGGCCAAGTAATTGCTTATGCTAGCCGTCAACTGAAGCCGCACGAGAAAAACTATGTAACTCATGATCTTGAGTTATTGGCTATCATATTCTCTTTGAAAATCTGGAGACACTATCTTCTGGGCGAGAGATTTGAACTGTTTACTGATCACCAGTCGTTAAAGTATCTGTTCACCCAAAAAGACTTGAATCTGAGACAGCAACGTTGGCTGGAGTTTCTTGCAGCATATGACTTTGAAATTATATATACTCCAGGAAAAGCCAATGTCGTGGCTGATGCATTAAGCAGAAAGAATGAAATGATCGCCAGTTTTATTATCACGACTTCATTACTAGATAAGATATCTGCTCTTCAGGAGGATGATCACTTCATTCAGAAGATCAGAGGGATAATTCAACAAGGCGAACCCTCGAGTTTTCAATTTAATAATGATGGGATTTTAAGGCTCAAAGGTCGAATCTGTGTCCCTAACATTCCTGAACTTCGAAAGGAAGTACTGGATGAATGCCACAAGTCAAAACTCAGTATCCATCCGGGAGTAAGCAAAATGTATAATGACATCAAACGCACTTTCTGGTGGAAGTCGATGAAAAGGGACATTTCCTTATATGTTAGCCGATGCCCTACTTGCCAGCTAGTCAAGAGTGACCAACAGAAATTGGCTGGATTATTACAACCGCTAGAAGTTCCTGGTTGGAAGTGGGAACATATTTCTATGGATTTCATTGATGGTTTGCCCAGAACCAGGAAAGGAAATGATAGTATTTGGGTGATCGTAGATCGTTTCACGAAGACCGCCCATTTCATACCTGTCAGATCAAACAGAACTGCTCAGAGTCTGGCGCAGATTTACTTCAGGGAAATAGTTAAACTACATGGAGTGCCGCTCAGCATAGTAAGTGATAGAGATACAATTTTCACTAGTAAATTCTGGGAAGCATTTCAAGTCGAGCTGGGAACGAAGTTGAACTTGAGCACCGCTTATCATCCTCAGACAGACGGTCAGACTGAGAGGGTGAATCGCATTTTAGAAGATCTATTACGGGCTTGTGTTATAGATTTCGGTGGATCATGGGAAGACCATCTGCATTTGGCTGAATTCTCTTATAACAACAGCTACCAGGCGAGTCTGACAATGTCGCCATTCGAAGCATTGTATGGTAGACCGTGCCGATCTCCTGCTTGTTGGGTCGAGCCTGGGAATAGACTTGTGTTGGGTCCTGATATGATTCGAGAAGCGGCCGACAAAGTCGATTTTATTAAGAAGCGGTTACTCGTCGCTCAAAGCCGACAAAAGAGCTATGCCGATAGAAGAAGAAGAGATATATCCTTTGAAGTTGGTGACTATGTATATTTGAAAGTATCGCCGATGAGAGGAGTTATCCGGTTCGGTAAAACTGGAAAGTTGGCACCCAAATTCATTGGTCCGTTTCCTATTCTGGAACGGATTGGGACTCTCGCTTATAGGGTCAAATTGCCTGACTGGTTGCCTGGAGTTCATGATGTATTTCATATATCTCTACTTCGAAAGCACGTTCATGATCCAGACTTGATCGTGGAAGAAGCAGCTCAGCAGGATATTGAAATTACTCCAGAATTAGCTGTGAGGCGAGAGCCGCTAAAGATTATCGGCAAAGAAACCAAAGAGCTGAGGAACAAGAAGGTTCACTTAGTCAAAGTGCAATGGAGTGGAGATCCGCGAGATTATACTTGGGAAACTGAGGAGAGCATTCAGAAAGCTTATCCTAGGTGCCGAGTAGATATCTCTGATTGACTCTGGTGCAAGGTACATTTACCCTATTTTGCACTACCATTCAATTCTCTACTCTATTGTTATTTTCTTTTCATAGATGTGCACTTTTAATTATATAGTCTAAATGATTTTTAAAAGGGGCATAGGATTTGATTAGTATATTTTTGAAGGTTAAAAACAATTGGATGGGTTGTTGTGTTATGTGATCGTACATTTATCAAACCACTTTCGACTTATTCCTTTTCGAGGACGAAAAGTTTTAAGTGGGGGAGATTGTAACGACCCAGAAAATCTGAACCAATTTAAAATTTTTAAATTGGCTAAAATAATGGATTTTAAATATTTAAAATAAATATTTTAAATAATGGCGATGAAAACTGAGTTTGAATCGACATTTGAAAACCAATATAATTAATTATAATTATATATAGAATTGAAAATGGCGCGGTAGTTCGATAATTCGATTTCAAACTTCAATTGAATATACCGGGTGCAAAACAATCCGGATTTTAGTGAAACCAAAAACATTAGGATCTAATTGATAATATCTTTCTAACGAATCCGACCAATCGAAATTTGATAGCGGGAATCAAAAGATATGTCCAGTTGAAAATTCTGAATAGTCGCTATGGAATTCAGGCCCTTAAAAATGGACATTTTGCAGATGACCTCGGATTTCGACGAAACCACTTTTGTTGGATCCGCAGTGTAAAGTTATTGCTAGATTTCAAATTTCATAATTTTTCAAATCAATATGCGAGCGTGGCAAAGGAAAACGCGTTTGACCAGTTTTAGTTGATTTTAATCGACTGGAAATTGACCATTTTTCAAACGGTCTCAGAATTCGACGAAACTAGTTTTGTTAGGACCGTATCGTCAATACGAAGCTAGAAAATATTTTTCTGGAATTTTTCTAGTTAGTATGTGACCCCGGTAATTTGAAATGTACGTTTAAAATTCAATATAGTGATTTAAATGTAAATTCAACGAAAACTGATTGTAACGAGCAAATCAGCTTGCGATACATATCCCATTGTGTTCAGAATGGGGGTTAAACGCTATGGACGACAGGCGGTGGGCCTCGTTTCGAGGTCGTATGTAAAAGTCACCTTTTTGCAAAATTAATTAATTAAATAATGAAAAGAAAAAAAAAATTTATTCCCTCTCTTTATTTTCCCTCTGGCCCCCCCCCCGAATTCATTAAACAGAAATCAAAAAAAAAAAAAAAAAGGAAAAAACCCCGTCGAAGACGGAAATCAACCGCCTTCACCGTCGGTCAGAACCTCCGCCGCGCCTCCGATCTTCTCCTCCCCTCTTCCTTGCACTCGCTCCCTCCTCCTCCTTCAATCCGACCCCCCCGAAGCCAACGCCTTCCCCGTTCGAGGCTCGAAGCTGCCACCACCGTTCGAAACCCAAGCCGCCGCCCTCGAGAAGCCCTCCGTCGAACTGCAGAAACCCCCCCCTCTCTGTAAGTATTTCTTTTTATTTTATTATTTTATTTTTATTTTATAAAAACAGAATTTAAAACTGATTTTTCTAAAGATGTAAAACTGATTTTAAAAGATAAAAACTGATTTTTCAATTATAGCAAAACTGGTTTTTACTTTAATTAGGTTTAAAACTGTTTTTCTTTTAAAAGCATTTTAAAACTGATATTTTTAAATGATTTAAAAACTGATTTATTTTTAAGTAGGTTTAAAAACTGATTTAAACTTTAAATAGAAAAAGATCAGAACTTTAGAAAAAAATAAAGATCATATTTTTAAAATAGAAAAGATCAGATTTTTAGAATGGAAAAGATCATATTTTTTAAATAGAAAAGATCAGATTTTTAGAATGGAAAGGATCATATTTTTAAAATAGAAAAGATGGAATTTTTATTAAGTAAAAGAGTTAAAATATGATTTTTATATTTTTAAAGTAATAAAAATATAATTTTTACATCATAGGAATAATAAAAATATGATCTTTATATATTTAATAGCGAAGTCAAAACGCAATTTTTATATATTGAATAGCATAGTAAAAATTCGATTTTTACATATGTAGAGAATACGGGTGAAAGCGGAAAAAAAGGCGAAGATTTTTTGCAAGGAAGTGTCGTGCAGTTGGATAGCTTTTGGTGAGATTTCTGATTTAAAAATATTATATATGTGTGAAATGAAAGTGAATAGCTATATATAAATATCTATAAATATCTATCTATATATATATATATATACGCCCCTCGTCCACAAACCATGGATGATATCTATTGGTTGAAATTGTTGTGAAAATTGATTGATAGCGAATGATTGTTTGGGATTGTTTGTGATTGATATTGGTTGATTGTGGTTGAAAAATACCCATTTGTGGTTGTGAAATATTTGGTTGAAACCACATAGGATTAGTTTGTGGAAATGAAATAAATATATACATGCCGCCTGCGTGCGAACTAGATGCATGATCCCCATTGTCAAAAACCGCGAGGTTTTAAGGTAGAGCGAGGAGCCGTACTAGGGACGGTGTCGGTTTAACTACCCTGCCGTTATGCTGCCGAAATTTTGAATAATATTCGGGTGTTTGAATTATTTTCATATGCTTAAACTATATTTATTCATTGAATAGAAAACATTCATGTGTTGAATTGATATTCATTCGTTGATTAGAAATTCATGTGTTGAATGGTATTCATATTTTGAAATAAATCGTTTGATAATAAAAATCACATTTTTATCTATATATAGAAACTATAGAAAACATTCATGTGTTGAATTGATATTCATTCGTTGATTAGAAATTCATGTGTTGAATGGTATTCATATTTTGAAATAAATCGTTTGATAATAAAAATCACATTTTTATCTATATATAGAAACTATAGAAAACATTCATGTGTTGAATTGATATTCATTCGTTGATTAGAAATTCATGTGTTGAATGGTATTCATATTTTGAAATAAATCGTTTGATAATAAAAATCACATTTTTATCTATATATAGAAACTATAGAAAACATTCATGTGTTGAATTGATATTCATTCGTTGATTAGAAATTCATGTGTTGAATGGTATTCATATTTTGAAATAAATCGTTTGATAATAAAAATCACATTTTTATCTATATATAGAAACTATAGAAAACATTCATGTGTTGAATTGATATTCATTCGTTGATTAGAAATTCATGTGTTGAATGGTATTCATATTTTGAAATAAATCGTTTGATAATAAAAATCACATTTTTATCTATATATAGAAACTATAGAAAACATTCATGTGTTGAATTGATATTCATTCGTTGATTAGAAATTCATGTGTTGAATGGTATTCATATTTTGAAATAAATCGTTTGATAATAAAAATCACATTTTTATCTATATATAGAAACTATAGAAAACATTCATGTGTTGAATTGATATTCATTCGTTGATTAGAAATTCATGTGTTGAATGGTATTCATATTTTGAAATAAATTGTTAGATGATAAAAATCCTATTTTTATCACCTACATGAACTATATAGAAAAATAGTGTTTTGAAATGAATTGTTTTACAATAAAAATCACATTTTTATTGTATGCATAAATCGTTGAAATGTGAAGTGTTAAAAATAGCCACTTGTTCAACATAAACATATATGAGTTGAAATATTCATTAATTAACTAATGAAATGATTTGCACCTATGTATGTAACATTAGAATAAATGGTGTCTTTAAACCAAACAGAAATCAAATATGAAGTTGAATAGAAAAGGATAAATGATAAGAACTGTATATATATGTATATGCATATTCATTGAACAGGTTATAGCAAAGGGGCTAGAGAAGAGGAATAAAATTTTGTGCCCGACAAATAGGTACACATTTACTGCTTTGTTTGGGTGATGATTTTATGAGCCTGTTGGCTAGCCGCTTGGCTTTTTCTTTTTCTTTTTGAGATTAGAAGGACCGGGAACGCTATTTGCGATTTCCCGATGCTCCCGGTGCAGGGGAGGTTATGGCGAAATTTTTCCAAAATTTAAGGTGTTAGAAAAATATTTGAAGTGAAAACGATATGGAAATCATTGAATAAACTATATTTATATAAATATATAAATATAAATAAAATTAAAACGAAACGAAGCCGTGCAGTTCGTATTTTGAAACCGTGATTTCAAACAACTAATACGGGAAATCCGACCATCGGATTTTCCCGAAATCTCAACCGTCGGGTTCGCCTTGGAATAATCTTTCCAACGGCACCAACCTTGTAAAAATCCAACGGTTGGATTGTCTGGAATGTTTAATTCAAATCTGAAGAAAAACAGCGCCAGAAACGATTATATTTTTATATATATATATAAATATAATTATATTTAATCGAATAACGACGCTGCAGTTCGTATTTTGAAATCGAAACTTCAAAAGATTGTACCGGGAGATCCGACCGTCGGATTTTCCCGAAACTGGAACCTTGGGTTCGTTTTGAAAAGACCTTTCTAATGATGTAAATTTTGTGAAGATCCAACGGTTAGATTTTCAGATATGTGTAAATCAAATCTGAAGAAAAACAACGCCACGGCCGCCTTATGGCCCGAAGCGTCGTTTTGAATAAAATGGCTATTTTAAAATAAATAAAAATAGCGATAAATAGTTATAAAATATCATAAGCGATATGGAATGGAAATAAACTGAATTTGCTTGATTTATGTGGCTTTTGATGGTTGAATGTGTTTGGTGTGAAAATTACATTAAAGAACAAATTTGGTGTTGTCGAATAATTTAACCATTGAAATAAATTGATTTGAAATTCTAAATATACGTGAATTATTTGAAAAAGCCGAGTTAATTCTCATTTCAAATAATTGATCGACGATTGAAAGTCGAAGATGAAGACGATGGTCGAAGACCGGAGATCTTCACCTCGTTTGGATGGTAACCGAGGTCCTGATTGGGAGGCATCCCGAAATAGGGATAATGAGTGGTGATCGTCCAGACGTACGTGGTGATCGAAGGGTTTGCGAGGTATTTAGTGCCTCCAGTTTCGTTCAGACCCAGAACGGACTTGTAAATGGACTGTGTGTCTGACATTGGAGTTTATTCTGTGTTGATTGATTTCTGTTAAATATACATCTGTTTGGCGGCGGAGAATTTATTCTTTTGCTTAACGCCCTTCTCTGAGACGTACGAGCTCAGAGGTTGTATATCGATGGACATCAATCGCATGGCGTGAATTGCCTGTGTGGCATGCTAAGATGCAGTGATCAGGGCTTCTGTTGAAAAGCAAAGTCTTGTGGTGATGATCAAAGCACCGCCTGTGTGGCGTAGCTTTGTGTATAACGTGAATTCGCGAGCCTCACACCCCGGTATGAACCTAAAACGAGAGAAGGACCTCAGGGAGGACATGTGTTTTTTCTAGCTAGGGTGGTGTCAGTGACCTACCAGCCCTGACATTTATATACTTTTCACCTATGTGGTTGTTGCTGTTGCGAGGCGCCTCGGTTTGATCGGACGATCCGGGTCCGATGGAGTCATTCGTTGGCTCGTTTACGCCCCAAAGGGCGGGGGAACGCATTGTTCAGGAATTTTAATCCACATCGGTGGACCGGCCCTGACGATCCAAAGGCTTGACTGAGTACTTGCCTGAGGGGCGGGCTAGAGCGTCTCGAATTCGGTAAGGACTATCTTTTGCCTTGGTTCATGACGGAAATCCAATTTCCAAATACGACATCGTGCGGTTTTGATTGTGTATATATATATGGCGACATGATATATGGTACCCATGCCGTCTATGATTGATAGTTATGATTTGAAATTGTTTTCAAAAACATATAAACACTAGCAATAATATCAATTGCCTTTGTTTTATTCGTATCAATCATATTTTGGCCATTATAAGGTAAAACTCTATCCTCCGGCTTGCGTTGCATTGTGTGATGGGAACTGAGTCTTATAATGGCTTCATTTTTATAAAAAGCATAGCGATGTTTAAAAGAAAGATTTGTTTTAAAGCACTGGCAATCCAATGGAGTAAACCCGTTCCACGAAAGTGGCGTGGTCCTGTGATTAGCCAATTATATGTGTGTTGAGTGGATTTCTCATACCAGTCCCATGACTGACTCGTAGTTTGTTTCACTTTCAAACTCGGGTGCCCCTTTTTCTTCACGGGCAGCGTTGTATTCAGGTTTAGCTGGTTCTTTCTGGATAGCTGGAGCTGAAGATGGTTTCTATCATTTATTTCTTTTTATGCTGTTCAGCTCCTATTGTACATATTTTGTTTATTTCCGCTGTAGACATTTATGTATAGCTGAACTGTATTTGTACTAAGTAAGATCCTGTATACTGTGTAACTCTGATGATTACTTTTATCCAGTATATTTTGTTGTTCATATCTGGTGTATTTATTTAATTCTGTTCTGCTATTTTATGTTTCTGTGTTATATTCCAAAAGATAACCTTGTTTCGTCGGAACGGGAAATCGGGTCGTCTCAGTTTATGCCTATGTATATCTAGCATAAACAACGCAATATTAATATGTACTAAGTGCGTAATAAATACCATCAAACTACGAAGTTGAATTTGAATGTCCCTATAGGAATTTGTATGTTTATGTGTGTTTTAATGGCCTTAGATATATTAATGACACATAGACATGAGATAACCGTTACTTGTAGTGGAAGTCTGCCTGGAACTAACTGCATATTTGGCATCTACAAGTAAGCCCAATTAATGTAAGAGATCTAAGTGACATGGGCCATTATAATTTTTTTATTATGATGCTAGGTTAAGCCCAACTTGTAATAGAAGCCTTCCCAGAACTGGCCGGCAAATCCAACATCTGCAAGTGTTCGGTCTAATGTAGGATGTCTAGTGTGTGTATATAAATATATATTGTGTGAAAAGTAGGTTTGCCTTTGGAAAAAAGTATTAAGTAGTTGACGTACATCTTGTTGGGTATTAAATGGTTAGGACTAGGTTCATTCGTAGGGTTCACCCTTGGTTCATGACCAAAGTCATACGACCTGCCCTTCGAGGAATTAAATGGTTGTTGAGTCTGCTTTCTCCTATAAGTTATTAAATGGTCTTATTAGACGATAACGTGAGTAGGGTAGTTCTCCAAGTAATGTCCGCTTCTTATCTAGGGGCTAGTGAGGGATGACCTATAGGTGGTATATGTACATGACCTAAAGGAACTACCGTCTAATGGAAGTATTAAGTGGCTAGGAGTTCACCCGTTGGGACAGCTAGATAGTAAAAAGAGGATCCACCGGAAGGGTTGTCTTAGAATAAAGATGAGTTCCTGACCCTAACTTGGTAGTAAGTGGTTGTTACTATTTTTCGACCTACAAGAGCGTATATACATTACGACATTGACGCTAGAGACAAGGTCTTAAGTGGTTATTAGTCCGCCATAGGGTATTAAGTGACAAGAGGGATGCCCACCCTTAACAAATTAGTAAATGACCTTACACTACACCATAGACGGCATACGACAACCCCAGAGAAATGACGCAGTACATGCCAAAAAGTGTTGGTATAGACAAAAAATGAGCTGAGGCAACACTTTTTTGTGGTTGCCTTTTGCCGCGTTGCCTTAGAGTCAAAGGCAACACATTTGCGACCCTAAGGCAACATCATCACAGATGTTGCCATAGGTACTAAATTTACAAAAACGTGGGGTCCACTAAAATTTGTAACCTAGGTTCACGGAATCCTGTTGTGGCTGTTGCCTGGGTTCACGAAATCATGTTGTGGGACCCACATGCATTAATCTATGCAACACTTTGACTATCCAATGGAAACACCATATCATAACAATGGCAATAGTTCACATTACATACAGCAATATTATATAAGAGCTATGGCAACATTAAATCACATACTGCAACATTACAGAATTTAACATCACACTGATCAATTAAACTACTGATTATCTCGGATTCACAAGCGACACAAATATTAGTACTTACAAACATACTTACAAACGTAGCCAGAAAAATCATGTTCACAGAGCATACTTAAAAACACAGCTAGTACGTACTAAATATCAGTTCATGTTCACCGCAGTTGCGCACAAAGATCCCCAATATCATGACTAAGAGCGTGAGCCTCCACTGCGTTCACTGCTTTCAGTTTTAGTTCTTTCACTGCCCCAATATCAATGTGCATGTGCGGGTTTGCTTCACCCAATTTCTTCAGCATCCTTGTTAAGTTCTCCTGAACTTTTTCATCCACCTTTGCATCAAATTCACTTTGGACCATCTTGTTCACCTTTGATTCGACTTCGTCGGGTATATCTTCCCTTATCTTCGTTGCCAACTCCTGTATGTATGTGCCTACTGTTGGAGCAGCTTTTGAAACTTTTGGAGACTTGGTGTGCCGTCCTATAAGCCATGATGGACCATGTGACTTTCCATCAGAAACAAGTTCATGAAGAACACCATCATTGCTTCCTTCACCAATTGCTTTTTCAATCTTCTCCTGCAAAATAAAGCAGTTTTAAAATGTGACACTAAATAAAATTAACAATTTTTAAACAAGTTTCTTAAACAAGAATTGCTGCATATACACATTGAAACCCAAAGTAAAAGATCACACCCATTGCTATGATCGATCCTGCTACGATTTCAACAAAACATGATCTAATTCTGCAATAATGATGAACATGTGCAAAATGAAGCATTGTTTTTGACACCTGATTGAAGAGAAAATAAAATTCCTTATAATTATGTAGTTTATTATTGAAGCATCTGTCTTGTACACCTTTCCTTCTTACCGCTTGCGAGTTTGAACATAAATTTCTCCATCAGATTCCTTGGATTGATGCAAAAAACATTAGATAGTAAAAGGATATCAAACTAATTGTTCCAGAACATATATCACTAGTATTGCTAAACAAGTTAAACAAGTTAAACAAGGATATGTAGTTTATTCACAGGGAGTTAAACAAGCATACCTCCATATGACCAATATTGTTAAACTAGCCAACCATAAAAATAAGCAAAATACATACCATTTTAAGCCGAATTTGGGAAAAAAGTTTTGGACGAGCTGTGTGTGTCAGTATACGATTTCCGAGTTGCAAAATTTATAAGGGCCTTGGACTATAAAATAACATGAAATAAATATGTTTATTTGACTGAATTCAATGAATAAGAAGGGAATTTTTTTTTGATAAAACTTAAAATTATACCTGAACCTTTTCATCTCCCCAAAACTGGAAGAGTACTTTGAAATCCTGAAGTGGAATTTCATCCGGCCTATTTTCAAGCCTCTCTTCATTAGTTTCATAAGCCGTATAGTGTACCTTTTTAATACGACTCTTGTACCCCCTCCAAGCCTCACGAATTGACCTCAAAGCCCAATATTCACATTCATTCGGAATACTATACCGTTTCTTAAATACAAATCAAACATTAAAAAGAACAGTCATGCTACTTTTGTGACAAGTCTCATGTATTTAAGTAAAATTCAGCTAAGTTTGCAAATTACCTTCATATAGTTCCACAACCTGTCTTTCAAACTTGTAGGAACATAAAACGAAGGCATGTAAGCAAGTGGAACACTCCTCTTCAGTGTTCCTAAAAAATAGCTCAGTTCAGTCATTACTCGGTCATCGTCTGAAATTGGTTTGCCCCGATCATTCATTTGGATTACAACTCTTTTGTCATATGGCCTTGAATGAACTTTATCTATCTTTGTTTTTCCCCTGAGCCTTCTAGGAGCTCCAACTACCGTTACAAAGTACATACAATAGTAATGAGAAGGCCAGGCAAAACATAAATGAGAACTTAAACTATTAAAATCAGAACTCAATCAAATACTACCTTCATCTTCTTCGTTTTCAATATTTGTCGAGACATTTTCGACAATAGCCTTATTCTTTACACTTCCACTTCCACTTCCACTATTGTTAATCTTCTGGCGTTCTTGCATAGCCAAATAAGCCGCCATTGTTCCTATCCCTTCATTTTGTGGTAACTCAACGCTACATGGACCATCAGATTGCGTACGAACTGGTACTTCCCTGCCTTCGGAGTTGCATTATTATCAGTTGAAGATTCAACATTGGCTCGTGAACGAGTTGTTGGTCCAGACTAAGGCTTTGTGACCCTATCTTTTTGGTTCTCTAAAATACGCACACAAAAACAAAAAAATAAAAAAATAATGAAGCTAGTCTATGAATACCAACAATAAAATTAAATCTTCAGCTACAATGCACCTTTGCCTGATTTTTAGAAGTATCATCTTCAAATTATGGAACATAATCTTCGCTTTCCTCATCAAGCACCTTTTATTTTGCTTTATTTTTTCCAAATTCATTTCTCATTCCAGAAACTAATTTAGGCATCGCAAGTTTTTCAAAAACACTATTCTTCTCTGGGACAGTTTTGTCTCTCTCCCTTTCGTACTCTGTAAGCGGTGGAGGCGGAGGAGGTGATAGATCATCATTCTGAAAGTAATTAAACAAGACATTATTGAAAATATTAGCAAAATATGTAGATCATATATTAGAACATCAGATTGTAGTCTTCTTACCAGAAACTCATTTTTATCTGTATTTTCCTCTTCATCATGTGGAGAATTATTGAAATCCAATTTACTCTTGACACCTACTGAGTTGATATTCAAAGTTGCATTGCTGAATTTAGTTGGATTCTCCTTCTCTGGTAACTTCATCGAACTACTAACTCTCGTTGACTTCTTGCTGACCCCCCTTTTCTTCTTCATACGTGGACTCGCAGTAGTTTTGCTAATCACTTCTGGATTGTTCGTAACTGTATTATTTAGCCGTGCCGACTTTCTAGGAGTAAAAACTTGATCGGTCTGCTTGTTGTTGATAGGTGGACTTACAGCAGCTTCGCTGATCATTTGGGAATTGTTTAGTCGTGCCAACTTTCTAGGAGTAAAGACTTGATCAGTCTGCTGCTTCTTTTTTGCTACCTGTTGTAGATGGTGAGCGGTGACAAACTGTCGTTTCTATGATTTTGCAGCTGCAACATACAAGTTCTTTATTATTCTACTAAGTGCACTAAAAATCAAACAAGTCCTAAATAAAAAACATATTCAGCAAAATGACCAAATTCATCAAAATAGTACAAATGAGAAGACATGTTTATACCTAGAAACAAATTCTTTCTCGGGCGTATGATGACATGTGGCTACATTTGTTTAATTGGCTCGGTACTATCCTCGACGACAGTGTCGACATAGAAATCAATGTAATCACCATTATTTTTTATTTGCATCATAAACAATAGCTCCACATCACCGGCCACCAATTTCCAGCCACTCGTTGGACCTTTCCATGCATATATTCCTCCAATTTCGGTGTACTCTAGTTGTTCCTTGACAAACTCCATCAGTACTGTGTATGAAAACCTATCCAGATCTACATCCTTGACAATAGCCTCTTCTCCACCAACATATCCATTCTTCCCAAATTTTCCCTTGTAGGGGAACCTAAGATTTGCCTCCATCCTACACAAACTGGAGAAATTAGCATTCGATTGAAATAATTACAAAATAAAATAAACCAACCGCATTATAAAATAAAACAGCCACTTCACTAACATGTAAGATAGACAGAAACAGTAAAAAAGATTAAAAAAAAAGAAGCCTCAAATATGATACATCAGTTACAAAATATAATCAAGGCAGAAACAACATTTTCTTACTTAAATAGCATGCAGTTATTTTCCTTGAAACACCACAAGTTTTGCAGTTATTTTCATTTTCATTTTTTCCCCAATATAGCATGCATGTATTCTTTGGTAATCGAGGCCTAAATTTACACATAAATAACATGCAGCCATCTGAACTTATGAAGTTCTGCCCATATTTTTTCCTCGTTCATCACTAATTTACACACAAATAACATACACAAATTTTATTTAGCATGACTATAAGGCAAAAAAATAGAATAATATCGTATAGGAAGTGCTTAACATAAGTTTGTTACAAAAATAAATATAATAATAAAATCAAGAATATGGTTACGCCTAAATACACAAATAAATTTGTAAATTAGGCAACACAACAATCAAATTAGGAAATACTTGAAATATACAATGAGTGATGCCTTAAGCAGCAGATTAAATCGAAGCCCTAACTGAAATTTAAGACCCAAATGAACCCCAATTGAAGACCTAATTGAAACACCGAATCCCTAATTGAACTTGAACTCAAACTTGCCGTAATCGAACCCCAATTAAGCTTGTAAACTTGAACTTTTGGCCCAA
The DNA here is from genome assembly GCA_030737875.1 of Allium sativum. NCBI lineage: Eukaryota > Viridiplantae > Streptophyta > Magnoliopsida > Asparagales > Amaryllidaceae > Allium > Allium sativum. Next base: position 26,078,820 of record CM060927.1, on the reverse strand, counting down.
ATTGAAATTGCGAGTGAGAGTCTTTGACAGATTGAGCGGCGGAGTATTTTGTTAAGTTTTCGATTGAAACCCTAACTGAAAATTTGGCTATGTTTTTTTCCGCTTTGTTTTTTTGTTTTTGCTTCTCGCGTTGAAGCGTGTGTTGCAATAGACAAAAAATAGCATACCTATAGTTACATTGTAGCTAGCAACACCTTGGATTTCCATTGCGATATGCCATCTATGGTGTAGTGTTAAGTGACTGGGAATAGCCCGCCTCGTGGGGGTATTAAGTGATTATAAAAGAGTCTCCGCATATAAATTATTTTATGGTTATTAAGTGATTGTAAGTACGTCCGCCCTTAGATTTACATATAGGCCTTAAGTGACTATTAGGATGTCCTCCTTATATGTTTGATTGTGTGTATTTTTGTTTACGTAGACAACTATGTCATAAACGGCCTAACGCAATGGGAAAAAATTGTTGGCACAAGCCCAAACAATGTTGGCATAAGTCTTTGGTAACGTTTTTTGGGTGATGCAATTTTCACCGTTGCTACAAACCTCAAAGGCAACATTTTGACTAACTACAACAACATAAAAAATGTTGTTACAATAGAACCCTATTTAGGTCTATAGTAACATCCTTAGGTGTCAGTAGCAACATTCCAAAAATGTTGTTATAGATATTTATATTGATTTTTTTAAATATATATACATATATATATATATATATATATATATATATAAGGAGAATTAAATGCTACTACACGGAATTAAATATTAAAACATTATTTTTATTCAAATAAATGTTTTATCTCAACATTTGAAGTAGTAAAAATTTCTAACTCCATTATTAATAATCACTGTTAATAACATAGTCAATCACATGTCCATATGTTCCTCGCTACATCACTCAGTTCACTCATTACATATGCAGTTTCACTTTATTCAGACATTGACATTTACAAATATATAACAAGCCGAAGGCAAGCCGAGTTCTGAGTTGAAGGCGAACAGAGAAGCGGTACGAATGCAGCGCCGGTATGGGTCTGGGCCCCCACAGTCGCCATGGTGATCAACCTGTACTGAAGCACCAAAAGACTTCAAACAAAACAAGAGCACCTTGTAAATATTCTGATAAACTATAGACCAACAATATCACATTGATACCAGAGAATAAAATCAAATGTAAAACTATGTTTCAGCTTGCATATAAGCATAACTTTCAGCTTGCTAATTTTCATTAACAAAACCAAAATGTGTTACCTAGTTGTCTAGCCTCTTCCAGAGATAGTTCTAAAACTCGTTTTGCATGAGTGTGAATGGTATTTAAACAGAAACAAATCCACTTCCCCTTCCAATATTCTTTTCAAATTCCATACGGGCATCTTTATGACCGATACCCATTGATTTCAAAATTTTGGCTGTAATTCCGGTTCTTTACCAATAAGGTCCAATAATATCTGCTCAGTTCCAACAAAATTGTGGCCCAGCCTTCGTGCTTCTTCTTGTGCAAGCATGATAACTTTAATAGCTTTCTCTGTAAATTGGTCGAACATGGCTCCTCTGACGCCCATTCCTTTAGGAGCTGAAATAGAAGCTGCTACTTTAGAAAGAAATTCATTAGCTTTCCTTGAAGGGAAGTCTACTGCATTTATGCTTCTTGAGCCAGAGAGGCCTTGTAATCTAGGAGCAAGTGATGGTGTAGTTTCCATTTTTGTTATCCTTCTGGCCTTCTCGGAGTTGCGAAGTTGACTGCTATTGGTGAGGAACTGTGCTGCAAATAATATATTCACCTGAATATATGTTACAACAATTGATAATAAACTTAAGAATAAGTGGCATTCAAACATGCCAGTTATAGTGGCACAACCATAGAAAAAGGTTGAACTTGGTTGCATAAGATATATTTGTGCATAATGAAACATAGTTGAAAGAAATTCAATCATATGGACACGCATGAAGAATTGACTCCTAAATAAATTCTGGTAGTAGGTCCAACAACAATAGCCCAAAAATAAAATAAATCATTCCCATATTTTAGGTGCTCGCAAACTCAAATAGTAAATGGATTTTAGAAGATGGATATTGCTATCAAATTGATAAATAACCAATTTTCCATTGAGAGGGACATAGCACATTTACAGTCATACATAATATCTTATTAGAAGGCTGCATATTGAAATTGATTATGATTAAATATTACTATTTATAGGAAGTAAAGATAACAAACACGGAACATCTGGCTCATCACAAAGCTAAAGACCAGTTAAATGTTTTTTGTATCAGAGCTTTATTATGATCGACGTAACATACCAAAGCTATATAAATTACAAACATAACTGAACAGACACCATGCACAAAGAGTTCTTTTTTTTTAATGAAATTGCATCCTCTCATAGTACAACTCAGTAAAGCAAAAATTTCAATTAAAAAACAGTACAAACTTTAATAATACTTAACTTTACTGATGATTGTTATCCAATAAAACAAAGCATCAAAGTTTTGTTCAAACGTTAGATGTCTTTTCTATACTAAAAATGAGGAATTTATTCATCGGTTCATTGTCTTCAAGCTCATATAAAAAACCTAATGATAAGGCCCATGATTTTAAGCTCAAAATACCTACAGTAACATAATCTAAGACTTTAAATTGCTACAATTTATTACTAACAATACCTTGAAACACACAGATCTGAATAGTAAAAGAATGAATTACACGACAATACAAGTTATATGAAATAGAGAATAAAAATAAAAAATGAACCTGAAATTATAAATCTAGGGTTTGAAACCAAGTGAGGGAGAGGAAGAATGGATTGCGAAGTAAGAATGAAAAATTGTAGAGATTTCTTGGGCGAGATTGGGGAAATCAGAGAGCCAAACGTTTTTTCTAAAGTGAAAAAGAAAAAAAAGGAAAATAGGGTGAATTATGTATCAACGGGAAAATGAAAATTTGGGGCAAAGGAGTTGAGGCGGTGTATGAAAATCAGATTGACGTGGATTGGTAACGTAGACCATTGGATCATTGCCACATAGGCATGGAAAAGTCTGATATAGCAACACTGTATTAAAATGTTACATCGTGTTACACTTGTTTGTCTAGAGCAACCCATTTTTATGGCTAATGTAACACCAAATGTAGAACGTTGTAGTAGGACCAAAATAGTATAGCTATCGTCACATTTTGGCTGACAACACCTTGATAATTCATTGCATTAGACTATTTATGGCGTAGTGACATAACATGAGAGTGTATACAGCCAAATTTAGGGAATAGTTATTCCTAAGATCATATGCATTACGTTCACTAGAACTTTATGTTCTGACCTCCCTCCTCCTAACATTATAGTAGGAGGTGAGACTGTTGATTGAGAATGAAGAACTATTTTTTGAAGGAGGAGCCTCTCGAAGATTTAGTTATGATGTCAATAGCCTTATTATTGTCGTTTTTATGTAATTGGGATAATGAATAATTGATGTTCCTTGTACCTTTGAGACTTATTGTATCTGAATTGGGGGTTTTAATAATGGTATGTCTATTTTATTCTATTATATTTTGGTGAATATATGTCTCATGTCCCTAAAACATTTCATAATATAACTCACATCCCTGTCATGTTTAACTTTCAAACCTGGTCCCTGTTTTCCCACTTCCGCCTGCTGTGTTGAACACTTCCTCCTTTTTCAATTTGTAGCCAAAATTTTGGGTGCGACCAACTAAAAAAAAAAATTCTAAAATCTGGAAATATTCTCGGAAGTCCACGCAACAAAATAAAAAAAAAGTTGCATACATGTATGCAACTTTTGCCAATAGTTGCACACATGTATGCTCCTATTGCATACGTTGTTTTCTACTAAAAATCTGGAACTAAACTTGCATACATGTGTGCAACTATTTGGAATACTTGCACACATTATGTAAGTATTTCATGCGGAAATTTGAACCGATACTTATACATGAGAATTTCTGCACACTTGTATGCCAAAATTACGCAATGCCTACATAGATGTATGCAAAAAAAATCAAACACATATGCATGAGTTGAAAATATGTACAGATGTATGCAGGAAAATACAGATATGTGCATAATATTATGCATTTAACTGCATTTTCATTGTTTTTTTTGTTTTGATGCCTTGTTTGATGTTTTTTGGATCTGATATTTTTAGCGTTTATGTGTTTTATTTAAATAAGAATTTACGTGATTTTTTCGTGTATATATATATATATATATATATATATATTATTTTTTATTGAATTTTTGAAAAATAGGGACTAAATTTACAATAGGTTTATGATTGGATGTGAGCCTAATTTTAAACTTAATAGGGACCTATGCCAAACGGACCCTATATTTTATCCCTTCCGCTGTGTGAGATTCTGATTATCGTTTATGCTGCTTTGTAGTACCAGTTTAGTATTTCCTTATATGAACCAATGAAAGGCTTACTATGGGTGGGTTGTTATATCGACCTTCCATGGGATTTGGAAGATAATAATGGAATTTGATGTGTAGACTACAAGGAGGAAGAGTGTGGCCTTGTGATTTTTTTTTGAAAAATTTGGTAAAGGGGTGTATTAGCCTTAGAGAATGTCAACCCCAAGAGTAAGAGGTTAAAGCATGAGAATAAGTAATAGGCTTAGACAATGGATTTATATTAGCCATTCTAGTTTGAATATGACCGTTTTTGGTTTGCTTAAGGGTATTTGTTTAATTTTTATAAGTGAGCCCTTTTGTCATTTTTCACAAAAAGCACTATATTTGAAATTATAAGGAACATACTTAACATGTAAAGGGTGTGACGTGTAATTTTGCGTATTTGCATGTAGATTATACTATCTATTCAAAATAAGATAGCACCCATTCCTTGTAATAAATATGTCAATGATATTGTTTGGGCAAACATATGGAAATTATAGCAAGGGACCTTTTATTGGAATTTAAGTTCCAGAAAATTAGAGCGTAGGAAAAATATTCTAGTTATTAGCATAGGCTAGAACATTGATTTCAGAAAATTTGCTTCAAGGAATTTATAGTTTTTGAGTTACATCTCATTCGAAGACTGAAGAAAAACTTGAAGACAAATAGAGCTTTGGAAATAAGAGGAAGAGTGCATCTTGGATCTAGCAGACAATAAGAATAATTTTTTTAGGAGTAGCATAATTATCCTTTTGGTAATTAGTGGGCGTTCTTGAAGAATTCGAAGGAGGCCATCTAAAATACCAAAGTGTTGATGGAATAATCATTGAAAAATCTTACGCGAACCAAATTTGTGATTAGACTTTGGGAAAAGTTTTATTTTATTAGGCACCATGTGAAGGGTAGAGAACCGATATTATATTTTGGGCTTTCCCAAAGTTATGGAGATATATGATGTTATTGATGAACGGAGCCCATAACAGTTTAATGTTTAATAAATACCTTCATAATACAATAAATTTTGTTGCGCCTAATCAAGAAACAGGGACAAAGATGGGACCTTGGGAGTCTTGTGCCACCATAGATATTTTGAGCACGGATTTCGAGACTTTGCATTAATTACTTTGATTGGTTCGAGTACATTAGGGGGAAATTCAAAGCATGGAATGGAAATTTTAAATTTTGTGGGCTTTCCCAAAATTTCAGGATTTCATGGTTGCTAAATTTGATGGTAGGAAATGGTTGCAACACAAATGCTGTAACGACCCGGGTTTTTCCAGTTGTTTGAATTCGAATATTTAAATTTGTTTAAATAGTTTATTTGGAAATATTAATGAATTTAGTATTGAATTCGTTTATGTAAATGACGCTTGAACGTTATATTTATATAAAATATAAAACGAGCTCGTAATAGGCGCGGTAGTTCGTAATTTTCGATTTGAACTTCAACTGAGAATACAGGATCTGATATAAGTCGGATTTCGTCGAAACAAGAAGCGTCTGAATCTTCTTGATAATATTTTTCTAATGTAAGAGAAAAATCGAGATTTCATCATATAATTTGTAAGTTACGTTCAAATCAAATTTTCAAATAGTCGCTATAGAATCTTTCATCGACCGTAACAATTTATTTGAAATAATTGCACACTGGGTTCGAATTTAGACAAGGTTCTTTTGAGACGTAGTGTTAATTTAATTTTTAGAATTTTACTGTAATTTTTATTTCGTAAAATAAGCAACTTTTTATTTGGAGTATTTTGCACCTTGTGTCAGCATTTTGGGGGTTTCACAATATAAGTCAAACTACTGATGTTATTATATTTTTGAAGTCGTGAGGCAATGCTGGACACAACGGTGTTTTTATTTCTGTCCGTAGCGGCGTGAACATGAACAGAATTCTACGTTAAATCAAGGTACCGTGTTAAAATAAAAATAAATCTACCCTATATAAACCTCCCTAGGTAAAAATCGAGACCTACCCAAAATAAAGGTTCCTGCATGTCTAAATAGATATACTTTCTATCCTAGATTTTTCATACTGTTTAGTCACTGTTCCTAGCTTAAGCATGAGCAGTCTGTCAATAACATGTCACCTACCTGTAACTCACACAGTTATTACCTTTCTTCTCCACCCTTTCTTTTCCATCCTTCACGTGAATGACTAATGCATAGCAGGCCTCCCAATAAACAACAGCTACCCTATTTTACACCACATGGCTAGGCTCATATACACAAACCCATATCTGTCGAGATAACCAAAACACAAATGTCTAAATTTCTTAAGCTAGCCCAAACATCCCTTCCACGCTGTAAAGATGTACAATCACTTTTATAGGGACGTATTCACCTAGTACCCTACCCTATGATGTATCCTTGCTGACAAGCATTTATGCATGAAAATGACATTCCATTAACCTTGCCGACCAAGTCTCCGCAAATGAAAATGACATCTCATTCACCGTGCCGACCACGTTTATACTCAAGTGAAAGAGACTCTGTATGACAGCAGCTTGCCGGCCACGCCAATCTCTTCCTATATATATATACACACTCGCTTCACTGTATTCTCCAGCAAACAAATGAAACTGCAAACCCATTTCATCAACAAAATAATACTAGGCTGCCAAATAAAAATGGTAAAATGGTAAAAAAAAAAAAAAAAAACTGTGGAGTGCGCTCTTAAAAAAAAAAAAAAACAAATGATGAGATGGGGGTGAAACAGTAGGTGTAATGGTAGGTCGGTGGATATCTGCGCGGGGTTCGGATGGTCAGGAAAAAGAGAGAAGCAGGGTGGTGATGTACGAGGTTAGGCGTTGTGTTTTTGAGCATACAGGTGGAAGACGTGGGGAGTTTGGTGAAAGTGAGCACGGGTTTTTGATGAACATGGAGTTCACGGCATGCGGGAGGGTCAGATTTAGTAAAAAAAAAAAAAAAAAAAAAAAAAGAAAGAAAGAAAGAAGTATAAAAACGAAACTGGGATGGTGCAAATGGGAACAAGGGACGTGAGAACAAAGGGAGACAAGGTGGGAAAGGATTGGATGGGGAGAAGGGTGTCACGCATGGGTAAAACAGTAGGCTTTGGACTAGGAAGGATAGGCAAACGCCTAAAGCAGTGCGTTCTACTTAAACATGGAGTATCATGAGTTGGAGTGCACGAGTTTGTTTCAGCGTGAAAGCATCGTTGGAGAAGAAGTGTTATCTGGAGGATGCACTACTGTGCAACATGGTTTGGGTGGGCCAGTTTGCTCGTGTGCTTTTGGGCCGGATTAAAAAAAAAAAAAAAAAAAAAGAAGTAGAGAGGGAAGTTGCGTTGCAACTTGGCAGGTGGGACAGAGCAACGTATGCAAGAGGATGAGGCATGGTTTGGAACTAAAGGGGCTGTTGTTAGGAAGTTTGAGAAGAAGAATGAAGCTAGCACGTCCGAGCAAGTATAAACAGTAGGTGAGATGGTAGGAGATCTGACTCGACACATTTATGTTTAAATAACGTAAGTAATTAGTTTTAATTATAATTAAACAAATATTATTTAAATTTAAACGGCTAACTTATTTAACCGATAATTTGGGTATACGTTAACAGAACCGAGCGCAGTTAGTCGCGATGGAACTGCACTGACAAGCACGACATATAAAGCTGATTTGGTTGGCATTGAAGGCTACCGGGATTTCTGATAAAATTAAACGATGGTTAAAGCGACTCGTCTTAATGACGGATAAAATCAAGGTGAGTAAAAACTCACTCAATTACCCCATTTATATTTTATATAAATCGGGTTTTATTATTTGGTTGCCATGTTTGCTAATTATTGGTTGATTTGATGATTGTCTGGATGTTGTTAAGTATTGGTATATTGATTATTTAAATTAAACGGTTTTTTAATTTAAAATGAAATGAAATCGTTATTTTTAACGATTATTTCCAACGAAGGTAACTTACCTTGTTGGTTACGTTTATAATAATATAAACGTATTTGGATGCTTGAATGGTTGTTATTGGTTGACCACTATCAGTTAAATTGATTATTTATTTGCACATGATCATTATATGAACTGTTTAACCGACATGATTGAAATATTGACTTGGTGGTTGTTTGTTGAATCTAAATTCAACATATGTTTGATTATTAACCAATGAGCGATATTGGTTGAGAAATTTATAGCAGATGGCCAAGATACAAGCTGTGTTTATAAAGATCAATGTACCGTCAAGTGAATCGGTAGAAAAATGAAGTTATGAAATTTATTTTATAACTAAATAGAGATTTTAAATAAATTATTTTAAATGAAGTTTATTTAAGTGAGTTAGAAATGAAAAGAAATATTTGAGTTTTAAAGGGGATTTATGAAGGAGTTCATATCTAAACCAAATTCGGCAAACTAAGTTATAAAGGGATTGTATGCGAATACGATAAGCTAGAAATGAATGTTACTTGATATTTGAATTAAGTAAAGGGAGTTGAGATGAAAATGGTTTGATATTAAACCAGAACTGTATAAACGAGCTTCATAAAAAGAGATGTTAATTTATAACATCAATTTCAAATTAACGTTACTGAAAATGGCATTTTAGCGAAATGGATGAAAAGTGAAATAAGATTGCCCAGAGCAAAACATTAAAAGGGTTGGAAAAAGGATTTTTCTAATTGGTTTTGGAAATAGATTCAGAAATGGGATTTGTAGTAAGGATCGGAAGAATAAATTAAATAGGTAAAGGAGTAAAGATTTTAAAGTTCATGTTCTAGAAATCATTTATTAAAATCAATAAATGCAGTAATAGTAAGGAGATTTCAAAAATAAGAAAGTTTTAACTAAAATAGTAAAATGAGGTTTGTTGGCATCAGAATGAATATGGGTTTTGAATTACAATTCATATTTATCTTAAGATAAGAATGATGTTGATCAAGGTCTGAGAGGTAATTAAAATACCCCAACTTGAACGACTTCAGGATTATCGAAAGATAATATTAGTTGTAATGGTGAAGATATAAGAAGTAATTCATTTTGAGAAATAATATTGTAATGTTATTTGATGAGTTGGAAATATATATGACGGGATTCCCAACTGGAAGAAATATAAAAAGGGGGCTTGAAAATATGAAATGGCATGTCCAAAATAAAGAAATAAAAGGAATTGGTGAAGATATAACGATACTTTCAAAAGTAAGAAAAGAGACTTAGAATAAGTTTATTCTAAAGGATAAGTGATGGGGATTGGGTTCAAATAATGAGACCAAAAGGGAATTTCGAAATGATCATTTTAAGAATGATAAGTGGAATCGGTTCTCCAATTATAGGTAATAACTGATGTTATAGAAAATGTTTTAAAATGGTATTTCACGGGAAATGTGATATCGGTCTTAAGATATTTTTCTCGGTATCAGCATAAAATGATTTGAGAATATTATATCATTTTTAATGGCCAAGTGACGCTGTGTTCTGAACCAATGGATCTGTTTTACTTTTATGTTTGTTTATTTTGATAGTTAAATAACCAACTATCAAAATCTGGCCCGACGATATTGGTACGGGAAGACTGGGATCGAATTTATATTCGAAAACCATTCCGACCAATAAATACGAATACGTCGAAGATGCTGATCGAGATGGAGTAATTGAAGACCGTAGATCTTCATAAACGGAAGAATTACTTACAATCTCTGGCTGATCCCTAGAGATATACTGTGATTCTGTCGTGGCTGAAATCTACGGATTGCAAGGACTACTCGCTACTGATCTATAGGGTGATTCCTAGGATGCAGTAGGAGGGTGCCTTCGGTTCATCCTGTTCCTGGATGATGTGTATGGATGGATGTCTGACAGAGTATTTCTAGAAAGGTCACGTACATTGATTTCTTCAACCGTACCAAGAGTGGAAGCGGAGAAGGAAACTTCTTTTAGCTGACACATAAAGTATTGTTGTGGACGTCAATTAGTGATTTCGATGGATCTGACAATGTGGCATTCGAAGTGAATGTGATGTGCTGATTAAAAAGGTAAAGCGTGGCCTCAAGCCTCATCAACCGGGAAATGACAAAAATCGGGCAGGCAGCATGGCTATGTGGGTCGCTCCCATTAGGGTGTATAATCACCTATCTAGAGAAATTCTTTTTGCTTCTTTAATCTATCGATTCTGCCCATTCGGGAACGGTGGTTTGAGTCCAACCGTTGGTGATATACATTCGATACACTCAAGCGAAATGAGTGGTCGGTCATGTGAGGGCCGGGTTGCAAGACGTTCTTGTTGAACCCAGTGTATTTGCCTCTAGAGATACACGAGCGGCAGGTGGTCCCATACCTTGTCAAGGTCGGAATCCAATCTCCAATAAGCGCCCGAGGTTTTGTTTGTATACTATATATGTGGAGCGTGAGATGCAAGCGTTCCGCTAGATTGTTATTTACTTGTATGTAGACATTATTATAATATCAGAAAAGATATTGATTTCAAAACTGTTTTGGGTTATCGTAAGGTAAAAACCGTCCGTGTTTATATGTGGATTCGGTCTTACGATTATCCTTTTTTTTCGAAAAGATTTTCGAACTTTAAAATCAAGTTGGATGATCCCCTTAATACTGTGCGAGTTTTACTCACTCCGGTTCACCAGACTGACCCGGTGTTTTGTAAATGCTCGGGTTAGACCGGGGTGTACAGGTTCAGGTTACCAGATGATGTGAAGTCCATAGACGAGCTGAAGGAGTTCAGACGTATGATGATTCAACCGTTATTATTCCGCTGTGTGTTACATATTTGAGGACAGACTATTATAACTGTCCAGGTGAATTGCTGTACTCTGATGTTATAAGTATTATTTCAAGCTCTCAATAAAAGTTATTTCCATATTATATTTTGTTCCGCTGCGATGTGAGAATCTGTGTTGTGTTGATTCTTCTTCTTCTTCTATTCTAACATTTCTTTCTTTCTTTTCTCACCCTCTAACTTCTTTCTCCTAGCTTTCTGGGTTTTCGGTACTTGAGTTTTGGACACGGTTGGTATTAGTGTCGAGATTCTAGTGTCGAAATCCCGGGTCGCTACAGTTGGTATCGGAGCAATGGTTTAGGAAGAACCTAGGCTCTGTGGCATAACTCGATAGAGATTGGGTTAGTAACACCCTAGATCGAGTTGAGTGTATATATATGAGTGCGCGTATTTGTAGTTTGAGTACAAAATTATTTTTAATTATTTTGTAAAGAGGGTAAATGAAATAAATTTACCCAAAACATATTTTGTATAGAAAAAGGAAAATAATTCCTTAAATTATTGGTTGCCGGTATGAAACTTATATTGGCTTGATTGGTTGATTTAAATGGATTTGGTTATGAAATCGAAAAGATTTAAGCAAGAGAGAACTTCAAATGTGAACTAGAATAAACTTATGTTAAGTTAAAATGAGGTTAAAATTGGATTTGAATATTGAAATCGAATTCAATAGAAATATATGCAAATTAACAAAATTCAACTGAAGGATTGAAAATCGGTTGGATTGTATGGTTGAAATAAATTACATGGATATAGATTTAAACCTTGTTTTGGAACCCATTTGAAAAGAATAAGTCGAACATATTGGAATGAATTCAAACATGGCGAATTCAAGAGAAATATATAAAGGAATAACTGGATTGTTAGAAATAATGTAGTTGATTTGGTTACAGATATTGAAGTACAGGTTGGAAGATGAAGAGTTGTTGGTTGATTTGCTTGAAATTGGAATTGAGTGCCCAACAAAAAGGTAAACCTTAAAATATTGATTTGGTGGTTGATTTTATACCCCTGAGTTGGGTTAGCCGCTTGGCTTTGTTTTCTTTTGATCGATGTGAGGGCCGGAGTGGTGAGTTGTAGTGATTGGATGGAACAGTATAGAGGTGGTGTTGATAAATTTTTCGTAAAGTTTTTAAACTTAGAAATTATTTCTGATAATATTTTAATAAAAATTATTTTAAAAATATTTGGGTTTGAATCATTCTTCTTTTTACTTAGCAATTTCGAGGACGAAATTTATTTAAGGGGGGAAGAATGTAACGACCCGGGTTTTTCCAGTTGTTTGAATTCGAATATTTAAATTTGTTTAAATAGTTTATTTGGAAATATTAATGAATTTAGTATTGAATTCGTTTATGTAAATGACGCTTGAACGTTATATTTATATAAAATATAAAACGAGCTCGTAATAGGCGCGGTAGTTCGTAATTTTCGATTTGAACTTCAACTGAGAATACAGGATCTGATATAAGTCGGATTTCGTCGAAACAAGAAGCGTCTGAATCTTCTTGATAATATTTTTCTAATGTAAGAGAAAAATCGAGATTTCATCGTATAATTTGTAAGTTACGTTCAAATCAAATTTTCAAATAGTCGCTATAGAATCTTTCATCGACCGTAACAATTTATTTGAAATAATTGCACACTGGGTTCGAATTTAGACAAGGTTCTTTTGAGACGTAGTGTTAATTTAATTTTTAGAATTTTACTGTAATTTTTATTTCGTAAAATAAGCAACTTTTTATTTGGAGTATTTTGCACCTTGTGTCAGCATTTTGGGGGTTTCACAATATAAGTCAAACTACTGATGTTATTATATTTTTGAAGTCGTGAGGCAATGCTGGACACAACGGTGTTTTTATTTCTGTCCGTAGCGGCGTGAACATGAACAGAATTCTACGTTAAATCAAGGTACCGTGTTAAAATAAAAATAAATCTACCCTATATAAACCTCCCTAGGTAAAAATCGAGACCTACCCAAAATAAAGGTTCCTGCATGTCTAAATAGATATACTTTCTATCCTAGATTTTTCATACTGTTTAGTCACTGTTCCTAGCTTAAGCATGAGCAGTCTGTCAATAACATGTCACCTACCTGTAACTCACACAGTTATTACCTTTCTTCTCCACCCTTTCTTTTCCATCCTTCACGTGAATGACTAATGCATAGCAGGCCTCCCAATAAACAACAGCTACCCTATTTTACACCACATGGCTAGGCTCATATACACAAACCCATATCTGTCGAGATAACCAAAACACAAATGTCTAAATTTCTTAAGCTAGCCCAAACATCCCTTCCACGCTGTAAAGATGTACAATCACTTTTACAGGGACGTATTCACCTAGTACCCTACCCTATGATGTATCCTTGCTGACAAGCATTTATGCATGAAAATGACATTCCATTAACCTTGCCGACCAAGTCTCCGCAAATGAAAATGACATCTCATTCACCGTGCCGACCACGTTTATACTTAAGTGAAAGAGACACTGTATGACAGCAGCTTGCCGGCCACGCCAATCTCTTCCTATATATATATATACACACTCGCTTCACTGTATTCTCCAGCAAACAAATGAAACTGCAAACCCATTTCATCAACAAAATAATACTAGGCTGCCAAATAAAAATGGTAAAATGGTAAAAAAAAAAAAAAACTGTGGAGTGCGCTCTTAAAAAAAAAAAACAAACGATGAGATGGGGGTGAAACAGTAGGTGTAATGGCAGGTCGGTGGATATCTGCGCGGGGTTCGGATGGTCAAGAAAAAGAGAGAAGCAGGGTGGTGATGTACGAGGTTAGGCGCTGTGTTTTTGAGCATACAGGTGGAAGACGTGGGGAGTTTGGTGAAAGTGAGCACGGGTTTTTGATGAACATGGAGTTCACGGCATGCGGGAGGGTCAGATTTAGTAAAAAAAAAAAAAAAGAAAAAAAAAAAGAAAGAAAGAAGTATAAAAACGAAACTGGGATGGTGCAAATGGGAACAAGGGACGTGAGAACAAAGGGAGACAAGGTGGGAAAGGATTGGATGGGGAGAAGGGTGTCACGCATGGGTAAAACAGTAGGCTTTGGACTAGGAAGGATAGGCAAACGCCTAAAGCAGTGCGTTCTACTTAAACATGGAGTATCATGAGTTGGAGTGCACGAGTTTGTTTCAGCGTGAAAGCATCGTTGGAGAAGAAGTGTTATCTGGAGGATGCACTACTGTGCAACATGGTTTGGGTGGGCCAGTTTGCTCGTGGGCTTTTGGGCCGGATTAAAAAAAAAAAAAAAAGAAGAAGAAGTAGAGAGTGAAGTTGCGTTGCAACTTGGCAGGTGGGACAGAGCAACGTATGCAAGAGGATGAGGCATGGTTTGGAACTAAAGGGGCTGTTGTTAGGAAGTTTGAGAAGAAGAATGAAGCTAGCACGTCCGAGCAAGTATAAACAGTAGGTGAGATGGTAGAAGATCTGACTCGACACATTTATGTTTAAATAACGTAAGTAATTAGTTTTAATTATAATTAAACAAATATTATTTAAATTTAAACGGCTAACTTATTTAACCGATAATTTCGGTATACGTTAACAGAACCGAGCGCAGTTAGTCGCGATGGAACTGCATTGACAAGCACGACATATAAAGCTGATTTGGTTGGCATTGAAGGCTACCGGGATTTCTGATAAAATTAAACGACGGTTAAAGCGACTTGTCTTAATGACGGATAAAATCAAGGTGAGTAAAAACTCACTCAGTTACCCCATTTATATTTTATATAAATCGGGTTTTATTATTTGGTTGCCATGTTTGCTAATTATTGGCTGATTTGATGATTGTCTGGATGTTGTTAAGTATTGGTATATTGATTATTTAAATTAAACGGTTGTTTAATTTAAAATGAAATGAAATCGTTATTTTTAACGATTATTTCCAACGAAGGTAACTTACCTTGTTGGTTACGTTTATAATAATATAAACGTATTTGGATGCTTGAATGGTTGTTATTGGTTGACCACTATCAGTTAAATTGATTATTTATTTGCACATGATCATTATATGAACTGTTTAACCGACATGATTGAAATATTGACTTGGTGGTTGTTTGTTGAATCTAAATTCAACATATGTTTGATTATTAACCAATGAGCGATATTGGTTGAGAAATTTATAGCAGATGGCCAAGATACAAGCTGTGTTTATAAAGATCAATGTACCGTCAAGTGAATCGGTAGAAAAATGAAGTTATGAAATTTATTTTATAACTAAATAGAGATTTTAAATAAATTATTTTAAATGAAGTTTATTTAAGTGAGTTAGAAATGAAAAGAAATATTTGAGTTTTAAAGGGGATTTATGAAGGAGTTCATATCTAAACCAAATTCGGCAAACTAAGTTATAAAGGGATTGTATGCGAATACGATAAGCTAGAAATGAATGTTACTTGATATTTGAATTAAGTAAAGGGAGTTGAGATGAAAATGGTTTGATATTAAACCAGAACTGTATAAACGAGCTTCATAAAAAGAGATGTTAATTTATAACATCAATTTTAAATTAACGTTACTGAAAATGGCATTTTAGCGAAATGGATGAAAAGTGAAATAAGATTGCCCAGAGCGAAACATTAAAAGGGTTGGAAAAAGGATTTTTCTAATTGGTTTTGGAAATAGATTCAGAAATGGGATTTGTAGTAAGGATCGGAAGAATAAATTAAATAGGTAAAGGAGTAAAGATTTTAAAGTTCATGTTCTAGAAATCATTTATTAAAATCAATAAATGCAGTAATAGTAAGGAGATTTCAAAAATAAGAAAGTTTTAACTAAAATAGTAAAATGAGGTTTGTTGGCATCAGAATGAATATGGGTTTTGAATTACAATTCATATTTATCTTAAGATAAGAATGATGTTGATCAAGGTCTGAGAGGTAATTAAAATACCCCAACTTGAACGACTTCAGGATTATCGAAAGATAATATTAGTTGTAATGGTGAAGATATAAGAAGTAATTCATTTTGAGAAATAATATTGTAATGTTATTTGATGAGTTGGAAATATATATGACGGGATTCCCAACTGGAAGAAATATAAAAAGGGGGCTTGAAAATATGAAATGGCATGTCCAAAATAAAGAAATAAAAGGAATTGGTGAAGATATAACGATACTTTCAAAAGTAAGAAAAGAGACTTAGAATAAGTTTATTCTAAAGGATAAGTGATGGGGATTGGGTTCAAATAATGAGACCAAAAGGGAATTTCGAAATGATCATTTTAAGAATGATAAGTGGAATCGGTTCTCCAATTATAGGTAATAACTGATGTTATAGAAAATGTTTTAAAATGGTATTTCACGGGAAATGTGATATCGGTCTTAAGATATTTTTCTCGGTATCAGCATAAAATGATTTGAGAATATTATATCATTTTTAATGGCCAAGTGACGCTGTGTTCTGAACCAATGGATCTGTTTTACTTTTATGTTTGTTTATTTTGATAGTTAAATAACCGACTATCAAAATCTGGCCCGACGATATTGGTACGGGAAGACCGGGATCGAATTTATATTCGAAAACCATTCCGACCAATAAATACGAATACGTCGAAGATGCTGATCGAGATGGAGTAATTGAAGACCGTAGATCTTCATAAACGGAAGAATTACTTACAATCTCTGGCTGATCCCTAGAGATATACTGTGATTCTGTCGTGGCTGAAATCTACGGATTGCAAGGACTACTCGCTACTGATCTATAGGGTGATTCCTAGGATGCAGTAGGAGGGTGCCTTCGGTTCATCCTGTTCCTGGATGACGTGTATGGATGGATGTCTGACAGAGTATTTCTAGAAAGGTCACGTACATTGATTTCTTCAACCGTACCAAGAGTGGAAGCGGAGAAGGAAACTTCTTTTAGCTGACACATAAAGTATTGTTGTGGACGTCAATTAGTGATTTCGATGGATCTGACAATGTGGCATTCGAAGTGAATGTGATGTGCTGATTAAAAAGGTAAAGCGTGGCCTCAAGCCTCATCAACCGGGAAATGACAAAAATCGGGCAGGCAGCATGGCTATGTGGGTCGCTCCCATTAGGGTGTATAATCACCTATCTAGAGAAATTCTTTTTGCTTCTTTAATCTATCGATTCTGCCCATTCGGGAACGGTGGTTTGAGTCCAACCGTTGGTGATATACATTCGATACACTCAAGCGAAATGAGTGGTCGGTCATGTGAGGGCCGGGTTGCAAGACGTTCTTGTTGAACCCAGTGTATTTGCCTCTAGAGATACACGAGCGGCAGGTGGTCCCATACCTTGTCAAGGTCGGAATCCAATCTCCAATAAGCGCCCGAGGTTTTGTTTGTATACTATATATGTGGAGCGTGAGATGCAAGCGTTCCGCTAGATTGTTATTTAGTTGTATGTAGACATTATTATAATATCAGAAAAGATATTGATTTCAAAACTGTTTTGGGTTATCGTAAGGTAAAAACCGTCCGTGTTTATGTGTGGATTCGGTCATACGATTATCCTTTTTTTTCGAAAAGATTTTCGAACTTTAAAATCAAGTTGGATGATCCCCTTAATACTGTGCGAGTTTTACTCACTCCGGTTCACCAGACTGACCCGGTGTTTTGTAAATGCTCGGGTTAGACCGGGGTGTACAGGTTCAGGTTACCAGATGATGTGAAGTCCATAGACGAGCTGAAGGAGTTCAGACGTATGATGATTCAACCGTTATTATTCCGCTGTGTGTTACATATTTGAGGACAGACTATTATAACTGTCCAGGTGAATTGCTGTACTCTGATGTTATAAGTATTATTTCAAGCTCTCAATAAAAGTTATTTCCATATTATATTTTGTTCCGCTGCGATGTGAGAATCTGTGTTGTGTTGATTCTTCTTCTTCTTCTATTCTAACATTTCTTTCTTTCTTTTCTCACCCTCTAACTTCTTTCTCCTAGCTTTCTGGGTTTTCGGTACTTGAGTTTTGGACATGGTTGGTATTAGTGTCGAGATTCTAGTGTCGAAATCCCGGGTCTCTACAAATGCACCATGCACTCATGTAGAAATTATATGCATGTCAGGAAATTTTGCATGCATACATCATCACATGTTACACTTACACGTTAGGATTGAACTCACTCTAGCAAGTCTGTAGTGCATAATCACTATGAGTTATGGATGTTTTATGGATGTCTATAAGATAACATGGGTATGTAACACATTTGTTAGAGCGAGTTGTGCTTTCGCTCCTTCAAAAAGATTTCTGGACAAAATCTCTTTTAAGGGGGAGAAAATGTAACACCTCATAAAAAATACCCTAAATAAACATAGATGATTAAATTAAATAAAAACAACAATAAATTAATAAATTGTTAATGGGTAGAAATTAGCAATTTTGAATAAGTTTAATTGGGCTACGAAGGTATTGTTGTTGCGTTAGTGACGAGATTCTGAACACTATTTCAAATCTCGCAAATATCGCCCGAGATCTCCTTTGAGAACTCGTTTTCAGCTCCTTTCGATATGAAGCAGCAAATATCACTCTAAATTTTCTTTCGAATATATCGCCCGAGATATTGCAATATCGAATGGTATATCGATAGAGATGAAATTTTGGAATATTGTCCAAGATCTTAGTTTTTTTGGTTAAAATTTAAATATATGCCTGAACTAAAACAATAATTAAAAAACTCAAATCTAGCCATGATAATCTTTTGTTATTTTACATTTTGCATACTAAGTGACCATATTGTATGTTTATATATGTTCTACGATTCTTATGATTTTTATATTCGTTTTTTGTAACGACCTGGCTTTTTGACTGCCTCAAGTCAGTAATTAAACCAACTCAAACCGTTCAATAGGACAGATTGTTATTGCTTATGAAGTTGAAATACAAATCATCACAGAATCACAGACACAGAGCACAGAATATCTCACAGCGGAAGTAAAAATTTATATAATATTACCAAATCTTTAAATTTACATAATATCATAGTACATAATAAATATAGAAATAACGGAAGGATGACTATAGAACCATACTAATATTTGGTAGTAAACAGAGATGGGCATAACTGCATATGACATAGCAGACAGATGGCTAGATCTCCAATGAATCTCAAGCTCTAACAGACATATTTCCAAGCTGAAATACTCGATCTGACTCGGGCATTTTATAAGGAATAAAACAAACAAAATACACGAGTCAGGACTAACAGTCTCATACAAGTAAATTAACTCAAATGAAGTGTCCACTGAAATGTACAATAACTTAAAGGATGTTCAGGATTTCCATCCTCTAAGGATCCACGAAACTAATATCTATATAATAATACGCTATTATTGTAATGTCTATTCAATAAAGTAAATAAATGAAAATAGCGTAAGCGGGATTACATTTTTACCCTTATACTGTTTATAATATCGTATTCTATACAGTACCGTAAACCCGACCTAACACGGATGGCATCAGAGGGCACTCCATAGGTGCAATACAAATCAAAATCGTATGGGGCTCGCTAAGGTAAATGACAAGGCACTCGAGGCAATACCAGGGTAGGATTCTACCAACTGCACTCCCGGACCGGTGGTAACGCATAGCAGCCACTACCGCCCACCTCGGAACATACTCCCAAATCAAAAGGGTTACCCCAAATCATAAACATAGTCATAGAAATGGTATCGAAGAAGTGTGTCCGATCAAAGGTGCTACCTCAATTAGTCATGGTATGGCTCCTGTTTTAGTCATTTTATTATGACCCGAAGGTCAAGGCCATTTCGTTATCGTTCGCCTCCTTCAATCCAGTAATTGCCTCCAATCATTAAGCTTCATTCTGGATACATCATCACGTACACAGTTGTTAAAGTGGTATCGGCACTGACATAGAGTATGTCACTTACCGACTTCGGTCTCTTTAACAACCGACGCTTACATTTTCCACACCGTGGTCATTAGATTTGAAATCATATCTCGAGTATCATCAAATCGATTTATTTCAAGTATCGCCCAAAATCGAATTATCCAATAATTTGTTATTAACTTGGTCGAGATTTCAAATCCAATACTTACTAATATTCCTTGTCAACCATTCGAGTTTAGGTTTCAATTTCCGCAAAATCTCAATTTCTTGAAATTTTTATTTTAATCACTTATCAAACTATTTCAGTTGGGGTTACACCTATTTCTCAAAATAGCATTATCATCCCCAAATCTTCACTCATTCCTTTGGTTTCATGAGCCCGGATTGGACGTGGATTCATCTATAAAATATATTTAGAAAAGGTATGTTTTGAAAAGTATTTTCTTATTAAATTAAAAATAAGGTATATACATATACATATAGTTGAAATTTATTATAAAATTTATATAGCTAAAGTAATCAAAAACATTTATAAAAGGATGTTTGAAAAAAATCAAGTAATGCGGAAAATAGGTTTTATTCAAAATATAAATCCAATCCACTCCTGAATCTAAGTCTCGCCATTTCTATTTCCATTTAATAATCATTCGAACTCCCTTTTAATATAATTCCAAACAATTGCAACTTAAGTTATTACCCAAGTGGCGATTTTGTTAAATTCCAAATTATTTATCAAACTCAAATTCGCCATGGCCTAGATAAGCATATTTCTCTTTTACTTGAATTTAACAAATTTACATTTGATAAATCTTTTACATGGAAATAGTAGAAATCATTAGACAAGTTACATGTGTTAAAACAAGTTCTAAAGCATTTAACAAGATTAAACCCTTTATATTGAACTATCAGTCTTTAAATTCGTTTTATAAAATTTATTATGTGAAACATAAAGCTTATGGAGATGGCATTTAAAATAAATTTTAACTTATAAAATCATCTTTAAAACTAAATTATATGCAAAATTTGATTTCTTATAAATTCAAAGTTCCCTTTTAACACTTCTTCTTGTTATACGGAAATTTTCACAAAACATTTCTTTTTAGAAAAAACGATATAATTATTTTAAAATAATTTATTTTTATTGACCACGGTGTCCGTATGAAGTTTTCTACCCTATGGTCAAGTGATACGGATATTAATCATTTCAATCTGTTCTTTAAAATATTCGAATCCCGGGTATGTATCATTTCAACTTGCATCCCAAATCGATTCGAATATATATACAGGGGTTCGGGTATATATCATTTCAACCCGTCTTGTTCTACAATCTAAGGGGGAACTTGCATGATGAGAAAATAAACATACATATCAAGTATACATCCATTTTGTGTCATGTGAAATAATCGTGAGTGTCGCACGTGCACAACCACAAAGCAAACAAATCTAGAGAACTCTAACATTTCATTCAACATCTCATATTTTTAATTCACCTAATAATCAGTTAGTCTGTGAATGAGAAAAACTCACCTTTCGAACGAAGAAGATAGATGTGAAACCGACAATAAAGCTGGAACGAACGCGATGCCGACCAAAGACAACTTCAAGTTAATTTATATACACATACACACGAGTATATGTGTACATAAATAAAGTTTCAATTTCCCAAAGCATGACGAAACCCGTTTGGCTACAAATCCTAACACAAATTTCAGTGAATACTAAGTCAACCGGACTGCATCATATTTGTGTATATTTCTTTCTATATATACATATATATATATATATATATATAAATTTTTTTATTTTTGAAAGGGTGTTCAAGAAAAGTACCTAAGCTTCAAACAACATTAACCAGTAGACCGCCTACTGTACCCGAATCCGACAACGAGACTGAATTTGCTGACCGCGGCCATTTACCAACAGGACAGCCTTTCAGGTATAAAATCAAACAACTGGAGTGCACTGCAAATGTACTCAACCATCTTGCCCCTTTTCCCCGACACAAATCTAGGCTTGAGGAGGATCGCCACGACCAGAGGCCTTTAGATCATCGGAGACTAGATTTTGAAGCAATTGCGAGGTCAGATGGATGGTACAACCTGCAATTAGTCGCACGTTACTGCCTATCTCGATGAACGCACGCACTGGTGACGAGGGCATCACTGCTCGGAGGATTTGAAATGGGGATCTAGTGGCGGTTCTAGACCCAATATGGTGGATAAGCTCAGACGATAGTGGATGGTAGTAACAGCGAATAATACAGGAGAGGAAGGTAGAGGAAGTGATTGCAAGAGTGGCTTTGTTGCAGAAGGACACAAACAGATCGGCATGGGTAAAGTTAGGAGGCCATGAATTCGACCTTTTTTCCAATTTGGGTATTTTTCTCTGAGAGAAAATGAAATGACAATTAGGAAAAGGGGACGGTGAAAGAAAATAAAAGGAAATGAATGGTGAAATAAGGAGGACATGCGGTGTAAAGCGTGGACACGGTGAAAGAAAAAGGAACACGTGGAATAAATTTCAGAACACGGCACACATGGTGAATGAATGCTTTAACAGTTGAACAAGTGTAAAGCTGCTTTTTTTTAATCATACCTTCATACAAATACATTTTGACACAAATACTGAAAATACAAACAATAGGATACGGATGGAAACACAGAACGACGTTTTCTATTTACGCATCTCAAATGTTATATTGAAAATTCAAATTAAATTATATTAGATTAAATATCACCAATATTAAATTCAACAAAATATTTAAACGGGTATAAAAGAAAATTTAGTTTATACATACAAAAATTTAACAAACTTTTATATAAATTTACAAAGCATTATCATTTTAAAAGCAAACACTTCGTCCGAAATAACTAAAGGTCCAATTTTTATGTCTAAATCTAAATACAAATATTAATTTTTAACATTGAAATTTAATTTAAATTATGTTTTAAATATTGAAATTTTCTGGGCCATTACAATCTCCCCCCACTTAAAGCTTTTCGTCCTCGAAAAGGAAACGTCTACGCATATAACTTACCTACTATTTAGTTTATCGAACTCTTCTCTCTTCTTTTTTTTTCCATTAGATAGAATATAAATTTTAGAATTTTAAAACACAAAATTTTCTAACGCCTGGATTTACAGAAAATTTTGGCAGCATCTCCCCTGCACGGTTCGATCGGGAAAATTTTCCCGTAGACAAAACCACAAAAACACAAAATATACATCTCATCTATACGATGAGGCATCCCAAATTAGGGGAAAACAGAAAAAAACAACCCAACTACAATATTTAATCCAAGATACATACCTTATTTAGCGTTTTTAAAGCGTATTTGCTTATTTTTATTTGCATTTGCGCAAAAAAGAGCTCCGTAAGCATAGTGCGCCATTGCAACCTACTAAGACACTCAACAAATATATGAGAATCGTATGTATATAAAGCAAAAGCTATTTGAATAACATGAACAAAATACAATGCAACCAACAAGGCACGTAACAATAAGATATATGCAACTGAATTAATTACACAATCAATGTTTTCTTTTCTTTTTTCTCTTTTTTTTATATTCGCAGCGGCCTTTGCCGCTGCTTTCGCGGGCTGCAGCAGCCCCGGCGCTGCTGCTACGGCACAGCAGCAGCCTCACTGCTGTTGCTGGATGCAGCAGTTTTTTTTCTTTTTCTTTTTGCGCTATTTGTTTCAGTTCAGTTGTAAAATTGCACTACACAACTTCTACTTACCCATTAATTAGCAAAACGTTTATATGATGATTTATATATAAGAGTGCCAATATCACTTAAATTGTTTTCCTAAAAAAACACAATGTATGACTCAGAATAGGGGCAAATTGGAGTTCGGTCCGAAAAGCTGAGGTTGGTTTGCTGGAATTGTGGAGAGTATATGCTGTTGAGGATGAAATTTGTGGAGTAGTAGCTCCTTTGGTTGTACTTATTATAAGAAATGAAGCAAATTGGTTTGCTTTATGGTGTGAAGGTAGTGCAGGTGGGGTTTAGATTTTATGCTAGCGATTTGTATGATGGTGGATTAAGATATTAGGAAGGCTATGGTTTATGTAACTATTCAGGTAAAAGTTAAATATGCACCTCATATGGCCATCATACCCTTAATGTTAGACAGAAAGCTCTGAAATCTTATTTTCCAAATATGGGCAATTCAGTTAAACTGCCATCTAATTGCGTACTGTCTCCTGATGCATGCACGATCTATTCAGCCGACTTACTTTTTCAAATTCTGAAACATGCAATTGCAAAATAGTACGCATGGTTGTTCTGCACATTTGTAAGTAATCAAATCAAGACAATCAAAAATTCAAATGAAGGAACAGTAGTGGAAGCATTAGTATAACGCAAAGAACTTAGTCATTTCCTAGATAACTTGCCAAGTATTTCCTGTTAAAACACTTGATTTTTGCCCAATTATCAAGTGAAACAATAAATGAGGTATCTATTTATTTATTATTATTTTCCATTGCTTATTGATAATAATGTAAGTCGTGAACAACCTATTTCATATTATACAGTTGCATTGATTTAGAATTTCAGTGAGGATACTTCCAGTTGATAATATTTGTGGTCATACAATTGTACAATTTTTTTTCTTATTATAAGGTTCACTTCTCCCTATATCTGCTCACAAGCCTAGCCTAGATCTGCAATCTTTTTTGTTCAATTCTTATTTGTCGCCTTTAATAACAACATGTAACTCAAAAATTCACAAAGACTATTATTATCATAATCCATTCTATTCAATTTCTTTTCATTCACATTGTTAAGATACGCACATTCACTTATATTATCTTGGTTTGCACTTAGTTCATTGATTTGCAAATTACCAATCAAGCATAAATTATTCATATACTACTAACGAGAGGAGATCCCGAGCTTATATATTTTTCCATACTTGAATTTCACATTTAAGAATCCCAATTATAGTTATAATGGGGAGGATAAAACGGTTCGAATGTTTAAGTGTGAACTTAAGGGTATATTTTTATGCCCAGATATTGATTTCCGTAGGCTGAGCTTGCATAGTTGATGATGCTCATGAATCAAGTCATATATTTGCATGGATCACCAATTGTCGTATTAAACCAAAAGAAAATATTTTTGTAATGTATCTTGCTGCCTTACGATTGCAGCCACCTCTTTAGCAGCAGGAGCTTTTTCTCACTTCATGTTTGTCTTGAAATATTGTGGTTATCAAAGAAATTTCATTACATACTAAACTTATAAATTTTTAAGGGATCCATTTAAATATTTATTTGAAAATCGAGGTGTACTTATTTTTATATCAAAACTATGAATGTGTTTATATAATCCCATCTGTTTGAACTCCTTTAGAAAACAAATATTAAGTCCAAGCATACTTTTTTTTAAAGCTCATTCAAATTTCATACGATATATACGTATGTATATTTGACACAAACCACCATTCTAAATTTCTCTACTCATATATATATGGAAATTCTTATGATTTTACACATTAATATTTCACTTCATTTTCCCAGTATCCTCAAAATCAAATTTTATTCTTATTCGTCCTTAATTATTTTTAGAATAAGGCTTTATATATTAATTCGACATCTCAACTGGAATATATTTTCCTCACTTTCGAGACTTGAAAATAATAACTGGTGATACTGCAGCAATCAGCAGAATCATTTTCAAGAGACTATAGTGTGACTCTATATTTATCTAGTACGCAAAGGATTTAGTTCATACGTTGGCCAGGCGTATGTCCAAAATCTTCCCATACCTGATAGTCTAGCCTTTGACGTCAAATGTAATACTCGAAACTCTTCTCTCTTTTTTTTCAACAAGGAATATATAATATTTTCAAAATATATGCCAAATAGTATCTCAAAACATAACTTATTGTAAAAGTTCCGAACAAGGAAAATTATATCTTCCCGGCTTATTCTTTTGTCAAATTTTAGATTACCATCATTTATCGAAATATACTACTTTATAATTTCACAGGAAAATCATATATAGTTTCAAAGCATATAATATATAAGGCTTATTTTTGCATTTTAGATTCCCAATACATATTGTTTCCAAATCCTATGAAATCCCCTGTGTAAATATTTTACAAAAGTCGCCATTTTAAATTCCATGTTTCATAAAAAAAAAAATTAGTTCCAAGAATACACCTCAAGTATCAAGTTGCTATTTTATTTACTCAAATCTTTTAATATTTTTGCTTTGAACTCATGAAGTTTTTTTTTTTTTTTTTTTTTTTACCCTTTAGTCATAAAAGAAAAATTAACCAAGTCATTTGTTTTTCCAAACGTTTCAATTTACAAGTTATACTAGCATACAACTGACAATAAATTTTAAGTTCAAACTATATTAACCAATGAAATTTTCTTAATATAGGGTTATAAGTTTATATATAACCCCAAAACCATTGGATTTCAATTCAATATATTTAATACAATCAGGTATTTAACACTTAGGCGTCATCCCATTTTTATTTTAAATTCTCACATCCTAATTCAATTCAATTCGAGCTAAATCCGAACATAAGCTAGAAGTTGAACGAGGGAATGAGACGGATCAAAAGATTTCATCCATGATACATTAACTTGGACCGAAGAAATTCGGAATTTAGGAAGCGACAAATTCTATATCTCCTAAAACATGACAAAGCACGATTGAAACCTGGATTCAGAAAATCCTAACTTAGGAAGATCCAGCAGAGGAATGAGTTCAAAGGACTAAAATTTAAACAAGATATATTTATAAAACAAGGCTGAAATTTCAAATTATTCTTATATATAGAAAATCCTTTTAAAATTCCTTAAAACAAATTTTTTTTCTTTCTAAATACGCTCTCTCAATTATGATTCCAAGACGATTTCACTCATTCTAGAGTATTTATACTCCATCTCTAATGAGTGTTTCAACCTCATAAGCTAAGCTTTGTATAAACCAAAGCTTTGATACCATGTTGTAATGACCTGGATTTTTGACCGCCTCAAGTTAGTAATTAAACCAACTCAAACTATTCAAAAGGACAGATTGTTATTGCTTATGAAGTTGAAATACAAAGCATCATAGAATCACAGACACAGAACACAGAATATCTCACAGCGGAAGTAAAAATTTATATAATATTACCAAATCTTTAAATTTACATAATATCATAGTACAGATTAAATATAGAAATAGCGGAAGGATGACTATAGAACCATATTAATATTCGGTAGTAAGAAGTGATGGGCATAACTGCATATGACATAGCAGACGGATGGCTAGATCTCCAATGAATCTTAATCTCTAACAGACATATTTCCAAGCTGAAATACTCGATCTGACTCGGGCATTTTATAAGGAATAAAACAAACAAAATACACGAGTCAGGACAAACAGTCTCATATAAGTGAATTAACTCAAATGAAGTGTCCACTGAAATGTACAATAACTTAAAGGATGTTCGGGATTTCCATCCTCTAAGGATCCGCGAAACTAATATCTATATAATAATACGCTATTATTGTAACGTCTATTCAGTAAAGTAAATATAATGAAAATAGCGTAAGCGGGATTACATTTTTACCCCTACACCGTTTATAATACCGTATTCTATATAGTACCGTAAACCCGACCTAACACGGATGGCATCAGAGGGCACTCCATAGGTACGGTATAAATCAAAATCGTATGGGGCTCGCTAAGGTAAATGACAAGGCACTCGAGGCAATACCAGGGTAGGATTCTACCAATTGCACTCCCGGACCGGTGGTAACGCATAACAGCCACTACCGCCCACCTCGGAACACACTCCCAAATCAAAAGGGGGTACCCCAAATCATAAACATAGTCATAGAAATGGTATCGAAGAAGCGTGTCCGATCAAAGGTGCTACCTCAATTAGTCACGGTATAGCTCCTGTTTAGTCATTTTATTATGACCCGAAGGTCAAGGCCATTTCGTTATCGTTCGCCTCCTTCAATCCAGTAATTGCCTCCAATCATTATGCTTCATTCTGGATACGTCATCACGTACACAGTTGTTAAAGTGGTATCGTCACTGACATAGAGTATGTCACTTACCGACTCCGGTCTCTTTAACAACCGACGCTTACATTTTCCACACCGTGGTCATTAGATTTGAAATCATATCTCGAGTATCATCAAATCGATTTATTTCAAGTATCGCCCAAAATCGAGTTATCCAATAATTTGTTATTGACTTGATTGAGATTTCAAATCCAATACTTACTAATATTCCTTGTCAACCATTCGAGTTTAGGTTTCAATTTCCGCAAAATCTTAATTTCTTGAAATTTTTATTTTAATCACTTATCAAACTATTCCAGTTGGGGTTACACCTATTTCTCAAAATATCATTATCATCCCCAAATCTTCACTCATTCCTTTGGTTTCATGAGGTCGGATTGGACGTGGATTCATCTATAAAATATATTTAGAATAGGTAGGTTTTGAAAAGTATATGCTTATTAAATTAAAAATAAGGTATATACATATACATATAGTTGAAATTTATTATAAAATTTATATAGCTAAAGTAATAAAAAACATTTATAAAAGAATGTTTGAAAAAAATTAAGTAATGCGGAAAATAGCTTTTATTCAAAATATTAATCCAATCCACTCCTAAATCCAAGTCTCGCCATTTCTATTTCCATTTCATAATCATTCGAACTCCTTTTCAATATAATTCCAAACAATTGCAACATAAGTTATTAGCCAAGTGACGATTTTGTTGAATTCCAAATTAGTTATCAAACTCAAATTCACCATGGCCTAGATAAGCATATTTCTCTTTTACTTGAATTTAACAAATTTACATTTGATAAATCTTTTACATGGAAATAGTAGAAATCATTAGACAAGCTACATGTTTTAAAACAAGTTGTAAAGCATTTAACATGGTGAAACCTTTTATATTGAACTATCAGTCTTTAAATTCATTTTATAAAATTTATTATGTGAAACATAAAGCTTATGGAGAAGGCATTTAAAATAAATTTTAACTTATAAAATCATCTTTAAAACTAAATTATATGCAAAATTTGATTTCTTATAAATTCAAAGTTCCCTTTTAACACTTCTTCTTGTTATACGGAAATTTTCACAAAACATTTCTTTTTAGAAAAAACGATATAATTATTTTAAAATAATTTATTTTTATTGACCACGGTGTCCGTATAAAGTTTTCTACCCTATGTTCAAGTGATACGGATATTAATCATTTCAATCCGTTCTTTAAAATATTCGAATCCCGGATATGTATCATTTCAACCCGCATCCCAAATCGATTCGAATATATATACAGGGGTTCAGGTATATATCATTTCAACCCCTCTTGTTCAACAATCTAAGGGGGAACTTACATGATGAGAAAATAAACATACATATCAAGTATACATCCATTTTGTGTCATGTGAAATAATCGTGATTGTCGCACGTGCACAACCACGAAGCAAACAAATCTAGAGCACTCTAACATTTCATTCAACATCTCATATTTTTAATTCACCTAATAATCAGTTAGTCTGTGAATGAGAAAAACTCACCTTTCGTACGAAGAAAATAGATGTGAAACCGACAATAAAGCTGGAACGAACGCGGTGCCGACCAAGGACAACTTCAAGTTAATTTATATACACATACACACGAGTATATGTGTACATAAATAAAGTTTCAATTTCCTAAAGCATGACGAAACCCGTTTGGCTACAAATCCTAACACAAATTTCAGTGAATACTAAGTCAACCGGACTGCATCATATTTGTGTATATTTCTTTCTATATATACATATATATATAATTTTTTTATTTTTGAAAGGGTGTTCAAGAAAAGTACCTAAGCTTCAAACAACATTAACCAGTAGACCGCCTACTGTACCCGAATCCGACAACGAGATTGAATTTGCTGACCGCGGCCATTTACCAACAGGACAGCCTTTCAGGTATAAAATCAAACTACTGGAGTGCACTACAAATGTACTCAACCATCTTGCCCCTTTTCCCCGACACAAATCTCGGCTTGAGGAGGATCGCCACGACCAGAGGCCTTCAGATCATCAGAGACTAGATTTTGAAGCAATTGCGAGGTCAGATGGATGGTACAACCTGCAATTAGTCGCACGTTACTGCCTATCTCGATGAACGCACGCACTGGTGACGAGGGCATCTGTGACGGCCCGCCCCGAACCAACCGACGTTTACTCCAATTGTGCGCTGTACACATGTCCAATTGGCATGGGACGGTCGCCAAAGAAGAGAAAGAAAGAAGAGGAACCAAATAAAGAACCTGTAATATGTCTCACAGCGCATGGAATAAAATATAATAGCCAACATAAACGTGACATAAAACAGATGAGACAGTGCATAAGCTGAAAACTTGAACTAACATCATCAGAGTAGCGGAAATATCAAATACAGCTTATTACAACTTCAAAATACTGTCTCTAAGATAAGCAAAATAGGTATGCTACTAATGCCCAAAGTAGATACCGATCACGACACAGGGAGAATAACTATATATCGTACGTGGAGCCTCCTGCTCGTCTTCAGTCCATCTACCAAGCGCACTACCAGCTATCCCTGTCTCTAGTCTGCTCGTGTGAGCACCCAGAGTAATAAGAAGAAACATAAAACTCTGGGTCAGACATCAGTCTGGTATGAGTGGTAGCAAGCATAAACGGAATAATAACAGGTATACTAAGTCATACCTGAACCTGGACCTGCAACCAAAGAGTTAGTACTACACGGTACAATACTCTGTGATTTCACAAACACATAATATAAATATACGGGGGTGGGGATGTGTATGTCAAACAATCAAGCATAGCAACCATCCTCACAACTCTCACTCAGTGCGTAA
Source organism: Allium sativum (assembly GCA_030737875.1). Classification (NCBI taxonomy): domain Eukaryota; kingdom Viridiplantae; phylum Streptophyta; class Magnoliopsida; order Asparagales; family Amaryllidaceae; genus Allium; species Allium sativum. Next base: position 26,047,938 of record CM060927.1, on the reverse strand, counting down.
AGCATACGGTATCTACTTCTTTGATCACCATAACCCTTCAAGAAAACGACAGAACTCGACTTTGTACGACTATGTCCATTCCTACTACCACCAACGCCAAACCTATGGGATCACGCCCAACGTATCCATCATCCTACTCCATTGGTAGGTAGCTCCCTAGTCGCACCATATCCAAAGCCCGAGTCCGTCCATACACCTCTAATACATAGTGATCCAAAGTCATAGACACCGACAACTCCTTAGCACACGTCCCGCAGCAAAGCCCAATCACGAAGTGAACTCATTGGTTCCCGTCTGGATCCTGAGCTCGAACTTCCACTTGAACTACCTTTGCATTTCGGGTTATGGATCTCCATTGGATCGGTTCGGATCCCTTTCATCATCATTGGGATCGTGGTCTTCATCGTCTCGGTTCGTGACTGCTACCTCGGATCGAATCGGAGTGCACCATCGGTTCGTGGCCTCCAGTTCCATCTGGATCGGATCGGGGTCCTTCATGGTACACTGGATCGGTTCGTGGCTTCCAGTTCCATCTGGATCGGATCGGGTTCTCCACCACGCAACGGCTCGGGTCACGCCTCCTGGTCATAGCTCCAAGCCCCTCGCCCTCCTCCAAGTCTCCGGTTCGTTGTCCTCAAGGTGATCAGATCGGATCGTGTCGTTATCACTCCAGGTGGGTCGGGTCGGAGTCTTCAATCACCAAGCCTTGAATCGCGACTTCTCGGATCGGTTCGGATCCTTCAGCTCGTGGCGCAGCTTGCTTCGCTATAACGATCGGTTCGGTTCGTGGTGAAGGGAAATGGGCGGTTCGGATCGGGTAGGGGCGATCCGATCCGATTTCCTGCACCGATTCCTGCAACCTTCCAGCAAGTGTTTATACGCCTCTCGACGGCGTTTTCGACCATTCTAACTATTGAAACCAATCACAAAGCATGTCATAGTGTCATAGCAATACATACAAGTGACCTCAAACACCAAAACAACAACATGGTATGATAAAATGGATCAAACATAGCCAAAACCCCATGTTTTCCCTTAAGCATATGTGAGCATAACTAATGGTATGATTAGCAAAACTTAACCAAATTAACCCAAACTCATATCAGAGGTCTAAAACATCGTTTATGATTTTATAAACATTTTTCCAGAATTTATTTTCCTTTAAAAATGCTGATTAGCACTAATCACCCCAATTTAGCCATAATTAGTGCAAAAAGCAAGCTAATCACTCACCTTAGCCACAAAACAACTAAGATCTGAAATAATTCTCTGATTTGATGCGAATTCCAATGCTAACAGCAGCTCCAAGGTTGATTAGGTGAAGATCTTCTTTGATTAGGAGTTGTTAAGCCAAATCCTTGACCAAGAGATGATTTGGAGGTGGTCTAGAGGTTGGAAGCCATTTTTAGGGATCCTTAGTGATAAGTGGAGGCTAGAAAACTGAAATGGAATGATTCTCCATCTCATTTCAGCCCTCCCATAACCCTAATCCCGAAATGGGTTATGGGCCTACTCACTAATCACCCGATTTGGCCCGGTTAAGCAGTTTTTCACCCTCCAAACCTTGTTTCGGCCATATCTCCCAAACGGTAAGTCCGTTTGGCTATTATGACCACTCTACGGAAAGATAAACCATCAAACGAATCTAATGGAAGTGGTTTCAGGTCAAAATTCCTTCCCTATCAAAAGTTATGGCCAAAACAGTACTGACTAGGGGCAAAATGGTCATTTAAAAATCGACAAAAATCATGAACAGGGGAAATGACTCTAATAAATGTTTCCCAAAATTACATGACCATACGACTTCACGCGGGAAAGAAATAAATATTTTACAATCCTATGATGTGTAGAATACGGGTCGTTACACTCTTCCCCCCTTAAGAAATTTCGCCCCCGAAATTCCCTAATCAAAAACACCCAAGGGTCCCGCATGCCTATCAATCATAAAACAACCATCAAACATGCAAAACAAGCAAAACAAGTCTATCCTAGCATGCGGAATAACTAAATCGCAAAGTAAATCTTACCAGGCAAAGAATTCTGGATAAGCCTTTCTAATGCTCTCTTCTGTCTCCCAAGCACAATCATTTTCGTCCTCGCCCCACTGAACTTTGACTAGCTTCACCGACTTTCTTCGAAGTTGCTTCGTATCATGCCCCACAATACGAATCGGCTTGCGGTTCCCAACCGCCTCAGGTTCTACTTCGAAGTCCTCTAACTGATTAGGTGAAATAGTCACATCTGAGTCGTGAACGAACTTCCTTAGTTGGGAAACATGAAACACATTGTGAACTCCTGCCATTTTCTCTGGTAAGCCAACTCTATACGCCAAATTCCCAACTTCCTCGAGAACTTGGAAAGGACCCACAAATCTTGGTGCCAACTTGCCTCTCCTGCCAAATCGTATCACGCTTTTCAATGGAGAGATCTTGACAAACACCAAGTCACCCACGGAGAATTTCAAGTCTCTTCTTCTCTTATCAGTATAACTCTTCTGCCTATCTTGGGCTGCCTTCATTCGTTGCTGAATGATCCTGATCTTATCGGAAGTTTCTCTCACCACATCTGGTCCAAGCACAAACTTCTCGCCAGTCTCTATCCAACATGATGGTGAGTTGCACGGTCTTCCGTACAAAGCTTCATATGGAGCCATACCAATACTGGATTGGTGGCTATTATTATATGCAAACTCCACTAGATGCAAATGGTCATCCCATGATCCACCAAAATCCAATATACAAGCTCTCAAGAGATCTTCCAATATACGATTCACCCTCTCTATCTGACCGTCGGTCTGAGGATGATATGCGGTACTGAGATGTAATCCTGACCCTAGAGCCTCTTGTAAGCTCTTCCAAAACCCACTAGCGAACAACGGGTCTCGGTCACTCACAATGCTTTTGGGTACTCCATGAAATCTCACTACCCACTTCATATACAATTCTGCCAACTTGGCTGCCGTTCTGGTCGATTTGACTGGTATAAATCTTGCACTCTTGGTCAGTCGATCCACAATTACCCAAATGCTATCATGTCCCGATCTAGTCCTCGGTAAACCATCGATGAAATCCATCGAAACTTGTTCCCATTTCCATTCGGGAATTTCTAATGGTTGCAACAACCCACTAGGCTTCTTTTGCTCGGCTTTAACTAGCTGGCAATTCATGCATTTGGATATAAACTTCCCAACGTCTCTTTTCATCCCTTCCCAGTAGTAAGTCTGTCTCATGTCTCTATACATCTTATTACCACCGGGATGTATAGTCAGTTTTGAGTGATGACATTCTCTAAGCACTTCATCTCTCAAACCATTCACGTTGGGCACAACTAGTCTTCCATTCTTCCGAAGCCATGCATCTCGATCAAGCCCATACTTGTCCATCTCCCCATCGACATTCATTTCCAACTTGGAGATGACTTCCAATAAATTAGGGTCGTTCCTTTGACTGGAACCAATCCTCTCAATCAAAGTGGGTCTGATCGTCAAGCTAGATAGCATAACTGGATCCAATTCGCACCTTGGTCTGAAATCAAACCCCGCGATATACTCCAGCTGCTTCCATTCAAGAAACATTGCCCCTAAGCTGGCATGTCTCCTACTCAAGGCATCGGCTACCGTATTACCCTTCCCAGGTGTATACGCGATATCAAAATCATACGAAGCCAAGAACTCTAACCATCTCTGCTGACGGCGATTCAGATCTTTCTGAGAGAAGAGATACTTTAACGATTTATGATCGGTAAACAGCTCAAATCTTTCTCCCAAGAGGTAATGTCTCCACATCTTTAGCGCAAATACAATCGCTGCCAATTCCAAATCATGGGTAGGATACTTCTTCTCATGTGGCTTTAGCTGTCGACTAGCATAAGCTACAACCCTACCTCCTTGCATCAATACCGCACCCAATCCGGTACTACAAGCATCCGTGTATACCGTCATCTCTTCATTTCCCTTAGGAATGACCAACACTGGCGCACGCGTCAACTTTTCCTTTAGACTCTTGAATGCTTTTTCACACCTTCCGTCCCAAACGAAGGCTTGATTCTTCTTAGTCAACCGAGTCAACGGTGCCGCTGTCTTGGAGAAGTCTTTGATAAACTTACGATAATATCCAGCTAACCCCAGGAAACTTCTTATGTCTGTTGCATTCTTGGGCATAGACCAATCTTGTACCGTAGCCACCTTTGCAGGGTCCACGGCAACACCATTCTCTGAAACAACATGGCCCAAGAATCTCACTTCTCTCCTCCAGAAGTGACACTTAGAGAATTTCGCTTTCAGTTGGTGTCTTCTCAACACCTCCAACACAATTCTCAAATGTTCCTTGTGTTCCTCTTCTGTCCTCGAGTAAACAAGGATATCGTCTACGAACACAAGAACAAACTTATTCAATTGGTCTCTGAATACTCTATTCATAAGATCCACGAAGTATGCTGGTGCATTGGTCAACCCGAATGGCATGACCAACCACTCATAAAACCCAGACGGCGTCCTAAATGCCGTTTTAGCTATACTATCAGCTGCTACACGGAGCTGATGAAATCCTGTCGCGAGATCCAACTGGGAGAACACTCTCGCTCCTTCCAGTTGATCAAACAAATCATCTATTCGTGGTAGAGGATACTTATTCTTCCTCGTCACCTTATTTAACTCGCGATAGTCCACACACAATTGAAGGGAACCATCTGCCTTAGTAGCAAACACAACTGGTGCTCCCCACTCGGAAACACTTCTTCTAATAAATCCCTTCTTCATAAGATCGCTAACTTGCACCTCGAGCTCTCGCTGTTCTCGTGGTGCCATACGACGAACTGGCATCACTATAGGTCTGGCATCTTTCACTAAATCAATACGAAACTCAATCTCTCGGTGTGGTGGAAGTCCGGTCACTTCCTCGAAGATGTCCGGGTACTGGCCAACCACGGGCAAACCTGATAACTCATCATGCGGAATGTCGAGGGAATTTACAAAACTAGCCATTACCCCATCACAGGGTAGATTACCAAACACCACCCTCCGCCCATCATCCGCCCTAACTGTCACCAAAAAGCCCTCACAGTCTACCACCACCCCGTATCTTTGGAGCCAATCGACTCCCAAAATAATGCCATACCCAGTAAAGCCCAAAACAAAGCAATCACAAACAAACATACATCCATGACTCGATAAGACCACATTACGACAGATCATACTGAGGTTTGTTGAACCACCAATCGGGTTCGTCACAGCTAATGGTCTATCGACTAACTCGGGTTCCAATCCCAACCTATCTACCAGGTCACTAGATATGAAGGAATGGGAAGCCCCGGTATCGAACAAAACTCTAACAGGAAGATCATAAATGGAAAGCATACCTTGAATGACGACTCCCTTTCCTTTCTCCGCCGCAGTTGGGGGCATTCGACGAAGAAGGAACAGCATTGATGGCATATGCTTTCACAATCTGATTCTCCTTCAGAGGTTGCGGGCACTTATCCTTAAAATGTCCCTCCTGGCCACAGTTAAAGCACTTCTTTCCCACTGTCTTGGCCCTACATTCCCTTGCGTAATGGCCCTTCTTTCCACATTTGAAGCACTCAACTTCTTTCCTGCTTTTCTTCTGGCCATCCTTAGCTTGGTTCTGCTTCCTCTTATTCTGAGAGTTATTCTTGCCTCCACCGCTTGCTTGCGGCTTTGGCTCTTCAGCAGATGCAGCAACAACCCCAGTCTTCGGCTTAGGGTAAAGACTTTCTGACCTCAAAGCTTTTCCCACGATCGACTCAAACGTCTCATCAATGTGATTAATCAGCCTCTCCCCTAAGTATTCATCCAAGCCAGTGATGAACTTCTCATTTTTCTTTTCGGGATTATCGATTAGAGATAACCCATACTTCGACAAAGTGTCGAACTCAGCCACATAATCCGATACTGCCCTTCCATTCTGCTTAAGCTCCAAGAACTTCCTAAACAATTCCGACTTCTGGGCAGCTGGGATATACTTGTCGCTAAAGCGAGCTTTAAACTGATCCCAAGTAACTTAATCTTCTGGTGTGGCTGCCCTAATAGCATTCCACCAATTCATCGCTCGTCCTTGCAGCTGACGAGACGCTAGCCTTCTCTTCATCGCATCCTCGATACCCAAGTCATCGAAGATCCGATCACAGCTATCCAACCAATCCTGAACATCCGTGGCCGACTCTGTTCCGTGAAACGGCTTTCCACCAAGATTAGTGTAATCCTTACTCAACTTGGCGAAATCGACCCTAGGCGCTTGCACTACTGGGCCACCACCAACTCCGGGATTAGGAACTGCCCCTTGCACTTCTCTAAGCATGTCTCTCATGAGGTCGGTAAACATCGCCCTCATGTCAGCGGCATTTCCATTATTGGCCCCTCTACCAGTACCTCTCACATATCGGCTCATCGTCAATCTGTAAAAAGAAGAACGATTAACGACCCCATAGTGGTACTAGTGCAATGCAACTTCATTCTTAAACATACTAATACTATATATAGATATAGCTTTTGAAAACCAAAATAATCACAAATACGCGCTCTCATATACGTACTATCTCTCCCTAGTGACTTTCCCTAGGTGAATTACGCAACCTAGAGCTCTGATACCAAATGTGACGGCCCGCCCCGAACCAACCGACGTTTACTCCAATTGTGCGCTGTACACATGTCCAATTGGCATGGGACGGTCGCCAAAGAAGAGAAAGAAAGAAGAGGAACCAAATAAAGAACCTGTAATATGTCTCACAGCGCATGGAATAAAATATAATAGCCAACATAAACGTGACATAAAACAGATGAGACAGTGCATAAGCTGAAAACTTGAACTAACATCATCAGAGTAGCGGAAATATCAAATACAGCTTATTACAACTTCAAAATACTGTCTCTAAGATAAGCAAAATAGGTATGCTACTAATGCCCAAAGTAGATACCGATCACGACACAGGGAGAATAACTATATATCGTACGTGGAGCCTCCTGCTCGTCTTCAGTCCATCTACCAAGCGCACTACCAGCTATCCCTGTCTCTAGTCTGCTCGTGTGAGCACCCAAAGTAATAAGAAGAAACATAAAACTCTGGGTCAGACATCAGTCTGGTATGAGTGGTAGCAAGCATAAACGGAATAATAACAGGTATACTAAGTCATACCTGAACCTGGACCTGCAACCAAAGAGTTAGTACTACACGGTACAATACTCTGTGATTTCACAAACACATAATATAAATATACGGGGGTGGGGATGTGTATGTCAAACAATCAAGCATAGTAACCATCCTCACAACTCTAACTCAGTGCGTAAAGCATACGGTATCTACTTCTTTGATCACCATAACCCTTCAAGAAAACGACAGAACTCGACTTTGTACGACTATGTCCATTCCTACTACCACCAACGCCAAACCTATGGGATCACGCCCAACGTATCCATGATCCCACTCCATTGGTAGGTAGCTCCCTAGTCGCACCATATCCAAAGCCCGAGTCCGTCCATACACCTCTAATACATAGTGATCCAAAGTCATAGACACCGACAACTCCTTAGCACACGTCCCGCAGCAAAGCCCAATCACGAAGTGAACTCATTGGTTCCCGTCTGGATCCTGAGCTCGAACTTCCACTTGAACTACCTTTGCATTTCGGGTTATGGATCTCCATTGGATCGGTTCGGATCCCTTTCATCATCATTGGGATCGTGGTCTTCATCGTCTCGGTTCGTGACTGCTACCTCGGATCGGATCGGAGTGCACCATCGGTTCGTGGCCTCCAGTTCCATCTGGATCGGATCGGGGTCCTTCATGGTACACTGGATCGGTTCGTGGCTTCCAGTTCGATCTGGATCGGATCGGGTTCTCCACCACGCAACGGCTCGGGTCACGCCTCCTGGTCATAGCTCCAAGCCCCTCGCCCTCCTCCAAGTCTCCGGTTCGTTGTCCTCAAGGTGATCAGATCGGATCGTGTCGTTATCACTCCAGGCGGGTCGGGTCGGAGTCTTCAATCACCAAGCCTTGAATCGCGACTTCTCGGATCGGTTCGTATCCTTCAGCTCGTGGCGCAGCTTGCTTCGCTATAACGATCGGTTCGGTTCGTGGTGAAGGGAAATGGGCGGTTTGGATCGGGTAGGGGCGATCCGATCCGATTTCCTGCACCGATTCCTGCAACCTTCCAGCAAGTGTTTATACGCCTCTCGACGGCGTTTTCGACCATTCTAACTATTGAAACCAATCACAAAGCATGTCATAGTGTCATAGCAATACATACAAGTGACCTCAAACACCAAAACAACAACATGATATGATAAAATGGATCAAACATAGCCAAAACCCCATGTTTTCCCTTAAGCATATGTGAGCATAACTAATGGTATGATTAGCAAAACTTAACCAAATTAACCCAAACTCATATCAGAGGTCTAAAACATCGTTTATGATTTTATAAACATTTTTCCAGAATTTATTTTCCTTTAAAAACGCTGATTAGCACTAATCACCCCAATTTAGACATAATTAGTGCAAAAAGCAAGCTAATCACTCACCTTAGCCACAAAACAACTAAGATCTGAAATAATTCTCTGATTTGATGCGAATTCCAATGCTAACAGCAGCTCCAAGGTTGATTAGGTGAAGATCTTTTTTAATTAGGAGTTGTTAAGCCAAATCCTTGACCAAGAGATGATTTGGAGGTGGTCTAGAGGTTGGAAGCCATTTTTAGGGATCCTTAGTGATAAGTGGAGGCTAGAAAACTGAAATGGAATGATTCTCCATCTCATTTCAGCCCTCCCATAACCCTAATCCCGAAATGGGTTATGGGCCTACTCACTAATCACCCGATTTGGCCCGGTTAAGCAGTTTTTCACCCTCCAAACCTTGTTTCGGCCATATCTCCCAAACGGTAAGTCCGTTTGGCTATTATGACCACTCTACGGAAAGAGAAACCATCAAACGAATCTAATGGAAGTGGTTTCAGGTCAAAATTCCTTCCCTATCAAAAGTTATGGCCAAAACAGTACTGACTAGGGGCAAAATGGTCATTTAAAAATCGACAAAAATCATGAACAGGGGAAATGACTCTAATAAATGTTTCCCAAAGTTACATGACCATACGACTTCACGCGGGAAAGAAATAAATATTTTACAATCCTATGATGTGTAGAATACGGGTCGTTACAGCATCACTGCTCGAAGGATTTGAAATGGGGATCTAGTGGCGGTTCTTGACCCAATACGGTGGATAAGCTCAGACGATAGTGGATGGCGGTAACAGCGAACAATACAGGAGAGGAAGGTAGAGGAAGCGATTGCAAGAGTTGCTTTGTTGCAGAAGGACACAAACAGATCGGCATGGGTAAAACTAGGAGGCCATGGATTCGACCTTTTTTCCAATTTGTGTATTTTTCTATGAGCGAAAATGAAATGAAAATTAAGAAAAAGGGGACGTTGAAAGAAAATAAAAGGAAATGAATGGTGAAATAAGGAGGACATGCGGTGTAACGCATGGACACGGTGAAAGAAAAAGGAATGCGTGGAATAAATTTCAGAACAAGGCACACGTGGTAAACGAATGCTTTAACAGTTGAACAAGTGTAAAGCTGCTTTTTTATCATACCTTCATATAAATACATTTTGACACAAATACTGAAAATACAAACAATAGGATACGGATGGAAACACAGAACAACGTTTTCTATTTACGCATCTCAAATGTTATATTGAAAATTCAAATTAAATTATATTAGATTAAATATCACCAATATTAAATTCAACAAAATATTTAAACGGGTATAAAAGAAAATTTAGTTTATACATACAAAAATTTAACAAACTTTTATATAAATTTACAAAGCATTATCGTTTTAAAAGCAAACACTTCGTCCGAAATAACTAAAGGTCCAATTTTTACATCTAAATCTAAATACAAATATTAATTTTTAACGTTGAAATTTAATTTAAATTATGTTTTAAATATTGAAATTTTCTGGGCCGTTACATTTTTTTACATATACCTATTAAATTATGTATTTTATGGTCTATTTATGCTGAATTTTTTATTTTATTTTGGATCCTTGTAATGTTTATGTCTAACAATATTTCTGTTTTAAGCATATTACGATTTAGGGTATAGATGATCTTTTACAAAATAACGACTAATAAAATTATTTCACAATTCAAGTTTAAGATACTATGTTTTTAATTGCATTCATAGAAATCATTTTATAGAAATATCATTTTTTTAACATATCATGCACCCCGAGATTGTTCGATATGAACTTCCAGACCCGAGATGGAGATCCGAGACAAACTCCCGAGTTAAACTCATCTCGCCTAAGATCTCCCCCGATATGAAATCAAGTCTATAAAATCCTCGAGATGAATCACGACCGATATCCAGGATTTAAAACCTTGATTTTGATCTATTTTCACATTTTATTTACTGAAAACGGTATCCATATGTAAAATATATCGATAAAAAAAGTTATGCGTAAGTATTAGCACACAAGGTTTCAATTTCAAATAAATAAATGTATTAATTTAGAATATATTAATTATGGATTAGTATGAAAAGAATATTCCATGTGAATTTGAACTTGTGTGTTTATATTTATATACAATGGGGGACAAAGATAAGTAAACAAAGGAAAGATATCAATGTAATAAATAAATGTCTAATAAATTAGGCCACTAGCTAGGAGAATTAAATAGCTTGGACAAATCATGACCCAAGGGGTCGACCGCTCCTAGCAAAGGGGTCGAACGCTTTGGGAGAATCAAGGTGGTGAAGGTTTTTTTTTGTGAGGGTTTATGTATAAATTGCATAGGCGGACTGCTTGGATTTAATTTAATAGATTCTACGGTTTTTATTAACACTTGCAACTATATACAGCACCTTCCTAGCCTTTCCTAAACCTGATTCTTCATTTCGTTCTTGCGCCTCCATTCTAGCATTGCCAATTTCAAAAGAAAGGTTAGGATTTCTTTTACCTCTCTTATCTCCATTCTATCTTCTCAAATCTCAATTTTTCTATAGATTTAGAATTCTGGAAATTTGGTTTATATATATGTACAAGATTCTATATATATATATATATATCAGTAGGATTGGGGAAAGTTTCATAGACTGAATATAAATTTCAATTCTGCAGTAAATTCTACTGTTTTTTTCTCAAATCAATGTGAGTGGAAATCATTTAAGTTTGTTATTTTGTTTGATTTGATAGTCTAAATTTGGATTATTATGCCTAGGAGGATTTCGGGTTATGTGAAAAGAAAATAATACTAAATCCCTTTAATCTTTCATTATTTATGTTTTTACGTAGACATGGTTAATCAATTATAGTTGGATTTGGATTATTGATGTAATGAAAGAAAAGGTTTTTTGGTGTTGGCATGATCCTTGAATATGGTCTAATCCTCTTACTGCAAATGTAAATTCATATATACGTATATTTTGGTTGCAAAAGCTTAAGTACTTGAATACTACAATTTGAATAGGTTTACACATCTACTTTTAAAATGGACTGTTTGAACGTATTATTTGCAAATTATTAAATTATTAAGGTTTTATGCACAAAATAACATAAAAGCGAATTAGTACCAAATTAGGATTTTACTTATGTACTTAGGGATATTACACCTTGTCTCAGGGATATTACACCTTGTCTCTATTCTGTTATTGAAATAATCATTCAAGCCTTGCTTACAAGTTATATGTTGATGTTATTATTTCCCTTTTTATCATTTATTGTGAATATCCATGTTGGATCATGTTAATTCAGTAAGTAAACTTACTTGTATAAAACGACATGATTGTTAGGATTGATATTTCAAAAGTGGTTAAGACGTTAATCTCGTTTGCATAATTCACGTCTATAATTATATAGTATATATATTTATAGCTTAGTAAACGTAATATTAATGTGTATTAAGTGCGTACTAAATACGTTCAAAATAAGGAATAGAATTTGAATGTCACCATAGGAATTTGTATACGTGTGTGTAACACCCCACATCGTTAAGGTCACTCACAAAGGGAAAGCCTTAACTTCAATGGAGCATTATGGGTACTAGAACAGAAATATTACAAGACAGACATATATAAAACAACGGAAGGTCTTCAAATCATTTATTAAATATAATTGTTTACAATAAAATCCCATCACTTTCAAATGCCCAATTACATAGCTAAAATATCTGTCTTGCTCAAAAACAAAGAAGCATGAAAATAAATTGTAGTATTCCCCAATAAAGCAAAGCAAGCCATAGCCAAGAGAAATCCAAGCAGTACATGAAAGAGCCTTGGAGCTTGGTAAGATCCGAACTAAGTTGTATTCCCACCCAGCGAACCTGGGGGGGGGGGGGGAGGGGGAAACGAAAGAAAAAGAGGCGAAACAAACTGGGTCAGTCATAAAGATTGAGTAAGTTCTAGTGGATTTCAGCATAAAAACAAGTGAAGATAATATGGCATAAATAAACTGAAAGTAAACATAAGCATGATGACAAGGTAAGCTACAGGCATGATGAATCAAGTATAACATTCCATGCTTCGTATCAAGAGTATCATCACAAGGTTCCTACCAAGTATCACATTGCAAGGTTTCTATTAAGTATAACATCGCAAGATTTCTAAGCTTCACCATTGCACTATTTTCTTTAATTTCCTAAATTCTCTGCACCAACTGTACTAGTATCCAACCAGTATCATCCTTTCCATGTATATGTACCGTCCCTTGCCGTATATCGTACGGGTTTCATCACGTATTTCTATACTACTTCAACGTAGTGCCACCATTCTTGAAATCGTTTGGACTGCCACCCTTGTTCTGGCTAGGTTTCCTTATCATGAACTATCGCGTGTTCAACTAGGATTTATGCCACCTAGGACCACTAGGGATTATGCTACCTATTGAACGTTTCCTAGATTCGATTACGGTTTATGCCACCCAGGACCACTAGGGATTATGCTACCTAACGAACAACACCCTTTTTCCACGTAACGATCTATTAATCGATCGGCTCCCTACAAGTCCTAGCTCGTTCATGTGTCTGTGTCATAGGGTCCAATCACGAAATGTAGTCACCTGTGCTAGGTCCACCATAGGGTGTATCAAGCCCTAGGGTGCCAACCACCGACACGAATCAAGCACGCACAGTGTAAACCTACCGGTGTCCAATGCCTGCTTTTTCAACTCCGGACTACGTGCATGACCATAGTCCGCCTGAACCTACAATGGCATACCAACTCAGCCGTCGTTCTGGTCGCTTACAATCAGCCCAGTAATCGTGCCCCACCCTGCCTAGTTCCGGGGTACCGTGATACATCTAGCGGGTTACTGCTGAAAAGGACCGCGCAACTAGGGTTTTCGTTCAGTAGGTTAAGTGTTGTCATTTAAATTCGAGACTTAACCCCATCAGTCTATCATGTCAAGTTGGTTAAGTGTTGTTATTCAAATTCGTGAATTAACCCGCCTATGTGTCATGTCAAATTGGGTAAGTGTTGTCGTTCAAGTTCATGACTTAGCCCTACGAATCATCTGTCAAGTTGGTTAAGTATATTCAAGCGGTTCATGACTTAACCCTATCAAATCATCGTGTCAAATTGGTTAAGTATATTCAAGCGGTTCATGACTTAACCCTATCAAATCATCGTGTCCAATTGGTTAAGTATATTCAAGCAGTTCATGACTTAACCCTATAAAATCATCGTGTCCAATTGGTTAAGTATATTCAAGCGGTTCAAGACTTAACCCAATCAAATCATCGTGTCCAATTGGTTAAGTATATTCAAATAATTCATGGCTTAACCCGCCCACGTATCATGCTAAGTTGGTTAAGTATTATCTATATGTTCAAGTTGACTTAACCCTGCCACGTGTCATGTTATATTGGTTAAGTGTCATTAATCTAGTCATATTACTTAACCCACCCATTGGTCTGATTAACTATTATGTTGGTTAAGCCTACATTTGTAAGTTTTACATGTTCTTAACTCATACCGGTTAGGTCCACATTTACATGTCAAATTTCCATGTCATCCCACCTAGCCCTCTAACCATACCCACGTCTTATTATGGTTAGTATTCCTTAATCCATTCATAACGACGAACGAATCATGACCTCTCACATTAGACTGTGCATTTTGTGGCCACTGGATTTGCCAGGCAGTTCCGGGCAGATTTACACCACAAACTGGGTCTAACCTCGTGTCATAAACCATTACGCCTAAAATTTGGCCTTTGACCTCTCATATTAGACTGACACTTTGTGGCTACTGGATTTGCCGGGCGGTTCCAGGCAGATTTACACCACAAACTTAGTCTAACCTCGTGTCAAAGGTTCATTAATGGTCGTATTCCACCCAAAACCCCAATATCAGTTCATGTGTTTTACACATAGAAATGTTCATGTTCCAACCACGTTCATATTTCCAGTTATATATCAAGTTCATAATTCACATTTTTGCCCCAAAACGTATTCCCAAATTATTATCATAATTCACTATAAGGTTATGCCAAGTTATAGCCTTTTATTTACAATAGATGCTAACTACCCAAAACCCAACTTAGGCGCGTTCATATTAAACCTCTACCAAGTCATAAATTTTCACATATGTTCCAACTCCAAAATTTTACATAATTAACATACACCCAAGTTCTAGATTACATGTTAGTTTTTACATATGCCCAACTCATGCCATTTCACATGTATGCAAATTTTATACCAATTTACACAAGTACCAAGTTTCATGCCGTTTACATATATCAATATTCTTGTCATTTTACATAGGTCGAGTTTCATACCAAACTACATGTATTCCATGTTTACACCATTTTATCCAAACTTACAATCTTTAATTATAGCGATAATACTCATATCCCCATTTCATGTTATGCCGTCAATTCCACCAAACATATATATATATATATATCCAATATAAACAACATTCCCATATTTCCCCGTATTCAATCGTGCACAAATCACGGTTCAGGCCTAGGTCCGAAATTGACCTAGGTTCATTGAAAGAAAATAAATAGGGGATGGTAGAATTTGAATAACAATCAGTATAGAGAGGAAAAACTGGCATAAAAACATCATCTCTGGCATAAAAGATAGATCTTCACAATAATATCAATATGAATCAAGAAAAACTGATTTACAACAGGCTGAATAGATCATAAGCTTGACATGAGAACGAACATAGAAAAGTCCCAAAACTCAAGATTCAAGAAGCAACAGAAATAGATCTGAATCAATAAACATACTTAAATCCAATTCCACTTTATTCCATGGCCATATTATAATTAAATGTTTAAATCTAAAAACAACTAGAACTTAAAGAGCATGGCTAATGAATTAAGAACTGAATTTGTTGTAAAAATGTCGCGGCGTTGTTAATTTATTGTCTTGAATCATTGTAGAAGCCTTGTTCTTTGGATTGATTTGAGTTTGAATGTTTGTACTTTGATTTGGAGACGGCGGCCATGGTTCAAGAGGTATTTTAGCAGCATAATGGTGTAAGAATGATTTGATATGAATTAGGTTAGATCTAAGGGTGTTTTTATAGGTGTAGCAACTAGTTTAGGCCCTTAGATTAACCCTAGAATCAATCCAGACCATCAAAACACGTCTCAGGCTTCAAAAATGAGTTCTGGGTCAAAACAGGCCGACCAGGCCGACCCGTAAGGGGGGGGGGGGGGAGGTTGACCACATGGTCGACCTGGTCCCCAGGTCGACCCCCAGGTCGACCTGCCTGGTCTTGTGCTGCCTAAAATCTGCTGAATCTTCTACAGGCCATAACTTCTTCATCCAGACTCCGATTTTCGAAAACTCGGACTCTTTTTCATGTAAAATTTCGAGACGAACGCAATGGCGTAACCCATTTCCCTTGACTCTTATTTTAAAATTTAATTCTGCCTTGATTTATGGTTTTAACATGTTATACAAATTCGGGTTGTTACATTCTTCCCTCCTTAAAGGATTTCGTCCCCGAAATCTTCAAGTTAAGAAGAATTCATCCTATCATCCAATCAACCATCTACTCAACCATCATTCACAAGCAACTATTCTCCTTAAAAGATTTCTAATGCTTTATGAACATATGCATGCAGTGTGTGTATATGTTCCTTGTCTAATGCAAATGATCAGGCCTGATTGATCTTTTTAAATGCAAATTATGTTTAGTGCCATGAATCCAACATGTATGCAAATAGTACTAGTCATATAAACACTATATGTGTGCACAAACATCCACCCATATGCAACATCCACATGATAACACAATCAATTCAATCCATAAACAAGTATAAACATTCATGCATATGCAATATGAGATGTGACTAAGCCGATCTAGTGCCTAATGTGTATTCATGCATCCACGAGCAACAACTAGCAACCACTTGCAACCATCAACCATAACATGTCTCAAACACATGTTTACATCCATTAGTTCCTACCTAAAGGTATAACCGAATGATAGAAGCAAGTAAAGAAAAACTTTGTACCCTAAACACCAGCCCAAAACCAATATATATGATTCTAGGAAACCAAGCATGATAAGCTCCTTTTAGGTCGCAAGAAATCCCTTCCTAAAACCAATCCATATCCTATAAAACCTAAAAAGTTTAGTCAACCCAACAGACACCCTCAAGCTCCAACATGTATTACTAACAGATGAGTCATACTCCTTATGGGGTTTGCAATAGAAATAGGATAGAGAATAGGACCGAGAGGATATACATAAAAGATAGCATGCAAGTAAGCTCTACAGGAAAAGAGGGATCAAGGATATACTCTTAAAAAGAGATATGATGCACGTATCTAGTCTTCAATCTTCTAAGTCGCATTTCCTTGAGCTTAACTCCATTGTGCTTTGTCCGACTTTAGCTTCATAATTTCTTAATTCTTGTTTCCAAAATATGAGTTGGAACTCATTTCACTGTTGTCTCTTGTTCCATTTTCCCTTATCCTCCTTCTAGTATACTCGGCTCAAACATAACTGCGTACTCATGGTTTCATGCAAGCTCTCCAAAATTCACTAGTGAATCCTGGATCTCGTTTATAGGGCATTCCACGCAGAAGGATTATCTCTTGCAAATAAACAGATGTCAACCATGTTGCCAAATATACTTACTAAGGTGATTTTCTGTAACTCATGCATAAGTAAGATGAACCATCTGCCTTGGTGGCGAACACTGCTCGAGCGGATCAATAAATATATCAAGAGATTCTAAGTAACTAAGCATGGCAGAACCCTAAGGGTTACACTAGACTTCGAGGACATTACCGGGGCAAGTCAAGAGTCTAACTACCCTCTTTTCATACTCGAGAATGGTATCATTTTTGGAAAACCACTCCATCCCTAGAATCAACCCATAGCCCAAAAAAAAACATAAGCATTACTTCTAAACTCAACACTTAGCATAGACATTCCCAAATCCAAACGAGTCATGAATAAATGAGCCGATTCCCTAACAGGATTTGAGAATAAAATGGGATCCTCTACTATGCTAGTACTAAGGTGCAGAGACTCAACTATCGAAGCAGAAATAAAAAGGATGCGATGTACCATAATCAAAAAGGGTACGAACATGATAGAAAGATAAACTAGACTCTCCTACAGAAACATTTCTACCTTCTTGTTCTGAGCCTCGTTCGCCTTAAACACTCTTATCCCTACTTATATAACGTGTTAACAGGTCTCTCGAGAACTACCTCCATCGCACGACAACCCTACAAAGCTTGAAATAAGATTAGTCGCAGATGGAACTAATGTGACTACAGATGGAGGAAAGAAAGGAAAGGGATTCAAACAAGGAAACAAAAGATAATGCTAATGGCCTTTGCGGAATAGCCTTTAAAAATAAAACTTTTCTTGAAAAAATCTTCTTTGTAAATAGTTTTGAAAATAATTTCAAAAGGTTTTAAAAACTTTTGCCCAGTCTGGTAACCTTCTGCTCTGATACCAAATGTAACACCCCACATCCGTTAAGGTCACTCACAAAGGGAATGCCTTAACTTCAATGGAGCATTATGGGTGCTGGAACAGAAATATTACAAGACAGACATATGTAAAATAGCGGAAGGTCTTCAAATCTTTTATTAAATATAATTGTTTACAATAAAATCCCATCACTTTCAAATGCCCAATTACATAGCTAAAATATCTGTCTTGCTCAAAAACAAAGAAGCATGAAAATAAATTGTAGTATTCCCCAATAAAGCAAAGCAAGCCATAGCCAAGAGAAATCCAAGCAGTACATGAAAGAGCCTTGGAGCTTGGTAAGATCCGAACTAAGCTGTATTCCCACCCTGCGAACCTGGGGAGGGGGGAACGAAATAAAAAGAGGCGGAACAAAATGGGTCAGTCATAAAAACTGAGTAAGTTCTAGTGGCTTTCAACATAAAAACAGGTGAAGATAGTATGGCATAAATAAACTGAAAGTAAACATAAGCATGATGACAAGGTAAGCTACAGGCACGATGAATCAAGTATAACATTCCATGCTTCCTATCAAGAGTATCATCACAAGGTTCCTACCAAGTATCACATTGCAAGGTTTCTATTAAGTATAACATCGCAAGAATTCTAAGCTTCACCATTCCACTATTTTCTTTGATTTCCTAAATTCTCTGCACCAACTGTACTAGTACCCCAACCCATATCATCCTTTCCATGTATATGTACATTCCCTTGCCGTATATCGTAGGGTTTCATCACGTATTTCTATACTACTTCAACGTAGTGCCACCATTCTTGAAATCGTTTGGACTGCCACCCTTGTTCTGGCTAGGTTTCCTTATCATGAACTATCACGTGTTCAACTAGAATTTATGCCACCTAGGACCACTAGGGATTATGCTACCTATTGAACATTTCCTAGATTCGGTTACGGTTTATGCCACCTAGGACCACTAGGGATTATGCTACCTAACGAACGACACCCTTTTTCCACGTAACGATCTATTAATCGATCGGCTCCCTACAAGTCCTAGCTCGTTCATGTGTCTATGTCATACGGCCCAATCACGAAATGTAGTCACCTGTGCTAGGTCCACCATAGGGTGTATCAAGCCCTAGGGTGCCAACCACCGACACGAATCAAGCACGCACAGTGTAAACCTACCGGTGCCCAATGCCTGCTTTTTCAACTCCGGACTACGTGCACGACCATAGTCCGCCTGAACCTACAATGGCCCACCAACTCAGCCGTCGTTCTGGTAGCTTATAATCGGCCCAGTAATCGTGCCCCACCCTGCCTAGTTCCAGGGCACCGTGAGACATCTAGTGGGTTACTGCTGAAAAAGACCGCGCAACTAGGGTTTCCGTTTAGTAGGTTAAGTGTTGTAATTTAAATTCGAGACCTAACCCCATCAGTCTAGCATGTCAAGTTGGTTAAGTGTTGTCATTCAAGTTCGTGACTTAACCCGCCTACGTGTCATGTCAAACTGGCTAAGTGTTGTCATTCAAGTTCATGACTTAGCCCTACGAATCATCTGTCAAGTTGGTTAAGTATATTCAAGCGGTTCATGACTTAACCCTATCAAATCATCGTGTCAAATTTGTTAAGTATATTCAAGCGGTTCATGACTTAACCCTATCAAATCATCGTGTCCAATTGGTTAAGTATATTCAAGCGGTTCATGACTTAACCCTATCAAATCATCGTGTCCAATTGGTTAAGTATATTCAAGCGGTTCATGACTTAACCCTATCAAATCATCGTGTCCAATTGGTTAAGTATATTCAAGCGGTTCATGACTTAACCCTATCAAATCATCTTGTCCAATTGGTTAAGTATATTCAAGCGGTTCGTGACTTAACCCTGTCAAATCATAGTGTCCAATTGGTTAAGTATATTCAGTTAATTCATGGCTTGACCCGCCCACGTATCATGCTAAGTTGGTTAAGTATTATCTATATGTTCAAGTTGACTTAACCCTGCCACGTGTCATGTTATATTGGTTAAGTGTCATTAATCTAGTCATATTACTTAACCCACCCATTGGTCTGATTAACTATTATGTTGGTTAAGCCTACATTTGTAAGTTTTACATGTTCTTAACTCATACTGGTTAGGTCCACATTTATATGTCAAATTTCAATGTCATCCCACCTAACCCTCTAACCATACCCATGTCTTATTATGGTTAGTATTCCTTAATTCATTCATTATGACGAACGAATCATGACCTTTCACATTAGACCGTGCATTTTGTGGCCACTGGATTTGTCGGGCGGTTCCGGGCAGATTTACACCACAAACTGGGTCTAACCTCGTGTCATAAACCGTTACGCCTACAATTTGGCCTTCGACTTCTCACATTAGACTGACACTTTATGGCTACTGGATTCGTCGGGCGGTTCCGGACAGATTTACACCACAAACTGAGTCTAACCTCGTGTCAAAGGTTCATTAATGGTCGTATTCCACCCAAAACCCCAATATCAGTTCATGTGTTTAACATTTGGAAATGTTCATGTTCCAACCACGTTCATATTTCCAGTTATATATCAAGTTAATAATTCACGTTTTTGCCCCAAAACGTATTCCCAAATTATTATCATAATTCACTATAAGGTTATGCCAAGTTATAGCCTTTTATTTACAATACATGCCAACTACCCAAAACCCAACTTAGGTGCGTTCATATTAAACCTATACCAAGTCATAAATTTTCACATATGTTCCAACTCCAAAATTTTACATAATTAACATACGCCCAAGTTCTAGATTACATGTTAGTTTTTACATATGCCCAATTCACGCCATTTCACATGTATGCAAATTTTATACCAATTTACACAAGTACCAAGTTTCATGCCGTTTACATATATCAATATTCTTGCCATTTTACATAGGTCGAGTTTCATACCAAACTACATGTATTCCATGTTTACACCATTTTATCCAAACTTACAATCTTTAATTGTAGCGATAATACTCATGTCCCCATTTCATGTTATGTCGTCAATTCCACCAAACATATATATATATATATCCAATATAGAAAACATTCCCATATTTCCCCGTATTCAATCGTACACAAATCACGGTTCAGGCCTAGGTCCGAAATTGACCTAGGTTAATTGAAAGAAAATAAATAGGGGAAGGTAGAATTTGTATAACAATCAGTATAGAGAGGAAAAACTGGCATAAAAACATCATCTTTGGCATAAAAGATAGATCTTCATAATAATATCAATATGAATCAAGAAAAACTGATTTACAACAGGCTGAATAGATCATAAGCTTGACATGAGAATGAACATAGAAAAGTCCCAAAATTCAACATTCAAGAAGCAACAGAAATAGATCTGAATCAATTAACATACTTAAATCCAATTCCACTTTATTCCATGGTCATATTATAATTAAATGTTTAAATCTAAAAACAACTAGAACTTACAGAGCGTGGATAATGAATTAAGAATTGAATTTGTCGTAAAAATGTCGTGGCGTTGTTAATTTATTGTCTTGAATCATTGTAGAAGCCTTGTTCTTTCGATTGATTTGAGTTTGAATGTTTGTACTTTGATTTGGAGATGGCGGCCATGGTTCAAGAGGTATTTTAGCAGCATAATGGTGTAAGAATGATTTGATATGAATTAGGTTAGGTCTAAGGGTGTTTTTATAGTTGTAGCAACTAGTTTAGGCCCTTAGATTAACCCTAGAATCAATCTAGACCATCAAAACATGTCTCAAGCTTCAAAAATGAGTTCTGGTTAAAACAGGCCGACCAGGTCAACCTGTAAGGGGGGAGATCGACCACATGGTCGACCTGGGGGGTAGGTCGACCCTAGGGTCGACCACATGGTCGACCTGGTCCCCAGGTCGACCCCCAGGTCGACCTGCCTGGTCCTGAGCTGCCTAAAATCTGCTGAATCTTCTACAGGCCATAACTTCTTCATCCGGACTCCGATTTTCAAAAACTCGGACTCTATGACTCTATTTCATGTAAAATTTCGAGACGAACGCAATGACGTAACCTGTTTCCCTTGATTCTTATTTTAAAATTTAATTCTGCCTTGATTTATGGTTTTAACATGTTATAAAAATTCGGGTTGTTACAGTGTGTGTGAGTTAACAGCTCTAATTATAATTAATGACACATAGATATATGGTTAACCATTACTTATAATAGAAGTCTACCCAGAACTAACCGGCATATCCAGCACCTACAAGTAAGACTGGGTAATGTAATAGGTATAGGTGTCATGGGCCATTATAATTATTACTCCAAGATACGAGGCTTGGCCCAGCTTGTATTAGAAGCCTTCCCCCAAACCGCCCGAAAAATCCAACATCTACAAGTGGTCGGCCTAAGTGAGATGTCTAGTGTATATATATGTATATAAATTATGTGTAAGTTAGGTCTGCCTGGGGAAAAAGGTATTTAGTGGTTGATCTGCCTCTTGTTGGGTACTAAGTGGTTAAAACTAGGTCTCGTTCCTAAGGTTCACTCCTTGGTTCTAGACCCAAGTCATGGGACCTACCTTCGAGGTTTTAAGTGGTTATCAGGTTTGATTTTCCCTTATAAGGTATAAAATGGTCTTAATCATTGTTTCAAATCTCGCAAATATCGCCCGAGATCTCCTCCGAGATCTCGTTTTGGGCTCCTTCCGAAACGAAACAACAAATATCACTCTAAATCTCCTTTTGAATATATCGCCCGAGATATTGCAATATCGAATGATATATCGACCGAGACGAAATACTGGAATACCATCCGATATCTTAGTTTTTTTGGTTAAAATTTAAATTTGTGCCTGAACTATAACTATAATTAAAAACACAAATCTAGCCATACCAATCTTTTGTTATTTTACATTTTGCATGTTAAATGACTGTATTGTATGTTCTTATATGTTTTGCAATGCTTATGATTTTCATATTCGTCTTTTTACATACATGTTACTTATGAAATTATGTATTTTATGGTCTATTTATGCCGGATTTTTTAATGGTTTGGATCCTTTTAATGTTTCCTGCCTAACAATATTCCTGTTTTAAGCATATTACGATTTAGAGTATTGTTGTATATAACGGTGTTGTATACACAATTATATGATTTTTGTTTGATGATAACAACCAAATAAATATTACTATTAATGTGTTTGAAAATGTACTATTATTCCACATCACATACAGTAATATTATATTTATATTTAAATAGAATACGACTGTATAGATATTCACATTTTCTTACAGTATTTTATTTAAATATAAATATTATATTTCAAACTCTCGAACAGTACAATTATTTACAACTCCACTATTTAATCACTTCTCAGTACTTGTAAATACACAGTATACGATAAACAAATTTTGTTTGACGAATAAAATAATATTTTATTTCAGGCAATTTGTCTATTACAAATAAACTGTACAATCTCTTCACTACAGCTCTCACACTCAGTACAGTTTGCATCTACACATACATTCACTTAGTTTCACATTGACTCATATACAGACTCATTGTTTTTTATACACTCTCACATATACAGTTTCAGACTTGCACTCATATACAGATGCTTATGTATATTTTTTACTGTCAGCTTCAGTCTTCAGTCTTCTGCCAGCCATCATAGTCAGTCCAGTCATCTTCATGCTTACCTGTCACATGAAACACACACACAGTACACTGCAATAGAAATAAAACTGTATACATTTAAATATAAATTTTATTTTTGAATTTTTTATTTGCCTCAGTTTTTCTGGTGTGTTTCTCATCATTTTTCTGACTTGATCTGATTTGTTAATCCGACTGTGTCTAGACAGTACATAATACAGGGACAGGAAAATTCGTCTGTTGGCTGCATATACACACGTGTGCACTACCACGCCAATCAGTATGTGGTAGCGAGCAACTGAGGAGTAGCCACGTGGACCGTCTCAACTCAGTGCAGCATGGTCAACATAGTCAAACCAGCAAAGAATGAAGTTTTTAAAGCAGTAATGAACCATGCAAGAAAAGCAGGTCACATAGAAATGGGAGAAAACATGCATACAAGTGAATGTGTGAATACATGAAAGTACAAGAGTGCTCGAGCACAGGTCAAATACAGTGAGACAATGGTCAACAATACATTCAAGTGCAAGGGAATCAACACATGGTCGAGCTCCTCATACACAAGCTTGCATAGTCAAATCATAGCCAAGTCAAAAGTCAAGTTTCAGCAAACAAGAAGTGGTTTGCATAGGCAATAAGACTCAAAACAAAGCAATAAGGTGCATGGATCAAGCATGACAGCAAGGTCAAATATGGCAGCTCAAAGTCAAAGGGTGCAGCAGCAATGACTTCAGCAGCTAAATATGGAGAATTCAAATGAGCATGGTACATATATGGTAGTGCTATACAATGGTGCATACTACAGCAAATTAATGGTGAATCAACATACAAGATGAAGCACAAGATGGTGCAAAATGAACCATAGTTCATTTCAGAATAGTGGGTGCATCAGTTCAGTTATGTATGAACATGCATACAAGCACAAGCAAGAAAAGCTTCTCAGTTCTGAAATGGTCATTGTCAACACTAATGATCAAGTCGAGCCTTACAAGTGGAATCAGGGAACAAACAGTTTTTGGCAAAAGTTTTTTTTTAAAATCAGAAATTGATTTCCTGTTTTTTCAACATTTGTTTTGGCAAAATTTCATTTCGAAAATCAGCTTTGAGCAATAAATCCTTTTGACAGTTTTCATGGATTAAATTTAATCAAGGAAACATAAATGGAATATTATTTCCATTTTTTTAAAAAAAAGCATTGGAATTTGCCTAAAAATCAGTCCATGAATATATGGAAAATGTCCAAACAATTTATTTTTGCATACACAGTGTGTGCAATCAAAGGAATCAAATTGGAAAGAAAATTATTCCACAAATCAACTATGAGTCACACATCATTTTTGGACAGATAATTTGGCTCCAAGTTTGAAAAGGTTTAGTTTGGCATGTTTTAAAACATTTTCCAGAATTGGCATTTTATTCGGAAAATCTTTGGCAAATAAATCTGAAATGACTCATGATTTATATCAAGTTTTTTTTCTGCAAGTGTGTTCAAAGAGAATGATTCATAGCAGAGCATAAATCAAGGATGGACTTATTCTAGGGACAGGCAATCAAGGCAAAAACAGGAAACAAATCATTTTGTATTCAATACTCTTCCAGCAAATTCGACAGGAGCCAAGGAGAGTCAATCACAAGAGCCATCAAAGCAAAGTATTTCAAAACTGAATTTATCAAAAGAGGAAACATCACAAATTCACAAAGCAAACGTCTCTGAAGTATATGACATAAAGAATTCGAGGCTCATTTTTTCCATTCAAAGTCGAGCAAAATCAGGCAACAAACCAAAAGGGGAAACCGCAGAATCAGTCAAGTCATTTATGGTGAAATCAGAGTTTTAGGGTTTCAATTCTACCCTATATTATACACACCATTTCATCATCGACATAGGGGAAAAAACCAACCAAACATCGGCATCGAAAATCAACCACAATTTCGAGAGCAACAAAGATTCAAAATCAATTTTTACTCACAGTTTTCGATCGCTAGATAGAGGGACCAAATCGAACGACGAAGGAGCATCTAACTCAAGCACCAGAGATTAATTCCAGAGCCAAATTTCAACAATCAAACAACTGCGTCACGATTTGGGGAAGTTTCAGAAAACCCTAGCCGCCATTTTTATTTCTCAGAAAAAGGAGGAACGGGCTGAACTAATTTGAGAAGGGCCGGCCACTTTGCTTAAGGGATAAGAAGGGGATGACCCCTTTTAATTTAACTCTAAAAGGGTTTTTCTTGTTTTGATTTTTATTTTGTTTTGTTTTGTTCTTCAATTTTTTTTTGTAAACAATTCTGAACAGTTTATAGAGTCTGTAAAACTCTAGGGGAGTTTCAGTTAGGAGGTAACTGACAGTACTAGAATCTGTAAAATCTAGGAATACAGGTTACGGGTTTGTAATATGGGGAAAATCTGATTCAGGGGTTTGAATCAGTCTAGGATTTTGAGCGTAGGGTTAGAATAGGAGCAGGGTTTGCAAGTGTACATGGTATTGTATGCGGGATCTGTTCTATCACCTAGTAGAAACCTTAGAAATGCAGCAGTAGGCAGGGTTTTGCCGAAGCTGGGTATATTGTGTGTGATTTATTTTCTGCATTTCTGTTTTTACTATATTCTGTGATCTGTTTATTATTTTAATATCCTGTTTGTTTTTAATTAATTTAAAAACTGTGAAAAACCCTATTCACCCCCCCTCTAGGGTTATTCTAGATCCAACAAGTGGTATCAGAGCCAGGTTATTTCATTAACCCTAGAAACATGGATCCTAGTTGTCAGTCTTATGAGAGTCAGTCCAGTAATATTCCAATTATTTTTAAGGGAACAGATTTTTCAATTTGGAAATCAAATTTCGAATCATATTTAAAATCTGTTAATCTTGATTATTGGAATATTATTGAAAATATGGAAGATATGTCAAATAAGACGAATAAGGTTTTAAATGCTCAAGCTATGCATATTTTATATTCTTATCTTGATAATAATCAGCTTGACTTTATCTCTCATTGTTTAACTGCGCTGGACATCTGGAAAACTCTCAACGCACGGTATGGAAATTCTGACAACTCCTCAAAACCCTCAACTGCCAACTCAAATTCAGATCTGTGCTTAACTGGAACTATTCATGTGGATTCAGACGATGGGGACTTATCATATGACGATCTGGTATCTCTTTGTAATAATTTAACAAGAACTGTTGATCGTCTCAAACGGAAAAACAAGTCTTTGAAATCTGAAAATTCTGAGTTGACCCACAATAACAATTTGTTGAAATTAAAATTTGAAAACTCTGACTGCAAAAACTGTATGGTTGTGAAAACTGATTTAGCTCAACTTGATGAACATTCTGGAAAGCTCGAAAATAAAATTTTGTTTTTGAAAAATCTCGAAGATGAGTTGACTCATAAAAATAACGCTTTGCAGAAGGAGTTGGATAAGATTAATTTAGAACATGAAATTTTTGAAAAGGAAAATTTGGTGAAAACGGATTTGATTATGAAAGAGCTTGAATCTGAAATTGAAAAATTCAAGAATGTTGAAAAACTAGAATTGGAAAAACAAAAACTTTTTGAAGCTGAGATTGCTGAGTCCCAAACCAAAATTAATCTGCTTAAAAATGAAAATTTGGTTTTGAAATCTAATTTTGAAAGATGTAAGATCACTGAAAATGATTGTTCAGATTTATTGAAAGAAAATGGTGATCTTAAAACTAAAATTCAACAACTTGAAACAACCCTGGCAAAATTTTCAAATGGTGAGAAATCTTTAAATATGTTGTTGAAAAATCAAATTTCATTGGGAAATAGAAGTGGACTTGGTTTTGGGAAATCTGAGTTTTCTGAAAGGAGAAGCTCAAACGATTTTAAAAATCCTTCAACTTTCTTTGAAAAGAAACATCTTGCTAATTTGAACTTTGTTAATTCCAAAGGATTTTTTCAAAAACAAAATTTGAATTTGTTTTGTAATAATTCATCTAAACAATTCTGGATCCCAAAAGGAGATAAAACAAACCTCGTTAAATTCAAACAGATTTGGGTTCCGAAGGGTACAAAGGTAAATTCAGATGGATTGTTATATAAACAGGCCTGGGTACCAAAACGTATGAATTCAATTGTGAGTGGTTTTACAAATTTTGTTAGACCACTCGATTCTTTAAACTGTTAGGTACCTGAAGTGGCTGAGAAACAACTGTGCTAAAAAGAGAAAACGATTCAAACTGCTTCATGTCATTGAATCATTCAATGTTTCTTAGCCAAGTCCGATAAGTTAGAAATTATGTTTCTCATCATATGTCAGGTATGATTTCTAACTTCATCCTTGTAAATATTTTTTTTTCTTGGTTTATTTCTCCTTCTTCTACCCCTTCTATTTTATTTTTTTTCTTCTGGTTGTTTTTTTTCTTTGATTAGTCACTACCATATCTCTTTGTTTATTTTGTGCTTCTTAAACTTCCAATTGCAGGTCTCATGACTTTCTGGAAATTCATTTTATTTGAATAGAACTCTCTTGTTTATAATCATTTCCGGATTCTGAATTTAATCTTGTAATTATCTGCAATTGTTTAAAAGTTTATTTTATTCTTGAATTCATAACAGTGCTGAAGAATTCATGTCATATCTTGAACATTGTTAATTTGAATTCTAATTTTTTTGAAGATCTGAATATTTAATGAAATGTCACACACCTTTGCTGTTCTGAGTTTATTCTAATTCATTTTAGAAAAGCTCAAAATATTATACTCATTACAGTACACTCTGTTATTTATCAGTTGTGATAATTTCAGACATTTTTAGATTGGCTTGAATATTGTAAATTGTCTAGAATCTCAGTGATACATCTTGAAATCCATCTTATATTCATGATTATTATGGTTCAAATTGGTTTGTTTGAAATCATCTGAAATTCTTGATATTTTGAATCTCACATACCTCTTAAATTTGAAATTATCGATCTTGTGTGAATGATTCATTATATCTCAAACTTGACATTGATTCAAGTGATTTCAAATAAATTATTTTTTAATTTCTGGTATCATGAATACCTCTCAAATTGATGTAAATGATCTGACATTTCTATTGAGCTTGTAAGAAATAGTTTTTGAGAAATTCTTGAAAAGTTCTTTTTGAAAATGGTCTTTGAAAATCATTGATATTTCATGATTAATTGATTTAAATATTTATTTGTTTAAAATCATTTGAAATTAATGATTTATTGAATCACACACATATCTTGAATCTGACATTAATAATTTGGTGTGATCGATTCATTGAATCTAGAGTATTTCATATTCATCAAATGATTTAAAATAAATGGTATTTTTAATCTTGGATCATGAACCATCTTATGTGACCATCTTTCTGACAAGTTTTTTTTTGAAACTATTTTTGTGCTGCTCTGATACTGTTTTCAAATAACTGCCTGTTTTGATATGTCTGTTGCTTGCCAAATTTGTAAATCTTGTCTGCGTGGGCTCTGTGTTTGAAACTCTTTGATATTCTTATTCGTCTCAAGTGTCAATTTTAAATCCTCGAGAAGAGAGAACAATTGGTATCATAAGTGCTGATATTTTTTTTCTCTTGTCCTGTATAGCTTTTCACATTTCCTCTTGTAATTAATTTTCAACTTTAAAATTATTTGTTGATTATTCATTTAGAAATTGAAATCAATATACAATTGAACTGTATTTATAATTCATCAAAATTATTATCAGATTTTGAAATTGTGATGAATTATGACTGCAATATATTTCATAATAAGAGGAGATTATATTTGGATTTTCATGATGGTTGAATATTTATTATAATATCTTTGAACTGACAATTATTTCACGATCATTTTCTTTATCTATCATCATTCTGCCATCCATCATGATTTTATATTAATGTGGAGAATTAATATTTTTAAATAAATAAAAAAAAATTTAACAGTGGGAAATTGTGATAGAAATGGGACTATATTATTTATTCAGAATTAGTGATATTTTAAAATTTTCAATAATCCCGGTACAGTTGGTCATATTTCATAATATTATTAATTTAGAAATTTATTTCACAATCCATTTCTGTACCTACCACATTTCTATCATTCATATTGGTTGTATATACCGAGGAGTTTTTCTATTTAAAGCTGAAAACGATAAATATTTAATTAATACATAAGTGTGTCTCTACCTCATTTAAAAATCCAAGCTCTGGTCATGCATGGTTATGAGACAACTTATAATTTAAGCTGCGACTGACCTCATTTAAAAATCCAAGCTCTGGTTATGCGTGGTCAGGGTGCTCTTAAATCAAAAGAAAAAGAAAAGAAAATAATTTGCAATAAATAAATTTTTATGTGAAATTCTCCTTGGTGTATATTAACCAGCCTATCAATCCACTTTCTAATCTGTGAAATGTGTTAATATCTTATGAAGTATTATGATTTGTTGATTGATAGCTACTGCGATTTGAGATTATACGATTTTATCACTTAAGTTGAATTTATAATTATAGTCCAAATCCATCACTGTTTTTGTGCTCCAACTTAATAAAAATCCTTGGAAATAATTGAAATATTTTTTTAAAAAACTCTCTCCATTATATAAATCTCATCGTAAATCCATCATTATCTACAATGTGAAATATGCCACCTGTTCTCAGTATATTATGATTTTTGTTTGACTGATTGAAAATTATGAGGACCGTTCTTTCTCTTAAGCTGAAATTATATTTTTTAGTCAATTTTCATCTGTATTTTAAAATCTGTATCCTTTTGATGATAACAAAAGGGGGAGAATGGATTGGATTTTGATTTATGAGTGAATATTTTATAAATATTTTTAATTTTGAAAATTTATTATTATTCATACATTTCACTCATGCACAGTTATAGGGGGAGCATTTAAATAGGGGGAGTTCAAATATTCACGAACAAACACATTTTAAAATATACAAAATCTCTTATTTGTTTGTCATCATCAAAAGGGGGAGATTGTTGTATATAACGGTGTTGTATACACAATTATATGATTTTTGTTTGATGATAACAACCAAATAAATATTACTATTAATGTGTTTGAAAATGTACTGTTATTCCACATCACATACAGTAATATTATATTTATATTTAAATAGAATACGACTGTATAGATATTCATATTTTCTTACAGTATTTTATTTAAATATAAATATTATATTTCAAACTCTCGAACAGTACAATTATTTACAACTCCACTATTTAATCACTTCTCAGTACTTGTAAATACACAGTATACGATAAACAAATTTTGTTTGACGAATAAAATAATATTTTATTTCAGGCAATTTGTCTATTACAAATAAACTGTACAATCTCTTCACTACAGCTCTCACACTCAGTACAGTTTGCATCTACACATACATTCACTTAGTTTCACATTGACTCATATACAGACTCATTGTTTTTTATACACTCTCACATATACAGTTTCAGACTTGCACTCATATACAGATGCTTATGTATATTTTTTACTGTCAGCTTCAGTCTTCAGTCTTCTGCCAGCCAGCATAGTCAGTCCAGTCATCTTCATGCTTACCTGTCACATGAAACACACACACAGTACACTGCAATAGAAATAAAATTGTATACATGCAAATATAAATTTTATTTTTGAATTTTTTATTTGCCTCAGTTTTTCTGGTGTGTTTCTCATCATTTTTCTGACTTGATCTGATTTGTTAATCCGACTGTGTCTAGACAGTACATAATACAGGGACAGGAAAATTCGTCTGTTGGCTGCATATACACACGTGTATACACGTGTGCACTGCCACGCCAATCAGTATGTGGTAGCGAGCAACTGAGGAGTAGCCACGTGGACCGTCTCAACTCAGTGCAGCATGGTCAACATAGTCAAACCAGCAAAGAATGAAGTTTTTAAAGCAGTAATGAACCATGCAAGAAAAGCAGGTCACATAGAAATGGGAGAAAACATGCATACAAGTGAATGTGTGAATACATGAAAGTACAAGAGTGCTCGAGCACAGGTCAAATACAGTGAGACAATGGTCAACAATACATTCAAGTGCAAGGGAATCAACACATGGTCGAGCTCCTCATACACAAGCTTGCATAGTCAAATCATAGCCAAGTCAAAAGTCAAGTTTCAGCAAACAAGAAGTGGTTTGCATAGGCAATAAGACTCAAAACAAAGCAATAAGGTGCATGGATCAAGCATGACAGCAAGGTCAAATATGGCAGCTCAAAGTCAAAGGGTGCAGCAGCAATGACTTCAGCAGCTAAATATGGAGAATTCAAATGAGCATGGTACATATATGGTAGTGCTATACAACGGTGCATACTACAGCAAATTAATGGTGAATCAACATACAAGATGAAGCACAAGATGGTGCAAAATGAACCATAGTTCATTTCAGAATAGTGGGTGCATCAGTTCAGTTATGTATGAACATGCATACAAGCACAAGCAAGAAAAGCTTCTCAGTTCTGAAATGGTCATTGTCAACACTAATGATCAAGTCGAGCCTTACAAGTGGAATCAGGGAACAAACAGTTTTTGGCAAAAGTTTTTTTTTAAAATCAGAAATTGATTTCCTGTTTTTTCAACATTTGTTTTGGCAAAATTTCATTTCGAAAATCAGCTTTGAGCAATAAATCCTTTTGACAGTTTTCATGGATTAAATTTAATCAAGGAAACATAAATGGAATATTATTTCCATTTTTAAAAAAAAAAGCATTGGAATTTGCCTAAAAATCAGTCCATGAATATATGGAAAATGTCCAAACAATTTATTTTTGCATACACAGTGTGTGCAATCAAAGGAATCAAATTGGAAAGAAAATTATTCCACAAATCAACTATGAGTCACACATCATTTTTGGACAGATAATTTGGCTCCAAGTTTGAAAAGGTTTAGTTTGGCATGTTTTAAAACATTTTCCAGAATTGGCATTTTATTCGGAAAATCTTTGGCAAATAAATCTGAAATGACTCATGATTTATATCAAGTTTTTTTTCTGCAAGTGTGTTCAAAGAGAATAATTCATAGCAGAGCATAAATCAAGGATGGACTTATTCTAGGGACAGGCAATCAAGGCAAAAACAGGAAACAAATCATTTTGTATTCAATACTCTTCCAGCAAATTCGACAGGAGCCAAGGAGAGTCAATCACAAGAGCCATCAAAGCAAAGTATTTCAAAACTGAATTTATCAAAAGAGGAAACATCACAAATTCACAAAGCAAACGTCTCTGAAGTATATGACATAAAGAATTCGAGGCTCATTTTTTCCATTCAAAGTCGAGCAAAATCAGGCAACAAACCAAAAGGGGAAACCGCAGAATCAGTCAAGTCATTTATGGTGAAATCAGAGTTTTAGGGTTTCAATTCTACCCTATATTATACACACCATTTCATCATCGACATAGGGGAAAAAACCAACCAAACATCGGCATCGAAAATCAACCACAATTTCGAGAGCAACAAAGATTCAAAATCAATTTTTACTCACAGTTTTCGATCGCTAGATAGAGGGACCAAATCGAACGACGAAGGAGCATCTAAATCAAGCACCAGAGATTAATTCCAGAGCCAAATTTCAACAATCAAACAACTGCGTCACGATTTGGGGAAGTTTCAGAAAACCCTAGCCGCCATTTTTATTTCTCAGAAAAAGGAGGAACGGGCTGAACTAATTTGAGAAGGGCCGGCCACTTTGCTTAAGGGATAAGAAGGGGATGACCCCTTTTAATTTAACTCTAAAAGGGTTTTTCTTGTTTTGATTTTTATTTTGTTTTGTTTTGTTCTTCAATTTTTTTTTGTAAATAATTCTGAACAGTTTATAGAGTCTGTAAAACTCTAGGGGAGTTTCAGTTAGGAGGTAACTGACAGTACTAGAATCTGTAAAATCTAGGAATACAGGTTACGGGTTTGTAATCTGGGGAAAATCCGATTCAGGGGTTTGAATCAGTCTAGGATTTTGAGCGTAGGGTTAGAATAGGAGCAGGGTTTGCAAGTGTACATGGTATTGTATGCGGGATCTGTTCTATCACCTAGTAGAAACCTTAGAAATGCAGCAGTAGGCAGGGTTTTGCCGAAGCTGGGTATATCTGTGTGTGATTTATTTTCTGCATTTCTGTTTTTACTATATTCTGTGATCTGTTTATTATTTTAATATCCTGTTTGTTTTTAATTAATTTAAAAACTG
The DNA here is from genome assembly GCA_030737875.1 of Allium sativum. NCBI lineage: Eukaryota > Viridiplantae > Streptophyta > Magnoliopsida > Asparagales > Amaryllidaceae > Allium > Allium sativum. The sequence goes on along the minus strand of CM060927.1, from coordinate 26,014,198 downwards.
TGAAAAACCCTATTCACCCCCCTCTAGGGTTATTCTAGATCCAACAAGTATGAGTGTTCTTTCACAAAATAAAGAATAATAAAGTTATTTTGCAGTTTAAGTTTAATTTACTATGTCTTTGATAACATTCATAAAAATCATTTTGTTAAAATATCGTTTTAAACATATCATGTACCCCAAGATTTTTCTGATATGAACTTTCAGACCCGAGATGAAAATCCGAGATGAACTCCCGAGTTAGACTCATCTCGTCCGAGATCTCCCTCGATAGGAGACCGAGCCTATAAAATCCCCAAGACGAAACGCAACCAATATCCTAGATTTAAAACCTTGGTCTTAATAGATGGTAGCGTGAGTAGGGTAGTACTCCAAGTAACGTCCGCTTCTTATCTAGGGGCTAGCGAGGGATGACCAAGGGACAAATTATATATGTCCTGAGGAACCTCCGTCTAAGGGAAGTATTAAGTGACTACGAGTTCATTTGGAGGGACATCCAGATGGTAATAGAAGGGTTCTCCAGGAGAGTTTTCTTAAATGAAGTTGTGTTCATGACCCAAACCTAATATTAAGTGGCTGTTACTATTTCTCGACCTACAAAGAGAGTTATTTTTGATGACATTGACATTAGAGATGAGGTCTTAAGTGGCTTGGGGTCCGCCATGAGTATAGGGATTTCCGCCCTTAATAAATTAGCAAATGGCCTTAAGTGACTAGTAATAGCCCGCCTCATGTGGCATTAAGTTACCTTAAGAATGTCCGCTCTTAGATTACTTTGTGGGAGTATTAAGGGCTATAAGCACGTTTTCCCTTAGATTCACATATAGGCCTTAAGTCACTAATAGGATGTCCGCCTCATATGTTAAATTGTGTGCACGTTTGTTTGCCAAGACATAACATGAAGGATTGACGCTGCAAAATATAAGAAATAGTCATTCCTAAATTTATATGTTTTTTATTTACCAAAACTTTATGTTCTGACCTCTTTCCTCAAAACATAAACAAATTAGTAGGTGAGGATGCTTAGGATCAGCGATGGTCAGTATTGCTTTGGTGATGGATCCCGATGATGGAGGCTTTTAGTAAATTATGGCAGTATTATTATATTGTTGGGATAATTATTATTGATGTACCTCTTTTGATTGCAAGAGACTCATCGTGACCAACATTTATTATAAATTTAATTAAAGGTACATCTATTTTAAGTTATTATAGTTATCCCTTCTACTGTGTGAGAAGCTGGTTTCGTTTAGACTACTATATGATATCTGTTTTTAGTATTTTCTTATAAGAATCAATGATTCGTTTGGAATGGCTTTAAGTTTCGATGAGCCTTTTCTAGGTCGGAATTTAGGCCCGTTCCAGGTGGATTGTCCTAACATTTATTTTCAATATAACAACAACATATGCTAAAAACAGAATATACATCACTAAAATAAAAATTTAGATAGAAATTATTTATATTTTTATCATAAGATATAAGAATAATATAACATTAATAAATTGTAATTTATTAAAGACAACAAGATTAGTGTAACACCTCTCTCGTAGTTTTCACATTTGGTACCAGAGCCTATACCCAGCCGGAATTGTGTGTGTAATATTGTAGATGTCAGTCAGTGTGGTACTGATGTGGTTTACATGCACAATGCCTAGATGGTGAGTGATATGAGCCAACGAGGACTTTGGGCACTTTAAGGGCAGTAGTATGTGACACCCCTCTCGAAAAGCTAACACTAAGATCTTTTAGCACATTGGTAAGTGTGGGGTGTTTCTTTGCGGGAGGTCGAGTGTTTGAGTCCCGCTGTTGTCACAATTAGATCATGTGAAACCCACTAGAATCATAAGCCAGCTATCATCCAAACATACTTTTTTTTAAAATCTATTCACACACTATGAAAAAATATATTATTACTTCATTGGTATAAAAATCCAAATGGTTTATGCACTCCAATTACCCAACATTAGGTCCAATTTGTAAATCCCACTTATCTAACGATTTTTTAAAATTGAGTATCCATATTTAGGGTTGAAAAATCATGTAAACACATTGTTGAGAATAATATCATAAATTTAAAATGTTTGAATTAGCATAATAGATCCCTCAATCAACATGTTTGAGTTAATTCAGATTTTATTATCAAAATTATCGCCCAATATGACTTTAAGTTTTGGTATGCCATTGTTGAAATAAAATGTGACGCCCCACCCCGAGAGCCACATTAGTAAAGAACATTAACTAGTAATGTTGTCTACTAACGCAAAGAATAAGGTTGATTAAGAGTGGCCATTCATAAGCCTTGCATAAATTAAACATTAAGTGTATAGATGAAATGTGCTATATATATATATATATATATATAACAAAACTATGGAGTGTAATAACCCGGAAATTCGAGCCAATTTAAAATTTTTATTTTGGCAATTTTACTGAATTTTGAATATTTAAAATGAATTATTTTAAGTAATAGCGATGCGAAATTTGTTTTGAATAGAAATACAACGTATACATTTATATAAATCGACGTTAGAATATAAATATTTTATTTTAATTATAAAAGGAATTGAAGATGGTGCGGTAGTTCGAAAATTCAATTTCAAATTTCAAATGAACGTATAGGAATCAAAATAAATCGGATTTTGGTGAAACCAAAAATATTAGAATCTATTTGAAAATATCTTTCCAACGAATCCAAAAAATTGAAATTTCATAGCGGGGATAAAAAGTTATGCCCAGATGAAAATTCAGAATAGTCGCTATGGAAAATATAGCCCTTAAAAATGGAAATTTTGCAAACGACCTCTATTTTCGATGAAACCACTTTTGTTGGATCCGGAATGTCAAATAATTGCTAGATTACAAAATTCGTAATTTTCCGAATCAATATGTGAGCATGGCAAAGTAAAACGTGTTTTAACAATTTCAGTCAATTTCGATCGATCAGAAAATGGCCATTTTTCGAACGATCTTAGAATTTGAGAAATTAGTTTTATTAGAACCGTATCGTAAATACGAAGCTATAAAATATTTTTTGGGAGTTTTTAGAGTCCGTATGTGGCCCCGGTAAAGTGAAATGTGCGTTCAAATTCAACATATAGATTTATATTTTGATTTTGACAGAAACTAATCGGTTTAGCAATCAATTCGGATCGAACAAAATTCCCAATTGTTACGTGTGGTATTAGAGCTTTGGTTTACAGAGCTCTGAGAACAAGACATGTTAGAACCAAATGAAAGGATTCATCAGAGATTGGATTAGCAATATCCAATGAGAATGACTCATTAGAGATGGGATCAGTAGTATCCTAGAACGAGTGTGAAGAGTATATTTTTAAAATGAAAGCAATTTTTTTTTTGAAAATTTAATTCAATTATTCGTATTTGAATATTTATTTGGACAATCCAGTATATAAAGATTTTGCATATACGTCTGATTCGCGTGTATTTAAAATTTTAATATACTGGATAGATATAGAATCACACTCTAGTCGCTCGAAGACGATTCTGATGATAGTCTAGACATCATCAGCATTAGTGTTCGAGTTTCGAAAGTGGGATTTCTATATATTTCCAATTGACTGGTGTGAGGACAAAATTAGATAGGGCCTATTATTGTGATTTGGCACCAAAAATGTTATTTTTTGACTATATATCAAAATTATGAATTTGAAATGATATTCAACTAATTGATTGATGATTGTATTGTTTGATTAGTGGTTGATTAATTAGAATTTGAACCATTTAGCCAAATTGAACCAAATATTGAACTGTATTGAAAATTGTTTGAAATTGCATGCATATACATGTACTTACATTGAACAGGTCATAGCAAGGAGGCTTGAGAAGAGGAATAAAATTGTTTGCCCGACAAATAGGTACATGTTTATTGTATTTCTTGGGTTTTTGATGATTTTATGAGCCGATTGGCTACTTCTTTTTCTTTTTGGATTGCTGAAAGCCGTGGGAGGCTATTTGAAATATCCTGAAGCTCCCGGTGCAGGGGTGGTTATGGCGAAATTTTTCGAAAATTTAGGGTGTTAGCCATATTTTTGAAAAATTTGAAGAGTTCTTAGAAACTGAAAAGTTGAAGAACTTAAGCCATAATGAAAATAATGAAAGTTGAGTTGGTTTGTAAAACAACTTTCAGCTTCATTCCTTTTTGGGGACAAAAATTTTTAAGTGGGGGAGATTGTAATAACCCGGAAATCCGAGCCAATTTAAAATTTTTTATTTTGGCAATTTTAATGAATTTTGAATATTTAAAATGAATTATTTTTAATAATAGCAACGAGAAATTTATTTTGAATAGAAATAGAACATATATATTTATATAGATCGACGTTAGAATATAAATATTTTATTTTAATTATAAAAGGAATTGAAAATGGCGCGGTAGTTCAAAAATTCAATTTCAAATTTCAAATGATCGTATAGGATTCAAAATAAACCGGATTTTAGTGAAACCAAAAATATTAGAATCTATTTGAAGATATCTTTCCAACGAATCCGAAAAATTGAAATTTCATAGCGGGGATAAAAAGTTATGCCCAGATGAAAATTCAGAATAGCCGCTATGGAAAATATAGCCCTTAAAAATGGAAATTTTGTAAACGACCTCTGTTTTCGACGAAACCACTTTTGTTGGATCCGGGATGTCGAATAATTGCTAGATTCCAAAATTCGATTTCTAAATCAATATGTGAACGTGGCGAAGTAAAACGTGTTTTAACAATTTCAGTCAATTTCGATTGATCAGAAAATGGCCATTTTTCGAACGATCTCAGAATTTGACTAAATTAGTTTTGTTAGAACCGTATCGTCAATACGAAGCTAGAAAATATTTTTTAGGAGTTTTTAGAGCCCGTATGTGGCCCCGATAAATTGAAATGTGCGTTCAAATTCAATATATAGATTTATATTTTGATTTTGACAGAAACTGATCGGTTTAGCGATCGATTCGGATCGAGCGAAATTCCCAATTGTTACATGGAGGCTATAAACAATTCAGAACAAATACGAACAACTAATGTAGTATACATCATAAAATATACCACCTAAAATCGTACACATGTACAAATAATATACAACAAGCAGTGTCACAAAATGTGATATACAACCACAATAGGTACAATGAGTCCAAAATGAATACTACATAATAAGGTTCATGGATCATAACATATTTCTACACAAAATAGCTATTGGATAGCCCAAAACTAGAAAGGATCCAAGGCGGAAGAAAAATATATCTATATAGCTGGCGATACCTATAAAATCTCAGTTAGTCCCGAGCATTAACACACATGGGTCAGTCTAGTCAACAGTGAGTAATAAAATGTAAAGTGATGAATAGGAATATGATAAATAATTCTTTAACTAAAGCGTTGGATAATATAATTCATTAAGGGATTCTAGAAGGTCAATAGCACAAACCATAAATAAAGGTGAACTACCCGATTCACTTGCTAGCGTAAGGTGTATATAGCCTCAACACATTCATAAATGCGCATCTAGTTCCCCAAAAATCATTAAACTCATAAAATAACTCAAATGAGTTAAAACACCATAAAAACGGGTATTAATCTCCAAAACATAAATCACATAGTGTATAAGTGGATTCCCAATCCAACAATTATCTTAATATAAAATCATAAAGCTCAAATGGATTCCCAATCCAATAATTACCTCAATATAAAATCCCTAATCACAAGCAACCTCAAACTTATGGATCCATCTCAAATAAATTTGCACATGCAGTTATAGTATAATATATCTCCATGAGCCACGATATTGCTCCATGAGCGTAGCCAAGTACTTATACGTATTAAAATTAAGCGCCTATCACTACGACCCCCGGCCCCGTGTATCCTGACCTCTAGTCAAGTGAGTACGTACATGGAACTCCCCGAGTCCTTGCTTCCCATAAGCAAGTATATATATCCCATAACTCAGAATGCGTCACTAGCACCGAGTTACCCAAATAATGGTAATGATTCGTCTCATACCACACGTTCTCACTTTTTGTCTTAATAGCCGCTCGTCAACTTCACATTAGAAAATATAGAAATCTCTAAATTTCATTCAACAAATCATCTGCTTCAATCAAACAAAAATAGAATTGAGCGATTTCGTATACCGTCATGTCCTATACATGGGGTTAAGGTATCGTTTGATTTTCACTACATCATCTTGACGAGTGAAAAAATTGTAGTTTCATATATATAGGAAAATACTTGGTTTTTTAAAACAATTTTATAAAACGATTTTCTAAAATTGATTGGTTTTTTTTCTTAAATCCTCATTATTTTAAAAATAGATTTTATTCTATTGTTTTGAAGCCGTTATATTTCAAAACCAAAATCATAAACTCATTTTGCCTCAAACTATAAGAAAACAATAATTATCCGTATATTGGAAAATTAGTTTTAAAACGTGTGTGTGCTCAAGTCCATCAAATTCTCATCAAAAAAGCTCTATAATAGACTCACTAGATCTCCAAAAGTACGTGATCTAACTTGAATATTTAATGGCTTGATCAAAAAGCTCATACTACCCGAAAATCAAGTGAAATGCCTAGGAAATTCAATTAAATCACTCAAAATCGACACAACAACCTACAAGCAAGTGTATAGGATAACGAGCTTGAATTAGGTTTTCCGACCCCTTAATCAGAGAATTTAAGAAAGCGATCTAGAAAATTATCACAATATTTCAATGGTTTCCAGAACATAAAAAATTATTGAATTTGGCTGAAAAGCGCAAAAGTTATGGTCAAAATACTAACTCAGATTTACAACAAAGTACTCAGAAAAACTACAGTGACAGGACAACGAGCTTGTATTAGATATTTCGACCCTTAAATATGAGAAATTTAGAAAGTGATCAACATGAAAGTTGTACTTTCTTTCTATGGTTTCCAAAACATCAAAATTATTTAATTTGGATAAAGAACGTGTAACAACCCGAATTTTCAGAACAAATTTAATTTTTTTTTATTTTAGATATTTTAATGAATTTTGAATATTTAAAATGATTTATTTTTAATAATAATGACTAAAAATTTATTTAAATCGAAGTTAGAATGAATAAATTAATTTTAATTATATAACGAGCCTGAAATGGCGCGGTAGTTCGAAAATTTGATTTCTAATTTCAAATGAATGTACGGGATTCAAAATAAATCGGATTTCTGCAAAACTAGAAATATTTGAATCTTTTTAACAATATATTTCTAACGAATGTGAAAAATCCAGATTTCATAACGGGAATTAAAAGTTCTGCCTAGTTTAAGAATTAAAATAGTCGCTATGGAATTTATATGTATATTTTAAAATAGCCATTTCGCAAACCACCTCTGCTTTCGACGAAACCACTTTTGTTGGATCCGGAATGTCAAATTATTGCTAGATTCCAATTTTCATAATTTTTGGAATTAATATGTGAGCGTGGCAAGAGAAAACATGTTTTGGTAATTTAAATTTGAATTGGATAGGCCAGAAAATGACCATTTTCAAACGATCTCCAAATTCGACGAAATTAGTTTTATTAGGACCGTATCATAAAAACATTGCTTGATTTATTTTTTGGGGATTTTTGGAGTTAGTGTATGGCCCCGGTAAATTAAAATGTACGTCTGAATTCAATATATATCGTTTTATATTTTAATTTTGATAAAAACTAATCAAAACAGTAGAATTTGCTTATGAAACATATCCTATTGTGTCCGGAGTGAGGATATTTAGCTAAGGGTGACATTCGTTGGGTTTAGTTTGGAGTTTGCGAAAATTTATTTTAAGAAAGAATTAAAATTTAATATAATAATATATTATTTAATAATTGGTATAAATTGAAAGCCAGAAACTCTAGTGCCATTATCGTTTGCGCCGCCATCTTTTGTTTAATGGCTGAGATTTTCGAGACTTAAGTCCTTAATTTCTTCAACTCAATCAACAATTATCAGAAATTCGTAACCAATAAATTGAAGAACAAGACGTGCTCTTCAAATCCATATGGACTTGATATGTCTTAGCGTTGGGGATAAGGGGATTTCGGGGCCTAAACAGCTACCGCTCGAACCAGAATTCTCGGGTGAGGAGTTACCGAGCACAACGAGGTCAGGGGCGGTGGAAGGAGTCGTGACGGTGGTCATTGTGAGGTGTTCAGATCAGAGGCTAGTTGACTGTGGGTGGTGTAAGGTGCAAACCTTGAATCATGTTTTGGGTTCCTCGATTTAGCAGAAGAACGACGAAAACAGGAATAAGGGATTGACTTTAAACAGTGAAAAGTAGTTTTTTAAATTTACAATGGAATTGTTTAAAAAAAATATACATAGTAATTAAAATAAAATTAGCATTACTTTTAAAATAAAAATTGGCATTGTTTTAAATTATATAATAGCACGGTTTTAAAAATGTGTTATTTTTAAATGAAATAGCTTTAGAATAAAAATGCGATTTTTATTTATATATCATCATTACAAAAATATGATTTATAAATATATAGTTCAGAATAAAAATATGATTTTTAAAAAATATATAAAGCATTGTTTTTAAATTTCTATGTAGCATTGTTTTAAAAATATAAAATAACATTGTTTATTTTTAGAAATTTATATAATAACATAGTTTTAAAAATTTAAAAATATGACTTATATATATACACACCATAGTATAAAAAATATATGATTTTTGTATAAAAGAACATCAAATTAAAAATACGATTTTTATATAGACGACTTGTTTTAAAAAATGTAATTCTTATATGAAACACTTTGTTTTAAAAATGTGACTTTTATATAAATAGTTTTAAATAAAAATATGATTTCTACCATATATGGAACAATAATAAAATATGAAATTTTTATATAAAGTACTGATTTATTTTCAGGTTTTAGAAATAAATTTAGCATTGTTGAAATCTGAATTTTTTTTATAGATTAGCAGTTAAAAATGTGATTTTTAATATACATAACATTGGATAAAAATGTAAATTTTTATATAAATGACTTTGTGATAAAAATGTAAATTTTATATAAACATCATTATTAAAAATGTGATTTGTTGTAAATGATTTTGCTTAAATAAAAATGAGCTTTTTATTAATGGAATAGCTTTAAATAAAAATGTGATTTTTATTACACAAATAACATTGGAATAAAATATGATTTGTAATGAAAATTAGCGGTGTTTTTAAATAGAAATTGCATTGGTTTTTATTATATAAAATAGCATAGATTTTCAAAATAGAAAGAGCATAGCGTAAAAATGTAACTTTCAAATAAAATACCATTGTAATTGGATTGTGATTTTTACATAGAAAAATCATTATTTTTGAATAAATGAAAAACATATAATAAAAATGGAATTTTCATTGTTTTTAGAAATGAATTTTTATATGAAAAGCATTGTTTTAAAATGTGATTTTATTTAATATACAGTGTTGATTAAAAAATTTATTTTTAAAATGTAAACATCGTATTAAGAATGTGATTTTTAATATAAACTGCGTTAAACAGATTTCGTTGGAACCACGGTGAAGAATACAATGCACTGGGGCAAATCCAAACTATTCAGAAATTCAGAAATAAAACTGGTGGAGTGGAAACCAAAGGCGAGAACTCCTTCTCACTCTATTTATTTTATACTTAAATATATACTAGGATGCAGGCGGTGCTTAGTAGCACCCGACACCTTTGATTGAAACCATGATTGTTTGTTTGGACTGTATTGTGATGTAATTATGGTGTGAAATGGAAAATAAAATATTCATATATTGAATAAAATATTTTATCATTAAAAATATAATTTTTAATGTATATATATGTGAACGCATAAAATTCGCCTGAAATGAAAATAAATATTCATTTACAAATCGGACGATTTGTTTATGTACACCCATTTGACTGATATTGATTGGGATGATAAATTGTACACATCACCCAACTGCACAAATAATAAACAGTATTTGTTGTTTGAAAACCCCACACGGGTACTAGGATAATATTGGACATACACTAATCCCAATATTTAATTGTATGTCAACCTATGGGTTGACGGGTTGTAATGAGCGTTAATTATTTATTTTTAATGCTTATTCAGTTGTGTAGCGCACTCTGGATGATGGTTGATTGTTTATCATGGTTATTATATACATGTGTTGTATGGAATGCATATAAATAACATTATATGGTAATTGTTTGGGTCTCATTCCAATTTGGAAAATAAAGAATGTTCTAAAATAAAGAATATTTTAAAATATAAAGAATATTTTAAAATAACAAATATTTTAAAATAACATTCAGTGAACAATAAATTTATAATTTTGATGTCCGATTTTAGATGGACACAAAAATATAAAAATATGAAGCCAAGTTAAGTACCAAACGCCATTTTAACCCGAACTGGTTTATCGATCGATTTTATTAACTTTATAATGAATATCAAAAAGAAGTGATTTCAAAATCTAATATTTTGAAAATATTATCATTTTAATATGATAAAGATATATAATTTTCAATTTTGATTTAAAATTGAAAATGGAGTCGAAATCATTTTAAAATGAATTTATAAACGATTTATAAAATACATTTTGAATGGAAATCGATGAAATATATTATATGTATATTATATATATATCATATATATAATGGCCTGAATAGAACGCGCCGCGCCGCGACCGTTCGCGAATTTCGACCATTAACTTCAAATTAATGTAACGGGAGATCCGACCGTCGGATTCTACGAAAACCTGAATCGTTGGGCTCGTATCAAAAAGAGCTTTCCAATGAATGTAAGAGATTTGAAATCTAATGCTAGATTTGGAGATATGTCCAAATCAATTTCAGAAAAGGTCGCTATGGTTGCAGTTCGGTGGCCGTTATTGGAAACCGATTGTAGGGCGATAATAAATTTATTAAAAATATGGAAAAATGATGCAAAATCATAATAAATGATTTGGAAATATTTTTTATAAAAAAATCCAATTTTGTAAAGATAAAAATTTATTTTTATCGAAATGAACTAGTCATTAAATAGATTAATAATTCAATTATTTTTAGAAATAAATAAATTGAATTTGAGAATGGTTTTAAAATAACCAGAATTTTCCAATATATATATATATATATATTGGAATGGATTTGAATGGAAATTATCTTCAGAATATTTCGACATTGGATTTCGTTATTATACGAATATTGTGAGGAATTTGGAAGATATATATATCGTTATTCCCAATACAATATTTTATGGTTTCATAATTTGATATTGAATATAAGCCGATATAATTTTTATTCAGAAACTTATATTTAATGTCAAATTGGATTTTGGGTTTGTCGTGAATGGTGTCTTTAACAACACTGTTCTTAAACCCAATTGATAAAAGAATAAATCTTTTAAATAAGATTTTGAGAAGTTTACCAATTAATTAATTTTAATTAGTATTGAATTGAAATTGGATTTTTAGGTTTATTGTGAACAATGTTTTAAATAACATTTGTTCTTTAACCCAATTGACAACGAATATATGATTTGGAATCTATAAATCTTTTTATTTAGAATTAACAGAAATTTTCCAAAGTAAAGTTTTTCCAATTTAAAATATTAATTTGGAATTGAATGGAATTCAATTGGGTAATAATCGAGATGAGCTTCTGTGAATGAAGACCGTTACTATATATGGAATTTAAAAGGCTTTGCAGCTATTCCATTTATATTATTAGTCTAACACGGGAATTTATATCGATTATACACTGTTATGATTTCCGTGTAGATTCCATTTTGATGGAAGATGATTTTGTGTTTATTGTGAACTATGTTTTTAAATGACATTGGTTCTTTAACCCAGTTAAAGATAAGATTAATTTCTTAAATTTGAATAATCATTAAATAATGGTTTTTAATATTGAAACCAAATTGGAGTTTTCATAAATTTTTATTAGATTGAAATGGGAATGAGATAATTACATTTATCAAATTCTTGAAAGGATCGAGAATGGAATACCACAATTTTTACTTCAGGCGATAGTTAAATCTTTAATTAGATTTGAACATAAAAGGGCAATTAATTTTACCTAGGACATAGTGGGTGTTAGATATGGAGTGCTACCAGTTTTGCCCCTTGAGATGAATAGGTTGAGATGGGAAAATAATAAATGATTATTGCGGAAAGGTTCGATAATCCCGACTAGTTAATAAAATCTTTTGTAATGATATCCAAGGAAGATTAAAGAATAAATTTAAAAGAATTTATCTTTGATAAAATTAATGGGATCCTTTCCCTAAAAATGTAAATATTTGAATAAAAGAATATTCTGAATTGGAATGGGCATAGGATGTGTTTTTATAGCACCTGATTATAAATTACGCGAGTTATTCGAAAGGACCGGGTTTAACCCATTCTGAATAATTGATATGATGACCAACAGGCGAAGAGATTGAAGATGGTGCAAGACCGATGATCTTCACATCAAGTGGATGAGTTGCTACTGGTGCTCATGAATGGAGTAGCTACCTTGAAGGGGCTATAGTGGTGGTCATCCGGACGTACTTATTGATTGTTCGGATATGCGAGGGCCTCTCTCCCGTATCAGACATATGAAACGAGGAATAAGGTGCCTCCGGTTTCGTTCCGACCCAGAATGGACTTGTAAATGGATGGTATGTCTGACGTTGTATACCTTTATGCTATATTCATTGATCCCTGCTAAATATATATCTGTTTGCTGGCGGAGAATTTATTCTGTTATTTAACACCCTTCTCTAAGACGTATGAGCTCAGAGGTTATATATTGGCAGAAATCAATGGTATGGTATGGACTGACAATGTGGCATGTTGGGATGCATGGATCAAGGCTTTTATTGAAAATCAGAGCCTTGTGGATGATGATCAAAGCATAGCTTTAATTAGCATAGCTTTGTGTAGCGTTACTTCGCGAGCCTCACACCCCGGTATGATGGTGAACTGACGGTCAGGTCTATATGCTCTTGATACGAGGATGGATTTGGTCGAACGAGATGAGCTGAGTGTTGTCGCTCCATGTTCAGAGGGATAGGGCACACCCCCCGATTCCTAGATGGATAGAGTAAGCGGCATTTTCTCATGCACGGGACATAAGTCGTGGAGAAACTCGATATCTTAGATATAGTGCGGATGTGCATTACGGCGTTTTCTCATGCCTAGGAAGTAAGTCGTGGAGAATTGCACTACGCGATAGATCTTTCGAATCAGGAGCCATCATGATGGAAATCCAACTTTCCAATATGATCTTTACGGTTTTAATTGTCAACCTATATATGGCGACATAGTGGGATGGGGCGCTCATGCCGTCTAGGATTGATACATTTACTTTCGAAATTAATTTCTATACTATACACGTATAGTAATAATAAAAGAGAAATTTCGCGTACCTAGCATATTTGGCTATTGTAAGGTAAAAATCTATCCTCTAGCTTGTGTTGCATTGTGTGATGGGACCTGAGTCTTATAATAGCTTCATTTTTCTTTAATTAGCATTGCGCAGTTTATTTATGCACTTGTATTCCTGGGGGTAAACCCGTTTCGTGTTATACAACGTAGTCATTTTATTTACCTAACTTTAAAATCAAATTGATAATTGTTTTGGTTCTCACACCAGTCGCATGACTGACCTGGAGTTTATTGCTCCTTCCTAAACTCTGGGCGCCCATATTTTCCACACGAGCAGTCAATAGTTTTGGTTTTGTAGATTTATATTTAACAGTATCCTGGATTATAGCTAGAGCTATATTCGGAAAGCTTTGTATCTGTATATCTCTCTTTCAGTTGTGTCAGTTGTTATTTTCCGCTACGCATTATACTTATGTATTATTTTCCGCTGCTATGTAATAATTAAAATCTCTGATACTGTATTTCTAATGCGTAATAGTTATTACACTCTGGAATATTCTTGTACTCTGATGTAATTGTTGTAATAACAATGAAATGTTCTATCGTTTGTATTCTGATTTGTTGTGTTCTTAACTCAATGTGGGCTTTTCCGAAAGAGGAAGTTTGGGTCATTTCATTTTGGTACCAGAGCTTTGGTTTACAGAGTTCGAGAACAAGACACATTAGAACCGAACAAAAGAATTCATCAGAGATTGGATTAGTAATATCCATTGAGAGTGACTCGTTAGAGATATTATCCTAGAACGAGTGCGAAGAGTGTTATTTTTTAAAATGAAAT